>CP092726.1:3542500-8342500 GCA_030273425.1 Microplitis manilae
TTAAATTTTACTCCGCAAAAATTAGTTGCTCGAAAATTACGCAGATCCAATAACTAGATAAAATCGACTACATAATAGTTTACATTTACAAAGTTAACAAATTACACCCTTATGAAGTCCAATCTCGTAGCAATATCGTTAGGAGTTGGGCATTCGGTCCAAGGTCCACATCGGAACTATCCCGAATCGTAACTTACCCAAGTTGCTTTACTCTGAAAACTTTCTCGAACGCGATTATGCCGAGTTTACAGATCGTTTAGCACATTAATTGAGTGGACCATAATAAACTTTTTAATTATTCCCACCTTCACTAGAACTCTCCACCTCCAGTCCTCCAGTCCCGTTTTAGCCGTCATCCTCACTATCAATTCTTCCGGAAAAAAAGATTTTTTTTTCTTATTACCTCTCCAAGACAAATCTTCAAATTTTTAAATCTGCACCCCCCTCCCCTATTTTAGAAAAAAATATTCCCAAGTAGCCAGTTGAGCTCAACCAACAGTCAACTTGAAGCAGAAACCTGGTATAAAGGTAGCAAAAATTAACTTCGAGAACTCGCTCAATTATCAGCATAACTCAAAAATTGATACGAAACATTTAACATCTCGATGACGTCTAGTACACATACCGAATTTCATTTCAATTTTTCGCTCTCTCCCGCACATAAAATTATATATGAACTTGATGTAAAATAGCAGCTTCAATTCTACGTCAAACTTACATTTTGCTTTACGTATGTGAGAGCTAAAAAGTTGAACTGAAATTTTTTGTGTATTCCCACGAAACCAGAATTTCGGCTAAGAAATTGAAATATAACTTTTGACATCTCGATGACGTGCGGTATACATAAAAAAATTCTGTTCAACTTTTTAGCTCTCATATACGTAAAATAACATGTTACTTTGACGTGTAATTAAAGCTGTTATTTTACATCGTTCATATGTAATTTTACATGTCGAAGAGAGCGAAAAATTTAAAAGAAATTCGGTATGTGTACTAGACGTCATCGAGACGTCAATGTTTCATATTAATTTTTCAGTTAAAATATTGATCATCTAGAGAGTTCTCATCGAAGTCAATTTTTGCTACCTTAATTTTTGATCTCTCGTATACGTGAAATATCTATGAGTGTGAATGAAGCAGACATCAGACAAATTTAAAATTAGAAATGAATAGAGTATGAAAAATTTTAAAAATAGTATTTATGAACATGCACTTATTAATTTCAAAATTTTTTAAATGCGCAATTTTTCAAAATTTTATTTTATAAACTATTTACTGTCATGGAGATGTTAAAAGTTTCATTTCCTGATAGCACAAGTTACTCGTCAAAAAGTTGGTATTCGTTAGTTCGCGACCAACTTGACAAGTTGTCGACAACGCTAACTTCCAACTTTTAGCTACAGGCTACCGCCAACTTTTTGAAAAAGTTGGCGCCAGAGAAGAGTCGAAATTCGATAGCAGGTTTCTGAAAAAATTGAAGGCAACTTTCCATCAACTTATCGATTGCCAACTTTTGGCCACCAACTTTCTCAAAAAGTGTCTATCAACTT
The DNA here is from genome assembly GCA_030273425.1 of Microplitis manilae. Lineage (NCBI taxonomy): Eukaryota > Metazoa > Arthropoda > Insecta > Hymenoptera > Braconidae > Microplitis > Microplitis manilae. Next base: position 3,544,051 of record CP092726.1, read on the forward strand.
TAAAAATACCAACTTTTGCGGCCAACTTAATGTCTAGTTACGGCTCTTAGTTTAAAGCCAGTTTCCCGTCAACTTGGCTATCAGATGAATTTCTGAGCTGAACCTTCAGTTTCCTGCGTTAAGTATTACCACTACAGTCGGTAACATCAAACTCATTATTACTGCCGATAATTTCTTCAGCAGTTTTTTTCCTTATCCACACAAGAAAAGACGCGCGCTAGAGTATCGATAGCTCGATTACAGAACCCAAGCTGTTTCAATATGGCCGCAACAAAGCTGTCAGGATCACAGTGATGTACTTGATACTAAACTGACAAATACATAATTTTTCTACTGATTTTTAATGAAATTTTTTACATAAACTAGTGTTTTTAATTAGTATTAATAATTAGGCTATCGAAATGTGACCATCATACGATGCATCGAAGAATAAAAACGTGATAATAAAATATAAATAGTGTTTAAATAAATAAACGTTTTGTAAAAACGGTGAGTCGCTCCGGAATCTTTATGTCAGTGTCTTATATTTTATTTACATACATACTAATTACACACATAATTGTTCATTAATTTATATATTAACGTTCGCCTTTAAGTGAAATATTATCAGGCACGGGCTTGTCATTTAATATTCAGACACCGCAAATAATATTTTTGGTTGTCTTGCTCTCGGAGAAGCCATTTGTCTGTCGTACTCGTATCCTATGGATATTATCACTTTCTCGCTCACACTCTTGCAATCTTTCTTTCCCTTTCTCCGGCTGTTTTTTTTTACGCCGAGGGTTTACTCAATCTTGGGTCGCGTGGCCTAAACGCCCCCGCATTATTATTGTTATTATTTTATATTACATTTTATTGTCATTTAAATGTCTTCGGACATGATTGGAGCAAGTACTTGTACGTGCATGTAATTTTTAAATATTTCAATTTCGGTTGCACTAGAAATTTTATTTGTTTGTTTATTAATTACTTTAGGCAGTAATTTAATTTTTATTTTTCCATCCTCGGTACATTGATTTTAATTTTGTAAACAAACTAAAATTAAGTGTACGGTCAGAGTAGAAGTCATCTGACAAATTTCTTTTTTTTTAAAGTTAATATTAATAGAAAAAATTGATAGAAAAAATTTACGGTCATACACATATGGAAAATTTGAAATTTTATGGGGTATTGTTCCGCACATACGCTAGTTACTTGACGATATATATCATATATTTATCTCACGTGGTCTCGAATTTCAGAGATGTCAAATTTCTTTTATTAAATTTTCTTTATTTATTAAAATATAAAATAAGTGTAAGAAATTACAGTAAATTTATATAAAAAATGTATGATAAAATTGTAATAAATTAATTTTTTTATTTCAGGCGGAGATTCAATTGCAAATAATTATAATCCAGATTTTTAGGTGAGTAAATTTAATTTTAAAAATTGTTTATTTATTTATTAATTATCCTTTTTTATTAAAAAATTATATTTAAAACTACTCTGGGATTTTAAGTGAAACGGAATTTTTTTTTATAAATAATCAGTGAGAAAAATTAGTAAATATAATTTCTGCTGTTGCCTAAAATTACTTATAGTTAAGTATAATTTTTAATTATTAATTTCAAAAAACAACTTCGAAATTTAATTATAAACATTTTCGATCTGATACCAACCAAAAATTGCTGGGTAATTTTTTAAAAAAAAATTCCGTACTTAGATTTACAATTAATCATAATACTGAAGTTAGCCGACGTCTAATATTTGAATTTTTTTAAAAACTATAAATTAAAAAATTGCACCTACAGTTTTTTATTTTTCTACCTGCGCATATTTGTATTTTGTAATTCGTTGAAAAAAAACTGATTGCAAAATTTTAAATGCTCTGCTAACTTCAGGATAATAATTAATTAATAACTGCTACTTAAAACCATTGAAATAACGACCGTTGCCCAATTAGACATGCGACAGATTTTATAAATGACAGAAATTCGAAGATTTATATTTCCTTTTATTTTTTTAATGAAAAACGTTTTCTATTTGTCATTAAGTCGTTAAATTATGAAAAAAAGACTGCAGAACTTTGAAATTATGCTCTTTACACTATTCAGTTTGGATTCTTTTGATTTAAAATTCTGTTTAAAGGCTCCACAAGAACACCGTAGGGCATGTGTAAAAAACTGAGTAAATTTAAATGCGTTCTTTTCTTTTTTATTTAATTTCACTTTGTCCGATGTCTAATGTTAATTTATTATTCAATTTTTTTCGTTACTCAGTGGATTATTAATTAAAAAGTACACGGTTTTTTACAATCCTCATGATAGTTTTTTGTGATACACTGTACCCGTATCCACTTATCTGAGTATGTGTTTTCAGTCTTTTATTGTCTGTACTTTTAATAACCCACATGCTGTCTAACCAGATTCAGATATCAATCACACTTTAACCGACATCTCTGAAACTATGCTTGAGATATTTTTCGCACATAAAATAAAAGAATAATCTATGAAAAGATTGCACATAAATATAAAATCGCTTAAAAATGTCGTTAAAAATAAGTTGAGTAAATATGACTTGATTAAATTATTCTTTTAATTGCCATTCAGATCGTAGATCGCTTCCTTGAATAAGATTTTTTTATTTTTATAATTTCTCTACATAAAGTAATCGCCTTTATGTTCACGCAAATAACTCTCCAGTAATTGATTTTTTAAAAATAATTTTCCCGCCCGAAATATAGAGGATGCTAACTAATTGAATTAAAATCTTAATTAATTTTTAATTACCAATCACTTTTTCACTCATTTTTGTAGCCCGTTTATGAAAATATGCTCACAATTATTCAATCAATTTTTCTATAATTTTCACAATATTTTTAGTACAATTAATTTTATAATTTAATTATCCAGTGCAATTAATTCAGCGACTGACAGCAGAGAAAATAAAAAAATCTGCACCCGAACCTGAAATAAATAAAATAATCAATTAAAATAGTTGAAATTAACAAAAAAATGCTGGCATTTGTCAACATGCACTGTCAGCATTTTCTTTCATCGCTGATTGATCTCAATTGCATGCACTTGATTATTCTAAAAAAATATACTAGGCGTCAGCATTCGCCTATCAAAAACCAATTAAAAAATTCTGTAAATTTGAAAATATTCAACTATCATCAGAAATTTCTCTTAACTGCTGTCGGTAATTTATCTACACCAATTGAAAATGTTCTACTTGACCGGCTCCTGGTCGGTTTACCGGTAGTTGTACTGTCAGTAGAAGATCTTTCTTGCCGACAGGGTTCGTATTTATCTACAGAAGATTCTTAGCATCCTTTTATACCGGCATGAGTGATAGTGGAAGTGATACGAGTCAGTGTTTAGTACGACACCGACTCTAGATATTTTCCATTTCCTGCTTTTTGAGATCAATTCAGGTTTTCCATTGAAAAGGTCGCACTGAAACTTCCCTCGATATCTTTCGCTGACATTTTATCCTGGAATGGAAAAAAATTTATAAATTCCTGCGGGATTTGTAGTAAAAATTTGGGACATATTATTTGGATTGCGGTTCGTAAAATGTTGATAAGCAGCGAGAGTGGAGTGAAAAATTCAAAGTGGGAAAAAAATGTGGTGCCACCTGAGACGAGGAGATGATAAAAAAAATATGACGGTAACTAATGATAAAGTAGCAAAGTTGGTTAGTTATAAAATAAGCAAATGGTACTTATGAATTATGTGGAGACGTATAATGTAAGCGAAATAAAACGAAAATAAACAAAATAAATAGTTGGCACTCAAGTTAAAGAGGCTCTCATGGCGTACGGAGTACGGTTGCAGTTAAAAGAGACAACGTTAAAGAGCATCAGTAGCAGGGCAAGTAGGATAGAGACTAACTGACCGCAAACCGTCGAGTATATTTTTTTCATGTTTTATTTTCTCGTTTTTCACATCGCACGGGATCCTATTCGTTCGTTAGTCTCGACCGGAGCAATGTGAGCCAGTCCATCGAGTTTTCTCGAGTACTTTACTGCTATTTTTATATTTTTTTTCTTCATTTTATTTTGGTTTACCTTTTTTGCTCTACATTTACTTCTGTTTAATTTTTCATTTCGGACAGATGGAATGGATGCGAGTAATATTCCACTGGTTAAAATGTTTTATAAATAAAAATAAACATGAATATATTTATGTAAAAGAGAACCGGACAAAATGGACCACCTAAAAATAATCGTATATTTTTTCAACGAATTTTAAAAATACACATAATAAAAAGATTTCTTGGCACAAGGAAAATTTTTCATCATGAAATGAAAACAAATATTTTCTTAAGACTAGAAAAGTCATGAAATTTTTTTTACTGTGTATCAGCGTTAAGTAAAATATTGAGTCAAAATTTTTCGAGGTCTTTTACATCAGACCCGAAATTCATTAACTCCACAGCTAACTTATTCTTAATTAAAAAAAAAAAAAACCAAAATTACATAAAACAAGTAAATACAATCCCGAAAACTTAGAGCATATTTGGAATAATTCTCACGTTCAGACAAATATATGACGCACTCATTAACTCACAGCAGGTATACTAGCAAATGTAGTACAGAAGCGAAGTAGTATTCGCAGTAGTCAGAATAGTAGAGAAGGGTATATAAGTTTTTATCCCCGTATTAGAAGTCATGGGTCGACATTTAATTACGTAATGTCAGGTGCATGTTGAATTCGAATAAACAAGGATTGAGGCTAGTCCACATTCACATCTGCAGCTGTACTAGCTGTTTGTATGAGTAGGTTTTGCACCAAAGTTAGGACAAATGAGACTTGAAGAAGTACACTGGTACTTATGCACCTCTGTATATTGATACTTAAGATATATACATAGATATATATGTATATGAGGCAGATGAATTATCAAATGTGTTTGTAATTAGAGTATAGTTTCGTAGACACAACACACAGCTATACAGACTGCATATTCCCTTTTACTTCTTGTATGTACTAACTTCACTCAGAAGTACTCTGCTTCCTCATCGTCCCCTTTTGTTACTTGCGATACTCTTGCTACACAAGCCTACAAAGTTCTCTTATCCCTGTTAGCTTGCCGTCAGGCGCTAATTAATTAGAGGATGCTACCAAACGAGGTTCGCGCTATTACACTACTGAAAATTTTTAACATTTTTAAATTTCATTTTCATTAAGACGTTCAAGACATTTACAGAAATTAAACCACCAATTGTTAGATTTTAAATAACATCTCTTGTTAACATATTTGTTTAAAAATTTCTCACTGCATATTTGTTAAATTTGAATCTATATAAAAATATGAAGTATTGAAACAATTATCAAAATAGTATAAATAAGTACTATGATCAAGATAATGATAATAAAAAAAAAGATAGGTAGAGTAAGCATATTGATTTAGAAGTGTATCGGTTTGTAAACTGATGGTGATTTCACTTTGCAATCTATATTAAATTTTCGAACGATCTAGCCACTATTGTGTCGACGATATTTCACCGGAAACTGCATCAGCCTGGGGAATGAGGGGCGCGGGCGGGTCGCTCGGTGGTTCGGGGGTGGAGGTGGTGAAGGCGCGGATTGCGAACGGGGGTGAGGCGGCGGTGTTCTACGCTGGGAAGAATGTAACGCAGGGAAAAGGTTTGCGTGCACATGGCCTATACGCATGAGATTGTATTTGCGTTTGCCCAGGCAGTTACGTACTCGAGCGATAATTACATATCGACTGCCACGGCTGCTAACTGCGGTTCCAGGTATTTTTTACCTTGCGGCATAACGAGAATGACCGACGTAACGGTCTAACGTTAATGAATTACCTGACTGAGTAGTCTCTGCGAGCCCTTAAAAACTCTGACGACACGTCGGGCATAGCTTTAATACACTTTTCATATTTATTGTTCCAATTACATTCAAGTCCAATTTATCTATATATATATAATATATTTTAACTATTTAATTAATATGAATTTTTTTTTTTTTTTTTGAGAGTTCGTTAGCTTATATTAGTTTAATAATATAAAATTGTATGACCCTTAATGTTCCAAGTACTTCGATCCTCATATTTTTTTAACTACTCAAAAATTTATATGATAAAAATTTTTTTTTAACTTGAGTTCTGGAACTGCTTCGGAATTTTATTAGTACTGTAACCAGCAGTCGCTACGTGATTTCCCGAGTATTATTAAATTTGTTTAATAAGTTTTAAATTCAATCTGTTGTTGAATTATTGACTGTTGAAAGTTTCTAATAAAAACTGTCGATCGAGATAAAAATTTATAATATTTTTTTAAAATAACTCAAAAATTCTAATCACTGGCAGATCTCTAAATAGTCTAATTGAATTTACACCAAATTCGCTAAATTTCATTCATTTCTCATGACAATTTAAGTCATTGTTAATTTTCTTTTTTTTTTCCTTGATTAATTGAAGTTTTAAACAATGAACTCGTGCTTTATCTTGTTTATTTAATTATCTAAATCAACAGTAATTATTTTCGGGTGAAAAAAAATTTCAAATCGAGATTGTTTGTAATGCGGGTTAAATTAATGCTAGTTAACTGATGGACGTGACGTTTGAAAATATTTCAACTTTTTTATACGGTTATTATTATTATATATTATTTATTTTTCCCCCCAATAACCCACTTTCTATGAAATATTATCCTCGTATGCTTTTATATGAAATTCAGTTGCTTAAATTAAAAAAGTAATTTATTATTTTTATCAATTAACAGTGGCGGCATTCATATTAAACAAAATTCCGCGTTACGCGATATCATTTTGTGTATTTTGCCACGGAAATGTTTGTTTTTATTTTTTTATTTTTCGGACTTTTGAGTGTAGGGGTAAAAAAACGGACGTGTTATAACATCTGGGATACACGAGCTCGGGTATTTTTTCAGTTTCATTTGTCACCGACGGACGTGTTTTACAAATGTACAAAAGAAATGAATAATAATAACAGCCATGACGTTACTCGGCAGCTACTAAGTCAATTAAAAAATAATTAACTTTCATCAAATATTCTCGTAAGTTTTTTTTTATTTAGCCTTTTTTGCGTTAACCGACCTCACTCGCCTGTGTAATGTGTGTACAACTACAGTCTTCTGTTATGCCGTTAATTTATTACTTTCTGTACATGAATAAGTAAAACAGAATTTAATTTAAACATTAATTATGTTTCTTTATATTTTTTAAATTTATTTCTATGAAAGAATGGAAATTATCCCACAGATATTAAGCTTTTAAATTCAAATAGAAATGACTTTCTTGACAGACAGGTTAAATAAAATATTTATCCCATTTAACAATTATAACGGTGGCTAGAAATTTTAGATTAACGTCAGCTATCGTAACTTTAAATTGTCCAGGCAATTCTATCAAGTCCACATTGACCGCGTTATTTTGAAAGATCTAAATTTATAAATTAATGACCCATTTGGGTTTCGTAAAATGACATTTCATGCTTATGTATTTTTAATTTTCAAAAAAAAAAATTCCTGCATTAGTTATCAGGGCAACTCACAATTTTATGGTTAAAAAATCCCTGGCTCGTTTGAGTAAATATGTAATCGTCAAATTTTTTTTAATAGAAAAAATTTAAATTAGGGAGCTAAATGGGCTCAAAAAAAATTCTTTCGATCCCGTATATCAGATATTAAGGTATTTTTTTATTTTAAAAGAAAATAAAACATATTTTCAATTGATTTCATTTTTTTTAGTATTTTAAATTTTTGAATGCAAAAGCATCGAAAAATGAAATTAAAAAAAAAATTGTTTTTTTAATTTTTCCAATATAAGATCCGTTTATTTAAAAATTTTTTTGAATATTAAATAGGCTGCTAATTAAAAGAATAATCGAAAAAAAAAATGGTTTTAGATTCAATTTGAAATGAAATAATTCTTAACAATTTACAGAGGTCGTTCTATTTAAAAATAACAAACTTACTTCTATTCCCATGTATAAATTCAAATTGACATTTAATTATAACATGACAGTCGAGCCTTCTTACATTTATCAATTCCACATAAATAAATTTAGTAAACCATTTATTAATAAACTCCACAATAAATTTATTTATAAATTCGATAGAACATGTATTATTAAATCTTATCAAAATGTATAACCGTCTATTGTATAATTTGAACTTTACTCATCCCGTCGACCCGGTGCCCAGCACATTATATTTATTTAAGACATTATTGATTTACACTTTAGTCAATCTCTATAGAGGTTGGTCTACATGTAGTAAAAATCCAAGTGTTTTGAGGTTTATCGTATAACGATTTTGTCACTCTTTTTCATGTGGCTGAGTTTTATTACTTGAGTTATGTGACACTAGTCATAATATAATCATAAAGATTTAAAAAGATATTGTGTTACATAATTCTTACTCTCGACATAACAAATTTATTATTTATTATATTTCATTTGAATATATACAACAGTATAAAAAATTATATTATTTTATTACGTCATATAATATATATTCATAGCTTTCTTTTCCCATCAGTAGCTTTTTTTTTCATAATTTTATTAAATATAAAGTCCAAGAGAATATCAGATAAAATTAAATCCGAAAATAGTAAAAGTATAATAATAATAATAGTAATAATAATGATGATAATGATGATACTAATAATAATAAGAGTGATAAATAAAATAAAATTACTAGTCATTGAACCGTCAAGTCTATAGCTCAGATTCAATTACCAATTACTTTGACGAAACATTTCCAGTGGTAGTTTGTGCCTGGAAGCGCTTTACCAATTAACGGTGGGATCACATTTCTCACAGCCATTCGGACCATCAATAACAACAATGTAGAATAATTTTGGTTTGCCCATCGTCTCTATGCTATATTGTGTAATATATAATATATAATATATAATAATAATAATAATAATAGTAATAGTAATAATAATAATGGCAGTAAATAGTCATCTCTCACATATTATGACAAAATGTTTTAAAGTAATAGATGTGATATGACAAATAATAACTCAGCCAATCGAGCTCTCGTTGGATGCTCTGTACAACCACATGATTTATCCCGTAATTACATCGAACCTTCTATAATAAATATCGATTATAAAAAACCAATTGATTTATCATGGTTAGTTGAGTGCTTTTTTTATGACCCGATGATTAAATTTTATTTTGGAGTAATTGAGTTGTTACTTTTTGGTGAAATATTTATTTTATATTCATTTTTATTGGTATCATTTTAATTTATTTTTTGAAAGGTTAATATTTCATGTATTGTATTTATTATTATTATTATTATTATTATTATTATTATTATTATTTATTGATTAATAGAAATTAAAATTTTATAATCTATACTTGAAATTTTAACTTGATAATAATTTTAAAAAACTTTATATCAGATTCAAAGTGTTCTATACCTAATTAAATTATTTTATTATCACCCTAAGTTAATTTGTTGAAACTTATTTATAGCAATTAAATATTAAAGTCATATCTAAATGGGATTTTACTTATCACGAATAGGGAAAGGTTAAACGAAATGGGGATGTTAAGACAATAACGGGGATGATGGGGCTTTAATCAACCTTAATTACTCTATATAAACTCGAATTTTTAAATAATAAATTATCCCTATTGCCTTGAAATTAAAAAAATTTAATTTTCTGAGCTTATGATCTTTTTTTAAAATAAATAATATCTTTACAAGTTCAATAATTAAATATGTTTAACCTCAAACAGTTACTATAATTAATTTCAAATATTCAATTAAACTCTTTAGTTACCTAAACATTAATTATAAAAATATTTAATTCAAATTCAAAAATTTTACCGCCATTTTCCAAGTTATGAAAAAAAGCGCGTATTTAGTCACGAGTGCTAAAATAAATATTGCATGTCATAAATTTCCATGATTTTTTTTATTATCAACGAGTCCCGTAGTTGCAAGTTAATTCCGTTTGCCAAATAAAAGTTTTCAATTGTACAACAACCGCTCCATGGTAATTCTCGGATATATGCAGCTAAATATAACATAAAAGTGCTTTTCATAGAATCCACTTAAATGTCGACACTCGGAGCATGCAACTTATATGCAAACTACATTTGCAAATAAATACATATCTACATTAGTTCAACTACATACTCCTCCTCTTATCCCTTTATCAGTTACAGTTCTTGTTTCTCACGTAATTAGCAGTTAAAAAAAAATAAAAAACACTTCTGTCAAGTGTCTGGATCCAAACAGACATTTATGATGTTTTTGTAACATTATTACCGAAAGTTTTCATTACAACCGATGATTGACGTAGTAAAGGGTCATAATTAGCAGAATATTAAGAGTGTTCATTTCTAAGAAAAGTTCATAATTTTCAACGCATGTCAAAAGTTTGGCTCGCGAAATCTGACAACAATTTTTGAAAGTTATTTGGTACACTTAGAAAAAAAAATACTTTTATTGAGAACATTTACTTGATACAAGAACATAGATTCTTGACAATTTTCAAGAATACATAATTTTGTCTCAAGAATTCGTAGAATTGAAGGGAATAATTTTTATTTAATTCATATACTAACAAAAATAAATTTTATGCTCTTTTCTCAAGAAATTGATAATTAATAATAGTAAAATAAATATTTTGAACGGATTTCTTGAACCAAGAAATTCTTGTTTGGAAAATAGTTTTTCTTTTTCTCAGTGTACAGCTGATATGTGTAATTATTTAATAAATAAAATTTCAAATACCGTCAGCAGTATTTTCAGGGTTCGTAACAGTTTATGGGTAAAAAATATGCTAAGAAAATATATATGGGGTAAATATTCTGAGTTAAACGTAACATATATCCGTTTCTTTTTCCTATTTCCGGCTTTATATTTTGTGGTATCCATGCGTGACGTCATCATCAAAATACGTGATGGGAGTTTTAAGATCGGCAGGGTGAGGGAATCAGGTGGGTTGGAAAAAAAAGACTGTAAGCAACGTAAAAAGTAAATGTGTATTCACCGGCATCCGAGAATCCTCCGGTCTGTGGAGTTGGAACTGAGTTGGGTAATACCGAGGGTGCGTACTCTTTACGACGGGACAGGTTTGACCTCTATAAGATATAAACTGTATAAGTTGTGGTCGTGGTGAAAATAAAGTTGTTGCTGGAATAGGTTTATATAGGATACGAAGAAAAGAAAGGAACAGAAGCAGGGAGGGGTAGAGAAGTGAAAGGGGAAGCAAGCAAGAGGAAATCTTAGGTTATTTTGATATAACCCTCAGTGTGTGACTTTTCTACGCCGACAAGTCTATTTATTTTCGTTATCGGCCACCGAAAACCCGGGATCACTCACGACATTGATAAATGCCTGCTGAAAATACAATAATCCGGATAATATTAAATCATTAAGATCTTTTACAGAGGCTGAGGCTAGTTTTTCATCAGTTTGTCATGGACTTGGACAATTTTTTAACGCCGTTTTAGTTTTTCAAAGCTAAAAAAATTTCTGCTTTCTTCTTTTGAAATTTTATTTAATTTTTCTTATCATATAAAAAACAACAGTAATCAGATATTGTCATGATGAGAACGGTATTTTATTTAAAAAATTTAATAACTGGTTTAATATTTTTCATATGATGTATATCTATATTTTTTGTTTTTTATAATAAGCAATAAGTAGAAAAGACTTGGTTCATAGAAGATGATGAAATTTGGATTTAGCTTGCAGAAAAAATGAGATGACAGTTGAGTAACGACAGAAACGGATGAGTTTTAATATCACCCCACAGCTAAGCGAGATATCTGTTCATGGTGTCAGTTCACGTGGATTTACTAAGCTTTACAGATTGTGGTTTCGAGACTTTGAGAAGTAAATCATAGTATGATGCCCCGTACTATCATCCTTTGCTGCGCATTCCACTCTTTCTCTGCCCCTTGCTTCCCCGCAAGTAGTTTGTATTTTATGCCAACTCGTCGTCTGAGAGAAAGCAAGACTGGAATGGGACGAGTGAGTCGGTGACCCAGCTGCAACCGGGGGTGGATAGCACCCAGGATTAGCAGAATTTTGATACACACTGGCGCCCAACGCTCCGGGCGGAACTCTATAGTCCGACTTTGTTTAACTGCGCGGATTTTCCGAAACCCCTGGTGGTTTATGAGTGCCCGGAGTTTCAACAAGTAAACTAATTCAAATTTTTTGAATTTTTTTTTGATCTCCTCAGTGACTAAGTCAAAAATTTAACTATTCAGTCTCAACTAATTAGTTTGTGGTTTGTAAAAATATTTTCTCGACTTGCGAGATAATGTTGCGCTCAAGGCAAGGCAGCTATGGGGTAATTAAGCGAGGGCCAAATTAGAGACCTGTGAGTGCAAACCACACAAGTGCTGCAGCTCAAGTCAAAGCCCTATAGACGTTTGTGTCCCAGGACATGGGGGACACGATCACCCTGGCTGTGACTACTTGCCAGGTACGAGGGTGTAACATTAGCCGTCGAAACTGTAAATATACACGTCCACATGACCAGTGGATACTCTGTCCGGTCTCAGTTATTTACATCTTGGTCACTCAGTCTCTGTTTTCACCCGTCTGCTCCACATCTTTGTCTGGTTTGCCAGCAACATGCCCGGGTTTCATCAGATTCTATTCTGAATCGAAAAAAAATTTAATCACTCGAAATTATTGATAAGCTGGGTAATTTATTCGCCTGATGGTAACTTTCCGATGGCTATTGATTTTATTTGGTTTAGTAATTACTGGCAATATAAAATTTATGTGAACTTTTGATCCAGTTTTTCGATTATTTGCATAAAGGAAATGAATAAGTCAATTTGTAAAGTATTTAAATAAATTAATTACTGATTTACAAGATTGAAATATTTATTTGGTATTATCGATTGTCGGCAGTATTTTATTCCTCTTTAATGTTTATGTATTAAAATTCATTTTTTTTTTTTAAATTTACGTGTTTCTCATCCAGAAATTAACGGTTGAAATTTGAATTCAAAATTACGTGAAAAATTAATTAAAATTTTTAAATATGTCTACACTTTTTATGAACATTTTTACCATGTCTTTGATAGTTGAGCCAAAATGAAAAAATAAAAAAATATTTATCCAGCTTTCCAGCCAGTTCTAAAATAATTAATACTTGGTAGTACAATTGATAATCCGTCTTATAAATAAATCCGCATAATAAACCACCGCTAATTGACATCGCCGGCGTAGCCCGCACGTTGATTGCCCTGACATTTTATTGAAGAATTTATTTCCCGTCGAGACCGCTAAATTATTTAAATATTTCAAAGTGACCCACCGGTCTCGGCTCACAGTTTCACTTCTCTTTTACCTAGAGTCCGTTCTCTTGTTTTTGGCATCGTATTTAATTATTTATAAATCCTCTTTCAGCGCGATAGTAAGATAAATTTCCCCTGTATAATATTTTGGAATTTCCTCTGTTTAACTCAAGAAGGAAAAGGTGCGACGACTCAAACAAGAATTTTTAGTATTTCGTGGAAGATTGTAAGGTAGTATTCGATAAAAGTACCACTACTAAAGTACCGTCAATAGAAGATTATATCAACGCTTTATTAAACGCCTTGCTGTGGGCTTTATTAACGGCTATTTTTGCAATATACGCGTATAGGGATTCAAAGTAATAATAGAAGGAAATTTCTACTGTATATCTATACCTATCTATATATTTGTACATATATATACCAGTACCTAATACGTGAGACAATAGAAACGCTTCCTTTATTGCTTTTCTGGATTAACTTTAATTTTTAATCAAACGACCAGCAAAAGCTTTTACTGATAAATTACCAGGAAACCGATGTATCCAGTATTTTAACAACTACTACAGTCTAGAGTCTCTAGTACCCAATACCCAGTACCCAGTAAATCCGCTTAAACTTAATTATTTACAAATTTTAATCATTACCATTCCACTTCTGGTTCATTAAACCAGCCTATCACGATGACTTATTTATAATGCAGAATCTGTGGCTCAAATTTGTGGCAGAAAATAAAATTTTTGACTCACTTGAGTACTTAATTTATTTAACTGTCTACAAGTTTTCGAGACGAACATAAATTTTGACTGTGTATTGTTGACAGACTTAGATTTCGGTAGATGAAATTTATTTTCATTAAGTTTATGTGATACTATTGATTTTAGTAAGGTTGTGAAGGCCCTCGACGAACCCGGTTCATAACTAAGTCATGAAGCTCTTATCCACAATACCTACAATGACGCCCTTACATCTTCTATAGTGTCCCTCAACGACCTTATTCGTATATCTGCTCTTGAATTCTGCAATATCTTGGTTTTACACTCAATACTCGTGAACTTTACTCTTATATTTTTTTTATCTTAAAAACAATTACTACCTTCTTCAATGAATATTATACTTTTATACTACGTCTGCAACTTTTACAATATATAAATATATATGGGATGTGATTAGTGTTCCAATTGATCTAAAATTACTATTTTATTCGAAGCTTGAGTCAGATTACTTTCAATTTTCAAATTTAATTTGATAATTTTTGGTGATTTTTATGAGTCGATTGACCTAGATAGTGACTGTCCTCTCACGATCGATATCTCAAAATACTTGCTCATATATAATTGACGTATAATTTATTTGAGCGTAACCGCTAACGGTATTTATTCATTTGATACATACAATGAATCCTTAATTGAATTACTAATTAATCTGCTGATTAATTTTCAATTGAATTTATTTAATCTATATAAAAAAAGCTGATAACTATTTGATCAGCGTTGTTTGATTATTAATTTGTGTTGTTTATTAGTTTGCTTATGTGGTATTGGTAAATAAATTCCGCTCATCTGAGCCGATCCTGTGGAGCAGGGTTTCACAGCGGGGGGTTGAGAAAGCTTAACAAGGGATTTTCGCATTAAAGGATCGATTGAGCTCACAAATGGCGGACTTGTGTTTCTCGAGTTTTCTTCCCCTGAGTATTTTGATATCCAGTTGTTAGCTGCTGGCTTCCAGGACGTGGACACCCTGGGATAGTGCAATTAAACGACCAAGAACTGTTTAGGGACACACAACTCTTAGTTAAGTAAGCAGTGTAGGGTGTAATCGCCTGATTATGTCTGATAGTTGCATCATATTTGTACATTAAGGATTTTTAAGCCATCGAAGACTTTTCTGTGTACAAAAAAGTATTTTTTTCCAGTTGAGAATTTTTCTAAAAATAAAAGAAAAATTTAATTCAACTTTATTTAAAACTTCAGCTGCAATATCGCCTCAGTACTCATTTTTCCTGTGTCCCTCATTTTATTAAATTCACAATATTAATAACGTGGAAAAATATTAACTATCACAAGTAATATTTAGTTTGAAACACCGTTAATCTTTTAGCACTCTCTCTAGCGTAGATATATATATAACAAGCCAACTATTACTAGCGACGTTAAGAATTGCTAGAGTGAAAAAAGCTAAGGTATAGTTATACGCCGAGGTTGGAAGCCGGCTAGAAGATGAATTCAACCGTGCACTGTGATTTCGCAGCTTTAACCTCCCGCAGCTCCGGCACCGCAGCTTTATAACACCTGTGTCATAAAATGGATACAAAGAGGCTATATTGCCTCGCACAATATAGCGCCAGCGAAGTCGAAGTAAAGACGCGGAATTTGCATATGGAACGCGCATTAACTTACTCCTGCGCTTAATTTAATATCCTTGGCAATAAAACGCCTGGAAAAATTGCCGAGGGTAATTTATCATCCTACTAACTGATATTGCATTATATGAGCCCACATATTACTAATGCACACTCCGTATTTATTTAAACATAAATCACGTATAGTGTGTTGAAGTAAATATTCATCCACGCCCGCTCACAAACTTTATTTCTTCTGTAACCCAATTTAGGGCTACTCGGAAATATTTTACCATCAGGACAGTTATTTTTATTTTTGTCTAAACTTTTCTTTGTTTTAGTTTTGTCAGGCATGTCGGGTATTATTGCCCCGCGTCGGCGATGCTTAACGACATTGGAAAAGACCGCAAATGCCACAAAGCTCTCGGAGCTTCTACAGAAAAGTCACTTATACACTTGGGTTTTCTTTCCCGGTTGATAGAAAAAAGGTGTGACTGCGTTTCTTTGGTAACTTGTTACGACAATGCCCCAAGAAAAACTCTGGCTTCTCTATTCAAGTTAAAATTGTGACGTGCAAAGGCTCTGGACTGGCTTTTCTACCAGAAATAAGAAGAAAAAAAATAATAATATAATGAAGAATACATTCTTTACAAAAGTAGCCTACTTTAAAAGATTTTCTTGCTCTTGTAGCCAACTGAAACATGACCGTAATATCGCATGATTTAGTGCTTCGGTTGCAGACTCTCGCACACCTTAACTGCCGCCCGATCTTCAGCGAAATTAAACTTCTCTCGGTACTAAAACCTAAAGCCTCTGTAATTTTTTTTACTCTTGATGCGACATTGTCTCTTTTTCATCCCGAAATCTCATTTCTGCGGAGCTCAAAATTTTCGGGAGACCGATCTCTGTTTATTTATAGCGTCTAAATAAATTTTCCACGCACAGATTGAATTATTTACCTGCCATCAATAATACTAGATCGCCGTGATAAATATTTACCCGGGCCGCGATATATATTTCGAAAAAATTCTTCAGCGGGGTGTGCGCAGGGTACTGTCAACCAACGAGAGAAGGGAAACGCGTGATGGAAACAAGAGAAAGATGAATAAAAAAAGTTGGATAGCTAACTCGTTTGTCAGGACGGTAGCGTCCATTACGTTGAAAAATCGAGTGGCGAACCGACCATAAACAAACAGAATTATACGCCAGTAGAGGCGGCTTGCTTGATCCGCTTCGTGTCGTGTTCGGTATACACACCGTGGTTGTGCCATGCTAAACATATATTTATATATATCTATACATCTATACATCTATATGTCTATGTATAGTATGTACTGTACAGATTTTTCGTTTTCCTCTGCGAAACACGTACGCATCATCTGGTCTATCCATTTTGTTTTATTTTTATTTTCTCTCTTAATTTCGCTTGTATACAGCTCACGTGGCGAGCTCTAAACTAGCACACGGTACCGTATATACTCCAGCCTCTCAGTCAGCCCGAACGGTTTCCGCTTGGCCAACAGCATTTTTTATTTTTTACCCTTTTTTCCCGGGTTCCAGGCGTAAAAAATTTACCGTGTACTTCACTACCGATTCGCTAGAAACCGATGAGATTTTCGGGTGTTCGATTCTGGCACTGTCAATCGCCTCGCTCCATTAAGAGCTTGTTCGTGCATCCAATTGTAAAATGCCCTGAATTCTGTCCTTGCTAAATCAATTGATCTTACTTTGTCGTTGTTGCTGCTGTTGTTGTTGTTATTTATTTGCTAGCTGGTGGCTCCTGTTTGTTGGTTCTCGGTTGCTGGCTATTGTTTATACCTACCATCATTCTGGCCAAGTAGTTATGTTATTGCGGTTTCTGTTTATTTGCAGAGAGATCTTTCACCGCGTTTAATGTAGGCTATTAATGCGCCGGCAAAGCTTCTATTCGGGTTGTTTGTAAGTGCTTGGGAATTCTCGGGAGACACACGGCTTGAATAGGATCTTGTGGTCACTTCTCCATTTCTGTGTCCTTAGCTGGATAGTGAGTAGCCAGGTTAGAGCAGTATAACCCGACGGTATCCTTAAAGTTTCTGTACAGTAAACTACTTGAGTATCGTCCATACACTTGAGGAATTACCATGCTTGAGAGCCACTTTGCCTAGTTAGCTCTTATGAGTCTGATCAGCCAATAGCGCTGGACTTATTTAGATCGTTAGTAAATAGAGATGATCACAATGCAATAATCATTTTTTGTTCCAACAAAAGCACGCAAGACCTTTTATTGAAAAAAAAATTTAGATCGTCTGAGGTAAAATAGATGTTATTAATTTTTTATTAGTTTGTTAATTATATCAGATCTAGATTTGTCTATCGACAGTCACAGTTCTCATTAAATAAAAGAGATTATTTAATAACGTTGGCTAAAGTTTTCTCAGACAAAATTAATTTATCGAATTATCGTCAAACTGACAGAATTTATTCGATTATTCATTATGATTCTTCAATGTTGACTCACAAATATTTCATAACTGATTAATAATTGATTCAAAATTAAAAATCGATAGTCATCAAATGTGAGTTGATACGAAATCCGTGTTTGTATTTCTGTATGATAAATTATTACGCTTATTTAAATGTGGAGTAGTATCAATATTAGAAATTCAGTTATTTTTTAATTAACTCTGGGCTGTCTTTTTGCAAATTATAACACTATTATTGATATTTGTGATACGATAGATAGTTATATTTAACCCTTGGTGTAAAATTTATAGTATTTCAGTCTGACTATTCAAAATGAGTCGACTTGTTCACTAGACTAAAGATTTATTATTTTTTTCATGTGAAGTTAAATGTCGCGGCGTCATAAATAATAACTGCCATCATATGTAGGCAATTTTCTGGCCGTGTAATTACCAAGGACATGCTTCTGAGGGACGTTAATTAGGTATTTTGTGCTATTAAATTAATAACCATTATAAAAGTAATTAACTATCTATCAGTCATGAGCTTCAATTAAATACCCGAGTAATTTAATTTTTTTTTGGAATAAATTTCCGTACAAATAAAAAAAAAATCCGCCACAAAAATAGAAGTCTGAGCTTCGGAGTCAATTACCTTAACACCAAATTAATTAATAATCTTACAAGTGTTCCACTACCCTTGAAAATAATTTAAACCCCGGACAAATTGTTGAAAAATATTAATTTTGCCCAGAAGACCCTCTGCCCTCCCTTAATAAATGTCTTAAAAAAAAACAACGGCCTTATAAATATTAACACAATAATTTATTTTGGTAAGTTGATTAAAAAATTAGGAATTGAACGTTTATTTAATGAATCTGCTTAAGTAGCTGTGAAAAAGGTCTTGATGATAGCTTAATCTGGATGAAAAAATATGACTTCAGGGGATTGTACGTCAGCGGCAAATGATAAAAAAAGTTATAAGATTTTTTTAATAATTTTTTTATTTTACATCTTGATCCCCTATTTTTTCTTTCATCGAAAGCTTGTCCTTGTGGTTTTTAGCTAAAGAGAAAGTCAAGTGTACGCTTTGACGAGGAATTTCAAAGCCGCGGTGTTTCAGACTCATCCGTATTTCATAAAGACCAAAAAGGGAAAAAAAAAATTATTATAATAATAAAAAAAATAAAAGAGACCCGTGGGATGAGAGGTGGGTATATTTATTGAGTCTTTTATATTAAAAGTAACTTTAAACCCCTGTGTGTCAGAGTGTTCCTGTAAATCACACCTCACTACCGCCACCTAAACATTAACTATTTATAAGAACCGGCGTTATTACGCGCGTTCAAACCCTCTCTTGCTTTGAATACACCCGCCTCCACTCAACATCCTGACTTATTGACGCTGGAAAATATAAAAATATCATCGCGTTAATCTGCCGATAATTTACTGTGTCTTCTGCCCTATTCGTCCTTCGACATCGACGTTAATTAGTCTCTATACATCATTAATATATATGAATATATTCAGATCACAATTATCGTATTAAAAATGATTTAAAAAATGACCAAGTTTTTAAAATATTTTTTTTTCATGTCAGTAGCAATGTCTAAACCAAAGTTACAGAGTTTACAACATGAGTATTTTTTTTATCGAATTAGCAAATTAAAAAAAACTTGACGAAATTTCCGAGTTAAAAATTTGTTTAAACTCTTCTTCAACTCAGATAAAAAATTTAAACGTAAAGCGGAAGTAAACTGTCACACGTCAAACATTTGTCTCGTTATCACGAATACCCTTACCAGCGTAATAATGAAATAATAACGCATTCAAGCAAGTTTATATCGAGAAGTACAAGTTTGTTTATGAAATAGTAAATAGATTGACGTAACAATGTTGAAACGTTGGGTGTATTAAACGCCTGAGAGGGAAAAATGTTTAAGAAGAAAAAAAATATGCGAAACATGGGTCTTTATTTAGCAAAAAAAGTAAATAAATGTATAAATAAATAAGACGTTGATATCGTCTGGGTGTATATTGGAATTACGATGCTATCGTGACACGTTATGAGGGTATATGAACGGGGAATGAGTAAAAAAAAGCACTGGGTAAAAGAAAACAATGAAGTTGAAAGACGTAAGGAAAGCTCTGGGAAGTAGAGGATAAAAAATAGAAAGAGCTAAGTAGGATTGAAGAAAACGATAAGAAGAGGGAGGATTTTGAGCTAAGCCACTGTCGATCGTTGCCAATCAAAAATGGATGACGCACCTTCTTAGGTTATCGCTCAGAATCTTAAGCCAAGCCGTAGACTTTATGTTAGGGCTTACGATCATTATTTGCTCGAGAGATCGACACCTTATCGGCCGTTTCATGATCATTTATTTACTTTTTTATTTTTCATTTTGTTTGGCGGGAAATTTAGTTTTAAATTGAAAGTTTCTTTTGTTGTTATTGCCCGGGTTGTCTCTCCCTGCTTGCATTTAATTAACCGCAGGCTCTAAATCACGCAACGACATTATGAACTCCCTCGGCGCGCCGCGATCCCACCAGGAATTTCGCCCTCTTTTCCTACCCCGCGGCGTCGAGACGCTCTTACGCCCATCTTCCTTAGCTTTCGAGCTTGCTAAATTACTATTGTTCAACAAAGAGGCATTACGTGACATAAGACATTAGTCGGGGTGAGTGAGATCTTCTGAATTTAAAGTTACTTTATTAGGTAATTATAGTATTTACTATTTTTTTCCGTTTAAAAATGAATTGTGAGATTTATTTCCAAATTTACAATTCATTCAAGTCACGAATATTTTAAAATTTAAAATTTTTGCCGCTTTTTTTATTTGGAAATTCGAGTTTTCAAAATTATAATAAAATAATTAGAAATTACTAATTATTTTTAATTTTCAATTAAAATTTAAAAAATATTTCAATGTTTGTGAAATTCGACTGAATAAAGCCTAGAAAAAAAAACATTTGAGGTTAAAACAATGTAATCGCACCCTTTCAAATCTGTGAACTAAATCAAATAATTAATTCATAAGAATTTAGTCCCCTTTTAAAAATTATTACCCGTTTATTAAAGTGTAAACAAAAGTTAAATTCAAATTCACGGCCTATAAATTGAAATAATACAGAAATCTGAAAAATATATTTAAGCTACAATAATTCATGTCACTGTTTTATGAGAATTAACGTGGGTGAAGTGAGCCTAACACAAGCATTTTATACATGTACATACATCTAGACTCGGAGCAACAGGCTGCCGTGACACACACAAATTCTTACGAGTCAGCAACACGGATAAAATGGGTTGAAAGAAATAAGAAAGTCTCGCTATAATACTCGAGTACTACTTTCTTCGCTTATAAAATAGAGATATCAATACCTTGCACTGTATCCGTTGAGATAAAACAAAATTTATCGTACAAAAGATAAACGTAACAAAAAAATAATCGAAAAAAAGTATCAAAAGTGTAAGCAACAGGAACAAAAAATCGCAAAAAGGTTAAAAAAAACATCCGAACAAAAAGTTTTTCACAGATTCCCCGTTAATTCGAACTCCGATACCTCCGTGAAATATGGCCATCACGAGTTTGGCTGTGTCGAAGTCGGGGCCATTTTTTTCTAACTCTCTCTCGCTCAACCGTTAAGCCGCAATATTATTGACCATTTTTTTCAGCGGAAATTTAAAACTCGGTCCAGTCTAAATATTTTCATAATAATTTTTGAATTATCTTTCGCTGAAAAAACTTTTTTATTAAACACTAGTGTCATGCACTATTTCTCTCAGCTTTAACTAACGCTAGAACAAAATTATAACTTACTTCGTAGCTTATATCTCATTACCGCTGGTAATAAATCAGATTTAAAGACTTTAATATAAAATATCGCGATATTCATTTTAGAACGTGAGAAAAAAAGTATTTTGTTTTTTTTTTTTTTTTTTTTTTAATTACATACTCTAAAGAATTTCCCGCTCATTAATTCAGCCCCTCCCCTTATTGATATTAAATAAAAAAGAAAAAGTGGTACTCGACATTTTTCGGGCAAATGCATTTAATAGCTCGGCGTTTCAGCTGTAAAATGAATATTTTCAAGCTCTGCACAGTTTTTATTTGTCGATCTATGATATTTTTAGATAAAGTTATCTTTTCGATTGGGTATTCAATAAAATGGGAATGAATCAACTGGAAAAGTAAGCTTTCAAAGCAATTTATTATTATTGACCTGAAATTTTTTTTCCATAGATATGCATCATTAAAAATAGTTTGAATTTGCTGGTAAAATTATCTCAAGTTCATTTTCCAGCCGTATAATAAAAATAATTTGAGAAACTACTCAATTCAAGCTTTGAAAAATATATTTCCATATAAGTCTTACAATACAAACAAAAGTAACAGCCTCCAGGTCTTTTAATTTTATATTATAATATTCATCAAAGTAAAATATATAAAACCAACAAAATTTAATTAACTCAAAAAACCTTTTTCACTCCATTATTGCGAGAACACACTTGAACGTATACATTATAGCTCGGGTAATAAAAAAATTAAGTTAATGCATGTTAGAGAGCGGGATTCACGGCCCCATTTGTCCGCTTTAATGAAAGAGACATTGGATCCTTTTATTTAGATGTTGAAATAAAAAAGAGCAAGAAAATGTTGACGCATTTTGCATTCATCGCCTGACTCATGTCATTTCGGTGAAAGCCATCCCCCTGTCCGCCACCGGTATACAAAACTATACAACTACACCTACACTACACCTACATTTTAAACTACAACAGCAACTACTGTCGTAGGTTGTTGTTTCGCTCCGCTCGAGATCCTCTATACTACTTTTTATAAATTATTCATTGTATATAGGCGAGGGGAGGAACGAGTCGAGGGTAAAAAACAGACGAGTTGAGGGCAAAAGGGGGACATGATACTGATGCACAAGTTGCTTTCAGTACAGAAAGTCGCGACCGTTTTTCATGGACCGGAATGAAAACGAACCGAGTAAGCGAGGGCGGCCTTTTCACCGTTGTCTTACCACAAATATGTTTACCGAGTAGGAGTTTTACGTCGCGAATAGGAAAAGAGGTGCCTGGGAAAAGTGTCACGCGAATGTACATGCATGTTTATATATTTATATATTTATACAGATGTATATATATATACATATACATATAAATATATTCTCCCGCAGTGGTGTGTCGTCGAGTCACTCGGCTGTGCATCATTGACGTTGGAACAAGAATGACATCCTGTTCTCTTTCGTGTCATCTGTTTTATACAAACCAACGTGATACGATTCATTCAATACGGTTATTCAACATGAGAGTTTATTTACTCTTTTTTATTATTATTTTTTACAAATATATAAACTTTACAATACAGGCATATATAAGAATGTATCATGACACGTTCGAACAAAAGAATATTTTCTCTTGTTCAATTTATGTTTCAAATATTAAAAGTTTGTTTTTTAAACAAAACAAGTTACAGAACCGGTAAATAATAAACTATATCAAGTAATGACCATCATTTATTTACGAATTTACTTTTCGAAGCTCTAATTCTGAAATTAAACCGTGGACTTGTGATTTAAAAAATTTATTAAAATTATTATAATTCGGTAATTGATTATTTGATATTAGCCGGTCGCTAATAAATATTTCTGGCTCGCGGACTATATTTAAATGTAAATTATTGATAACTTTGAACCAACAAAGGGGTTATTTAAATAAACGATGTCTAATTTACAAAATTTATTCAAACAGAATTATTTCTAATTTTAATAATCGGGCATTATTTGAACTGATCATCTATAAATAATGATCCATAAATATATATAAGATATAATGGAGTGATCAGTAAAAAACATGGATGATAAATATTTATATTATCACCGAAAACCGCTAAGCAAAACAAAATTGCGTTGGCAATGTAGAGTTAATAATTTATCAAAATATTTGTAGGTCGAATCGTTCGATATTCCAGATGAAATGAAAACAAACCGACATATTGAGGTAATAGAACAATGATAATATATATATATCGACATATATGTGGAAAAATCTAGCTGGTAAAATTGTGACCGGTCTGTAGCCGGCTTTAATCGATCTGCGCATTCTTTGTGACGGATCTAGGTCCGAGTCGGTTGTTGGTGAAAAAACGGAATAAACTTTCAGTGGAAGTTGGTACACACAAACAAACAATGAAGTTGAAACAAATAATGTATTGGCGGACAAAAGAAAAGAAACAACTGAAGACAACAAAAATTTAAAGGGAAAAAAAATTTATAAAAAATCCGTAACGGTGTACGTGGACACGATAAGTAAAAGCGAACGTGGTAAATAGTGAAAGGCAATAGCTATAAATCCACGCTCTAATAATTATTCGTTGTGCTTTGTCCTCCAGACTATCCATTTTTCCTGGCCCTCACTCCCGCACTCTTGTACCTCCCCTTGCACATCGGCATAAATTTCTCAACATTTTTCATTTTCACTCTCATTTAGTTATTTTTTATTCAAACTGCACCCACGCCATCACTCATATCTTTATCCTCCATCATTTAGTTTTACTAACTCTCCCTCTTTTCCTTCCTCTCTCTTATTTGAAGCCTGCAGTTTTGCGAAAACACACCCGTAAGAATTTAATTGCATCTAGCTCGTCATTATCCGCGTCTGCCACCCACTTCCTTTAGACAAATTTTTCAATTGACCGATTTTTATCTTCCGTCTTTCGACTTTATTATGCATTCACCCACTACACATCCATTTATGATAATGATAAATGATGTATGCCTGCTCCATAGAATCTCCAAGCTTGGAAACGAAAAACAAATGCTTAATGACTCCGAGTACTTGGCTCGAGTACCGTAACCAAAAATTACAAAGAACATATTCACATTTTCCCAGTTAACGGTGAATGTTTTATTCGTACCGAGTGCGCTTTCACATGTGGAGGTAGAAAGACAAAAAAATGTTGACAAATGCAATGTCTCACGTATTTAATACACTGGGATTTGGCTCCGTGTAAGAGCAATTTAGCAGCCGACGTACGAAATAAATTTAGCGCCGAAGAAAAGAGGAAATACTGTGCGCGCAAAGTGGTCGACAAATCAGATTGACAATCTCCGCACAATGAGCTCTTCTCTCCAGGTTTTTAACAACAAAACCAAGACAGACGTCCTTCTCTCTTTTATAGAACCCAACGCTTCCGATGTCGACTTTCATCCCCCGGAGACGAAAGCACTGTCGCAATATTCCGACAAGTGGTCGACCACGGGGAACGAGAAATAATGGGGAAACGCCACGACGACGACTTCCCGTTTGATTCTGTCGGGCTTAGCGTCAATTATGGAAGTTGCCACGGAAAATTTCATTCTCCAGAACATGACCAATTTTACTACGGATGTACTATGTTTCTTTCTCTATCCTTCTTTATCCGCTCTATCTTCTTCTATTCCCCCTTAAATCTTTCCTGCTCTAGATAGATCCACTCCCCTCTCCTGCATCTTTTCGCCAACTTAAACTCCGTTAAAAATTATTCACACTAAATCATTACTCAAAAGCAAACAAAAAAATGTTTCATTTCCACGCGAGATTAAATACTCCCCGGATTCTCTCTCAAGACTCAAACCGGCAAAAACAAACTGTCCGTTTTTTTGTTTTTATAGCAAACTTTTAAGTATTTCAAAAGTTAAATATTAAAGTTGGATTAAAAGAATGAAAACTTAGCTAAAATTAAGAAAATCTTAAAAGATTTGCTAAATTCCTCGGATTTTATATTTTCACCCCTACTTCATTAAAGCTGAAGCCTTTTTCTTTTCCTTCACGAACAAAGTTTACTTTTTTTGTCAAATTATTTTACCCGTGAGTAATTACTCCCAGCGCATTCCACAGTGGTTGTTTAATCGAGCCAATTGTAAGCCCAAGCGAGTTACTAAACGGAAATCCAAATCAAGGGTTTAACTTTGTGGCGGGTAGATGAGTATGTGGCCAATGAATGCCAGAACGAGAGTAGACCCAACGCACAAAGTCCGGTTTTGTTGTTAATTTCATGTACAAGCGCATTATATATGTGATCATAAATATATACGGACCCGGCAACAGAAATGAATGGAAACAAATGGGTGCGACTTGTAGGAACTTCGCCTTAATGCAATATTCCCGGCATTAGTGAGTAAATAAGACAGATGAGGAGTCCAGAAAACAAAAAAACAAATAAAGACGAGGACAGCTAATTTCTGAATACCCACAGACACGGAATTTGATTAGCAAACCAACTTGACGACTGTCACCATCTATTTCAGCACCTCCTCCATTACTCTCTCGCTTCATCTGTCACTAGCTTTTTATTTAACTTGCGTTATTTTCATTTAGTTTCCTCGCTTGCCCGAGTAATCCGTGAAAGGTGGATTTACGTGTCCCGACTTAAGACTTTTCTTCTTGTATACACACGTAATATTCGGTTGACGTGACCAGCCCGGTACCACGAAAAACCCATGAACACAATACTTTCGTCGGCAGGTTGCTATAAAGCACTTGCTTGTAAACTTGTACAAACTATTCGCGTCCTCGTTTTTCCCCGTCTATTTCTTCAGCTGACAATCGAATTTCCCGGACTCTCGCTACACTCTTAGGAAAAGTTTCTGATTTATTTTTCTCTTTCGTTTTATTTGGCTAAGTATGTTTAGAATTTTCGTATAACTTTTTCGCGCATCAAGCTGCTTACTCGCCAGCTTTTTTTATCCAGTTCCAGCAATATATGGAAATTATATTACTTATTCGTTTGATCGATAAATTGATTGGTTTAAATTGATGTTCATAACAACCCGGAGAGAGACAGCTGAGATTGCGGGGCTGGGTCTAGTTGTTAGTTTATAGTTGGAAAACCACTAATTAAGTATGGTGACTGTTCCAGGTATACTCAATGTAGATATTTGATTAATCCAATTAATAATATTTGCCATATACTCATGAGGTTTTCCAACCCACATATCATCGATCGGTTTTACTTTACACATATCAAGTCAGACTGAGAGCGAGCAGTTACTGTTTTCAAATGAAAAAATTATCTAGACTGATTTGATTTTTTTTTCTCAAGTTAAAAAAAAATAAAGTTCCCATTTGAATGTATATCACATTCTGAGCGGCCCATTTCATACTACTACCCCTGTATGCGTACATTATGTTTACAAAAGGGTTAGGAAGTTTGAAAAGGTCGCGTGTCTTGGATATTAATCGGCAAGTCTCGAGGTATATAGCTCTCGTTACGTAGGCAATTAAATATTACACCTGCACAGCACTCGTGAGAACAAAAGAGCAAAAGGAAATTTAAATATACATATATGTATATCGAATTACCTTTGCCTACGAGCAGTCAATGCATCACAAGTAATTAACTAAAATAGTAATTAATTTAATATATAATAATAAAATAGCAAAGTTCATTTCGCTTAGAGGCAGAGGCCGAGGTAGAGGGAAAAAAGGGATTTTAAATTTATAAAGCTGGTAAATTTGTTGTGACAGGTGCACACTTTTACCGGGAGTATTGTTTGCTTGGGATCAAGAGTGGGCTGAAAAAAGACTAGTGAAAGTGTGTAACGAGTTGTACAGTGTGTGTTAAAAGAGGGGCGTAAGTTGATCACCCCTGGTTAAATTGCCGGGGGCTCGGGTCTCGTGAGCTTCACATTAACTCGCTCGTCGACCTCGCGATCAATCAAACAGACCGATTGATTAAGTTTTTAACCCAGACGTGCCTCCACGTCCTTTCATACCTGGTCTATCTGCGTTTTCCGCGTACGTGGCCCGAGTGCTGGCTGGAAAACTAAACTATCGAGTTAATTTATCGATTACGTTAACTCTGTTTTAGATTTGCCCGCCAGCTTATCGGTCTTCGGTCTTTATTTTTCGGGACCGATTTAATGAACAGTAACAGTAACAGTATTGTGTAGCATAAATTAGGCTCGGAGATAAAATTTTTGTTGAGAAAAATTAAACATAATTTGAAATGATAAATGGGCGGAGGTTTTTTTGTTATTTTTGGGTTGGGTAAAACGAGTTGTTTCATATGAGATGAAATTTTTTACAAGGGCGTAGGTTTAAATGACTGGAGCAAAAAGAGTTTATGAAAATAAGGAAGAAAATGTGCGGATAGTAGAACGGGGAAGGGAGAAAAAGAAAGGGGATGGTGACCTGCTGGGTTGTTGTGTTTCTGCGAGTAATTTTCCGGCGGCTTATCCGGAAAAATGTTTATTCATATCGTCTGAATGTACCGCGGTCGACGATTGTACACCGACTGCCCGACAGTCTGACCCTTTTACATTTTTTATAGCGTTAATCTGCTGAATATATACGGGAATAAAAAAATTTTGATTGTATTTAAGGCAAACGTGAGCGTTTTAGTTTTTAATCTCGCTTTATATTACTATTCATCAAACTCTTCAAGCTATCAACTGATGTCTACATGACATCTGATTTAATGAACAATTGAAGTACGTGATTCGAAGTTTTTTACTTTTTCTCCCCGAAGATAAAAAAAATTATTAGAATAACTTTTTTTTATTGCTGGATAATCTCTTTGATTCAAAAGTGGAAATAGAATAAATAGAGTTAGTAAATGGTTATTTTGTTTTTCTTTTTAACGTGTATGTTAATGTAAAAGTGTTGTATAGTTATACTTGCAGTATTAAATTTAATTATATGTGCCTTGTGAAGTTCACGTTATCGTGAACGCTGGGAGTACTATATATGCATATAAATCTTTATACATTTATGTGTATATATATAGACGAACATCTAACCTGACGTGATTTTAATGAGACCCTCTGGTTGCACGAAAATCCCAGGTCATTTTCACAGGGTGGAATTCAGAAGTACGCGAGTAAAAAAGCGTGATAAAAAAATAGAGAACGACGACGATGAAGCACGACTTGAAATAAAATAAAAAAATATCTGATTCATTATTCAGTCTTTAATTTCACATTACAATCTCAATCAAATAGTGTTAACTTTTTTTTTTTTTTTTTTCTAAACCCTTAACTTTTCAAATGAAAATAAATTTTCCACAATTGTTGCGTCGAACCTTTTTATGGCTACTAGACAAAATCACATTCAATAATTTAAAATTTTATTAAATGTTGAATAGAATTTAGTCGAATTCAAAAAAAAATTCTATTAAGTAAATAATTGAAAAATTTAAATAAAAAAATTATTTTCATAATTTTTGCGTTTGATAACAATTTTGGCGCAGTAATTGACTGATTTCTTGGAAAAATTTTCAACAAAACCCAACTATTATTTTTTTCTCAAAATAAGAAAATTAATTAAAAAATAAATAATAGCACTGTATACATAAATATATTGACAAAGTATATAAAACTTACCTCCTTTATAAACTCTTGTATTGTCAGTGTACAAAGTACCGAGAAACGCGTCGTACAAGTTTTGTATAACTTGATGTTTGCACCCTTGTTGTTCATATATGTATAGATATAGGTATAGGTATAAATATATGTATATAAATATATACATATATATATGTGCAACTTGTCGGAAGAGTGCGCGCGACCTCGTGCACACCTCATATCAGGGAGTGTCATCCCTGCGCGCGTTGTACACGGACAAACATCAGACTAGAAACTGCGATACCACGAACTACGAACTGCCTCACTCGCTACCCCCGGCCAGCGTGCCCTTCCAAGCTGCCCATTACCCGATCCACGCATGCGCCTATTTTGAGCGCCCAAATTAGCCCCTCGTAATTATACAAACGTACTTATCATATAATAGTCTTTCTTATTTTTCATTATATCACATTTTATTATTTATTATTCATATTTATGATTATTATTATTACTATTCTTTGCTTGTATACTTCAAGCTTACTACGAAGCTTTCTCTGCTAACTTAATTAATCCGGCGTCATTACCAAGTTCAAAAGACTGGGATCTTAGTATTAAAGAGAAAGCCCAACTATTAATGAAACCTTATTCTTTTTTAAAAATAATTATCACGATAAAAATGATAAATCTAAATCAGATCGTCGAGCCGTAATTAATTATCAAGTCGCCCCGAAAAAGTGAA
Organism: Microplitis manilae; assembly: GCA_030273425.1. Taxonomy (NCBI): domain Eukaryota; kingdom Metazoa; phylum Arthropoda; class Insecta; order Hymenoptera; family Braconidae; genus Microplitis; species Microplitis manilae. The sequence goes on from CP092726.1 coordinate 3,574,166, forward strand.
TTAAAATTAATTAAAATGGATGATTTTGATTTAAACTCGTAAATACGTGTGTGGGGGAGGCCACGGAAGTGCGCAGGCGCCATCGAGGGAAAAGGTACAGAGGTTTTTAGGGGGTGCACGGGGGTGAGTCAGTCAGGCCGCAGCGCGCGCTCAGAAAAGTACCCGTACGGGAGTAGTCTACGATAACGCTGGTTACCTCGTCTCTTTCTCCCTCTTTATTGTGCTCCTTTTACACAGATCGTGTTCTCGTATCGTGTGTATCCAGCCTTTTTAACATTGTTAACAGATTAAAGATTATTTCAACTCCTCTGCAATACGATACTATTTATTTATAATTAAACATAAAAAAAAAAACAACTTCAGTCCTTAGTCTTTTAATTTGGTCTAAAGATTTATCAGTGGAGATCAAGACTCATTAATGTGCGTTTTTTTTTTAATTAAAAGCTAGTCAGTGAGAAAAGAGGGAGAAAGAATATCCAGGTGATTAACATCACAGTGGAAAAAAATTTTCGAAAATTTGTTGCGGACAATTGTAGAGGATAATTACAATTAGTTGTGACAAGGCAGCCAAGTGCTACGAATATAATTAAATATAATAAGAAGTTTTATGAAGACCGGATTAACACAGTAAGCATTTAAAGTTGGAGCTGAAAGTACCATTAATTTTGTAAAGGCTGGAAAAATATTTAACTGACACAAAGTTATTTGTTTATGTGATTGAGAATTTAAATTTAAATATATATATATATATTTAAAATATTATTATTGACAGTTAAAAAGCGCTTATGTATTATTGATTGTGGATGTGAAATACGGTGAATTTAAAATTGTCTGGTGTATGCAGGAATCCTAGTAGATTGACATGAAAAGCCCCAACAGAATCCTCGGTGAGTGGCCATTATAAAAAGCCCATATTTGCGAGAAAAGCTCGTGACCTCGTAAACCTGTCGATACATTCTTGGGGCTTGTGAGTTAAAGAAGATTTCGGTCCTATAAATATATGTATATATAAATATATAAATATATAGGTGGATGTGAGAATGTGTGAAAGAAGATCATAGATCATGCCGTCGATCTGTTGGAACCCACAGTTTTCTCCGAGGTCAAGAGATCAAGCCGATCTAGGCTCTGGATTTTTAAACGCGGGATGCGAGCGTTGTTCTGTCAGACGCCAGGAGACGGGAAAAATAAATTAATACTCAGTTCTGAGGAGTAGAGTAAAAATGAACGGATTTAACTATTTGCCATTCGGAAAAATAATATCCTAGCTAGACTTTGATGTTTTGTTAAAAATATTCAGACTGTTGGGAGTAAAAATGTGATGCGGCGATAACGTACCGTCGATATTTCGTATTTGATTGTTTGAATATACAGAGGAGGAATAAAAAGTATAAAGTGTGAATAAGATTGTCGGTATCAGCATCAGTATTCTTTAGTGGTGCGACAAATTCGTAAAAGCTCACGGAAATATGGGATGGTCGTGGAATCACAGGAAGAAAGCTGAGTCGTGATAATATCAATGCGAATGGGGTGACGTGTATAGCGAGTGTTGAGAGAGCCAGCGAGGGTGATAAGGGTTATGCCAGATTTTCAAAAGGAATAATGCACCCAAGATAACAGAGATTAAGAGTATTGAGACTTAACAGACTTGGTTCCTTTATTTTAAGTTACATCAGAGGAACCGATTACAATCCAAGAGTTCACCGGCAGCTTATTTTGTTCTTTGTATACGTCCACGTTATTTGGATTTTAGTAATCAGTGGTTCTGTAGTTTGTTTATTTTTAATTATTTTAAAAGTGTTGCTCTAATGAATCTTTTTAAATACAAATTATTATTTATAGCAAACTGTAAATACACATGCGGTGTTCGGAATATTTTAGTAAACTAGTCTTCGAATTTCTGTCTTTAAAAATTACTTTTCGCTCAGAAGTTTATATTCTGAGGTCTGTTGCTGGTTGAATGGAACTCCCGAGACCGGTGGTAAAGAAGCTTTAAATTTAAAAAGCCAAAAATATTTATTAGGAGAGACTATTTTTTTATGTGAACTTTACAGACAGACAATTGTGTAAAGTGATTAATTTTGTTGGTCTTCGATCTGGGGAGGGCCAAGAGGGCGACTGCGATGAATTCAGTAACACGCTTTTGACGCAGGTGAATTTTTTATTGTCTTAGGTGCTGAATCTGCCAGAGGGTGATTTTATTGTGCAGTGAAGCTGTTGAAGCGGGTGAAAGGTGGTCAATATGACTCCTATCTTGCTCGTCTTATTGATGGCGTTCGACACGATTATCGCGCAGAATCATGTTGGTGAGTAAATAAATAAAAAAGTTATTGTGTTTAAAAGAAATGGATTACGAGGATCCTGAGGACAACTATGAGCTGTGCCATGCAGTGAGTGTTGTGATGAGACTGCTTGACTATTGAGAAAATTTTTATGGTTTAATAAAACTCGGCACAAGTGTTGATTAAAGAAATAGAGACATTAAATTACATTGCTCGCCATGACTTTTCTGGTTTTTTTTTTTTTTTTTTTTTTTTTTTTTTTTTTAATAAGCTTAGAAAAGGAATTAAATTTTTTTAATTAGCATTCAAGTCCTCGGTCGTTAGAAAAAAAAAATCAGTAAATTTTTTTTTACTTGATGCTTAAAAAAAATTTTTATCTAAAAACGATTTCCGTTTAAAAATTTATTTTAAAAAATCACGTATAAAAAATTTTTTATAATTTCTAAAAATAAATATAGGTCAAAATTTCGAATCAATAATACCCGAACCCAAAAATATCTTATAGAAATTGATTATAAATTACATATTAATATTTTACTAAAAGTTTATTTCATTAAAAAATTTATTAAAAGTTAAATTTAAAACTTTAAATCAATAATCATACTCTTAATTAATTATAATTTATAATAAATTAAGCGTCAGCCCACTGCCGCGAAAATCAGCTTTTTCAAAAGCTATTCAAAATTTTAATAAGCTTATATTTTGTCCTAAGAAGCTTATATCTCATTCAAGAATTACTACCCGTACTAAAATTACACAATCCTCATTCAAATAATTAATTTGATTTTAATTAATAATAGCTTCAGTCTGGCGAGCAATCACTACTTACGTAACCCATAAATTACTGCCGATCAAAGACAATAATTTAAAAATATAAATCCGCCACAAATATATTCCCAGTGGACTGAATACCGATAGACTGAAATTAGTCTATCGCAATCATGTTTCTGACTTGTTCACGATTATCACAATCTATATAAATATATATAATATATATACGTTTAATTAAATTATAAAAGCTTTCAGTATTGGTGCAAAGGTTAGTAAATAATTTTATAGATGGCATTGATTTTAAGTGAAGCCTATGTTCAATGCATTCATTAATTATATATTATTGTGGTAAGTAAATTTATAATGAATGACAATTAACTAAAGCATTATAATTATGGGGAAATGAAATTTGAGGTATTAATTTTGATGAATTACATACACTGTGGTTGGATTTCTCTCATTAGAATATAGTTATGTATATAGGTATATAAATATATATTTAATTGAGATAGATAATTCGTTTATGGTTTGTATGGGTTTGTTACTGTGGCGTGTGTTAAATCGTACCAACGAGTTTATTAGCTTGTGATGGTAGCTATTATTACACACGGGACAGTAATCCATCGAGGCTTTGACTGCACTGACTCGCTGTCATAATGACAATGCATACCAGATCCCAGTTGAATTTACGAGTTAGTTAATTATGAAAGGACGTTTCTAATACGGGAAATCGGATAAAATCTCCACGGAATTATCGTTCGTAAGTTCAGTGGCATGGATGTTTTTAATAAAATATATAAAAAAGTTCCTGATAAACTCGGTAGGAAAAAGTCGTTTGTGGTTTTCACAATTTATATACATTTATTTTTATATTTTTTTCCTTTTTTCTTCCTTTTGTTTCACTGTCAAATGTTTGTAGTGCTCTTTGCTTTGAATACGTGTGCCCGGTCTGGCGTGGGTTTTTTTTTAAGAGACACTGGATAAGAGAACCGGAGCTGAGTAGACCAGGAGTCCGTCAAAGCCAAACTCATAGATGCAAATTTAGCTGTAGTCCTGTAGTCTCGTGTAGAATAGTTGCTTCGGGTGGTGGATATGCTGGTCCAGATCGGCTTCACAGATTTCCTCAGAGGCTTCTAAAGCCATGCAAAAATACCAGCAAAAAATATAAAAGCTTGAATTAAAAGTTTTAAATTTTATACGTGCGACAGAGAAATTTTTAAAATACACAGGGAAATTTATTATGAAAAAACCCGGAATATAATCACTCGCTAAAAAAAATTAATGTATACTGTAATCTCCATAAGTTATTTTTAAAACAATTTTATTTCTTATATTATTATTATTATTATTGTTTATAAAAATTTATTTAATCAACTCGATGATAATTTATAGGGAAAAAAAAATTTTGTTTAAGTCTTTTGTAAAATATGACAATAAGGTAAATGTTATTTACTATTATACCGTATTCAACTGACGTCCACAGGGACGGAGAAAGAAAAAAAATCATGGTTGTAATATATATATATATATACATTTATATATAATAAAACAAGTAACATACTTTCACGTTTTATGTCAAATCCCATCGGAGTTTTCTCAACGACGACTGGTATCCACACAGGGATATTGTGTTACCGAGGTACTCAACTCGGTCAAATATCGACCGGTAATTTTTCCCGTCTATAACATTTATTTATAATTTTCAATTTTTACTGACCGTGTCTTGACCGCCGGTATTTTTACCATAAAAAATCACTTTCCGCTTTTGACAGTTTTCAACCAAATAAATAAAGAAGATATACGAACCCGAGTATTCTGACATCTTTTTTTTTTGTTTATTATTAATAAACTTAGTTATAAAACAGCATTTACTGTCAAAGTTCAGAAAACGGTTAAAAATTAAAAACATTACCTGGCATCAGACGGATCGCATTAATAACCTAGCGAATTTCGCGAGCCCAGTAGTCGTCTGAGGAATGTAATTTATGAAGGTACAGTGAGTGCAGTTTGCTGTTTTGCCGAGTTCGATTTTCATCAAGTATTCGTCCGCTACTGTACTCACACCCACATACATACGTATACATATGCACTTGGACGTATATAAATATATAGATACATGATCGGTGTAATTAACGGATGAATGTATGAGAAAAAGTTTTAAATAAAAGCAATAAAAATAAAAGGTCGCGTTGTAATTTGTGAAACTCAATGAAATTTAATAATTGAATATTTCAAAGTTGGTTTCAATATAAAGCATTATTGAAAGTACGTATTTGTGGAATTTAATGACATTGTATTGCTCAAATGCTTTGAATTACAGTTTTGAATATTGCCATGAAAAAATAAAAAAAAATTTACGTTTCAATTATTTTTAATAATAACAAAAATTTAGTCTCTTCCCCCGAGGTTTGAAAAAATTTATTCTTTTAGATAAAAGTAAAATTTAATAAATTGTAACGTTGTAAAGGTAGCTTCGGATTACGTAAAATTCTTACCCGTCGACGGCTAAATATGAGTAAATAAATAAGTACTGATGTGCACTGAATAAGATAAACTATGGCGCTTGGGAGATATAAATATTCGACTATCAAGTGCACGTACGATTACCGTAAATTACTTTTCGATTGTCGTCTTGGAAAGACACCTAGAGGGTGAGTCGTCTCGATAGTAGAGCTTTATAATACACCGGGATCCGAGTTGCGGAGTCGACGGTACATATACGCACGATCTTACATTGCACACGGTAGCACCATAACTTGCAATAAATGCGGTAATAACCATACTTTCTCACCACCGGGAATAATATCGCGGTAATTTTAGCGATAAAAATACCCAGCAAGAGCAAGTTCACCATACCCACGCCCCATTGCATACAACCTCCATTTACGCAGCCGGGAAAATAAGAAAAAGTTGCTCTATCATTTATAATACATACGAATTTTTTATTTATATATTTTTTATGCACATATGCAGACATTATTTCCTATTTAATTTTACATTTCTGTAAATAAATTTTTTTTCCAATAATAATAAACTTAATTATACCGGATAATAATAATAATAATAATAATAATAATAATAATAATAATAATAATAATAATAATAATAATAGTGACAGCGGAATAATAATAATAATAATAATGATTATTATTGTAATAGGACAATTGAGTTAAATCTATCGTACATTTCAAATAGTTATAAAAATCCTTTCGGTATTCCATTTATGAAGTCGATTGGTGGAATACTGTAAAATAAATCTCGTGGAAATTTCGGAGATACTGCAATTGGATGAAAAATAAACGAGAGTAAAAATAGTAAAAAAAAAAAAAAAAAAATATAATAAAGATTTTTTCCTTCACATCGCGAGCTCTGTTTAAGCCATTATTTTTTATGATTGAAAAATAATATTTTTTTTAGATTTTTTTATTTATACATGATCCGGGTATTCGTTATCTATTAATTCGGGGTTCGGTAAATAATTAGTGATATTTTTATTAACTGATTTTGATTTTTTATATTTATACAAGAGAGGAATTGTAATTAATAGCTGTGGGTGATTCCTGTGGGTTAAACTTTTCATCTTGGTGAAAATATATATGTATATGTATATATATATATAGAGGTATACTTTTTTTGGTAGAAGGAATTGGAACGTGAAAAGGTAAAAAAAAGAGGTTGATCGTCAGTCGATAGCAGGTAACAACGGAAAATCGAATAGCGCGACCCAAGGATATCGGAGCCTCAAAATCGTTTCGCGTTACGAGAATCCAATCCCAAGGAAGATTAGATCCGAGTTCTAATAGAACGAACGACGGCGAATGAGAGCACACACGATTCTCCGTTTTTCGAAACGGTGTGCGTTTCTCAGTCTATTTTCAATTTATTTTATTTTTTTTATTTCTTGTACTTTATACTTATTTACTTCCTTCCGGATACGTTTCTTAGTTTTATATATATATATATATATATATATATATATATATATATATATATACGTATATAAAATATATAGATATATATTTAATGACAAAGACATGAGTGATTTGAAATGTAATATTCGCTAGAAAAATACTGACGGAAATGATAGACAAGAAATAAAAGTTGTAAGTAATAAAATTTATTTGATTACCAAGACAAAGTAATAAAAGTATGAATAGAATTTATAGTTCAAATAATTCTGTCATGGAGTTTGTTGAATGCAGGATAGGAAAGCTGAATTTAAAATAAAGTAAAACTTAAACGATGAAAGATGATTTTCGCTAAAACTCCAATAATCTAGTCTCTGAATTTTCATCTTTATCGACTAACTTGTGGACAAAACTTTGCGTATTGGTTGGGAGAAGGGAAGCGCGAGAACAAAGAATTGAAAATGAAGTAGTAAACGAAAAAGTTTATAAAAAAAAATGTAATAAAGAAAAAAAGTTGACAGAGGCAAGCTTTGCTGGTCTGCGAGTACACTTAAGCTTTCAAATTATTTGTTTTTAAGCTTAAGCGCATTCTCACCATCGCTCCACTTTTTTTCATTCACCTAGTTTTATTTTCTTTCTCTCTGTTCATTCTCTTATCTAAATAACTGATCTACATTGTTTCGCTCGTATTTTTTTCAGCTAAAATTACCGCTCAGTCGAGTTGCTTTTTAAAGTAAACTCTTCTGGCATTCGAAATGCTGTTTTTATTTTTCGAATGCAAATAACACGTCAATATCTGGCTTTTTTTATTACTTCGTACTTCCGTCTATCTATTCGGATAATTATTTGTGCCCATTTACTTAAAATCAGGTAAATGAAATGATCAGTAATTAAAACTTGGAGTATCTGAATTTAAATAAACGCTGATAATCCTGCTGAGTAAGAGATTTTCATCAACAAATTGCTGTTTAATACATTGATCAACACGAGTTTGGTGGGCTTGGGTCCAAATGTTGAATGATTAAATAATCAATAATTTAAACTCACATCATCGATGCCTTCTGATAAATTCAGCTCATTCATTCATGCTTGGATAGAATGAGCTGACTGAGCGTGCGGACGTAACGACATCATTCGCGCCCGTGAGCCGACCCATCAGCATTTATATTGCTACGAATCTGGTATTTCTCATGCCAGTCATATTTCCCCACAAATCCACTAGTCAATCATTCTATTAGACACCCATCCCTATTTTTTTCTCCACATCGAGCAAACAGCCAACCCAGGCTAATAATATCTGGCTATATTTTTTTTCCATCAACTTCCGAAAACAAACAGAGACCAGCCCGCAGACTAAATTTACCTCAATCTCCAATAACCGTAAATTCCCGTTATTTCAAAACCGATTCTCTTATTTTAGCCGGTTTATTTTCATCATTTCCGGGCACAGGGTTGATACACAAACTCACAATCTTCATTGTCTTAATTCACTTTTTTCCCTGCCCATTCCCAGAAGGTATTCCCACGGCAATTAAATCGCCGTGTAACCTTTTCATCCTTAATTCCTTTATTTATACTCTTTCACATGTAACTAAATTCTCTAGAGCCCTTTATAACTTGTAGTATTTACCTATTCACGTTTCCCCCATCGATTCCTCTTAATCTCATATTTCCTTTTCTCTTCTCTCATTCGCCCCCCAACAATCCTCTTTGACGTTCAATCATTCGCGATTATTTAATTATAACAAACTATTATTATCTCTAATTCAGCAACGGATTGAGCCGTTAGTTGAAATATAGCTTTGTTTCTGGTTTCCTCCATTCACTGAGGTATCTGCTGAAATAATCATTACTGTTCTACCATTTGCGTTTCTCTGTTACATCCACAATATCAATATCAATAACAAGAACGATCCATAAAATACATTTGTATATTTGAAACAAAATATTGAATTTCCAACAGTATTTGTAATTGTATAACGTGAATTACTCCATAAAGGAGTAAAACAATACGAAAATGTAAATGTTATAGATGTTACGTCAGATATTAAATTAGTCGCCGCGGGTAAGTTTCATGTCAAAGTACTTAAGATAAGGCAGCCAGGGCAATAATAACAATGATATTAAGAATGGGTTATTAAAGTAGTATGCTCAAGTAATTTAGGGGCTTTCCTTGAGCATTTAGATGTGTAAACATCGGCTCCAGAGGTTATAAGCCACCATCTGTAACCTCCAACGCCTCACAAGCGCGGTCGGAATGTTCATGTTTGCGTTCGACCGAGAGACGTGAAAACGTGCGGTATAAGATGCGGTTGACCTCGATACTAGTACGTTACCAGAGCTAGCTATATTCTGCTACCAACTCCTAGGTTCTTATGAGATACTCGCCCGTATCTTGCCCGCTTGTATCTTTACTGGGGATGAAGGATAAGACGTGTAAGTCGGGGGCCATAATGGATAGCGTAATAGTTGGGCAACTACCTACGGGCTGCATCATGATTCATACTCGTAGCTATGTTGTGTATGCAGATCCTGGCTTCCGGCAGAACCTTAAGTTCATTAAGCGAGCAATAGTATTGATGTTGCGCCCATTTGGATAAACTTTTCTGTAGCTAAGTCGAAAAATAAAAAAAAAAAAAAAATTTTTTAGATAAAATTAATGTCTCGTTTCGCGTGGCCTAGTTTTTAAGCAATTCTCCGGCTCGTAGGATCGGCTGCACGATAAAATAATGCAGTTTTGCCGTTGAATCGAGGCCTCTAACGACCCGGATAATTGGAAAGACGTGTGAACATTTAACAACTTGGTCTTTTGTAGGCCTAAAAATTTTTAAATTATGGATATGATTTACATTCATGTGACGTTACATATTTTATGTTCATTCTTTATTTATTTATTTTTTTGTTTCCATCAGTTTAACGAATAAAAATGTGAGTGAAAAATCCGAGCTCACACCGCAATCAACACCGACCCGATTGTTGTTAATTCATCTGCATCCAGAATATTCGCGGTGGCCTACTTCATCCGGGTTTTTTTCAGTTATTATTGTTATTCATCCGTCCACAGACGATGAAGTACCGGATTTTTGATCCTCGGTAGCAGTTAGGCGGCGCAAAAACTCACCCGACGGAGCCGGCATGCATGGATCGCGGTGACATGAGCGCGAAAATCAGTCTTTCGTGAAACCTGACAAAAAATAAAAAACGCTCTTCTTTTCTCATCACACCGAGAGGCGACATCTCGCGTGAGATACAAATTCTATGGATTCATTTATGGACCAGGGAGTTTTGAGTCGCGTGACGTGCCCAGTGTAGTTTTCAAATGCACATCCGGGTATCATCGTTGTAATAGTTTTTTGTGCGACTTTTCAACTCGTTTTTTACCCACTCTTACTGGTGTATACTCATAAAAAATATAACCCAACGTTTTATAACAAATGACGACTCGGTTCTTTTCCTTTCCTATCTTTTTATGTGCACTCTTCGCTTCCGTTCATTTTTTTACCCATTCCTTTCATAATTTTCTCCTTTGGCGAGAGCTTTTTTTCATCCCCAAGAGACTCTTTTCCGAAATGTGTGTTCGTATTAAAATATATAGATTTTATTCTTCACTTTTGCATAAATCCTTCCCCTTTTTCAGTGATTTATTAAGGTCGTTAGTCACTCCCCCCTCTCTCCCTCTAGTCACATGTGCATGTGTAATAATTCTTTTCCGATTTGATTTTTATGACACTCGTCCGCTTATAAACTAATTGCTTTTCCATATCTTATTCGTAAAACTGTTACTATTAAAAGGGGAAAGTAATCTACGGGCCTATAAAGAATGAATAATTTATCTTTTATCCGGGTATTAGCTTGAGAAAAAAAAAACGTAATAAATGATACGTGGTAGCTGTTAGTTGTGACTTATGAAAAAGATACAAGTGCTAATATATTTATTCTTCGGAGATTCCGTGGATTTTTCATTTTATTTTCTTCCTGGTTTACAGAAATTCAACAGAGTCTCGAGGAGCTGGGTAGGGTAGGAGGCAGCTAGCTAGTGGCAGAGAAAACTTTTTGAGCCTGTGTGGATGATCTTGGGGTACGAGTTAGGAGTGAACGTTTACCGCGACACTGTTTGCCGGCGGTTATCCTCGCTTCGATTCCCGATTTCCTACGTCTCGGGAGAGTATCACGGGTTAGCGAAGAAGATCCTAAGTTTCTTATCTTTTTGTCTCACGCGTATATCAGCCCGTATTTCTCGTTCTTCCCTTGGGTTATAGTTCTCCAAGATCCAGTTCCTTCATAGTTACTTTTTGTCTCTTCTTTAAACTTTATTTCATTCTGTTTTTTTTTTTTCATCATTTTAAGTCTATTTTTTCCTACCCGTGTTTCATTGTCCCAATCGTTTATTTTCGCTCGATCATTTTTTTGCTATTCCATTTTTTTTTTTTTTTTTTTTCACCGTAATTCAAGTCCCGGTTGCCGTAGCGAGTACCCACCCTTAAAGCAGAAGGAAGGGGGACTCCTACATCTTTTACTTTTTATACCGGAAAATGTGATTGTAGATCCTGCAGACAAGAAGGAAAGTGCGCGAGTCTGAAAACGACATTCGGGTTTCATCTCTCTGGCGCATCCATCGCGGTACCATCTCGGGTTTCCGTCAGGAAATTGAGCTACTCCCCAGCGATACTACATAGCTACGTTTGGTTGCTTGCTTTATAGCAAGCGAGCTGCCTTGCCTCCACTCTTACATAATATACTTCACCAGTAGTAAACTACTTCAGTAAATTATTGAAGGCTAAGAAAATCTAACAACGGTATCCGTAGGATGGCATCTCTATCTTTATATTCACAAACTTTCACATACTCTCAACATACATATTCCATAAATATCACAAATGAAAAGTTTCCACATTTATAAATCATACATTCACCTCTACCTGGAAATATTCAAACGCACATGTCTATAATTCTGCTATTAATAAAAAATTCATACCCACTTTTTTATATCGTTTCCATAAAATGTTAATCACTTCCAGCTAGAATTGTTAACCCACTACTCGCGTAGATCGAAGCCTACACCTATGGTAGTCTGCAGCTTGGGTAGAGTCAGAGTCTATAGCTTAGCAATGGTAATAGAATCAATAGTTATTGAAAACCAGTGTTCCAAAAAGACGCTCAGGAATAGGATACCGGATAACTTACATTTTTTCATGAATCGGTCTTTTACAGTAGCGGGTAAAAAAGAAAAAGAAAAGAAAATAAACATGGTACGTAGTTTTACAGCTGGGCAGGATCTTTTAGCGACCCGCGTGCTATCGGGAACCAGTGGCTTACTTTTAGTGTTGTATGTTGTATGACTCCACACACTGAATCTATACAGATATATTGAGTGCGGGTGAGAGTGTGCAACCCGGTCCCGAACACGCTATTGTTGAGATCGCGTGTCGAAGGTTACATCGACCGATATATAACAGCAGCAGTTAGTATTTCTCAGTGAACGACCTCTCGGCTTATTCTATTCTAGGAAAAAAAGTTGTTACCTTTTTCTCAATTTGTGCTCTCAACACTAGCTCGCTTTATTTTTCTTATCTCTTTATGGTTCTTTCTGCTAAATTTTTTTACCCACGACCCTCGCCCATCAACATCCGTGCTTTTTACACAGTTTATTATTATTTCCGACTCAATTCTATGTACAAAAATATGAACACCGGCAGTACCACCAGCAAAACAACAATTTTAGCTTCATGAACCACCAGAACGTTTTTAAGAGCCGAGTATAACTATAACCCAGACGCACCTTTATGCCTCGTTATAACACAGCGTCCAGCGACCTCGTTCTCTTGAGTTCGTCTCGAGCCCCGTCCCCGCGCTTCCAGCTCTCGTATCTCTTCACCCTCTCTCGGCTCCTTTGCTCTGCACACGAGACTCGGTAAAACCGGGTTGTGAAAAATTACATCAATTTATGCGCCATGAAAAGTGCTGAGCTCCTCTTTCTTCTTTTCTTTCTTAACCTTTTTATATTTTTTAAGCTCTTTTATATTTTTTGTCGAGGGCAACAGAAGAAAAGCCACCTTCCGGTAGCCGTCCCGAACTCCGTTATGACCTTTATCAATTCTCAAACTCATAATAACCTTTTTCTCTCCCGCTTTGTATTCACCCACTTCAACTTCATTACCTCTTTACTATTATTATTTTTCTATCATTCCAGAAATTTATTTTATAATTCATCCAACTCAAGCTATTTACGTGTTGATTCGCACCCAGCTCACTACCCGTCACCTTACACTTTATTTTTCATCACCTGTATCCAGTTCACTCTACCTCCGCCCCACTAAAACCCTCCAAGAAAATCACTATCAAATGCTCAGTGACCCGGTTGAGTTGCACTGGGTTCTTTCATAAACCCACGTGTTCTGAATTCCCTTAAGAAAATTTCTTTTTACTCACTGGTTGATTAACGAGCAACTCTTGTCTCTGAGCTTTAGAGCTTTTTTGGTAATCCGTCCCTAGTGAATTCACTGTTCTCTTTACTTTTTACCCAAGACACTTCCGAGAATTGTGCATGTTTTTTTTATTTTTTCTGTACCCTACCTTAAAAATATCCAAGACAATCCTTTCCCACTTACTCACTTTTCTCGACCCACTTTTTCACAACCCTAATTTACAAAACAACTTCCCTAATCCTGCTCAAAAAAATTCGTCCAGATTTAAAGTTTTCCCAATCTCAGCTCATATTATTTATAAAAATATCGACTCATCTCCTGATTTATTGCTTCTCAAACTAATCAAAGACCAAAGCAGCAATTAAATGCCCCCAGGAATCTTGACATCTGTCAGAATTATTTAGCCAGTCATAAATACCTGCACTTACAGCTCTCCAGAAAACTCGCCCTACAAGAACCTCAAAGTTTACGATGAATTAAAATAACTCGGAAATTAATTAAGTCGCGGACTAAAAGAGCAAGCGTTCTTTGCTAAATTAATGCAAATTATTTAAGTAAATTAACTTCTGAGTTATATCTGTTTATATTTATGTTAATAAAAAATATCTTAAACTTGAAGATGCGTTGTCTAGTAATATTTGCAAAGTATCTTTTGATAATACTACCAGAATAAACAACAAAAGCACAGTAAGTTTACTTCCCCAAGAGCTCTCGGTTCATTTCACTTGTAGCAATTTCATCTCTTGTTCTTCGGTATTTGCTCAGATTTGAACAACAAACTTTAACAAGACCATCAAACATTTCTTGTTCAGTAAATTATATACGAGATTTATTGGAGAAAACCTTGAAACCCTTTGGATCGATGTTTCATAGCTGTTTGATTGGTTATCAATAAATATTTATACTGATTGATATTAGACGAAGTTCCGAAGTATGTTTGAGTTGCTAAATGCCTAATATATGATGTTAATAGATTTATTATATACATCGAGTTATTTGTGAGTGATATGTTGGCGCACATTAAGTGAACACTTTAAGGCAGATCAAAGTTACCAGTTGCTTACTATGAAACTCCCTCATCGCGGGAAACTAACGGGTAGCACATAGGTGGATTTCTGTTTGCCAGCAGGTTTGCTACTTGAGCACAAGTTAGCGCGTAATTGCCACTAGAAACTTATCACTTTAAGATCGTTTCGTTACTTACGGCTGAATTCCTCGGTAAATTATCGATTTATAATATTCTAAAACTATAAACCGGCATTCCAAGCTTTACTCTATCGACTAAGAATTTAGGTTTTTTATTTGTCAACAGAACGGAAGTACCATTTTTGAACATTTAAAACTTTACTATTTTAATGAGGGCATAAAAGTATCTTTATATGGATTTCAAAAATTAATTGTCATTGCGTCTTGTACAAATTGTTTTATTTAAATTTTTCAAGTGTTCAAAACTGGAGCTAAAGTGGTCGAGAAAGGTATCTCTATCCTATAAGCATTTAAAATGGCATTAATTGGTAATTTATAGCGGCAATTAAAAGTGACAATTTTTGAAAACTATAAATGCACATAAAAAATAAAATATTGATGTTTGTTTTGGGTAGTCCACATTTATATTTATTTATGGACAATTGACATGACAATTGAGAGAAAAAATATTGGGGATAACATGATTGATAACTAAAATCCGGATATTGTGATAAATTGTGGTCAATACACTATTTAGAGTGGAAGGAAAAAAATAGTAGATAGCAAGTGTACGCTCGGAGCTAACGGACAGAAATATTGAGTAAAATAAAAAATAGATAATCCGAGGGGTGTTGAAAAATTAAGTGTCGAATAAAAAGTGGTCTGGTCGTTCGAGTGGATTTAAATGATTGGATTCAATCGATATGGTGATCGATTTTAGTTTAACGACGCTTTTCAGTTATAGTCAAAAGGGTCATTAAGAGACTACTAACCGGGCCACTCTCCCTTTCCCTTTCTCTCTTTTTCTCTTTGTTTCGCTGTATATGTGTATAACCCTATGCCCCTTGGGTAAAATAGTTAGAGACCTTGTGCGGGATTTTATTTGCCAGTGGGAGTGGTGCGAGCGCCGGATTTAAACGCACTGTAACACAGCTCTTTGGCCATCGGAAAACATCGAAATGGATAAAAATCCCGTGGACAATGGGACCGGGAACTGCCAGAGAGGACATAGTGGGACATTTGCCACCCCTTGGGGATTATTTTAAATAAAAGGCGCAAACTGCCCGACAGTATGTAACAGTAGAAGCGCTATTGCGTGTAACCTTTCCACGAGGTTTTCACTTAATTGACAGAGTTTTGTAAACAATTTTGTCT
This sequence comes from Microplitis manilae, assembly GCA_030273425.1. Lineage (NCBI taxonomy): Eukaryota > Metazoa > Arthropoda > Insecta > Hymenoptera > Braconidae > Microplitis > Microplitis manilae. Next base: position 3,589,892 of record CP092726.1, read on the forward strand.
TTGCCACTCAGTCGCCAGGGCTGAAAACAACCCAGATTCGTGAATCATGGGTCACTTGAACACTATTGGCTCTAAAAAGGCAGCATTCAATTTCGGTGGTTTAAATTTATTTAGATAACGAAAATCTTGGTTGGCAAAGCGCAGTTTTTAAAGCACAGTTTACTTTGAGTTATCTTGACGTAATTAATAACAAAATTGGTTGGGTTACGTTGTGGTAAATTATCGTTAATTACATAAAAACGGAAGATGAAATTAATCTGGCGGTTTCTGTAAATTCTCATCCTCATCTCAGCTGCCGCGTTATAACCGCACCAAGATACTGTAGGGTAGAGTCGGATAGGGTTGAGATAGAGGGGCACGAGCATTACATATCCGGCTTCTGGGAACTAAGTTAAACTTAACTCTTTACCCCTTTTCATATCCCAGAGTTCCCGCTGTCTTGCCAATCTCTTGGCACGCTGATGAGCAAAATCACCCTGAGGAATCTACCGGCAACTCATAAGTGCGTTTAATTACCTGGCATTATGAAACGTCATTAAAATAATAATTTTGTGAGGAAGCTTGTGGAAGAATTGAATTTGTTGACACTAAACCCGCTAACGGATCATAATATTCAATTACCCACTGTTTGGGCTTATAAAATATCCAATTAAACTCCCATTTTGATTTCATTACTCGCAGTAACACGTGTCCACTTTAAATTGTCAGCATTATCATAAATATTGTTGGAGAACTTTTTAAAAAATCATGCTGGCAAAATGGGCGGTTTAATGCTTTGTCATTCTCCTTGATTGAATCCATTCTGATTCATATTGTGTGTTCAATAGAGCCAACAGCTGGCCTAAAAATTAAATAAATAAATAAATTCAATTCATCACAAACAAAATTTACCTCCACAATAAAATTCCCTCGCATTAATTATTCATTCTACGCGGAAAAAAACAATTATTATTGTGTCTTGATAAAAAAAATTCCGTTCCACGTCGTTAAAGAAAAAGGGAACGAAAATATTAACAACTTGATATTCCCTTCAATCAGATACGACATCGCCTTGACACTCGCTACAGAAAAAATTATCGACTAATCGGCCAACGACGTTATTAGCTTTGGGTCTCGGAGGTCGTTATAAGCAAGTGAACGAACGAACGAACGAACGGAGGTACCGCGAAAATAAATAACAACTCCGCATGTCGCACAACGTGCAAAGATTATCAACCAACAATCGCCTTGAGAAACGTCATGGAAAGAACAGCAACAGCAAGTAAAAATAAAAATGAACATGGCACTTTACATCTAAAACATTTGCGTCGTCTCGTCCAAACGTCCTTCACTTCAACCGTTCGGATAATCGAGCTTGCTAATGTATGCAACTCGTTTCCTACTGCCGCGTAACTATTTTTCTTTTGGCTTTCGTGTCGGTGCCTCGACAGTCGGGCTGTTCTACGGCCATACACCCTCTCGTGTTTCGTTTCCTCGGTGAATTTGCGCCAGGGGTTTTTATTTCCTATGGAGACTTTTTGTACAGATGTAGATATACATATTGGAGAATGGCCGGGTAAGTGGGACTGGCCAAAAGAGTGACTAACAAAGTCTGCAGAAGCATTTAAGTGCATACAGCCTATCTACATCCGTGACGGGAACTCATTGTGAGGTCTCGCATTTGTGTTGCAGTTGTGTAATGTGCATTCAGAGAGATTATATCTCTCTGCCATACTCTGTCGGTGCAGTATCAACATAATAGCCAGTATGCTATTGAAATAGTCAGGTATGTTCCCTCAAACGAGAACCGAGGTAAAAAGAAAGTGAGATAGTTTGATGGGGAAGAATTTTATGACGGAGAACCCTATTGGCAGTACGCAAAACAACTCCGCAACGTAACAATTATATGCCCGCTGATTTCGTTCGGACGCTGCTACGCGTAATCTGCGCAAAATAAATGGAAAAGGAAGAGTAAGAAGAAAATGAAGAGAAAAATTAAATAAAATTAAAAATAAGCACGTGTATCTGGCCAGATTCTGGCAAGTTTTACAAGTGTTCGCCCGCTGTTAATTATCCTGGTGAATCCTAGAAAAGTTTACTCGTCAGAGCAGGAAGACCTAACATGGGCTGGTAGAAAAAAAATAAAGTAAACCTCTTGGACTAACTCTGCTGAAGGTCTATTCCAAAGTGAGGCTTCGACATTGAATTCAACGAGTTGTCTCTAGTTTCAGTGGAACTCTATCTCGGAGAATTGGTTGTTCAAGGACTTCACCCTTCAACATTCCATACAACCAAATAATTCGTGAGATTCCGTACTTGTGATTAATTTGTTTTTCCATTAATAACGATAACACATAAACAAGGATCATCTTTTAAGGAAGTGGCTGTTACGACCAATCCAGCCATCAATAAATCAAACTTATGAATTGCTGCACGAGAAACAATATTTATTGTCCGGCAACATTTATATGAAGCACTTGTAGACTGACCTTTAGCGAAACGTCCACTCAATCTTGCTCCCCGTCGCCGGAAAGCTTCAGGCGTCCAATGACCTGAGTCAGTCAGTCAAAGAGTTCCCTCTCTCTCTGCAGTTATTCACCGCCATTATCTCCATTCTACGAGAGGGTTACAGTGCGATTATGCAACCGCAGCAATAACTATAGAACCCCTGGGACGCTAAGCTACATTTATCCAGCGAAACGGGCATTGGTGGTCTACCCAGAATCCCGCCAAGTACTCGAGCGCTTCCAGCAGAAAAGATTCTGGCAATATTTCGTCCTCATTCAATTCCACAAAAGCATCTATGCTCAGACTGATAAGTTGTGTCGCACAGCAGCAGAAGCTGTGCAGAAGAAATGACAAGTTGGGGAGCCAGATGATGACTAAGTCTATAACATCTTTCCAGTATGATATTATGGTGCTTCACACTCTTGACTTGCGACAAAGTATCTACCCAACCGACCGCCACAAGTCTTGTGCTGCTACTATTACCCAAACTTCTCCGTCTTGTAGTTTTTCAACTTCTTTACTTTTTCTATGCACACACTAGTGTTTTTTTCATCAAGAAAAAGTCCGCAGGCTGGCTTTTGCTTCTAAACTTTAAACATCTTGGCCTCGAAATTGCAAGCTTGACAAGAGACTAGAGGGTTTCGTTGTATCCAGGCTCTCTAGACACTTGTTCACTCTCTATTTTGCTTTTTTTTTCCTGCTGCCACTGGAAAACTCACTTTGTTTTTCATTCATGTTTACTCAGAGTGCTATGTATTCCCTTTGTTTCTGATGTTAAATAAAAAATAAAAAGTTCAATGATACGGATATTGCGGGAAGAGCACATATATCTATATAAATATATGAAACGAGTCTGAACACTGTAGCACAAAACTTGTGGAAAAACAAACTAGTTCTATCCAATTAAGGCATCATCCCATCCATGTCAAGTGCAACGTACATCAAGTGCAACTCGAAAAAATACTCGTGAAATAAAAAAACGAGGGCTTCGGAGTTGTCGAGCAGTCTCGGTCTCTCTGAATGGAGATCTTCAGTTGACACTCTTTACTACACTTAATCTTATTAGAATTCCACACGTTAAAATAGTCATAATGTCGCGTGCTATTCACTAGTTATCTTTTTTAAATTATTTTTCCACCCCACAGTACAATCATATCGTGTTCGCCAAGCATTAAGATAAATTTGCTATTGAATAAACAATTAACATTCATAAAAACTATCAGACAATTATTTATTACTCGAACGAGCTAAGATTAATGTGACGCACAAATAAGTACCTATATGTTGGAAGCGTCATAACGTGCGAGCTGATTAAAATGGAATTAACGTCTTTGAGAAGCTCGCGGGTCACTTCATCCAGCAGAGACTGCGAATCAGTTTAAACTCATCACCAACACCGTGAACAAAACTATCTGTGTTATAGAGTTCGGTTCTGGTTACTTTTGCTGAAACTTCTTGGTACCGAGTTATCCGGGATCTTCCGAGTTAAACCATCAGGTTTATCTGTTTTAACAGAGAACAGACGGAGACGTTGTACTTCATATATATGTATATACCTATAGAGACTGTTACTGTAACTTATGAACCGTTAGTCACGCCGTGACTCGCTTAACTGTAATGAGAGGAGAGCGACGGGACTCAACTACTTTTAACTCTCCTGCTACCGGGAATACAACCACCGGGATCACGTGCAGACAGTCACGCGACTCAACGAATACACTGAAAAACCTTATCACAATTATTTATATTAATTAAATTACATTAAAATTGTTATTTTTCATTTTTGATAAGCCGTAAATATCGAAAAATTCATAATTATGCCAGCGCGTGCCGTCGGATTGTTTTATCTGCAAGGTTAAACTTTTTTAAAATTAAGAGGATTAATTTGAATTTAACAGTTTATCGATCTGGCCTGGGGATTCGGGTCAGAAGAATGGATTGCACTTGATAGCGATTTTAAAAGTAAATGTTTGCCACTTTTTAAACTCTCATCTACATGTATATATATAAAGGAGTTATGGTTCTATCAGCTGCTTATTATTCTAGTCGGAAATTAATTCAGTATCTTATCTCACTTATTTTTTCATTTCATGACACACAGACTGAGTTGGTAAGAGCAGTTATATATAAACCAGAGATGAGTTTTTAAAAAAGGAGGCTAGAAAAAACACTAAGAGAAGAGGTTAGAGAGAGAAATGAGAGCCGTACAGAGGAGTCTTGGGTGTACGAGCGATGCCTCAACAGCCTCAAGTGAGTCGATAGCAGTGGGTTTGAGGGTATAAGCGCAAGGCGAAAGTAAGGTGGTGGTGTGAGTTGAAACCACGAGAACCCGCACCCTCATAAATATTCACGATGAAATCTACCCCTCGATAATAACGGGCACCGAAATATACGAGACTCGTGGTATCAGACACTGCGCCCAGGATTTCCACTAAGGTATAATACCAATTGGAGAAAAGTCAAGAGAACTCGTCTAGCGATAGACCCGAGGGAGTGAGAGAGACCCAAAGAAAGTGGTTATACACCATTTTGCATCCCCTGTAGCTTGTCTAGCTTATATTCCCATCAACAACGGACCACATGAATCCAGGTATAACTTTCACCCTACACTCATCGTTTATAATTAACCCATAGATTATAAGCGTTATCACGATCAACTTGAAAGCTTCCCCAACATACACACACTCCCCTTTTCCTTCCCTGCCCGGCTGCTAGGACGCCCTCCCTCTCTTAGCCTCCCCGAAACCAATTAACATCTTCATTAACAGAAAATATTCCGCCGGAAAATTGAGCGCGTGGTTAGTAAGACGGCTAATTTTTAAAATTAAACGAGATAACGAAAGACATGAAACAGAAAAGGTAGTTGATCAAAGCTAGCATAGGGGACACTGTAAATGAAAATAGTTTGCAGCCTAGAGCTCGGCGGACAGTGTCCAGAAAAGAGTAAATTGGTAAAAATGTCGGTTGGGTCGTTCCGTGAGATGAAAAATACGCTCAGACCATTTTTCCTTGCTGTCCTGGAAATCCTCTCTTATTTGTATCTATATATATGAGCTATGTACACGTACAGTTCTCTCAGAAAATCTCTTTGTCTTGTGTGCGCACTCAATATTTCTAATTTAATCGGTTTTATTTTTTTCTGGCGAGCTGCCTCAGCCAGCCCTTTATTTTCATTTTGCAGTTCGCCTCGAAATCTTTACGCCAATTGCATTTTCTATCCGTCTTTATTTATTTATTTTTATTTTTACACTGGTTTATTTTCAGCTTTCCCGCCTGCTTTTACTTCTTGGCTCTGGCCCGAAAGCGTCGTTGTTTGGTCGCCCAGTTTTCGTCTCCTCTATCTCTGGGTTTCTTTCGCTCTCCGTTCCCCAGCCGAATCAGGAGCGTGTATTCACCCAGGAAATTGAGTGTTCCGTTGGAGTTAAGCGGAGACAGCAGCAGCACCAGAGCAAGAGAGAACCGAGATAAAACTAAGAGTGGGAATACCGATTGGATGTAGCACAGCATAGCATCACTATCCTATCACACACTATCGCCGGGTTTTCTCGGTTCGCTGTCAGCTGCTAATGACTTTTCGGGGTTCGAATTCCTCGGAACTTAAAAGCTCGCCACCACATAGCGATCCCTTCAATCAGTGTCTGCCTTTGAACTACCGTTATCACTCACATTTTCCGCAAGTAACCGTCTTATTTCAACATCCAAACTATTTTACCCTATAACATTTCATTTTATTTTTTTACTCTCCAGCAGAATTAAATTTATCAAGAATCAATCGTCTACGATGTTTACTGCAACTACATTTTTACTTACTTTTTCTTTTTTCCTTTTTTTTCTTCATTCACTTTCTCGCGTGGATCCAATTTTAAAAAAACTCGTAGATTGATTTTTTTATTTATCCAGTAACGAATTCAACTTGAGACGGCTTCAAAAGATACTTTCTTGTTGTGTATTAAATCACCAAATGATATTCGAAACCCAACTATATTTTTATTTTTCTATCAACAATTTTCTCCTCCAGACTATTTACTCCAGCGCGAATCCTCTCTGCGACGTCACTTAAAATTTTTATACAGAACACGTTTAACGCGATTTGTCACATCCCTTTCCATCGTCATTCTCGAGCCCTCGGGTCTTCAGAAATCTCAAATTATCGTTAAACTAAATGACTAAATTAATGACCATTATTCTGAAGCGCTATTTATCCCTTTTATTTCAGCCCTTATTTTTTTTACTAACGAAATTCTCAGAACTACCTCTAGCATGAGTCTAAAAACAAATTAATTCCCTCAAAGAGGAATTCCATTTTAATAATGGAACTTCCAAAAAAATCTAATGACATTCTTTTACTGTCCGCAATTTATCTCGTAGATTTTAATATTCTCTGTAGAATACTTGATTTGCACAAGTTTTTGTAACAACTCCGTTGTGTTAGGTATTCTCTACATTTTATTATCCTCGCCTCCGGACATCGTTATAAGAAACCGACGTGAAAAAAATATCTTACTGCTTCAATACAAATCTGCCATCTCGAAAATTCCATCTCCATTATTCCTAACAAAATTAACTGACAGTTTATAAAAAATATAATGACAATAATAATAATAATTATTATTATTATTGTTATTATTATTATTAGTAGGGGATTAGATCCAGTCTTAAGTTTCCCCAACATACGAATTAAAGCTCAACATATTGTGTGCTCATTTAGTGTTTCTATCAACCCGTCAGCAGGGAGCTCCCCATCAGCTCTCGCATTGCCCCCATACCTGTCCTCATCTCTCTTTAGCTCTTTGTCTTTGTCTTTCGCTAACCCTTTGTTTTCTTATACCTTGACGTTCCCACGCTCGAGAGAATTCACCGCCTCGGGGAAACTTCTGCCGCGCTGGCTGGTGCTTTGCTCGACCCCGTAATTTTTGCTTTGCCGCATGAGGCTCTTTGGTAACGGATAAAACCTCTCGTAGCAGTGCCCGGGCTCGGGATAGTTGAACCGTACACATAAAACCAACAAGGGAAGAGGGAAAACCTCACACAAAATGAATTGCGCACAAACCAAAACCTCTACTGTGCGCGTAATCCCTAAGCTTTTAAATAATTTAAATACTGTTTATTATTTTTGTAAAAATTAACTGGGACTGAGTAGGTTGACCACAATCACGATTTTCGGAAATCATCAAACGATAGGCTAACAAATCATGAGTTACCGAAATTTGTCTTTGAAATTTCAAATTATAATGCAAATCCCCGGATAATTTTGTGGCAGTAGATAAAACATTGTTTGGTCAGACATGCTAGCAGTAGTAGCAGTCGTAGTAGCAGCTAGAAGTAGCAAAACATAGAGCGACAAACGGACATACAATACACACCAGTTTCTAGTTCTTGCCGGAAACTATAGTACCGGGAGAAAGCAAGCAGAGCAGTCTGGTCGAGCCGCAAAACCACCAGCCGTGACAGTATAAATACTGAGCATACACGTCCGGTCAGTCTTGGATACTCGCGTTATGGAACTTGTTTCCTCCTCTATCCTAAAACTTGTGTATCCTCTCATTCTCCCTCGTTACACCGAACAGTACTGGCAGTGGTACGAAAACCAGGACCACTAGTTGAAATAATGGCTGGTAGAAATGAGAAGGAGCATCACCAGAACACAAGCTTACACAAGTTATTGCAATGCGCCTCTTGGAACCAATATTCCAGCAGCACTGGCCAGCCACGTGCTAATTAACTCTTCGATTACAGAATTGCGTGGGCGTATGGGCGAGCACAGTTTCTATCAAACTAAAACTAGTGGAGTACTTCCGTTTAGCAGCTCCAATTCTATCTCGGTCGACGGCCCTCGGAGAATTCGGGACCCGGCTGACCGCTAACGAGAGCAGAATCAGCTCCCTAATCCCCGCCTTTTCTCTATTGCACTCTAAATTCGGTAAACTCTATTTGCTCTTTCTCTCCCCAACGAATCGCTTTAAACTACTATAATCGCGCGGCCAACTCTCGAAAGCGCGGGCTTGATTAAACATCAGTGTGCCTGTTCATAGTGACCAGTGGGTCCGAAACTTGGGAATTTAGGTGCTAACACCGAGTTTTCAGTCTGACTGGGCTCGGATGAATGCATCGCTAGTTATATAGCAAAAGAGTCAGATGCTACCGAAATTCCCTCAGTTAAACTTTAAATCTCGATATTTCTCTTGCTCATCTAAACGTCATGTTTCACTATCCAGCTGATCGTTTCTCTATAACCCGGCTGTGTAGTGACGGTTCCCTATCATCCTGCCTCTGCCCTCGAGTCTCTAACGTCTCGACAGGTGCCGCAGCCGACGTCGCCTTATACTATCCAGAAATATGTCCGTTAAATTATGCGGGAGCGTCGAGACGACAGCGTTGAGCTATCATACACACTTGCAGTACGGCTCTCTATGTGTGTACCTCTATATTATTTGCTGGAGTGAATGTCAGTCGATATTACTACAGCCTCCACTTCCATACTCACGTCGCTTCATACCCGACCCGTCAATTCTATATTAACTTCAAACTTCTCGTCCTCGTAAAAAAATATCACCGTTGTATATTTTTTTAAAAATTACCTTCAATTAACTCCAAGTAACTCTAGTCTGCAGGATAAATCAATTTGAATTTTATTTTTTTGCTTTCAATTATTGATTTACGAACGCAGTAACTGCATCAATGACTTTAGCCGATAGAATAGTCGTTTAATTTAAAAGTGTAGTGACAATATTGAATTTACGAATAGTTAAATTTTTTTATCTTACTTTCATTGTTTTTTGCTCTCTTTCTGTTCCTTTTTTGTTACACAATTCGAATGTACTCATAAAACGGTTTAACTACCTTGAAATAGCGAGAATCGTACAGAGTATACACTTACGACTAGTACTTCCGAAATGGTTTTATTACTGCTTCGTTTTTATGTCCTCGTGCGATTGTAGGATAATATTCTAACTCTCTTTCACTTACAGTATCGTTGTTTTCACACTTGTTTATTTCAATAGTAAAATAACATCAAAACAATTCAATTATTTATTCGTCATTATCATTAATATTAATATTGCAATTTATAAAAATATCATCAGCTGCATTCTCGCTCATTGGGTCGCAAAAAAAGGTTTTATAATTTTTCCAAAATGATTCTGTTCATAATTAAAACCATCAAGCCACTTAATTTTTATTTGTTTCACTCTCCAGCCAGACTTTTTCACTAAAAATAATTAATTTACATCTCATACCGGCCGACGTAATTAAAACTCTTCATTTGCATCGCCCTATTCGAGTTCTCGAGTACACTTGGCACAAACAACTTCGAAATAAACCTGACGTACTATTTTGATTACTATTTCTCCAGCGAGTATCCTGCCTCTGCCTCTGTCTCTGCTTCTACCTCTGTCTCTGCCTCTACCTCTGCTGCACCAAAAGAACTTTATCTCGCCGGCTATCTTTCTAGCTCAGCAAAGAAATCCTACCTCACATCCAGAAAAAAAAACCTTCACAATCGCCCAATAAAAAACATCAACAGCAATTTTGTGTCCATGTATAACTTAATACATAAACAATCGGTACCCAGTGCTCAGTGTTGGGAAAAAAAATTATTCCATGTAACAACTCGAGACCAGCTCATGACCACTGGATTGCATTAATAAAAACTAACTCATTTCATGGCCCGCCGATTCGTGTCAATAGAAATATCACCAGTGTCACCGCAATTTTTTCACCATAAATTTCCTGTAACTAATAGACAAAATCCACTACCCGACGCGAGTAGATTCGACAGTTCTCATCTTGGTTTACAGCTCATGTGGATTTTAAGACTTAACTCTTCCGAAGATCTTCAGCCGTCTTTTCTCTTCTCCAAACACTCTCTTAATCCACTAGTTCAAACACCTTACTGCCCATTTCTCCATTAACGCTCACCACTAATAGATATTGCTTTTTATCTGTCAATCAATAGAACGCGGTAAGAATTCCCTCGTCCATGTCTTATATCCACTATCTTATATCAACAGAAACTACAAACCAGATGTTTGGTTAAGCGTGGAATCACGAAATATCCTACTCATTTCATTCTCTTTATTTTATATCCCCTTGCCGCGTTTTTCTTTCTCATCCTTTTAGCCAATCGAAAGGATTCGTTGCCGTGGAGAGGAAACAGAATGAAAGCATTAGCAGGCTGTATGAGAGTGCGATGTGAACGAAACGGAGTAAGAAAATTGAAGGCACTTTAAGTGTGGCAGGTACTTCACGTGAAACTCAACGTTGGATGTAGACATTGGAAGAAGAATGGTTCCGTGTAAAGGCACTTTACTTCTAACTCGAATCTTAACTTTTTTTAACCGCCCCTTTATTTCTATATCTCTCAGTTCTATTCTCTCTTTAAAAGATCCTTTTATGTTTCCTCATTCCTCTTGCCTCTTACTCTTTTTTGACTACTTACCCACTAGCATCCTAAGTACTGATACAGTCCTCGCCGTTTAGATTCTCCATGCGCTCTAATTCACAATTTTATTGTAACCCAGCAATTCCGATCCCTATCAGCAATAGTAACACTAATGATAATAATTGATGAACAAACGCTTTATCAATCACACAGCTTGCACATATTACCTCACTCACCGCATGATTACCTTCTAATTATTGCATTTTGCTGAAAGGGTTACTGCGGCTACGATAGACCGAAAGAGGGAAAGAGAACAATTTCCAATGTGTGCATACACATACGTCATATATCTGCATGTATATGTATAACCAGAGATGCATTCGCAGCAATAGTCGCGTGACGTGCTCGGTAACCGACACAAAGCTATTGTTTTCTCGACCCTCTAGTACACTATAGTATGTTTGCAGGAATAATTAACGTCCGTTCGCGTAATCAAGCACCAGTTTGCCACTACGACAACGAGCATGTTATCTTTTGTAAAAATAATTCGATCTGTTGTTTATTCAGCATCTGCTTAAACATCGTCGCAATGTACTCCTATTATTTTCTTACTGATCCCACTCTTTTAACCCACGTACACCACCACTGCTGTACTCAAGCATTTGATAATGATATCGTGCTTGCTGATTAGCTGCTGAGTTAATACTAACTCCCTTGGCTGTCCGAACTTGGGAAAATGTGTAAAAAATTGTGACGTGCTGTACGATTCTGAGGATCTAATTTAAACGGTATGTTTTAGGGATTAGTTTACTACTGTGTTGTTGTTTTTTTTTATTTATTTATTTTACTGCAGTAGAAAAAATATTTATTGGATCGATTAATCAAGTGGTGCGACAATAGCCCGGTCAGAAGCCAGAACATGCTGGTGGTAGTCACTCGTCCGTTGTAAAGACTAAAAAAGTAAATAATAAAAAAGAAAAGGGTAGAATAGCTGATGGTCAGCAGGGAGCACTGTACCCTCTCTTTATTGCTCTTCAAGTTGTTTCGCTTCCGCTTGGCGACCATCTATATCTCTTCCTTTAACGGCATTGTCACACAATACCAGCTCAACGAACATTTTATCGCTTTTGCAAAGATATTTAATTTTTGTTCTTGGTCGAAGGCGTTTTACGACGACCAAGCTATCGAATGTCTTTCGAGATTAAATTCAAACAATACCCGATCACGGAAAATTTCTTTCTCTTCTGAGTATCAATTTTTAACGCTCATCTATTACTTCTTTTTTATTAATAAATAAATAAATAAATGATGATAATAATGGCTGTAACTATTTTTTAGTATTTACTTAAAAATATATGGTGGTTATATTTTAAAATAAAAAGGGTCAGAGCATCTGGGAAATCAATAAAAAACCATTTGGATTGCGTGCACTTAAAAGGAAAGAAGAGAATTAATATCTTGATGTGATCAAGTATACAATATACTCGTGCACGTAATAAATATATGAGTCCATAAAACGTATAAAAATATATCAGCTTGATAGAGGTAAAATGACCAGCGATAGACTTTAATTTTTTTTGCTCACTTCAATTAAATAAATTAGATAAAAAAAAAATGTCAGGAGCAATCGCTACAAGAGTGACGGAAAATTAGCCATTTAAAAATATCAATAACCCGCGCTGCAAACGGAATTTTTCAATTAGCCCACTAGTAAAATTTTTTTGGCATTTAACTCTGGTGATAAATTCTTAATGGACATGATTAAATTGACTGTTGGACTAAAGTGCCCATTTGACTCGAGTCAACACAATTATAGAATAATACAAGTGTAACAGATATAAGTTATTGTTCATGGGTTTTGGCTTATTACAATTCTTAGTAGCCCGAGGGATGACAAATGTATATTATATATAAAATACAATACCACCTGAACAAATATGAAAATACGTTAAATTTACATTATTCATGAAAAACAAAATATTATTCCAGCCATCGTACATCTACTTCTACATTCACCTACACGGAATTTTGCTTCTACTTACACTATCGCTCGTACTATCATGTACATTTAGCGAAACCGTGAAATGTCGGTGTTATGAAAAACGTCATCTTTTATCCCTCAACACAATCTTTCCTTCTCATTCATTTTTTATCTCTCAAAGAATGATAAGAACCGAGGATTAGTGGCTTTTGTGTTAGCCCAGGAGTAATGAAATAAAAAATAAAAATAAAAGAAGGTGTTATCGAAAAAATTTATCACCTTTAACGTGAAAAATAAAGAAGACAAATCTTTTTGATGTGATACTGGAATTGCCTGCGCTAGTGCCAAATACTTTAAATTAGTGGGTCGATTGAAAGCACGTCGGCAATGGATAAAGAATGAAATAAAAAAAGAAAATAATAAAGTGAAACAAAAGAATTTGTTGAGAGTAAGAATGAGAAAATGCGTTACGGAGAGCGAAACGACAAGATAGAAATTGTCTTGGGCGAAAGGTGCCCGTGAAATAGAGATACCAGGATTCTCGAGTTGTTTCTCGCTCTTGTCACCCCGGCACTATTCCACTACTTTAAACTATTTTTCCTTTAGAAGCGCCCACGGGGTTTAAACAGACGACATTGCGACACTCGCAATTTAGTGGCAATCAGTGGTGCGAAGGTTTTGTGACCGCCGTGGGAGATTCCGGATGCCCCATTTATTCCCTGTCATACTGAAGATTCATAAGTTTTTATACATTCTGTCGTCACCTTTTTTCGCCTTCTCGCCTCTTATATTCTCTAACCGTTTTCTTCAACTCAACAACCGACTTGCCGTTTGATTAACAACTTTTTCATTCCAAGCACACTCACACTTTTCCCATCTCCAGCATTATTTCAAACTGCATAGCAATCAGAAAAACAAAAACACCGAATACATTATAATTCGGACGTCGCTTGACGTTAATACAACGCGACCCGACCAATTCTTCTTTAATTGTAAAATAATTAATTCGAAATATTCCACATTCATTCGCTCCCCATTTCGAAAATATACACACTCAATATAGCAAATATCATGAAAAGTAAACAGACGGGAATAATATATATTCAATACCCTTCCACAAACATAATAATCAACACATATTACACGTTACCGTCAATTATTTGCATTTAAAATAATTATAATTATATCAACACACGATACCTCGAGTCAATACGTTCGAAACAATAATAAATAATAAATGATAAATAAAATTGAAACGAGTATTGGTAAACAACGTGCCCCCGGGAATACGTCAAAGGTCGCTTGGATAAAATAATAAAATATATATTTAATATTATTTCCATTTTGACTACTAATACTACCAATATTTTCAGTTACGCCCGCCGAGACTCGCTGCTTCATATTCCAATTCCCTCTTTCCAATACTACTCACGACACTCGCTTCTAGCTATCTTTTAGTCACACACTGTGAGCAGATCGGCGTCTCGTGAGACATAAATGTCTCGCCGTCCTGACCTAAAATTTAATCGATGTTACCTATCTCGGGTTATAAATATTTATATACTACGACGACCGTAGTACGATACGCTTTTTATTTTTACCTGTCAATTGGGTATTCAAAGAACCGTTGATTAATAAATCAATCAATCAGTACAAATATCTCAATGCCCGCTTGACCCTTTAACTTTACGACCCCAATCGGATTTAGATTCCACGAGGTTGGAGGAGAATGATACCCTGCAACTGGACGGCGAATCACCGAAACAGTATTCCTGGGATAGCTTCTTATATTTTATAGACATTTATTTTTTCTTGTTACATTTTCTTCTCGTTGGTTGTACGCTGGTGAGTATAAATGGCAGCATTATGACCCAGTCTGGCAATACTTCAGCCTGTCCATTGGCGTCGCTCTCTTGGTGGGGGTCTGTTACGCCTCGGGTTTCAATATTTCAAACACTTATCGTTCGTTCACAGTTTTATGTTAAACTTGAGCGAGCGAGTTAAAGGTTAGAGAGGTCAGGTAGGGAGGAAAAATGAGGATGAGTAGGAGGATCAGAACAACGATGAGAAATAGAAGTAGAGGATGAGTTTAGCGCTAGTGTGGGAGTAGGGGTCCAAGGTAACAGGGTTGCAGAGGTAGGTCGTGCTCGAGGACGGCTAAAACACACTCTACCTCCTTACTTTTCATCTAGAGATGTTCTCTGGCCCCGGTTTCGTATAATAGTCGCATTTATATCATCGCCCGATGGTTTTGACTTTATAATTTAGTACCGGGTGAAGGGGCGCCACTACTACCGAAAAGACTCCATGAGTAGTTGAGTTATGCCGGCACGTATCTGATTTTGGCTGCAACAAGAACCTCTTCATAGATCTATTGAGCTGGATTATTATGCTCCCATTCAACTGTCTGATATATTTTAAATTCTACGACTTTCTAATGCCGAGTCCCGGCTTCTGCTGTTTATTATATTTATTTGTCTATAAATACTAAAGTTATTATTCGCCCACGGCTTTAGGAGTGCAGGCGAAAATTATCTACAGTAAATTTACTCCAGTATATAACAGACTTGTTTCTTTATGATATTATATATACATATACGTATACTAATACTAAATATCCACTTATTTTATGGCATACTGACTTTATAGATACAGAAGTAGTCACTGTAACTGAAAAGGTATATCATTTCCATAAAGAGCATTCCAGAACCATCAGATATTTTTAAAATATACGGGCGTCTTTTATATTTAAATTTATTTAAAATAAACTTTTGCGAATTACCATTGAAACTTTGAGGTTACAACCAAGTCTTGTGAACGCGATATCTATAATTCGAGTAGGTGATTAGTGGACAGATGTCTTTGTATATATATTTATAGTTTTTGAGTGGCATTGGCTCTGGCGCTGGCGGAATTTATTATTCGATTTGAAATAAGGAATAAGAAATGTATTATTGTATTGAAGATAAATAGAATTGTGAGATAGAAAGGACACGGGGGTATTATTGTAATAGGATTTTCGTGGAGAAAATAACTAAATAGAGATAGAATAAAATGGAATAGGAGAGTGCAGTCGCCAAATGGTTCTTAGAAAGCAGATTAACCCTTTAATGTGCAAATCTTATTATACTAAATCTCTTTTGCTCCTGCTTTGAGATGCTATTTGAATGTACTATCATTTGTGTACTATTTTTTTTAGAATATTTTGTTTTCACCCCATCTTATCTTATACGAATAAATTTTATTTCCTTCGATCTTTTGAGAAAATTATTGGTTTCTAATATGAATTTATTTTTTTTTTTCTACAAATCCAGAAAAATGGAATACCCTAAAATTTTTCAGGAAAAATCTTTCGTCTATCCCCGATTATTGGAAAAAAATGAACATTTCTGTTCATAAGATTTAAAAGTTTTTCAAATACAAGTGAAAAGTAAAGTATCGTACTTTAGATCAAAATAGTGCATTTTTTTCAAACCTAATCTTTCCAGTTCTCCAGTGACCAAAAATAATGTTTTTGAAAATTTACTAGCCTGTGAAATAGACATTTAATAAGTGTCCAAGAAAATGGATAGCTTAGTGAAGAAAACAAATAACTCGATTGTTTACTGGACAAAACATTAAAATGTCCAACTCATTCTACGTGATACCATCCACTTTTAGTCACCTCTGAAGGGAAATATTTAAAGTCACTACACCTTCGGCTCTTATTCCACTGACCTATTTGCTATAAATGAATATATTTAAAGTTTAATTGACATCGGGTTAGACATTTATGCAGGATATTAATTAGGAAATGTATTCTACTTCTCGAAGACGAATAAAATAATGCAGTAAGAAATTAACATCCGAGCTTTATTGTTAAATATTGAGACTGATGTTTACTCTCTTAACAAACTAAGATGCAGATTCAGTAAGACCACACTACCGGTTATACAGAAACGCGGCTGTATTGAGATAGACTACGCAGTACACATTGCGCTGCCAAACTAGTAAATATACTTGTACACATAGATATAGATAACTCAGCACATCTACCTACTGAGTTTAAAGCCCCCTAAATATAGAATAGAGTCACCGCAATACACAACAAGATCTACAGCGTTCGAGATACGGTAGTTTGATTTTGGAGCCAACATTGCCAGTTTATCAATTAGCGCAGATACGTACCATTATTTGCGATCCTCATATAATTCACCTAAATAATTTTATTTATCTCCGTAATAATTAATACTAGAATAGTTGATCTGTTTAAACTTGATAGGATAGTAACGCGAAAAATTATTGACACTTTAAAAAAAATTTGATATGAGTCTGAAAATAAAAATGAAACAAAATCTGTCATGGGCCTCAAAAAAATTTCCAACTTTACGCAGAGACAACTCAAAAATCTGGGGAAATGTGGGTCATCCAAAATTTATTACAAAATCTGAGCCAGGACTACAAATTTTTCTTCAAATAATTCAAATTGAAATTTTTTTTTCATTTTAATAATTTTTTAAGGTTCATTTTCTTTCAATTTCAAAATTTGTGTCTTTTAAGGCTGGAGAATTTAGTTGGGGACTAAACAAAGCAGAATTAGGGAACTGGCATTATTCTTGGTAGTCCATGTTGTCCCATTTTTCTCAGTATACTTTTATTCTGATTGAATCTCGAATATTCAGTCGTATATGAGTTTATCATGTGAATTTTAAAAATGACGTTTATTAATTAAATCGATAATTTATTTAAAGCCTCGGCTGCTCAAGGAGCAGTATAGCGTTCGGAGGGTTAAATAAAGCCTCTGAATAACGTCTTCATTAAATAAATATATAATAGTTTTCATTAAAAAAAGAAAAAAACCAGTAAATCAATAGATGTATTTCTGCAGAAAATAAAAATTTCAAAGTATATCCCGTGAAATAGTAAAAAAATAACCGTGATAAATATATATCTGTAGCTTTAGTAACAGTAGCTGCAAATCGTATCCTCTCATAAAATACACTTACCAGACAAAGCTTAACACCCTGCAGTAGTCGGTGAGCGGACCCATCCGCTCTCGTATAACCGAGGGAGTGAGCTTGAGCTGCGGCCAGCCCGTTCGCCCTCGCTTCTACATCTTCACTCCGCTCGCAAACCCACACTTCAGCATTATACGTCCAAATAATATACTCACACACGATAAACAATATCCACGGGTAAAAAATATTTACGATCATTATTTATTTTTACAACCAACATGCTATTTGCACCGCCATATAATTGTCTCAAATATTTACTCGCATTTTAAATAACAATAAAATAACCCGAATGTGCAACACAATATTCAAGCTCCGGTTATATTATTTACACAACAGTACATAAATAATAAATATTGTTAGAACTGAGGCATGAAAAAAATTATAATTATATTCTGCGTCTACTAAAAATTATATTCCTACCAGAAATATTTAACTTCAAATTTTTTTTAGTCATATATGTGTATATCTATATATCTATATATACATTAATGTGACAATTACTTTCCTTATTTTTAAAATTCATTTATTTACCCCAAAATATCTCCCTATCAAATTCACGCGGATTCAAATAATTTTTGAACTCAAAATTTTTAAAATAAAAATTTCTAAAAATATCTATTTATTTTGTTCTTATCACAACTGTCAGTATCAAATTTTTTGAATACTACTTAATATATTTCACAAGAATTAAATGAAAGTATAGATATTTTTGAAAATCAAGTACCTCGAAATTTTTTTGTCCCAACGAAATTGATGGCGGCTATTTTGACAAAAAAAAAAATATTATTTTCAAGACCAACAGCTTGAAAAATTGAGAAAACTAATTTTCACTCCCGCTTACATATACTTTTACATATATATATTTGAAAAGTAAACTGTAAAAAACTAAATGAAAATTTTCTTCAAGTCTCAAATGGAGTAAAGTACAACTGATGTTAAAACAGTTACTATATATACTCTATATACTCAACAGTACTTTCTTTTACAACCTGACTCTCATTACTCTCTTTTTGTACCGCACAATTCATTCAAACATCTCATAGTTTCTCAACATTTCGAGTTAAATTACTCCAAAATGAGTGTAGACCAACGTAATGAGAAAATAAATCTTTAATATAAATTTAAGTTAAACACTACATTTTATTACTTTTCATTATTATAAATTCATTCGGGTCTTACAATATAAATTCAATTACACGGCGTGTTTTTGGTTTTCACAATAACTCGAAAATCCATTAAAAATTAATTATCGTGTGAATTTTCGGCTCTTCTCGTTATTTCTTTTTCCAATTTTCCGTGTTGTACACGGGAAAAGAAGCAGAGGAATAGTAGTGTCGGAGTATCGATAGCACCGTGAAACGAGAACGACAGGAGTGCCTGAGAGGTTGCGATATCAACCGGCCGGGAGGATTTACTTGGAATCGTAAAACTCCTTCGAAGAGAGCTTGTTCGGTTTTATTTAAATCTTTCAACCATGAATTTTATCTTCGCTTTTTGTGTTATTCAAGCTCCAGATATAGTTGTATAGTTGAGAAATAAGCACTGCCAATACTGCTCGATACCATTCAGCTTTTTATAATTTTTATATTTTATTCGCTCTTCACATTTCTGAACATGAATTATTTAAAATCATTTTTCACTCATAAGGTAAAAGACCTAGTACCCGATCATGGAACTACTCCATTTATTTGTATATTTATAGTTAGTAAAATCAAGTAAATCTTTAAATATACAAATATATGAGTGATCGGGTACTACACAGTCAAAAATCAAGAGTGAATCTGGATTTTATTTCAATTCCAATTTACTGTGGTCCGAAGTTTTAATACTCCGAAAATTTTTTAGCGAAGTTCCCTAATTGGGTACTGGGTCTCTTGCCTTACTTGGAAAAAATTTTTTTTCGGGCAAAATAGGGTAGCCTCAAAAAAATTATTTTTTCTTTGAGTAAAAAAATAAAATCATAGTAAAAAAAAAATTAACGTAATGAATCACAACTAGGGTCGCTTGAAAAATAAAAAAAAATGCCTTCAGATTATTGTTTTATAAACTTAATTAAATATTCCTTACAATTAATTAAAAATTCAATACGATAAAGTTGGCATTCAGCATTTAATTTTAAATCAAACAATTTCCCGGCAATTTTTTTTATGTTCTCTATAGCTTTAAGTAGCACACTTGAGTAGTAAACGAGACTTACAAATTAACATCCACTTGAACATTTACAGAACCTGAAAAGTAAAAAAAAAAAAAGTTTATTGATCGTTTTAAATGTAAAAGCTATTAGATATTATTTGTCGACACGAAGTATCTGATGGATAATCTCATTAGTATATTTGTTTATTTTATTTTTTTATTTCCTCCTTTCATGTTAACATATTTATTTTATTTATTTAACTGATACAAAATAAGTGCTCGATGTTTTTCCACTTGGTTTGTTAAGTAGACCTCATATATACATGCGCGTACATGTACGCTCGCGTATTTGTGCATGCACATATCCATTATTGTATTGAATTTTATATTTTATTTTATAAAAAGCGTTTCGGTGCAGGTGAAGCAGTTTGTGTGGGTGAACTCATCGATTCTCTTGTAATTTTCCTAATAGCCGAGCTGCATAATTCACTAGGTCACGAACAACAAACTAGCACTGCTGAGTGTATTAGTACATTAGAGCACACAGTGTTACTCAATTGTGGGATCATTTTTTTTTACCATGATAATTCATTAATTTTCGATAAAAAAAAAATAAAATCTAAGTGGGGTATAGGAACAATAAATCAGACAAGTCGTTTCCGTTTTACTTCTGAATATTTTAATAATTATGACAGAATAATAAGTTGGCTATTTATTTCTTAGCTCGCAGCTTTAATAAACTTTTTTTATATTGAATAAATTTATGAGGAGTGAGATTTTATTTGAATATATTAATAGGTCATGTTTAATGACAGTGAAAATAAGGCCGATCAACTTATTTTTCAAATTATTAGTCCATTTACTATTTGAAGTTTAAATGAAATACCGGTGTTAAATCGGTATAATAAAAATTCCACGTGTAGAAATTAGAAAAAAAGTATAAAAATTTAATAAATATTATCTGGAGGAAATTTCAGTTTCGCTGTACACTTGTTTAATTATTTATTTTATAGGGGAGGGAGGGGCCAAACGGGATACTTAAGGAAATACCAACTTTCGAGAACTCAAATACGCTAAATCTTTTTTTTTTTTTTAGTGATATTCAAAGTAAATAGAAAAAATTATCAGTTACGTTTAAAAAAAAAATTTTTTTGAGGGCAGAATGGGGTACCCCTGAAAAAGATAAAAAAAAACAAATTCTGTATTTTAAATGAATTTTATTAAATGAAATTTTTTCGTAAGTAATTTACCTGAAAAAAAAAAAAAAATTATATTTTACATGATTATTGGATACAAAGGAAAAAAAATTTTAATATAGCTTTTATCATAAAACAAGTCATTAAAATTTTTCGACTAACTTTCGATTTTTGAAAAAGTTTAACAAAAAAAAATGTAAATTTTTATAAAATTCTGGGGGGTATCCGTTTCCCCCCCCCCTTCCCCTATGTAATTTATTTAAAAGTTAAATAATTTTACGCCTATTATTTCAATCACCAATAATTTAATTAATTAATAAAAATACTGTTTCACTGTAATGATTGAGTAATTAAAAATATTCACGAAGTTAAATAGTTTAACACCTACTCTGCCTGGACTTACCGCGTTTTTTTTACAGTACACGATTGAGAAAAAAAATAAAAAAATTTTGATTCGATAGAATATTCTCTTAAAATCGGCTTCATGTTGTAGTTTTCATTGAAAAATAATATCCGTATCTTGGCATTGTGAGATAATTTTGTCGGGTATCTCATGACATAACTTGGACAGAGAGTGAGTAGCGTATAAAATAGGTGGATCGAGAATAGTGGAAGGTTGGTGACCGCAAAAGACCATGTGTGGTATCGTGAGGGTCGAAACAATCAAGGTATTGTAGGAGTGAGCCCCTGCCCCGGACCCGGCTCCTGCTCCGGGAATCCTAGTCACGAGCTAAACAATAGTCTGCCGTATACATATAACAAGACAGTGTCCTAGCGCATATCTCGGGGTTGGATCCACCTCCATTCACTCATCTCTGAGCAGAGAGATCTGTAACTAACCTGCTCCAGCATCATACCCACTTACCATACATAAGCTCTGTATCTATCTCCGCTTATCTCACTAATGGGAAACGACACTCTCCGTCTTAATTTATTCAAAAACTTATATATTATTTAATACCTTTTCCACAAAAGTTTGAATAAAAAAGCAAACTCACGATTTCCACCGAATAAATTTATTCAAATTAAATTCATCCCCGTTTAACGTCACTGCAATGACGTTCTTCAATTCACTTAGTATCTCAACAATTTAATTATTATATTTTTCTTATCATTCTTCGGCCGTAAAACTTTAAATCACTTGCACTCGTGAATTACAATTCGTTATAAAAAAAAAAAAAAAAGAAACACAAAAAAGTAAACAATTCAATTTAGCGAGGGATTGGGAAAACGATTTAGCAAACTCTCAACTCGTGTGTGCGTTCATTCGTATTTTGTGCATATAATCTGCATTCAGAAGTAGAACTGGAAGGAGTATGAGTTGAGGCAGAAGTAGCTGAGGAAAAAGAAGCATAAGAATGAGTATTAGAATAAGAAGAAAAAGAAGAAGAAGAAGAAGTAGCAGTAGCAGTACCTAGTACCTAAACCTATATCAGCCTCTCAATGCAAAGTCCGCTGCATACGAGGCACGTACAAACCTACCCAATCTTCGGCAATCACGTACGAGTACGGCGGCAGTAGTGCAGCCATGGCTGAGGAATAAGGTCGCTGGCGTTGTGCAGGAACCCAGGAACCCGGAATCCAGGATCCGAGAAAACCCAGAAAGAAACTCCGGGAGTTTTAAAATTGAGAAAGATATGAGAGCAGGAGAGCGCGAGCACGAAAGATTGAAATAAAAATAAAAATAGTGAAAAGAAAGCAGACATGCCGAAGAATGTTACGAGTACCGACAGTCTCTTCCGATGTCCAATAATGGAAAAAGTACAGGCTATCATTTTAAAAGTTTTAACTTATCTTCAATGGCTACCTGCTGGGTCTCTGTTCCGTGGCAAGTTTCCCGCCCTCAGTTCAATCGAATTAAATTGTAGTATCAAATGAATGCTGTAAATCGTATTGCTGTGCTGTTCGCCAGTGGATTTGTAGCAACGTTAAAATTGCTGAACAAATAATAAGGATGCTGTAAATCTTTTAACGGAAATTCGATTAAGCCGATGTAATTTAGCGTCAACTGCTATGAACACAACGCACTTTTGTTTTATTTATATATATATATATATAAATATATATGGAAGTGGTAGCTGCAATTGGACTAGTCCAGTAAAAACAATCGCCGACGAGGATATAAATTGCAAAGTCGTACATCCTAAATTCCCGAAGGGGTTGTTGCCTCGCGTACAAGAATACTCGGAAAAAAGTTTAAAAAGGGTGAAAGAGAGAGTTGAAATTCTCAGAGAGTTGTGTCGGCGATATTGCTTGGCGTAAGGTCCGCGTATTTCCGTTTAATTGAACTCACTTTGAAATTAATAGTGACGGGAGCTGGTGAAAAAAGTGAAACGAAATACGTAACATTGGACGGGGGAGATTAAACCTGGGCACTGATTGCTGGGGGAAATGAGTCGAAATTTACCAATGGAAAATAATAAAACTGTATAAAGGATCTAGGGGTTTTAAAGAAAGGCAATAGCGAGTAAAGGAACTGGTGATGGAAAACACCGAGCGAGAAATCGGTGAAGAGAGGGTGAGAGCGGATGAGGAAAGAGCAAGTTTACGTGGCGACGAGTACTATTCGTGCACAATAGCTTGTTACGGGACAATGCCCGCACTGGTAGGGGGTAAATTTGGCCGAATTTAATTATGAGACGCCTTGGGAACTGAGGACGAGTGAGCGAGCGATGTACCGCCAAGGGGTTCGAGTCTACGCCTGGCAAGATAACCCAGCGTGGCTCAGATCCCAATATCTCTCTTTCTCCTGGTTTTCTCTATTTCTAGTTGTCTCTATAACCTGAACGCCAGCGGTGGGAACCATTGAGTTCAGCGTGAGCTGAAATTGTGAAGGGAAATTTTATTCGCGGGGGAAATTGAATACAGACTAATTTTCTTACCAGTACTCTGTGCGCCTTTCTGCGCTCCCGTGATATCTGCAATTGCTTTTTTATTTTCCGGCATGCCCCAAAGGACATTGCAAATATACTTGTAAATAAACTTTTTTTTTTTTTTTTTCATTATTACTCTAGACCCAGTTTTACTGAGATACTTCTGAAAGTGGGGCCGCAATAGCAGGCTAGACAGGAATTCAAATCGTAATTCAGGAGATTAATTTTTTCGCCCAGATCTTAAGAACAAAATCATATAATCGTTTGTCAATGGATTACACACTTTAAACTTCTTTTTCATTTCGTTCACAGAATTATTTTTAAACACTTTGATACTGACAAATTTTCACGCCCACTAAATTCAATTTTTCAGTTAAAAAGGCTCGATCAAAAAATATTTCTTTGAAATTTTCTTTTGACCTTTTCATACTAAAATTTTATTTAGCTTATTCAGGATCCCATTTTGCCCGCCCTTTCTAAGTATGAAAGTGCAGAGATAGATAAAGATAGGGCACGAAAATTATAAACTAAAGTCTCCTTGAAATTATAACAAAAAAGAGATTAGGGATAGCTAGCATAAAAGTTAAAAAAATGAAATAACTGTTACTATAGGTGGATGAAAAAAAATCACTTAGCGTAATGGATAATAGTCTTAAAGGTCTTTGTACAAATGGGAGTAAGTGGAATATAGTAGAAAGGTAGATATTTCGGTCGGCCGCAGAATGAGACCGACAGAAATGATTGAGGACAGAGTATAAGAGAAGTGAGTTAGGATCGACGGTATAGTAAACGTTGGATGGATATATATGTATATATAAAGGGTGGGTGGATGTATACAGATATAGTCACAGAGGGGCGAGTGAGAAAAGGAATTGAAGACGAGTTGCAGCTAGCAGTTGAGAACTCGGTAAGGCAGCTTCACAAACTCGACTTCAAGTCGGTCTATTATAGTTGCCAAGTCTGCAGTAATCATGTTAGATATTTTAATAAGCGGGAACAGCACCAAGTCGGATCTTTCTCGTCCCTCACCAGCTAGTCGCAGTAGCTAGTCTCGACGAGTTGTTCCTTCACTTTAAACTCACGTTGTCCGTGTTCAGCCTCAAATCTTTCCCTCACCTCCCAGTCCTGGTGCTCCTTCGCAGTATTTTCTCTCAAACCACATTACATTTATATCGTACAACTCCTTTAATTCCGTTACTCTCTATTGAAATACTTAACTAAGAATATAAATCCGCTGGTTCACTGACTAAATGAACTCGCTGGAGATTCTCAATGCTCCCACTCTACTCGAATTATAGAAAAATTTCTGCATAAAAAATTTCATTATATATTTTTAACGTTTCTCCGTTACTTTTCTTTGTGCTGTCAGTTGTGTAAAAGTTGTCTGTTAGAATATTCGGATGTTGATAAAATAAATAATTCCGATAATCGGTGAATCAAGGACGGAAAAAGTCAGTAAATTGTTGAGGAAATAGTAAATCCTGTTGATGCAATGAATTTAACATTTATTTATTGAATTGCATTGTAAATTATATCTGTATATAGATTGATAGATTTTCAGGTAGAGTAGTGGAATATAAATTGATTTTAAATGAAATTTGACTGGAATATCGGTGAATTTAAATGGTAAGCTCGTGGATGAAGACCACGAGCTATGGAAAGCGAGAAGTGATAGAGTCTCAGACGTTTTCAGCACAATCTCTCTTACTTTTACTAAACGGACCATATTTCCCTACGGAGGGACAATTGTTTCTGCGGAAATACTCGAGTTGACGGGGAATCGTGACGTCTGTCAGAAAGTGTTCCGAAGAATGATTGCTTTGCAGTCTAGTCTCCAAGCAACTAGTTTTCATGATTCAATAACCTTTTCACCAGTTATTTCATTTCCACAAGAAATCCTCGAAATTTAAATTTTCCTTTTTCAAACCAGATATTTTTACTCGTGAGCTAAACTGAAGCAGCAACAGCTCAGCTGTCGTGAATTTCTCCAGATTAATCTGCAATTGCTCTCGGATTCTCCTGAAGTAGGCCCGAAATGATGAATTAATTGTCACTAGACAGAGGATGTGTTGAATTGGGGTCTAAGAACCCAGACTTGAAAAGTCCAAGGGGTTGTGTGTCAAGTGTTCACGTGGCTCGTCAGCAGCATCATCATCGTTGTATTTCTGTCCTTTGACATTTCAGTTATTGTGTTGCGGAATGCTTGAAAGAGCTTTCCGCAACAGTGAACCATCGCCTAACCCCTTTATCACCCAAGTATACACATCCTCGAGTGTTGTGTTTCATTGTTTGCTGTGATAATTACGTCAACTTCGGTTCTAAGACGCCCGGTTGACGAGGCTATTGTGGATCTTGAACAGCTTACAAACATACATCCACATCTATACTCGAGTTAAGTGTTGAGCGCAAAATTAATCATGCATGACAAAAGGAAATTGCAATGTCTTAATTATCGTATCCTCTTATAACTTCCAAGTGCCCGAGTTTAATATTTTTAATTTATTTATTCTCTTCCGCGATCTTACTCGCGAATCTGGCTGCTACTCGCTTTTTAGTCTCTAGTCCGGTGTCTCGATGCTGCTGGTGCATATTAAATGGATTATAACAAAACTTTTTAAAAAAATGAAATTAAATTATATTAAAAATGTGGAATGAGTGAACGAAGCGACGAAAACTAAGACAACGAAAAGTTTCTTCACTTCCAAAAGACACCATTACTATTTTTCATCGTCTAGGGGTTAATTGAGACCCGCCCAGCTAAACTATATTCTCTACGCTGTACATTTCTGCGAAATGAAGAATAACTTTTTTTTTAATATCCGCTAAGAAGGCTGACAACATAGAACACAGTCGCTATTAATCAGAAAAATATAGTTCCCTTAAAAAAAGTTCCTTTTTATTTTTTCAAACGGAGTGATAATTAGAATAAAAAAAAATTGCCATGGAATTTGATTAATTACTGATGTGATGATACAGATAAATATATGTCGTAGCTATAATCAGTTGAATGTAATTTTTTTTTAGTATTTTTGGTCAATGAGTCAGGCGGGGCTCTCCCGATTAGCAATCAACGTCCGACTAATGACGCGACGGTTACTTAGAGAATGAGGCAGAGAATAAACTAAATCTTTTTCATAGTAGTAGACTTTTTGCCCGAGAAGACTGGGTAGTATGAGAAGAATGAGGTGCGGTCTCTGTGATAAATGAGAACTAATGAGGGTAAATGTCACAAGCGATTTGCGATTTCACGATCTTTTTACTCGAATTTAAAACCTCCTTGATTCTGGATTATTAAATTTATTTCGCCGCTTCATTCACCATCAGCGGATGTTAATCCCGCGATTATTCTTCATTCGAACGCATCATAAATAGTAGCATATACTCGATAATGTCAATTTTAAATATAATACCCAATGATAATTGTATATTATTAAATTCAAATGCAGTAATAATATTTATGATAATTATAATAGAATTATTTTCTTCGGCTATCGATAATACGCCGCGGCAATATGATTAATTTGTAGGGTATCTCGACTAGAGAGAGATACGACCCGGTTGAGACAGACTAGATCGATATTGACGATCGATCGACGTACTCGAGCCAACTTTAGCCTCAATGACTGCCAGTCAAGAGACACCGGGGAGTGGTTGACTAATGGACATTTTATGACATCAATTATTATATACCATCACTATAAAATATGGATAAATTATCTATCACTCTATTCCACTTTCCAATATTCTGCATTATCCATATATATGTATACATTTACCGACATAAATATTTTATCATTCAATGCAGTGTTTAGCAACAAACACCAGCTCTAGTTAATTTTAAAATTATAGGAACCCATAATTAATATCGATAACTTGGACAAATAGACTGAAAAATCGGGAGTAAATTCGGAGTGATTACAAATTTTACCCAGTTACGGAATTTTTTTAAAAAATCACTTCGCATACGAGTGTTTTTTCAGCGACCTGGATTGTATATCAATCCGCATTCACATCAGATTTAAATCGCGTCACTCCGCAAATTTTTTACAGTATGTTGATACACAACCGGAAATGAAGTTAAATGTTATTGTGTTACATAAATAGAGTGACAAGAGCAGCTTTTATATAAAGATATTTATTTATCGGATAAGTAAATGATCTATTTTTGATAAATAATGGTAGTTGTAAATGAATAACCTTTCAGGATATTTTCATTAGCAAATAATGAAAATCGACCAGTTGATAAAAGTATTTAAAAATATTAAAGTTATCAGGGTTGAGTGCATTTTTAGTTGTAACAGTTTCATTTAGTTGTCATTGATCCAGTTCATTTACCACAAATGAATCTTTTCGAGCAAATAATGACCGTATTTGTATCGACTGCTATATTTAGTTATGTCGAATTCATTTGTCGTCAATAAATAATAATAACTTTAAAAAAGTACTTATTAAATCGGTTTATTTAAGACATATGGGAAAGGGAGGGGGGAGGGGCAAAGAGGGGTACTTAAGAAAATACTGCTAATTATAATCACATGAAAATGACTATTTGAAATGGTGTTTATTAACGATTTGTCATTAACTACTTGCTACACTGTAGTTATTATATATAATTTTTCAGTCTAGGCACCGTTACACAAACTTGTGTCCTACTTTGAAAAACCTGTTTCATTTCACGGTGAAAAAAGTTTGTGGTTTTAGCTCGTGAACTTATAAAATGTCTGCAAGTTATTATTTTGTCCTTTTTCTCATGAAGAAACCCGTTATTATCTGACGATACGCAGGTGCTCGCTATTACGTTTTCCCGGAATGAAAAACTGTGACGAGTTTTGTTACTCTTTTCCACCATTTAACTGCGCAGAAAAGTGTAATAAAAAAAAAATCAACTACACTTATGGAGAGCTTTAGAGATAAATTCTAAAGACGGTTCGTTATCTCGTGTTTTCCAATTCTCATTTTCCGCTCCGAGTGTACATGGGAATGTTATTCTTCGCGCCGGGTACATGCTCACATATATATATATATATATATTCTGTACTCACCCAGTGGGAATTCCGAGCTCGACATTCAAACGTGCAGAAATATTTTGTTGCTAGTCCACGAGTTGATTACATTTTGGTTTATGACGTCATAGTCAGCCATCCAAAACAAGCAAAAAGCAACCGTGCAACTAAAGTTTCGTAACCAAGAGAATCTTTTACCTAGCCAGCGCTTACTCTCGTTTCTTGCAGTCCTCCGGGAGCTCGCAGATTGCAAATAAATTTTTTTATTCAAAAATCTAATTTGTAGACCGCAGAATACCATAAGTTATAAACGAATTATACGTCAAAATTCGAATCGTAAATAATTAAATGACCTTTTGAATAGCATGAGTTAGATTTGAATAACGACGATAATATATTATGTAATAATTAAATATAGATTAACGGTTTGTGAAAATTATATTCGCCAATAAATCTCAATTATGTCTTTCCGTTTGTTTTAGTTTGTGTGCGCAAACAGTCCGGTGAAAATTATTAGATTTACTGGGGTTTCAAATTAAATCGTCAATTGTCATTTTGATGAGCGTCTAACGGGACGTACCGATCTATCTATACCCGTACATATTTGTGTTTATGTATATATGTATATAGATACCACATCTAGCAGTTAATTCTTGAGATTAACGAGGCTAAATTTAATTGGTTGAGAGTCCAATTAAAAGACAAGGCAGCACACAAATTCCGCATAGACATCGGCTATAATTTCTGATTGTCAAACGCGTCGGAGGTACGGTGAATTCTCGAGAAATGAAAATATATTAAAGCTTCCGGTAAATATTTAACGGTTGGTTTTCTTGTTATTCAAATAGTGGTCGAGGGCTTGAACTAAAAGCCATCCATAAATCAATCCGCGGTTTCATAAACAATTTCGCGATGCTGAAAGGAGACTCGGAGTTCAAACAAAGCGATGTCTATCGCGGTAACGGTACACACACGCGGTAGGTGGATCACGGTGCGTTATAAAACGCAAAAAAGCAATCTTGTCATTGACGAGCTACAAGCTAAATTGAACATCATGGTTTGTTTCATCTATCAACGTTTTAATAAATAACTATTAACTATTTTATTTAAATAAAATTCTTTGTGTTGGCTTCTGTCAATCAAATCGTCATAAGCACCGCCAAAAAAAAATTAAAATAACAGGCAACCTAGATACTTCACTGAGCCAACACAAGTGAACGAAAAAATGATGAAAAAGGTAGTAGTCAATAAAAATTTTATTATTTTTGAAAAAAAAAAAAAAAGTTAATATGTTCTATTGTCTGACAGTGACAGCTAATTCTCGTTGATTATCTTTTGTCTCGTGTAATGTTGTTTGCTCAACACCTGCTTCGCGACTTCACACTTAAAAAAAAAATGGTGATCGATTGAAAAAAAAAAACTGAAACCTTTCGAGATGAAATTTTTCATTATAAAATATGCATTAGGAATTATTGGAGCGATTAGAATTTTTTGATAGAATATTCCGCTGTAAATATACGAGTTACTTAGTGATGAATTTGAATAATAATAAGACGATAAAAACGCAATACAATTTAGTGATACTGGGATCTATCTTTGTCAGTATGCAATATAAGGTATAATAGCTTAGAGCATAGCTTTTCTTCCGTTTTTACACGGCATCCTCTATCCCCATGCCATCCGTTTCCATTCTTCTCTTTTTTACGGCGTACCGGCGTAACTCCTCAGCGCAATGCTTTCTTCTCAATATTTTTCCTCATAGTACAACCGCTGCCGCGACATTTCACAATGAATCCGGATCCTCTTTCTGTCTGTCTACATTTTCTTTAGCTTATACTTTTTACTTCTACTTCTGCTTCTACTTCTGCTTCGACTATTACCGCAATTTTTATTATTATTGTTGTTTGTATTTTTATTTTTACGGGTGCGTCGAAGCTTCGAATCCAGGAAGATTCGACAAGCGCAGAAATAAATAGGAATAGTAAAAAAAGAGTTGAAATAAAAATACAAAGAATGATGTAACGTTGGGTCGTGCTCGGGAATTGGGATAAGGGTAAAACCGCGCCTAGCAAGTTTGAAATTTCATATTGGTGAATAGATGCTCTCGTAAGTACTCTTGGGAACGAATCGCTTTCCTCGTCATGAGAAAGAGCCAAGGCGTCTCAGCCCCTACTTCCCCGTACTCCTGAGAAGTACACGTTGTGGCATATTCCCGTGAGACTATAACCAACCACGATCTTATCTCCACCGGAAGTTCTTGCGGTTAATCCATTACCTAAGGTAAACATTTCGAAGAGGCGAATGAAGTCCACGCTTGAATTTCATCTCCATAATAGAGCACAGCATCGCACAATAAGGACCAGTTAACATAAATTCGCATGTCGAGGTTCCTTTTCAAATTTTTTATTTTTTTTTCTTCTCGTTCATTATTTCTATAAAATTTAATGATCTGGTTGCTATTAGCTGATTGCTTAGGGACCCAAGTCAGGCAATTTCTGGCCAGATTAGCTCTAAATGCATTAACTAATTCCCAGTAATTAAAAAATAAAAACAATGTAGGAGTAGACAAGGTAATTTTAAAAAAGCATTCGATAAAAAGTTAACAAGTACAAGAGTAAACATGGAAAGTAATTTGTGTAGTCAAAGGCTTTCTGATGATGTTACACGTTCGGGAGAAACAAATAATGAAATCGATAAAAGAGGTAGGATAGTATACAACATTCGTGTGTGTGTGTACATTTAAAACATGAAGCGCGCACCCCACACGAGTGTTCTAGACAGTTAGGTAAGCAAAACTCATATTACACTCAACTTACTCATTCTACATCAACGAAACCTACGACTGTACTGCTGAACGAGTCGAGATAGATACGCGCATGGATAGCTGCCTAG
The DNA here is from genome assembly GCA_030273425.1 of Microplitis manilae. Classification (NCBI taxonomy): domain Eukaryota; kingdom Metazoa; phylum Arthropoda; class Insecta; order Hymenoptera; family Braconidae; genus Microplitis; species Microplitis manilae. The sequence continues at coordinate 3,621,834 of CP092726.1, forward strand.
ATAGATAGCTCCGGAGATAGATAAATTCATCGTGTACACATTCGCCCAGTTTAATCAAGAGTCGCAACGTTACCACAGGAAATCGTTTATCTCAAGACCAATATTCCCACTTCTCGATCTCGTTCGGTGGTTTCCGCGGTTAATCCATTACTACCCTATGCAAACATGCTCGGTGAGAATGAGGATCACGATTGGATCTTCCGTGTCCTCGGCTTCTACGAGCAAGTGCTTCCTCGAGTTAACGAGTGTCGCCGTTATCTCGACTAATGACTCGGAAATCTACACTTTTTTCGATCAACTCGAACTCTTTGCAGGAATCGACAAAAACCTGCCCGAATTTGAAATACTCACTTGAGTTGGGCGAATAGAAGCGAGCAAGAAAATCATCAAAGTGTTGCGCTCAAGTTTTTGACTCGAAACTGCAGCCCGTGAAATGGTGGTCGGTTCTAGTAGACTCACACCCTGTAATACAACTCTCTGGTACTCCTAATTTATCTTTCATAGTTCCGGCGACTAACGCCCAAGCCGGGCTTTGTCCTCACTCTTTCCCAGCTACTCTTTCATTTCCGGACTTAGTCTCTCTCCATTTCGAGTCCTCATTCTCTATTTTATTCAACTTACACTTCTTTCATTTTGTCCACTTTCTTTCTCTTCTTTTATTTTAAACGTTTTTTTTTAATTTTTATTTTATTTTTTCAGCTCTTTTTATTTCATCCAAGCATGTCCCAGGAAAAAGTTTGTCCCGAGATTCTCTCGAGCGTGTACTACCACGCCCGATCTCTTAATTCGCAGCACAAAATTGAATTTACGCGGATTACACAAGATCCTATCTGTGTTCGCACATCCTGGGCAATTCTAATATACCACCACTGTTTGTCTCTACTCATCCCTTACTGCCGGTATAAAATTTACACCGACAACCAGTACATATACAAATTTACCGTGCATGTATGTTTGTATGTACATATATACGTATGTGTGCATGTGGTTACAATTAGCTCACAGGAAAATCTTCTACTTCACAAAAAATACATAAAAGACTAGAAAATTCATCCCGTAGCCGGATACAACACAAACCAATTTTCTCTTACTCTTTCTCTCTTTTTCCTGCTTTCACACCGCCATGTAAATTATCCGATAATAATTAATGCCGGGTACGGAAATTCGCCAGCATAATAACTCAGTAGTGAAATTGTGCTCACCAGCAGCAATAGCAGAGGATCAGGGCTTCACAATGCCGGAAGCTAGAGACGAATATAGCTAAAGACCGACGATGTTGTATAAACACAGAAATAACCACTAAATAAATTCATATTCCAGCTATATATCGATGTATCTAAATCTACTTAGGAGAGTGCTCTTCCCTGGTTATCGGTTGTGCACATCAGCTTCGAGCTAAGCACAACAGTAGCAGCGTACTGCTGGTACTGGTAATAGAAACTCGATTCAAGTACAAAGATACAGCCGATTAATAATTCGATTTACTCGAGCGCTGAAGCACACTAATGGAGCAGACTCTCTCGAAACAATCTGCAAGTAAGTCCGGGCGAAAGGGGCAAGAGGAAATGAGAACAGGAGTAAATGTAGCGGCATCGCGGAAAATGGAGATGGAAATATGGCTACCGCAGGTCCTCGCAAAACTTGTAGGTTCAACAACTTGATAGGTTACTGCACTAATACACTAGTGCCTTACCGAGGTTACTTGCTCAAATAAGTTATACACAATCTGGCCGATTAATTACGTCCAAGAGACACCCTTCAAGTGTTTCGAATCCCGTTTACTTCCTATATTCAGTAGTGCTAAGGGCGTTTGTCTTCTCTTAGTTAAACAGCGGTGATCGCTTTGTCTTCACCCTTCAATGTAGAGGAACATCAGCTCGATCAGCTTCTAATCCACAGTATTTTTAAGTGCTAAGTTTATCCTCATTGTTGGATTTGGATGAATGATAGACGGGTTTAGGAATGAGCGAAATTACCCAGTGGTCGTATTTCTATCTCCGATGCTCGATAGAACCCAAACAACAAAATACGAGGGCAGCAAAGCAGACATATAACATCGGTTGGATTAACGTACAACGAGGGGTGGTTGGCTTTCCTGGGTGGTACATTCACAACCGAGTGGCCAGTGTGTAGCAGCAGAGTTGGGCCAAACCAGCCGCATCTAAATCCGGATATGGTTGTAAGGGATGCACGTTAACCCACCACCGAGTAGAGGCACCACTGAAAGAGGACGCCGGTAGAAAGAGGCCGAGGACTCGAGAGCTTCGACCAGACCAGTGACCCATGGATACTGTTCACAGACAAGTCGTGCTACGGCCAGACCAACCGTCCGGGAGAACAAGTAGGGGGTGCACTGAAAGCATATGGTTAAAACCGTTGTAACCAGAATGATATATTTAAACTGGGTAAAGTTTGGAGCTCGAAACTATAATGGGCAAAGGAGCCATGGGTCAGGGGACCGGGAACAGGGGAATGTAAAAGTGCCCGAGCAATCTACGGATATATCAAAGGGAATGAGGCCAAGTGGCATAAGTTTGTACATTATCTTATTAGCTGATAGACCGCACCAAAGTAATTCTGAATCTTCGAGTATCCATGGAAACTATTGCACAAGATTGAAGTATTTATGGGCGAAAGATTTAAGCCATGATCAAACTTGCTTTGGGTTTTTTCTTTATAAATTATTCGTAATCACTTAAATTAACATTGGTCGTTTTATTCCCAAGCTAAATACAAATCCCGGAGTGAGATATATTAGGTTGAATTCGTCGTGCGAATTACTCGCACACTTGGAATGTGAATTGGCGACATTGCTAATGATTTATCAGTCTCCACACACAGTGCAGTGGTGGTAGTGAGTGTGGCAGGCAAAGAGGAAATGGTTTCAGACGGTAGCGGCAAATTCCACTAGGATTAGTGAGGACTAAATCGAAACTTTGTTTCCTTGATGATAGAGACAGAGTGCATGTGCTTAAGTACAAGGAAGACATGAAGGAGAAGTTGGTGGTAAGCCAAATATTCTTGCAGGCTCGACGGAAACTATTGGTCTATATGCTTATATGAGTACACTGATAAAATTCACAAACTCAAATCTCTTTCGTACTTATCATTTTACTTGTAAAATAACCAATTAATTCTAACTGCATAATCGGATCACCGAAATAATTAATTAATCTGCTACAAAAATATGCGAAACAATAACAATGTCTGTAAGTCAGATACAATATGCTAAGAGGATTAGCGCTCTCGTTTACCTAAGCGACTACAGACTAATGTTTTTCTATCACCCAACCTCATCATCATCATCATCATCATCATTCATCATTTTTCAGTCAGCACACATTTAAACACTTTTACAAACTAAACGTTTGTTTTATTACAGAGAGCGATTTATTGTGTCCGGCGAATTTGCCAGTGATCGATAATTTCTCGTTACCAAAAATACTAGCAGTGGTCGTATGCTACTGGTGAATGAGCCTTGCGAATATGCGCAATGACGAATTGCATAGGCGTGCGCAGCCCTTTTGGTTTAATGTCACCGTGAATTATTCCGCGGTCGCCCTTCAGGACTCCCTTGTTTGCCGAAAAAAACCTCGAGGGCTAGTATAGGGAAGTACCAGAAAACCATATATATATATATACATATATCTAAATATATATGTGTACATATATTTTCTACAGTTGCACGCCATTGAGTAATTACCTCTCCTCGTTAGGGATATTACTTTCTCCTTAAACCTTTAATCAGCGTCCAGGGATCGGCGATGTTTACCAACGATTTCACTCACCAGCCCTAGAAATCGATAAGACCTGTGACTCGCCATCAAGATGTAAAAAAAACTAGCTGACGTTAAATAATACTACTTTTGACATTATACATTTTAATAAGATTGCTTTGATTACTCAACATGTTCCCGATTATTCCGACGGTCTTTAGTCATCGGTCTCAAAAAAAACCTACCCAACCCAACACAAGTTTATCAATGTGACGAAAACGTTTTTTTTTCATACATATGTATTTTTTTTTTCGGTAATCTTTTATTTATTTTTTCGATTCAAGAATACATTTACGTTATTTTTCTTTGTTTGAATTATTCTTTTTTTTGGGACCGCAGGTCGAATCCGAATTGCAAATATTCAGATTGACCGTTCACATTGTACTCAGTTGTCTCCAAAAAAAATCTACCATGCACTACCGGAAGCTTGTTTTCCTTTATTTCACAGCTACCTCGGAATTTATCCTTTTCATTTTCGGTTTCGTATATTTTTGCATTTAATTTACTGCCTCCTCAAAACGTATTCCAATATACTTCGGGTAAATAAATGCCTTATCGTAAATTATCTGTAATCATTTCACGAAAAAAATTTAAAAAAAATGTAGATGTACTGATTGAAATAGAGTTCATTCGGTTTCCCATATTCATTTCGATCTATGTATGTATAGTAGGTATATATATATAATATATATATTATATTTTTTTATCCTATTTCTCATTTTCTTCTCATACACTATGCACTTACCCGGTCGTATTTCACTACAAACTTTTTTCCAACCTACCACCCGGCTTTCATTTTTCTATCGTACATTTTTCCTCTCTATTTCCCGAGTGTGTGCTACGGCCAGCAGTTGCCCGGAAAGTTGCGAGAGAGCACGGCAGCCAAAGTCCTAGTGGCCATGCCTCGAACTGGGCATCGAGTCCCTGCTGGCCAATGAATAGCGGTCTAACTATCCAACTGTTAACGGCACGCGTGCTTTCTGGCTGCGTTATGAATCGCTTAATTTCATTTGATTTTCCAGCCACACCCACTCACCCTCATCTCTTCCTACATCTCTTCCTACCTCATGCTCACCTTCACCCGCGCTCCCAAGAGCTTTGTTATAACCGCGATTTTTTTACGCTAGAGACCTAGCTACGAGTTTAATTTTACGCCCAGAGGAATACAACGAAACTTCCTAGTCGTTAGAAATAATTGAACGTAAAAAATAAAACAAGAATTAAAATAAAACTAAAATATAAATAAAAAAATATCTTTATAATAATAATAATTTAAAAATTAAATATCATAAATAAATAATGAGCGCTGTCGAGTTCAGATAAATTGTAAATTATATATATGTATAATTAGCATACCTGTATTTTTAAAAATCATTGGAATAAATTAAAATCATACATCTCCGTTATTCAACATCACGAAACCGGTAGAAAAAAATGCCCGGGTGTAATTATTAAAATTACATGTTTGCTTAATTATAAAGTACTACGGTTCATTGTCTTTATATTCGTTTATGTTTTTCCCTATTTTTTTTTCTTTGCTTTTTGTAAGCTAAGCTCGCTTTTACTAGAAGCAGCCTGGGCTTGTTTAAGTTATTATTTTTATTTTCTCATCCCTATTTTTTACAACATCCGTCTCTGCGCTTTTTCTATAATCGATCGGCTGCAAACTCGACTTGAACGCTCACTCGACCGTGTAAATTTAGCAATGAAGAAAAGGAAGCTTTCTTTATCTTTGGCAGTCTCTTTCCTTCTACAGTCAAGTAGATTTCTGGGACGAAAAACTCTAAAGTTTCACCAGAGGCTTTTGGTTAACGAGCCGTCGAAAGGTAAAAAGAAAATCTAGTACTCTGTAACTTATATAGGAGGAAAGATGTACCTCGAGGAGAGTTGTAAGATAAAATAATAACAACAGTAAAAATAATGAAATAAAAAAAGTAAAATCCGAGATGGTGAATTTCAACGCAAGTTATTTACTAAGAGCGATAGTAATAGGTCTGTAAAATGGCAGTGTACAGACAGCGGAGATGGGTCGATAATGCGAGACTGGTTACTACGTTCTAACAAGACTCACGTTTCCTGAGTCCTTACCAACCCATTCACCAGCGAGTTAAACAGAAGCTCGCTTGAGCGAGGGTGAACAGACTTTATCGAAAATCTTGCGGACCATCTGCGCTCACTGTGTGATCCTATCTGAGTAACCCGCGAGTGAAAAAAACCCAGGCCTATAGGCTCTAGCTCTATAAAAAATAATAAAATCACCAGAAAAAGTTAAACCAACAAGATAAAAATGCGTCATCATTTTTATTTTATTACATATCTCCATCAATATCTATAGTTTTTTTTATTCCTCCTTGTCGTCACTTGAGCGGCCACTTCACCTCGATATTCCATCAGCAGTGCGCCTATACTCAATAGAGCCAGACCAGAATTTCTTAAGCTTTATCTTATTTTTTCTTATTCCCGATTTTTATCACTCGCCCACATTTAGATCGTCTCTGATTTTTATCTTCGCCCGTAATCAAACGCTTCGGACTCAAGATATTTACCGATACGACGTCATTCCCGGCGAAATTTTATCGACACTCTAACAGCCAAAGATTTTCTTTTCCTTATATTCGAACGAGCACACGCTTCCCTGTACTCGTACTCATCCCGGCACTGCTGCTTCTCCGCAGGTTTTATCGAGCATCTTTCCGCAAGACTTGGACAGAAAGTGGAATATTTATGGATATCCGAGCTTTCGTATTCACCATTAAATTTTCCATCCGACGGTATTCTCTTTTAGTGTGACCGGAAATCGCAGCAGACTGATCGCCATGACTGCGAATGATAAAATTTTATTTCCATTTTTCTAAACCTGCAATCGAATCACCGGAACACCTGACTCTTGGAACTTATACTCGCGAATAAATGTTGAGCGAATCACCAAAATGCTTTACGTCCGTTTATAACTATATATATATGTATATGAATAACTATATATCTAACAGTATAATGCATGTTTATGTGAATAAGAGGTGTGCTGGTATTGATATGAGTTGACTTGCGCGTTATATATGTACACGGAACAGGTGCAAAGCCGATGGTGTACGGGGAAATTGCAGCTCCAAGTCCCGCAGGTGCTCTTCGTCATCATAAAGCCTATAGTAGCCACGTTGTATACTGTATCAAACCCCAGACTCTCTTGCCTCCGCCTCCGAAACCCACCCCCGTCTCTCTTACCCTCATAACCTCACAGCCCGTTATAGTTACACCGGCATACAACGACCATTTCCACTGCCGCCAGTCACTGCCCATTTAATAATCACGATTTATGGTAAAAAGTTGCAAAAATATGCACTATGTTAATGACTTTTTAGTGTCTTTATTCCACCATCTCGTGACCCTTCTTTATTTTATTACTATTACTATTCAAAATACAAAAATTTATTCGTTATTTATAACACTCGAGATTATTTTTTTAAACACAAAAAGAATGTAATTTTTGAATTTCAAGTCTAGTATTTAGTATAGGAGGTTTTAATTATACGATCAGATATAGACATTGACGTATTATTTTTTCAGTGGATGTTGTTGACGTAATAGTAAATATTTAAGTGCTCCATTGTCTTGTAGCACCTTTTGCGTAAAGTTCTTTTTGTGACTCATTCTTTTTCGCTGTTCTCAGTACTTTACAAACACGTCGATTAGCGTTATTTCTTTCGAGTCACGATACCAATCTTTTGACCTATAACACGCAAACCTCTTGATCTCACAGTAAAATTTACCAACAAATACATATATACACACACATATATATATATATATATATATATATATATGCTTTCTAAAATTGTTCATTCTCTCTTACGTGTTTTGATTTCTACACTCAAATTCGCGTGTGCATCGATCCATCTATCCATCCACCCAACAGTAAACTCACAAGAGAAAATATTCATTATTATTTTATATTTTTACATTTTTCTCGTTCATTAGCTTCGTGATTTTATTTTTACACTAAATTCAGTGGCACTACATTTTATATATGCAGTATCTCAAAACCCTATATTATTATTATTATTTTTATTACCACGATCGTCATATTTATTGAAAGTGCATATGAAAAATTTGCCAACAGCTATTTGATTTTAATTGAAAAAAATATTATTATTATTATTATTATTATTATTATTATTATTATTATTATTATTATTATTATTATTATTATTATTATTATTCAAAATAAATATTTTAAAAATATTTAGCTCTTGCAGATCTATGAGTTTGTTCAAATGTGGACATGAAGAGTCTACATGAATTATTTTACTTTTTTTAGCTTATACTCAATTTTTTTTTTTACTTGTTAAGTTTGTCGATATTTTGATATTTACTATTCTTCTTATTTATTTATCAAAATATTTTCTAATATACATGTACAATATAATTATATACCCTAATAATAATAATAATAATTATAGATAAAATATGAAACTTAAATTAAAAATCACTTAATACAATTAAAATTAAAGCTGATTATAGATACAGGCGTTAAATCCTCGGCGTGATCGTGAAGGACAAAATAATAGGATAAAAGCTATTAAAGCGATACCCAACAATATATCAACAAAGACACTCGGCATTTTTCTCTATCCCTTTTAACTACGTATTTTACCTTTCGTTAAAAAAAAAGCCTTTCTCCCATCCGACGATCACATCCGAAACTTAGGATTGATTGGACAGAAAATTGCCACGAGTAAAATACGCGCCGACGATTAAACTAGGTGGGAGAAAATCTCTTCCATTTCCCCTCTAGTGTTTCTTAGCCTGTTATTAAATGTATGTAAAATCATTAAGCCTGACGTGAATAATTTATCCAAGTCGAATGACGAGCAAGTTGTGGTATGGATTAAAAGGTATATCTCTTCGGAAATCCACTTGTCGTTTATAATCTGACGCCATTGGGATAATCAGAAGCTTTAATTTATCACAATTAATAATTACTGTCATTGATTAATTGTCAATTAATCTGAGAGCTTTAGTGTCTACGTAAATGTATAATAATTTTGCAAGATGACGGCCCAGGATGAAGGTGAAATTCAAGACGATGCTAGAAACACGCTTTGACTTACCGTAATTGAGCTATTAATTTATCTACAATATATATAATAATAATAATAATAACTAATTAATAATATGGGCTAATTAAATTTCAACCCGCGAGATTAATATCTTTATAACGGAGTACATGCAGACTATTGTGACCCCGGACAACAAAAGTATTAATAAAAGATCAAATAGTAAATTTCCCGACGGAAAAGCTCCCTCTATTTTGGCATTTCGAGGTCGAAATTGTTGTCGGTACATATATAAAATGAAGGTTTACTTTATTTGAATTCAACTTCTGTCTTAGTTATTATCAACTTTGTCTACTCGACATTCATCATCCCATGGAGAATAAACTTTTCAAGTACAAATTTGTTAGTTGGGTAATTTTACATCTTTCTCATTCTCTTCTTACACTGCGCGACAACCACTGGCACTATTATTACTTCTACAACTAATACTCTTTCTCTCTCTCTCTGGTTTAATTCCGGGTTAATAAATTATAAGGATGACAATTGCATCCGGAGAAAATTGGTAACTTTTATTTACAAAATTGTTTCATTTGTTGTGCATATTTCGATAAAACAAACTAAGAGGCAAAGTATGCTATGGGTTCAAAAAATACTAGTGAATTTTTCAAAATTTGGTGATTGAAATTTTTTATTTTTTATAAAAATTTAAATTTTTACCGCCTCTAGATCATTTTTCTCCATAACTAATTATTTTTTTTTTTTATATAAATATATAAGAACGCAAGTTGAAAAATTTTTTTGACTAAAAAAAATATTTTCAAGTTTTTCGGCTTTATTAAAAAAAAAAAATATTTCTTATAATTTTCATTAAACGCAAAAATATCGATAACCATAGAAAAATTATTAAAGGAATAATATCTACTTATTCGTTGAAATAAAATAAAAAATAAAATTCTCATCTCATTACTTAGCATCTCAGAGGATGAAAAAGAAAGGATTATCTGAGAAGACTAGTACTCGGGAGTGGAAAATTTATTCACACAAATATTGAAAAGAGAGGATGCACAACCCGGTATTACAAAGGGAGTCTGAATAAAATCTATATAGAGAGCCAGAGATCGCAAACAATCTCGAGAAAGGATGTCACTTTTTTCTCCCTCTTTTTATTATTTATACTTTTTATTATTTCTACGCCTGCTTTCTTTTCACCGAATCCTTTATTCTCCCTCTCTCCTTCTGTTTCATTCTCAGGTCTCATACTCGCGTATTGTTAAATTTGCAAAGAGTCCCTACACATTTAATTCAGGCGTATCTCGTGGATCAAAGAGTATAACGCAGTAAAAGCATCTATAACATTGTCACTGCAATGTTTATTTTTCTTTATTCAATATTTTTTTTTTATTTCACTTACGAATAACGAGAGCGTCCAGAACGTGCTTTATTCCCGTAGACTTGAAATCAATATCGCAATACTCTCTTCCTCTTTTCATCTCTTCCTCTATCTCTCTCTCGCTCTCATTTCCACCGGCGAGTTCATTTCGCCCAACAAATAGCACAGCGACAATCAATCGTAATCGAAAATAAAATTCAAATATTTCCATCTTCATTTCAATTATTCATTATTTGCTATTTATTATTATATTTTTTTTTTAATTTCCACCTGCCGACAATTTTAGCGCAATATTTTTTATATAACACATATACTAATTTTAATGATAGCAATGTATCATTGGTGCTTGTTAACATTAATATATAGCCTCCAGATATCCCAAACGTATAGGGAAGGTAACTAATGGAGCGAACACCAGCGTACCAGGTTTGCCATGGTTAGGAATATGACGCTCACACTCGAGGTTTCGTCTCGCCAATTATTGCTGACTGTTGTTCTCCTCATCCCGTCATATCTATCTCGATATTATAGTTTGCGATATCTTGTTCGTTCGTTGAGTCCATAGTCCATAGCCCATAGTCAAAAGTCCACAGTCGACGGCCTACAGTCGACAGTCCAAACTCAGAGTCCACTTCAGAGCCCATAGTCAATTTATGCATCTCGTTATCACGCATCACTAATCACCCACATATAGACATCAGTAAACTATGATTACTGGTTGACCTGGCAAACATTTCGGTCTTTACCTGCGTCGCCTTTGACTTTGAATTCGCCATGTCGACATGTCCATGCCCATTTCACTGAAAAAATACCGCCAATTTCTCTTTGGTTATCAAAAAAAAAGTAACTCTGGCCAGTGGTGACAGCGGACGGCTGAAAAAATTAACGTGGATTCACGTGAGTTGGCGTTAGTTTGCGGAATTGGTAGAGGGGACACCCGAACATGAGGACCAAAGAGTCCAGGGTCCACGTAGCGCCATAAAAATAAAGCATAAACCCGGTTAAAACTCTTGACTGCTGACGTCGATTGCACAAGAGAATATGCGGAGTGTGCGATTTAAATCATAAAAGAATAATAAAATCCTGGGGCTGGTGGGTGTATTAAAATTTTTGTTCCCACTTCTTATTCCATCGTCCGGACTTGGGTCCAACAGCTGAATTTTCTTACATCCTGGAAATTACTGTACTATAAAAATAATTTAAAAAAAAAAATAGCCTCAGTTTTCTCTGGTTTACGAGCCTCGAATCCGATGTTTAGTGTCTGCATTTTCAATCCGCGATTTACTTTTGCCAGACTTTTTCACCCGGTATTTTATTTGTAAAGTTTGTTTGTTCAAATACTTATTACTTGTTAGTTGTTAGTTGGTGCTTGCAACTCATTACTTACAATAATTAATCTGAATTATTTTAGTAATGATAAAAATAAAGGGAAATGTTTGAAGGAGATTAAAATGGAGGATCTGGTGTTGAGCTGAGCGAACAGAGCGAACGGTGACGAGAACGAATAAAACATCCCTCAGGCGCGAGAGATCGAGCGCCAAAAAAAAAAAAATGAAACGTATTAAAGTATAGAGAGATAAAATACTAAGCGATAATATTTCATTCACCTGGCACTTGGGATATCATTTTTCAGTATCTCAGCTTGTCCGGCCAGTCATATCGAATCTCTATATCGTATACTGGCATTAAAGCTCCTCTATTTGAACTTGTCTCGTTTCATATTTATATTTTTTACTTTTTAGTTTTATTTTTTATCTCACTCGCATGTGCCTTTTCACTATTCAAATATACTGTCGCACAAATATATTTTGCGTTCACTGTAAATTTTCAATGCAAATGAGATTCACTGATACATACACTAAATATATGTATAGAAGATGTATATTTATATATATATGTAAAAGCAAGGGAATATTTATGTCTATTATCCGACGACCTGCAGATACAGGGTCACGCGTGGGTCGTTTTAAAAGTAGGATGTTGAACACTAAAAGGTCAACTATTTATTATGCTTACGCTTAATTATCTTCGCAAATTGATTATTAAAAGCTAAATGAGCCGTTTACAATTTTATAAATATCTAAATGTCATTTTGCGGTGAAAGTTTGTCCTGCGTCTTTTAGCTGACTCAAAGGATTCGGGTAGGAGTGGAAAGGGAGTGGGAGTGGGAATGAGAATGAGAATGAGAATGAGAATAAGAGAAAGTCTAAGACCAGAACCTGAAGACTTGTCGGGGCAAAGTTCGAGTACCGACAATGAGAGAACAGGTACCAGTAGTATCCAGAGAAGTAATACTCGCTTCGACAACCACATTTTCCACTTCCAATCAAAGCCATTATTGAGCTCTCTCCCGTTGTCTTGTGCCTCACTCCCCGCTGGTACTTTGTCCCAAACGATTTCGTAGGAAGTGGCAATTGGTACGGGACTGGGAATGAAAGGAGCAGGGAGTGCCAGCCAGAGGTGGAGGTTAAAGGTAAAAAGGGGTAGTGTATGTGGGAGGCTAGAGGAGTTTCTGCTCTGGATACTACAGTAGAGATGCTAGAAGCTAGATGTTGGCTCTATGCCAGCGTATTCATTCCAGTCCCCAATCTAACGGGCCAATTATTTAATCAATTCCACCCTCCTTAGCGACTGTCTTCGAAGGAACACTGGCTTACAACCTTCAAAATTACTATGTGTGTGTGTGTTTGTGGATTTGTGGTAGGAGAGACTGAGGAAGAAAGATACAAGAAGTAATAGATAGTAAAAGAGAAGAGTTAAGCAGACGTAAGAGAAGTTGACGACTAAGACTATGACAATTGAAATTTAGCCTCCTTGTCTTTAGTCTGTTTTAAATGGCTGCTTGTCTTTAGCGACTATTTCAATTGGTATACGATTCGCCTTTTCTGGATTCAGTTAATCTATTAGTTTCTCGGGAATTAATATTCTCAGCTGATTATAAATTTATGGAATAGTTTCCAGATTTGGAGATTTTTTAAAATTAAATATTCAAATGAATCGATTATGTAATTCAGTTGGAGTCTAACATCAGTAAGCTTTTAGATCCATCACTATTTCTGTCATGATTACCATTAGCGACAGACATTGATATTGATGACAGTTAGAGAGTTACAAGATTCTGTGTCCGCAATTAGTTTATTGGAATAGGATAATAATGAAAAGTTGATAGAGTGTATAGTGCACAGGATATACATTCTCATGAGACAATTTCAGCATCTGGTAAAAGACATTTCCGGTCAATTTCCCGTTGTAAAACCGGGCTGGAAATACTAACAGGAAACAAATTCTCCGCGGAACTATTGGACTAACTTCCGCATCATTTCCCATTGCGTTTAGCCGTTTATACCCTGCTATTTATTTAATCCAGCCGATACCGCATCCACCAGTCCAGTGGCTCTCATGCTCCTACTTACTCTACCGAGTGGAGTAAAAATTCCTCGGAATGGAATGCTAATAATTAATTACAAAGAGGACTGTCACGTGACCACTCCCTTGAATTTAAGAGCTGGAATTTATACATCTAGCGCCGAGGCCAGAGAGCCAAGAGACCGAATAAGACATATCTATATATACATATATATATGGAGAGAAATCCCACACGTAGTTGGATGTATAGAAGTAGAGAGCAGAGCTGGAAAGCAGTAAATCAGTCGGTGGGCAACGAGGAATCATCCCCTACCGTGTTATGGACGCTTAACCCCGCCGACCCAACATTAGGTGAGATTTTAAACGGAGATTGCGCTGCATATATATAGATATACATCACGAGCTGATTTGGTGGCCTTTGGGCCTGACTAAAATTAAGGATCATCTATCCAGGATTTCAAAGAGAATCGGTCTTCGCTCATTTTCCCTCTCTAGCTATCTTTGCTCGATTGCTTTGCTCAGGGACTATTTACCCTAATGTCCTTTGAAGATTTGGGAGGCTCGGACACAGTCACAATGCTATTACCAATCACCAAGGAAATACAATTGTGTCAGTGTAATTACAATCCTCATCGGCAGTAGGTTAATCTGCCGGACCAATATACCAGATAAAGTAAACTCCGAATCCAAGTAAAGGAAGGGCTGGGTGGGCTCTATATTTTTTGTGATTCATATATTTGCATATCGGATAAACGCATGGCACGGTTCACTTCTGTATAGACAAGATAAATTTATATTGACGTATGACAGGACGTAAGCTCGTTTTTTAAATATCATAAACAATTTTTCCAAGCTGCAACCGGGGAACTCAATACACTAATGGATTTTCAGTTTTTTAAAATTTTTCGACCAGATTATTTCCCCTGGCTACGAAAGTCGATAGTTTTATTCATCACGATACTTGTGTTCTTGCGATCACTATCGCCGAGTTTATGACCCAGTACTCAGTCGAAGGGGTAGTAAACTTCAACCCTCCTGTATTCATTTGTGTACTCTATTATTTTTTTTCTCTCTTTTGCTTTCTGTCTCGTCCTCACTTTTCAGAGATAGGACATGCTTGCGTTTCTCCGGCGATAAGTAGGGTAATTTTCACGAGCATTCAACGCCAAATGACATTTTTAAAGTATAAAACAAACAAACGAACCAACAGGAACAATAAGAATAAAGATAACGATATCTAAAAAAAAAAAAAAAAGATAATTTGTAGTAATCGTTAAATAATAAATAATTTTCTCTAGATAAGAGGAATAAAAAATTGTCTGAGCTTTTAGAAGCACCAGAATTTAATGCTTTATAGATTCTTTATTATTTTTTACTTTTCTATACATTTGACCCTGCCAGCAAATATATATATATATATATATATATCTGTAATAAAAAGCGTGTACGCTTCAATTCTTCAAATAGGTTAAAGAAAATCCTCGTAGACGTCTTTACCATCTAGTGCAGCTGGGGATAAACGCGCTCGGATGTTTGATCGTGCTTGAGTCTTGAATCTCCCTCTGAGAACAACAAATATAAGCCCGAGTATGTGAGTAAGTGTAAGTCTATATATACATGTATGTATGTGTGGTTGCGAGCGTGTGTTGTACGTAAGTATATAGCGAGCTCTCATGTCCTCAGACTTGCAAGGGGTTACTTGAACTTTGGTGCGCCCCTCGGACGTTCGAACACGTAACTACGATCGCCCTTGACGTTCCGCGTGTATGCATACCGTAATGCCATAACTGAATATTCACCACACGTTTGGAATGCTTGCTTCGTGATCTCCACTACCACTGAATAATATCAAAATTATAGTTCTTAGTATTTATTATCATAATTTACAAGTTCACTCGGTATAACAACAAATTTTTACTATTCGAAAATAATTCAATCGCTATTTGCTGCTTTATCGACACCTAATCTACCCACGTGATGATGGACGTATCCATCCCGTAGCCGGGCATACTGAAAAAATATGATCAAGTCTGCATACTTGTGCTGAAAAATAATTAAAGATCTCGTGGATAGTTAATTTTATCCGTGCGTTTATCACAATAATGAAAGACACACACGGCTTGAGTAATAGATAACAATTATTCTCTAGAGCCGAGGGCCGGGTAGCTAAGTCACCCTATTCTCATGACGTATTGCCGGGTATCAACGACCTTACACAACTCCCACTAATTTAATGTCACCGTTTTCCTGGATGACGTGTGTCTACGCTGTGTAGGTGGTAGGCTGGTTTGTAATTGTCAGACGTGTGTGCAGTAAGGAGTACAGAGTATGTTGTTTAAATTTCCCCTCGTAAATAGAAGTCTCGGTTGATAGAGAGGATCCCCATACTCTGTTAATATCAAGCAATAAATGCGCGCGTTGGATTAATCAAATAACGCCCGGGTGTCTACGGAGATGAGTATTAGTTTGTTATTATGTACACATACGCGGAGTTTAAATGGTGTATTTGCTCAGCTAGATCATCATCAGCCGTAGATACGATCGACGAACTCGTTTTAACCGTGTACTCGTGTTCTTGTATACTGTTCCTGTACATAAGAGTGAAGTACACCCTGCTAGCACAAGCACAACATTGCATGAAGGATCTTGCTAACCAGGACACTCGCTTGAGGGAGTTTGATATATCAAGTGAGCTCAAGATGAGATATGCCCGCTACGTGAATCTCACGTCTTTGCTATTACACAGCAAGTTAACGACAAGATTGTTTCACAAAGTTCATTTGCATTTACGTGCGTGGCTTAAGACGTCTCACCACCATCTTTACCAGCCCAACCGCAACTCTTCTGTTCTTCTATTATCTTACACTCTGTTCTGCTCCACGTCTCACGGACGCCCTTACCCTTCACTATTTCTTACATTACATCTCTCTGTATCTGACTTACGTTTAACCCTAATGTATTACAAATAGATATTAAAATTGATATGTTTACCTTCGCTAACTGACAACACTGATGTAAACAACCGTGCAGGAGAAACGGAATAATCTAGACTTGAAAGGCTTCAGGCCATATCATGTGTGCGTTTATTTCAATACGAATGTAAATACCAAGAGAAGAAATTAAAATTCATTTCACGGGAAATTATTAACAAACAGCTGCAAGATGATTTTTTATTGAACCTCCAGACAGACGCGAGTTGAAATCACTGAGGAATATCATGCATAAATATCTATATAATAGCGAGTCAGAGATACCGGGATAAGCCGGAAGTAATGCAGTCTGGCTGTCAGCATGACACCTTCTAGCGTCATGAGAACCTGATAAAGTTTGAGGAACTCTTTTTCCTTTTACTCCCCGACTGCTACAGCTTCTCACACTTATTCCGGGTTCCTTCATCCGAGAACCAGCAGCTCACTGGCATGACGGTAATGGGCCTAAAAAGTGTTTGAATTGCCCTCGAAAATTCACAAATCCTCAGACATCCCGACTTTCGACAATTCTTCATGGATTTTTTTATTTATCAACGAACACACGTCAAGTACACGGTTTCACTTTAGATATAAATATGACATTGCAAATTATTTGTCACCTATTTCTGCACTTTAAAATAATAATAATAATAGTAGTTGTAGTAATAGTGGGGTGGGATCATTTTTCTTTATGTATAAATAATACTGAAAGCTTTTTTTTATTTTTAAAAATAAATTTGATTGTGATAATCGTCAATATAAATATAAAACGTCTAAAAGTTGTCAGAAACAATTGACAGTGATAGACATCAACGAACGACGAGACTTAAGGATTTTATTTCAGGAAATATCAGCGACTCAATGTTCATCACGTACATGACAAGTAAGTGGTTATAAAATTGGAAAAAATATAAAAATATCAAAAGTCACTTTTTAAAAATATTTTTGGTTTTTTTTTTCTATTGATATTTATTGATAAGACGTTTAGAAAACAGTCGCAGGAAAAGCATAAAATATTGAATAAATAGTAGTAATAGCGATGGTAATAGCAACAATAACAATAAGTATGATTTGTAGTATTAGTATACGTGACAAGTGTAATCGGTTTGTTTGGCGCAAGAAGTTGAGTTTCTCTCACGTCCGAGTCTGGATGCTACGGCAGCAAGTGCTTATAATTTAAATTTCAAATTTTCTAATGTGTATTTTTGGCTCGACGCTGCTTCTAGTCTTATCGACGGGGCGCTGCTGCCAGTACCAGCAATATACTGTAGTAGTTTGAAATTTAAATCTCTGTTACAAACTTTTCAATGATGTTTTCTATGCGTTTTAATGTACACTAAAATTCTATATATATGTTTATTCATTTATTTTCTTGTGAATATTTAAGTTTTTACCCATACTTCCGTATAAACTTGAATAATTATTTTTGATCATTATGAAAATTCAAATCTCTGTAACTTCTGTTACAACTATTGGATCTGGATGAAAAAAAATTCATTTTAAAGCTTAAAGTCTCTAGTTTAACTCCTGAAAAAAAATTTTTGATCACATTTATAAGTCACAAAAAAAAGTAAATGTCAAGATTTTGAACTTAAGCATAAAATTATTTTCATCACGCTCTGACTTTTTTTTCGCAGAGACATCAAAGATTGAATTTTCGTCACTACTCTAGAACCGAAAATGAGCTTTTCTGATCAGTGTAAATGAATTTACGAATTAATTATATATTTATGACACCTCAGTATTCAAAATAACCTTCTAAACTAATAATACACAATATAAAATATACCAATTAGCCTTCAAAACTATTTAATGAAACAAAGAGCCCCTTGTAATCTCCATGAACCGACAGACACGTCCACGTGACTGCAAACTTCGGCATTTAATTCAAGTGTGAACCCAAAACTCAACTCTCTCATCACAAAATAAAGTTACACCGGTACTCTATTCTCTCACACACTCAGTGTAATAATTTTCTCACACCGCGCTTATCCAAATCCTCTTTCCCCAAGGATCTGAAACTGTTCTGCATAGAAAATAAAAAAAAAAAATATATATATACATATATAGATATCTAAAATGAATTAAAAATCCGATGCGCGTCGAAGCAAAAGAATAAAATCAAAGTAAAACAATAGTAACCAAGTACAATCAGCGTTCGGTGCTCGAAAGCCCAACCTCAATCGTCATATTGTATTTCAAAGAAAATTCAGACATTAAAACACACAAAGAGAATGTATAAGAGAAAAAAAGTATAAAAAGATACTCCCGCTGTACTACGCTCTACTCTACAATTTTATTATCCAACCTTACTGGTTCTTTCCGGCAGTTCGAGCACTTGTACAACTCCAACTACAACTACCAGGTTAAAGGTTAAATTACAAAAATTTATGCGGGCCTGTTCCATCGTCTTCGCTACTTCCCCGTAATGAATTCTTTCGTGCCGTTTCTCAAAGTAAAGCGAAAATACCAGGCTCGGTGCCCAAAGAATAGAATAAAATAAAATAAAATAAAGTTAAAAAAAGTTAAAGCACTGGGAGTAATAATTGGGACATGGCTTTATTGTACGACAGAAACAAAGTGGATTGTAGAAGCTCTTCTAGTTCTCTTATCCTACGGACTCCTATTGGTCCTTTCTTGCTCCTGCCGTTGAATTTCTTGTTGCGGAGCTCACTTGCAGATGATACTGAGTACAAGTCTTGGGTTTTCTCTCGCCTCGGCTTATAATACCAGAACAACTCCTATCATTTGAACCAGGCCTGCAGGCTGAGTAAATTGCTGGGCGGCGAATCGTGGCGTCGGTTGGTACACAAGACTGCCTACTTATTTAGAATATTGCCGGCATACATCTGCATAAATTCTGTGCAGGCTGTAGTCCCTACAGCTCACATTCTTGGCCCGTGTCGGTTTCTGTCGCGGTTCCTTTTATACACGACACCCTCTTCATTACCTCTAGCCACTGCTCCGTATACATAATACCAATAAACCAAAAAAATATAAAAAAATAAGATATTAAATCCCCTCATGACAACACTACGTCCCACTTCCATTTACCGCCATCTTAGCCACTCCAGTGATGTATTTTTTACGACCTCTTTTCTCACATTTATTCTATCGATTTCGTCGTGAGACGTCATAAAATCTTTTAATACCTATATACATAAAAAAAAAAGTGTCAAATGAAATAAAAGTGTATTCCATTGACTGCACCAGGGCAGAATATTTTGAATTATTTTTTGGTTATTTAATTATTTGTAGATAGAAATTGTAATTAAAGTAGTGCTAGTGCACCGGGAAAAAAGATATGTGAGGATAGAAAAAAAAAAAACAATCTAAAGCTCGAGATTTGTTGGATATTGCTTCCGAGTCAAATACATATTCAAATTGAATTTGTACGCGCTACCAGACACGTTGATTTGAAATCATTCAGCGGCTCAGGCCAAAACTCTGCTTCTGCTTATGATTTCCAAATCGTCTTCTCTTCGTATATCTAGCTTGCACCAATTTATATATATATATATATATATATATATATATATATATATATATATATACATATAGATATATATATATATATATATATATATATATATATATATACATATAGATATAATAAACACGATCTATCTCACTCATGGATTTCATTCGTATATAAACCGGCTAATGGAAATTCTAAGCGAGAAGTTGGTCAAACACAATCACTTTGCATAGAATATATATATAAATATATACAGTTGTATATACAGTAACCATCAATCATTAATTCTAATCCTTATTGTTTAGAACTAGTATTAATAATAGTCCCTGTATTGTATATGAATAGTTACCATGCGATTGTTTTGGACAGTACACGGAAAGAAAATTATAGGGAGTATTCCTATGCATTATAGGAACCATTCCCATAAATTATAGGAACCATTCCTATAATAGTATAGGAACCATTCCTATAGTATTATAGTAACTATTCCTATAATATTGTAGGAACCATTCCCATAAATTATAGGAACTATTCCCATAATGGTATAGGTATCATTCCCATAATTATAGGAACTATTCCTATACTTATGGGTAATATTCCTATATCTATAGGACGTGTTCCCATAATTTATGGTCGTCATTCCAATACTGGTATAGGATAAAATTTCACAAAATTATAGGAACCATTCCCATAATTTTCTATCCGTGTAGAATCGAAAAATTAAAAAAAAAAAAAAAGTTAATGAATTGTAATTGAATAAAATATAATATTATATATTGAACAAAGTGCACGGTTTGATGAATGTTAATTATGATTAGTTTGTATTTGAGGTTGAGAGTTTCCATTAATGCCGATGATTCCAATTATACGCGATAATTAAATCCATTGATATCATTTCAATAAAATGAAATATATAAATGCCTGTTAAAGTTCCGGAGCGCTATTGTATACAAATAATCACGTTAATTAATTTTACCGACCGCATGCTTTATTTTATTTATTATCTACATACTTTTAATTATCCCGTATGCTCCATTTCTCCACCGAGGGTTTTAATTTATCTAATTATTAATAAAATTTGAATTGAATACGGACTTTTTTACATCTGGAATATCATTTTCAGTCTCTACCAACAGTTTTTCCATCGAATTTGCTTGCAAGTAAATATTTATATCTATAAATATTTTTTTTCTTCAGTATTTTAAATAATTCATTAGAATTCCAGACAATAAATTTTAAAAATATATTAATTAACTCAAGTGTACAAAAATTATCATACATTTTCTGCGATTTAAATCTGCTTGTTTTTTTTTATTTCAATAGTTAAAAAACTAATTTTAATAAAAATAAATTTTAATCATGGGAAAAAATATTTATATATATAAGCCAGTCCAGTTGATACAAACTTCATATTTATATTTTCATAAAAAAAAAAAAAGTTAATTATAAAAAATATACACAGGACAGTAAAATTAATACAAAGCCTGATATTTGTTGAATTTTCGTGACAATAACAAAAATTCAAATTATTTATTATATATACTGTTTTATTTATTTTAATAATTGAAAATGAATAAATCTCACGTGCGAGATCCTCTACCGGTATTTATTATAAAAATTAAAATGAATCGAGGTGCTGTGGACTGATGGGGAGTCACTTGCCGATGCTGCACAAGAATAACTCGTCAATATACATATATATAAATATATGTATAGGTGTATATGAAATGTACAACGTGAAAACCGATTTAAATTAAATTAATATTTGCTATACGTGGAGCACAACCGTGTATTTAGTTATATAGGATAACGAGTGGGGAAGGGGAAGGTAACAAAAAGAGGAGCGGGTGGAAGGGGCGAGGGACTTTGATTCGTTTCCGTTGTGGGGTCAAGCGAATTCTGCAGCACTGCATACGCGGATTCTCGAGAGTTAAAATGCGAATAAGGTTCGTGCAATTATTTATGATGAATCTACACTCGCATACTCTCCGCACATTTACTAGTCCAAACTATCACAATTGCTCGTATGTTTGTATACATATATATACATATATATCTGTATGAAACAGGGGAAAAGGGGATGAGCCACTCTACTAGTCATTTGCTGACACGAGACCATCATACGCGTCGCAACGTTTACAATCAATGATGCAGCACATGTGGAGTCTGCACAACGGCGCCGCGGTCTATTTTATCCCTCGCACTCTGTCTCACTTAAAACCTTTACCGTTTGACATTCGGCATTTCTGTTTAAATTATGCCCTGCTCACTCTTACTCACAGTTCGCCTCCTATACCTGTTTTCCCTTCGAATGGCTTTCACGTACGTAGTATCGATTACCAGAGACCGCGAGTTCTGATTAAAATCGAACGAGTTCACCCCTGTTCCAGACACCACACATAACAATACGACTCAATAACCTCATGCGATTCTCACTCGATTGTTAATTTTTATTTTATTATTTTTTCTCATATTTTCATTCCTATATTTACTCTACTGACTCGGTTGACAAAAATTAAATTATAAAATTCCCCCGAAAAAGTATTTTTTTTCAACTGCAAATTAGTCACCGGAAATGTCAAGCTTCTATAATTGAAAACTGAAAATAAAAATTAGAAAAAAGTCTGTTACCGCTAATCGAGATCATCTGTATGAGAAAACCTTCTCACCTGGTATTTAACGTCTGCTCCTCGTGGTTGACATCCCAAACACAACATCTGTCGCATTAACAATCCAACAGTCTAATTCCCACCGACTTTAATCTCCAGGCTGATAAGCGAATCTACGAGCCGCAAATGTTGCTTATACGACAGCAAGTCTCTTTCATCCAGCTTTTGTGCGCTCTAGAACGTGTATACAAAACTACAAAGCTTTTTCAAACCCTGCTCGGCATTAGCCATCGTGTCTTTTGGCTTTCATCCAGACAACTTGCTTTCGACTCACATCTCATTTGTACTAAGCATTCCTAATTATATACTAAAAACCCATCTTCCATTTATATTATTTAAGTCTAATTATTTGGAAATAGTTCTGTGTTTCATGGAAAAAAAAATTAATAGCAATAATTAATAACTACAAAATTATTAGTAAAATAAAGTTATTAGCTCTTTAACTCAATTGGTAGTCAGTGTCTCTTTAAACCTGATTACAAATTACCCGATCGAGTAATTTCGTGAGTGTGCCAGGTGTTCTTGATGCTTCGAACGCTCTGTAAATAAAAATTACACTGTTATTATTATTTTAAAAACCACCCTCTTTAATATTTAATGGAGGCCCAAAGCTCATTTTCGGTGTCGTAGAATAGACTACTTTTTTTAACCGAGGCAAAAGTATTGAAAGCCTGAGGGCTATTGTTTTGTGTGATCCATTTAATGACGCAGGAGACTAATTATGAATTTTTTTGAAATTTATGTTAACAGGTCCGCCGAAGATCCTGATGAAGCCACGGTCTCAGCACGTAAAGGCAGGGGGGATAGCGAGTTTTTACTGCAGCGCCCATGGAGCACCGACGCCACAAATACACTGGCGCAAGAACGGCAAAAAAGTTTCCTGTAAGTTTCCTATTCCACGTTCTTCTTCAAGTGATCTTATTGTCTCCTTACTTTTCTTATACATTCTAACTCTGTTTTTCTTGCTGGATCTTCCGTCCTCTATTCTCTATCCGTCTTCTTTCCTCTTATCCAAGTGATTCCTTACCCAGCAGTGCCATCAGCTCTAAAAACTCGAGCCAGACTCACTTCCGACTAAAGATTTAACGGGCAACAGAGAATCGGGAAGGATCTACGCTACGCTGATTTCCTCATCCCTCGCTTTAAAATACTTTTAGTCTCTTTTCTTCTCAAACTTTACATCTGCACAAACTCAATCCCTCCTGCGCTCTATTTGTTTTATTTTACACCAAATGACATTTTAAATTCATCCAATGGTTATTATTGTTTATTTAACAGCGTCAGCATCGCGGTACAGCACAAAGTCGTACGCGAATGGCGCCCTTCTGAGGATCGACCCCGTGAGAGCCGGACGAGACGAAGCCATGTGGGAATGTGTTGCTGAAAATGGTGTCGGCGATGCTGTGACCGCAGAAGCACAGCTGTCTGTCCACGAACGTAAGTCTTGACAAATTTATTTCAATATCTACCTCTTTGCTGTAAAATTAATAAAAAATGGGCGCCAGTCAATAGGAGTTGGTAATAAGTCACCATTTTCTGAAATTCACTTCCACATTCTTGAACCCGGAGGGCTTGAAACTCAAACTCGAAGCACCAACTGCCAAGTTATCCTCGAGTATGTTAGCAGAATCATGTCTACATAATTAATCACTCAATTGCGTCGAGGATTCATAAAAGTTTCGGGCCCCGGTATATTTTTTTCATAACTTTATTTAAATATATTGTTTCATCATACTTTTTAACACGATTCGTCTCACTTGTTCGCAACGTTTTGTTACAATCTTGTCCTCTTGCTCGCTCACCTCATTTTAACGGTAGAACGAGCAGCTTAATGGCGCCCAGTTCAACGTCCAAACGGAACTGCTGGCTACAGCTCTAGTCCCAGCTTAATGGGAAAGAAGTACTGGCATTCCGTTGTAGAAAAGCTTCTCTTACTACTTCTACTTCCACTGCTACTACTTCTACTACTACTCTTACTACTACTACTATTTCCCAGTTCTACGATGAGATCGCGTGAAATTTTGCGGAGCGGCTTAATTGGTTTCTCTCACTTTTAATTTAATTTAAGACGTACAGGCTCACTTTCTTACTCTCTTTTACTCTTTAACTTGGCGCCCAAACTAAAAAATAGAAAAAAAAATTAAGGAGAAGAAGAAGACGAATAAGAGGAAAGTATTGCAGCTTAAGAAAATGTGCAACGAACACTTTTTTCTCATTAGCTAATTTTAAGGTACTATCACGCGATCAAATTACTTGACGCATGGAAAAAAAATTTCATCCCCTCCCTTCTCATCGCGAACTCAACAATTATTTTTATCAATTCAATTGCGTTACACTCGATTTATTGACACCCACGTGTTCGAGTATCATTCTCACATTTATACTATTCATTGTTATTTTAATAGACACTTTTATCACCAGCTGTTTTATTATATTTGTTATCTGGTTTTATTGTCATTAAAAGTGCAGACAGGTGCTTGTCTAGTTGTTAAATGTTAAATTTTTCATGCACACGTACTAGGTAAATTTTATTCATTGGTCATTAAAATAATATTGAAGCAACGTCCGATTAATCGCAATCTACATCCCGATTTATGACCCGCCATTAAATGACATTATATGAAATATAAGATTGGAAATTCGGGTTATAGAGTCAGTTAAACTACTAGGTCATGCTAATAATTGACAATAAATGTACACATTAAATGGCTGCACCG
Source organism: Microplitis manilae (assembly GCA_030273425.1). Classification (NCBI taxonomy): domain Eukaryota; kingdom Metazoa; phylum Arthropoda; class Insecta; order Hymenoptera; family Braconidae; genus Microplitis; species Microplitis manilae. Next base: position 3,647,253 of record CP092726.1, read on the forward strand.
AATATCGAATTTTTGTCCCATTTAAACCTGATACATCATAATAATTTATGTAATAATGTAATGCCGAATGAAATTACTGAAGAAAGTCGTGAACTAAGAAACCCAAGGCGTTCTTTTGTGCGCCGGTATAAAACGAGAAACAGACGTAGAAGAGAAAAAATGATGAAAACAAACGTAAAGGTTGAAATAAACGATGATGGCGCCAAACGACGTAGATAAAAGTTAAATGCTAACGTAAATATCCTACAACACAACTTTAAGCTTGAACTATACATTTTATGTGCGTGTATGTGTGTGGGTGTGTGTTCATGCATATAAGAACGCCTAGAACAAGCGAAAGAGTAAGAGAGGAGTTTAGAAGGAGGACGAAAAATGGCGATGGCATGAACGCGAGAGTAACGAGAGAACTCTAGAGCATTTTCCGGACGGTCGTGAATATGAGTGGAAACAACAAAAATTGTCGACGACCATTACTGGTAACCACCAAGAGAGTCCTCAACGTGTGTGTGTGGGTGTGTGGGTTTCACCTGACGCGCGTTCAATGTGCCACTAAAAATCTGAAAACCATTACGTTACGTATACGTAATACGTGGAAAGTGCTACGTCGCCAGTATCATCTAGAAACAGCTTGAATTCTCCTCGTTCCTATCAACCACTACGACTACAACCGCATCACCACTATCGTATTGTTATTTTTTTTTATCCTTTTTATTTATTTTCCTTTGCTTTACTTTTTTTTCACTCGAACGCACTAGATAGTGTGTGTTCCCGGTTATCGTGATACATTTATCAGAGCAATTGTACTTGTTGGGGATTTTTGAGACGATGCGGGTGAAAGGCCGGGAAAGCGGGATAAAACCAGACGAAAATATATCGAGAAGTGGCGTTGGAATAAAAAAAAGGGAGAAAAGTCTTGGTAAATATCGGAAGTTGCCTGTTGTAAAACAATTTTGTGTAACTCGATTGCTCAATTCACCGTTGTAGCCATGCCAGTCTGCGGTTCGTTGTTTTCACTCTGGTGAAATCGATCTATATACTATGGGTTAGACACTTCCCACTGCTTCAATTCGGATGTTTCTATTAGAATTAACAATCAACAAAACTAGTTCCAACAAAAAACTTTTCGAAATAACTCCACTCGATACTTTTACAGATATTTTTCTAAAATCACCTTCGAAAAAATTTAAATTTCAAAGGCAAAAGTTGAAAATTCTTTATTAGATTTTTTACAAATTTCTCTAGTCAACAAGGAATTGAAAACTCGGTTTAAAAATTGCTGTCCAGATTTATTTAAAATCCTAAAATATTACAAAATGATACTTTTCGGGTTCGTAATTTAAAAAGTAATTACTAGGCTTCAATTAGTTATTATCGATCCAATTTGTCGGAAAATATAATTATATTTATATATGTGTTTATGATTATGCTCAGTATTTATTGTTTGAACATTCGGGGGCGCCATTAAACATCTAAAACGTAAATTGAAACTCATGTGGCCATACACAGATTATTTACCTCATATATACATATATTATCTGCTCATCATCTCTTTCTCACTCGGATCTCCGATTTCTCCGTTACTTACGGGTCTATGGATATTATTCGCCTAGCTATGGGTTAAAATATATATGCGCAGAAATCGTACAGGCGGGTTTTAATTAATCCAAGAGTAGCCACTCGCCGTTCAACATCTACTTCTAATTATCTAGCACGTTAATTGGCTGGAATATAATGTCCTATACAAAATGTACTTCTAATTTCTTTCCTTCTCCAAGCCATTACTCTGTTTAAATATTCAATCCAATTACAGCCAGGACTTTTTAATTATCACTCAAAACTAAATCCAATAAACCAAATAAATAATTTCATTTGCTCCACTTAATTCTTCAGCAAAGTATCACAGATCCGAATTCAATTTATCCCTTACGTCTTCCTCTCATAATTATTACAAAAATTCTCTCATTTTAAATTAAAACCGTCACTTTAAATCAGAAGCTGCTGGATCATTTGAATATCGTCAAAGGCTTTTTTGGTCGAAGACTGCAATGTAGGTCAGCGGAAATGAATAATTAATGTCACTTAGATATAATAATAATAATAGTAATTTTATTATATCTCGTAAAAAGTGGGAAAATTTCGACGGCTTAAGAAGACAAGAATAGAAAATTGACCCGATTTTTGTAATGCGAATTTTCTATTATGTCAATTCCCAAAATGATTTGACAGTTAATCATCCGACAGATTTCCATTTTCATCCATCATCATCGGATTCAAATTCTCAGTCTCCTATTATATGTCCCAGTGGTGGTGCAATTCATCTAGACGGATCACGTCCTGCATTTGTATCAAAAACACCAGAAGACCATGTGACAAGTTGAAAGGTCTATGACATGAAAATACGAGGGAACATTATAAGAGATGTACTTTCCCCTCCCCCCCTGCTGAGCCTTCTATATACGTGTATATATTTACTGTAAGAAACATTAATGCGGCATAATATATAAAAGTCATACAAATGATGACGGAAGTAAGAAACAAGTAAAAAAATAGCAGCAAATCGCACAGCGTAAGGGGTTTTAAAAGAACATGGACTCGAGAAAATAAATAAAAAGTTTTGAATTGACACGAGCAGGAGCGGTGAATGGCACACATATAATGGATAAGTAAAGGCAAGTTTTATTCAGCTTAAAAACTCCAGCGGTCTTTTGTTTCATATCTGCTGGGGTGTTTTTGCTCAGCCGTCTTATTTTACAAGCAAGCCTTAAATTCCTCCGTACCAGCTCTGCGCTTTTACCCTCATCATCTCTACAGCTGACTCGGCTGTTTGTTTTTCCGGTGTATTTTCTCTCACCCTTTGGTTTCCGCCGACTCCTCACTTGCTTGCCGGGGGGTAAAATGTACCGAGTATTGAGTACAGAGGGTGTATAGTCGGTAAAATTGAATAGTTATTTCGGCGCATGAGCTAAAAATTTATCTAAGTGGATAAAGTTGTACAAGAGATTGGCTGGGGTGCGATATTTGCTGTACGTAAAATGGCTGATAAATTATCAAGCAGTTGTAAAGTTGTTTGGCGATTTAAAGTTTGTTTTGTAGTAAGTATCATGGAGAAAATGAACAAGTGGAGAAAATTTATATAGATGTGTATAAGGGCAGAGAGAAAGGTCCGATTAAGCGTTGATCCGGGATGAAAAAGTGATACCAAAAGTTTCTGACGGAGTAGCCGATGTCCCCGGCGAATTTTGAAGGAGCTTTGAGATTTCCAAGTTAAGGTAAAAGAAAAAGCAACTAGCGTGGAAAAGAATACAAAGAAAGTAAAACAAAAAATTACAAGTAAAAAAAAAGGTAGACTACTGCCAGCAGAAAGTAACTCTGGACGACGGAAAACGAACAAGACGTGGACGCGGACGACTCTCGATGGCGTCAAGTTTGTGGGATCTTGGAAAAGAGTACTGAGTAATAGAGAACGAAAAGAATCCAGCCGAACCCGTGGGAACTCAAAAAAAAAAAAATAAAAAAAAGTTGTAGACGGAGGAAAAGTTTTCTAAGTAAAGTACCTCCACATTTCGAAAGGAATTTAATTTGTTTCTTTTTTTATTCAGAACGTCAGTTTAATTAGCAATTAATTGGCCGCGTAAATTAACCGTGAATTTTCAGTTACTCTGAGAGAAAAGTTGATCCTCGGTTTATTTTTTTTTTGCATCTAGAGTGCCGCTATCATCACTGTCATCGCAGTAGACACGATCGCGATAAGAACACACGAAAACTGTGAGAAAGATCCCGGGTACTCTAAACTATTTCAGCAATCTAACTTTTGCGGCCGAGAACTTGTCGTCTGTTTTATCTTTTTTTCGCCTTTTTTTCTCGCCCCCGTCTGCTCAACACGAAAGGCTTCTGACTATCTTGCTTGCCAGACAACCTGATGAAACGACGCGGAATGATGAAGCGTTTCGCCCAAGCCCTCGAACAAACAGACGGGCTTTTTAAACTCTTTAATTTTTTTCGGACATTTCTATCAATTTGGTCTTGACTCCGTTAATTATTTCCCTGAGCTGAACATCCGTCCGTCCTAATCAGGATTTCAAGCCAGCGTATCAATATTTTGACCTTGAGAGAATTATAACCGCGTCGAAATATTGAAGTGTGCCATAAATTAGGTTTATTTTAGATTTTTTACAGCAAGTGTCATAAGTTTCTGACCCTCGTCAGAACTATATCACTTACTGGTACAGCTGATGCTGTATTAGTGTCGATAACCCAAGAAAACATAAAGCATAAAAAGTCACAGAGCAAACAAATTGAAAGTTGTCAAAGTCATCGGGATGGATAATGTGCCAGTGGTTAACAATGGATGTTTAGTCGATCGTGGTATGAAGGGCGTCTTGAATGACTGGCTGACTCGGTTGAATAATGGGCAAAATAGTTGAATGGCAGCAGCGTAAGAAAATATATAGATAAAAGGAAAAGAAAAATTCAAGTAAATGGAGAATGAGATGGAGAAGAAGAAGGATAAGGAGGGGGGAGGGAGAGAAAAAGAAATAAATAGTCCATCTTGCATGGGCGTCTTTCAAGCTCACACCGCTTTTATCATCGCATCACGTGCACAATCTCACCCTCGTCTTATACGTCTCATTTTATTCAAAATGATATTCGTCGCTCGACTTCTGTGTGATTTTCAATCATATAGATATATAAGGAAAAGAGATTTAAAGTGTAAGAACCCTGCACCCCACATTTGCAGAGCCTGTTCTTCAAAACCCTTTCTGCAAGGACCTCCATCATCGAACGCGGGTTTTACTATTTCACGCTCTATTTCAAGCTCCGACATCTTCGAATCTCTGGTATAACTTACGTACGCTTGAATATTGTACACAATCCGGCGCTTCGACTCGGGTGAGATAAAATAAATTATGATCAATCGGAGCCCGGTCCAGCTCGGGATTAAAAGTGCAAATGAAAAAAACTACGGAGATATAAATCTCACAAATGAAATTATCCGGAGAATACATTTGTAAGTTTTATTTTGTGTGTTGGTGGGAAATTAATCGAATTCGCTGTGGAAATTCAGCAGAGGATCCGTTTACTATTTCTTACGAGAGGCGCTGGGCGGCAGGACGCTTAAGCTTTATTTCTTTCTGTCTCTCTTTCCCGAGCTTCAGCTTTACCTTAAAGGTATTTATTTTTGTTAGCCAGACAGCAAGAGCTAGCTGAGAAAACGCAAGCAAGAGATGAAGAAAATAAAATAGAATATAAAAAAGTTAAAAAAGTATAAAGGAAATTGAACTTTCTACTTAATCAACGGGATCATTTTATTAAGTGAGAAGTATCGCTCCGAGTATTTTACCCAACTCTCTTTCTCTCAGTTGCTACTACTTCTCGCCCAAGTTTATTCAGTCTCTGTGCATTATTTAAACTTGCTTTTTCCTTGTTTTATACTCTATTCTTCTTTCCCCCTTTTTTTTAATGCAACCTTTAGCTACGAAACTTGTGTACTTTAGTGATTAATATCAAACAATTTAACTCGGAATATTACTCGCATTGTTTTTGAACTAGAGAAAGACCTGAAAATATACGTTTTTTATTATGCAGCAATAAAATGTACAACGAAAAGGGTAAAAAACGTATATGGACGGCAGTATTACTTAACTTTCACAGATAATTGTTATCATTCAGATATTACTGAGACTAAAATGACTTTTCCGGCTATTATGGATAAAAACCCGACAATAATATACCAGAGCGGCTATTCAAGAAAACCACCGGCTAGAGTGAGGGAAATACATTTTTACGGGCGTGATATAGCACTCGGGTCTTAACTTCCGTCTCGTAAACCTCAAGTGCACGGAATGGAGCCGCGATCTAAAACCCAGTCAAGAAAATACCGATACCACTATGCCACACAGCATGCCAAAGTGTACTAGAGTTATAATTCACCGAAGTGCAAAGTACCCTATTCCGGTGCAATTCTATAAAGTGTACGGGCTAGAGGATATACCTAAAATATCACTTATCTTTTGAGTGTCATACAATCATGAGTAATTACTTTCTCTTTTCTATTTTATTTCCTCTTAAATTTAGCTAAATTAATTTTTTTCTCAATAAGTATCCAATAACTCGGTAATTTTTTTCTCTACAAGCGGCATGAAATTGATTAAAAAGCCATCTAGCGGATTTTTTTGTACTAAACTCAGCCAATAGCTTAAAAAAATTAAATTACTGAGTTTTTCGATATTCGATATTTAATTTAAAAATTTTTTTCAAAACTCAAGTGCGTCATTCATATTAGAAAATATAAGATTAGCTTGTTTCTAATCTTCGCTTGAAACTAAAAATTCAATTAAAATTGTTTCGTAACAAATTAATTATCTTTGAAAATATTCCGTGAGGTCAAGTACGAAGACCGCGATTATGAACCAAGTGGGCTCTCGAGCGATATGTGTTGAGACGCCTCCAGTGTGCATACGGATAATGCAAGTTTGCGGGACTTTAAAGAGATCGGTGATGCCAAAGGAATTTAAAATATCGATGTGAAGCTCTTCAAGAGTTGAGTGAGAGATGGATATAGAGAAAGTGAGAGAGTATAATGCCTTGACATGCAACGCTCTCGACCCTTAAGAAATTAGATAGGCAACCCTTGTCATCCACCAAGCGAGAGGTTAAGTCGTCGAGAAGATTAAAGCTCATCTTTCCTCTCGCTCACTCCCTCGCGAGCTGGTTTGTGCTTACAGATACTCCAAGAAAAATACTTACCCCCGAGAATTCTAACGACGCTTATACTGAAAACCCTCTCTTTAAACTCCCCCATCTTTTTTTATCTTCACCACTCAACGTGTTTTTCATAAGTACAACGAGCAGAGTTTGCGATCTATTGAAACGATACATGTTATCTTTTTTATTAAAAAATATATAAAATAAAATCAGTGAACGTGAGTTTAGCCGGTTTCCCAAAGGGTTGTTATATGAGTAAAAAAAAAATACATTTTCAAAGAAAATCTTTAAAACTTTTCCATCTTTTTTCTCACTCTATTGATCGTAAACTTTTATTTTCCTTAAAAAGAAATACTTTCATTGGCTTCATTTTTTTTGCTACTGATTCTTTGTTACTTTAACTCTATTTACTGCAATTTAAAACTGAAGAATCACAAGTTACGCGTTCGCTGTAATATAAAAATATTAATTTAATGTCTATTCGAGTTTAAAATTTTATAATTTTATAAATTGGGTATGAATGGTATATTTATTGTTCTGTAACTTTAGTAACTTAATATAAAGTTAATAATACAGTCGATAGATTCACTCGAGTAGATTTAAGGTTGCAGGTTTATGTGCTGGAAAGTGTTGAAGAAATGTAGTCGAGAGATACTGGATCGAGCAATCGGTTGGAAAATCGTATTTTCTTGAGGAAATAAACAAAAGAATAATAAAATAGTACGTATGCTTGTTTATTTTATTTTGTCCAAGTGATGTTACACCTTACGAGCTAAATTTCCCGTGAAAGCTTCGACAATCTGGCGAAAGAAACGTTTGCATTTTATTTTTATTTTCGGGAACGATATCGAGTGAAAAATTAACTGAAACAAATAATAAAGTTTCTGCCGAATTCCGAAAAAAAATAACAAATTTAATATTAAATATTTATAATTAATTAATTAAAAAAAATTTTTTCGCTAATTATATTTTTATTAAACTTTTAATGTTATTCCAAAGAATTTAAATGCTTAGAAAAAAAAAATATGTGCTTGTAAACTCATTAAAGTGTCGTACTAAAAAGCTTCGTCACTAAAAGGCGTAAATATGATGATGAGATAGTTTAATATTCGTAATAAAAATTCACAGGAGTTTGAATCCGTTGTTGAGTCACTGTAGCACCGAAAGAAGGAAAGTGCGGGTGTACGAGTAAAAAATCTAAAAAAAAAAAAATCAAATCATCTCCTGCAATTATACGATCGAGGAAACAATTTCAACCCTTGATTCTCGTGGGGTTCTGAAAGTACTTCCGTAGGGTCGCGCAACACTACTCTTTTTCCTCTGCTTCGACGTAGCTCCACATATTTGGCAAACCACTAGCTTAATACCACTAACACCGCCGCCATTCTGCTCTTACGACAACAAATACTACTACTACTTCCACTACTACTTCAGACGCCTTACAACACAAGAGTCGCATCGGAAATTTCAAAATATCTTTTATACAGCCAAGCCAGTTGTTTTCTTGGATCCCTCGCTCACTTTGAGAAATTACAATTCACTTCTTGCCGTAACATTTTCATTCTTTATCTCTACAGACGCGACAAGCTCGCTGTAACAACACTAACAAATAAATACAAACAATAAAAATAAAATAAACAATAGCAAACACCAAGAAAAGACGGAAAAAAATAAAGCGCATCTCTATTATCTCCATCTCGAGGGAGACTTGTTTAATTCCAGTCCATTGTTGTCATTTCTCTTCCAACGTTACCATTTTTCTCTTTCCTCTTCTATCTTACAAAAATATTTACCATTTATTCATAATTACAACGGAGCTATCGCTTATGAAAAGTAATTGATGCGCCTTATTTTGATGAAAACGTCAATGAGATAATCGGTTTCGAAGTGACAAAAGCCATCGAGTGTTGATGAGAACCCCAGTCTTTACTAAATTCCTACCGGGAAAATTTTTACAGCAGCATTGAGTACCTCGTCCTACATTTGACAAAATAATTTCTGTGGTACAACACCCCCAGACAATCGTTAAGTCTAATCTAATTTCACGGTGTGTAAGTTGGCCTTTTGCGAATTGAATGAAAACACCAAGATCGTTTTTATTTCCCACGAGACGGCGCTGGCCACCGGAGCTAAAAGCATGGAGGCAACAAGGCGTCAAGAAAATCGAGACCGGGAGCTCGATGATAACTGAGAGAACTGAGGACTGCTGAGGACGAATCGTCTAACCAATTGACGAGCTCGGGTAATCATATTCGATTAGAATCATCCTCGCCTTGGGAGCCCTGGGATCCTTTGTGTCCTGACAGCCATCCGAGAACTTTAAAGCCAAGTGATGAGCATCAGTCTGCTGAGCGGAAAAGAGAAGACTCGGATTTAATGTTCTAGGATTCTCGGTTCAGCTCTGGCTCGAGACATTCTGCTGCGGTTTCGAGGCTCGTTAGGTCTATGTCTATATTTCGCTAAATCTATTCTCATTCTCTCAGCTAAATCACCACTGTGTCTTTCGCGTCTCCTTGACAATTCTCGTCTTCTTCTTCTTCTTCTCCTTATTCTTCACTTCATCGTCTTAAATCCTCTTATACACTCGTCCTTGTCATCCTGCTTCAACAAACAAAGTCATTATAAATTAGCTAATTATAATCCAATGAGTCAACTCGTTAAACCGGAACAAAGATTCAAAAAAAATGATAAAACTTTTTAAATTGACGTTTCTCTTGGTTTTATATTTAGAGCGACTCGAGTACGATTTACTGTAGTTGCGCTTTAAAACAAGTGTGGAATGCAAATACTTGTTTTATAAAAATATCATCGAGTTAACTCGGGGTTTTCGAAAAAACATTTAACTGGGACACTAATAAATATAACTTTTAATCGATACTCGTTCAAGTGAATTAAATATTCACATGGTTAGTAAAAATATTAATGTTTAAATTGATTAAATATTCGTGGAAAGTTTTAACGGTGAAATATTCAATAGAGGACTAAATGAATTTTTAAATTATAAAATAAAAATCGAGTTACAGGTAAATTGAAAATAAAATATCCTCTTGCATAGCGAATAAAAGAGACAGACAAACTATTGAGCTTGACATGATTTCTCAGATTCCACTCAAGAATTACGAAATCCGAGTCGTTCTCCAATAATTATACTAATGGAAATAGGTAGACACAAAAAAAAGCCAACAGAACGTCTGCCGGAAAAAAAATTATGATAAAAAATACGTCGAGAGAACTGAGCACTTGTTTTTTCATATTATTTTCATTCATCGCTTATCTACATCCGCCAGAGAGCCCATTTCGCGGTGTGTACTCGCTAAACCCTAAAAATAAGAGCCGAGAAAGTTGCAGCAGCAAATAGCCAGCCGCGGCATTAATGAATGAAGCGAAAGCAACATAAGAAAGGAAGCTGATATAAATTGGGCGATTTGCCAAAGAAAATACTCTCTCGTCAGATTCTCAGTCCGCGATGGGGTTAAGACTCTCTAAGACTCTCTCGAACATCTGATTATTTAATCTCGTAAATTATTGATCGTATCGGTCCTCAAAGTTGTAGCTGAATGATCGACTCCCGAAATAAGTTGAAGCCCCTTACTTACGAACCCGAGATTATCCAAGAAGCAAATTAATAATACAAGGAGCTACACTCTAGTATCGATCGTGGCAACAAGACTGGTACGATCGACAACAGCATCAGGAGTTGGACGAGAAGTGGTGCGGGCAAGTAGTAGTACAACCTCAGCCTGTGAGACATCAACTGTCAGGCGTAGTTGAACCGTTCAAGCGTACATCACGTCGCAAACCCAAGCTATCTGTGTTCTCTGCTGGGTACTCGAGACTCCAGGGTCTAGGAGAATTTGACCAAGTGAAACAGTTGCTCGGCTCATGTGTAAATCCTTTACGCGTGTATAGCTCTCAAGCTAATGAGCCGGAACAAGCTGTTGCAGGGGATATGCGTGTTTAGTCGCGTTAAACCTATTGCCCATCACTGCAGCAATAACGACGCGAGCATAACCTTCTCTCATTCTGCCTTCTGCGTTAATATCTACGAGGTCGCGGGACTTGCTGTTCGATGCTTACACTCCGTCTCTTTCTCCCATCACGGCACAACCTCCACCTAAACCCACCGTCAAACAGATATATATGTGTGCATGAACATCTATAGATACAATGGCTGCTATTGTTGAGGACTTAAATTCTCAGGCTGATTGCCCATTCCCAACGTCAATCAGTATCAAGCATATTCCCTAGGATCAGCGAGAGGTGGCTCTATTCTACGTCATAATACCCCACAGAAACTATACACTCGATAACGACTTGCGGATAACGTTATGCGATAATACTACCACCACTATTCTACTGATACATACAATGTACGCTGGATAACAATGATCTACCGTGTAAAGGGTTTAGGTATTTTGATTTAACACGTGAGGATCATCGCTCAGCCAAGCACAATCATCAGTTTTATTGTTTTCGATCATCCAACTGTTATATTAATTCACTTTTTTCCGAGCGTTGTAACGATTATTTTATCATTAATTGACAGTGGTATCTCGTTGGTAGTTCATTCCATTTATTTCCATGAGCTGACAATTTATTATGTTCAAAAGTGTTTACTAATTCAATCATATGACAGATTAGCGTTACTAAATTTTCTACATCCTTTCGGTGGTAATTATAATTAATGATGCAACGGTCTACTTACTGATAATTAAACTCAAATTTTTTAATGCAATCGTTAGTTATTTAATTTAAATAAAAATTAATTCCACTCATAGATTAAATTATTTATGGACGGAAAAATTTAATCCGTTAATTAACGTCACATACTTGGTAAATTTTACTATCTATAGTTAATGTTAATAATAGTAATCTGACGTAATCCATTTGCTCGAGTAAGTTTGAATTTTAAAATTTAATAATGTGACGGGTTATTATTTTTAAGAATAATTCAAGGTGATATTTATGGATAGATATATTTATTGAAAGTGTAAAATAAAAGTCAGTAGATGCTCTTCCTAATAGGATGCCTGGCATTCTCAGTGGCGTTGGATGCATGAGAATTGGCTCTAAGTATACGATGCGGATGTGTTCTCCTGGCTTACGAGCCATCCGCATACATTACAACACCTTCAATCCCTTTTACCGTATTTCACTCCGTCCTACACACATGTAAATGTACAGCCTTGTGCACAGCATCTGACATGAAAATTACATTTCCAATTGTATATCTGCGGATACGTAAAAAAATAAGGATTCATCCCTTCGTATATAAACACAAACAGACACACACCCACCGACACCTATATATTTCTCAAAGCAACGTCTCTCTGGTTTTTCTTTGGGCTTTATCTTTGGCGAAACGTCACGTGCCACGCCCAGGTGTTGAGCGGGTTGAATTCACCTCGGCTATTCCCAGCATATCCACGATCACCCGTACACCACGGGCATAGCATTTCCAGACACACAAGACTCCTTCTGAGAAAGCCACACCGTGATAGCCTGCTGCGCTCGGTGACACTCAATTAGCCGTTGACAATAGACGTTACAACACAATGGCATGCCGCCAAACTTTATCAGAATCCCCGGTTCTCATTTGTTTAATCGCAACCTTTGTTCGCTTTCATTAATAAACTACATAATTGTTAATTAATCATAATGATAATCATCATAAAATGTCAATAATTTATTCAGTGATTGAGAAATTCGGGGATTCGTAGTTTGACTATACAGATACTGACACTAAATGATCTATGACAATTTGATGTATCGTTTAATTTCGTAATGATCAGCTCGGACGATTTGTTGTTTCACAATTTCTCCCCTCAAACCCTTTACTGCCTCGTTTCTCCTGGTCTCTCTCTCTGGCCCTTTGACGGTCGCCCTTCGCACACACACTCAAACACACAGGGTGTACTAATATGACCCGGTATACACATAGATCCCATATGTGAGCACTGAATCGTGGCACGCGTATCCAAACAGCTGAACAACACAGCCCGTACACGTACAACATAATTGCATAGTCACGATTAATAATTAGACGTGCAATTGGGCGTCAACCTTTGGTACGCGTGATTCGATTTATCGGATTGCGAGAGCCCTGAATTTAGCTGGAGATTGTTTGGAGTGGAGCTAATGCCGTTGCTGGCTCGGTGCTGGTTAATATATCGATTCTATTGGCATCGTCCCGTAAATGTCCAGCGGGACGAGCCCCTCTTCGTCTAGTGTCTCTCTGGCTGGTCGTTCGACCGGTTGGATCCTCCCTTATGCACTATACCAAACGCCAGCTCCTGAGTGTCCGCTGACCAATCTCCAAGGGATCCCTGGCACTTGGACTACGCGGGGTACCTCTTGGCACGACACTTCGAGTCACGTACACGCGCGAGACCCGACCAGATTTGGGCATGAGTGACGGGACGTATGATTTGTGGATAACCTGTCGCTTCGATGCCACATCCAACCAAACACTCGACCGTTTTAAAACGAGACCCGGAATCTGAAATTCAAAAACAGAAAGCATCTACTGGAGCTAAATATTATTTATCTTTCGTTTGCTAGCTGCCAATATTTGCCTGGTGTTTTGCGTTAACATTTTGATGCATAGCATCGGATGCTGCCAAGCTGGATATTAAGATGAGAAAACAGTTTTTCTTGGCACAAACTTTCAGGTCATTCAAGTTCTCTTCGCCGCAGCCCTCCCGTCTGCTCTTCTACTCTTGGTCTTTTATCTCCGCGTCATCGTTTTTCACTTCTTACGCTCCTGGTATTGTTTAGCGCACACTTTTTGCTCTTTTACATGCACTCTAGCAAACTTACAAAATACGTAAAAGCCCTCGTTGAATATTTACTCAACTATACTTTACTTTACTTTACTCCACTCTAATGATCGTTACACTCGGCATCCTCCTCTTCTACTTCTACTTCAACTTCCTCAGCTCTATCCTCATATACTTTTTATTCTTATTCTTATTCTGATCTTGTTGGGGATGAGGACTAAAAACTTGCACGTAACTTCGGTCAACCTTTACGGATTCTCGCGGGAGCGTCTGGATAAAGATCGATAGTCCTTTGGCTTGCTTAAATTTTAAAGCTCCACTCGATCCTACTCCTTAGCGGCCGTTGAGTCTGTCGATGAATCAAATTCTCTGAAAATGCTCTTGAGCCACAAATCCTACTCCTAGTCTTCGTCGACTGATAAAATAAAGCTCAGTGAAGATGAAAAATAACAAAAAAAAAAAAAAAAAAGAGAAAAGTATATATATAAAGGGAGGAAAAAACTGGATAAAAATGTACAAGCAAACAAAAGAATCAATGGACTAGACAGTTAGATACATTTCTCTCGAAAAAAAGTATAAAACAAAGAAAGTGGGTTTTTGTGGTCATCGTATCTACAAACATATCTATATAAACTTGTTGGTTACGGACAAAAACAAGTGGATAATGAATATATGTTGACTTTCGTACGCCCAGCGCACACGTACACATATAGTCCAGCGCAAAGCTACAAAAATAAGAATGTTATTGGTTTATCTTGTTCCGAAAGATATGAAAGCTCTCTCCAGTTTCAGTCTAGTTTTACTTGACCACTTCCAATATCATCTAGAGTTATCCGCAAACCCAATGCCTTCGAGCATCTCCACCCCGGATACCATTATTACTGTTATTATTTTCTTCATTTCGTCTTATATTAAATCACATAAAGACAACTACTGGGTTAGAGTTACCCGTGATTTTACACGAGCGAACAATCTCCCAAAAGAAAAATAAATAAAAACAGACCCGGAAGCTTCTTAATGATAAATTAAATCGAGATTCAAATGGAGAAATTTAAATAAAGCAAATGATCGAGCAGTGAATATTCAAATACATAAACAGGAAGCTTTGATCAGGGTAAAAAAATATCCAATACCGTCTCAATTATCCCGAGTCCGTTGTCATTAACGTGGAACTCCTCGATAGTTTTGTAAAAGCCAATTTGCCTTCATTGCTACTAATAATACTTATCCAACTTTTTTCAGCACAGCACCCCTCACTTTTCTTCCATTTCTCCCCTTGTCCTCCTTCTTCTAACTGCGTTCCTTCCCACAGGCAACCCGAGTCTGCCGGTGGCATTGTTTTTTACAGTGATTGCACCATTGAAGGGAATCGCACACAGGAATTAGCGTACAGAATTGCCACCGCATCGAGCAGCGAAACTCCGCAGCAGACTGGGTTCAAGTTGTTGGTAAACGAGGTCGCCATCATCCCTATAGTTTTATTTCTTTGGTTGGTTCTTCTGGCACATCTACTTGCACCTTTCTGCCTCAACATTTACATCTACTGGGTCTAGCTCCACCTCAACTACCAGCTCTAGTTCAACTGGGTCTTTCTCTTTACGCGAAATCGTACGATCTCAATTTGCCGGGAAGCTTGCAGAACGTTTTACCAAATAAAATATTACTCAGAGACTCGTGTATATAGAGTGGATGCATCGCTGAAAACTGGCCGCGGCTTTTCTCTATTTCCTTCTCGCTCCCTTTCAATCTCTTATCTCAAACCTTTTCCATCCCGGCAATGTTTTTCCTCCACCCTTGCTTTCCCTCGCTCACTCGGTCTTTATACTTAGTGTGCAGAGAGCTTTTACACAACCCTCCAGACCTCGTTTTATACGTTATACCTCATCGCTCCCTTTACTTCACGACATCAAACTCCAGCAATAACCTTTATAATCAAGAGTTTTCCCTCAACGTATGCGTGTGTGCCCTATTCCGCACTGCACACTCTACGTCTTTGTCGAGGTTCTTTTCCTCCACCGATAAAACTGTTCGCCGAATTTTAAATTGCCAATATTTTATCTCGGAGACTATCCGAAAATAAATAGATAAATAAAAACAAGGTAATGGCATAAAGTTTTTGATTTTTTTTTTTTCCATTAGAATTGTCCGTGTCTCCAAAAGTGCACTTTCTTCACTGGAAACAAACTAAGTTAGGGAAGAGAGAAAGCTCGGCAGAAGCCTAGTTCGTGTTCGAATTCGACGGCAAATTGTTTTAGAACTCTCGATCAGAAAAAAATAAAAGCTGACGACCGAGTGAGCGAGCGAATGAGCGAACGACCAAGAGGGAGCGCTTCCGTGATGGGAAGAAAATTTGACGAGAACAGGAAAAAACTACTCCCCTATTGTTGCTGTATCCGTAGATACGTCTAAAGAGTTTTGTGAGAGCTACAAATGAGACACTAAAGTACTCCAACAGTACTCGTGTATTTTATTTGCTATTATTACAACTTTTTTTTCTCGATGCCCGGTTCTCTTCTGCTGCCTCAATACGTAAACTTTGCTTAGGGCGGATTGAGCCTTTACTTAAATTTATACTGCCATGATAATTATTTGTTTCAAGGATTGAGTAAAAAATTCAAATGAGTTTTCGAGAAAAGTCGAAAAAAGTTTAACATCTATACATTTATATATTCCTATACATGTCTGAAGGCAAAGAGAGTCAAGTTGTGGTAGGAGGAGAGGGTATGGGATAGTTTGAAGCTGATCCATTTTCTATGGGCAAGAGTGCCCGCCGTCGACGGTAGAGAGAAAACTTTGATCTCGCGTTATTACGGTCTCGAGGAGTTTCAACCTACAGCTCTCTTTCGTAATCGAATATTGCTGCAAATGAAAGCGATTTATTTTTCCTCCTGAATAAAAAAAAATTAAATAAATAAATTAAAAATAAAAAAGTTTACGGAAGAAAATAAAAATAAGATTCAACGAATGAATTTAATAATCTCAAAGAAAGTTTAAGTGGGTACTGGGAAAACCGGAATAAAAGTACAGATCTTCATTTAATTAAACGAATTCATTTAATATGACTCTTTTTACTCGTCATCCGGATGCTACTCCACAGCACAAAAACATTTGTAAACATTTTTGTTTCTTATTACAAACGCAATATAAATCAGCGCTGGCTATAATTGAGCACTTGACAATGGTATTCAGAAAGTCATGCCTCAATGGCATTGTAGAGCGTGAAAAGAGTATCAAGAGAAGAGACACCGAGCCAAGTAGGGAAGAAGATGAAAAAATGTTCAATATAATCCATGATGTTTACTTAATTAGACGGTAATCCATTACCGTCATTTGTGGGCAGCCTATCGTGACATTTCCACACTGGGTTTGTATGCTTAGCAATATCACCCGAGCCCGGCCACCACTCTGCGTCTCGCCCTTCGAAAAATAAAAGAACTGGAAAACACTATTGTCCTCTTACTCATTCTGGGTTCTCTAGTTCCCGGTCTCTCCGTTGGGACGCCGATAAATAACCTGAGTCATGAGAGAATGTCTCCTATCCGCCTCGTTTTGCGCCTGTTTACCGTTTCGCGTCACAACTCACCCGGAAACAAGAGTCACTACTTTTTTTTAATCATTATTTTTTTTTCACCAGAATACTCGGCTGTTTCCGTTCGTCGAGCAATTAGCTTAGGCGTCGTGACAAAAATTCACTGTGACAAATCGTTCGCCAGACAATTTTAAATAATGCCCTCTTATCCTTTTTCCCTCCTGCTCTTCACATTCAGTAGCTACTGCTCGTATGCTAAATATGGTAAAGGGTGAGGGCAATTAAACCCCGTAATGAGATGTAACACTCTCATGAGAAATAAATGAGATCGTATTTTCTCAATAGCCAACCAGGCACATTATTAAAACGAGTAATGGGTGTACTCATAGTAATTTAAATGCTACTTAATAATTTATACAGATAGTTGTGTATATATGTATAAAGATCTACTAGAACAAACATTTAAAATTTTAAATTTGTATGACAATGGATTCAAGACAAAGTAAATGCACTAATAATTTTCTTGTTTAAACTCAGATTACTCGGGTTTGCCAAGTTTATCGTCACGGTTCTTAGTGTGTATTCTTGAAGATTAATTAAAATGGCATTGAACGTCTTAAAAGACGTCGTTAGGAAATGATGATAAAGGAAAATAGAAAGAGAAATAAAACAGGGAGGCATTGAGTAACAAAGGAGGGAACAAAGAGTGACTGAATGAAGGAAAGAAAGAACGCAAGATAAACTACTCAATAATGAACCAATGGTCTAAGACAAAAGAAAAATGTAAAAGATAAACTTTAAGTTATTTTAGTTTCTCAAATGCTGGGCGAATAGGGATGTTATAAACAAGAGTGTTTTCGCACAACAACGTGGAGAGACATTTAGCATAATGTGTAGATTGTCATCTGAAAATTCGATTTACCCGAGACACTTTTGCAGTAAGAGGAAAAAAATTTACGAGTGTACTGGAATCGTTTTCCTGGAAGCACAAAAGCGGGTGACTATTATTTGACATCATATATAGGAGAATGGTATCCAATATCCCCGAAGGTGTGCTGTAAAACGACCAGCAGTATGGGCTACTTTTCTGCGATATCAAAACTATAACATCAATGAAACACAATCTAATGTCCTTGCCTTTATGTACAATCTATATCCTGTGTTTCATATGAATGTAGATCTAGACCACTGGTACTGGTACTAGTACTTGTACTTGTGCCGGTGTTATTGCTGAATCTAGTCGCTGGAGATATAGTCGAATGCATAGCCGATGTCTTGATCACATTGACTCCACGAGCTCCGAGAGCACTCAGTAGTTTGCTCAAGATCAAGTATCACTATTGAAATGGTATCCTATGAAGCCGATCGTGCTTTATCAATGAAATACTCGTCAAGTAATTGGTATTTACTTTGAATCAAGTTCTGTAATACACTACATCTCGTGTTCCCACTCGAAACAATTAGTTATTAAGACCAGCTACCGGTTATCAATTTATTCGATGTGTAATTTATAATGAGTATCGACTACTGCGTATTGGCAGCTGCCTAATTTCGACAATCTTTGTTTTGATCGTTGCCACAGAGAACTCGAGGTCTAGAGCCAGGAAAAAGTCATTTAGATCTTTTTAGCGAAATTAGGTCTCTTGACTTTTGACTAATACTTTTATATAAAAAATGAAAAGCTACGTTTTTTTAAAGATTCGTCAATTAAATTATGCTCTAGCTTTGAAAATAACGTCTGACTTACGCTGACCTCTTTTGCATAAGGCTTCGAAAGCAGTATCTCTTTTCCATCCTGACAAGTATACTCAAAAGCAACTTCACTAAAATGTATATAGATATATGTATTTATTTATATGAGACAAGAGTTTCTATTCAAATCCATTCATCCATGGGCTCTTTTTATGCAGTCAGCCACTCACTCACTTTTCGCAATACTGTGTACAAATGTACACAACACTAAAAAATACAAAATAAAAAATAAAAGAGACACGAGTTTCCTTCTCAGTATCTTTCTTCTCCAGGTTGCCTTGACACAGGCTCCTTTCTTTGCGACTTAGTAGCAGAAATTCAACTGATTCCGCGGTCCCATTTTGTTGTTGCCCAAAGAAATAGTAAATCCGAGCGAGACATTTTTACATTATTTGTGAATGTTGACGCTCGGGCGAGCAGAAATGAACGGACATCGTAAAATCTATAAAAGCCCGCTGTCCTTTTGGTACTTTTGCAGACAGAATATAGCATAAACTCGACAAGTTTTAATAATAATAATGGATATTTATAAGTTAAATGGATTAGTTTGAATTAAAAGGAGATTTCCATGGTGGTTTCTACCAAGTGCCAATAACGATGATTAACGTCGTGGACATGAGCTGGATAGCGATGCATAAATTTCGGAAAAGGGTCGTGGACATGCTCTCTCTTACCCTCTTTCTCTTTGGTCTTCGTCGCACTCGTTCGAGGGGCTACAGGGGTTGGATCGTGAAACTGCAAGGCACGACTACCGAGTAGTCTACACGGGTGTTAGTAGCGAACGAGGAGCTCTGAAGAGAAGCCCTGTGGCCTCCAGGTCTTGGATCGATAGGCCATTCGTATGGTAATGTAAGCAACTACCGGACCCGTGCTGGTTGCCAGTCTTTAGAAGACCTCACTTACCGAGGTGCATCGTGGAAATCCTATGTAAGAGAATGTGCAAACGTAGATGTTGCTGTAGATGTGCGTGGGTGTGAGGGTAAATGTGGGCAGTGGCCTCTTCCTCGGACTACCAAGTCCCTCCAAGTTAGGCCAGTTCCGCTGACGGGGAGATGCCAAAGCGATTCAGGAAACTGAATCATATGATCTATGGGATTTAATATATATGTATATATAATAGACGGGGTGCGGTGATAATTTAAGCAGCCTAACAGATAAATCAAGCATAATTTGCTGAAGAGAAACCGGTGCTTGTGGTTTCCCACGTCCGGATAGACAGGAGACAGTTGACCGGGGATTCTTGTTACATTCAGTCATTCTAAATTGATGGATTATCACTGTACTCAGTATGTAAGTCTGTGAGGGTTGACGTATGTGTGAGGTTCTTCGTATGCACACTGTCCTCACGTTCCACAGGGAATGTATTCATCGACAACGGACATTGATGAAACAGTGCTTCGAAATTCAGCTAATAAACTCAGGTATAAAGTTTAAGGGACTTTGAATTATTAAGGCTGGATACTATCAATGCACTGAAATGCTGCTGATAAATTTATAACAATGGTTGTGATGTAGTATATAACTTGGACGAATGTTTCTAAGGTTTCTCACGGGCAACTTTGTCGAAACAATTGCCGCAGCTGTATCTGCGTTGTTACTGATCAAGAACAGAACTCAAGTGCCATTCACCGCAGTCTCGGACTTACAAATGTGAGGGCTTACTACAACCGCGATCGACTGATGCACAGACATACTATTTTGACAGTTGTTACACCGAAACCAAAATTAATAATTTTGGTATAAGCGGGTTTCGTCATCATTGATGTTGAAACCTATTAGACCGTAACTATGAAATTCAGTTATCGTATAGTAAAGTGCAGGCTAATACTGTTAACGTACACAAAGCATCAACAGCGGTGGTATCCGTCCACCGGTAATAGTAGTAAGTCTTTACTACGCTTCCACGTTGCCGTTATTGCCGTTGCTGTTGTTGTTACTTTATCATGAATCCACATTGTCAACCTTCGTTATTTTCTCCTATCATGACAACCATACAAAGAACCAACCCGCATTCGATCCATGGAATTACTCGATGGAACTATTTTATCTGCCAATCGAAGCTACTCCAACATTTATAACCTCACAAAATAGACGAATATCTAACAGTTCTTGCTGCTGTTTGTGCATTTCGGTGATTTGCTTGTTAAAATTGCTATAATTTGTATCTGTCATATTGCGATGAATACAACATTGAAGTGTCTGTGTGTGTGTGTATATAGAATGGTATTTTAGTACAATTCGTAAGACACCAAACAATCCCCAGCAATTTGAGTGGTAAATCTGATTACGCGGCACACGCCCGCTTGTAAACTGGATCCGTAAAATTAATTATCAGAGCTCTGCGCCGCAAAGACGCGATAGAATGAGACAAGGTTTAGTTATATAGATATATATGTGCATACACAAACATACAATCATATAGAGAGAGAATGAGAGCACACGGGTTGATATTACAAGAAGAGTATTTTGGGGGAGTAGTGATGAGATGGGGGGAGGTAGATGCCACGCTGTCAGGGTTGGTGATGAGGTCGTCTAGCTCAACACGAGTGCTGCGACACTGTTGGTATAGATATAAGGTAAATGTAAGTGAGGTAAGTCTGGAAATTATACCCCGAGATACGGGCTGAATGTAATGTCTTACCGTTTTCACCACGACAGCAGCTCAGCAGAGCCGGGTTTTAACAACCGGGTTTTCAGCCTAACGATGCAAATACGCGAAAATAGACACCAATTCACCCGAAAATC
This sequence comes from Microplitis manilae, assembly GCA_030273425.1. Classification (NCBI taxonomy): domain Eukaryota; kingdom Metazoa; phylum Arthropoda; class Insecta; order Hymenoptera; family Braconidae; genus Microplitis; species Microplitis manilae. The sequence goes on from CP092726.1 coordinate 3,668,763, forward strand.
TTGCAGTGAAATTGACAGCATTTGTTCGTCTCTTAGCTTACCGCAGTTAAATAAACTGACTCGTCATAAACGAGTGTCTTGGCAATTACTTTTTTATGTTAATTATTTTGTCGTCGCGTCGAGCTCCCCCGGTAGCTATTTTTTTATTTTCTACCATCCATCAAGGCTTTTAGATGCAATGCCTCTTTGATGCCTTTTCTGTGCGGTATTCACTAGCCGTAATATCGTGTTGTCTCGCGATCAAATGATAACCCCGTTGTAAAACGAAACTCCTCGCCGTATACATAACGACAACACCGCTCGCTGATAAGGATCGCTTGCCACTTTTACCGCTAGAGCAAACGGTAATTATTATTGCAGCATATATTTATGACTTGGTTCAATCCAAAATAAAATATATACGCTTACAAATTTAACGTTATTGATCTCGATATTCGGGTCAACCATCAAAGTTTAATTAAATCAGAGCCAGCAGATAAAATGGCTATCATATTAAACGGCTCTTGAGGAGTATTAATATGCGCAATAAATAATTCGGTGCAAGTTGACTGCAAAAATGATTTTTTTAGAACGTATATCGACAACCTGAATTAAAACGTACTACAATTTGTACTCGCTGAAGCATTTACGTGAGGTTATTTTGAAATAAAAGCATGCAGGTCAATGTAATAAAATTTTCAGCTACTAAATTAAATATTCAACGTCTGTGCAGCATTCGGTTATTTCTAGTTACAGATCAGACATTATTCAAACTCGAGAGCGTTCAGAAAATCACCCTCTGCTTTAACATTTTTTGATATACGTACACTTGTCTATAACATGAAAGCAATAAGACGTTGAGCCAAACAAAACGCAGCAGACAGATCTGTAAGAAGATAAAAAGTATAAAAAAACAGCGGATATAGTAGAGTAGTAGGATGAGCTTACTCGGAAATCAGAACCAAGAGAATAAATCAACATTCCTTTGTCAGAAGTTGCTCTGGTTTCTGCAGCAATATTTACTCCTCAAACTCCCTGTTCCTTTCAGCCACTTCACCCGGCTTCTCTTCTCTTCTCTTATCATCTCTCAGTCTTGTTCTTCGAACGAGATATCTCCGCTTAGTTCTCTTTAGTTTATGGATATGAGTTTTCATCTTAACAGACTTCATTTCATTGTGGATATATTTGTGCGGGGTAGAGCCCTCTTACCCCGCGATCAACATGACATCCGTTCAGGAAAACTACCCAAGAGTAATTCGACATGAAACGGACTTTTAAAATTCTCTCACTCTTAACTTATTCCGTGTACATCAATATTGTGAAAACGCTGCCGTAAAAATAGATATCGAGCAAACATGACATGCACACTAAAATTACATGACTTTACGATTATACACCTGGGACACCCACCGTTCAACCATCAAATATCCTACATCTTTTTCCAAGAATACTCTTTCTCCCTTATCCCTCACCCCTTCTTTCTCAACATATAAAAATATATATACATATATATGTTCGCCGGCAGTCATTACTTCGAGTGCTGCAAGAGTGTATTAAAAGATTGAAATAAAAAATTTCAGGTTACGGGTCACGTATTTTTAAGAAGTGAAATCAGTCACCATTGAGTTTTATCATCAGCACAAACTATTTCGAAAGCTTCAAGCTCGATATCTGAAGGGTGATACTTTGACACCAAAGCTCACATTTTTTAAAACTATCACTGTTATTATTATTTTAATGCGCCTCGCATGGCTGCACAACGCTCTCCATAATACTTGACTAAGTTCATGACTGTCTTACTATTCCGATTTTTTTTTTCTTATCATGAATAATAAAAAGGATCAAATGCTCGAGCTCTCGCGTACATTTTGAACAATACTTTTTACAAAAATTAAAAAAAACTGGCCCGAGGCCTGCTGTCGCATGCACTCGAGCGAGCACTCGCGTAGATCGAAATCGCAAACCCTTGAGTGAAACGGGGGTGGCAGGTAGTCCAGGGACCCTTTGAAGGCAAAGGGATGAGCTTTGGTGTGTGCTTTCATCCCTCAATGTTAAATTCGGACGGATTCCTCGAGAATTCGATTTTCACGGATCACTGGCTCGGTTTTACTTTTTTACTCTGCGAGATCGATTATTTCATATTCTCCAAGTTGAATGTTCACGTATTACGATCAAGGACAAAGTGTAGCCCATACAGTTATAGCTTTATGTCCGTCGTGGCGAATTACCCCAAAGGGGAAACTACTCGATTGCCGTGTGCGTGTATGGGAGTTTATGCCTACATAACGATCCTTCTCTTCCTTTATTTCCATTCGGGCACTCAATACGATTATACGTTTGTTTATTCCCATTACATTTTTTCCCTCCTTTTATTTTTCCTTACTTTTTTCTCATCGTCTAGGTTACTCCCTTGTGGGCACCCGTTGACGTACCGCAAACATTAGCTGACATTCTTCAAGTGCCCTACGACCCTCGGAACTTTTATCTAACTCACGATGATGATAGGGGCTTTCTGGACATTCTTCACATTCCTACGCAACCTTTCTGATCAAGAGATTCCTCTCACACCTCAACACACTCAGACACACACTTACACTTGCACAGGGCGCTCTTCATTGCAGCCCTTCTGAAAATATCATTTATTTTTACGGTTTTTTTATTTTTATCTGGAGATTAATTTTCACATTATCGACAAACCTTTTTCGTTATATTAAACTATTTTTTCATTATAAATATAAAACCCGCGCAAGCGCTGGGAAAAAAATGTAGATAAAAAACGAACGGTACGATTCACAAATTTCATTAACACCTACAGTCGAGATGTCGTTGTCCAGAGCTGCCTCGGCCAAATTGCATCGTGGTATTAAATCTACAAACTCGTAACTGAAACCCGCCGGACAACGATACAATGAACAGCGTATAGTAGTCCGGCCGGGGTCTACTCTCAGCTCCACTACTAGTCCAGTGCCAGTGCGCTGACAATTGCCAGTTAATGTTGGTCGAGAAAGTTGCAATCGACTCTCGGCCGGGATTAAAAATTAACCCGACCGAGCATGAAAAGCCCTCGGGATAAAAAACTATTATTTTTATTTTCCTACGAGCCGTTAAATTTTCCACTGATATTTTTTTAATGAAATTTTGATTTTTTTACGTATAATCAAAAGAGTAATAACTAAATGCATGGATGTATTTACGGGTAATGGAGTACTGAGCTAAATCTCAACCTCGTTACTTTCTTTTTTCCTCATTTTTATTTTATACCTTCTCTCTACTCACCTTTCGTCACAACATTTTTTCTCTACAAGTTAATTTCTGGAACCATTTTTTTTTTTATTTAATGACAAAAGATCTAAACATAGGTATACAATTTGAGCCAATAAAATCTTTTCCATACCGTAACAAAGTAATCAATCCCGCAAAATATCATCCATTTGAAAACCATAAAAAATCTTATCTTTCTTATGACCATCAATTATTTCCTAAAAATTTCTGCAGTCGAACCAGTATTTCATCCGCTAAGTACTTTTCAACCACGAAAAAAAAAATTTTTCCCTCAAATGATTACTTTATTCGAAATTTCCCATAAAGTAATTTCTTAACCCAACAATGTCTATTCTTCCGAACAATAATATTTTTTTCTCAACGCAAACATTTTACTTCTACCTTCTATTAATTTATATAAATCATATGTTATAGCTCATGTAATTTAGTGCCTAAGTATACAAAATAACCAAGTCCCATTAGTAAATATATGTGATGGTATTTACAAAGATATAAATATACTATTATTTATTTGTACATATATGTATACATACATCAATATAAATACGCAATACACAAGCACATACATAAATATATATCTATATATATAATGTATATGAAAACCGTACTAACGAACACGCTAGTACATTTACCTCGGTTGCGGTATTTTGGATCAATTAACTAATGGACTAATGGGTTTATGGGTGAGGAATTAACAGACGCACGAATGCATTGTACCCAGTTTTATCCGAATATATATATTTTCCATCATAAAGTGCTTCAATGTTTATTCTACGCTTCAAATCACATAAACAATAATTTTATGAGAGATAAATAAAAAAAATTTGTTCAAAACACGTTATAGCACTTTTTTTTTGAGTTTAAAGTATTTAAAGATGTGGAAAAATAAAACTTTTTTTAATAAATATCCCGAGTTTAAAGCTCCCGATCCGCCTTTGAAACACTGGGCGGTTGCTTACAAATCGTTATGTTCGTTTACACAAAAACTAACCTCTGAAGACACGTTCAAATAAAAAACCAGAGGTTTGAATTCTGTGTTTATTTAATTATCATTTTTCGAACCACTTATTATTCGAGACGAGTTGTTATTTGGATAATAATAATTATTAGAAGGTGAAATTATGGTGGAAAAGTTTACCAAGTACCGAACTGATGGGCAAATATTTGGATCCGAGCTTAAAAAAAATAATTTTATCAAAGAGCTGGGTACTGAAATTTATCCCTTAATGTAAATGAATTGAATATATTGGTTACTACTTGAAATACTCGTGTAAATGTTTACTTTGTGCTTTAATTAGTTTATTTTACCGATCGATAAATTAAACATTTACACAAAATAACATTATAAAGATATTTTATCAAGTTGACAGTTTCTATATATGTACATATATATATTTATTTATAAACAAATAAATAAATGGATACTTTAATTAAATTCTATTTTCACTTGAAATAAAATATTTTTAACGATTTCAAATAATTTTATTTCAAGCATTTTAATTACGGGTAAAATTCTAATGAAAAAAAAAAAAAAAATTAATTTGACAGGTGAAAAATTTTTTTAACTTTAAAAATACAAATGTCAATTAAAATTAATTTTTCAGAACTAAATTAGGTTTCAGTTCATTTATGGCGGGAACCAAATATTTTTTAAAAATTCAAAATGTTTTTAAAATTAGCTCGAAGCGAATTTTCAAAATTTTTAATTTTCTTTGCGATAAAAAATTTTTGATATATAATATTATAAAAAGTATACAAATGGTATATATATATTTATGAATTCTTAGTATAAAAAATATATAAGAAAGTAATTGAAAAATATGAAACATGACAAAATAAAAGTTTTTTTTTTAATGCAGCGGAAAATTTATAAAGACGCAGTATTTTAAATTATATAAAGAAGGTTTTTTTGTCTTTGACAGAATATAAATATGTAATAATGTTTAACAAAATATAATGAAAAATAAGAGTACAGAGAAAATTAATATTCTCGTCGTGATGAAAAAACTTGAGAACAAAATATAATAGCAATAGTAATGAGTAAAAAAATAATAATATTCAAGGCACGTCATAGTCATAAATGCTGGAAGGAAGATCTTAAATTTACTCTGAAATATCAATAGAGATGTGTATATAGCTGGGTTTTGTGTGTATATAGATATGTAAGAAGATATATGAGTGTAAGACTTAGGCGGAAGTCAAACAATCGTGTCCTTCATACTTGTGGATAAAGTCCCCTCGGATGAGTTTCTCGCGTGACACATCTGCATCCCTCGACAAGTTTTTAGATCCTCTTCATACTGAAGTGCGTATCGTAGACGTGACTTCCGACCTCAAGAATATTCTCATGCAAACATACGAGTCTATAGAATAAGAGAAAACGGAGTTGTGAACAAACTTTGCAATCATTTGCCCTTCATAACTACTATGAATTATTATTAACTCTTGACAAATTCGAGTGTGCCTAAATTTAATGCTTATCTGTCATGCGTTTCATTAACATTCGGTGATGCGTTACTGCATATTTAACTGAACAGTATCAATATTATAAGTAAATACTTGAAACATGCCTAATTATTATTATTTTAAATAATTTTTTCAGAAATAAATTGCTACTGATATCAAAAAATTATGATCTTGAAATTAAAAACAAATTAATTACAAAAAAAATAAAAACTCAAAATACACATGTGGAAAATTTTAAAAACTATAGGTGCAATTTACTCAAATATTTTTTTTTTTTAATTTATTACTTAAAAAAAAATTCAAAGATAAAGAAAAAAAAATTCGATTTTCATGCATGAATTTTTCAGTTTCCTAAACATTTTTTGGGAAGCTACAGAATTTATTTTTCAAAGTTAATTTTAATTGGATTTTGGAAAAAATGGATTTTTTTCTAGTAATTTGTTGAGTAAAAAATGAAAAAATTCAATTGTCAGCGTGTGAAACGTTAGTGTCTTGATATCGTTAAAAAAAATGTCACAGCCAGGTCGAAAGACGTGAGTATAAAGAAAGAATGAAAAAAAAAGACGGAAAAAAAATAATACAAATCTTGAGGTCACAGCATGTGGAGAGATGGACAATAAGTATATTGTGAAAGTTTTTGTATGGAGCTCGACTTGTAGGTTTGCTGTAGGCAACTTGAATAGCAGAATGCTTCTTGGGATATTCTGGCAATTTCTATTGTTGACTTATCCGCAGATGTAATTGGCATCAAATTTCAGTGTAACACAAAAATAACAACAATAAAACGAAATTAAATTCCTCTGAAAAATTTTAAAAAATATTTACTTCCTATGGAACATTACTTATACCGCATTCATGAAAATAATTACAACAATAACTTAATTTACATAGTAAATTTTCCGGGAAAATATAAAAGTTTTGGTAACTAAATAAAATAAATGTTTGTTTAATTGAAATCTCTTTTATTAAATGGAGAAAATGCAGTAAGTCGTCGCAAAAGCATTTAAAATTATTTATATTTCCACTGGGGGTCACGTAGTACCAGTAGTATCCTGCATAATATGGTCAGACTGAAACCCGAGACCGGGACACACATTTTCTGTCTTCATCTGCAGAGTACTTACTCCAATGGGAGTAATACACACGTATATGTATAGTAATCCTCGGTGGCATTTTTCGAGAATAAAAATGAAAAAAAGTTTGAAACTTCTGCCCCGAATGCTAATAGAAAAATAAACGGATAAAAAGTTTTCTTTCGATGGACTAAATCTTCTGGGTGTAAAACGTACTTGAATTTTTATTTCATTTCTCTCATTCTCTCTCTTTTCCATCTTTTTCTTTTTATGTACATTTTGTTTTCAGCATCCTGTAAACCTTTTTCTATTTCCTCCGCTCTCACTTTCGGCGGCTGTGGAAAAAGTCCCGAATTAAACGATTTCGAAGTGAATACAGTGGAGGTGAATAATTTTGTATATATTATCATGTTTCAGCGGACAATGTGCCAGTCGGGTTTCCAGTTATCACTCAATCGCCTACGACAAAGGTGGTGGAGATGGGTCACAACGCGCTGCTATCTTGCACAGCGATCGGCTCGCCGCCTCCTATAATTTCCTGGATCCGCGATATGGTGCCTATCAATACATCTAACCCGCGATACTCTGTGCTCGACTCTGGTAAGTTTTGCATTTTTTATAAATATTTCATTCCGATAATTCACTGGCAGCTGTCGGATTATTGAAACCTCGTTTGAAGGTCGCTGATCTGTTTTCGACTCGAAAACTTGCTTTTTGTCATTTTTTGTTAAATTTTTCGTCGTAGATATCTAGTTTTACTTCGCAGGAAGTCGAATATAGAAAAAAACTACAATAGGTTCACTCCTTTCAAGACGAAAATGTCATTTTGCTATAGAACTCTAACGAAATTGTTTTTCGATAACTAAATTCTGTGACTATGTCGAAATTAGTGTTTTTGCTATCATTTTTTTTTTTAATCTGCTTTCCGTTGTCTTATACTAGATATTATAAAAAAAATTTCAATAAACGCAACAAAAAATCATTTTTCAAGGCCAAAAAAAAAAAAAAGAAGTAGAATCACTCTTTAAAAAAAATTCCTGAAAAATAATGTATTTATCTATAACCCATAATAAACTATTTAATCGCCGTCACTGAATCAGAATAAGGACAATAGTTTTCGAGGGTAAGATGGGTCACCCTAAAAAATTGCTAATTTTACCTCAAATTCATAATTTTTAACTGCAACCCATACTATTAAGTTTGAAAAAACCTGAAACTTCAATATCTAAATGTTTTTCCGGAAAATCTAAAATTATTTTTACACAATAATTTTCCCAGACCTTACCCCATTTACTTTACTACTACTGTTGTAATTCAATCCATTTTAATATCATAAAGTGCATAGTGAAATGGATCTAAGCACTTAACAATAAAAGCATCTCTCATTGAAAAAAAAAAAAATACATAACTAGAGTGATCTATACATAAATAATTTTTTTTTACCCCGCGTAAGTCACTGTCACAACGTGAACGGCGATGATCGAGTGGTCACGCGATACGGGACGTACAACAACATCCAACATATCTATCTTGTTTAACGCAATTCATGTCTCACCACCCACTTCACATACTCTCTATAACTGCCTCCTGTTAAACTACTACGTAAAGTGTCCTCTACACTCTTTGCATTAACTATATTAAGTACATTCCATCACCACAATAAAAAATTTAAAAAAAATAATAAATATATAATACCATCGAGTGCTGGAAATTTATCTAGCCACTTGTTTTCCATTAAAGCATTACTTTTTGCCAGTCAATTGAATTAAACTAGACTATCGACATTCATCAAACTAATGTACTTACATTATCGCGAACAATCGAGTCTGTTGAATATCTGGCGCACTTGATTGAACAATCAAGTGGTTCAGTACTTAGTGCAGCAGTGATGCAACTAATTGGATATAATGTAAGAGTTTACTTCTCCAATAGTCCATAATTATCTCAATAAACTCATTCAACATATTTATATGTAATACCCATATTTATTTACTGAGCTAAACTTTTTTATTTTTCATTAATGTTTATGCAACATCGACTACACTCTCGTTTATTTTAATTGTCTGGTTTATATGAAACAACAGATTTTGCACTTAAATCCCATTTATTCAACAGTGAAATGCTAATTCTCTGGGTATTTTCCTAACTAATAAATATTCATCGGTTTTACTATCCAATTCGTAATTTATTTACGATCTTCCTGCTGTTTCATTATTGGTATTTGACTATTGGTAAATCATACTAGCATAATTATACACAGTAATAATAATTATCGGCAAGGATATCAGCAAAAATTTATAAGAAATTATCAGCAAATTTTTTTTCTGCAATCAATGATGAACTGATTCATTGCCTGCATCAAAACCTCTAGGATTTCCGTCGCCATTTTTTATAGGCTCCTATTCTATGATATTCTGAAGCGGAAGAAACAAAAATTTATCATATCAATTGTATACTTTTGAAGATAGAGTGACTGCGTACACGGAAAAAATGAACGGACCGAGGGATTTAGCGGCTATAGATAAAATTTCGATTTTTTTACATCAACTACGAAACAAATTGATGAAAATCTCTATTGGGGGTTTATTAGAAAGTCTCTGCAGTAATTTTTAGCCAATTTGTTTGAAACGGAAGCGCAACAAATATTAATAATCATAAAACAATCAGAATAATCCTCAATTTGTTTCCGTATTTTTGTTCAGAAAAACGAATCTACCAGCGGATACACATCCAAGGTTGCTAGGTAGTAATTTTTATCCTTCCCCAGGCTATTCGTAGCAAACAGTAGCAATTTTAGGAAAAGTTGTCGTAAAAAAATGCTTCGGGAAAGCAAATCCCGGTTGGTCAGAAATAAAATCCGATAAATGTAAACGTACGTTTGTTGTACAAGTTAAGCCCAAAAGAAATTACACCCCAGTAAAAAGATTCCTGAGGACATAACTGGATAAATGAGGAACGCAATTTACCATCGATCACTAAAACAAAAGTTTCCTCCAGAGAAAAAGCTCTCACTGTATTTACAGTCACTAAATTTATTTATCCATCTTAACAAACAAGATCGAGATTAAGCTTGAGCAAGATAACACGAGTAAACTAATAAAAAAAGTATTAAAAAAAAAAGTGTTAAATAAATTCTTCCATAATTCAGAACTTAAGCCATAACCCGGCGATGGAGTTACAGTGAACCGACGTTGACAAGCATCTCACGCAGCGCACTTTAACTCTATTCGCGTGTCTCTGTAAGCGAAACCTGACCCCCTTCGATATTCATACTCTCACATTTCCCCGTCCCTCGGTCCCGGTAAGACCCTCGTCTCTGCATCTACTCTCGTGTCCCATAAAATATCTAATGTTATGTATTGCTAAAAAAATAAAATATAAAAAATGGTGTCTGGCGTACGTGTGCACGATACGCAACAATGTGCATAGGAATAAAAGTCCTGGAAAATATAACAGGTGCACACTTACTTGTACCGTGTGCATTCTACCTCCCACACTTTCCACACTCATATATTTTTAGTTCCCATCAAAACCCAAGTTTGGTAAAAAATTTTTAAAAACGTCTGGCGCTTCAACATCTGGCCGGTTCACGCTCCCCGAGGTCCATCTTTCATTTCATATTTCGTTATTTTCTCATGGGAGTTGTAGTCCCAGAATAATAAATAATCTGTATATAATGTGTAATGCATAATGCATATATTTATTAAAACCTCGGGAGTAAGAGACGAGATTTAACGACGCGAAAGATATCTCGACGGATGTTTTTAGTGACTTGACTATGTAAAAAGTGGCTCTCTCGGAGCCTTTAAGAGAAAGTTTGATAACTCTTGGTTGCCGACGATACGATTCTCTAGGTAGCGAAGTGTAAATTCTGGTGGTAGTGATGGCCATAATCATATACTGCAATTATTAAACAATATTTCACCGTCGGTTGAAACAGTGTTGGTGATAAAAGTGCCAAGAGTCGTAAAATTTGAGTCCATTAAGGCAGAGCCTAAGTTGAGAACAACAATAGGGCCGGGATAGTTCAACACCTGCGGGACCTGAAATTCTCAGTATCTTTATTTTACCTCGGCTCTTTAAAACCTCTCTCTTTTACTCTTTACGTCGTCGGTATAGAGTATACTTTAGTATCCCTGGTGTACTTTCAACCCCTTTTCCCACTTCCAGGCTGACGCATCGAGAGCTTCCCTTTCGTAGAAGGCTCTCAGAGACCATTAGACGCCCTCGCCATCGCACGGATAGCAGAGAAGCTTGACTCATGACGTACACTGGGGAACTTGAGTAACTCGTAGCAGCAAAGTCCCGGGAAAGAAGACCCGTGTGCTGGTTACTCGATACACCCACTGTACTCGTGATACGCCTTTTTGTCTTGCCCAAGACTAGGCTACTGCTAAATAATGTGGCGAAAAAGTTTATCACCGTAGAGATAAAAAATATATATATAAAAATATATGAATTAAACATATTGGGGGCTGAATTTTTCCGGCACTTTCAAATTGTGCTACTCGAGCTGCAGACGATGAAAAAGCAGTTTTCTTATCTCAACACACAGAGCTGTCGGCTAGAATGAGAATAGATTTTTCTTGAGGCGCGAGACATTATCAGCTATTTGTATCCCTGAAAGGCTGCCTGGAAAAATCCACCGACCAATGAATAATCTTTGTGCGTCCAAATGGTTCCGTCATCAGTCATTAGTCTAGTGTGGGGCCACTAGCATATTGTAATTTTTAAAACGAATAAAGAGACATGATAACGAAATGAAAGCGCCGGATGATAATCGATTTACTCGGCTCCATTTTTCACTTTAGTTTTATATTATTTTTTTTTGTAAGCTGACGGAACTCACCGACCACCGGCGTGTTTATTGACATTTTTTGCCTCATCTTTCGGGGACGCTGCGTTAGCATATTTTTACGTGTGTCATCGGTTTCATTTTATTTCGTCCCCCGATTAGATAGAGAAGTAGCTTGCGGTGCTAATGGACTCAAGTAATCCTCGGGTTTATTTTTTTTTACTATCTGTGTTCTTTATGTCTGATGTTTTCGTTTTAGTACCCGTAATGGAACACTCATAAGATCGCTTATTGACCTCGTTTTCTATAAAAATTTAATATATTTTTGAATATTCAACGATCGCTATGAAATTAAATAAATAAATTCCTCAGCTGGAATCCTGAAGTCAATAAAAAATTTTTCATATTTTTTATTGAGATTCGACTTTCATTTATGAAAGTTGTGTTGGAAAAAACATGTCGTCGGTTTACAGAAAAGTTATCTAAAATTGATAAAAATGTGTCTCAGTCAAGACTTCAGCCCTCAAAGTTGTCGGAAATAAAGTTCAAAGTATTGATTAGTTTTAGAAAAAACTTGATTGCAACCCGAAAAAAAATTTTATCAAAATCTGTCTTCCAAAATTAAGATCTGCTTTAAGTTCTTTAGGTCTAGTCAATTTCAAAAGACCTTAGATCTCAAATTTTTTTTTAAACCCAAAAATTCAGTCAACTTTCAGTTTGATATCTTTCCTGTTTTTTCTTCTATTAAAAATCACTACAGATCAAAATAAAAAAAAATTAGATTCACACAGATTTTAGATCAGTTATTTTTTCTAATATACTAGGATCTGCAATAGAATTGATAATAATCAAAATCAGTCAACGCATAATTTATCTATTAACCTAAAACGGTTTTGTGAAAATAATTTCCCATAGCTGAACTTCCTAATACCAAAATCTGAGTTTAATACCAAGTTTACAATAATTACAAATTCTATCAGCGCACTTAGCATCTGGTGCGTCAATAGCGTATATGTCGTTTCCATAAAAAATAAATTTTTTATAAATATAAATGCTCAATTCAACATAAATGCAATCAATATAAAATCATTCATTGTTATTACAAAATCCATTAGAGTATTGTTCGAAATTATTTAGTCATTTATTGTTATGAGTTCGTTCATGACGCCGATATTAATTTATTAAAAGCCCATATAAATTTGAAAAAAACAAAAGCGCTTTTAAAACGCCGACATATTTTCCGTTTATATATTTGTGAATAATCTAGTGTCCCAGATGAAAGAGTTACAAGAGACGTACGATGATTCGATTCTGCTAAAGGTTTATACCTTTTTGGAATTTAGTGTCGATATATATACATATACATATATACTCATGGGGATGTTTTTATGCATAGTTTACTTGGCACTGCGACAAACGTACAAGTATTTTATTTATATACACAAAAATACTGTGAACTATAAGTATTATATACAAGGTATGGAGGAGTAAACATCGACGAGAACAGAAGATATACATATATGTATATACATGTGTACAGGCGATAGAGTTTGTAATGTAATATGAAATGTTAGATGGAAAATATGGAAGAGGAATATAAGCGAATGGAAGAAAAGCAGAAAAAAGCCTAGAGGGTACTACATATTTCTTGTATATGTTTCGTGTTTACCATCGTAATACTAAATATGAGAAAAGATATTTCAATATTGGTTTGCAAATATACATGTATGTATAAGATCTTGCCAAGGAAAATGTGCAAATCTTTCGGCGCTACTAGTGTGGATATAAATACATAAATGTAGACATTTTCACGCGATAATATTCCTAGGAATGTTGATAAAAAAATTTTATCATCTGTCGATTATTGATTCTGCGACGAGGAAATTTTTTTCGCTTGCATATTTACTTTTGTAAAATGTAAACACAACTAAAGGTTACGCTTTCTAGAGGCCTGGGTAAAATGGGGAATAAAAAAATTTTTGCAAAATTTTTTTATCAATCGAATTTTTTTCCTCTGCTGTCAACAAAAAACATGGAGTTGAAATTTGTTGCTACTGAAAACGTCAATAAGATTATTTTAAATTATTTTTCTGTGCATGTTTTTTTTTCTTTTTTTAAATATTAAAAAGACAATTTATGAAAATTAAAAGCATATTAAAAGCCCATTATTTTAAAAGCCAATATTAATTTTCATAAGCGAGCTCTATTTTGAATACAAAGTAATAAATTTATCCATACAATGATAAAAGTAATGACTTAATAAAAAAAAAATAATCGCACGGGTGTGTTTGATTGTCACGATGCGGTTGTTAAATTTCACTAGAAAATTTCAAAACACGTGGACGTCGTTTCGAAGGTACGTCCAATGATCGTGGTCTACCTCCACCCGATTCCCACCACTATTATATAGACTGCTCTCTGTTCTTTGTACATGTATATTCTCCATCCATGCAGTATGTATACATACATACATATATCTTGCGAACCCCGAGCTCACGGGAAATTGTAGATGAGGCGCGATTATGTATTCCGATCGCGGCGATACCGACCCACTTGGTTCGCCCTGCCGTGAGCCTCCCATGCAGTGATGGAGTGTTTTCTGCGCCATTCCCTCTCGCACTGCTCGAGGTACTCAGTTATAAAAAGATGCTCTGCAAGCGTGACCCTGCGAGCAGACCGATGAATGAACGATTCCACGGCACGGGGGGACATGAACATTTAATGCGTATCTCTGAAAATTTTTAAAAATAAACTAATAAACGACAAGATAAATGAGGTATCTTTTTTTTCGTCGGACAAACTATTTTCAGCCGCGATCGTAAATTAATTCACAGCAGTCGTAGTGATAGGATAAATCGATGAGGGATATATATAAAACTCGATAGTACTGGTGATGTCTATTGAATGATTAATGAGTAGGATCAGGGTTGTTTTTGGTTAAAATCATGGTAGACAGGAGGCAGAAGAGATGCAACGGGCGCCAGGGGGTGTTGGATTCCAGGGAGGAGAAGGGTGGGATGACGTTGGTTTAAATTGCGTGTTTTATCGACGGTATAGTAGAGTATGTGGGCGTATTGCACAGTGTCAGGCTTGAAAAACATTGCCGCTGGAGTTTGCTGTATACTTTGGTTAGCTGACTGGCTGCGTGGTTGCTTGCAACCCTTTTCCCTTTGCCCACTACTCTACTCTACGGTTCTCCCGTCCAGGTTCTCTTCGCCCCGAATCCGCCATTGAGAGTTGTGTGTTTGTTTTAGGTTGAGTCTGTCTGTCGGATGGGCAAAGAGGCGAATAATTCAACGGGAACGGGGTTTAAACTGAATTATATTAAAGGAGTGACGTGGACTGAGATAATCACACGCTTTCCAACAGCCAGTTCATCAGCAGCTAGAGCTATCGTGCTAAATGTTGATGCTTTGAACACGAATACACCCGTCCCTCTCCCTGTCCTTCTTATTTCATCCCTTCCTTTGCTATCGGCTTATACTTATACTTGTACATTTACTTAAAATACACTCTCCATCTTACTCATTTCGCATTACGTGCTTTAGTATACTTGATGTATTTTACTAGAACTCTATTAGCGCTGTAAAACTGACTGGTATAAGCAACGCGATTATTGAAGAGAATATTGTTACTATAATTACAGCGGTTATACCTGCAGCTCTAGCTCTAGGTATCGGTCTAGATATAAGTCTATACAGGGCTCCGAATAAATGTTGTAGTGGCATTAACACTATTACTCTATTGTTATGAAGTAAAAGCTGCTTTCGACGAGGTTAATCATAACCCGCACAACGTTGATTGACTTTTTAATTTAATTATTTTACAGGCGCACTGCAAATAGAAGCATCTGAGGTCGATGATCAGGGCCAGTATGAGTGTGTTGCCAATAACACTGTCGGTACCGAGTATTCCGAAGCAATACAACTCTACGTACGAGGTAATATATTTATTTATTCATTTATTTGCTCACTAGTAAATAAGGATTCGTATCACATTCGCTGGCTCGAATGCCAACGGCAAATCAACTGACAAAATTACTTTCAGTTCGACGATTGCCGCCCAGTTTTTCGATACCACCCCCTACTGTCAGCGAGGTAATGATGGGCGCGTCTTTGAATCTGACATGTGTCGCTGTCGGTTCCCCGATGCCTTACGTTAAATGGCGCAAAGAACCCGCGACGGAAATGACGCCAGATGATAAATTGCCTATTGGTAAAAACGTATTGGTACTGACGGAAATTAAAGAGTCGGCCAATTATACGTGCATTGCTGCCAGCGATCTGGGTGTTATTGAGGCATCTTCGATGGTTAAAGTTCAATGTAAGTACTCATTAAATTAATGTAGAATCAGGCGCTCTGTCATACTCAACGATTTCCTGATCCAATTAATGTGGAAAATCTTCACCAAAGTAATTAATTATCTATAAATATATAACAGCACTGCCAGGTGCACCAGAAAACGTCCAAGTATCTGAAATAACAGCGACATCTGTCAAACTGACATGGTCATACAAAAGACCCGACGAATTGCAGTACTACGTCATACAGCACAAACCAAAACAAGCGAACCAAGCGTTCGCTGAGATATCGGGTATCACTACCATGTATTATCACGTGCGAAGTCTCAGCCCATACACGGAATATGAGCTGTACGTGATTGCTGTTAATGTGATTGGACGAGGTCCCCGGAGTCACCCGGTGTACGTCACAACCGGCGAAACAAGTCAGTATTTTATTTTACTTTCCTTCGTTCTGCAAATATCAATCATGTACATTATCAATAACAATTAATCACCTAATTACTTTTTTGTACAGTTCATACATATGTTACATCATATATAATAGTATTGTAATTAATGCGACTTATTACCATGACTAACATGGAACAGTTAATTACTCATTTCTGTAAATTCGTCTTGATTTTGATCATAATTTATTTTCGACATTTTGATAAACGTGCGCATGATACTACTTATTCATTTATTTAGTTTATTTTGAAGTCAACATTTTTTTGAGGTTATTTTACGTTTCTTTTTTCATGCGTCCTTCCATGGACACGTTTTGATCTGTGTAAGTTACAAGGATGTATTTTAATTACACCGTTTATTTAAATTTGCACATTGGTTTAGTTTATAAATCACATTGAAAGCGATGCCCGAGAGGCATAGCAGAATCATTGAGCTTTCGATAAATATAAAAATATATGTATATATGTTGTTAAAACAGTTTAGTCTATCATGCATTATCATTATCATCAGACATGGAGAAAACATTGTCACTCATTGGTCATTGGTCATTGTTCCTTGTTCATTATCATTACCGTTGACATTAACATTAGCATTCATTAAACAAATAAAACCAATTACCGTTAATTATTTTATTTATTTAAATTACTCGAACTAAATGCAATCCGTACGTGTTTTCTCCGTGTGTTGAACGTACGAGATTTTTGCTTTTTTAAAAAATTTTTTAAACGAAATACTAAATTATAATTTTCTCTCTAGCGGAATCAACAAATGGAGGTTCCAGTAAGTCTAATAAAGTACTAAGAGTGCCAGTAGTAACACCGTATTTTTAAATAAATTTTATTGATAATTTTTTTTGAATTTTTTTATAATAACTTTTGCTCGTATACTCATTGCAATTACGTAATCACGCACTTACACACATTGAGTAGTGTTTTTTTTTATCACTAATCACCAATTTATCGTTTGTATCATCACTTAGTCATAAGAACTTCTCTCTGCACCTCTTTCACTTTTTATATTTTATGAAAAGTCCACTTACGCACTAGTGCGTCACTCGCTATTTACACATTCATCTATCAGATTGTACATTATTATTATTATTATAATTAATATATTTTAGAATAACTCTATTACTGATTTTGAAAATTAAAAAGCTTCCAAAGAATAAGAATTTCATAGGCACTGACTGTATTTGATGTTCGTGTTTATTTTTTTTTTAGGGCCTGGGTCAGCGCCACGTAAAGTCCAAGTTCGTCCTTTGAGCTCAAGCACGATGGTGATACAGTGGGACGAGCCAGAAACACCTAACGGCCAAGTCACGGTAATTTTTCAATAATTTGTCTAGATAGTTTAGCTTTTTCGCGGCGCCCATACGAGTTGTGAATATTCTGTTGGTGTGTCGGCCGATTTTGATGATTTTGAACTTACTACGACATAGACCCCTCTCAATTTTCGTACCAATTGATTACGGAGTTTTCGAGTTATGGTAAAAACAAAATTTCATCGAAATTAGTACTTTTTAAAATTTGTTTTCCAATTCAAAAGTTACCCGCCGATTTATTTGAAAATGAAATTAGAAGTAGGTCTTGACAAGACTTTTGAATTACCAATGACTTTTGGGCGAAAAAAAAATTCCAATTAATAATTAGGTTAAGATACCACCCGGAAACTAATAAATAAATGATTGGACTCTTATTAGGGTTACAAAGTATACTATACAACGGATCCAAACCAACCAATGGCCTCATGGCAGTCCCGGGTCGTGGACAACAACCAGCTGACCACTGTATCCGACCTTACGCCCCACACAATGTACACAATTCGTGTACAAGCGTTGACGAGCGTAGGTCCTGGTCCACTGAGCCAGCCAATCCAAATAAAGACGCAACAAGGGGTGCCAAGTCAACCGGAAAATCTTTCCGTAGTTGATGTCGGGGAAAACTCAGTGACGCTCCAATGGAGCAAACCAGCTCATAGCGCTGAAAATATTCTCAGCTATGAGCTCTATTGGAACGACACTTACGCCCAGGTAATAATACTTGACTTACAATAAATAACCTCGAAAAATAAGTTTATCAGTAGCAGACTAATCCTAACCTACATTTGGTATTAAAATTAAGGAGAAGCATCATCGCAGAATAGGAGTTACTGAAAACTACACCCTTACTGGGTTGTATCCGAATACTTTATACTATGTTTGGCTGGCAGCACGCAGCCAACGTGGCGAGGGAGCAACAACTGTCCCATACGAAGTCCGCACCAAACAGTACGGTAAGCAAATCCGATACCAAATACTCTCAAGCAGCGAGGAGTGGCCACACACTTGACTACTTGTGTTTGTATCCAACAATTTCTACTTTACCATCATCAGAGTACCCTCTAGTCTAGTCTGCTCGAAATTTATCGCACCGCGGGCATTAAAAAAACAAGCAAGCAAACAAACAAACAAACAGAATAAATATTTTAAAACAATACTCTACTCTATAATAAAAAAAAATAAAATACTCTGATGGTGTCAGTAGCGAAGTAGTGGCTCAGCAGGTAGGATACTATAGAAAAAAACAAAGTTATCGAAAAAAATATTTAGTAGAAAAAGCTCCCGCAAGTAAGCTAACGTACAGTCTTATAGTTTTGTATAAATATAATATATATACAGTTCGCGCAACGCGTTTTATTAATCTATAACTACTATATATATTACCGGTGATTAAATTGATACTATTGAGGCGAGGATAAGTGTGGGAGAGTGAGAATGATTGCATGCATTGCAAAATATAATAATGCCATTTTTGGATGCTACTATTTAATTATTAATTATTATTATTATACATATTTATTATCTATATTATATTATTATTATTATTATTAAAGTATATATTATTATTATTATTATAAATTGCACTAAGCACTGCATCGATATATGTGTGCATTTTGAGCACCTCTATTTTCATTCTTGATAATCTATTATTTAAGTGAGTTCTTAAGTTTAGTTTACTCGTTTACTTCGATACATTTTTAATGTACTCAAAGTGCTCTTTTATATCTCAACGGAGCCTTGAGATACTTTTATATATATTATTATATTTCTCAGGGTATATAACTTATAATTATTCCATTAATCAATTAACATTCGACTGTTTAAGGATTTTTAAACTTATTAATTATCATTAATAACTTATTTATACTATTAATTATTTATTATTATTATTATTATTTCGTTTGCGTTAGACGTGATGATCTTTCGTCCCACATTCCAATCCATTTAGAGTAACATATTAAACCACATTGTTTCTGATAATCAAATAATTTGGTTTAATTAATAAATTAACTGTTAATTTACTAATTAATTACGAAGGTACATACGTACAGAGGTATGGATTGTCGGTAAATGTGGTACTTAATGTCTACACAATATTTTGTTTGTTACTTTTTCCCTCCTACAAATGAGTGTTATACAGTACCCGGGGCTCCGCCTCGGAATATCACCGGACGAGCCATCAGCACGACGTCTATAAAAGTCTCATGGGAGCCGCCGCCGACAGAGAGCAGTAACGGGAGGATCGCGTACTACAAACTTCAAGTCGTGGAGACCGGGCGCTCTGATTCAGAGGCCAGGGTCATCAAACTTAACAGCACCGAGTTTGTACTGGACGAGTTGAAAAAGTGGACCACCTACAGAATTTGGGTTGTCGCTGGTACCAGCGTAGGTGACGGACCACCAAGTTACCCTATCACTGTGAGAACTTATGAGGACGGTATGTATCATGTGCAATTGAAACGAAAATATATTTTTTATTTTAACAAATATTTATTATTGGCGTGGCTAAAATATTTTACTCGTGGAAAATCACCAAGGAGTTAGTATTATTTTGCAGCTTACTTTTGAGTACACTGAGAATTTTCTTGTGGTAAATTCGGTGCAGGAACCCGCGGCGGCTATTTTAGTTTTCCTGGAAGACGTAAGATGGCGCCAGTGGTTGTGATCCCAAGCACCGTATTTAAGACGAGAAACTTGATTTTTATAATTATTGACGATCGAGTCGACATTTTTTGTGAAAAAATTGAGCGCCGGACCATCGACTTTGATAATTAATCGATTCCTTGGTGATTACGAGTAACAGTATTTAAAAAAAGGCGAAAGTTGTAACATTAAGTGAGCCAAAAATATAAAAGCCCGCCATCTTGCTTTCGGATAACTTTTTTTTGTAAATACCGTCGCAATTTTTAAATTATAATTCGGGGCCTTACGAAAAAATTTGAAAAAAAAAAATGTATAGACAACCTTGAATTAATAATAATTTTGAAAAAAGTATTACACAACTTTTCAGCTCTCCTGTATATTCCCAACATTCCAATAACCTTATATACACACACACTATTTTTTTTATTTCATGAATTCCAAATAAATTCCGTGGACATACCAACTATATACACTGGTTTGTTTGATATATTCATTCAAACGTTAAAAAACATAACTTCGTATTGATTACATTTATCACTATTTTTTATTATTTCAATTTTTTTGAATTATATTTTTACGTTTCCTTTGAACGCGAACGGTACACACGAAACAAATTCGTACGATTTTCGAATAAGTAATAATTTTTTTTTTGAAATTGGAATTTTTTCAAAATTAATTCTGTTATTTGATTATTATTTTATCCGGGTCGGTCGGTTATTGCACGCAATATTAATCCCGAATTGGTTGTCGGGTTAAAAAATAACCCGGCCTAATATTTTGGCTGGATTTTATATTTTTGGAATGCAAACGCGTAATTAAATATAAACCACGGGAACGAGGTTATGATTAAAAATAAAAAACTTCGTTCCTTGGATTTAAAAATACGGTAACTTATTATTAATTATAATTTTTTTGAGTTGGAATGCTTGCGTTGTAATGAAAAACCACGAGGACGAGGATCCGGGACTTTTATTTAATTATTTTCACTTTATATTATTATTATTTTTACAATAAATTTTTGCAGCCTCGTCCCTGCGGTATGCATCCTGATTTTTTTTACAGGTTCGAACGAGAGAGCCACGGATTATTTTACAGATGCTGATACATTTAATAAACATTATATATTTAATAACAATTAATATTATTAATCATAATAATTAATTTTCTTTATCCGCCAAAAGAGAGACCTGTTTGTTAACAATTTTTGCAGGTGGCTCATAGAGCATTATCTCTCTTAGTGTTCGTGCCGGCGTCCTTATTATTATTATTATTATTTACACTATTATTTTGTTTGTTAATTTGAACCGTTAATTAAACTTAGAATTAACAACAAAACAAATACCGTATATACTTTTATTTAAACAACGCTAATGAATGCTCACGTGTTTTTTTTATCTTTTCCTAAAGCATTTGCAGGAGGATGTGCCCAGGTTATCATATACAGCTAGTACTTAAGATTTCATTTTATTTATTCAACACACCTTTTTTCCGTTACACACTCTTTATATTTATTTATGTATTTATCTATCATATTTCATAAAACAAACATCTACTCACTTATACATTTTTTTCGGAGTCGGAAAATCGTAACTATATTTCAAATTTATTTAACTGTTAGTGAGGTAAAAGACCCAGTACTCGGAAAGTCTACGGTTTCCGTAGCGCCGCCAAATGACATCGAATTCTTGTAGAACTTGACGAAATAAGGCTTTTTTTCAAATAGCTGTAACTTTTTCAAAAGTTGACTAATTCAGACGTTTTTTTTGTTCAAAATTTTCATCTTTGAATGTAGTTTTCGGAAAAAAATACAAAAAAAAATTAAGATATTAAAATCTATGAAATTTTTCCCAAAATCCATTTTTTTCGAAAACTAAGCGAGATATCAAAAAATTTTATTCTTTAAAAAAGTCTTATTTTGTTGAGTTCTATATGAATTCACGGTCATTTGGCGGCGCCACGGAAACCGTAGAATCCCCTAGTACCCGAATACTCATATTTTTGTATATCTACATTTAATAAATTTTACTGAATATAAATATACAGATATATGAAGTAGAGTACTAGTACCCTGTTCAAGTACTAGGTCATTTATCTTATCTATAATGAAAATTCAAAATTTTTTTTCAAATGCTGGCTCTAGCGAATCCGAATTACGATAAATTACGGTAATTACTGTAATTTACGCTTTTTTACAGCAAAAGTTCGGTTGAATACCGTAATTTATAGTAAAATACGGTATTTTAGGTTAACGTACGGTATTTTTATAAAAGTTTACGGCAAAATTGCGGTATTTTTACGGCAAAGATTCGGTAAAATACCGCAACTTAAGTAAAAAATCGGTGAATATGGTAATATTACGGAGCTTACGACGAAGCGCAGTATTTTTACTGTAAATTTGTAGTAAGTAAGCGGCAATTTGACGTAAAATGACAGCAGTCCTGTGATATTTTACCGTGAGGTATAATATCGCACTATAAAAACTGTAAAAATAAAAATGCGTACGGTGCTTACAGTAAAAATGCCGCAAATTATGATAAATTGCCGTGTTCTACCGTAAAATACCGTAAATTTCCTTAATTCGGATCGGCCAGGAGGCAAAAAGAATGAGAAATTTTTTTTAAAGAAAAGAAAATGATAAAACACTTAAAAAAATTAGTGCCTGTTAGTAATTCCCAATAAAAACTGAATATCGATTTAGTTAATTAACGTATTAATTTTAAAAATTAAAATCCAATAATTAATTATCTGTAATAAAAAATTCCATATTTGCTCATCATGATTACAAAGAGCAAAAATAAGTCATAAAAATCAATACTCTCTTAATTAAATTTTCCGACCATTACAGAAAGATAATTAGTAAAAAAAAACTGGATTTTTCCACTCCGAAAGAGGAAGAAAATAAATACACGGTGGTACATAAAATGACAATAACACGGCAAATAAAATATATATAAATATATTCTCTGCACACAAAATATTAATCCCAACAATTGTCAACACGATCACTTAATATAATTGAATATTCAACAAATAACACTGTCAATCATTTATCACAATTGACGAAATTCATTACACGTGAATGTGACTTTCATACTCAATTATTTTTCTCTATCTATTTATTATTATTATTATTAAAATATTAATAACACATTTCTACATCTCTGATAAGGCTCTGCTGTCTTTAGTAACCAAAAAAAAGACTTTAGTTTTATCGTTTGCACATGTTAGTGCATGCAATTACGTTTGTTTTTAAATCCTACGGTCACCATCACCACCACCACCACTACCACCACCACCACCACCACTTTCACTGTCACCAGCACCCTGACAGCCCTCAATCGAGCTCTCTCATCATCGTGACGATTGACCTCCCGATTCGCGACACACTTTCGATAAAATCATAAACCAAAAAAAACAATCCCAGCTCTCATATGAGCCGAGTCTGCCGGTCTCTCCCTCAATTAACATATATATTATTTATCATTTCAAACTTCAATAATAATAAAAATTCTGATTATTATTATTTAATTCAAAATCCAATGAATGGCATGCCGATGCATGGGAACTTTTATTTCTCCTCCCACTCCTGGGGATCCAACCGCATGTGGATCAGTGATATTTTTTTTACACACTCGATAAATCCGTCACCTGAAATATCGATCCCACACACTTCCAATAATCAATTAAAAAAATAAAAAACCAAAACATTAATGAATTAAAGGATGAATTTGAAATCCTCTTTTCCAAACTCTCATTACCGCGTTAACAATTGTTGTTTACGTCTTATATTTATTTGAATACCGATGGGTAAATTCCCTTTTGCTGAATCCGAATCCTCTGCAGACTCGGCGGGGAGCGAGTGAGAGACCCAGGGAGCGAGAGAGAGGAGGGAAGTAGAGGATAATTGAGAAAAAAAACGAGTTTGAGTTAAAAGCTAAAATAATAAAGCACTGGAAGCACCGTCTATAGTCTACATATATATATTTAGATATATGTATACACCTATACCTATATCTATATCTATATACGTACTGGCACTTTGTGAAGCACCAAATTAATACCGCAATATTGCGTACGCTCACTTCAATCACTGTTGGGTGGCACGGGCGGCAATGCACAATTCAATGCCACATGTACAAGCAATATTTGTCTGTATCATGCATATATATATATATAAATTCAATCCCACTGGCCAATAAAAACCCATTCACTGCCCGAACGAGGATTCACTTGAATAGTTCGTCTCAATTATTCCCGCGGAATTTAATAATCATTTATTTTTACTGCTCATCGGATCGGCTTACACACAAATTATGCTTGTACATATGTAGCTTCAAATATATATAAAAAATTAATCACGGATTAGAAGCACCAGTTTTTAACGTGTCGAGCACCTTCAGCACCGAAAGCACCCTTTTTAAAGCACCCTAATGTATCAGTGATAATATTTAACATTTAGTAAAATAAATCTCGTGATAAATGATATTTATATATTTATATATACATAAAAACACGAGACTTATTTATGAAATGTTAAATGTGTGAATGAATGAGTGAGTGGAGATAAAACGACCAAGAATATATCTCAGATAAAAAGAAAAAACCGATATCAAGGGCAATATATTAATTTATCACTAACGCGGGTTCGATAAATAAAAATGGGGGAATAAAATGTGAATAAAAAATATGAATTTATATTTATTTAAATAACTAAATAAAAGAAATATACGTGATGTGATTACTATAGGTACATTTGAATACCAATACAATCGATTGCGACAGTACTTGTTACTGTTACCAACGTCTATTACTGTTAATATTGTTTAACAATTATCGTAAATCTATTACCACTCAAGAGGAATTGCTGAGGTGTTGTCCATGACAAGAGGACCGGTGGTATTTTTATAGGCCATCTTTTTATTAATAATAATAATAAAAAAAAAAACTTTTTTTTATTTTTTTTTGTAATCACGCAGAGAAAAATGAAATGAGAAATGTACTAATTTTGATTGTGCTGTCGAAGAAATTCTAAACAGGAAGTTGTCGCCAAAAATTTTCATACTCTACTGTAAATATTTATGAGCCGCTGAAAATTTGATGATCCTGAGATTAGCAGACAACTAAAAATTTTCGGATTTTTTTTTAAACAAATCAATGACAAAAAAAAAAAAATAAAAATATGCACATGTAGGAAAATTAAAAAACTACAGGTGCAATTTTTTCAAATTTTTTTTTTTTTATAATTTAACGTCTAAAAAAAAATCCAAAAATTATAAGACATCGGTTTTCAGTATCATTTTTGAAATTAGCAGACAATTAGTTTTCGGATTTATTTTTCAACAGAACAATTACAAAAAAAAAAAACTAAAAATATGCACATGTAGGAAATTTAAAAAACTACAGGTGCAATTTTTTCAAATTTTTTTTTTTTATAATTTATCGTCTAAAAAAAAATCCAAAAATTATTAAGCTTCGGCTAACATCATAATCATGAAATTTTTCATTTCCGACTGATTCCTAATTTAGAAAGATAATTTTCATTACAATAAGTCAATTCCAAGTGTAAAATTTTTTTCATAATGCATATAAATTTTTTGGTGCCACAACTTCCTGTTCAGTTTCGCCGATCGCATAACAAAAATTCTTCCATTCCTCGCCCATTTTTCTCCGTGCACGAGCACCTTGGACGAAATTTTTTTTTCACTTTCCATTGTAATAAAGACCACTTAAAGCTTTACTTATATCACATATATATATTAATTAATTAATTAATTAAAATTAACACATTATATATTATATCACAAAAATTGGTTGGAATGTAATATTTTGTACTAAGGTCGTTTGTTGGCATACACGCTCTATGCATGGGACACGACCGATTATTATTTCATCATGTGTCTGTAAGTTTATCAACATACATATATACAATGTTCTGAGTCGATCGTACGTATTGTCATTATTATATTTATATATTTATATATAAATGCCTATTTTTCACACACTTATATATCTTGTGCACTTACTGTTTTTTTTTTTTTTGGATTTTGATTATGGATACATATTTATTATATATATAAAACAGTGTTGACGAGCGATTGCGCATCTGTATTAATCACCGTCTTGCGCGATAGAGTAAATTATTTATTTAATTTATTAATTAATTATTGTCTTTATTTAACTGTATTATTATTATGATTATGAGGTACTGTAAAAGTTTGGCAGTTTTTAGTCTGCAAAATAAAAATCCCCGAGGGCTGCGGCTTCGGATTGTGATTATTTTTATTATTATTTTATTTTTGTTACAATAAGGTCCTGGTACAAGCATGGTACTGTCTGCCCGATTTAATTATTTATTTAGACGCAATTTAATAATTACTCAGATGGTATATATATATTATACATATTTAAGATAATGTGGGTTTGTAGATGATGCTAGCCATCGCGATGTACAGACGTTAATGTAAATTATATATTTTTTTTTGTTATACTTTTTTCGAGGACTGGTATGGAGTGGGTGGAGAATATGGTCATGGAATGAGAGGGGGTGCGAATAAATCCCTTGCGGTTTAAATCAAAATAAAGGTGGTTTAAAATATATATATAAGAATGGAGCTCGCCCAAAGTTTTCCTGTCCTTAAATGTGTTTTCAGTGAAAAGTACAAATTTATCTGTTGATAAATTATCGTGTACTCACTTAACCGCGAACGCCATCACGGATGTGCGTTAAATTTAAAAATTATTTTTTTTCCTGTTAAATATTTTTAAACCTTTCCTTTGTATATTAACTCCCTTTTTTATTTTATTTATGTAAGCATAATAGGTTTTCCTTTGATATATCTGTTATTTTTAAATAAATGTCATATTTTTTTTTTGCGGGTGAAAAAAAATTTTTAAATAACAGATATATAAATATGAGCCTTTAGTAATTTTCATATATCTATTTTGAGTAGTGTCTGTGCATGCATAAAAAAAAATAATAAATATTTAAAAAAAAAAAAAAATATTCTCACGTCTCCCGCCTCTCTGCAAGCATCCGCGTGAGAGAGGATCGAACAGACCGTTATTTAATAATAATAATAAATAAATATAATGACAATTTTTTTTTTATAATTTTTAAAAAATGAATATTACTATCACTATAATTTTCTGTGCCTCGGCGTTGTCATTTTGTGTCCATGTGAGGATGAGTAAACTAGGATACATGGCCAGAGCATGAATGAGTACGGAGTTAAGAAGCCTGGATGTCCGGACCACGAGGACCCATTAGCATGCGTATGAATGAGCTCATTACTAATATTATAATATTTAATTAATTGGTCGTATGTGTTCATAAGTCGAGTAGATGCTACCCCAAACAACAATCACAAAGTATTTTAATAAATAATAATAATAAAATAGAACTTAACTAAACTAAACGTATATTTTTAAAAATAACGTGAGAAAATTGTTACAAATTTTTATGAGTTTTTTTCCCACTTTTTTTGGCGACTTTTATGGGGGCGCAGAGCTAAAATGTGAGTATCCATTCAACCATTGAAATTCATCGAAATGCTATTTAAATAATTCCTTTTATTTATAATACTAATATTATTCCCTTAATAATTAATTCATTAATTACCCATTTTTTTTGTTTCTGTTGTTGTTAGACAGTCAAAAATCGAGAGTGAATTCGGAGCCGATTCGGAGTTTAAATTTAAAAATAAACCACTCCGAACTCACTCTAGATTTAATCCGCGTTCTCGCCGCGAATTTTTGTGATCCTGAAGTCAGTAGACAGTTAAAAATTTTCGGATTTTTTTATCACCGAATAAATTACAAAAAAAAAAAAAAAAAAAATATGCACATGGAGAAAATTAAAAAAACTACAGGTGCAATTTTTCAAATAGTTTTTTTTTTAAATTCAAAAATTATAAGACGTCGACTAACTTCAGTTTCAAAAATTTTTTACAGTTTTGTTTTTTCTGAGCGTAATTAAAGTACGTGCGTTCCGTGCGCTAGGACAAACGAATTTTTAGCGTACGCTCACTCGAAAGTTGAGAAAACCAACATGATAACCAAGTTCAGCCACTGTAACGTTAAAGCTCGCGATATATTTTTTTTAATTTCGCCTGAATTTAAATTAACATTTATTTACAATTATTACCAGTTACTTTTATTTTGGCTAGCCATCAAAGTCTATTGCCATCCATCTGTGTTGTAAAAAATTATATATATATATATATACATATATACATATAAATATACCGCAATAATTCCTAATTTATTATTATTATTTAACCACTTGTCTGTCGCCACTTATGCAGTTTTGTTGCTAATTAATTATTATTTCCTACCTCTTAATTTAAAAAGTTTAACTAATTACTTATTAATTTGAAGTTATTTTGTTAAGTAAATGCAGAATTTGTAGTAGCTGTGTTTTTATAAATATTTATATTATTGCTCGCGACGTAGGTAGGCAGTGGCAGTGCTGATTTTTTTTACTATTATTATTATTATTAATATTTATTATTAATCCGTTTATGATTTATGTAAATTAACGGTGCAGTTATTAATTATTATTAATCACGTCGGATACTGGATTGTCCATGACGGGCTTTAACTTTTTTTTCACAGGTTTATACATAAATCTATAAATATATATACTCATATATATTCGAATTTATAAATAAATTATAAACTAGCGAGCATGAAAAGTATATAGAACACGAATTTATTTAAAAAAGGACCAAAAAGAGTTCAGTGAAGCACAAATTTGTCATTGCACAGCTTTGCGATGTTTGACGCACATTATTATTATTATTTTTAATTAATTACTCATTGTCCTGTAGATTTTAATACTTTATGTAATATATTTATTATTATTATTATTACTACTTTAATTCTCATCATGGACTCTCCATTACTGCCGTCGGTGAGACAAACGTCCATTTCTCTTTTATAAATAATATATTGACATCATATATTATTGTTAATCATTTATTATTATTATATAAATTATGACATATTAATAACGTAAATTTTATTTTGTTTTTGTAATAGAGAAAAATGTTTTACAAGAAGTAAGAAAGAAAGAATGGTCTTTTTTTAATATTCATACAAATAATAATAATCTGTTGAGTTTTTGTTAATGATAAATTATTGGTATTCAAATGGGGGGTTATTTAGTGACAGGAGTTTATTATTATTGTTAAACAATATTTTATAATTTTAAGAATGACTGCGATTATTTTTTTTATGGCCAATGAATGCTTACGGGGTTTATTTTTATTTTAGTTAAAAAAAAAAGTTAATTTTTTATTTTATTTCAGATATTAAATTTTTCATTTATTACTGATTATTATTTATTTTTATTTGTGTATTTTATATTAATTTATTTTTTTAGGTAATAAGAATTTTTATTGAGTTCCAGTTCACTGATTTTTTATCAATAAAATATTTTTAATTTTTTGTTTTATTTATTTAATTATTTTTGACGTTGAATGAATGAATTTGAATGAATAAGCATGTATAGTTGTATAATTGAGTGTATGTTAACAAATGGTAACTGAATAAACACAAATTAATATTGAGTTGCGTTACAGTGCCAGGAAATCCCCAGGACGTCACAGCAACAGCTTTGAATTCAACGACAATTAGAGTTGAATGGAAACCACCGCGAATTAATGACCAAAATGGCGTTATCAGAGGCTATCATGTTCATGTACAAGAAGTTAGAGAAGAGGTATTGTTTACTGTTATATTCATTTAAAATAGTTAATAACCGGCATCCAACGTAACCCGCGGATTCATAACATTACACGCGTCCAATATTTTTGGACCCGTTGTCAACTTGGTCGCTAAATTGGTCTGATGGTTTTCATAATTTCAAGTCGGTAATACTGAGTCCGGCATTTTGAATTCATTTTGACTATGGGCATATTCCGAAACGCGATGCACTTTGTGTAAATTAATGTTGCGGTGGTGTAATTTCGCCACTTGAATTAACAATTCAAATCCAAATTCAAATAATCTTCATTAAAATTCACTTGAATAATTTTTAAATTTTAAATTTCGCGCCAACTTTGCGCTTTGCATACAGCGCATTTTGTAATGCACCATACTAGACCCGCCATTTTAAATTCGTCAGCCATTTTGAGTTGATAAATTGGAACTAGTTCATACTCAGTAAAGTCATTAATTAAATTAATTAATTTTAATTAAAGATGCGAAGACATTTTTTTATCAATCAGTTGATAATTTAAGAAACAATGACGACATTAATTATTTTTTAAGGGTAAGGATTTGCTGAATGAACCAATACGCCGAGATGTCCACGAAGACGGTGTCCTGGCAATCAACGTCACGGATTTACAACCGGATACAAAGTATTATGTCCAAGTTGCTGCTCTGACGCGAAAAGGGGACGGGGACCGGTCACCTCCTGTGCACGTTAAGACTCCTGGTGGTGTGCCAAATAGGCCACAAGTCAACGTCAAGTACTTAAAAAAATGATTAATTATAAATAATGTTACCGAGCAAGATCATAATTGCGGATAATAATTACTGATAATTATTTTTCGTTTATTCTCAGGGTAATTAATCAAGATCCAATAGTCCTCGAGCTGGAGTGGGCAAAACCAAGTGAACCAGCTGGACAATTAACGGGTTACCGGGTTAAATATGGAATTAAAAACCAAACATTGAAGGAGGAGTTTATCAAAGATATCAATCAGTTTACATTTAAAATCAAAGATGTCGGTGAGTTGTCTACTGATTGGGTTGTCGGCATTTTTAGGGTGGTAGACGGCAATGGGGATATTTAATAATGTTTTTTAAATTTTTCAGAACGTGGAGTTCATTATGAATTCCGTATTGCCGGTGAGAATCAAAACGGAATCGGCCAAGAAACTGTACGTTACTGGGAGAGTCCCGAAGGCGAACCGTCAGGCCCGCCGACGAATCTGACCTACACCTTCCAGACCCAAGACACCGTGTGCGTAAAATGGAGCGAACCCGCGCGACGTCATCGCAACGGACAAATAATCCGCTACGACGTCGAGTTCCACAAGAAAAATGACCACAGCACTATCGAGGCGCGAAACACTACACAAGAACGCGCCGTGTTTACGAACCTCGAAGAGGCTACGGAATATGTGTTCCACGTGCGCGCGCACACGGTTCGCGGCGCAGGACCCTACTCGGAAAAAATAACGATAGTCACCGAGAAAGATATCGGACGCGCGCCTCTGTACGTTAATGCAGTCGCGACTTCTGAATCTAACGTGGAAGTTTGGTGGGAACCCGTTCCAAATCGGGACAAAATAATAGGCTACAAAATATTCTACACGATGACAGCGGTCGAGGACTTGGACCAGTGGAAGCAGAAACTCATCGGCATGACCGAGTCCGCGGACCTCGAAAACTTGGAGCGCGACACTGCCTACGCGATTGCCGTTGCTGCGCGATACAAAAACGATATTTTGGGTCGTCTCAGTCAAAAGGTCACCGTTAAAGTAAAACCTGAAGACGTCCCACTAAACTTACGCGCGTCTGACACCTCAACGCACTCGATGACTCTCTCCTGGACTCCGCCGATAAGACTGAATCCCACGGGCTACAAAGTATCCTTCGATGCAATCAAAGAATTCGTTGATTCTCAAGGAATCACCCAAACACAAATAGTGCCTCGCAGAACGATACGTCTTGACGCGTCCGCGACCACCACGACGATCGATGAGTTGCAGCCGTTCACAACTTACAACGTCAACGTCAGCGCAATTCCCACTGACGGGTCGTACAAACCGCCAGCTAAGATCACAGTGACCACGCAAATGGCCGCGCCTAAGCCTATGGTCAAGCCTGATTTCTATGGGGTCGTCAAGAAAGAGGAGATTCACGTTATTTTACCTCAGGCTTCTGAGGAATACGGACCAATAGCTTATTATTATTTGATCGTTGTGCCTGAGGACAAGGCAACCGCGCACAAACAGCCTGACGAATTTACCGAGGACATGATTACCGGAAAAAATGCTAAACAAGATCCGGAAAACGCCCCATACATTGCCGCTAAATTTTCTCACAGAACTATTCCGTATACTTTTCAATTGGGCAGCGGGGATGATTACGAAGGCTATGTGAATAAAAAGCTAGATCTTACTAAGCGATATAGAATTTTTGTACGCGCTATTGTCGATACTCCCAAAAAGGTAATTTTATATCGACTGTTGATAAATTTTGAGTCTAATTAATGCTCTCTTTGTTTTTTTTTTTTAATTTTCCAGCATCTTTATACGTCGTCACCCTTTTCGGAATATTTATCATTGGACATGAGAGAAGTGCCACCGGGGGATCCACCGAGCCGACCAAACCCCGACAACCCGCCCGACGGAAACCCCGAAGTGTCGGTAACAAACAGCGGACAGGAACCGGGAATGGTTTGGGTAATTGGTCCGGTGATAGCCGCCCTAATGGTCAGCATTTGCATCGTCTTGCTGTTCGTAGTTAGGAAGTAAGTATTAGCTTCAATAAGAGCATGGTCTCTATCAGCAATTCAGTATGAATATTAATTGGCAATAAATATACAATCATACTATTAATAATATTATTTATAAATTTTGGCATTCAACTAGACGCAGACAGCCGTGCAAAGCGCCCGATCAAGCAGCAGTGACGAGGCCTCTGATGGCCGCGGACATAAGTTCAAACCACGCGCCGTCAGATCCCGTTGAGATGCGCCGTCTGAATTTCCAGACACCCGGTATGATATCGCACCCACCGATACCCATCAGCGAGCTTGGGAATCACATCGAGCGGCTGAAGGCCAACGATAACCTGAAATTCAGCCAAGAGTACGAGTCTATTGAACCGGGCCAGCAGTTTACGTGGGACCATTCCAATATGGAAGTCAATACATCTAAAAATCGTTACGCAAACGTTATTGCGTATGACCACTCGCGTGTGATTCTCCAAACAATCGACGGAATACCTGGGTCTGATTACATCAATGCTAACTACTGCGACGGATATCGAAAGCAGAACGCGTATGTGGCGACCCAGGGTCCGCTGCAAGAAACTTTCGCGGATTTCTGGCGCATGTGCTGGGAATTGCGCACCAGCACTATTGTGATGATGACCAAACTCGAAGAGCGGACGCGCATCAAGTGCGATCAGTACTGGCCAACGCGAGGCGCTGAAACTTATGGGCAAATGACCGTCACGATAAGTGACGTTCAAGAACTGGCGACTTACTGCATCAGGACATTCCAGGTTTGTCGCACGGGTTACACAGACCGAAGGGAAATAAAGCAGCTGCAGTTCACCGCTTGGCCAGATCACGGCGTACCGGAACATCCGGCGCCATTTTTACAGTTTTTACGCCGGGTAAAAACGCTCAATGTACCTGATTCTGGTCCGCTCGTTGTCCACTGCAGCGCTGGTGTCGGCAGAACTGGTTGTTTCATCGTAATAGACTCGATGCTCGAACGCATAAAACACGAAAAAATGATTGACATTTACGGGCATGTCACTTGTTTACGCGCCCAACGTAATTATATGGTACAAACGGAAGATCAGTATATATTTATACATGACGCGTTATTCGAAGCGGTAATTTGTGGTTTCACAGAAGTGCCAGCACGTAATTTGCACTCGCACATACAGAAACTTATGCAGACCGAATTGGACAACATAACGGGAATGGAACTTGAATTCAAAAAACTGTCAAACATAAAAGCCGACTCGACGCGATTCATATCCGCGAACTTGCCCTGTAATAAACACAAAAATCGGTTGGTTCATATTCTGCCTTATGAGTGTACGCGAGTTTGTTTGCAGCCGCAACGTAGCATTGAAGGATCGGATTATATAAATGCGAGTTTCATCGATGGTTATCGTTACCGCTGTGCTTACATCGCGACTCAAGGGCCGCTTAATGAAACCACCGACGATTTCTGGCGCATGCTCTGGGAGCACAACTCGACGATCGTCGTGATGCTGACCAAGTTGAAGGAGATGGGCCGCGAAAAGTGCCACCAGTACTGGCCGTCAGATCGCTCTATCAGGTATCAGTGCTTCGTGGTCGACCCGATCGCCGAGTACAACATGCCGCAGTATATACTCAGGGAGTTTAAGGTCACCGACGCACGAGATGGCGCCAGTCGCACGGTGAGACAGTTCCAGTTCATCGACTGGCCGGAACAGGGTGTGCCTAAATCCGGTGATGGGTTCATTGACTTCATTGGACAGGTGCATAAAACAAAAGAACAATTTGGACAGGATGGCCCTATTACGGTCCACTGTAGTGCGGGTGTTGGTAGAACTGGCGTTTTCATCACGCTGAGTATTGTTTTGGAGCGGATGCAGTATGAAGGAGTTGTTGATATCTTCCAGACAGTTAGAATATTACGTACGCAACGTCCTGCTATGGTTCAAACTGAGGTAATTTTCTTTTTTTTTTATTAATTATTTCTCATAAATTATTTCTAGTCCGCGATTTTTTATTTCGGAAGCGATCGGCAGTTTCGGGTTAAAAAAAAATGCGATTTTGCTGCTACGAAATTTGTTTTTGCGTAAAAAAAATGTTTAAATAAATAAATATTGTAAATAATTGATTATAAATCAGTTAGAAATTTTTTCTTCATACCTGTACCGACGTTTGAATTTTTGCCCTGTTTAGAGGAAAGAAAGTCGTTCTTATTTTTATGAGAAAATAATTTTAAATAATAAAAACTAGCGCATGCGCCATTCTTCCCATAAATAGAGCCATAAGTTTAAATTTTAAAGGGCAGATCGGGTGAAAAATTATATACAGACTATGGAGGAAGGTAAGAAATTCTGATCCGCGTGTTTGAAACATTGAAATTCACTCTTATTAATTATTCTTTTTACTTGCGCGGTAAATTTAAATATTTGAAAAACAATTCAATAGAAATTGGAAAAACTAAAAATCGTACGTTAAAATAAAATGGCGGCAGAATATACTAGAAAAATATTTAAAAAATTAAAAAAAAACACGTAAGTGTTTGAACAAACCTTGGTGGAGAAATAATATGCAGAAGGGTGTCCTAATACACTTGGAGATTTGAATTAAATTGCTCCAAGTGTACTTCAGCTAAAAAAAACGTCACTTAACTGCTATTTCCCACCAGACGATGCCAGATGAGTTTGCTCAGGAACTCCGAAGTTATCAGCATCAGCAATCCGCAACACTATACACTAGCACTGAACACTCAACACTTAACGACACCACAAACACTGCGCGATTTAAATTTTACAAACACGGCACATTTTAATAAAACAATTACTATGAGCAATAAATTTTATGGATGATTCCGTGAATTAACTGCAATACTGTTCCTATTTAAATGTAAAGAAAGATCTGGACTACTACTGCCGTTGATGATACTGACTGCCGCTATCGAACCGTCAGTTGAAACAAAGCAATCGATTTTGCGATTCATCGACCGCCCCCCACTTTAACAAAAATTTGAACGTCGAGTGCAGCAACGCACAGTAGCGCCATCTTGGCGCAAAATTTCAAAACTGAAATTGAATAATTTTATGAAAATTTATTTGTGTCAATAATTATATTAATTAATAAGTATACTCAAAATTTATTATTTTCATAATTAATTTATTAATTATTCTTATTACTCGCGCGGTAAATTTAAATATTTAAAAATAATTTATTAGAAATGGGAAAAAAATTAAAAATCGTAAGTAAAAATAAAATGGCGACAGAATATGATAGAAATATTTAAAAAAACGCGCGAAAATTGTGTTGATACTACGCTGCACTTGCACGAGTTTAAATTAACCCGTTTTTGACTGGCTGCTGACACTGAAACTTTAAATACCATTGCAAGTAATGATGAAAAATCTAGTGTATAACCTTAAATATACTGTTGATATTGTAGTTTATAATGAAATATTAAAATATATGAATAAATTTTTGTGTTTAGGATCAATATCAGTTTTGTTATCGTGCTAGTTTGGAATACTTGGGATCATTTGACCACTATGCCAACTGACAAGAAGAAATCCGCGAGCCAAGAGAACCAACGAGAGACCGAGGAGAGCGTCACATAAGAAGTCGTGAGAGTACTGGCGAAAGAGCTAAGATACGCCGAGTTTAGTTTATCTCAGACAATTTAAATAAATAAATTTTTTATTAATAATTAATATCAATACCATAAATTAATAAAAATAGTTAACGCTTATGACGGTTGAGTCGTTGTGTTTGCAAGCTCGTCGGGTTTTTAGAGGTTACAAAGTTACGGACAATTACCGGTAACAATACTACGGGGTTTAGAGCACTTTGATGATTTAAAATGTACTTGACAACCATCAATTAATTCAACTCCCATTATATGTTTTTTATTAGTTTTTTTTTTTTTTTAATTAACAAACAAATCAATTATGTCTATCAGTATATAGAGAAAGAGTAACAATAATTATTATAATTAATCATTAATTAAGTCGTTCAATTAAAGAAGACTGCCATTGGGCGCGCGGACCGGTATTTTTAAATTTAAAACGTCGAAATAAAATAATAAAACCGGTGACACGTAATGTTTCTTTTGAAACAGAGCCTTAAAGAGTTTCGATGCGAGCAAATAAAATAATTGTCCATAAAAATAAATAAATAATTTACAAGGAGCCCTCCGTCTATAGATTTTTCTCAGTTAATAATTATCATAGTGTAGCTATTAATTAATTAATTGATAAATATTATTATTAATTATAAATTATAAATTATTGTAGATAATGAATGGGAGTTAATCGAAAAGTAATTAAGGTAGTAGGCAATTAAATAATCGAGTCGACACATATCGGTATGGAAATTGTTTTTCAGGTTTTATAAAAAAATAATAATTATAATAATAATGAATTTATTAAACGCTCCTTTGTACTTGTCATTATAGACTGAGGTACTTATACTTAAAACGGTAATATCTTGAATCAATCCAAATATCGAGCCCTTTTTACCCGCTCTCTTTTTTAGAAGGATTTAAAATTTTTATCAAATCGTTTATTATTATCTAATTACAAAATAGTTTAATTGATAATTAATTCAATCAATCTTTATGAGTGTGAGTGTAGCAGACAGACAGATTTTAAATTATTAATAAGTATAGTAAATAATTAATAAAATTAAATTTAAAAAAAATGCGCATTTTTTAAATGTTCAAATTAATAAGTGCATTTTTTTTATAAATATTTTTTAAATTATTTACTCTATTCATTTAAAATTTTAAATTTTTCTGATGTCTGCTACTTTCACTCATGCAATCTTTTGACAGTTTTTTAAAATAAAATCGTTAAATATTTAAATTAACGCCGACAATTTTTTAATTATTAACACGACGTGTGACGATCGTTAGAATAATTTTTTCGGTATTTTGTAATTGGTCGCTATATGACGGAAGTTAAAATTTCCTGTGGTAAAATCACCTGAAATTATTTTAAATTAAATTGTATTTTTTATCAAACAATCAATTAAATTTTTATTTATTTTATTAAAATTTTTTTATAATAAAATAGCATTCCATCAAATTTTTAATAAAACGTAATTTATAATTAGGGTCCATGGGTAAATTTTACTGAAATTATTGTAGGTCTTTTATTTAATTTTAAACTCGAGTAATTTTACCGCGCGGTTATTTTACAGCGAAGGAACGGGGGTATTTTACCATGGGGTTAATTAGACAGTTGTATAGAGACTTAATCAACAAACTAATTTGTGCTCATTAAAAAAAATTAAAAAATTGCCATACTGCCAAAATCGACAATGCTATTGCCAATATGCGGAAAAACTTAATTAATTAAATAATTGGAATGTCATTAATATAATTATAAATACTACCAATAAATCTTAGGTAGCTAACAATTGATATAATTGTTATAATTATAGTTTTTAATAATAAATTATAAATAATTATGAAAACGCCATTAGGTCACGACTAACGAAATGAATGAATGTCATATAAATGTGTACGGTGCCTATATGTGTATTTAATTATAAATTATTATTTTATTGTATGTAGCGAAACGAGAGACAGGATTTATTTTATAATAATAATAATAATAATAATATAAATAGTTATTAATTATTAATTATTGATATTATTATTATTTTAATAATTATATTAAATCGATTTGGATAAGAGCACTGTATGTTAATTGCACGCAACGTCACTTCCAGGCCTCTGATTTTATTTTTATAACCGCATGTACAAAGTTACTATTTTTACTCATAAAGTCATTAATTATTTCAATTTATAAATTTAATAATTAGTGGTTTTTAATAAGGAGATCAGTAGATCCATTAAATTTTGAAACTAATGTTGAAAATTTTTGATAATTAAATTTATAACTTTATGAAAAATATCTAAAGTTAAAATCCGGGAAGAAAATACTCAAATATGATCATATATGAAGTCAAAATGATCATATGTGATCATATATCATCAGATATACAGCTGTATTTACGTTTATAGTTTTGTATAATTTATATGATTTTAGATTTTAATATATATGTAAATCTATACGATCATATATGACTGGTCATATTTGATCAAATACAAAAATTAGCAGTATC
Source organism: Microplitis manilae (assembly GCA_030273425.1). NCBI lineage: Eukaryota > Metazoa > Arthropoda > Insecta > Hymenoptera > Braconidae > Microplitis > Microplitis manilae. Next base: position 3,707,647 of record CP092726.1, read on the forward strand.
TGATATATGAAATTATAAACTCTGATACAGTTAAATATTTGATCATATATGATCACATATCAGACATGACACAGAATTTACGTGTATAGCTTCATATAATTTATATGATATCAGATTTAATTATATGCATAAATTTATATGATCATATATGACGTCATTTCTGAGTATATACAGAATATAGCAATATCTGATAATATATGAAATAAACACTGATACAGTTTAATATCTGATCATATATCATCAGATATAATCTGATTTATATGATATCAGATATGATCATATATGAGCATATATGACCACTAGACGCTAATAACCGTAATATCTGATAATGTATAAAATTAGAAGTGCCGTTGTAATTTTGTACGTTAATATAAGGTCATATATGATTATATTTGAAGTTATATGATCATATAAAATTATTTCTTCCTGGTAATTTTTAGCCTGTATGGACAATAAACAAATAATTCTTTATACCCTGTTCAAAAAAGAAATTAATCGTATATTTTTACGATAGCAATTAACTTAATAATTAAAGTATTGAAAAATTTGTTCATTTATTTTTTTTGCTTAATTATGAATTGTTGACTTTATTAATTTACTTATTAAAGCGGACAGGGGCCAGAAGTTGCGATTAATGTGTACATAAATGCACCGTCTGTCATGTTTAGTGTTAAATAATGTACGTTGATAAGATAAAAATAATATATAAATAGATTTATATATATATATATGAATATATAAATATATAAATACAAATAAATAAAAATAAATATAAATATATAAATATATTATGAACATTCTAAAAGAACAAATTGAACAAAGAAGAAAACAATGATATGAAAAATAGGTTATGGTTTGAACAAAGCATCCGGCTTAGATTTAAAACAATGATGAAAGAATAATTAAAATGGATAGTTAAAAAACGCACTGTTATATTTTAAAAAATATCATGAAGCCCGTAAAAGTTTAGCTTATTTAATAGATTTTTTATATTGCGTAATATCATCTTTTTTATATATTTTTACGATATAAAATTTACATATTATATAAAATTATTTACGCGATTAATGACAGTTATTAATTGTATTAAACAATTGATGTAATTGAATTTTTTCTCGGAATAATTAATAATCGAGGGTAAAATAGATTTATTTAATGTATTAATATTACGATTACGTATTTACGGTTAGTTAAAGTTTTAATTGTTAGCGAACAAACTTCGATCTATCCAGTACTTGTATTTGTGAATAACGCATTTAATATATGTAAATTTATTTAGGGTACGTATAAGTCAATTTAAAACTTCACTTAAAGCCACTAATTTATATTTTATTTATCTTTTAATGGACTTGAGTATTTTATCGTGTATCATGTGTAATCTAGTCGAAAAGTCCATTCATTGTTTCGTTGATAATTTTCTTGAATTATTAATTCATCATTAATCATTTTAATCGATTGTTCAATTGGCATTGAGATTTTTATTCCGAATTCGACTGCAGAATTATCAAAGATAGCAAATAAAATATATAAATTGAACTAAATTCGAAATTTGATTGTAAATATGGGAATTTAAAATTGCGCGGTAAAATATTTTTTTCATTTATTTAAAAAAAAACTAAAAATTATCTATTAAAATTTACTGATTACGAGTTTAGTTTTAAAATGCCACTAAATTTATACTAAAAAAATTATAATACAAACAACTGACCGCCATTTTGAATAAATTAACCAATAAAATTAATGGAAATAAATCTTAACCTAAATAAACTGCAAAATAAAATAAAATGTTGGCTTTAAGTGTCGAATGTCAATCATAACTTATTTTAAAACAAACAAAACAACAATACTGCCAATTGTTTCATATATTGACAACATATTAATGAATTTTAAAAAAGTTATATTTGACTTCTTATCCATTCCATGTCAATGTATTTTTTTTTCTATACTTTTATTATCATTTTTTATTTAAATATAAATTTATATTGTATTCAATTGTATAATTTTTAATATATCAATTAATAAGTAATTATTAATATTTAATTAATTAATTAATACATCAGTTAATTTTGAAAAATCATATTCTGGCGATTCCATTTCTCAACGATATCTATTATCAACACACAAATAAAAAAATAAAAATGTCTTTCACTGTTTGTTAATTAAACAAAAAATCCTAACCTTGAATTTTTAATAAATTGACTTGAATTTTTTTGTTTGATTAAACATTTTAATTAACTAATTTTTTTTAAACTGTGTAAAGATTTATTGCATTAATCGAAATATTTTTATCGTAATCTCATAGTCTATTGTAACAAAATAAACTGTTATATCATGGAATTATAAATACTAATAACTAATTAATTCATTAATTAATTGATTAATCAATAATAATAATAATCCATGTGAAATAATTGAGAGCAGCGTTAACTTTTACGAGTGATGTAAAAATAGCAATTTGAAATATAAAATAAAGTTAAATAAATAAATAATAAAATAAATTCTGGGGATTTTTAAAAATAACGTTGAGATAATGGATAATTATTTTGTGATACTTTCTTGCCAGAAATAAACAACAACAGGCTGAGACAAATATATTTAATAAAATAAAATAACAAATGTTACTCATGGACAACAAGACGAATGAAATTATTGTGTAATAGAAATAAATAAATTAATAATTAATTTAAATATTATGAGGATTAATGATGTGAAGAAGAATACCATGTACATTATTGTATTGCCTTTGGCATAGAATAGAAACTAACAGTGTAATGTCTTGTTATTTATTTATTATCCTCCACAATTATAATTGTTAGCCAATCATCATTATTCATTTCCTTGCGAGCTAGTGAACGCAGTCATTATTTATGAGTAATTATTTACATTTTTTTTTTATTATAAACTCGGTTTACTTTTGTTTTTATTTTATTACGAATGCTCCATCAGATCATGGAAGATGGCGACTGACTAGGTGCCGTTGGCGGGCTCTTGGTCATCATTGACGACATCACCTGCAATAAATAATTATTTATTTACTAATTAATCATTTTTCTAAGCGAGCCCACTCTGTTTCAACAAAATTTCATGATTAATTTTTTTTTTTTCGATAAGTAAATATGAGTAAAGTGTTCCCAGAGAGTAAGACACCGTCGGTTTTTACCCCCACTATTTAAAAACAAGCCTAACATTACAAACCGAAAATTTCCGACAATTCCCGACGGCGACTTTAATTATCGTCATTACTTTCAACATTGAGCCCTGAGTCTAGATTTTTTATAGAATCTCTTAGACGGTGATCTTGATCGAAATTAGCGTCTAAGATCGTACCGAAAGTAATAACTTCCCTTTCATTTAAAATTTTCCGTTTTCACAACGAAAAGTTACGAATACGTACATTTTGCAATACTTGTTTTTTAAAATAATCGCTCGTCGCAGCAGATAAATTTTGATCCTTGCCCATTTTGCACTTGATATATCCATAAAGATTCGCGCCATTTAGCATCGTCGCGATGCAAACAATTAGCAGCCATTTTATTTTAAGTCCAAACAACGCGACGATAAAAAACAAACACCATAACAGCGGGCAGATTATCAGCGATAGCCAAAATATTCTTGCTTCTGACGGGTTGATGCGGTTCTGCTGGCGACCCTGGAAAACGGGCACATAAAAGTTTCAACTTAACAAATTTAAAAAAAAAAAAAATACAAATGAATATTTATATAAATAGTCTAAACCTTTCGTGATTCGTATACCCAATGACTCTTTCCATCATCATCGACGTAATTCCACCATCTTAACCCTACCATCAATCTACCGGTTATATTTTTAACTGTCCAGAAATCCATCGACAGCAACAAAACGACGACAACAAAACTGGCAATGAAACTGTCAGAGAACCAGGTGCAAAACATATAAACTATTATCGCTGCTGACCTAAATGCCAAGTGGAAAAATGTCACATATGGATGCCTACAAAAAAAACCAGACAATTAATAAATTAATTAATTAATTATGATCCTGAAGTCAGCAAACAGGTAGCAACTTTTGGATTGTTTTTTTTCAGCAAATCAATTACAAAAAAATAAAAAATAAAAATATGCACATGTAGAAAACTAAAAAATCTGCAGGTGCAATTTTTTGAATTTTTTTCTTTTCTTATAAATTATCATTTTTTCAAAATTCAAAAAGTAGATGGCTAACTTCAGTGTCATTATTAAATGAGTGCGAATGTAGCAGATATATTAATTTTAAATTGCAAATATACGAATTAAACAATAAAAAATAAAAAAATTAAAAAAATGCACTTACTGATTTTTAAATTCTATAAATGTGCATTTTTTTAATTTTATCGAATTTAAATTTAATTCAGTTATTTTGAAATTTTAAAATTTACAATTGTCAGTTACATTAACACTCATCACAATTAGTTAATTTCAAATATTAAAAAGTATAAAAAAATACTTCAGTTTTCCACTTCGTACTTCATCTTCTTCTCCAAAAGCAACAGTATCGTCATCCATCAGTAATGGGACCTAAAATAAAAAAACTGCTGGATAAAAACAATAATTTAAAAAAACAATGGTCCCATTAACAATGACACTGAAGTTAGCCGTCTAATAATTTTTGAATTTTTTTTTAAAGCAGTAAATCATAAAAAAAAAATATTTAAAAAAATTGCACTTATAGTTTTTTAAATTTTCTACATGTGCATTTTTTTAGTTTTTATTTTTTTGTAATTCATTTGTTAGTAAAAAAATCCAAAAATTGTTAATTGCCTCTTAACTTCTGAATCATCCATAAACAGACATTTAAAAATTTCTGGTTTATTTTTTTCATTAAATCAATTGCAAAAAAAAAAATCTAAAAATATGCACATGTAGAAAATTAAAAAAGCTACAAGTGCAATTTTTTCAAATATTTTTTTTTTTTTGCAATTTATCATTTTAAAAAAAAATCAAAAAATTATCAGACGTCAGCTAATTAGTATCGTAAAAAAAAATAGTTACTGACGGCCTTTTGTTGTCAAAATTAAAATAAATATAAAAACCCTGACCTTTTTATCAACTCGTCAATAAAATAGTTAATTTATTGTTGTTAATTACAATAATAACGTAAATATAATTATCATGTGAAGTAGACAATATGTAAGGATGTAAAAATAAAAAAAGTAAATAAATAGATAATTACCGTAGCAGATGCCATCATTGATCACTCACGGGAACTTTAAACCCACGTCAATCTTATTTTCCTGTAAACAGATTGCAGAATACATCAGCTGTTGGCTGTTGCAGTGAGTGCGCATGTCAGTAAAACAAAATTACGTCACAGTGGCGCTCAAGTTCCGAACTTGAATAAACGTCATCAAGATGGCGGAACTTGGTAATTCTTAATGATATTTAATAAGAAAAATAAAAATTATCGTCTGTGATAATTTAATTTTCACGCTAAAGTAATAAAATATGATTTATAAATGTACTTATTTTTTTTTTACATGGAAGTAAAGAGAAAATTGGTACTATTAAATTTATGTAACGATTTATATTTTATTACCTTGCATACATATGGTTATTTTTTAATGATTGAGAAAAAAAATTCAAGGCTAAATTTGAAAAGTTGAAATTTATTTGTATTTTAAGGAGAAGGTTGACATTAAATCCTTGATATTAAGAGAGCGAGTTTTTAATTATGAAATTAATAATTTAAATTAATATTTCAAATATTGACATTTAATTGCACAAGTCAATCGCGAATCACTGGGTCGGCTCTGATTAGCGGTTAATTATTGGAATATTTTATTACTTATATAAATTAAACATTGTTATAAAGTGAAGTATTTAAATTTATGTTTGAATAACTGAATAAATAAATTTAAAGTTGACAATAATTGAGATTGAAAAGAAGAGTGCATAATTTAGTGTCCGTTGTAACAGTGAGTTGTTAAATTTATTTAGTTGGCTTTGGTCAAAAATTTTGAAGATAATTGTGTATATTTTCCAGTCAGTGGGATAAGTTTGTAGTGAAACGAGTTACTCTATAAAAGTAAGTCTTATATTTAAATAATACGAATTATAATAATTAAAAATTTTACGATTTTGAAGCTAGCAGACAATTAACAATTTTTGAATTTTTTTCCAACGAATCAATTATGAAAAAAAACTAAAAATATGCACATGTAGGAAATTTAAAAAGCTACAGGTGCAATTTTTAAAATAGTTTTTTTTTTTATAATCTATCGTTTTTAAAAAAATTCAAAAATTATTAGACTTCGGCAAACTCCAGTATCGTTATTTAAATTTTATTGAAATCTTATTTTAAAATCAGAGTATTTAATAATAACATGTGTTGAACATTTATTTATTATTGTTAAGTATTAATTAATTATAATACATAGATATTTTTTTAAATTATTTATTAGTATGAACAATTTTTTTTTTTAATTGAAAAAATGAATTTTTAAATAGTTATTATTTTGTTATATAATTATCATATGTTTGCTTAATTCAGTATAACAATAATTAATAAGTGTGAATTTAGCAGACATCAGAAAAATTTAAAATTATAAATAAATAGACTAAATAATTAATAAAATAATATTTATAAAAAATACACTTATTAATTTCAAAATTTTTTAAATGCTCATATTTTTAAAATTCAATTTTATTAATTATTTACTCTATTTATTTATAGTTCAAAATTTGTCTGACGTCTGTCACATTCACATTCATCAATAATTATGCATTTATTTAAGACAGCAAACAAATTTTGAATTAAATTAAACTCACAGACAATAATTAAAATAAAAAAAAAAAACTTTTTATTGATTTTCTAAATTCCTGACAGAAATAAATTTTTATTTTTAAACTTTTATTCGTCTGAGAAAATATTTTCTTTATACACGTCCAACAATTAAATTTACATCACTTGTTTGAATGAAAAAAAAAACAACTCGTCCTTTAAATTTAAAAAATTATTTATTTTAAATAAAATACTAATTCTTGAATTTTTTAATTCAAATTTACTCTTTTCAGCTCTAAAATAAAATCACCATATCAATATATATATATTAACTAAGACCTATAATAATAAATGACATTAAATTACTTATTAAAAATTTTAAACTTTTAAAATTCCCGCTATTTGTGATTTTCAAATTTCGCGCTCTATTACAAAACTATCTATTGGGCAGTTTCAACCCCCATTTTTGATGCGCAAGAGACATTCGAGCATCAACTTTATCTCATATATATAATATATATGCATATATACAAATATATACACATATCTATACACTTATATATACGTCAGTAGAGTTTAAGTAAAAGCCTCGCGCAGTAATAAACTAATAACCAATACAATGTAGTGAAATTAATATAATTAATATATAATTGTATATATTTATATATTTTCGGTGGTGTAAAAAATAAAATAACCCAGCAAAGATACTTTTTTAACTCATAAATAATAAAAATACCGGAGAATCCTCGAGACATTGACACTGGTTAGCAAAAAAAAATGAAAGCTCTTTTAAAATATTTGTTATCTAATTTAATTGTCTGATAAATTATTATAATTTTAAAAGTTTAAGTGAATGACTAAAGAAACAACATAATGAATATTTTAAAAATCCAATTGTTATATATTTTATAGGTGATAAAAAAATGACGGTCTCGGTACACGTGTAAACTGATAGAATAAAACAAGTGAATGGTGTGTGGGTTATCCAGTATAAGCTACAAGTACTAGTATTGGTATCAGTCTTGATGTTGATGTTGGTGTTGGTGATAGCAATTAATTGCCCACCGTTTGTATTTGTGTATTAGATGTAATGTACTGAGAAGAGACAAGAGACCCGAGCTGGTAATGTATGAATGTGAAGAGAGGATAATGTGGCTGTGGTTGGTTCAGACTCGGAGATAATATAAAATTACTTGGGGGACTGCCGATGCTGATGGTGAGACAACCAGCTTAATGTAATTGTTGTGCTGGGTTTTTAGTACTACTCAATCAACTGTTGGCCCAACGATACCCATCACCTAGAACCTATCATAGATAGATAAATATTATATATTTTATTTATATTTATTTTACTGATACTGGTACTGGTACTAGGACTGGGACTAGGACTAGGACTGGGACCAAGACGGACGGTTTAAATTAATTAATTTAAAATTTGGTGATTTATTTATTTGGAAGAAAGATTAAAATGCTGAAGGGTTACACCCCGGTTACACAGGCCCTGCTGGGCACACTATTCACCTGGGGATTGACTGCTGCTGGTGCTGCTGTTGTTGTCGTCATTCAAGGCAAACAGGTAATTATTCTTTGTTTTTTTTATTTTATTTGTTGGTAAGAAGAGACCTAGTACCTGATCGGGTCCTAGATCTTTTACTTTATAATTAAATAATTTATAGTCTTGGTAAAAATTCCTGGTCAATAATTTCTAAGCAAAAAATTACTCAACTGAAGATCTGCAATCACAAAATTTATAATTTTTTATCTTGGTAATTTTTGTGATGATTTTTGATCCAAGGATTTTGCTCGAGGTTATTTTTGACAGGCCCATAAATTGTGAGATTCGAATCTCGCTCTAAATTATTTATTATCTTTAAAATTAATATTTAGTTACAGCTAAAAATAAATTTTTTTTGTTTATAACTTCGAGTTCATTGATTTTTTAAATAACAACTTTGTTATTTTATCGATATATTGAGTAATTATCAGCAAGTCAACACATTTATTAATAAATTAATTAATAAACTTTAAACCGCAGTAAGATAACATTAGTTACTTGAATTTTTGGTTTTAATTTCTGATTAATTATTAACTCACGTATAATAAATTACAGGGAATTTATTTTTTTAAAATGATATGGTCTCGTTGTAACGCCGGACTATGTTGGCTACCTGAGGAAATTTGAATAAATATTTAAATGATTACTGTGGCCGTAGGAATTTTTTGAACGTTGGGTTGCATGTCATAAGGGCGCATAAATTTTTCGTCTTCTAGGCACCCGGGAACTTCAAGGTGTCCATAAATTTTTTGTTCCCTCTTATTGTTCCAGGGAACAGTAACAGGAACCATAAGGGCTTTAAAAAATACAGAATCGAAATTTTTAAACTTCTGTGTAAAGTACGATTAGAAAATGAAAAAAAATTCAGTACGCTCTTATGCTTTTTCAAAAGAATCTTTTGCTAGGAGCCCTTACGGCATCTGCAAGACGACATTTTTATTCAAATTTCCGCTAGGTGGCGAATATATTCCGATTTCGCTATGACACCATGGTAAAATTAACCAATAATTTAAATTGTAATAAAACATTTTGAATTCGCTGCCATTAAAATTCCTAATCGCGGTTTTTTATTTAAATTCAAATTCAAATTCAAATTCAACTTAAAACCAGATTAAATTCGAACGGCTTCACTGGGATTTGAACCCACGCCTTAGACCGCACGGTGGCCATTGTTCTATTAATCTACTGACGGTGGCACCATCACTTCTTTTGGTTAAAAACTCAGATTAATGAATAGTGATATAATTTTGATGAATTTCAGAGAAAACTGCTGGACATCAGCTTGGGATTTGCTGCGGGCGTGATGCTGGCCGCCAGTTTCTGGTCTCTGTTAGCGCCGGCGATCGAAATGGCAGAGGAGAGTAAACTTTACGGTGAAAATGGTGAATTTGCATTTGTGCCAGTCGCCGTTGGATTTTTAATCGGCGCAGCGTTTGTTTACGGAACCGATTTGTTGATAACATCTCTAGGAATTCAGTCCCCAAATGTGCTATTAGCAATGCAGTCAGTCGGTACGAAACAAAGACGCAAAAACCTCATGATGAATGATGAAAGAAAAGTTAAAAGTGACAAGGATTTAGACACTATTAATAATGTAATTAGTGGCGTACAAATAACCAGTGGCAATATTTATAATGAGTCCACCACAATCGATGGTATTGCTAATTACTTTTTTTTTTACTTTTTTTTCGTTGTTGTTTCTCAAGTATCATACAATCTACAAGGCACTGTATTGAAAAACAATAATTATTTTGCCAACAGACACGGTCAATAAGATCAGTACACGATTAGTTGCACATTTATGCTTTTATTTTATTTGTTACATATATATAATTATACTTGCTTTAACTAACATATATTATTGACTAACATATCAGCATGACTAATAATGTAAATAATAATAATTATTATTAAAAGCTTGGCTTATGCGCTTATTGATTAGTTTCATTCGAGGAACTGGCTTTCGAATAGTGGAAATTAATTTTCAAGTGCACTGTAAGGAATTATGTTGGGTATTCAGTGTGTTTGAATAATTTTTAAAGCCGAGAATGAAGGGCGGGAGTACAAACTTCGAGACTGGAAGCTACATTTTTTAGTGCTGTTACACTTTTCTCCCAAGCTAACAAAGATAGCTACAAATTTTTCTGTCAATTGAAGATAAAAATATGAGTAACGCAAACTTGGTAGTTTTTAAAAATTATCGCCTGAAACAAAATCCCGGAAAATAAAAAAAATTTATCAGTTTTCCATAAACTTAAATCTTAAAGCCGCGTTTTAAATATTTAAAATGATAATATATAAATTTTAATTAGACTTAAGGTGTCAAAAAAGTCTTTAAGAATTTTTCTAACTCAGATAAAAGTCACTAGCTATTTTAGTTTTATAAAAAACTCTACCGGAAGTTGCCGCGAGCATCCACTTTAAGAATTCAAATAAAAATATTTAAATTTTCATAAAATCAAAGCCGGCTGTCCTTCCGCGGTTCCCGCCGTTAAAAATGCGCGTAAATTTTCTGTCAGCAGCCTCACAAATAATAAACTATCCCTTCACAATAAACGATAAAAAATTTTCCAAAGCTTTTCCCGAGTTTCAGGTGAATTTTCCTTTGAATCAGAGGATTGTTGCCACACAGCAAATATTTTTTTTCTCAAGCCGTCTAGTTAATGTTAAGGTCGTTTGACAGTCGTGTTTCTTGATACTCACCCGCAGCAAATATATACATACATAGATATGTATAAAATGTCATAAACTTTCCATAAGTAAACTTTCTAAACAAAGGTTCCCGTACAAAGAATTTGAATGCTCACAAATAATCCATCCCACCTCATTAATAAAAAAAAGTAAATATTCCCACGTGTTTTCCACTTTCTCAAAATCTTCCGAGCTCCTCAATCCATTCAATAACAATAATAATGACTGTTAGCTATTACTAATTCTTAAGTAACAGTCACTAAATTCCAAATGCAGTCTTGGCCAACAAAAAGAAACTCATTAATCAATCAAGCGCCCGAGTGATTTCCCAAATAAATTACACTAAATATTTTTTTTACAAACAAAACAGTAAGCTTGAACTCAGTTATTAACAAAACTGATCTCATTGACTTAGTCTCCTGGTCTATTTATTTAAAATTACTATTTATTTAAGTATGTCACTGTTACAATTCTATCTTTAGTGTGTTAAATTATTCAACAAACAATAATCTGCTTAAAGTGTGTACTGAAAAAATCTATATAACTTAATTATTACTAATTACTCCTTACAACTTCTTTAGGTTTTTATGAGCAAAATACCCGACGACGAGTACCTGGATCCGTATCCCGAAATTCTGAGATCGGCGAACAAGGTTGTGTGTACGAAGACCCCGGAATTGAGGCGAAAAACAATCAGTGGCGACGTATTGTTCTACTGGTCGTCGCTATTACGGTGCGTTGATGATTTTAAATACTAAATAATCTAATGCAGTATTTATATAGTCATATATTTATTCATTTTAGGTCCATAACATCCCGGAAGGCCTCGCAGTCGGTGTCGGTTTCGCTGCCGTAGGCAGCAGCGCATCAGCGACATTCGAAAATGCTCGGTGAGTTATAATTCTATTTTTATCTAATGATTCTTTCATTTACGAGCGATCATTCTCTGGATTTAATTATAAAAATGATAAATAACTAAACGTTATTAGATAATTGATAAGATAAAATCAAATGCTCGAGTAGTTATCACTAAATACGTTGGAAATAATATTTTAAAAATATACTTATACGCAGTCTATTAATTTTTTAAAATTATTTACCAGAGAAAATTGTCGCTATTATAGATAACTGTTGAGGATTATTCAAATATGCACGTGCTGTTGTAGCTGTTTCCCAGTGTTGCCATAATTGCAACTCGAAAATGTATATAACCTTCATTTCGAAACTTTTATTATTTTATGATAATTAGGATTATGTTGCATATATGTACGATTTCAACAACCAAATTTATATTATTTTATCACTTGGATAATTATTGACTGTTCAGTCGAGTGGTATTTTATTTATTTATACAGAGCTCATGCATGACACCTGCACTATAGTGACTATAGAAAGTCAGGTTGGTTTAGTCGGTTCCTGTGTCGAAAAATTTAATTTGTTTTAAGGACATTCTCAGACAGTACTCCCACTTTTTGAAAATATTCAACGACCTTGAACTGTCATAACTGTATGAAAATTTTATTAATTGATTTCATGAAAATGACAGCATTAATTGAAAAAAGGGGAACGCAGTTATAATTTCGATTATTCAATTGCATTTTTTATTTGTATTTAGTTAACATGTGAAATTTAGTTTAGTTTAAGCCGCCTCTAGATCAAAATCAGACTTTTCTCATAATACTTTGTCTTCTTCTGTTTGTACAGAACAGAATCAGACTATTACTGTCTATTATTTTTATTAGTGTTTTCGATCGTCACTGGATCTAAAACAGCTTAAAATTTAAAAAAAAATGTAAAGACAGATTATTTGACTCGAATTGTCTTAATGGTGGCCCCAAATCTGTTAGACCTGAGTCGGGTTTAATTTTTAAGTAAAGTCATTACTTTTCTAATGATTTTCTGCAATTTAGACATGATATGATCTTAGCCCGCTCGGTTATTCCACGTGTTATTCTTTATCAAATAACTTACTGATAAAAAACAAAATTTTGATTAAAAGTAGATCAGTGATTTGATATAAATTTCATTTCTACGTCGATGATTTATGGTCTGGAAGTCAATGATTTTAATCTGAAATCACAGAAACTGAAATTTTTTTAAAAACTTTTCCATTTGATTCCATTAATTTATTTCAATGGATTACTAATCACTAGATTCTAACTTTTTGTTTTTTTTAGAAAATTTAGAGTCAGTAGAATTACTAGAGTAATCAGTCCATTGAAATAAGTCAATAATGGACAAAAAAAAGTCAATACTAATTTTCTAATCTTAATTTCGAGTTGAAAATGAATTTATATACGAGTTACCATGCGTTGGTCGCAAAGATCTTGACAACCAGATGGCTCTTGAGAGGCTTGCAGACAGCGCAGTCGGTGATAGTACCGAGCTGGTCGACAGATGTCGTTGGCCAGCGGTAAAAGTAGTGAATAGAGTAAAAGAGCGATAAAATCGTGGTAGGAGGTCCCCGTCCCCATGAATGAGTTCCATGGTGGTCGAAAGCAGCGGCGGTCGGCCGGAGGCTGAGTTTATTGGCACGGCTCGGGCGAGGGGACAGGGACCAGGGGCACGTGTGGCCCTGGAATCCAACGAGCCCTAGGCGCCGCGCATTCCATCCCCACCGGCAACCTCATCATCATTGCCACGGTGCTCCAGCAGAAAACACCATAGCCATAGCCAGAGTCTGAGTTCCGAGCCTCGAGCCCGAGTCCCGATGCCTGGTTTCTTGGCCTTAGCTGTTAGGCTGTAGCTCTTTCTCGGCACATAACACTGCCCGCTTCTACTTTACTACTTCCATTCCATTCTTTTCTCTTTATCTTGTAGTTTGGTTATGCTGTACTGCAGCAACTACCACTACAGCACTACACTACATAAAATATATTTAACAACTAACACAACACAAGTATCTTCGCTTCGCTTATTTTCTATTCCCTTTGATCAAATCGCTATCCGACAGCGGCCGCTGTCGGTTTTAGACTCCGATTTAGCCTGGCCCACGGCCTAAATTCTCTTTCCCTCTTCAACGTTCTATTCCTTTGTTTAGAAAGTCTACTTGTGTTATGTATAGCTAATATTACATTTTGTATATATCTATGTATGTATATATTTGCTGCGGGTGAGTATCAAGAAACACGACTGTCAAACGACCTTAACATTAACTAGACGGCTTGAGGAAAAAAATATTTGCTGTGTGGCAACAATCCTCTGATTCAAAGGAAAATTCACCTGAAACTCGGGAAAAGCTTTGGAAAATTTTTTATCGTTTATTGTGAAGGGATAGTTTATTATTTGTGAGGCTGCTGACAGAAAATTTACGCGCATTTTTAACGGCGGGAACCGCGGAAGGACATTCGGCTTTGATTTTATGAAAATTTAAATATTTTTATTTGAATTCATAAAATGGATGCTCGCGGCAACTTCCGGTAGAGTTTTTTATGAAACTAAAATAGCTAGTGACTTTTATCTGAGTTAGAAAAATTCTTAAAGACTTTTTTGACACCTTAAGTCTAACTAAAATTCATATATTATCATTTTAAATATTTAAAACGCGGCTTTAAGATTTAAGTTTATGGAAAACTGATAAATTTTTTTTATTTTCCGGGATTTTGTTTCAGGCGATAATTTTTAAAAACTACCAAGTTTGCGTTACTCATATTTTTATCTTCAATTGACAGAAAAATTTGTAGCTATCTTTGTTAGCTTGGGAGAAAAGTGTAACAGCACTAAAAAATGTAGCTTCCAGTCTCGAAGTTTGTACTCCCGCCCTTCATTCTCGGCTTTAAAAATTATTCAAACACACTGAATACCGAACAAAATTCCTTACAGTGCACTTGAAAATTTATTTCCTCTATTCAAAACCTATTTCCAAAATTCTAAAGATTACATTCCTTAGATCAAGTACTTAAACATCTGCGAATTTAACAACAAAATATTTGTTAATTCCAATAATATGTACTATGCATACATACATACATACATACATACATACATACATATATATATGGTATAATAGCGTGAAAAGGATGTGTCGTTATGTAGTAATCGTAACGACCGTCGTGGCCCTTTGGCGCCACATATTGAACCAGACCACCGCATATCTTGATGGTATAGTTCCTGGAAGCGGCCTTCCTTTCTGCTTTATTAGGGCGTACCGGAGGGCCACTTGAGTTGAGCTCAGACCCAGCAATGTATTCCTCCATATACATTCGTATTCAAGTTCCTCGACGAATACCATATACACTACACACTACACACCCAAGTAGTCCTCACCCATCCACACAGACACAGCCAGCCCGGGTTCTCTGCGAACAATTCATTCTTCGGCTTTCTTTGGTACCAATTCCTCCACACTGGTGCCAATTTATATTATCTCATATTTTACCTTTTACTGAATTCCATATTTAATTAAATTTTGCTCTGACTCCTTTTTATATTCAAATTATTGATTACCGATCAATAATATTTATCCCCTGTTAATTATCTTTCAATATTTAATTATATATTCAGGAATGCTTTGTAAAATTTAGAAAGCACTACAAACTACATGTACACACGCTCGAATATTTATATTCCAAATACAATATTGTACATTATTTTATTTACTTTTTTTTGAATACGTGATCCGAGTGTCCAAAATACTCAGAACACTCAACTGCCACAGCATTTTAAACTATTCCCACAAATATTATATTCCTACATTTTTAAATTCTTTAATCTTTGATGTGATGCTCCAAAAACCTGCACTGTAGAAAATTTTCGGAACGCGAAATTTACTCCTACACAGAAAAAAAAGATTTCTTGGCGCAAAAAATTTTTTCTTTAAATTTTTTGTATTAGAAAGTGAAAAAAAAATTTTTTAGGTGAGAAAAAAATTCTTGAGCCAAGAAATTATTTTTTCTGTGTAAAAGAAAATTATTTTAATATCAAAATTTCGAATTGGAGTGAAAGTGTATTTTCACTCTCTCTCAGAAAAAATTTTACTTACCCTAAGAAATTTTTTCCATTGTAAATTTAAAATAAAATTTTTCAAGAGAGAAAAAATTTCGAGCCGATAAATTTTTTCTCGTAAGAAATTTTTTTTTGAATTTATATTGCATAATATTTCTCGCGCCGGGAAATCATTTTTTTTGTCAAGTTGTTGCGTGATAAAATTCAAGTTATTTAGCAATTTAAGGTTTTAATATAAAGTGCTGTAGAGTTTATGATATTTAATATTGCATGAAAATGTTTTTAGAAACTCGATTAATCAGCTGTGTCTATAAACCTTCGCATGCTTTCGTAACCGTTAATTTAAATACAACAGTTACTTTTTTCGGTTTATGTACATAATAAATTCTTATCAATATGGCGTACAAAGGGCAGAGTATTTATAATTAATAATCCAAATTTTATCGGCTTACTGATCTTACATTTTTTAAGAGATAGTTTTTTCTGTTACAAAATTACTAGATAATTTTAATAATGATAATGCTTTCAATTAAAACACGTGTCTTTAAATAGAAATAGCCTACTTTTGAAAATTTTTTTATTAGATAAATTTTATTCTGATTCTAATATTGACATTATTATTAAAAAAAAGATATTTTCCACCGATTTTTAGCCTTTTCATCAGTCTCAAGTATTTATTTTTAGCTGCCGTTATTTGAAGAAAAAAAATCTAGTAGACATATTTTTGACATTCCTCAATAATAAAATTTTCTATATCTATTAGCCATGGGCCCGAAATTTTGAGCGGTAAAAATATTTCAAAAATTCAAACTAAAAATAATTTCATCAGCTCTTGAGTCTGAAAATTAAAAAAAATTTTACCGCGCGAAAATACAAACTCCGAAAAAGTAATACTTGAAATCCGTCTAAAAAATGAATAAAATAAATTTTAAAAAAATCTATTGCCACAGCCGAGTACAGTTAGCACAGCAAAGTATAGTCTCGTAATTAAGTATACAATCGGTACGACCTAAAGTTAAAATGCGCCGCCTCAAGCTGTCGGCATTCCAACGCATTCAAATGACACACTTGGCGCTACAGAACTTGGTGGACCAATACAATACAACACAATAGCGTAGTCATAGTACAGTCCGTACAGTCTAAGTGCCGTGTTAGGCTATTAGGAATCTCTGGAATGAATGAAACGCGTTTCGTTAAGCTTTCTGTCTCTCTCTTTTATCTTCTTCCCTCTTCCCTTCTTTCCTCCCCCTCATTCTTCTCCTTCTTCTCAAACTTACTCCCTCCTAAATCCCGGTAATTAAGAAATATTTAAAAAGATATTTTAACCACTTCGGCCTTCCTGATAATATAATTATCTTATTCTCTTAAAACATATATTAAGACTGTCAACTATCAGCCATTTATCTTTTATAAATTTTATTAATGAAAATTATACGCATTTATTAATTTACTTCTTGACCAATCAATTTTTTTCTCATACATTCGTTTTTTTTCTTATTTATTTATTTATTATTATTATTTTTTTTTATTGCTCTCTGTAATAAAGATTGAAGTATAGTATGTATATATACTCATATATATGACACGTATGAGTTCGTGGACGAGTAGCTTGGCAACATTGGCTGATGATACGGGTTATCATTCCCCCGTTAAACGTTAATATATTACCAACACTACACACTGTAGATTTGATGTAAGTCCTCTAAGTTGTGTTAGTGTCAGCTATCATGTCAGCTGCTTCCGTCCCCTTCTTTAGATTTTTTAAAATTCTCTTCGGCCATTCGACCCTGCCGAACTCTCGCTGCACATGTACGAATAATCTAACACACGTAGCAATTGAGAAAAAAAAAATAATAATAATTAAACAGTTTACTTTTACTTAACACTAATAATGTATGTACTTTCAAAGCATATTTATCAACTGCCTACTTGGATACTATGATATTTATTGATAAAACCCAAGCAACTTTATAAATTATTAAATATGTACATCGATGGTTATTGTAATTTTTAATGCTGTTTCGCGTAGAACGTATTTCATTTTTTAATAACGTGGGATATGTCGACCTACGGTTCTTATTGTTGAGTAGGACGTTAATCCTTGTGAGTTTTATATTTTTTATTGGCTGTAGGAAAGTTAGGTCAGGTGGGTGTTTGAGAAAATATTTACTTTTTAAGTTATTACATGGAGAAATTATTCCCGGTTAAAATTATATGGTGTCATATTGGCCACCTGACGGAAATTGAAGTAAACACATGCAAAAATTGCTATGAACTTAGTAAAATTTACGATGCACTGTAAAAAATAGGGAGTGATTATGGATTTTATTTAAATTTGAATTTACCCCGTCACTGAGAGTGCCGGAGTTTAAGAGAAAAACACTCCGCATATAGGATTTTTTTTAGCAGAGTGATTTCGGAGTTAAAATAGGTAACGATTACTGTAACAACACTAAAAAATCCGGAGTCAATACAAAGCAGATGACTGAGTATATATTTAATTTCCTTGGAGTTAATTTCTTTTTCAAGAGAGTTTGTTTCGATATTGAAACTCCGAATCGGAATGCGGATTTAAATAAAATCCAGAACACTATAAAACCTCTCCGCTAAAAAAAATTCCCTATTTACTTCGTATGTATCGATCTAATTAGCAACTTGTCTAACTTAATATTTTTAGTAGGTGATTCTGTGCAATTTTTAGATAGTAATGGTCAGAAAAAATATTTGAGTAACCTAGACAAAAATATCATGCATATACTAGATATAGAATTGAGTTTTAGATGAAAAAAAAATGATTAAATTACTTTTTTTTCGTATAAATGGAAGATTTTTTGAAATGGCGTTAGGCAATTTGCTAATTAGAACGTCGGTGTAGTAATTTTTTGAATTTAACTTCGAAATTTACTCCCGATTTTTTTGTAAAATTTACTATGGTCATATATTTTCACTTTCCGTCAAGTGGCCAGATAGTCCGACTTAATTATGACACCATGGCATTTCAAACAAGAATAATTTCTCTTTGCTCCGAAGTGTCGACTATTTAGGGAACATACTTTTAAAAAAAATTCAAATCCATGTAAGCTCGTATGTAGAAATATTGGACAGATGTGATTAATTTCAAACCTACTTGTATGAAAAAATTGAATATTAGAACGTAAAGACTAACGTTTCATAAAATATGACAGTGAATAAGTTAAAAAAAATGATTGTTGATCTGCATTAAAACGAATAATCAGAGTAGCAACAATAGACAACTAGAAAGTGGTTTTAAAATTTCTGCTAGTCCATTAACTTTCGAGCCATCTTACGGCGCCTTTGTCTATTATTATTCAAAAATAAAAAATAACCAAGGTACGTAGACGGGCAAATAGAATAGATCTATTTATAAAATAGTATCACGTCGAATGGCGTCGATTGTCTGATACTTTATGACCTAACTGACAAGTTTAACTGGAGACAAACTACGTCTTCTCTTGTTTTCTCTTCTCTCTGTCTTATACATATGCATCCACGTGTACATACAACTGTAAAGCCTTTTATAAATAGCCGGCGTTTACCCTTCTAAAAGTGAACTTCCGGTATGTGAGTCTAAGTCGTGATTCTCCTATCCCTTTTTTACGATTCTTCATACTGATATATATATTTTCCTTATATTATTTCGGCCCTTTAAGACAGACCTAAATATCTCTCTCTCTCTTAATATATATACATACAAAGACAAATATATATACGAATATATTTATCGTTAACATGGTTATCAGTTAGTCGATTATACAGTACGGGAACGAGAACATCAAGCGCAATATCCGGTCTGTTTAAAATGCGAGCGAGTGGTGACGGTGATGGTGGTGGCGTTGGCGATGATGATAAAAGCTCTTTGCTTGGGCCAATCGACCTGCGACGACATCGAGAGTAAATATGGAAGACGAAAGATAAAGAAAGAGAGGAGCCGGATAAGAGGTTTGAGACGAAGGAGGACAAACTTGTATTGAGAATAACCAAAGTACGTTAACTCAGTTAGACTGTTGGTTATGAATGAATCGCGGCATCAGCGGATAGGAGTTTGGCCTAAAAGATAACCTCGTGAGATAACTAATGTCATGAGTAAATGTCACACCAACTTCTTACGATGTAGGCTTTTAAAATGTACATCCACATGGACGAGAACTCGTACCATCTCCAGCTATGTACATTCACATACTCGTATTTGTAAGGTCTGTGTACACAATTCCCGTTGTTAAGTCGTCCGAGTCTGTGTGCAGCGACGCTGGTCTTGGTCTTGGTCTTGGTCTTGGTCTTGGTCTTGTATTGGTTTTGGTTTTGGTCTTGAATGTTTGCACGTACGGAGGTACCATTTCGATGTATGGATTGCGCTAAGAGACGAGAGACGAGTACTGAGATACTCACCAGCGTTCATATATACACAGGCACATTTGCTTGGCACTTATAACCACGTCTCGACATTCTGCATTGCACCAAAGCACGCCTCTAGACATTCTTCATGCATTGAGAAGAACAAGAAGAAGAAAAAGGAGGAGGAGGAGGAGGAGGTGGAGAAAAGCGTAAATGTACATCGAGTATGTATCATGAACAACTGTGTGTGGTCATCTTTTGCATATTACATATATATTGTTATTTTTTTCGACTATTATTATTCGGAATTTATTTTTTCGCCATATCTGCGCCCAAGTTTTTGAATTCCTCCAGTGTTTAGAGGGAAGAAAGTCGTTCTCTTCTTTTGTGAGAAAACTAATGACAAAAATTTGCGCATGCGCCATTCTTCTAAGAACAGAGACTAAAATTTAAACCCTGCTGATCAGGTGAAAAATTCTTAGACACGGCAGAGAATTGACCAACACATTTTTTGAATTTAATGGCGGTTCCCGCGCCAACTTTATTCTGCCCAGAAAATTATTTTACAAAAAATTTACCGAATTATTTTTGACGTCAATTGATGATAAATTGTCAGTAAATTTCTCGTGATCTTGACTGTACATCAAAATGACGGTAAGATTCGAATTATTCTCGTTTTTGAATTACCAGCAAATTATTATAAGAGACTCAATTTTTTTTTGTCAACTTTATATAACTTTTGAGCAAGAATTCTAAAGACAATTGCCTCTGAAATTTATTCCATGTAATTATTACGAATGAATTAATATTTAATTAACGGACTCGGATAAGTTGTCTCTAAACTAAAGATCTAAGAAATTTAGTTGGAATATGGATGTAAAGTTGGTTTTACAAAAAAATAAAAGGCTCCATTGGAGTTAAAAAAAAAAATGAATAATAATAAAAAGCCGTAATCCTTGGATTTTCTCAAGATGCCTCGATACTCCCTCTGGGTCTGGTATTCTGTCACTTGTCGGCTGCGTTTAAAACTCTCAGCACTCGAGAGATAATTACAAACGTGACTGAATTAATTAAAATTTGTCGACGAGTTTGGCAGATTCTCCAATACTCCTCTCGGCTGACAAGTGTGTTACACTCATTAAAAACTTTACCTTCCGCACAATTTGTCTGTAAAGAAAAGTTTATTATTTTTATTTAACATCAGCGCAGCCTTCATCATCATCATCATTATCATAAAATCAATTCTATTAATACTTGCGCAGCAAACTGACATCAATATATATAAAAAAAAACCTCTGGCATTAAGAATACGCGGTTTTAAAATGAATAGAGCGACAGGTTTTACAATCACCGGATTATTTTTTATTGCGCAACTTAGCTTAGCAGTGCAACGACCGTACTCGCGTGTCCTTTCCAAGGAAACAGTGAGACTATATAAGATCGAGTGGTGGGTTTCATGAGTTCCGGCCTCTGCTATGCCACCAGCGAGAAAGAAAATCATGAATGAACAAGATTTAATAGGTTTATGGACTGTTAAATTGCGAACCAACAAATCAGATCAAAAGTCTTCGCTCGCAGTCGCTCCTTGTTTTAACGCCAGACGTCGACCAACAAGAAAAACTCGAGAGTCGCGAGTGAGCGAGAAAATATCCACAAGTTGATAGGTGAAAGCATATTGCGTTGGAAAGAGATAAAATCCCAATGCCGATCCCGATCCCAAGTAGAGGAGGCTGTAGTTGCTTGTATTTTATTTTATTTTAAAAGTTTTAAGATGGAAAGGGAGTTGGGTTGAGAGATAGCAAGACTAGGTGTGTGCACTCGAGTTGGTTAAAGTAAAATGCTCAAGGATATCTGGTACTGAGTCACACTCAGAACTATGCGGATTTTTCTCAGAATCTGGGTCTAAGATTTTCTTTTATCGTCTCTCTTGTGCCGAGGATTCTTATCCAAGTTCATCCTTGCTTGCACTTGCTATTCATTTTATCATTTTATTTATTCTCTGTACTGGTTCCTTTTATTCCCCTGGTTATTCTTTCTTATTTACATCTGCGGCAAGACGAAAGCCGATAAGGTTCTTTCTTCACCCCTCGAGGTCTTCTCAAGCCATTCAAAGCTGTATATCCATCGCTTATCCTTTTCCGACAGCATTTCCCCACAGTCCGTAGTCCAGAGCCCGTGGTTGTGAGCCCCGAGCCCGTAGTCTAGGCTTCAATCGGATTCCTAGATCCACATTATTTAAATTATATAATTTTTTATCATCGTCAGAGCTGTTAGAAACGCTCCCGACCAAAGAAATGCACCTATCAGGACTTAGAAGTGTAGGGCCCAAGACAGTAAACGGAAAAAGTTATTTAAAATTTTTTTACGGGAAGAAAAAGCCTAAGTGCGAGCCAAAGGTTACAAGAGGAACAAAAAGTCCCTGGGATCCTTAGGATGCCTCGGTGTGGCGTATCACGTAGACGAAGGTGGTACCCATGGCGAACATGGCGCCGGACAAAGCTGCCGACGAGACCATCTCATTTAACTCTCATTCTCTTGTCCGCCTTTTATTATATACCCTTACCAAATTGCCATGTTTCTTATTATATTATTCTTCATTTTTTACGTCATTATTATTAAAATTTTAACCCGAGTTTATTCTCACTTAAACCTGGGCTATTTACATTTATACACTGTTGTGTCATTTAACTTTGTACCCAATACGAAATTCTTGTATTTAAAAGCTTATCAGAGTAATACACCAACTTTTATTTTTATTACGATGTATTAAATTATGCATCCGAGGCTTTCAAGTAGAGATATGGTCTCATTATTGCCAATTCCATCTTCACTTGATATTAAAATATTGCTACATTATTATGTGAAAGTACCAAAGTAAAGACTCACTGTGTAGATTAAAGCGGATGCTGTGTGTGTGTGTGTCTTTATGGTTGTGTGTGCATGGATGTGTGTGAGTTGGCCAGCAGATACGCGGAGGAATGCAAAAGCTGATGAACAGCTAAGACCTATACCTATATATATATATATATATATATATATATGAATAAAAATATATATAGTATAGTGTAGTATACCTTTTCTCTGGTGTAAGCGTACCTTCTTCATCGAGAATGGAAAGAAGCGGCAAAGTTAGATTATAGAATGAAGAATCCGCGATAACTTCTCTCGAATGGCCGTGGCTTGGCTCGAAAATGTCAGGAAAGAGAAGGGAATCGATAAGCCGAGAGCAATGTCCCGAGGAATGCAGCACTGTGGAGGGACTTCTCTTGTGCTCTTGCTCTTGCTCCTGCTGCTGTTGCTGCTGCTGCTGCTACTTTTGCTACCAATGTGAGAAGTTCTAACCTGTACAACTATACACGACTCACGAAGCTGAATAAGTCCGATCATAAGCCCGGTATTTTAGGTTACAGTTGATTCGGTGATCGGAATTTCGCTGAACCCATCGCGAATGGTTGGTAAATTTATAACGGGGTTCGATTTGAGAGCTCTGGCGAAGTTGAAGCCTGCTGACGGCTATTGTTTATTCAGCTTCTGATATCAGGTCATTATTCCACGAAGCATGATTACGACGATAAACATCTTCAGCGTGTGTTGAGCCTGTGCGCTTTATAATCATTCAGCCAGAGAGCCGTTCTTGGAGAGAAGTTCTGAGAACTGGACCCGTGAGACGTTCTCTAAGTTAGTGACATTCCACGCCGATACTTTTCTCGTCTCGTATTTCGCGCTTTGCTCCCTTCCTTTTTTTCCTTTACTCTCTCTCTCCCTTCCTCTGTCACCAGCATCTTTGTTTTCTGCTTCAACTTCTCCCCCACTTTGATTATTTATCCAATGGTTGATGAATTTGATCGTTTTTTAATAAAGTTGCGGTTTTTGGATTGGCAACTTCAGAATTACTTACATGGAATTGAGTGCACATGCAACTTTGGAGTAAACATTTCAGAATAAATTACTGCCAACAACTTCAGCGTGTGGCACTTGTTGTTTGGAAAAATTAATCACCTTAAAAATTCAAAGTATTTCGCAGACTTAAAACACGATTGATTTTTATTGAATTTTTTAAAAGTTTGACGCGCATGGAATGCGAGTATTAGTTTATATTGGTTGGATATATAATAATAATCAGTGACAGGTTACTACAAAGATTATACTGCAGTGATTAAGTGACAGGTAGCAGATGGTAGCTTGAAACAGTCATCAACTGAGAGAGTCATCATTGCAAGTGCGATTAGCATAGCATAGCTTTGGTAACGAAGCTGAAGCTCAATCTGATGATTATGACGTTAGCAATCCTGAAGTGGCAGCAGTAGATGAAGATTAAAAATGTTGAAGAATGAGAGAAAGATATTCTAGATGTTGAAGCAGAAGAACCTTTAATGGATCGCGAAAAGATGATCATGCGATTGCAGCAGCCAGTGATCAGAAACGATGGCTGGAATGTGTCTGACATTAAGCATGCGCGGCGTGTTTTCTACTTGGAACAGACATACAAACGAACCAAAGCCGTTATGTCTCTTTATGCCGAACTGAACCCAGTCTACAAGATATCTATACAACACATTGAAGCAGTAGTGTCTGCAACTGACAAATATAAAACTGTGTTTTAAATCTTTCCGTTCCATAAACCATGGAACGGAATCTAGCTCAGATAATTCAGTCCCATAAAATCTTACATGCAGACGCCCGTTCACTGGTCTTTTTTACTGACAGTCGGCAAGGTCGGCAAGTGACCTCGATGGTTACGAGCCACTAAAACCAGCCATTGTACTGCTTGGATATTACTTTGACGAGAATGAACTTTTGGTTGAATTATCGAATAGAAGCTGGTGTTGGAGTCGCAGGATAGTCTATGATGGTCGGTAAAGGTCGGCTGCCGTTGGAGCTGCTGTTAGTGCTCTGTTGGCATTGCCTTGCTTAGCTGGACTTGGGGGCCTCCTTTGCGCAATGGGTAGAGGAAGAAGAAACAGAAGAAGAAGAAGGATCGAGGGGGGACCTGGAAGAACAGCACAAGCGGCCAGAAGAGGTAGTCGGCAGCAGCCAAGCGGGGTGCGCAGGCGGACGAGCACAAAACCACCACGGTGGGGGTAAGGAATGCATGGGAACGAGGCGCAAGCGGGCCGACCGCGATTTGCCCGTCCCGCATTCCACCAACGCCGTGGCGAGCAACTTCGAGTCCCGGGGCCACCGGCCACGGCTTCGCCATGAAAACCTCAGCTTCGTACCTACATATATTTATATATATATACAAGATCAACCCCGTGCCGCGCGCGTATATACCCAGGATGTGAAATGGATGAAATATCCGTGCATGGAGAGCGAAAACCTCGTCGTCTTCGCGGGAGACCAAGCATCGCTACAATCGGGACAGTTTCTTAGATATATTTTGCACGATTCCATCAGCCTTTTCATTTCGCTGACTTTACTTAATATATTTTTTATCATACTTCTTTTTATCTTTTTTATTATTATTCACGATTAAATTACTCGGTAAAATAAGTAGTACTGCAGCAATCTCAGAAGACAACAAAAGTTTATGATAACTTTTCATGGCAATCGGCTTAAACACTTTTTGCCCCTCGAAAGCTAAAAAATAATAGAGGAAATAATTTTTAGCGATCAAAGCTGAAGAATAAAAAAAACGGGACATTTTAACGGTCTGTTACCCATATCTACCTACTCGTTCTATCATTCGTTTGTTTAATGTGTAGTGGGTATGAGTGGTTAAAAGATTAAAACGGTGAGTATTTGCACAGGAGTAGTCCGTCCTAAAGACGGAGGAGCGGCATAAAGAGGAGTAGCCGAAAAAATATAAATAAAAATAAAAATATACGTTTTAAAGTGTACAGGTAAAACGAGTAAGTCTTGGTATGAGTTACTATGTAGACGAAATTACGTGGGCAACCAGTTTGGAATTAAACTTCTTCTTGTTGGAGATTTTCGTTTATTTTTATTTGTAATCAAGAGAAATCTTTTCAGACTGCACGACGCCCCGCATCGATTGCCAATTGAATACGTTGTTAAAATTGTGATATATTTAAATATACATATATATACTTTTTTTATATTTATCGGGTATTATTATTTAATAAACGGAAACATAAACAGGAAGCGATGGTTGTAATACAGATGAATTTGTTTGTTTGTTTTCATTATCGTAATTCCGCAAAGCTTAAATATATTTTTTATTTTATGAATGAACTTCCTTTGCTCAGTGTGAATAAGCGTTACACTGTTGGCTGCTGAAGGTATTGTAGATATAGATGGTACAAAAAGAAGATCCGGTGGATCTGTCACTGACCGCAGCTGATACTTTCGAAATACTTTGCGGTCTGGCTAAACTCCGCGGATCATTTAATACCAAAGAAACAAAGTAAGCGATTGGGTCATCGAATCCTCATCAGTTCCAGTACCCCCGCAGTATCTAGCGAGCTCGTGGTGTAAGTGAGCTTCACTGTAGAGATCAAATGGCCACAGAGCGTCGAGAGAAATAGAGGACAAATTAATAAAAGCTGATGAGTTTTGCGAAAGACGATACCCCAAAGTATCCGCGTGTTGTATATTTTTGTTTACGGTAGTCAATTTATCTATAAATTTGTAAATTTATTGCCCAACCAGGGAACGGGTATCCGTTGAGGATTTTTTGTCAATGGCGTTTAGGCCACGAGCTAGCCAATTTCGTAGTCCGGAATGATTTATCGTCGATTTTCTCACCAGATAACTAAATAAGAATAACTTTTAAGAAGAATGAGAAGGTAGTTGGAAGAATAATAATGTAGACGAAAGCGAAGGGAAAGAGGTCAAACTCTCGACGGTCAAGATGAATGTTTGGTTTTAAAAAATATATATAGATATAAGATTTCGATTATTCGTGAGAATATCTTGCAGAAATTCCATTACCAAGAGTATAGTTTACCCGATGCTTTCTCCCGGATACTGTAAATGTACATATTTTTATTTATTAATATATATACATGTATATTTATATTTAAAGTATAGAGCTGTGTTTCCTCTCTTCCGATGATCTTTAAAATCCACAGTTACGATGTAAAATAAACCACCTGAAAAATTCCTCCACGACCTAGTGGAAAAAGTTGTTCTGAGAATCGGAGTGACCTCGCCCGACAAGACTTGTCTGATGATGCTGATGGCTAGTTAACTGTACCCCAGTGAGGAGCGCATTAGTTCCTAGATAATGTTAAGAACGAAACTCTCGGAGAAAAAGTGAAAAAAGTTGACTCGCTGGACGTCTTATCGAGCGGTAATGTGGAAGCTCTTTTATTCTCTTTGGCTCGAAGGCACATCCACTGTGATTATCGAGTCTACTCAAAGTCAAATTGTCACGCAACTAATTTCTAGCTCACAGCCATTTAATTATATCTTTTTATTCCTGTTGGTATTAAGCCTGCCTAAGGTCATGCCAGATAATCGCCCCGGTAATATCGTAAATCCTCGATACTCAGCTATATAAGACCAATGACATCAGCTGACATTTATTATGCTAGTTCTCTTTGAGTTGTCTCGGTAGATTGAAATGGGAACGCGCTTAAGTTGTTAGCGGTGGTCATCGTGGGTGGATCAGCTTGAGAAACTAACCGCAGCAGAAAACGCCAAGTTGTTTATTTTTATTTATATTTCTTATGTATACTCCCGTGGAATGTGATCTCGTTGAGTCATTCATTCAACCAGCCAGCCAGCCAGCCAGCCAGCCAACCTTTTATTTGATAAATCATCTCAGCAGATCAAGAGGAAACACATTTCGTGTTTTCTTGCACTCAATCTGGTTAGGACGCTAAGATTTATTGTGAAACATAAAAGATTCGCTTGAATGATTTCATGAATCGTCAATTCTCGAGGCGGCACACACTTAAGTCAGCCTGACAATTGAAACTTTAGTGCTGTTGTTTGTAAAAAATATTAACCGAGATCCTCGACTTTATAACTTACTTAAGAAACATTGATGATGAATCATCAAGGACAATTTCCCAGTGACGCAAACAGAGTCCGTCTCGTTTCCACATGTTACTCGACGTGCTCAGTAATTCGCAATAAGACATTCCTCAGGCAGAGTGCAATAAATGCTGGACCTAAGTCGAGAGAACGCTCGAGTACATACATACATACATATATAGATATATATACGATCGGTTCATTCACCTGCTTACTTGATCTTCACTTCTCTTTCCCCTTCGTCACAGTGCTTACAGCTGCATGTTCCTCACCTTTAACCAGCCCTCCCCTTGCTCCTTGTTTGAGTTTGTCTCCCAATGCCTTCTCACTTAGCTCTTTCCACCATGATCCACGATCCTAGCTATTACATTGACCATAAATCACGCTAGCGATGCAAAAGATATACAATCCAACATAACACTTGCGATCATCATCTAGCACACAGCAGTCCCCCGCGTTCCTGAAAAATTTATCGAGTTCAGAGTACGCCGGTTGCACTTGAGAACTTAAATCCCAGCAAACAATCTCATTACTGGAATCAGCAGCGATAATAAAACAGCTCCGCAGTGGCTTAATTTAAAGTTTTAACGAATTCCTCCGGCAAACAGGATCCGCGAGGGACTTAGTCACCTGCAGTGGTTTGTGCCGAGCATCAGCCGAGATGAAGATGGATTACGGTAAACGGCGACGAGGCCTTGGCTACCGGTGGCACTGCTGCAGATTCCAGGCATCGGGCATCAGACATCACTCTGCTTTCTAGAACCCGGCTCTTAAGGAGCCTGCCCGTGTCAGTAGCAACGGATTCAGCGGCCTCTAAGCAACCATCATCCGGTATAGATTCCGTCGACAGACACTCGGATGCTTCAGGGAACTCCCCGAGCACTCGGCTGCTAGTCCACTCCGCGGATCCCTCGGTTCTCATTTAATGCTGGAGGCTCCACGCGGGAGGCACATCACAGTCTGGGTATACACTCGAACGAGAGCCTCCAGTGTACTTCTCCTGCCGGATAAACAAGTACGCTGTCGTGGAATCTACGGAATGTGGATACCACCAAGAACTCGATTATGCCGTTCTAAATCCCACCACCATCGCCGCTCATTTTCATCCTAGTTTTAAACATTCCTCCGCTGCATTTTCATAAATTGAGACGTCTAGTTTAAATGCCTCGTCAAAAGTTATAACCAATTAGCTTCGGCTATACCGTTATCAATACATTCCCCCGAATTATTCCTAACTATCGGCTGTCAGTGGAACTATTCGTTCCTCTTCTCTCATAAAAGGCATTATCTATTGACTGTTACAGAAATCTCGCCATCGGAATCGGGATACAAAATTTTCCAGAAGGCCTTGCAGTATCATTACCCCTGCAAGCCGCTGGCTTCAGTACCCTCAAGAGCTTCTGGTATGGACAGCTATCGGGGATGGTCGAACCAATTGCTGGGTTACTTGGAGCTGCCTGTGTATCCCTGGCGAGCCCGGTGCTTCCTTATGCACTGGCATTTGCCGCAGGCGCCATGATTTATGTCGTCGTAGACGACATCATCCCGGAAGCACATCAGAGGTTTGTTATAAACATACATATACATACATACATACGTACATACACATATCTATAAACTTACTAGCATGTGTCACGGTGTAAACGCTCATCAAAAATTGATATGCATCACCATGTACTTGATTTTATCAACTCCCTACAGCATGTATCTCTTTGTACTCATAACTATTCCTAACAAATTCACATGACCGTGTTCTGATAATAATCATGGGTAAATATCCACAGGTGCCAAGACATTTTTTAACAATAACAATTATAAATTGTATAACAGACATGTATTTATCTCCCCGCTAAGTGTCATCTCATTTCGTCCTTTGTCTGTACGTTTTTCTACCAGCGCATACCCAGTGCACTTGCGCCCGTTTCCGTCTCCAATTTCATCCCGTATTCCCTTATTGTCATTATCCCTTTATACTCACGCTCACAGATTTTAAGTTTGAGGATACAGAGCTTACAGATCGAGTCAGCATTAGGGCTGAGGGACCGGGACAGACTGAGATCGGGATCGGGACGGAAGGTGTTTTTCCCACCGACACAAAAAGCCTTTTCACTTTTATAAACTACTGCTACAGTACTCAGACCCTTTTTTTTAAACAAAAACCCGCCGGGACTGGCTATAGGTCAAAATGTAAACTATATACCCAATGACGAAATTCAATGAATTGAAACTAGATTTTGGGAAAGTATCTCACGGAAATTAGGAACAATTATTCCCACGTAAAAAAATTCATATATATATATATACAAACACACATAGACACATAAATATGTACATATATAGTATAGTATATTATGAAATTCCAATTAGAATCACACGAATCTCAAGCTACTCTGCAACCACTTGAACTGCATAGTCAATCAGGTTGCAGTGGAGGGACAACCAGCACACAACACTGAAAGCTGTTTTCTTGTGGGATTCACGACGATTAGGGAATATAATAGCTTCTGACGTCATACGTCCTCGTGCACACACAAGCACACACACACACACACACACACGCACATGTGTATAGTTAGCGGGCAAGACGTGGCGAATTTCTTTCCCAGGACCCGCTAGATGTGCATTGTCATTGTAATTGGCTTCTTTTGTATTTCGCGTGCGATCTAACCTTCTCTCGGACCTGCTTCGTTCATTCGTTCGTACACAATAATTCCCTCTTTATTTAATTCTTTTTATATTTTATAAATTTAGTGGTTTCCTCTCTCTCGGTCTTACTCTCTATTATTCACCGGTAATATGACGATCTAGACAAGTCCTGAGACACCGAGTCGTCGCTCGCTCCCGAGGGTATAAAACTCTCGGTCTCGGAATCCCTAACCCGCGGGAAAAATTAACTCGTTTAATCTATAGTTTTTGTTTCAACGGATACTATTTTCGTCGCCATTGCTCATTAGCTCTTTACAATCAGTATCTATACTAGTTCTGCACATAGACTCGTAGTTATCTATGGCCAGATAACGATCAACGGGACTCACTTATGCATCCACATAAATACTCTACCAGGAAATCAGGAATTTAATTTTTCGTAACGGGAATGAGATAATCATGTTAAAGTGCTTTTTCTCTATGTACTTTTATTAATGTACCTCAACGGAAATTTTCGGCTGGCATACCAGCATCTATATACGAGACATTTTTTAAATTTAGTCATCCAGTAGATTTTTTACTTTCAAATTTTTTTTTTTCGTCGCGCGAAAAACGGTCCGATGGAATATCAGGTTTTATTTATCGGAAAACGTAAGACGATTTAAGCCAAAGGTGTGAATTTGTGAACACCAGAGCGCGAAAAATAAGGTGATATTTAGCAGATATGATGATTGATGTGGCAGAACGCCCATGATGTGGTTAAAACAGAGAACGGACTAAGGCGTATTACAACGGTCACTTAAAATTGACGGACTGTGTGGTAATTTTTAAAATCAACAACCCGTGACAAGTGAGGTCTGACGTTAAATTCACAGTCCCGAGTCGAAAAATTTAAACTGCCTCATATGTAATAAAAATTTTAAGTTACTTCTATTCAATTTTACTTTTTATTTTTCTTTACGTGGGAAATTTAATCAACTTTTACCTGTACAATGTAAAAAATTTCGGAGTAGATGATTATTTATTTAGTCCACTTGAAGTAAAATCGGAACCGGAGTAAATGCGAATTGAAATAAGATCCAGATCACTGAAATTACTTCGCTGAAAAAACAAACTTCTTATTTACTTCGTATGCGGATTTTTTTTTAAACTCTTGAACTCCGAAAGATTGAGCGATTATTTTCAGACTTGTTTTCAATAATTATTAATGTGGTTTCGATCACCTCTAGATTAAAATCCGACTTTTCTAAAAAATATTTTGACTTCTTCTGTGTTTATCTAGAGCAAAATAACTTTTCCTGTCTCTTATTTTTAGTCTGATTCAATTGTCTTTAGATAAAAAACAGTTTCAAATTTTAATAAAAATCAAAAATAGATTAATTAGTCTTACAGTCTAATCAGTTTGAAATCAGATAAAATTTTTCGACTTGGGATTCTCACTAAAACATTTCATTTCATTAAAATTTTCCTGCCTCGCTTAGCTCACATCCAAAAATTATCCTAAAAAATTTGAATTGTCTTTCCATTAATCAGTTCCTCGGCTACTTGTCCTCCAGCAAATCTATTAACAACAAATTTCCTCAGATTAAAACAAATAATTAATGGGAAATTTTAAATAAATTTGCAGTGGCAACGGCAAATTGGCCAGCTGGGGCGCCATGGTTGGCTTCCTAATCATGATGGCCCTCGACGTAGGACTTGGTTAATTATTTAGTAATTGTTCTCCGCCAGAATCCGAGGACAGTATTCATTTTTATAAGCTAGACATAATTAATAAAAAAAAATAAACACAGTTATCATAAATAATGCAGCTCTATGCTCAGAGCAGGCTCCGTTAGCTTCAAGGATCGACTTTACTTTATAATAATAATAATAATTAGTGTCGGTGATTTTTATTGAACGTCAAAGCATCAGTCAATTAAATAAACAAAAATAGTTTAATTAAGTTAAATATTTACAATTAACGGGTCTACGTAATTCAACCGGAATTAATAATTAATTAATATCTAATGACATTTATCGCTCATCAGCTTCTATCGATCTCTCGTCATCTAGTAAATTTATAACCATTTTATAAACAGAGTCAATAAATATGATCTTGTGGTACTGATATATGTGTTAAGTAGCTGAAAATTTTATAATAACATATAAATTTATAGTTATTTAATTACTGTTACGTTAATTGGCTGATGTTACTATCAGAATTTTTATTATTTTTTTTTTTCCTCTTACTTTTTTATCTGAAGGATAATTTATGATTTTTTTTTTCATATATTTATAGAGATAAGTATAAGTACATATATTTTAAAAATAATTACGCATTGTAATTTGTTTTTTTTTTTTTAACTTCCCGCGAAGAAGATAGGATTTTTTTTGTAAACTTCCTGGAAAGAAAAATAATAATTTGTTTTTTTAAATTTCCCGCGAAGAAAAATTCAAATTTCTTTTCAAATTTCCCGCGAAGAAAAATTCAATTTTTTTTTAATTTCCCGCGAATAAAAATTCAAATTTCTTTTCAAATTTCCCGCGAAGAAAAATTCAAATTTCTTTTCAAATTTCCCGCGAAGAAAAATTCAATTTTTTTTTTAATTTCCCGCGAATAAAAATTCAAATTTCTTTTCAAATTTCCCGCGAAGAAAAATTCAATTTTTTTTTAATTTCCCGCGAATAAAAATTCAAATTTCTTTTCAAATTTCCCGCGAAGAA
Organism: Microplitis manilae; assembly: GCA_030273425.1. Lineage (NCBI taxonomy): Eukaryota > Metazoa > Arthropoda > Insecta > Hymenoptera > Braconidae > Microplitis > Microplitis manilae. Next base: position 3,741,222 of record CP092726.1, read on the forward strand.
AAATTCAAATTTCTTTTCAAGTTTCCCGCGAAGAAAAATCCAATTTTTTTTTTAATTTCCCGCGAATAAAAATTCAAATTTCTTTTCAAATTTCCCGCGAAGAAAAATTCAATTTTTTTTTTCAATGCTGCGTGAAAAAATTTAAAATTTTTATTTCTTTTTAAACTTTTCCCGCGAAAAAAAAACAGATTTTTTGTGAATGTAAAATATGTATAACAAATAAATATGTTACACATCTTGTAAATAATACATTTATATTTTGATACTTGATGTGTGTTTAAAATAACAAAAATTAAATGTAAATACTGTTAATTAATTAGGGAGAGGAATTGAATTGATGGTATTTTAAAAATAATTAAAAATAAAAATAATTAAATACTGATAGGCCAGTGATAAAAAAATTTAAAAACGGTTTATATTAAACTAAATGCCTGAATGATGAGCCTGGTAAATGAAGGCTCCATAGGAAAAAAAAATTTTAATTAATCGTAGGATTAAATAATTAAAAATATAATACGAAGGTGCAGGGCACAGGAATATTAGAAAAATAAAAAATAAAATTGGTCTTTTATGTCGAAGGATGTCGAGTCCAGATTTCTCCCGTTATTGTCCAGAAAACCGAAGACTAATAGTTTTCTCATGACAACTACTTATGGTTTTCATGGAAAAGCTAAAAATACTCTTCGTTTTTCATTTCCTCCAAGGTTTTGTAAAGTCTATAGATTATTATTATAAATGGAATGAATGGATAATTAATTATGTTTTTAAATAAATAACAATTTGTGTTACGAAAAAAATTACTGATGTGTAATCAGACTTTATGTAATTTCGTAACATTTATACGTGATTCCTTTGATTTTTAAAATAAATGTTTCAATTTTTATCATGCCCTTTTTTTCAGACCATTTTTTTATGTCAAATAATTATCCTTTAATTTTCTTAGCCTAGTTCCCAGGATTAAGGAGATGATCTAAGCTTTTCAAGGTATTTTAGTTAATCAAATAAATCCCATTAGAAATTAGGGTTTTTTTTCAAATTTTTAAATCAAAATTTTTCTTACAAATTCGGAATTTCCACACGCAAGAGAAAAATATTTTAGAAATATTCAAAATTTACTAATTAAAATTTTTTTACTTGTCCATTTTACCCCTCAGTATTGAAGTAGATTTAAAAAATTTCAAAAAAGTGAAAAATTCGGTTTTTTAAATTTATTTACAGGAAATTTTATCTCAGTGCAATTTTTTTAAAATTTATGCGGCTTGATTACATACTCAATTTTTTTTACTATATATATATATATATATATATATATATATATATATATATATATATATATATATATATTTACTGAACGCCACCAATTGAATATTAAAAAAAAGTTCAATTTAATTAATGTCCCCGGTATTAAATTAAATTTTAATTAAAGCCAGAATTGATAACTCAAACTTTTAATTACTATAATTAATTTTCCAACAAAATTATATTTGTCCTCATTAATATTCGTAGCACTACTCAAACAAGCGAAGTTTAAAAAAAAACCCGCCTCGGTTTAAAATCGTGTACAAAATTCTCTTGCCCAAATAAAAGCCGAGCTGTAATAGAAAATGGTAAAAATTTAGTATTCGTCTTAAAAGAGAAAGGTCAGCAGATGAATCCTCAGGAAAAGTAACAAAGCGCTCAGCCCGAGGGATGTAGGGGCCGAGGGTTCGAACGTCAGCTGTACTACTAGGGTGGGGTGTATCGGAATTGAGTCGTGCTGTTTTATGCACCAAACACCAAGTACCAGTCTTTCAATGCACTTGGACTTGTTCGCTCGTGTTCGTGTTCGTGTACAGTTAATACACTTCTTACAACTTTTTTTTTTAATTTTATTACTTTTACTTGTTAACAAATATATAAATATATATATATACATACATATATTGTTTTTGGTTTTTTATTCGCGCGCAGCCGTGCGGGGGCTGTCAATTTTCATAATTAAACTCATAGTTTTAGTGAACCTACAGTTTGAAATTATCTATATATTTTTACCAAATACCCAAATATCAGATATATAACTAAATTACAAGGTACGAAATTTAAACCCCATAGCCCATAGTGTTTTTCTTTCTACACCAGGTGAATATTTTCATGATTATTATCAAGCACTCATATATTTATTTTACATTACATATATATGTATACTAATTTATATATTGCCATTAACCACTTATTATTTTTCATATATATGTATGTCATATTTAGTATGACATTCTTTTTTATGACGATTCCCTGTTCTAAATTATTTATTACGCAATTTAATTTAATTTATTATTATTATTGTTGTTATTGTATTTAATTGTAATTGTCTTACGTCATTGCAGTACAGTGCATCGACATCTAGTCATTTTATTTTTAGTTGAAGAAAGAATTTTATTTGGTACAATTTTAGTCGGCATAAGAAAGTCATTCTTACTAGTCATTTTTTTTACTTTAATTATAATTATTTATTTCAATTATAAATATTTATGACGTGGCGCGGTAATTTTTTTTTTTTTTGAAAATTTCAAGTTTTTGTTCGGATGAATTTTTTTTTTGAATTTTCTATTGTATTTAAAAGAAAAAAAAATTATTAATCAACGAACTGAAAGAAGTTAACAGAAGCAAAAACCGGAAGTCGTAGGAAGCGGTCAATTGCGCGCGTTCGCTGTCCACTGACGCGAAAGAAAGAGAATAAAAGTATGATTTTATATATATATATATATATAAAAAAAAGTTGAGGGAAAAACGGATACTGTACCGTTTGAAAAAGTTTAATTTAAAAATAAAAAAAATTTTTATTTAAATATATATATATATATATTTATCATATATAAATATTAATACGCGATATAAGTTTTAGTATCGTGGGAAAATTTTTCGTCGGTTTCTTGGAAAATTTTTTTTTCTATATATAAATAAAAATATTTATTTGGTTTTTTAAATTGACGACTGATTTTTGAAATTTGATAATTAAATTTATTGATAGTAAAAATAATTTTGATTTCCATAAATAAAACCTATAAATAGTTTGGTCACTAGGTAGCCTTTGGTAATTTGAATAATAATTATTTTTATTATTGTTGTTATTATCAGTCGGGCTTCCCCTTAACTGCAAATAAATATAGACAGTAGCGCATTCCGCGGAGGCATTGATCGTTCGACTCGATTGAACGCAACAAAAAAACATTTGAACAAAAAATCCCGGATATTATAATCGTTAATAAAATAATATATTATTTAAAATAAAGTAAACAGGGCAAAGTTCTTTTAATCATCATTCATAAATGTGGAGTTTAAATTATTTAATCGAATATAAATTGACCTCCGATATATTACTTCATTTTATTTTTGTTAATTAATTTATTTAATTGCGATGATTATTTTTCTCTCATTGTTTTAATTAATTAATTAATGCAATTAATGATGGTCGATAAACAATCACACTTGATAATTACATATAAATGTAGTGACATGTATGTGCAATAATTAATCTCGCGGAAAATTATTTTTAGACTGCTGAGAATTTAATTATTATGATTGTTTATATTTTTTTATTAATCGGAAAGATGACTTATTTTTCGAAGCTCTGATAAAATTTTCCGGGGTAAGATAATTAGGAATGATCTTGAGGAAATTTGAAAATTTTTTAATTCATAAAATGGCTGCTAGCTCTTTCTCTAACTCTTTTAACACACGAGTCCAAGTCCAAATCAATGAACTCGAAGCATCAGGGCATTCAGAGCCGTAATATCAACCAAAAAGGAATTTTGCCATTTTAATATCACTGATAACCCACCATCTACATTCAGCTAATCGCCCATGGATTTTATTTTTTAAAACCCACCTCTTAATAATTGAACCCAAGTCTAATGTCTCTTTAATAAAATTTTCATACTATCCTATAATACATTCATTAAATTCACACACTCACATTAAAACCTAAGAACTCAGTATGGTCTTATAATACTGAAATAGCCGCAGCGGAACAGCACCGGAAGCGAACGAGTTCCGCCCAGGGCTCGAGGGTCACCGTCCTTTCAAATCTAAGACTTTAGTTTTTTAAAATCATCATATAATTTTCATACATAGGCGTAAATATATATATATATATATATATATATATTATAAAAAAATAAACATTGATCAACTCTTCAGAAGGTGCGGAAAATAAATATCGATAAATCAATGGGTTAATTAGCAAATTAATGATCAATTAATTATTGACAACTAATAAGACAGATAATTATTGCATATACATTCGATTGGAGCTTAATTTGTCGGTAGATGACATTAAATTAGCTTACGTAGCTACTCGTAACGCGTAATACTTGGGTTAAATTTTATGAATGAAACTACAACTAGCAGATATATGCGCGCGCACGTACTCATGTGCCGGTGTATAATGTAGCATATTATGCACAGTGTGAGAGCGGGAGAGAGAGTCGAGAGTTAGTTTGGAGTGAACGAGAGGGGAGGAAGGAGTCACTCGGTCGTTGCTCGTTTTACACTAATACTCCTACGGAGTCTTATCCATGGACATAGACTTACTTATGGTACTTATGGATGTGTACTTACACATGTTAATGTCGATGTACCTGTAGGTGTACATGTGCTGTACAGTAACAGTACGGACATGAGGACGGGAAGGAAGTGGTTCGCACGGCAAGTATTGTCCCTTCCTAATATGCATCGTTAATGCGGAAATGTTAACACATAACAGTCAATATTTATACGGCGGATGCTGCATTAGAGGAAGTGATATATATATACATATATACATATATATCCTTCTCTTTCCTAAAGTCTTTACTATCTACAGTTTACCCTAATCGCACGATGCATCCTACATTATTAATTATTAGTCCTTTTGTTAATCGATGTCTTCAAATAATTATTTAATTTAATTATTAATTTTTTTTGAGCCCATGATTAATTAATTTAATTGCCGTAAAAAATCTTAGATGTCTGTAATATTTTTTAATTAATTAATTGGCTAATTTATTAATTTTTGTAAAAAAAATTGAAAGTCCATTTGCAAAAATTAATAAAAAATAAAGGATTAACTTGAAACGACATAAAGTTATAAGACGAGGAATAAATTTAGTATCCATTGATAGATATTTATAAATATGAAATTATTTAGTGACTTAAAAGTTTTGATATGAAGAACGTATGAACCAGACTCGATGAAATTCTGGGTCTTCAGCATCCGCACTCTCATTCTCCGTTAGTATAGAGTATGAGCGAGTGCTCTATTTCTAAATCCATTTTCTATTTTCATTAGCTAGCGTCGCCTGCTCGACTATTTTATTCGTCTGCGATATTTCGAGCCGTCAGGGTGGCTGCCACGCTCTCTGATCTTCCTTCTATTCGCCATACTCTCACCCTATTTTATATTCGCGTGGACTATTTATTAGACCGGTAGCTCATTTATTCGTCAAACTGCTCGGACACTTACAAACTTACATATTCTATAAATATACGGATAATTTATTATTTTACCCGCATAAATAATTAATGGAATGTTAATTTTTTAAAAAATTACTCTGGATTACGACGGACACTTTGAGTCTGCATTCACTGCCGCTTTTATGTTTAATTATTTCTTAAGCTATTCTGGCTTTTTATTGATTATTGAAGAGTCAATAGTTTTTATTTTATTCAAACCAATAATATATATATCTAAGCAATCAAAGTGTACGCAATGGCGACACGATGATAACGGTAGATTATTATCATTGTATTGAGAATGGAATTTTATGAATTTGGAAAGTTTATCAAGTGTTTTTAAGCATATATACATTTATATGTTTACAAATATACAGTACACAATAGCTGATATGCATTACATTCTTATGCACATGTATGAGGCTATAATAATGTACAGTACTTATATTAAGTGAATAGTTAACTGTTACGATACGACTGACTGGATAGAATATACCGATGGAATTTTTTCGCCTTAATAAATTCATTTGACAATATATTTTCTTCAATTTAAATCAATATTTGCTTCCATTACTCTTATAAAAAATTGTTTATTCCGTATTTATTTATTGATAACTTTAAACATTTGCTTTGTCAAGAAAAATTTCGATATTAATGCGAAAAAATGTATAGGGTTTTTGGTCAATGTTTAAAATGAGTGTATTGTCGAAACTATTGATCTTAGGGTATTTTTTATAGAGACCGAATTTGTAGGAAATTAGATTTGCTACAATTTATGTCTGATTGAAAAATAACGTGGGATGAATTGTTGAAAAGATATAGCCGTTTTTTAAATTTGGGAATTCATATAAGAGTAGGTAGTCATTATGAATGAAAAAGTTGACTTAGCTATTGAACTATTGATTTTATGAAATTTTTTATGTGAATAAAAATTGTAGGAAATTGAATTTCCTACATTTTTTGTCTGATTAAAAATTTCTGTAAGAGTGATTGTTAAGAAGTTATAGCCGTTTTTTAAATTTGGGAATTCATATAAGTGTGTGGTAGTCATTATGAACGAAAAAGTTGACTTAACTGTTAAACTATTGGTTTTATGAAATTTTTTATGTGAATAAAAATTGTAGGAAATTGAATTTCCTATATTTTTTGTCTGATTAAAAATTATCGTGGGATCAATTGTTAAAAAGTTATAGCTGTTTTGAAAGTTTGGAAATTTTTATATGAATATCGTATTATTTTGAGTCTTAAAATTATAAAGCAGCCCTTAAACTATTGATCCTACGGTTTTTTCATGAACACGATAGTTGAAGAAAATATAATATTCTTCCCAATAATCACTCACAAAATTAACTTTTCCTCTATTTCAACTACAAAGTCGCTTATCAAAAATAATTATCTAAATTATAAAAATGCCTTCAATCATTGACTGAGAAATCATAAACTAAAGATACGAAAATTAATGACAGTTAAACTACGCTACTTGACAAAAAATACATAATATATTTTACGAAAAAGATTGACAGACACTCTGCCCTAAATAATTCATTGAAATTTCGAAGTCGTCTGCTAGTTCGTCTCTTTTAGAAATTCACTCAGCATTTAAAAAAAAAAATCTATATACGAGCGTATTATTCACCGCGAATCAATGAATTCCGTCAGAACCCAACCAACTATACAATATATACAAATAATTTTATTTACGCCTCCATTTTACGAGACACATCTCCAGATTGTCCAGTCTGATAAACAATCGAGAGGTCAAGGGAACATCTCCCATTATTTAATTCAAATAAATTAAAATTTTACAATTTCTAATACCTCCTCCCTAAAAAAGTAGCCATAAAAATTCAAATTTTGTTCCCCTTAACCATCAAAATTATTTTTTTTTCATAACTTTATCTAGCCATTTACTTACTCGCTGATAACTATGCCCCATAACGACATTGTCGCTAATTATTTTCAACTATTTCTTTATCAGTCAGCTAATTTACCTAACATACGAACAAACAACCACTTAATTTAGTGCCTTGTTAAAAACTCGATATTTATCGCAGTAAAATTCAATTATTTATAATTTTTATATATTTATCAGACGTCGCTTGCTTTCCTTATTCCACTGAAAAAAATCCATTTGAATATTTTTTTATCCCTCCTAAAATTTCAAAAACCCGCGCCAATTTTCTTATTCATTTTTTTCCCTGAAAAAATTTATTTTTATTGTGACCCCTCCCCCTCCCTTTATCAACAAATTTATTTATTTAAATAATTGATTAATTTTTTTTAATTAGCTCCTAACTTGAAAAAAAATGACAGAAATTTATTAAGAATTTAATTACTTTTGATAATAATTATTATAAATATTAAAAATATTTTTGAAATATAGAATAATTGTACAGCCATAACCGAACGCTCTTTAAAGATCTCGAGGCCACGTGGACGTTGAGTAAATATAAAACTAGTATATATTTATTTAAAAAATATAATATAAAAATTTTAATGAAAAGTTAAAAATTTTTTTCTATTGTACTAAAAAAAAATTCATTTAAAATGATTAGATTTTTATTATTTCTTATCAAGTCATTAAGTTGATATAAAAATTATCAATAAAGTTAATCATAAAAACGATGGGGAAATCGCTTGAAGCCAATGAAGTGGGAACGAAGTGGTGAAGGCCACGTTATTATTAAAAAAAAAAAAATATCGATAATTATCGGTCTGAATAATGACAATATTAATTCGTTTCTAAATAATTGATATAAGAAGTCTGACGTTGACGGTATTTTCTACTGAAATCACCACCAGCCATTTTGTTTAATCACAAGAGTGCGCGCGCCGGCCGCGAGATGCCACCGCGGCCTGACTATTTTTCTTTTTCTACGGCAATGTCTTCTATTACTCGGCCGCAATTCACCCGTAATTTTTAATGGCAATAAATAATTTTTTTTAAATAAAAGGGAATGAATAAATTAAAGTAAAAAAGCAAAATGGGGGCGAAATAAAAAGTAAAATAATTAATTAGTCTGAAAAGTGTAATTCCACGTCCTTCGTACACGGTCTCGGTCCTCGAGTTTCCACCTCGTACTTGGTACTTGTCTATCTCTATCCCTCCCCTTCTTATTCATTTCTACTTCCCCGAGCCTCCCTGTCACGAATGTGGTCTTGAAGGTGCCATGAAGGAGGGGATCCGCGAGTGCACGGCTGCTCTGTACTCAGTTCTCGTCCGCCAGCCGGCCGTCTACCAGAGGTGCTTGACAGTTCGCGCCTTCTTCTTCTACTTGTTCCTTCACTTCCTCTACTTCTTCGGCCACTTCCTCTTCGGGTGTCGTAATAATAAATTTCAACGTGTCCCGCCGATTTGAATCCAAATTATAATCAACAAGTGTCGTGAATTTTTATCAAAATATTTTCAAAATTTTTTTTTTTACATTCATATATTTTTGAATCGGTTTATATGTTATATATATTTTAAACTGTCAAGAGCTGTAACAGTGAGAGTGAGCTCTGGGAATGCGGTGGGACCGGAAGTATAATTTTTGAATAATCAAAGGTATGTTACAAGGTCATATTCAAACCTTTTTCCTCATACATTTTTTATGTCCCAATAAAACGACATAATTTTTTATTTTAAAAAAAACCCAATAAATTTTTATTTCTCTGAAATTTAATGATCTAATGTTCCAATAATAATAATATTTTATGATAGAACGCAACTGTGACGCGACTTTATTCAGAGAATAAAATGAATCAGTAAATATTTACCGATAAACGTTTATTACTTTTCCCCGAAGTTCAAATTTTAAAAAAATAAATCTCATGACTTGTGAGTAATGCAATTGAAATTCAAAAAATTTATTGATCATTAAGGCGATTAAAATTATATCAACATTGATAGGAAATTTTTTTTTTAAACGCTAGAGTATGTAAATACACATAATGTACACGCGCACGTGCGTGCGCATCTGTTGCTATACTGCGCATGCGTGAGTATATGAGATCTTTGAATGGTTATGATGTGCCATAAGAGCAAAGACCAATACTCTTTGGCCCCGATATCGATTTAAACTCAATCGTCGATCATAAATTTTTTTTTTTTAATCATTTTTTTTTATGTTTAAAATTATTTATTTTTAATTCAATTGATAATTCATTATTATTTTGAGACTGGGCGACAATTTTGTACTTTATGAAAATATTATTGTTTTTTTTTTTTTTTTTTTTAAATTAATGAGGTTTGGGCAGGGTATAAATTTAAAAAATAAATATTAGAATTACCGAATATAAAATTTATCTCAGTTCAGGACACCGGGAAATGGCAGTAATGAGTATGTATATTTATGTATAATTACTAAAGCTAGATAAAGAGGCCAGAGGCTTTAAGCGAAATGAACGAGGCATAAATAAGACGGATAAGAAGTCGAGTTTGTATGTAATGTTTATAAAATAAACTAGTTGCCGAAAGCTCAAAAAGGTTGTTCGCGATGTAGATGTAAGGCCCATCTGATCTATTTCGGTTACGGTCAGTGGCTTTTGCCAGTTCAGCAGTCCTCAACTTGTCTCATTTATTTTTTTTACCCATTAATATTCTTATTATTTATTACGTATTATAGATTTATCATATTTTTATCCATTATTATTATTTTAAATCGAGGAAGAATGACGTAATAGTAAATTTTAATAATTTATTAAAAATTAATTTTTTTCAACCCTTGAAAAAAATTTTCTGATGAAAAATTTTTGAAAAATTTGTAATGAATAAATTTTTTGACTAAAAAAATTTCAGATAAAAAAATTTATTTTTAATCCTTACGAAAAAAATCTGATAAAAAATTTTTGAATTAATATTTGATTAAAAAAAAAAAATAGTAATTAATTCCAATGTAAAAAAATTTGATATACGAAATTTTTCCCAATTCGCCTGTTAAAATTTTGAAAGTTTTAAATTTATTAATGTGATAACTAAATAAAATTTGAAATGAATTTAAATTTTTGAAAAAAATTAAAATGACAGTCACTGAAGACAGATTTAAAGAGTATGGTAATGAGACTAATTGTTGGTCCAGCTGTATATATTTTATCAATATTATAAAAGTATGATTGCTTGTGTTTAAATAGAAAATAATTAAATAGACAAACGCTAAAGAATTTCAACATTTCATATACTTTTGTAGATTAAATATTAGATAGGTTAAATAAATTTATTTAGCGTGTGCGCGAGTGTGTTAAGAATGTGTAGATAATGGCGCTAAGAATTTAATTTTTATTTTAAGGTAATAATAATAATATTGAGGGGTGGGAGGTTTTTTGTTTGACTACTCAAGTCACCCTGTCATTTATTTTTTCTCTTGTAATAAGAGTACCCAGAGATTGTCACGTGCTCAGCAACAGGTTACTCAATTAAGAAAAATTTTAATTAAATTTTTACGGAATAACTAATTTTTTTTGGGTTGTCAGGTCAGAAAAAATGGATTTTTAAAAATGTCAAATTTTTTTTTTGGTAAAACTGAAAAAGAGAAATTGTCCCACGTAAATGGAATCCGGTATAAACATGATAGTAAGTAATAACATGAGATTAGATCAAGTAAACCAGATGTAGGTATTCAAGGGTGCGCCTGCACTGGCTAGGCGGTAAAGTCGTAAAGATCCTAATTAGAGATATAATGACGTCATTAAGGTCTCAGCCACGACGAGACGGAACGGTCTGCTGCCCATGTTGCAGTCTTACTTCTCTATACTATTCTAACTTCTAACTACTGCCAGGCTCGAAATATATACACCCACCTTATGTTATCTTTTTCTTATATATGTACAAATTCATCTTTTTGATAACTTACTTATTTTTTAATTTTAAATTACTCTGGAATTTAATTACCATTAACGCTTTTTTCAAAAATTTATCAATTGTGGAAAATATCAAGTTTCTATTTTCATTAGTAATATCTTATAACTTTGAAAAATTGATGTATATAGTCTATTTCTACAAGAAAATTTAATTTTTGTTCGAGGAAAAATAGTGTACGATAAAAATTTGGAAAATTACAACCGCTCAAAATTTCTTAATATCTAAGTTTATTTTCTTTGACTTCAAATAAATATATCTTTACACTTATTGATCCTAGGATATTTTTTCAAGAGACCGAAATTGTAGGAAATTAAATTTCCTACAACTTTTGTCTGATTAAAAATCATCGTGAAGTCAGTTGTTGAGGAGTTATAGCCATTTAAAAAATTTGGAAATTTTTAAAAAATATATAATCATTTTCATTGACTGTAAATGAGTTTATCTCTACAACTATCGATCCTAGGATATTTTTTTAAGAGACCGAAATTTCGGGAAATTTAATTTCCTACAACTTTTGTCTGATTGAAATAGTGCGTAAAATCAATCGTTGAAAAGTTATACCCGTTTAAAAAATTTGAAAATTTTCAAAAAAATATCTTGTCATTTCCACTGACTTTAAATGAATATATCTTCACAACTATTGATCCTAGAATATTTTTCAATGACACCAAATACCTAGAAAATTAAATTTCCGTTCCAACGACCACCTCTGAAACCTACTCAGCCTCAATCGTCACAAAAAAATTATTTATCTTTTCCATAAGCTCCAATTTCGTAATTAAAAAAAAAGTGATTATTAATAACAACAATAACAATAAAAATAAAATCACACTAATGACATTATATGTTATGTTCTCATAAAATTTTCACGATTGTCGCATTCCATAATAACAACTCTTGTTTATTGTCTCGTGTGTCGTGTGGCTCAGATGTTGCCAACTACATATCTACCCATCCACCCATACATTTAAACTCTTCTTCCCTCTCTCTCTATCCCCCAAGCAAATCGCAATTGTACTCAGCTTGTCGTCTACATATGCATGCGCGACATCGCGTCCGCGTACATTTTACGTCACGCGACAGCTATGCGCGTCCACTCGTCCGCGTACCCACATATGCCTGCAAACAATCATCCTTACATCTATTTAAGTATAAATAAAACACATAACCAGGATTACGAAACAAGTAAACTGAACCCTGCACGCGTGGGAATCCCAAGCACATTTCGGTATCCTACTAAAGTCCACCGCTAGATTCAAATCTCAAAAAAAAAAAATAAAATAAATAAATAAAACTACCGGACGTGGAGTGACGGACAACGAGCTGTTTAACCTATTTACGATAAAACCAGCCATTCCCACTGCTAATCCGTCATTAAACATTTTAGTGTTGGCTGGTCGTAAAAAAAATGAATAAATAATAAAAATATATATATATAAAAGCTTTGGACGTGCAAGAGTATGAGAAGCGAGCGAGGTAAAAGAGTGGACGTGGGATCGAGCTAAACGAGCCCTTATACGGTGCAAAAGTTATCTCGAACCTCTTTCCTACTCTCGTTCGTATCGTACTCGCGTTCCACTGCGTTCGTCGTCCTCTACTCGGCACTCGACTTAACTTAACTCCCAATCCAACTAAACCGAGAACTCCCTTCCCAGTTCCCAGTGCAACTTAAGCTCAGAACTACCCGATAGGATGCCAAGTCTGCCGCCTTACCTGAACCGACCTGAACACCGTGCTCCAGGTTTATAAAACTCCGGCCACCCCGTCGAGTTAAACTCGTCAGCGTCTTGCCCATCAGTGTCTTTACGGTGTGTCAGAAAACTACTTGTACCTTTTATATTTACTTATTTTTATTCCCTACACAATTTATTTATCCACTTGTACAACCATCCATCCAACCAACCAACCATACATATATATATACATATATACTCTTTATATTCTCTTTACACTTGTCTCTGAGAAAACATGTCGATAAATGTCCAAGTAAAAATTCATTTCTCATTCAATTACTTTTTAATCACATTTTTTTACTCTTTATTGCCTTTTACAATTGTTGTTTACATTATTTATATACCTATATACATATATATGGACGTGGTTACAACCATACAGGCATAAAAAAGATAAAAAAATTCAAAGTCGATTTGTAAGAAGATCGATTCCATTAGTCTTATCGCATTCCACAAACTATCGATAAAACGCGATATCACAGATCGATACATGTAACTATATATAAATATATTTTTTCTATACAATATATATTTATATATGTGAGAACCACTGTGCTGAACCTAGACGTTGTGGTTCAGCTCTTTAAAGTTTAAAAGCCAGTCGTCGGCCGCGAAATTATTGACCTCGTTGTGAGCGCCGTTGCCATGATTCGCCACCGAACGCTATCACGCAGAACATTACACTTAGACTTACACTTATTCTCTGTGTACTTGTGGTGTATGTATGTGTGAAATGGTTAACAAGCCGCGCCTACGATCATTGGAGGGACGATTAGAATTTCATTTTCGAGATGAACCTACGCATCGACTCCCTGATACCGAGACCAATCATCTCTGAGATTTATTCCTCCGATGCTTTACGTCATGTGTATATATATATCAATATAAATATGTATAAATGGATGGGTAGATGTATGTATGGATGTAATGTAGTGTATTATAAGAAATTATTCATTTAGATGAGAGTGTACTGATGGTACCATGTAACTCGTACCGACACATATATATCGCCATTATGCTAAACAATTATCGTGGAATGCGGCCAGCTGTTTTCAGATCCGCGCGTGGTTATGACGTCACTTTAACACTAGTGTATAGATATTTGTGTGTCATTTTACGGTAACATTTTTTGTAGTCTCGTTTTAAAATTTAAATTATTAGATTAATAAAAATAAATTTTATTTAAAAATTACCGCGAAATTTTTGGGGGACGGGAAAAAAAATTGTTCTGAAATTTTTCTCTGCATAAAAAGTCGGGGTAAAAAAAAATTATGGAGATTTTAGATTTTGAAATTTTTCGGAAATAAAATTTCACCTGACTCAAATTGCCTCGAATTTTTTTGACAAAAATTTCTAGGCTCATTTTTCCCATGTTCTAGAGCACAAAAAATGAAATGATTCCGCTGAATCAGACGACCGACAAATGTTTATAACAAAGTGAATAATTAAAAATGAAAAAAACTACGACATTTAAAAATCTATGTCAGTAAACAAAAGTAATAAAACAAAGTTTTAAATTGTATGCTCTACAAACTCGATGATCGATAAACCATGCCAGTTAAATATTTTTATTTGTCCCGAAATAATAATAAATAAAAATGATAATTTATACTTAAGGGCCAATGAAATTACAAGTTTGCTAAACTCTTTTCAGGCCACACTTTTTTTAAAAATATATGTTTGGTAAAAAATATTTTTAACAGTAAAAATATAATTTAAATTAATTATAATTTTTTCATAAAAAAAATATTTGAAAAAATGAATTTTTTTCCCAGCGCTTCAATAAGATAGATCCCGTGGGACACTGTCGGTATTTCTTATCTTGCCAACCAGTATGACGGTGTTTATCCAGTAAGACCGGTTCCCTGGTGGTGATGCTGATGGTAATAATAATTCCCTAACAAATAAAAGTAAACTCTTCTCTTGAGATTCTGAATCTTCCTCGTAACATTTTTCCCCAGTAGTACTGTACCGCTTAGTAATACAACACGTTGTTTATATTAGTTTATGTTGCTCCATACTGTACGTGTGTACACACGTACCTATGGAAACGGGAGTAGTTCGCAGCTCGCCACTAGATGGCGCCTACCATTTATAGTGTCCCTGGTAAGAAATTTATTTCAGAAGTTTTCTATTGAAAATATGATGTTCGGCGACGATCGCAAGATCGCTGGACACGGAAGTAGGGTTTCCTGCCATGCCAAACTATTCATTCAGTATCAAGTGTTAAGTATTAAGTACGATGTATGCCACAATACAGCTAAACACCGAGTATGTTATGTGGATAAATGCTGTTTCGCGGTAATTACCTTTAGTCATACCAAGCAAACTTGTTTTTTAACTTTAAATAGACGTCATGTCAACCAAAGTCAACTATGCGCTTATACACTGAGCGAAAAATAACTTTTATAAATAATGGATATTTTTCTTACCAGAAATTATCCTATTGAAATTTTCATCTAATATATTTACGGTGGAAAAATTTGAAAATTTCATTCAAACTCGGGCCAAAAAATATAAAATTTGATTTCTTTGACTTAAATTCAAGTCAACTGAGTTATTACTGAATCAAATTTGACTTTTTTCAACTTAGATAGATACTGAATAGGTCAATGTAGCCAAAAGCATCTGAAATCAAATTTTTTTATCCATTTTTGATAACTTGCTTTTAGGTAACTTAACTTACTTAGTATTCATTCAAGTCAAATTTGACTCAGTAATGGCTCAGTTGACTTGAATTTAAGTCAAAGGAGTTAAAGTTATTTGTTTACCCGGGTCAGCTCGAAATTTGCTGATTTTTTTGTTGAAATAGTGTAAACAAATTTCGATTTTCTCGTCAAAAAAATTAATAATCAGTTAAGATATGAAATTAACAACGTAGTACTTTTAATTGATTTACTAATAAGAACATATTGTTTTCATGAAAGGTAGTTTATTCCGTGCATATTTTCCCCACTCTATGTATGCTATATGCTTACATATATCAGCAGACCAACTTTTGATAATCAGCAATAATAATAACCAACAATTCATTAAAACCGCGGGAAATTCAAAATTAAATTTTTTGAATTTAAAATTCCCGCCTTGTTATTCAAATTATATAGAAATAAAGACGAGACGTAAAGTTTAAATATAAAGACGGGGTATGAGTCTCGAAGGTGGTTATCATCAGGCAATGAGCCGGGAAATATCAACTGTACTAGTATTATGTAGTGTAGTGTAGTCAGTACATCGTACATCGTACAGTAAAGTTGTATAGAAGCAATAAAGCTAGTGACACGGAGAGGAGCGTGGGAACTCCTCCAAGGCACAGAGGTTCTCATATTTTCCCTGTTAACCCACGCGCTCATCAGCTTCATTATTTTTTTACCACCGAAAATTTTATTGGACAATTAATATTAATTAATATAATTGCTTGAAATGGTACAATTTTTATTTAATTTAATGAAATACCTGTCCTGTGACTGAAACATTTAAAATTAATAAATTTAAATAAAGTGTTTTGTTTTTTTAAATTTAATGAGAGCGGGAAGTTCGAAATCGGCGCAGGTGGACTCAAAAAAGTAGTTTCCTATTAAAATTTGATTTGCAAAAGCTTTTGTTTGATATATATGTATATATGACAAAGCTTAGCGACAAGTTATTCAGGCGGCGAGCTGTATAAGTCGAAGCCGGTGTGAAATAAGTTATTTGAAATGTAGTAAAATAAAATTGTTTTGGAAAGTGGGATCGATTAAGTACCGAAAGCGTCTGTATTAAATATTCTGAGCTCTTGTCTTGTGAGCTCTTGTGTTCTGTTGAATTTAATAGCTTGCAGATGAATTCCAGGTTGTGCCTTTGTCCCAGTGGCGAACAATGGGACGTTTCCAGAGAGGTGATTAAAACCGGGTGGTGGTTGGTATAACTAATAGGGTCCGTGGGATCGACCCTTCGCCACCGTTTTAAACTTACTGAGCATTATTCTCAGGGCTTACGTACCTACTGTACTGCAGTACACCCGAAAACTACAAGCCTGTTTTTATTTTTTTATTTTGTAAACCTGTTAGGACCTAAACTTTTTAGTCTACTGCACTGTAAAAAAATCGGGAGTAATTCGAATTTAAATAAAAATCACCCCGCGTATGAAGTAAATAGAGAGCTTTTCTTTTCGGAGGAAATTTAACTCCGAGGAAAAAATAAATAACCAGTCATCCAATCCGCGTTCCCTCGGAAAATTTTTACAATGTGAGGAGTTAAATAAAATTCATTATTTTTCTAGTAGTTCTTTCATTGAAAAATTTATTTTCACAAAAATTGATCTTGCAATTTTTTTAAAAAAATTATATCTTGGCAAAAAATTGTAAGAAAATTAAAAAAACATCATTTTCATAATTAACAAATCATCTTTCTCATTGACTTTTCTTTAGCCTGTACTTGTAGCTTTTAAATTTTTACTGAATCCAAGTTCCAGCCCCAGTAATTTTGGGCTCCAAAAAAAATATTTTATCAGCCCATTTTTTTTTCAATCTTTATTTAGAGTTCAATATAAAAAAAAAAAAAAATTCTCCACCCCCTAGTCCAAAAAATGAATTTCTCAGAAAAAATGAAAAAAATAAAATTTTCTCGAGTTCTTTATTCGTGACGTTGGCAGACCCGTTATGTTATATATATACATACAGAAGTAGTCTCTCGGTTGATCGAGCTCTTGAGCCATGAATGAACCGCGGGATCTCCATTCCAAAGTACTTGTTCCCACGGTGTCCGCCGAGCTACAATAGCTGTTTTAAATCCACGGGGGTGTTTATTCATCCCAATTCCGTACTCATTTCTCTTTTAACCAACTAAACTATTTTTCACACAATACCCCTCCCCAGCTTCGGTCCTGGTCTTATCCTACACTCGGAACTCTCAATTTCCACCAAAAAAATGATTAAAAAAAAAATAGATTTTGAGATTCGTGACCCACTGACCCAAAGAATCCTTTTTCGCGTGCACCGCGATATACGCGGGTTGACGACCCTGGATATTTTTTTTTAGAAAGTTTTGCGTGTCGTTTTTTGTTCTCCTTTATTCAGTATTGACTAGTATAAGGGAAATGTAAGTGCCAGTAGTAGAAGTAGTAGTAGTAGTAGTAGTTAGATTACATTAGTAGTAGGCGGCATTCCTTGCCCATGAATCCCCGAAGGCGTTGAACCTACTCGGGATATATATGTTTAGTTCGCTCGGTCTTTTTTAGTCCCTCGTTACTTTTAAGTAGGTCACACGCTACACATGTGACCCGCTTCCGGTAGCATGACGTCACTGGCTCCCTTTCCCTATGTACGTACATGTTCTTCCATCGTTTCCTCCTCTTTCCTGTAACAATATCTATCTATCTATGTGTGCTACGTTTTCTATTATGAACGCCTGCGTATCATCCGATCCTACTTATCATACATAAGAGAGCTTGTACATCAGCCGGATGAACTCTAGACTACAACAGGCGTTACTGAATAATTAATAACTTTTTTATCTTCATTAAATATTGCTTTTAATTTTTTCATTCATTTTTATTTTACAGATGACCGTTTTACCCTGAGTGAGTAAGTTTTTTTTATTTTTTATTTTATCATTCAAAAATTAATTATTTCGAGACAAATTTTGATTTTTAATCTGTCAAAAATTGGAAAATTATCCTAATTATTTTTTTTAACCGAAATTAGGCTTAGCTCGAAATTTGTCTTTTTTTTTTATCGTGAGTCTAAAAATTTTTTAAAAAATTTTCTTGAGATTTGTTACTAATTTTGACTTTAAAAAATCGAAATTAGACAAATTTGACTTTATTTAAAAAAAATGTAGAATTTTTTGAACCCCACTAACTTTCATAGCAAAAAAAAATGAAGTAGGCATAAGTTACTTCGGTAAAAATTTCAAATATATATAAATATATAGAGGTAACATATTTATAAATATATAAAGTAAGTAGAGTATTATAAAATTATTATATAGATACTAGCCCGTAGTAAAAAGTTAATATTGCACGTACTGATAAAACATTTGCGTCAGAGCGCCACCTGCGCAGGTTCGCGACTGACCTGTTGCGCAAACACCCGTAACGCCTGTGACAACTACAATACATGTAGCATCGCATTCCACTCTGATATCTCCACCTGAATTACAAATTATAAATTATAAATTAAAAATAAAAAATAATTATTTTTGAAGCCGTCTTCGAAAAACCCGCCGGTAAAAATTTTATCTCTTCCCTTTGATAACTACAATTACGGGTAATAAAATCAAGCGTATAAACCACCTCAACAAAGGACAATAACACGCTTCGCCGACTTCGTAATGTCTATTTATATATATTTTAAACGAAAATATATTTTTCATACCAACGATTTAAATTTAATCTCCGATTCTATACAAAGGTCAAAGTGCCTTTTAAAGTCGCTCATTAATTTCGCAACTCTGTTGTTACAAATAATAATAATTATAAATTTATTATTATTATTATTATTATTATCAATATTATTATTATCAATATTATTCATTTGATATCACGAATCTAAAGTATTTTGTCGTACTCGACTCTACAGCAGAGTTAACATCAGTATTCTCCCGTGAATGGAGGCGTCAGAATTCTTATCGCGTGACGGTCTCTTACGTCATTCGTCGCTCGGCGTTACCGTACAATTTATTTTACTAAAAAAAAAAAATTATTACCGCTACATATTATATTATATTACTTTATGACACTAATAATTACGTTTTTTTTACTAATTATTATGAAAATTTTTTTAATTAAATTTCGTAACTTCGTCTGACCGAAAATTTATTGAAAAAAAAATTGGTTTTACTAAAGTTATGTCCGAAGCGAAATTAGGTTACCGTCACAAGATTTTTAAAATTAATTAAAAATTATTACACTGGTTTCAAAGTTAAATGGAAGCTTTAAAGTATATCTGTTTAAAAAAGTCTGTTAATTCATATGCAAATTTTGGTGGCATTTATTATTTATTATTTAAAATATTAATTGAAAGAAACCCGAAAAAAATATTTGAAAAATTTTTACAAAATTTTAAGTACTCGATTTCTGTCTCTACTTATTATGCAAATTTTAATCAGCATCTTAAATATTGCAGCTCGTGTACAAAATGGAGTACAATAAATTTTAATTTTTACTATCCGACTTCGGTACTTGAACTCAAAAACCGCGAAAATTTAATTTTTTAAATTTTTAATTCAAAGCCAACTTATTTATTGAAAACAAAATTTTTTTTTTGTACAAATATTTAAATTTATCAATTTCTTTTTTGAAATTAAAAAAAAATTTACTTCGTATTTTTTTATAATTTCACTTCTGGACTCCCCCTTTCCCCATGTATATTTATATACATATATATATTTAAAATAAAATATTATTTAGTACCCGTATCACCAGAAAATGTCGGCGCTATCACCGAAGAGTGATTGTGTCATGTCAGCGGGTGGCGAGTAACTATAAACTAAATTTCATGCATTAACCGCGTGTTGTTTATTTTTTAAAAATTTAAACCGATTTGTTTCCCAGCAAAAAACAAAAAGACTTGATAATAACAAAGTAAAGTAATTGTTTAAATAAACGATAGATTTTTAAGGATTATTTATTAAATGAATGCACTTGACTGCATTAAATATATTTACTGTCAGCGAGACCATAAATGCCGATTATATCAAAGCGGAAATGTCGGTTAGGAAGCTCGGGTTTGAGCGAATAAGAGCGAGAGAGAAAGAGAGAGGGGGAGTGTGATGAGTGTGCGTTGTGCATCGGGGGACTGATGCCGTTAGATTTTTTACTACGCTATCTCACTCTATCATCTGTTGTACACATTACACATTAAACATTAACGCATAAAGACGACTACTACTGTACTAGTACGTGTACAGTAGTCGGTATTAATGAATGGATTGAACCGCTGACGTCACAGGATGAATTATATAAACGGCTGCGCGTGACATCGGACGCACGATAGGAAGGAAATGAGCTTCCTTTCGTGTTCGTTATGTTCTTACGAGTCTAAGATACTCGTCGACCATTCATATATTTATTATTCTTATATTTATTACAATATAAATTATTTATTTTATTTAAACAACAAATTGCAAAGTAAAACTGGAGTTTCATGGCCAGTATTTTTATTTTCATAAATAAGAAAATTTATTTTAATAGGAAAAGTGGGGCAAGATGGGCACTCGAAGCCGCTAATCTTTTTACTCTACTCAAAAAAATTTATCGAAATTTTGTTCTAAAAAAAATTTTTTTTTATAGTAAATTTCGGAGGAGAGGGGGTCCGTTTTGCCCTGGTCTTTTTTATATGGTTTTTGGAAAGAGAATTTTATTAGGTACAACTTTGAGTTGAATAAAAAGTCTGTAAAATAGTTCGCTCAAAAATTTCAGCCGCTTTAATTAAAAAAAATTTTTTTGAGACTTGAAATGGCTGTATCTTAAAAACTATTGATCCTAGGATATTTTTAAATCAGACCGAAATTGTAGGAAATTGAATTTCCTAAAATTTCTGTATGATTAAAAAACCTCATAAAATCAACCGTTTAAAAGTTACAGCCGTTTTAAAAATTTGGAACTTGAAAAAAAAATGAAATCATTTCTAAAAATTAAAAATAGCTCTATTTCAAAAACTATTGATATTAGTGAGTTTTTATAAGAGACCGAAATTGTGTAAAATGAAATTTCCTTTCCAGTGACCAACTCAAACGTCCATTTATCTCAATTAGTCACCCAGCTATCGTCACAACAATTTGAAACAACATAAATAATAAGATTTTAATAAAATAACAAAAGTGTCCCGATTGTCTGGCAATTCGGTGTCTCGCGAATTAATGTCCCCTCGTGGGCGGTTAGTCATCTCAAAAAATCCAGATCATTAATCTCATCGCTTATGTACAGTCGTCTCGAGTAAAATGAGCTCTCGACATTAAATTAGCAGACACATAAACCAACAAAACTAAAGTAAAGCATTCAGCGCGTTAGTCTGGGAGGCGTCTGCGGGTCGACGTCCGGCCAGAAATAGCCACTAGCGCCGCGACGCAGCTTATGTCACCCCACACAATGCCGCGCCAAATACCATCCGCACTAGACACTCCTGTCTCCCCATTGAATTCCGCAATTCCTCCACTGGCTATCCACCAACAGTCAAACAGCCGTTTGTCTCCCGTCCTTTGATCTCCACTTACTCCCCAGTAAGTCCCCTTCGACCATTCCTCGATCTCTACACGTCCTCAGCCAACTAAAACCCGCGTTCTCGTCCACCCGAACTTCCTTTTCCCAAAATCATCCCCCCAAATTCAAAATATAATTTTCTAAAAATCTTTACACTGCTCCAAATTCATTGTGTCCCAATTCGACTTACTTTTTCCCATTATCTTCACCTGCCCTGTCCTCATAATCAAAAGAAACTCCTTGTACTTATATTATGTGCGCCCTATGTTAGCTCGCTTTCAAGCCGACCCAAAGGGCAGGTGTAACTGCCATTTATTATTTTTTTTTATATTTTTTTCATAAGACCTTGCAGCTGTTACATATATTTTATACTCGGTAAACTTGCATCCAACATCCGAGAGACAGAATAGAAACAAAATCAATAATAGAAGCTAACCATGGACCCTTTTTGGGCAGATGTCTTTGACACGTGCCCATCTTTTAAAAGATTTTCGTTCCTTCTTTACTTATTTTAATCTCCGAGTGCACTAGGGACTGACACAACTAGACCGAAGACACAGACGCAGACACAGACTCAGACCCGAACCCAGATCCAGATCCAGACCCAGACTTCTCTATATATACGCACATATAATCTTACGCACGGGTCACGGG
The DNA here is from genome assembly GCA_030273425.1 of Microplitis manilae. Taxonomy (NCBI): domain Eukaryota; kingdom Metazoa; phylum Arthropoda; class Insecta; order Hymenoptera; family Braconidae; genus Microplitis; species Microplitis manilae. The sequence continues at coordinate 3,764,095 of CP092726.1, forward strand.
TCCTTTATTTTTATTTAGTTTGAACCCATAAGAGCTCAGAATATAACTTAGCCCTCATTCTTTTCGCCCTATAAATTTATACGTCTTACAAATAAACCCGACACCAGCTGCCCTTGTTATGCCTCACACATTTATATGATTTACCCATCAGCAAACCACTTCTACATGTGTTGTTATATCTCGTGCACCAAATCCTGTACCATTACGCTCATTTTATATTACATGTACGTACAAGGACCAGCCTGATGTGCCCACTATTTAAGCCGGGCTCGTAAATGTCCTGATAGCTATCGTATTATTTTTTATCGCTCTCTGGTCATCATCTTTGAGTTTTTTCTCCACCATGTAGTGGCATTACATGGCATGCCAACGTTTTGGTGGCAAGCAACAGAGGATAAGAACTTAAATTAGTTATGATGGTAAATAAAAAAAAAAAAAAGAAAATAAATAATTAATTGATCGGTTCGTTGACCTGACTAATAATAAGTATGCGGAAATATTTAAAGCAGACTTTAAACTCGGTGTTGTTAGTTCTTATCTGGGTGATTGATTGTATTTGTCATTCTGGTTCAACCATTTTTGCGCAATTTCGGTTAGTTTATGTTTAATTTTTTTTTGTTGGTTTCTTGCCCGGGGGTTTGTGGAAGCGAAGAAACACGTGGACTTGGGGCTGAGGGATGAGAACCGCTGGGACGCCGTGCGACTTTTTGAGTTGCCCTGGTCCCACGCCGACTGCCGGATTGCAGTACGCGTATGTACTGTGCACGGGAGCTGGTGGTTGTGATATGTAAGCTGTACACGTTAAATGTACGCTAATAAAAACGCAAATCTTTGTTCTCATGCTTTACTATTTTATAAGATTTACTATTTAAGGATATTTTTTTAAATCTTCCTCCTGCTATTCTACATATTTTACTATATGTTGTTTATGTCTCTGTTCGAATTTATCAAATAATTAATTTCGTTAAAATTAATTGCAAGACTTTTTTGTTGGAATTTTTTTTTTTTTTTTAATACAAATAATTTGATTTTTTTTATTTTAAATTCGAGCTAAAAATTTACATTATTTCGAGAACAAGAGGGTGCAGATTTTAAGATAATTAATTTTAAAATCGAAAAATTCAAATTTTACAAAGAATAAAAAAAAATTAATTTATATCAGATTTTTAAAAATTAATTTTTAAAAAATTATTAAAAATATTTAAATGAACTTTTTTTTTTAAATCATAGCCGAAGAGAACTAAAATATTCAGCTTAATTTAAAGGGTGTAGCGTAAAGATTTTCTGAGATATTAATTTTTTAAATCAAAAATCCAAATTTTATAAAAAAAAAAAAATTACACTTATATCTGTTATTTAAAAATTCAAAAAAAAAAAAAAACCATGAAAAATATTTGAATAAATTTTTTTTTTGAAATTATAGCCGAAGAACTGTAATATTGAGCCTAATTAGAAGGGTGTAATTCAAATATTTTTTGAGATATTAATATATGACTCAAAATTACAAAATTATGATTAAAATCAAAATTTTGCTTCATTTAAAGAATAAGAAAATAAGAAAAATTTGAGTATAAAGAGCTTTGTCTTCTCCATACTTAAAAATAAATAAATTAATCAGCGTAGAGGTACACTATATAGTGAAACGAAAGAAGTGAATTACTGAGTAGTAATTTGCATGGACGAAGCCGAAGTCATTACAGGTTATTTTATTGCCGTGTTTTCCAGTTAAAATATTTATTTATTCAGTTATTCATTAGCTAGTAGTTTTTGTGAATAAATCTAATAGAAAAAGTACCGAGTACGCAGATAGTTTTTAAGTCTATACGTAATCTCAATGTGTATAACATAATGTCGGTGATATATATGTCGGCTTTGTCTTCATCACCACGTACACCTTTATCTGTACGAGTGTAACCGAGGCATCAGACTCGTTTATGGCTCGACACGTCGCGCGATAAGCCACTCGCGATCGTGACAAACCTCCATCTCCCTCCCCCTCTCTCCCTACCGGCCTCTCTCTCATTCTCATTCTTTTAAAACTACTTCCGACGCACGGATTCTCCATAGAACTTTATTACTTTAACAAGTCGTCTTTTATTTATTTAATCACTAAATAAATATAAACAACATATATTTATATATTTACTTGGGACTTTAATTTTTTGTTTTAAATTTTTAATGAATAATTAATTTTTAAAAAGTAATTGATTTATTGGCGATCATGTTTGCTGGCAATTGTTGATCGGTAATTTTATTCGTGTGGCTAAATCAGCATATTAATTAACCAATAAAATACATTGTATGTAACATGTGCATAACTCGGAATAAATGGCCAAGGAAGTGAATATTATTCACTTGTGATTTTAATTTTTTATTTTCTGCCCATGATATTTGTTGCGTGCGCGAACCAAGTGGGCGTGAAAAATATTTCGTTTTACGAGCCCACGATGTTACGTTTGCTTGTAAATGAACCATAAGATATCTTGTCGTTTTTTTATTTTTTAGTTGTGTAAAAAGGGCTGGTTAACAACAGTTAGGGTATAAAAAATTGTTTTAAATTTAACAACGAACTGATTCAAAAATATTTTTCAATTAAATTTACGTACTGAAAATTTTTTTGTCGAAATTATTTTGGAAAATTGGATATTTGTAGCCATCGAAATTTGTGAAAATTTTATGGAGTAGACCAAATTTCGAATAAAAATTTAAATTTTTAAATTATTATGAATAAAAAAATAACAAAACGACTGAATATTTCATTGAATTTCAAAAGCATTAAGATTTTATTCTGAATGAGGCAAAAAAAAAAATTCAAAAATGAATATTAAAAAAAAACGAAAATAAAAATTTATCTTTGGCTGCAGTAAAAAAGAAAAATTTCTAATATTGAATATCTTAGGTATGAAATTAGATGACCGACTTACCCTATCTTATCATACAAGTTTATAAACTATAGTAAAAATTTTTTAAAACGATTTATTTTTTTTTAACTCATATATATCTTACTTATCCATTATGAAACGATTTCCAGAGATTGAAACAGTATAGATTGACAATGACATAGTACATATCTATGGCAAGTAAATCTTTTGCATTATTCATCAGTATAATCTGTAAATTATCATATTATTATAGCCCACACTATTTTTTTATATTTTATAAAACTAATACACTGTAAAAGTCTTTATATACTTTTTATTTCATTAAAAAAAGTCATGAAAATTTTGTAATGCTCTTATCACTTAGAAAATTTAATATTTCCTTCAACTAAATTTTTTTTTTACATTCATCATAATTTCGAAAATATCCAACAAAAATTTACTACAAAATGTCTAAAATAAATTTAAAAAAAAATAAAAAATTCAAATTTCCCTCACTTTTATTCCAACCAACATTCCAGCCAACCGCAACCACAGATTAAACTAATTAACACCCCATAAAAAAAATTTATTTAAATTTATCCGCCATAAAAAACCCTTATAATACTTTATCATTTATTACTTCCCAAGTAAAGTTGGCCATCTTACCCCGTGGTGTAAACTGAAAAGTACTTAGCAAACTATCTTCCGGGCAATTAATAACGCCTCGTAAAATGCAATAAAAAAAAAACTAACGTCCATGGAACCCCGTCATAATGTAAAGTACTATAATATACTCAATACCGTACCGACACTCATATTTTCTCAGCAGCGAAGCAATGTAATAAAATAACAACAATAATAGTAATAGTAAAAAATCCCTTTCGAGGAATTTAAATAATCAATGATAATTATCGTAATGACATGAGTGTAATATGTACATTAAATTTTTTCAGTAAGCTCAGGCGTAAAGTTTATTACTCAGGATGAAATAAATAATTATCGTATACCTGCAGGTGTAACAACTATTGCTACATAAATAGTTATTCATACAAATATATGTTACTTTGTAACATAGAACTGGCTATATATAAACATGCATTAATATACGGTAATATATATAGTAATTATACACAGACATATTAACTAGCTTATTAACGCATAACCGTTTTTAACGAGTGGTAACAATGTTGCGACCCATTACTGAGACTAGTTATAGCTTATGGTTAACAAGGCTACCCGTGAAAAAAAAGTTCGTTCGGAAAATTTTCGAAAAAGGTTGAAAACAAAAATTCAAAATTTGATAAAATTTTTGGCATTGAGTTGATAATTTTTTGAACTTTGAAAACATTCAGAAGCAAAAAAAATTTCAGGAACGATTTTTTCCTTATTTTCGGAGCAAAAATATGTAATCCGTCTTGAAAATTTCTGGACTTAAAAATATGGAAAAAAAGACTTTAAAGCTGATTATTAATATTTTTGACTCTGTAAAAACTTTTCAAAAACTAAGTCTGGAAATTGAAACTTTTTTTCAAGTTCCAAAAACCACCCCGAATTTGTAAGTTAGTTGTCATTATTTTTTTTTTTTATGATAATTTTTTACGTGGGTATAGATGACAGGAAAATCTATAAATATATGACCCAGACATATGCGCATAGTTATCTAAATATATAAAAAAAAGATAATAGTAGTTTATTTGAATTTTTGAAATAATTAAGAGGGCTCGGAAATAAGAGGGATTTAAAATGTCGAATGGTGTGAGAAACGGTGTACGGTATTGTAGACGATATAAGACTCGAATTCGTGTGGATCGGCGTGTGGTGAAGAGATACCGATATAATATATTTTAAAAATACGGACGGCAAGAAAGAGCCAGCAAGATTGGCTCTCTGTCGACTGGTACCTGCATTCCGTTCCCACTGACCGCTTAGGTCCTTGTATAGCCCATCTTTTACTCCATACTTCTTACTCTTCTTTAAGTAAAGGCTTCCCCGATCACTTATATATATATATATATATATATATATATATATATATATATATACATATATATGTGTAGATGTATAAATGTATACTCTGTCTGCGACTGCGCCAGCTTCCTTAACATAACCTACAATGAACATTGTAATGGATAAATATATATAAAAAGAAGTTTATGAAGTTCGTTACATGTTCGAAGTTCGAAGTATAGATCTTCAGCTATTGCACGAGTTTTTAAGATACGTTTGTTTTTACTATTTTAAACCCAAGTTTTTTTATTGTGAATTGTCCATAATTTACTAGCAGAATTGAATTACTGCCTTTGTCTTTTTTTTCGAAATTTGACTTTTTTTTCAGTAAGTTTTCAATTAAATTTCTTTTGAAATTATTCAGTTCTAAAAAGAAAGAAGTATTTGAAAATAAGTTGGAATTTAAATTAGGCGGGAAGAAAACAAATTTTGATTTTCAAAAATTTTAAATTAGACTCGAAATTTTTCAAAGTGGATTAGATCGGTATTCAGTTGATGGGGACATAATAGCAAAAAGTAATGAAATAAATAATTTACTATCGCGTAATTTCAGCATATCGCAATGTGCAAAAACAACAAGAAATTATTATTAATTATAGCGTCCGTTGACAATTAAGTAGACAATAAAATGTGAGCTGACAATAGTGTGATATCTCGGATAAAAATAGCGTGGAAATTAAGGAATGTGCAGGCGGTTACTTAAATACGTACAAATATAACTTTGCCGAGTTATTCTCGAGTTGCGATCTTCTTAATTATAACAATTAGCTGTCTGAGAATAAAATAAAGTGGCATGACGCATTGCGACCCCATACATTGCCAGACTGTTAAATTTTTCCAGTCCTTTTTTTCTCTCATCACTTATCACGTCTTAATTACGCAATAATTGTTTATCTGCAAACTACATATTTTTTAAAAGCCTAACAAGTTTAAATATTTGTTCGAATGCTCTCACAATTATTTCATTACGCTCGAAACGTTTTCATGAATTTTTCCTGAATTCCATACACATGTATACTATAAGTGATGTTATGTTTAGTATAGTTTAGTACGTCTGCGATAGTTTAAGCACGATAGGAACAGCGCAATATAAAAGAGTCTGAGAATCTCTGGATAGGAGGGGTCTGTCACGCGTACAAATAGTTGACCTCGCTTGGTCGCCTCTATCAATGGTCCGGACGCCGTTGTATTACTATACAGCCTGTAGGTAGCTTATACACGATATACTATATACTACATACTATATACACTACAGTATAGAGTGTAGAGTATTATAGTGTGCAATGTTATGTGTCTGAATGGCGTATACGTCTTCACTTCTCTCTTCTCATCCTCCCCTCTCTCTTCCCATCCTCATTCCTTTCGATTTTCTACAGCTACACTCAGTCTATAGTCTTCAGACTCACACTTACATCGCTTTTTTTCTACTCATATCAATTTTCCTTCATCTTTTACACGATGGGATTTTTTCCTGAAATTCATGCCTGAAAATTTCTCAATGATCAGTCTTCTATTAATTTAACTGGTTTTTCCGCCTAATCTCATTCTTTCTGTCGAAATTAGTCAGTTTTTCAGTTATGAAAAACTAAGTATTTTTGAAAAATCTTCTTTTATTATTTTCTACAATACCGACAGACGAATTGTCTGCTGATAAGACGGATATCTGCTGTAGCGGCTGACAGTGTTATCACTCGGGATAACTTACCGATGCGTGGTTATCCTAGTGATCGTGTTTACCGGTTGCGGGTAAAGCTAAAAATAGGAAACTGACATATCGACTGTAGCGAGACTACGGATAATGTTTTTACTGATTTTTCTTGACTATTCAAATCTTCGGAGCGTAAGAAGATAAATATTTAATAATTGAGATAACTCATTAATTGGTAAAATAATAAAAACTAACGATTGAAAGTTTAATCTGCAACACTGTAGTCTTAATGGCCCATTAATAAGATAAACTAATAATTTCTGAGAAATGAATGTTAATAGCGGTCATAATAAAGCATTTAAATAATTCTGATATAATAGAATAAAAGAAAGATTCAAAAAGACGCTTAGAGAGAGTCGTTAAAACATATCAAGGATTATCAAGTGAGCTGGATTATATCGAAAAAAAAAAAAAAAAAAAGTTGTGCGCTCAAAAAAATGGCTCTTGAGACTTGAACTGGAGACGTCGGGACTTAAAAATTTAATGGATTAAAATATGGTCTTTCCAGCTGCAGTAACCCATCGGATCATAGGTCATTTTCTTTATCACTCCATATAAACGTCTACCAACGGCGATAATAAGCATGCGAAATATTATATGAGTTTGTTCTCAATATTTCACTCGTTAACGGTAGTTCATTATAAGATTATTACTCGAGTCCATAAAAAGTACTTTTATTTTTTTCTTATCGCTTTCATTTTATTTTGTTCAACGATAACTCTTTGTATATATATTCATTTATTGGTAATTATTAAATAATTAATTGAAAATTATATATAATGTCTGTTTTATTTAAAGAATTTCATTTTTCAGATGGTGTTCATTAGATTTTGGCGATTCATCTAGACGAAACTGGTTTTCACAATGATTTGACAGATGGATTTGATTCTGAGATCATTGTGAAAGCTGATTTTGTTCCATACTCAACAGTTCCTGGGTCAAACATGCTTAGAAAAATTTATAACAATATTCTTATTGCATGGTTTTTGGAAAACGTAACAAAAGTGAAGTATATCTTATATTTGCAATAAAATTTCAGGTTTTTTGTTTTCGATGTCTATGGAATTCTGCAATTTTTAAGAGTAACTTTCATTTTTCCAAATTTCAGAATCTCGAATTTCTAAAATTGTATTGGAATTTATTGTAAAAAAAATGCATACTTGCAAATTTGAAATTTGGATGTCAAATTAGTCAATGATTTTTTGATTCCGCAATTTCTTATATAAAACTACATTTTTTCTTGATTAAAACTCTTAAAAACTAAATAGAAACTTTCGACATTTTTTTCCAGAATCTCGAAATTAGAAGCTCAGTAGCTTTAAAAATTCAGAATAGCTCTCTACATTTCTAACGAAAGTTATTTTCAGACGTTTTAGTCTCCTTATAAGAAAGTATTTTAGAAATCATTAATGTCAAGTTAATAACGATTTTAGGTCGGCAAAAATAACACCTTTTATCGGACAGAGTTCGACATTTGGTCCATCGGCTGCCGGAAATTGATTTCACCACAATTTGCTAGACAAAAAAGGTTAAAGTTAATTCGAAAATAGCTTTAATTCTGATAAATATAGCCTTAGGGACACAATGAGTTGACATTAACCCACATTTGACGTCTTTTAATGGCAATTCAAACTGAACATGCAATAAATGAAAAATTTAATAATAAGTTTTTTCATTTATTTTCCATTCCATGACTTCCAAAATTCAATTTTATGCATGAATTCCTATACATTGAATAGACATGCCGTTTATGGCTACTTTAGGGCAGTTTTGGACACTTAAAAAATTTAAATGAAATAATAAATGTAACAGTGGCCAAAAATGATATTTTTACTCTGTATTCAAAGTTACAGATTTCCAAAAATAATCCGAAGAAATTTGAGTGTTTTGCTCAGGGGAGCTTATTTTGAATATAAATTCAAATTGAAATGAAATCCGAATTCACTCCCGATTATTTATCTCGCAGATATATTTATAACCATATTGACGGATAATAAATTTCCAAATGGTTTTTATTCATTTTTAAGATCTTTTTGTTGGCAGCATATATATATATAGCAGTCCAGCGAAGTTTCTTGCTGGGTCGCGGGCCGGTGTAATTGTTGACAGATAAATAAATAGGCTGTACAAAGAAGCCACTGTGTGAGATCTTGAGCGTAGCACGCGCTACGTCCCTCGTAGTCGTGCGCCGCCAAGGGCACTAATTTTATTCTCGTATCGGGGTTTTAAAAAATTTTCTCAAGTTAAAACCAGACGAGCTTTTTTTAAACATCTCAACTAATTTAATTAATCCAGCTAAACATTTATTTTATGCAGAGCATCGCGGCCGATGCAGTAAGAGGCCCGGTCTCCTGAGGTACGATCCCATAAATGTAATTATTTATTTTTCACATAGTCTTAATAAAAATATGAGAGTAACTATATAATGTACGGGCGCTTGCCAATTAAACATCTAGAGCAAGATATGAGTAAGTCGAGTTCGAGCAATGAGGATAGAAATTTTTTGTCGGTATTTCCGGTAGTGATTTATCAACGGGAAAGATCCTATCGGGCATTCGAAGCATTGCTGCTGTACAAGAAATAACTAACTACGATTAATATAACGAGTCGCTGTGGAATTTAAAATTTATCACATATATGTAGAGTATTTATTTATTAATTTATTAACTATCGTGTGATTTTTGTAACACGTGATTTTTATTTTCGACTGGCGACGTCGGCCAGTGGGTCTAATATAAAACCCCTTGGTCTTGGTAACTATCAAGTGTCAAACGGACCGAATGCTTAAGAAGAAGCCTCAGGTTTAAGATGATCGTTTAATTTTTTTTGTTTTTGAGATCGGTTTGGGAAAAAAGTAACTCTAGACTACTGTGCTGGATGAACAACTGATGATGGTTTTAAAAGCCTCAAAAGATCCTCATGTCATAGATGACAGCTTCAAGATGAACATCATGCGTGCTATCCTTAATTTTTACATTTTTTTCCACTTAATCCTTTTCTTATTCTTTTTTTTTCATACATGTATGCATAGGATGGGTCTATTTTTTTTTTTAATCTAATTTATTACTCTTAGAATTATTTTGTGGAATTTAAAAATAATTCTCCATGTCCAATTTACTTCAGAAAGCTTACGGATAAAAATTCCAGATCCATTTTCTTCTGTCTTGAATTTTTAATGCTACTCCATTTTGTCGGAAAATAATAAAAGAAAATTTTCTATTGAAATTTGAAATTTTCCCTGTGTAAAAAAAAATTCTCATGTCCAGTTTGCCCCAGAAAGTTTTTCAATAAAAATTCTGGGTTCATTTTTTTCTGTCTTAAATTTTTTTTTATTTTTTTGAGGCCTCTCCATTTTGTCAGAAAATAAAAAAAAATTTTCGTTAAAATTCGCAATTTTCTTTTTAAAAAAAATTTCCCATGTCTGACTTGCCCCAGAAAGTTTCCCAATAAAAATTCTGGGTTCATTTTCTTCTGTCTTAAATTTTTTTTTATTTTTTTGAGGCCTCTCCATTTTGTCGGAAAATAAAAAAAATTTTTCGTTGAAATTCGAAATTTTCTGCGTAAAAAAAATTTCCCATGTCTAGTTTTCCCCAGTAAATTTCCCAATAAAAATTCAGGGTCCGTTTTTTCTGCCTCAATTTTTTTTAAATTCTCAACCGTCATTGTCACGTTTCCGCGTTTCCTAAAAATTTCGAGAATAAAAAAAAAATGTAAAAATAAAAAATTTCTAATAATAATTAAAAGTAGATTTGTCTGGTTATAATCACCCACTCGACAATAATGAACACACATTAAACATTAGCAACTGCGGTGGTCATGTCAATCAAAAATAAAACTTTATATACACACATATATCACAACGGATGTCGGTACGTTTATACATTAGTTCAGTAAAATAATTCGTCACCTGTTTAACCAAAGCTTAAGTCCATAAAAAATAGCCAGGTTCTTACAGGTGTTCGCTACAATCTCAAACTTTTGTTTTATTTCTTGAAATAAAATCAAACAGTTGAAATAAATTTATTAGGGTGTATTTTGACGTGTAAACTAAGCCACGGGTCCTCAGAAATTTTTTTTTATTTTCTCACTTTTCGAGCCGTGTAAGTAAAGCGATTAGACAAAATAATCGGATCGTATTACGATACCCGAATTACAGCCCTCGTATCGAGCTTTATTGAGTCATCGTCAACAGACCCAAGTAAAAAATTTATTTTATTTTTTTTCCTTTTATTTACGAGGAAATAAGTGTGTCATTAGACTTTTACGACAGTAGTGAAATTTTCCGGACCGGGATCACGGACCCTGGACTCTGTTTGACGAGCAGAGGGTTCGAGTGCCATAAAAATTATAAAAAAACTTGTTTAGAAACGTCTCGTAAATTAATCACCGGTTCAATGCAGAACCACTTGACGCTCGTAAAAATATTAAATTTAGTTATTTTTCATAATTTTTTAGGGAAAACAGCTTTTTATTACCTTTCTAATTTTTATTACCATTTTGATTTTTTTACACTTCATTAAGTGTCTATTTAAAAAAAAAATAAACTCATTTTTCTCACGAGTTCAAAACAAATTTTAATTCTAAATAAACAAATAAATAAGGGTTGGGGTAAAACTGACATCGTAAAAAATTATTTTTATTTTTGGTAAAAAATATTTACGTACCCTAAGAATATGGGGAAATCGGCCATGCGTAATAAATATTTTTTTTTTAATTTTTAAGTGGCCGTTTTACCCTAGTCTCTGAAAAGAGGTAAGTTGGTCATCAAGCAACGAAAAAAAAAATGTATAAATTTGAAAAAAAATTAATAAGATAAAAGCCCTTATACCCGCTCACTTTTCATTGGAGTGAGATTAAATCACTCAATATAAATTAATAAATAAAATGAAAAACCATATTTTTTTTTATACTTATTTTTGAAGATTCGCGTATTAGAATAAAATTTAAGTTCGAAGAATAATGTTGATAATTAATTATTATTAATTCTTTAAATAAGGTCCTTGAGTGTATCCATAGTCGCTCACTAAAAGTTGTCATGTACCATTACTCGATCAACACATGACCCTATAGTCGCTCGAAGACAATATCAATTAAACTATGATAAGTTCATTGATTTGGAAAATAATTTATAAATTATACTTCTTTATTCTTTCATAATATAAAATTTCATGAATTTTAAAAATGTATTTAATAAGATATAGTTGTAACAACTCTTAAAAAATTTGACCTAACCTAAATTTAATCTAACGAATGAACGTTAAAGTAAAAATGCCCGGCTATGCGCGATTTTGAAAACAGTCATTTAATTTAAATTTATAATCTATTATAAAATAATTTGATACATCATATTTTAATATATTTAGATTCGCAAATAATTATTTATCAATAATAACATTTTTAGTTGTAATTTTTTTTTATAAAAATTATAAAAAAAACGCCTTAAACAGTTAAAGTGAGCGACTAATGGTACTGAGCGGGTATAAGGGCTTTTACCTTAATTATAATTTTATTAGGTGTCTATTTTACCTCATAAAAAAAACCTGAAATTTTAATATTTATCTATACAGCTAAATTTTTTTTTTTGTTTTTTCCCGACCTCAATGAATAGAAAATAAATTTTAAAAAATAGTAATTAAAGTAATGAAATAAATTAATAAAATATATAAAATTACGGATGTGCGCACCATCGCATTTACGATTCGCTCAAGCTATTCGTAAGATCATCGTAAGGTCCAGCTCATCTTTATCATTATCTTTTTCTTCTTATTCTTCCTCTCGTACCCTACGTACTGCTCACTCTTAATAGTCTTTTTCTTCAGTGTGTATGCTTATCGTTAAAAAATCACCGCGGAATTACCACATGTGCACTTTGCAAAAACTATACCACAAGATGATACTTATAAATATATAGACATACATACATATACATGAGCCATAAACTTGAGAAAGAGAAGACGTTAAAAAGCTTTATCTTACTCTTGTAGATTTTATTCAACTGCGGGTGGTCAAGTTTAATTGAACTTTTTTTTTAATTATTATTCCAATCCTTTTGAATTTAAAATATTATCAAAATATAATATATATATAAGTAATATATTTGTAAAGTTGTTGGTGGATAAAAATATACCCAATGATTATAAATCGATAGTCTCGAGTTTCCTTCCGTTGGGTCAAAGTTTACGCGGTTTTATTTCAGTATCTTATCCTATCCGCTGCACTCTTATTGTTTTTCATTATAAATTACTTTTTATTTAATCACCGCCCTTGATAATGCCAACACGTAATTTCTACATTAATGATTAAATAATGATGATTATTGTGTGAAAAATTAAAATTACTTCCGATGTTTCAATTTTTATTTTAAAAAATCCAAAATTTTTAAATTGGTGTCCATCTTCCCCCTCTTTTTGAAATTTTTTATTTATTTTTTTTATGTCTTTATTTCAGCCCTTCTTAACATATATTTATATATGTATATATAATGTATAGATGCATTATTAATTATTGAGGATGACTCATATATTTCGAATGCATCAAAATACTGTTTGATAATTTTTCAAATTTTTTTTATTAAATTTGATTAATTATATTTAAATTGTAATAAATTGTTCACTTAAAAAACTTATTAATAATTAATAACGTCTAAAAACAACTTATTTAATTAATATTATAGATAGTGACAGCTAGTAAATGAGCTTCCATATTTTTTTATATTTTTATTTTTAAAAATTTTGAAAAATTACTAGAAATTTTTCATTGTCTTCAGTATAGGAGACAGGGGCACATCGGACTCCTTTAAAAAATTACCGTAGGAAAAATTTTTCGAGGGGGTGACCCGGGAATTTTTTTTTTCAAATTTTGGGAAAATTAAAGTGAATTTCGAGATAGATATCGATAACGTACTCAGTGATCAAAAGTCACTAAAAAAAATTAGCGGCTTAAAGGGGCCGTCGTGCTTTGGTTTCTCCCTATACATATATATATATATATATATATTTATATATATATATATATATATATATATATATATATTCTGTAAAAAATTATTTGGCCAAATATATTAGCAATAAAATCCTAAAAAAAAAAATTATTTACATTTTTTGACGAATTATTTAAAATATCGATAACAATAAATTAATATATATATATATATATATATATATATATATATATATATATATATATATATATATATATATATATATATATATATATATATATAAATATATATAACATGTAAATGTAAACTGTAAAAAATAAAAAAATATTTACAGTTTGGTATTCTGATGTAGATGTTTACCAAAAGACAAAAATAAAAAAAATAGACCTAGTAAATTAAAAAAAAAAAAAAAGTAAAACTGAATATGAGCTGGTCGGTCACGCGTCCGTCAGTCCCGATCTCGTATTTCAAGCCACGTTCTCGAAATCGAGGGCTCGACAAATGATATACTCCAGGAGTTAAGTATAAGAGTCTTATGGCTCGTTGAGATCGTTCAGCAAAACTATTTTCAACTTGCCTTCTTTCTCTTTATTATTATATTTTTTTCCCCTTCTGTACTCCGCTCGGTTTTACGAGCGTAACAAGTGGAAATAAAAACAAAAATGTAATAAAAATAAGATCGGGGATTCTAAACCTCGGACTGCACTGCAGCCCGAGTTTACGCTCCCATCCTCCTAAACCACTTGTGTGATATCGCCTGGTATTTCACAATATTCTAGATGACTTATGTTGGTCCAACAAATTCATGTTTGAGGCTTTTAAATTTTATGCATAATAAAATAACCTCAGAAAAATTTACATCAGTTACTTAAATTATTATCATACTATAAATGTCAGTTTATAATTTACATTTTTTTTTTTTTTTTTCATTTTCCTCGTCAAATTTTAATTGATATTTTTTTTCTTACAACTTACAGAATTTGTTCAAAAATGTCCTGCAGGAGTCAGAGTCCCTTTTCGAAGGGGCACATAGACAAATTTCTCTCATCATTGCTACAAGTAATCATACCTTGATAGTTTTCGAGACCTCCTAACCTAAACTAGTTTGAAATATTATGATCCTGAAGTTAACATGATACTGAAGTTAGCCGACGTCTAATAATTTTTGAATTTTGATTTTAAAGCAGCAAATTATAAAAAAAAAATATTTGAAAAAATTGCACTTATAGTTTTTTTAATTTTCTATATGTGCATTTTTTTAGATTTTTTTTTTTTGTAATTGATTCGCTGAAAAATAAATTCAAAAATTTTTAATTATCTGCTACTTTCAGGATCATAAGTTAACAGACAATCAAAAATTTTTGGATTTTTTTTTTTTAATGAATCAATTACAAAAAAAAAAACTAAAAAAATGCACACGTAGAAAATTAAAAAAACTACAGGTGCAATTTTTTTAAATATTTTTTTTTTTGTAATTTTTTCATTTTTTTTAAATTTAAAAAATTATTTGACGTATACTAACTTCAGTATCATGAAATATTCGCGAAAAAAAAATTCGTTTTAAATTCTCAACAAATTCATGTGTCAAGACATCTTCCTTTTTTTCCTTTAATCTTTTAATTATATTACTAATTATTTAAAACATAATAAAATAAATTTATAATTTTACTTGAAAAAAAAAAAATTTGCAGTGAACGCAGATTAAATCCCCTATAAGTTGAATTAACTCCAAAGGGAGTTTATTTCATAAAACTTTCAATAAAACTCTGGTTCGGAGTAAATTCGAATTTAATAAAATCCAGATCACTCTGAAATTACTCCGCTGAAAAACAAACTTGAATTTTAATGAAAACCAAATTCACTCCCGGTTTTTTACAGTGTAAAACCATTTGGCTTATTCGCCCTATATTTAAATACCATATTTATTTTTTATTACTATCCAAATATATATAGGGTAAATGATAAAAAATATATCGATAAATATTTTTTATCTACACAAGATAGATCAGAGTCAATTCGCGTATCCTTTCGCTCTACCTTAAGCTCTATGTATATAAGCATGTATATATATATATACGTTCGTAGTAAAGACATCGATTATCGATATTTTTTCATAATATCCATAGTAACCTAACCGACAATCTACTCGTCTACTTTATTTAATCAACTATTTACTTTTTTTCTACGTCACACCACACTAATATACTGCAATTCCAAAATATGTGAAAAAAAAAAATAATTATAAAATAAACAAAAAATAACCAACTATCTGCGGTCTTTGACTCACATGTATATCATATATGTAATCAATAGATATGTCACACGGCAAATTTCACGTATGACCCCTTTGAACTCCTTAGAATTATATAAATGATGAATGAATAAATTTAAACCTTACTGATTAAATTTTTTAACGAACTATTTAATTAATATGAGATAATTTTTTTTAATTATACAGTAAGTTTATTGTTTATAGTCGGTTTATTACTAAATTTAAAAACGTTTTATTTTAATGTCAGCAATAAATAGAAGATAAAAAAAAAATTTTTTTATTTTTTTGATAAGAAGGGAATCACGACAGCTGTAGTTTATGATCCTTTATTCTTCCGCTTGACGCAAAATCGTAATTCAAGGGATATTATATTCATATATATATATAAAGGTAGAGTTAGATTATTATTATGAATGACTAAACTGTCAAAATTTATCGAGACTATCTCTTCCGGTTTTAGGAATAGAACAAATATTGACAGTACGTTTGCGACCCAGCTAAAAATATATGAAATAAAGGTCACCAATTTATACTATTTTTTTTTTTGTTGAGAAACGATTTGGACCCTTTCCATGATTCATTTATTAATTAATAATTAATCGAATAGAAGATGACCAGTATGGAAATAGGAGTAAAAAAAAAAAACCAAAATTTTAAAAGGGCAAATTTTTTTTTTCTTCTCAATAAAAATGAGTTTTTTAATATTTAATCGAATATATATTTTTTAAAAGATATGACGTATATATGAGTAAAAAAAAGTACTCAAAGAATGAGGATATTTTAATATATATATATATATATATATATATATATATATATATATATATATATATATATTTTAATAGTCCGTAGAATTGGACGTTATCGCTGGGAAAAAAATTCAAAGTTTTATAAAACGGTGGCAATTTAAAGAAGAATATTCTTGGAAAGATAAAAGATAAAAAATCTATTAAAATATGAACCTAAAAAAAAAAAAATAAAAATCAGAGTAATTAAAATGGATTATAGTTTTAGTGTTCGCTGTAATTTGTCTGGTCATTATTATTTTATCGCAAATGATTCCTCGAAATTTATTTTTTACTCGGACCTTAAATTTCAAATTTTAAATTTTCAAAAATCAAAATTTAATTCGTGAGCTTTTGTAAATTAAGTAGAATATTTAAATAAGAAAAGTATTGCGTAACTTAATAAATGCACATGTTAAATATATTTGTTGTGTATATATTTATATATCTTCTTAATCTTGAGACGCGGATAAGTGGCACAAAATCTGTAACATTCCCACGTTCCTTAGGCCTCAGACAGACTTTTTGATAACTCTATATTTGCTCTCACAATCCTATGTCAATTAATAAAATTTTTTTTTCAACAGTTTAATGATAAATTAATTGATAAAAATTAACACACAAATTTATAATTAATTGCTGATAATTAATGAATAATTAAAAACACAAATTATTTGGTATCGGAACAAAAACTTTATTAATATATTTCTACAAATCTATACATTATTTTCAAAATAATTAATATATATACATATATATCTATGTATATATATGTAAAGACATAAGTACCCAAAGGTTTCCACGGTATTACCTAGTGGTATAAAGACGGCGTAAATATACTAAATATATATAATATATATATATTAGAATTATAGTGAGTCTATAAAAAAATATATATACATTTTTTGAAAAATTTATACTGAGTAAAATAATTATATGATTTAAAATCACTGACTTTAATATTATATATATATATATATATATATATATATATATATATATATATGTATATATACAAATATGGAACTTAAAATTTTGAAGACAAAAATATTTATTTATTTTTTTTTTTCAAAAATACTCAATTCAAATTTTCAAAAATAATGGCGCGTAAAATTTTTTTTCAAGTGTTCAAATTTGGTAAAAAATTAAAAAAAAAGCCGCGCTTTTCAGACTGACTAACTCACCCCCAATTCTAAAAATCGTAACCAAGCATTTTTGTATAAAAAAATATATATATATTTAAATTTCCTGTCTTGATATCTTATAATATATATCATATTTATTATCAATACAAATAATTAGTCTAAAAATTTATCTGCAATAAATATATTGAATTTTTTTTCAACACATACTGGCTGTTTAAAAACACCGTATTCATACCGCAGTTAAAAACCGATCAGAAAAAACTATGCAGTAAATGATGACAAAAAAATAGACATAATTCCTCTCTAAAATGTTATCCGCTCCAACAATTAGTCAATAACGACGTTAGTAAATATATCAAAGCTAAAAAAAAGTGTTATATTTGAACGAAGGCTTAAAAACCGCGCTCATGAAGTGACATTGGAAAGACTCAGGATTGGAATGGAAGTAAAAAATAAAAGCATCGACTACGGCTGTCATGGAATGATGTCATGTCATGGAACTACGTACTCGCATGTGGTATTATTACACATATACATTTATACATAAAAATATAAGCTTAAGAAATAATCCTACTCATGTCTACTTACATCGATAATTTTTATAATTATTTATTTTTTATTAATTACATTTTTGGCTATCGCGCTATTTACGTGATTAATAGCAGTTTATTAATTAGTGGTACTTAGGTGACTAATAAAGTTAATAATAGTAATAATAATAATAATAAAAATTTAATTTTTAAAATTAAAAAAATTTTTTTTTTCTTATAAATAATTAGGCCAAGTTTCGATCCCAGGTACGTAGCGATGTGTCGCGTATTGCATGTAAGAAGAGTTCACATGTGAATGGGTGACCTGGTTGGTGTTTGAATGCGAGTGATGAGGCGCGGAAATGTATTGTACTGGCGGCAAAGGCGGCTGTAATTCGTGATAACGTATCATGTCTTGACGATCTTCCCATGAAACTTCGGGTATCGATTCGCTGCAAAATCTTTTGTTTTGTCTGTCATTGTCTTCCTCATATCTGATCAAACAGTTAAATTTTATTTATTTTAAAATATAACAAAGCTACGAGGTAAGCAAAATTTAGTTTTCAACAAATGCGCGAATTGATGGATAATTGATAAGGGTTAGAATATTGATTCTTACCGATTCAGTGTCCAGGGAGACGGGTTCGACTGCTGGGGCGGGCTCTGGTACTGGTGAACCAGCAGCTGCGAGGGCAGGTACTGGTCCAGCTCGCTGCTCTCGACTTCGCATTCTTGGAGATTCAAGGGCAGGTTGAGGTTCACCAGGGGACTGAGGCTACTAATTGGAGGCTCGTCGGCGAGAGGCACTTCGGTGACGTCGATAAATCTGCTGAGGTCGACGGTCCCGTGTTGTTGAGAGGAGTCCGACATTGAAGAGGCTGACAAATCTTGGTGGTAGTGAATGTGTTGCTGATGTGTGAGTGACTGTAATTTTAAATAATTATTATTATTGGGATAATTTATATTAATAATTTTTTAAAAAATTATTTAACAGATCTGGGGTCAAATGGGTCATCTAAAATTTTTGTAAAAATATATATATATATATATATATATATATATATATAAATTTATGTACGCAATATTTTGATTAACGTAACAATTAATATTTATAATACGATTTAATTAAAAATTTGGGGTAAAATGGGTCATTTAAAGTTTTGTTAAAAAATATCGAAAAATTTATATTTTATTTAACTTGGCAATGAATTTTTTTGATGATTTTAATTAATAATAAAATGGGGGGAGGGGGTAAAATGGTCGATCTAAAGTAAATAATTAAAAAAAAAAATTGAATATATGATTAAAAAAATGATTGACAGAATCAGTGAAAAGTAATTGAGAATTATCATGATAAATCTATAAATATATTTACGATAAACTAGATATATCACAAGTGCAGAGATCTGTTTAATCACACACCTGATTGACAAAGTGGTGCCCTCGAGGCGTCGTCGGTGGTGTAGGAGGTGACAAGCCTTGATTTGGCGTCGTGGGCGGTGAAGAACTCACTCTGCTCTGCGGTGAGTTGGGTCCTTGGCCACCACGTGGACTCAAGTCCTCTTGTTTCAGTGGGTTCGATACATTGAACGTTACGTTGCTCTGCTGCTGATGGTTGTGATTCAGACTATGATTTAAATTATGATTATGATTATGACTATGACTGAGATTGTGATGGTTATTGTTGGCTGAACTCCTGGACGGCGAACTCTCGCGACCCGGGCCGTTCTGCTTTCTGCGCCTCGGCTGGTACTTGTAGTCGGGATGCTCCCGCTTGTGAATTACTCTCAGCCGATCGGCTTCCTCGATAAAGGGTTTTTTGTCGACTTCCTTCAGCAGTCTGCAATAGAAATTTAATTAACGGGTTAAGATGGCACGCTGTCAAAAATTTTTGATCTGAACGCAGATTAAATCCGAGTGAATGCGGAGTCCGAAATCTGAGTGAGAAACCGAATTTACTGATTTTTCGGAGTAAGGATTAAGATCGCATATAAAACATTTTGTGATATCCGGTGTATACTCGAGTCATACATAAGTCGATATGAGACTGAGACCTCAGACTACTGAGACGAGTCCACCACTCAAGGGTTTCTGGTTAGTGTTACAAAGCGTTAAGGGCTACTTGAACATTACTTGTGTTGTGTAATGTAATGTGTCACTTGTCACGCATTTTTACACTCTTTGCTAGTCTATGAAGCTTTCCCACTGATTCAAATCATACAATTGCAAATTTTTTTTTTTATTCTTAGTATTTTACAGAAATGTCAAAATATCAAATAATTATTTCATTTAATTTGGTGGTTTGAAAATTTTTTTAAAATGTACTTTTCTAGACAAAAATTAAAAACACACTTCAAAATTTTTTTCAAAAAATCAATTTTTTTTATTTTTTATACTTTCAAGTTGACGAGTGATTTTAAAAATAATTTTATAATTTTTTGAGTGAAAAAAATTCTTAATGAATTATTCAAATAAAATATAATTTTTAAAAAATTGAAAATTTTAATTTTTGTTTCAATGTATTGTTAATTAACGCAAGAGTGTAATGAGAAAATAAACAAATTTGTTTTATTCAAACATAAGAATTTGAAGTAGCAAGTGAGAAAAAATCCAGCATCTGGTCAATGGACTCGAGGATTTTTTCTCCGTCTCCCGATAGCGGGATAGGCGGTTACTTTTTAAGTTTTTGCTCCCAGATGATGCACTGCAGGGTCAGCTACACTACTAAGATCGGGTTCAATCTGAGCAGCCCGATAGTGAGTCGTCTATATCAGATGTCGGGAAGAATTTTCGTGGGTCGTTCACACAGACCTCTCAAAATCTCTTGTAAAATAAAACCCGACTACCTGTTTAGTTTTTTTTTTTATCACAAGATATTTTTTTAAGATTCACCTGACGAACTACAACGCGTTTATTGTGAATCCGAAAGAAACGAGCGCGGGTGATGTTTTGATATAGTCTATTCTTATCATTATCATCATCATCACTATCGAGAAGTTTCCTGGGCAGCAGCTGCAAGCACGCGCCGAGGATCACTGATACCGATACCAGTTTGTTTCTTTACAGTAAATAATATCGCTGCGTATCTTTTTTATTTATATTTCATATTTTATATATAGAGGGTGGAAATAGGAAATAGTCAAACAAACATATATATTTATATATATATATATATTAAGTCAGCAAACGTTTCTATTGCAATCCAACTTTGGCCGCAGTGAACATTTACATGATTTTTAAATTTTTTTAAAAAACCCGCGAGTTTTTTCTTAATAATTGTAAATTTAAAATAAATATTTGAGATAAAAATTTTTAAATTTAATCCTAGTAAATTTTTATTTTTTTTTTTTTAAATCTAAATGTCTGGGTTGTAGAAAATTTTTTTTTTAAATCTAGTCGTCGAGTTATGAAATTTTAAATTTTAGAAAATGAGAAGAAATTTTAATTACGAGTTTAAATTTTGTGGTTTAAAAAAAATTATTTTATTTTAGTAAAAAATTTAAAAATTAATTTATGATTTTTTATTTTTATGTCAAATGAGAGACATAAATTCGAGTGTTCTATTATGGACACAAATTTAAATTTAAATCATCACAAGAAAAAAAAATTGAAGCCGGAGTAAAATGGATAAATTTTGTTATTACACATTTCATTTATCGTGTAAAAAAAAAAACATGCAGTAAAATGGCGATTTCAAAATTTTCAGTAAAAATTTTTTTTTTCAAAACAATTCTAATATTTTACTTAAAATTAAGACAATTATTAAAAAAAAAATAATTTTGTCATCTTACCCCAGTAAAATTTCTGTAAAAATTACCAGCCCGTTTCTCAAAAAAAAAAATTTTGGCAATACCACAAAACTAAAATCAACAAAAATATCTTCCGTGTTTCAGTTGTCGGTCGCTAAGTGCCGGTAAAATTTATCCTCAAGGTGCTAAATAACGAGTATATTTCTTAAATAAAACATCATACCTTTATCCCACCTTACTCCAAAACTCCCAACTTCCGAATAACGTGAGAAATAAAAAGTACTCTCACCTTTCACCTTCGGAACAAAATGAATCCGAGATTAAATTTTAAAAATAAATATAAATATAACTTTCTCATCGTTATATTAAATGACTAATGTACAGATTGTCAATATCAAAATAATCCAATGACGATATACATCTATATAGATATATGTCTATATATATAGATATAATTTGATCAGATAATACAAAAAAGAAAAAAACGATACAATAATACACAGCGGGATATTCTGTCGGCGGGTTTCTCTTCTACCCAATGGGGATTCTCGTTAACTCTGTCGATGATAAAGAAAACTTAAATCATTATTCCTCCTTACTCTCATCTTATAAACTCTTTACCATTACACATTATATATTATTTTAATTCTCATTGTTATTCATCAATCCTTTTGTCGACTTATTATTAGGACATCGATTAGTTTCGTCCAGTCACCGACAGCTTGACTCTATTTTATATTTTACCATTTCATTCTCTGATATTGACATCTCTGCTCGTGATGCTCACTTGTACCCAATTATATATATAATTAAACTCCCACAATAACAAACGTTTGCTTTCAGGTACAACAATTAAAACAACACAATTTTTAAAAGTCGACTAGTCAATTTTTCAAATTTTAGATTAGAACTTTTATAACAATTTCTTATGAGTAAGTCAGGGGGTAAAATTAGTCGGCAATTAAAATTTTGTACGAAAAAATTTTAAAACAATTTATCAATTTATTAATCGGTATTAAAATTAGAAATTTTGTAATTGAAAAAAATCCGACTTGGAGAAAAAGCAGAAATTTTCAAAAAATTTTTCGATAGCTTTAAGTATGAAAATTTTGAAAAGTTCAAATTTCAGATCAACTTTTATTAAATTTATAATATAATAAATAAATTATGGGATAAAATTTGACGGGAATTCAAAATTTTTGAGAACAAAATTTAAAAAAAAATTCAAAATTTCTAAAAACAAAATTTTAAGAAAATTTATCAATTATTACTACTCGGTATAAAATTAGAAATTTTTTAATTGAAAAAAATCCGACTTGGAGAAAAAGCAGAAATTTTCAAAAAATTTTTCGATAGCTTTAAGTATGAAAATTTTGAAAAGTTCAAATTTCAGATCAACTTTTATTAAATTTATAATATAATAAATAAATTATGGGATAAAATTTGACGGGAATTCAAAATTTTTGAGAACAAAATTTAAAAAAAAATTCAAAATTTCTAAAAACAAAATTTTAAGAAAATTTATCAATTATTACTACTCGGTATAAAATTAGAAATTTTTTAATTGAAAAAAATCCGACTTGGAGAAAAAGCAGAAATTTTCAAAAAATTTTTCGATAGCTTTAAGTATGAAAATTTTAAAAAATTCAAATTTGAGATCAACTTTTATAAAATTTCTGATATCATAGATACTGAGATAGCTCTCAGTATGAAAATTTTGACCAAAAAATTTGTGAAAAGATTTATTAATTTTCACTGATCAGTATTGAATTAAAAAATTTTTTAATTGATGAAAACCCGATTTGTCACGGAAGTAATCGAAATTTTCCGATAGCTCCCTAGCATTAAAATTTAAAAAACTTCAAATTTTCTATGAATTCAAGAGTTTTCCTAGTCGTACTTGTTTCCACGGGTACAGAGTAGAGTGTAATGAAATTACGAATGCAAATCTGCAGAAGATAGAGAAAGCGGCAGTAGTATGAATCTAAAGTAAGTATAAGTATGTAATGGAGGAAGTACAGACTGAGGGAATTAAAACCTGTGAGAATTTTATTTATCTGATTTACTGAGAGCGTCTACTCAGGGTCTCAGACTGGGAAGAGTTTAAATGAATCCACGTGTGCTGGTATTTAAATTTTATTTATTTAATATAACGATCTATTGGATTTAAGTATTTTAAATACTAGGAACTTTATCGGGTTCATCTTCGCGAGCTTTTATGATACATGGATTCTACTAAGCTTCGTATGTAAAATATATATTTATATATATTATATATGTATGTGTTTCTTCTATTCCACCATTTTAATCTGCAGTTTCTTCGTGTCAGTACAAATTGAGCGTTACGTTTCTAAGTGCGTATATCCACGCCCATTTCTCTATGGCGCATGCATTTATATGCATAATTTAATTATTATATAATTTATATTCATTATATAACATACCAACATTTTAAAAAAAAATCTGTTATATTTTATTTTAAAGTTAATTATTTATTTGCTCCAATTAATAAATAAAAATTTTTTACTTTGAAACATTAAATTTTTTTTTGGTTTAGAAATTGAGCTCGGATTTTTTTTTTAACTGCTCAGTAAATTTGAAATTTGATTTTTCGTAAGACGAAAATAAAAAAAAATTTATTGCCGCAGGATTGGAGGCCACTTTGAGACCTCGGAGTTTTGGCGGGAAATTTTGAATTTTTGAATTATGATAAAATAAAATATGTAGCAAATAAATTACCTCCATAATTTACCGAGAGTTTTCGATAATTCGGCGTTATGAAGCTGGGGGTACTGGTTGGCTAGTTTTTTTCTTGCAGCTTGTGCCCAAACCATAAAAGCGTTCATTGGTCTTTTGACGTGTGCCGTTCTCTTATCGCTCGTTCCTCTGAAAATCACAACACACATTTTCTTATATATTTACTTATCCAAAAAAACAGGTCTCCTTTTTCATAATTTCATCATACAATAAATATTCAAAATTTTTTTGAAATTCATGTCTCAGTTTTAATACGAAATTTGTCATATTTATCAAAAGTATCATAGAATTTTTCACTAGTAAAGTTTCAATTTCATTCAAACAATTAAAGACAGCAGTAATTCACTGAAAAATTTCAAATTTTTTTCTCATAAATTTCCAAATTTTTTTTTTAAATCACTCCGAATCAACGCCCGATTTTTGACAGCATATATATACATATATGTGAATTTAAATATTTTTGATGACGTAAATTATTAAATAATAAATAAAATTGTGAAAAAAAAAAAACAATTTTTATATTTGAAGGGTGACTTGTATAATTTGTTGCAAAGGATAATCATATCGTATAAAGTTTTTAGTGGCTGGTAACCACTCGAGTGGATACTCTAGGCTTAAAATAACACGACACAAGTGTACTGAGCCCTTTCTTTCTCAGAAGATGACTTCATAAAAGTTTCATATATATATATGTATACACTTGTACGTTATGTCAAGGATGATGTAGTTTTGACTGACATCGAATCCACCCCAACTCCATGGCATTACTATATATATGTATATGTATATTTTATTACAATCAAGAACTCGATGACTGAGTAAAAAATTAAAAAAATTAAAAATTTTTATTATTGAGAAATTCATTCATTTATTTGTTCGTGTCTGATTTAAGTATGAAAAAATTTTTGAAGCTAAAAAATGTGTTTTTGGATGGTAGCTAACGGGGGTGTTAAATTCGAAGGCAAACGACGAGAAGCTGTTGATAATTAGCGTAAGTTTACTAACAAGATTATATAGAGAATATACCAGGACATATTTCTACGTATGTACGTATTACGTTTCGCTTTACGCGAGTGAGTAAAATTAAATGAACAGTGTAAACGTATGGGGTTACAGAAAAAAAGGTGTTTGTTTATTGAGTAAATAAATTGAAATGGCATTAATTGTCGGGCTGGCTATAGATTCCCACGTTGTCGTTTTTATCATTGGTACCTCATATCACACGAGGGAATTACTGATGTTTTATTTTTTTATTATGTTATTAATGTCTGATAACTCTATCATTAGATGTTTACATAAAAATGATGTTTTTAAAGTGGAGCAACAAATACGGTTTTTTATTCAAAAATTTGTCAATTTTTTTTTGTTTCAATGAATTTTATAAAAATAATTGAGAAGTGTCATGGGGCATTGTGGGAAAGGAAATTTGATTTCCCACAACTTTGGTCTCTTTAAAAAATATCGTAAAGTCAATAGTTTAAAAACTACAGTCATTTTTAAGTTTTGAAACTACTTTCATAATCAAGCGTCGTTCCAAATTTTGTAAACGGCTCTAACTTTGTAACTATTAGTTTTACGCTATTTTTTTATCAGACAAAAATTGTAGGAAATTAAATTCTCTACAACTTTGGTCTCTTTAAAAAATTACAAAAAATCAATAGTTTAGAAATTACAGTCATTTAAAATTTTTGAAATTACTTTCATAATTAAACATTGCTCCAAATTTTTTAAACGGCTCTAACTCTGTAACTATCAGTTTTACGCTATTTTTTTATCAGACAAAAATTGTAGGAAATTAAAGTCTCTACAATTTTAGTCTGTTTAAAAAATAACAAATAACCAATAGTTCAAAAGATACAGCCGATTAAAGTTTTCAGTCAAAATTTCAAAATTCTTCCGTTCCAAATTTTTTTAATTCCTATCCTTTAAATATCATTTCTCCAATTAGAAATTAATCCTTCACTCCACATATGTATATATATGCCTTCCTGAGTTCCCAAAATATAAAAATAAAAATTTCTCATCTTTCTATTCCCTCCCAAAAAATTTCAAAAAAAAACCACACCTAAAATTCCCGTTTAAAATTCCGCGTCAAGCAGTCTGTTGACAACTACACAGACTTATTCCCAACCGATCGGGTATTAATTAGCTAATTTGCGTTAATTGACAGCCGAGGACATTTTTCCATGTCTCTTTTTCCCAGGCCGAGGAAAACGAGTGCCTCATAATTAACTTAACATCTTCATTTTTTTTCCATTTTTATTTTTTTTCATTTTTTCTAAACACCTCCGCCTCCGTATCCACCCGCGCCCGTTCAAAATCCCCATCACCAACATTTCAATGCTCATCCTCAATGTTCTTAATCACAAATCAAAATTTAAATAATTTGTTTACTTACTTGGTAGCAACAGGTACTAGTGTCCAATCATAACCGTCAAGTACTTTTGCGACGGCTTTACTTAGTTCTCCTCCACTAATACCGGGGGATTCGTTTACACCATTTACACTTTTTGTTACCAAATTTTTATCATTATTATTATTATTACTGACATTACTATTATTGTTATTATTATTATTAGCGATACTATTCGCGATACTCGAAGAAATCAAATCAGAAGACTCGCCCATAATTCCATTCATTTTATTTTAAATAAAAAAATCACTCGAGTAAATTCAAATTCAAATTCAAGTTAATAAATTACCGCTCGCAATAGCGTTATTAAAACAATAAAATCCGTAGCAGTTAAATATATCTTTGTTCGTTGCTATCATTAACACTCAAGCAACAATAATAAAATAAAATAAAATAAAATTGTTATCTCCTCCTCAGTAGCTCCGATTAAAAATAATCCATTTAAATTTTTAAATTATTAAGTATTCATGTAATTTTCTATTCAACATATATATACATATATTATTTTAAATATAAATTTTCATCACCTCACATGTCACCAAACGTCACTTTACTGTCAAACCCACAGAATTACAAATAAATAAATTATTTATGATTAAACTTTACGCAGTAAATTACCCGAGTGATAGTAAAAAAAAAATTTTTACGTGGTTTAGGTTTTCTGTTAGTGTCAATGAGCTTTAGTAGTAAAAGGTCCCACTTTTCAAAAATGTGTTGATGCTAGAGCGCGATCGGCGCACAAGTGAAGTGGTTGGATTTTGCCTCGGGGCTGTTTCCACCACGCGGTTTAAGGCCCGAATGGATATGGTATAAAATAGGCGGGGCGTAATATCGTGACACTTGTTGCTTATATTCTTTCTTTACATATATATACATATATATTAATATCTACAGACCCATAATATTAAAACTAAGTACTAAATTAAATTAATAAATTTTAAGTAGAAATTATAAGAGGGGAATTTATAAAAAAAAATGTATATATATATATATATATATATATATATATATATATATGGATCGATAAAATGTTTTATCAAATAATAATTAATCATATAAAAAAAAAAATTTCCATTTGATAAAATAAAAAAAAAAAGTAATTAAATATTGAAGTGTAATTTATAAATATTATTTAGATGTTGTGGTTATTATTTATTAAATAATATAATTTGTTTGTTTTGGCCTACTGACTCCCCACTCGATGCGCTATATTTAGGTGCAGGCGATATGTGAGTGTGTGCAATGACGGTTGCCATGGATACGGTATCCGCGGTCGAGATGACCAATCGGTTTCTCGCGGGTCTCCCACTTGGGCACTTACTCGCGCGGTGCACGCGTACCTCCTACGCTTCAACGTCTCATTGGATGCTACCAGACGATTACGTTTAATTATATTACACACCTTTGTTCAATAATTTATATTATGTGGATGTGGTTAGTAAATAAAAGACGCTCTGTCTCGGGATCATTGAGGGCTAAATGTGTATATTTATTTGTGGTTATTTGATTATACATTTTTTATTATTGTTACACTATTGCAATAGTAACATGCTTGTTATGATCATTTAAATTTGTATCTTTAGTAATTAATTACTGTAATTATTGATCATTTTTTTTTTTTATTCAATTAAAATAATTATTTATAAAATTTAATTTTATAATTACTATTATTTATACAATAATCACTAGTTCGAATATTTAGAGGGCTGGGGGAAAGTTTAGCCGTCTAAAATTTAAAAAAAAATTTAACTTTTTTTTTGGCAAATTTGGTATGAAAAAGAAAAATCAAAATTTTTAAAATACAAAAATTTAATGGTTAATTTTTTTTTTTTAATCAAAATTAGTACCAAAAAATTAATTTAAAATTTGTACTGAATTGAGGTAAATCAAAATTTCAAACTTGAGTAATTAAATCTTCAAGTAAAAATTTTTTTTTTTTTCAAAATTTAATGAGTGCTCATTTTGCCTCATTTTAATTTATTTAAAAATCGTTTATCTTTAATTACAATAAATAAATTAAAACATTTTTTTTTGAATTTAAAACTGAACTGAAATTTAAAAAAAAAATGAAATTTCATTTCCATAAATATATATATATATATATATATATATATATATAATATACATATATACATAATTTTTATTATTAAATCCCAGCTATTTAATTTTATTAATCATACCAAAAATGATTATTTAAATAAAAAGATAAACTCGACAGTTCTCACGTGATAATTTATAATCTTTTTCCTTGTATGATCCTACGTCCTATACTTATATAATATTATACTAGCTTTTATCCACTTCCTCAATAAAAACTCCCCACTCATACATTTCTACTCCCCATCCCGCACATAAATATATATATATATATATATACACATACACATAAATACAAATATATGTATAATAGAGTAGTCGCGAAATTAGGTCTCAGGATAAAATCTTAACAAGGTCCACGTGTTGACGGTTTTCGGTTGACACTCGGCTATATCTGACAGATGATTGGTTAAACTTCAAACTTGCTTCAGTAAAAAAAAAGCATTTTAAGAAAGCTTTAGTTTATTTCTCTGTCACACATCTGGCGTATCATCTTCAACATCATCTTTGAATTCTTAGCATGCCATTGACCGGGAGGTTTTAAATTTTTTTTTCTAAGCCACAAATCATTTATGAGATAAATTATTTCCGTGTAGGTAAAATATATATGTATATATATAAAGGGTAATTAGTAATGTATATATGATGAAATAGCTGTTTTAAAACTGCAAACTTTCTATTACAAAATCGATTGATTGTAATTATGATTAATTATTAACTTGATATTTTTATATTTTCATATTATGTAATTTGAATTTTTTTTAATTAGATATTTGTGTGTAAATGTGGAGGAGAAAAATTTTAAGATGACCGGAGGAATGGGGAGAGGTGGGGGAAGGGATTGTAAAATGTATAGAGCTGTGAATGTTGAGAAGCGCACGCGTCACTACGTCTGTGGCCAGTGACAATGCAGAATGTGATATCGCGGTTCGCCGCGCTCTTGGGGGTCCATAACTACTCGCGGGTCGTCTCTTATCCCGGGGGGCTACATGTGTCAGTCGACCGCTCACCCGCCCCCGCGGACACAGAGATCGGCTTTCAAGTGACCGACCCAGGACTCGTTTTATTTAGTAACTGCCCGCATGGAAAAGCTATATATTGTTAAAAGTATATAAAAAAATATATGCTGAATATGTGATAAATATATAGCGACAAAATATCTATATCGAAAAATATATGGATTATATATTCATAATAATATATTTACTCATATATGATGTTGCGTATTTTCCTATATATATTATCTCATATAATGCTCAATATATTCTTGCCATATATGGATAGTATATATAATATATAAGTATAATATAACAAACTTGATATACTTCCATATATTTTGACCCATATGATTAGTGGTATACGGTCTCTATATGATTGATTATTTATGAAAGAATTTATATGTTTAAATATATGGTTCGCAGTATATTGTAATTATACTTTTCCAATATATTAAAACTTATATATTTTGCAATATACTGGAAAACATATATAAAAAATACAAAAAATACTATATATTAATTAATATACTACTTTCAATATAATATATCAATATAAAAAAATAAATATTAAAACATATATGTAAAACATACATAAAAAAGTCATATATTGATAATATATTCTGGCAATATATTTTTATTCAATATATTATCATATATTAATACGGCAAAAATATTAATATTCTTTTATATATCGTACAATATATCACATTATAATATCCATATATTTTATCATATATGTTTTTACATATAAAGCTTTTTCATGCGGGTGCGTTTTTTATTCTTCTGAATCTAGAATATCAATACAAATTTTTTTCAAATTTACTTACATCTGCTTCGAAATTTTTAATAAAATTTTCAGGCTTCAAAAAAATTCACTGGATTTTTTTTCACAATTTTATTAAAAAAAAAAAAATTAACGCGTTCAATTGCAAAATTATTTATTATATAGGGGAAGGGGGGGGGGGCTGACATTTATATTACATATAACCCCTCATTTTTTAAGGAGCCTATTTTGCCCCCCCCCCTTTCCCTAGTTATAATTAATTATCAAAAATCATATTTATTTATAAATAATTGAAAAATTTTTAATACAAATATCCCTTCATATATTTTATAAATCGCTGAATTTTCGTAGCCTAATTTACTTGGAAAAAGTCGCGAGTACAATGTGAAGTCAAAGTAAACGAAAAAAAAAAAAAAAAGTACTCGACATACTGTTGGCACGTGCGACGGGATGTTTACCTCGCGAAAGCTAAATTCCGTCTTGCCTCAAATCAATATTATTGTTCGCGGTTCATCATCTAAATCTGTACTCGATCTACTGAACCTCCGCAATCGTAAATATAAACTTTATCAAGGGTAAAATTAAACTCGACTTTAAACAATAATAAAAATAAAAAACAAAAAAATCAGTAACAACCCAGAGTTAGTTTTCCCATACCTTCATTCCGATATCAAGACTGATCCACTCACTGTTAACTTCTTACCCGACTCATATGTAATATAACTTGCAGAGTAAGAGTGAGTTGTAAGCCGAGTAAAACGTTGAGGGTGCGAATAAACAGATCCATAAAGAATAAAAACTCTTTGATGTAGAAATAAGACCCGGCATGTCGCACCCGGCACTTGGTACCCAGTGCACGGCATTGACCGTGGTTTATATGCGTTCTTAAAAGCTCCCTTGTCTTTTCTAGATCGCTCATTCATTAAATATGTCGTGTATAATTAGGCTGGAGCTCTCTGATCCTGACGACGTTATAAGACGAGACACATGACACGCGAGACGTTCATTTTTTTTTTCGACAATAGCCTTTGATTCTTTACCAACGACTCGTGTCGTTTGATTCCTAAATTATATGTATGTATACTTGTATATATGTATATATTTATACTTAAATAATTAATTTAGATGGTATGGAGATAGAGACAGAGAGTGGGGTATTTTTTTTTGGCAAATTACTGACTGATGTTGATGTCGAACTCGACCTCATTGAGCGACCAGAGGAAGAGGGGAATTTTTTTAGTCTTGTAGAAGTCGCTGATGACTTTGGTGGATATCTTGGGAATGCGAGTGCGCTCGGGGACGGTGTAGTCGACGGAAAAAATACCGAACTTCTGAGTGTAGCCGGCGGCCCACTCGAAGTTGTCGATCAGAGACCAGGCGAAGTACCCGCGGATGTTGATACCCTGGGCGATGAGACCCGGGAGCTCGCTGAGGTGCTGGTGGTAGTACTTGGCTCGGCCAATGTCGGCCAGCTGCCCGCGGTCCCAGTAACCGTTCTCGGTTATCATTATCATTGGGATGTTGAAGTCTTTGTTTATCTTTTGGATCATTGCGACAAAGGCCCAGGGTGTGCTCTGTAAATTTCTCTAGTTAGGAGGGAAGTAACCGCGAGTAAATAATTTTAAAAAAACTTACGCGGTCACTGAAAGCAGCCGCGTGTTCATTAGCCGGCACTTCCAGCATACCAATGTCCCCAAAGAAAGACACTGTAGTATTGACGTCATAATCAGTCCACTTCTCAACTCGCACCGCGTGGTAAAAATTCAATCCCAAGAAGTCCGTCGAGTTCTTAACCATCTCAACTTCTTCGGTAGTAAATTTCGGTAATCTCGACTTCGAGAATCCTTGCTTCAGACTATTCTCCTTAATAATATTTTTCATAACTTCCGGGTAGTCGCCATCGTAGCTGAAGAGCGGGTTGAGGAACCACGAGGCCAAGAAACTGAACCATCTTTCAACTCCTTCTGATTCTTCGGCGTCTTCTGGGTTTGAACCTACTGCCCAGGGTACAGATATTGATATTCCCACTTTACCTATATATAATTAAAATTATAATTATCATTATCACTAATAATTTTTTTTATTAGTAAAAAAAATAAATATTTTTTCACCTTTTTGTTGCTGAGCAAATTCTTTTTCATACATTTTATATGCTTTTGCATGTGCAAGTAACATATGATGCCCACATAAATAGTCAGTTATACCCGAATGGTTTACAAAAGGCACCATCTTACCCCCGTAACCATAAATACAATAGACTGTTGGTTCATTAACAGTAATCCAGTATTTTACCTTAAAAAATATTTAGCTATCGTTAATTCCAAGCCTATCAACTTATTAATTAATTAATTAATTAGTTAATTAATTACCCTATCACCAAATGCTTGGAAAACGACTCTCGCATAGTCAACGAACCAGTCAACGATCAGTGGATTGGTCCACCCACCGAGATCATTTAATTCCTTGGGTAGGTCCCAGTGGTACAGAGTGACAACAGGCGTTATATTTTTGCTGAGCATTTCATTGATAACGTTGTCGTAATGCTTGATACCTTTGGCATTGACACGGTTCGGAAAACCGGTCGGCAGAATTCTTGGCCATGATAACGATATTCTGAAGCCATTGGACTACACCAACCAATTTATATTTATTTATTTAATTATTTATTTGGAGTAGGGTCAGGTAGAATGAGGACAAGGAAATTAAGGACTGCATTACTGAAAAAATTGGATGTGATTTTGGAACTGGGTGACCAAATTGGTACCTCGATTATGCAGGAATTTGAAAAAGGGTAGTACTTACACCAACTTGTTTAGCTAGATCGATGTCTGTTTTATACATATAATATGAATTAGCAGCAATGTCACCATTTGATTTGTCGATAACTATTTCTGGGGAGTTATGAGTAACGTAATCCCATATTGACTCTCCTTTACCTGGATTCAAATATTAGTTACTATACAAAAGTAATGACTAAAAAATTTTTGGAGCGAACGCGGATTAAATTTGGAGTGGATTCTTTTCCAAAACTTCAGAACTTTGAATGATGGCGCGAATTTGGATAGAAATTAAATCCATAATCACTCCGAAGGATGTGTAGAAAAAATTTTTTACAAAAAAGCTGATTATAATGAACTTATAAAATTGAGACAGTTCTGAACTGAGTTGATTATTTTTGAAACTGAAAAATTTTGAACTGAGTACTTCTAAGGCAGTTTTTTTGAATTTTTGGAACAAAAAAAGTAAGTTTGAGAATTTTGCTGATGAAAATGTTAAAAAGAAAGACTTTTGAACCCGCAGATGAGTTTTGACTTATCAGAATTTTTTGAGAACGAGGTCAGAAGAATTAAAATTTCAAAAATGATCTTGAAGTTCAGAGTTTTCTAAAATTTCCAAGTTCATTATGAAAATTTTTAGCGAATTTTTTTTACATGGAACGTAGGGTAGAAGTAGTATTTGTGGCCACTGAGATAAAAATATCTTTGTATACATTTTGAAAATTAATTGTCACTGCGTCTTTTACAAATTATTTAATTTAAATTTTTCGAGTCCAAAATCGGCTCTAAGGTGGCCAAAAACACAGTACCTCTATCCTAATTAAATAGAATATAATTATATACCGGAAATGTTCCAAGCTCCTTCAGTTTGATAAGCAGACGTTGAAACACCAAAAATAAAGTCATCAGGAAAGTGTCCGTCTTTAGCGGCATTTATTCTTTCGAGTTCAACGAGCGACCGCGAATTAACTTTGTAATTAACAAGAGCACCGTCGGGAAACTCGGGAATCATGGACGTCAATGACTCCATGAGTCCCATTATTATGTTAAGATTTCCCAAGACCCACATGGTTTTACTCTAGTCCACTAGCGATTTATTGACGAATTTAAACTGACAAAAATAAACCGTCGAGCGCACTAATTGTTAAAGTTTAATTTTATTTTTGCTGACTAGCAATGAGTTACCTGCAAGAAATTCACTTTTGTTTATCGTACATACGTTCTTATCATTTGTGTAACCTGATAATAAATATGGACAATTTGTTTAATTATATTGATAACCGTATCGGAAGCAAATTTATTTTTTCTATTGTCTAGTTTTTTCAAAATATTATTCATTTAATTTTCAAAAAATACTAAACTAATTTTTTTTTTCAAAACTAGTAATTTATTTTCACACCGAAATTTACGATTTTGTTAAAAAAAATTTCAAAATTTTTTTTTACCCGCCATTGTGTTCCCTGTGAATATTTTTGAATAATTTTGATATCCATGACAAATTTTTTTTTTCAAAATCCTATTGATTTTTTTTGAGAAATTTTGACTTGACTAATTTTTAATTTCCAAAATTTGGTCTTCTTTAATATTTTTTATAAAAATTTTGTAAATTTTTTTTAGTAATGAATTTATAAAAAAAAAAATGAAACCTGGGAAATTAAATTTAAACTCCGAAAATTAATAATAAATGTTCAAATTTTCTAGTGATTCGGTCCAACAAAATTTGTGACACAATGTCAATTAATTTAAAGTCATATATAAATATATATATGTATATGTATATTATAAATATGTAATATATAATATAATGCAGCGAGTTGGTGTTGGACAAAAATAAATTGATACGTGGGCGCACGGGTACACTGAAATGTTTAAAGAAAATGAGCCGAGTAGAGCCGGGTATCGGCAGAAGAAAAAAGACAAGAATAGTTTCGCCTGTCGAGGTTCACCAGTTGACGTTGCCGTAAGCAGTGCAGCGTGTAGTGACTAGTGAGCGGCACAGATAATGGACCGAGGACAAGATGAAGAAGATTCCCCCACTCGCAAAATAGGTGGTGGTCCACGGAACCGCCTCCACATCTCCACCATCTCGTATTATCTTAACTCGAGTCTCCTCGAGTCCTATCCTGTGTTCTGCTGCACTGTCTATCATCCCAAGAAAACCAAATGGAACTCAACCGACGAGTGGGATACAGATCTGCAGAGATCAACACGTTTACACTCGCGAAATTTTGTCTTTAGTTCTCTAGTACATTGTCCGCGTGTGTACTCACCTTTACTCTGGACATTGAGTTACACATTAGTGCATATGCAACCGCGGGGGTTTGAGTCACAAAATTTCGCTACTTTTTAAAAACTCCTCAAAATTTGGTTTTTTTTTCTAATTTATTTTGAATTAATTTTTTTTTAAGTGCGCAGTGAATTTCTAGTGTCTTAATTTTTGAAAAATAATTAAAAAGTGCGTTGTGATAAAAATTAAAA
This sequence comes from Microplitis manilae, assembly GCA_030273425.1. NCBI lineage: Eukaryota > Metazoa > Arthropoda > Insecta > Hymenoptera > Braconidae > Microplitis > Microplitis manilae. The sequence goes on from CP092726.1 coordinate 3,800,396, forward strand.
AAAAATTAATTATGGAAATAAATGATAATAATAGTATAGTTGAAGATAAACCTGGACCATCAAATGAATCAAATCCATTGGATGATGCTGTTGGAAAATTACTGCAAGGTAAAAAAAATTTTGGAAACAAAAAAAAATTAGGGGATTTTTTTTTAAATTTATTTAAATAAATGTCAACATATCTATCAAGTTGTTTTGGGACAGACATTATAATTGGCGCTGAAAGCTCACGTCGTTAATCCTCAACACCGGATTTATCTCAGTGATTAAAATTTATTTATTCTCTTTTCTTGTTCTCTGATTTTGGTTTAGAAAAAAAAAATCGGAGTATTTTTTATATGAGTACGGACGTGCAGAGGTTTGGAGTAAAATTAAATGTATATAAGTAATATATAATGATCATCTAATGCTGGGAAAAATAAAAAATAATAAAATTGAAATATAGGAACGAGTCGCGGTGAGATCGCTCAGCAGGTGCTGCGAGTCAAGCGAAACTGCTCTACGACACTAATTATGCGAGTACCGAATTAAATCTGACACATCTCGTACAGGCAATAGCGTACCGATGTAATTTATGGGCGAGACTATTCCTTTTCTTCCCACGAGTACTCATAATAATTTTTGATGGCTATCGCCTCATATTTTCTTTGGCTAATTAAAACTTTTAATCAACTACCAAAAATCCGCTCATTTGGTCAGTAATTTTTGTTATCAGTGATTTATTTATAAATCGAAAATTTTATGAAGAAAAAAAATATATTTTGGTATTAACTTTATTGACTATCAAAAAAGAATTCATAAATGGTCATTGGATAGGAAATTTGATTTCCTACAACTTTGATCTCTTTGAAAAATTTCATAGAATCAATATTTTAAAAAATATGTCTATTTTAAGTCTTTGGAAACAATTATATATTTATATATGAATTCCCAAATTTTTTAAACGGCTGTAACTTTTCAACGAGTCATCTGACGCTAATTTTTGTTGAAACAAAAGTTGTTAGAAATTCAATTTCCTACAAATTTGATCTCTTTAAAAAATCTCATAAAGTCAATAGTTTACAAGATATATCCATTTTAAGTCTTTGGAAATAATTATACATCTTATATGAATTCCCAAATTTTTTAAACTGCTCTAACTTTTTAATGAGTCATCCTACGCTATTTTTGATCAGAACAAGAATTATAGAGAATTAAATTTCTGACAATTTTTGTCTCTTTAAAAATTTTCATAGAGCCAATATTTTACGAGATATATCAATTTTAAGTCTTTGAAAGTAAAAAAATTTCCCAAACTAAGTAATGAATGAACTTTTCGAACAGATTTATTATTGTTATTAATAAAAATACCCAATAAATATGTTGAATTAATGATTAATGGCAGTTGGCACACGTCAGTAAAAATATTAAACCCAAGCTGGCGACGTAAAATTTAAGACCCGTTACATTGACGCGATACAAAATAAGTACAGGCTTAATATTGTAATCAAATAAATGTAGCACTCAGCAAGACGACAGATTGGGATTTACGCGACTAGTGTTACAAAACACTCGTTTATTCACCGACTGGACAATCCTCTATTGTCACTAATAACTATCTTTGTTTTATTATCAAAGGCAATCTGTAATTTAGCCTCTAATACCTATAATTCATCATTAGCTAATCACTTTATCCATTACCGCCATACATTAATTAACTAATTAATTAACTAGCCAAATTATTTATCGACAATAACTCAGCGTTGATTAATTAGAAAATCGATGTTAATTTTTCCAACAAATTTTAAAATAAATTAGTTTTTTTTAAAATGACATACGCGGAAATATATTCCTGGCGATTCGAGAAATTAAAACAATTCGCCGTAAAACATGGGGCTAACGAAGAAGGATCTCGTTAAAGAGGGGACCCGACAGAGAGGCCGCACCGTTAGACCGTGTCACCGCGGCAATTAACTGAAGATGACACTCTACCATTATTAATAATTATAACATCACGTGTTTTTTAGCCGCCTTGCTAATTATTCTGTACCAGACTTTACTTTCCTTCAATTTTTTTTTTTCTATCAATAAAAGATCATTTTTACTGAATTGACAACTTCCTGTAATAATTAATTACGATAACGCTCATCGTTTTTTTTATGTAAGAGATAAAAATTGTAAGTTATCAAGGCATTAATTTATCTGGCGATTACTTAGGAATTTAAATCGAGTAATTAAATTCAATATAATAAACATGAAGTTATTAAATTATGAATTTACTGGAGATAAATTTCGATGAATTTGTGCTTCTGGTTGCTGAAAAAAAATCAAAATTTTTTACGCACTCATGAAAACGGGTAAAATTATTGAAAAAATAAATTTCAATTTAATTGACTAATGATTGTAAAAAAAAATTTATTTAATTAGGGTATGACTGGACACTATTACCAGTGACTTCAAGAACAGGAGGACGTAGAAGCACACATGTAAAAAGGCCCATGAACGCTTTTATGGTGTGGGCCCAGGCTGCAAGAAGAAAACTCGCAGATCAGTACCCGCAGCTTCATAATGCCGAGCTATCAAAAACTCTTGGTAAATTATGGAGGTAAAAAAAAATTTACCAGCATAAATATTTAAATAAAGAAGTCAATTAAATCCAAAGAAAGTTCTGGCTCTCAATAAAAAATATAATTTTAATTTTTTAATTTTATTAAAAACAGAAAAAATTTTTTCGTAATTTTACACTAGAAAAAAAAATTTAATATCAGGGGATATATTTTTTTTTTTGAATTTGCCTTAAAATATTCACTGTCGTTTGAAAATAATGAATGTCAGAAAAAATAATAATAATTTTAGGATATTGAGCGACGGTGACAAGCAACCGTTCATCGAAGAAGCTGAGAGACTGCGCAACGCTCATAAAAAACAGCACCCACACTACAAAGTAAATAGAACAACAATCAGCTGTCAAGTCAAAAAAATCTAACCAGGAAATCTAAAAAAAAAAATCTATCATTCTAGTACCAGCCACGTCGCAGAAAACCAAAGACTGAGGACCAAATGAGTCTCAACCGGCCGCTGCAACCTTCTGCACCCCTCGACTCGCCGACAGAGTGCGCCTACACGAGAATTTACCCTCCCGACTCGCCAAACAAGTCGTACGAGCGACCTCTGGCCTACGAGAGCCAAAAGCCTTTCGAGTTGCATCCCAAGTACGTCGAGAGTCTCAAGTGCACCGACCACCAGAACTGCACCTATGAGGTCCCAAAGTACGAGTTCCCCAGCAAAACTTACTCCGAGCCCAAGGCCCACGATGTCCCCACCAAGTACCCGGAGCCCGGCCCAAGGTACCCGGAGCTACAGCCAAAGGGTTACGGGCCCGAGGTCAGCAAGTACCCAGAGGTTAAAAGTTACTCTCCCTCTGACGCAGCATTCAAGTACCCAGAGGTTACAAATGCTCAGAAATCTTACGCCTGCATGCACACGCAGTATTATCCTGCACCAGATGCTTACTCAGTTCACGAAGACAACGAGTACCAGAGCCAAACTATGCCGACTCACTCGTTCTATCCTTATATTTCCGCATCAATGGCCCAGCCTTCGTATTACATGGGTCCACGATAATGAACTAATTAAATACTTCTAAAATTATAATTATTAATATTAATAACAATAATAACCTACTGGTTTTAATCCAAGCGCCAAAAATGTAGAAAAAAAATTAATAAATAGAAAACAATTTAAGGTCTTGAAATAAAATATTTTTATTTATTAAATTAACTGATTTGTGTAAGATATTCTTTATCTTTGCAACATGAATACACTATATATATATATATATTAGATTTTATGTGAAATCTGAACAATGCACATATATTTATATATCTAGGAATTAAATGTTAATTTGGAGGTTAAAGGCTATAAAATGTACAAAAACTCAATGGCATAATTGTTTTTTAAAAAGTAATTATTTTTGAGGGTTAATCATTTAATGAGTAAACTGAGGAAGATTTAACAGCCTTGTTAATTATCTAATTAACTCGTTAAATAATTCATTTATATAACCAATATATACAAAGCATGTTTACTTAACGAAAGTTCTAGGTTATGGTCCCCCTGGCGGATCTGAATTACGGCACTCTACGGTAAAATACGATAATTCACAGTAAACGTACGACATTTTGTTGCAAAATTGTGATATTTTAACCGCAAAATACAGTAAACAAACTGAATTTACCATAAAATTGCGGCGACCTTGCGGTATTTTTATCGTAAAGTAAAGTATTGCTCTGCAAAACCTGTAGAAATAAAAAAAGCATACGGTACTTACGGTAAAAAGACCGAAAAATGCGGCAAATTTGCCATAAAAATACCGTATTTTACGGCAAAAGGCGGTAAATTATGGTAATTAATCGTAATTCGGACCCGCCAGGGCCTTCAGCGAGTAAGTCAGTGTCGGTTTTTAAATACTCCCACTACAATAAAATTTATCTCAAAACCTCCTAGACAAGTTGCCGTCGGTTTTTACCTTCACCCATCAAAATCTACACTAGAAAAAGTTCCCGATGATTGCCGACGGCGACTTACTCTGTGTGAAGATTTTAATCTCAGGTCTACTGCACATTATCATTACAAGACGAAATGTCTGACGGTGACTTACTCGCTGGGCTGACCATCAAATTGGTCCTGCACAAACATAAACTGAAAGTAAAAAAAAAAAGTATATTATTTTAGTTAATGTATCGTCAAGTCCGCAAAAGAATGGTCTTCCACTATGGTTATGATGAAGTGCATGAATTTGCACTAATGCGCGTGCACAGTAATGAGTTAATTTTCGAAAAATGGCGGGAAAAAGATGATTCTTTTACGGACTCATAGAAATCTTCTTATTTTTTTTCAAACAGATTCCTAATACATGAAATATTTTGTTGAGTTTATAGGCTATGTTTTGGAAGGACCAATCAGAGAACTGATCTTTTTATAGAGAGTGAGATTTCTTAGAGGTACTTAGAACTATTTTATCAATAAGATAAAAATAAAATTACAAGAGATAAAAAGTTATGGATCTCTGGACATCACAGCAGCGAGCTCTTTGACCTGGTCCCTGTTGGCGTGCATGAACGCTTTGGCGGTCCAAATCATGTCAGCGAGAATTTCATCATTCTTTTCGTCCATGACGACATCAGCGGACAGCCGAGGATTGAAACGGTAGTACGGGATTCCGGCCATGGAACACCAGGTTCTGGCCCGGTCAACTACGCGCCCGTCGGCCGCGGTCGCTTGATCTACGAGCAAGGTCCCTAGAGCCGAAATTCCCATTCCGAGTCTCATGGTGTCCCAAAGACTTTCCGGACGGAAAACATCAATGTCTTTAAGCGGCGACACTGGAATCGCTCCGGTGCCCAAAGAAACGACTAGAGACAGTGGAGTTGCCTCTTCTTCGCGACCCACAGCTTTCAGAGCTAAGCAGTACTCGTGAATTTCCGTCATCGCGTCCAGCGTCGGGTTGTTGGCAATCAGGCCTCCGTCGAGAAAGCGCCCAAATGCCCGAAAGTACGAGGGCGCAGCTCCAGTGGCTCTCGCGGCCTTCCAAAGTAGTTGTTCCTCTGGCATCAAAGTCGCCTTGAATTTAGGATTGGGCGGAATCTTCATCAGATAACTAGGGGATGGATAATTACGAAAAATATGAAGATCTACTGGCTTCCTATCGGCAAGTACTCCCGTTATCATGAGTTTTGGTACTTTTATGTCTGCCATAACTGTGTCAGCTCCCAAGCAATCTTTCAAAACCTTCTCAAGACTGTCGCTGCTGTAGGGTCTCGACCCCACGAACGCGTCTTGTTTGATTCGAAAATACAGAGCCTGACATTCGCGCAAACTCTTACCCGCTGCCAACCCCAGCGCTAGGATTCCTCCAGTAGAAGTTCCTGCGATCCAATCGAAGCACGACACAATAGGTTTCTGGAGCACGGCCTCGATTTCGATCAAGGTCTGGACCAAAACTAGTCCACGAATACCGCCGCCATCTAGACACAGCAGCCTGCCACCTTTCAACTTACTATTTCCTTGCGACGCCATCTTGGCCATGCTCGCCACATACAACATCTGGTCCAAAATAGTCCGTGGTATCGACGTAGGTGGCTCTGGCGGTGCGATTCCATGAAAAGTCTCACCTTGCCTGCATCCCAACCCACAATCCTTCATGGTACTGTCACAGCGCTTCGCCCCAACTGCATGGAGCGCGTACAAAATCTTCTCGCCCTCACCCTTCAAGTCGACCAAGTGTCTCGGGGTCTCGTTGTTGAAGTTCTTCGCGTTAATGTCCGCACCGAATCCAATCAGCATCTGAACTATCGGCAGCAACCCGCCTTTCTGCACGGCCAAGTGTAGCGGAGTGTTGCCCTGATTATCAGCAATATTTACCGTCGCCATGTGACTGAGCAACGCCATTATACAATCCAAGCGTTTCCGCATCACCATAATATGTAGTGCCGTTCTGCCATCAAAATTTAGCGCGTTTATGTCGCAATTGACTTCAATAAGCGCGTTAACAACTTCTCGGCTCGATGACCAATGCAACGGAGTCCCTCCAAACTTCATATCTTCCGGCGACAGCGATTTCGCGTTATCGCTCATCAGGTCGCTCACGTAACTGGGCCCATTGGCAGTCGACTCGCTCGCAGAAATGTTAACATCCGCTCCGATCATCAGCAGCGCTTTCACGCATTCCGGTTTGTCATTATGGCAGGCGACGTGCAACGGAGTTTGTCCCTGGCTGTTGCGGCTGTTCAGCACATTGGGCGAGTTGGGGCCCAACGCGAATACAATGTCCTTGGTAGATCCTGCGGCGTAGTGGTAGACTGTGTTCGCTGTGTAGTCCAAGTGCTCGATGGACGCCCGCTCATTGATCAACTGCACAACCATCTGCAGATTGTTCGTTTGAATCGCGACCTGCAGGGGCGATATCCCCGTGGTCTGATCAGACGTATTGAGATCCTTGTTCACGGCCACGTGCTTGAACACGTCATAGAGCGCCAGATGGGCTGCCAAGTGCGCCAGGGTCCAGGTCGGGTGGTTAGACAAAGTGTCGCAGAGCTTCTGGATCCGCGTCACGTTGCACAGATCCTTGCAAAGCTGGACCAGAACTGGGACCTTGTCCTTGTAAACCGTGAATCGAACCTCGGCGACTTCCAGACTCTCCGAGCGGAACAAACTGAACGACTGGGAAAGGGTTTCTTGGCACGGCCGGTGCAATACTATCTCGTATTTGTCATTATTTCGGTCTCCGGGGCCATACAGCATTATTCCTTCCTCACGGCAGTGGATGTGCCGATTGCTGTACTTGTCCGAGCGCACTTCCAGCACGACATTCGGAGGCGTATCTCCAAATACTATGTTGCGGAACACGTTGTTTGCTATGTCGCCCAACCATGTCATGATTTTATATCCTTATTTCTTAAATTTAATCTTCAACTTTAAACTTTTAGCTATTCGCTGATGGCAGTAAATTGCTGTGGGAGTATAATTTATATTGGTGAACTTGAACTTTGATGAATTATAGTTAATCTGAAAAATAATTATGTAAGTTGACATTGAACGAGTGCCGAATGAACTTTGATATATTACAATGCACAATACAATGAGTAATAAGTAATGAGTAATAGTGATATATATATATATATATATATATATATGGCTGGAAATAGTGAAAAAATATGATTTATATTATAAATATTGTATTACCTGGTTCACATAATTCCTCCGTATCTTAAAATGTCGGCAATGATTTTTCGCGTGGTGTCTAAGAGTTACTCTGGTGTTTATTAATTATTTTTTGTTGTAAATTGGACGAAGTAAAGTTGCTATTTTTCACAAACTAGTTGGCCAAGTGTTGACAGTCAGCTGTAATTTACTCGACTACGTAAGAGCTTGGGTTAATTTCGCACGAGTTTGCATTGATCTTTAGCGTGAGGGGATGAGATTCCGAGAGAGACCGCGAGGTAGCAGCACTGGTTGAGTCGAGATTCTGAAGACTTCCTGGATGATCGGACGGTGGTTAGGTCACTTGCTGTCAGTAGCTTACGGGTAGATATGGTAACTTTTTATATACATAGCGATTTAATATTTTTTTAGAGTTCTAATTTTGATGAGTTTTTGTTTGTAGAAAATTCATTTCGTAATTTTTTGAAATCTTAATGAAAATTCTTTTTTTAATTAATTTGTTGATGTAATTAATTAATTTATCGAAGATTTGAAATATGCTTGACTTTTTTTTAATTCAATGAAATTTTTTTTCAGCCTCGAGGGCATTGAAAATAATTTTGTCGACAGAAAAAAATGGAAATATATTTTTGTAAAATAAATAAATTAGAACTTTCTAGAATAATAAAATAAAAAGAGTCAATATTCGAAATTAGGTACGTTAATTATTTAAAAATTTCAGTGTCTAGACTTTAAAAAAAAAAATTTTAATTCGGCACTGACCAAATTACCCCCCTTTCAAGTTAATATTCTTAACTAAAAAAAAAATGTTTCAATTAAAAATAGTTTCTCGACTTACCCTGTAGCTAATTTATTTTACTGAAACTAATTAAGAATAAAATTAAAGTTTTAAACCCGATTTGTAACTTTAAAGTTACAGTGAATCAATAAAAGTCCAATGTAATTTATTTATTAAAATTAAAATTCTTTACAAATAATAATAATAATACGCTGTAAAAAGAGCGATGTTAAAAATGAACTCAATTTAACACTGCGCGGTGTTGAAATTAAATAACACCAACGTAGGGGGTGTTAAATCGGTGGAGAAAAAATTCCACGTATAGAAATTAGAAAAAAAATGTATTGTAGGAATAGGGGGGCGAAATGGGTCCAAAAACATTTAGGGGTCCGTTCTGCCCCCCCTTCACCTATATAAAAATTAAATGAATATTATCTGGAGGAAATTTCAATTTTGCTATGTACTTATTCATGTTATATGTAATTTATTTAAAAATTAAAAAATTTTACGCTCACCACTTCAATCACTAGTAATTTAATTAATTAATAAAAACACAGTTACAAAGTTAAATATTTTTACCACCGGTAAATATTTACACCAGCAGTGTCAATTTAACACCTACACCGCCTGAACTTACCCTAGTTTTCTTTACAGTCTAATAATAATAACAATAATTATATAAATTTATATAAATTAATCTTTCCAGGTAATTTATAAAAAAAGTTTATAGGAATTATAAATTATAATTTAAAATGCTCGACAAGTAAAGTAGCATGATTAAAAATAATAACAATAAAGCGCCGACATAATTATAGTAATTAGCTATTCATAAATTGAAATATGTGATTTTAATCGCCTACGAACTTTATAAAGAGCATTGAAGGGTGTGGACTATATATACTCACATATACCATATACTTATATATACATATTTATATATTTATATATATATATAAGGTGATCTATTCAACGCGACTTAAGAAGCGAAAATAAAAAATGAAAAATAAAAAAAATGGTACAGTGCACAGGGTTGCTTAGCCTTCAAGGTGGTATAGACGACGGGTTTAACGAGAGGACACTTGTGTATTCAGTGGGTGGCGAACGGTTGGCTCGCGTCGGCGCACTTTGAACCGCGCCCTTAACCGAGTCTGCTCCTGATAACGCTAGTCGTGTTTCAACTCGCGGTTCGCGTGGCCTGACCATCAAACAAATGAAAAAATAAACTACAATTACAACAACAATAATAATAACTGTAACATTATTTTAAAAACGCGACTCGTTCTTGCAACTCACCACTTTGTTACCCAGTGACGAAGTTCAAAAATAATTTTACACTCGCTGATTTAATTTAATATCAAAAACCATCATAATAAATATGAGGCAAGGATTTTATAAACATATATATACATTTTCTGGCGAGGTCTTTGGGCCGTTAATTTGAATAAATTATAAATTTCATGGCAACATGAATTATTGATCCCGAATTGCCCGAATTTAAAAATTTATCGACATTCAATGATAAATAATTAATAATAATAACAACAACAAAAAAATAAATATATAACAAACCCCCAGTGGCCTATTAAATAATTGAACCAGCAAAATGTACTCGAAAGCTGGGCTTAAATTAATAATAAAATATAATACAGCACTCACGGTTATTAAATATTGCGACCACTCAGTATTTATGGATTAAAATATTTATTTGGCTTAATTAAACTACTTTAAGTTTTTAATTATGAAGATTATCATACGGGATTGTATTTAATAATTAATTATCTGTATTAAATAACTAATTAATTAATTTATTAATTAATGATGTATTGCGTGGCATGATTCGAGTGAGTAATTAAATTGGGGAGGAAAATAATTAACCGGTGGCGTCGAAGCTGAAGGAGGCTCGAGATTTGCTGGATAAAAAAATAGATAAGAAGTAAAGAGAGCGAGTGTTAAATTTTAGGTAATGCGTGGCAGCAGTTCAGAATTATTGCTGGATGCAAGCGGGCAAAGTCATCGAACAACGACCACTGGAACGATCACGGGTACGACGACGATCCACAATCTGTACAGCGGGGTAAACAATAATCACAACAGCAGCAGTAGTGGCGGCATATACGATAAACAGGAGCAGGCAGAATTACGTCGTCGCAAACTGTTGGAGCTCGGGTTTGGCGCTTCCAGGCGCCAGCCGCAACGGCGAACTTGCCGTCAGCGGTTTAATTTTTACGCGACCTCGGCACTGGCACTAGTTGCAACCTCCGGTGGTGCTGCATTATTATTTTTAGTTCCGCTTTATGTTGATCCTGCGATAAGCACTCTCGCTGCTGACTTTTCGCCTCACCCTGTGCTCTGTACTACGCTGAGGAGGGAAGAAATACTCGGGATATTTAATTGCACTTGGAGTTCTTGTCGAGAGGGATGCACTAGTGATGTTTACAGATGTACTCACATTTATGTTACTTACTCGCCGGAACTTAATTTTACCAACAGTAGTCTGTGGACTGACAAAAATATTTATGACGGTTTGTTCATTTTATTTTTATTGTTGGGTTTTAAGAGATAACTCGGTAACTGATGGGTTTAGGCCAAAAGTTCGTTGGACTTTTTTGTAGGAAATTTTTCCCTCGACAGATCTTGTCTCATATATTTTTGACGTATCTCTGATATCTTGGTCAGAATTTCTATTTTTTGGCTACAGGATATAAATTATTCGAAATTAGTCTCATGAATAAGTTTTAGTTTTCAAATTCAGTTTGCGGCTTAAATATCAAAGATATGACAAAAACACTCTGATTATATCTTGTAGGAAATTAAATTTCCTACAATTTTTTTCTATACATTTTTACTGTATCTCGAATAATTAAGCCGCAATTTAAATTCGAAAGACTAAATGTCAAAATTACAGAAATTTTGACTCCAAAAAATATTCCATGCTTAAAATCAAAATTACGTCAAAACTATCAGAGATACAAAAAAAATATATCAATAAAACTTTTTAGCAAATTAAATTTCCTACAAAAAAAGTCTCTTTGACTTTTTCTCTAAACCCCATAGTTTCCGAGGAATAATCCAAAGTAAAAAAAATAATAATTTATTTTCTAGGTCTAACGGAAGTGGAAGCAGTGCTGAAGGTTAATATAAAAGGATGTGGTTACCCACCGGTAGTTGATTGTGATAACTTCACCCGCGAGCTCGGCTACGAAGGTGCTAAATTTCCATGTCACTACAGCCGCGTGAATGGGAGCATAGTGATGGCTAATTACAATCGCGAGGCGCAGCTTGAAATAATAATTCATTTTTTCGCGGCGCCCTTTGTAGTGACACTCGCGACAAGTGTTGCACTTTGTGTTATGCACTGCGATTGCCGGTGTGTGGCACCCTCCCCTCGCCATGCACGTGGTATGAGAAAAATCCGAATAAATAATCTCAGGTACAATAAATATAAATACAATAAACTACTTAACAAATACTAAAAAAAAAGTAAGAAAAGTAGACCCTATTAATTTAAAACTCAGCTTTTTCCTACTGCGCAACTTTTCCATCAGTCGATAGTCATTAAAATTATTTTTATTCTTTGCCTTTAATTATTTTGCTATACCCATCTTTGTATACTTTATACTGTACATATATATGTATATATTTATTTATTTATTTATTTATTTGTTATTATATTTGTACAAATAAAATTTTAATTAAATGTGAACTGTGATATGTTGACTGAGAGTTAAAAAAATATAATAATAATTAATCAAATAAATTTTTTTTTGTTAATAAAAAATTTTATTTGTCTTTTTTATTTTATTTACACTTATTTATTTTTTTATTTATTCCAAGTGCTGGTAATTTAATTTTAATAAACGCTTGTTAAATAGCTTTTCGAGTAGCGAAGCTGTAGTTTAGCTTTAGATTTTAAATATGACTTTTAATTACGATATTTAAATTTTTTTATAAGCTGGGCTGATAAAAGTGAGGGCTGAGGGTCAAGGTTCTAATTACTGAGACGTTAATTGAGTGGATAAATTATTTATGACAATACAAATTTTTAGTAAATTTGAATTTTTTTTTTACCGACGCTGGGATTCGAACCGCAGACTTTAGAATGCCAGCTTGCCAAACGTTCAATTGAGACAAGTGTGGATTTGAATAATTTTGACTAAAAAAATTCAAAATTTATTTGCTAATAGCATGGAATTTTTTTGAAAATGGTCTTTGCAATTATTGATTACTATTAATAGAAAATTAATTAACAGTAAAATTTTTTCGGTCAAATTATTGGTGATTACTAATTACGAAATTAGTGACAGATTATACAAATTTTGAATTTTACAAAAGAAACAGAATATTGGCGTTGAGTATTTTTAAACTGATAGTAAGTTTATTTTGTAAAAAATATGGTTCATAATTGGGACAGTGTAATTAAAAGAAAAATTTTCAAAAATAAATTTTTTAAATAATTGTAGTAAAGAAAAAATTACAAAAATGTCAAAATTTCGGTCGTTAATCAGGACGATGTTATAAACCGGGACACTATCAGTAACAGAGTGTGATTTAGTCCATTAATAATTTCGGCATTATTAATCATTGGGACAGTTAACAACTGGGCCACTGTAAATAATTAGGGTAAAAATTTTGAAATTATCAATAATTAGGACCATAAATTATTAAGAATCTCGATCCTGTCAACAATAAGGACAATATTTGTAAAAGAAAATGTCTGATAGCTTGTCGTATAATAGTTAAATTAATTAAAATAATTGGGACAATGTCAGAAACTGAGACGGTGTCCAAATTTATACTATGAGTAATTAGGGAACTGATTAACCATAACAATGCCGATAGTTAGGTCACTGTCAAATATCATCACTCTATCTAGTTAAGGCCATCAATTATAGAGCACCTCTAAGGAAACGGTCAACAATTGGGTCAGTCAGAAACAGGCTAGAAATTTAGAGCCGCTCATCAGTCATGAGGCTATCAGTATTAAGGTAACGGTCTACAATACGGACGATGTTGATAAATAGGGTCATAAATCATAAGGGAGTGAATAATTGGGTCGGTCAGTAATTGGGTCATCGGGAGCGCAATGACCGGGTGCAGATTTAGGCATTATTTATAATTATTCAATCGAATGCGATTACGTAGCAACTGACATGTTTTCGCTGATAACTATTTACCATAAATGCTCTTATGAGAAAATAAAAAATCTAGGACAATGTCAGCGATAAGGTCACGCGGATAATAAGGACACGATCAGTTATTTGCTCATGAATACTTGGGACATTAATAATGAAAATACCATCCGAAACCTTCGTCTCTGCCTGTAACAATAATCAGGAAATCTCAGTAATAAATATTGATAATAATTATAATAGTGTCGATAATTAGGACATTTACCCTCGATTATAACGCACTGAATATTGTATAAAAACTAACTATAAACAATAATTACCTAAGGTTAAAAATAAAACTAAATATTAACAGACTTGTACTTATTGTTTAGTTTCCGAGGTCGAGTTACATGACGCATATTTGCATATTATATCAAAAGTACCCTGAACTTGTAATAAACTAATAACCAATAACTTGAGTCATCCACTCTGGGACAACTATACCTTGTATATATATATATACACAGAAAAAAAAGATTTCTTGAAGTGAAAAATTTTTTATCGCCTCGAGATAATTTTTATTTGACCCAAGAAATTTTTTCATTATCAATTGATGAAAAATTTTTTTTTATATATATGAATATATATGTATATTTACGCACCTAATGTAATAAACTGGCTTTACATATTTGTGCATAAGTACTTTAGTTTATTTACGGTCAATACAAGGTGCAACGCCTCTTATACATATATATGTATATATGTATATCTATATCTATATCAATATCAATACACCGACTGTTTGTGACAGCCAATTTAATTAATTCATGACCCATTTTATTTTATTTCCACTTCTCACACTGAGAACACATTTACTTCCATTTGTTTTCACCTGCACATATAGTTTTACTTTTGTTATATTTTGATTCAATCAGGCATTAGGCATTGGAGCCGTTTGTGCAATTAGCAATTAGTGATTGTTGTTGTTATTTAATGTTTAATGCATATCATAACTCCATTAAATTTAGTCACTGAACAGACCGCTTAGAAATTGACGGAAAAATTTTGGCAAAATGGAGTAGCTCAAAAAAAAGTAATTTTTTTTTTTTAGATTTTGCAATGAAATTGTGGAAATTTCCTTTGATCTGTGCTTTTATATGACGGTAACGGAAAAATTTTAAATTTTCTGAGAAATTTTTTTTTCATTTCTTGACAAAATAGTCACTTGAAAATTAAAAAAATTTTTTTTGTATTTAAAATAAAATTTAATTATTATAAATTTGGGGAAAACAAATTTCCACTGAAACTTAAGAATAAAAAAAAATCCCAAGAATTTTTAAATAATAATCAGTTACCCCATTTACCCCCTCTCCACTAAAATATTACAATAAATCATAATAATTTTAGTCCGCTGTAAAAATACCCTGCAGTGAAATTTTGCAGCTTAGATCAGATCGATGCTCTATATCCAATGTGACGGAATAAAAAAAAATTTAATTTCCCTCGGGAAGTGTTTTAATCTTTCAACTTAATTCTTTTCACTGCCAAATAATTCCAAGCCTTCTCCCAATAAATTTCCCAGAGCGGCGGCTGTAAAAAATGGCCCCAAGGATTTATCAATTATAAAAACCAAGTGACATATATTATTTTGATTATAGCGATCAATCGATAAGCAATAGAGTGGACCGAAGAGGACATCATGCCCACTGCGACTGCGGAGAAGTTACACGGCCGTTATGACGAAGGGAGGAAACGACTGAAAGTGTCATAGCAACATCTCAGTCGGACCTCTAACATTAAATACTAGATACTAGATACTAAATACTAAATACTGATTATTAGATACTGAATATTAAATATTAAATACTGGACACTGAGTACTGGAAACTTAAAAAAATGAAACGTCTACTTGGATCTTCCACTTGGGTTAAGAAAAATTGTTGCGGCTAGTCAGAAATTGACGATTTACTATTGACTATTAATTAACTTATTAAAAGTGACATATATAAACATTATTAAATTCAAACTGGAGTGAATAGTTTGTAAGCTAGCTCATAAATTTATTTATTTAGTTTGTGACTAATTTCGAAATTAGGACCTATGAAGAATAATAATATATAGGAATCAAAAAGCAGGTGACTGCTAAGTTAATGTGCTTACAATATAAAATATACTTGGTATGAGGGTATATATATATATGTATGAGTATATATATGTGTGCAATCGCACTTGAGCTTGAGAGTGTGCTGCACCGGTATTGATTGATGCAATAATAATGATGGTGAGGGATGCCGTGAATTACGATATATGTCAGCGCTGTCGTTATGTAATAATCATAATAGATAGATAGATTCTATGATAATTCAAATAATTATTATTATTTTTTTAGAAAAATTTTATTTATAATAAAAGTCATTTTTTGGTTTTATTGTCTGATATTTCACACTTTAAAAAATACCAGGGTAAGTCCAGGCGGTGTAGGTGTTAAAATTTTCGGTGTTAAATTTGTACACTGAAAGCGGTGTTAAATTAACATCACCGAAGGTGTAAATGTTCTTTTATAGGTGTTAAAAAAAATTCCTGGTGTTAAAATATTTTTGGTGTTAAATTTTAACACCTTCGGTGGTGTTAAAATAACACCGCCTAAGGTGTAAATATTCTGTACCGATGTTAAAAAAATTTCCTGATGTTGAACTAATTTTCAGTATTAAATTTTAACACCGGTAATGTTAAATTAACACCAGTAGTGTTAAAATAACACCGCCGAAGGTGTAAATATTCTGTACCGATGTTAAAAAAATTTCCTGGTGTTGAACTAATTTTCAGTATTAAATTTTAACACCGGTAGTGTTAAATTAACACCGTTAGTGTTAAATTAACACCGGTAGTGTTAAATTAACACCGGTAGTGTTAAAATAACACCGCCGAAGGTGTAAATATTCTGTACCGGTGTTAAAAAAATTCCTGGTGCTAAACTAATTTTCAATGTTAAATTTTAACACCGGTAGTGTTAAAATAACACCGCCGAAGGTGTAAATATTCTATACCGGTGTTAAAAAAATTCCTGGTGTTAAAAATATTTAACGTTGTGAAATTTTTTTTACACCTATTTAACACCGATATTTTAACACCGCCTACACTGGTATTATTTCATTTCAACACCGCGTGGTGTTAAATTGAGTCCATTTTTAACACCGCTTTTTTTATAGCGCAGTTTTTCTCATTGTTTTGGCAATTATGACTAAACTATGAAAAATATGACTAAAATGCAAGAGACCAATTTTTTAGGAAATTTAATTTGTAATAAATTTGTTCATATATAATGTTTCGATATCTTTGATAGTTTAGCTAGAATTTTAAATTAAATAAATAAATTTATAAAATGCTAAATTAATTTTTTAAACGGAACTTTTTATTTTTGAATTTAAATTCTGAGCAAACTATTGAAGATACGATAAAAATACATGAGATCAATTTTGTAGGAAATTTAATTTTATATAAATTTGTACTCATACATTTTTACCGTATTTTTTATAATTTAACCGTAATTTGAATTCAAAGGACTAAATATATAAATTTAAAAAATTATCTCTAATTTCGAATTAAAATTTCGACTATTTAATTAACGACAAAAAATATATACCAATAATATGACTATTAAAAGTAATAATAAGATAATAAAAATCAAATGATACTTTTGGAGTCTCGAAAAAAGAGGATACTATTATATAACGTAGTTTGTTCTTCATATCCTTGTATACGAAAAATGAAAAAATAAAAAAAAAATAGTCTTTAGATATATGTGTATACAATATATTGAAAAAAAAAATAATAATAATGATAAATAAAATCACCGTTTGTGGATTTAAACTCGGCTTACAAAACTATTTTAAAATAGAGCCAGTGGTGTTCATTGTGATTGTATAAGTACTAAAAACATAAATAATATTACTGTGCAATAAGGGAGCTTTTTATTTACTTTGTCATATTCAAAGTTGTTAAAAATTTATTTTTTATTTATATACACTAGTACATAAATCAAAGCGTCATCAAATATATGAGTTTCAAAAATTCAGTCGGGGAAAAAATTTTTAAATTTTCATTTTTTTAATTTTCAAATTTTAAAAATAAAAATTTTGACTCCTGACTCCAATTTTTTGAACCTCAGTCTCCATCATAATAACCTACACAAAAAAAAATTTCTTGGGGCAAATTAAATTTTTTCGCGCCAAAAAATTTTTTTTTTCTGTGTACATTTTTTTTTTTTTTTTTTTTTTTTTATTTCAAAGACGAATTTACGGAATTTATTACTGACAGGGTCTCGTAGATTTAAAACACAAAAATAGGATAATGCGCTTCCTCAACTGTTTAAACTTAAGAATTTACATAACATTAGATATATGTATTTATATCTATATATAATACATATATATTGCCGAATCAAAAATAAATGAAACTTGTTGACAGACAATTGATCTTGTATAATCAAAACTCGTTATCAGTTTTATAATATTTATTTAAAATTATTAAGGATTAAAAAATAAATTATTATAATTTGTTAATAAAAATAATAAATATTAAGTATAGACTTCTCGTACTTGTATATTTATATATAAATATTGTTTGTATAGTTAACAACGAGTTGGTAACATCTAACAAAAGTAGAATAAAAAATTTAATTTTTTTAATTAATCAATCTTGTTATTTATTTATTTATTCACTCACTAAAGCATGCTAATTATTTGACCAATATTTTTTTTATTTTTTGAAATATTTTAGACAACATTTTTCTTATATATCTGTAAAAAATTACCAGTCTACGTGGAGTAAATTCGGAGCAAATAAAATTATAAGTGTCAACATAGCAGACCAGACAAATTTAAAATCATTAATAGAGTAAATAATTAATAAAATACAATTTTTAAAAAATGGGCATTTAAAAAATTTTGAAATTAACAAGTGCATTTTTTATAAATATTTTTTTTTTTATCATTTACTCTATTGGTCTTTAATTTTAAATTAGTCCGACGTCTACTCCGTTCATACTCGTAATAAAATTCTATAAAAGGGAAATTAATTTGAATATTAAAATTTTGGATATGATTGAATGCAAATTTAATTAAAATCCAGATCATTCCGCAAAAAAAAAACCCTATTTACTCCCTATGCTAATTTTTTTTTTTTTTGATTCCGTAACGGAGTAAATTTTGATTTAAATAAAATTCTAATTCCCTCCGATTTTTTATAATAAAATTTGGCAAAAAAAAATTTTTTAATTCTAGCTGTCCCATTTTACCCGAATTATTAAATCAGTATTTTTTTAACTAAAGCAATGATGATTAATAATTTAAATCGATTATTTATAGATGCCCTTGAAATTAAATTATTTAATAAAAAAAAATTCAAAGCTCTTATTATTTTTTTTCTTTCTTTATTAAGAAGTTGACGGAAGAAGAATTTGTCATGTAAGAACAATGCTCAAAGAGATGACATTGAGCATTCAGTGAATAGAAATGAATTAAGGGTAACACGCCGCTTTACAGTAATTTATTAGAGTACTGCAAGCTGAGTGAAGTACTGCAGGAAATATGTGACACTGACTCGGTAATATTTAATGCTATTCCACCTTTTCTTATCCTCCTACTCATCCTTCCCAAGCTTTGTACCCACAATCTTACAGATATTATTTTTATAACATTTAATTACCAAAGCTTATTAATTTATATTAAAATCCCTTAATGTCAATTTGCATATTTATATTGCAGGAATATATAATTAATTTATTTAACCCCTGGCTTATTATTTTTATATCGATTTAAATTTTGTTTTATGGGTGGAAGTGAAATATTTTTATTTATTTTATGACCCAAATTATTTTTATTAACTTTTTTCCTGATGATTTATGATAAAAAATTTTCGACGAGGAAGGTAAGTTTTGATTGATAGCTCCCTTGAGTCCATTTAAAATAATTTCACGCTGGGGATGGACAGCGGAAAGAAATTTTATTTTATATGATTTGAGTATAGATTAAAAAATTCTCCCCGACTGATAGATTATAATATATATACATATCGAATTTAAGTCTGAGCGTAACTATATATACATAAAAATTTTTACATACTTCAAATGGCTATAACTTTTAAACTACTGGGTCTACGCTTTTTTTTATAAGAACAAAAATTGTAGGAAATTAAATTTACAATATTTTTTGTCTCTATAAAAAATACTCTAGGACCAGTACTTTACAAGATATAGCAGTTTAAAATTTTTGGAAATAATCACGCAATTTTGAAATTCAAAATTTTTAAAATGGCTGTAACTTTTGAATGGCTCATCCCACGCTATTTTTTATCTCAACAAAAATTATATAAAATTAAATTTCCTACAACTTTGGTCTCTTTAAAAAAGACCCTAAAATCAATAGTTTAACAGATACATCCATTTTAAGTCTTCTTCTAAAAATAATCATATATACATTTCAAAAATTATTTTAATTCATTAAATAGGATTTAAAACTACAATGGCTTCGATTAAAATTTAATAAAACCTCATATCAGATTTTACCATTTCTCCACCATCAGTTATTAAAAAAGCAATAAAAAAAAAAAGTAAGTAGTTTTTATTTTTTTTTACAGGGCGCGTCAAAATGACCGAGAAACTCTATTGTCACTGTTACCATCAACTTTGACCTCGATTATTCAGCATTAGTATTAAAGCTTGTAAAATCGACCGTTATCAGTGTTGTGTGGTTATTTCGTATGTATGCGTTGAATATTTACTTGTCATATACATGCATCCGTCTCTACCTACATACATACATTTATACCAACATACCTATATATATATATATATATATACATACATACAAGAATAAAGGGGCTGGAGAAGTAAAGGGCGAGTTACAACACATTATGGAGAATGAGAAGATATCACGTCAGCGGACTACTTTGAATTCGGATAGTTGTCACGCTCATCAAGCCATGCTACCCCGCATTGGGAATAATGAGATCCCAGTTATTGTTTATGCTAATTTACCATTCATTTTTTTTTTCATCGCCCATTGAAATTTTCCCACTCCAGAAAAAAAATGATAAGCTGATGTAAAAAAAAAAAAATTATTCGATACTCCGCTGGATCCTGAGGCGGAGTGAATAGAATCTGCGGACTGATCCGCGGAATCTGAATATCGATTTAAAAACATATATGTTTTTTAGTTTTCAAATATATTACCGTCAGTTCGATGCTCTAGTTTTTCAAGTACACATAAAACCGTTGTATCACGCACACATTTGCCGGTTAGATCGGTGAAGGTATCGATCCGCGGGTGGTATGTCGCGGCCCAGCTGGCAACTATTTCATTCCAGGGCTTATAGATGTTTGTTGGTATTATCGCTGATGTTAAGTTCCCCAAGTGTTAAGCTCAGCTCAATTATGTTAATATGGATTTTAACAGATTGCTCTTTCTTTTTCCTGCACTTGGGTAAGCTCAAAAAATTAGGTGGTTGTATTGCAGCGGTCGCGGTTTCAATGTCACCCTTTTCAGATTAATGGTCGCCTGTAATTTAATTAATTCGGTATTTTAAATATTAATTATCCTCGAGCACTTTTTAAATATTTATTCCACTCTAGGCCTTGTTTTAATTAATTTTCTTGCAGGCGATTTAATATTTCAGTTCAGACCGACTTCTGATAAATTTATTTTACTCGTAATTTTGACATTCATTTTATAGCTACCACTCGGTCAAGTTAATTGCTATGTAATTTTTAAAAATTTTATTTATTCTAGAATTTTATGAAAGTTTTTATTTGAAATTTATTTTTAAATATTAATTATAATTTTTCAAGCTCATTAAAATTTTTCGCGGTCATAAAATTAATTTAAATTAATTATTTATTAATTTTAATTTTTTTTTAATTAAAAAAAAAAAATTCACTTGTGATTTTTATTTAAATTAAATTTTTAACTTTTGTATCCCTTTGAATTAGATTTTTTCATGTCAAAAAAAATTCAATTTCCTCATTAAAATTACAAAAATTAATTACGCCCAGGTCTTTTTTTTATGCGAATTTATTTAAATATTTTTTAAAATAATTTCATGTAAAAAAAAAATGTTAATGCTGTAAAATTAACTCATAAATGAACGATAAAAAATATATAATTGAAATGTCAAAACAAGTGATTTAATTATTAATAAAACTCAGCTTATGTATCAAGCGTTTATTTAATTTACTTGCACATATTTTTTCGTATGATGAAAAAAAAACCAGACACAATAGAAATGTTACACGCGAAGAGTACGTGCAGGTACAAACACAACAGCGATGTATCTTCTGACTAATTGCATCGCTCATTACCCGAGGTGTCGTGACGCGAATGGAAAAAAAATAAAAATAACAATAAAAAAAAAAAAAAAAAAATGTAAAAGAAGAAACTCGAGCTTTTATGAGGATAATTTTCTTTCATGCAAATTTCAGTGAGAATTAGGCTAATTATTGACCATATTGTGACATATTTACATATATAAATATTTCTTGAATTTCCTATTGTTATACAAATTATTATTGTTTCTATTCCACATGTATATATTTATCTTTATCCCTTTGTTTTATTTTTCTGACCGTACTTAAAATTTTCATTGTTATCGTTTTTCTTTATTTTTCCAATTGAGGCTACTTTTTTTTTTTTTTTTTTTTTTATTATCATTTTTTATCAAGATCGTATCTTGAGCTTATGAAATATAGGTTGTGACCTGATTACTCTACTGCTGAGTTTAGCAACGAAAACAATAGAACAGATAACAGTTTATCGAATCTTTGAAAAAATTTAGTTCACCGATTGTTGAATTATTAAATTGTAGGTTTGATAAAAGAAGAAAAAGATATTGTAGTAAGAGGTTGTATTACATTTTTTGTTTGCTCAGCAAATCCTAAAGACTCGGAAGTTAATATCACACAATTATATTTATAATGAACTGGACGACGTGACCCAACTTCCATCTTACGGCAGAAAAGTTATTTTGAAATCTGTGGAATTCATAAATATGTATTAGAGTTAAACGTTTAAAGATTTTTGAGGCATTTAATTTAAGTACCAACTCTGTAGAGTAAATTTGAATTTACTATCCATCTTACGGCAAAATAGGTATTTTGAGGTACGGTAAGTGAATCATTTTTTTAGTTGGGTAAAACAGAGCTGACGTTTGCCGATTGGGCTCCTAGCGCATGTGTTAGTTTATTAATGGGTAAATTAAAATTTATAATCCATCTTACGGCAAGATATGATTTGAAATATAGTAAATTAGTAAGCTTATAGACAGGTAACGCAGGTTGAAGTTTTCCGATTAAAATCAAAGCGCATGCGCTAATTCTACTGGCGCACAAATTTGAATCTATAATCCATCTTACGGCAAAGGGTATTTTGAAGTATAGTAAATTTGTAGAGGGATAACACAGACTGAAGTTTTTCGATCGAACTCAACGCGTGTGCGCTAAATCTACTGACGCGCAAATTTAAATTTATAATCCATCTTGCGGCAAAAATATATTCTAAAATATAGTAAACTCATAGAGGGGTAACGCAGACTGAAGTTTTTCGATCGGATCAAATCGCACGCGCTAATTCTACTGGCACACAAATTTAAGTCTATAATCCATCTTACGGCAAAGGGTATTTTGAAGTATATTAAATTTATAGAGGAATAACACAGATTGAAGTTTTCCGGTCCAACTCAACGCGCGTGCGCTAAATCTAGTATAAATTCAAATTTATACTCCATCTTACGGCGAAAAAAAATTCAAGGATTCTTACCCAAATTTTATGCAGTATTTAGACTACTGTAGATCTAGATACTTATTTTAAAAATATATGCTCTGAGTATATTTAACGTTATTATAAATTTTTGAATCCATCTTACGGCAACTCAAATTTTAAACAATATAATTAAATTTTACCGCAATGTCATCAGTTTAAGTAATGACTTTTTGAAGATCTATCAACGCTAATCTACCCAAAAAATATTGGGCAGAAGTACTGATTTTGGACACTATACTTATATGTCATAAAAAATATTGTTTCTATAGAAATTTAATTGAAAGTGCCTTTGAATACAATGGAGGTATCTGTAATATTTTTTTATATCGTATGAATCATAGGAAAATTACCAAAAATTTCTAAACAGGGTCTTGAAAAGTACAAAAGCGGTAAATCTATCCTCGCTTACTGTTGAAGAAAAAGTGCGAGACCAAACTATTGATATTTTGTTCAAGATGAATAGAGAATTTTTCCTGCCTCTCTTTATCCCTGCTGCAAAATCGAGCTATCAAAGTGTTCCCTAAGGCGAAATCAGTTCAATCGTAAAAAAATAATTTTTTGAAAAAAGGGCGAGCGCAAACCATTGGCCAGTCTGTTGGTAATTGATTGCTACTAGATTGTGTCGATGTATGAAAGCTGTAATAGACTCAATGATTCCTACTGCACAACTCAGCTACCAGTTTCTCCTAAAGCGAAATTAGTTCCATCGGTCATTTTTTTTTCCAATAAAAAAAAAAAAATTGACATCGCAGCTAAAATTCTCTTTTCTTCTCTCAAAAAATTAATCATGCCATTTTTTATGGCGAAAATATATTTCATACCCAAGTAGTTTGAATAAATAAATATGAAACTGTCCAATAATTAGTAAATATCAAATAATAATAAATTAATAAAAATCAAAACTAAAATAGAATTTTTTGTAACTGACTTTTAGTTAACTTTGTTCTCAAATTTAATTCCGCCAGCTGATAGCCTCAATTATCATCCATCTTACGGCACTGTGCTATCAATCGCCATCCATCTTACAACAATGGGAAAAATGAAATTTAAAAAACTGCAGTAAAGAAATTAATCGTGTTATATATCAATAGTCTCATTTTTTTTATTATAATTTTTTTTTTTAAATATAACAGCTGATCAATCAATCATCGTGTGTAATATGACAATAGTGTTATTGATGAGTGATGATCCAGTGATATAATTATGATAGGATGAGTATGAATTAACTGTTTATATAGTATTGCTTCACGTCATCGACATAATTGTGATTGAGCACCAGCTTAAATTTTATTACATATTACATTTTAATATATATATATTTATTTTAACTTTACTTTGAGATCACTTAGTTACTTTATTTACTATCCTTTCATTCATATATTTTAAGTAGACATAAATATTTCTTGTCACTTTATTATAAAAAATGAGTAAAATAAAATTTTTTTTTGTCACTAATTTCGATTGTGATTTTTATTTTAAAATTATATTCATAAAAAAGATCACTTAGTAATTTTATTTATCATTATACTTATAAGTATGACAGTGTGACAATTTATATTAATTATCCATTAAAAGTAATTAATTAAGTTTATTAATTAGTTATAAAAATAAAATTATGCGCGTACTTAAATTAGTGATGCAGTTGACTATGTAACTAAATATTTCCTTAAGTAATTGATAATTTAATATTTTAAATTACATTTACAATTTAAATTGGGTCATTTTTTTTTTTAATTGATAAAAAAAATTGTTTTATTAATTAAGTCTATTTTGGTTACTTTTTTTTGTAAAAAATTTTAATTTAAATGCAGTATAGAAGTCTGTGTTAATTTTACAGTAGTTTTAATTTCTATGGTCATTTGATTTTTTGGTTATAGAAAATCTTAAAATAATAATGTTCAAATTTTTGTTTTGGAAATATTTTGGTTTTCTCAAAAATCTCAATAAAATATAAAAAATTGCTTGGGTTTTTTTGTAATTTACAACCGCGATTTCCATTTTTTTTAACATGAAAATTAGATGACCGTAAAAATGGCCACTGCCATTTTTCTGACTTAGTACAAATAAAATGAATTATTTTTTATAATTTAAATGAATCCGAGCATAGAATATTTTAAAACTTGATGACTAAAAAAATTCTGTCTGTAAAAATTTTAAAAAAACTGCTCAGTGGTCCAAAAAAATTTTATCATGATAATCATATAAATAATATATAAGTACAGTAAACCTGAGTATCTTTGGCCAAATTTACCCCCTCTTCTCTTTTTTAACAAACAAATTTTTTCTTACATTGGAAGGCGCCAAAAATTTCAAGCCGCCTGTTGATTACATGGATGTAAAAAAAATTATTTAAATCATGTCTTTTCTTTTTTTTGCGCAGACAATATCAGTCCACTTAAAAGTTACCCAGATTAACTGTCTGACAATTCAATTGAATTATTTTTTTTCTGATCCCTTTTACTCGAGTTTGCTTTGCTTCACTTTTAAATTTTTTTATGACCGTCCATTTTCTCATAACAAACAATATTTCAAATTCAAATTCAAATTCAAATTGCAGTAGTCATGTGGGGCAAGTATGCACTGTGAGTAATCGTGCGCCCACTTACCCCAAATGACTCTATAGTTTGATTAGCGAGACTGCGTTTCAGATCCAAAACTCAGTCTCGCTTATCCAACTATAAAAAAATTAACCTCAAATTTTTTTCTCCATGAAAAAAAAATAAATCGTTAAAACTTTCGTCACACCGTCAAAATATCAGGCACTCCGCAGATAATACTTCTTTTAATACAGTAGTATGGAAGTGTACTTATTAAATATACATAATTGAGATGTACAATCCAAGCTATTTAACTTTTAATTTATCAATAAGCCCTTCAGAAAACGATAAACTTCTACAGGTTCATTAAATATTATAAAACATAAAACTTTCGACAATTTATTCGTTCACCGATATCGGAAAGCTGCTTACTTCTTCAAAAAAAATTTTACATCACATTACACCTAATTTTGTTCGAACAAATTTTAACTTTCCATATTAAACTTTAAGTAAAGTTGTTTAAAACATAATTTAATAATATTCTTAATCTATGTTTAGTATTTTTTTTTAAATATAAAAGCAACTAATTATATAAAAAATATATGAGCGAAAATTAAAAATCGATAATAAGATATGAATTCGCTGGTTTGAAACAGGCAGATTAGTATCTTAACAGCAAAATCAATTAATCGCCACTTCAATTGTATGAATAATATATCATTCAAAATAATTATAAAAAATATTTGCAAGTATCAATTTTTTAAAAAAACACGGAAAAAAATATAGTGGAACAATTACAGTTTTAAATCTTAACAAAGCCCCTCCACTGGAAAATTGTAAAAATTACATTATTTTTGAGACATTACAGTTGCATACAACACTTTTTTTAGTTCTTAATAGTAAACAGATTTTCTTATACGTTAGAAACTGTAAAATATCGTGTCTACAATCGTAATTACCGATATCGGGTATCGAAATAATCGGTAGCTGCAACCAATTAACTTTCGGTAACTGTTACCGATTATTTCGGTAGTGGCTACAGAAAAATAGTTGATAGCTGCTACCAGAAGTTAATTGGTTGCAGCTACTGATTAATTTTCAGTAGCCGTTACCAATTACTTCGGTAGCTGTGACCGAAATAATCGGTAGCGGCTACGCAAAAATAGTCGGTAGCTGCTACCCATTGCCAATCGGTAGATGCCACTGATTATTTTTTTCCCGTGAATTCAATTTTTGCATTAAAACTTATAATTTTTCCACTGCTGTTTTCCGTTACAGGCCAAGCCGCAACTTTGAGCCCGTGAGGTTAATTTTGATCTCTTAATTAATACCCTGGTAAAAATTTTAATTAAATTTGGAGCAAATAGCTCCAAAAACTTTGTTTATACATAAAACATTTCTCAAAATTGCTACCAGAGCCATTGCACACCAACGGAAAAAATTATAACCTAACCCACGCGTAAAATTTTCCAAACCGAAGGCAGGATCGGAATGAGCCGATCAACTAGCGCTTTTTCCAAATCTGTACCCGAAAATTTAAAATTTTACTATCGTTCAAAGAAGTTTTGACCCATACGTAAATTTATTTAGCATATTTTCCCTCATTAGCAAAAAAAATTTAACCTCGACTGACCAAACAGGTCAGGAATTAACTTCTGCGCAGGTGCCAAAAAATATTATTTTCCGGACACACCCGACAGGCGAAAGACCTATCGACTACAAATTCCCATCATACTTTAATATTAAAACTAAAAATTTATTACTTCTCAATCATGAGTATAAGAAAGCTTAGATCGTACATCTCAAAAAATATAAACTAATTGAATCCATAAATATAATTATCTATACCCAGTTTTTTTTCTTCGCATACTCCGTTATACAATTAGCATTACAATTTTTATTTGATAATTATAATAATTATTATTATTATTTACAATCTCACATTTACATTTTAAGTAGCCCTTTCTGTACAAACGTTTTTTTAGTGTTAAAAAAAAAAATTATTTCTGGCAGTAAATGTACAGTCGTATAGATCGATACGATTTTTTTTTATAGCAACTACCCTGATTAATCCATCGTATCTCGATAACATACATAACATGATTGTGTGATAGATGTGTCTGTGTGTGTTATGAGTGACAATATTTACATATATTTATAAATTTATAAATATTGCCGGTCATATTACAATAAAATTAACTTCAAGTAGCAATAGACAACACATTGATATACATAACAATGCAAATTACAATATTTCTATACACATTATTATTATTATTATAATTTTTTTTATTTAAATCTCACGTAAATCAGGCACGCATACTTGCATATATTTACACTGTCGCATAACCAGGTGCTCTTGTGGCTTTTGAGATAAAAATAAAAGTTTTTTTTTT
Organism: Microplitis manilae; assembly: GCA_030273425.1. NCBI lineage: Eukaryota > Metazoa > Arthropoda > Insecta > Hymenoptera > Braconidae > Microplitis > Microplitis manilae. The sequence continues at coordinate 3,828,728 of CP092726.1, forward strand.
TTACTTTATTAGATGTTAATTATGTTCTACACTGTAAAAAATCGGGGGTGAATACGGATTTTATTTCAATCAGAATTCACTCCGTCACTCGGAGTTCCGGAGTTAAAAAAAAATCACTCCGCATGTGGAGTGAATAGGGATTTTATTTCAATCTGAATTCACTCCGTCACTCGGAGTTCCGGAGTTAAAAAAAAATCACTCCGCATGTGGAGTGAATAGGGATTTTTTTATGGGCGGAGTGATTTCGGAGTGACGCGGATTTTATTTCAATCCGCGTTCACTCCGGTCCGGAGTTTTAATACTTAAATAAATTTATATTTAATAGAAACAGCTGTTAATTAGAAACATAATTATCTCAATAAATAATTCATTCAGATATTAGTAATTAAACTTAAAATATTATGTTTTTAATTCATAAAATGTTTTAGTAACTCACTAAATTATAATTTCATATATATTATACAAAGTGAAAATATTAAATTATTGAATAGCTATAGTGACATAGTTTTTATGGGAATATTTTATATTTCGGTACAATATGAAATGTTATCTCGTGGTATGGTTGATGTAAGTCATCCGACAGTTTGTAACTCAGTGGAATTATATTTTTTAAAGTTTTATTATCAGCTGCTTATAATTTTTAAAAATAATTTCGCGTGAATATATGGGAAGGGAGCTCGTAATTATTTCCGTACTCGATATAAATGTTAAAATATCAAAGACCTGAGCGTACTACATTAGTAATTTTTTTTATAATTAATATTTTCCGAAACTTCCCTTCGGAGTAAAATTAACTCCGAGGGAGTTAAATAAATAAAAAGCCCGCTCACCCCGTAATTTTTACAGTGTGTGTTTTAATTTAATTTAATTAATTAATTAATAAATTATTTACTATTTAAAAACAATACTTTCGGGTGCTGACTTGGTGGACGTGGCTAAGAGAGAGGGGACGTCCCTGATGCTGGAGAGGAACATCCCCGTCTTCTTGTCAGCCGTAATAGTAGCTCTTGTTCGTCGGTATATTTCGCAAGTTTTCGGTTGATAAAATTGTGTGGAGGCTGTCAGCGCCGATCATGTGATTACCGAGATCGACACGAACTCCGGGATGATGGATTGACATTTGGTGATGCATTGGTACTCCAACGCCACCCATTCCAGCAACACCTACTCCAGAAACTCCCCCTAGGCCTACACCACCGCCACCCCCACCCATTCCCCCGCTGACTAACATCGAAGGCATCGGCATTCGCGGGTCGGTATAATAACAATCTGTACCTGAGCAATGTAGTCGTTCTGAAAGTTGCGTTTCTGGTATTCTGAAAAAAAATTTTTTGTTATTTGAGAATTTTGATTTCGGAAATAAATTGATTTTTGATTATTTTTTTTTTATTGATTTTTTGGATAAAAAATTATAATTTTGAATAAAAAATAAAATTTTGACTAAAACGGAACCAAAATTTTAATTATTAATTAAGATTTTAATTTTTAATTAAAAATAATTCTTTTAAATTTTTCTAAAATTTAAAATTTCATTAAAAATTAAAATTTTTCATTAAAAATCTCAAGTTTGTTCCGCGTAGTAATTAAACTCCCGATTAAAATTAAAATTTTAAATTTGAATTCTCGAATAATTATTTTTCCCACTGAAAATTCTCAATCTTACTTTCCGATCATTCTTTAGTTGTATAATTTATAATTAAAAAATTTTCCAGATAGAAATTAGCATTTCCAATAAAATTAATTATCGAGTAAAGTGAGAGCTGAGATGATTGTGTTGTCTCGTTTAAGATCCGAGATGATATTTAGCTGCATAATAGATATTTACCTAGTCTCGGGCATCGGAACTGGAACGGGGGTTGACAGATCGATATCCGCATCAATCTCGGAAATTTCATCAGTAAATCCATTCGGCAAAGTTTCGTTATTCTCCTGGAATTTAGTCTCCCGTTTAGCTCGATGCCGACTAATTAGTAGTCGCCCGATAACAAGGCCTAGGAAAAGCATCACCCCGCCCGCCACCGAAATTGTTATGTAGAGGTAGAACTTTTCTTGATTTCCTGTTGAAAAATACAACAAACTTTTACATTTAAGGCAAGGCCACTTGCCCAATTTATTTTTCCTCATTTTATTTCGCTTCGCTCTTTGAATTATTCAATTCAACTTATACTTTTACTTATATTTATAATTATTATCAACAAAAATAACTTAAAATTTTTTCAATCAAAAAATTATCGAAGCGAAAATTTTTAGCGGGCAAATAAATTTTTTTTAATGGACTCAATTTAATTTATTTGTAGAGTAGGGGGAGGGGTGGGTGGGGTGGGGATTGAGCCTTTTGAAATTTGGTAGTCAATAAAAAAAAAATTACTGTCAATTGTTGATACGCAGGTTTTTTTTTAGAGAGTAAATTTAAATAGACAGAGCATTCAAAAATATGAAAGGTATATAAATATATAAATAAATATATAGGTATATAAATTTATAAATAAATTTATCGGCAAATAACTGTTTACAAACAACATGCATGCAATCACAAGCAATAAACATCATATTCATTAATCAATATATCATTTTACATATTTTTTAGTATATAAATTACGTTATACTACTTTTTGAATATAAATCATCCAATACTGTCGATAACTATTTTGTAGATAACTAAAATGTGTCGATATGATAACGTTTTAAATACGAAAATACTCACCGATCAATAATAGATATATATATATATATATATATATATATATATATATATATATATATATATATATATATATATATATACATATATATAAATACACAAACATTTATACATATATATGTTGGGTTGCTCAAAAATAAAATTTGATTTTTTTTCGTTACAGCTGTAACGAAAAAAATATATATGCGGGCAAATTTCATGTATAAGACATATATGCCTCATATATGTCTCATATATGCAATTTGCCCGCATATATATTTTTTTCGTATGGGAGCCCTTCATAATTTACTATACAGTAAAAAAAAAAAAAAAAAAAAAAAAATATGAGAGCTGGCTCGTAATTTTGAAAATATATAAAATATCAAGATGTAATTTTTGTTTCTCAAATTTTTTTTCTCGATACTGAAAAAAACTCTGAAAATTTCGTCATGTAAATTTTAAATTTTCGCTGAGAATTTTCAAATTTTTCTAAATTTTGGCAAAATCAAAATTTGAATTTTTAAGCTCACGCTTTTTTTCCATTTACTAATTTTCTAAAAGATAAGAGGAAGAAAATGAAATAATTTTTTTTTGGCTCACCCTTAGGTACATACATATATTTATATATACATATATCTGACAATTTAGTTATCTGTAACGAAAATAAACTTACTTGTGATAAATGAGTATGCATTAATCCATTCATTGAGATAGCCGACCATCACAAGATCCTCTTCTGCAACTGCCAAGATCATCTTCTTGTAATATATATTTATATATATTTTTATATCATCATTGATACTTGTATCAAGATAAATAAATTTTAAAAAATTTCCCAATAAATAAAATAGTTTATTTAAATTTAAAATCAATTTATTCCCGCTATCTCATTGCAATTTATCATTTATCAGTAATAGTTATTTCAATAAAAATATTTATTAACGTCCGTTGACAAGAAGAAACGCTGCTTAGTTCGTCATACCTACCGACGGAGCTAAAATACAACGCATGCATATCAATAATTCCTCATTCCTCATTCCTCGTTGCTCATTCCTCTTATCTAGAGACTACTCTACCAAGATAGAGATGCATACATGTAATTAATGCGAGTGATTATAAGGGATAGCATTAGCGAGCGCTTAAAATGTAGGTCACGTGAATGCCAGAATACGACATTATTTTTTTTTATTTTATTTAATTTCCATTCTCTAAGGAATTGAAGGAAAATATTTTTTTTTTACTCTCTTGTTAGTACGCTCGGACATTTAAATTTGAAAAAATTAATTGCCGCTCTTATATATATAAATTAATTGATGGTTTAATTGTCGGATAAATTTAATTAAGGTAATTATTAATTAAAACTAAAAGTTTTGTATGCAAATAAATAGTTTTGGTAATTAAAAAAAAAATTTAATATTTAGATTAGAGTTTAATAATTTTGCACTAGTTGTTGAGTTTTACTACACTGTAAAAAGAGCGGTGTTAAAAATGGACTCATTTTAACTCCGCCCAGTGTAAAAATGAAATTACACCGGTGTAGGAGGAGTAATTCACCGGTGTTAAAAATACCGGTATTAAAGTGGGGTAACCAGTGTAAAAACGGAGTAGAACCGGTGTAAAAGCGAGGTAACCGGTGTAAAAGTGGAGTAATATCGGTGTAAAAGCAGAGTAACCGGTGTAGAAGTGGGGTAAACTGCGTCTGCTTGGAGAATTAACTTTAAAGATTATAAAACACAAAAAATGTCAGTTTTTTATGAAAATTAATAAAAAATATGATCTATTAACAAGTATAGTGATCGAGTAAGTAAAAATATTCACAAAGTAAAATATTTTAACATCGGTAAAGAATATCTACACCGGTGGCGGTGTTATTTTAACACCGGTCTAGAATATTTACACCGGCGGCGGCGTCATTTTAACACCGGAGAATTTGTTTTAACACCGGTTTAGAATATTTACACCGGCGGCGGCGTTATTTTTACACCGCTTTCGGTGTTGAAATTTAACACCGCTGATTTTAACACCTACACCGCTTGGACTTACCCCGGTGATTTTTTACAGTCTAGTAATTAATTATTTAATTGCTTTAATTAATTTATTAGAATAATTATTTTGAAATATTTGAGATTAAATTTTTAAAAAATAATTTTAATAATTAACGAAAATTTTCCATTGCGGAATTAATCTTTTTTTTTTATTAAAATAATAATTTAATAGTGTTAATATTTGCTATTAATATTTTTGAAATCTCGGTAATTTAAAGCAAAGCCAAATAAATTTGAACTGCTGTTATCCTGAGTAATCATTATTAAATATAATTACGAAAATATTTGCTAATTATTAACTGAATCCATTTTGTTCCTTTATTTTCATTTACTTTAAATTAATTGTTCAATAAAGATAATAAATAATGAATTAAAATTTTTCAGTATATGTCTTCAATCCAATTACGTAAAATTTTATTGGAACTGATAAATTTAAATGGCAATTCGTACGCGTAATAATCGTTAATGGAAATTATTATTTTTTAATTTAATGGGTGCACTCAGAAATTAAAATAAAAAAAAAATTGGAGTCGTTCAATTGAAAATGTTTAATAATATTATTAATTAAATGAGATATTAAAATGAACAAGAGAAGCTTTTAACAGTTCTCTATTTATTATTTTATGAAAAAAAATTAAAAAAAAAATTAATTGAGGAAATAAATTGATATTAATTAATTGTAGGTACACGTAATTAAATAATAAGCTAATTGATGTGACAATCAATGTTATTAAACGGATATTGAACCATTTATACATATTTATTTATCACTGAATAAATTTCGAAGGGAAATAAAATAAAATTTTAAAGACGAATTCATTTTTTTTTATTTATGGTGCTCATGGAGAAACGGGGCAAGTTGGCTATTCTTGGTAGGGCCACTTTAATATTTTCAGTCGAAAAAAAATTGCATGTTCGTTAATTTTTATTTTTTGACAATCGAAAATTTTGACTACCAAAACAAAATAAGATTTGGGTAAAATAAGTTCTTATAAAAAAACTTCTTTTATTCATTACGCGGGAAAAAATAATTAAGATTTTTCAAAAAATTAGACATTACTTGTAGCAGATCTATGAAGATCAAAGTAGATCTTATTGTTGCCAGGGTTTTTTTCAACTTCCCGCTAAGAAAATCGTAAATTTTCAAAAACTAGGAAATTATTGTTTTCACCCCGATTTGCGAAAATCAAAATTCCTATGTCGACGTTTTGAGATTCTAGGAAGCTACTCTGACTAAATTCAAAATGATGTCCGAGTGTATGTATGTATATATGTACGTACGTATGTAAATATTCTGTAACTTTTGAACGGATGAACCGATTTTGATCGTCGGGGTGTCATTCGACGCGGCTTAAATACTATAAGCACTGAAAATTTGAGCTTAATCGGTAGGGTACGTTCGGAGATATTTCAAAAATAAAATTTTTCCAAAAATGTTTTTTTTTAATAACTTTTAATTCGCTCGATGGATTAATTCCAAAATTTAATCAGCTCTAAAACTTTGTAAGCCGCGTCGAATGCCACCTCAACGAGCTCAGAAGCTCAACTGACAGACCGATTTTTTATGAAGAGATCGACGGAAATTTGAGAAAATTAGGGTCAGTGAGATATATTCCAAATTTTAGATCTATATATCTAAATTATTTTTCTCTGGACTTTGTCATCGAAATAGGTATCAATTTAAATATATATAACATGAAAATTTAAATAAAAAATTTTTTGGTAGTGTCGCATTTTACCCGAATCTGTTTTGAGTTTCCTAATTTTCAAATAAAATCAAAAAAATTTTGAGTAACTCCAGAGTATGGAGTCAAATTTCCCACCCTCTTCTAGACCATAAATAAAAATTTTGACAAAAAAAAACAAATTTGTGATTTTGCTTCAGCTGTCGCTGAACTGCCAAAACTTCCATTCATGCATTATCATCAAACCAGTAAATAATAAACGAGCCATTAATTATCAAGCACTACAAGTAATTAAAATTTCCATCGCTAATTGCTAAATCAATCAATTAACCAATTAATTAATTAATTAATTAATTAACAAAACGCATACATAATAAAACTTACGATCATTATTAGTCCGTGCCCGAGGTAAAGTCGAGTCAACAGTTGTCGCATCAAGAGTTTCATTGGTTCTGGGCGGCGGTTCAGGATTTTCTAAATTCGGACTCGGACTAAATTCCGTTTTGAAGTCCGTTCGGTCGAAGCCTTCGTCAAACTCCGGCACAAGATCCACTTCATCCGGTTCAATGTCGCCGACAAATTGCTCTCTCAACACGCCTCGGGGCACTGCACAGAACAAAGTTATTGTTTTATTTATCGGCCAGTCATTATTAAAAATTTAATATTAATCCAGCTGCTTATACTTTCTGATGCCTCGAGCTGTTTTACTCGCTTACATTAATAAACTCCACGTTTCTCCGACATACTTTGTCTATATATATTAATATTAATTAATTTTATTATAAAAATTACATGAGAAAAAAAAATGTTATTTGTGCGGACAGAAACTGAAATAAATAAACAAAACAGATTAGAGAAAATGGGAAGTTTTTAAATTTATAAGCACGGATCGCTTAATTAAATTCCAAGTTAAACAGCTGTAACCAGTTTTACTTTTTTTTTTTTATAATAAACTATCTCTAATTAACAAAGTTTTTTTTAACTTTCATTGACTCAACTTATTATTTTATTCCAGAGCTCGTATTTTTTTATACAGAACAAAAATTATTCCTGCTAATTTAAATTATTCTTCGCTTTACTGGCGACTGTGCAGTCAATTGAGGATTATATTATATACAACTATCGATAGCTTAATTACCTGCGATTAATTAATTTACTGTGAGAAATGTCGGCAGTAAAAAAATTACACTTTGTTTTTAATAAAAAAAAATTTTGATCTTGACAATTAACTTTTGATGGTTGCTCAGGTCTTGATTTCATGGAATGTTTTGAAACTTTATGAAATTTAGACAGTTTCTGGATTTCCTGACATACTTTAGACAGTTTTAGAAATTTGTGTAACAATATGATGGATTTTGATTTCTTGAGAAAAAGCTCTCGAGTTATGGATCATTAAGTAGCAGGATAATTACTGACTGCAGCAGGATCGTGTCTGTTTTTGATATTTTCAGTGGGACAAAATGTTCGCGTGAAATTTTGGAACGTCCATTTTGTTGCAGTCAGTTCCCTATACTACGAGTGCTTTCAATCAAAATAAAATTTTCCTTTCAGAAACAAGAGGTAAATTGTACATTTGTTATCTAATTAAATGAATTATTAAGCTAACTAATGAAATAAAATAATTTTAAAAATTTTTCAATTTTACATAAACGCGTCCGCGGGCATATTTTCATAAAACCCTTTTATTAAAATAAATTTAATTAAATCTCGTGATAAAAAATTCATCAACTCTTTATTTGTGAAAATCTATTCGATAAAAAAAAATTTCTACCAATGAAAAATAAATATCATCCGTAAATTTAAGTAAACAATTAAATAATTTCCGGGTGTAGAATTATTATTTTATGAAAAACAAATACTACATATTTTCATTTCGCAACACAATAAAATAAAAAATTGGCCAATAATACAAAATTTTTTGAGTCTACCTCATTATACCCTGGGATGTATTCAGTCGACTACCCGTCATAAGCCTGCTCGTAACAAGCTTCTTCCCCTCAATCGACAGTTACTGAGTCCAAAGAGCTTTCCCTACTTGACCAATATTTTGAATCTTGTACAAGACAGCCCGTTATAAACCTCCGTAAAAATAGTTAAAATTATAACCTAAGAATAGGACAAATTGATGATCAAAATTTACTATCTATGTTTCGCGGGGAATAATTTAATCAGTTTTAAGCAAAATGTAATTTATTGTTCATAATTGTAAGCATTACTTATACTTATAGCTTCGGTTATAATTTAAAAGTTTTATTGAGCATTATGTTCATCAATAAAATTATTATTATTATTACTGTAATTAATACCGCTATCGTTGTAATTATTTTCATTGCAATTATTATTAGTGTAAAAAGATGAGTATTTATTTCAACAATATGAGCGCCAGAAAAATCGGGATACTGGCGATTGTAACAAAACGTAAATGTAACGTTTAAAATCATATAAAATAAAACAGGCTTATAACGGGTAGTTGAGGATAAAACTAAACACAAGATCGCGAGGAGACTGAAATTCCAAGAAAAATTTACCCCGCGTTCCCTAGACCTGATTTATGACATAGTCGGCTGTATTACGCTATCATACTAAAGTATTAAAATAAATGGCGAGTTATCTCCAACAACCGATTATTAAACTGTAAAAAATTTGCGGAGTGAATGCGGATTTGAATAAAATCCGAAATTATTCCGAATTCATTCCCGATTTTTTACAATGTATAAAATAAAAAATTTAATATGACAAAATCCAGATTTTCATTTTCAGGCGAGTATAGAGCATAGCCTCAGCGCTTCGCGCTCAAGGCATGCAACAGACTTCTAACGGGTAGTTGGGGACAAAACTAAACGTACGATAGTGGGGAGACTGAAATTCTATGAAAAATTTCCCTTACATCCCCTAGACTAAGCTTATGACGGGGTAGGGGATGGAAAAAATTTTGCTCGTGAAAAATGAAAATTTTTTCTATTCACTTTGAACATCATTAGAAAAAAAAAAGTTTTAACGTATTCGAGCCCCCAAAAGAATTTTCTAAAGTGTCCCGTTTTGCCCTCCCATCCCTATATATATATGTATATAGTGATATATATAGAGAAGATATTTGTATAAAGTACAAAGATATGTATAGTGAGTGTAGAGTATGTAGAGTTAGAGGAATACAATTTTACGTGACAAACGTATCTCATAGACGCAAGCGAGTGCAGGCAAATTGCGTCAGTGGGTCGTTATTATCGTGTTCAAAGTGATGAATGCATAAGTGTCTAGAGGCGATATTACATATAGAATGGTATAGTAGTATCATTGAACCACCTCGAGTAGTGTAGGGTGAGTTTGGGTGAGAGAACGGGAGAGTGAGGGCGAGAATGGAAGCACAGGTTAGCGAGCCATCGGGCATCAGCAGGCTGATATATGTGTTGGGCAGTAGTTGGTGCCAACTGGCAAGAGTGAATTCCTGGCTGGCAAACGACCTCCTTCCTGGATTAGGTTTGAGGCCACTAACGCACGCGACCATACACACTAACGAGGATTGAGTTCCGATATGTCACGTGGTCGTTGACTCTGCCTAAATTCGTCCTCCGATTTCCACTCAATCCCACACACATCTCATAATTATTGGCTTACACCACCCATTTAAGCTAGTTTATACATTTGACATGAGCTGTCTCATAGAGACCCATTAAAACCAGGATTTCATACAGCCTCGAGTTAAAATATTTTTATTAATTAATTGTTTTCATGCGCGATTTGATTAATTTTAAATAAAAAAGTCTAGAGAAACTTTAAATTTCATGTCAAGGCTAAAAAAAAATTCTGTCACACCTCAAACATCTATAATATTGTTATTATTGTTATTAATAATAGCGAAAGGCTGCGCAGGGTTAATTAAAAAAAATTAGGTTAAAATAAAATTTTGCGTAAGGAAATAAAAATTAAAAATTCTTCAAATTTATATAGATTTTCCGATTTAAATAAATCGATACTTGAAAAGCGAACTCGACTTTTATTGATAGAAATATATTTTTAAAAAAATTTATGGAATTATTTATGGGACTGACCTATGGACATCTTGGCATCGATTCATATTTCATACCTTTAGTTTTTTTTTTATTTTTTAGCTGCCTATGTGCGATTTTATTTCACACTATAAAATAACAATATGAATTTCTGTGAGGCTTGATTAATATTTCAATTATTTCTTCATATATTATGCAAGTGCATTGTGCTTTTCAGTGATTGACCGCAGTGTTTATAATAAAGTTATATAATAACGTAATTCAAACTTGATTACCATTGTCACGATTTTCATTGTAATTTTTAGCGTTATATTTAATCCATTTTATACAGAAAATTTATTTAAATTAAGTAGAATAATTAATAATTAACATCACTCATGGGGATACAAAGTAGATCATATAAATTTACTGACATATTTTGTATAGAGAATACGGGGCAAAATGAAGTATCGAAATTTTGTTTAACATAATTTCGAATCGTAATTTAATATTCTTATAATTATATTAATTATATGCAAGCAATTTTCAGCTGCCCAATTTCAAAACACAGTAACTGACAAAAAAACATTTTTGAAATATGCATTGAATCAAGTTCACGAGACTTCATTGGAACTAAAAATACTAAAAAATCGATTTTGAAAAATTTTTCAGTTACTGTGTTTTGAAATTGGGCAGCCGTTTTCTGTACCTGTAACTTATTTTTGAATTTTTTTTTCAATCTTAATGCAAATAATATTTTTTATTCAAAATTACAAGTCACTGACTTTTCAAACTTTTTGAAAAATATGGGTAAGTTTTTTTTTTTAATAATTTTGAAACCTAATTTTTGTGCAAAAGTAAAATAATTTTTTTTTACTGGCAAAAATTTATTTAAAATATATGAAGATCAAATTTAAAATTCAAAATAAAAATAGAAAATTTTTTTTGTAGCCAGCCCATTTCACCCCTACTTAAAATTTTTATTTAGTCCAAAAAAAAAAATTTAATATTTCAAAAATAAAATTCATAATTTTCAGAACTTTCAAAAAATTCGGATACTTTTTTGTGTCCATTTCACCCCAAATTTTATTTCTATTTTCATATTAATAATTAATTAATTTACCTATTTATATAAAATATATTTTTATATATTTAACAAAAATAAACGGAGATAAATTTTCCATGTATGATAAAAATAACAAGGTCATCACCCTAGTTGTTGATATATATAGAAATTTATTAGTATAATACTAATGTATCGTTGCACACCGGTAGAAAAATTACATGCTCAAACGCGTTCATTATCCCTTAGGCGTAACTCATCGTACGTCGGCTTAACTCATTATATCCATTAATGGGAGATAAATAAGCGTTAGCTAAAGTAATATTCACTTTGATCAAGCTTGAAAAAACTCAGCGCTGACCATGTGATCAGTCAGTCCTGATAAAAAAAAAAAAAAAAAAAACTCAGTATCCACTGCACAAGAAAACCCTTTTGCTATGGCAGCCACGTGGACATAAAGTGAAATATGCTGATGGATTAACCGAGTGCATCGAGGAGAAACGAACCATTACGCGAATAGTACTTTTGAATAAAATATATACGTATGTATATTTTTAAATGCTGAATTTAATTTCATGACATGAAAAAAATAAAATAAAAAAATTTAAGTTAAGCTCTACTTTGACAATAATAAATATTTATCTTAAATTGCCAGTATCTTAACGACTAATTAAGATAAATAAACTTTTGCGCCGGCCATTGGAAAGGAAATTTAATTGCCTACAACTTTGGTCTAGGAAAAAATTCCATTAGATCAATAGTTTCTGAGACACACACTTGAAGTCGGCGAAAAGTAACAAACTTTTAAAAATTTCCTAATTGCTTAAGCGCCCGTGACTTTTCAACAATTGGATTTAAAGTATTCTATACGAGCATACCTTCGGACAATGAAATTGTCCTTCGTGTGAGAGTATCAAGTGAACATTTGTCTCTGATGTTTCATAAAATATGCGGGTGATTTTTTTTATCGAATTTTTAGTTGAAAAAAATGTATTTTTACGAAAATAAAAAAAGCTCAATAAATTCCTATAGAGTGCGATATTGTCTAAATTTCACACGATAAAGCATTTTGAAGACAACGTCACCGTGTTTCGAACAAAATGAGAAGCACTAAAGAATTCAATTTCCACATAAACGTGATAGAATTTATCGCAAGAGCGCACCTCAATGCTCGAATTCTGTAGGAATTTTGTCGTATCGCTGTTGTACTGAAAAAAGTTACCGCCCTCGTCTTATATTTTTTAATAACTCCTCTCTGTTATTATTAGCATAATTTTTTATTTTTATTTTATATGCATATTTTCCTCCAACTTAAACATTTCACTCGAGCATATTGCGAACTAATTTCGCGACCCTATTCTTCCTTTCTTAGTTATTTTTTTTCTTTTTTCCTACAAAATCTCATCTCTTAGCTCCATGTATATGGATAAGACTTTTTACTTGCTCGGCGTCCCGCGTCCCGTGGTAAGAAAGTAGCTTTTTCTACCGCAACCCTCTCGCTCTATTCTATTCTTCTCTACGAGTAAATCTGTTCGCAGATAACGCAGACGCATGCGCGCTTCTGAGTATCTAGTCATCGGCCACCACATTGTACAACGAGTCGAAAACTCTGTCCATAAATTTACGGACGATTTATTGATCGCAACCTACCAAATGGCTAAAAAACTACCGATGTCCGAATAACAATCTGCACACTTTTTTTTGTTCCTCGGAAAAAAATTTTATTATTTTTGCCACCCGACTTGACTTTAGCGTTATTTTATTTAAAATCAAGTGGACCGGCCACCATGACATTTCTCAAGTAATTAATTACTGTAGTCGCTATTTCAAAGCAGTTTTAAATTTTTTTATTTTTCGCGCCACAATTTAATTTTAAAAAAAAATGTGTTTTATTTTTTTTTCTGATTTTACTGTACATACTTTCATTTTACTCATATATATTCTCAATCTATAAAAATTTAGTAACATTTTTAGCAAAAAAATTTTTTTCCGTGTCCCATTTTCCCCCAAATACTCGAACTTTTTTATTTTAATCCATAAAACTTTCAACCAAAGAATTCTTAAGAAAATTTATTTAAAAAATTTTTTCCATGACCCATAATGCCCCAGATACTTCATATCGTTCTGCAATTCAAAGTATGCACAATATAAACTTCATAAAACCAATAAAGTTTTTTTTTAAAAAAAATTCCAAGTGTTATTTTTCCATTGGCTATCCAATGGTCAAACATTTGAAATTAATTAAAAAAAGACATTTATATATATTTAAAAAAGTTAAAAAGCCAAGTGGTAAAGTATAATTTATAAATTAAAATGCTCATTTATAAATGAATCTGAATGAGTCGGCGAATGGTTCAAAGCTTGGGACCCCTTCTCATGGAAGTCGCTCGAGATTAGATTATCATCCGTGAGCGCTTTGCAATTATTCCAGGTCAGTGCGCTATTTGAGAGAAAGTTTATTTGAGTGAGCAAGAGGGCGATGAGGAAAGGGGTAGAGGTGAAGATGAGGATGAGGTGGACGAGGATGAGGAGGAGAAGAGCTGAACCTGAATGGCACTGGGTGGTTGGCTGGTTGGTTAACTGGTTAACTGGCTAAGCTTGCTGACTACTTGAATACCGTATAAGGTTCTGGTCTTAGTATCATTTACATTAAAGCCGTCTAAAGACGGCATACAGGTTGTGTGACGCAACAAGAAAGGCTAAGTAATGTTGCATTACAAGTTTGAGTCGGACTCGAACTTATAGCGAGAGAAACTTCATTACTTTTGGTTAAATTAAATCCTGCAAAATACTTTACGGCAAATGGCCACGGAGGCACAAATTTATGCAAATGTTTATGCGAGTTGTAATTTACAAGGCGTTATATAGATTGTAGGTTAAATAATAGTCGTATAAATATAACATAACAGCAATCTAACTATCTCTTGTCTACCCTCTGCTCAAGTTAACGCTCTGACGCGCGCAATAACAGCTTTCGATCTGTCACTGCTTCCAACGACCCGTACTTTGTTTATCTCACGATTGTTAATAAATCTTTGGGCTATTAATTAATTCGTCGACGAGTGGGATTGATGGTAGATCGAGATTAACTTTTAATTGTCGGCTAAAGCAATTTCTTGATGATATATATGTAGTATTTATTCAGGAGTTTATGAGATATTTTATTTAGAACATTATTATTATTATTTCGGTTTCAAGAAATTGTGAAAATTTAAAGTTTATTTTCAGGTGAAACGAAAATTTTTTATTATAATTTTTGGGGTGGCTTGTTTGCGCCACTAAAATATAAAAATACGTTATGCAGCTTTCAAAAATAACGAAATTTGAGCAAAAAGTTGAGGCTAAAAATTTTGGGGTGACTATTTTGTCCACTAAATTATAAAAATTTGCGCCATGGAAAGAAAATTATGGGAAGTGTTCCTATGCATTATGAGAACTATATGTAGAAATGATTTTCACACTTTTCTTTAAATTAATATTTTTATAATAGTATGGGAACAATTCCCATAATATTAAAGGAATGATTCCCATAATGGTGTAGGAACGATTCCCATAATGATATAGGAAATATTCCAATTGCATTATGGGAACTATTCCTATAATGTTATAGTAATGGTTCCTATAATTTATGGGAATGGATCCTATAATTTATAGGAATAGTTCCTATATATTATGGGAATGATATATATTATAGGAAGTCTTCCTATAAATTATAGGAACCATTCCTATAATTATGGGAAACATTCCTATAATTTATGGTCGTAATTCGTACACTGGTATAGGAAAGAATTTCATAAAATTATGGGAACCATTCCCATAATTTTCTTTCTGTGTAATCCACTAAAACATTACGAAATTTCATTAAAAAAATTAGAAAATCTGACACTGAATATTTCAACTGTCCATTTTGCCCCAACTAATTTTACTGCAGTTCTTTGCAATTTCCAGTTGGTTCCAAATAATTGGATCGATATCGAAAATATTTTCAATAATTTAATCTACTTCTTTGTGGTTTTATTTGAACCGACTATTTCGTCCCGCTACAAACAAATAAATAAAAAAAAAAGTTGGTATATTGAAAAAGTGGACAATTGAACTCATGCTTAGTCGTTATATCCAATCCAATCATCCAACGAATTTAATATTAATCAAAATTTAACATTTCACATTCGCGGTTAATTTAATTCCAGCGCACCACTAAATCCCATTGTCATTCAACGAATTAAACGTCAAAAAGTTATCACCGCGACATTTAATCAAATGGCGTCAATAACTTGGAATACACATTAAAAACTTTGAATTTAATAATTAAATTTCGAGATATTCATTAAATTATGCAGATGAGCTTGTAGCCAAAGGATAATAATTTTAATTGAATTAAAGCGCCCGCAATTACACTTCCTTTCATGGTGAAATACTTATTCGTTATCATATAATATTTAAGCTCAACTTCACTTAACCCATCACTAAATTAAATTAACCATCATCAATTAATTTATCATTATTAACGACAAATCAAAACTTAATATGATATGGGCGTATAATATAAGTCTTTTTGGAATTAGTAAAAAAAAAAAAAAAATTTAGGTAAAAGCTCCTATACCCGCTCAGTACCATTAGTCGCTCACTTTAACTGTTTAAGGCGTTTTTTTATAATTTTTATAAAAAAAAATTCCAACTAAAAATATTATTATTGATAAATAATTATTTGCGAATCTAAATATATTAAAATATGATGTATCAAATTATTTTATAATAGATTATAAATTTAAATTAAATGACTGTTTTCAAAATCGCGCATAGCCGGGCATTTTTTACATTAACGTTCATTCGTTAGATTAAATTTAGGTTAGGTCAAATTTTTTAAGAGTTGTTACAACTATATCTTATTAAATACATTTTTAAAATTCATGATATTTTATATTATGAAAGAATAAAGTAGTATAATTTATAAATTATTTCCCAAATCAATAAACTTATCATAGTTTAATTGATATTGTCTTCGAGCGACTATAGGGTCATGCGTTGGTCGAGTAATGGTACATGACAACTTTTAGTGAGCGACTATGGGTACACTCAAGGACCTTATTTAAAGAATTAATAATAATTAATTATCAACATTATTCTTCGAACTTAAATTTTATTCTAATACTCGAATCTTCAAAAATAAGTATAAAAAAAAATATGGTTTTTCATTTTATTTATTAATTTATATTGAGTGTTTTAATCTCACTCTAATGAAAAGTGAGCGGGTATAAGGGCTTTTACCCTACTACTAAAGAAACCGAATTTCTTGGATACAGAATTAATTTTTTTTATGAAACTAATTTTTTTTCAATGAATAGAATAACTTACATCACGTTACTATTTTTAAAAACGGCTCATAATTTTATACGCCCTTTTGGCTTCAAGAGACTTTCTAAACGCAAAAGGGTGTAAATTTTTTTTTCGTTTCCAATCGTTTTGGCGACTTATTTGAAAGCTAAAAATTTGAAAGCCAAATGAACATATGACTTAAATTATACGGCCTTTTGACTTTCAAAATATTTTTTTTTTTTTTTTCAAATTTTAGTTTTAAAATCTCCAAAACGATTGGTAATAAAAACATACCCTTTCGAAATTAAGTGACGCGATATATGTATTGCCTAAAATATATATGAAAAGCACTTACCACATGTATAAATTATTTTCAAATATGGTCGAGTGTCTGGTTTACACAAGTCGCCGAATGTGGTTCCATTTGCGGTTACTGAGCACTTTCTTTTTCCATGACACAATTGAATTACTATTTCCGTTGCGTGTGGCGTTCTGCATGCTATCAAAATTATTATTATTGTTGTTATTATTTAACTATAAACTGCTGAAAATTTATACGACAAATTTCCTTGATATAATTCATATTTATATGTACATATACACTCATTCATAATAATAATAATATGAATTAATATCTTACTTTCTTCTTTGACTCCGTGTGGTTGAGGACACTGTAAGGATTCGTACTCAGTTCTTCCGAAGGATGCACTCAGAATAGCTACACGTTTACCCGGATAGCATACTAAATTAACTGCGTCGTGTTCGCATGATATTTTGCTCCGAAATTCGTCTAATAAATATTTTATCTTATTATTGTTATTCAAAACTTGTTGGAAAATTATGAAAATTAAATTTAACTTTTTTTCCGGAAATACTTCAATTGAACGGGTTAATAAATAAATCTCTTTGTTACTGTATTTTCTTTTAAAAATTAGCAAACTTTTTTTTTCACAGAAATAAGAATTTAATTTTTTATTTCAGGCAATATTTATATATTGTAATTATATTTATTTTTGTATATTTATTTATTGGGCACTTTAGGGCCAGTTTTGGACACTTGGAAAATTAAAATACAGTCGACTACCCGTACAAAAATGACAAAATTCAATTTTTTCCATTTTTAATTAATTTTGGCTAAAAAAATTGTACGCTATCATGGCTCCCGTTATTAATTTCAAGAAGCATAAGGGCGTAAAATAAAAATAAAAAAAATTCCTGAATTTATTTGTCAACTTTTGAATGAAAAATATACCGATGGACCGAAAAAAAAAAATTTTATACCCTTATGATTTTTTGCCTGTTTTTTTTGAGAGAACACGCCCTTATGACATCTGTCACGCAACGTACGGGCAAAAAGGAACTCTGTCAAATAAAAATCTTTTAAACTTTATTTATTTTTCGGTTCAACAGAAGCAATTTTGATGATTAAAATGGGTAAAAAATAATCGAATGGAAACTTACATGGGCGACATTTGTAAGCGACCTCAGTATATTTTGGCAACTGCGGACAAGGATCGTACTGAAAATTTTTCGGGTTTGTATTGAATTTGCAGTTCCTCTTCTTCTGGCAAATTTCCACGACAGTCTGCAACAGTGAATACTATCGGGTCATTAAAGCAAACTGTTCTTCGCTAACGGGCATTTTCATTGTTAATTAATAAATTGGAAGTAAAAAAAAATTTACCAACGGAAAATTTATTATTATTATTTTTCATTGTATCAACTATAAATTTATAGTTCAATGGCTAGTGGCACATAAAAGTTTTGTTATAAAGTTTCGATGGATAGAAAGTTTAATTTTAGTTTCACATGATTTTTAAAAAGTGGAAAAAAAAATGTCGAGTGTAACAAAAAATTGTAGATGCAATGCAGTATTGGAGTACATTGAATAATTTTAACCAGAGTTTTTATTATTACTTTTTTTTTTTTTTTTTTTTTTTTAAATAATAATTTGAATCTATTGAGGTTCACCTAGAGTTCTCGGGAAATTCGTTTCAATTTTATATTGAGAGCTGAAGAAATTGTGCTAACCATTCATCGTGTTTATGTATCGTATTAGTATTGAATTTGAATTTATTTACTATATATAAATATACAGATATAGATATTTATATAAATCTATGTTCAATAGAGTGTAAATAAATAAAGTCATGAAACAACTTTTTAATTTATGTTATTTCTGTAATATAAAACTGTACTTGGATGCCAAGTGTGAGTTTTGTTGAAAAGTACATCAATTGTTGCAAAATCAATTGTGGGTTGAAAAAAATTTATTTGCTCTGTAATTTTTTTGATTAGTGATTGTTTTAATCAAATAGAGACATTGAGATCAAAGGGGTAAGTTGGACCACAGCAACCAAGTAAAAAATTTTTCTGAATTTTACGAAAAAGCAAAATTTTATATCTGTCGGGGTGAATTGGGTCACAAAAATTTTTGAGAAACATTTAAAATGGACTCAAAATTTTTATTTTAATAATTTGATAATTTCTTCTTATTGGTTATGAGGTTACTGACCGATAATTTTTTTAGACGGTCCATTTTATCCCTAGAGGGGTTTTTTTTTTAATTGCTATTGCAAATGGACTAATGAAATTAAAAAAAAAAAATTTGACAGCTGGAAATTTAATTTTTTCGTTTTAAATTTGTGATCTTAAACAAATATCATTACGGGCCGATTTGTGTCAGTTCAAATATAAATATTAAATTATTTTTCTAACTAATATACTCAAAAGTAAGCTACAGCCCAGCTGATAAACTTAAAACATGAAGAGATGAAATGAAATTTTTCACTGAAATTTCCAGCAAGTCTTTGAGCGGGTGAATTTCGGTTTCGCTCAAGTGTTTGAATTTTAATTAACCACCCGTGAACTCATTTACTTAAGGTGAGCAAGTATATGATGAAAAAAATATAATAATTTAGGTTTTTCTGGGTCGGTTGATAAATTTCCTCAACGACGACTGTGACAACGACTATGGTATAACGTTAGGTAGGCAAGCAAAGCTTAAAAGCGCGACCGAAAGGAAAACACTTGGCACATTCTGAAAATCTCTCTTCTCTCATCGTTTAAATGTCTTTTCCTATTCGCGAATGGTAGCTGACCCGAAAAACGCTCGTTAATTCAGCTCACGAGCGAGAAAAGATAAAAGCTCGTTCAAATGTCTCCAGATAGATGGCTAAAAAAATGATAATGATAATAATGATAACACTGACAAAGCTTCCAGATGAGAAACAATTCTTCTTGGGATTATTTTTTATACAATTGTATAGTTTATATATATATATATATATATATATCTACTTTGTAGAGTGTAGGTTGTCTCTGGAACGGGCAGCACGGCTTTGTGGTTTCTTATGTGATTAAAAAAGAATACGGAAAAGATTCTTTACTTGAAGGGTAAAAAAAAAAAGAAAAAAAATGAAAAAATAGAACGAGGTTCAAAGGAATTCGATTAACCTGTTTACATACCTGGAGGGCGCGGGTGAGGAGACATGTCTCATTAACTGATGTACTAGAACCACTCGAGTCATAAGAAGGGTGGAATTTATCAGAGGCGCATTTTCCCGTGGCGTCGTTGACTCTGCCGTAACGCGCAAAGGTAATTGAGATTGAAGTACCAGGCGGGCAGCGCAGAGACATTGTTTCCTCGTCGCATGCAGCTCGTTGGTACGTCTTCAAAGTACCTGACAATAACCCTGTAATCACAATAATTGCCTTTATTAATTATAGAAATATATATGAAATCACTCCGAAGTCACTTTGAAGAAAAAACATCGCGATCTACTCCGTCTGTGAAATGAATTCGGATTTAAATAAATATTCACTCCAAGTTCACTTCCGATTTTTTAGGGTGAAACTCTTTTTTCATGAATAAAAAAATATTTCAATTATTTTTAGGCAGGAAGTGAGTTAATTTTTAAAATTACCGGAACATCTCACAATTTTGATTAAAAAAAAAATTTGTTTTTCTTTTACGCTCCAAAATACCAGGGCTTAATTTTTTTTTTTAATTATTAGAAGTAAATTTTTGAGCCGGAAAACTCACGACCACATTTTTCAATGACGTAATTTTATTTAATTAATTTTCCAGTCAATTAATTAGCTGCGGACGGTAATTAATATTTAAATTAGGTTTGATTGTTGTGGTAATGAATAATAAATTAGGGGATTATTAGATTTAAAAAAAATAATGAAAAACTAATGATGTTAAGTGGCGCCTAAAAAAATTATTCGATAATAAATACCGTCACTCTTTTTAACGATAATACTTTTCAGTAATGATCAGCTATAAGTCTTGTTATACAACTTGAAAATAATAATGATTATCATTAAATTCTCTGGAGAGGATTCTCCTCAGAAGCCCTCACCAAGAAAATTTCTATCGTCATCCATCTTGGAAAAATCCCCCTGTAATCTTATTGTTATCTGTGTTTTTTTTATCAGAGGCGCTAGCGGATCAAAATATCCGGTAGATACCACAGTATAGGCTTGTAAAGTTGCTGAAATAATTGATCATTAAAAAAAAAGTGTGTACATGTAAAGTAGTCAAGTAGGTGCTTAACACACATTAATTTTCATAAGACCCGGCACATTATCCTCGAGTTATTTTCTCTGCATGATAAACAATTCCAAGGGTACTTTAGAATTAACTACAACAAAAATCATAACTCGAGTGATAATAAAATGAACGTGGGAACTGAGCTGAGGGTAAAGTTTAATTTTAACTCAGTTTATTTATTGCTCCCGCATTAATCACGATTATTGCCGCCTCATAACAAAGCATTTTAAGGTAAACAAAAAAATGGATGTATATTTAATGATACATTCCAGTGGCGGTGAGCTCCGAAAAGGTAAATATATATTAAATAATGCGCTTGAGGTAATTATTCATTGGATTTACTCGTATTAATAATAATCGACTATTGTTATCATTTGGTTTAATTTGTCTGGCAACAAATCCTGAATTGTGAGGGCTAAACTTGACGCAAATAAGGCAGCAAATATTTTTTTTTTTATATTTTCATTGAATATACGAATTATTACGCTGCTATTAAATTTATTCGGATTTTTATTTGCATCAGCTGTAAATTCTGAGACGACTTTTTTTTTTTATAATCTGCTCTATACAGAAAAAAATATTTTTTGGCGCGAAAAAATTTTACTCGCTATAAGAAAAATTTTACTCGCCCTAAGAAATTTTTTTTTCCATTTTGTAATTTTTTTTTGAAAAAAAATTTTTGCTTCAATTTTTCAAACTTCGACCAAATTTTCGACTAAATTATTTAGACATCGAAATTATGACTAAAGTTAAAATTAAAACTTTATTTTTGAACTAAAAAAGATTACGAGTAGTAAAATTAATTTATTTGGCATAAAAAAATTAAGTTGATATTTTATTGAAAAAATTTAAACTGACTCGACAATTTGTGAGATTTATTGTTTCTCTATTTGTTTTTCTGTATTACTCTACTTCCTTTCCAAATTTTTATTCCAGTCCATAAAAATTTCATTCTTCCGTGCTTAAATTCAACGATTGACAAGATTCATCACCGTAAAAAAAAAAAAAAATTTTAACGTCAGGCAAAATGGAACACCTAATTTTTTTGTTTTAAATTGTTAAAATGTTTACAAGACAGGTAATTATTCATTTTACTGACTAGATGGATTTATTGCCAGTAAAGCTGAATGCTGCTATTCTGCTGCAAACTTTCTTATTTTTATATTTTAATATATTTTATAAATAACTACAACTGTCAAAGTTAATTAATCAAAAATCCATCAAAAATTTAAAAAAATTTTTTAGACAAAATTTTGAAAAATCGGGGACTGAATACGTCACCATAGGTTACAAAATTTTATCCTTGCTTCTTATCATCAACAGCAATAAAAATAAAATTTCCCATTAAAATTAATCCTAAATCACCTCCATGACAAAATTTCATCGTAAATGAAAAAAAAAAAATTCAACTTTTTCAGAGTCACTCAACTGTGCCCGAAATTTTTCACAAATGTCGTAAAATAAATATATTTTTCCCTCAAATACAAGTTAAGAGTGAAAAATCTTGCGCATTAAAGTGAATTATTCCCTCAACGTCTCAAGTTTCCCGGGCTCGCCATCTCCACATAAATAATTTTAAATAACGTATATAAAAAATAACTCGAGCCTTGGTTCTAGTACCCACTAAATAAAACGTGCGCCCAAACAGCTCTTATGCACACGTCCAATATAATATAAAGCATAATTCAAAAAGCAATCCCGCAGTACTCATTCAAGAGTGCGCTTGTCATCAGTATTGAATATTGATCGTCCTAAGGGTAAAAATCTATTCCATAAATACATGTGGGCTCAAAATATCAGAGTGGCTCTACACGTATCTGCACTAAAATATATATCTATCCACATGTATATATATAAATATATGAAAGACTAAGATGTAGATGGAGTATGCAGAAGCAAAGTAGTGAGAAAGATCCGATCAATGTTCGTTTGTGCCGGAACAGAACGGAAACCGGAAGACGTGCTGAGGCCCGACCTCCTTTACGACAGACAGGAATACTATCTTCTGTCCTGCCTCACATCCCTTTAAACTTGCCTTTGCTTCTGCTCCTTCGACAACTCCTTCTTCTTCTTCTTCTTCTTCTTCTTCTTCTTCTTCTTCTTCGTGTGCCAATTCTACAACTTGTTCCTGCATTCTCCAAGTTGGACAACTAAAATCTGGATCTGATGCCAAGTTTCTCTGTCTCACGAACTCTCCTAGCTCATTCTTTTGCTCCACCATAAACTCCTGCAACTCCGACGTATACTCTTACTCCTCTTCCCTCTATCGGTCTTTGGCCTCTTACATATTTTTAATATCCCAACCATTTTCTTACCATTCCCATTCAAATACTTAACTCCCAACTCTCTTTTACATCTCGAAAACGTTTTATCGTTTAATCCTACCAAGACAAACATCTGATTCAACTGCAATGAGCTTTTTCTACAAGATAATAAAATAAAAAATAAATTATAACCTCTTTTTTTTACCGATTTTTTAAAAATAAAATTAAATTACCAACAATAAGATCGTTGGAGCTGCTTGGAAAAATCTGCTTCTTGTATCTATATATATATAAATAACCAGATAGATGATAGTGAATTCAATTTGAAACAATAAGATAAACCCTGGTAAACAATCCAGACTAATCCAAGATTTAAAAGCATCACAATTAATCACGTATATTTTTTACCACAGAGTAATAAATTAAATTTTCCGACTACAATTTATTATTAGTTTTGGCTTTGTCTTTGTTGTAAGTACTTGTATTAACCTTTGAGCCATTACTAAGGTAATTAATTAGCTACATGCACAACCTACATATTACGTAGTTAACTATTCTATACGTTTATAAATTTATATACATATATAGATATAGACGTGCAGACGTAGTAGGGTATAAGCCGGATTAGTGAGCCCGGATGGCGCATTACTTACGTTATCACGATGTCATTATATTACATTAAAAACTATCGATAAAGATTTATCTCCAGGCATCGATAATATCTAATTTGTAGTACGTACATTTGTGCATTTTATTGATAAATTTTTTTTTTGCCAGAAATTTATTGAGGCTGATAGGGTTGGCTGGTTATTTTCTATGAAAATTTTCATGACACTAAGTTAGCCGCTATCTAATAAGTTTTGGATTTTTGAAAAAACGATAAATCATTAAAAAAAAAATATTTTTAAAAATTGCACCTGTAGTTTTTTTAATTTTCTACATGTGCATATTTTTAGTTTTTTTTTTTTTTTTAAATGAAGCTGCCGAAAAAAAATCTGAAAATTGTAAACTGGTTGCTAACCAGGATACTAAATTTTCAGGGTTTTAAGCTAAGGTTAATTGTGAATTATACTTTTTTTTTGAGAAGATGGCAGGATAGAAAAAATTACTGAGGTAAGTCGGTTTGGAAATTGATATTTTTTGGTAATGAGAAATTTAATTTATGTTAGATAAATAAATAAAAAAAATTCTGACAAATTGCAAGTTTATAAAGTGCTTAAGTTTCTTATCGTTCTTATGAATTATCTGACCCATCTCTGTGAAAAATTTTGAATGAATTTGTGATTTATTTCGAGTGCTTAACCCTAAGAGTATCAGGGCTTTATTAAAGTCACTCGGCGTAAAGGGTAAAATGTGATATTGAATAATAAATTATTCCAGTTATCAGATCGATACGACAATTATTATTGTGTCCCTATCGAAGTACTGAGCATTAATTTGCCCGCCATAAATAATTCAAATCTGAGTCCGCCTAGAAATTTACAAAACTGCATTTTTTATTACCTAATTTTACTTTAATTTAATGCCAGGCAAATACGATACCGGCATAACCCAACCACAAAAAGATTTTTTGACTATGGGGCAAAATGGACCCACTCGAAAAATTGAAAAAATTTATTCGCTTGGTCAAAAATTTTTTAAATGATTTTTTTAAATAACGGGAGAATAAGGCGGTTCAAATTACCCCCTGAGCTCCGTATTGTCCCGTATATAGTTTGAAAAATCCTGGCAGCCCATTTCGCCCCCTACCTCTTCTTTAACTGCAATTACGTTACGTATAATTTGTTTTTTTGTTAAGTGACAGAAACTGTTGCGTTAAAAAAAATTAATTAACTTTCAAATATTGACATAAAATTAAACTTCTAATGGCTTCGACCGCACGTGTAAAATTTTTGACAGCGCAATGTATGTTTCGATAACAAGATTATTTTTTTAATTTTACGAGAGATTATTTTCATATATATTCCGTTGTTTTAACTTTAATCGTTGTTGTTGTTGTTATTATTGTTGTTCATGCCCTGTTTCTTTAAAGTAGCAATTTGTTAATCCTTTTGTAATTTAAATACAATAGTTATAGATAAAATAAATCCTTTTGTCCATAAAGTATGTTGTAGAGTAAAAGACAAAGTTTGTTGCCTAAACTCTGTTTGAGTCAGCGACGAATATAAATCACGAAAAAACTCAAACTCGCTACTTCTTATTCGTTATTCTAGCTAAGTATATAAAAAGTATCGATCCAATCGGTTAAATAATTTTATATCATCGGGTTTTCGTGAGTTTTATTTTAAATACGGCTTAATATTAATAGTTGTTCTTTGATTTGTTCATTTTTGATAATAAATTATTTAAATTTACTTGCCGGGTGTGAGGTAATTCGCGCAGAAAATATTTTAAATAAATGACCTAAAAAAAATTTAAAAAAAAGATAAATGAAGGAAAATTTATTGTTGAAGAAATGCTGAGAGTGAAATCTCTGTCACTGATAAATTGTTTTATAAAAAAAAATTCATCTCTAATAATCAAAATTTATTATTTTAATTATTTAAATTAAAATTTATTTAAAAAAAAAAAAAAATATTCGTGAGGCCAAAAAATGTAGAATTCTACTTATAGACAAATTTTGACCGATTCGCCCCCTAGTGGAATTTTAGGAACTAATATTTTGTATTAGTTCTTAAAATCGCCGCTAGGTGGCCATTTGGCGCAAATTCTTCCGCTAGTAGAATTTGTTTTGTTATTTTACGGAAAAATAGAATTTCGGTTTTGAAAGGAGAATTAAAATTTTTGAATTCTCAATCAGAAGAGTGGAATCTAATAAAAAAATTAAATATGTATTATTGTTTTTTATAGTTTTTAATAGTTCCACTGACTTTGACGCAGGTCGAGGGTTTGAGCCCGCGGCGCTGAATTAAAAACCGATTATCAGCTTAGGATATTAAAGTCACTGAAATTATCGAGTCAGTATTTTTTTACCGGCTTTCCGAGACGTCTAGTTTCTGATCGAAAAAAAAAATAAATATCCGCGTTTATGAGCAGAAATAAAAGTAAAGGAAAAATGAGTGACGTTAATAAGAAATTTTAAAGAAAATTTATAAGTACTGCGTTAGTATGCAGATATATTATTTAAATACTCAATCATAGTTTTTGAGAATAATTTCCTGAGAGATTTGTAAAATGAATAAAACTAAACGTTAAAGTTATTGAAAAATAAGTCAGAAATAACTCTCAACTTATATTTAGAGTGGCAATACGTAAGTTTTAGAAGATATTTATAGATATATATGTGTACACATAAAAAACAGACAGCAAAAGTATCGCATTTTGTAGATGGTGAAACATCTGCCTCAAGAGAACCGATCGCTTAGCCGGCCTCGACTACTCCGCTACTTGAGTTAAGTCACGACTGTAAAGAAACATCGAAGACTAAAAAGAAAAAATATGTTTTTAAGACAAGAGGCTGCAGCAAGCAGTCTCATTGATCCGATATGACTGCTCGTTTTGTTTGATGTCTCTTCTATCTGAGACAATTGACCGGCTGTAAAAGACGCCCATCACTTTCACGTCAAATCAATTGAATATTTTTACCCGAGTCGAAATCTAAGGCATATTTTGAACCGAAATGAACATTAGACTTTTTAGAAAATAATCATTGTAAAAGTTTGAAATGAATCAACTTTAACAAAGGCTTGAATTAAGCCTACTTAGACTTACAAAGGCATGAATTAGATCTGCAAAGACATATATTGTGAAACGAACAAACTAAGAATTTTTTAAATCAACTCTCTGTTGGTCCCAGTTTGCTTCTAGGTCCTATTCCACTCCTAGATGTCATTAGTCTACTGATAAACTGGATCACTTGCAGCAATTTTTTATTAGTCTTAGAATTTTTTAAATTGATCCTCTTTTAGTCTCAGGCTGCCAGTGGGACTAAATCTACCCTTGAGTGACATTAGCCTCTGGAGAGATAACATGATCACTTGCATCAATCAGTACGCGAATTTTCCAATTTTAACTTTTTGTAGTGTTCCTTTCAAGTTCCTCCTTCTGTTAAGTCTAGTTACGTTCGTTTCACAATTCATGTCTTTGTAGGTCTAATTCATGCCTTTGTGTCCTAGAAAGTCTAATGCAGGATTCAAATGCTCATTTAGGTTCAAAATATGCCTTAGATTTCGACTCGAGCATCCAAATAAATTTAAATAATTATAATTATTTAAAATATTCACAATATGCAGAATATTCTTTGAATTACCCATTACCCATTACGAACAATATTATTTAAGTGTTTTATAAACTATCCTCAGCTTAATTGTTTCACTCGAGTCGAGCAATTCTACCGCAGCTGGTATGGACGCCCATATGCGCCCGTCCCGGTTTAGTTCTATACCTACTTATACTACAAAGTCACTGCAACCGAGCGAAACTCGGTGCCGCTGGTAAACCACTTAGACTTTACTTGATTTTAACTTGCTGTACAAGTACACCAGCTCTGCTTGCCAACATCGTCACGTTAATAATGTTTACAATATTTATTGAATTTAAAAAAAAAATTTGCTCCATTTCTGTTAATGGAGACGACTATTTTATCCGGCAATAAAAGGTATTGATTTTTAGTGACAATCTATTGTATGGAAGATGTTTAACGTGAGTGTACAATAACAAACTTGATTTTCTTTACTTATCTACTCTAGTTGATTACGTTGCAAGTTTACATTTACATTTTAATCTCGACAAATATATATGTATATATTTTTATATGTGGGGGAGGAGGTGCAGGTGCGGGTAAAGTGAAGACTGAGAAAATAATGGACTTTCGTAAACTCGAATACATAAAATCTTCCTCGTTTCACTTCAACTCAGAATAAATAAAACAAATTTTTATTTGCTGGGAAAAACTTTTTTTTACAGACCAAAATTTCGTCATAAGAAAAAAAAGTGAATTTTTTTTTGTAATTTCAAGATTTTATATAAGTCAAAATTATTGAAAATAGTGGATTTAAATTTTAAATTTTATTTTAATGATTCTGAAGTTGACAGACAGTTGAAAATTTTTGGATTTTTTTTCAACAAATTAAATATAAAAAAATAAAAATATGCACGGATAGAAAATTTAAAAAACTCGAGGTGCAATTTTTGAAAATATTTTTTTTTTTGTAATTTATCATTTTTTAAAAAAATCAGAAAATTATGAGACGTCAACTAACCAGTATTATTAATTTTAAGCAAAATTTTGGATATTGCGGATCCAGCAAAAATTATTGTGATTGTACACAGAAAAAAAGGTTGACTTGGCCCAAGATAATTTTTGCCTTCATTTTTTTATTCTTGGGCTGAGTAATTGGGTTTTTTTATTCTGAGAACATTTTCTTCGACTAATATTATAAAAATATTGTATCAAGAATAATTAAATTTTAACTCAAGTTAAATAATCTTGGCTTAAGAATATTTATTTTAAGTCAAATTTATTTTGTTTCTAATCAAGTAAAAAAAACTATCAAAACAAGATACTTTTCTGTCTTGGTTGGTGAGTATAGTAAATTGTCACAATATATATCAACATCTTAAACCAAGAACTTTTTTTGCGTGGCAGAAGAACATTTACTCTCAGTTTGAGAAAACTACATTATCGACTCAAGACAACGGTCTATTGGAATGAGAAAATTTTAATTTTGATTTAAATAAATTATAATCTTAACTTAATAAAATAACTTTTCTTGAATCATGCAAATATTTACTTAACGGAAGACATAAAATTCTCCCATTGATGTTTTTTTTTTCTTGACTTAGAAAAAACGTAGTCTCGATTCAAGAAAATAAATGACTTTATACTTAAAAAAATATGTCGACCTATACTTTTCAGTGAATCTAACCTAATATAAATATTAAATGTTGTCAAGCAGGAAAGTGTATGCGTATATTCAGAACATCACAATATAGCAGTAGAGAAGACACGAAATCAACTCTCTCGATTAAATGGTTTATGAACAAATTGAGAAAAATAAATTGTTTGCTCATGGTAGGAATCGAACCCAGACCGATTCGGCATCACGCGAGAGCTTTACCAGTTATGCTACCCGACCATTTCCTGAACGTTCGTTTTCTTTACCCATATCCAGTTAGCACACTGTACAATGTAGAGTCTAAACTACCGCCACTTTAGTATAGTACAGTTAGCTTTCCCAAGAGAATTTTTGCGTTGAGCCGTGAGCACAGTTGCTGTTGGTTCGAACGTCTACGCTTACTTGCCGCAACACAACAAATACTTAAGCCAAGATATTTCTTACCATTGAATCGAGTACTTTTAATTCTTGACTCGAGTCACAAATCATCTCGATTCAAGATAAATTATTCTTCAAGAAAGAATATTTTACTTTTCGGACAATTGATTATGTATCGGGGCAAAATATTTATTTTTCTAACTTTAAGAAAATATTTCTTCCTTCAAGAAACATATATTATATCGGTTGAATAAAAAAAAAATCTTATGCCAAGATGACTAAATTTAAGAAAATTTTGTTCTTGAACCAAGAAAATTTTCGTTTTCATTCAAAATTGCAAAAAATATTCTTGCGGCAAGAAAAAATTTCTTACACCAAGATATCCTTTTTTTCTGTGTAGATATTTATATATATGCAGATTACAAAAGTATGTAACCTTGTTAAAGTAATGAGTTTTAAAAAAAAAATTTAAGCCAGGTATGAATAAGGCTTTGGATTTATTTGTACAACAATATGTAAAAAAATAAAAAAAAAAAATAGTTTTTACTGAGGATCACATATGGTCCAGTGAATTTTTTCACGTGGAAAACTAGGTAGTCATGTAGTGCATATAACAGCACTCTCAGCAGGGAATCGAATTTTATAAGAGACAAAGTCTTGTACCTTCAGTTTATATAATACATATACATATATATATGCGCGTATGCATGTATGTATGCAGACATATATTTTTGTAAGTGGATGTGCGAGAAGACACATGGATACCGTATGTTTACCAGGTGTATGCCAGTTGCATTTACAAATAGAGTAATATAAATACTTCTTCTTTCTCTTGGAAATGTTAAATCGTGATTTTGGATTGCATGTAAAAACATCCATGCGTAACACTTGATGTTTACACTACTGTGCAAATGTACTTTTGTGGTTTTTACTCCGCGGTTAGGGAGTTAAGGTACATTAATTCGTTTAAATGCATAATATATTTAATGACACTTCTATTTATTCCCTAAAGAGAATTTTATTTACACGGAAAGAAATTTTCTTTAAAAATTACCGTTAAATTCACTGTAATCGTTGCTCATAATGCGGCGCTTTTATTAATTACCATTTTTGAAATAAAAATTACGAAAAAATTTATTTATTTTGTGGTAGACTTCATAAAATTTACCGAAAACCGAATAAAATTTACAGTAGACTACGGTAAAATTTGTTGAAAAAAAGTTAAAAATTATCTCACTTATCGACAAATGATTAAGTCGTGCCATTCGTCCCACGATTACAGTGAATTTAACGGTAATTTTTAAAGAAAATTTCTTTCCGTGTACGAAGCCAACAGTTTTATAATAACTGTCGATACTTATTGTTATAATTCGCAATGTAATAATTTTACTGAGGCATTTTTTGCGAGTTCCAGATTTATATTATGCTTCTTCTGCAATTAGATGCGAAGAGCCGAGCATTTAGTTTTTTTTCACAATGAGGGCTAATGGGGTCCTCAAAAGTTAAAAAAAAGTAGGGGAGACGGGGAAAAATGGGGCGCTTAAAATTTTGGATGCCTTGAAATATCTGGGGGCAAAATGGGCCCTTTGAAAGTAAGTCATGATTTTTTTTGTGAGGAAACGAATGATAGAAAATATTGCCTGCGTAATTCTTTTCACAAACGGAGGTAAAAATTTAAACTTTCAAGTGTAGATCTGGTGAAAAATCGTACACATGATGGAATGTAGACAAGCCTGATTCGAATTTTTGCGAACCTTGCCTTCGGCTCGGGTAGATAATTATACTCGGTTTGGAATTCCCTACTTTCCTCCCTTGATGTGAAATACACTATTAAGATAAAATAAAATAATAGCCGAATTTTAATAGATTTCTTAGAAGGCCCATTTTGCTCCAAATTTGAGTTTTTTATTTTTGGAGCATATTAATTACGAATAAATTGCAGAAGACTAAAAAAAAAACAAATATTAATTAAAACTTCTTCTTCATGGGCCCACTTTGCCCCTCCCCCTTCTCTACGTATTTTTAACAAAATTTTGTCTTTGAAATTATGAATTACCATAATCGAATTACCCATTTTACCCAGCCCCACTTATAAATTTATATCTATTTAAAAAAATATTTCGGCATTTTAAAAATTACTACACGTCCAAACTGAAATTAACCGTCACCGAAAAATTACCTGTCTGTCACAGTAACAAATTTAAAGACAATTTAAAATCTGTAAAACTTTACAAAACACTTTAAAACCCATGAAATAAAAAGCGCATGTAACACTTTACATAAAAGTAATCAGACTTTAATACAAAATACGATATCTTCTTAACCTCACGGCTTTCTTTCTCCTTAATTTAAATTCACATATCGTACCTCCCGCTTTCAAGGGGCGATTTTTTACCTCGTTCACCAGTGCCATTTTAAAACTAACCATTTCTTAAGCATTAAATTTTCATCCCATAGAATAAGTTTACTCCCAATCCCTATCGCGCTCTCATTAATTTGAACCTTGGCACGAAATCATTAATAATTAGAATCCAATTGAATACTGTCATTAAGCTAAAAAGAGAGTTTGGTCTCTCGCTATCTTCCCGAAGCTTACAATAAATTAAATAGTCGTCAATCAGCAAAAGTCCGATCAAGTGAGGAGTAGCTATAGGATAGTATTGATAACGCCTACGGTTAAATCGACTGGGAGCGAATTGTTTGCGGATTTCCTTAGCGTTTCCAAGCTCTAAATGCGCACAGTAGCGAGTGCCATTTGTCATTGGTATTTCAGTTCGATTATCGACGGCTATCGCGATATCCCGACTAGCTGTGCGATGCATCCATCTATCTATCGACCCTCTCAGCTCCTGTTTCCAATCCTCTATCCTCTGTCCGTCCATCTATAACCAATATCTACTCATATGTTTTAAGCGCACATAGTCCGCGTTAAGAAATAATCTCTACGATTAAATCGAAAATTTTTTTTCTCGTCCCGATCTACGATTTTGACTTCTGTTCTTATTATCTACGAACTTAAAATTATTTAAACGTCAGCCAAAAATTATTACCGAATATTTAAAAGTATTGAGCGACCATGGGGTAAAACGGGACACAATTTTACCGAAAAAAATTCTTGGCTACTTTGAAAAAAATACGGGGCAAGTTAACTAGCCTGGTAAATGGAAATTTTAAAATTATCAGTAAAAAAAATAGCGTTTCATTTTACCCCGAATTAATTGCCGTAAAAAAATAATCATCTGAAGTTAGACGAAAATTTTTTTGTTTAGTATAAAAAGTAATAATAAAAATAACAATCTCATGTTTTTTTATTTTTATTTTCCATACTTATATATTTATACTTATTCTCCAGAGAAGATTTTCCTGGAGCATGAGGAATAAAATTTAAAAAGTTTCAGCTGAATAAATAAAAGGTTGGCGATTCGCGAGGGGTCTCAGTATCCCTGTGATTCTTGCTGATACTCTTGTTCATAATTCAGCTTTAGAATCAGCACTAATGACTCTTAAACTCTCATCAGATTTACGTTTCGTAATCGGCGTAAACTGCTGGCAAATTTAAGTCTCATTGTTTGATACGCAGTATGGATTTTATTACGACTTATTCACTTGAGCTTGAGCTCAAGCTCTACTCCGGTAACTTCGAGGAATGCAGGAACACAAAAGCGGAAAAGGAACTGAGACAATGCGAGAGCAGTTTGATGCTGAGTTAAATACTTTATATATAATTTGAGATAGGAGACTGTAATGCGCCATACACAGGACATATATATAGATATATATGTATGTATATGTCATTTAACGCTGGATGATATTTAGCAGTTTCGGGTGTACATGTACAGTTTTGGTGATGCTCCGAAGGGTACAAAATATTTGAGTTAATAACAGCGTAATTAAAAGTGTCAGGGTTTTTGAACAGACGGTGAAATTCCTTACTATACTGAAACTTACGTTAACTATCTGCAAGTTTTGACGAGGGGGGGATTATCAACGGAAAATGAAATGAGTTGAGATCGTCGGGCTTTATTCTAAGGTTTTACTTTTAAACATTTGCTCGACCTACACTGAATTTATACCCACCAACAGCTGCCGCTCATGAAAATGCTATTCATATAGATATATATGGGTATATATGTATGAGAAAATTTTTATATTAGATATGATTTTTGCTTATTCATCTAGAACAAAAAAAAGTTTATCCGGATTATTTTTTTCTGGGTTGGGATAGATTTCATGTGATCGATGGCTTTTAATATTCTGTTTTAATGATTAATGTTAACTGATTAAAGGCCGAGGGAAACAGGATAGAAATTTTTCATTTCAAATGAGTGAGTTGAGATATAAAAATTACCGTTTAAATTTATTTTTAAAAATGAATCATCAACTTGGTTTTTTTTCTTTTTTTTTTTAAGAAGTTTTGTCACTAAATTTTACTCGGACAATAAATGGCGGCAATTTGAAACAAAATTTTGCGGAGAAAAATGCGTTAGTGAAATTCTAAATGAATTTTCTCATAAAAAAAAAAAAATAGTTATAAAAATTTAGGTGACTGAATAAATGAGTAATTTTATAAAATGAATCCTGAGGAAATGATGTCGAGTAGATTATAAATATTTATACGAATAACACAAGTGATTGTTGGTTCAGAGTTGCTGTATAATTATTTTAAGAGCTGATTCCCGAAGATTATATTTAATGATATGACACTGGAGTTCAAAAGCGTTGTGTAGTATTCATTAAAAAT
Organism: Microplitis manilae; assembly: GCA_030273425.1. Lineage (NCBI taxonomy): Eukaryota > Metazoa > Arthropoda > Insecta > Hymenoptera > Braconidae > Microplitis > Microplitis manilae. The sequence goes on from CP092726.1 coordinate 3,863,281, forward strand.
TGGTGTGGAACGATGAGAATGATCGTTAAATTTTCAGTGAGCAATATCTATCGAGTGCCATTATTGATATTGAAATACACAGTTATAACAATCATTTTTATGAGCGTGATAGTTTTAATGATCTACACACTATGAAATATCGACCAAAAGTATAGATATAAATAAATCAAAAAATATAAGTAGGAAAGTGAATCAAATACTCGATACACGTGAGTGAATATAAATATATCACACGAGCAAAATGAGGATAAAAAAGTTTAATGTGGGTTTTAAAAAAAGTAAAATAGTCTAAATACAACAGGATTGTAGTCGCTTGAATAATTGGTGGGGTTTTAATTTGATAAATTATGTTGAGATAATTGACAGCAAGTAATAGACACTCGTCCATACAAAATTGTAGCGAAGAATGAATAAAATAAAAGTTTTAAATTATCCAGCCGGGCTTTTACTTGATCATTCAGTAGGTTATTCAGTTGGGCCGCTTTTGGACGAGCTCAGATCAGCTCGTGGGCTCCTGAGTCTTTGCTGCTCGATGATAATTATCATCATCTTGCGTCATCACTCGGCATAAATATTTTATAAAAAATAATTTATCAAAATTTTATCATCATAAATACTCCATCGTCCGACATAATATTGATAATATTGATCTTCATACCCACTTCTATTTTTAATTTAATCCATAACAATTATTAAATTCTCTTCCGTAATCAATAATGCAAGATATATTAAGTATGAAAACATCCAACAAAATGTTTTTCATTCACAAGCTGAAATATAAATGCTTTGATACCCAATAATTTTTTAAATTCTGATATTTAATATTTTTTGTTTCTCATTATTTTAAATATTTTTTAAAAAATTATTTATACGATAAAACTCTTGATTTTCCGGGTGATGAGACCAAAAGTGAGATAACAAATTTATTATTTATAAAAGCATTTTTTTTGTATCACCTCATCAATCATTTTTCGTTTTATCTCTCACTAAAAATTCCCTATCAGACTTAAAAATTTTTCCCGGTTTTTTAAAAATTTCTTTCCATCGCCATTTCACTTATCCGCCATCTCTTATCACCATGTCAAATATTCGAAAATAAATAATTTAAAATAATAACAACCTAAAACTATTCATCCCCTCGATTAAAATTCTATCAGCATAAATACTCGGATTGTTAAAACGTTAACATTCATAATATTGATTTTCATAGCCGGCTCTATTTTAATATAAAACATAATATAATTGTCATAAAATTTTCTCTGCATAGTTTCACCTCGAATATTAAATACATTAAAAAATAATTACTCGGCAGTTATTTAGTTCAAAATAAATGCCCTCACATTAATTGCAGCCGCAGTCTGTAATTTCCGGGCGCCTCAATTTTTAATGCGTAATTGACCACCATAAAATATATTCCACAGTTAAAATTACATTGCACACTGTTTACATAATTTATTTTATTTCTCTCTCTGTATAGATTTTCCCTCAGTGCGTCTACATTTGAAATTTTTTCCGTTATTAATCACTTGTTAAATCACAGCGAATCACTTAGTATCGTCATATAGAGCAATTACATATGCAAGTGGTACACACGATTCCATGAATGCTGATTCGCATATATTGTAGTCTAGTTTAGTGTGTATAGAGAAGAGAAAATGGCATTTACGACGTAAATTCTGATGAAGAGATGTGACGAAATATTCTGCTGCAAACTCATTGTACTCAAACCATCGCTGCTATATAATGCCTTCTCTCCTATTATATACTATTATATATTCTATCTCATATCTACACTTTTAGATCCGCCTATCCACCCCCAAAACCCACTCCCACGCCTCCCACCCCGCACACACAAACACGCACACAAGAATGTCACACGACGAGCGAATCAACGAACTGAAAATAGGAATTTGTGAATTGATTAGATTCAACCTGTCACGGCAACCATTATTTCTAAAAACTTCGGTGACAGTTAAAAGAATAAGCAGCCCGGATATAGAAGTTTAAAAAACTCTATAACAAAAAGATTAAAAGAAAAAAAAATAGTTATTATTAAAAAGTCTTTACTTCCGCGCTGGCGTGATATTCGTTGGCTAAGAATATCACGAAGAATAAGCGATCACTTGGCACTTTTTTTTGTCACGTTTATCAAATGTCTTTTCGGTCTTTTTAAAACAATTTAAATAGTGACATTAATTTTGAACGTAACATCATTCAAAATTTACGTTAATTATTCATTGCTCTGAAGCTATTTCTGTTGGATGAAAATTAATCATTATTAATTTAACGCATTATTAACTCATGGTTTAATAAGTTACGTTGTGAGTGTGTGTGTGTGAGGGGGAGGTTTAATTGTTATTGTTATAGTTATTATTATGATAATTATAATAACTACTGTTAAATGTATGTGTGGGTACGGTGGGGCGTAAATTGTGGCGGTAGCTGGGAATCCGACTGTTAGATATGTTCAGTGGTTCGTGACCACTATTCTGTTAGAAGTAATATCGACAAAGGGTAAGTCGTTAATTAGTTGATGAAAGGGTGTGTGAGCATAAACTCGGAGAGGAAATTGCCGGTTATGGTTTTTTAAGAAAATTTTTTTTTAAATAAACGAGGCGAGGCTGGATATCGTAATTTAACGACGTTGACTGAGAAAATTTTATTTATGCAGACTGAGGCGGGGCGAAGTGGATCGTTAGAGAACGCGAGTTTATTTATTTAGTTATTTTTTTTTTTTTTTTTTTTTTTTTTTTTAATTAAAAAAATTATTTTTTGGAAAAATTTTTATTTATGGAGATCGAGATCTAGATGAACAGACTTAAGAACATTTTTTGAGATCTATACAGATGTGACGATCTAGAAATCGGCAAAAAGGCAAAATATTGAAATAAAAGATCCGAATTTCGATATTGAAAACATTTCGAAAACGATTAAAAAAAATAGGATCTAAGTTGTAGATCTAGATCTAGATCTAGATCTATGGAAACTGGGAGACATGAAGAGAGAAATTATGAAAAAAAATTTGAATGAAAAATTTCAAATTTTAATTTTTAAAAAAATTTCGAAATGGAAAAATAAAATTTTTGAATAGTTTTCGATCTCAATAGATCTATAGGGGCGTAGATCTAATTTTTTTTAAAAATAAAATATTAATTGTAATGAATATTTTAAAAAATAATTTTTCAGTAGCTTTCATTATCATAAATAATGATTTTGGTCATAAATTATTAAAATTGAACAGAGTAATTTGAAAAATAATTCAATGGATTACAATATAAAGAGCTCGTTTATGAGTGATATTAATATTAATATTTATGTTTGATTAATAATTAAATACTGTAATGAATTTAAAAATCTGTTATTTGAAAAGCCAACGAAAATTTTAATACAGTCTTTTTTTTCTGATTATTGATTGGTTCGCTGGACGATTCAATCTCGAAATAAAAATATAGAGCGAACTAATAAACTGACTGATAGCACGTAATACTTATTTCTCGGTAATTTATATAAATTTCCGGCTGCAAATCAGGTGGTTTTAAAATAAAAGCAAAAGTTTTTAATATTCTCATAAAAAAAAAAAAAATTATAAATTCATGTCACTGAGCATTTCTCACTCTACTAAATTGACAATTGTGTGAAAATATTATTAATTTAAAATATATTTTTTTAATGTACGTAGAATATCACCTGCTTTTTTTCAATATCAAGTTAGTAATTAATTTAATATTTAATAAAAAAATATCAAGAATAAGTTAACTTTTTTTTTATCTTCGAAAATACTCTCGTACATTTATTTTAAAAAAATCGAAGGGGTGGGGTAAAATGGGCTCTTTTATACCCACCGCCCACATTTTTTAAATCACTATCAAAAGCCCGAAATTCTGAAAATTTAAATTCCCGAGTAGAAAAAAAATATTTTTATGACTGACCGATTCTGTAGAAAATTTATGATGTTTTTCTAGCATATGCAGAACATAAAAACACATGTATTACAAGATTTATATGCTTCTACAAATAATATACTTATTTGAATAAATAAAAAAAAAAAAAAAAATACATCAGGCAAAATGGAGTTACTCCAAAAAATATATTTTCAATATTTCCTGTGAAATTTTTTCAATAAAATGACACTTCAAATTCGAAAAAAATACGATCGGCATGAGACGCGAAATTATGAAAAAAGTTTTTACCCAAAATTTCGATATTTCCAAATTTTCAAACGGCCAATTAAAGTTTAAAATAAAATGAAAAAAAAAAAAAATCGCTAATAAATAGCGTAATGTCTTCATATCCGAAAATGAAATGTGACTTAAGAAATTACAGTCGTAATAATAATTGCAAGACTATTAATAATGAAATCGCAAAAACAATTCAATGAATGACTGGAATGTGAGCAATGTAAAATAATTTAAAAATATCCTTAACAAGGAAATATCTATTGGACAATAAAGTACCAACGCAGCACAGGAATAGACAAAGCGTTTTTAAAGTTCCATTAATTATTCCACTTAGATAAACACAATATTCAAGATCTTTACAAAAAAAAACGATCCTTACAAAACGTAACGAATGAATTTCTTTTAGTTCACTTTGATATCTTTAGATAGCTATCTCTCCAGGAAATGAGACTGGAACCAAAAGAAAAAAAACTATTATAAAAGGAAATGAATCGTAGAAAGAGTTCCGACAAATGCACATATTTTACTTTTTTATATCTTAATTCGAAATAATAGGTTATGTAATACTTCATACATGAAATATGTAAGTGTACATGTGTAGTACTTGCAGTACGTCCTATGAATTACCAAGCAGTTGTTCCGCTACTTGTTCTCCGAGGGACGTACATACGAAGCATTACTCGATTACCCGAAACTCGGCACGAAACATAATGGACGAGGATACGAGATTGTTTACTTTTGTTCTGACAGAGGTTTTTTTTTTTTTTATTACAATGTTCCAATAAAAATGAAATGCTGAAGGGAGTAAACGATCCTTGTGATTGACTTTCAGCATTAGTTGTGTGTGCGGTCAAAAAACATGAATGCAATTTGTTGATCAGTGATTTTCGCATAGTTTCATACGACATACGCATTTTATATCGTTAACTGTGCTACGAAATATAGCAGTTTGCGTCAATAGACAAGCGGCGTTTGCACGCGCATACAATAATTTTTTTTTTTTTTTTTTTTTTTGCATGGATGTTTTTTTATTTTGATCGAACACAACAAGCGCTCGTCAGGGTATAGGTGAGTCGGTCGGTGCAAATTCAAGTCCGACAGTTAGACGAACTATTGTTAGCTATTGAACAATCCAATATTCAAATGACGTGGCTGAGAGGAAAACCGAGCAGTGCTTTTCATTTGCCCAAGCTCGATGATAAAATGGTTGAAAAAATATTATTTAAACAAGAAAAACAAACAAGCTGGGCGATAGCTGATAAGTGATGACTTATGAGCATCAATATAAATAAATTTGTATATGTTCTTTTTTTGTCTCGAAGCTTTCTAGAAGCTCCGTGATTCCAAGTAGAGTTTTGTTATTACGCGGCGTGATAAGTAACTAAAGAGTGATGTCGAAAAATAATTTAGATTTGACATCAATAGATCTACAAAAATTCATCTTGGAAATTTTATTTAATAAAAAATTTGCTGAGCTACGGAGATCTAGATCATAGTTGCCAGAGATTTTTATTTAAGAGATCTATGAAAATTTGGGGAAATTTGTAGATACTGTCGGAGATCGACGATGTAGGCGGAATAACAAAAATTGATGTCTATATATTGATGATCTAAATAGATTTGTAGGATCTAAATAGATGTCTATTGATTTCCTCGAAAATCTGGTGAGATCAGTAGAGATCTAAAGTCATTGATGATCTGCTACAATCATCACAGATCTGAGATCTATTCCAAATTTTAGATCTATGTAAATCTGCAGGGGCGGATCTACATAAATCTGAATTATTTTTTCCTGGATAAATATTACAAGTATCATTACGTTTTAGAAATTTGAAGTAGAGACTGACTACACGCCCTCTACACAATAAAAAGGATTTTTTGATGCAAGAAATATTTTTCATTTTAAATAAACGACAAAATTTCTTGACTTAAGAAATTTTTTTTCGCCCCAAGAAACCTTTTTGGTTCCAATTTATAACGAGAAAATTTTCTAGAAACAAGGAAATATTTTTTGCACGAAGAAATCCTTTTTTTTTGCGTAGCATAAAAATTTCAAGTGATTCCCAAAAAAATAATTCCTTAAATATTTTTCCGTGGCAAGACGGGCGTCAAAATTTCTTTTTAAATACACAATTTTTTTTTACTGGCCTAAAATTTGTTTAATAATGATCGCGCTAATGGACAATATAAATAAATATTCATTAATATTTATCAAATAATTAAATGACGGTCAGTATTTACATTCATTCATTTATATAAATACTGTGTTAATGTACACTTTGTTGAAATTGTCACCATTGGAAATGAACTAAAATCACAAATACAAACAATCGCGTGCATTTAAATCAATAAATTATAAATAATAACTCCTGTAATATTGGCATTAAATTGAGGTTAAAATTACTATGATAGTCCTCGTAAAATTGCTAGCAATAAATCAAAAATATATAAATAAAACCGCAAAATAATCTCTCCGATCGGAGCTCGTAAATAAAACCCGTAGTAATTTTCGGTAAAAAGTAAATAAATAATGTTTCTTATTAACTCCGCGAATTTTTTTCAGTAAAAATAAAAATCTGTTTGGATTTTAATTTTTAACTGTCACTCAGGCTCTTGTTTTATAAAGCGGAAAATTTATAAGCTTTCTGGGTCATAAATTTACTCACATCACAGAGATGTTTAATTTTTTAAAGAATTATTTTCAACATGTGGTCAGAACGTTTTTAAAAAGTACTTGAGTATAAGAATCCAGAATGCCGGATGTCAAATGCTGAGCCAGTGACGTTTTGCAGGTTTGACCTTACTTCAAATTCAACTTCCATAAGGGTTTTATTTATTTCAGTAGAGAAACGAAAAGTATTGTGTGGAAATGTCGAGGTCCTTTGAGAAATTTGAGACTTAGACTGGACCTTGAGCGAATCGTTAAAATTTAAGTAACAATACTTGGGAGCTGGACAACGTGCTCACGGATTCTTATGGAACGCTTAGTTTGCCGACATGTGTTTCAAGTTAAGCCGTGCATAGCCTAGTATGTATATGTATATGTATATATATGTGTATATGTGTGCATATGCGCTGTCGCGGTATGCACGACTATTATATTATATTATATTGAAAGTTTTAACGTGACCTCAGTTCTAAGAAGACTAGCTCGGGTATCATGCATAACATTGAAAGATAAACTTTTAACCTGGAAAGTTTTTTTTAAATTTAAAGCGTAACTAGATCGAGACGTTGAGGGTACAGTCAAGGAGTCAAGTACAGGGAATTTTATTTTCTTTTTTTAATAGAAATTTTTTTAAGAATAGTTGGCGTTGTTATGAAATAATGGTAATTTTTTTTTTTGGGAAATGGACTGATAAAATAGATACACCCTTTAGAGAAAGCGAATCACTAATTTTTGGAGCCGGCGAGAACAAAGAATCAGAACTAAAATTTTTCGATGAATGCAATTTCAGTGGATTGAATAATTTTTGTTTGAAATTTTTTTATGAAGGAATGCTTTGGAAAAATTAGAGCATGGTGGCGATTGGCCTTTTATTTCTGATGAAGAATATTGAAACATTTTTAAATATTTATTTTGGTTGAATGGAATTCATATACATTTTTTTCATACATGGCTTTACAAGAATTTAATAAAACAATAAAATAATAAATTTAGTGAATTTCATTTTTCAATTTAAAAAAAAAATTAATCTTTAATAGAATGGAATTTTACACTCAAACAGAAATATATATATAAATATTTTTTATCGGATCATATACTTAATAGAAAATTCATGATTTTTTTCGGGTACTATTGCATGAAATTTTTTTAAAATTCTGTAGTCAGAAATTTTTTCAAAACCCTCAAATCATGAAAAATAATCCCGATTAGTCTGCTAATTTTTTGTCCACTCAAATTTTCTTTACCCAAATCAAAGGTTTCAAATTTCAAACGTTAAGTATTCAAAAGTCTCTACCCAAAAACATAAATAAAATGCACCTGAATTTTTTACTTTTCACGGTCTTTAATGTAGCCCAGCCCTCGCCCAAAATAATATTTTCCAAAAAATCCCACCGACCAAAAAAAATATTCATCCAAACCCTATACCAATCTTGTTCAAAAACTCTACCATTTAAGTTCCTAAGAAAAATTAGCAACACATTTTCCAAATTGATAAGTAACATGCACTAAAAACATGACATTTTGTCTTACAAAATTTAAAAACTACTCCATTACGCTTCGCTCACTTTTACCACAAGAAAAGAAATAACAAAAAAACTGTTCTTCAAAAAGTAAAAAAGCGACGAAAGTGGATTATACAGCATCAGATAATATTTTCCCCACGAAAGAAACCTAGATGTAATTTTATCCGATAACTTTGTTGAACTCGTTGATTCAGTTTGTGCACTTACTGAATTTCATCTTCATACCATAGAGCTATTCACGACCGACATATCCACGACGCGGTTCCCAATCTTCAAGACGCCGATCGAAGATATTAATATCCAGGTAATAAGGAAATTTATGGCTCAGTTAAGGACTCCCCATAGATATAAGCCGTTAAAGTGCTCTGCTTATCAGTAAATAGATCAACAGACCCGGCAGACAAGTACCGAAAAGCTAAATAATTAAGACCGTTAGCCTCCGTCGCTCTCTACTCGACGTCTCTATAAATACCGTATCCTAAATATATACCATATCACAATATATATATATATATTATAATTTAATAAAAAATAATATAATAACAATATTCCATCACAATATCGCTCACAAGTCTTTAGCCGCACCTACAAAGTACTTATTGGTGTTAACGACTTTGTCGGTGTGCGATACCCTGCTGCAGTTGATCACGTTGACGAGCTGCAAAGACGACGGATTAACGGCTAGGTGTGCCGTACAAACTCACCCAGTTTCCCATTCCCACCGGATAAACTCATCTCTTTGTCAAATTCAGGCTTTACACCGTTTGACGCACCATCATTTTAAAACCGGTTTATTAAGGAACGAAAATAAATCGACATCCCATTAAAGAGAATAAAAAAGCTCTGTCCTCTCGCTTATTTAATTAACTTTTGTTCATGTTCATTTTTTTTTAAATTAACTATGAACGTAGAAAAGGAAAAAGAAAAAAAGAGTTGATCCTTTGGCAATTTTCGCTGATCAATTGGTGATTGAGCGACATGTCAGATGAGAGAAGAAACTGAATAGAGACGTATATTCGATCTTTTTGTTGTAACGGTATTGTATCGTTGGATCTTTGGTATATATGATATTTGCGATAAAACAAATGGATGTTTGTTGGCGGTTAATTTTGGAATACAAACAGCAAATGATGATTGGAAGATAGCGGAGACCGTAGGTGTAGAGAAAGTTTGCGTCAATGACATATAACTTTTAGATATCAGTTCAAATAACATTCAAGTCGAACGGACCCCGGTTTATAGAGTACATATATATGTATATATGTATGTATATGAATGTATGTATGTATGTATATAGTGAGGGTAGGAAAATAGACTAGTGCACTATCTGGTGCTGGGTGAACTCGAATAAACGGAGGTTATAAAAACAGCGATACGTGCTGGCTAGTGTAGAAGCATGAGGGTTTGAGGGCTAAGGGCTGAGGGCTGAGGGATTTGAGAAAAAAAAATTAGTTGAAGTAAGTAAAGTGGCTGGATAGCTTAGGAAGATATATAGTTTAGAGTGGGTTTAAGTTTGAAGAATAAATCCGTTGAAAAATGTCTCTTCGAATTATGAAGGATACTTGTTTGGGAGCTTTCCCACGGAAATAAGTTATTGGGATTGCGATTTGCTGAGTAGAGGGTCAGATGATACTTTTGAATGAATGAGAGTGCTAATATTTTTGTAGGTTTTATCGTTGTGAAATTTGTTATTTTAGTGGGAGAGTTTGAGACGGATGAAATGAGATTTTGCTGAGTTTTGTATGACGGGTGGTGGGAACTGTGGTTTTTGGTACAATGAACTTTTCGGATGATTTGTCGATCTGTTGTCTGTGGGATGCGATTTTGAATAACTGAGGGGTTGAATGACGATAATTTTTAATTTAAAATTGTGGAGTGAAATTCTGTTATGATTGTTTTAAATTTTTGGCCAATGAAAAAATTCGTTATTGATGAAAAAAATTTTTAAAAGTTAAATTTATCAAAAATTTTGTTTTCACTCACGAAATTTATTTTTACTAATTTTTAAAAATTTTAGAAATGAAATTTTTTACTAAAATTAGTTAGGGAGCCTGAATAAATTTTGTTGAAAAAAATAACAATATTAATGTTCCAAAATTTGGTTTAAAAAGAAATAAAAAATTAATTATTTCTCAGCGTCGTTATTTATTACAACTCTGGCTCATCAACTTTTAATGCAACGAAAATAAATTATTAGCCATTTAAAATAAATTTAACGCTCGTTTATTCGCAAAAACGACAAACGAATTAAATACACAAGTGATTTAACTGTTTTATAACCAAAGAAAGCCACGAGTTATTAAAAAATTCATAACGAATGTTTTCATTGTTTAGAACTTTGTTTTCAAACTTTTTCAAGCCTCTTACATTTGAATATTCATTAAAGTAACTGTTCACTTATTTAATGCCATACACAATAAAAAAATTAACCCATTTCTTCCCCCTTTCATTACTAATAAAAGTTTTTATTCATCTCCTAAATTTCTTTAATTTTCCCCAACGGCGGCAGTATTTTAGCCCATTACCATTTCCGCATGTTCATTTTAACCGAACATAATAATTTATGATTAGCTAAACGTAAGGTCTGTGATGATGATGGAAATGGAGATAGAGATGAAGACGAAGTATAACTACGGTAGAGTATAATAGTAACAAGAAATAATGTACATAGAATAATTACCTAAATTATCTGCGTAAGCAGCTGCCAGCTGGAGGCCAAATATGAGGAACACAAGAAGTAGTTCAGACATGGTTGGATACTAGCTGGTGGTATTTGGTCTAGCGTCTAGCTTTGTAGCCGCTGGAAGCTTCTCAAATTATCATCCAGACCCACGGGACCCATTCATCGTTCTGCCTTGACGAGTCTTCCGCAAAGTCAGCTGTACAAAATTTTTACTTTGTTATTAAATTATTAATTAACATTCAATAACAATCATAATTATGATGATCAATTGAACCGTTCTGTTATTATTATTATAATTATTATTAATTATTAATTATTAAATGCTAACTATAAATGAATCGGTTTACTGATGACGGAGCTTCATAAATTAGGGTAAATTATTATCGCTGAGATTTTCAGTGTTTGCGCTCTAGAGAGAATCCGTATTGACGAAAGGGATGTGTTATTTGCTTGTTGCTTATTATACTTATGCAAACGAACTCGATATAATAATTTAAGTGAATCCACAATTTCTATGGCAAATGTATATAATACGTAGTCAGTAAATGTATAATATTAATTGATGTTATGAAAATTAACAGAGCCTTTGATGACTTTATGTAAATTAATTGATAATATTTGTATGAGTGATTAGCAAATAGTTTTTTTTACACTTATATTGCTGTCAATAAATGTATAATGACCAAATTTCATTATGGAATAAATTTAAACTATTTGACAAATTTATATGACTATGCGTATGCCAGTATAAGAATATTTTTGTTCAAATTCTTGTTTGATGGTTCGAAAAATTGAACCGCGATTTTAATCCTAAATTTTGGGCTGCTAATAAGTACTCTAGAAGTTAATTTGAACCTCTATATGGCTCTTATGCACTACTGAGGTTCAATTTTTCCACTAGAGGTTGTTATGGTGATAGAAAATTTTTTTATAAAATTTATATTGCTGCCAAAAAATGTATAATGACCAAAAATATATAGTTTTGATTTATAATGTCAATTAAATAACTTTTGTAATTAATGGGAACTTTTTGATAAATAATAAATTAGAATTATCAAAAGAATTTCTATTCTTTGCTAGTAAATTTTGATAGCATGGATTTTTGAAAAAATGTGTAGGAAAATTATTAATAAGAAGCTTTTGATCGTAGCTTCTAAATGAATAAATTCTTGACTCTTATTATATTATGTCGTACAAATATTTAATTATCAACTAATTTAGAGTTATTGGAAATTCCATAAATTCTATGATAAATTTGAATGAGGATTTGATTATCAGCTAATTTTGAAATCGCGACAATTTCATATGTTCCAAAATATATTTAATTAATTATTTTCAATTATGGAAAATAAAATAGCAATTACTTGCTCGGAACGGTTAGATTCAAAATTTGACATTTAATTTATATAAGTATGCGTTGAAATTAATTTATCAATCCATATATTTACGATCCAAACAGTATATTCACAATATACATTCATATTGAGTGAACATTACCATCAGTTAAAAATAAATCCATTAGAGAATTATTCATTTCTGCTCCATTCGTTATTTTTTATTAGAAAAGTATAAAAAATAAAAAAAAAAACTTTTTCCATTTATTATTTTTTTTTTATATGAATTTATTTTTTGTATTTGATCCATATATCCAAATAACTTTTCCTATCGATACATGCACACGATATTGAACCACCGAAATTTGGAGTTACGTGAATAACTTTATCCATAAAAAAAAAACTATCTATGTACAAATATATAGAATTACAAACCTCTATACTTTGATTAGAAATAAAATAAAAAATTCAAATCACTATCACAAATAAAAATAATTAACAAATTCACAAAAATCACTCGAAATAGTCACTCGTTAGTTTTATTTTTGTAATTCATTAATTTTTTTTAATTAATTAACACTTGCAACACAACACACACTGTAATTTTCAAAAAGTTACTTTTTATTTATTTTACCACCATTTTTTTTTTTTTTTCACTATTGTCAAGTGTAATAATAATAATAACACTAATTATTATTGTGAAAAAAAATTAATAAGAGTGGATCGATGGTAAATACGGGGTTTTTATTTAAAGGGACTATTGTTTATGTGACAAATAAACTTTTGTTATGAGCTGAGATATGGACCGAACCGTGCGGCAGTCGGTGAGAGACTAGTTCGGGCGCCGGATCTTTCAAACCTGGCAACGCGTGACGTCACGTCTGTCGGGAACGGGAATAAGCGCGCGCTGTAACGAGTAAAACCTCATATATATACATATATATGTACAAATATAAGTACATATACAGCAAAGTTGAGAAATGTAGCTAAGAAAACTTATACCACTAGCTTTTACGCGTTTTCCACAACCGCACATTCTACTCAGACTTTTACACTCGATTATCTATCTTCGAACCCCCATTCTATGCGTTAAATCATCCAAACTTATGTGACAATAAATATGTAAGGAATGTTGAATTATTTTTAAAACATTTAACTACAAATTTTCATTTTTTCCAAAATTTATTTTTATTTTCACTCTGAAAATATCAAATTTACGGGGAACCCCAAGTTATTTATCGTGATTCTCTTTTCGAAATTTGTTCTTCAAACAAATATCTATACTCGAGAGTCCAAAAAATTATTTATCATTGTTTTCAAGACGGTTTCAAAAAACTGATATAATGATTTGACAATACTTTGTTGACTAGGCAACAGATTTTTATAAATACTGCGACAATCTGAAGGGTATATCGATGCTTTGAACTCGAAAATTTTGAACCAATCGGCCAAGTAGGGGTTGAGTTATCCTAATAATGAAATTTTGGAAAATTTCTTTTTTGAATTTCATTTGCTGGCTAACTCGTAAACTATTTGGTGGATTGATTTCAAATTTTACGACGAAGCTGGTGCTGATAAACTTCATCGATTGCGCGAAATTCATTCGATTCAGTTAACCTCATTCGAAATTTATCAAGAAACCGTTATTTACTTCTTCAAATTATTCAAAATTTATCTTTTAAATATTTTTTCAAATAAACTTCATACATTCGTTTTTGAAAACAAATGTTTATTTTAAATTATGTTCTCTTCTCTTCACTATTGACATTCTAGTATTTTCAAAACTTTTGTCGGACTATTTTAGTGTCACTGAAATATTTTCACATACAATAGTATGTAGAGCATCGGGAGGTTAAAGATCATACACAGTTCAACCCGTAGAATCATGTGCAGTCAGCTAAGTTACGGAAGATATTTTTACTATTATTATTATTATCACTTTTCATAAAAAAAAACTGATAAAAAAAAAAATGAGCTTCCGACTCGGAGATAATAGAAGATTCTATAGCATTTGCCTCGCGTGCGCAGCGTCGACACGAAAAATCAGGAATTGATAAAAAAAAATTTCCTACCCGAGGCTTGCAGTGAATAATGCACGTGTACAAAATATGCCTTTTTTTCTATGCTTTATTTAAAATTTTTTTCACGGCTTTTTTAACCGTATTCACATGAGCGTCAAGTCGTATGTCACCAAATCAAAAGCGTACATATTAAAAAGTTTAACACAAAGCAAAGATAAAAACAAAAAAAAAAGGGGCTATGAAAATTATTAACGAGGAAAAAAAGAGGACAGTAATTTTATATTGTTATGTGCGTGAGCAGTGCGCGAGCCAGTGTATATATATGATTGACTTATTAATCGTGTGACCGGGTGTATAAATGTGCATATGTGTACACGAGGCGTCAACAGCTATTCATCTTGCTGGCACAGCTGTGGAATGACCATAAATCTTATTGATTATTTTGACAATGAGTATAATCTGTTCTATATATATGTATGCATATATGTATATACGATTGAATTTCAAAATTATTATAGTATGCTCCATTGAACAGCATACTTTATTATAGTTTTAATAATGGATTATAATAGCTTAATAATAATCTACACAAATATATATAGGGTAGAACAAATAGTCTATGTTTTTTTTTGGTAAACGGATATAAGTGGAGCTCAATTTTTTGAGAGGTTGTAAAAATATTTATGTGGTTTTTATATAAATTTTATGTTAATCGATTTTTAAGGTCAAGTTAACAGTAAAAAAAAATATATACATATATGTATACATTAATTTTTGAACTAGGCGAAGCATTTTCTGACCATTTATGAATTCAATGGAAAATTAAAGCATTGCAAGATTTTATAGAATTTGATTATTGAATATGGGGTGAAATAGGCTAAGGAAAATAATTTTTCAGCAAATTTTTTTTATTTTCGATGGAAGGGTTTTCCGATTCCGAACTAAAATTTTAGAATTGTTGAAATTTATGATTAATAAACTTTGGAAAAAATCGTAAAGAGAAAATTTCATCGCTGGAATTTTCCAAGCTGGAAAAAATTCCTCGGTCAATTCTGCGTCAGCGTCTTTGAGCTTAAATTTAATTGCCGAAAGATCCCTTACGTTCCATCCTCGAGTTATTAGCTGTCATAGTCAAAAGCATCAGTTTTCGATTACGGCTAAAGCTGGCACGCCTCACTTGCTCCGATACAGCAGACAGAAAATATTTGAAACTTCGGCAGCACAATTACAAAGTTATTATTTTTAATTATATTTTTAGTTGTAACTAAAATATTTTTTTTCGGCGCTTCCTAGAAAATTTACAGACTTCCTACTTTATGGTAAGATTTTTCTCTTGTAATACAATTATTAATCACCATATTATAAAAGTTTTCATTTTTTCTCAATTTTCAAGTTCCGAATAGCGAACAAAATTTTTATACCATCACTTTTCAAATACTCAGAATAGTGATAGTTCATGAGTTAAAAATTTATTACTGCTCACCAATATATCTATATATATAAATGAGAGATTGGATACCTCAGATATAAAGGGGTTAACATTCGATTAAATACAAAAAAAAAAAGTAACAGATGCCATGAGTTAGTGGTTTCTATGCGCTCTTAAATATTCTTCACGACAGTAAATGTTTAAAAATAGAGAAGAGAGCAAATAGGGGTCGCGAGAAGTGCTACGTTAGTCGAATATCTCTTGGTGTCGTGTCTACTTTAAGCTCCATTTACATATATCAATTTCTCATTCTTATGCTACATATTTTATGTTTAAATAAAACGTTAGAAAAAAAAATCGATTATTTTTTTATCTTTACGGACAATTTGAATAAAATTCATACCATTCTTTGTATTACAGCGCATACATACACGCCAGATTGTTTCAATATGCCAAGCGAAAATCTACTTGCTTGTTCGCTTAGTCAGGATCTCTAGGTTTTGACAGTATATTATTATGTATGCACATCACCGAAATTAGTGTATATATTTATCTTCGTTTTCACTTTCTGCAAACAAACCAAATGATGTGTGAAACTTTTTACCAAATATATACATATATACATATGCCTATATACTTATTTTTCCTATTCATACACTCCTTCACTCGTATATATATATATGTAACTCCATTATTTAGCAGGAAAAACTTTAAGTGTTTAATAAATTGAGGCTGGTATAAACAAAAGCTTAAAAAAAATAAATTGTCCGTAGAGCGAAAAACGATTTTCGATACTGACTAGTATTTATTTTTTTTTTTTTTTTTGAATATTTAACAATCGCTCGGAGCAGCTCTTTGTTTCTTTGTCTTCAGGTTAATCAATGTATAAAGGTGTTGAGCAGTTAGGAAATGAAAAAAATAAAAGTTTCATCCAATCAAAATGGGTACTGGACATTTAAGCGAGACACGTAGTACTAGGTAAACGTGCCAATGCTACTAATAGTTTTGTTAATTTCTTTTTTTTTATTAACTTTTCTTTTATTTATTCAACGGTATATACTCTACACATTTATTACACTAGTTTTTAATGGTTCGCATGAATTGATATTTACATTGACCGTGGGCAGTATTGAGCTAACGGAATATTCAACTAAATATAACGATATTAATTGGACGTATTTATAGTCCATATTTAGTTAGCGAAAAAAATTTAAACTAAACTCTGGGCACATGTTTCATTATTGTTATTACATTTGTTATTTTGTGGATGACGATCATAACGTCAAAATTCTGATTTTTTGATAATAGTATATATTTATGACTTGGAAAAATAGACGCTGTGGGTCATTAGAAAGACTAGCTAGTTAGAAGTTTAGTAAAAAGAAAGTCAAAAATTTTTTAAACGGCTATAGCTCTTTAATAACATGTCTCATAGTATTTTTAGTTAGACAAAAGTTTAAGGAAATTTAGTGTTCCACAATTTCGATTTCTTTGAAAAATGCTGTTGAGTCGATAGTTTCAAAGATACACTCATTTTAAGTTTTTGAAAAAGAATATATATATATATATATATATATATATATATATATTTTTCCAAACTTTAAAAATAGCTGTAACTTTTTAACGAATAATCTTACGCAATTTTCTGTAAAAACAAAAATTGAATTTCCTACAAATTTTGTCTGAACAAAAAATTCAAAAAGATCGCTAGTTTAATAGATACACTCGTTTTAAATTTTTGAAAAAGAATATATGTATATAAATATTTCTAAACTTTAAAAATGGCTGTAACTTTTTGACGAATCATCTTACGCAATTTTTTGTTATGACAAAAATTGTAGGAAATTGAATTTCCTACAAATTTTGTCTGCACAAAAAATTCAAAAAGATCACTTTTTTAATAGATACACTCGTTGATAGTATTTGGAAACGATAATATTTACGGAAAACGATTATTATTGTATAAATATACATAAACAATAATACAATACAGGTAATTTAGTATAAATGTATGCGCATGGTGCTCATCGAGACAGTAATTATCCCAACAAAGACCCGGATACAAATGTGTATAATCGACCGGAGAGAAAACACTTCTGCGGCTGTCGGAGTAATTCAAGACAAATAATGAATGTTTGACAATCGAGTGAGAAATACCATTATCCTCCTCTCTTTCTCACTCGCACTCACCACTAAACTACATCCTTACTAAACTTGCACTACTCCTGTAACTATATTCTCCATTGATCCATATCCCACCTGCTACATCCACTTGCTTCAATTCCTGATTTTATTACTTAATCATTACCACCGCTAATTAAATATAAACATCCGATCAAACCCTTGGCATTAAAAAAACCACAAAAAATTTCTTTAATCAGTGATGCGGTGCTACTATTTTTTTTATTCTCTTTGATAAGTACATGCCCATTGAACTAAAAGTACTGTTTATATTAAATGTAAATATAATTTTCCTCCTGGATTTTTTAAATATTTAAATTATACTTTATGCATATTCAGCAAAAATGAGAGAAATCAAACACTTCAATTTATTTATTAGTCATAAAAAGTTGCTGCAATAACTTATTAATATATTACTTCACTAAAGAGCTGTTTGAAGTAGAAAATAATAAATGTTCGCGCATTAAATATAGAAGTAAAATATAAAATTTCGATAACATTTTTTTACTTCCAGTGGCAGTGGAGGCCCAACTAAAATAAAATGGAGGTGAAAAGTCCTGATTTTTTTTAAATTTTTTCAGACCTCAAATCGTCGAGATCTGATGACAGCTCGACTTTCGAAAATCGAACCTAATTCAATGACTTCTCTTTTTGTTGAACGTTTTAATTTTCACAGCGGGAAGTTAAAAAAATCGTTACTGACAACTTAAACAAAGTTTTATTTGTCGTCCCTTGGCTCTTTCTCTCTCTCTCGCTCTCACTTGGAGATTCATTGAAATGTAGGAAACTTGGTAAGCTATATAATAAAACCTCTAATTCTAAGTAACGTTAAAACTATACTATAGTTAAAACCCGAGGCTTTACTATGTTAATTCACATTTCATATAAGCACATACGTGTATGCATGTATTTTCCAACAATAACTACTGCTAAGAGTATCATTAAGTGTTTATTTTGTGAAGCTCTATGTTAAAAGCTTGATACTGATAATTATAATACCAAATATATTTAAGGAACGTGAGCCGAAATTGGGTTGCCCGATCTGGGACAAAAATTTATATTATAACATTTTTTATTTTATCTAAATTACATTTATGTACTATATTATAAATATTAATTGCCTCCATGCTTGCGAAATTCTTATCGTAACAATTTTAATGAGAAATCTGTCAGCAGAAAATAATTTTTCCCATTCAAATTCCATTCGATTAAGTTTTTCATTGCTTTTCTTTTTTTGCTATTATGACTTACTCATAACTAACTCTACAGTATTTTTTTCCTATTCATGTTCGCTCGGTAAAATTCAGTCTAGAAAAAAATACATGCTCTGTATTGAAATATTTTTAAAGGTTTCAAATAATTATCTCGTGTCAGCGCTATCATATTCAACGTCAACTTTAATAGCATGGCTGAATGCTCGAAATAAATTAATGAAAAATTTTTTGTCAATGTTTTCTGTGTTTCATTTTACCTCAGGTTTCCTATTAACAGAAAAAAATGGATTTCTATGCGTAAAAACAAGTTAACTCTTCCGAAAAAGTTTTCAACACCGGGAAATTTTTTTATTACCGTTAAAGAATATTTACACCGGAAGTGTTATTTTAGCAACGCTTTCAGTGTTAAAATTTAGCACCAAAAATTTTAATACTTACACCATCTAGATTTACCCCGTTTTTTTGTGATCCTGAAGTTAGCAGACAATTAAAAATTTTTGAATTTTTTTTTCAACTAATAAGAGACAAAAAAAAAAACTAAAAATATGCACATGTAGAAAATTAAAAAAACTACAGGTGCAATTTTTTAAAATATTTTTATTTTTATAATTTATCATTTTTTTTTAAATTCAAAAACTATTAGCCGTCTGCTAAATTTAGTATCGTGTTTTTTTATAGTGCAAAATTTTTAAATTGCGCATCGTGTCCTTTTTCATGGAAAAAAAAAATTTTTTTCCCGAAACTTCAGAGGCATCCTGTCGCGCCTCGACCTCTCCTACACATTGACATATATATTTAAATATACAAACGTATGGAATCGTTAAATGTCTTTCAACAACACACGAGAGAGCTAAGTTCGAGTTTCAGTAACGACTTTTGTGGTTCAAGAAAGCTTTTCATAAGCATTACATTGCATTAACTAGACGTATGATTATTTTCGGAGCCTCAGATCAGTCTTTAGTGCAGCATTAAACCGAAAATGCAATATGTATTATGTATAAAGCAGCGCATATACATATATACATATATAGAGTAGAGATGGGAGATGTAGTTTGAAAGGGGCTTGTTGATTCAGCAATTGTGTGTGTCATTTATAGCTGGGGTGTGCAGAGTCTAGTGTGAGTATAATAGAGGACGCGGTGGTGTTAGAAGGGTTTTCGAGGACAGTGTTTACGGGGTGGAACGAGAGATAGAGGACCGTAGGTTGTATATTGAGTAGAGGCCAGCGAGTGGTGGGTTAAAGGGGACAGAATGAGGAGTGTAAGCCAGTATACCAGGCGGCAGGGAAAGTATTTGAGTGTGTGGCGAACGCGACAAGCGTAACAACAGACGCGTCGAGAGCCGGAGATAGAGGGAAAGGGAGAAACAAACTTGTGTGTTAGTTTGTTTGGTTGTTTATGGTGTGTACGTATACGCAGAGCACTGGGCCAACGGAGGAAGAAATAGCTGGCACGTGTTTATGGAAAACCGACCGCTCCGGTGCTCAATATCTTCGGGTATACGAGGATATATTTTTAGATGCCTGATGCATTTTTTTTTCGTATAAATAAGTACCCATGTGTGGTTATTTATTTATTTTTATTTTTTTAATTTATACAGATGTATTATTGTTATGGTTATTATAATGAACGGCGTAATTATACATGCGTGGTCATTAGAGATATACTTTGTGCAAGAAAATATATAAATATTTATAAGTTAAAATGCACGATTGTATAAAATATAACCAAGAGCTGGAAGCTTTATTTATTTTTATTTCTCGCTTTTGAGTTGTAATTATTTTTTAATTTATCATTAAGCAGAGCATGTAATTTTATGGAATGTTTTTGATCAAAGTCGTAATGGACATGATGCGAGAGTTGAGAGGATTTTAGGGGATTTAATTAGATGAGAATTGAAATCATTGTTTAGGTATTTGGATAAAATGAGAGCTTATGGAGGTATTCAGTGAGAGAACGTCAAAGGAATAATGCACTTTTGTGAAGGTTCTACGCTGAATCATTACTTCTATTTTGGGAAGAAAGGGTCGATTGAGAAAATGAAAAAAAGTGGGGTTTCTCATTATCAAAATTTTTATTCTTGCACGTGGGAGTACTTTTAATTAAGCCCGGATTTTGAAATTTTTAAATTATTTATAAGGTAATTGAAATTTTTGAAATAATTAAATTCAAGCTAACAAAATAAAGGGGAGTTATTTCTACTGTCATTCACTTTATAAATAATGAAAAAAAAATAATTAATTTATGAAAAATCAAAATTTATCAAAAGTCATTAATAATAACCCAAAATTTTTAGATTTATCTTCCATATACACGTAAAGGAAAAAATCCAAAGTCAAAAGTCCAAAAAGAAAACTGACAGCAAAAATTTTTGATATGTTTTTTTTTTTAGTAAACAGAATATAAATGAATTTTGGTTCCAATTAAAGTTTTCAATTAATAATCTGGTCTGCTAATCAATGACTGTGAATATAGCAGACGATTATCAATTTTTTAAATTTTAGAATAAATGAATAAAATGTAAGTAGAGTAAAAATTAAAAAATGCATATTTAAATAAACGCGAAACTCGTACGCGCATTTTTTCACTTTATTTATTTATTTATATCAAATTTATAAATTGTATCATGTCTGCTAAATTCACACTCATGTCATATCAACTTGTCATGATAATGAAGTTAGCCGACGTCTTAAAATTTATGATCCTGAAATTGACAGACAATCAAAAAATTTTGGATTGTTTTTTCAACAAATCAATTACAAAACAAAAAAAAAATATGCACATGTAGAAAATTCAAAAAACGATAGGTGCAATTTTTTTAAATATTTTTTTTTATAATTTATTGTGTGCAAAAAAAATCCAAAAATTATTAAATGTTGGCTAACTTCAGTATCATTAAAATTTTTTGATTTTTTTTTTTAAATATAAATTATAAAAAAAAAAATATTTAAAAAAATTGCACCTATAGTTTTAAAAATTTTCTACATGCGCATATTTTTATTTTTAATTTTTTAAAAATTAATTTGCTGAAAAAAAAAATCCAAAAATTGTTAATTTCAGGATCATCAACGTCTTATGTTTGATAATGAGGAGAAATTTAAATAGTCAACTCAATTGATTTGAAAAAAAAAATCATAAAACATTTAAATAATTTTAAAACTACTCACTTTGCCGCCATTTTACAGCTTTCTCATCAACGACGAACACTTTCACAAATTGATAAAATTCACTGAATATATAAAATGTATGCAACTGATTTCACAAAATTCAAACTTTTACTTAAAAATAATAATTTCAAAAATTCTTAGACATTTAATTATTTTTATTTTCGCATTAAAATTTCAGTAACACAAACCCGGTGTACACTGATAGGAAAAAAGCCAACACAATTTAATTAATTCACAAATTCACATTCACTGACACTGAATTTATCATCTCAAAATAAGTATCGGTCACTAAATAATTCAAATTAACTGATTAGAGATATAAGAATTTAATATTATAACAAATAAACTAATTATTTAACAGAGATTCACTCGCGAACGACAACGACAGCGATCAGCCCGGCTATAGACTGAGCTTAAGGCTTCTGCGCATGTGCGTTCCAACCGACGCCACCGCAGCGCCTTAAGTTTGACGACGCGCAATAATTTTAAATTTTGAAATTGTGATAGCAGCGCCGTAGTTCCAAAAGCCGCCGTCGGTGTTCTAAAACTGTCATGGCTGCCCAGCGAACATCTCTCATGTAAGCTCCGTTAATTTATTCATTTAATTTAATTTATCAGAAGTATTTATAACTTAATTATATATTAATAACTTCCTACACACGTAAAGAAAACTTTGATACAATTATTTCTAGTAAACATTCATTGAGTCTTTGATAAAATATTGAATTAAAAAATTAATGATACTGAAGTTAGCCGACGTTTAATAATTTTAAATTCTTTTGGAAACGATGAATTACAAAATGTCCGAATAGCTCTGGCTTGACAGATGACATAAAATTTTTTTTAATCATTTTCTTAATTAATAATCAAGTAATTAATTATTATTATTATTTTCAAAAGTTATCTGAGCAATAATTTTTATTATTTATCATAAATTTTTAATATTTCATTTTTAATTAAAATTAAAAAATTTTAATTTGCTAAATATCGATCTTGGTTTTTAAAAAATAATTATTTTGTTAAATTAATCAGAAAATTATAATTATTTTTTAAATCTATAGTACTGAAATTATTTATAAATATTTTTTTAAAAGTCTACAGAGATTTTGTGTAACTGAGCTTCAATTGTTGGGAATCAAAATGGCCGCTGATAAAATAATTCAAATCCTGAAACTAGACCTCAGCGCCATAGCTTATCAAACTCGCCGTTGAGAGAACGACCGCAAGCAGAGAGCGGCTGAGAAGTTGACGGCAATTGTTTAACCCCTTTGTCTTGGTAAAAATTAATCATTTAATTATTTTTCCTCATTTATTTAAGTATATAGTAGATAATTTATGTCTCGACAGCTTCAGAAGTCATCAAGTTTGATATGAATGACTGGACATTTAATATCGATGATATATTTCATATATTTTTGATGTCTTGAGTATTTACTTGCTCCAACGATTGTTCATCATCACTTTCTTCACTGGTGTTTCGGTAATTAATTTAAATTTTATGTTTATTATCGCATTCTAGCAAATTTAAAAAAATGATTTTCAACTGTTCGAAATATTTTATGATACTCAAGTTAGTCAAGTTCTGATAATTGTTAGATTTTTTTGAAACATAATTTACAAAGCAAAAAAGTTTTCAAAAAATTGCACCTATAGCTTTTTGAATTTTCTACATATGAATATTTTTTTTTTTTTTTTGTAATTGATTTTTATTGAAAAAAAAATCTGACAATTATTAATTGTCTGCTAACCCTCAAGAATGAGTATGAATGTAACTGACAATTTTGAGTTCTTAAAATTAAAAAAAAAGCGAATTAAATATAAATTGAACAAAATAAAAAAATGCACATTTATAAAAATTGAAAAACAATATGTGCATTTTTTACATTTTTATATTTTTAATTACTTCATTCGTTTATTTTTAATTTAAAAATTTACGCAGGACTAGAATTTAATTATTTGTCTCTTATTTATTTATTTATTTGTATGAAATTTTCAGCTAGTGCAAAAATACTATGAGAAAAAAATAAAGTTCAGTGCGAGATTAATTGGAGGAGAATGAGTTTATTGATTTCGATCATCATGAATCTCTGGTGCTGGTTCGGATGCTGGAAGCGCAGAAATACGTCCGCCGAGGTACATTTTTTTTTAATTCAATGAAAAAAATTATTTAAAATTCTTATTTTATTTGAAAAAATTATTAATTTTAATTAAATATGTTTTTTGTTATAGAAATTGAAAGAATTGTCTGCTGCTCTAGATATTTCTCGTCGTGGTGAGTGACCTTCTGCATGATATATTTTTTTACTTAGTCATAAGTTTTTTTTTATTTATCTTTTGACTCGAGTCGAAGTTGTGGGCTCATAATTTCCTAATTTTGTTTTTTATTCTTGCTACAAGACTAAAATTGTCTTTAGCAAAAATTAATTCGGGTGCTAGTCATTTCCATCTGAGCTGCCTCAGTTCAATTATTCGCAATTACCCTTATTTTAAATACCCAAAAAACAAAAAATAATTTATAAGCAGATGAGATTCGGTTTATAGTTTCATAAATTTCGTGACTTCCATCTCATAAATTTATTTTGATCTAGTTTTTTTATTTTTGCTACAATTACCTAAGAATTCAAGAAGAAAAGTCAGTGAGGAAATTTTTGGTATGTATTTTTTTACTTATAAAACGTAAAAACAATTCAATTACTTAATCAAGACCAGTAATTAATTTTTTATTTATATTTTTTAGTTTATTATTTGTTACAATTGAAAGGAACTGATGAAGTAGTTCAATTGTTGCATGAAATCATCATTTTTTAAATAAAAAATATGGATGTCGTCAGCACCAACGATCATGCTGATGAGTTCTATCTATCGGAAAATCACAACGTCATCAATATCTTTATTTTTTTAATTGAAATGAGGTAAAGAATTAGTTTTATCATTCTTAACCACCGTAATTTTAAATATATATAAGAAATTAAATTCATTCTATGAATAAATTACTTAATTTTTTTTTCATTTATCATTAGAGTAAATATTCAAATACTTACAATTGATTTTTTTTTTAAATTAATTAAAAATTGCCGCGGAAAAATAAAGATGAGTTTTTAAAAAAATAAATCTAATTAAATAAATTATAATATTGCAGGTTTCAACTGATGGAATTATTTAAAACCATTTGCTGGATATGGAAATAAATAAATTGTTCTTTAGTGTCAATTCTTAGAGGAACAGATCGTGCTCTTGGTAAGACATTTAAAAATTTTTAACTACAGAATTAGCTTCATAGCTCACAATCATGCCGTTTTTTATGAGCGGAAGCTAGAATGTTAAAATTATTTTCGATTCTCAAGTATCAAGATTACTTTTTATTTAAATTTCTTCAGAACATTCATTAGCTGGAGCGAAATATCTATCAGTTGACCGGAAAATAATACAGTGGAGTATGGAGTAAACAAAAGAACTGAGTTTATTCCATATGATTATCATGGATCTTGGATCGCTGGTTCCTGCTGCAGAAGCAGAGAAAAACGTCCGCCAAGGTAAGCTATTTGTTTCTTTAAAAAAAAAAAGTAATAGCTTATGTGAGAAAATTTTGAAAGAAATAAATAAATCTATTAGTTTAATTAATTATAATTTTTTATTTGTACAGTAATTGAAAGAATTGTCTGCTGCTCTGGATATTTCTTGGTGTGGTGAGTGATTTTTCGCATGGATATTTTTTTTAGTAGATCAAATATTATTGTTTGTGATTTTGCCTTCAGACTCGAGTCAAAAGAGTAAGCTCACGTTTATCGTTGACTATTTATTGTTTTTCCATTGTAGTAGAACCATAGAATCGCTCAAAAATGGCTCTTCGGACATTAAATTAGGGTAATATTTGCGTAAATAATTTTATCGACCACTTTGCTTGTACAGTAATAGGAATTGATCCATAGGAACCAAAACCAATAACTTGCTTTTTTTTTAAATTTTAAATTTTCATGGCGGGAAATTAAAAATCTAAGATTTTTTTTTTGAATAAACTTTAGAGTCATAACAGGACTTACAGTTGAAGTTGCACTCAGTATACAAATAGATGCATACTGTTACAGTTAATATTGTTTATGATGAAAACAGAGAAGTAGTACGTGTTATATTTTGAGAATCAAAGGTGACGTTCTTTCAATTCTTTTGAAGTGCGTATAATTTGGAGTTGTTTCGCGCATTGCATCTGGCAGCTGATGCAAATTCGCAAGACGTCGTTGAAAATCTTGTTTCACGATACAATTGCCAGTAAGACGTTTCGTTCCATTCGTTCGAGTACGTTCGCTGGGTGTAAATAAGAAAGACAAAACTATTTCCATGGTGGCAGCACTATGTTCTTATGTATATATACATTTATATGTTTGTATGTGGATGGAGTGTGTGCAATGCCTCAGCTTTAGCTTTAGCGAGATGTGTGCCAAAAATACACGGATATTTGCGACTGGCGTCTCCGTTTGTTGCTACCGTACGGGAAAAAATTGATGAGATTGCTCTTGTACCCATAGTCTCGAGCTACTTTTAAATTCTATTTCTGTAACTGTTATTGATACCTTGTTTCTTTTATTTTACTCCTTCATGTGTAAAACAGAAGAGCCCTGTTAACTCTTGTTACAAACAGCTAAACTTTAATTTTATAGCTTTTGCAGTTATGATTTATTTTATCACCATGGAAATTTTATTTTTATATCTTCTGAACACTCGCTAATTCACTGGGTTTTATTATTTTAATTTATTCATTAAAATACACAATTATTTTTATGAGATAATAATATTTTTTATGACTAACTTGTACGCTATGGAATATCTGGACTAAAAATATATAAATAAACTAATATAAGTAGCAGTGATTTAAATGCTTGATACGCGTGAGTGAATATAAAAATATCACACGAGCAAAATGAGGATAAAAAAGTTTAATGTGAGTTTTAAAAAAAGTAAAATAGTCTAAATACAACAGGGTTGTAGTCGCTTGAATAATTGGTGGGGTTTTAATTTGATAAATTATGTTGAGATAATTGACAGCAAGTAATAGACACTCGTCCATACAAAATTGTAGCGAAGAATGAATAAAATAAAAGTTTTAAATTATCCAGCCGGGCTTTTACTTCATCATTCAGTAGGTTATTCAGTTGGGCCGCTTTTGAACGAGCTCAGATCAGCTCGTGGGCTCCTGAGTTTTTGCTGCTCGATGATAATTATCATCTTGCGTCATCACTCGGCATAAATATTTTATAAAAAATAATTTATCAAAATTTTATCGTCATAAATACTCCATCATCCGACATAATATTTATAATATTGATCTTCATACCCACTTCTATTTTTAATTTAATCCATAACAATTATTAAATTCTCTTCCGCAATCAATAATGCAAGATATATTAAATACGAAACCATCCAACAAAATGTTTTACATTCACAAGCTGAAATATAAATGCTTTGATACCCAATAATTTTTTAAATTCTGATATTTAATATTTTTTGTTTCTCATTATTTTAAATATTTTTTTAAAAATTATTTATACGATAAAACTCTCGATTTTCCGGGTGATGACACCAAAAGTGAGATAGCAAATTTATTATTTTTAAAAGCATTTTTTTTGTATCACCTCATCAGTAATTTTTTCGTTTTATCTCTCACTAAAAATTCCCTATCGGACTTGAAAATTTTTTCCCGCTTTTTTAAAAATTTCTTTCCATCGCCACTTCACTTATCCGCCATCTCATATCTCCAGGTGAAAATATTCAAAAATAAAAACCATTAATTCTTTTCATCTAAAATTACTTTCATAAATTCCAAGTTCTATAGGTCTGAGCCAATTTTTAGACAGATCGATTGATTAGAACAAGTCGTTGGTAATTAATAAAGAATAAGTGGCCATTTTGCCTCTTTATGCACTATTAGGCCCCTTTACTTGTCGCAAGTGAATTTAAGCCGTACGACAATTTCTTGTCAGCCAGTGAGTTGACTTTCAAAAATATTTCGGTCATAAATAAATCTTCAATGTCAAATTTCACATGCCTACAAAACCGTTTGATTGACCATCCGTTCAAACTCACCATCAAAGTGCAACGTCACCCCTCGTATCGGAATCATAATTTTGCGTTAACAAAAGTTGGCACTCCCACGTACTAAAAAAAAAATCTACCCGGTAAAAGTCAATTTACGAGAGTCTGCTGGACACTATTTAGCAGCAAGTGGAATGACCACTAACTTTTTTATATATTTTTAAAAATAAACCATAAAAAAAGGGATAAAGGTCGACGTAACAGTATGGGCATGAGCGTGTACATGCACAGCGACACTACTACTTAGATTTATATTATTTTTATCGTTTAATCTTTCTACAGCTCTATCCTACTTCATGCTCAGCTGTTTCTGGCTGATGATAAAAAGCATAAAAAAGTTACCAGAAAAAGGTGGTGAAGAGGATGAATTATTTTGCCTGGGTATAATATCTGAATTGAACGGCAGCTCGACGAGAACAAGACCGAGAATAAGTATAGAGTAGAATAAGATGGAGCAGAAGTAAACCAGACTACTCTCGAGTCTTGGACGTATTATATGGACTCTGACTCAATTCTTTGGACACAAGTTTCCCAGCATCGGCAGAGTTTCTCTGCACACCGGATCCCTGGTCAAGGTTCGATAGTAGAGCAAGAGCATTATACAGAACTCGCGAGTAGACGCTGAGGCCTATAAATTATACATGAACTTGGAGGTTCTGAAGCCGTTTCTCGAGATCTAGTGATACCTAGTTTTTGTTGTACGCGCAGAAAAGTCGATCAAGTCGATTACAAATTGTAAGTGAACTTGATAAATATTTATGATTACAACTCTGCTGGTTCTCGGCTCGGCTTTATATAGAAAACGGATGGAGAAACATATCATATATATACATGTATATATTTGTAATACTTGACTACTCGTCATCATTATTGATTTACTTAACAATTGTTATTCCGTTGTACATATAACTGAGTCAAATAATTTCATCAGCTATATACTTTACCTCGGAAGTATCCTGAGGACCCGGTTGCTCTGCTGGCACTTATCGATTATTCGCTGGATAGAAGCTAAAATTGAATTCTTGATTATATGTATTTTTATAACTGATAACTGGCGTTACCAAGACTCGAGATAACGTTTTTTATAGAGCTTGATAATGTTTTTTTTTAATGTACGGTGTAGGGCGGCGGATCTTAATTTTCTGGAGATGATGATTAGATAAGAAGTTAATGACTGGGTTTAGTACTTTTTTTTTTTGGATCGTTAATTTTTTGTTTGGTATGAATGTGAGGTATCTGGTGAGATGGAATATTATTTTTAATGTTAAAGATGATATTGATTGCCGGAAGGAATCTCATGATTGTGAATTGCATTAGAAATTGAGTTGTAAGAGGATCGTAGTTATGATTATTGATGACGGAGTATTTATGGTGATAGAATTTTAATCGAGGGGATGAATAGCTTTAGGTTGTTATTATATTCAATTATTTATTTTTGAATATTTGACTTGGTGATAAGATATGACGGATTAGTGAAGTGGCGATGGAAAGAGATTTTTAAGAAAGCGGGAAAAAATTTTTAACTCCGATAGGGAATTTTTAGTGGGAGATAAAACGAAAAATTACTGATAAGGTGATACAAAAAAAATGCTTTTAAAAATAATAAATTTGTTATCTCACTTTTGGTGTCATCACCCGGAAAATCAAGAGTTTTATCGTATAAATAATTTTTAAAAAAATATTTAAAATAATGAGAAACAAAAAATATTAAATATCAGAATTTAAAAAATTATTGGGTATCAAAGCGTTTAAATTTTAGCTTGTGAATATAAAACATTTTGTTGGATGGTTTCATATTTAATATATCTTGCATTATTGATTACGGAAGAGAATTTAATAATTGTTATGGATTAAATTAAAAATAGAAGTGGGTATGAAGATCAATATTATAAATATTATGTCGGATGATGGAGTATTTATGACGATAAAATTTTGATAAATTATTTTTTATAAAATATTTATGCCGAGTGATGACGCAAGATGATGATAATTATCATCGAGCAGCAAAGACTCAGGAGGCCACGAGCTGATCTGAGCTCGTCCAAAAGTGGCCCAACTGAATAACCTACTGAATGATCAAGTAAAAGCCCGGCTGGATAATTTAAAACTTTTATTTTATTCATTCTTCGCTAAAATTTTGCGTGGGCGAGTGTTTATTACTAATTGTCAATCAAGCATCAGTTTTTAGTTACATCATTATTTTTTCTCTATTTGGATTCATTTTTATCAAAAAATGCACTAATGGTAATAATAAAAAAAACGCTGATTAATCCTATCCGTGTTTTTTCAAACACGAAATGTGAATTTCATAAGAAGATTATGCTTTCTAGATATTCAATGTGCTTTCGCATTTCATTAGATTAAAAAAATGAAAAAATGAGAAACTCATAATCCAACAAAAAGTATCTACCCGAATGCGCCGGGTTTTCCACCAAGGAAATGATTTTATTCTAATTATTCATCTCTTTGTATAAATTTAAAGAATTCAAAATAAAAAAACAAGGAACCGAAAAAATGACGAAAGTGGAAAGTTAAAAAAAAAATTCAAACTCAAGCACAACTCGGCAACTTATTTTTTTCCCGCGCGCTATCCTGCATAAATTATAAATCTTATTAAACTTCGGAATCAAATGCTTTCACTAACTCCGCAGACTATCGAATCTTCGTTTTTTATTTTCGCGGCCATAATTCTCAATGGCTCCATATTATAATATATGCGTCAGGGGAGGTACGGAGTGTGTCGACTGGCTCGTTGAAAGAGTATCCATTTGGGTAACCCCGGCCATTTTCCTCAACAACTTTTGCCTGCATAAATGGAATTTCAAATATCCTTTTTTTTTCTTTTAATTTTTTTCTCTCGTTTTAAATTCACTGTGAGTAGACGAAAGTACTCTCTTGAGACTATTCTTATATCATGTGTGGGTAGATAAAAAACGCTCTTCTATCTCGGATAGAAAAGAGAAGTACCTTCGGGTCCAAGCGTCAGGAAAAACATTTTTACAAAAAGATTTACTTATCTTTTATTATTTTTAGCATAATTTAATAACAGATATTCCACTTTCGCTTATATATTTCTATATATATATATACATACACATATAAATTATGAAAGACTCAGTTATAACAAAAAAATGAATTTATTTAATGGTTATTTTTTTTCTTGTTTTTAAAATTTATGAGCCACTTCGGAATATACTTCACAATATACACTGACTACAATTATCGTTAAAGTAATTTATTTGTCGCAAAAATAATTAAAATAGTCATTTTGAGTAAAGGAAATAATTATATTTTTCATTCTTATGTATTTGTACCCTGTCACAATTGCTCTCTGTTACAATTGAGACATTTGTTCTTAAAAATAGGGGAGGGCAAGGCAAAATGAAAACAGGGAAAAAAGCACACTCTATTTATCTTGAATACACTAAATCTTCACTTGTCGCTTATATTTTTAAAAAATAAGACAAATTTTCAATTGCCATTTGAAATTAAATTTTTCCACTCTTCGGCTGCTCGAAAAAATATGAAAAATTTCATGCTCATATTTTTAATAAAAGTTAACAAGCTCACTAATCCCCGGATAAATTACGCTTATAAATATCATTTGAAATACATCTCGAGAGCAATATGAAATGTTATCTCGTGGTATGGTTGATGTAAGTCATCCGACAGTTTGTAACTCAGTGGGATTATATTTGTTAAAGTTTTATTATCAGCTGCTTATAATTTTTAAAAATAATTTCGCGTGAATATATGGAAAGAGAGCTCGTAATTATTTCCGCACTCGATATAAATGTCAAAATATCAAAGACCTAAGCTCACTTCATTAGTAACTTTTTTTATAATTAATATTTTCCGAAACTTCCCTTTGGAGTGAACTTCACTCCGAGGGAATTAAATAAATAAAAATTCCACTCCGCTCACTCCGGAATTTTTGACAGTATATTATTATCATATATTAACAAGATACTATATTAAAGTAAAATGAAAAAAAATGATAATAGAGGAAAGCTAATAAAATGGGCAAATATTAAAAAAAGAATAGCAGGCAAGAGTGGATTTTATATCCTTTGGCAAAGGAAAAAAAGTCGAGTATTATCATTCCATTATTGGCTCTAGAGTACTGACTAGTGCC
Source organism: Microplitis manilae (assembly GCA_030273425.1). Classification (NCBI taxonomy): domain Eukaryota; kingdom Metazoa; phylum Arthropoda; class Insecta; order Hymenoptera; family Braconidae; genus Microplitis; species Microplitis manilae. The sequence continues at coordinate 3,895,900 of CP092726.1, forward strand.
TATATCCAGTGATCTCCACAAAAGACGTAGATCAATACTATTCATACTTGACTCCTCTTGTCGTTTTGGAGCTGTTCCCATTGATCCTCTTGCACGGTATTACGGTACTGGTCCTCCTCCACCGTCCATTCTCGCCGGGCCTCTTCAATAAAGAAATGTGTATCTATATATTGATTAAATCTTTCTAACCTTGGCTTCTGCTGGTAGTCCCCGTGTCGGTGAGAACATAAAACAAATCAACCTTTTGTTTTTTTTCTTTTTTTTTTCGAGTCTATCGGAACGGCAAATAAAGAAAACTTTTATAATTTCCGTTTTTTTTTATCTCGCTCTCAAAACTAAAATAAGCAGCGTCTGTAAATTATGTGGTGGAATCATTCGTGAAGAAAATTAGATTTTCTTTGTAAATTATCCTACCATTTATTTTGCTAAAGATAAAAGTTAATCCGAGTATTACATACATATACATTTGTATGGACGAGAAACTTTTCTAATAGTTGTGAGTCACGATTCAATAAAATAATAATTTAGATTAAAAATAAAATAATAGCTGGGGGTAATTAGTAGTCTGAGTAAGCGCTGAAAGTAACGCGGATATGTAGATTTAAATGGGGCTGATTTAGTTTCTTTGCATGAGAGTTTTGGTGAAAAAAATATTCCCCAGTGAAGAAGTTTTTTTTTTTAAGTTGAAATCGATGGAAAAATTTTTTAATTCATTTATAAGAACAAATTTCTCATATTAATTAAAGTACCGACGAGTCGAGAAACAATTAACTCCAGAACAAAACTTTTTTTATTTTTAATTGATCCCGAATTTCAAATATATAGTTTACAAAGTGGTCACTTTCAACTTGGAGGATATAAAAAAAATATTTTTTAAAAGTTTCAAAAAAAATTTATGACTGAAGTTAACAGACAATTAATAATTTTCTGTTTCTTTTTTCAAATCAATTAAAAAAAAAAAACTAAAAATATGCACATGTTGAAAATGAAAAAAGCTACATGTGCAATTTTTTAAATATTTTTTTTTTCAATTTGTTGCTGCAAATTCATTTTAATAATAATAAACAATACAAATAGGGAATTATTTCTACAATGGTTGCATGATAGCTATACCGAATTCTCATAATCTCCTTACATCCCTACTTAGTAATTCCCGTGATTGGTTCCTGGATCTCAATAGTTCAACACAAAACAATTAAAATTTAACAGAATAGATTCAATTAAATGGAATTATAGTAGCGGATTGAAATTATGAAAGAGACAGAGTTCATTCACAGCTTCAATACAAAGCAATTAGTATCAAATAATTGGGTATAATAACTAATTGCCCCCTGTATATCGTGTTAATAATAACTTCGTTAACCTAAAAGACTCATAAGAAATAACAAAACATTAATTTAGCTTTCAAAAATTAATAATTATTATCATGCTAAAGTACATTATGAATTAAAAAAACCATGTCTTATTTTTTTTAACCATAAACGAGTTTTCCATTTCTTCAGTTTCTTATACATTTAATTTTAACGCCACGTAATTTAGTTTAGTCAGCACATAAAATATTTTAATTTTTCAATTTCACTAAAAATATTTTTATTGCCCATAAAATTTTTATTTTCCATAAAAAATTTCCATCAGTTTTTAAACTCCTCTAATTGAAAAACCCATTCCAAATTATAAATCACCAATTAATTATTTTCCATTGAAAATTTCCGACTCTGATTATACAGCCCACGACCACTCAGTCAACCCGAAATTTTTCCACCTGCAAAAAAATAAATTAATTTCCCTAAATATTATTTGTTCCACCAGAACTTCCGAGCCGCCTACAGCCAATAACTGTAAATAATTGAAGTTCGACAACTATGGTTTGTTATAAACTAATTCTCTCGCAATTAAAACCGCATCCGAATAACAAACGGCTATCAGGACAGGCAGGACCGAAATACGTTCAATTAATTGGAACAATTCAAACAATTCCAGATAATTAAGCGTCAATGCGATACAGATTGACTAAAGGATTAACCACAACTGATTAACATATATATCTCTAGGGTCATACCCACATAATTAACGGTAAAATTAAATTATGTTTACTTACATACACACATACTCACCCTACTCACACCCTACAACCGCTAATACGTCCACAAAACCCTCAATTACGTTCTTTTAGAGCAGAAAAAAAGATCTCTATTTATTATTTCCCTGAAAAGGGATTTAAAAGTATCAAAAGGAAATTTAAATTAGTGTCTATTCACAGATGAATAGCCTCCGCAGATCTGACACCGTAAAATGTTAACTAAAGTGTAAAAAATCCTCGTTTCTTTTCATTGCTTTAATTTAAACTTCAATGGTATTAAATTAGTCCACGTAAAAGACAATTCAACATTCATATTATTATTTTTATTAATCATCCGAAAGATAAATCAACGTCTTGTTCCGAAAAAGAAAAGTTTTATTTTGTTTTAAAAGCCAGAATCGTGTAATGTAAGAAAATATAAAAGCTTGACTCCCTCGTACTTAGGCTCCTACTCCAGTTCTACCTCAGCCTCAGCCTCAACTACTTCAACTTTTGTGTGCCGTAAAACCCTCAAGACTTCATCGGCTTTAAGCCAAATTTCCTGCACCAGTACTTACCTCGGTAATCCCAGTCGTTCGATGGTTTTAAAGGGCAGGGACTCCGAGCTTGATATAGACCGAGTTGGAGGAATCCATGACGTTAAAAAACTCTGGCATGAGTGAGAAAAAATACGGTTAAAAAATAGAGCAAGAGGGAACGGTAGTTAAAAAAAGGAAGTAGACAACCGGTAACAAAAAGAAATCAAACAAGATTAGGTACTTATGTAGCTCAAGGGATAAAAGTGACGGGCAAAAGGTAGTTTTTTATAAAACTAATCTGTTGAAAATAATAATAATGATAATAATATAAATGAATAGTTAAATGAGGTGAGTGGTTCAGAGCGAGCGAGTCGGGGAAAAGGGATGAAAAAGGTACCGGAACGGGCATTGATATGATTTATGTATACAAATAGTTGTAAATGTGCTTGTACTTGTTCTTGTCCATGTACATGAGGATGAGGATGCGAATGAGGACCGGGATGGGGAAGAGGATGAGAATGGGGATGTAAATGTGGACGTAGATGGATGTAGATGTGGAGGGACAGTGCCCGCATTCGCATTGACTGGGAATTATTTCTCTTTGGATTTCGGTCGCGTAGTATTAAACAGTATCCCAAGGGTCGGCTCGTTTATTTCCCGCAATGACTTGAAGCTAAATGCCACTGCTGCCATTGACAATTGCATTAAACTATTGATTTTAGGTTCATAGGTTCATGGGTTTAAATATAAAGTGTTGGTTTAGAGGACTTTTAGACGAGTTGAGCAATGCGAGGGAATTGGGCGGAAAGTGGTTGCGGGTGGATTTTAAATTACGGGTTTTATTGTGGATGTGTTGGGTGATGGTATTTAAAAGTGTTGGCTGTGTAACTGAACAATCAGTGGAGTAAAATTAAAATGGTTTTGCATTAATAAAGTGTGGGCTGAGGTATTTTCTGGATGGAGGCCAGAATTCGTTTAGGATAGCAATGCTGAGAGCTGAGGATTGAGGACGACGGGCAGAGCCCAGAGGACGGGTAGAGAGTAGAGGGCGGAGGGATTTGACTCTTCTATTTAGAGAATCCATCACTCAGTGTGGGTATGCGGGGCAATTGCTTGAATCTAGGAGGCTAAGTACGTATACACACGTCAAATCCAGAGTACGGTCATTAACTCGTGTCTGTCAACTACGATCTCGATTTATATTGAACAATAAGCCGGTACTCGGCTCTAGCTCTATACTCAACCTGCACTGGGATATTTTATTATATTATAAATTATTTTATTATAAATGCTAATCAGGCGCAGTAAGCCGGTCATTAATCTTCCCTTTTTCAGTTGGTTGAATTTTTTGTCGGACACGATTTATTTACGGTAAATATTTTATTTTTTATGATTCAAATTTCATTTTTAAACAAGTTTTTTATTTTATTCAATAATCGATTCAAATTTATTGCATTCGAGCTGACAGTGGTTATTGAGGTACAGGTTCAAGTTAATTTAGGGAAACTGGAGCAACATGAGACGGAACTCTGTAAAAAAATATATTCAAATTTTTTTTTTTTTAAATTCAAGAGTGACCATTTTATCCCAGTTGTTGAACCTCTCCCATTTGTAGTAAAAAATTTTTTTGAATCACTGAATTTTCGTTTTTCGAAATTAGGTCTTTTTTGAGGTAGAAAAAAATTCCTCGAAATTTTGATTCCATTTTAAAATTACCAGGATTGTCGATTTAAATATTCGATGGATCGGATTAAATACATCTGGAGTTTTAAATCGCATTGAGTTTTTCAAAGTGAAATTTAAGTGTCAATTATACTGTAGCTTAAAATAAATTTTTAATTTCCTCGTCGTCTAAAAAACTAATGACGTGTTAAATTTTTTGAGAATTAAATAGATGAATAAATTAATTGGACGTGAAATTAACAGGAGAATAAATATTTCAAGGAGCGTGTGTTGTATCTGTTCCAACGTATGTATAATTAATTCGGGTCGTGCAGAATATATAGGAGACGTGGTCAAGAAAAGGGAATATTCCTTGCGGTTTCGGTTTATCTGGGTAACATGCAGATGTACAAGATTGTAAATTGTAGATTGTATATTGTATACATAACACACTGGATTTAATTAATTTAAAGTCTGTATGGGATTTTGATCAAGAGTTACGGAATTGTAGAATCAACGAGGCGTAATTCTGAATGAAATATTGCGCTACGTTATTTTAACAATTAAAAGTGATTTAATATTATTCTACGTTTTGAGTTCGTGTGTAGGGCAAGTACGTTTGTTATTGTTATGTTAAAATTTTACGAGGGACTGGGGATATATAATATGCAAACATATTATTTAAGTTCTGTTAGAGTTTCGCCAAAATATATACAAGCTTGTTTATTGAGTGATGAGCAAACTTAACTTTGCTAATTGTGGATCGCGAGCTTATTTACCGAGCATAGAAACCAGGGATAGTTTTTTGTTGTCGCTCAATGGGATACAAATTTGTTAACATGCTTACGAATGCATATTTTGAGGTACAACACGACTTTATCTTCATCCAGCAGCTATCTATCCCAGAAAAATCATGCTCCAAGTATGCGGTACCGCATTTGCCCTGTGAGGATAAGGTAGGATGAAATTTTTACCCTGATAGTCAAGCTGATACCAAGCTAGCTACCTCCTGCAGCAACTTGTCACCAGGTTGGCTGCAACAATTGGCATTTCTATAAATTGATGGCAACTAGTGGTCAACTTTCTAAAAAAGTTAGCATTTCATTAGTTGATGGCAAATTGGTAACAACTTGTAGTCAATAGTTAAGAAGGCTGAAGTTGCCATCAACTTGATCGCAACTAGACACTAACTTTCTGACAAAAATCTTGCTATCAGCTGATACCCTAGGGTACTGCTGGTATATACTTTTATCTACCGTTGATAAGTTCCTAGATAGCCGGTGAAGCTCAAAGCCTACAGCCAAATTGCAGTTTGCTAATAAGAAAATTTTTTGGAAAAATTGAAGGCAACGTTTCGTCAACTTACGGAATGCCACACGAAAAAAAATAGGGGCTGCAACAGGACGCCGCCTTGTCGCTGCAACAGGATTTCGTCTTGTTAATGAAACAGGATTTTCCAAGTGCAGCAACAGGACATGTCCTGTGGGGGCAACAGGACGAAATTCTGTAGCAACAGATATTTCTTTTTCCGTGTAGGATATCTCTAGGATTCAGAGAAGCCTTCTGGACAAATGGTAGCACATAAAAGTAAAGAAAGATAATTTTATTTATAAAAACATTTAATTCTTCAGTAATTAGTTTTATTGTAATAAAAAAAAAATAGTTAATTAAAAAACTTGATTATAGAAAACAAGCAAATAAAAACAAAAATTGGATTACAGGATCGATAACCCGCAGAGTCCGGTGAGGCGATCGTTTCATTGGCTTGTATTTTCTTATTGTCATGGTCGTCATGGCTGTCATGGTAAGCAGTGATGGCCATCGAAAATCCCGAATAGTTGGTCGGTTTTTCGCTAAAAAATTTAACAACAAGTGTCCCTCCGTCCACGTGCGTTTTTAAGTTTTTGTGAGACCCGCAGTATCGGCCGATAAGGGAGGACGTAAAACTCTCACCGTCCCGTATTTCCAGGAAGTTACTTTTACAGGTTCTGGTGTCCTCAAGATAAAAGTAGTAGAATTGTAGACTCATTTTTTGGTCCTTCGGGGTATTGAAAGTCCAAGTGCACTGAACGTTTCGCTCATAATCGTAAGGATAATTCGGTGATTCTAAGTAAACTCTAGTGTTTTTTATTTCAATATCGCCGCCGCATAATTTGTAATAACTCGCCGTAAACCCATAGTCACTTTTTTTACCACTTGTTCGGACATATGTCACCAGCATGCGATTGCTCAAAGTAATTAAAGGCTGCGTCATACTTTCATTTCCACAAAATCGACCTAAAAAAAAATTTATAAATAATTCTTAATAATTTTTGATCATTTTGCAGCAGGACTCTAATTTCGTAGTGACAAATTTTTTTACTATGGGCCAAGAAATTTTTTATTTTTATAGTCAGCTACGTGACCACAAATCGGGACTAGAATAAATATATTTGCAAAATTTCGATTTTTTTGACCAGACAAAAATTCAGATTAAATTAAAATTTTGAAAATTTGTTGTTTTTTACTAGAGCTTACAGATACAGGGGCCAATTTTCATATCACCCTGTAATGAAATCGCAAAAACTTATTTACTTCTTTCTGAAAAAAAAATCCAGAGCAAAAAAATTTCACCGAAATTACTAGAGTCTGCCGATGAATTTTATAGAGCGAATTTTGATTAATTACCCAAAAGAGGACTTCCGCTCCAGTATCCATCCCTAACTTCCAAGTAATCTGTTGTGCAATTAATTGACTCGTAAATATTTAACGACTCAATGTTTAGAGCGATTCGCTCTCCATGCGCGCCAGATATTCTCCATTCGCATGATTCCTCAGCTTCTATCAGTGAACTATTCGAATAAATTTCTGTATCGAAAGTTCCAAAAGTACCATTTATCGCTTGTAATGTTTTTCCACACTCTGCATTAATTAATAACTCAAATTATCGTCTATTTTTATTTAAATTTTCTAACTATTCAGTTCTTTACGTACTAGGACATTGATAAAAAATATCTTTTACTTCTTGTTTGTTGCGCATTATTGAATTTTTGGATGTGTTTTCATCAAAATGTTCTGTAGTGTCATGCTGGGTACCTGCATTGAAAAAAATTTATCTATTAATTGAAATCGAGAATGATTAATTTAATGATATCCGATCTGGTAAATTAACCTGTCGCATTGGTAAATTTATTGTCTTCCGAAAGTTTATGGTAAGAAAAACCTATGGCGTGACCCAATTCATGGACGATGGATTCGTAGCTGCAACTTTTGTCAAAGTTTATGGAATTTCTTCCTTCTTGATATTTACCGATTGATGGGCTACAGCAGCTGATAAATTAAATTTTATTGGCAATTGTTAATAATTATGAATTTAGTCTGAGATTTTTAGGTTTAAAATTTTTAAAGGGTCAGCCGGTGAATTTTTTATAATTACCGGAGCCGGTGTAAAAAAATCTGGGTCCTGAGCCCTAAAACTTCCCGCTCAAGGAGTACATGGGTCTGGGATTGTTCTAGGACTTGAAAAATTATTCTTCTTCAGAATTTTATAATATTTTACATTGAAAAAGTCTCAAAAATCATGTCGGATAATCAGAAGGTAAAATGAGAAAAAAAATATCAAATTGATAGATAGAGCAGATGACTAGGACTTCAATCATTTTTTTCTTCTAAAATTTTTCATTATTTTACATTGAAAGAGTATCGGAAATGATGTTAGATAATAATCAAGATCAAATAAAAAAAAAATCTCCGATGGACACATAGGCAGAAGCCTAGACACTTTCCATAACACATTTTTTTTTCTAATTTTTATGCGTGGATTTTTTTTGTACATTGATTTAACACCGCTCTTTTGACTGTAAACGAATTTCGCGGGAAAATTTTTTTTATACAGTATTTATAAAAAATGATAAAAATTTGGTGACAGTAAAGCTTCGCGTTCGAGGTGTGCAATACTATCATATTAGAATCTATTGTTTTACCTGCAGTTTGGTGATGTGGTAAAAAATAAATAACTGGGATTTAGACCTCTGACGCTCTCAATGAATTGAACACAAGTTATGTTCTCCCAGTACTTAATAGCCCGTGTAATCAACCTGCGTTGCTCCCCAACAAAATTTTTCCTTATTCCGTAGGGAATAATTCCTTGATCCCAAAGACGTTCACTCTTTATTAAAATTTCTTTGCTTTCTATTGCCGTCAAGTTAAAATCTTCTTTTCTTTCAAACTTCTTTGCTACCCCATGTCCATGTAAATTTATCATCAAACCCAAAATAAAAATTCCGACACTGAAAGCACTTGAAATCCCGTTCATTGTTACTTTTATTATTTAAATTTATTTACTGTGCCCAAAAAAAAATCTATTTCCTCACGATATTTTTCACGCCCGATCCGCTGATGACTAGAGAACTAGTTTGGTACTGAGTAATTAAAATAAATATCTACATATTTAATTTGAGATTATTTTAATAAATGAAAAGTATTTATGTCACATGATAATTTATTGATTAATTAAATAAATAAGTATTCAAAACAATTAATCATTAGCTTGAGGCTGAGTTTTTAATCTCAAATAAATTATCAAATTAAACGCCGCTAGTCCTCAGAATGCAGATCGAAGGTCTAGCGTTCGAGCCCGAGGCTCGGCCTGCCCCAGTTTTTCATGCTGCGATTAAATCTTAATAACTTTTACTCTCAATTTATTTATTTCAAAACAATTAGATATAATTACAAGACACAAATAAATAAACAAAATTATTTTTCATTTTTTATTTATTACAATTTTAACTATTGCTCATTAATTCACATAAATACTGACAAAAAATTCATTTATAATAACGAAATAAAATTTTAATTAATTCCATTACAATAAATATCGACTAGATAAAATAAAAGCTGGGCAAAATGGGCCATAAAAAATTTTTAAAAATCAAAATCAGCCTAAAATTTTTGTTTCAATAATTTAGCAAATTGTTTAGACGCTCCATTTTACCCCTAGTTTTCTTAATAGCGAGTCATAATACAAATAAATAATTAAGTGACTTAAAATTATAAATACTAATAAAAATAATCACGAAATTTTTCTGCGGCCTATTTTGCCCCGCTCACTCGGATCGCACTTTGACCAAATAATTAAAAAAAAATTATACTATTATATTTATAACTTTATACACTAGTTTAATACTCGTCAATGACTGGGGCGCAATAAATAATAAAGTCTACACCTCGACACCTACTTGATGTTAAAAATTATTTTTAAAAATGTCTCAACGGTTGGACGGATAATTGGTGTTTTACAATTAATTTTAACCTGGCAGTCATTAACATCATCATCAAATAGAACATTTATTGTCACAAATAATTTATAATAATTAACTATAAACTTCAATCAATTATTTTATAATTTTTTTGCGCTTCCCCATCACTTCGTCATTATTCGTAATTATTAATTATTAATTATCATTATTTATTAGTTTATCTAATGTCATGTCTAGTTTCAGCTCTCGACTTGAGACCTAAAAAAAATAAATTTATTAATTAAATAAATAACTAATGAGAGAGCAATTAGAAAAAAAAATTCTTACGTGCTGGCTTCTTCTATAACAGTAATAGCTCGGTTATTAATTGGAGCGGGCATTAAAAGCCATTTAGATTTAATATCGTCCTCGTCGAGGAGAGTTTGGCTAGTGGAGGGCCCGGCGGGTGGGTTGCCATGAATACTCTTGGAGCGAGCTAATGACCATTTGCGACCCTTGCGGTCCATTATTATCGGCATTTCGGCAATAAGATTGTTCTCGAACTCGGACAGCATTAAATAATTTTCCACTTTATTGCAAGACGTTATGCAGTCCCCGATGTACTCGATGTCATCCAGGATATTGTCAGGCAAATCCATGTCGGCGATGCCTTCCTCGGATATACAAGTCAGCTCGGGCTTGTCGACGCTCAGTTTATTAATCGCCTCACCTTAATTAATTAAACAAACGGAGTATGTTCAATAATTTATTTTATTTTTTTTTTTAATAATCGGTGAATTATTACCGAGAGCTGGTGAGTGCTCGGCGTTTGGATTAAATCCCATAGCAGTTGCGCCGGGTGTGTTATCATTTTCAGCTTCGTGATTAAATGATAGCCCCCGTTTTTTTTGGCAATTTGAATTACATGTGTGCTTAATGCCGTTCGATTTACCGCTTCGGTGTTTCGAGAGGTTGCGTTTGTGTAAGTCGATGAAAAATAACGTAAAGCTACCGACTAAAACGCAGGTTGAACTAAAATAGTAACCGGCTTTATTGCCAAAACTTATATTTATGTAACCTGTAATATAATTTTTTTTTATTAAGGTAACAAGTTCGGATATTGATTCATTATCGATCTCGCGGTAATTTCATTAATTAAAAAAATATTCATTTAATTTTTTAATCGATACAAATCTGCTACGACTCTATCAAAAAAATCTAGGTAGGATTTTATAGGAATCCACAGAAATCCATGCAGGAAAATATGGATTTACAATACGGATCCATGGGGATCAATATAAGAAAGTACGGATTTATATAAAAATTTCTGTAGGAAACTATGGATACCTGAATTCCCATAAAAAAAAAAATATATACAGGAACTTGAATATATGAGTTCCCATGTTAGAAATTCATATGGGAATCTGAGTATCTGGATTTCTATGCGAAAATTTTTATATACATGGTAAACAATATATGAATTCACATAAGAATCAAAACTGAGTTCCCATTTGGATTTTTTCATGGTGTAGAATTCCATGGAAACTCACGTAAGAATCTATATAGGAGTCTATGCTGAATTCCTATAGAAAACCATATGGGAATCCATCCGAAAACGCCATGTGGAATTTCCATGGGAATCTAAGCTGGATTTCCACGTGAATTTTTTTTTATGGGGAAAATATGTATCGATTTAATTTTAATTCGAGATATTGATTTTATTTTGACTCAATAATTTTTTTTTAAAACTTGATTCCAATTTTAGTATAAAAAATTTTAGTATATTAATTATTGATCTTTCCCACTCCCTGTAACTTTTTCCATAAAAAAAAAATAAAAGTAATTTATACCTGAAATAGGAACACCAATGGCTATAGGAATAGCTTGGGAGCACTGGACAAAACCCCAAGTGCGTACAAAATTCCGAGCGCGTACACGTTCGTACGTGTACATTTTCAAGCTGTAATGATACCCGCCGCAGAAGATCCCGTAGATCCACGTGAACATGACGTATCCGTAGTAATTTCCATGGACCGTAGTCAGCGCCAGTATGCAAATCCCACAAATGAATATCGCCGTTTGCATCAGATATTGCCGCGCTATCCGACACTCGACGTTCTGCCTTATCACCAAAAGACCGAACGTCACGCAGCCGACCGTCCAGCCCAGTCCCAAATACGCCTGCAGCAAGATCACCATGTCTCCCAATCCTTCCTCTTCGATTTGGTGCGCCTTTAAAAAATATTTGTTTTTAAATTTCATTTGCAATCAATCAATCAACTAATCAATTAAGTCACTAGTGAAATTACCAAATAAAAAATTGGTGTGTTTATTCCAAACGCCGAAATTCCCGTAGACAACAACAAAATTCTAACAGTTTTACTTTTCAATGTCGCGAAGTCTAAAATCGGCGGCCGATCGTCGACTTTATTTTTTTCTTTTATTTTCCGCTTTTGAGTTTTCAAATGCAAGATAGCGCGTCGCTGAGGGTGATAAAGAGAAGCGCTTCGGTAAAATGTCCCCAAAAAAAATGTTGAGAAGACGGTCACCGTGACTGCTTGTAGTCCTAGGCGCCACCCAATTTTTCTGAAATCAATAATAATTATTATTTTTTTATTACTTTTTAAAAATTTGTTTTAATTGAATAACTCTGTTATCGCGTACAGTAATAAACATAAATATTACCCGATGATGGTTTTGATAAATGCTGACATGATAGCGATACCCAAACCACTTCCTGATACGATAAAAATCTCAACGAATTCTCGTTTCCGTTTGAAATATTGGGCTACCATAAGAGTACTGCAATCTCGTGTTATTCCAACTCCTACGCCTTTATTTGTTTATTCGAGAATGTAATAAATTAGTTGGGGAGGATTAATAAATAATAAAAATGCGGAGGCTGCTTTTTGGAGTTCCCGCGGTGTCTTACCTACGATGGCGCCGTAACTGAAGAAAAGCTGATGGAATTGTGTGGCGAATGAGGTGAACAAACATCCCAGAGCTGTCACAAGACCCCCGAGCACTGCTGTCACTCGTGTACTTTTTCGCCGACAGATCCCTATTGTGACAGGGGAAATTAATAAAGCGACGCCTGTTGACATGGCGCCCAACCATCCTGTAATCAGAAAATAATTTTATGTCTAAATAAATTTTTTCAAGGGGTCAAAGTTTCTTTTTCTTTTTAGGGGAGGAAATAACAGAAGGGAAAATTTCAAAACGTTATATATACTCTTGGAATAAAGTAATTTAAATGTAAAAAGGGCTTTTGTTTAGACAGGATACTGAATACATTTTAGCGCTGATCGAGTGTCATATCTCGCAGCTTAGACCCATATTTACGCCACTGCGCGGACGAAACGTCCTCGAGATATTGCTATTACATTTTTCTGAACGTGTTTATGTTTATATACTTTTTGGGAGTTGTAAATTTTAGTATTATTTGGGAGAGTTTTTTCAATTTCCGGGTTAATTAAATTTTTATTTTATATGAGGAAAAAAATTTTTGCGACTCGATTTTTATAGCTCACAAAAAAAAAATCAAAGGATGTTTACTATAGAACTTTTCAAGTTAATGGGATGGTGAGTCAACACTATCCCATGATGGATATCATCAATTCTGTTATACCAAAGTGTCAATCATTTTTGAATTTTCGATTGACAGGTAATGTCAAATTCTTATGATTGGAAAAAAATTACCGATAAATGCAAGAGAATTTATTACATAGGCAGAAATATTTTGTTTCCAAAAATCGAATTTTAAATAATTTTTATGATTTAATTTTACACGCCATATTTATTAAATTTCAAAAAAATTTTTTTTTTAATTTTTAAAGCTGTCCCATTTCACCTCAAAATGGAAAAAAATTATAGACATTTTGTCTTATTTTTTATAAACGAAATTGCAATAGAATTTAATGTTATTAAGATCAAAAATTCATTTTATTTCAAATGTGCAGTGAAAAAAAAATAATAATTTGTAAAAAAAAGATATTTAACGCACCTACATCTAAGTAAGTCCGTGAATAATTTTTAATAATTTCTATAAACCATATTCCAGCAGCACCATGAACACCCGTCGCTATTATTTCAATTAAGACACTCACAGTAATTATAATCCATCCCCAATTACCTTCTGGATAATAATGTCTTATGACAAATTGTGATTCACGTCTACGAAGATTGAATAGTTAATTAAGAAAAAACAAATAATTAAATATATTTATCAACAGCAGTAAATAATAAAGACCGTCAGTATTTTTTTGTACCTCGGTAGTGCATTATCTTTATTATCTCTGTCATCACGTTCATCACAGACTACATGTTCATATTCAGCGGAGCCGAGATCACCGGAAATAATACCACTGTCATCAGTGCAGACCGGAAGTTGTTGAATTTCATTCATCTCGATTCATAAATCAGTTAGTGATATTATAAACACTTTTTTTAAAAATTATTTAATTTAATAAATAAATAAATTTTAATTTGAAACTCGGCAGTGAATATATGAGCAAAAAAAAAATGATTGATAAATAAATTTTTTATAAATGACATATATTTGACCATCATCATAAGGTGTCCAAATACGTACTGAACCCAACGATGAAGTAGGTAAGCCGCAAGCTCAAGACTAAAGAGGGGAATATAATAAATTGACCAATGAAAAGACAGGATTTACCACGTGGATATTATAGCTCGTAGGTAATTCGCTTTAAATTATTTATTTATGGGCATATAAATATATATATAAATTGAACTGGACTTGCAATTCACTAGAGTTCCAAATAATTAATTATTCAAATATTTCATTATTGGTAACTACTTGTGGTAATTTATTAATTAGGTATAAATATTTTCTCAATAGAAATTGTTGTACTTTGGCAATATCATGAGAATATATATATCAAATTGGTCGAATTTATTTATAACGAATTTGAATTTTTCTTTATCAATTCGCGTAACAGAAATTTCAAAATATTGAATTTTTTTATTTCTAACTCGGAAAATGATTTTGAGGGATTTATGTTCAAGTATAGTCAGATATGAGTTTCTATATGATTATATATGATCTTGAACTTGATCAGACATGATATCAGATATAGTCATATATAAAATTATGCGTGACTATTTATAACCAGATAGAATTTTGCTCCATATCAGATCAGATGTAAATGATATATATGATCATATATATCATATAAATCATATATAACAGAATGTATGGTCATGTATAATCAGATAAGGTCATGTTTTGTATCTGATCAGATATAAATAAGACATATCGTCATATATGATATCAGATTCAATCATATATAGAAAAATGTATAATCAGATAAGGTCATGTTTTGTATCTGATCAGATATAAATGAGACATATCGTCATATATGATATCAGATTCAATCATATATAGAAAAATGTATGATCATGTATAATCAGATAAGGTCATGTTTTGTATCTGATCTGGTATAAATAACATTTATTGACATATATGATCATATATGATATCAGATACAGTCAGATATGATCATACATACAATTATAGATGATCGCGTGTAATCAGATAGGGCCATGTTTTGAATCTGATTAGGTATATAAATAATAATTAATCGTCTTATATGATATCAGATACAGTCAGATATAATCATACATAAAATTATAGACGATCGCGTGTAATCAGATAAAGTAATATTTTGTATCTGATCAAATATGAATAATCATATACTGGCATATATTATTTTATAAATTTTTTCGTAAAATTTGACTCGAAATTTAAGTAAACTAAAATTTTTCACTTGATATGATTAGAATCGAAAATACTGTAAATAATAAATAATCTTCTATAAAAGTAAATGTTCCTGTCTATTCGAAGCCGAAATACTCAATTTTATTTACCACAAATAAAAAAGGATTAGGGATATTATGATTTATTGTAGTGTAGATTTAGATCAAGATCTTGCTGAGTTATTCGGCAGAATGGTAGGTTCACAATAATATTTGAGTATCTTCAATATGTTCATGGGAAAATAAAATGATACATAATATATCGAAGGAAGATTTTCTGTTAGCAAATTAATGATGCACCCCGCTAACATATTATTTCGCGTATATCATTTAATAGGTTTCATTAAAGTGAGTAATATGAGGTAGGGGAAAAACGTGATGTTGATGGAAATAGCGGCAGCAGGTATGACAAAAGAGTGTCGTAATATTTTCGGGATGAAAAGGGTCGTAAAAAAAAATGTCTAGGCTTCGTATCTACACACTGGATCATCATAAAATTTTTTATTTTCATTTATATATTTTTTTTTCCACAGTACACACAACATTACTTTATGGCCTGAGTTTATTGTTGGTTTTTTAAATCAACATTTTCATGGCAATTTTCATTCTAAAAATCACTAATGATTCAAAATTAATTTTTTTTTGGTTCTTCATTTCAAAGCCAATCAGAATTTTGATCCAAGATATCTTTATCGATACTAAAGATAATCGATCGTTGTTTGTACTCATTGGAAAGAAAATTTAATCCTCTACAACTTTTGTCTGATTAAAAAATTCTCTAAACTCAACAGTTTTCAAGTTACAACCATTTAAAGCCAGAGCCAAATTTCGGTTTTCAATTTTTTAATTGACTGAGTGTTTAATTAGCCGTAACACTGAAACGGTTGATTTAACGACATTTTTTACTGATACTAAAATTGTAGACAACAAAATTTCCTTTCCAAAAACCATACATGAAGTGATATTATCTTATATATTTATATAGATATTGTCCATCGAAATTTGGTGTAATAAAAGTTTCTTAAATTTGAAATTATTTAAAATTTGATTCGATTCGATTTCGTAACAAATGCTCATTGTAGTGAGATAAGTCGCCTAGATTGAGTGATCTAAAGTACTGATACAAAAAATGAGACTATTACTGATTACGGACTATTAAATATATTAAAAATTCAGCAGCTCAATTAAATCGCGATCGCTCATGACCGCGGGCATTTATAAATATTAATTCCTGTTAAGATTAAACTAAGAATTAATTAACTGTATAAATAAAGGAGAAGCGAAAAAATGCGTTGAATAAATTAAATAAAATAGCTAGAAGCTAAATAGACACGCCTACGAATCTCAATTATGAGGCGAGACTTGAAATAAAATGATCAAGTTGATCCCCCGGGACTTGTTAATTTTTGTTTGTATCTGCAGAGTATGCGGTTGCAGTAAAGACAAAAAAATTAAACATTGACGATACAAAAGTTTTCTTAGAAAGAAAATTTGTATGGAAATGAGAGGTTGCTGTCGCGGTGAATGTACGCAGCCAAAAAGCTCCATGATAAAAAAAAAAGTACTCCATGTAAGTGAAAATACATTTTTTCTTTTAGTTATTTACTTACATGGTTGCTCAGAAAATATTAAATTAAAATGATGAAAAAAATTTATCTTGGTTTGCTGACGCTTGCAAACTGGTCTACTTTGCCATAATAACTATTTAGTATTAATATGCTAGCCTTTAATATAAATATTGGGTCTCCTAAATAGGGCGCAACCATTATTCAAATAATTCCGATAGCACTTACGGTAATTGAATATTATTTCAAGGCTCTGGGTCTGAGTTATTTAACCACCTGCTGGATAAATATTAATTTAGTGTTCGATGTTTATTATTGGCCTGATGAAATTGAGAGTTGATTATTAAAAAGGTTGTGACTAATTTTTCACTGAATGCCCTATGAGCGACAGGGTGAGACGAAACGATGAAAGCCGAGTGATTTCTTGGGTCAGTAGGTGGATTTTGACACGCACGTGAAGGTCAAATGGACATCTTATTAAGCCGGAGGCGGGAAGGTTTAATTTTTTTAAGAAAAAAAAATTTTTGTCACGTTTTTGTTACAGTGGTACTTTCATTAATATTTTAGGTGTCACCAAGTTTTAGTAAAGTGTGTTATTATTTAAACGCGGAGTGAACATTCCGAAGGGAAATTTTGGAAAATGTTAATTATAAAAAAAATGACTAATACATAGTGAGCTCAGGTCTTTGATATTTTGACATTTATATTGAGTACGTAAATAACTACGAGCTCCCTTGCTATATATTCACGCGAAATTATTTTTAAAAATTACAAGCAGCTGATAACAAAACTTGAGCAAATATAATTCCACTGAGTCACAAACTGTCGGATGACTTACATCAACTATACCATGAGATAACATTTCATATTGTACCGAAATATAAAATATTTCCATAAAAACTATGTCACTATAGCTATTCAATAATTTAATATCTTCACTATGTATTATATATATGAAATTATAATTTAGTGAGTTACTAAAATATTTTATAAATTAAAAACATAATATTTTAAGTTTAATTATTAATATCTGAATGAATTATTTATTGAAATAATTATGTTTCTAATTAACAGCTGTTTCTATTAAATATAAATTTATTTAAGTATTAAAACTTCGGACCGGAGTGAATGCGAATTGAAATAAAATCCGCGACGCTCCGAAATCACTCCGCCCATAAAAAAAATCCCTATTCACTTCACACGCGGAGTAATTTTTTTATAACTCCGGAACTCCGAGTGACGGAGTGAATTCAGATTGAAATAAAATCCGTATTCACTCTCGATTCATTATTACCTATTATTAGATATATTTTCATTAAATTCAATTAGTGGTTCAAAATTCATTATCTATTTATGCCTTTTCTTACGACAAGCGGAAATTTAATTTCAAATATCAATGGCCATAAGAAACATTATTGCTCTCTTATTCCGTTGGTATCGGTATCCTACGATTTTTTTTAATTAACGCGAAAATAAATTACAACAATAATGACGCTCGTTACAGCTTTAGCAACCGGTCTTAAGCTATTAAACTTCAAAGTACATACGTATAACATTTCAAATGTAATTCACTTTTTGTTCAATTATAAATTTCAATTTCTAATATCTTAAAAAAAATCAAATCGTCAGAAAAAGTAATTAAAATAATTTTAATAACCTTAAAAAAATTAGTTTCGAAATTTCCATAAATTTCCAACTATTTAAAAAATTAACAAGAGTTTGAAAAATTGAAGGAAAAAAATTTCTCAAAAATAAACCAGCCTGCATTTTTTCTGAAAAAAGTCTTAACAGTAAATTACGTTTTCCGGAATTCATAAAAAAAAAATTCTTGAGTACCCAACTTGTCTCACAATACCCCATTTTACTCAGCCCTCCGAATTATTTAATTTTTTTTAAAATTTTTGAACTCTTTCTGCACCGCATTCTTGAGCGATATATTATTTTTCACACTTTATACCGACGTTAGCAGCTCGGCGACGTGATTAACAACTTGATATAAATTATTCAGCGGTCAGCATACGAGCAAGATTAATGAGACATTTTATTTTGCGTAATAATAATAAAAAATACCGTCTATTATAGTAATTATTATTATAGTAATTATTTAAATGAATATATTTTTGAAGAGTTTGAGCTACTGAATGATCATTAAAATCGCCAGGTTATTTATTACAGACTGACAATAAACCAATAAAATATATTGAAGCGCTTATGGATTAAACATTTTCCCGAAATAAATATAGTGAATCTGATGTCCGCAAATAAAGTTATTACTTAATTTGATAGAGGATGTGATAATTCAATAAAAGAGAAACGAGCGTCCGGTGACATAAAAAAAATAAGTTTGTTACTGTCGTAAATTTAAACACCGAGTCGCACTAAGTCATCAGTCATGAGTTTTATTGCACACCTACATAGAGCAAACAAATTTTATCGACTTGCAACACTTTTTAATATTTTTTAAAAATTTTTTCAACACTTACACACTCAGGATGTAGCAATGTGCACTCAGTTTTTTAATAGCTCCAAAAATATATGTTACTTATTGCTGCGTTTCTGGTTTCCGTTTGTCGATAGCTGGGTAAAAAGAGTTTATAAAAATTATCGTGCCAATGAAGTAAGAGGAAGTGGAAACCTAGTACGTATTTTTCAAATAAATCCGATTTTATTTTTTGTGAATAATTTATTTATTTAATAATTAAATATAAATTTTTAAATTAATTTTTTTATCACAAATTTAGCTTTGGATTTATTTTTATAGTGAGAGTAATTTTTGTATTTTTTGGGGGGTAAAATGGGCAGCTTACTGAAAGTTAAAAACAAAAATTCAAAATTAGGTATTTATTTATTTTTTTTTTCAAAAAAACCGTAAGATAAAATTTTTGAAAATAATATTTTTTGAGTAGCAAAATTTTTCGAAATCATTTAATTTATTTAATGTCCATGTACGTGTAAATTTAAATTCAGAAATGGTCAAAAATAATATTTGGATGTCAAATTTCGACATAATTTTGAAAAGGAGATAAAAACTTACAAGTTATCGTATCCTAAACATTTCAAAACTTCAAACCGTGAAATTAAAAAAATAAACGAAAATTCTTAACAAGATGAAGTGTTGAAAAAAAAAAGCGAGTGAGATTTGCGGGAAAAATGTTGTCATTTAAATTAAGATCAATAAACAGCAAATGTTTTATAGTAACAACAATAATAAAAATATATAACGTCTGGTGTTGTAGTTCACGCTGTTTTATATTTACGGATATTTGTGAAAAAGTTTTTCGTCCACAATCCTCGGGTCCATGGCCTAGATAACGTTTCAACTGTAACGTTTCCCTCTTTCTCATTTTCGCCTCCTACTGATAATTCTCATTCTTTTTTCTGTCCCGATCGACCCGGGCTTGTATTACTAGTCGAACAAAACTACCGATACAACTTTAAGGATATAAAAAAGTATCATCATTTCTGTAACTGTTACTATTATTGTTCGTAAAACGTTAAACTTATTTATCTACAATTAACCTGATTTTTTTCCGAAATCATTTCATCATTGTTTTTTAATCTCCATTTCAAAAATATTTTGGCATTGCGACTTTTAAAAATCACACGGGTGATTCCTAAGACTGCCATAAGACTTAAATATAAAATGATCCGCTGATAGTAAAACGATCAAAATACGGGATTACATTTGAATAGGATCCTTTTAATGACAAGATACGACTACATTTATTGACACTTAAAAAGTCTAAATGATCATCGGTTATCTAAAAATACTTGATAAGAAAATACTTACTCGCACAATGTGTTGATTATAATGATAATAAAATAATAATAATAATAATACACTCCATGTAAAAAAACCCGGGCTTAGTACAGGGGGTGTAGGTGTTAAAATTTTCGGTGTTAGAATAACCCGTCGCCGTTGTTAATATTCTTTAATTCATTAAAATTTTTTCCAACAGATAAATAATGAAAAAAAAAGTAATTCTAAAAAAATGCACATGTCAAAAATTTCATAAACTATATGTGCAATTTTTCAAAATATTTATTTTTTTGTTAAAAAAAAATCCAAAGATTTTTAAATGTCTGCTAACTTTAATGTCATTAAATAAGTCCATAGCAAAATTAAAAAAATTCTTCTAGATAATAATTACTAAATTTTTTTAATTGTAATACATTTTTTTTTTAAATTTCTATTTGTAGAATACCGCATTAACAACGTCTACGCCGGTGTTATTTTATTTTAACACCACGCGGTGTTTAATTGAGTTTATTTTTAACACCGCGCTTTACAATGTATTATTATTATTATTTTATTTAAGGAAATCTGGGGCAAAATGAGACCCCATATTTTTATTTTTTAACTTTAAAATATGCTGTCATTAATTTCCTACAAAGACAATTTTATTTATTGTAAACAATTTAGTGTGTTGACGGGCATATTGATATCCTGTGTGACAGAAACACAGTCGGTTAACTCTGCCGAATAAAATCTGTCACAGCCATACATGATATCCGTATGGCAAAAAAAAGACTAATAAATAAATGGTAAAATATGTTCTATCTGAAAATACTAGTACTTAAATTTTTTAATAATTTATATTTAAACTTTACGTTGTATAGAAAATTTTCATGATTTATACTAGAAATTAATTACTTTATAAATGAGCCCATTAAAATTAATTTTTTTTTTTTTAATTTAAAAAAATATTCAAAATATTTTTTATTTAGATGACAAATATATATTCGCGTAAAATAACGGGTAAATATTTAGAATGATCTCCACTTATGGCCTGAAAAATTTTTTGCGGCTTTGAAAGTTTGATTTTTCATTCCGTACTTTGGTAAACTTGTTATAAGTTAAAAAAGTTATTTGTCATTTTAAAAATATATTTTTAGTAATAAAATATATATGAAAATTTATTATATCTGCAAACAGCATTGTCTGCCATGTCCTTTGCGAAATTTTAATATTTTTAAATTACATAATCATATTACTAATATAAATTTATTACCAGCAAATTTATATTTTAATTGGCCATAAAAAATAATTAAATTTTTTTAAAAATATTCTGTCTGCTTTTTAATCATTAAATTAAATGTGTTACGTACAAAAAAAGCTGCATAAAAATTAAAAAAAAAATCAGCATTAAAAATACCCGTATAAAAATACTTAAACTCCAGCACCGGAATAAGTTAAAAAAAAATAATAAAACTGGATGTAGGTATCAAAGAAAAAAATGTCACATATACAGACGTAAACAGCGCAATACACGTAATAAGACAGAAAGTAAAATGTTAGATGAACAAGACGAGAGGTGAATTATTGTTGGAGTGTGTCGACATAAAGCGGTCTTAGATCCGTGGCTCTAGATAAAGATAAAGCGACACTGAGAGCAGTGTACGCTTAAAGATTTACGAAGTTAACTCTCATACGATGAAAGTACTTTACTACGTACTATATAGTATATAGTACATACCGTACCGTGGGTAGTCAATGGAGTAGGATAACAAACGGAATAGAAAGGCAGCGTCATCAATTCTTATATCATTTGATCGGTTGTTATTTTCTTGGTCTGTTTGACATCTCACTGAGCTGGACTGAGACTCACTCAGACATAAAACTAACAGCAGACTAAAGACACGATACTATTTAAGTGTCTGAGGTCGATGCCTCACGTCTCGATCATCTCTATCGAGAAATTCAAGTTCAACTTAAAAATAGCTCCATTAACATTACGAGTTTCCATTTTTTTCTATCTGGCTCGCCTGCATACCTCCCGACAATTTTCCATCTCGCTATTAAAGTTTCGTTCAAAAATAACCTCATTATCATTACGGGTTTAACGTTTATCCAGTTGGGTGAAGGTCCTACTGCACTGACTAGGTAACTCACCTGTCTCCCGTCTCTCGAGTGTCACTATCAGCAAACCCATGCATAATTTAAGGCCAACCTCATTAACATTACGAGTTTTAAATTTTTCTATTGGCGGTCCTATTTATTATGTAACTCACCTGCGTCAAGATAAGCCTGGACACTGAAACGGGTGGCCGCGTGGTGAATAAATAACCCAACAGCTCCGTGAATCCCGTGAGAAAGTATGTGTACAAAGACACCAACAACGACAATGATCCAACCCCAGCCGGTTTCTGGGTAATAGTGCTGTCTTAGCGTCAACAGTTGCCTCAGATCCGTAAGCTTTGAATTGTTGAATTTACCGAGTCCGTTATCTTGCCCACTGCCCAGTCCGCTGTCGTGGACAGACAGTTGAGGCAAAGATCTACTGCGATAGTTGAGCAATGCTGGTATGTCGTGTTTTTCATCATCAAATACCTCGTAATTATTATCTTCATTTGGCGAATTTATTTTTTCGTATTTACTTAATTCGTCGGGTGAATAATAAGTCTGCCTGCAGTTATCACAGCTCTGAAGAAACTCGCCGGGATTTATGTGGTCCAAGTAAAGGTCTCTGTGGGTCAGCTGGTTTCCGTTGGTTGCTCGAGAGCTGTAAGAAGAACTAGTTGAACATCTTGTTGCTTCTCTAACCGACTTGGGTTTGACGCAGCCCTTTTTCGTCCGTAACGAGCCTTTTGGGTGCGAGTCGTAATAATCGCTGGTGGACGATAGGGGACAGTGATCTCTATCTCTTGCTCGAGTATTTTTTTCATCTTGTTGATATTCTGTTGTCATATGAACCGGCTGATC
The DNA here is from genome assembly GCA_030273425.1 of Microplitis manilae. Taxonomy (NCBI): domain Eukaryota; kingdom Metazoa; phylum Arthropoda; class Insecta; order Hymenoptera; family Braconidae; genus Microplitis; species Microplitis manilae. The sequence continues at coordinate 3,919,425 of CP092726.1, forward strand.
TTTATCGCATAATCTTGCTCTCTTTTCAATTCCGTTATTGTCGTGATTCCTAGTGCCTCGTAAAAAAGTACGTGAGTTTTTTCGCGGACTAGTTGATTCTCTTTGACCATCACTGTTATCATTTTCGTAAACTTCCCCATTTTCTTCGTCTGTCTGTACCTCTATTATTTCGTCTAGATTAACCGGGTACAGGGCACTGGTTTTAGGCTTCAGAAACGGCTTGGTAGAGTCATTGAAGGACAGAGACCCCGAATTTTTTCTCTTAATATTTTTGATTGAATTAACGTTCCAGGCTCCGCGGCCAAAAAATACTGGAAGATTATTAGCTCCAGAATCCCGATCTGGTTTTGTAATCCGGTTCACGTGCTCATGGTTGGATGGTTTTGCGGATGAATCGATTTGGGCTTCAACTACCAGGACGTTTTTTGAAATTTTTATTTTTTCATTACTGCGGCTATTGGCATTTTCAGCTGAGATTGGGTTCATTATCATCCGTCCAAGGGTTTCTTGACCAATACTTAATTTTAAATTTAACGTATCTCATTTCTCAAATATTTTACTTTTAAACACTTATTTATGCTCACTAATAATTGTACGTACTTATAAAACTTTTAAATTCGTTCATTGAATATTCGAATGTTCGAAAAAAAAAAAAAAAAAAAAAAATTGAACGAACAAATTAAAAGAACTAGAAATTTATTTCTTTTAATTAAGTCGAGTTTTGGTAAATGAAAGAACAAAAAGTGCAGCGAAAATGAACGGCCGCGATTAAAAGTCGATTATTGTCAGGAACGGGCAAGAGTTGATAGCGCGTGGGTGGTGTGAGACAAGTTTAAGCTGACTGGCAATAGTCAAATATTCACATACGTTCATTTCAATTACACTGAAATAAAACTCATAGTGCCTCTTGTAAACATTTATTATTTTTAACTTTTCTAAAATAAAATTTTTTTCCAGCGAGAGTTAATTTGTGAGAAAATAAATAAATAGAGTTTTGTAAACGAGTAGTAAAATAATAATTTTATTAGCGTCCATTTGAAAACAATTGTAGCGTTTATTTAAAATTCATTTTTATGTCAGATGATTATCAAATCCACTGAATAAACACGATTTAATGCTCAAATTTAAACTCAAATAATCCATAAGAAATTTATGACCGCAGTAAAAATTCAGTGGATTCAAAATAAAAAAAAAAAATCACAATTTCTTATGACAAATTTATTATTATATTTGATAAACTGGGATGAGAAAAATGTAATTGATGCTTCGAACTTTGAATTTTATTGTTAATAAAATTATTATTTTATTTTTTTATCTGCTTCCGTAGTGGAGCGAGGGAGATACTTGTATGTGACTGTGTCAGACGCGAATCGCTTGTGAACTGCCACTGGTTCTGAAGCGGGACTTTATTGGAGATCGCGCGCCTCGGCGCTCGTTCGATGACTACAGAATCGCGACGCGGCTGTGCAACGTCCTTACATTATGATTCATAGACACTTGTGTTATTTACCTAAGTGACTTTATTTACATACGGGGAGGAACGAAAAAAGCTGCCCCACTTTGCTCGTAAATTTTAGTCAAAATCACCAACCATCAAATTTTTTAAAAACTGACGGAACTAATTTTTCAAATCGCAATTATTTTAAAAACTAAGCGAAGTATCAAAAAAACATATCATTACATTTTTGTTACAAATAAGTGGGCAAAAAATTTTTTATTGCAAAATTTTTTTCTGCGACCGATAGTTTTATTGCAATAAATGTTTTTTGTCATATATATTAAAATTTGACATCTATGTGTATAAATTTGTCATGCATGTACATAAAGATCATTTTTCGTTTGAAGGCTGATGTATCAGTGACGTCGTACAAAACTCCAAAAAAAATACAAATTAAAGCTGAATAAATTTGCTAATCGATGAAAAGAAAAAATTTAGGAAATTTTTGTTTAGCGGTATTTCTCATGTTTGGGCAATATCTGTAGCTCTGAAAAAATTTAATCAAAATGCGTCGAAACTAGAGATTTCAAGCTACAAAATGCTTTTTCCAAAAACTTGATACGATTATTTTTCATGAAGTTACAGCCTTGCAAAAATCACTAATAATTTTCAAAAATTTTTCTGTTCCTTTAATTTTGGCATGGGTGTATATATAAATTACAAAAAATGTTTGTCATATATATATGAGCTTTTCAACTTGTATTATAATGATCCATTAGATAAAATAATTAATTATAGTGATTTTTACTCTAATGAAAAAAAAAAAAAAACGAAGATTGATTTGATAGAACAAGAATTTTTTGTTTCTATAAAAGTATGAGTGAGCAAAATAAATGGAGTTGGTAAAACTTGTTATTACTATTATATCTCAGAGACAACAGACAGACGAACAATCGAGCATGACTTGAAAAGTCGTTGAAAAGAATGGAATCATCAACAACTGTGAAGTCGTGTACCGAGAAGATGCTGAGTATTCCATGAGCCATTGGGATTATTGAGTACAGAGAGTGTAATTTCAGTGCACAACACGCTAGACTAGTTTTTCTCGCTTACCATTTGCGTCGACTGCTCCCTAGACGAGCGCACAAAATAATTGAAAGGACTTGAGAGGAGAAGACTGAATTTCCTCACTATTTTCTCTATACAGATCTCATTAAAAAGTTGATTTTATGTACACTTAAGTGGGTACCTCGGTCGGTTTTATCTGGACTGAGTGATCGAATAGTCAGCAGTTATTTCGACTGAAATTTATTTTACAGATAAAATATAAGCGCGAGTGCAAAAAAATTTCTGTGCAATCAGAAAAATAGAAAAGTTTGCTATCACAGTTACAATATTTTTTGAATTTTTTTATCGCAGTTATGAAATACTTTGTGAAGACATATTTATATAGTATGACGTATAAGTTTGATAAGAACTTTTGTTCGTTAATTCTCATCTCGCTGGCGATCAATTTCGCCGAGTATAAAATTTCATCATTGAGAATACTTTTTTTTTCTTGTCTAGAGACAATAAAGAAAAAATGTTAAGATGGAGTGGAGTGGAGGGAAAAATAGTAGATGAACGAGGAATGGTAAAACTGACGGCAGAAAAAAAAGGGTAGACGACCTAATAAATGCAAAGACAAAAAACATTGAGATAGTCGGTATAGACGGGTAAAGTTTGGACGAATGTAAATTTCCACTTTTCCTTACTAATAAAATACGAATCTCAAAGTGCTGAAGAGAGTTAGAGCTCTGTTGGTTATCTCTTAACTCGGGGATTTTTTATCTTTGGAGAGTGGGGTGGCTGTTACGATCGAACGTTAAATTACGTACCGATATCGCCTTTTTGAAAATAAATAACAAACAAGCTACTTCCTTTTTTCGGTGGTTGGTTGGTTTGTTTTTTTGTTTAATTTATTTAATTAAATTGAGTTAATAAAATTATAATAATTGTTTTGTCTATTAAATAAATTAAGTTGAGTGCAATGAACGTTCGCTGGTAATTGCTGATTCACTGACGTAATCCACCGGCTGGATAATTACACAAGTACGAACCACTGCTGTACACAGCCCAATGTCACGAACTCCTGGTTCGCTACCTTATCAATTTACGGTATCATAATTAGACCCCGAAATAAATTTTACATTTTTTTTTCTCTAATTAATATAAACTAGTTCAGATAATTTTATTCCGTTAACTAGTTATAATTTTGAATGTTAAAAATTTTCCAAAAAATATATGAACAAAAAGTCAATACACAGAAAAAAAGGATTTTTTGACACAAAAAATTTTTACTCTCACTGATTAAATTTTTACTTACCCTGAGAAATTTTTTGCATTATTAATTAAGAACAAAAATTTTTGTTTTTATAAATAATGCAAAATATTTCGTTCGCTAAGAAATGCTGTTTTTCGGTGTATGATTCAATTAAATGACAATTAAATTTTATTTGATCATGTTTCTGAAATTTTTCATATACGATAACATAGGGGTGGGTAAAACGGGACCTGGAGGGCAAAAAGGACCACCCCAAAAATTTGGCAAAAAATTTTTTTTTCAAAATTGATCTTAATGAGATAAAGCAATTTTTTTTTATATATGTTATGTAGAACTAGTATTTGGTTAATGTATGAATATATCTAATTTATCAAAACTATAGAAATTCGAGACTAAGTTCTTTCGCGGTTTGAATTTCAATCGTTTGAAGTAAAAAAAAATTATTGAACAATGCAAATCAAAATTTAGCAAAAAAACAAAAAGTTTATAGAAATCCATAAAATCGTCACATTCTACATAATCGAATTTGCCGCTACCTATGATACTAGTTTGAGCTGCTGGATTACTCCCGCGGGTAATACTCTGCGGATTGCACGACCTTATCGGAACTTGCTTTTCTCGAATTTGCGATTGATGGTTCGCTGAAAATTTTATACTCACGTTAGCATCCTACATCCTATTACTATTTGAAATTCTATTTTGATTTAGTTCCCTCCGAGCGACATTACAAAGCAACTCCGAATTACGAAATAGGATAATAAATAAAATTACCGATAATATGGCTCTACTGTACGAATGGTAAACAACTCGCCCGGAAATGGACAAACTGGGTATTGTAAGACTTAATAAAAATTCCCGATGCCAATACAGCCAAATTATTGTGTACACAAATATTTAGATAAATATTTTTATGTATTTATAAGTCACTTTTTTCGTAACTCATTTCATGAAGCGTTAAAAATTGATGCTGATTTTTATTACCTCAAGCAATTTTTCATATCTAGATATTTAACGTAACATTGAATAAGCATTTTTTATGTACTATTTTTTTTCATCCTCCTGCCATAACATATTTTTCATCTTCATATTCCTTCACGGTCGTTGGCTTCAGTATCTTCCCTCCGTCAGTGCCACAGAACTTGATTCCTCTTGGGGACTCTAACTCATCTCTGGCTTATATATTGGTGACATATTCTGGCTGTGGATACCCACTGTACGTATGTGAATAGTAGCTGAGAACATGAAATTTCCACATGGTCCACTATTCAGATATCTGCAAAGTTCTTTCTGCAGCGTATTCTGACGGGTAGCAAACTTACTCTACTGTAATGTAACGGTGATTGGCCTGGTCACTCGTTAACGATCCCCCGTAAATTGCGGCCAATATGACATTTTCTATGCTACCTATCTCCGGTCCATTCTACTCGAACGTAAATTAAAACACCACTTAAATTTTCTTAACCCTAAAAACCCCCGATTACCGATCTTTGATCCCGAATCCCCAATGCTTCATATTAATGCCACGCGTCATTAAATAAATATCCGAAATAAAACAATAAATTGTTTTTAAAAATCCACTGCAATACGAACATTTATGGTTTGGACATAAAGATTAATTTATATTCTTACAAAATTGATGACACGTAAAGTGCTGCCAGCTACACTGATAATGAAACTTTAAATCTGTCAAATCGTAAAGAGAAAAACTCGGCTACCCTTATTTCCAATAAAGTCACTCCTCTAAAAGCTATTTATAACTCTATTGGACCGTACGTATTTTTCCTTTCTCAATTATTTTATTTTTTTCCTCTTTCTGAAAATACTTCATTCCGGGCTACTAATTCAGCTAATTTACTTTTCAAGAACTAGTTTAGATAATAATGAAAAAAAAAAATAATAATAATAATAAATGGTGTAATGGTGAACAATAAATGTACCTGAAGTGTCTAATGGCTGTCGATGAAACTTGGCTTCTGCCGGAAGTGCGAGGGTTCCTGCCAATGAGAGTTGCAACCCGGAACTCAGAAGATGGGCTAAGATACCAACTAAAACTATAACCCAGCCCCAACCACCTTCTGGATAGTAATGGCTGTACACAAGTTTTTTACCTTGAGGATTATTGTTATTATTTGGAACTTTATTTTTTCCATGTATGCCACTTTCAAAATTTTTTCTACTACTCTTATGCGTAGCAACGTTTTCATTCTTCATAGAACTGATTACATTATTTATGGCGACGGATTTCCCGGGAACTTTATTCAAAACCGGCCAAGACAATCCACGTGACGAAGACATCTAATTTAAATTTATTAACGCGTACTCATGTTTCGCGACTATTCCTATCACATAAATTCGAAACTTGTTACAGTCGGAATAAGAAACGCGACTTATCTTGGATTTAACTGGGTACCTAGAAAAATTTAACTAAACTATCCGAGCCAGACGACGTCTAGCTTTATTGGATAGAAATTCTCGCGGTTCCTGCTCTCGGTTTCCGCGGATCAGTTTGAGAAAGAGTGAGACGCTGTGAATGAAAATTCAGATGGAAAGAGAACCGGCTAAGTGGGATTTGTCATTTCTGAATGACAATCTTCTTGCGCATGCGATTTTGCAGATTTTATTACCACGTGCTATTCAGTGTATACTTAAATGCGCAGGATCTCAACTCTATATTATTCTTATTAAGACAAGAAAAAATATATATTATGCAGAACGACGAACGATGAATGAAGAAGCCTTGGCTAAAAATAAAAGCACTAACCCAGTAAAAAGTAATCTCAATAGCGATAATTTATTACTTGGAAAAAAATGATTTGATATTTATCTGAGGTAAACATAAAATAACTTGATGATTCTATAGATATAAATGATGATTTATTATCGTCAGCTGGGAATTTTTATTATTTAAGAATTTTACTTTATCGTATTTTTAGGTGGTTTTAAATGTAAATATACCAAAGTTTAAGTATTATAACTTTTCATTATTTAAATATTAAAAGATGTGATTTATTGTACTCAGACGGTTATAAAGACTTTTTTTTTACCAAGTAAATAATGATAACAGATGGCGAAAATAAAAACACAGGCTAATGTTTGAAACTAAATTTTAATTACATAATTACATGACTACATAACTACGTGTAATTATTAACATTTGCGGGTTTATGGTTAATTATAAAATAGCAAAATATTATTGACTATTTTGGCAGACCGGGAAAAGGCTAGAAGGGAGACAACGTTTTGAAGCTGGCCAATACACCTGATTTGGAGGACAACTGTGAAGATGACCCTCCATTGAACCTGAAGATCCTTCTTTGCAATCGTAAAACCGGTTACTGCAAAGTTCGTGATGTGGATGTTGGCCTGAAGCGGGACACAGGCAGTTCTGAGTCACGGGTACCTTTGATAAGAATAAACAGAACATTAGATTGTGAAAGTAAATATAAAACAAATGAGTTGTAGAAATAGAAATACTTACTGGAGGTATTGAATTTTCGAGCATTTGGTCGTACAGTTTTTTGTCGGCGAGCATACCTTCGCAAGGAACAGTAAGCTCGAAGGCGGAAAGACATTGTAATTTTCTTTCATCGTAAGCCGTGTTGTCGGGGCACTTGAGAACGACGACGTTGTAAGTATATTTGCTGGCGGAAGTACATTGGTAGAAGAGATTGCAGTACTTTGGATGACGACGGAATCCGGTCGGACAAACGAGGGCTATTTGTTCATCTGTGAGATTGCCGATTGGGCACTGAGCTCCAGAACTGAGGGCTGATGAATCGGAATTGAGAGTTGAGTTGAGGTTTCCACCATTTACAGAATAAAAACCTCCAGTGGTGTTTAATACACCAAAGTTCTTTTGATCGTGACTATTATTTGGAAGACTAGAGGTTTGATTTTTATCAGAGGCGAGATAATATGTTTCATCAACGCTGGGTTTTTCTAAAACCTCTGAGGGTTCGGAGGAAGGTTCTGTGGGGTTGAATTTCTCCTTTTCAAGATCGTTGTGTTCACGATGAGTTTCGTCATATATGACGTTCTTATTTTGCTCGAAAACATGGAGATTTTCAAGTTTGTTTGCTACACCGTTACTTTCGTAGTCGGTAGGCTTCACTGTGTATGGAGAATTGTTTTGAACATTTGCAGAAGTATTTGTTGATGGTTCATGATCGTTTTCCTGTTGTTCAGTACCATCGTAATGATAATCATTGTGTTCTTTGTATTCATAATTAAGTTCATTACTTCCAGATTCTTTATGACGAGATTTCGTATCATCAACTGAATATTTTTGTGATTCATAATCAATTACTTCATGGTTAGCCCCAGGATTCTCTTGTTTAGACACTTGTTGCTCAGTATGTTGTTGGAGATACGAATTATCAGTTACTTCTGATTCTAATTTCTGGCCTTGGTCTAAACCATCAGCAGCTTCTTGATTTAGACGCTGATTGGTCTCTGCTTTGGTATCGGTATCGCTTTCGTAAGGACGACTTTCATTATCACTTTTTTGTTTTTCAATGTAATTATTTTCGGCTTCATTATTGAGGTAATCTGAATCAAAGTTATAATCCCTTATACTGTTATAAGAGTTTTCGGTAGGCTCAGAAATATTATCAATGTTATTGGTGCTTGTTTTGTCTTCAAGATTATTACTATGATTATATTGTTCATTAAAGTTGGGCTTATTTTCTTCCTGACGATTTCCTTCATCAATAAAGCTGTTAGATTTATAGTTATAGAATACTGAGTTTTCATCATTGTCTGACGATTGACTTTCTTGGTGCTCTGGAGTATTCTCGCTTTGTTTCTGACCATTTGTTTGGTAAAATAGACTGTTAGATTCTTCGTTGGAATTATGTTTGTGATCGGAATCATTACTATTTTCTGCTTCATAACTTTCTCGATCATTTTCTCCATTGTGGCTATCGTCGTAACTTTCTGTATGCTCTAAATTATTATGATTCTCTGGCTGATACCTTTCTTGGTTCGTAAGTATAGATTCTTCTTTGTAGTTTTTATCGTAGTCGGCATTATTGTGATTTTCTGTAGGTTGATTTTCATACTGTTTTTGATTCCTGACTTTATCATCATAATTATCTGTCCGCTCAGAATTGTAATGAGTTTCTGACTGTTGAATGTCTTTCTCGATCTGAATATTATATGTCTCATTTTTAGTTTTACTGTATTCGGCATCGTTTTCCTTTTCTGTGTGTTGATTTCCATCATGATTTTGATTTCTGTTTCTATCATCATAGCTTATACTATGATCTGAAGTATCATAATTTTCTGACTGTTGACTTTCTTTGTTGATAAGAACGTTATATTCTTTTCCGTTCTCTTTACTGTATTCGGTATCGTTTTCCTTTTCTGTGAGTTGATTTCTATCTTGATTTAGATTCCTGTTTTTATCATCAAAATTTATGGTGTGATCTGAAGTATCATAATTTTCTGACTGTTGACTTTCTTTGTTGATCAGAATGTTATATTCTTCATTGTTATCTTTACTGTATTCGGTATCGTTTTCATTTTCTGTGTACTGATTTCCATCTTGATTTTGATTCCTGTTTCTATCATCATAGTTTATACTGTGATCTGAAGTATCATAATTTTCTGACTGTTGACTTTCTTTGTTGATGAGAACGTTATATACTCCATTGTTGTCTTTACTGTATTCGGTATCGTTTTCCTTTTCTGTGTGCAGATTACCATCTTGATTTGGATTCCTGTTTCTATCATTATAATTTATGGTGTGATCTGAAGTATCATAATTTTCTGACTGTTGACTTTCTTTGTTGATCAGAATGTTATATTCTTCTTTGTTGTCTTTACTGTATTCGGTAGCGTTTTCCTTTTCTGTGTGCAGATTACCATCTTGATTTGGATTCCTGTTTCTATCATTATAATTTATGGTGTGATCTGAAGTATCATAATTTTCTGACTGTTGACTTTCTTTGTTGATGAGAACGTTATATTCTTCATTGCTATCTTTACTGTATTCGGTATCGTTTTCCTTTTCTATGTGTTGATTTCCATCTTGATTTTGATTCCTGTTTCTATCATCATAGTTTGTACTGTGACCTGAAGTATCATAATTTTCTGACTGTTGACTTTCTTTGTTAATTAGAACGTTATATGCTCCATTGTTATCTTTGTTGTATTCGGTATCTTTTTCATTTTCTGCATGTTGATGTCCATCTTGATTTTGATTCCTGTTTCTATCATCATAGTTTATACTGTAATCTGAAGTATCATAATTTTCTGACTGTTGACTTTCTTTGTTGATCAGAATGTTATATTCTTCTTTGTTGTCTTTACTGTATTCGGTAGCGTTTTCCTTTTCTGTGTGCAGATTACCATCTTGATTAGGATTCCTGTTTCTATCATTATAATTTATGGTGTGATCTGAAGTATCATAATTTTCTGACTGTTGACTTTCTTTGTTGATGAGAACGTTATATTCTTCATTGCTATCTTTACTGTATTCGGTATCGTTTTCCTTTTCTATGTGTTGATTTCCATCTTGATTTTGATTCCTGTTTCTATCATCATAGTTTGTACTGTGACCTGAAGTATCATAATTTTCTGACTGTTGACTTTCTTTGTTAATTAGAACGTTATATGCTCCATTGTTATCTTTGTTGTATTCAGTATCTTTTTCATTTTCTGTGTACTGATTTTCATCTTGATTTTGATTCCTGTTTCTATCACCATAATTTGTGGTGTGTTCTGAAGTATCATAATTTTCTGACTGTTGACTTTCTTTGTTGATTAGAACGTTATATGCTCCATTGTTATCTTTACTGTATTCGGTATCTTTCTTATTTTCTGTGTATTGATTTCCATCTTGATTTTGATTCCTGTTTTTATCATCATAATTTGTGGTGTGATCTGAAGTATCATAATTTTCTGACTGTTGACTTTCTTTGTTGATTAGAACGTTATATACTCCATTGTTGTCTTTACTGTATTCGGTATCTTTCTTATTTTCTGTGTATTGATTTCCATCTTGATTTTGATTCCTGTTTCTATCACCATAATTTGGGGTGTGTTCTGAAGTATCATAATTTTCTGACTGTTGACTTTCTTTGTTGATTAGAACGTTATATGCTCCATTGTTATCTTTACTGTATTCGGTATCTTTCTTATTTTCTGTGTATTGATTTCCATCTTGATTTTGATTCCTGTTTTTATCATCATAATTTGTGGTGTGATCTGAAGTATCATAATTTTCTGACTGTTGACTTTCTTTGTTGATTAGAACGTTATATACTCCATTGTTGTCTTTACTGTATTCGGTATCTTTCTTATTTTCTGTGTATTGATTTCCATCTTGATTTTGATTCCTGTTTTTATCATCATAATTTGTGGTGTGATCTGAAGTATCATAATTTTCTGACTGTTGACTTTCCTCGTTGATTAGAACGTTATATACTCCATTGTTGTCTTTACTGTATTCGGTATCTTTTTTATTTTCTGTGTATTGATTCCCATCTTGATTTTGATTCCTGTTTTTATCATCATAATTTGTGGTGTGATCTGAAGTATCATAATTTTCTGACTGTTGACTTTCTTTGTTAATTAGAACGTTATATGCTCCATTGTTATCTTTGCTGTATTCGCTATCGTTTTCCTTCTCTGTGTGTTGGTTTCCATCTTCATTTTGATTCCTGTTTCTATCATCATAATTTATGCTGTGGTCTGAAGTATCATAATTTTCTGATTGTTGTTTTCCTTTGCCAATTAGACTGCCATATATATTGTAATTTTGTTGATGTTGGGAATAGCCATTTCTTCCACTATCGCTGTGTTCTGAACTTTCTTCACGTGCTTGATGATTACCTTGGCTGCTTTCGATACTGTGATTTTCCTCATTCTTCGCTCCATTTCCGAGTCCTCCTTTAGTTACATGGCTTCCAAAACCAAAATTAACATTGATTCCATTCTTCGTGTAACCATGGTTTCCAATTAGATTTAATGATCCTTCCCCATAGCCTGGGATCCCCAAATCAGGTTTATTTCTTCTACATTGTAATCTCGACGTGGCCCAGTCTGCTATACACCATTGCTTTTGCAACTCCCATACTGTGTTTGCCGGACAAGTATACGCAAATTTCTGATAAAATTGATAACCCACCGACACACACAAGTAAAATTTTTGACAATACTTCGGATCTGACATGAATCCCTGAGATGTACATGTCGGCTCATCCCTAGTTCTTACAGCTGGGTTTTTGTTTAAATACCACGGACTGCCAACAATCCCGTTTTGTAAATGAGATACCTGGAAATTCCATTTATAATTAAGACACTCTGCTCTACCACTGATTCTCGGAAGTACACATCTTTTTCTGAGACTTGAGAACACTGTTCCTGGTCCGCAAACATGCTTATGTGCTATCAGTTTTCCACCGTAACCCGTTGAATCGCAGTGATAAAATATCGTACAATCATATTTGTTTTCAAAGTATCCTGCTTTCTCACATCTAAATTCATCTTCACCCACCGTAGGAAAGCCTTAAAAATTTCAAATTCATTACTCACCAGTCACGATCCAAAAATTTTTCAATAACCAATTTTTACTTACCATTATGCGAAAAGGTGGCAGATGCAATGGCTGCACATAAATTAACTAAAATAATTATTTTCACCATTTCGAGAGAATCGATAGTTAGTTTCTCAATATTTATTAAAAGAAACCATAAAAATAAAATTTAATTAATAGGCTTCCAAATTTCTATTTAAAATTATCGAAATACTTGTTTGTATACAGAGATATTCAACAACTTGAATTTATATCCGTCCGTAATGTCCCGCACGAAAAATTGTATAACGAAACGTGTCGGTCGTTTGTTTTATTCTACGAGTCTTTAAAGTCGATTATATAGATATATATTTACACATGAATACTCTCGATCGGCGTTGAGTGTTAAGTGTGCCGAATAATCGAGCATCTGTGTTAATTGCTAATTCAAATTTAATCATCTCACTCATTTAAATAAAATTTGCGCAAGATAATAACTAAATGTTGTTAAAATATTGCATTACTCATGTATAGTAATTATATATATTTACTCGATGATTTATTACCAACGATTACTCAAATGCGAATCCATTGTAAAACATCAACTATTTTTGTCCTCAACAATTATATTTTTAAAAATATTTACTCGTAGCTTAAATTAAGATCTACAAATAAATTAAATCTTTTGGCAGGCTTGAGTGAAATTAAGTGTAAAAAATTAATGGTTTGTTTACCTAACATTAATCGAAGCCAGCTGCTTAAATGATTTGTCTAAATAATATTTATCCCTTGCGCAATAAATGAGGTTATCAAGTCACCTCTTCAATAATTCATTTTATAATTAACTTTACTTTCCTCAAGATTAATGTACACTGAGAATTATTCATCTCCTAATATTTATATTTGAACATAGTAATAAATCGTATTTTAATCGCATCAGACAAAGATCGCTCATTTAATTTTGATTGATGTAATTATTTACCGTCCGCTGATTATTGGACACTGATTATTATTTAATTTAAAATTTAAGTGCATCATTAAATGTTACTCAACGAGGACACAAATTTATGTGACAGAGCAATTAGAAACAAATCCCAGTTGTTAATTTAATTTATAGTATTCCCATGATTTCATGTTACAGAGATTAAACTAAAACTAGTGTTCTCACTAGTTTTAGTTTAATTAACTTAATACACTGAAACAAAATTTACTGTTTCAGCTCATCTGCTTAAATTGTTCATTTGAATTATAAATTTATTTATAGTCAATAATCATATTTTATATTATCGGCCTCTAAGTCGGTAAGTAGAAAAAATTGTTGATAAGACAGTTTTCCTTTACAGAGAATTCTTGGTAATCCCTTGCTTACTTTCTACTTTTCAAAGGAGCTGACTTATCTTAAGTCCAATACCACAAGCTGGTATTGAACAAACTTCTTATCACCATTTCTTCTTTTTTTTGTGAGTTTTATCCGAGCGTAATTCAGTTCAATAAAAAATTCTCAATACGTCTTCCATAATTCAAGTGCCTAAGCCAGGATATTTTCGGCCATGAAAACGTCAACAGATCTTAAAATTTAATTCAACCAAAAATTAAACAAAATAAAAATTTAACTTATGAGATAATATTTTTATCCATTGTAAATAATGTTGCATTAATACGATAGCATTTAAACAGCGGGACAGCGGACATAATTCTTGAATATACTAAATGGTCATCGGGTTTTTTTCCCTTTGTAATATGCGATGTCTTATTTTTTTTCTAAACATTACATCCTCCCTTTGTGCCCTCTGTTCTCGATTTTTTTCCTTGCATCCGCTCCGTCTTTCTGTCTGCATGCACATATATGTGCACACATATACTTATAAAGAGGATTAGCTTGGGTAATTTATGCACGAGCAAGAACGCAAAGCATCTGAGTAGAAAAGGGTCACGTTAAAGTGCAGATTTATGTTGGGTCTCTGGTTCACTTTGGAGACGTAGAAAAAACGGTCTTATTCAGGTAGTAAGTGTGTTGACATTGTTGAGTTTGCCACAAATTACCTAGAAGCCCATAAATCACACGACACATCACGTACCTTTTTTACATTCTTTACCGTCAATCTCACTCTATTAAATATTCATGGATGTGTAAAGTTTTCCGGACGACTGCCGTCGAAGAAAGCTCACGGTCTTATTGATTATTATTTAAGTAAATGACGGGAACGTATGACAACGTGGTTATCGGAATAACCTGTCGTTAATCATAACTGTACTCTGAGACGAGGGTACAGTGCGTTAAATAATAATGAAAGCTATGAGCTTACCTGCGTTGATGGCAGACTCATTAAATTGCTTGACAGTCGGGCCTAAGAGAACACCCGACCCAACTTGAAGACCATGATTAAGTAATTGTATAATTATCCCGACAGTAATTATCGCGTAACCCCAATGCCCCTCGGGATAGTAATGACTCTGAAGGGTTATTTTTTTTCTGGCGTTGATCATGTCTGGGTCATCGGGGTCATCATCTTGCTCGGCCGCGACGAGTTGTTCGAACTCTGGTTCGCATTCGGCGAAGCCGCCTTCCAATATAAGCTGCTCGGAAAATCGTCTTCTCATAATTTTCGAGACACTCGGCTCGATACTGTCTCGACGTAAGCTTCTTATGCTCATCTCGGAGCCACGTCTCGAGGAATCGCGTCTTTCTTTTGAATTTTTTAACTTGTCGTCGTCGACCGGTTTGAAGTTTTCGTCGGTAGTTTTCGTTACCGATCCGGGTCTTGACACAGTAGTAAGTGTGGTATGTCTCTCTTCTAAATCACTTGGGCTGGTCTTACTCATCAGCGAATCGGATGATTTTTTCTGATACTGACAAAGCGAGCTTGGTAAACTTAGACTTGATTCGTGGGAACGGGAGTCGCTATTAGAATAATTTTTATCTGATGACAGTGAATTTTTACGACAGTTTAAACACTCGCAGGATTTAGTATTTTTATTAATTAGAGATCGAACGAGGCTGAAAGTTACTTCAGGATTAGCATTAAGAATTTCCGCGAGTTCGTCGTCAGATAATGATGAAAGTTCACAAATAGATAAAGGTAATTTTGTTAAATTAAAAGTTTTTCTCAAAGCCGGAGTCGAGCAACGCGAATTATCAGAATTAACCGATTGATAGCTTATTGTCTCGGTTAATTTTTTTTTGTGGGTACTGAATCGTGACTCCAAACTTTGCCGGCGAATTAATTCTTCCGCTTCAATGATCGCATTGTCATCTTCCATTGCAGCGACGTAAGAATGACGTCGCTTGTGCTGCTGTCCCGCGGGACAAAACTTGCCTTTCTTTTCCATTTAGTTTATTTAGTTTTCCGTTACGTTTCTTACATACGAATGTTAAACTTTCACGAACATCTATCGGTTGCGTTTACGCCAATAAATTGAAACTGAAATCGCCTCAAACACGAATACACTTTTACAACAAACTTTTTCCTTCTGTATTCCATCCGAATAACTTTAAAACTCAAAAAAACCAATAATAAGATTTATTATTCAATTCTTCTGGTCAGCACGAAATAAATTTGCATATTCCATTAAGTCCAGGCCGATCCCCAATCCCCCTTTCAAAATGACAACAATAATTACCACCATGAAGAGACAGCAAAAAAGTGTGGGCGATAAACGACAGAATCAATACTCGTAAGCGAATAAAAATTGACGCGTGTTTAAGTCGGTGCTTTAACCAATACTGATAGCCACTAAAATAAAATCACTAAACTTTTTACTGTCAACCAGCAACCACGAATAATTGCATCATTACTTCGAGTACCTGCTAATGGAGTTGGCAATTCTGAACACGAATTGAAAATAGACGACGGGTTTAATTTCACGATGGCATATTACTCGGTTTCTTGACGACATCAATGTCGCGACGCAATCTCATCAATTTTTTACCCATCCCAATTCTCGTATACACGTTTTATTTATCGTTTTTTTTTTAAGTTAATTCACTTCCAGTAGTCAACGTCCTCTTTTTACTTCATTTAATTTAAATGATGAATAATATCTTTTCTTTTGTTTAATACCTTGACCCCCATCTGTTGCATCAATTCAACGTGACCAGCACTTACATTTATGAGTTTTAAATGAAATTAGTATTCTGCAGCAGTATTTGTTGCCTGCGCCCGTTTGTTAATGTACGTGTAGGTTTCTTATTCATTGTATTTCATAAAACAAGGTATCATTAAATCATTACTATCTTAAATATATACTATATTCTTTGACTTCGAACTACGTGAGTTCAATTTATAATTTAATTATATGATACAATATATATATATAATGCATAACAAATCATTATTCTTATATATAAGGACTTTAAACGTTTCATAAAATCCTGTTTTCAGGAAAGTTGATTGCTTGGTTGGTTACTTATTATTACTTTACGTCAAACGAAATTATAATTACAGTTACAATTAAAAAATATTTCAACAAATAACTTTTCTCGGTTATTATTAATTTTATTTTTATTTATTTTACCTGATGAGTGGAGCGGCGGATGATTGAATTTCAATTGCGCGGAAATGTAAACAGTACCAGGAACACTGAGTTGTAGACCGACTCCCAACAAATGAACCAAAGCAGAACAAGTTACTATAATAAACCCCCATCCGCCTTCTGGATAATAGTGTCCCTTCAAAAGAACCTCTTTTTTGTGATTAGCAGCTCCCGCGGATGGATATGGAGCTGCTTCATTTTTTTTACCACCAAATTTTGGGTCAGCGAAGCTTTTTGTCCTGCGGCCGAATATTTTGTTTATATTCGGCGGCAGTTCATAAGTAGCGGACCTCGATCTGAACCGACGTTCGACGATCCTATTGTTTTTATTATGCCCCTGATCATTATCAAATTTTTTCACAGCCTTCTCAATGGACGCGCGGAACGGATCGACTTGAAGTTTGAGATAATTTTCCGACTTGCACTTAATACACGCATGTTGAGAATTTATCCACGATTTCGATGTACTCGGACTGTCGTAATCTACAATAGTAATAATTGGCGGATCATTACTTGCGCAACTAAAACGACGCCTAATTTCCGAAATCAGATGATTGGATTCGTCATTCGGAGAATCTACGTCTCCAATATTTTCAATCACAGGTTTTATTTCTTCGCAAAATCTATCAGCTGATTGATCTACAGAGTCAACATTCGCGACCGGGCAATTTTCTCCAACCGTGAAAATAACTCGGGTATTTTTCAGCTCAACGTCACTCAACGGCAATTGATCGCCACTTTCAATCGCACTAACTTCGTCTACAAAAGACAGATCTTCTGCTAAAGTCGCTAAATTAACTTTGCAATCAATCACTTCTTTACAATTGCCACCAATATCATTTCGACTATTGTCTTTATCAGCAACAACTTTTTTACCATTTTCGTTAACTACACACGGATAATAAATGTCATTAACAATAGTGTAAGTCCTCGTTATCGGATTGACACGCAACGTCACCACATAATCCGGCCACGAGTAACTGTGTTTCATTGTACTACGTTATCAAGTTAACCATCACCATTATCAGCAATCGTAGCTGAGTATTTTGCGTGCGTCCGCTTCCGAATTACGACTGAGGACCCACGTGTCGAGGAACTGACAACATCCTCGATAGTATTTAAACTCCCGGAGCGCATGCCCGCGATTTCACCTATAGGGCTTTGTGTCACGCTGTTATACGGAAGTACACAAAGCCACCCTTTTACTTGCTAGAGAGTGCGCCCTGGACTCGACCGAATAAATATGAATCTGACCTACCTCACAGGTTCGGGTCTGCGCTAGCAGATTGAGCGATTATTTAACCGGCGTCAAGTTCTTCTTGGCCCTTTGTCTCCTGTAAAGAGGCTACGAAAGTTAATCTTAAATGAAGAACTGGGGTAAAAAATAAGATATGCATTAAAAAAATATTAAGACTTTTTTTTATTAACAAGGAAAAGTTTCTGTTATAAAATACTACATGGAAGCATTGAGATAACTTAAAGCAAATTTGACTCTTGACTTGAATTCGCGGATGTATTTCAGAGCAGATTGGTCGACAGTTAGGTCTCTCATCAGAAGATTGCAGTCGAGATGATCATTGTCGCAATGCCTGTGATGATGTTTCAGGACTTGGTGTGGGTCTAAATGGTAGACACGTCTTGAGGTTGGATTTAGTGTCGTTAAGGCATAGTGATTGTGAATGGTAAGTGCACGCTCGGTAGACACAAAACTCTTGACCGAGTCGCCTTCCGGGGACACAATTGATGTTCTCAGTGTATGAAAATAATTGAGCAAACGTGAGTCATTGTCAACGGTACTTGTTATTTTGCTATTACTATTACCGTTATCGTTATCATTATTATTGTTATTATCAAGTCTTTGCAATTCCGGAAAAAAGTAAACATTTCTCACTGCATAGGAAGCGTAATCGTAAAAAGAACTGCCAGCTTTGTTTTTTTCGATGGCCATTAATTCTGACCAAGTTCTCACGTTAATAGGAATTATTATTTCGTCAATGTCGATGGGCACAATGAACTCGGAACTGTATAAGTTGTCGTAGAAACAGTGATTGTAAGGTATCAGTTCCATGCGCCTCTTCATCCAAATATCGCTGCTGAAGAGCCGCCGTCTTGCCTTAACGTCGTTCGGCAAATCGCCAGGTAAATTCAGACGGAACCATCTGACGACGTTTGATTTTTCGTACAGTTTCAACACTTTTGTCACGTTCTCGTGGACGTTGAACACATAGACGTAGAACATTCCGGCACCCAGGATGCGGGACAGCTCAAAGAAGGCAATCAGCCGATGACTTATGTCTTCATCAAAGTCCAGGCCCTTAATGCACAACGTAAACTCTGTTTTGGGTATCACTGTGTTATTAACATTGTTATTGACAATTAAACTATGACTAGGATTTTGGTAGCACGCGTTCGGGCCCACGTACACTCGGGTGGGGGGTCTCACGTAATGGGGAAGTGGGCATGTTATCAAGATGCCAGTGTAGTCTGTCGATGTGCCGCCCCACTCGTCCACCCAGATGTCGGACACCAAGGCTTCCATACTGTATGAATGGATCCCTTCATCATCTTCTTGCCTGTAAAAGCCACCAGTCGATCAATTAATAAATTATTTTAATTTATTCATTTAAATGTACAGTTACGACGGTAATTTTTTCTGATGTACACAGAAAAAAAGGATTTCTTAGCACAAGAAAAATTTTGCATCATGAAATGATGGCAAAAATTTTCTCGAGGCGAGTAAAAATTTTTTGCTTTAAGAAATCTTTTTTTTCTGAGTGTTTCTTTGAATTATACCGTAAAAAAAATTAGTATCCAACATCATCTCAATACAGATATTTTAAGAGCAATGATTTCAAACAGCAAGAAAAAATTCATCCAGTATAGCCAGTACTCTTATTATATTTTTTTCTCAACAGTCACGGAGTCTATTTTTAATCCAAATTAATGTAATGACCATAAAATCCTCATCGCCGGTTCAAATATAAAGCTAAATAATTTTTAATGGGTATTATAAAAAAGTAAAATATTCTCCTCGAGGCATAAACGAGGTACTATGTTAACGACTACAACCACTACACAAACTACCTTTTCCTGCTTTTACACCTCGCTACGATTCCCCCAGGATCCGTTACACGGTCCACGAGAGTTACTCTCGAAGAAAAGAACACAAGAGACTCACACTACCACAGCAGAGCACAGAACCACGACTCAAACGACAGCCTGGCGCAATTACTTTCCTAGAGAAAGTTGCCGTTAAAGGATGAGACTCGGAATAGCTACAAAAGACACCGCGGACCACCTTAGTCGAGCATCTAATTTACTATCCACGCATTCTGTACCATGTTATTCACAAATAACAATAACAGCAACCGTCCGTTACTATTAAAGCATCATTTGGGTCATCAAAAGCCAATCACCGCAAGACTCTAATCTCCTAAATTCTCCTCACGTACAATGCTAAGTAATTTTGGCTTCACAGTCTTGAATATTAGCATGCAGCTTATAATTAATGGTACAAAAGTTTACTGTTAAAAAACCAGAGAACAAGGAGCCTATTTAGACATTTTTTTCACGCCTCTTTATCTCCGAGTAGCAACATCGTTTACTAAAAAAATTTAATCTCAGACTGAGTATAGTATAGACCTTCTCGCTGAAAAAGACCTCGAGGACATGAAAATCGTAATTTTCAGCCCTCAGTAATATCAATTCCTAAGAGTAAATAAACGACAGCTTACTCGGAATTTGCCCCTTAGATATTCTAGCGTGCAGTGAATGTGGAGATAAAATAAATCCAATTATTTACCAAATAGTGCAGTAGAGAATGCTAGACCCTGTCGGCTCTCGTTTAACGCCAATCACTCGTACACTTGGGTATCCAAGTACTCTAATATCTAAGTGACCAGTGTAGAGAAATAAGTGGCCGGGAATAGACTCGAGCCAAGTCCTCTCGGCATCGCCGGACCAACTGCTCGATAATGTCTCGTTGCTGGTGGCTCTGCTACATTCACGTGACGGCCGATAATCCAGCGCCAATCTTCGCGCCCATGAATACGCCACGATGCTCCGCGTACCTGGTGGTTCGCTAGCCGTCGCTGTAAAAATTAAAATACTCATTTAGTAGACCATTGGGCGAAGAGTGGATATGTTTTTTTTTCTTAAGTTTTAATTTATGATTTAGCTGGGGTTTGGGCGAATCGCCGCGACGAGACAGCCCAGCTGGGTTAATATTCTGTAAATAAAACTCGTGTGACATGCAGTGAGGCAGCAACGGGCGGTATGAAAGCTAGTATTATTGTATATTGTATCGCGAAAGCAATCTGCCAAGTATATTGAGCAGGTGATTGTCCAGTAATCGTAAATTATAGCTGACTAACGAAGTTGCTAACCCCGACGCGACTTGACTCGTCGTCGATCCAGACACAACTGAGAGAGAAAGCGACGGTAGTGCTGGAGTGTGCAACCGAAGATTTATGTTGCGGTAAAAAAAACCCCCACGATCTCCCTGATTATTTACAGCGTTTTTGCACAACAACCGTGGGGATTACTCTCGTCTTTATTCAGACGACCGATGAATTTACTCTGCTATTCTACTCTAGGCCTCTTGCTCTACTCTATAGTCTAGTCTTATCTTGTTATTCTTCTTTATTATCTTCTCGTGCTGGCCTTTTTGCCAGATTGTATTAAATATTTACGCGTGTCTGAGGACGCCAAGGCCTCGGCGGCATTTGATCCGATTCCCTCGAGTTGTTAGCCGTTATTTATTCCGATGACAATTTGCATATATTTTTCGCAATTCCACAGTTTTCTATTTTAATTTCTGATTATTTTCTTTTAAGTTCATTGGAACGGATTTTATTTTATTTTTTTAATTTTTATTTTCATTACGGAAATTTTTCATCTCCAAAAGTCATAATTTTGAAACTGATAGATTTTTTTTTTAACCGCAGCCAAAAATCTAAAGTGAGGTGTAGATTTTTACATGGAATAAAAAGTTTGAACTTCCCAATCCGAACATTAGTCAATAAAAAAATTTATCTAGCATATATTAAAATCACGATAATAAATATATCATCAATACCCAGATATAAATATGAAAATAATAACAGTAAGATAAATAAATGAAATTATACCTGGCGTAGGTGATAAATCCGTGGGTAATTCCGCGATCTGCGGAGGCATATCCACTAGAGTAAGAACAAAAAACGCAGTTACAAGGGCTGCGGCCAATCCCACTCTGCATAATCTTCTCATACCCACGACTAACATAATATCCTCTCAATAAAAAGACCACTCCTCAGTATATGATACCAACATCTCCGTTATTGTCCATGCGATAGAACCTCGCGGATGCGGACCCACTTCCAGCAGTGGTACAGTGTCTTGCATCTGCACACGTACATGCGCTCGTCATACACCTCTATCAATAGCAAAATGTTTTCCTCTAGCTCACAAACAAGCCTCCCGATCCAGAGAGTATCCACTGGTCCTTCACTCTCTTATTCTCACTCACTTCCCCATTTAATTCACTCTTCATATCGCAGCCCTCCCTTCCCCACACGAGCTCCTCGTGCCGATGAGAAATAGCTCTGGCGTATCCGTGTTAAGTAGACAAATTAAAAAATAAAATTAAAACATAAACACCAACCGTTTTAAAAGTACACACTCATAATACCCACGCAAACTACTCAACTATCTATATCTTCAATACTCGTTCATCACATGGGAGTGTCTATACATGCAAATAACTAACACCAACGCGTTAGAATTCTCGTGTTAACATCTTACAACCCAACTCACCTCACCTCAACTAAACTCAACTCACCTCACTGATATTCTTATATTTTATTTAAATAGTTATTACATATCGCTCACGCAAAATCTCAAACCGAGCTGATATTACGGTACCACATGACAGCCCACACAATTTCGCCGACTCACAAATTACAAATCCATTTATGGTCACAGAGATCATTCACATCACCTACCGATTTACTTTTTTTAATCACCACAAATAATTACCACCGTTGTCACCTCAAACCGCGGAATTTCGCGAAACCGCGAATGTACAAAATTTCGAAAAAAGGTAATTTTTTTTTCTCAAAAAACCGAAAAACGAAACGTGACAAAAGTATAATAAATTAACTGAGGATTTTGAGTGCGGAAATGACAAAAGCACGTGGGGAGTTGAGTGGATTTGAGAATAGATGTAATCCTGCTTGCGCGAGAGACGAAAGCGTACTGCGCGATAGTATACTACACTCTAGTACACAAGACTACACTGCCCGGTTAACACGGTTCCCAGTAGAGCCTCTTGTACATTACATTAGCAGAGGCTTACTTGCTCAGATCCAGCTTCGGATCCCCCTTTGGCTTCTCTACATCTACAAGACGTACACTATACTCTATACTCTACTAGTATCGCGCTTTGTGAAACCTTTCGCGAGCTGAGAAATACTTCCATCACCCTCTTACGATCCTTCATCATCATCGTCCTCTTCATCCTCATCCTCATCCTCGTCGTCGTCGCCGTCATTATCGTCATCATTACGTTGTATCGGCACGCTAATCATTCAATAATTAATTTAAATAATATTTCCATCGAATCGCGTATGCAAGAGTTGGCTCTAACCACCGAGTCATCGTGATTTGCATCGTTTTTGTCTCGAGCCCGCAACCAATTGAATATAGTTATAATTAAATATTTTTAATTGCCATCGTTATTAATAATAAATAGATGTGTCGAATCGTCGAGTGTCACGGATATTTAGCGGAATTAATAACTCGAAATAGCTCTATAAGCGGTAAAGTTAATGATAATGACTAATGAAGTTTCGAGTACACGCGGGATTAATATCTACGGGCAATTGAATAACGAGAATAAAGTCAGACAGGAGGGCACCCCAGGTTTATCACGCAAGATTTAACACGGAAAAGGCACCGGGTCTTGCGGTTTAAAGTACAACGACCTCAAAATAAATGTGTATGTATTATGGTAACCGCCTCGGAGCCCTTTATTCCGGGGGAGATCCTGAGAAATATATCCTTCCGCGGATGTAATTGTCGACATACAACTGACACTTGTATATATATCCACCGGCATTCAGCTGTATGATAATTTTTTATCACTTTATTTATCACGATAACCCGTGAGTGCTTCTGGAAATATAATAATAAGCTATAAATTACTCGATAATTATTCATTACAAGCTGCAGGAAGTGAATAACTTAAATCGATGCACATTTATTTATATTTATATTGTACATACATGCATACAGCATATATACGCTGTATTATAAGCACATACACACTCTACATTAAATTTTATACATCTTGCAGGATGTGCACCTTCTAGCCTTACTCAAGTGGACTGCCATTAAATTTTACGACTCTGAAATAAAAGCTGAGTAACGACACCACTGTAACAATGTTACTAGAAGCACACAAACTTTAAATCTTAACAAACTTTTACACCATATTTTACATAAATATTTTTATTCCTACTTGTACATCTATTCATTTACATATATATCTATATTTACCTACAACTCATGTATGTATATGAGCGCATACACTTGTGTCAAAAAAAAATTGAAAACCCTAAAAAAAAATAATGACGCGCTATTCTCATACATTACTTTTTTTTTTTTTTTTTTATTTAAACCTAACATAAAATTATGTAATTACATATTCATGTGTAACATATTTAAGTATGTAGATAGTTGTAGCTAAATATTTTTAGTTTAGCGCTATTTCATTAGTTTCTGTGGATTTTATTCTCTAGTTGTAGTTTGTATATATATATATACATGTTGGATAGGAAAGAATGGGTGTTGCAAATACACGTTGCTTATATAAGAACGCCCCATAGTCCTCGTACATGAATATACACGATGCATGGGAATTTAAATGGTTTTTTCGTAATCCTGAAGAAATGCGATATCTCGTTGTAGTATCGCCAGTTAGTGGTGTACAGGAACACTGAGGTTAAGAGTGAAATAATGATAATAATAATGATTATAATAATAATGATGAGTATGATAAAAAGTAAAGTTGATAAAAAATACATGACCGCTAGATTACTTAACGTTAAGAGCTCGTGTATTACGGGCCACGTAATGCCGCGCGGTGAAGATGTTTTCCGTTATTGAGTTATTTAGTATAGATTATTATCTATTTATTTAGTTTGCTTGTGTATTTACGGGTGTTGGTAATGGTGATGACTAATGAGGGTGCACAAAAAGGTGTAATTTTACGAGAAGCTTGGGGACTCGCCTGGAGCACTGACATATCGGTGATTCTGTGGGGGTATGGGATGTGTGTTGTGCCTCTGCCTCTGCCTCTGTCTCGGTAGGACATGAACATGGACATGACCAGAGGTCCATAAGGAAGATTGAATGAGCAACAGTAATTCCTCATCCTCAGTTCCGTCTGCTGTGCTGACCTATACCACGGTCAGGGGGCATCGTCCTCCATCACGATAAGTAAGAGAATGGACCGAGGGCATATGCTGGGTATATTATATGTTGAGAGAAAGAGTTTGCGTGATTGTATCATCCCGAGTACGAGATCTTGCTGTATAATTTATGTACCTAATACAATTTATATTATATGTTGTATTAATAAAGCTTTATAATGGGGAAATAAATATTCTAAATGTCGTTTTAATGGGTGACGCAGCGGAAAATTAAATGATGATTGAAATGACGGATTAAGTGGGAAGAAAATACCGGTAAGACGGGGGTCAGTGAGGTCAAATTTTTTTAAAATCTTCAGCTTTGTCATCAGAAAATTTTTTTAGGTCATTTTAATATTCAAATGTGAATTTGAATTTCTGTGGTGGGGCGAAAATTTTTACTCAGGGTACAAATGTTCGATTAATTAGAGAATCGTTTTCAGATGAGTGTAATTTGAGTTAATTCTGACGTATCGATGTGAAAAAAATTTAATTTTTCTGCGGCGAGTCTATACTTTTAAAATTTTTATTTTATGGATGCTAGAATTTTTTCAAAAAATAATTTTACTTTGGTATTAAATAAATTTTAAATAATTGACTAGCAATTTTATGAAGAAGGAAATTAAAGCTTGGAAAGGAAGCGAAGATATAATTTTAAAGATTGAAGTAGGAATTTTTTTAAAGAAGTGGGGTATTTTAGTAAATTTCTTATTTATCTTCAAAGAAAAGTCTTCTCTATATTTTTTAAAATTAAGACATTTTTTTAGTTGCCATTTTTTTTATTTTTGGATAAATTGGCCTCGAAAAAATAAAAAAAAAGTCAAGTTTTCAAAAACTTGTTCCAGGTAGCAAAAAAATAAATATACAAGTATATTTACAAATAAATATTGAAAGAAAATGATCGATTTCTCGGAGATATGGAATCAGATAAAAGATAATAATAAAATGCTAATTGATTAACGAATAGCTTTTTTTTCCTGCAACATAAGTCGAGTTATTAGATGAGTTGGCTAACTCGTCTGTACAAGTTTTGAGCCGGAAAGCAAACGGACTTACCGAGTGCATCATCAAGACCGGGAACCGCAGACAAACACAAAATGTATATAAATATATATAAGATAGAGAAACGCATGCTGCGACATGATATCTCGTCATCTTTAATTGCCGTATCGATCATCCTTCCTCTGGCCGGTAAGGACAGAGAGTTGAATAAATGCGCGCGTAACTCCGACAGCGGGTACATCGATCAATTAGCGAAGAGCTCAGTATTCCGCTGAAAGGACATGAGATAAATAATGCACCTCTTGGCTGATGTAATTAGAGTCCTGGCATATTTTCTTAGCAGTAAAAAAAAATAGAATCAAGATAATGGATAACTATTCATTAACTTTGAATTATTTATTATGATGGATTCCATATCGTTAAATCCCTCGGAGAAATATATTTTTACGTAATTATTATTTCAAAGCGATAAATAAATAGATAGATAAAAACATGATATTATTTTTAAAAATATTTAAACTTTAATTCGATGTAAAATAAAATTTACAAATGCATCCACTGTGTAATGTATCCTTGAACGCGTTCAATCTGGATTAATTATCCCTCGTTTGCAATCAGATCGTCTATAGTATTAACGTGAATCGATACTAATGCCAGTCGTTTATAAGCCTTTTGCACCGGGGTCTCGATCCCCATCGTTTGTTGGTACACATACATATATATGTATATATACAAATATAAGTGCTGTGTTGACTCTTGAATGCAGTACTTGGATCTCATCCTACGGCCAGTAGTATAACGCTACTTATTCGTTGTTTTTTTTCTTTCTCTACTGCTCTTTCACTTGATTCGACTCCTCCAGTACCGACATACATATATATATAAATATATATATATATATACATATGTATATATATGAACACAACTGGGGTGAAATGAGACATACTTTTGAACGGAAATAAATTTAATTGCCAATTCCCGCCATTATGCATAATTCACTTTTGACAGGAAACTCGAAAAATTGAAAACTGTTCCATTTAAAATTATAATTGAGTTCTGATGTTTTTTATCCCGACAAAATTTAAAATTTCAATTTATAAAAAAATTTTTATGAGGTTATTTTACTTCGTATGTTTGACGTACCCTATTTTTCTGATGTAATAGAAAAAAAATTTCGCGAAAGTTATAAGCTGACCATTTTACCCTGAATGGTCAACTTACCCTATTTTTATTTTGTTTTGAAACAATTAATTTTCTTCGAAATACTGGCTCATTTTACCCCACTTTGCTATATATATGTAATTATATTAATTGCCAAGTTAAACTTTTTTAATTTTTTGTTGTCTTGAAATCACATCATGCGGACGATGGACCAGTCTTGCTATCTATATATATTTATATATATGTTGGATGTTATTAAACGACGTACATAAAAGCGTGGAAAAATTTTAATTGAACGGCGGATTAATAATATTGTCACGCGAACGAATATTTTTGTTTTACTGCGTGATCGATAATATAAGGTACAGTAATTCAGTTAGCGTATAAATAACTAATTGTTGAAATAAGTACAAAAAATTTGAGAATTTAAGTATCGAGATCGAGATTGTGGTTGAGAGAAATAGAGCTTGGGTTTGTAAAAATAAATTATTAATTTAATATGCTGACGATAATTCTACAGATAATGTCTAGGTATCGTGACCTACACTCCATCCTCAATTCAAGTAGATTACATTTGATTAAGCCGTTTACAGTATGAGAATATGAAACTGTTTTATAAATTTGAAATTTATTTTCGATCTAATCATCAGGTGATAAATTTAAAATTTTATATTTTAACTCTAATTTACAACTTCTAAGTAACCTAATATTAAGATCAAATTTATATTAAATGTTTAATTTTAAAACTTGCTGACTATACAATAAAATTTTTCTCTGTTGTAAATTGCAAAACTTACAGAGCACTGCACAAAAATGCTTAATCTTTTAGGTAAAAAAATTTCAAGCCAAAATATTAATTAAATTTTTTCTTGACCGAAAAGTGGCCGATAATTGAGTCTCAGGAAAACCGAAAATAGGCTGATTCTATTTATCGGCTGCTTTTTAGCCTATTTATTAAGAATAATAGAATTTTGGCGTGTTTTCGGCCAGCTTTCGGCCCATTTCGTTGAAATCATACGGCTTTAACGTGATTTCGGCCATATTCAGGCTTTGCTGAATAAAATTCTATGGTTTCGGCGTGATTTCGGCCAACTTTTGTCCTTTTCCGATGAAAGTCTATGGTTTATGCATGATTTTGACCTAATTCAGGCTTCATAGAATAAAAGTCTATGGTTTTGGGGTGATTTTACTCAAATTCAAGCTTCATTGAATAAAATTTCATAGCATCTGCTTGTTTTCGGCCAACTTTCGGCCTTTTCTGATAAAATTATACAAGTTTAACGTGATTTCAGCCACATTCAGGCTTCATTGAGTAAAATTCTATGGTTTCGGTACAATTTCGGGCAACTTTCGTTCTTTTCCGATGAAAGCCTATGGTTTACGCATGATTTTGACCTAATTCAGGCCTCAGGGAATAAAAGTCTAAGGTTTCGGGGTGATTTCAGCCAAATTCAGGCCTCATTGAATAAAATTCTATGGTTTCAGCATGACTTTACCCAAACTTAACCATGCCAGCCAAATATTTATCCAGAACGAGCTTGAAAATAAATATAAAATAACCATTTTATTTTCAATTACAATTTTCCCATATAAATCCCAGTAGAAAAAGAATTCTCTCCTCTCGATTTCGTTTTTTTTGCATGGGGCTTATATAGTATTCTAGGAGCGCCTCGAGTTGGATTTAATTCTTTCAGAACATGCCAGCAGACTTAAAAATTTCTAGCATGTATCAAAACAAATAAATAAAAATAAATGTAAAAAAGAATAAAATAATAGGTGATTTATTGCAGTATCAAAAGATCTAGATATTCAGTGGGTGTTGAGACACGAGTACTAGCAAAGTATCCCGTGGCGCAGTTTAAATGATAAGCAAGAAATATATTAAGTATTATAAGCAACTCGCGGCTACAGAAGATTTGATCCGACGATAAATAAATAAATATATAAAAAGCTAAACGATCGAATTGCAATGAGAGAAAAAGAGCAAGAATAACAATCAGATCACGAGGTAGAAAAATGTTGGATTGTGTGGCACATACATCTGTATTTATATATTTATATATATAAACCTTAAGTACCACGCGGACTAAATTCATTAATATAATGTAAAGATGGTGTTCCAATCGTATGAGCGTGCGGTGGCTGAATGCTGTAGCATTTGCTGGTCAAGTTGATGTATTGGTGTCTATATATATAATCTGGACTACCTTTCGCACTTAAATTTTTTGCGGGATGGGAACACACGTAAACAGGATGCCGAAGAAGGATGACAGGTGATGTTGTGGCTCAAATATGTGTGTAAATGGGGGAAAAATTCTGTGAAGCGTCCAACTGATTTATACGAGATCTCGCCTCGCCTCGTCTCCGATGTATTATTTGCTTCGCTGTCCTTTTATTTTATTTTAATGTATAAAGCACACACCAGACACGACGAGTTTTGTTTACACAATGAATTACTTGTATTTATATACTATTTTTACAACCATTCTTCGTAATTTTAACTCATCATCGGTATTTTATACCTTATATATATAAATTCAATTGATGTACATTAAAGTCTTAATGAATTAATTCAATTGATTTGTTGTTTACTTGATTTTTTTTTAACAATACTTTTTTAGTTATTGCTTATTACAATTCAATACTTATCACTAATAAATTAATCGAGTTAATTTTTTACGAGATTTAATTTATAATTATTGTTGTGATTGAAACCATCGGTGAATTCTGAAATTTTTTTACTGCATAGAATAATTAATTTTTTTCTCATATTTTAATAATCGAGAAATTATACTTTTAGCTCGCACGACGGACTTACTCAAAAATTTGCCGGAAAAAATTCATTTATAATTAATAATGCGGCATATTAGCTTTCGCCACTTAAGACATATCCCCCCCCCCCCCCAATAATTGTTCAGCACACTGATACTTAAAAGAATGTCATATTTTTGAAAATTTAACGTACAGTCATCAGAAAATATCATTTTACAATAGAGAATGAGGCAGCCACGGATACAATTTTTCCAATTTCTGAGATATATCTCTAATTATTATTGACTTCAGGGTATCAGATGAGTATTTCGAAAGAACGCTAGCTCATAGAAATGGAAAAAATTTTTTTTTTTCTCAAAACCGAGACTGGGCCTAGATTTTCGATCGAGTTTCTATAGAATTTCTTAGACAGCGATCCTGATCAAAATTGAGACTTCGGTTGGATGTTTAAAGGGTTCTGGGATATCAGAAAAGTCTTTCAGAAGAACCCTAAGGTGATGGATTAAAATTTTTTTCAATTATTAAACGATAAAAAAATGTATCTACAAATATCAAATCAATTTATTTTTAAAAATAAATTTGTTTGAGTTAAGTGACTTTAATTTTCCATAACTTTCTGAGAAGTAAAAAAAAATTTTTACGGTGCAATCAAAAAAATATTGATCTTGTGTATGGATAATATCATAGTTTTTTTTATTTAATATCTTAAGAAAATATTTGACTAAAAGCTCTGAGATTATTTAACCGTAAAGTATAAACATGTATAGTTATATATGTATATAATATGAAAAACGTCGGAGAACGCAATAATAAACTGGTGGCGCGCGTGGTGCTCAAGCATCATTGACCACGAACTGGATTCTCGCCACGGTGGTCGCCGACCATTACATTTCAGAACTATACCAACCGTTTCCACCTGCATCACCAACTCTCATATATATTTAATACCAAGACGATCAACCGCAAGATGTAGATACAGAGAGTAAGAAGAAAATCGATCAGAACTCGATGACGTGATTGATACCAATCCACGGCTATTTCTATCGATCAGAATAATTTTCTCGTGTTCAATATAAATAGGATTGAAAAAAATAAAAAATATGAATAGTAATAATGATAATAAGGATAATAATAAATAACCCTTGTTGTCTGTCATGGAAATAAATAAATATCTGTGAGAATAAAGGATCTCTGAGGATGGTCGACGTGGACAAGGATAAATAACAAAACGTCATAAACAACCGAATGGAAGATCGTGGCTCATTAGTAATACGAATGAATAAAATGTCAAGTTCTTGCGAAGCACTGAAGGGGACCATTAATGAAGCTGATCAAAAAACGTGCCGTTGATTAACAAGGCACACGTTTCATTGAATTTTATATGCCTGATTACTCAAGCCACCGCAGTCACGCGATACTTTGTTCTCACTTTTATACCCTTATCATATTCAAATTTATCAAATAATAATTATTGTTATTATTATTGACACCAAAAATGCGTTGCGCAGACGTTTAATCACGATCCAACACCCAGTCAATTTAATTTGACAGACGATTTTACTCTGAATTCTGGTGCTTTCATTCAATCTGTGCGTAAATTCGTAAGTTTGTACTTATAATTACATCTAAAGTATGACGTAAATCAACTCTACTACTGTTGCAGTAGTTGAAGAATGTCTTGACAGAGGACTCTATGAAAAACCGTTATCAAATACCTCTCAAAAGACCAAAACTCTTCCCTCTTTATGCGGAAAAAATTAACGAAACTTAAAAAAATGATTAATTGCAAGGCGTTTTTGAACAGTAATTGATAGTTTCGTTATTAGATAAGTAAATATAGGTATGGAAGATGTAAACTCGGAAGTATCTTAGCTCTTGAGGATGGATTTACGCTCAGAGTGTATAGAATACAGAGGATTGAACCGACGACCTTTTATTGCACTCTAATCGTTCAAGTCTCCCATTATCCTTGTACGACGATCTTAGCAATTTCCTCTTCCTCTATCGTAAAACAACCTCTTGATCGGCGTTCGAGAATCGTTTCTTTTCTTATCTCGATAGTATGTCCTGGGTCAGCCCAGCGTGAGCGGCGGAGACCACTGCATCACATAGCTACACTACATATATATGTATATACATTTATACACACCACGGCCGATACAAGTTACATCAATTTTTTCACCTTCAGTTATTTATTTAGCTGATGGGATTTGTTGAGAGAAAATAGATAAATAAATCGTCTGATTGAGTTGTTGTTTGATGTCGTAATTGCGTTAATTTAACGGCGATACAACTTTTTACTTAGTACTCATTATTTTTAAATTATAAAGTTAATCAGAATATTAATAAATTTGAGGTTATGTAAGGAGTGTACACAGAGAGTGAGGTTATGAAAGCAATTTATTGATAATTATAGTGTTGATTAAAAGAATAATTATGGAAGTACGACAGCGAGGGGTGTGTTGATAAAAAACAACACTCGCGGAAACAGTTTTCAAGGATAAAAGTGCTCTGAAGTTCGTGATCTTGAGTTAGACACGTCTCTAGGCGATTACAATAATTTCCGGCAGTATGGCCGGGTAAAAGAGCATTTGATGACCGTGGCCGTGGCCGTAACCGCGCTCGTTCTAAAGCTGTCTTGGTGCAGTAATAGTGGTGTAGGAAAGTAAAGTGCATCGCCATCGAGTGTATACAGTACTCGGCAGTACAGAGTCGTGAGGCTACAGAGTTTCTCGCGTGCATCTCGTCGTGTTCAAGAATCACGAGTTGCTGTAACTCACGACCTCGCACGCCATACGCTCGGTTACTATTATAAATTTTATACATGATAATAATATCTTAATAAATATTACTGGCGATTCGAGTATTCAATATTCAGTTTGTTGGTAC
Organism: Microplitis manilae; assembly: GCA_030273425.1. Classification (NCBI taxonomy): domain Eukaryota; kingdom Metazoa; phylum Arthropoda; class Insecta; order Hymenoptera; family Braconidae; genus Microplitis; species Microplitis manilae. The sequence continues at coordinate 3,952,514 of CP092726.1, forward strand.
AATGAGACTTTTTTTAGGAGGCTGCTCTTTGCAGGGCGGAAGTTACGGATACTTAAACTATCTCTCGTTCATTTCAATAAGAGTTTTAAATTTTCTGAAGTACTTTATTTATCCCGAGATAAAAAATACATTAGGGTCCATGATTACTCTACTTTGTCAAAGGGACAGTAAACTGTCGATACCTAAATTAGGAAAATTTCTCAGAAATTCTTAAGAGAAGACTTTATTACTCTGCTTTGTCGAAAGGGCAGTAATCTGTCAGCAAATTCCAGAAATTTATTGTAAAATTTTCGAACAAGCCATCATATACCCAATCATCCCCATGACCCGTATGGCCGCATGAAATAAAATAAATTTTTCATTGAACTTTTTCAAGTTTTTCCTACGAAAAAATCCGCCCAGTAAGGAACAAAGAATGACTATATAGAGAATTAAATGAAAACTTATGTACTAATATTGTGAGAAGAAATTTTTCAGAACAGTAATTACCTTCCATGAGGGTAAATCTTACGATATTAATTAAAGTATTTTTTTTCCTCGCGTTAATTCTATTTACGGTCTGATGGTTTAAAATCTTTAAACATTTTATTGTTCCCTCATTTAACTTTTTCCATAGTTATTAGCGTCTAGCCTTAAATTTACAGTGCATTCTCAGAGCCCATCAGAGTCATGGATCCTTGACGCCCCAGTTGAAGTATAAATTACAGATTTAAACTCCGTGCAGTCAAGTAATAGCGAGGGTACTACAGCACAGGAGTGTTACAGTTCGCGTTATTATCATAGAGTCACTGACGAATGACGAAGCCCATTAAAGTGCAGAGTTCATGTACTATACTCGTTACGGAGTCGGAATATTTACTCCCGTATTCAAAGACACGGGTACGAGACCATGAAAAACCTGGCATTCAATTTTAAGGACGACGAGTTACGTCCTGGTCAGTCCCAGCCGTTTCCTAAAACTAATATCACAGCTTTGGGTTTCACCAGCTCCCTTTTATTTCCTCCATCAAAATTACTCTGCATTGTCTCCAACTATATTGCAGCCCTGCATAGCTTCTGCTAATAAATTATTTTACTGCTCTATCCCGGCCTTTGTAACAAAGCAGCGAGTGGGAAAAATGAATTTTTATCGTCATGAAAATTAAATTATTTCCAAAGAACACTGATATTAAAAATATCTTTCATACTTATCGTGCATCTGTAATAAAATATTTAAATGCCCAGTACTTGAATAAAAAAAATTCAACTGCCCTTACAAATAATTGCGTACATAAAAAAATTCAATGTAATAATTATCACATCATATACTTATGTGAGTCGTTGAATAAATACTCACATCTACAATTTATTCCGTTTCATTAAAAATAAACCTATAAATAAACACAGCCGAGAGTAACAATCATACTCTTTTTATAAAATAATTGATATTTTATTTTATAAACAAAAACAATAAGAAAATCGTTGAAACTTAGTGCTAGAGTAAAGCCTCGAGCATGTATACAGATGAAAAAAATAAAAGAGTATAAAAAATAACGTTTATTGATTGCCATCTTAATATGCCTCACGTCCCTGAGGTTTATGATCGCGTTGGGCGACTGGTCTTTCTTATTCTCCAAGCACGTTTACTCGTCTTCCAATACTCGAAGGACACTCTTTGATTCTACAATACGGCATTTTAAAATAAACAACCTCCAACTACTTGGCCATCGAGCCTTTAATTTATCATTAAAACTAGCGTTTGCCTCCGGCCCTATTGTTTCAGCTTCAGTCCCGTAACAATAATTATAATAACAGTAATAATGGAATATCAGGATTTGATTGATATTTCAATTGAACACTGCGTCGAACAAAGTTAAAAAAATAATTGTAATGAATAAATAATTAAATGATAGTGATTGACGTAGTCAGTCACGGCATGTTATCTCTGTCCCTTGGATAAAGTAAATCTTAAAAACATAAAAAGAGAATGAGACCGGGCACTTATTCCATCCACTTAACTCGTAAAAGTCGTTTATTTATTCCGCGATAAAAATCTCAAGCACGACACACCGAACGTCAGGTCTTATTGACCGTCAGCGTTCATTCCTGATGGCTTTCATAATAATTGGCCGACGATTTTGTGCCGCCAACTCACGTGTATATCAACCCAATACTCCCCGATATATGTCAGAGCTTACGTAATGAAACCACGTATGTGGATCCGATCTCATTGGGCATCGGGGACGAGGATTTATGTAACGTGACTTCAATAATCGGTAATCTAATGAGATCGGTAGGCTGTAAAAAATCGGGAGTTCATTTTAGTCCAAGGGGATTAAATGAATGCACGGTCATCAGCTCCGCGTTCACTCTGCAAATTTTTTAGTTTGATAATCGGTTACTGAAGATGACTCGCTATTTATTTTAATACTTTTGTATAATAGTCTAATACAGCCGGCTGTATTAGACTACCTGTCATAAACCTAGCCATAGTCTAAGAGAAGTAGGGGAAATTTTTCATAGAATTTCAGTCTCCCCACTATCGTACGTTTAGTTTTGTCCCCGACTACCCGTTATAAGTCTGTTTTATTTTATACATTGTAAAAAATCGGGAGTGAATTCGGAATAATTTCAGATTTTATTCAAACCCACATTCACTCCGCAAATTTTTTACAGTTTAATAATCGGTTGTTGGAGATAACTCGCCATTTATTTTAATACTTTAGTATGATAGCGTAATACAGCCGACTATGTCATAAATCAGGTCTAGGGAACGCGGGGTAAATTTTTCTTGGAATTTCAGTCTCCTCGCGATCTTGTGTTTAGTTTTATCCTCGACTACCCGTTATAAGCCTGTTTTATTTTATATGATTTTAAACGTTACATTTACGTTTTGTTACAATCGCCAGTATCCCGATTTTTCTGGTGCTCATATTGTTGAAATAAATACTCATCTTTTTACACTAATAATAATTGCAATGAAAATAATTACAACGATAGCGGTATTAATTACAGTAATAATAATAATAATTTTATTGATGAACATAATGCTCAATAAAACTTGTAAATTGTAACCGAAGCTTTAAATGTAATCAATGCTTACAATTATGAACAATAAATTACATTTTACTTAAAACTGATTAAATTATTCTCCGCGAGACATAGATAGTAAATTTTTATCATTACTTTGTCCTATTCTTAAGTTATAATTTTGACTATTTTTACGGAGGCTTATAACCGGCTGTCTTGTACGAGATTCAAAATAATGATTAAGAAGGGGAAGCTGTTTAAACTCAGTAACTGCCGATTGAGGGGAAGAAGCTCATTACGGGCAGACTTATGACAGGTAGTCGAGTAGTCCATAGTTGATTTTGTAGATTATTGAATTTAAAATTTATCACAACTATCATTACCATTATTTGAACACGTTCTTGAAGTTGGCCGATTTAACTCTGATGGTCAAATGTAAAACAGGCTTGCGATCTCTAATGTAAGGTCGTTTGGCTGGGAATTTTCATTACTGATATTAATGAATAAGGTAATTTAAAGCTTAATAAAGTAGCGGTCTGAGGTTGTTTGCACAGATAAAAATAATAATTTAGCTTTATCGATGGACATTTAAATCGGCTGTCATGTAAATATTCTTGTATATATTTTTAAAATATAATTAGTGCTAAATATAGAATGAGTGTAATGTAAAATAAAACGAATAAGGAATTTACAAGCTGGGACTTAAGTTAAGAGTCGAGTGTGTGCAAAACAAACGACAGTTTGCTAATGCATTTCCGATGTACAAACTAAACCGACAAATTTACACTGCAGTTACGCATAATTATGCTTTATTTATGTGATAAACGTTCTTGTGCTATTAGTGCCGGTTTATTTGCGTAATGAGGTGAGATAATCGCCCAGCCTTGGGGGATAGTCCTTGTCTATTTTTTTTCCCTGCATGTCATGGAGGACGCAAAGTACTTTAATTTTGTGAAAAATTAAAGTCCACGGAAAAAATAAGTCTGTAAAAATGACAGGTCTGTTAATTTACAAAATTTTCTCTGTAAATTGACTTATGTAGTTTACAGAACGAAAAATGTTATTTTGACATTTTGAGACTGTAATAATTAAATAGCAAAGTTAGAATTATTTTTATTATTATCCATGATGTGTATTAATCGTATATTGTCATATATATGTTTATATTGAGAGTTAAAAAATGCGATATTGCCGAATTTATTATGACAAAAAAATCTAAGTGAAAGTAATGTCTAATTACGAAATTAAAATTTTTTAAATTCATCGTTTTAAAAATATTCCGATAGTTAAAAAAAAAATGATATATTATTGAGATACTTCAATACAAAAATTTAATAGCGTTGGAATAAAATTTGAAACAGTTAACCCTCATTTAACTCACGAGTCGCGCAAGAACGGTTTTAATTTAGTGAAAAATGAAAGTGACTTTAAATTTTCATTGGTTGTATTTTTGGGGCTGATTTACGGCCAGATATAATTTGCGTGTCACGGGAGTCACTAAAAATAACTTTCGTGTCTAAATGTTGTTTCGCGCCTATTTTTTTTTTTTGTTGCTTTCTGGTCGATGAGACTAATGGAAAGTAATAACGTGAAAATTAGTGGACGAAAAATTGAAGCAAATAAAAAGACAAAACGAAGAGAGTTAAACTTCATTAAATACGATACGTTACGGTCGGTGGTGTACAGGTTTAATTAAGAAAGACGCGTCGTCCTTTCTATCTTAATTGCTGGTAGAAGCAAATTAGCATGGGATTAGCATGAAATTAAAATCCACAGGTAAAAAAAAAGTACTGCGATGCTAGCAGGAGCATCAGGAGCGAACAAGCTCCCGTTCACCCGATACATATAGACATATGTATGTATATATTCATACTCTGTATGCACATCCGTTGGCTTTTAAACTTTTTGCCTCGCGTACGTAAGAGCATAAATAATGTTTGCATTCTGCGTAATAGACACTTTAGGTTTGATAGATATGTGTGTATATTTAATTTGTATCGTGTTTATAAAATCATTAACATTTGACGCGTTTTAAATAAATAGTTGTGGAGTTTTCAGTAACATTGTAGGGTATAATATTTCCGTGATATTCTGTTAAAATGTTAATGCAACCAGGAGGTACGAGTAGAGAGAATTAATCATTTTCCCGTAGGCGCCACTCGTCTTTTCACCCTTCGACCAGCCGTGAGAGTGCTGCCCTACGTATAGATGCGAATAAAAGTGTAGACACGGTAGACGAACTTGCTTCTATGCATGTATATATATATATATATATATGAAGTAACGTGAAGCAGTTAATGACCATGATTATCAATAATAACTACAACTTATCATATATTTTTTTCATTACTACGATGACAGGGGCATTGCCTTATACATCTGTATATATATATATAAAAGTGAAAATTATTAATAGGGATATTTTTTTAAAATTACTTACAATAACAAATTGTAAAAATTTTTTTTTTTAAACTCATACTGAAATTTATGAAATAAGTGAATGCATAGTAGATGACTATTTATTTATTTAATCACCTTGGAGTGAAATTCACTCCAAAAGAGAGATTAATTTATTCCGGTCGCAGTGAAAATTCACTTCTAAAAGAGTTTATTTTAAGATGAAAACTCCGAATCGGAGAAAAGGCGGATTTAAATGAAATTTAAAAATCACTCCGAAATCACAGGGTATAGTTTATGATTATAAAAAAAATTTCAAACTGACTATTCATTGAGGTCTTATTAAAAAATTATTCACTGATAAATCACTAAAAAAATTTTCGCATATATTTCTCTGTAGAATAAATTTTTATCAGAGAAACAGATAAAATTTTAATAACAATTACATTATGAATAATGATCACAGAGGAAACAATAGATCATTACTTTCAATAAGATTAATGTGTTTACTTGAACAAACACTGTAATTATTTACAGAAAAGTAAATAACCTTGCTTTCCATTTTTCATTTATTTTTTATTAAAGTATCAGATGTCTTGTCGAAAAAGAAAACAACAGCGTAATATTTAAAGTAGTTACGAATTTATGTGTAATAATCTAAACAATGCATAATATCTGATCATTTAAACTGTATAATAGCGAAATATAGAGGTATACTTACTCCAGAGATTGTTACCTCAAGACTCCAGAGGCTCTAGCGGTAGAGGAATGCGAATAGTGCACATTACCAGGCTACAGAGAATAGAAGTAAAGGTACTCAGACTCTTCCTCTTAGCAGCAGCATCTTCCCGTGAGATCCTCTAGCATCAGGATTAACCTCGTTTTCTCCTCTCGCTTGCTCACCGCAGCTACGAAGTACATACCGAGCCCAGAGCCCACACAGAGGCTGTAATACCAACAAAGGCCACTTTAACATTCGTTAAACTATAAATAAATTTTTTACCCGCTCAAAAATTTTAATTGTTTAAAAAAATCGCGAACCAAAAAATCGTTTTGTCTGAAAAAAAAATTTATCGTGTAAGAACGAGCAGATGAAATTTTTTTTTTCCCAGATATTATTTTGCCATTAATGCTCACTTATTTCTGCACACCAATCATATATAATTTTTTATTCACTGGAATTCAAGTGTTTTTTTCTTAAATCCCGATTATTTATTTTTTGCCGCCGCTGTTAAAGATACATTTATTTTGTATGGACTTTTTTTTAACTGCAATTGTATATCGCGTGAATAAACAAGGATACATAAATGTTTTTTTTTTTTTTTTAAATGTATACACATATATATAACCAGTGTTTTCCCACTACACTGAGAAAACAAACGTTAAAGCCGACGAATTGCTGATGCGTGGCATTCCACTTACTCGCAAAAGGAGATCGGCACGTGAGTATAGTTACTATATAAATATATAGATATATATATTTATGTTTAATGTATATATACATATATATGTCGTTAGTGAAACGTGAGTCGTAAAGTATGACAACTATGAAGAGAATAACAATGTTTGTTAAAGTTTATTTCAATTTATTATATTTAAAGTGTACATAAGACTTGTTAGTAATTGAATTTAATCATGATACTTATTTTTACTATTATCATTATTATATATATGTATATATATAAAGAGCGGGTATTGTTTTTATTGAATCGTTATGGCGGCATAATGGGGGATTTTTGAATAAAGAAGATAATGAAATGAAAAGAATACGAGATTATTTGAGAGTCGGGAAAAAATATTATGGGTAATTGCCTTCTAGATCGCTGAGACGTACGTCTCCTTTACTTAACATTATTTTATTTTATCTCATGTACATACTGTACCGTACCTCTTTTATACAAACTTAACCTCACTCGGTTTTATTCGCTGAGTATGTGATGCCTGATGCAAAAAAGCCTATTGTAATTTAAACGGTACGACACGCGAGACCACCCTGTTGAATATATTTATAACAGATAATACAATTATTATTATTATTATTTTTTACTTTTTATTTTACTCATTATTATTTTGAATTATACACTTTATTTATCTATTATTATTATTATTATTATTATTATTATTATTATTATTATTTTTACGTGTGAGCGTATTATTATACATGTATATATAATATATATAAATATGAAATTACATACAGTGAAGATCACGTACAGATTCCTTACCCTGGTAATTGTGGTAATAATTATTTTTAATTAATATTGGGTCCTAGGTCCACGTGGGACCCTCGCGTTGCGGCTGAAATTTTTTTACACAGATTTAAAATTATTCAGTCATGCAGAAGTGGGTTCCTGTCATTTGTGGCAAAAAATATGATGATTGACATTTTAAAAAAAACATTATTTTATTTTTTCGAGATTTCATTGTCAAAAAACTCAACAAAAAGGGATTTTCAAAAGAGTTATCGTAGTATAAATATATATAAATGTTATATAATGGCTTGATAAGTACGGGGGTAAATTAGACGATTAATTCAATTTTTCTCTAATATCTTTGCAGTTATCACCTTTTAGTCTCACGTTAATGACCATGTTCATTGCCAAGGTAAACTTGACACTCTGATGCAGCATTACTTTACTTGACATCTACATCAGACTTCTATATGCTCGAGCACAATTTTGTTTCAAAAGAATATATATAAAATCTTAAATAATATAAACGCTGATTGCAAAATATCACAACAATAAATCCCCGATGTGATGATTAATGGTTAAAATATATGATATGTGGGTGAGATTTATCCCGAAAAATTTGGTATTTAAATTTACTGTCATTTATTTTTTAAAAATTTTAAATTTTGTAACAACACACTAAATCGAAGTGTTTTAATTTATAACACCTAAGTGTTTAGTTGTTATTTAAATACATTGTAGGCACTTTCTAAACGTTTGCAAGTGTGTAAAAAGTGACTACAATGTATTTAAATAACAACTAAACACTTAAGTGTTTAAAGTTTAAACACTTCGATTTACAGTGCGTTTATGGTATCGGAGATGACGACGTCGATAGTTTTAGAATACCCAACCAAGTTAATTTTTTGTCATCACCAGTAGTTACATATATCAGTACAAGTGTCGAGTTTATGCGCGGTTCTAAACACCAGTGTAAGCATTTATGAGAACCTTGTGCACATGCCGATATTGGGTATTTTCTTTGGTTCTCCGAGATGGCAAAATGCCGAGTGAATGATCTTCAATGAGGATCAAACACACATGTCTACATACATATGAGTTTCCAACCGAGCTGATAAAATAAAAATAAAAACATTACTTGCAGCATTGCTGGCTGATGTTTAGATACATATCAACAAACGACTCCCCAGTGAGATATTTTTTTACTCTTACATGAATATTTACGATCTTCCAGTTACTAAAAAATATATAGTCGACTTGCAAAAGGATAAAAATAACAGATTATTTTTATCGCGATTTTTATTTCTGTTCGCCCCGATACTTCTACTAAATCGCCATTTAATTTCCGCTTCAACTATCGAGTAAAGTTTTGCATCTAAATTTTATTATGTAAAATGTCAATTATAATAAAAATAATTACAAACAGTAAATAAAAGTCGCAACTTAATAAAAAGTTTAAAAGATTACCTCATACTGGATTCGAACCGCCGACTTCCCGTTAACCAGGCGGACTCTAACCTCTAATTTACCGCGGCAATATCTCTCTCTCTCTCTCGATCTCTAATTTACCGGTTGTTCTATTAGCTCAGGACAAGTAAATTTTTATCTCTCCACAAAAACATTGCGGATAATAATCATACCGGATACGGAAGTAAACATAAAACTTTAAATGCAGCAAACAAAAAGCAGAGTTTAAAACAAAAACTCAGCATTTCTATAAAAGATTTAATAAAAAAGCCAAAAGTATATAAACTAACAAGATTTACACCTTCCTGATTGTAAGACAAAATTGCTGAAGAATGAAAACTATATAAAAGAGACGGAATAAATCATTTAAACAAATCATAGACTAGCCGGATAAAAAAAGACCGCGTCAGTATGCAGCTTGATTCTCTCAGTAGGTAAAGATTTAAGTTAGGGTTTAACGACTCGACTCTTCTCGAGCAGAAAGATAAAACGTCCGAGAGTTATGATGAAACTGAAACTGAAGCTATAGCTAAAGCTTCTTTAGCCTCCACTATCTTTCTTCAGCAGACATAAAATCATCTTGTGTAGCAACAAAGTATCCGTCAGGTATTGAGACGGACTAGTGGAAGAAGTATTATATTATATTACATTATATTATATCAGATATGATCTTTGACATGCCGCTAAAAATACCAGATCCTCAATGGCCGTAACTCTTATCCAGTATAATTTTATGGGCACTTTATATCACCAGATTCAACACATTCATATACATGTACAATATAAAGTTATAAAATTTTCAACGATTGTCGCAAACAGAAGTTGGGGACGTGATATTTATTTAGCAAACAGACACTTGGAATAGCCAATTTTATCTAAATTATAGACGGTAACTTTCAATGATGACAAAAGTTATGGGAAAAAAGATAATAATTTTTCAGCGAGGCAAATGACACTACTTAATGATGCATGGAATAAAAATAAATGACCAAAATAAATACACGATACTTGTAATTTATACAGGAAATATGTCATTATCACGACAAGACACGCACGCGCTTCTTGACGTGAATCAAATTACACATAGCAAGCACTCTCTTACAAAATAATACGTGACTTCCTACTGAAATAGCCTTAATCGGGTAATATTCTCAACTTGACAGCTGGAAAAAATATTAAACAGAAACAGAAACGAAAACATATCAACCTTTTCACTTTTATCCGGGTTTTCTTGTAATACCCGACACTCGAATCAACTTTTCCCTTTCATATATCCGCCGGTTTGATTTAACCCGAATTTCAATCCACCAGAAAGATAAGTCTTAGCACAATCCACTCAGCAAAATATTTTATTTCTTAGACAAAAAGTTTAATACTTTGAAAGTTTGTGAATTAAATCGTGGTAAAGGGGAATAGTGTCTTTCAATATACTTTTTTTTGTTAATGCGTTTTTTGCTCGAAACGTTTTATGGAAGGCCTTAAGCAGTTCCGAGGAAAAATTAATTTTCTAATGTACTTTGCTGATCAACTAAGTGTTCCGTAACGTTCACACTGAAAATAAGTGACGAAGTTAATTTATATGCTGTAAAAAATTAGCGGAGTAAACGCTGAGTGAATCCGGAGTGAATGCAGAGTAGATGACTGTCTATTTATTTGATCTTCTTGGAGTTAAACTCACGTCGAAGGAAAGTTTATTTGAAAATTAAAACTTAAAGATCAAAACTCCGAAATTACTCCGTTGAAAAAATAAACTTCATTTACTCCGTATGTAGTCATATTTTTTAAACTCCGGGACTTCGTGACGGAGAAAATTCGGATTGAAATAAAATACGAATTTACTCCCAATTTTTTACGAAATTTAGTTAAGGAAATTCCCAAAGCTATTTGTAGATGAAAGTTAGAAAATTATAATAGTTGCATATTTATATGACCATATGTGTTCTGTTGAAGCTTTATAGTGGTCTTATAAGTGTTCCATTACTCGGTCGAAAAAATATTTTTTGCAGCAATTGTGTATCAATAAATTTAATTATACGCAACAAGGGTTTCTTGCTCTTACAAAGTGTATTAGCAAAAGAGTGTACGTAAGAAATACTCTCAGGCGATAAATCCATCCACATCACTGGCTCGCTATGTAGACTACGGGCTATAGACTGCACAATGTCCTAGTAGAGTAGACACAGCCGGGGACCGCGGAGCCAAAGGCTTCTTCACCACTACAACAAACTAAGACTGAAACTAAGACCAAGACGAAGACTCTTACTCCGGTTTTCCAGCGGTCGCGATCACCGGGCATATGCCTGCCAGCGAATCCATCTATCACGATCGTCCTCTCGTGAAGAAGTTACTTTTATTTGTTGTCTCTGATCGTGTTTTGCCGTAGGATGTACGTACCGTTTTTTTTTGTTCCTACAGCTGTTCTTGTCGTTATTGCGACTGTTGCATTGCAGTTGTACTTCAGTTCTTTATTTAATTTCATTGTTTTTGTTTTATTAACCTTCAATTTCGATGTACACGAGCATGCCAATAAATTTGTTCCTACCATACAGGAGGAAAGTACGAGAGCTAAGACTGAGGACGCGCATGTCGGCTACTTGCGTTTTAATCGCGTCTCCCTTTGATCCTAAGTGGAACCCACACCAGGATCCTCCATTCCACCGAATGCCAAAGGGATTTCTCGGCTGCTGAGGCTACTGAGGCTCAAGATTGCCGAGTTAATCGCACCACCAACGCGTCATGTCACTTTTATTCACCATCCGAATGCTCTTAAGCCATTCAGCTGTTATTCCTCTCGGACCAAGCGTTTATGCCTTTTTTTTTATTTTATTTACTTGATAAATAATGATGTCTTAAAGTGTGGTATTGAGAGAGTAGAGAGTGAATGTGAATAAGGGGATAAATCTGTCATTTTTATATTTAATCTCCGGATTATTTCTCGTATTTTATTTTTTACTTGCTTGTATTACTACTCGAGCTGATAGTCATGCAATCTGGCGCGAAACAAATGTGCCTACGTGTGTCTAATAAGTATTACATCATCCGGTGCTCTGTGTATGTTTTATTTTAACCGATCTATATAACGCATGACAGGTTTATCTCGGACATTGTCCGAGATTAGATCGCTCATCGTTTCTTGCACGATAGTATAAATAATCGGCATCATACATTCTGATTTAATGCTCTCTTTACTATGTGTATAGAATAGCTGACGAGACATGACGGTATTGATACCACTCAATTAAACAATTACGTGCCACAATAATTCATTTTTTTTTTTTTTTTTTGTAATTAAAAGTGACTTTAAATCAACGCAATTTAAAAAAATCAAAACTGTGGAAATTTTGAAAATAATTTTCTAAAAAAATTTTAATTCACGGTATATACTTCTCTAAACTTATGAAAAACCAGGGGTAAAATAATAAGACGGGTAGAATTTTTTTTTTAATTCCATTAGATCATAATCTCTTTGATAAAAAAAAGTACAGTGGACTCTCGATAACTCCATCTTCAAGGGAAGTGATAAAAACTTCGAGTTAACGAGTTTTCGACTTAACAAGATGTTCGAAATTTGCAAGTAGATTAGACCAAAAATTAAGAAAACAATTGATTCCTTTTATACAAAGCATAAAGTAATAAAGCAAATTGTTAAATTTCGTTTAGCACTCATGATGTCTAGATACGAAGTGATTAACAATCAACAACTTTGCAAGAAAATAACTTAGAGAGAAAATATACATTACAAACAAGAATATAAGAAGCATTGAACATTCACATAGGAATTTAGATTTGATTGCTATAAGCCTGGACAGTTCGGAAAAAAACGTCTTTATACTTTGCTAACTTCGACTTATAGAGTTTCACTTTTAAAATTCGAGTTATAGAGTATAAATATGCCTTATCGATACTGGAAGGGAAACGATACTAAGTTCAAATTACAAAGTCTAAATAATTCGAGATATCGCCTATTTCAGAGTTCAGCGGAAGAGAATACAAATTTTTTTCGAGTTACTGAGGATTTCGACTTAACAAGGTTCGAGTTATCGAGAGTCCACTGTATTTAAAAATTGATGTCTAGTTACACTGTAAAAAATTTGCAGTGAATGCGGATTGAAGTAATAAAATCCAAACCCTTTCGCTGAAAAGACTCACTTTCTATTAACTCCGTATGTGGATTGATTCCAAAAAAAAATTACCAAACTCCGAGTGACGAATCGAGTTCGGATTTTGATAAATTCCGAATTGACTCCCGATTTTTCACAGTATATTTTTATAATTAATAAATAACAATAATAATTATAGTGAGTGTGTATAATATTCCAGTGCCTCATAAATAAATAAAAGTATATTTTGTTACCATTAATTCACCTCATGTGCCAAACTAATCCTATATCACCCGTAATCACGTGAGAATCCGATAGTCAATAATTCAAATGAAAATGCTCTTTACGATCGTACAGTCTGTCGGTTAAATTTTTTATTAATTGTAACCGTCATCAAGCGTTTTCATGGCAATCATAAAGAATTGAGTACAATAAAAAAAAAAAAAATGAAAAATAACAAGTTATTGTATAAAAAATTACGAGCTATAAGTGGTATGGTAATATTTATAAGACAACAAATATTTCATGGTTCAACGGTAATTCATGATCAAGCTTTTAAAGAATTCCACTCCAGCTTCATCTGCAAATTTGCATATTTCAACGATAGTCCCGAGGCCAAGACTGCCATGGATTTTATATCAGAGAGTAACACTCACATGCACACGTCCATCCCCACATGTGTACATATACATCCACATACATATACACATAAATATATACATTTGTGATCATGATACCGAGCAATAGTTGTTAAACACAACTCGACGATGAACTTGTAGCACAAGACGTATTCAAGGATCCACACCTGTATTTAATCTACCAGCCAGTGTTCCAGCTCTGTCGACATGTGCCAGGCAACCTGGCTATTAAAATCATCAAAATAAAATGTGTTAATAGCTCATCCAGAGCAGGCCGGTATCCGCTGCCACGAAGCCTCCATCTGACTGGCGCTGGTGCATCGCAGTAACGTCCCAGCTATTTTTATTTCAAGAGAAAAAAGTTTAATCCAACCCACCCATCGTTTAATAGCATTCGGACAAAGTATAACTGGGTATTTTAAAACCCCGTCTAACAAGAAATGAAATTCCTCGGAGTTGAGACTATAATGTAATAGTAGAGCATTTTGATTTTAGTATTTCCAGGCAAGACACTATCATTTAACCGGAAGATTCATGATGCTAAAGGCATACCGCCAATTCCGTAGACTACCGGTCTACGCGCAAACGTTAACCAGCACACGCATGCACCCATTGCTGGAATAAATATAATGATGCAGCTGGGTATCCTACTCAATCCTCAACTCGCCAGCAAACTCCATCCTCTGGACTGGTGATGTCGATTAAATGTTCCCGCCACCACCACTGCAACTGCCATTGCAATTGACGTCCACCTTAATTTCACTCTTCCTTTATTTCAAACTTTTTACTTTTATTTCCTTATTACTCCTTTATTTTTACAACCCTCTCACTCCCAGTGGTATCAATAAAAAGTATATACACCGTCTTTTACCACCGGCTGTACATTGCACTAGGTGCGAAGTGCTCAGTAAGTCTATGGTAAAAAGCAAATAAAAATTTTCTCGCACAGGGAAAAAGTACCTCGGCGTTTATTTTCTTAAACTGTTTTCCCAGTTTCTGGAACCAGCTCATCCTCACTCTAGATTTCCCAGTATCACTTGAGTGTGAGAAATATTAAAGGAAGAATTCAATTAACGCGAATAGCTGAGAACAATTTACCAGTTGCGGTGTAAGAGATAAGGACGTGGGTGCTCGGACAAAAATTAAACCGCCAGAAATTTATCCTTAATATTATTATTATCGGTATTATTACAATAATGCGCTGAGGAAGACAAAGAAATGATAATCGAGTATCGAACACGAGTCGTGCTGAGCAAAGTGAGCGCGAGTTCTCCAGCCAACAAACGACAGTATAATTCCATAAAAGGTACAAAGGGGTGAGGTGGGGTGGGAAGGGAGGCCAATACTTGTCAGATATCGGGACCGCAGAGCAGATAGCCAGTACCGAGCATGTACCGATACTCTCTTATGTTATGTATCCAATTCAATTTGTATGCTGGGCATGTAGCTGTAGCTCTGTGATCGCGTGTAAGCACACCGCCCGCGGGCTCTTGTCTGGACTAAAGCACATCCGAGCCCTTGATTGTTCCTCTGTCCAGTCTTACTCTCAAAGTTGGATTCACTAAACAAACAGAGAATGAGAATGAGAGTGAGAGTAAGAGTGAGTGAGTTTGTTCTCTGCAACAGCGACTGCTGATGCTCATACTGATGATGCTCGACTTCAACATCAACATCTTTCTCTTTTTGTTGCGTAACAACGATCCTTGTTGTGTCGAGCGACCGGCCGACGAAGCCAGTCATTATTTCACCAAGCATCGTCTTCCTTTTTGTTTTTTTTTTTATTCCTACGCCTTTATGTTTCTTTCGTTAGAAATAACACTGGAGGTTTACCCATAACTCCTCGGATCTGGGCCTGCAAAAAATTTATATGTATCTCCAGTGCATTATTGTGTATGTTTGTTTAGTTTGAGATGATGGTAAAGAGTTACTTCTGCAGCCGAGCCAGCAGTGATCATCTCGGCACTCTACTGAGAATAAACAAACACCAAACGAGTAGTCTATATATGATGTTGATGATACACTAAAAAATTTATTCCAATCACTTCTTCTTGATATTTATTTCTTGAGAAAGAGTTACTGGTATCGTACTTATGTACGATTCGATATTTTTTAGTCCCCCGATCGGGATATATGGAGCTTTTTTTGCGGACTTTCATTTTTATGACGTGTGAGCTGGGATCCAGCATGCGGTGGATTGAATCGACACAAACTGAAGAGTGTGTGAGTGAGTGTGTGAGTGTGAGAAGATGACCCGTCGACAGGATTGTGACGGACTGAAAATAACTAACGAGAGGAAACGTCAGTACAATCGTTCTCAACAAGTCGCCGCAAATGAAGATAGTAATCCTCGTCAAGTGGATACTAGACGTTTTATACTGGTGATGCTGCAAGGCGCTGCTGGAGTTCAATTCAATGCGACCGGCGCATTCGCCACGTGAGACGTAATTTGTCCGCTCGGGCCATTTGAATTATAAGTCACCTTTTATTATTGTGACTTATTTTTTTACGCTGACAGGGTGCTATTTTATTCAGCGAGACAATTTAACATAACAAATTTATATATTTACTAAATTAACACGGTTTATATTCGAAAATGTCCTCGTATATTATTTATACAAGTCGTACATCAAATTACAGATTATCCTAGGCTGCGAAAGTCAAAAGTTAAATACCGATAAAAATATATCATGTCGAGATGGTGAATTGAATCACTTTATCAAAAAAACTCAAATAATAACTCTAAAATAACAGCGTTTACGACCCAGAAAAATCATTTTAACTCTTGGATTTTACTTGTAAAAAATACAAAGGATCGGAGCACATCATAATTTTTACAAGAATTCATTTTAAAGAATTTTTTACCTGGGTTTTAATTTTAATTAAAAATTTTTTTTTCTATTCAATTTTTAAAGATGATACTGAAGTTAGCCGACGTCTAATAACTTTTAGATTTTTTTAAAAACGACAAATTATAAAAAAAAAAATATTTAAAAAAATTGCACCTGTATTTTTTATAATTTTCTACATGTGCATATTTTTAGTTTTTTTTTTCTTAATTGATTTGTTAAAAAAAAAAAATCCGAAAATTTCTAATTGTCTGCTAACATCGGGATCATTTTTCAAGAGACCCGATTTACCCCAACTGTCTATACCACTAAAAAAATTTTTCGTGCCCTGAAATTTTATGAAGTAACGACAAGATGGCCAGCAGTCTCAAATAATTTTCCCGATGGAATTGCAGTGGAAAAGCTGGCATTTTGATTGAGGCTTAAATTTTTTGAATCTCTGTCGATCCATTGGTCTAGCGGAGAAGAAAATAAACGGGAGGAAATAAGTGAAGGATAAAAATAAAAAGCTAAAGAAATCGAAATAAGTGGCGCGTGAGGTGTGAAGATTTATCTCTCATCCTTTCTCTTTCCTTTACCTCAACAAAATTTTTCCGTTCTACTATCATATATGTGTATATGGTACACAGACATATGTGTAAAATGTGTAGTGCCGACGGTACCTAAGACGTGTCGCCGTATATGGCGTGCTTTAAGCGACTGTGAAAAATTGAGATGGAACGCGCGAATGTAATGTACGTTACCCTCCGCCACATGGCATCGCCTCGATGCGCACCACTCTCTTATCTTTTTTATTCCGTTTTACTGCTCATAGGATGCCACCTTTCCTTGTGATTCCAACTGCTACAGATCATTCGATTTACTACGCGTTTGTGGTGAGAGACCGTGCACGCCGACTAGGAGTTACATCTGCACGGAAATGCCATTCCTATTTCTATTCGACTTCACACTCGCTTATACACACACTCATGTAAATAATATTTACTATTTATACACATATAAAATATTTATCTACCTACTGTATTTGACAGTAGCAATGCAAATGATAGTCTGCAATAATTCACCTACGACATAATAAATACTCATAAAATGTCATCGTGCACTTAACAAAACTCGTTAAATCTTCTGATGATCACAATCACGTTCTGAGTCGATTTATTTATAAATTTATCTATTATTAAACTAACTTTCATTTAATTAAATACAGTCGGGCCTCGTTATAAGACTATCATTCTGTCTTTTCTATAAGCCAGGTATCCCGATAGTTTGAGAGAGAAACTAATAGTCTTATAACGAGGTCCGACTGTAAATATTCAAACTGGCAAAGGTGGGGAAAATAGGCTACCCCAATTATTACTTTTTTTTTTTTTTCAAAATGGCCCGAAATCTATCACTTTCAAATTATTTTCAAGCAATGAGTCATGTCCCAGATTTAAATTATAAAAAAAAAATTTTAACCCTTGAGTTTTTGTGCGCTACCCCATTTTGTCAAAAAATAATTTCTAACCCTCTTATCAATATTTAGATCTTTGATTTAACATCGACATATTCCCGCAAAAGAAATTTTAAATAAATCTCGAGATGTGAAAAAAATTTCCCATAAAAATTAAAACTTACGATTTCCTCGAGAGCTAAAAAATTTTTTTAACCACCAGAATAATTAAATTTCCATTAAACCCAATCAACATAAACCAGAAACGACATTAAATTTCTTCTGGTTATTTTCTCTTCCGTTAAAGAAACTTTTAAACCAGCGTTAAAAAATCGGGCGCTCGTTTAATTAGTCCTTATTCTAGGATTTAATTTCTGCGTATGTTTCCTATCTATATCATACTCACCCTCTTACCCGTATGTCGAGGCTGAGAACCAGTTCCATCGTAAGTACACACTCTCTAAGTGGAGATTACGAGACGAATAAACGTGGATATGGATCGGGAGCTACAGCCAAGGAAGTTTAGTCCTTGTTCATAAACACACATGTAATATGGATCGAGCGACTCAAGATGTCATAATTGTTCCCCATTATGAGCAATCAGATACTTTATTAATCTACAGCTCTGTATGTGACACGGTTACCACAAGTTAACTAGTCGGTATAATTGTCCTTATAATTTGCCGACAATAAATTTTACTATTGATTAAATATATGTGCATCCATTTAATGGGACCCGAAGGTAAAAATATTTATATGTATATTATATAGGTATACATATATATGTATAAAGTATGTTAGATTATATACACAGTGTCAATGACATTGTGAATGTCAATGACCGAGACAAGTCAATTGATGATGCAGTGACTGTTGGATGTGCGTGCTCAAGACTATTACTAATTTTTTTATCACAACACTTTCATAATATTAATTTTTTCGACTCGTACTTTTTACTTTGCTATTATCTTTTTTTTCGGCCTGACCGACCGGTGGATAGAAAATAATTGACTTGTCAATCATTCATTAATTGTTTTAGGCTAGTTTTTATTTTTGAACACCAGTAAAAGTGGGTATCATGGAGCGTAGTAATGATTTATGATTTATTATGACTTAAATTAAATTTCTTCATTACTTTTCACTTTTAGTTAACTATGACCAGTACGATAAATTATAGAGATTAATTTTTATGGGTGTAAGAGAAAAAATTAAACGTTACAGTTTGCATTCAAGCGAAATTAAAATAAATAAAATATTCATGTAATAAATTAATAATAATAATAATATTAATTAAGTTTGTAATTAAGGAGTAATTATTTGGTGAAGTTAAAAATTTTACTACTGTATTAGTTCTGGTATTTATTTTTTAAATTTATTTTAATAAAATGACATCTGGCAGTCAGAAGTTTCAGAAAAAAAATTAAAAAATTTTTAACTTCTGTAAAATCTGCCGAAATTATGATAAAATTCAAAATTTAATAAATTATATTAGAGTTTAATTTAGCAACCCTAATTTAATCTGTACAAAATTAGGCTATGGCAGTCATTAAAAATTTTAAAAAGAGAGATAAGCCATGGAAGTAAAATTTGAAATTTTGAAAATCTAAGAGATGATTAACAGTTGAGAAATTTCATAAAAATTCGACGAAAATTCTGGGCGCTTTTTTACAGACAATAGCAAAATTTTGAAAAAGTCGCATTATCAGAATAACCAAAGTCGGATTTCTATAAAATTTATAAATCAATAGTGATAATTATCATATTGCAAAAAATTTTCGAAGTGAATGCGAAGCGAATGACTGTTTATTTATTTAAATAAAATCCGTAATCGCTCCGAATGCACTCCCGATATTTTACAGTGCAGTGTTGGTACAGTAGCACAGAAAAATTTTTAAAGGCCTAAATAAATCCTCACTTGCATCGATAGTCACCATAACTTACAAAAAATAAATCTTAAAAACTCAAAATATATTTTTTTGAATAATAAAATTTTAAGGAGCCGTTAATCATCGAATTATTTCACAGCAACATCATCAAGTTATTTAATCTGAACGATCAGCATATTTATTTATTTGTTAACTCATTTATCTTATTTTCTGGAATCAGTCTCTATATATATATACATATATCTACACAGCCATGTGGTTCGTTTTTCATTCTGCTTTCTCCAGGAGAATTCTTGCACCCCACGGTTTACCAGTGTCACTCGAATATTTATTATTCCCAGTTCATAAGGGAATTAATGTCTTCATTAAATATTATTCATCCTGTAAATAAATTCATAATCAAAAATCTGCGCGAGCTAAAGTCTGAAGAGATCAACAGGAAAAAAAAGACACCCAAAAAAAGTTAACTTGAAAAAAAGTTTTTAAATGATTGCATAACTCGTTTCCAAGCCGTAACTGAAAATAAAAAATAAAAGTATAATATCTGTACCTACTTGAAGTGAGAGCGAAGATGTTCGGATAGAAGAGGGTCAGAAGTACCAGAGCGGTAGTTACTGATTAAAAGGCAAACGAATTGTGACGTAGTATCTAATTTTGGCTAATTTCGTATGATTACTACACTCTACACTATCGAGAACGATTTATATGGGTATACTTGGTAGTATACATGCATGGATTGATACAGGTGGTGTTTGAGTGAGAGTGAAACCAAGACACGATCATGAGAACTTCTAAGCGATCGTAAGCATCAATCGTAATACCGCGCATTTGATTGAGCTAAAAGGTTCCGACACATCTATGTAGTTATATTTTTTTAAAAATCCCTTAACGATATTACCTCCGTATTATCTATAATAAATAACACTAAACCATCAAATTATCATTAAATTTTTTTTTCAGTAAAATAAAATTTAAAAAAAATTTGCTTCCATATTAAAAGTTTTTTTTTTATTTTCTGACTATAAAATTATACAACATTAAACTTTTCATAAAATAATTCACTGTGACTAAATATATACATAATATGGGATGCGCAAGTCATACTCACAGGACAAATATCAAAACCAAAAAAAAAATCTTGGATTTTTTCGTGATTCAAATTGTAATTCAAAGTAAATTTAAATAATTTAACTGCTTGGAAAAATTGACAGCTAAAATTTTCTAGAAAAAAAAATCAAGTCACGAAAATATTTTGGAAGACAAAAAATATTTTCGGGAACCAAGTAAAGATTTTCTTGAGCCAAGAGAATTTGTCTTGGTCAGAGGAGATTTTCATGTGGAAAAAAAATGCTGCAACAGGACACATCCTGTAAGAGCAACAGGATAAAATCCTGTTGTAGCAACGGGATTTTCCCTGTGGAATCAATAGGATAAGGAACAGGTTTTATGTATTAACTTTTTTTGTCAGTATAGTAAAATTTGAAAATTTGAAAAAAGAATTCAAAGTTTGGAAAAAAATTCAAATAAAAATTTCAGTTGTTGTAACAGGATTTTGTTCTGTTGCTCCCATAAGACTGTGTCCTGTTGCAGTGCCTATTTTATTCCATGTACTTCATCCAAGAAAAATTAGGTTTTCAAAAAAATTTTTTTAAATTAAGAATATTTACTTTCAGTCAAAATTTGTTTTTTTTTTTTTTTTCTATGTAGGGCCCGATTTGCTCTGGGTATCCAACTTGTTTATCTAGATATACGCAGTAAATATTTTTTACAAAAAAAATGTAACATTCGTTCAATCCGGTTGCCTCTATATAATAGAAGAGAAGTGATTTGAAGAAGTAGTAATTTAATATAATGGTAAATTGAAGAAAAATACGTAGTTTAATAAAATTTATTCAGTTATATAGGTTTACGAAGAAATAGTTGCAATGAAACTTTGACTCCTGAGAAATTGACCGTAAGCGTATAAATATAGTATCGAGGATGGAGAGTCGAGTGCTACAAAGTAGCAAATAAGGAAAAAAATGATGAAAATAAACCCGAGGGTACGGTGGTTGTTGCCCGGGAATCGTCGAGTTCAGAGAAGACACTTAACTTTTACGGTAGAGAGTCCAGAGCAATACGGACTACTGTAAAAGCAAGAGGACAGCGAGGACGAGGACAAGACCCGCTATGTAAATTTAGTTCCCTGAGTAGTCGCCGGCCACGGTCTTGCGCCTTGCAATTAGTGCGGAATGCACCGGATGCTTTAAGTCCGAGTGGAATTAATAGTTTGTGCATCAAGCAGAGACTTCACGGGCGTAAATCTACTAACTATTGACTCAATTTAAACTTTTTTAACTATCTCATAACTCGGTATTCAAATTTATGCCTTTTGCTGCCAGGCTACAGAAACCCTGAGTTTTACGGCTCGGATTATTTTGTTTGTGGGAATGCCGCCCACCTGCACGTTATCTATTTGCGCAATCCGATGGATGGACGAATGCTACAAGTTCAATCCTACCCGTCTCCGATCTTTACATTTCGGCCATCATTTTTCGACAAGAAATGTCTGGATGTCAAAAAAATAACTTCGAGATCTTCGAGGCTTCGACAACGACCTCAATCACATTCTAAAGTTACCCTAGAGTTTTTAATTTTTTCTTTTGCGTCCGAGCAAAAAATAAAAAATAATTTTTTTCTAAGTTTAAAAAATTTCTTTAATATAGACTTACACTTCGGCAACAAATGAATATTTTAAAAATATTTTCTCGGTTCATTACCCAGAGAAACGTCAATTAAAATGAACTTATCAAGTTGTGATCAATTGGTTAAAACTTTTTTCTTTCGAGCAAAAAATTTTTCATTTAATTTATTTTATTTACGTCTGAGGCATAAACAAAAAGATATTTTAACGGATCGATCTTTCTGGGAATCATTTGTCACTGCCGAGAATTATGTCCGGTCTGTCATGTATGTCAGAACAGCAAGATTAAGTCACGCGCCATAGCCTCGCGAGTCTGACTGATCAAACTTAGCACTTGTAAAAATGCCATACGCACAATAAATATATACATATATACATTTATTTATACACAACAGTAACGCTCATTATTTGTGCCTTAACCTCTCGGTATACTATACCTCCGCATAATAGTTTACGTTCTCGAGTTATGATCCATAACTCTCTCGTCTACCTCCCAAGAACTCTTAGACTCGCCAAAAATAATAGTACCCCCAGTTGAGCGCATCGCGGCGTTTATTTTATTTTTAAAAAAACCACCAACAAAAACCAGCTATTGGTTATCTCAAGTAGCATTCTCCGGCTTTGAGGTAAAAAGCCGCAGCATTTATCCTCCGGTGATTTATCAGCCTCGTAGATTTTTGTTTGACATGTTTTTTATGGGAAAAAAAAATAATTAAAAACAAAACACGGACTATTAATTGTGTCCTAGTCCCTAGTCCTGGTCCCCGGTCCCGTGTCCATGTCTCGAGTCTCAAGTCTCGGTCTCGAGTACATATCAGGCGTGTCCGAGTGTAGATGTGTAAGAAATAAGTTAAATCTCGTGTGTAATTTAGACCCAAGGCCACTTTAATCGTGTCCTTGACGTTGTATTCATTTTCTCTCCAGAAGGACTCCTCAGTGCCCCATTCTGGCTTCCACAAGATAAAGGACCCGGTGTTTGCAGCGTTTGCATGTTAGAGAAGACATGAAGATGGAATTGCGATAGGGAAGAACGATTGCCCGAGCGGTTTATTTATTACTAAGCTTCTTATTCATACTGATTTTTATTTAACCCATCGACTTAAAGACAAGTCTTTATCACTCATTCTCAGATATATTTATTATTATTGGTATTGGTATTGGTATTGGTACTGCTATTGCCGTTGGCTTTTTTTTTTACCAATATCCCTGTCGGGATGGCCTGAGTCTCGATATCTTTTTGTTAATTAATCTATGTGTACTTGATTTTACTGGTTGTGTAATTAAATTTAACTCGGCTGGCTGCATTGGGCATGTGCTGGAAGCAGGAGCAGTGATCGAGCAAGAGCTGAGAAACGAGCTCATGAAATTGACCTTGGGTAAAATAAATTGGACGTCGTGCGGTGGTTGCTCGAACGAGTGCAAGTCGGATGAGCTAAGGAGGGTATAGAGACGGTACTCGATACCAAGCATATATATGTATCGAAAACCGCATCCTTCTTCGTCAGTTTGTTGCTGCTGAGGTGTAGCCACCGACCTACTATTTTTCAATGCGAGGTCACTTATGTCTTTCATTCAGTTATTTATTGGGGCTCGAGCGAATTGCCCACGTATTATAATTATTTATGATTTATGAGTCTTATTATTTATTTGCTAAAATTAATCCGCGCAATGATTTTAGATAATTTTATTGATTATTTTTTTGTGGGTGCTAGTTTGATAGGATAATAATTCTAATGAGGTTCATTTTTTTTTTCTGTAATTTTACGATCCAGTCATTGAGAGAAATCGTATACATATATTTAAAATATAAATAAATAGATTTTTTACTGAATCTTGAATTTATTTTTAAAAAATTTCCTGTCCATGTTAACCCCGTCTATTATATAAATTAAATATCATTTCCAATAAATCACGAAATAAATTATAAATCCCATCAATAAAAAGTTTAAGACAGTTAATAATAATACAATAATAATAATAAACAAGAATAATGATAATTTATTAGGACATTGGTGATTTCCATTTACATGCTATATCTGTCTGGATGTAACATAAAAAAAAGTAAATAAAAAATAAAAAATGGACCGTGACATTTATTAAAGCCGGTTTCACAACTTAGTGCGTATATCTTGACAGGTATCACGCAAACACGTCGAGTTGATCTTCTTTCTATGCTAACAGTTGACAAGCGGAATTCCCTCGCGACCACCAAGACCTCACTACGACTAGTACTATGTTCTATACTACTAGTCGTATAACTAGTACAGGAGTACACTAGCTACAACAAATGCTATAGCGTTGTCTAGTCGCTACACCACTCTAGTTGAAATATCTCTTGTCCTGTCACATAATTATGGGCATTCAGCTATTTTTTATATACATGTTATATCCGTGTTTAGTAACATCCATAATCCATAATACACTCAGCTAATTGTAAATCACTTGCCGTGTTCCTCGGCTATACTCTAATAATGACCATTACCGTCATATTTATCTGGGGAATAATAAAACTCATACCCATAACCGTAATGAGCTACTACATTATTATTCTATCCTTATTATTGATAGTATTATTTTTATATATATATGTCTTATATATTCCACTTGAAATGGAGTCCTGTGAGTCTTCGAAAAACCAACTATATATATACATATATATATTATACGGAGTAAAAATATGAGAGTGAATGTAGCGGGCATCAGAAAAATTTAAAATCATAAATAAATAGAGTAAATAATTTTAAAAAAATATTTATAAAAAACGCACTTATCAATTTTGAAATTTTGTAAATGTGCATTTTTAGGGAGTAAATAGGGAGGATTTTATTTAAATCTGCATTCAATCTGATTTAAATTTTTAATATTAAAATAAACCCCCTTCGGAATAAATTTCCGTATTTAATCCGCGAATTAGGAATGAATGTGAATTTTATTTAAATCCGAATTCCCACCTTCACTCAGAATTTCGTAGTTTTTTTAAAAAATTACCCCTGACATGGAGTAAGCAGGAGTTAAGAGTAACGTGGACTTTATTTAAATCCTCTCAGGGTAAATTCCACACCCAGAGGAGTAAATAAATAAAAAAAAAAAAATTATCTGCTGTGCATTTACTCCGAAATTAATCCTCGTACTCTGAAAATTTTTTGCAGTATAATTACCCAATATAATTATTAAATGAGTACATAATTTAGGTGATTACATTGCCGGATATTTATAGTGAACAGTAAAATTAATTATACTTATACGTAAAAATAATGAAGGATAAAAAAAATGTTAATTGATATGAGGATAATGGTGATAATATAAGTAATGATGGGGACAAGAGTAAAGCGTTGAGAATGTCGGGTGATAAAATTTTCAAAGAATAAATAAAAAGCGAGTGTATGAGCGAATTGTTGAGGGCAGAGTACAAGAGGAAAGCGCGAGAGGATTAATATGGTGTTCGGGCGATCAAACGCGAGCAAATTGCCGACTGTCGCCCATTCGATCCGGTGTGTATTTTTATATATATGTGTAATATGTATATGTGTGTGCAGTATATAGTTTAACAGGCTGGCGGGCAGGCGAAGAATTGTTGCAAGCCACAAATGTCTTTGCCTTGGGTTATACTCAACGTTTATCGTATCGTGTCGCACGTCCTAAAGATTGCGTGTGGGTTATAAATTTATATTTCATTCTATGTATATCTCTAGATGTGTTACACGCGTCTTTTGTTGAGCTCTGTGATTTATTTAATAAATACACATTACTCTGTATTGATAATTCGAAAATTTTAATGCTTTGTATTTATTTATGTACATGAATAAATTATTTATTATGCTTGGGTAGAGACAGAACGGCCGGTTAGATTTATACTGACTTTTTATTTTTCATTTATTTACTTGATAAAAAAAAAATTTTCAGTTTCAATTTCTTCTTGCTCGTAAATATTAAATTAGCAATAACTGTATAATATAACGGTTACGAGAATAGGAAAATCTGGTCTCAATTGATTTTTTTTTTTAGAATATTGGAAATCACTATTGACTTTTTTTTCATGGAAATTGTCTGGTAGGTCAGGTAATGAAAAAAAAAATCAAGTACCGAGCAAATTTGGCGAGAAATGAAAAAAATTTTATTTTTTTAAATTGGAGCACACAAATTTTTTTGTAAATGTTAGTTCACATTATAAATTATTTGACAAACATTAAACATTTGAAGATTTTTTAAAAATCTCAATTAACGAAAGCAAGGATCAAATTTTATTACACTGTAAAAAAATTGCGGAATCACTTCGTAAGTGGAGTGATTTTTTCTGAAACTCCGGAACTCTGAGTGACAGTGAACTCGGATTTAAATAAAACTCGTAATTACTCTGAATTCGCTCCTGCTTTTTTACAGTGTATTATAAAAAAAAAAACAACAATTTTTCTTGATGCTAAAAAATTTCTAAATCAAAAATGAAAACCCAAAGACTTAAAATATTTTTTTTTTACATCCCGGGTTAAAAGAGATAACTTGATTTTGACTTGATTGACTTATTTGACTTAATTAACTTGATTTTGGCTACATTTACTTTTTAAAACTTCAATATGACTTTTTTAACTTAAAATTAAGTCAATTAAGTCAAATTCAAGTCACGTTAAATTTAAGTCAAATCTAAAACAATGCGACTTTTCATATCTTAATATCTGTTTTTCATGGATTAAAAATAAAATTTAAACTCGACTTGCTTTTGTATTTTATAAAATAAAATCTTCATGCTTCTTCAATTTTCTCATTTATTTATAAATTTAAAAACACTCAAATAGATTTCCTGGTTTTTGTTCTGTTATATCATATCATATACATTCATATATATTACGAATTAGTTGAAGAAATTGCTTGGATTATTCCACGTTCATAATTTTTTATCTTTTATAGCTTTGTAGTAAAATCTGTTACATTACATACGGTTCTGTTTTCTCTTTAACACCATACATACATGTACATATATATATATATATATATATATATATATATATATATATATATATATATATATATATATATATATAGATAGATAGATAGATAGATTTGTTGTTAGATTACCAGCATATATAGAACATAACTTTATCGTACTTTAATAATAGTAGTTTGGCGTCTCTGCGGCTCGGCGATAAGTGTACACCTCGTCGGCCTGACGCGCGTCTCTCAAAGAAAATTTTCTTTCGCGCTTACTCGATCTCTTCCTTCTCCTCCTCCAACGGCTTACACTAGAACATCTCCTCGCTGGCATTAAAAATTTAACCTCCACAATCCTCTACAGCCTACAACTCAACTTCTCTACCTCAACTTCACCCTTGGCTCAACTTCACCTACAGCTTCCACTACTATACATCTTCAGCTCACCTCAGCTCAACCTGCACCATGAACTACCACTATTTTATACTCCTTCACGCATTGCATTGCGTGAATTCACCTCGCTAATCTTACGACGCCTGAAATCACTTTATCCGTGGATGGTCACGCTGTAACTAAAATTGTTATTCACACTCTCTCTCTCCCTCTCACTGGCTCATATCACTCGTCTATATATAAAAGTATGTGCCGATTCTCATTGCTTCATTATCCGAGGATCCTCGATCAGCAGTAAAAATTTTAAAATAATTATCGAGCCCTCGCGTGTACCTTACAAGACTTTAAAAAAGTAAATTAATAAAATTTATTAGTTTTAAATTTAAAAATATTTTTTTAATCGACGATAAATTCTTTAATAACCAGCCAATACTTGTATATTATTTATAAAAGATATATATAGATAGGGAGATAAATCTCGTCGCGTGTCCACCGGAAAATAAAAATCCCCGAGTGCATACATACGCAAGTAGCAGAATAAGTTTGTGAAGAGTATGTAGCACAGTGTACAGAATCGCGTATCTGTCGACGGTCGCATATAAGACAAGACAAGGACAGTTTGGACGCAAACTGATTCGTATCGTTTGCCTTGGGGGGGATTTTATGCACGCCGTGCGTAGGCGCCGCTGTGCTCCGTGATCCGTTTGAAAAATATCTCGGCCAAGTCCAGCATCTGATCCAGTCCTAAGACTGAGACTGAGAATAAGTAGTGGATGTGGAGTAAAAAGACAGTGGTATAGAGACGAGCGCACACTGCATACTGTGCTCTCAATTCTCAATACCTCGCGGTACAGCCCAAGAGAGAGAGAATAGTTGCGGCGATTGTATGTCTGTTAAAGGTAAAAGGCGCATCACTTTGATTTCTCCAGATAGCACGTATGTCAGTCCCAGGCATCTTGATGTACATGTATATTTCACTTTATTTTTTTATTAATCTTCATTTCATTTATTTATTTTCAGCCGCTGGATACATAATCATTTATTTTAAATCCGTAGATTTTTATATTTTTTTAGTGCACACCTCAAGCCTGCGCCTGATCGGAATTATTTTTTTTCTACATCTTTTTGGTTCCACTAAAATTGGTTAAATTGTATACTAGTGCAAAGACAATTTGTTCTTTCTAAAAATGAATCAGTGAAATCCACTTCGAATTAGTGAATATTCACTGGAAAACAGCTATAAGTATACCACTGGTTCAATTAGTGGTATACTTCCCGGGTCATAATATCTAGCCTCATCGAACCTCAATCTAGCCTTATCACACCCAAATAAGCCTCAATCAAGCCTCACAGCTAAAAAAGCATTTTGAGCCTCAAATAATGCTCATAGAGCCTCAATGAGCCTCAAATGATGCTCACAGATCCTCAATAAGCCTCGATTAGCTTCAAATGAACCTAGTCTCGACTCAATGAATCTATAATTTTTTAGCTAAGTGAGACTTGATTGAGGCTTACTTGGGTTTGATGAAGCTAGACTGAAATTCGATGAGGCTAGATATTATGACCCGAGTTATAGCTGTAGAAGTAGTAGTAACTATCCACTAATTCGCAGTGAATTTCACTAATTCATTTTTAGAGGATTGGAAAATTATTTCGGGCTAGTATTAAATCGACTGGTTATTTTTCGGTTGATTTAAAAACGACTCAATGAATCTATAATTTTTTAGCTAAGTGAGACTTGATTGAGGCTTACTTGGGTTTGATGAAGCTAGACTGAAATTCGATGAGGCTAGATATTATGACCCGAGTTATAGCTGTAGAAGTAGTAGTAACTATCCACTAATTCGCAGTGAATTTCACTAATTCATTTTTAGAGGATTGGAAAATTATTTCGGGCTGGTATTAAATCGACTGGTTATTTTTCGGTTGATTTAAAATAAATTACTTTGATCCAAGAAACCGGTAGTCAATTGTCCTGCACGATAATTCTCGAAAAATTTAATAAATCGGCGTAATTTTTTTGTATTAGCTTTGTATTTTTTGTCTCAAGAACCTTTTTGAAAATCACTACTCAAATCCTTTTAGTTTAATTTTAATTAATAAGAAACTTAAAGCCGGTAATTAATGAAAAATTCAGCTGCCATTTTTTATTTTTTTTTTTCTACCAACTACTGGCGCAGCACTAGTGTGACATGAGGTGTGCACGTTTGGATTTTCCAACCTTATTTTCTGTTGACTTAATTATTTTTTAATACTGTCGATAATTATTTATTTTTCGTTTGTTAGGAGAGTTTCAAGAAGTGTGTGGGCAGATTATGGCTCTTCGGGGTGAGTGGTAGTTATTACTGTGGGCACGAAACCATAAGGCGGAGAGGTATCTCGTGTACTGTCCGATTGGGATGAGGTTCTTCGAGCGTGTCTAGCTGGTTTTACGTTACCGCGACACTTAATGAGAAACTTAAGTTCCTTTTTGAGCTCCTGTCTGAAAGACACTTTTTGCTTGCGAGAGAAAAAAAATACGTCTGTAACCATGTCTATCGCCGATATTACCAGCGTCACTGCAACACCTACGACCAACACCAAAAACACACCTCCCACGTTGTCTAGAGTTAGTTCCTTGACTGCGCTTCCCGCTGATTCGGACTGGTGAAAAAATATTGTATTTAGTTCACTTTAAATTACAGTCTCCACTTCAAACGCCAATTTTTTTTATAGATTTTAAATTAGAGTCTTTTGCTCTCAGAAATTAAATTTCGGGTTGGAAAACAATTTTCGATTTCTTGCCAACAAATCGAAAATTATTCATGCACTAGAAAAAAGCGGTATTAAAAATGGACTAAATGTAACACTACGTGGTGTTTAAATAAAATAACACCAATGTTCGCGGTGTAATTTGGCGGTGTAAGTAAAAATATTCATAAAGTTAAATATTTTAACACCGGAAATTTTTTTTAACACCAGTAAAGAATATTTACACCAGCGTCGGTGTTATTTGAACACCGCTTTTGGTGTGGGA
The DNA here is from genome assembly GCA_030273425.1 of Microplitis manilae. Taxonomy (NCBI): domain Eukaryota; kingdom Metazoa; phylum Arthropoda; class Insecta; order Hymenoptera; family Braconidae; genus Microplitis; species Microplitis manilae. The sequence continues at coordinate 3,983,496 of CP092726.1, forward strand.
ATTTAACACCGAAAATTTTAAGACCTACACCTGGACTAACTCTGGTTTTCGTTATAGTGTGTCTAAGACGGAATATTATTAATAGAAGCCTGTAATTTATTAAATAATTAGGCAACGTAAACTTGGAGTCTATTATTAAGTTACTGTTACTCGCTACCAACTTGAACCCTCTGCCAATTTATTCATTGATCCCCATGCCTTGAGGTCTTCTCGTAATTGCTCGGTATTTTTATCCTCATTCCCATTAAAATCAATAATAATTAAAGGGTTATATATTTTAATAAGTTAATTTGAAGCCGGGTAAAAAAAGATTATAAAAATTGAAATTGAACGGGGTTCGCCTGAATATCGAATAATGAATAATAAATAATTAAATAAAGTATGGGGCCTATTGATCTAGAGTATAAAAACCAGCGTTCGAGGTGTGCATTAGCGGTATTATAAATAATAATTACAGAACATGAACCACCGCCGCGTTTTTCGTTCCACCATTTTTTTTTCAATTCCGACAGGATTCCACTTTCTTGCATTTGTAGTACGGCTGTATTCAATTTATTTCTGTAAGGAAAATCTGCAATAAACAAGATAATATTTTAACTGTTGATTGAGGTTACTCTAGATATATATATATATATATATTTTTTTTAACTCGTACGAATGCTTACTTTTTCTCATTGCTATTCCGTAGCCCTTGTTGTCCAGTTGCCCGCCAATTTGCGTCAAATTGCAGTCCCTCTGGGCAACATAGTCAATCATACTCGACTCCATCAGAAAAGCATAGTCCTCATTTGAAGCACGTATTCTACCTTCGTCGTTGTCCTGTGTCATAACTTCAGGATGGTCTTTCATGTACTGATACATCTTTACGTACGTCGAATAATTGGAACCCTTTAGATGAACCAAATTCTTTCAAAGTGTAGATTAGAATTTCATGTCTAATTTTTTCCCATATATGAGAATAGGGAACAAAATTTTTCACGAGCTATATTTATTTATTCTAGATCATACAGCAGTCATACTCATTTCAATTTTAAAAATATAGGGTCATGTGGGGCAAGTGTGCACTTTAGGTAAGTGTGTGCAAGCCTATTCACTCTGGACTGAAGTGCAAGGGTTTGCACACACTTACCCACTGCGCACACCTGTCCCACATGAATCTAATTATTATTTTTTAAAAATCAATTTATTAACAGAAAATAAGATACCATAAAAAAAAATGACCAATTTCGCACACTCACTTTCTCTTTTTGTTTTTAATCTAAATTGTTGAGACTGAGGCAATTAGGAGCAGAGTTTTTAAATCAATTAAAATAAATTATTCGAATCGACTTTAAATAGGTAATAATTTAAATTATGTTTTCTAATTAATAATTTGAATAATTAAGGAAGACTGAGTCTCGACGGGGTCCGACGAATTAGGAGTCGTTGTAAATTTATTCAATATTCTCAAGATTTATCGATACTATTAATATGAAGATCGAAAAATTTCAGACTTCTTATCCTTGTTTAGTATCCAAGTGATAAAAATAGATTTTCGCCTCTATTTGATCTCTAAGTAGCTTTTTTGCTTTCGTTTTTTAGTCTCATCAGGAGCCGTTCATAAAATACGTTTGCACTTATGGAGAAGGAGGGTTTTTTTTTTCTATTTACTTTGAATATCATTTTAAAAAAATATTTTGCGTACTTGCAAATCGCGAGTCTTTGAAAACTCAGTATTTCTTCAAGTATCCCCCTCTCCCTCTCCCAAGTATATTTCTATCATAATGAGAGAGGGGGTCTGTCATATGTGACGCACTATTGGTAGGGGGAACGCAGAAAATGTGAAGGGGGGGAGAGGGTCTAAAAAGGTAAAATTTTGCGTGACGCATTTTATGAATGGCCCCTAAGCTTCCCGCCGTGTTTTAGTCTACCCAATCTATTTTTTAATTGAAAACAATCAATTCAAATAGTTGTAATTAGTAGAAAATAACTCTGCAGTTATTCAATAAATCATTTTTTTTTTTTAATTTAAAAAGAAAATATTAATACAATTTATCTGCAAAATAATGAATTATTCGCAACTTTGTCCAGGAAAATAAGTTTTGTAGTTTACAAAATTAAGCAGGAATAAATAAATTTACTAAGAGAAATTGTTAAGTCGATGAAAAGTATAAAAAATATATGTGTGTACTGGCGTGAAAATAGAAAAAAAATGATGAGACGAAAGATAATAAAAGTACTTGCATGTTGACATTTTCGGACGCCTTCTCCCTGTGTTGAAAATAAATTGACGGAAATAAAGTTTAAAGATTTTAACACTTACTTGAAAAAATTTATAGGTCGCGCCGTCACGTTTTGCGCCGTATGGAATTTTGCCATTCAAATTAGCAAGGTCTTCGGCAGATTTAATAGGTCTCACGATGGTTTCAATCGTGAGAAAGGCCGCTAAATTAGCCGTATATGACGTTGTCATTAACATGCAGAAGAACCACCAGGCAGTTGCAAGTATTCGCGTTGATACTCCACTTTAATGAATATTTAATTAGCATATTTACGTACAGTCTCGAGTGGATACTGTGTTTTCTTAAATAATGTTAATTAACAAGGACCTACATTGGAGCGACTTCCGATCCTTGCTGCATAATACTTCCAATAGTGAACCAAAGACAGTTCGAGAACGTAAACTGATTTTCTAGCTCTACTGGATTTTCAATGCATGGATACGGATTATTCCACTCCGCGGGACTTATCCGTCCAATTATAAGAAGTAATAATGATGTAATGAACAGCGCTCCAAGTAAACAAAGCCATACTGTTCCTGATAACGGCGATAGAAATGAAAATAAACTTGGTGCTGCTGTTCCCGGTTTTTTATACAAAATACTTATTCCTACAGTACATAAATTTTTTTTTAAAATCAATTTATTTATAAACTCTTAATTATTACATCCAAATTTACCCACCTAAATGCATAAAAGGCATCGTGAAGTCAACGACTTTTTCCCGATCTGAGGTTATTGTCAAATCTGTGATAGCGAGATCTGCTTCCTAATAAAATGGATATACATAAATTTGTTATTATTATCTATTTTTAAACTAATTAAAGTCCTTAGAGGATCGGTAGAAAAAAGTATTTCATGGCTGTTACAAGAGAATGTGGATATTGGTACGGGATGATAACTTGTCGATAATAGATAAGTTATCATCAGGTGTAAGAGGAAATTGTTTTATCTACCCTGATAGCCAAGTTGACGAGAAACTGACGAGAAACTTGCAGCCGCAACTAGACACTAAGTTGACCGCCAACAGTTGGTACCTCCAATAGTTAATAGACATTTTCTGAGAAAGTTGGTGGCTAAAGTTGGAAATTCAATAAGTTGACGATCACTTTCTGAGAAAGTTGACGGTAAGTTTGCATTCAACTTTCTCAGAAACTTGCATTCCAGTTGCGGCTTCATACTGGCGCCAACTTTCTGAGAAAGTTGGCAGTAACTTGTAGCCTAAAGTTGAAAAAGCTGAAGTTGTCGATAACTTGTCGTCAAGTTGGTCGGAAACTAATGAATGTCCAACTTTTTCACGACCAACTCGTGTTATCAGGGTAAAGCCAAAATTGGATACCCTCATAGCCGTCAGCAGCAGGCTGGCGACAACCTACTGCAGCAACTTGTCGTCAAGTTGGCCACAAAAATTGGGATTTCCATAAATTGACGGCAACCTGTCGCCAACTTTCTGAGCAACTTGGTGGCAAAAGTTGACGTTACATAAGTTGACGGAAAGTTGCCTTCAATTTGCTCAAAAAGTTTCGACAGGTTGCGGCAGTAGATTGAGAAAGTTGGTAACAACTTGTGGTCAACAGTTGCAAAAGCTGAAATTTATCGTCAAGTTGGTCACTACAAATGTACACCAACTTTCTGATCAGAAAGTCTGTCTATTAGGGTAGGGATCGAAATTAGAGACTGACACACCCTGATAGCGAGACTTTCTGGTCGGAAAGGCGATGTCAAGTAATTGCGATCAAATTGACGACAAGTTCAGCCTTTGTTACGATTAACTGCAAGTTGTTGCCAACTTTCCCAGAAACTTAGCGACAACCGACTGCTGCAACTTGTCGTCAATTTGATCTCAACAAATTGACACCAAGACGGATCGTAAAGATTTTGACTTTCCACAATAATTTTCTACTTATAGACTACTATGTTAACAGTAAAAATATAATATTAGTTGATTATGACAACTATTTTACAGATAGACACTTACCCCATCGATAATTTTTCCAAGCATTCCGGACCATTTGCCCGTTTTCTCATTAGGAGAACCAGTAACTTTGTCAACTTGTTCAATAAGCGTATAATTGAAGTGCAGTATTTTACTCAATTCGTGTATTATATCTATTGCAAATCCTTCATAACGATCATTACCCGTTTTAGTAGTCGTTGATTCAGTCAACATGTTGAAGGGAGCGAGCTGAAAATCGTTTACTACCAGTTCAAAATTAAATAAACATATTTTTGTAAATTACATATTAATAAACCTACCAACGATATCACAACAGTGAAGGTTTGATTAGCTAAGTCTAGTTCGCCTTCAGCTAATACCGGTGGCGGTTCTGGAATCCACTCTACGCTATTCGTACTATTCCAATTTCCAATTGTTTTCAAACCATCTGGAGTGAGTCTCACAATATTAAGCTTAAAATCACTGCGGAATCCATTGGTATGGAATTTAATAAGACCTGTTAGTCCTTTCATTTCACTCTGGAACATGACAAACAAATATTTGCTTCACCAACTGTATTTTATTAATTGTCAAAATAAATATTACTTTCAGTAAATTGATAACATACAGAGCGAATAAAATTGCTCAGTGAAGCTCCATGTTCCCAGTTGTCGATAGCGTCACAAGCTAACGCTTTTACGTCACCTTCGACGGCTTCTTCGAGCTGCTTAAATGCCCGAGAAAACAATTGAATTGCGTCGAACATCAATGCCCAATCGGTTCTCATTTTTGACAAGTCCTCGAGTTCCATTTTACCCAAATATTCGTTAAATATTGACAATGAATCGGGATCCTCTGGATCAAGAAGACGTATTCCGGTTATATTGGCGCCTGAGTGACTGTAAGGATCCAAATCTAATGTCTGCAGGTCCTTTGATAAAAAATAAACTCATTAGGCTACGGTTATTATTGACCCTTACATTATTTTGAGCTTATGAAGATATTTTGCGGCTAAGTTACCAATGACGTTATAATTATTTTGTGGCGATCAGACAGAATTCCAACTTGTTGGGACTGCTGTAAAACTTCTTCGAGGATATCGTAGGAGCAGTCGATAATAATGTTCTCTTCGTAGGAATTTTTGACTCTTTTTAAAATAGGCCGATAGTCAGGTCCCTCGCCCAAATAACGCAAGGTCACTGGAAAACCTTTTGTGTCCCATCTTTGCAATAAATTACTCATACGAATAAGCCCTTCTGTATTGTCATACAATATTGTGAATTTTTCCCATTTGAACTCCGTTACCATATACAGGTAAATCTGAACAAGTTAATATCTTATTTTTGTCGCTGAATAGAAAATTAGTGTACTTAAGAGGGTAATATTTGCAAAATTTAACTTTAATAAACATGTCGTGTTACTAATTCCAAAAGGACTTATATTATTGCATGCCCTTTAGGCTTGAAAAATTTTTTTTTCTATTTTAAAATTGCAATTAATTGTCTTAATAAATAAAGATAAAATAAATTTCCAGTCTTTTCGACATATGAATGAAAAAAAAAATGTCGGATTACATTTCGGATAGATTTAAAATAATGAGATATATAAAAAGAGCATACCAGTGAAAGTGTTTCGGAATGTGGATAAAAATTGATTGCCTTCATGCGAACAAGATCTGAATCCCATCGCGCGACAATGTTTGGCAAATCCATAGTGTCACACATACTTTGAACGTGAGTCGATGATACCTTATCATGGGGGCCAAACAGGGCCGCGATTCCTTGACCAACGAGCGTACAAACTGAAATTTTTTTTCTTTACTATTTTACTCTACCAGAGTACCAGAATTAAAATATAAATAAGTTTTGATAAAATATGTATGGCGAAAAAAAATTCAAAAAGTAACAGGGCTCAGCCGGGATTTGAACCCGGGACCTCTCGCACCCAAAGCGAGAATCATACCCCTAGACCACTGAGCCGAGGAACGTGTTGTTGAAAGGAGAAAACGCGAGTCCGCTGATGAATTCAATGAACTTTCTAATCTTAAAACCAGTAATAACGTAAAACACTTATATACCTCCTTCAGATACTTCGAATACATCATCAGTGATTGTAATCACTTCAGGTTTGAAAAAAGTATCCGAAAATTCTTCAGTTTCAATTCTCATTTGATTTATTGCGTTTATCGACTCTATGAATGCATTCTGAGTAAGATCATTCTCAGGAAATAGGCCTCCTGTAAATCATATTTTTAATAATATCACATTAACAATAAATAGTCATGGTGAGTTAATTATGTAATTATTTAACATTTCAATTACCTAGTGTTATTACTTTTGAAAAAGCTGCAACACTTGATACCATGATGGCAAAACATATAAATATAGTTTTATACATTTTTTATTTTCCTAAAAAAAATTTTATATTATTAACAACAAGTTTAAAAAATCATGAAAATTGTCGACTATAGAGTACTTTCATATTGAAGACTACTTTCTAAATTACAACTATTGAATCTGCAGATTCCATGGTAAATATTCACTATTTTCCAGTGAAAAGTGTACCATTAATTCCAAAATGCGGTACGCTTTGCACTATAAATTAGTGAATTTTTACTGTTTGCTAGTCAATTTCATTCATTTTCAAAAATTATGATCAAATATGAAAATATTTTGATATCAAGCTCTCGAAATAGTATTATGCGGCTTATATATTTACTATTATCATATGTATGCTATTTTGCAGACATATATTCCCATATGAACTTTGTTATCAAAAAAATTGTTATGATATTTCAAACTGGTTACATGCGCTTGCATAAATATCATGATATTCAACCATGTCTAATTTTGAGTTGTTAAAAATTTATAAATTGACAACCTGCTCTCTTAAAATGAATCAGTGAAAAGTGCTGCAAGTCAGTGAATTTTCACTGTATAAACAGTTATAAGTATACCACTTATTCAAACAGTGGTATACTTATAACTGTCTATACAGTGAATATTCACTGATTTGCAGCACTTTTCACTGATTTATTTTAAGAGAGTAAGGTTCGCATTGCCTTTAATTTTGAAGTTTGCGGTCAATAAAATAATTATTCAAAACTGCAATTCTTACACAATTTTTTCAAATATTTCCAGTTATCAATTCGAATCGCCGCGTTACTGTATGCAACTTATAATTATTATTTTTTCTTTTGCTTGTATAAAAAAATGTTTTTAACACAAATTACCGGCAATGGAAAATCGACAATATTAATTTTTTAAAAAATTTTCATAGCTATAAATAATTCGTGTAGCGGCTAGAGATAAATGAAACTTGAAAATAATAATAATAATAATAATAATAATAATATATGAAGTATCTATAGATACAAGAGCACTCATATATTTGACATATAATGTAAACTAAAACGATGTACGCACAAGAGAACGTAAAGCTCAGTTAACTTTCAGAGCATAAACATTTACGTCTACTCAGCTGAAAACTTCATATATTCTGGTTATATTGCCCTCAACATAAATATTTACTGAGTTAATTGAACTACTGAGTAAAAATAATTAATGATTTATCAATAAATAGCCAGGGCTATTTACCAAGCAAGCAATATCATCAGTAAATAGAGACGATTATGCTAAATAATAACTCCGTTATCTTGCAGATAGTATCCGGCAGAAATAATATACATATAAGTATGACTATTTTTGAATAAACTTTTATCAGATCGGTAAATTAGTAGGCAGTTAAATTTGTTTAAATATCTGGTGAACATTTAAATTTGAATACAGAAAATTACTAACAGAACTCGAGGATATAAATATATATTTATAGGTTCTAAATTTGGTGACGTGAATACTTTACTCTATATATTTATTCAATGTATTTGACATACATTTCTTGTATTTAGATTTAGCTAAAAATATTTAAAATAATTTAATTGTAAAATTAATCCGGAAAAAATCAAAATGAGTTTAAAAAAAATGAAATAAAAATGTAATTAAATTTTGAAAAGAAGTTATTTGCAGTATGAATAAATATAAGCATAAGCAGTGACATAAACCGAGCTTACCACATTAAATCATATGCAAGTTAAAAAAGTATGAAAAATAAATTAAAAAAAAAAAAGAAATAACTTTTTGCTTTTACTTCTATTTGAATTTTCCTTAACTACAAAATATTATTATTTGCGCAGTTGCTGTAACTTCAAGTAAATCAAAAAAACTTGTAAGCTCAAACGTATTCACAACGCGAGTTTTCGCAAGCGCATGCCCGATTATCCGCACTCTTTAAACAGACAGCTTTAACTAGAAACTAAAAAGTAAAGTTCGTCGTCCCACTACACTATCCACTACTCAGCTGTATCTCTCCCATTCACATTCTCTTCCTTCTATTATTATCGTTTCTTGTTTTTTTATTTTATTTCTTCCTTTTTTCTTATTTTATTTTCATTGCGACCCATTATAAATGCCGTGACTCTGTCTCCGTTGAGACGAGAATAGCTAAATGCTGAAGCTTTAAAGCATCGCACTCTTCTCCATCCAGCAGTCGCATTTACTCACGGCAAAATACCCACTCTGAGAAATGAGTAGAGAAAAATTTTACTAAAACTATTTTAAATTATTACGTCTAAATGACGGATTGTTACATAATCAAATAACTCTTTTTTTTTACTTATTACTGCATTTTATTGACAAAAAAAATTCATCGTTATTTTCATTATTATTTTGTCACATTAACGAACTCTTGAAAAAATTAATTACGGGTATTATCATATAATTTATTAATTAATTATACATTACAAAAAATTTATTGACCATAAGCCTTAATTTCATACCCGAACTGTAAAAATTTTGCGGAGTGGATGATTTTTTATTTATTTAATTCCCTTGGAGTGAAGTTCACTCCGAAGGGAAGTTTCGGAAAATATAAATTACAAAAAAAATTACTAATGTAGTGAGCTTAGGTCTTTGATATTTTGACATTTATATCGAGTACGGAAATAATTACGAGCTCTCTTTCCATATATTCACGCGAAATTATTTTTAAAAATGATAAGCAGCTGATAATAAAACTTTAACAAATATAATCCCACTGAGTTACAAACTGTCGGATGACTTACATCAACCATACCACGAGATAACATTTCATATTGTACCGAAATATAAAATATTCCCATAAAAACTATGTCACTATAGCTATTCAATAATTCAATATTTTCACTATGTATCATATAAGGTACCGGCGGGTAATAAGGCCTAGCTAAGGGAAATTTTTAATAGAATCGAAAATATTGCATTTAATTATTGAAATGGATCATTAATTCTTATTTCAATACATTAGCCATAAAATTTAATGAAGTAATGGTAATTTTTACCATAAACAAACAAAAAATTATACTTTTACAAAAACCATACGAATAGGCCTTATTTTACTACGAAAGGGTAATAAGGTCTACGGGTTAAACAAACTGGAATAGTTTAACTATACTTAATAAAATTGGTATTAGAGATGAATCATCACTTAAATTTAGCAACAATACTTTTTAAAAGTCAAAAGACTAGATTGCTTTACTCAATAGCACTTAAAACTATCAGTATGCTTTTTAAGAGTCAGAAGACTAGATTGTTTTTTATAATTTCTTCTGTGCTACGACAACATATGACGGATGATGAAATATAGAAGACAGGGAACGTGGTATCGGGACTCTATAAATTTGTCGTAACATCTCTTTGCAAGACCCTTCTACTAGAGTAGCCTTTAGCGGAGACGGTTATTTTAAATATCATTTCTGTCATTTAGGCCTTATTACCCGCGGGTACCTTATATGAAATTATAATTTAGTGAGTTACTAAAACATTTTATAAATTAAAAAGATAACATTTTAAGTTTAATTATTAATATCTGAATGAATGATTTATTTAAATAATTATGTTTCTAATTAACAGCTGTTTCTATTAAATATAAATTTATTTAAGTATTAAAACTCCGGACCGAAGTGAATGCGGGTTGAAATAAAATCCGCGTCACTCCGAAATCACTCCACCTATAAAAAAATTCCTAATCACTCCCGACTTTTTTGCATTACAATGCGTGTAATTAAAAAATAAACAACTCCATAAAAATAATAAAAAAAAAATTTGAAAAATTTGGGATATTTTCTTTTTGAAAGGTTAACTTTATTTGCACTGCAAACTCACTAGTCACATATATTTATGTATCATATCTTTCATTAAGAATAACGGGCAGCTCTATAAATAATAAAAATATAAATGACAAAACTTTACATGCAAACATTAAAATAAAAAACACTGAATAGTAATTGGTGATTATTGGAATACATAGTAAGTCTTAAATAAAAACTCAGTGATGTGGACTTGGCTTAAATTTATTTATTTATTTACAAATGCCATTCATAATTCAATTTATATTAATACTTTGGCAGTTTTTTTTAATGCAATGATGTAATTTTAAATCGTTATTTCAATGAGAGTTAAATAAAGTAACATACATATTTTGAAAAAATTTAACACACACTTGGATCCGTGCACCCGTACACTCACATATTTTTATGACCCATCCGTCCACACATTAATTAAAATTTATTTACAATAGACTAATAGATTATTTATAATTACAATATTTAGACTTTGAATCATATCACGCAATAAAAAACATTTATATATTTATATATTTATATATGGTATTTAGTAGCTAATAAATATACTAGACGAATTTTTAAAATAAAAAAAATTATCACTTATGCTTAGAATAATTTTTGATTTTTTTTTTCTATTCTCTAAATTATTATTAATATTATTATTATTATTGTGGTTTGGTTTTTATTATAATCCGTAAGCATGATTTCAGTCACGTTTTGGAGTTTTTTCAATATATATATATATATATATATATATACACTGTAAAAAATGCGGTGTTGAAAATGGACAATTTAACACGGGGTGGTTTTAAAATAAAATAACACCAGTGTAGGCGGTGTTAAATCGGTGTAAAAAAAATTCCACGTATAGAAATTAGAAAAAAAAATGTATGACATAAAAAAAATATAAAAATTCAATGAATATTATCTAGAGGAAATTTTAATTCTGTTATGGACTTGTTTAAATAATTGTTTATGTTATACGTAATTTATTTAAAATCACATAATTTTACTCCCGCCATTTCAATCACCAATAATTTAATTAATTAATAAAAAACACTGTTTAACTGCGGTGATCGAGTAAGTAAAAATATTCACTAAGTTAAATATTTTAACACTGGAAATTTTTTTTAACACCGGTAAAGAATATTTACACCAGCGTCGGTGTTATTTTAACACCGTTTTTAGTGTTGAAATTTAACACCGAGAATTTTAACACTTTACCCATTTTTTTTACAGTGTATATGTATCTATATATATATATATATATATATATACATATATATATATATATATATATTTATATATATGAAGGTGGTTTTATGTCAATGGCGGTTTTCCAACGAAATGTGTGTACTTAGAGTACCCGGGGGTCGGAGGTTTTACTTCTGAAACAGTTGATAAATTTTGACGTTGTTTGTCCCAATAACACGATATCTTGCCTGATGTTTTTTCAAGACAATCGATGCTGTCCACAGAATATTGCATTTCACTCGTTCTATCCGAGTGTAATGATTTCTAAAATGAAGTTGAAAAAAAAAAAAAAATACACATAGACAACGGCTAATACTAAAGTCAGGTTACTCAAATATTTAAATAGTTAAAAGTGTTTTATAATTCCCAGTTCTCTGTATTTTAAAACAGTCAAATTATAATTTTACGGGATAAACTACTAAGTTCTTAACTACTTTAAAGCCTTGCGCGGGAAAGTTATTTTTTTACTTGAAACTTTGATGTTAAGCTCACAATTTTTCAAAAATGTAATTTAATTTTTTTAAGATTTCAATGAGTGTTTTTTTTTTTTTTTTTAACAAATATTTGAATAAATTCAAAATTACTTTGTAATTCCCAACAAAATTAGTATTTGACTTTTTTACATGTGAAAATTTCCGAGCAAAAATATTCATTTCCGTCCTGGAAACAGCATCAAAAAAATTTAATTAAAAGCCATTATGAGAATTTTTTTTCCACTGTATGCTTATGTGATCTTGAATAATATATATGTTAATTTGTATAAAAATAATTTCGAAGCTAAATAAATATGAGAACTGGGTACAAGATAATTAAAATTTAATAACAGTAATTAAAAATATAATTAATTAGCTCACCTTCTGTGTATCCAGTACGACGAATGTTAGCAAGAAACATATGCGAGACAACTAACAATGTCATACTAAACTTCCACATTACTATATCCTTATTACATTTATAACAAATTTTCTTTTATTTAATAAAACTATATACACAACATAAACAAATGTGTATATTTATATATATACATAACTATAAAAAATACTAGGTAAAATAACGGACTTGATCAAACCCGGCTCGAAAAATTTGATGTTTTGAATAAAATAAACATTTCAAGTTACTCCCTCTCAATTTTACTTTTTATTTCTGTTTAATTAATACGAGAAATTTTGCCTATATTATCACGGAAAAATTATAGTTTCAAATATCAGCAAAGTCCTCTGCCTTGAAATTGTAAAAATGACATTCATTCTGAGACGTTAAAATTTAATATACACGGAAAAAAATATATTGTGCTCACCACTCAACGATATCGTGATATTCACTCTCCTCGGTTGGTTATACGTTGTATACGGAAAGTTTTGGTCTATTGGATCGTGATTATCGCGATCCAGGCGGATCCCGAAACCATAAGATCATTTGAGGTTAAAGTAGATGAATTTTTAACTTTAACTTCATTACAATTTTATTTTTAGTTGGAATTAATAATTACATGTTAATAATTCTAATAAGTGCAATAAAAAATTATTATTTAATATGAAGAAATGTAATCAAGTAATAGAATATACGTAAGTAATTGATGTAAATTTTTTATTAAATAATTTGGTTATGAGTGATGGCGCTTGAGAAGTAGATCGCATAATCACGATCCGTTTTGGTATGATATGGATACGTTAACTGACGATCACTATACATTTAAGTATATTCACAATCCGTAGGATCATTATCATAAGTATCTAGTGTTTCATTTATATTGATATATATATCGTGAAAATCAAGTAACAATTTAGTACTAATTACGATACAACTGTCTCCGTTGGTGAGCGATAATCGCAATATTTTTTTTTCTGTGTATGACTTTTTTCAGTCCTCAATAGTAAGCAAATTTTCAACATTCAAATTTTGTGGTAGAAACTGTAAAATTTGGTATCTAAAATTATAATTTTTTTCCCGAGTCGAAATATATAAATGCAGACCAAATATAGTCTAGTGAAACTAAGCTCTGATCAAATTTTTCCACCCAGGAGAATTTCTTTCTCCCAATTAAAATGTACTAATTTCGACATCCAATTTTACCCCGTATTTTTTATGTTTTCATTTAAAAAAAAAAAAAATCATTGTTAAAAAAAGTACAATTCATCAAGTGAACCGCCAAGAGACAAACTAATTGAAGCTACACATGATGGATGATAATGATCGTTATTTACAATAATTTTTTTTTTCCTGTTAATTATATCATATGAATAATGAGTAAATTACTCATTACCCATTACTCTTCGGCTTATGAATAATTAATGTACGAGTTTCTTTGTCTATCTAGTCAGTACAAAACGATGTTGATTGTTCGTCATATAATTAATAATATATATATATATATACATATATACATATGTATGTATATATATATATATATTTTTATTGGCATGTCAACACGCATGTCCACTATTATTTATATAATTTATCTTTACATTAATAACCGATCGATAAATAAATAAAATGATTACTCACGTAATAAATAAATAATATAATACATTTTGTAGTCTTTGGCCAGTTGCTTTTTTTTAAAATTGATATGAGCAAGTGACAGACAAATTGACCATCTCAATTTCAATTTATCCGATCGTAATAATAAATTAAAATTAAGACGGTCAAAGTTTATAAATTTTCTAGGTTTTCGTACCGTCTTATATAAATAATTTATTGGACATTTATTATTATTTTAAAAATTAATTGTAATTACAATTATAATTATTTATACTTAATACTGCGTGTACCACACGTGTGAAAATTTAAATGACAGTTTTTTCTCATATATTTTGAGCGATGAAGTTCCTCTTGGTATTAAAATCCTTATCCAGGTCAAAAGCGTACAAGTCTCACAAGTTTTAATTATTCATTATTTTTTCTCTATACTCGTCTACTTAAATTGTATTTTTTTTTGTTTATTTATTTTTTGTGTTATTGTTTTTCGCTCTACGTGAATGGGGGGTCGATACACCGCACTCGAGTAGAAGGAGAAAGACTGATGCTAATGAAGATCGGTAAAACCCTCGCAGATAGCTTTTTCCGAGGATTTCTGCTTCTAAAACAGAAGGAAATAAATCCTCGATAATGGTCTTTTTAAATAATAATATAAATAGCTATACTAATGTAATTGTAATTTATAATTTAAAGTAAATATGCTAGCAGATAATTAATATATAATTTGAATAAAAAAATATTTTTATCGCAGCAGTGCACGCCCAAGCGCTTTATTATTTTATTCTTTGGAACGAAGATATCGGTTTTAATTAATTAAACAATCTGAAATTTTTGTTGTAATAAATTATCGACAGTTCTGATTCATCGACCGCTTGAACGCATTAATGCCTGCAATCTACCGTTAATTTAATTACTCGATCCAAAGTGCTTGCGCTATTAAGTACAGAAATTATAATACCAAGACAGGAAATTTTTTTATTTTTATTTTCTTAAATTATTTAATTATAAATAAGCCATGCAAATTTTTTTTAACTTTCGTACTCTGGATATTTTACTTATTATACAAAAAAAAAATTGGGTAACAGGGTACAGTGAAAATATAATTTTTTTTATGATTTTGAAGTTAGCAGACACTTAGTAATTTTTGGATTTTTTTTTTCAACAAATCAATTAAAAAAAAAAAAAAACTAAAAATATGCACATGTAGAAAATTTGAAAAGCTACAGGTGCAATTTTTTCAAATATTTTTTTTTTTATAATTTATTGTTTAAAAAGAAATCCAAAAATTATTAGTCATCGGCTCACTTCAGTATCATTTTTTTTATGATCCAGAAGTTGGCAGACAATCAACAATTTTTGGATTTTTTTTTTTCATCAAATCACTTACAAAAATAAAAAACTAAAAAAATGCACTTGTAGAAAATAAGAAAACCTACAAGTGCAATTTTTCAAAATATTTTTTTTTTTCATAATTTATTATTTTTTTTAAATTTCAAAAATTATTTGACGTTTGCTAACTTCAGTATAATTTTCTTCTTGGTATTTTAAAGAAAATTTTAAAAATATGATTTCAGTATGAAAATACCCCGGTAAAAAGTGACACAAAATTTTCTAAAAAGCGAAATTTCAAAAAAATATCGACGCTTTAAAGTACTGCAGTATAATTGCAAATAAGTAATATATATATATATTTTTTTAATTATCGGTTACACTAGTAGCCCAAATTTATCAAGTATTCTGTAATTAATTGCACTTGAATTCTCGTTAAGGCTAAATAACTTTGAAAAAGAAAAAAAAAAAAAGAGAATTTATGTTTGACGGTAAACCAGTCGCCTGACGTGACCTAACGACTTAAATGTCGTAAGGAAAGTACCACAATGCTTTTCAAACTACGACATTCCCGTAGCTCTATTCAACAAATCGAAAGGTTAAGGATCGAGAACGGTCAAACTTTTTTTACAATGTCGCAGTTCAAATCGTGACTTCTTTATCGATCACTGGTTCAAATAAATTTATAAAAGCTAATGGAATTATTTCCATTGAATAAAAAAAGTTCAATGGCCAATCACAAGCAAATTGTGTTTTTTTTTTTTTATAAAAATAAGTAATTCTGCTTTTAATAAATAATCCAACACAATTGATCAATTGGTTACCCTGTAAAAAATCCAGAGTGAATTCGGAGTGATTACAGAGTTTATTTAAATCCTCATTCACTCGGAAAATTTTGTACAATGTAAATTTATGAATTTTTGAGTTAATCGATCTCGAAAGGCATCAGTCTCGTTTACAAATTATGAATTGCCGAATCATCACGAATGAAAATTACTGATTTTAGTAGTAAGCAATGCGAGTAGTGAGAATTGAAAAAGCTATCGAATAATTAGTTAACAGATTGTTTAAACTTGAGTACTCTTGTACGCGCTACAAGACCATTAAAGAGGAACTCCACCGGTGTGCGTGCATCAGCTAATGTATTCCCGTGGTATGTCGGGGTAAATAGCGTCGGGATCGAGGTGATTTGTGTTAAAAGTTGTGCAACCAGCCTCGATCCCGACCATCTCCTCATGTTATTTAACAACACTCACCCGTTCTTCAACAGCGACTTTCCGACTTTTCCACACGAACTCACAAACGGCTATCACACAGGCGACACCCATTCCGCCCATCAAGACCACAAAGACACCGCCGACATTGGCCAGTCCCAGCTCGTTGGCCGTCGAGCCGGCTTTCTGATTATCCTCCTGCAGCAGAGCAAGTTTAAAAATTTAAATAACTAATCAATAAACGTCCGATAAGTTTATGGGACTAATGACAAAGGAAACTATAAGAAGTTGGAGAAGAAAAAAAAGGAGGCGATGATAAAGAGGAAGGTAATGGTAATGGCATCGAGGAATTAACATTGAGATAAATTGTGATAGATAGAGTAGTGTCGTTTGGCTCGTATTAAAATTGATTCAGGTCTCAGTCACGTAAAGCAAACTTTGCCAATTATCCTCGTAAGACAGATAGAAGAGAATAGAATGAGGAGCACTGAGTAGAATACTCTCTTTTACACCTAATCAACGTCAAAGTCTACATCGATTTTCACAATTCTGTTATTTATCTCACGGTGATTTCCTTACATCGACACTGGCTAATGTACTCATGATTTATTTATTTACTCCAGTTATTATTTTCATTGACAAAAACTAGCTCTTGTCTGTCGCGCTACGAGGAAATTTCCGAGTGTTTTGTTTTTAAATTTATTGCATTAGTTTTCAAATTGTCAGATTTTGCAAAATCGTCTGGTCTAAAAAAGTTAAAAAATTATGTTTCTACTCTCTAAACCTGAAATAGTGAATTATCACTAATTCACAGTGTATATTCACTACTTGCCACAGCTAAAAGTCGACCACTTGGAATTAGTGCATATACATTCATTTACCCAGTGAAATGATGCACTTATAAAAACAAAGAAATTCACTGTAGTTATTAGTAGTAAATAGTTTTACTGATAATTACTTATTAAAAAGTATTGTTTTAAATCTACTGTGTAAATAGTAAAATTTTCACTATTTATGCATAAAATTCACTTTTTTCTAGTAAATTAGTTGATCACTGGGGAAAACAGTGAAAATTTAACTATTTCAAGTTTAGAGAGTAATGAACAACAAGCTGCATTACAATTTGATAGTAAATAGGAAGAAATTGTTTTAAAAATAAGTCCTGGAAATTTAAAACTACTCGAAAAATTATTGTAGAAATAGTAAATTACTACTACTGTAATTTTGAAAAATTTTTTTGTATATCTTGCCCGCTTGTTATTTTATGATCCTGAAGTTAGCTGACAATTGACAATTTTCAAATTTTTTTCAACATCTTAATTAAAAAAACTAAAAATATGCACATGTAGAAAATGAAAAAAATCAAAAAATTATTAAACGTCAGCTAATTTCAGTATCATCATTATTTGCCATAGTAAATTAAAAATTTAAAGCCCTTTTTTTAGTGAGACAACAAAAGATTTATAAAAAAAAAAAAAAATATAAAAATTAAAGCTCACCCGGCATTTTCCGCCTCCGCGTTTTTCCTTCCACCACCTTGTCTTAAGGGTATGTAATTTTCCCTCCTCTTGTAATTTGAGGATAGCGCTGCTGATTGCGGTTCTGTAGGGAGAGTCTGAAAAAAAAAAATAAAATAGAGTTAACTTTAAATTTTTCAATACAAATTTCATCAATAGTATACCCTATGAATGCATTTATATATATCTATATATATTTATGCTTACTCGGAGGCATCGCAATGCCATATCCTTTGGAATCTAATTCAGTACCAACTCGAGTGAGCTCGCAGTTACGCTCGATCACGTACTCGATAGATGTGGATTCCATCAAGAATGCGTATGTTCCCTTGCCCTTGATAACCCACTCCACTCCCTCCATATTACTTTTAGTGAATACGCTCGGCTTGGCAGACTGCATGAATGACCACATGCGCTGATACGTTGAAAAATTCGAATCCTGTTTCCGCACAACCAGATAAGGATCAGAAATAATTCACCACATCATTTCCATATGCTTCGCGATCTCGATTATTGATTCGTTTTATGAAATTACATTCCCGAGAGAAGTAAATATATATTTCCATCATTGATAATAACAATTTCTGATAAACTCACCCGGAAAAAGGCAGCGGTACTGCCGCCAGCCAAAGCACCGTATTTTATTTTCGTCTGCTTAGCGAGATCCTCAGCGCTTTCAATAGGCGATTCCATGCGCTCGACCGTTAAAAAAGCCGCTAGATTTGCAGTGTACGATGATATCATGATCAGAGTAAAAAACCACCACATTCCGGCGACCATTCGCGTTGATACGGCTCTAAAAACAATAATAATGCTAGTAGTAATGGCTGGAGTAATAAAAAAAATATAAAAAAATATTATTGGGGTTTTTACGAGAGCTCTATGAATGTGTACTTCATATTATGTGATAGCCGTGTAGTTAAGCTCGGTTATAAGTTTTTCATGCATAAGAAATATAAAAAATAAAAGGTGAGTAAATAAAGGTGCGGTAGTGTAAAATAATAGTGACGATGACAGTAAAAATAAAAGCGGCGGAAAAAAACCTGGCGATAAATTATTTTACAAGCTTGCTCATGAATGGACATACTGTTGTGTTTATTATGGATTTTATTTTATTGCTCATCAGATAAAAACTTAAACAGTAACTCAAAAACACACACACGCACATACGTAGGCCACTGCAGCAAGCCTACGATATAGCATTTACGTAGTCGAGATACTTGTCGGCAAATGTGTAAATAAATTTTTCAAATAATTTTGTTTTTTTTTTTTTTTAAATAATTTTAAGGTGATAATTTTGAAAACTTACTTAGGCGCTATATCAGAGCCTTGCTGCATGAGCGAACCTATGGTGAACCAGAGTGAATTAAGGAGAGTGAACTCGTTCTCGCAGACTTCAGGCTGGGCGTTGCACGGAGAAGGGTTTTCCCACTCATACGGACTGAACCTGTGGACATTTTAATGGAAAGGAGGGTGGGATTAGAGCTGTAACAGTTATACAGTTTTTTTTATAATTTCGTTTTATCTTTTAAATTGTCAAAGTTTTTTTACTTAAGCCGTTACAACTCTTCAGAGTCTACGAGTCACGAAGTGCATAATTTACTGGGGATCAGCCGTTTTAATTTTTATCTCTTTCTCTCGCTCTTTCTCTCTGTTTAAAAGTCTATACAGATATTTTTCAAAACCTTTTAACCTTACTTGGGCAAAATATCGCAGCCTTGACGCATTAGTGAACCGATCGTGAACCACAGACAGTTTATTAGTTTGAAACGGTTCTGCACGTGGTCACAGTCCTTTCCACATGGTCGGGAGTTGTACCACTCGTAGGGTGTGAATCTGGATTTCGTTATTTGGTCCACATATTTATTATTATTTTATTCAAATTCCCGGTCGAGAGAGACTGAGACGCAAAAAAAACCCCAAGAAAATAGTAGAAATTTTTTACTAAAGAAATTTATCGTCTTCATACTGTCAGCTTATAAGACCATGAAATTTATTAACTTTGGAAATTTAACGTGAGTTGTTTAATAAAATTTTCAAAAAAAAAAAATGTCCCTCTTTTTTAAAATTATTTTCAAGCCTCTGTTAATGCAGCAATCATTTTTTTTTTTGAGATGTCACAAAAAATATTTTTATCTTGGCTGCAAAAATCCAGCTTAGGTATGATTCTGAAGTTAGCAGATAATGAACAATTTTCGAATTCTATTTTTGACAATTCAATTTCAAAAAATTAAAAAACTAAAAAAATGCACATGTAGAAAATTAAAAAAACTATAGGTGCAGTTTTTCAAAATATATTTTTTTTTATAATTTATCGTTTTAAAAAAAATCAAAAAGTATTAGACGTCGGCTATCTTCAGTATCCTAGCTTAGGTTCTTAATATCTAGGATCTTTTTTAAAAAATGAATGGCCTCTGTAATTTTACAAAGTAATCTAGTAAATATAATAAAAATGAATAGAGTTAATAAAAAGTGATATTTTAGGTTGATTGAAATTGTTAACCTTACTTAGCCTCAGTCTCAATATAAAATAAATTTCGGAATTTAGTTAAGGATAATAGGAGCAGCATTATCCTTACCTGGCTAATATAAATAGAAGAACGGAAACACCGAGATAAGCCGTGGCCATGTAGATCCACACATCCAGACTGAGAGGGCTTAGAAATGAAAATAAATTCGGGGGCTTCTTGATGGGCTTCCTGTAAAGAATGCTTATACCTGGAACAAAATAATTATTAAATTTTTCCTTAAGCTCCATTTTATAAAGTTACCGTTTCTTCTTTACCTAGATTCATAAAAGGCATTGTGAAGTCAACGGCTTGCTCTCGATCGTAGGTAATAGTCAAATCAGCTATTGCGAGATCAGCTTTTTGATCCAAGAGCTCTTTGATCATCCCGTCCCACTCTTTCGTCTTCTTATTGTACGATCCGTACTTTTTATCTGGGACAATAACAAACGTGTAATTGAACCCAAGTATCCGTGATATTTCGTGGATGAGATCTACACTGTAGCCTTCGTACTGCGCGTTTCCTTCGAGCTTTACGCTTGAATCTTTCAGCATAAAGTACGGCGCGCTCTGTGAATAAGAAGCATAAAAAACCGTTTAAATCGCGACTATTATTTCATTTGCCCTGACTACTCGTTTGTCAGAGAATAAAATACACTAGAGTGTGTCCTTTTAAGAAATCTTTTTTTTGACGCACCACTAGCTTCTATACTTGCAGGAAGCGGCTCATTGCGATTTTCTATTTCCCATTTAAATGACATGGAAAAAAATTGTAAGTTTGAAATTTTATACCTCGGTAATGGCGTATTGTACAGGTAAGCCCAGAATATAATTTTGTAGGAAATTAAACGCTCAACAAAAAAATTCTCTTATTATTTTTTGATAAATCTATCTGTTCAAAAATTATTGGAGCTTAAAGTCAAATTTTTAGTAAATTTCGAGATCTTTTAACTTTTCAGCGAAACTATCAGACTTATCACAAAATGTCATAGAATCTTTTTTGTAGACAATTTTATTCCCTACAAATTGTTTTTGATAAAGTTTTTCAAAATTTCGCATTGTTTTCTAGTTATTTCCATTTTAATGTCAAGCTTTTGAAATCGATCGGAACATTATTTTTTTTAAGAGCTTGACATTAAAATGGAAATAACTAGAAAGCTATGCGGAATTTTGAAAAACTTTATTAGAGGTATTTTATAGGGAATAAAATTGTCTACAAAAAAGATTCTATGAAATTTTGTGATAAGTCTGATAGTTTCGCCGGAAAAGTTAAAAGATCTAAAAATTTACTGCAAATTCGACTTCAATCTCCAATAACTTTTGAACAGATGGATTTATCAAAAAATCATAAACTGTAATATCAACAGGCATCTTGTCTTACCTTCCTGCAAGTTGAAAAAAAATTTCCCTAAAATGGCACGCCCTAATACTAATTAGTAATACTAACTAATATCGTCGAAACGATGAAAGTTTTATTCTGCAAACTCTCGACAATTTGTGTGTAAACATCACCAAATGTGCGAGTAAAATTAACCCCCTCAGTACTGTTCCATACTCCGATTTTCTTAAGTCCTTCTTTGTTATTTAGCTCAATTATGTCAAGCATAAAATCCGATCGGAATCCCTGGTGATCAAACTTGATCAGTCCTGTTAGCCCCTTCATCTCAACCTAGAGTACATAATTATTATTACTATAATTATTAATAGCAACCGATTACGTAATTTAGTTGTTGTTTCGAATGATTTCGATGTTTAATTAAACCAAATAATGTCACAGATTCATCCGAGCGTTAAATTCATAATCCTTAATCAGCACGAGTATTTTTGATAACGTAATTAATTAAATAATTCGATAAACTAAGTACACAAGTGCACAAATAATTGCCAATCATTTATAATGAATAACAAATAATAACAAAAAAAGCAATACATAAATGTCGGACACATGTTAATTAACGCTTGTTTAATAAAATTCATCAAATGTCCTCGTTAACGGAAGATTGCATGAAAGAAATTATTTCCGTATATAAATATGTAGCCAATTATTCTCCGTCGATAAAACAAGTCCGATGACAGACACCAATAAATTTTTAATTATTTTCGTTGTTCAATAATTCGAGCGATGGATAAATTTGTATATTTGTACTCACTATTTTCATATAATTAATTAGCGAATAACCATGGGACCAAGTGTCTGTTGATTCACATGATAGTGGTTTAATTTCCATTTGTTGAGAGGTATCTAGTACATGGAGTGCTTTCGCAAATAGATGGACTGCGTCATACATTAGTGCAGTTTCAGTCTGTAATTGGGCATTCAAAAAATATTATTTGTCGTTACTTTTTGTTTTTTGCACACCTCAAGCGCGAAAGTTTATGATCGATCTATTATTTTCGAGTCATTCACTTGCATTTAACTATCTCTACACTGTAAAAAATTGGGAGTGAACTCGGAGTAATTACAGATTTTATCTCAATCCGCATTCACTCTAACTCGGAGTTTTGATATTAAATTCAACTCTCCTTGGATTTACTCCGCGTTTCCACTAATTTTTTAAGTGTACACTCATTTGATTAGATAAAAATGTGTTAAATTATATACTAATACAAAGACAATTTATTAAAGCATAATTTCGATCTAATATTAAGCCGATTAATTATTAAATTGTTCCAATTATCAATTGTCGTGTATGAAACTTTGTAAACACGATAACTCCCGATAGATCCATTCAATCGGCCTAACTTTTTTTTATTGTCTTTGTATTTTTAATCACAAGAACCCTATGAAAAATCGTGATCTAAATCCTATTTGGTTAATTGTAATTAATTAGAAACGTAAAACTGATTATTCACGAAAAATTTAGCTGCCATTTTTATTTTTTACTATTATTATTTTTCTTTTTCAACTACTGGCAGCAGCACTAGCGTTATAGTAGGGTTGAAAAAAAGCGACATCTGAGACAAAAAGGCGGGATATTTAAAAAATTAAATTAAACTGACAATAAGGAATACGAAAATCAAATTGATAATTTAAAAATCGAAAAAAAAATCCCTAATAAAATAAAATGAGCGATTGAGGTGTGCACTTTTGGATTTTCCAACGTTTTTTTTATTAGTGACTTCTGACATATATGTATATAGATATATATTTACATAGCGTAAACTGAAATTTTAGGATCCGGATATCGGATGCAACACTCATAATCTATAATTATTCCCATGAATTTGCTGCTGTTCACGTCGTTGGCTACATTACGTTTGGCACATTGCCTGTACGATCGTAACATTTGCATATACATGTATCCATACATATATACATATAAAGATATTTGTAAAAGAATGAAACTAGTACAGTTGAACAGTGTGATAGGCAGCTACAAGATTTAATGCCTCGTGTGATTGTCTCGTGACTGATGAATATGAACAAAGACATATATCTATATACTTTATGTACTACATATATGTGTAAATCGGAATGAGAATACAGTATGAAATTCGAAATCGAATAATCCATGTTCTTCACAACTTACCTTTATAGCTGTGATATTATTCTGTTCCGATTGTGGCGCATGAACACAAAAGAATATAAAATTTATATATATAAGTTTAAAATATTCAATGGTTAATATTTATTTCATTGTACAGTTGTAGCATTTATATAATAGACATTATTTTTTTGTTACCAAAAAATAAAAATGAATTATTATTTATAGAAAATTTATGTGAAACCCGATAGAGAGAGCTTTTGGTAGGAGATTTTACATGGCTCTTGGTTGTATATTTATAGCCCGCACTCAATGGGATGCTGTAAGTGCGCCGTCACGAAGATATTCTAGAAGACTGGAGTCTTAAGTTTTAAGATGCTTTATAAATATGGATATATATTTTTGATATTTATGAGAAAATAATAAGCGACTTTTTAGAAATTTTGTTTATGGCTGCTAGCTTCCGAACCTGATAAAATCGATTTGTAATTAGAGGACGGTTTCTTTTACGTTCTCTTTGTAAAACTTTGAGCAAAGTTGATGGAAGTACGTTATTTTTATGCTGTTTAATTACTATGTTTAACAAGTTGATAAAAGGCTTGTAAGTTCACTCAGCTCCGCTTTATATCACTCTTCATTTAGTTTGTATGGAAATTTAATTAAAGATTAAGCTGCCGCGATAATTAAATACTGAAATCAAAGTTGTTTCTATTCGTCAAATAATTTTAGAACTAGAAGGTCTACTAAAAATATGTTTTTTTTTTAAAATTTGACAGGTATGGTGGCAACGTTATTTAGTTAAGAAATCGAGCAGCTGTGTTGAAACATCAGGAAAACAAATTTTTTTTTTAAAAAATAGAAAAAACTAATGTCAAAAATAAATTCCAGGCATCTTAAATTTAGTAAAAATAATTTCATAAGTATTAAATATCTACACTGTCAAAAATTTTCAGAGTGAATGCAAAATGGTTGACTGTTTATTTATTTAATGACCTCGGGGTGAAATTTACTTCAGAAGTGATTTTTTTTTTAAATTCTGAAACTCTGAGTGACGAAGTGAATCTGGCATTGAATAAAATCCGGACTCTCTCTGAATTCACTCGTGATTTTTTACAGTGCATTAAGACAAATTTCGAAAAAAAGGGTTTTATCAATATTTTATCGATTTGACTACTGTAGTGCAGCATATACTAATATTTCGAGTGAACTACAACTCAGATTACAGCGTAAAGTAAATTGTTGTGTTAGATATATATTCAGAATATCGAGATTTGAACATGTTACACCGTACTATATTAGACTAGGGTGGTTAAACTTGAAATTAAGGAGAGATTACTTTCTGGCTTGTCTTTTTTATAAGGAAATTCGTTTAAACTATCATCAATTATTTAGAAGCAATTTAGAGTTTTTACCAGTTGCGTTGCGAAGAGGATATGTAAGAGAAAATTATTCGCGGTTACCGAGATTTAATTGTAGTATGTATGAAAACTCTCTCCTTGTTCACGGTATACGCGTCTGGAATTCCTTACCAGCTAATATTACTATGTTAAATAATTTCGAAGAATTTCGTAATGCCGTTTTAATTATTATATGAAAAGTATAAATCAGTAAATCAGTAACTTATATCTTTACAATTATTCAATCTTACTTTATATGTCATTATTATTATTATTAAGTACTGTAACCAATGTATAATATTTATTTAAATATGTAATATTGATGGTCTTGAGGGAGTCTCGACTCTAAGATCAAATAAATTTATTTATCTACACGGAAAGAAAAACATGGGAATTTTTCCCATTTTACTTAGGAGTAATTCCCTTGTTGACATGGCAAATTTTGCTTTATCGACATGGTAAATTTTACCAAGGAACAATGGAAATATAACCATATTTTATAGGAATTTTACCCATATATTATAGGAATATCTTCCATGTTGCCATTGCAAAAATTTCCATGCAACATAGCAATTTTTCCTATGTTGTCATGGGAATTTTTCCCATGCAAACATGGATATTTTTACCATGTCAGTATAGGACTTTTGTCCATGTTACTGGAGTAATTTTTTCCTTTTCAACATGGGAAAAATTCCCATGTCAACTTAGAAGAAATTACTCCAGTAACATGGGAAAACTTCCTATACTGACATGGTAAAAATATCCATGTTGGCATGGGAAAATTCCCATGTCAACATAGGAAAAATTGCTATGTCGCATGGGAAAAGTCCACAAGAAGGTAAAATACCAAATATTTTGGTCATTTTGATCATTTAAGCTTTAAAGCGATAAAATAGGGATATGTGAAGGTTTTACCGTTTACGAAAATAGAATTTCAAAGTTTCCGAAAAAATTTTGTGTAATTTAATAAAAATTTTTTTGTAGCACCTACAAATTAATCAATTTCGATTGTACTTAAAAAATTACAAATTAAAAGCAGATGAACTTACATCCAAGAGCTACAAAATATTTTTACTATCATTGTACTTCACTTTAATTAAAAAGGTGCCATAATTATTGATGTTCTGCAAGTACATTCTTTTTTGATTTATACATTTGAATTGCATTTAACTTGCCATTAAATACGGCTTGTACATCAACGAATGACCCATATTTAATGTTATGAAAATTTGAAACCATCAGTTTACAAATATTTTACTTTTATATACATGGTAATTTCTACTTTGTTAACATGGAAATTTTTCCCATGTTAACATGGGAAATTTTCCCATGTTGACATAGGAACAAATCCAATGTTAACATAGGAACGATTCCTATGTTAACATGGGAATTTTTCCCATGTTGAGATGGGAATTTTTCCCATGTTAACATGGGAATTTTTCCCATGTTAACATTGGAATTATTCCTATGTAACATAATTATTTTTTCAATGTTGCTATAGGAAAATTTACATTGTCTATATAGGAATAATTCCTATGTTACAAAGCAAAATTTACCATGTAACATAGCAACAATTCACATGTTAGCATAGTAAAATTTACAATGCCAACAAAGGAATTTTCCCCATGTAAAATTGGAAAAATTCCCATTTTTTTCTTTCCGTGTATCTATCTATCCTTGAAATTTCTATTTTACTCAGTCCTTCTCCCAACCTCTTACCTAAACAAAAGTAATTTTTTGTATTACATTTAATACCGATAATAATAAAAAAAAATTGTGACGGTTATAAATGTGAAAGGAAGTTAAATAAACAATACAATGAAATTGAGTGTCAATAATTTATCTTTAAAAAAAAATTCGGACCACGTTTCAATAGCTTTTCCATGAGAATTCACAATTTGACCAATCAAAACTTTCTATCACTATTTTCTTTTCCTTTATTTTCTTCCGTCTGCTCTCCAGTGATCCCTAAATAATCTCGAAAATTATAACCCGGAAATCTCAGTGATTAGTTAAATATAAAATGTACTGATCAATCTGCACGAGTTGAAATTTTTCTAGCGCAATGGGCCAGTCAAGTCTTGATAACTTTATCATTGACATGATGGAGATTGGGTTGGAAAATTTTAGTGTGAGTAGTGGGTATGAAAAAAGAGTGGA
Source organism: Microplitis manilae (assembly GCA_030273425.1). Lineage (NCBI taxonomy): Eukaryota > Metazoa > Arthropoda > Insecta > Hymenoptera > Braconidae > Microplitis > Microplitis manilae. Next base: position 4,011,188 of record CP092726.1, read on the forward strand.
TAGTATCGAAGTTATTGTTATACAGATTGCACATGATGGACAGGACACCAATGCGCTGCCAAAATCGGCGAACCAATCGTAGTATCAATAAATTTACACTATTGATCAGATAAAATTTAACTATTATTGTGCTCAGTTGAATATTTAATAAATCATAGAGGTAAATATTTAGCTTGTAAGAGGATAATATGGATATTAATTGCTTGGGAAAATAATAATTAAAGATAAGCATGCTATTGTTATTTTAGTTTTAATATGAATACTATGTGAACATAATATCTTTCAGAGCCAGTGATTTATCTGTGTTATTGTTTGTTCAGATAACAATTCATTAGGATCCGTTTTCATTTTTCAGCAGCTAATTAATGTTTAATTTGAGTGCTATTTAAACAGCTCGACTATAAATAGTTATAATTAGACGACTTTGGTGAAGTATCGAAAACTTGATAAGTTGTTTTAATTATTTTATGATGAAACTCTCATAGATCGAGTTGCAAAGTTTTCGTTTTGATGTTTAATATTATTAATAGCCATAATTACTGCCATGGAATTATTTTAGATTCGGAATAGGGAGCGCGAACCAAATAGGGGAGAGCCAATCAAAATTGGAGTACAAAAACAATGATTTTTTAAATTTAATACTTTGAGTGTTGCAACTTTCCATGGAATTTTAAAAAAATAAAGTATGATACTGAAGTTAGCCGACGTCTGATAAATTTTTAATTTCTTTTTAAACGATTAAATAATAGAGTTTCGTCCAGTTTCGTCCTCTTTATACTGTGTGACCATTTTTACCTACAGCATTCCATATTTTTGCCCTTTTTGAAAATAACTATACATAATATTAATATTTTCTGTTAGATCTACGTATTCTAGCTGAAAAAAGTCAAATCAAATCTGGAGAAATTTTTTTTACGACGGACGAGACCTGGAGTTTCGTCTTCTTGATACTGTGTGATCATTTTCACTTACAGTAGGTAAATTTCAGTATACATGGAGACCCAGAGCAATGAGTCAACAATATTTTCCCTGTTACAATATATTGTATAATTTAATTTTGGAGAGAAAATGAAGAAAATTTGGAAAAAAAACATGGAAAGTATTTTGAAAATGGAAAATTTTTGTTGGCCTATTTTTTCCGACTTATAAAAATAAAATGGAGAGATGAAAAGATATACACGTTTGCAAGTTTGTAACGTTGCGAAATGTGGGTTGTAAGGGAAGAAAAAATAGATTTTAAATTCAGGCGAGAAAAAACGTCGTGGCTGTTCTCGCACGTCAGAAAATTCTCAAAGCCGTAAAATCACTATTGGTAAAATTCAAACGACTCTCCTGTCCGTATATACGCCATTTCGTGATAGGACTTTCGACATTTCTTGGTGGTTACTTTCCCTTCTCTCCTCTTCCCTTCTTTTCACTGGTCTACTCTACTCCGCTGTACCCTCTCTTCTCTTCTCTTCTCTTTTATTCGAGTTTTTTATGCACAGTTGAAAGATCAAAAGAGTAACTCTGGCTTTTTACTAACTCAAAAAAACTACATGGAAACGAGTAAAGTAAAACGGGCGTAAAAAAAACTAGTTCAGAATGAAGAAAATAAAAAAATTTGTGTTTTAATAAGTAGAAATGTAAATTTGTATCTTAGAAATATTTGATACAAATTAGTTAGTAGAGCGCAGGTGGGTAGAGAGGGAAAAAGTAATAAAATATTAATATTTCGATTGACTGAACTGGGTTTTTTTCTCTCTCTATTAAATAGAAATTTTAATGAAAATTAAGTTTTATTACTTCAGTATAAATTATGAAATATATTTATTTCCAAGATAAAAGCAGAACGAAATTGTACCCAATCCTATTATTAGTTTGAGAAAAACCAAACATCTAACTCCGTCACTTGGGATCAATACGTTTTTTTATTGCATATCGAAAAGGTCTGCGATAAAAAAAGTTTGAGGTTACAATGCCTAAAGGCATTTCTAAACAAAGAAAAATTTATGAATTGTAACAAAAAATTTCTGACAAACGTAATAAAGAATTGTTGAGAGAAAAGGGCAGGATTATTTTTTTGAATTCAAATTCAAATTGTTGACTGACGAATATTTACTTTGCAATTATTTCGGTGTAATAAACACTTTGCGAACTATGTCCATAATGAAATGGCGCAAACATTGCTATTTGTGATTTCGAATATTGACTCATGTCATGATTATACTATCGAGTTTTCAATAAATAAATATTAGAACTAAATATTGAAACAAACTAACAACAACTTGACTCCTTTCGGACAACTACGTGACGAATTGCGCGTCCGAACCTCCAGAAGCACAACTCAAAAATTATTAGGTTAAAACTTAAGTTTTTTTATACAGCAACAGTACACGTTTTATGAGCATCCGCAATCTTAAGTCAGAATCCGCAATCTCGGCGACTCGGTTCGTGTTGAAGGTGAAAGCAAAGCAAAGTTATAAAATAAAATTCAACATAAAAAAAAATCAATGAAAAGGTAAAAGGTCGTGAAGATGAAAAAGAGAAGGAACAAAACGTAAACAACTTTTGGAATAAAAGGAAAAAATTTCGAGGATAGCAGGTGTCGCGTGAAACTCAACAAACTTTTCGTTGTGCACTCTCTCTATCCAGCTTTTAACATCCTCACGGTTCTTTGTAACTTTCGACCATGTCAGTTTATCCAGATGTTACAGACCTTTTTCATACAATTGCTGTCAAAAATTCATTTTATTTTTTATTTTTTTCATACTTTTATGAAAACTAGTTTATATTCTCTCGTCTTGGCAAGTATCTACGAAAATTAGTTTCCCATATTCGAAAAAAATCTATAAAAGTTTTATGCGCTTGTAAATAATGGACAGAAAAGTTTCAAGCTCGAGTAGAAATCATCAAAGTTAATTGTTTAAGTACTCAAGGTACTAGGATTTTCTTTTAAAACTTTTACGATACAAATTAAGACAATACAACTGAACAATTTAACAAACTTTGCTCCCAAAGTCAACGAAAGTTCAAAATAAAAAAGTATCGATTTTATTCAATTTAATGAATTTTTAAAACCATTAATTATTTGATTTACATTTTCACATTGTAATATTCGACAAAAAAATAAATAATTGTACACAATAAAAAGTTCCATGGAAGAAAAGTTTTAAAATTGAATATGCTAATTACACAACAAAGTATTTTCTGCGAAATAGCATTAGATTTGATGAATATTTGTCACTCAAAGTGACAAACTTTTTGCGAAATTGTTCAGTGAGACTGAAGAAAGGGATAGGTAAAAAATTTAAAAAAACTTATTTCCGTTTCTCCTTTGTGGGTATTTGCATTATTATGAGAATCGGCACGTGCCGAGAAAATTGGATCTTTCTGGTACTGGTACTAGCACTAGCACTAACACTATTACTGGTACTCGTCCTCTACAGCCGGCAGAAAACTTTTGAATGGGTAATTTCCAATTACCTACTCTCGACAGCTCGTCCTGTGCTAGTACGCCACGTTAGGAGACGATTCCCTTAGCTACTTACATTTGCGTAAAGTGCGAAAATTTACCAACTCATTGTTGAGAAAACTAATAAGAATAAAAAGTTTAATAATAATAATAAAAATATTAAATCAAACTTTCTCACAAAACTTTAGGTCTTTAAAATTCGAGATTAGTTTTCAGAGTTCGCATTCAAGTTACTTTACAAACGCAGTATTATACCGGAGCATCGAATATCAAATATTTGTTTCAATAGATAGAAATTTTATCTGTCGCCAAAATGTGTGATTTGAAAATTTTAATTACTTTGATTCACTTATTAATTGTGCTGGATGTTGCTTATAGTTGGTAGCGGCCAATTAAATGATACTCTCGAAACTTTTATTAAATTACTAGCCTCAATTAAGTGACATTGTGATCAACTTGAGTTACGGATTTCCATAGGGCTCTATGTTGGGACAATTAAAAGCTAATACAAAAGAAATAAAATCAATTCATCGCATACTTTAAATGAAATTGTGTGTGCGAACTCACGAGTCGACGCGCAGATCAATCGAAAAAATTTAATCTCATTGTTTTTAAATAAATCCTTTTTAAAACTTTCATTTGTTTTTGTTCGGCTTTTTTTTGATACCGAGTATAATTTAAGTGGAAATATTTTTTGTTTCACGGAATAAATCCTATACTGCATAAAGAGCGGTGTTAAAAATGGATTCATTTTAACTCTGCCCGGTGTTAAAATGAAATTACACCGGTATAGGAGGCGTCATTTGGCGGTGTTAAACTGATGTAAGAGCGGAGTAACCAGTGTAGAAGCGAAGTAATATTGGTGTAAAAGCGGGGTAAACTGTGTCTGCTTAGAGTATTAAGTTTAAAGCTTATAAAACACAAAAAATGTCAGTTCTTTATGAAAATTAATAAAAAATATCATTTATTAACAAGTATAGTGAGCGTGTAAGTAGTTATCTACACCGGTGGGGGAGTTATTTTAACACCGGGGAATTTTTTTTAACACCGGTACAGAATATTTACATCGGCGGCAGCGTTATTTTCACACCGCTTTCGTATTGAAATTTAACACCGCCGATTTTAACACCTACACCACTTGGACTTACCCGGGTGATTTTTTACAGTGTAGTATTAATTGAAAAATTATTTATGTGAAAATTGAATTTCGGGATTTGAAAAAAATTTATTTTATTCCCGGGCCAAAATTCAGGATAATGAAATGATTTTTTAAAATTTTGTTCAAAGCTATTTTGTAAGGACCTTAAATATAAAATCAATTTATAACCAGCTTTGTGGGTCGCTCGAAGTAAATTTAAAACCGAGTATAAAACCATCCATAATGATTTATCTTCATGTTGGATTTCTTATAGTCCGTAAAGATAAAAAAAAAAAAATGTAAATAAAATACCTTATTATGTGTTTGACCCATATCAAGTTGTCGCCCGTATCTTTGTTCACCGTAAATCCAATCCTGTACGACTTTTTGAATTTCCGGTTTCTCTGGGTCGACCAATCGGAAGGCCGTGATATTGGTCCCGCCGTATTTAAATTCCTCCAGGTCAACGCTGTGTAAATCCTATTTAATTCAAAACCAAATGAAACATAAACATATATGTACATATTTTATTGTTTATAATCAAGTTGAGAAATAAATTATTCATTTTAATTTAAGCGCAATAGGCGTAAATGCAACTAATATGTCTGTTTGTACAAAATTAATAAAATAAAAACTTATATTAATTTAATTTATGCATGTAAATGGTTGCTGCCTCCAGAAGAGGGATTTCAGTTTGAATTTGAAAACTTCATTTTTACATAAAGTTATTACTCCGTAAGTGGGTTTTTCTGGACTATTTTGTAGCTCATGTGGATGTGTGGAAGTGTGCTAAATATAATCAGAGTATATATGATGATATATATATATATATATATATATATATATATATATATATCTATGTACGAGTACGCACGATAGACAGACATAACGGTGCATGGTTTCTAATTTACATTTTAATAGATCTTAATTAAAATCTGCTGGCATTATAAACCGAGAGAGAAAATAAATTGTTTGACGAATTAGTTTGTTTGAAGTTGTATTTGTTTAATCTCTGGTGTATGCTTCGAATGAGTAATGGATTTATGCTATATATATAGACCTCTATATATATATAGACAAATAAAAAACATAATATCACATTTATATACAATTTCAATTAGCTAATAGTTATTTTATAAATTAAAAAAGTGTATTACGGTTTATATTTAAATATATGATAAATTAATAACCGGTGTGAAACTGCTTTATCAATTGACGACGATAACTTTGATTGATTTTTAATAACGAAGCTTGTGAATAATATTTTAGCGTGGATGTTTTTTGTAAAAAAATAAAAAACGAAAAAGAATGGATATGAAGAGAAAAAAATTTTTACCAGCGAAGTAATTAGATAGCTGTGGTAGTCACTCATCATGCCAATTTGCTGGGCTTGTTTGAGGACCTCATGAATCCGTTCGGTTGAACAATCGAGCACAATATGAGATTCAGCTGAATTTTTTATCTGCTTCAGCAAAGGTCTGTAAAATAAAAAAAAAAATTCTTTTATTTAATTATTAAAAAATAAAAATGAACATTGACAGAGTATTAAATTAATAAAAACGTCGAAAAATTCAAAATGGCTATGTGGAGAGAATTTTTCATTTAAAATTAACGAGACAGTCGTGGGATTACCGGACAACTTGGAATGCGGGGAACGTTTAAAGAAATAAATTTTTTGATCATCTGGAAATAAATAAAATTAATTTTTTATTTATACTCAATGTTTTAAAAATTATATTGATATATATAAAGTATCATTATATTCATTCATTCAATTAATTTTCACGATCCAAATATCGAGATCCATATTTCGAAAATTGACATCATATATTTTATTTTCCTGTCTATTTATCAAGAAGTAATTCCAAGGATGTAAACAAAACGAAAACCAATAATGACTTAATTGATAATTAAGTCAAACGATACTTAGTGTAACCCAAAAAAAACTTTTGAATTAATTAACAGAGTTATATCATTAATTTATGTGTAGAATATAACGATCGAAATTACCATAATTACCAACAAGCGGATATTGAAATTTCATAAGTCAGATATAAATAGATTCATTGGAATCCGATTGTCTTTCAATAACTATCATACTTCTTGCGGAAATGAATGAAACATCACTTGTCTTCTTCATTTACTTGAAATAACCATAAATATTTCAATGCAGCTGCTTATTATATCCTTGGAAGGAAATAAATCAGAGTCAAGCAAACATTTAATGTATCACGGAATTCAATATTTTTCGTCATTGGAACCGGGCAGTTGCACTGGATCGACCTGTATTTTTATCCCTCTTGGCCGTAGACCCATACGATACAAATGTTCTCTGTTCCTTAGGGTGTAAGTGAAAAAAAATGCAAAAAACCTGATAACAATTCAAAAATTTTTTTCACTGGCACAGGACAGATGCAGGCAGATGACATGCTCTGTCTTACGACGTAGTGACCCGTATTTTTTTCCCTCTAGGAGATAGACCCACACTATATAAACGTTTTTTGTTCCTTAGGGTGTAAGTAAGTGGAAAAAAATACAAAAAACCCTGAAAAAATTAAGATTTTTTTTCATTGACACCAGGCAGATGACATGCTCTGTGCTTACGTATAGTGACCTGTATTTTTGTCTCTGTTAGGATGAACCCCACACAATATTTATACATGTACTAGAATTTATGTTTCGCATATATGCCACTTTCCATAAATTTATTTTAATGTATACTCTCGTGTCTAAGCTGTAATCAGCCCGACATTCACATAGTTCGGCTTCACATACATTTTATATATTTTTTATTACAAGGATGTATTGTTATACTAGCAATGACATATTTTCTCAAATAAAATAAATCATCTCGTTGCAGGTTAAATAAATTTGATTTGAATAAATGTGGATTTGATCAAACAAACATTTTCTTGATTCAAAGAACTGTCTCTAAAGTAAACGATTTATTTGAATTCACAAATAATTTATCTCAGGAGCAAGCCCCAAAGAAAGTTACAAGTCGAAAAAAAAGATCAATATTCTCAGGGAAAATATAATATTAAAAAAAAGTGTCGCACGTTAAGGCGATGCGCATTTCCCTCATAAATTTTCAGTCAGTGCACAGGTTTAACGGGTAGCGAGCGTCGATCAAAAATTCATGTTCAACTGTATAGTTGAGCCTGCTCGCTATCCTCAATGCAAATCTCCTTATGCTACTTGTGAAAATTCGTATGCTTTGCCCTAGCTTATACCTCCATTGCTCCTCTTTCTGCAGCCCCACCCCCACTCCGTCTTTCTCTCTCCACTCAAACTTGCTTCTTGTTTCGTTCTAGAATATTTCATGCCCTATACATAATTTAGCTCACACGACGCCCTCCTCTACGCAGGTTACTTTCTGCACCGGGCAACTCGTTACAAGTTTCGCTCTCATGAAAATGTACGCTATGAAATTCTGCTTATTCTAACAAGTATCACTAAATCATAAAACAAAAAAAGTTTACATATTTATGTTTACATCTCCTTACTTTTTATTCAAAGCCCAGTCGACTTTAAATATTTATCAAACCGACTGTACTAAGTTAAGAGTAAATAACGCGGAACAAATTAACGTCCATTTAAATTACACTGACAATGCAATTAATCATTTAAAGCCAATAGAGGAACAATAAATAGTAAATAACAGAACAACAAAAATAATGATAATAAATATCATTGCATGAATAATATATTTGACATATATCAATTGCAAAAAGAGAGATCGATCCCCAGAGATTGGGTAGGATACGTCGGCGATATTCATTCTGTGGCTTTCCATTCATTGCCTTCCTCTCGATTCCTTCTTATCGTAAACGGTACAATCGCGCGGGGGTATAGAGCATGAGGCATGAGGCATGAGGCGTGGGGTTGCCTGGGTTTTCATCCCCTTGCCTCACCCGCCTACCACACGCCTGCTTCGGTGCCACCGATCGCAATTCATTCGGGAAATCGAAGCAATTTCTAGAAAGCAATTCAACCGAAGAGTGAGCCTGGCCTTCTCCCCTTCTCCCTATCTCCCTACTTCTCCTCTCCCTCCCCCTCTACGGCGAACGCGTTCACGAGACGTAGTGATTAACGGTTGGAATTTCTGTTGAGTTGATTGTACCAGGGATTTTTTTATCATTTTTTCTGTTTGCTTTTATTACAGCTCGTATTTCGTAATTTTTTTTCGCCCTCCATACATAACAAGGCGCACCTGTACCATTAGAACAATTAACCGTTACTTTTTTTTTATTTTTTGTCACTCCGACGTTAACCTCTCGATAAATATAAGTGTATGTACACATATATCTACACTTTTTTAAACATTTACTGCAGAAATTAATCGTCAGTGTAAACAGAAAAATACTATTTCTTTTTTTATTTTTATTTTTTTTTTGTTTGGAGAAAACCTCGGGGCAAAAAAACCATAAAAAAAATTTTAACCGTCGAAATTATAGGATATTTGTATGGTAACTTTTTATTTAGTTCAAAATAAAAAATCCAAGTCGTACATTGATACTTTTTAATCTAGTCTCTGTGTATTTTTAGCGGTTATGAAATTATCCGAATTGAGGGGATGAAACAAGTGAAATTTACTTGCAAGTAAATAATACTGGTTTTTACGCCGGTTTGGTATTGGATTAATCCATCATTTTATTTTGTTGCACTGTAAAATGTATATTCGTTTGATACATGAGTACTGAACCACAGCGGCTTACAAAGTCAGTGCGTTCATGCATCAACCGATTAAGCTTCAACATTAGTTAATCGAATCGTTAAATTTATAATACGGTTTAATTTGCTCGTACATCGTGTATCGGGTATAAATCACGATCAGTCCACAATGCGACAAAGCACGTATTTTTTAAATGCAGTGAATAGACGCATATATATATTTATATGTATGTGAATGAAAACAGATAGCTGATGAAATAGTTGTCAAATGCCACAAGTTAAGTCAATAATAATGGGGGCTACCGAGCATGAAATATGTGGTCGAGTGTACTGTATATTTTGTCAGAAGTTAATAATTTATAATCACGGACTTAACTCACACGTGGAACGTCAGAGAAAATAGAGTAGAAGGTAAATTTTGTATGCGCATATAAACTAGAATTAAATAATACTAAAGTGCATACCAATAATAGTCTTGTACATGAACATATGTTTACCCATTATTAGCAAGTCAATACGCTCAGTAAAAGTAATAATGAAACACGACGTTAGTTAGTTCATTTGTCCGCCAAATGGGAAAACAACTTTAGCAACAACTTTATCAATTCTGAATTTTAGTAACTATTCATGCTAGTAAGCTCGGTAATAATGCCGCTGCTTGATAATTTTACGTTCGTTATATTTAAAATAATAACAATTAGTATTACTGTGATTATATTATAAAATACTGACAATAGACGCTATTAAATTTCACTCTATTTGGTATTTGGTAACTTAGGCAGTGATTGTTTCAATCTAATCCTATAAATTTGTCGCTTAATATATGTACACGGTAAGAAATATTTTGCGGATATCACTATGCCAGTATACACTGAAAAAAATAATCGCTAGCAGCTAGCGATTATTTTCTTTAGCAGCTAGCGATTTTTAATCGCTAGCTGCAAGCGATTATTTCGCTAGCAGTAAGCGATTTTTTCTTTAGCAGCTAGCGATTAAAAATCGTTAGCTGCAAGCGATTATTTCGCTAGCAGTTAGCGGTTTTTTCGCTATCAGGTAGCGATTAAAAATCGCTTGCTGGAAGCGATTTTTTCGCTAGCCGTTAGCGATTTTATCGTTAGCAGGTAGCGATTAAAAATCGCTTGCTGGAAGCGATTATTTCGCTAGCTGCTACAGATTTTTTCCTTGTAGGGAAAAAGGGGCAAAATGAGCCCCTTAAAATTCTGGATGACGAAATATTTGGGGTTAAAATGGGCCCCCAACTTTTTTAACATGAAAAGTGTTTGGGGTGGGGGAGGAGCAAAATGGGCCACTGAGGCAAATGGTCCCCCAAAAATTTTTAAATAAGACAAGTAAAAAAAACTGAAGATTTGAATCTTTTTTTTCTTAAGGGGTCCATTTTGCCCCACCCCTTCTTCCATACCAAACACTTTATATGTCAAAAATTTTTGGGGGACCATTTTGCTTCAGCGACCCATTTAGCCTCTCTTTCCCTACAAGGAAAAAATCTGTAGCAGCTAGCGAAATAATCGCTTCCAGCAAGCGATTTTTAATCGCTACCTGCTAACGATAAAATCGCTAACGGCTAGCGAAAAAATCGCTTCCAGCAAGCGATTTTTAATCGCTACCTGATAGCGAAAAAACCGCTAACTGCTAGCGAAATAATCGCTTGCAGCTAACGATTTTTAATCGCTAGCTGCTAAAGAAAAAATCGCTTACTGCTAGCGAAATAATCGCTTGCAGCTAGCGATTAAAAATCGCTAGCTGCTAAAGAAAATAATCGCTAGCTGCTAGCGATTATTTTTTTCAGTGTAGGCGTGAACGCCATACTGTATGGTATCGGAGATTTTTATACGTTGTAAAATTGTATGCATAGGTGATTCGACCATTGCGAGAATAGTAACATTGGCGATAGTTCTCGCATCTGCCGCAATGTCAGTATGGCCGTCAGGCCCATACTGCGTTGCCGTATCCACAATGCTTCTGGCCGATAAACCTATTCTAACGACATCTGTACAGTTTTGGCGGTAATACGATAGTATACATTGATCGACACGCCAAAAATTATGGCGGAAAAAACTAGTAGCATTGTGCCCTCGGCATTGTAGTATGGATCTCAGGGCCATGCTGTTTCGCCGTGCTTGCTATGCATACGTGTGAGCAATACAATAGCTCCAGTACTATACAGTATAGTAAATAACGCCATACTTTTGGGACTCGCTACAATACTGTATTGGAATATTTCACATGCTGTTTTAGTATCTGTCTGGAGACCATACCAGCATGGTGTTGAACGCCATGCATTTCTTACCGTGTATGTATAGAGGAGAGAGGGTCAAAATGGAATAGTTCGAAATTTTATGAAAAATTTGTTTTTCAAATTTCCGAACCACTTTTGTAAATATAATTGAGGATTATTTTGAATTAACTTCCCGCTATGAAACTTAGAAATTTTCAAAAAAATGGGAAGTTATTTGTTCCCTACAAATTTTTACGCCATTCCGCATAACTTTATAGTTATTTCCATTTCAATGTCAAGCTCTTAAAAAAAGTGTTCTGATAGATTTCAAGAATTTGACATCAAATCGAAGAGCCACCTCTTAATATTAATATTAAGAGCTGAAACTTTATTTACCAGAATATTTTTTCATCATTGTGGATGATATTTTCACGGTAACTAAAGAAAAAAAATGAGTTTTTATTTTTGGCCCATATCCTAATATATATATACAGATGAGTTTTGGATATGCTACACAAAATACTCGGTGAAGCGTTCAACAAAACTGTCAATGTCTATGTAGCCTATAAATCACTCAACGTCTAATGCAGATATACGTGTACAGCGAGGTTATTCAAGAAAAATTGTCTCCAGCAGAGCCAACTTTTTATTCCAATGACATTTCGCGAATTGGACTATTCTTTATTGACCAATACTGTGCTGCACGGATGTCACTAGAGGCCAAAATAAGAGAAAAACAACACGTCGACTCGAATATAAGAAAAAAGTAGGTAAATGTGTACATACGCCGAGAAAGAGTGATTGAGTGATTTGTGTAAGTAAATTTTGTTAAATTCAAAACTTAGCTTTTTTGAATTATTGTTGTCAGCAGAGCATGAAACGCATTTATATAAAGTACAAGTAACAACTCGCATCCATCAGTCGTTACGAGAGTCTACGGCTGCACCGTGCTGACTCATAAATTATTTCAAATTCTATTCGTATATGCTCGGGTATATATGTGTATATTTACATATACCCGAGCATAAACAACCACACATATGGATGTATATATTGACCGTGTGGGTGCACAATTGTATGTGAATATACAAAGGACCTAACGTCGCTAACCCGTCGGATCTCTATATCGCGTAGTCAGTTTACGTCCAGTTCCCCTGAATATTGGATTCCTCGATTTTCTTCTTCGTTCCGATGAAATTCCTCTCTTGTGTACAAAATAGAAGCCTTCACAATTTTGTATTGCATCGCATCAAAAGAATAGACACCATTTCGTATTATTGCATCTCTTATTTCCTAACTCATATACATACGGCCACACATATACGAAATAAAGCTCTATTGTTAAACAAACCCCTTATCATGATTGAAGTTTTAAACTTTTGATTAACTTTTCAAAATACTTGTTTTTAAAATTTTCAAAAATTTAAATAAAATTATTTTTAAATATTAACGATATTTTTTTACCCTACTATTAAAATTGAAATTTAATTTTATACTTTTTCATTAATTAAAATAAATTATTAAATATTCAAAAATGGAGCAACTGCCACGAGTGCTACTTCTACCCTATTTCAGTCCAGTTTTTAAAAATGAATTTTTTTGTAAATTTATAAACTCTGAAATATTAATCGGGTAGAATACACAGTGCGATATTTAAGAAGTGACTCTGATGGGAAACGATAAAAAATTATAATGATTATTATTTGTAGCTTTGGTCGGAACAGTAAACACAGAATGGCGCCCAGTATTTGTGTGTCACGCAATCTCATAATACTTGGCTGTATAAATATGTATAATATATGTTAGTAGGGTGAGTAAACAAGTTTGGGACAAGAACATGATCGTTTTATTTCCCTAGTGTGGTTGTGGCATCGCCAACATTTATGATATCGTACTCATCTTACTCCATAGTCGTTATAGAGAATATAATGGATGTCACAGAAGACTTGACTGCATTGTACCGTAGTTTTCCTTCTGGCATAGGATGTCCACCGGGAGGAATAGGCAGTCTCTAAAACACGTACCTTCCGGTTGGTAAACTCAGTACACCATCCAACACCCCACCGCACGACGAGTTATCCGACGAGTAAAACTTTACGCTTGGTCTCACCCCCGAGACTACTTTTCATTCAGATTCCCAGGTGAAAAGAAGTAAGCGTTAAAAGTAGCTGACACACTGAGACACAACGATACACACGCATGAACACTCTCACGAGCAAGTTTAAACTAAAAAGTCTCTTTATTGAACCACTGCGCTAAGTCCACAACCTACACTACTTGCTATGAAATATAAATATATATAGATATATATTAATGCTCCACTTATCACGTTTTCCCACAGCAGTTCTTGTCTTGTGGCTCATAAGTGCTTTTAATTATAGCAATAACAAATTTTTATAGCTATAATATGATTTACTGACAAACTATAAAAATTTTAAATTGAAATAAATATCGACAGGAACGTGAAGCTCAATTGATTTTAATTAAATTTTATTTTAAAAATTACCAAACTAGTTTTTCGATTACTTTTTTAGAGAAATTCAGTATAGGTATGTAACTTTCTCGCTCTGAAGTTTCTTACATCTGGAGAAATTTAAAGAAATTCTAAACGGTTTTTTATGGCTTGTAAGTCATTTTTTTAACTGAGGACTGATTACTCTATTGATAAAAGTTTTTACAATACACCAGTCAGCGCCCGAAAATGAGTTATGAGTTAAATATGGAGGATAGTGGGCCAAAATAAAAAAATTTTAATGGAATTTTTTTTTAATTTACATCCAAATTAATACACTAAAAATTTGCGAAATGAACGCGGATTAAATCCGGAGAGGATGACTGCATATTTATTTAACCCTAGAACTACAAACCCATTTTTTTACCTGTAAACTATAAATCAGGGTAAATAGTTACCCCCCGAGACTTTTGCTCGTAAAATCGTTCTGATATCAGAAATTTGACTTTTGAGTTCATGAATTTTTTTATTTCTTTATGCCAAAGAGAAGGGTAAAAAACGAATTCTTGAACTATATTATGGTATAGGTTTTCAGTCGAATATGTCACTAACTTAGAATCATAATTCAAAGTTTACTAGGGTTACATATCTACCCCGGTTTGTAGTTCTAGGGTTAATCCCCTCGGGATAAAATTTACTCCAAATGGTATTCAAAAAATCCAAATCACTCCTCCCATAAAAAATCCCTATTTACTCCGTATGCGGATTCGGATATTAATAAAATCCGTAATTACTCTTGATATTTTACAGTGCATAGTTTTTTAATTTTACTGAAAATACAGAAATGAATTCTCTTTATTAGAAAATTGACCCATTCGGCTCAAAAAAAGATTGCTGATGGTAAAACTTAATTTACTCACATCCCCTAAGTACATATAGTTTTAAAAAGTATTTAGGATTACCCAATCCAACTAAAAGTCACCAGAAATCAGTTAAGTCCACTCTACTCCGATAAGATAACAAAAGGCGAGTTAGCGAACGAATTTGGCATGGCAGCGAAATAAAATTACATAAACTCCAGAATCATTTAAAGTATTTTTCCTCCATCAAGGATTTCATCAATTATTCTAATGCTTTTACTTCGAAATCGCTGCAAAGCCCAACAAAATATTTTACTTGAACTAACTCCTGGTGGAAAAGTTTAATTCAAGCTCATTTCGCTAAAACAAAGCTTCCGTTACCATAACCTCCGATCTGCGATCCGGATTTCGACTATTTACTAAATTCCACTTATCATAAGCTACTCTTATTACATAAACAATATATATCTATAACTATAAAGTAGATATTAAATCATGCTCACCGATAATCGTCAGTTTCACCCAATTGTCGGACAGCGATCGGAAATTCACTAGGTCCATGAGCCTTCAGTAATTCCTGCAGTCTCACTAATCCTTCATTATTTTCATAAATAATAGTGAAGCTCTTCCATCCCCATGCTCGCACAAGATCCACATATGCCTGAAAGATATAAATTTAAACATACATTTTTTTATTGAATTTTAAAATTGCCATGAAATTTAAAAAAATACATATCGTTTTCAATAATCGGATTATATGCATATGTAAAAAAAAACAACTCGCTTCTCTATATCCCCGTTATATATTTTTTTATATGAGTGTATATATATTATCACATACAATAGCAGTAAATTCGTTTATTTGGATTGGATCGATGTTAAAATTGTCGGAAAAATAAAGTACAGCAGCTATTTCTCGACGTGTTTCACAAACCAACTCTATAAAATGGAGGAAAAATCAGTAGCTTGCGAATAAAGTCATTGACCGTATACCTGCTCTCTAACTTATACTACTGCAACTAAAACTATAGACCACACTAAAACAGACTTTAACGTATATAATACCGTAGACTGTGGAGTGTACAGTGTGCAGTATGGACTGTGAACTGTGAACTATACAGTACTTACGTCCACTAACTTAAAACAAAGTTTTGCACAATAAAGTCAGTGGTGGAGCGCGAGTAAGAGAAAGTTATCAGGATTTCGCATTTCTTAACTCAAAATTTCCGATATAGCTTCAAGTTTTCCAAAAGCTTTGGGTTGTATTATCAGCAAACAAGTTTAACTACTACCTCAACAGTTTCCACACTAATTTATAACCCTCTATAGGTATATCTACAATATCATAATTTAATGAACACTTTTACAAATTGTTGTGTTACTTTGTCCCGCGAAATTTGCTTTAATTAAATCCTTAATTAATTTATGGCATCAGAGCGACTTTGATCTTTGAGTTTCAATAACTGAGACGGTCATGTCCAAAAGTTACATCCGCTCTCTCGAGATTGACCCTCCCCAGAGGATCGTTTATCGAAGAGGGAGGGGGTTAGTTGTTTCGAAAATAAAAACGGTCTTCGTGAAAATAACTTTGGTGTTGGTGAATTTCTAAGACTTTCCTGTTCTTGTAAAAAAATTTGGCCTGTAGAAAAGAAGTGAGAAAAGCTTTTTAAGTATATGGTTTGCCAGAATCCGTTGATGCTGCTATTGTGAGTCGATGCAGCTTCATAACCGGAACGACTGGGTTCGTTTATACAACGGACTTAAATTTTCGAGCCAAAGTTCATCGTAACTTACTGTGTAGCAGTTTGAAATTTTAGTCCACATAAAAATGAAATATTTTATTCAAATCATTACATTTTCATGTAATGGAAAGTTCGATCTATTGATTAGTGGTAATAGTTTATCTGTTTAATGCAACTTATTCTAGCTTATTCTATGCATTTCGTAATTTCGCCCGTCGAAATCAAACAGACCAATCACAACAGAGTATTTAGCAGGATAAAAGAAGGCTTTAACTGAGGGCCGCCGTTTTGAATAAGCTATCGTGGTAAAATTACCGTAGTAAAGTTTACATTTCGCGCTGTTCAATATTCCATTGCTCAAAATCCCATATTAATTTATAATAATAATTCGTAAACCTCTGCCAAAATAAAGCAACGAATAAAAAAAAATCATGGACTATATAAATCATATGTTGAAATGGATTTGCTGTTCAAGTCAATCATTAATAAATTTTATAGCCCTCTTATCCGCAAACGTGTTAACTCATGAATTTCAATTGGTTATTTTTATTGCAACATGGAGCGTTTCCATGCATTATTTTATTTTAAAAACTTTTTACTAAACTGAATAATCTACATTTTATCTCTTCTATTTTCTATAATGTTATGTAAAAAAATATTGCCGTATAAAAAAAATTAAATGAAATTCATGACAACCAATTGAGCGTGATTTTCTTGTCAGCAATAATTCATAACTATAAAATGATTTGTAGGGAGTGATAGTGCGCAGCGGCATTACGTATTCTTACTGCGTGATGAGTTCCACACCTGTTCAAAACTATGTACTACATATTTTATGTATATATATGTGTATTCATGCGAGAGAAAATTAGACGAGTTGAATTCAGTGGGCAATGTAAATTGTGCGGAAATATTTCAGGCCAAAATAACCCCTGGGTATAGTGACTTTCCGAGTGTCGCTATGCGGGAGGGAATGAGGCAGGCAGGAGGCATTAGAACAGGCATCTCCATGTTTCCCCCATTCCAAACTTATAACTCTATAACAGTATATCGGGAAAATTCAACCCGAGCCCTTTTCTAGGCCATTGTCGTGTAGCAAAGCGGAATTTATCATTGTTATGGAGTTACTATTTTAGACACGTATGTGACTGAGTTATATCTTATATATCTTATATATACATACGCATACACACAAACCAGTTGAATAAATCATATACATATATGATTTGACACTAGCTCTTAGCATTTTACATATTATAAATGCTGGCAACTTGCACAGCAATCATATTATTCAATTCACGTGTGTTCTTCGGGGATAGCTAGTGATTTTCGTTAGCTCTCAAACCCGCTTCATGATATTTATATATTTGTATCTTTGAAACTAGTATTTGAGTTAATACACGGAGAAAAAAAAACAGTAATTTTTCCTATGTTGGCATAGTAACTATTCCTATGTGCACATAGGAATTTTTCCTTTTTAAACATAGGGAAATTCCCTATGAAAATATAGGAAAAAGTACTATGTTACATAGAAACTTTTCCTATAATATATAGGAAAAGTTCCTATATTAACATAGGAATCATTCCTATGTTACATAGCATTTTTTCCTATGGTAACATAGTAAAATTTCCTATGTTACCACAGTAATTTTTCCTATGTTAACATAGGACATTTTACTATGTTACCATAGGAAAAATTACTGTGGTAACATAAGAATTATTCCTATGTTAACATAAGAAAAAATTTTCTGATACAAAAATCATAAAAGGATGAGGTTTGCTTTTCTTTTAAAAAATTCTAAAATTCAAACATTCAAATTCAAACAAAGTGGGTATGATTTAGACGTTCACCAATCGGAACGCCTTAAAATGAACCAATAATACTTCGATTTTCAAATATCTATGCGCAGTTAATGTGCACAGTAGTGCCACAATGTCATATGTATTTATCCCGTTTCCCGTAAACAAAAACATAACCTTTTGCCCCAATGGCCCATTTTGCTTCAGTGATACATTTTGCCCCTCCTCCGCCCCAAACACTTTTCATGTTAAAAAGTTTGGGGGGCCCATTTTGCCCCCAAATATTTCGAGGCATCCAAAATTTTAGAGGGCCCGTCTTGCCCCCACTTCCCCTACATGTAAGGAAAAAAGTAAATTATATTTTTTTTTTATTTTTCTAGACATAGGAATTGTTCCTATGTTAACATAGTAGAATTTCCTATATGCACATAGGGAAATTTACTATGTAGCATAGGAAAATTTACTATGCTAACATGGGAATAATTCCTATGTAACATAGGAAAATTTACTATGTTAACATAGGAAAATTTACTATGTTAACATAGGAGTAATTCCTATGTAACAAAGGAATTGTTTCTATGTTGCATAGTAAATTTCCCTATGTTCGCATAGTAAAAATTCCTATGCGAACATAGGAAATATTACTATGTGACATAGGAAAATTACCTGTTTTTTTTTCTCCGTGTACACTCAAAAATATTACAAATCGAATACTCTGAAAAATTTCATTGTTTTTTATCAATTTATATGCAAATAATATTGGCTTCCATTGGAAAATAATTCGGATGAAATATTTTTCGAGTGACGTTTTTTTTTAGTGGGAAAATTTTTCCAATGCAGGGTCAATAATTCGATTAATTTGAACCAGAAAATATTTAAAATGTTATTTCGAGCTCACGTGGCGTCGACACATATGAAGAATTTTTTTAAAAAATGTACATATTTAGCCGAATAATTGAAGGTTTAAAAAATAATTTTTTCCGAACCTTAATAGTCACTCGTTTCGAATTTTCGGAATTCCGTTTTTTTATCGTCACCCATTTTCAATAGGAAAAATAAATAGACTTTAACGTTACTTTGTCTAGATATGAAATAAAATATATAAATAAATAAATAATAGTTGAGATCGTTACTGGTAGCAATTGAAGGTGTACCGAGGATCTGAAGCATTAGAGATTCCTCAGGCCAAAGACGCAATCTAAAGAAATCAAAGGACATCTGGATCTCTCTCCCGTTCGATGGCCTTTTTTGTGTGGCCACCAACAGCTCCTTTGATCCTTCAAGTAAATTGAACTGCAAAACCATATTTCCCTTTCGCCCCTTGCTTTCCCACGCCCTCGTACTTATTTTCCTTCACAGTTAGACTCTTTTATACACAGAAAGACATTTTATACCCTGACTTTTCTTTGCACAACTCTCTCCCTACTTTCCACTCCACTCCACTCTCTCTCTCTCTCTATGTGTCTTTCCTGTTCATATCAACTCTTAGAGCTCCAAGATGTCTGTCATTGCCAACAAAACTATTACCAAGTCATGTTGCAGTATCACTGGCAAAGGATCTGCTTAAATATAAACAGATGTCATAGAAGTGGACATAAAAAAAAAAACTAAAATAAATATTTTCTTTCAGCTTCAGACAAAAAATATATTTTCATGTTATTGATTTTAAATTTAAATTTAATTTCCGTAATTTTAGTCGTTACAACCCAGCGCTTTGAATTATTTATTTTTAAAGCGAGTGCCGAATAGGCGGGGGTTAAATATAATATTTTAGTGTATAATAAATGTATAATAAAAATGACTTACCTTAGATAAAGTCGTCGGATGTGGATAAAGGTTGACGAGACAGCTTTCACGACGAAGTCGGTAGTCCCACCGCGTTTCCAAGTGTGGTATTTCCATCGTGTCACAGATGCTTTGCACGTGAGATGCAGTATGCGCACTTTGCGGCCCGAAAATCGCAGCTACTCCAGTGCTCAGTAAATGACATACTGTGTTTTAAAAAAATATATAGACATATATTATTCATTTATTTATTTATTCCCGTGTTTACTTTTTTTTATGCGACGTCCCTGCATAAAAAAAATATCCCACGGCTTAAATCTGTACATTAAAACGAATTTTTTAACTATTCCATATTAAAATAATGCTTTATTTTGATACGAAATTAAAATTGCGGCAAGAACTTTTACTAATTGAGTCATGGATTGAATAAATTTAATGTTAACATTAAAAAGATTTTTTTAAGGCTACTCCATTTCACCCGAAAATAAAAAAAATTTATTACAATAATTGGAAAGTGGGCTTACGTTCAAAAAAATTATAAAATGGCTTGAAAACAATTTTTTTTTTTTGATGTATTCTTCGTCAGTTCTTAATATTTTGAAATTTTATTCGTAAAATGAAACGAGATTTATAAAAACTTTTCATGTAAAAACTCATCTCATGTCATTTAATTATTATTTTTATTTTTCCTGTATCGAAGTATTAAAAAAGATCTACTGTCGGACAAATAAAATTGAAGAAAAGCAAATAAAAAGTAACGTTTATCCCAAATGGATATTTGGAGTCGATGAAATAGTTTATCTTTTGGATATTGCTTTCAACATGAACGGTTTCGTTTTGTTATCACATTCGATTGCTTCAGCTCATCTCTTATATCAGATATATATATATATATATATATAAATTGACTCGCTGCGAAATTTGACTTAACCATTTTGTGAAACATGATATGAATATAAATTTTTTCATATATATGAATTAAATGTCAATCATATCTAAATATACCACAACGTAATTATTCAAATAAATATATAAAATTTTTAAATCTATATAACTTTGTATATTTTTTAAATAATTTCCTATTGCGCTCGTTTCCATGTAAATCAATTTGTCGAAATATTTTTATCATGTAAAGTAATTGATGAAATATATATATATATGATATTAATTTTTATGAATGTAATAAAATATCGGTATCAGTGGTAGGTAGTATTTACATTTGAATGTACCGAAATAAAAAATTCTGCTTGAACTCCAGCTGAGTAAATATTATCCGTTTTAAAACGAATAGTCATAAAATTTGTGTATTTAAAAAAAATAAATTAATTGAATTTTATATAAACATTTGATATTTTAAAAGTACGTATAAAAAGTAAATAAAATAAAAATAAAAATTCGCGCAAGATAAATTTATTCACAACATGTATGTATTTGTAGAGAGACACGACTCGGTTCTCTATATCGAACTTGACTCTGTAATCCGTTGGAAAATATTGCCAACGTCCGTTGAACTATACGTTCTACAAACCAGCATCACAAATGTTTGATAAAAAAAATAAAATAGCTGAAATAAAATACATGAATCATAAAATTGATTATTTTATTAAGATAACAGAGTTTTTTTTTATTTAATACGTTATCATTGAACTGAATAAATTTTGAATCCTATAAATAAATTAATATTTAGAGGAAGGTCCAGTGATATGGGGTCGCCTGAAATTTTACTCGGTTTTTTTATTTTCAATCAATTTTCTACCCGAATATTTTTTTTTAAAATTCGTCTCATTTCCTTAAAAAAAAAATACAAAATTGCCTTCGACTATTTTTTATTCCTTTGCTGTTCGGGTCTTTCTTATTATTTAAATTTAAAAAAAAATAATGTCAATAACACACTGAAAAAAACCAGGGGTAAGTCCAAGCAGTGTGGGTGTTAAATTTCAACACCGAAAGAAGTGTTAAAGAACACCGTCGCCGATGTAAATATTCTTTACCGGTGCTAAAAAGTTTCCCGGTGTTAGAATATTTTTCGGAATTGTCTAATTTTTAAATAAATTACGTATAACATTAATACCTGCGGGTAATAAGGCCTAGCTAAGGGAGATTTTGAATAGAATCGAAAATATTGCATTTAATTATCGAAATGTATCATTAATCTTTATTTCAATACATTAGCCATAAAATGTAATGAAGTAATGGTAATTTTTACCATAAACAAACAAAAAATTATACTTTTACAAAAACCATACGAATAGGCCTTATTTTACTACGGCAGGGTAATAAGGCCTACGGGTTAAACAAACTGGAATAGTTTAACTATACTTAATAAAATTGGTATTAGAGATGAATCATCACTTAAATTTAGCAACAATACTTTTTAAAAGTCAAAAGACTAGATTGCTTTACTCAATAGCACTTAAAACTATCAGTATCCTTTTTAAGAGTCAGAAGACTAGATTGTTTTTTATAATTTCTTCTGCGCTACGACAGCATATGACGGATGATGAAATATAGAAGACAGGGAATGTGGTATCGGGACTCTATAAATTTGTCGTAACATCTCTATGCAAGACCCTTCTTCTAGAGTAGCCTTTAGTGGAGGCGGTTATTTTAAATATCATTTCTGTCACTTAGGCCTTATTATCCGACAGGCCTTATTCATTAAATTTTTATATTTTTTTATATCTACTACATTTTTTTTTCTAATTTCCATACATGAAATTTTTTTACACCGACTTAACACCGCCTACACAGGTATTATTTCATTTAAACACCGATCTTTTTACAGTGTGATAATTTAAAAAATTCAATGTGACTTTGATAGCAAGTATAAATATTAATATATGTGATTATAATTGTAGTTGAGGTTGTAGTTGTACTAGGAGAGTTGAATAGCCAGGCAAAAGGTGCTTGACCGTAGTGGACGTTAGCTCATTTTCAGCAGCGCAACGTCGAGGTCTTTGGTGTAAAATTTATGGCTCAAGTAATTCCCGCTAGACACCCACTCTTGTCAAGGATATAAAATACTGTATATATCACTGTGGGTTCCGTTCTGGCAGTGGACTCTGTCGGTGGTGCGCGTGGCCTAACACGAACACCATGTCAGAACGGACCTCGATCTCTACTACTGCGAGCCCGATCCGACATGCATTATTCACGAGCACAGACAGATATGCTATGATAAAAATTCACAAAGGGGAATTCCTTCGGATAATAACGTTAGGAGTGTATAGATCAAAGTGTATAAACATGTTTTTATTATTATTTTCTTTTTTTACAGCAAAAAATATATTGTTGTTTATAGATTTATGAGATACGTCAGTGTCAGTATTATAGAGACCGTTTTTATTTATTGGTCGCTCTTTTTTATTTCGATCTCGCTTAATTTTTCATGCCCTTGTGAACTTTATAGAGGGTTTCAAAGTTTTTGCATCGAAATATTGTGAGAAAAAATTTTAAATACAATTTTAAACCCGAGGATATTTTATAGATAATTATCCTTTAGAAAAATGCGAAGTTAATGAAGAGTATTATTTATTTAATCTTCTCACAGAATTAATTTCACTCGACGGAGAGTGAAAATTGCAGAGTTAAATTTACACAAGGTCCGAGTCATACAGATAATTAAATGGCTATATTTAGAATTTTACATATGCTATTACAGCAATTTTGAACTCAATTAAACGGCAACATTGTAGAGTTATGCTACGTAATTAATTTATTTTATTTCAAATAGCAACAGATTTTTTAATATTTTTTAGCTGGAGGTTCGGTGCTCAGTGCGTTTGTTTTTTAGGTACAATATTTGTAGCATCGATCCAATTATTTCGGAAAAAAAATTATACAACAGATCAGTCTGTTTCTACTGTGTAATTTTTGTTTGTTACTTCTCTCGCCGGGTGATTTCAATAAAACTCGCGACGGATTAAAAGTAAATTTCATATTTACTCTCAATTTTTTAGAGTAGGAACAAAAATCGAAGGGAAAAAATGTACATTGTTTGTTAATCTGTACATTATTTTGTTGAATGTTTAAACAATCGATATTTTTTTTATGCTCTTATTTAAGCCCAGCCATCTGAATATTTTAGATAATCCCTTTTATTTTTTAATCGAGTTTACAAAAAAAAATTTTATTTTCATCAATGCATGCGTGTATTAAATTATTTCATCTTAATTACAATAAACTTTTTTATTTTTACTCATGACCAAATAACATAAAAAAACAAACTCCGATTGCGAAATTAAAAAAATTTTTATTTTCGGGTAAAATGGAATAGCCTCGAAAATATGTTTTTTGTAAAATTAAATTATTATACACGTGTGAATTGAAATTTAAATATCATTCACGGAAAGAAAGTTATGGGAATGGTTCCCATAATTTTGTGAAATCCTTTCCTATACCAGTATAGGAATTACGACTATAAATTATGGAAGTAGTTCCTATAATTACAGGAATAGTTTCCATAATTATAGGAATAGTTCCGATATTTATGGGAATCCTACCTATACCATGATAGGAATAGTCCCTATAATTGTAGGGATGGTTACTATAATTTATAGGATGACTTCCTATTATATTATGGGAATCATTCCCATAATATTGTGGGAATGGCTCCCATATTATCATGAAAATATTGATTTAAAAAAAAGCGTGGAAATCACTTCTACGATACACAGAAATATTATTAAACATAAAAAGAAAAATTCAAGCATTGAAAAAAAATTCTTATTTGGCAAAAAAACATAAAAATTTTTAACAGAAATTTTTTTTCGGCGCACAACACTCAACAAAATTCAAATTTTGGAAATAAAGATTTAAATTTCGATAAAATCTCAAATTTTGAAAAAATTTCTACACTATTTTGCAAAAAAAAAATTTTATGATATTATAGGGATGGTTTCCATACTGATAGAGGAATAGTTCCCATAATATTATGGGAATGGTTCCCATAATAGTATGGCTAAAATTCCTATACCATTATGGGAACTATTCTTATAATGCATAGGAACACTTCCCATAATTTTCTTTCCGTGTATAAGATATAATTTCTAAGCCAAAGCGTAAGAACGAAATTTTTTTTTAATTTTTGGGTGCCCCATTTTGTCCTTCCTTCCATTTAATAATTTGTCATCATAAAATTGACACAATTTTTTTTATTAAGTAAAGCATCATTTATAATGATATAAATTTAATATCTTTTTTTCATGCTACCATTTATATACAGAAATATATAGTGAAAATATATGTATAAAATGTGTATATCGTGACTGAAATCTTGAAGCCATGTGACACAAAACTCGCCCTTTTTACTGCCCTAATAAAATAAAATATTTTTCTCCCCATCTAATAATAACTTAGTCAATAAAGAGATCGTAATAAAAATACGTGTAATATAACTTTTATTACACGAGAATAGAGTAGGAAATTTTTCCAAAGTGAATAAAAGAAAATGTAAAATTTATCTGACGAGCAAATCTATAATTAAATTTATAAATATAATTCAATTGTACATAACGCGGTTAATTATTCATAAAAATAAAAAATTTCCATTCATCTTTATTTATAATTTATTTAACATTTAACAGAATTAATATTAAATTATTCAATCGTGACAAATGAACAGGCAGCCTGTTCATTTGACAAAAAAACCGAAATAATATTTAAAAAACGTAATAATAAAATAAACGAAAATCAAGAAATAAAAAGTAATGTGTGTATGATGCGGATGAAATGTAATTTGCAATGTAAATTCACGAAATTTGGCTTAAGGCCAATTTAATGCTTGAACTGTAGAAATTTCAAGCGAAGCGAAATCTCAGTGTTCCACACCAATGCCTACGACAAAACGCGCAAAAGAAATAATACTAAAAAAAATAATAATAATAAAAATAAAAAAAATTAAATCTGAAATAGTAAAACGACAAGAAAAAAAAAAGTTAAATAGAGTGGGAAAGAATGAATGTTACGAAAGATACTTAGTAAACGCGTGGAAAGGACCCAAACGCTTTTTCACCATCGCCGCTTAGTGCAGTATATATATACATATATATAACCACACATACACTCAACGCTGTCATAATTTACAGTTATGTGCCCCTAGAGTGACCATTTTACGATCGCCTTACCTACCATTACCAACATTACCGTTCTACACGGATATTATATTCTCCGCGTATTCCAATAATTTTTATCCGAAGCTTTACTCACACATAACCGCTCCATTTTGGAACAATCGCTTTTACTTTACCCTGTCACCATTATTCACTTCTATATCGTGAACTCTCTACAAATTTATGTGTCAAATTATCAATAAAATCTACTTGACATTATATATATTTATTTCATTTATTTATTTTAACCTTTTCCTAGTTGACCTCAAGTCCCTATTTTTAATTTCAATCGTTCGTCTTCGTCTTTAAGTAAAAAAAATAGTAGATGGACGTGCATGCATGCATGACTACGATTGAACTGTTACTCACACAGCCTTACTTTGAGCTGTGATTGGCTTTATTCCCACGCGACTCACACCGAGACTCGAGGATACTACCCCCTTATACATAGCGCAGTAGTTCGCTGAACACAAACTACAATAATAAGTGTATACTATCTATCCATAAATAACTAAAAATAATACATAAGGCACTAGAAAATATTACATTAATAATTAATGAATTAATATAAAGCAATCACAGTGCATCATTAACTGCATTATCACGTTGAGTTAAAAATAACAGGTGATGTCGCAATAACCCGTTCAGGAGAATAAGCGTTGGCTAAGAGTAGAAAGCTTTGCGCAACTTTAAACAGGCTTTTTAGTACGCAAAAAGCAATTATATATATATACACATTTCTATAAATAGACAAATACAATAAATAAAGTATGTTAAATTAATCTAACGCGTTATCAGATATTCAATGAAACATTATACGCCACTACCCTTACGATTATGTGTACAACAATGTCCATATGCATTTATATATATGTATATATATGCGTATATGTTCATTTCACCGATTGATAACAATTGAAGCCGCAGTGCAACCACAGATACGAATGTTACAGACCACATATCCACTAACACAGAGCAGTAATACAACATTAGGCAGTAGGTGAATCTAGGTCTCTTGGTGTAATCTCAAATCGAGTCATTACGGTATTCCATGCATTTAGGTACAGCTCAACCCGCATATATGTATGTACATATATATATATATATATATATATATATATATATATATATATATATATATATATATATATATATATATATATATATATATATTCAACTATTACTGGCTATTGCTTTGAGACAATGACTGTATGCACCAATAACCACGTAACAAATTTTGCGTTCGATAGTTCAGGTACTGTAACATCTATTTGCGCTTTTTCATGACCAGAAATATGTTTATGTAGTTGGTATTAGAAATTAAAAAAGTATAAAAATTTTCCAGGGCTCGTTAAAAAGTTCGAGTTTTCAAGCTTGTAATTAAAAAATAATTAACGGAGGTTAATGTAATTATAATGATCATAATACTTAAAGGGGTCAAGATTCCAATTTAATTAAACTATGAAATTAATAAAAAAAAAACAACGAGGTATTCGAAAATGAAATTGCATAAATTTTTCATAAAATATTTTATTGGGATTTTTAAAATCTCCAGTTATTGTTAATTTAAATATTTTACTGGTCATTAATGGCCGAGAACTTGTAGTATGAGCGATTAAAATATCTCGTGTAACAGTTGATTAATTAATTAATATAGTCAGCAAGTGTTTTTGCTGTGAAGTGGATCGATGAGATGAGATGAGACGATAAATAAACAACCGTGCGGAAGATAGAACATGTGATGTCTGATAAAAATCAGTATAGAACTCGCATCATAGTTAAATAAGAGACTGGATATAAACTTCGAGCACAACACACACACAGTCTGAGTGATCAAACATGATCGCGTAATTAAACGAGAATCTATGTACTCTGAGGCAAACGCGGTTGATGATGTTGACTGTAATCGGGTAGGGAACCTCTGGGTGAGGATGTAGTTTGATGCATAGGCAAATGCAGCTTGTAGGCCTAGCTTTCCGGGTAAGTGTGAGTGGGTGTGCATAGGTGTTGTATGTATGCTAGGACATACGATGACAAGCGGCATTACTATATCCTGAGCTGACAAACGGCTTCACTATCACTGACATTAACCTCGGCAACACGCCTTCCTTCTACCACTGGGGCTCTCATATATCTAAATACAAAGGAGGTGACTAGGCCAAAGACAATGAAATATTCACTCGATAACTTACCGCCAGATAAATTTTTAGAAATATTAACGCATTGTTTATAATCCACGTGGGATAGAAAATTGTAAACAAAAATATTTACGGAGTAAAATATTCAATTGCTAATGGAAGCTTGAATAAATATACTTTTATAAATTTATGGAGTAAACGCGAGTGAATAAAGAGTTAATGATTTTTTTATTATTTAGTATGTTTGGAGTTAGTTCCACTTCGAGAGGGGGTTTTGTTTGTATTGTTGAGGGAAAAAATTACTAGATTAAATCTGGGTTTATCTACATTTAAGAACGCGCCAAAAATGTTACGTTTGAGGAACTTTTCAATTTGAGACATCTCGGGTCAAAAAAATAATTTTATTTCAGCGTAATTTTAAAAATTGAAACCAAAGCAAGTCAAGTTTAAATTCTTTTGGTAATAAATGAAAAACACATTTGCTTTTGACTAAGTTGTCTTACTTAGTAACATTTTACGCCAACCACGTCAAATTAAAGCCACGTGTTCTTAGATTTAACATAAAATTAAGTCATCTAAGTCAATTCCAAGTCAACGTGACTTTAATTTGATTCATTTAACTCAAATTTTTGAGTTAAAAAAGTCATATTGAAGTTAAAAAAATTGTGTAGCTGAAATCCAGTTAATTAAGTCGATAGCAAGTCGAATAGTCAAAAAAGTTAAAATCGTTATTTTTATGAAGCGGAATTTGAAATTTTTAGGGCCAGTTTTTCAAACCGGGTTTATTTTTATCCGGGTTTAAATTAATGTTTCTAGTATATTTATACATTAATAATATGTAGATATACCAGCTATAATAATTTAAATCTGGATTGAAAATAAACCCAGTTAAAAAACTGGCCCTTAATGGGCTATTTGAATAGGTAACGTGTATTTTTTAGGTATTGAATTCGAAAGTGCATCAAATTTTTAATAAATATAATATCCTATCGATCAATTAAGATAGGCGCAGAGATTGTTAGTGGTTATGCCTCATTACTTCTCCAATTATTGGTCAAAATTTTTTGTTAACAAGTTACACAATGCTGTAAATAATCTATTGTATTACTGTTTCAAATTTACCTCGTATATATATGTATATATAGCAGCACAAGTATAATAGGAAGATAACCAAGCACACACCGTCGGTTTTGTCTTTATACCCGATTCGCTCGATCCATTAACGTTAATTAACGTCACAAAATCGATAGCAATCAGCTGTGCGGCGAAACACACCGGAAAATCCACGATCATTAAATAACTTCTAGCCAATAGTGGTTTTCCAAAGTAGTTGCAGTCTGATGTATAAATGATTGCTCAGTATCGGTATCACAAGTCCCGTTTAATGGTTTTAAATCCCACCCAAATAAATTTAAACGTTTCAATTTATGTCTGGAGAAAAGTTTATGATCAAGAAATATATATATTATTTTTTTTCATAAATTTATCTACGTATGACTAACTTACAAACTGCAATATATATGCATATATGGAGATACAGAAGTGAAAGAAAAATCAAAAACTGACGTTGATTTATGCGAACATGTTACACGACGAGTTGGCATCACCACGAGACATGTTGTGTGTGCATGTGTGTGTGTGTGTGTCTGTATACATGGGTGGGCGTGTGGAGAAATGGAATAAGAAACGACCTAAAGTTCATTCGGGAGTTTGCTATCAAAGTTCACGCAGATTATTTCATGAGTTGTGTACATGCGACTAGATTTGAGGAAGATTATATATATATATAAATATATGTATATATGTGTGTGTACTACTAGTTTATCCGTACATCTAACTTATAATGAACTTTCACGTAATTAAAAATATTATTATACATAACTATATATTATTAATTAAGATATTTATTAATTAGTTAATTCAGCGGATGTAAATCGAAAGATTTCTGATCTGCTCAAGACAGAGAATAAAGTTATACTTTAATTAAACGTTGTAAGTTTGATGAATGGACAGATGAATTTTATTAAACTTTGATTACTAAAGTTAAATTTATAGCAATCAATACTTGAACAGAAAAGTATATTTCATTACAAAGGTGGCGTAAAAACTTGTCGGTCGTTGGATATT
The DNA here is from genome assembly GCA_030273425.1 of Microplitis manilae. Classification (NCBI taxonomy): domain Eukaryota; kingdom Metazoa; phylum Arthropoda; class Insecta; order Hymenoptera; family Braconidae; genus Microplitis; species Microplitis manilae. Next base: position 4,041,704 of record CP092726.1, read on the forward strand.
TTTGTCCCGAGTTTTTTTTAGAAAAAATCTGTGGACGTAAAATAAAGAGCAGAGATCAATGCACTACACCATAATCTAGCAATCTCGGTTTTATTTTTCTTAATATGCCCTTCCATTTAGGAGAAAAACCTGGAGAAAGTTTCCGTTTATTGGGTTAGCACGTCAAGGAAAGTCCTATTTGTCCTCTCGATAGCGAAAGAGATTTCTTCAGATATTTTTTTCCCGGAGGGTGTTATTACTATAAGCTAACCTCAAAAATCGTAACATATTTTTTGGCCAAAGAAATGGCCATTGCAGACCTACTGTCTAGGATAACGCGTGTTACTAATTTACCAAATTAATAATAACAGCTATAAATAAATTTAATTGCCGAAAAAATAATTAAGATGAGATAATTCTTTTATAATGACTATGGTGGTCCATAAGGAAACCGTCAGCTGCGAGCGTCCATTAACTTAGAAAACTAATCGCTAAACTTTCCACTCACTAACTATCCAGAATTCAATTACCATATCCTCGTCTGTAGCTCTTTCATGGGCTCTCTAGCGAGGTGATACCAGAAATATGCGCACCAACCTCGTATATATACATATATGCATACATGTAGATATATATTCAGCGAGAAAGCAGAGACGGAGAACGCATTTTAACTCAGTGACTTGAGTCACGTTGAAGCTCACGAGTACTATTATATCAAATTAATGAGCAAAGTTTTAATTTTCTGATGAATGATTGACATTTATGGCTATTACAAGCTCTATTATTACTTAAATTACTCAAACTTTTTATTCTCTCGGTTATAATCTCATAAAACTAGTAAAGACATTCTTTAAAAATTTTAAACACCGTTATATTAAAGTTTCTCCATCAGCAGAATCTTGGTGGCATAAATTACGGCATACTTTTCATAATTTAGATAAACAGACATTCAAACAGAAACAATTCTCTCAACACCGTACTCATCTTTATAACAGGATACACAACAATAGAGGGTGCAAGCACAATTTTCCGCAGTTTTCCCTTCTAAAGCGCCAGTGCGCAACCTAAAAGACCAGACAAGAAATAAAATTGACAGGAAAAAAAAGAAACAAACGACTGAGCAAACAAACAAAGTGAAGTAGAGTAAAGTAATATATAAACAGAGCTCTTATAAACCCGTATATATATATTACGATGATATTTCTGGTGCAATAAACCATAAATTCTTTTGATCCTTAAATGGTCTTCTTTTGGCGAACTTAAACTTAACTTCTTTTCTCTTCCTGACATAACCTACACAATGACCAACCAGATTTCCTATCCATGTCTGTCCATTTAACTTTTAAGACAGCAGTTACGTATTCTCGACTAGACAATTTCTAGGATTCTGAATTCCCGGAGAAAGCATCAGAAACTGGGAGAACGGAGACTGAGAGATACTCTGGCAACATACTGGCAAGATGCCACTAACATTTTAACATGCATATCAGTAACTTTGTTGTTACTTTGATATCCGACTACTCAAGCACTTTTGGTCTGAAATTAAACGTACGAAGAGAATGCACCATGCATTTAACCACTGCTCAAGTTATTCTGACGTGTTGTTATGTATTCACGGGGATCGTATCATCAACAAGTGTCTTACTCGTGTCACGAAAATGTCATCATTTAGTCTTATGTACATTATATTCAATTAATACATAACTTGCCATCTTATTCTCTTATGATCAAAAGAAAAATTGTTTCATCAATGATTTAACGACTTTTCTCAACCTCTGTTTTTTTTCAACGGCCAAAATTTTAGCCTTATTATTCGTGGGTACCTTATTTTGGTTTCAATGCAATGAAACAAAAATTTTTTCCGAATTTAAAAAAAAAATAAATCCAATTTGTGTACCTAATTTAAAAAAAAAAAAATAGCTTGAGTTGGAAATGAGTTTGAAAGTTTAATGACACTTAGAAAGTTGTCAAGTACATAAAAAGAGCTCTTGTATGGAAAAATAATAACGACTCCAATAGTAATGAAAGATGTACAGCAATGTAGCAGGCAAAGTGTGAAAGTAATGTAACTTAAAGAGGGCTGAGTAACAATGCGTATACAGGACAAGTTAACGGGATGAAATGAAGAGAGATTACTCTGATGCTCAGGTACTTCGCTTTGTACAACACGAGTTACCAATGTCGTGTAGTACACTAGTCAGTGCTCTCGTAAACCTCGAGTACAAGCCCAAGAGAAAATAGACTCAACTAAAGCATGCCAGACGAGACTACTCCTGGTGCAATCGCTATTAAGATTATAGGGCAATTTCCAGTGCAGGTATATACATCAAGAGACTGTTAAATCCTGGGTAGCATTGTGCACAAAGCTGGAACAATTAGCTTTTATGTTCTTTTGACATGAAAGCTTGATCATCGTTTTTCATGAACATTAAGCTGAATAAGTCACTCTAATGTATACAGATATCTGAGTCTGCATGAAACTCTATCATTTTCGACTGCAGCTTTTCTGAATCAAGAACGAGCTTCAAAGCCTTTCACATAAAATTCACTTTAATTTCATCAATTGCTTTCAGAGCTTGATACCAAATACTAAATCTTTGCTTTGTAGAAATATATATATATTTATATGTGTCGGTAAAGCTGGTATATAAAGAAATCATCAACTGGTTTGCAAAGCGATATAAAATGGTAGGAAGAACATAAACAAATGACCCAGATATCTTTTTATACGAAAATAGCTATTCCGGATAAAATATAAAAAAGTATTATGGGGAAAAAAATTTACGAGTTAAGAGCGAATCCATCGCAAACAAGTCGATTGGTGATTCTCGGAACTTAATGGCCCGACATTGCGACGAGTGATTCGTGAACTTTTTCAGCTTCGGTTCTACTACATATACATGTACATATACATATACATATATACGACAAGACGATAAAGTCAATAAAAATCAACAGCACTGACGGTGGTTGGATTCGACTTGTTACTGGAATTTTGCCAGTCACTGTCAACTCGTAAAAATACTTGCCACCAACGACGTTATTATTTGTCAAAGTTTACCGATTACATATTAATTTACCATACTTTACACATAACATGGAATACATTATTGTTTATCATAAATGTCCTCATCAAAACTTTTATATTGATGATATTAAACCACTGAGTGACGATTGACAATGGATATTAATTACGTGCAATTAAATTAATATTCAATAACTTTTGATATTTACTTTCATACAACAGTTCAGTGACTCGTCAATTCGTTTAATGACAATAATAAATTTATCTAACTGTAACTTATTAAACCGTAAACCGGATTAAAAGGCATTATAATTTTTTTTCATACACTAGCGATAAATTTGTGAATTTATCCGAGCCAGAAAACTTTTACTTGATTTAATATTTTGTCTTTGCAGTAGTCAAGTAAAAAAATATATAAAGAAAAGCCGGGTAAAATGGCATGCTCAATAACTTGAGTTAAATTTTGTAAAAATATATGAAATATAAGAGATTCGTCGTATTCAGCGTCAAGAGAGTGAATTTTCCCTCAGCATCCTCATTTTTCCAAAACCTCCTCTATATATAAGTAAATAAATATGTAGAACGAAATAAAATAAAAGTATTGATAAAACTTTGAAAATGGGTTAGATGCAAGCATACATATATTATTAAAAATATGTATGTATATATGAATATATATGCAAATGAATATATATATATTGGGAAGATCGAGTACAAAATTCCATCAAGTGCAAGTGCGTTCAACATTGTTATCTTCCTTCCGTATTTCTTAGCCGTATATAGATACTCCGAAAGTGGTATGAGTAGACTGCAGACTGCCGGCGGCTGCTGCCGACTTGAGTTTGATCAAAAGTAGAGGAAGCAAGTACGTGCACATGGGCTAACTCCTCAAAATTGAGGTAGAAAAGCTCTCGAGAGCACTGGCAATAAAACCCCTTGGCTTTTTTTTATACTGCATCTTCAAAGACTACTCACAATTCTTTATTTTTATCTCCTATTTTACCTTTTTACTTTTCTGTCTTATCCGCCAGTAAAACACAAATTTAATAGACCAAGACAGTAAATGTTTTTCAAATATTTCATTTCAAACAGAATTTATTGCAGATACTCTCTACTCTCCACTCTCCACAATCCACTTTCGGGTCTTTTTTGTAAATACTTTTATTTTTTAATCAAATAAATAAATAGCTAGTGATTTTTTCTATTAGAAATCCTCGTTTGTATTTTGATCGTGACTGGTTTAATTTGTAAAAACAGGACTCACCTCTCTTAGAAGCGTGGAAGCTGTCTTGAGGGGAAATCTGTTCTATCTGAGCGCTGAGTCGCGATCTGGGTAAAATGTCTCTGTTGTTGTTGATTTTTTCCACTGCGTAACGAAACGCCACCGCTTGTTTGTCATCCGATGGATGAAATAACCCACCTGGGAAATTTAAAAATACACATAACAAATATATATTAGTATAACTCATAATGTATACACATATTTTTAAAAAAACTTTGATTTAAAATTTTTTATTTTTTAACCGACATTTAATTTTTTATTTCACCCTCAGTATCAACTTTGTCTGTACGAAATTAAATCTCGAAAAACGAAATCATATTTTTAATTAATATGTAATATTTGAATACGATAAATTATTTGTAAGTAAAAAAATAAAAAGGAATTTTTTATACTGTGGGTATTTTTGTTTTTTAATACAGCTGATGTGATAGTGGTATCTCTGTATGAAGAGGTCGGCTAGTTTACATTCAGTGTGGAAGACACGTACATGGCACGGTAGAGTAGATAAATCAGTTTTAAAATATTAGCATTTTGGTGGCTTGCCCACCGGGATGTTTGTTATAGTATTTAATCTTAATTCTTTTTTTGTTCAACGCAAACTAAAAAGTCATACTATTCATCAACTGTATTCATTATTTCAGGTCTGGGGTGAGAATATTTTGCATTTTGATACGAAAAAAAAGACAAGAGATACCCAAGCTTATTGTTCCTAACCAAATAATTATTTATTATTAATATGATCCAGTAATAGGGTCAAAAATCTTACATAAGGTAAAATGGCCCGAAATTTTTTTTCGTAGAATACAGTACATATATTTAAAATATCAATAAATCAACTTTTTTACCAATAATATTATTATTATTATTATTCTTTATTTAATTGGCCATGAAGTCGAAGCTTCTTGCGGCCATCCATTGTTACAATATAACAATATATAATAGTATAGTATACAAAAAAATTAGAAATAAATACATTAATAATTAATATAATATTATAATATTACACTCAATCATCACACAATTTCAAATTCTCTTACTTTTCATTCAATTAACATTTGTTTAAGTTTAGAAAATATTCATAACAAGAGGTACGAAATTCACCATAAGTAGGCTTTGTAGTACAATAATTAGGCAATTGATTCCAAATTCTTATTGCAGATATAATAAATGATTTATCATACCTAGCACTATGACATCCCGGCAATACAAGATAATCCTGACGGACTTCACCTCTACGCAAACGAGGCTCTAAAATAGATAAGTCTTTCCTTATCAGAGGCTTTTGATCTAAATATAATGCTTTGTAAATAATACAAGATAAGAAAAACTCTCGTCTAGATTTCAGAGTCAGCCACCGAAGCTCATTATAATAATAAGTGACGTGTTCGTACCTTGAGATTTTGAAAATGTACCGGACACATGCATTAAGTTTTCTTTGTAATCTCATTTGCTGTTGACTAGTAATGTCAGTATAGACTGCGGCACAATAATCAAAAATAGGCAAGATCAAAGTGGTTATTAAACGCCGCCTAACAGGTAATCTAAAGACATCCCCATTCATTTTCAACTGAGCAAGCACTCTCATACTACTTTTACATACCTCTGTTACTTGCAAAGACCAAGTTAATGTGTCCTGCAAGATAACACCTAAATATTTTACTGACCTATAATAGTTAATGACAACATTATTTACAATGATGCTAGGTACAGTTAGTTGTTGAAGATCAATTAATTTTTGTGAAGTGCCAAAAATGATTGATTTTGTCTTATTCCGATTTAATTTTAACCCATTCTTACCACACCATTCTGAGATAATAAAAATTTCCTCATTAAGAGTACTAACACAGTGTTGGATATCCTGTGGCTCACATCTTAAGTAAATAACCAGATCATCAGCATAAAATAAGTGTAAACATCGCTTAAGTAAAGACCCAAGATCAGTAACATAGATAGAATAGAGTAGTGGGCCCAGGACACTTCCCTGTGGAACACCACTCAAGATTTCCTTCCAAGTCGACATATCACTAGTAGTAGCATTAATTCGGACTGCTTGTAGCCTACCTTTCAAATACGATATGATCCAATTAATAACTATATTCTCAAAGCCCATAGCTTTTAACTTGTATATCAAAACATCAAAGACAACCGAATCAAATGCTTTGCTGAAGTCAAAGAAAACAGCAATAGTTATCATTGAGTTATCCATACCTAATCGAATATCATCACACAATTTTAGAATGGCATCTTGAGTATTTAACCCTACTCTGAAAGCAGTCTGATAATGATCAACTATCCCATTAGTGATTAAGTAATTAATAATCTGATCATGAACACATCTTTCTAAAGATTTCGATAGCGTACATGTCAATGAAATTGGCCTATAATCAGAATAATTAGTTGGACTGGAAACCTTTGGTATTGGCACAACATAAGACCGCTTCCAGGTCGATGGGAAACATCCTGAAGATATATATAATTCAATAGTACGAAGCTTAAAGCCGACTTTTTCTAAAAAAAATTTTTAACTTGATTTACGATTCAAAAATTTGAATTGCCAAACGTCCTAATGTTAAAAAATAAATTTTTTTGTTTCACGAGCCGAAGGTGACTGATGCCAACGTCCAAGTCTCAAACTTCTGGTCTCCGTAAAATATTAATAAATAAATTTTTCATCAAAAGTAAAATTCATTACAAAAAAAATTGTCAGTTTTCGAAAAAAATTTAAAGTTAATTTTAGACTCAAAAATTTGAGTGGCCAAATTTGAACCAGTTTATAAAAAAATTTCAATTGGCATATTTTTCCCAAAGGACATACTTTGGTCCTCTTATATTCTACATTTTCCTTTCGAGCAAAAAATCAATTATTTCTTCTTTTTTTTTGTTTCACAAGCCGAAGGTGACTCCCGCCAACGTCCGAGTCTCAAACTCCCGGTTTCCGTTAATGCATCGATTTTTTTTATAGAGAACATAAAAATAGGTTTCATACAAAGTGTGCTATTAGTATAAAATGTACGATAAATAAACAAAAACATGTATTTAATGTAAACAGCACTAAGTGCTATAAACTCTGAAATTTAAAAAAAATACAAGCACAATATGTTTATCAGCAAAAAGCGAAAATAAATATTAACTATAGCAGTTTATTCGTTCCGTCGGTCATTTATTATTCTACAGTGCCTTCAAACAAATAGCGCATGAGTTATTTGCGTAAGTATGAAATAAAAAAGTAAACATTCACGAGTGTAAGTTAAAAAATAAAAGAGTTAATGAACATTTATTATGATAATAACGTTTGTTTATCAACTGATAAGGCTATACGAAGCTTTTATACCTCATGGGAATGCACAATAAATGATTTAGTAACTCATGGACATTCTAGTCAGAGCGCTGCGAATAAGCTCCATTCAGATGGGAAAATTTACCTCATAAATTATTAGTTTAACCTTGTATTCATCATAGAGCAGAGCGAACAACCAGATATATAACTGCGCTGAGAAGACGTGGCACAGCTTTCCGGTCCACAAATTATATCTTGATCTCTGAAGGATTTATTACGCTTATTCTGCCATCGTTAACCAACAATTATATGCGGAGTAATCCCCATCCACTTATCGCTCCCATCTTTTCCGCGCAAAGAAACTGTATTGTAATTTATACTTAACATTTTTAGTCCTAAGTAATTTGTTTTTATCTTTTATTCAACAGCACTTGACTTTTTTTTATGTAAAAAAAAATTGAAAAAAGGTTTTGCTACAAAAGAAAAAAGTCATTAATTAATACCGTGAAAATTATGCATATCCATAGAAAATGGAATTTTAAATATTCCTCGTGACACGTATATTGGAAATCGATTTTTATTATTTTTCAGCTCCTACTCTATCCCTACTACTGTCAAATTATTTAAGCTTGAATATTCATAGTTTATTGATTAATTAGCCTATGATATTTGTAGCCGACTAGGTGAAATAAAAATTCAACTAAAACTCATGTTACTGATTAATTTTATTTTTTAAAATAATCAAAGTGGAAATTTATGCTTCAAACCCAAGTGTGTACACGCGTCTGAAAAAAATTTTTTCGAAAATTTTGAACTTCCAAAATTGAGATGATTCTTTAAGGCGAACATTTTTGGAATTTTGAAAAAATTGTAAAGTGAACAATTTTCAACTGTAGACTTTTCCTCAGTTTTTTTTTATTTTTTGAACAAAAGTAATTTGAATTGGCAACTTTTTGGGTTTGAAAACGTTAAAAAAAAAACTAATTAATTACGAATTATGAACATTTGACTCTTGTTTGTTATCAGAATTATTCAGGTATGAGGCAAAAAAAAATGATCTAAAACTTTTGGGAAAGTCTGTTTTTTTTTCACTTATTGACTTGTTCAAAAATAATCGAGACACTGAGTGATTGGAACTAATTATGAACTTATCGAGCCAAGTCCATACTAGTTGAAAACTTTTCAGTTATAATTATTATAAAGTTTCAAAAATGTTCAACTCAAAGTTTAGCATCGTCTCAATTTTTTAAGATCGCTGTCAGGAACGTTTTTGAAAAATTTTTTTTTTACAAGGGCGTATTAATTATTAAATTTAGGGGAGGATCGGATAAATGGGGATCTTAACTTTTTACCGCTAAATCTTTTATTTGTCGGTTACATTAAAAAATAGTAAGATAAGATTTTGATTTCCATTGAAAAAAAAAGTTTGTTCAGTTTTAGCACAATGGAGCCTCGACAAAAATGGTAAATCAATTTTTCGCAAAAAAAATTTGTCTGCATAAGCTTTACATTGATGCCTTTAACCTCTGACAAGCACACTGGTTACAAACTACCCACCCCGAAATTTTATTTCGTTATAATTCTTTGTGTATATTTAACAAAGGGCTCTTTTTTGAATATAGATAGATAAATAGATACAAATAATATTGTATCTATATTATAGAGAATTTTCTCAGCTTTAATTAAAAAAAAAAAATTTCTAATTTTATTAGGGACTAAGATATTTAAAAATAAAATATGTTGGGTACTTTTCACCCTCAATGTCTAAAGAGGTATACCGTTTAGATGTGTGCTTGTCAGGGGTTAATGAAATTTTCATAGAAAATTGATAAAATGAATCCCAACATGAAACTCGGACTTTGTAAAAATTAATTATATCTTGATGTCACTTTTGATAATTGGCTAAATGTTTTAAAAGCCATATAATTTTTATTAAAAATGATAACGGAAAGAGCACTCTTATAAGTGGTTCATTACGGTCACACTGAAAATATAAAAAGTGAAAAAGAAAATAAGTTAAACAATTGAAACTGAAAATAATTTTTCTCATGTTCATTTATAAGTCTTGACTTAATTCTTACAACTGTTCGCTCTATTTCCGTAATTCGTGAATTTCAGCAAACCAGTAAAGAGTTTTCTTAAGTAAAGAGAGTCTTTGATCTTTTTCTTTCTTTTTTTTCGCCATCTCCGGTTCTTAACTCTGTAGTGATGAAGAAAACGTAATTATATAACACGAGGCTTCCTTTTATTACTCTATACAGACGTACAGAGTTTTCCGAGTGTCTCAAATAAGGGAAGAGAGAGACTAAAACAGTGGATAAAAGATAGTAAGAGAAAATAGTCCACTGGGATTCTGGAGGATGCAGAGGATAAAGAGAATCTAAACACCCACTCTTACTTCCGATACACGGAAGATTAAAAGGCACTCAGGAAACGAATGAATAATTTATGGTAGCGGCACATCCAGCTTCCTCCTGCACCGAGTCAGCCTTCTCATTCTCATCTTCATACTCCTCGTCCCCACAATATACCTCTCCAGCATTTGTGCTTACTCACTACTCCATATATTTTCCTCGGAAATTCTATCTACACCTTAAATTACATGTAAATAGTAAGTAGGCATAAGGTGTAAGCAGTCACAACTGCTTATTCAGTACTCCACTCACTTTTATATTTTTCGCTTTACTTTAAAACAAAACCCCTTTCCCACCCTCATTTAAAAACTACAGAGCAGTCTGAGCTCATGTGCAACTCTAGACTACAATATTTCAGAGGATTTTACTCTTAAAAAAAAAATACTAGTCTCAAGTATCCTATTCGCTGTTAATTATTTTAATAATCAGCGATTTTAATTAAACATACATCTACTGTAAAAAATTGCGGAGTTTATTTATTTAATCCCCTCGGAGCGAAATTTACTCCGAAGACGAGTTTATTTTGATATTTAAACTTCGAATCGGTTTTTAAAAAATCCCGATCACTGAAATCACTCCACTGAAAAGACAAACTCTCTACTTACTCCGTATGCGAAGTGATTTGTTTAAAAACTCCGTATCTCTAAGTCACGAAGTGAATTTTAATTTAAATGAAATCCGAATTCACTCGTTATGATGATATTTAATTACTTGGGGTAGATAATTGATATTAAATATACAACCGTATTATTATTTTGTCAAAAAAAAAATTATTTTTTTCAAACGATTTTAAATCGCAGTTGATATTTTTACAATTAATATTGAGTAACTAGACTTTTTAGGGATTCATTAAAGAAAAATTTTTCAGTAAAAAATTACGTTTATTGGAATACTTGTTAAAGTTTTTAAAAAAAAAGAAGAAAAAGAAATTACTGATCTGTGTGATTTTGAAATCTAATTAGATTCCAAATCTCGAACCTTTCCGATTACAACCGAAATAATTTAGTTCAATCTATCACCTTTTTCAGCGAAACTTTGAAAAAACAGGAAAAAAAAGTTTCATGTTAAAGTAAACAGAATTTTGTATAAAATATTAATACTCTTTAAACCTCTATAACCTCAAAAATCGATGTTTTCCAATTATTTTTTTCGTAAGTCCGCTCGTTACAAAATACTCTAAAACTACAACATTTTTTTTTGCGAAAAGCGATACTCTTTTGAACCATGAGCCAAATAATTTAATTAACCAATGAATTCTATAGTACACAGGAAAATATTGTAGAAACGGATCCTATGTATTGTAAACACCATTCGTATTTAATATATACATATATATAAAAGCAATCCGCAGAAAATTATGGAAAGAGCTTCGAAATTTTGATCTCCATATCGCTTTCCAGTTTGAGCAATAATATCCTACTAAAGATATTACTAACACGAAGATATCACGTATCCTTAAACATTTGAAACCTTACAAGTGGTAGTATAATCTCTACAAAAATTAACATGGCGCTCTTACCTTTCACGATGATAAAATTTGAGACAATAATCCGTGTTTTTTTATAAATTTAATAAGAACGATTAATTTTAAGTAATTAATCCTCCATGAAAAAAATTTATAAAAAAATATATTTTTAATAGCTCACTTCAGGCCGATTTTCGTATATATTTTGTACACGGAAAAGAATAAACTTTAAAAATTAGTGTTTGAAATTATAACCCGGAACCCAGGTGTCAATATGGGGAATTTTAATATTCAAATAGTAAATTTTATAATACGTGTCATCTATTTTCTAAGTGTCAGTTACAATTTTTAAAGTTCAAATAGTAATTTTTCTTGCATAGACAATAAATTTTCTAACCTATCCTGTAATTATTCATGTTTAGATCGTAAATGAAAAAATTACTATTTGAAATGATAGTATTTACTGATCACTTTATCATTATATTACTTGTCATTCTCAATTTATATAGTTCCATGTTTTTTTCCATGTCTCAATTTTTTTCCATGTTTAAATGTAATTTAAATATATTAAAAATATATCTTAGTACATATTTTATGTATATGTATACATTTTTTATATTTTAACATACATTTAATAAATTTTTTTGATTGGAAATAACTTAAATGTCTCTATTTCTCTTTATCTCGAAGGAATAAAAAACAGTAAAAAGGATATTAATATAGAATAGAATTAAACATGTCGGGTTCATTGAATAAAGTCGTTGTGTTATCGAATCCACGTAAGGTATAATCCGACGATACGCGACGGTGGTGATTAAATTAAATGAATGTAGGATGGGAACATAGAGAGATACTCACCTATCCTGATAATGTCAGGAAGGGCGTTGGTGTGGGTGGCGATAAGTGCCAGTAGAAACCACCTCAGCGCCATTTCCGGTTCTGAGTAGTCAGGTTACAACTGCGCCAGCGCGAGCCACCGCGAATCCCTTTCTCACTCTGTAAACTCACACAACGAGTCGCAGAAGTAGATGATGAGGATGGTGATGAAGAAGAAGAGCTAGCTCCTCGTTCTCGTGCTTGCTGGAAAACAAGATAGGACGGTTCTTCATTTAAATGCACAGTAGAAACTCGGGCGTCCACTAAAATTTACTCTTTATGTTATGTATGTTATATATTATATAAAATATACACAAAACCCACCCGTACATGCTCAAACAACCACATACACTTGACTGAGTACCTTCCGTTGATCCTTTCTCATTTCTCATACTGTTTGCTATTCAATGTATATAAATCTTGTAAGTCCCTATCAAAATTTTAACTATTATTATTCCACGTCAGTACTTTAATATTTATTGCCATTTATGGCAAATTTGACTTCTAGCTTTCTGACACTCGAGGTTCAAACACGCGCTTATATACTAAATATTTGAGTTTTTGTCTTAATCTTATCAGGGACAGAAAGCTCAATATTAAGCCGACTTTTTCTTATTTTTTTTGATAAAATTATTATTGTGGCAATAAACGAATTAAAAATAAAACCTTTGATTTGTTGTTTTTATTTAATATTTGCAAAAAAAAATTACAGAGACAGTGTTGAATTGATAAAAATTTAAACCAATAGCTATAGGAGAAAAATTTTGAATTGAAATTATATGGTGACGATCGCGGAATGGCGAAACGAGCGAAACTCGCGAAACTATTAAAAGATATAAATTTTTTATTCATCAGAAGCAAAGAAAAATTAATTTTTTATTATGATAAATTTTCAGGCGAGTGCTGGTTTATCGCCTGGAAAAATTATTTGATAGCACGTTAAAAAATAAAGTTGTACAACTAGAATTGTACTATAAAATTTAAAGTTTTTTAGCGGGATGAACAAATTTTATGGCTCTAAACAGTTAAATTATAAGTTTTTAAATTTAGCGGAGGATTTTTCGTTGAATTTGAGGCTCTGTTCAGTTGAATCTCCACTGCATCTACATATTTTATGTTAGTGACACTTAATTAGTTTGCGCGGCAACGTTAAATATAAGTTATTGCACTCAAAAAATCACCAGATGCCACTTAATTTAAGCCTGCAGTTCTAATGAGAAAATAAAATTTACTTGATTGTCTGACGTTTATTTTCCGTCGCGGTAATTTTTCTCACTAAATTCAACTCAATGCAATCCTTTTATTCTCTCCGTGTAGTCAATAAAGTTTGAAATATCGCAATCATTCATTCGTTTTATTAATTTTGACAACCGAATATCGGCATCCTCATTTCAATAATCGAGGCCATAAATTTTATTCCCCTGTCTCATTATGCGAAATTCATTTCAAAGACGCAAACATTACAAAAAACAGTTATAAGTTGAAAAATAGCAAAAACAAACGATACTTAGTGTAACAAAAAAAACTTATAAATTAATTAACAGTCCCATTTAATTATTCATATGTGAAGAAACGAGTAAAAATTAGCATAATTGCCGACGAAAAGATAATATTTTTTCATAAGAATTAGGCATGAGTTTCTATCAACTGAACAAAATTATTGTACCTCTAATGTCTATCGATTCACAAAATATTAAGCTGCCGTATGCGAAATAGCTAACGAAACCCTCCTAATCAAATTAATTATTCAATTCAAATTCTCGAGCCTTTTTTCCAAAACCTGAATTTTCTAGAAATCACTTTATCCTCAGCTTAAATTAGCAAACCCTAATAAAGTACTCTTAAGATAATTAAGTGAAATTTAAAAACTAAAATGCGCAATTCACTGTAAATATGATTCGTGTTGAAGGTATTTAAATATTTACGCTGAAAAAATATTGTAATCCAAGTTATTAATTATCCAAATACAAAGATAAAGATAAGGATAAGGACAAAGACAAAGACAAAGGCAAAGCGTATAACACCGAGATAAATTGTCGAGTGTAAAGAGTAAAAAAAGTTTGAGATGAATTTAAAAGTTTTAAGACCTCGTGTACACAGCAGGAATAAAATTTTAGTAGATTGAATCGTGATTTCATTAAATATATAAAGTGAATTTGAAAACTAATTTTCGTAGTTTGAAAATTTAAAGGGATCAAAGTACTTTAAATCCGTCTAAAACAATTAATTAAATTACCAGTGGCACCCATATGTACATGGAGACGTTGAAAAATAATCACAAACTTGGTATTTACGATCTCGAATTTTTTTAATTCAAACCCAGAGGAGCCTCAGAGGAGTTTTTTAAAGTCTAATACTCGGTTTTACTTTTATTTTTTTATTTTTTAACGACTATTCACTTTGTCAGAGGTAACGTGCAGACGTACGACAACACGACGTGTGCAGTATACGAGGTTTACATAAAACGAGAGTTCGGTTTCAACTGTAGTGTATGTTGTGTAGCATGCAGTTTGTTGCATGTAGATAAGAGGGATGGATGTGGGAGTTGAAACGTATGCGAGAAGAATGGCAAAGAAATGTAGTAGCTCGTAGCTGGTAGGAAGTAGGGAGAAGGGAGTAGAAGGTAAGAGGTAAGAGGTAGGAGGTAGCAGGGTAGAGGTAAGTTGGTTGGTTAGTCGGCAGATATATGTGTAAAAACAAAACACAAGAGTTTGCTGACGAGCAATTTCACCAAAAGAGTGCATAACTCTACGAGACATGGATATTAACTTCCGCGTTCAGTACTGAAAACTTTTTATATTAAGACGTCGAGCGTTCAACAACGTCAGGCTACACTGTACGACAAATTTTTTATATTAATTTTAATTTTTTATGTTCTGTGATAAGCACAAGCACGATTTATACATCTTTTGAGCGGCACGTCGAGGACTTTTATTATTTAAACTATAAAGGAAATTCTTTGTGTAGAATTCAGCTTGTTCTGCTCCTTAATAGTTTGTTTGTAATATTCAAAGTCATGATAGCAAAAGAAAACGGGCTTTGGACAAGAATTTTATTAACCGTGAATAATTTAGCTGGGATTTTGTTCTTTTAGTGTTTCTTAAAATTTTACTACTAAGATGAGACTAATAATTGAGTCACTGAAAATTTTTATGGAAGAATTATTGTAATTTATTATTGTGCTTAGAACTTATGAAGCTTCGATGGAAGTGATTCAAAGAATCATTAAATTTCAGGTTGTAGATTATTTAGATAGCAAATAATTTTGTTTTATATTTATTTGATGGTAATTTTTGGTGGAGGGGCTGACGAACCAATTGTAAGACAGAAGAAGACTTAAGGTTCCATGACTAATGATAAGGATAAATTTACGGAGGGAAAACTTATGAAAAGGAATCTCGAGGATTTGGAAGATTAATTTTGTATTAGCGATTCTAACAAGATTTACTTTCGTAGTAAAATCTGTTGAAGAATTACTTTCAGCCTAAATTTTCTGATTTGAATAATTAATTTAAAGTTGACTTAAAAAAATTTTTTTTTGTTGACCCAGAAGTCGAGCTTCAGTAATTTTAGTCTGTCAGAATTTCGGCAACTCCCGAGTCAAAAAACAAATTCTAGTCTAGTCCTCAAAAGCCTCAATGCCTTTGATGTTTTATTAATCACGCAGAAAGTAACTCTACTTTAATACTCGAAATCGCCAATGAGAATTATGAGGTCTAAATGAGAATAATCTATCGATTTTAAATTATAATGAAGACCTCAAAAACCTCAATGAATGAAAAGTTATATTTCGGACTTTTAAAAATTTTAGATAGAAAAGGGAGGGGAGAGAATACGTCGAATGAGACTTTTGAGGTTCAAATGTGGATAAAATTATTCTTGTATGGTTTGAGTATTTTGAGACTCTAATCCAGATATGTTATTCCAGCTTAGTCCTCAGAGACCTAGCTAAGAGAGATTTTAAATAGAATCGAAAATATTGCATTTAATTATCGAAATGTATCATTAATCTTTATTTCAATACATTAGCCATAAAATGTAATGAAGTAATGGTAGTTTTTACCATAAACAAACAAAAAATTATACTTTTACAAAAACCATACGAATAGGTTTTATTTTACTACGGTAGGGTAATAAGGCCTACGGGTTAAACAAACTGGAATAGTTTAACTATACTTAATAAAATTGGTATTAGAGATGAATCATCACTTAAATTTAGCAACAATACTTTTTAAAAGTCAAAAGACTAGATTGCTTTACTCAATAGCACTTAAAACTATCAGTATCCTTTTTAAGAGTTAGAAGACTAGATTGTTTTTTATAATTTCTTCTGCGCAACGACAGCATATGACGGATGATGAAATATAGAAGACAGGGAACGTGGTATCGGGACTCTATAAATTCGTCGTAACATCTCTATGCAAGATCCTTCTTCTAGAGTAGTCTTTAGTGGAGGCGGTTATTTTAAATATCATTTCTGTCACTTAGGCCTTATTACCCGCGGGTACCTCACTTTGAGGACTAAACTAGGATAACTTTCTATACTGTATACTGTTGCCAATCTTTAAATTCTAAATTGATCCTCAAAAACCTCATTAAGAACTTTGAGACTTAAATTCAAAGTTCGTTTTTGACTCAAGCTTTTTAAATATGATTTTTTTTATACACTGTTAAAAATCGGGAGTGAATTCCGAGTCATTGCAGATTTTGTTTTAGTCCGCATTCACTACTATCTAGAGTTTTCATATTAAAATAACTTTTTTTAGGAGTGGATTTTACTTCGAACTGGAGTTTAAATATTAAGTTTAAATTAACTTCCGCTTTGAATGAATTTCACTCTGAGGATTAAATAAATAAATAGTCACCCGCTTCGAATTTACACCGTGTTCACTCCGTCAATTTTTTACAGTAGTGTATTTTAGTTAGAGGATTGAATAACAAAAAAATATTTTTTTTCAGCTTAAATTTCTCATGAGTTACGGGTTCGAAATCAGAAAACGCGGCATCGTAATTTCAAACTGACACTGTGACTGATTTTCCCATTATTTTCCAGTTTTTCTTCCGTTTAAATGGAGCAAACGATTGAAAAGAAAAATCACAATAACTTTTCTCACATTCATAAAAAATTTTATTTTCACTCTCATATAATACTCGAGTCGGAGTGATTGTATTTAAATATGTAGAGATAATTAGTCATTTTAGTTTTGGAAAAATAATGATTTAAATATTATGAAAAGATGTTATACCTCGCAACTTTTTTCAAGATGAATAATGTGAAAGAAATAAATATTTTTAGAAAATAAGTTGATGCAATACAAAAAATACTTTCAAATTTCCTTGGAGATTTTCATTATTTGTCACAGTAGTATAAGTTTACAATAGCCAAAAGAAAACAAAGTAACACAACAGCTGTCACCTCATTGTTGCGCCATTGAATTCACTATAAAAATGAAAAACAAGAGAGCAATGGTGTCATGAAATATATATATACATATATACAGTGATAGAAAGAGAGTAAAAATACACGTGGATATTTGAAAAAAATATGTCAGAAAAAAAAATCTAAAAACAAAAAAAAATCTATATCGAAAACAGATCCCCGTTACTTTTGGTAGCTTATATGCTGCACATCTGGAAAAGCGAAGATCACATCGCCTTCGTCTTATTATAACAGATGTCATTGTAAATGTACGTACACACGACTCCAAACTGTCGTTTCACGAATACTTTTCAGACATATGTTCAAAATTAAATAACAATATATAGGCAAAGAAAAAAAAACAATTTTGCAATTATTGTATGCATAACAAAAAAAAATATCCGTATTACGACCGAATCCTCATTATTTTCCATCGTTATCAAATTGAGGAAAGCTTAAAAGCTTTAACAAAAAAAAAACCGTTTAAATCACAATCAATGTCACATATGGACATTAAAATAGGCCATTAAACATTAAAAAGCTTTGGAAAATAAATACGACGAGGGAAGTTAACAATAGATTCATAAATAATGATAATAAATAAAGCTCGTAATTTAAAACAACGAAAACATAAATACTAACAAGATTATAGTCCAGAGATTGTTTTACAGGTTTATATTTTTAATTATGATTTTAATCCATTTAAATACAATTGGCATTTTATTTTAACGATGGATGCATTTTTCAGTTACATAATTAAATACCCTGGGGATTTTGATGAAATATTAAATGAATATAAAAGTGTACCGGTTGTGGATATTCAGATGTATGCCAAAAGGTGAATGGTTTTTAGGAGTGAGGAGGGGAAGGGAAGGGGAGAAGGATAAAAAGAGAGGAAGAAAATGGCTGTAGATGCTGTAATATGAACAGGAAATCTAGGATGAATAAAGAGCGAGGGATGACAGCTGGTGTGTTCAGCGCCCAGAAAATCCAACAGGATTTTATAGTGCCGAGTTTCCACGGAGATACATCGCTTATACATGAGGTGTGTAGAAAATTAACGACTAAAAGCTCTCCGCCATTACACACATATATGTCTATGTCTATATATTTGTATATGATCTCTATCTCTACATATGTGCGTATATTACATGATATAGATGTATATATTTATTACACGGGAAGAAAAGGTTGTATAGCATCATGAGCATTATTGCATGTTACGAGGTAAATTTTAATATAGCTTACTATGCCCGATAACGACGAGTACAATTGGTATGTCAGCTCAATTATTAACGAACACCTTATGAATTCATAAATAGATAATACTCATGACAATCAATTAATTGCGCATTTATTAATTCAATTTATATATATATATCGTAATTAATTGATATTCCGTTTATGAATTAACTGTGCATATATTTGTGTATATATGATTTTATATTTTCGATTAACGGTTCGATTGTTAATATTAGTTTGTAATGAATTATTTATTTCAATCGGTTGTTAAAATATTAATTTAATTTTTTTTTTTTTTTTCAAATTTTTCTTAGATGAAAATTTATTTTTTCACACTAAAAAATTTGCGGAGTGGCTTTTTATTTATTTAATTTCCTCGGAGTGAGTTTCACTCCGAAGTGGAGTTTTGGAAAATATTAATTATAAAAAAAATTACTAATGTAGTGAGTTTAGGTCTTTGATATTTTGACATCTATATCGAGTACGAAAATAATTACGAGCTCTCTTTCCATATATTCACGCGAAATTATTTTTAAAAATTATAAGCAGCTGATAATAAAACTTTAACAAATATAATTCCACGGAGTCACAAACTGTCGGATGACTTACATCAACCATACCACGAGATAACATTTCATATTGTACCGAAATATAAAATATTCCCATAAAAACTATGTCACTATAACTATTCAATAATTTAATATTTTCACTATGTATTATATATATGAAATTATAATTTAGTGAGTTGCTAAAACATTTTATAAATTAAAAACATAATATTTTAAGTTTAATTATTAATATCTGAACGAATTATTTATTGAAATAATTATGTTTCTAATTAACGCGGATTGAAATAAAATCCGTATTCACTCCACGATGAAAAAAGTTTTTGTCTAATCATATATAATTATGCATAACCATCTATATATGATTGGATCCAAAAATTGGCCAGGTCTAATTATATATAATCAGATCTATTTGTACATGATCATATATAATTGGATCCAAAAATTTTTTATCGGGTCCCGATTTTTTACAGTGCGCTCAAAACATTCCCTTGAGTTATTTTTATATGTAAAATAATTGATAATTCTGAAAAATAAAATTTTTATACGAACAGAATTCCAGATTTTCTGAAATTACAATTCAAATAAATACATATTCCAAACAAATATAAATTTATTAAATTTACCATCAGATATAATTTACCCAAGCATGGAAACTATTCAAGGTAAATTCAGTATCAATATTAAATAAAACTTAATTCAAAATAAAATTTATATGTAGCATATATTTAACAAAGTACCCAAAAGTATTTATTTATTTGTAAAGTAAATTCCTCTCAGCGCTACCGCGTTTTTTGCATTCACAAAATATATATGAATTGAACTCGATAAATTAAACACAATGGTATGCAAAAAAAAAAAAAAATAAAATAAAATAATCGCCGGCACATATCCAGTAAAAAATGTACATTGTATATTGTAGATGTAAAAAGATATACACAAAGTGAAAAATAAAAATAGCTGGAATAATTCACTAAAGTTTCTAACCCAGAACGGCAACAAAAGTTTTTTTAAAATTTTTGGTAAAGCGCCAAATTAGTGGGGTTTGGAAGTTCGCCCATTAATATATTCTTGAACGCGGATTACTTGACGCTACTAACAAAATACTGACCGTTACAAGCTTTCAAGACAAACTTTTATATCAAACTTGCATAATATCTCAAAGTTACCGTCTATAATAATAATTAAATACCCTCTACACATCTATGTAGATGCTCATAAATTTATATTTTATTTAATAGAATAATTAACTTGACACGAAACTGCATTATTTTGTCAGCAATAAAAATAAGATATTTCAGCCCGGAAATTTATATAAAAACATAAAATAAAGTTTAACTTTCAGAGCTAAGAAAAATCATGACTGGACATTTATACTAGCCTTATTACTTGGAAAAGCATATGTATATACATATACATATATATATATATATATATCTATGGATACAAACAGTTAGAAAATATAGTCAGAAAAATAGTAGTCAAGAATGTTTTTCTACTTTGCAATAAACTCTTGCTCACAAGCTAGATTCACTCACGTGTACTTAATTTCAAGCGTGTTTCTCTAAAATGTGACCTGTACTACTGGATAGTATGGAACAGCACAGAATAGTGTACGCAATCTTAGAAAAGCCGCGTCTGCTTGCACACAACCTCCAATGTGCATTTACGATAAATCACAAGAAACGACTTTGTAAGCTGCTTCCTACGAAAATCCACTATTATTTTTTTTCCTCACCCATTTTCTTGCTCTTGTTCTTGTTCTCATTCTCATTCTCATTCTTATCCCCCTTTTTCTTCTTTTTCTCATTGTCTATCTACCCCTTTAGTTATATATTCTTTAGCCTACTCAATCTCATTCCAATTTCGCTTCCCTTGTTCTCTTGCTATTCTCATCTACTCCAGTTGCACTCGAGTTTTATAAACACTATATTACCCGACGGACTGTTTTATTATTTTTTAGAAAGATATATTTTCCAATTTCCGAAGGACTGCCGAGCCAAATCTCGCCGCGAAATCTTTGACTTTTATTCCTTCCGCTTTATTCTGCAGAAGTGTATCTAGGATCGCTCTTTCTCATGCCTATAGTCACATAATAGAATCAAGACTTGCATCCCCACGTGCTACTGCACGATCACTTGGGAACGTTTATCTCCCAAACCGCTGGAGACAGATATAATCGATCTTTATTGCCCTGTTATTCATACGGAACAAGAAACCTCGTATATTACCGAGCATTTTATCTCGAAATGCTCTATGAAATTTACCTCATATTTCATATGACAAATCTACTATCATCTACCGACAATTATATATATATATATATATATATATATATATGTATATATTCCTCCACTATTATAATTTTACGATTATTTAAATTATTCATTACCAATTATAATTTCAAATCATCTCTATTAATGATGACAATTTTTTGGTAATTAACTTTGACTGGGAATTCAACCGTCGAGTTTTTGATTCCTACAGCAAATTTACTTTTCAATATTTATAGTACTCGACTCTCACTTGTGATTATTCTCAAATTTAATTAGACACCTAATTAAATTTATTCACATTCTGGTTGTGAATACAAGAGATAAAATTGCAACCCAAAAATTAACTTATTAATTTTGAACTTATAATTATTTTCAAATTTTGTCAAAAAATCATTTTTGAAACTACGACATTTTGCCTGGAAGGGGAAGCCTATGGTTTCAAATCGCTGTAACTTCTTCAAAAATGGACTAATTCAGACGTTTTTTTTTTTCAAAATTTTCGTCTTTAAATATACTTTCCGAAAAAAAATACAAAAAAAATTGAAGATATTAAAATCTATGAAATTTTTAACTTCTTTAAAAAAACACATTTTTCTCGAAAACAGCAAGATATCGAAAAATTTTATTCTTAAAAACAGTCTTATTTCCTCAAGTTCTACAAGAATTCGTGGTCATTTGGCACAACGAAAACGGCAGAATCCCCCTGTAAGAAAAAAAAATTTATGGAGACTTAAAATTTTTCTTATCTCTCAATTGCAACATCTTTTAGTTATCTAATGGAACTTTAAAAAATTTTACTAAAAAAAAATTGTGACCGGAACTCGAAGCGTCGACCTCTGGATTGATGGAATAAATTGACTCATCAGTATTGATGGCAGTAAACTAACATATGATATCGGTTGAATCAAATCAGACTTGTAATGAAATTTGTTTACACTTGCGGTGTACATGCATCGTATGTAGCATATCCAGTTACGTATCAGTAAAGCACAGAACTATCTAATTACACAGCAGCGCATAAACTTGAGCACATTACATATAATTACCGCTATTATTGTAATCCTATACAAAGTACGATATGTAATTTCAATGTCATTATCCGACAGTTATTAGAATATAATTAAATTTAAATAATAATTTGAAATTTTCTAAATTAAAAGTCTTTGACCGAAGTTCGAACCCAGAGCTCTGGGATTAATAATTACGAACGCAAATTAATTTGCCATGATTATTATTGGAATCGGTCGAATCAAAGTAAACGTGAGTTTATTATCTAAAATTTAAATTAAATATGAAATTAGTTTAATTTGAATGCATAAAATAAATGTCGATGTCCTGAACGTGTGATATTAAATTACATGTCAACAAAACGTGAAACTATCTAATTACATATCGGGTGATAAACTCAAACATGTCGAATCGGACGATCAATATCATTGAAAGCACTTGATACGAGACTCAATTAAATTTCCTACATTTGCTCTGTAGACAGGGAGATTCACTAGATTTCAATATACCCATTGTGTCAACAATCTAATCAATATCCAATAACATCTCACGGTTATTGTTTATCAAAATTATGCGGGTGATCCGTTTTCTCTATTAAAACGACCGAACTTTAATCAACCGCTTTATTATTACTATTATAATTATCATTCAATGTTTATTAAATACATAATTATACTTCATCAGCGTTATTGCAAATACAAAAGACGAATGAATGAATAATTACATGCGCAAGAAATCCAGCTGTGACAGAAAAATAAAAGACAAAATTTCGAGACAATAAAATATTCATAGACTATTTCGCAAATTGGATAAAAGCAATGTTGTATACGGTGGAAATAATCCGAGCTTTTTTATTTATAACCAGTTTTCAGCGGTTAATCTGTGTCCTGGGATGAGAAGAGAGACCCGGAAAACGCGGGGAAGGGGTCGCGGGAGCAAAGAACAAAAAAATTGCCATCCGGTCTCTCATCGAATCTAACAACGGTTTATTCTGTGGCTGTTACATGAAATAAATTCACACTCACGGTACACATTCAGCTCACTTCGTTCCAGATCTATCCACTAAAATCCTCTTCGCAAGTTCCCTTTTTCTCCACATATACATATTTATGTATTCGCGCATGTAACTTGCCACCTCATCTCGGGTGGTGGTGTGCGCGCCGACCCGATAATTTATGTCACCGTGCAGCGCGTTACCGGCCAGGGAACATCCGGTAACTCTGCTCCTATTTTTTTTTTCTCTTTTCTTTTATACACTTTTTTCACAACTTTTTTTATTGCCAACGAGTTCTCGGTGGAACTGCAGTCCCAGTGACGCTGCTGCATTCCCAAACGATTTAGTTTTCTTTGTAGAGACAACTCGGCACGACTATTTGCTCTTTCCACCATTTTATATCGGACAAATTCTCATTTCATTATTTTTTGAATAAACGAAAATTTTTCGAAAAAAATTTACCGACTGATGATCTAGGCTTTGATATTTTATTTTTTAGTCTGACATTTTTCCACTGAAAATTTATTTTTTTTTCACGTTTGATTTTAAATTGCACTGACGTTGAAAATAAAAAGTTTTGGGTGAAAGGTCGAGTGAGAAAAATATGAGAATGAGGGTGAGTTCGATAAGAGAAAAGTACAAGCAGAAAAATTTCGTATATTTTTAACGATAGTTGCTTCCGGATAATCGGAAAGAGTTGGAGCTAAACTCAACGGTGTATTGGAGTGCTGGTTAAATGTGGAAAAGAGAAATGGCTCGAGAGAGAGTACAGAGGGCGGAGATATCGTTTTCACAGTTGGAAAGTAACACCGCAACCACGGACACTCGTGCCAGCATCAGAACAAACACCAGAAATCTAGGACATGAAGCTATATAGCTTTACTGGAACGTTTAATGGCGTATGTCTATATATACATATATATATAGACGCGAATCTGGTGAAGGCTTTTAGCGCCCCAGTGGCGTTAGTGCGTTTCCCGAGGGATTAATGCCAGAATATAATAAGAAAGCTCATACTTTTTAAACGCTAAATTCGTCAATCTTTTTTATATATATAATATTTTTTTTTTATATATTTTTTAAAACTTCGCCTGACGTTAAACATTTATGTATCATAGACGTCTAATTTAAAAGGATTTTCAGTGCTCTGAATTGTATTGCAGAGAAAAAAATGTTAAAATAAAGGTTTTAAAAAAGAATAATGCATTAAAATATACGAATTGTATATTATAATAGACGCTCGTAATTTTGTTCAAACAATTGTATAGAATTTTTTATTACGAAAAATAATGATACTGCTGTATTACAATTTTATTTTACGCTCTACTTACATTCGTAAGGATTTATGCACGAAAAATAATAACGAAAAAAAAAAAAGTATAAAACAAGGAGTTGTGTAAAAAATTTATTTAAATTTCGTAAGGTGAGTCACTTTAGATTCTAACGGATTAAGTTACAGTAGACGTCGCTGTCAGTGACGATAATACCAATAAGACGCATTAATCTCTTCTTACATTAATTCAATATATATACACATATATATGTATCGCCGTATTGGAGATTATGTATAAACTTAACACAAGAAAGCACTTATACTCAGCGATGATGTCGTCATTGAAACATAAATACGTTTAAATGCAATCATCATTTCATGAATATTTATTATCGGATTTCACCAAAACTAATTCGACTTTACTCAATATATATGTGTATTTATATAACTATACATCGGAAGCACTCACGAAATCCACAGCATTATATTGCCGCTGATGGCCTCTACTCGCTCTCCAATGGATTAAATTACAGGGATACATATACATATATATATATATATATACATATATATATATATATATATATATATATATATATATTCTATAAGGCAAAGTTCACTAATGATTCAACTCTATCATTAAATACAACTCATAACTCATATATCACTTAAAATATATTCATAAATAAATTAATAACTTTGCGACCATCAACTCAAACTAATGGACAAATTTTGTTTAATTCCGAGTAGAAGGCTGTAACGAGTTTTAAAATACCAGTGAATTTAATTGAGAGGAATTTAAAAACTGAAAGCCCAAAGCTAAGAGGTGCTTTGCTGTCAAAATTTCTTGTGAAAACCCAGCGGCAGAAAAGAGGTCGAAAAAACTTATCTAATTTCTCGGTTCATTTTTTGGTTCACCACTTTTGTGAAAAAAAAAATCGGGGAAATCTGTTTGCTGCATTAGAAAGATGAAACTGGGTATGAGAAAAAGTGGTTAGCAAACTATGAACTTTTTTTTTATGGAGTTATGGTCATTTTTGTGAGCGTCGTGTTTCTGCTTTATTATCAAATAAAATAGGAAATAGTAAACGTGGAAAAATATATAAAAGAGGAAAATTTAATCTAAAAAAATAAGCTTTCAAATAAATTTACCTAGATTAAGTTTGAAAAATTTTCTTTAATGATATTGGCCATTTAGAAAAAATTTAATTTATATATTAGATAGTCGAAACTTAATTTTCGATAAATTGATATTTAAAAATTTGCCAAGCTCACATTTTTATCAGTGGAACCTTTTTTTTATTTTTCTACCCAGCAGATTCAAATTTCTATTGAAATTAAATTCAAATAAAAAGAATTTTTTTCCTGAAATTACACGGGATATCCAGTGACATTTTATGATCTATAAAAAATCCGGAAACCCTTCAAGAGTCATAACTTATAAAAAAATCAAACTCTCACAAAATAAATCGATAGCAAATGAATGATAAACGTAAGGGGATTCTTGAATTAAAGTTCAATATCAATTAGACGTCACACTGCATAATCGTATGTCACTTATAGGTGTCCAATGAGCCACCAGTGGTCTCTGTTGCAAGAGCGTTTATTGGAACCGCAGCCGGCCTCGAGCGTAAGCTCCATGAATATAAATGTCGTCTATCTCAAGGGAACGATAAAGTCCCAATGCTCACGTTCCTATGACTCAATTTACGTGTATTATACGCACGTTTCGTTCGTGATTCGTTACAACCCGCGTCCGCACAACCCACCACTGCTGAGCTCTACGCTACCATAGTGACGTTTCGGTTCTATGCATATACACATATATACATGTATAGTATATATAACATGTACCAATTCTGGACCAATACTATTCTGCCCAGAGTACACTCAACTCAATTTATATTACCCGTATCGACATACATGTTATACTACACTATGCTACAGTACACTTGCTATTTTCGCGTGAGAATACATACAACAATGCGTATGATCGACGTACAAAAGCTACTGGTGAATAAAAAGTTTAAACATTCATGACCTTTGTTAAACTATTTAATATTCTGACGGTGTTATTTTTATTTACAGCAAAATTGCTTAAATATTTTGTTTTTCAAGCACAAAATCCCCTCAACATCGAAATCATTGGAGCTGAAGAATGAATATTGATCACATCGACTTGAAAAAAATAAAAATTGTCCAATAAAAAATTAATATCTTAAGTGAAAAATTTTTACCCGTAATGAATAGTTACTATCACGATTGGAAAATTACCATATGTATTTAAAATTTCAATTTATGATGAAAAATTGAATTTTTTTAACGACTGGTATTAAAAGACTGAGTAAAAGTAATTGCTTAAATATTTGAAAGATATTATATCAATTAAAATATTAATTAGAGTTTTAACAAATATTGGATAAATGGAGTGAAGGAAAGTTGATGCTGTTAAAATGGTCCATCCCTTTTAATTTTCCAGGACAAATATTAGTGACGACACCTATGACTGTAATTTTTACTATTACATGAGTAAAATTAAATTTTTTACTAAATGGCAGAAGGAAACTTTTTTACTGTAAATAATTTTTTAATTCAGAGTTAACGCGGAGAAAATAATTAAAATCTGAAGTATAATTTTTTTTTTTAAATTTAAAATTCATGATTCTAAAGTTAGCAGACTATTCAAATTTCCGGATTTTTTTTTCAACAAATAAATTATGAAAAAACAAAACTAAAAATATGCACTTGTAGGAAATTGAAAATGCTACATGTGCAATTTTTAAATATTTTTTTTTCTAAATTTATCGCTTTAAAAAAAATTCAAAAATTATGAGGCGTCAGTTAACCGGTATCATATAAATTTTCATTGATTTTCTGGATCTATTTCACCGCTTAACTTCATGCAGATCTAAAAATAGATCAGATTTAAAAATTTTTTTTTAATTCCAAAATGAAAAAAGTTAAAAATTTTCGTGCTATCGCTATAATAATAATTATAAAATAATCTTTATATAAAAATAATTATAATAGCATCTATGAAAATGTTTTCATTAAGTTTAACGCAGCCTCAACGTTAATCTACTAAAGTAATAATAATGTAAGATAAGTCAAGTCGGGTATTACGTTGATGTTCACTGGAGATAAGATTTCCATTGTTCTTTAAACTTTTTAAAGCTCCATTGATATTAAGTTTCTTCAGTAGTAAGTTTATTGCAAATTAAATACTACGTAAAACGTTGTTGTCTATTTAATTATCTCTGGTTTGTTGTTGGAGACCAGAAAGTAATTATAGACTGAGTAAGATAAAGATTCATTACTTTTAAAAACATTTCTTTGGATACCGGAAGATATCGACTTTTAGATTTTTTATTTACCAAGTTCAGCTATACGGATAGAAGAAATTTTAACGAGAATACTTGAGGATGTAGTGGAAAAAATAATAAAAAAAATAATTGTATTAAAGACTAGGAAGATAATTCTTAAGACAAGAAGCTAGAGGATACTACTCCATTAATCAACTTTTCACCTCTTCTTTGTTTCCTTCCTTTAGTCAGCAATTTTTTTCTCTTATTTTCACTGCTGGCTTTTTGTTGTTATCAGAGACACATTAACTTCTTTTATGCAGGCGATTAGTTTGCTTATAAATAAATATGAGTACAGTAGGGATTACGATAATTCAGAAAATTTTAGTGGCGAAATTTTTCGCTAGACAAATCGGTGACTTTGACAAATCGCAATAACGTTTGACAGATAAATTTCGTATTTATTACTCTGATGATAATATATATAGGTATGATGATAGAGGTCACACTGAAATACTCAATCGAACAATGCGGTCAGACGTAACGGACCGTATGTTAATATACGAGCAAGGTAATTTGACTGAATTGTACTGATTAAGCTCTTGGAATTTAATAACTGAATTATGGTACATGTATTTTTGTTATTTTATTTAATAACGAGTCATTTAATTATTGGTATCGATGCCGGGATGATGATTTCAAAGTAAATAAAGTGAAAAAATAATCATTTGTAAAACAATATGGAAGTCAATTAATCTGACGGATTGAATATCTGTGAGCTGTCTGAAATTATCGAGCAAATCCGTATTGATATATTACGTTCATTTGAAGTCTCCTGACAAGAAAAATTAATTTTTTGTTATGATAAATATTCAGGCGAGTGCTGGTTCATCGCCTGGAAAAATTATTTGATAGCACGTTAAAAAATAAAGTTGTACAACTAGAATTGTACTATAAAATTTAAAGTTTTTTAGCGAGATGAACAAATTTTATGGCTCTAAACAGTTAAATTATAAGTTTTTAAATTTAGCGGAGGATTTTTCGATGAATTTAAGGCTCTGTTCAGTTGAATCTCCACTGCATCTACATATTTTATGTTAGTGACACTTAATTAGTTTGCGCGGCAAAGTTAAATATAAGTTATTGCACTCAAAAAATCACCAGATGCCACTTAATTTAAGCCTGCAGTTATAATGAGAAAATAAAATTTACTTGATTGTCTGACGTTTATTTTCCGTCGCGGTAATTTTTCTCACTAAATTCAACCCAATGCAATCCTTTTATTCTCTCCGTGTAGTCAATAAAGTTTGAAATATCCCAATCATTCATTCGTTTTATTAATTTTGACAACCGAATATCGGCATCCTCATTTCAATAATCGAGGCCATGAATTTTATTTCCCTGTCTCATTATGCGAAATTCATTTCAAAAACGCAAACATTACGAAAAACAGTTATAGGTTGAAAAATAGCAAAAACAAACGATACTTAGTGTAACAAAAAAAACTTTTACATTAATTAACAGTCCCATTTAATTATTCATATGTGAAGAAACGAGTAAATATTAGCATAATATCCGACGAAAAGATAATATTATTTCATAAGAGTTAGGCATGAGTTATTTTATCGGAATTTACTTATCACGGTCACATGAATCACCGAGTAAAGTTATAGATCATATATTTGCACAGGCGATCAACTTTAGCCTCTTTAAAAAATTTAGTTTCAACTCGAGCGTGAAACTCAGTCATGAGTAACAATTTTCTCTTACAAGTGAGAAGAAAACCCAGGCAACTGGCAACTCGTCGTCGTCAGTCACGTTTCTTCAGCTATTCCTTGTTTTCGCTCCCACTTGTTGTGAGCTCTGATGCGAGTTGACTATCGCTTTTGGTAACGACAAGCTCCTCTGTCCAGAAATCGAGTGACTGCAATGCAAATTAGTTCTGCCAGATTAGTGACGGAATCCAAGATTAGAAAAGGATGCATCTCAATTAACAATTCGATGATCAAAACTAATACTATCGTTACGAAACAGTCGATGCATGTACTGGTGTAGAGACATAAATGTCAGATGCTGAATAAATAAATTACAATAGAGAAGTTTATCCACGAAATTGGTAGTCAGTCATCCAATAGAGGAAACTCATTAATTTCTCGGTTCAGAACTCAGATTTCCGGCTAGAAGTCAATGGAAGGCCAGAACGAAGGACCGGCAAGAAGCAGCCAGAG
The DNA here is from genome assembly GCA_030273425.1 of Microplitis manilae. Lineage (NCBI taxonomy): Eukaryota > Metazoa > Arthropoda > Insecta > Hymenoptera > Braconidae > Microplitis > Microplitis manilae. The sequence continues at coordinate 4,072,330 of CP092726.1, forward strand.
CTGATCCGAGCTCGCCGGGTATATGCTGCACAAGTAGTCGGAGAACGGGTTCGCTCAGCAATTAAATTGGTGGATTTAGTCCAAAGCCAAAGAGATGAGAGAGATCGTCCTACGGCGCTGTATCTGCTGTGCTGCTCTAGGTCAATCCGATATCGGATTCTTTTCACAATTTATATAATACACATATTTAATTAAAAATTTTTTTTTCTGCCGCTCGGTAAATTGATACTTTATTATTTATTTTTAATTAATGTACACGACAGTCAAGTAAATTATCCGGGATTATATTTTATATTGCGCAATGATATCATTTGAAACAATTCAATTAAATTATTTAATTAGACAACTCAACTATACACGGTAAAAAAAAATCCAGGTAAGAGACGGTGTAGGTGTTAAAATTTTCGGTTTAAAATTTCAACACCCAAATCGGTGTGAAAATAACCACTGGCAGATTCATTAAATGATATTTTTTTGTACCCTGAAAAATTCCCATTAAATTTTACTATGGGTGCATTGTAACCCCGGACCATAAGAAAACTGTTACAAAATTTCCATAGTAAACGTATGCGCATAGGTCCCAATCGTGTCGTCTGCGCACACCGTTTACTATGGGACAATTGTAAATTTTGTACCAGTTTTCTTATGGTCTGGTGTTACAATGCACCCATAGTAAAATTTGTTGGAAATTTTTCACAGTGTATGCAATATATTGTTTTTTTTTTCTACACGTGATATTTTTTTATTTTACACCGATTTAACACCGTTATTTTTACACCGCATACACCGGTTTTATTTTATTTCAACACCACTTTTTTTACAGTGTATATGTATATATTTAGACGACGTCATAAAAACTTTTATCGTACGACAATTGTCAGTTTTACATACGTATATATATATATATATATATATATTATATATATATATATATTTATATTGAGAACTTGGAGATGAACGTCTTACATTTTCGAACCGAATGTATGAAAAGTAATACAAATGAGAAAAGTTTCGTCTCGTATCACAGCCAGTAAAACAGGCGCGAAAAAAAAAAGGAAATTGAATAAAAAAAAAAAGTTTTAAACTCTATCGAGAATATATTCAAGGCGAAATAAAAATCTAGAAATATTTAACCAACAAAATGGCTCAGCTAAACAAAAAATATTTTATTACTCTCGACAACAGCACGTTATAAAATATAAAGTAACATATTTACATAATATCTCGGCGTCAACATTTTAAAAATAGTTTTCCTTAGTAAAGCATGTAAAGGTCTTCATCATCTGAAAAATATATGCGAACAAAACGACGCAACATCATTCTATTGTCAACAATATTACGTAAGGAAAAAAATAACATATGAGGCTGAGGCCGTAGATTTTAGTCAAAAAAAAGCAACAGTAAATTACATTTTTATACTGAGGATACCGTGATAAAAAAAGCTGAGTGTAAAAAAGAGAAGAAATTTTTTATGAACCTATTTGATTTGTTTGAACTTTATACCAAGTCGTGATCGTATATTTTCTTCGGGGGTTTTTTTACTCTCGTTTCCTCTTTGCTTAACCCTCTGCTCTCGGCCTCTTCTGCTATTATATAGTCAGCCCTGTATCTGGACTCTCGTTCACTCTTTTCGTTAAGATTCTCCGATCATGTGCAGTCACTATATCATCTGAGATTCTATAGTCTAGAGAGCTTACCTCCGGTCCTTGGCTCTTGGCTCTCGTCTCTTGCATTCTACTTCGCGCTTCTCCTTTACTTATATTCTTTGCCTATCCAAGAGTGTACCAGAGATCGAGTAATACTTGTCTTTACTTATACAATGTGCGGGCTTAAAGGCGGTATTGTATTCATGTGAGCGCCTCGCGAATCTCTATGATGCTCCAAGGTTCAAGCCACACTAATCTCGAACATGCTCTCATCTGCTATACATATATGCGTGTATATATATATGCGCCGCGAGTATATCAATGAGTTACACACGACTGCTCACATTGCATTAACAATTAAATCACCACATACATGCCCTCTACAATCTTAATGCAGTAATTTATTTAGTGTGGGTATAACGTGAATTAGTTATTTATCAACGGGGCACATGTACGTAAGTAATTACAAACAAAATTTGACGGAAGTAAGAGTCGGTAAACTCAATTTCGAGAATATTATTATTTCAATTAATTGCTCAACTATTTTGTAATTAATTATATTAGTACTTATTAAATTTATCTGTTAAGAGTTTTCTGAAAATTATTTTATTAAAGTTAATTATTTTAGTGTTTTTTACACCAGTTATTTTAAAGACTGTAAAAAATTTGGGGAGTGGACGCGGAGTGGATGACTTTTTATTTATTTAATTTCCTCGAAGTGAATTTCACTCCGAAGGGAAGTTTCGGAAAATATTAATTATAAAAAAAATTACTAATGTAGTGAGCTTAGACCTTTGATATTTTGGCATTTATATCGAGTACGGAAATAATTACGAGCTCCCTTTCCATATATTCACGCGAAATTATTTTTAAAAATTATAAGCAGCTGATAATAAAACTTTAACAAATATAATTCCACTGAGTCACAAACTGTCGGATGACTTACATCAACCATACCACGAGATAACATTTCATATTGTACCGAAATATAAAATATTCCCATAAAAACTATGTCACTATAACTATTCAATAATTTAATATTTTCACTATGTATTATATATATGAAATTATAATTTAGTGAGTTGCTAAAACATTTTATAAATTAAAAACATAATATTTTAAGTTTAATTATTAATATCTGAATGAATTATTTATTGAAATAATTATGTTTCTAATTAACAGCTGTTTCTATTAAATATAAATTTATTTAAGTATTAAAACTCCGGACCGGAGTGAACACGGATTGAAATAAAATCCGCGTCACTCCGAAATTACTCCGCCCATGAAAAAATCCCTATTCACTCCTCAAGCGGAGTAATTTTTTTTAAAACTCCGGAACTCCAAGTAAGGAAGTGAATTCGAATTTAAATAAAATCCGTATTCCCTTATGATTTTTAAAATTGACTCGAATTTTAAAAGTTATACGCAAAAATTTTTTTTAAATATATGAAAAAATTATTTTTCAAGGCGAACCCATTTTGTCAAAAAAAAATTTTTATTATTTTTATGGCGTTCTCATTTTGTTTCACTCTTTCTTCTAATGATATGCATGACATTAATTTGTATTTTAGTAAATTTATTTAATAAAAATAAAATTTTCTAATAAAATTACCACTGAATAATAAATATTGTTTAATTTCTCGTGAATAAATATATAACTTTTTTTTTTGGAGTCATTTCAAGTCATAACTATTTCAAGAATCTGAATACACTCAGCTTCCATCGCCTCCCAAATTATAAATAAATAATTTGTCAGCTTTACAATCATAATAATTTAAAAACTAAAAAAACAAAATGTCAACAAAAGTTAACAAGATAATATTTTAAATAATAAATAGTAATGATAAACATAAAAGTAAGCAGACATAAATGAAAATAATAAAAAATAATTTGAATATTTCAGTGGTTAGTTGACTTAAATTCAGAATGAACTTGTAGCTGAATGGTTGGCAACAAAATGAAAATTCATGAGAGCGAACCGTAAGAATAAGTATTTCATTTTATTCATCTGATGAGGAAAAGAGTGAGCTGGCCTTACATAGCACTCAGAAAATAGAAATGAAAAAGGGCGGGCTGGAAAAAGGACTCTGAGGATGGGAGTTAAATGGAGAAAGAATGAAAAAAAAATAGGAAGCGGGAAAAAAGTATACGGATAGTATAAGAATAAGAATAAGAAATAAAAATAAAAATAAATAAAAGAAAAGATAAAAGAATAAAAAAATAAGACGCTGGGTCTTGAGAGCAGCTTCCACTGGTGTACGTAGGCGTCTACAGGGGAGTAAGACATCAACATCAGGTTTTTATTGCTATCAAGTCGCCTCAAGTAAAATAATGAAAAAGATTCGAATACAATAGATTAAAAGCTGTGTATAATATGATTCAAGACTGACATTCAAACGCACGGATAATCTTTTATTGTTTAACTTTTAATTGTAGAGAGTGTTTTAAAACAATAGCCAATGGCTAATGGCTAATGGATGGGGTAGGGTGAGTCTATTTGCCACGACAACCGGCTAGGATATATTTTCATTGTTTTTAGCTGATTAATCCCTTGACAATGGAAAAAAAACAATTTACCTTCCTACTTCAACCATTTGAGCCCATGTGAACCCTCTTATGTTAATGAACATTTGTTTGTTAATATTAATTGAAGTAAATTAATATTATTTTTAATATTAAAAGTATGCACTGTTAGAAATTTTGAGTAAAATTTACTTAAATGAAATCCAGATCACTCTGAAATTACCCGTCAAAATTTGAAACCTTGCTAGAACCTTGAAATTCTAGGATCATGAAAGAAAATGACTTACTAAGCACTTAATTTGTATGGAAAAACAACTCCTATATAAATCCTACAAATGTCAGTTACGGGAGAAGATGACATGTTTAGTTGTTAAATAGGCGTTAAAATTTAAAATTATTAATAATCAAAGCCTAAACATACTATAAAAGCTTATTTAGGCCTATGAATTCTACACTATTTATTAGAACCTAGTAGACCTACAGTTTTGACAGATTTATTTGAACCTATCAATTTAAATTTAAAAAGAAAGATGACTAGACTTTTATTGGCGTCGATTTTTAAATGTCGCGAATGAAAGTCTAGTCCGCGATTACGATGTTAACATCGTAAATTTTAGTGGAATTTTCTTTCCGTGTAGGACTTCGATAGGTCCACCGAAAGATTTAAAATTAAAGAAAAAAGTAAATTAGAATTCAAAGGACTAACGTAGGAGTTGGGAATTAGTCATACGTAGAATACTTATTTTTTAATCAGGAATTTAAGAATTCATCTTACCAAATGAAAATGAATAGTTTTTATAGGTTCTAAAGAGATGTTAAATTTTGATTTTTTGAATCCATAGGAACTAATAAGAGTATAAAGTATGAAAAATACTTATTTAGGTCCGCTCAAGAATGTCAAGTACTAAAATAGGTATATTCATGTATACTGAGTACTTAAAGCGAAGCTAAATTTCGATTCGGGATACTCTGCTGAAAAACAAACTCTGTATTTACTTTGTATGGTGAGTGATTTTTTTTGACTCCGGAACTTTGAGTGACGGAGTGAATTTGAATTTTTTAAAATCCGTAATCACTCCGAATTCGGTACCGATTTTTTATAGTTTATGGTGATAATTGATATTTTATTACTAATGAAAAATTTTTTAAATTCTGATGTATAATTCCAGCCTGGCTAGTATTAAAAGAAAGTTTTTGTCACATTTCCACACAAATAGTACCAAAAATTTTCCATGGATAATTAATAGGTCATATTAATTCCTACATTAAAAAAAATGTTGAGCGAAATTTGTACGCGAACAAAATGGACTTTTTATATATTGGCATTCACAAATATGTAAAAGTCAATTTTCATACCAAATATATTATTATCCCATTCTACTCTAGCAAATAAATTGTTAAATATTATTTATTTTATTTTATTGTCGCTATAATTGGACGAATAAAATTAATATTGTGTCACATGTGTGTTGCAACCTATTAAATTGTAATATGTATGTATGATGGTATATAAATATTTATATTACCTTGCATTTTATTTTTATAATTTGCAGAATTTCAATATGTAGACATTGTATTTTCTATCTATCGTTATTTATGTACAATATTGCCTCGTATTATTTGTTTTAAAAAAAATTAAATTTTACAGTAACTATTATATTTTTTGAAACAATATTGAACAATATTTTCCATTGTTTGGCTGTTTGTTCGCGTAGAAATAAGAAAATGAATATTTAAAAATAAATATGAAGTGAATGAATATAAATGAAAAGAGAAATATATTAAAAATTCAATATAAAAATATGTCAGGTTGATTTTATATTGAGAAACAAAGAAAGACGAATATGTGTTAAATTTAAATATTTGTCGTTTGTTATATTTATTTATTTAGTTTTTGTATGTTTAATATTTTTATAAAAGTTTAATGAGTTTTCTGGACTGGTGGTGTAAGGCTGACCACGAGTAGCAAAGAACCAATTTATCCGGTGGAAAATGAAGACAAAAGACTGAAAGAGAGGAAGAGAGGAAGATTAAAAAAGAGTGGATAAAAAAGGTAAAGTTAAATGAAATAAATAATAAAAAAAAAAAAGACAAAGAATTGTGCTCGTGTGCCAATTGATGGATTCAAGTACTCGGTGAACTTCCTTTGCTCTCCTCTATCCATTAGGATACCATTAAATGTCTGTCCGTTCGTGATTCAACTTCAGAGGGTAAGAGTGGAAATTGTACAATTTGCATATTGACAGAGTGATTCGTTCAATCGTCCCTCGAGTGATAAAAGCCAGATGCACCAGCTCCATCTAATATTATTTATCTATTATTTCATATCTATACTATAGATATATAGAGTCATATATTGTCGGCAATTACTACTGAATATTCGATGAATGAAATAAGATGGAGAGCTTCATTTTTTTTGCGTCATATGAAAATTATGAAAAGAAAAAATATATTAAATATAGACACTGTAAAAATTTTCGGAGTGGACGCGGGTTAAATCCGGAGTGGATAACTGTGTATATATTTAATCCCTTTGGAGTAAAATTCACATCAAAGGGAAGTTTATTCTAGTATTGAAACACTGAACCGGAGTAAATGCGAATTTTAAAAAATCCAGATCCCTTCGAAATCACTCCTGGTTTTTTACAGTGAATCGGGTGACTTGTGATATTTTTAGAATTAAAATTTACTTTGACTCATGTGCTTTCATTAAGTTTTTCAGTTTTTAGCAAGAATTTTTTCCTGTTTTTTGATACGAAATTAGTTAAATTTATTTGGCTCGCTTTTTATTTAAATTTTCTTAATTACTTCAAAAAACTCGGACAGACAATTTAAAAAGAACCATAGCTCACTAATTAAATTAACATTTTGAAGGCGTTAATTAAGTTTAAATAATTTTTATCAAGTTGACTTAATTTTGTAATAAAAAATCTCTAAAATAAGAGTTGAAGCAGCAGGAACGTTTCGATTTAAATTTTTTTTTTATTTCAACGAAATCCTGTCAGATTTTTTTACAAGATTTTGAAGTTCCCAAATCAAGTGGCTTTCAATTAATTAAATATTTCTAAAATTTATGACTTAAAAATCATCAATTGCTTGGAAAAAAAAAAAAAATGAATAAAAAAAAAATTTCACTCTTCTCTAAAAATAATTGTAATATGGGTAAATTAATACTGAGAAGTAAAATGAAAATAAAAGAGCAATACAATTAATGAAATAGCCAGGGGATTGTTGTTTACAGCAATTGTTGATACTAAAGTACATCGTGGCAGTATATAATTACGTATGCCCCATCGAGCTAAAGTTACTGAATAAAACTGAGCGTATTATCCTTGTGCCTGAGGTTAAAACTGAGCCAGATAGAGAAGTTTCGCTGCACGAGAAAGGGGACGTGTATTCCCAAAAGAATATCCTCTAGTCTACATTACAAGTGACTGTTCTGTTTCTGTGCAAAGTTATATCACAAGAAATACAGTTCTGTCGTAATGAAAAACATAAATAACGGTAATGAATAAATAAATATATAAGTATATTGTTGAATAAACAAAACTAAACAAAACGATAGTTATCGTATTTGTAATTATATTTATATTTATATATTACACTGGTGTGTATTCAATGTGATTGTATTTAGCATTCATGCAATAGCATGATAATATTTTTCAGAGGGATAAAATTAATTAAAATTCATATCTTAATGAGAAAACCAGCTCCGAAGTATACGAAGCGTAACCCAAAAAATTACGTACTCTTCTCACGGTGTAGAAACCAATTTCAGAATCATCTCGTTAAATAGATGAGCTATCTTAAAATAAATTTATCCTAAAGTCACTTTATTTTCAATCCCTATTTATAAAATTGCGAAAACAAATTTTTTATATCCCTATTACTATTCATTATTTGCTACTGTTATTTATTCACAGGAAATTATTAATCTCATTATTATAAAGGTACCTGCGGGTAATAAGGCCTAGCTAAGGGAGCTTTTTAATAGAATCGAAAATATTGCATTTAATTATCGAAATGTATCATTAATCTTTATTTCAATACATTAGCCATAAAATGTAATGAAGTAATGGTAGTTTTTACCATAAACAAACAAAAAATTATACTTTTACAAAAACCATACGAATAGGCCTTATTTTACTACGGCAGGGTAATAAGGCCTACGGGTTAAACAAACTGGAGTAGTTTAACTATACTTAATAAAATTGGTATTAGAGATGAATCATCACTTAAATTTAGCAACAATACTTTTTAAAAGTCAAAAGACTAGATTGCTTTACTCAATAGCACTTAAAACTATCAGTATCCTTTTTAAGAGTCAGAAGACTAGATTGTTTTTTATAATTTCTTCTGCGCTACGACAGCATATGACGGATGATGAAATATAGAAGACAGGGAATGTGGTATCGGGACTCTATAAATTTGTCGTAACATCTCTATGCAAGACCCTTCTACTAGACCTTCTACTAGTAACCTTTAGTGGAGGCGGTTATTTTAAATATCATTTCTGTCACTTAGGCCTTATTACCCACCAGTATCTTATTTGGTAACAAGATAAATAATTCGAGTACTTTAGACATCTTGTTATCACGATGAAACCGATAATTTTGTAACGATTTTAAACCAAATTTTTTATAAATATATATTTTTTAAAATAAATATTTTAATTAAGTTAATTATAAAGATAATAGGTCGGCTCGCAGAATAATAGCGGCCATTTAAAGTTTTTTTAGTTTTAATACCAAAGAAGTTTCACTTGGAAATTTAACTCCTGATATAAATTTTAATAATTTTCTATTTTAAATTAACGCTTACTTTTGCCGACTATAAAAAAGCTCGGGGTAAAATGAGTCATGATAAAAAAAATTTAATGGCCATTCAAAATTTTCTAGTCGAATTTTTTTTAGTAATTTTGTGTAATATTTTTTCACGAAAAAAGTTAATTTAAAAAAATCGTAGCGTGGCCACTTTTACATGGCATTCTAATCACTCAATGTTGACCGAAGGCAAACGAAATTTAAAAAAAATTTATTCAAAAATTGTGTGTTGATTTAGTCCCGGTGACCGTTATGTTGAAAATTATAAACTCAGTTTGAATTTAATTTAAAAAAAAAATTTTCAGTATTACTTCCATGAAACAGCCAACAAATAACAATATGTGTAATATATATGTATCAGATTTAAATTAAATTGCAGATTCTCATTTTCAGTGAATTCGTCAGTTAACATCAAAACTAAATAAATTTCTCTACTCTAAAGCAGAAGCCATTTATAATTTAAAAACCCAACGATCAACAATTTACCTCTGAAAATGACATCTCGATTTCCATTTTCTGCCAAACAAACAAATGTATATAGCGTCATACATTCACAAATATTATTCATCCGTTATCATAGTTTGAATGTAGTTGCAATAGACTGTAAATTAAAGTTTCATTAAAACTAATCCATGTGTTTCAAATTAATTAATTGAAACTAAAAAATGATACGCGTATGAGAGCATAAATATTAAAGTTTAATTAATGTAATGCGGCGTATAACGTCATTGATGCTTCAACACCTGGTGCTAAAGTGAATGAAAATAAAAGTAAAAGAGGCTCATGAGATAATATAACCAAGATAGTCACGGAATGCTAGAGGGTATTAATATCGTTGACCTGACGCGGCAACCAGGCGATGAGGGTAGTCGTCATGTTCCCCATATCCGAGGGTGGCATCATCAGCACATCACACGAATAAACCACTTCTCTGGAATACTAATTTTCTCGACGCATTAGACAGTTATCCAAGTGATATTCAAGAAATTCTAAGTATGCGGGCTCTAAGCACATGCTCATCAGATACTATACTCATTTATTATATTACTCTGTTATATTAAATATATAAATATGTAGTACTGATAATTTATCTATAACGCGCCTCTCTTTAGTTAATATATATAAAATCATGATTAAATTATTATGAAATAACAGAATTTATACTTGTGACGATAATGCCGGTCATTCATTATTGAAAATTACAAACGAATCAAAAGCACTTTAATTACAATTTATCAGTATTTAAAATTTATATGATTGAAATAATTAAATAAACAAAATTTTAAATTTAATTGAAGTAGGTTAAGTCGTTAAGTGTAATTGAAATATCGATAATACACGGAAAAAAATAAACTTTTAAAATTAGTGTTTGAATTTATAACCCGGAACCCGGGTGTCAATTTGGGGAATTTTAACATTCCAAATAATAAATTTTATAATATGTGTTGTCAACTTTCTAAGTGAATCATTTATTTGAGAAACCCCGTAAGTCAAGAAAACAAAATTTTTCAGGAAATACGAAAAACATTTTTCTGAAAAAACTTGCCATTGAAATAGTAAATAAATAATCGAAGAGAATAATGTTCTTTCATTGAATAACTAAATAAGTCACGTAATTTGAATTTTCATCATTTAGAAGTTTTAGCTCACATCCGAATAGTTATAAAAATTATTTTTACACCAATTTATCAATAGTAAGAATTTTTCAGTTTCCGAAAGTAACGATTAATTTTAATTATCCATATCCGATTTTATGCAAATAATTTGCAAGTACGAATTATTCGCACACCTCTAGTACATACATATATATATACATATATATATATATATATATATATATATATATATATATATATATATATATATATACATACGTCTATATTTTATACTGAGTTTAATTAATTTGCATTTATACATTACATACATTGATAAGTAAATTTAATTATCAATTAACGATTGTTAATTAAAATACAAATAAACAACACTAACTATTGTACACCCACGAGTCCTAATTTTCGAACTCGATGAACTAAAAATAAATTTTAACGAGATCATTTATATACATATATTGCTAGTTGTATATATATATATATATAGACTGGAAGCAATGTATTGGATAATCTTTTACCAATCAAGCGAATAATCTGCAACATTAAGTTCTTTCTTTTTTTTTTTTTTTCAATTCATCTTTCTGATAAATGTGTTCATTATTATTTATTATTACTTTAATTGATAAATTATTGCGAGGATAAATAAAATCAGGATAACGAACCCAGCGAACCCCAAAGCGATTTTCCCAATTCTTTCGGCGAGGGTATCAATAAAAAGGGGATAAAATAAGTATAATAGAAGTCTGACTTAACCATTTTCCTGTAGTTAAGTCGATGTGCTAACGAAGGTATCTACCACAGAACCGTTTCTACTCAACATTTAAGTCCCTTATTCCCGTCCCCCGCTCGGGCTGTTTTCCTCTCACTGAGTTGCTTATTCTCTTCTCATCTCATCTCCTATTCTGTCCTCTCCTATCCTCTCTTCTCCTCTACATTTTCACGGAGGATCTCACATGCACACATTACAACAAGAAGAGTAAAATCGCAAACACCCGCTTCTCATACTTGAATATTTATGACTGCGGAGAAATCGAGTGCGGCATCACGTACAACCCAAGTTTACCCGCAACGAGAAAAAATGGATTAATGAAACTTGATTATAGTTTATAATATATACTTTATACGCCGTAATATATATGTAGATGGATATTGTGCATATAAATCTATATATATATATACATAGAAAATATCAAGCATCTTTTACACTAGTACATTTAAGAGAGTTCTAATTAAATTAATTAATTAGCTGAGTTCTCCATACAGCAGTTTAAATTGTACACCAGGATACTAAAACTGCCTGACAACTTCCAACTGTTTCTACTCATACACACGCATGCACACACATATAAATACGCTTAAGAGATCGAAACAACGAGTACACACATGAGTCTTACAGCCAAAGTATAAGTTTGTTTTCAATGTGCTCATGCACTGCAGATGAGCAAGTAGTGGCGGTTGTATAAAGTCAGACCTGCCGGGTTTTATATGTCCGTTATGTGTACATGAGCGTGCACACATATGCGTTACATATATATTTGTTGTGCCGTTTCATTTTATTTTTTTTTTTTTTTGTTTAGAGCGGAGTAGAAATAAAATGTTAAATTTACGAAAATAAATTAAACAAATAAAGTTCAGTTGTAAAAACATTATTGTAGAAAATTTTAAATTAAAGTAGGTTGTAATGTAAAGAAAATAGACAATAGAAGAGAGACGTAACGAATTATTTTATAAAAATGTCTCGGGTTTGTAAGACGGTTTTTTAAATTATTTACTGTGGAAATGGTTGAGTTTAATAATTATATAAAGTTTATGATCATTTGAATGGTATAATTTGTGATTTGTGAAGGCAAAATGGATACTAGAATTATGATTTCAGAACTTTGTCACTTTAAAAGTTTTTTATGAAATTATTATTGTTATCAAAAATTACATTCTGAAATTACAGGTGCCTCTATTTATAGATGGATAAAGAATTTTTTCAAACGTTCGTATTGGAATTGGAAAAGGATACTGTGGAATTGGCGTATATCGAGACTGTACAGTATATTGGAATTGTTTAAATAAGGTTGATAATAAATACAATCCTGACACTTAATTGATACAGAAACTAATAATAAATGATTACACTTGAATAACAAAATGAACTTGAATAATGACAAAACTTAATGTCTTTATGAATGTCTATATGTATACAGTACACTGTAAGTATGACCCGAACTGACCGATACAAGGATTAGATAGACACACTCTATTCTCAAAAGAGGTACAGGGAGTACCTAAAGGCCGTAAAGTTTCCCTTCTCTGGGTACGCACTTTTTCAGAATCTGTATATGTATATATAACTGTGTGGGTGTCTGTATATAGTGTAAGTGTGTATGAGTATCGTTATATTACACCAACAGTTCGTTTTCAAAATTTTTTGAGTTTTAGGGCTGGTTTATTATGTTTAGATTTTTTTTCTCAATAGTTTAATTTCTTATTCATTTATCATTTACTAATAATTGGATCCTAATAACAATAATATCATTTTTACTATTATAATATATTATGCATATGTGAAATCAATATCATAGTACCTTATTAAACAAAAGCTATACAGTTACATCACACATCAATTAGTAATATATATGTATATATATATCGTTTGTAGGAGAATTTGGCTATTGGGTCAGTTGCAGAAATAAAAGAACGAGTACCATTGGATAAACCTGCGTATGTGTGTGTGTATATGTATATATCTATATGTATGTATGTGTGTGTGTATATACATGTGTAGAAAACAGAAAAAAATGGAATGCATCAGTGAAATTACAAAACCGGGTGTGTTATAGAGTGAAGTGCATACAAGGGCGTTGGATCAGTGTGGGAATACGTTGAGAAGAGGATGAACGACCAAATAGTATACATGGATATATGTATATATATATACATATACATGTATGTATATGTATGTACTGTATACTCTATATCGTTGAATATGTATATATCACTGTGATATTTATTTGAAGCATGGAACAGTCTCTCAGAGAAATTCGAGTTCAAATCGCACACGAGACATCCGCAAAATGCACATCCGACTGTAACTTCAATATTAAAATAATAAAATGAAGTTTATAAAATATAAAATTAATAAACCTGCATTTTTTTAAATTTCATTTCAAGTATTTCATTATTTTATTATTATCCTATGAAACATCTCCGATAAATTTTTTGTAAAAAAAATATAAATTTAATTATTTTAATTAAATAAATTCCAGCGATTCAGGTGCTTTAAATTGTTGATAAATTATTGTTGAATTGTTCTGTTTGGAAATTATATAACTGAGTTTACTATGAATTCATTACTTTATTAATGAAAAATGTAAAATTTAATTATATTAGTTTTTTTGTAAAACAATTTGCATGTAATTATTATAAAATGAAAATTTTAGATGCTATCATTTGTAAGTTTACGTGTCACCGTACGTTATTATAAAGAAGCACGTGCACCGTTAAATATTTAATGGCAACTTCTCCGAGTATTTTAAGGAGTAGCTTTATAAATCTGAATGAACGTGAATAAACAAACCTTGATTAAAAATAAATAAATAAACAACTCACCAATTTATTTTCCCAATAAGACAGTAACTCTGAAGCATCAATTAAACATTTTAAAGTAAAGTTACATTTTTAATAATAAAGTTATTCATTGCAAGCCGTAAATGCATGTTAATAAAACAAACTTTCACTAAAAAAACATAACAGTAATTGAAATAAATTTCAAAATGTTTATGCATGTTAAAAAAAAATAACAACAATAATAATTTTCCCACTTCACGAAGTAATTCACAGAAAACACAGTAATTAAAATTTGTTTATTTATTTATTCATTACAAAAGATGTAATGAAATTATAATAAATGTAAATGCTGAGTCGTAAAGACGGTGAAAGTTTAATTCAAATATGAAAATAATTTTCACATTATGCTGGCGAGATTAAAAAACGGCATGTTACCTGGATACTTCGCGGGAGCAGACTGGACCAGCGACGTGACAACGGCTCTGCGACCGCGGCAGGCTCCGCTCAGACGCAGAAATGCTACCACACAGATCTCTCTCTCTTTTCCTCTTTATCTTCCTCTATCTCTCTAAACTCTCTCTCTCGATTACATAGTCAGTTTGTCTCTGTCTCTCCACCCTTCAGCGCCTCTTGTCCACTGGGTGTTCCACCCCGATTCTAGCTCTCCCTCTCTCCAGTCAGCATCAACTATTTCCCCACTTCTATCGATCCCCGCGTTGAGAAAGCACCCATGTTCCACTTGCTCCAGCAGCCAACCTGACTAGAGACCAGAGACGCGAGAAACTTGCGTGCAAGTATGCTATAAGGGATAGTTTTGAATGGTCTTTGAGGAAACGAGACAAGGGAATTGTTGAGAACAAGATAGAGTATATGCTAATAAAAACTCATATTAAACTAACATTCCCCAACAAAAAACATTTTAATACTCATAATTAAGATATATGAGTAGATTATCGACAGCTATTATCAGATTAATATTAACAATGATAATAATAACAATAGATAATAGATTATTGAAAAAATAATTACGCTACAGGGTATCTGAAGGCATGCTAAAGAGAAACTGACGGGATCTTATCATTCGTTTTCTTCGGGACATAATAAGCCAAAGTATAACAAATTGAGACCACCCTCAGTTAAAATATTATTCAATTCATGTCAAAATTAGTTTAATATAAAAATCATTTTTTTGGACTCCAATTTTTTTTGTATTGAAAATTCTGCTTTAGATATTCAAAGGAGTATTGATTGCCTTTTATTTTTTTGTTATGGAGGGGGGGGGGCACGGTTGACAATAAGGCAAAAATGACCAATTTTTATGCCTGAATGAATTTATTTGTAAATTCAAAAAAGAATGTCGAAATATTTCAAATACTGATCAAGTCCCCTTGGGTTAAATTTTATTGAGTAACAAGAAGAATTTTCGAGGCAAAAGTCCTTTGGATTGGAATTTTTCAACCAAGTAATTCTTTATGTCACTAAAAATCCTTTTCATAAGAGTTTTATTTTATTTTATTTTTTTTTGTTGTACAGCACACGAAATTGTAACTTAATCTTTTTCTGTAATGAGACATTCCCTAAAAATCAAAATAAAAATTTGAAAAAAAAAAAAAAAATAACGATATTGACATTTTTCTTTCTACTGCTCAAGTAATTACTAAAAAAATTCTATACTTATTTTCAATCACCCAAGTTCAATTTATGTCCATTTCCATTTGATACCCATAGAAGTTCAAAAAAGTTTAATAACCGTAATATAAAAATTAATTTTTTGAAAACAACGTAATTATTTCTCCTCGATTCCCTTTACTCAATTTTTATACTTTTTAATCAGTATAACATCTAAAAAAGCAGAATAGGAAATATAAATTTAAAGTTATTAATTTTTATGGCGCGCTAATTTAAAATTTTTTAAATAACAAACTTACGAATTTTTTATTCAGCATTAAATAGAAGGTATTTTTTTTATTTTTACTTAATAAAATATTTTACGAGCAGGAACTAAAATAGTATTATTATTAAAAATTTATAATTATTTAATCTCCGTTATAACTTTAAAATTTTATCCATAAGTAGGTTTTACAAGTAATAATAATTGAATTACAAAGTACTTATGAGAAAAAAAGTTCTCTCATTATTTAGTTGAATAACTTGAAACTTTTTAAGTGAAATTACCCTTGTGGTTTCTTTGACGATGAAAATCTCTTTGAGTTAACGCTAAATTCAATCGGCTATTATTATTATTTATAATAATTTACAATAAAAAATATAAGCAAGACCGTCGATAAAGGATAAATCTCATCAGGACAAGTTAACTTGTTCATCAGCACCCACTAAGACACGGAATATTTTATCAAAGCGACCGAATAAATTTTTACAGTCGAAACGTTATAACGTGGAGCAGTGAATTTGAAATCTGTATGTCTGGTAAGACCGATTTAGTTTACTGGTCTTGGCATATATCCGGCTTTAGAGAATTTACCCAAGTGACTTTTCTCTTCTTTACTTCCGATCCCTATATACATAATGCACTGCTCACTTTAGACGTAAAAGTACAACTGGAACTTAATCAAGACGGCTTGAATATCAACATCAAAACCTTGAAGTTTATCATCAACGAGCTTTTAGTTATTACGATTTGATAGTTCTTCGCATGCATACAACCCTCGCCCCTTTAGCTTTATTTCAGGAAATTTGTTTGAGATAAATTAGAACTCCCAGGTTAATATACACAGCTAAGCTGTATGCTACAGGCAGAAGTTTAAAATCGTTAGTTGATGACATTGGTTTAATATATGACTTGTATCTTTTTAAGCTGCTTATTTATTACTCTGAAGAGTTGTATCTAGATGTATAATAGCTACAAGTTTTCAAAGCAGCGATGAATAATATTAAAATCGTATAATTTCTTTTTACACTGTAAAAAATCCGGAGTGAATACGGACTTTATTTCAATTCGAATTCACTTCCTCACTCGGAGTTCCGGAGTTTTAAAAAAAGTTACTCTGCATAGGGAGTGAATAGGGATTTTTTTATGGGCGGAGTGATTTCGGAGTGACATGGATTTTATTTCAATCGCGTTCACTCCGGTCTGGAGTTTTAATACTTAAATAAATTAATATTTAATAGAAACAGCTGTTAATTAGAAACATAATTATTTCAATAAATAATTCATTCAGGTATTAATAATTAAACTTAAAATATTATGTTTTTAATTTATAAAATGTTATAGTAACTCACTAAATTATAGTTTCATATATATAATACATAGTGAAAATATTAAATTATTGAATAGCTATAGTGACATAGTTTTTATGGGAATATTTTATATTTCGGTACAATATGAAATGTTATCTCGTGGGATGGTTGATGTAAGTCATGCGACAGTTTGTGACTCAGTGGGATTATATTTGTTAAAGTTTTATTATCAGCTGCTTATAATTTTTAAAAATAATTTCGCGTGAATATATGGAAAGAGAGCTCGTAATTATTTTCGTACTCGATATAAATGTCAAAATATCAAAGACCTAAACTCACTACATTAGTAACTTTTTTTATAATTAATATTTTCCGAAACTTCCCTTCGGAGTGAAATTCACTCCGAGGGAATTAAATGAATAAAAAATCATCTCCGTGATAACTCCCATTAATAGCGAGTTTCACTCCGAAGGGGAGTAAATAAATAAATAGTCATCCACTCTGCGTTCACTCCGGACTTACTTCAGATTTACTCCGCAAATTTTTTACAGTGTAGAATAAAATTATATTAGATAGGGGAAAGGTGCTGGGAAATGGGAATGTTATGAAAACAATTCACTCCCTTGAACCTAAACGTGCTAAATTACCATGAAAATTTTTTTTCTCTTTATATTTTAAAAATTGAATGGCCAAAAAATGTACATTTAATAAAAAAAAATTTTAAAATAAGTCAGTGACATTTTACATTGTTGAAATAAAGTAAAAGTAATAAATAACAATTTAAAACTATTTTAGAAAAATAAATTCTTCCATAAAAATTTTCCGACATCCTAATATGTTTGAATCTTTTCTAAAGTAAAAAAAAAAGTATCTTACACAGACGCAGTACTCACGTAGTTTTGTGTAAATATTAAACGCGATTTACTGACAGTAGTTTTTTTCATTTCAAAGGTAGACAAGATTTATCTAAAAATACTAATCAAGACAGCTACGGTTCTTTAAAATTGAAGAAAAAAATCTGATGGATTGCGTTATTTATCACCCACTCGAAATTCTCACCCGGAGCAAAATGGCGGACTGAAATTTTTGCCTTGAAACTTCTAACCCTTGCAAAAAGTGATTCAGAGTGGATTAACAATCTCTTACTACGCGGCAGACGTCAAAATAATTTTTGTACCACCAATAAAGTTTTTCAGAAAACGAATAATTTTTGGAGTGTTTACTTTGAAATGGTATTTGAGCCCGACATATATGAAAAAGTGCTTGAACCTGAACATCCACGTCGAAGATAAATTGACGGAATAGCAAAAAATGTATGTTATATTTTTATAATGTATTTTATTGAAAAGAAAACAAGAAAGTGCAGCTGAATAAGTTGTAGTGTATAGAGTAGATTATCATCGATAGATCGAAGGAAGTCTGCTGACCGTTAACAATGTGAGAATACACCAGTTGATCTTGATGGATTCTATCGTATCTGAACAAACTTTTATCTGTTATATATACACAGATATATTTATATACAAAATAGACATGGGATATCTGTCGGAGAGTCACTTGGTCGAGTTGTAAAATTCAAGGCAGCCTTTATTCTTCTCGCGGGTATTTGGTATTTATTTTTTATACTGATAGTTTGCTAAGAAAAGTTTATAAATATATATTTATGAGGGCGGATAAATTGTTTTATTTCAGAAATATAGAGTGTAAGTAAGTGAGATAATTGTAAGTATCGGTATTTGATGATGAAAAGAAGTGTAAGAGTTTTTATGAGTTGAGTGAGTGAGTGTATAAGGTTGAGTGTAGTTTGGATGACCACAAAAGACACATGAAGAGGCTCCTCAGCGAAAGCTTTCCAGAGATCTTCTAGCTCATCCGCCTACTGGTGAGTCAACTGAGAGAACATTTCTCGAGGGCTCAGTTTCGGCCGTTACTCTTTCCCTATTTCTCCTGCATCCCTACGGGAAACTCTTCAAACTAATCCCGAGCTCTCTACACCAGTGCTTCAAGCGATTTTTCCAACTCCTGCTTTTTTCTCGGACTCATTTTATTTTATTTTTTTTTTATACCTTTGCCACTTTCATACACAACTATGTACTTACCCTTATTGCACATAAAACTAAAATTGTGATTTTTTGTAAATCGATACCACAAAATAAATAAAATTTTTTTGTTTCGAAATCAAACTTCCGTTCGAACTCCAGCCCATTGCCCGGATTTATGTTTCAACGTTACAACTTTTATCCTTTGAATATTATAAAAAAAAAAAAAAGAAAGTTTGTTTGGATATTTTTTTAAGCCGCAGTTTGATGCCGTTAAAATAAACGTTTGAAAAAATTTCTATTGAACAGAAGATAAAATTCAAATATTTAAAGTCAATTTTTTTTAACGTTCAGAAGTTCATGTTCATACTTCTACTCAAAAATTATCAGCGATGATGAGAGTAAAAAAAAAAACCCTGTATATAAATAAAATTCAAACAACCGCATGATGATTTGTGTCACGTTACGGTCTAATGAAAAATTGAATCATTTTTATTCGCTCAACTCTTTCGCATGTATATATTTACACACATATATTAAAAAAATAAATGTATGTATATCTGTATATCCATGTATGTATAATATATATAATAAAATAGGCTAGCTCGTATTTTACGCCCTGCAGTGGCCAGTGAATCCCACAACGCGCGTGGTGGTCAACTGGCGGCTTTTTAATCAAATGTCCGCGGTTTTTATCATCGCCCGTGCAACTCTCCCAACCGCACCCATGCCGCGAATGCATTTCACTACGTGACAAATAGCTCCACCAAAA
Organism: Microplitis manilae; assembly: GCA_030273425.1. Lineage (NCBI taxonomy): Eukaryota > Metazoa > Arthropoda > Insecta > Hymenoptera > Braconidae > Microplitis > Microplitis manilae. The sequence continues at coordinate 4,092,499 of CP092726.1, forward strand.
AGTAACATGAATAAAAAAAATTTATAAAAGACTGCCGTAAAATGTACACTCACCGCAAACCTATGCCGTAATAAACTATGCATCATTTATTATTTATTTTTTTTTATTATTGTTATTATGGCAGCTAAAAACTCTTAACAATGTAAATTAAATGATTAATTAATCCATCATAGTCAGGTAATTAGTCAGAAAATGATGAATTCTACCCTTGAGTAGAAAAAAAAACAAAAACTAATAGAAAAGGTAAAAATAAATAACGAAATACTTCCACACCGTTTGCTTAAATAAACTAGAATTTATGTCGCCAAATATCGAAAAACCCATTAGTTTCCTACACATGAGTATTTATACACATCTACACACATTATAAATACATATGAGTATTTTTACATGATAGCAGTAAACGAGATATGTGTACTCATATCATACCCATCAAAGCTAAACGAATCTGTATTGATAATCTCGTAGTTGGAAGATACAACACATAAAATCAATCAGCTTTTAAAAAACAACCTATATAAAATATAAACTACATATTTATTGTTGGATGTCCATATATTGGGTCGATGAATTTATTTATTTACTCAGTCGTATAAATGTACTTTTTTTCGCGCTGAATAAATAAAATGCTCGGTGAATCGATTTAATAAGTAAAAAATATATGATAGCCGTGTAAAACGATATCAATTTTCTAAGCACAACAACAAAAATTCTCATTACTCTCAACTTGTAGACGTTCACTTTTATTTCTCATCCTTTTTGTTTTTGTATAGAGAAAAACCAACCAACACACACAAAGAGTTCGAAGCTGGAAGCTGTTTGGCTCACAAGCCAGATCGTGCTACGCCGTTTTGTGGCGTTCTTGATTGCATTCCATTTCACAAGACTGCATCATCCTTTTTATTTTCGTAATTCGTATTTTCCTCAACAAGAAAGAGTAAACAATATCACGGCGAATAAAAACTAATAACAAAAATATTTGCTGTTAATATTGTAGAATAATTATCAGATGAGATGATTAAATACTTGGTGGAAAATGTGAACAGGATTTCTGGATATTTCAAACTGATCTGTGAATAATTACCGGCAGGAATAGGAATCTTGAAGCTCGAAACATCCTGACTATCCAAACGGAACGGAGCTTTCAGCCCAAAATCCTGGAGTATTCCATTCATCCAATTTTGTTTACAATCTTGTATTTCACATTTTTTTTCTTTTAAGAATTGTTGAATTCACAAGATTTTCTATTTTTAGATCATTTCTTACCAATGTTGGGCACTAGACTATGATAACTCGAAAACCAATCACATAACAAGAAACTTTGGTATATACAAAAGTTTTGAACTCTTTAAATTTTAGTTTTGAGAAAACACTATCCAACAAAACTGTTATCGTTACGATGTAAAGCCATGAAACTCACTGGCGTATGTACAATTTTACACTCAAATTAATCGAATAACAAAATTACAATTTTTTTACAGTTATCAAAAGTTTTACAAGTGTTTTATAGCTTCTGATAAGAGAATGTGAACAAAGTTCAAATTAAACACGATAATCTTGATTTGGTTTTCTCATTCAGAGAAAATTGGACTTTCCTTTCATTAAAAATTTCAAAATCTGCAAATTAATTATAAAATCCTCTACTTTTAGGAACTCGCTCGGTCACATGCAGAATAACTTGGGCAGATAATTTAAATTCCTGATTATTTTTCACACTAACGCAAACGAAATTGCAGTAAGAAATTGCGGTTATGTGAATTCCGATGGTCGAGGGCCTACAATGATAACAAAAATAATTTTTGCTACACCTCCGAGTGGTTTTGGAGCTCCTGATTGGCTAAGTATGCAACAACATAAGCTGATGGCTTAAATCCTGTCAGCTACTTTTTGCAGTCATGAAAATGGACTCAGAGCAAGAAATCGAAGTGAGTACGACTCGGATGGCTCTAAAGCCAACAGTCTGTTCAAGAAATGTTTATGTTACATCTGGCAGTGTTTTGAGAAGCTGGCTCCGTACTCGAAATACATGTATAATAAAATAATATAAATATATCAGGTATATAGCGAGAAAGGTAGTAGTTCCTTGAACGATTCTAAATCGGCTCCCAAGCTATTATGTATCCTACCATAGGGGAGATATTTAAAACTGATATTAACAATATATATCTTCATATTTTTTTAATTCGTTTACTAAATTTTTGTATACTCCATATATACTTGAGGGATGAACAAAATGAGTTCCCTGTATGCTGTATTACTCTCGAGAGAGATTCGACGCTAAGTGCTTCCAAATGATCTACATGTATGTAATAATAAGAGATAAAAATAAATATTTTAATAGGGTCATTAAAACATCAAGTTAACGTACATGCTAGTTATTTTACCGACAATGGCCATCCCCGAAAGTTACAATCAATTTCATCGATCGAACAGTAATATCACTTTACTCAACCCCTTGCCCTGTTTCTAACAACGAGTGAGACAGAACGCGAGAGCAGAGAAGGAACGAGAGAACGAGCGAATGATAGCAACGCTTATATTGGATGCGAATAACGCAAGCTGCACCGAGTTTTCGCGATGATAAAGGGCGCATAAAACGCAAGCGCATTCAAGTATGCGTTCTTCAGTCAGTATGTATACAGCGATGACATAGCAGAATCACCAATACATGGCTGAGACTTAGACATCGACATCGTTATTTATTGCTGTCAGTACATGTTACTCATCGATCGACATTGCTCACTCAACCGCGTCAAACTATTTAGACTTATGAAATTTAAAACCTTACAGCATAAACATAATTCTATATCGCGTTACAAATAGAGGGAAATTTCGAGCAAAATAACTCATCGGTTCGTGGGAAATAAATTTATTAGTATCTTCAGAAATATTTACCTATTTAAAAAAAAAAAAGGTTTTGAAAAGGTTCAAAGTCGCGAATTTCCGAATTTGAGTTGATCATTCTTGTAACTACAGAAATTCAAGATTAGAAAAATTTTCTATATTCAGATCTCGCTTTTGAAAAGTTAGTGGACAGTCTTTTTACCCTTGAACATTTTCAAAATTCGAAAAATGACCAACTAGAAATTCAAAATCGTCTAAAATTTGGAAATTTACCATTCAACTTTTTTGTAACATTTTTAGAATGAATATTTTTTACATGGACATTTACTGACAAAGAAACGACAGAACAAATTGACCTCAGGCATTACGGTCGGTTAAAAAGTATTTAAAAAAAAACAATTAGCTCGATTGTTAATTTTATCTATTTCACTATCATTCTCATTCTTTTCATTTGAGAAAATCTCTTGAACAACAAACTCTGAAAAAAAATTTTTCGTTTACTGAAAATTGAGAAGTAGTCACACTGCCTGGGGTGGTCAACTTGTCCTGTCCTCTAACTGAGAGTCAACCTTTCTAAGACACTAAAAATTTTTTCTCAAAAACGGAGTCTTACTCAGCTCCAAACGCTCATGAATTTTATAATGCCCCATTTTGCCCAATGTTTCTCGAAATTTAAAGTAAGACTTTAAACGATTTAGTGCCTGTGTAATAAAATTCCAATATCATGACTGTATAATGACTTTTAACGCGTCTTCAAACACATTCTGCAGTTGACGATCTAACACCAAATTTAATCTGTAATTAAAACTGATTACACTTTAATTATTCGATGCATACAGCTGTGAATTTAATGAGAGTTATAAGTAATGAGCTAAAGAGTGTCTCGTTTAATAATCAAGGTTTCAGAACCGGCAAGTTTTAAATAAATTTAAAATAAACTAAGTATTTGAGTTTAAGTAATTAAAAGTATTTTTTCATTATTTTGAATTATTTTAATAACCTGGAACTGAGAAACGAAATAAAATGTGTACTTATGCACGTCGAAAGAGACATTAAGTATTCATACGTTCATATCTTTACTGACTTTACTCAAGAAGTCGGTTTAAAATTGATAATATTCCTTCTTTCTTGAACTGTGCACACAAAAAACGTATTCGCCTGGATATTAAATTTATTTTTTAAATGGAGGAATATGATAACAAGATATTATCTATGTAATTTTAAGATGAAATGGTATGAAACCGCCTCTGGTGACTCTACTCCAGTCTCTGGATTCTCAGTGTTGAGTTTATACATATACATCAGCTGCTCACTTACATTACTCAACAGTCCGTAGTAGTAAATACTAAGCAGTAGTGGTGCTCGTTGAACCCAGTAGTGCCAGTACAGTAGAAACCAAGTAGTAGTACCTTAGTAGATCCTACTTGACGTCGTTGAAAACGCTGCAGGCTGGACTTGGGAATTTCACAATTTAACCCTCGTCTACTTTATCAGTTATTTAATTAGAGAACACGAGTATAATATTTACAGTATATATACTATTTAACTAAATACACTGTACATAGTTAAGGGATAATGTTTACATTTTAAATCATACTTGCTTTAGAATAATTATAATATTTATTGTTAATTAATTCATACTGATAACCGCAAAAGGAGGCCTACGAAAAAATTTACTGTTTGATCGAGGTAATTTTTCATTATGATGAAAATTTTTTTTTTCGGGTAAATTGGAGTAGGCTCCAAAAATAAAAAATTTGTTTTTGATGTACCTGAAGATCGAGATGTTTTTCAAGCATGTAATTTGAATCTAAAGGTGACTTAAAGGGTAGTTTGGGGTGGCCTGCAATTATCGGCTGACGTGCGAAATATTTCTGAAATCTCAGTCCAGTAGATTTTACTTTCCATTTTATTTTTATTATTTTCGTTCCGTGAAAAACCTTCCGATTTTCAGGTACATGTTTTTCATATTTTTTTTAAATTCAACACGTATGCAGTAATTCGCGTAATTAAGACACTAAAAAATCGGGAGTAGATTCGGAGTGATTTCGGATTTTATTTAAACCCAAATTCACTCGGAGTTCCGGAGTTGAAAAAAACACTCTGCATACGGAGTAAATAGGGAGTTTGTCTTTTCAGTAAAGTGATTTTGAGGATATGAATTTAATTTCAATCCACATTCACTCCGATTCGGAGTTTTTTTATTAAATAAACTCCCTTTGGAGTGAATGTCACTCCAAGGGGATTAAATAAATAAATAGTCATCCACTTCGCAATCATTCCGCATTTAATCCGCGTTCACTTCGCAAATTTTTTACTGTATTACGATACAGTTCGAAAATAAAAGTGCAAAAAGAAAATAATTTATAAGAATACGTCCCAGAAGGTGAAATTGCTTATAAATAATTGTCAAAGTACTAGATCACAATTTATAACCATTGGAAAAAAAAAAAAAATTGAACGAATGTTTGATTTGATTTAAAAATTCATAAAAATTCAAATGCACACCGATAATCTTTTTTTTATTGGACTTATGCCTCATAACTCAGATCCGATACCGTATTTATAATAAAAAATTGTCCTCTAAATCACCAGCATTAATCTCTAATACAGAAACTTCCGGCTCCGTAATAAATTATCGTCACATAAAATAATCAGGGGAAGATAATTTGTGTGATCTGGCAGAAAACCTTGTAAAATCGTAATTTAATTGATTTAATTAGTAATTAGGCAGTATAATTAAAAATAAAACGTAAAACTTAAATAAGTTAAATAAATTTGATCTCGCTGAAATAACTCGGCGAGTTAAAACGAAAAAATAAAATAAATAATAAGAAAGAAAGAAAATAGTACAGAGAAAAACGCAGTTCTGGAGAGTAGATAATTCAAAAGGGAGCTTAGGGAGCAAAAGCGTTATATCTCTGGCTTCACTGCACCTGCACTCTACTACTATAGTATTATACGGTATTCTTACTTTTTCTCTTCTGTTGGTGTACCAAAATCACTATCTTAACCAAACCCACCCACCCATCTACCCGAACCCACAGTATTTCCAGTGTGTGCATTCACGCGAGAAAACTTGCCGGCTAACTACCTAAAGATTTCAAAAGCTACGAGATTTTATTCCACAATAAATGTGTGGCTGTGCCTTTAAATGTGTAGTGTACCGCCGAGACTAATGAAAACTTTCTTTTCAGAAATAAATTTATGAAAGAATATATAATCCAAATAAATAAAAAAAAGTATATCGTTCTCTTAATATTTTATTATAAACACATTTCTCGCAGGGAAAAGTCTTTAAATTAAACATAAATATGAATGTCATTTTTTTTAAGTCGCAGTAATAAAAAAATTATTATTTTTATAATGAGTTATTTAAAAGATATATGTATAGATACATACAAGTAAAGAATTGGAGTATTATAAACATGAATATATAACTGAACTGAATCTTTAAATATAAACTTATGAATCAGTTGAGAAATACTCATTAGCAAGTGCCACTTATTCTTTTTAAATTTAAAAAAAAAAGCTTCCTTACAAATTTAATTCGTCCCACTGTATCCCCCTTAGTTGTTTATAACTTTTCAAATGAAAAACGAGATTATTTTTGTGCTTACAATTTTCCAGGCATTGAAAGTAATTTTTAATTAGAGTATAAAGTAAACAATTTCAATGAATTTTCCTTGGGTCATAAAATACGTCACGCAAAATTTTACCTTTGTAGACACCCCTCCTTCATCACGGTGTCACATTTTCTGCAACCCCCCTATCAATATCGTGATGGAAATATATCCATAGAAATATTTATTTATTTACTAATATGAAACGAATAACAAAAAAATAAAATTTTTAAAAACTGAGAGAAAAATTTTCAAAATTGATGAGTTGCGAACGTCATGTTTCCTTAGACCCCCGTCCCCCCTTGTCACAGTAAGCGACACCTCTCCACCTCATAAGCGCAAAATTTTGAGCAACTAATTTTCTATTTAAATGAACAAAAAGAAAAAATAATATCCGCAGTTAGAATTTCCGAGCTAAATAAAATAGAAATTTAATAATAGATAAGCAATTACTCGGATAATTTCTCAGATAATAAGAGTTATCATAGCGTATTTCGATAGCGATTGGTATTTGTAAAGGATTGGCTGGTATAATCCCCAACTAACATCCATCTGTATAGCTACTACCACAATCATTCAACACTTGTAGCAAATGTAAGGTATTACCGATTAGAATCTTGAGTATTTGATTCGAGTACTTGAACTACGCTTATCATTCTGATAAAATGAAATTAACAGCAAATTATCACCAATTACCTCCAGTGGCACAGCTTATCTGGAGAACCGGCATAAAAAATTTTGAATTGATGTATATATGTATATATATTTTAACAATGACGTCAGAGAATTTACGAATGCCGACTCTTCAGCAACAGAGTAGTGTACATCTGAATATTTAAGCTTGCCGAGCCAAATTTAGATCAGTCTGTTTAGTCGCCCGTAAGAGAATGTTTTAAGAGCCGGGAGTTAGCGCTCAACGGCCGTCTTTTCTTAGTTCGTATCTACTACGTTTAAAAAATAAAATAAAGTTTAGTATAAATAAAGTTGTCGAGGAAATAATAAAAGAAAAACAATAAAAGTTAAGTTAAACAACAAGCTCTCGAGTATCAACTTAACTTTGTTGACTACAGGGTCAAAGTCGTGCTCTTACAATACGTGAGTTACATTTAATATTTATTCAATTCCACTTTATTCGCTATTAATTTTATCCAAACGATAAAAATCACCATGAAATTTATTTTTTTGAATTATTTATTATTTTCTTTACTATTTTATACTTTAAATTTGCTCAAATAAAATATTTACTTGCTAATTAATTTTGTACTCAACTTTTAACAAAAATTTATTTTTTTACCTAATGAAGTAACTCGAGTAATTTATTTATTTTAAATTAATTAAAATATCAAAATTTTAAATACTTTTTTTTTTTTTTTAATAAACACTGCGTAGTAATTTTATGAAATAATCATTTCCGGTGGAAACATAATTTTATTTTTTGCCAAAGCAAAGGCAACTCATGAATTACATGAAAAATAAAAAAAAATTACTCCAGTAATTTAATTAAAAAATATAACGGCGTACAAACAGACTGATGTATGTACTTGAAAGCAATGGCTGCAAAAATACATCAAATTGTATGTATACAAAGTATCTACATAACCGCGAACGTATGTACTCGATCAAAAGCACAGGTATACTACGTAAGGCCAAATGTTATTATTTATTTATTTGTTTATTTTTTTATATAAATATAATATGGCATCAAAATTAAAATTTTTTGATTCAGCTCTTTGAAGTTCACAGCACGCATTTTAATAATTAAGAAAATAATTAAAGTTAAAAGGGCGTAAAGGAAATTAATTACTCGGGTAATGATTATTTCAAACGCTTGTGCGGATTTAAATAATTCGAGGAAATAAAATACTTTGTTTATTTAAATTTAAAGTAATAAAGTGAGTGAGTAAATCCAAGCGAGTTTTAAGTGAAAAAAAGACAAAACTGTAAACGAGGTGCAAAGGAAATTTATAAACTCTGGTGGGAGAGTTTGACCAATATGAATAACTAGATAAAGTGTAGCAAGAACTTGGTGGGTTCTCACCCTACTGTAAAACCGTACTAATTGTAACTTGGGTGTCGCAATATTTTAAGCTCCAGGTTGCCGCTGGTGTAATTGGGGAACATTAAGCTCGCACATTCAACGCTCAAGCATAAAGGGCTCTTACTGTTGGTTTTGTTGTCTGCTATATATATATATATACATATATACGTATGAATGTCTGTACACATCTAAGTCTAGGAGAAGAACTTAACAGTGTGTTTAGCACAGGAAATACCCGGGGCATTTTGAAAATTTGTTGTTACAGCGGCTCGGAAACTACTCGAGCAATGGCACAAATAGTTGTTATTATTTCGCCGGCCATAATTGTGGTCATAATTACGATTTACAGAAAAGTTAAGTTATAATTATAAATATTGTGGGTTGCATAACGAGACGGGTTTCTCTGGCCCTAACGACAGTTGACACAGATTTAAAAGGAGGTTGGCGACCGCTTGCATTGCTCGAATGACGGAGCCAGCTGGCTTTTTACCCTGCTTATGGGCTCTCTTCGATAAATGATACCCGAGTTTTCTTAGATAAGTTAACTTTATTTATTATCATTTTACTGAAATATATGATGATAAATAAATAATAAGAGGGAAAACAGACACTACTGTCATTGCGATAAGTCTGAAAAGTTAAAAGCTTTTTCAACTCACTAAGCTCTTTAAATTACTGAGGAATTTATTCGATAAACAAAAAAAATATCATCTTATGATAAAAAGTTGTTGTTATTATTATCATTAGTTAGTTTATTAAAATATATATATATGTATGTATAAATCTAGACGAAGTAAATGTACAAATATATATTATTGTACTTGAATTTTCATATTTTTATAATGAGGTACAGAAATTATTTGTAAAGCTCAACTGCAATTCATAATTCTCATAAATGTAGACGTGTATACATATTAAAAAAAATAAATAAATAGCAAAGAGAAATAATAATATGTATATATATATATACAAATCTCTATTGAATTTTTTTAAAGCAGCTTTAGGTAGAAATGATGTAGAGACTTACACTAGAAAAGTTCTCGTGGGAATCGAGTATGGTGGTCGTTAGTAGCGCTCTGTGAGTAAGCTACGAAGATGACGACCAAGAAGAAGAAGAAGAAGAAAAAGCAAAAGCAGAGAATGAGTAAAAGGGAAAGAAAGAAGAGGAATATAAAGAATAAGTAAAATAGAATGAGAAGCAGAGAAAACTTAACTGAGCTGCTGAGACATTCAAGTTTTCGTTGGATGAAAAAAATATAAAAAAACAGCTCGACGCGTACATAGACGACACTGAGAGAAATAAAGTCCAAGACTGTATGCTGGAAGCTGTGTATACGGAAGAGTGCCGTTGAATCACGAGATTCATTCAAGACTATCTTTTCGAAAAACCCACTCACACTAACTGTAAAAAATCTCAATGGCCGAAGGACGCGGGATTACTAAATGAAACTTATCTAACTGACTCTCTTTATTTATTTTATGTTTATTTATTCATATCTGTTTTTTTTTATTTAAATTTTACTCTGACTTGCCTTGCTCGCGGTGCTTGTCGCAGACTTTTTAGCCGAGCTTTATCCGCGATGCAATTAACTCAGTAGGAAACTGTGCAAACGACAAATCCCAGGTGAATTTCAATGCCCACACAATGCTACGGAACTTTATCTTGGTGTTAGATTCCTTTCTATTACACCTTTTGTCGTTTTACTCATTGTATGCATCCCAGTTCACTCACTTTCTCCAATTGCATTCGCAGTATTACTGCTGGTGTTTCTCACCAGCAATACTGCTCCGTCCGAGCGACCGAGCGTATACCGTGCAGCACTATTCCGTATTCTGTATAGTGTTTTCCACTGTATATATACTATCATGAAACATTGAAATGCGCACAAAGGAGAAGAGAAGTCATGTACACTAGATAATCCGCAACAAGTGAGACAGGCAAGTACTATTCGTGGCAGACAAGTGGAATGCACACAAATCGCCTATCATATTGTCAACAAAACATTCACTGTGTCACTGATGCCATTGTATGCGTCCTCACTAAATATCTAAACGTTTATAATACTCTTATATATACATTTGTATATATTTATTTGTATAAAAAATATTTCCCGGATTTTTTTATCTTTGCAATCGTATTCAATATTTGTGCAAAAGTATTTTTCTGTAGGGATGTAGGCAGAAATTTGAAAAAATCCATTTTTTATTTAATATCAAGTATGCTTTTGATGCGCCCTTGCTACGTTGCAAAATTTTTGCGTCTTTCTTTATTTATTTATTGTTTTATCTGGTATATTTTCATGGTAGAATCATTTTGAACGTAAATATTTTTTTTCATGCACCTGAATACACAAAAGCTTGAAAGCATCTATATAATATAAAAAATGCGGATGAATATTTTCATCAGAGGTCAAATTGATCGTTGATGAATTAACACTTGAGCGAACATTTATTAACTTGTTAGGAATCCTGTATATTTGTAGTGATAGTTGAAAAAAAAAAAAAAAAAGGTAATTTGATGAACGAAATTTAGTTCATTTTAATTGGCGATAGTATGTAGGAAATTGAATATTAAAACGTCGATGAAAGTCAGTCCGTGCATACGAACAAAAAAAAATATAAATTTATTGCTTGAAATCTATCTGTTGAATTGAATTTATTAATGACTAGATGAGTGAGCATATCATTACAATTGAGAGCCAGAAAAAAATTATCAAGTGGAAGAAATAAAGAACCCGAACATGCATGCGGCAAAATCAAGTTTATAGATATATGTGTAACGTAAAATTACAATTTCAAATTTTTCGTGAGAGCAAAAAAATGTATAAATGTAATTAATAGTAATTATTTTTTATTACCTATTTCAATAAACGAGAGATTTTTTTTTTATTTTTAATTAAATTGTTTTGTTTTAATCTTTTACCAGCAGATTCGGAGCACGTCAATTATGGCCATTTCCATCGGGATCATTTTTATCGCACTGGCATCGATCGCCCACACGTTGCCGACTCCAATTAAAATTGGTAAGTCGAGTCATCAAAATTTTATAACTATGAGGAGTTTTTTTTTTTGGCTTATGAAAAAAAAATTAACGTTCATCAATTTAACTTTGTTTAAATAACGTCCTCGCATATTCAAAGTTGTAATTTCCCACTACACCGGAATATTTAACTTTTTTAATATTTCTTATAAACTCACATATAGAGAGTCCAAGTGGAGAGATGCGGCACTATTCCTAGCTCAAGTATAAATTTTTAAATAAGTGGTATATTAATAATAATGGTTGTACTAAATATTTTCTCTTAAAAATGTCGAAGCAATAAATATTTAGTCGCGAGCAAACGAAACTTACTACTCGCCGATCGATAAAAGTAAATTGAACTGAAAATAATGTGATGTAACTCAAGTTACAGAGTAAAAAAAATTTTATTTTCAAAGAAGACTTTGACAGCGAAATCTTATCCCCGGGCGTTAAAAAATTATCATAATAGGTATCGTTTCTTTTTTTAGCTTCGAACCATAAAAAATTTGTTTTTATGTACAAGCTGTGATATAATTTCTGTTTGCATTTCTTTCAATCTTTAATTTTTAACGAATGACCCGGTAACTTTTTTTTATTTTTACTCCCCCCTCCCCCATTTCGCCCGAAAAAAAATTTACGGCATTTGGTAATTTGTCTTACTTTCTTTAAATAGAAGCAAAAAGTAGATCTGAGAGCCAGGATCAAAAAATCCTCCCCTAAATTTTAGTAGACATTAAAAAAAAAAAAAGAGTAAAATATTTTTAATAAATACGGCATGTGGAAGAATACTAGAACCTTAACGTTACCGATATTTAATATGACAAACGAATAAATAGAACAAACGAACATGAAAGACAATATAAAATATATATAATATAGAAATTCCTTTGACATATAAAAGAAATACATATATTGCTCATACATATCTGTTTTATAACTGTATATTATATAAAAACATTATTCAAGGTATGCATATAACATAACCATTCAGCATTTACAAATATAAATTTTTCTCCCAGGTAAAATGCTCTTAGCATATAGTAAATATTGTGAAACATCTTCTGGAACTTTTTTAACATACAAAATACTTAAATTCATATCTGCATTGCCCAAGATGCTGCGGCCGCCTTTGCTGTGTCATAAAAATAAAGAACAATATTTTTTAAGCTTTGAATATTGTTAGATGACCATAAAAGATTTAAACGCGAAAGCCCGGAAAAAATTAATAAATTCTATAGACATTTACTAAGTTTCTGAGGTCTCAAATATGTGAAGTTTTTTTTTAATGATATTCAAAGTAAATTTTAAAAAAATTTCATTATTTGCGGGCTAAACTGGGTACCCCTAAATAAGATGAATGAAAAAAATTTGTAGATACTAAATAATTTTTCTAGTAAGGACTTTACATAAAGAAAAAGTACATTTCACATAATTCGCGTGCTTAAAGATAAAAGGGCTTATAACAATTTATGCGCCCTTTTACCTTTGCAAAGGTAAAAGGGCGTATGTCTTTAATTATACGCCCTTTTACTTTTAAGAATTCGAAATTTTGGCAATCTAAAGGTGAAAGCTCACAAAAGAACATATTCGTAGTTTAAGAATTCGTAGTTTAAACAAACACTCGCTTTTTATTTTAAGAAATAGTTATTATAAAATTTATTTTTTTCATTACTTAATTTTTATGTAATTTATTTTTAATTGATTTATTTTCTATTTGTTTATATCAAACTTTGTATATAAGGCTGTTATTTTAGTATAACTTGTCTTGTGAAACTATTATTTAACATTCGATATAAAAAATACACTATTTTTTATGCGCCCTTTTACCTTTAAGTAGTACTTTTCTTAAAGGTGAAAGGGCGTATGTCTTGAGATACGCCCTTTCAGCTTTAGGATACCAACTTTTTTTTTTCACAGATTTTTACGTTTCAGACAATTTCAAACCGAATGGCAAAAAAAAATTTTTTTATACACGCTTTCACCACAAATCCCTATTAACCCTTAGCTATAAGCCCTTTTACCTTTAAGCACGCGAATTATTGGACACAAAGGATAAAAAAAAAATTTTTTAATACTTTTTATTGTGAAACAAGTCATTAACATTTTTCGACGGACACTCGATTTTAAAAAAAATTTAACAGAAGAAAAATTCAAAAATACTCAATTATGTTTTTTTTTATAAAATTTTGGAGGTCCTCCGCTTTGCCTCATCCCCTTCCCTGTATTTAAAGCCAAAAAATTAAAATGCTGAAGAAGAAAAAACAACTTAGAAAAAAATTGAGGATTTTACCGATAATTGCCACATGGAAATATGATTACTCGAGAAGAGAATTTATTCAGTCAATAACTGAACGCCAAAGGCGTATTTGAAATGAAAAAAAATAATAACATAAAAGGAGGGTAAAAATATAAAAAAAATGGTATACTCTTTGTGATCGTAATGAGAATCATCAATTGGTTAAATTACAGTCTATATACAATGAGCACAACATACAACTTTCAACACCCTTGGGCACTTTATTCCTACCGGCTATGATGCTTTTTTGAATGAATGGATGGAGAGATGGATGATAGATAGATAGATAGCTCGTTCTATATTCGTTTGTTCATAACTTTGTTTCGGTCCGCTATTAAAATTCCAGACGACTCCAAGCTTAACGATGTGCTGCGACAAAACTTGACTTTACGCCAGTATTGCTAGCTGCTGTGCGAGGACAGATAATAGTTATTATAAGTTTAATTAATCCACCACAGCGACAGTTTTCGCGTAAGAAACCCTTCGGAATAAATACTCGTACTTGTATAACTTATTTTGTAACTTTATTTAGACTTATACGATGATGCTGTCGCTGGTATTGGGATATTAAATAGAGTCGTGTGTGTGGGACAGTGTGTGGGTGTGTGTGAGAGACTGGGGTTGATTGATACTGTAGTGGTGGCGCTGTTGTAAACTAAGGAAAGGCCAACTGTCGAGCAGCAAACTAATAACGCAGCCACCCAATCCTTGAGAGCCCATACAATAATTATCGCAGCGGACCAATTTCTCTAACGTCAATATTACGGAAGCCTCTTAATGAGAAATCATGTCAAGCTTGAAAATCAAACTTAATCACTGCTATGACTCCTCAATAATTGCTACAACATTTATTCGATTATTCTCATCATTAATATCAAAAATCCTCGGGGTAAATTAATACGCAAAAATTTATATTCTATTGGAAAAAATTTTTCGTTAAATAAAATAAAATAAATAATTAGTTGTCAAGTTTATTAATTAACTCACGCTTATTTCTCATTACTATTAATATTTTTTTTTCACCGGTTGAATAGTTGTTCAGTATTTTACAGCCGTGGGAGCATTGATTTTTTATCGTACTCCTAATGAAAAAGTAATTGAAACGATATTCACCCTGAAATATTTAAAAATTTCATTTTGTCAGCTTTTAGCACCGGAAGTATTTTTTCCCGCCACTATGCATTTTTTAGTGACTATCGATTCATTGCAATGAGAGCTGTACTAAAAAATTTATTGAATTTATTACAAATTCTATTAAAATTTGAAGCTATTTTATACAACTGTAAAAAGTTATATAACATTGACAATAAAGTTCCAAACCACGATTTTAACGGTAAAATATTTAATCGTACCATTAATTGAAGAAAAACATTTAAACAATCCATTTAAATCCATAAATTCATTTTATTTTTCTTCACCTTTCCTCTGTATTTAGAATTATCGGTCTTATTTACGGTTACTACGAAACTTAAAATTTATATTTTTCATATTTATCGAGTTGGTTAAAATTTATTTCTCTTTGTAAGTCTATTTATCTCTGGTGTATATAAATTGTTGGCTAGATCCAATGTATCAAGAAAGTCTTTTGATGTTTGATATCGTTAAAAAAATCAAGTTTTACGGAAACGACAGTAAAACTCGTTACAAATAAACTTACATTTAATATATTTCTCAACTTCATTTTGTCATCATATATATAAAAAGAACCACCGATATATATATATAGATATATATTTTATTATAGTTTTATTCTCTCTTAACTTAACTTTTTTTTTTGTCTTCTCGCTATTTTATTTCCCGTTATGCACGTGGCCACGTCTTACCAACACATTATTATTATTAAACTTTACAAAAGTCTCCTTTGTCCAAAGCGTAATGCAACTTTATGGATGGTTACTCTATTTTAAAATGAAAACTTTCTCAGCTTTAAATTTAGCTGAATATATATTATGTATATATATAGTAGCTATTTCTTATACTTTAATAATATTTTGTCAACTTATTATTTATTGTGCTATTTAACCCTCACAACACCGAAATTTCCAATTAAGAAAACACAAATCCGATATTACCTTCATTAATTAAAACTTGTAATAAACTTTTAATTTGAATAATAATAATGACAGTAAAAAAATAATGACTATTAAAAAATTTTAAATTTAAACAACACAATGCATTGACGTACTCTCGTTATTTTTAAATCGTCGATACAATGTCAATTAATCCGTTCTTTCAATTCACTAAGTATTAAAAGTATTATGCAAATTTTTATATGAAAAAGATTATTATTTTAAAATAGTAAAAAAACTAAATTTAATTGCTACAAAATTTGCAATTTAAATTTTATATAGATATATATGTGGAATATTGGCAGTTTATTAATATGTAGAAGAGAGCGAATGAAATGGGGGCGCTACGGAAAAAATGAACTTTTGTGATCTTGATTACTCTGAATCTTTTACCTTTGACTTGTATTGAAACAAAGTGAGCAAAATTTTAATTTGCTATAATAAAATTTTTTTTTTCATTTCCGAGCGAATTAAAGTACAGTGCCACTGTAAGTTGAAGTGTTTTAATTTAAAATACTTAAGTGCTTTATAGCCATGTAAATTGTTGTCACATACACTGCAAAAAGAGCGGTGTTTAAGATGGACTCAAAATGAAATTACGCCATTATAATGGTTTATAATAAAAAACACAAAAAATGTCAGTTCTTTATGAAAATTAATAAGAAATATCATTTATTAACAAGTGAATTGTTTATTTTCCTAGAATTTCTCTAGGCTGAGTCTAAGATTTCTCTAGGATTCAGAGAAAACCTATGATATCACTTCCACATCAAAGTGAACGAACATAATTTTTTTTTCCTAACACCGTTCCCCGAGTATGGATTGTTTACGTGCTGAGTGTGTATTTTCTATGGAAGCTTCAAACAAATCTTCTGAAATATCGCTGGCACATAAAAGTAAAGGACAAAAATTTTTCTAAGTTTTCCCTCCGGTGACTCGAACAGAATGGCATCCTAGGACCTCAAAACGTCGACATCAGATGAAAACTCGATTTTCGAAAATCGGGGTGAAAACAATAACTTCCGGAAATTTTTGAAAATCATCGATTTTCTAAGCGGGAAGTTAAAAAGAATTTTTTTTTAATTTCACGCCATTTAAAAAAAGAATTTTCGTCACAAAAATTCTTGAGTTTCCTATTTTGCCCTTAGTGCCCATATATATTTGATTTTAAAATAGAATAAGTGAGAAAAGTAGTGATATAGCACAACTAATCGAGCTACTAGTCTGGATCATTAAATACGAGGCGAGTAGTATCTCGACAGCAAGTACGATCGAATCTTGGCAACAACAGACAGGAGAAAAGACGAGACAGATTCAATGTTATCTATAAAGACGTGCGGGTAAGAGAAAACACGAGTTATCGTTGCCTGGGCGACACGCTGATGTCGTAGAACAAGAACTACATCGACGCGCCAAGAATTTATATTTTCTGTATAACAAGAAATGAAATGCCTCTCTTATACATGTACCCGTTATCTCCTCTATTAATATCAATTTAGATAATAAAAATAAGCACGCAAATTTATCACAAAAAAAAGAAGTAAACACCAGTAAAAATAATTTTAAAATTATAATTGGCTATTAAATGCATGAAATCTTATTTCGAAGGGCATTTTATTTTTGTCGATAATGCTCTCCAGTAAAGATAGCTAGCTACATATAAATATATATGTACTGTCATCATTTTATAAAACAATTTATGTATACGTGAAAAAATATAACGCTGGCGTGTGTCCCCGTGACTCGACAATTTCCCGAGTGACTCGTTATCGCGTGTACGAGAGGTCACGTAGAGAGTTACGAGAGTTTTCATTATTTCTCACACTGTTTCATGTTTCTATCATGTTTTTTAGTCGAGATAAAATTTAAAACAAAAGTCTAGATAATACTTTTTTTAACCGGTACACATTTTTTTTTTCTCACACGACAATAAATAATTGCACTTCCAAGTCTTATTATAAAAAATTGGAGCAGCATGACCGGAAATTATCTTCATTATAATGTTCTAGAAAATTATTGATCACTCAAAAAAATTCAACGCCTGTGAAATGCTCGAAGAAATTTTAAAATTATATCGAGCATTCCAGAAAATTGTAAAACCTTCGGGAAAATAAAAAATTAATTTAAAAAAAGAAAATACTGAAGCGGGTCAGAATACTCGTTAACTATTTATAGGGCAGAGTCGGGTAACATGGGGCCGCTAAAAAAAAAACACTTTTCAGATCCTCTATATACAAAATCTTCTACTAGTCTCTTTTATTTAAAGACCATACAAAAAATTTTCAATTTCTATAAAAAGCTTTTTTTATTTTCGTACAAAATGGGGCTGCTTTAAAAAAATAATTTTTAAAAATAAATTTCTGGTAAACGAAAATTTCAAACGATTTTGAAAACCTCTTTCTCATAAATAAAAACTTAAATTATTAAATTGAATAATAGCAATAAATATATGTTAATGTTTACTTGGAAAGTATATTGTTGTTTTATTTAATGTGTAAAAAAGAAATGTTACAAAATATGTGGAGCTTTTTCATTTTTAACTCGTCAGTTAACTGAAGGACTCGTTTGTCTGATAAGACTCTGTAACAATAAATTACACTAGACGTTTCTTGGCACGTATAAAAAGAGCAAGAAAAAAAAACGTGAGAATAATACATGATACTTTTTCCCTTACCAGCAACTATTTCTATCCTACTTAGTAATAAAACATTTCTATCCCGTCATTTTAATAATTGTTGTTCAAAGTTATTGTTTGTAGTAACAAGTTACTACTGACTGTGACCCATAATATATGACTGTCTATCTATCTATTTACGTTCTGTACGTCGACAACTACAAAGCCTTTGCTCATTTAGTTACACAACAATGTGCAGAGAATAGGATCAAGGATTAGTTCCTATCGTAGAGAGCAAAGCTTGAGTATCAAGCTTCGTAGTGAGCGAATGATAATAATCACGAGGATGATAGGCATGAGTATTTCAATAGCTAAAAGCCAATGGAACATAATTCAGTATTATACAAACAGCGAAACTATGACAAACCACAGCGGCCGTGCTGTGACAGGACGGTTAACGATTGCAATAGACCAACGTATGTCCACATATATATATATGTGTATATATTTATCCATGGTAGAGTGAGTGAGTGGTATTGTGCATCCACGTTGTACACAGATGACTAAAATGTTTGACATGACTGTGTCCAAAACCCGGAAAAAGCTTCCCGACCACTCACATGACTATACACTGCGGACCTCTGCCCACATATGCTAAAATCAATAACAATTGTTATTTCTATATATGGACACTTGGATTTTATATCTATGACCATCATTAAATCATCGAAAACCATTCATGCACCATATAAAATTATAAATTCAAACTTTCGCGCTTAAATTTATTTTTAAATTATAATTTTTATTTATTTTACACTCTCTAAAAACGAATTAGTGAAAATCACGTGGCAATCACTATTTACCAATGAATAGTCACTTCACGGAAAGAAAATTACAGGGAGTATTCCTATGCATTATAGGAATAGTTCCTATAATGGTATAGGAATTATACCCATACTATTATAGGAATGCTTCCTATATATTATAGGAACCACCCCTATACCATTATGGGAACCATTCCTATACTATTATAGGAACTATTCCTATAATAGTATAGGAACCATTCCTATAATATTATAGGAACTATTCCTATAATAGTATAGGAACTATTCCTATAATATTATAGGAACTATTCCTATAATATTATAGGAACTATTCTTATAATTATAGGAACCATTTCTATAACATTATGAAAATGGGAAATAGCTCCTATAATTGTAGGAATGGTTCTTATAATTCATGGGAATGGTTCCTATAATATTATAGGAACCATTCTTATAATAGTATAGTAACCATTCCTATACTATTATAGGAACTATTCCTATAATAGTATAGTAATCATTCCTATACTATTATAGGAACTATTCCTATAATAGTATAGGAACCACTCCTATACCATTATAGGAACCACTCCTATACCATTATAGGAACTATTCCTATAATAGTATAGGAACCACTCCTATACCATTATAGGAACCATTCCTATAATAGTATAGGAACCATTCCTATAATATTATAGGAACCATTCCTATAATATTATAGGAACCATTCCCATAAATTATAGGAACCATTCCTATAATTATAGGAACTATTCCCATAATGGTATAGGTATCATTCCCATAATTATAGGAACTATTCCTATAATTATGGGTAATATTCCTATATCTATAGGACGTGTCCCCATAATTTATGGTCGTCATTCCTATACTGGTATAGGATGAAATTTCACAAAAGTATAGGAACCATTTCCATAATTTTCTTTCCGTGTTATTGCCAGTGACAAGTATACCACTATTTTAATTAGTGACATACTTTTCACTAGTAAACAGTGAATGCTCACTATTTTCAGTATTTCAAATTTAAGAGAGACCTGCAGTTCTCAAATCCTACAGTGAACCGAAATGTTCATTATTTTTTTAATGCAAACTAAAACTTGCCCAGATAACTTTTGATAAAAAGATAGAGAGTATCCTAAATTTTTTAAGTTTTCTGTTACCCGATTTTCTAGGTACTTATTTGGCACCCAACAAATTTTAGGAAAAAAGTTTCTATTATTCGAAATAAATTTTATTGAAATGAAAAAAAAAAAAAAAATTGGCATTTTTTTGGAGTTTGGAGAAATAAATTTAATTTCTCTGCTACTTCCAATAATAATAAGTTCAATATTTTAAAATAAATTAATCTTTAATTGAAAACAAGAAACGGACATTTAAATGAGGTTATGTTCCTATCTTACTAAAAACAAACCTTGAAAGCCTTAAATATTCGTAACCATGTTTGACATTAAATAAAAATACTCGATGCAAACGCCCGATTACCTCTAATAATTCATGAGATTAGCCATTATCGGAACCAGCTCTAGTT
Organism: Microplitis manilae; assembly: GCA_030273425.1. Classification (NCBI taxonomy): domain Eukaryota; kingdom Metazoa; phylum Arthropoda; class Insecta; order Hymenoptera; family Braconidae; genus Microplitis; species Microplitis manilae. The sequence continues at coordinate 4,113,369 of CP092726.1, forward strand.
ACCCTGTGACTTTGATCTTGTAACTACTGCTGCAGTTACTGTGGTCTTAGTACCAATCAAATAATTACTATCAAAGCACTCAGAGTATTAATCAAGTATTAATACGTCAAAACTAATCCAGGTCCATTCGTGGGGTTGAAATTATCTCAGTCGTTATTACTAATCATTTTTAATATCTACTGTTAATTAATAATTGTTTGCTTATGTATGCATACATAAATTGACGTATAAATACTAGGAGTGAATATAATATATTCAAAGAGACATTGTGCACGATAGTGTGGAGAATTTACTCAAGAGAAACAGGCAAATTGGCTAACATCACTCCCTTGAGATGTGTCAGGGATACCGACTAATATACTACATACGGCATACGGAACCTAATTTCGTATTCCGCTTTGCTTTACTTGACAAACCAACCTGATAGAATATAATCCTTATTAACAATAATTCAATGAACGGATCTCCAACGCACAGCTTTCCTCAAGATGAGCGTCCGTATGGAATATCCATTACTATATTATCTATGGGGGCTTCAAGTTCTAAAGATTAAAATTATATACTGTAATAAATTTTTTAAATTAACCCGAAGTGACTATACCCGTATGAAAAAACAATATATATTTAAAATATATAAAATCATATATGTTTGCAACAAAAAAATATATGATATATTATATTGTATATTATAAAAAATCATATAGAGATTTTCGCCGATTTAATATGAAATTATATACAGTAGTAAATATATGTATTCCATATGTGTAACTTATATGTTTTTCATAGTAAGCCATATATACATTTATATCTGCCCGTATCTTCTCGATGACGATTACTAAAAAAATAAATTTTTCTCGGGACTTTTTGGGTTTTTCCTAATAGAGGACATCATAATGAACAAAAAAAGTAAATGTTGTGATGGGTTATTCCCAACAGGAGCAAAGTTAGGGGCTACTCTTCAAAAAATACATAGACAATGTCATCTGCCCGCATCTGCCTGCATCTGCCCGTATCTGCCCGATGACGATTACTATAAAAATAAATTTTTCTCGGGACTTTTTTGGGTTTTTCCTAATAGAGGACATCATAATGAACAACAAAAGTAAATGTTGTGATGGGTTATTCCCAACAGGAGCAAAGTTAGGGGTTACTCTTCAAAAAATACATAGACAATGTCATCTGCCCGCATCTGCCTGCATCTGCCCGTATCTGCCCGATGACGATTACTATAAAAATAAATTTTTCTCGGGACTTTTTTGGGTTTTTCCTAATAGAGGACATCATAATGAACAAAAAAAGTAAATGTTGTGATGGGTTATTCCCAACAGGAGCAAAGTTAGGGGCTACTCTTCAAAAAATACATAGACAATGTCATCTGCCCGCATCTGCCTGCATCTGCCCGTATCTGCCCGCATCTGCCCGTATCTGCCCGATGACAATTACTATAAAAATAAATTTTTCTCGGGACTTTTTTGGGTTTTTCCTAATAGAGGACATCGTAATAACCGAAAAACGTTGCTGGCGTGATGAGTTGTTCCCAACAGGAGCAAAGTTGCAAGCTACTCTTCATAGAGAATCATCTTCACCCATGTCCACCCATCTCCACCCATCCTAATTTATCCTAATATGAGTCTCAACTCAAAAAGAGAATCAAGAGATAATCTACATATATTTTCTGATATTTATCATATATTTTTACATATATTTCAACCATATATGTTCTTTTCATACGAGCGGGGGCTTCAAGTTTTAAAGATTAAAATTAAATACTGTAATGAATTTTTTAAATTAACCCGGAGTGAATGTAGACTGGATGATTTTTTATTTATTGGATCTTCTCGAAGTTAATTTCACTCCGAAGAAAATGTCGGAAAACAGTGATTATAAAAAAACTCCGCAGAATGAAATCGTAGTAAAAACTCGCGGGGTAGAATACTAATACATAGCGAGATTAGATCTTTTATACTTTGACCGCATGCAGAGTGATTTTTTTTTTTTTAAATTCCGAGACTCAAAGTAAGGGAGAGAACCCAGATTGAAATAAAATCCGGATTAACTCCCAATTTTTTACGGCGTAAAGGAACAGCCAATAAATCAAAGTCAAGATGAGATATATATTATGTCTGTAATAAATAATAAAAATAAGTACTTTAAATAATAAATAAATAAAATCAAAGTAATCAATCTGCAGAGGCACTTTTTATTATATTTTATTTTACTTTTACAAGGAACGACACACGGTCAATTGATAATCGATCTATCAGGGTTGTCACCCCGTCTGTGTAGATATATATATATATATATATACATATATATCTTGAAAGACCAGAAAAGTTTTAGTTGGTGACATGCTAAAAGAAAAGTAGTGAGAAAAGATCGATGCACTGTCGCTGATAACTTTAAACGCAAAAAGTAATAGCAAGCGCTCGAGTGGACTTTTCCGCGATTTAAAATGCCACTAGTTGTCAAAGATCCTCCGAGGCTAAATGTTAGTTTACATCGGTATTTTATGTGTGTAATCAACAGGTTTTTAGTTATAAAATAGTGAAAAATTGATTCTAGTTTTTATTTTATTTTTTTACATCTTTTAGTTCGACTTTTCTTACTACTTTTAGTTGCCCGGCTTCTTTACTTATTGCTGTAGAGTTTCAGTCACTCGAAGACATTTTTTTGTTATGTATGTATATATGTATATGACTGGGGGATTAAGACTTAGCTCCGATTGATAAAACTTTTTCCTCAGGACGCGAAGACATAAAAATATGAATGAATATTATAAGAATAAATGCGAGGAGCTCGAAGGATCGAATAAAGAGGATTACGGGTAGATGCGGACGAGAATATAGTTTTTAAGCCAAGTAGTCGTCTGTGGAGTAAAAGAGGACCAAGAAGTCGGAGTTGTGTTGTATGCCGGGTATAGGAAGAGTATGGCGCTAAGTAAAGGGGCGAAAATGAGCGAGTAAGAAGCTCTTGACCTGGAAAATGGAGAAGAGACCATGCGGTATAATGGAAACTCACCCGTGGACTCAGATTTCTAACCACGAATAGACTTCAAACTTATTCTCGGCATTTCCGTGAAAAGCGAGTTGTATAGAATTTTTTTTTTTTCTTAATACTTTTTTTTTTTAATAAAAGATAAGTATAAAAAATGCCTCAGTGCCCTTTGAGTATCTATCGCCTTTGAGCGCTCAAAGGCCCTGGATTAATTGTGCAACAATTTATTCATAATAAACTTATTCATGTGATTAAAAATAAATCGATATTTTATTCCCAATGAAAAGTTTATGATTCATTGAACGTAAATACCTTAGAAATATCTGCAATTTTTTTTTTTTTAAATTTTATTTTCAACAAAAATGTAAATATCTCTATTTGACAATAAATAAAAGCAATTAATTGTGCGACTCCGAAGACTTTAATTGAACGAGTGTTTTTTTAATGAGAATTAAGTCCCAATAGATACTGAGTAAAAATAATTTAAAAAAAAAATTAAAACATTTATTTCAAGCTTTGCAGAAAAAAGCGTTTGTTTGGCTTCATCTCGAGCTGACTTAGCAGTCAATACAGCAATCCTTTATCCATTTCAACGGCACTTTCTTATTCATATTATATGATTCCCTGATCTTATTTAATCTCCGTTCAAGTGACAAACAATCGAAGAATTTGATTTTGGATCAAAAACACTCCCCTCCTCACATACATCTCATCTATACACACATACATATGTATATATGCTATATTATTGAAGGATTTAAATTTACTCGTTCGATAAATCCGACGATTGACATTCGACTGTATTGCACGGGAAATCCGATTAAACAGAGGATTTGGAAATGTACAGAGAGAGCATCACCTCGATTCATGGAAGCGTGAGCACGTTGATCACTCTGGAGTAGTACCCTCTAACGCCCCCTCTCGTATCTCTTCGACCACCACCCGCGTCCTTTGCACACCAACATACCCCATCAGATTTACACATATAACATTCGAACAGTTCGTCTATATAACACACATGTAATCATCGCACACGCGTTGTTTCTCTCAGCGATGTCTTTACTACAGGATAAACACAAACCGAGACCAATGTAATCTTAATCGTCCATGGTACGGAAATTGCTTGGTTTAACCCAGACAAATCGCTTGCAACTTAGTTCCCTATGGACTGTAGCACACTGTACACTATACGACTTGGTGTAGCGACGTATATACGTATATACTACTCACATATAGTCGGATCTCACTTGCTTCAAAATAGAATTCAAGCGTTCAGCGGCTTCAACTGTGCCGGGCTGTTTATGTTGGCTTACGTGGGTGTGCATTTAGATTTATGTAGGTATATATACTTGTAGGTAGCTAGATAGGTAGCTGGGATAGATGTCTATAGGCGTCAGAGTGAGACAGTATGTGTACTCTTTGAATGGTACTCTGCATCCATGTGACTCATTGTCAACCCAGTGAGAGATTCTGTGCAGACTACATTACGCAGACAACTGACGAATCCAAAGTTGAGACTTTACTTGGGATGATGCAGACTCAAGATCCAAGACTAAACTCTCATCTATAGACGAATGTATTTAACTTGCACACTAACTAGACTACGACATCCACACAAACGATGTACTTCGAGGTGGAAACCAACGCGGGCATCAAACCGCGAGTAATATGCTTTTAGTATCTCTGCTATTAAGTATTTTGTAATTTTACTTCTGTTATTTTGTGCAAGATAATTTAAGAATACGCTCTAGCTTTAAAATATACTTTATAAAATATGTAGAGAATTGTGAGTAAAATTAATGTTGTATTTGTGAGTAAAATACTAAATTATATGAAATGAAAGAGGGAATTGTTTTTTTTGGACTACACTGTAAAAAATTTTCGGAATGAACGCGGAGTGGATAATTTTTTATTTATTTAAATCCCTTGGAATGAATTTCACTTCGAGAGGAGTTTTGGAAAATATTAATCATAAAAAAAATTACTAATGCAGTAAGCTTAGGTCTTTGATATTTTGACATTTATATCGAGTACGGAAATAATTACGAGCTCCCTTTCCATATATTCACGCGAAATTATTTTTAAAAATTATAAGCAGCTGATAATAAAATTTTAACTAATATAATTCCACTGAGTCACAAACTGTCGGATGACTTACATCAACCATATCACAAAATAACACTTCATATTGTACTGAAATATAAAATATTCCCATAAAAACTATGTCACTATAGCTATTCAATAATTTAATATTTTCACTATGTATTATATATATGAAATTATAATTTAGTGAGTTACTAAAACATTTTATAAATTAAAAAGATGATATTTTAAGTTTAATTATTAATATCTGAATGAATTATTTATTGAAATAATTATGTTTCTAATTAACAGCTGTTTCTATTAAATATAAATTTATTTAAGTATTAAAACTCCAGACGGGAGTGAACGCGATTGAAATAAAATCCATGTCACTCCGAAATCACTCCGCCCATAAAAAATCCCTATTCACTCCGCATGCGGAGTAATTTTTTTAAAACTCCGGAACTCCAAGTGACGGAGTGAATTCAGATTGAAATAAAATCCGTATTCACTCCCAATTTTTTACCGTATAGTAAAGTGGAAATCATCACGGATAATTTTATTCATAAAAAAAAAAAATTATAATCGATCATATTATTAATTATAGGAATGAAGTAATTACTAAAGCTGATAATTAAAGTTATATATGTAGTTAATTATTAAAATATATATGTAAATAATACAAATATTAATTAATAAAATATCCACTGATACGATTACTGGGATTTTAATATTGAATAAATACGCTTGTTAATTATTAAATATATTTCAGATAATAATTACTTTTAATTCAATGTACTTATCGTATTAAATTTTAATTAATATAAATATACAGTAGTAACGTTTTAAATTGATGAACTTTTTTTTTTCCACGGAATAAATATTCAAAATGTTATTTACTAAAATTCGGCCGAATTGGTGGATTATTTTTACGCCACTTATTTACGCGAAAAATAAAAAAATGATAAACGAATGTCATTAAGTAATACTGACATTGTAACACATGAAATATTGATAACAAGTCCGTTTTATGTTTTGAATAACAGGAGCTATTTTCCATGATGGTGAGGAAGCAAACTACGAAGCTATGAAAAAAGCACTTACGACTATAAATGAAGAAAATGTAGCGCCGAGTTTTAAACTCGAACCGATCATAAAATGGGTAAACTCAAGCACCGACAGCTTCAAGACATCGCTTGCAGGTATAAAGTACCATAAATACTGATATACTTTCTTAAACCAATTTTTACTTTATTTTAAACAACTTTTTTATTATATGTATATATATCTCCATAAACATATATCTTGAAATTTATGTATAGCATGTCACGTATGAAATCAAATTTTTTATAGCATGTAGTCTAGTGGAAGAAGGTGTTGCCGCGATATTCGGCCCTGGTAATCCTCATACACGCAATATTGTCTCGAGTATCGCATCGAAATTTCAAATTCCTCATATTGAGTATTCATTCCGGCGTATGGACGACGTTAAAGATTCTTATAATACCGTTCGTGCTTATCCTGACAGCGAAAAAATTTCCGATGTAAAATAAAATAATTATTAGCCAGTATTTTGACTGTAAAAAATTTTAAAAAATAATAGACAAAAAATGTATCTAGGCATTGGCTGTCATGCTGGACGCTATGAGCTGGACGCAGTACACGATTTTATACGAAACAGACGAAGGATTGTCACGACTGCAGAAACTTTTGTGGAAACACGGGCCCAAAGACTCGCCAGTGACAGTCCGTCAAATGAAACCGACGTACGAAAAATATTCAAGTGAACCAAACTACCGGCCGCTGTTGAAAGAAGTCGAAAAATCGACGGACTTCAATGTCATTATTGATGCTGATCCAGTACATTTTACTACCATTGTTAAACAAATGCACGAAGTTAAATTACTGCGTGACTATTATAATTATTTCATTACGTCACTGGTAATTATGATAGTATGATAATTATTATAATCACAGTTATAATTATTATTGTACATAGTAATTTTCATATTCATTCAAATTATCCATTGTTTACGTTTTTTTTTTTTAGCATATAGCAAAGGAAGAAATGCTTCCGGCACTCAATGGGACGGAAGCCAATGTCACAGCAATACAAATAATTGCGGACGAATCATATGAATTACTGACGGTAATTTTAAGCTCGTTACAATTTTTTTTGTATTTTACTATGCTTAATTTCCCGCTAAATTCATTTTACAAAACGAAATTGAGGCTCAGATAAATTTTTCCAGTACACGAGAAAAAAATGGGCGCTGCAACAGGACAAAATCCTGTTGCAGCAACAAGATTTTTCCTGTGGAATCAACAGGATAAGGAATAAGTTTCATATACCAATTTTTTTTGTCAGTATAATAAAATTACAAAATTCGAAAAAAGATTCAAATTTTGAATGGAAATTCCAATTTAAAAAAAAAATTAACTTCGAACAAAAATTTGAATTTTTTTTCAAATTTAGAAATTTAATTATACGGACAAAAAAAAGTACATAACACTTGTTCCTTATTCTATTGATCCCACAGAAAAAATCTTGTTGCTGCAACAAGATCTTGTCCTGTTGCAGCACCTATTTTTTTTTTCCGTGTAGGGACAGGTGTCACAAAATAAAAAAAAAATATGGACCAAAATGGGTTCCCCTAAAAAAATGAATCTTGACAAAGACTTGTAATAAATAAAAGTAAATTTTATCGATCCCGAATCCATTACAAGTTTGAATTTTTTCGATATAATTAAGCGAAAATCAACTAAACAAAAATTTGTATGACTGAATTGAATCTAAACGGACTATGGTAGACCTATTTTGCCCCCTCTTCACTGTTTGTTGTGATTAGGCTGTTATCTCATATTCAAAATGATACGGTCATCATTTATTATACAAAATTATCCTATTACGCAATAAGACGATTACTAGACCCTTAAGTGTACTTAGCAATATAATAACTTAATTAGCTTTCCTACATGAGAGGGCTCAAGTGCTACTACTCCTACATGTACGTAAACAATCATCCCTTATCACTTATCCCTTTAATAATTTATTTACAGCATGTATACCAACGATACCTAATTTATCTTTATTATTATTATTATTATTATTATTATTGTCCTTTTGGCCTGTAAAAAAAATGTACCGCATTATTTGTAAACAAATTTTTAAAGATATAATCCGTGGAAATTTAATTAAAAATTTAACATTTATTCTAATTTAATTGTCATGTTTTAAAGTACGTTTGAATTATGAATAAATTTATAAAATTTAATTGTTAAAGAGATTACTAATTATTGAATATTAAATTAGTTATATATTTAATAAGAGCAACAAGTAAAAGGTAAAATTAATTGGTATCTTATTAAATTTAGGTAGAGAGTGCAGTTCTCTTTGACTCTGTTTTACTTTTCCACGAGGCACTTGAGGTCCTGCAGAAACGTTTGAAGATCAACGGTCATCAACTATTGACCATTAAGCCCGAGGCACTTTCCTGCGCGGACACGGAAACTAAATTTGAAGCAGGTCTTAATTTGACCGAGTTGATGCGCGAGGTATTTAAATATCAACCAGCTAAAAATATTCATCTTCATCTTATCTTGTTCTCCGTTTGTGCATGAGAAAAAGAAAAATAAATAAACCGCGTGAGCTACTTTGCCGACTAACGTCAAAAATGATACTCACTGATCTGATCAATACTGTAGTTTTCTTAGACTACTGAATAATAATATTAACACCAAGATAGCGCTGTTTGTATTTCATATTACAAATTTTTGAAGTCATTTTACATAATTAGCAATTTTTTTTTACGTTTCAATCATTTAAGTCATTATGGTCGCTGTAATTATATTGTCTATTCAAAATATTTTGCACATTTTTTTAAAAAATTCCACTCACAACACAGATCTTAGTTTTAATTTTAAAAAAAGACTCAAAATTTCATAGAATTTTCTGATTAAAATAAATAAATTAATATTATTTATTATTTTTTTTTGCGACCATAAAATTTTATTTTATCGATCAGCAAGAACTCATGTAAAAAAAGTTCATAACAGTGAATTTCTAAATTTGAGACAATTCTGCACTTTAGGTTTATCATTTTTGAAAATTTAAAAAAATTAGAGTAGAAAAATTTTCAACCTCCAGACCTTGTTTTTTAAAAGTTTTTATAACAAGACAAAAAACGCTCATTACTGGTTTAAAAGTCTTTTTTTTTTAAGATTTTTCAAACCAGCAAAATTTTCAAGTCGAATTTTTTTCGCTTAATTAATTAAGAAAAACCAGCCTAGAAAGTTGAAATTTATTTTTAGTCTTGAAAGTTTTCAAAGTTCAAAAAATTATCAATTCAAAGTTTGGAATTGTCTCAAATTTTTAAGCCCGGGTACAAACCTTTTTGGAAAATTTTTAGAACGAATTTTTTTTTTACATAATAAACTCAAAATATGAGAATATTTTTTATAAAATTTCCATAAACGAAGTCCTGAGTAGTCACTCTTGACCAGCCCTATCGTATATATATATCAAAAAATACAATATACTGTGCAGATATCATCGAGTGGACGTACAACAGGTTTAATGAAATTCGACGAAAATGGTGGGAGAACATTTGAAATTAAATTTCAAGAGTATCGGTTAAATAATGTATTTGAGTCGGCAACTTGGGTCGATGGTGCATTGACTGTTATGAGAACGGAAAAGGATCGAGAGCAGTCAGTATCACAAGCTATTGAGCAACGGCATTTTACTGTAACAACTAAAGTTGTAATTATTATTATTATTATTATTTACAATGATATCTACTATGAGTTCTATTTTTATTTCATTGTTGATTGAATCATGAATTTGATGGATTTTTATAAAATCTAGGGCGAGCCATGGATCATTCCAGTTCAAGATGGGTCATTGCGCGGTATACAAATCGACGATAAGAGATACGAAGGTTACGCTGTCGATTTAATTTACGAAATTGCCGAAATTTGTAAGTTCAAGTACACATTTCAACTCGTTCCTGATAAACAATTTGGCACACAAGATGAACACACTAAACAGTGGAACGGCATGATTGGGCAATTATTAAATCGAGTAATCATCTATTTTTTTATTTACACAGAATAAAATAAATTTTCGGAGCAAGAAATTTTTAACTTCCCGCTAAGAAAATTGCAAATTTTTTAAAATTCAGGAAGTTATTGGCTTCAGTCCGATTTTCGAAAATCGAATTTCTAAGAGATCTTGACGTTTTGAGGTTCTAGGAAGCTATCCTGACTAATTTCACGATGACGTCCGAGTGTATGTGTACGAGAAATTTTTTTTTGATTCATAATTCGAAAAATTTCTTGCACTGCGAAATCCTTTTTTCTGTGTAATGATGATCTTTTTTAAAAAAATACCTTAAATCATTATTTCTCTAAAGGAAGCAGATTTAGCCGTTTGTGATTTCACGATAACAAAAGAGCGTGAAAGCGTTGTTGATTTTACAATGCCATTTATGAATCTTGGTATAAGTATATTATATCTTAGTCCTGAAGATAAAGAACCCGAACTTTTTTCATTTCTATCTCCTTTTTCGGCGGATGTTTGGATTTATATGGCAACTGCTTATCTCGCTGTGTCTATGATGCTCTTCATACAAGCCAGGTACCAATAATTTTTCGCTCACTTTATTCTTTAATCAGAGTAGATCGGGGCAAAATTAATACAAGTAAAAGACAATGAACTTTGATTTTATTTGAATCAAAATTCATTCCGCCACTCGGAGTTTCGGAGTTTTGGAGTTTCAGAAAAAATCACTCCGCATACGGAGAGAATAGGGAGTTTGTCTTTTCGGCGAAGTAATTTCAAAGTAATCTGGATTTTATTTCAACCCGCAGAGATGAAATAAATAAACAGTCATCCACAAAAACTTGAAAAATATAAATTATTATATTTATTTGTTTAAACAGAATGTCACCAGCTGAATGGCAGAATCCACATCCATGCGTATCAGAGCCCGAAGAACTTGAAAATAATTTCAGTTTTAAAAATTGTCTATGGGGAACCCTAGGCTCACTTATGCAGCAGGGTTGTGACACTCCTCCAACGTAAGCCGAATATTAATTCCACATAATTGTCGTTACCATCCACACAAATAATTTTTTTTACAGAATCTTGCTGTCACAAAAAATATATCAGTGTCAGCATCACTATATTAAGTTATCGTGATAATTAATCCGAAAAGTATTATTATTGTTTTGTAATTTCTTACAAAAGCTGATAAAAAAAAAAAAAAAAAAATCAAATATATATAAATAAAACCCGGATTTTAAAACGGCAATTAGGCTATAACGAGGTAGTATATAGTGTAGAGTATAGTGTTGTGTTTACCGTACATATTTGAGACGGCGGCTTGCCACTTGTTAACGCCTCGGCACGGGCGCTAACTCTTTACTTCCATTCTTTTGTACCAACTGCTATATCTACTGCCATATATATACTCATACTCTACACTTCTCTTTACTGTTGACTACGACAGTGACGGTGTAAGCGACGGCGCAACGCGTGTTTGCTGAATATATATATATATATATATATATATATATATATATATATATATATTAGTGACCCTATACGTTTCGCACCCACCCCCGCACACGCACACAGACACGCAGTGTTTATATTGTCGTTAATCGTAAACTTCCATGCACACATACTGCGACAAAAAAAACAAACCTGTAGACTCGTTTGCATACAACCTTTACCCCTTTTTGCCAATTAGCTAATTTACATATATTAATATACATATATGTGTAAGTAAGGTGGAAAAAAATATTTTTTGCATGCGGTGAGACCAAAGACATTCCGCGCAACTTTTTATACATATTTATCTTCATAATAACCCACATATATTAACACAATTTAATTATTTATTTTATTTCAATGAAATGAGTCTCTTTATAATTGTTAATTAATTAATTTTTTAAACTTTAATTTATTTAAATATATTTAAGAGCTGGATCAATACGCGCGATCGCCGGCCTCTGGTGGTTCTTTGTTTTAATTATGGTATCGTCATACATGGCGAATCTGGCGGCTTTTTTGACGGCTGTTAAAATGGGCGTGACTATAAATAATATTGAAGAACTCGCTGCACAATCAAAAATTAAATATGGGTCTTTGGGAAAGGGATCGACTGCTGCGTTTTTCCGAGTAATTTATTTATTTGTTTAAAATTGCTTGAGTGGAGATGACATATATTTAAAAGCTTAATTTAAACAGGACTCGAATGTCACGACGTACCAAAAAATGTGGCAAACAATGACGGACGCAAAGCCCAGCGTATTTGTGAGCAGCAATGCTGAGGGAGTCGATCGTGTATTGAAGGGAAAATATCTGTATGCATTTTTAATGGAATCCACGGCTATTGAGTACGCTGCCGAGAGAAACTGTAATTTAATGCAAGTCGGATCTCTATTGGACAATAAAGGATACGGAATAGCTTTACCGCCAAGTATGTAAACTTATTTACTTTGATAGAAATTTAATCTATTTTATTTTTTGTTCGATAATTTATTTTATTTTAGACTCTCCGTACCGTACAGCATTGAGCTTAGCAATATTGCAGCTTCAGGAGAAAGGGACTCTAAGAGAATTAAAAGATAAGTGGTGGTTGAAAGACAGTAAAAATTGTACCCGCAGTGAACCAGATGATGGCGCATTGACGATAGCACATGTCGGTGGTGTGTTTTTGGTTCTTGGGACTGGTATTGTTGCATCGATTATTGTTAGTATTACGGAATTTTTATGGAACATACGTAAAGTTGCTGTTGAAGAAAAAGTAAGATTTTATAAAAACTATATAACTTTAGATTTTTACCAAAAATTTTTTTAAGGAAGACCACTAGCGTGGAATTTTAAAAAAACCGAATTTTTTTTATATTTCGATAGCCTATACCTTCATAAGCAGCATTCTAAAATTTCTACGTACCATGAACCTCCAGTTATTTAACCGAATCAAAAATGTGATTTCGACATTCGACAGGCCAAAAATCATCAAATTTTCGCGCAAAATTAAAAAGTTTTTTTAAAAACTCCGCCATTTTACTATGTTTCGATTTTTTTTCTTAGCCTGAGGGTCATGGTACGGAAAATGCATTCTAGTTTAATAAACTTTTTGGTTATTTGATTCCATGCACTGCGGCCGCTATCACTGCAGCAGTGGGAGGACTTTTTTTAGCCTCAGGAGCTGAGTTTTAAATTTTATTATCCAAAAATTTTATCCCGTATTTATTACATGCCCACAAATGTATCCTTGAAACATTGAAACATTCCATGCAATAGCTTTCTTTAAAAAAATTCCCAAAAATTATATTTTTTCAGACGGTCACGTGATCCCCCTTAAATGTAGAGGAAATAAAATTTACAGAAAAATTTATGAACTGAAAGATTCCTGCTATTTTTCGCGGGTCGCAATGTCCTACTTTTCTCTCTAGATGTGTAATGTACTATTATATAATTACACTTTAATTACAGATAACTCCACAGGAAGCACTGAAGGCTGAATTAAAATTTGCAATAAATCTATCACAAGACACTAAGCCCGTCCGAGTATCTCAAAGTACAAGTAGAAGCACATCAAGTGAGGGATCATCTGGGACGAATAGATTCACAAGAGCAGCGTCAGCTGCCAAATCATTTTTGCGTCTCGATATTATTGATAAAATTGAGTCACAAAGCAAAAAAGAAAGTACTCCTACTAGCAAAAGTAATAAAATAAAAATGTAATAAACAAATTATCCAGTGTCGACTAATTATCGTGTTTACAAAATAAGCATTTCTGTTTTTTTTTCTTTTCTAAATAAATTTAATAAAATAAATAAACTCCGATAAAAATTATTTACGCGATGCCGATTGTACCAAAACCAGCCAAGTATGAAATATGTTTACCTCCAATCGAATTGCCAGATGATAAATATATGTAGCGTATTGAGTTAAATAAGAGGAAAAATAAAAAAGTGAAAGCTTCGCTGTAGGTAAAGTTAAGGGAAAATTCGTCTCAATATTTAGACTAGACTACAAAAAAACATTAACGAAGCATACCATTGGCTTAAAGGATTTTCTGACTATACCACGAAATAGATCTTTTACTTCTTTATCCCAACTAAATTGTATATATATGTATATATACTATACTAGTAACTAGTCACACAGTTGTAGGCATTTGGACGCACCCCTGGAGCTCTTGGAGACAACTTTGCGGCATCTTTGAGTCATTATTGCCATGAACAAGCCATATCAGGCATCACTAGACCCACTAGAGATGAAACTAAACTCAGCTGTGTGGCATCAGACCTCACGGATAGATAGACAAGGATCAACTGCGATACACAAAAGACAACACTGAAAGACTTACTACCAACTAGACACGGTACATGTTACCTACCAATTGTACCTGTACTTTATACATACAGATATACGACCTGTGCAGTAGTGACCGCCAGGAGCATCAAAGGAAAAGCCAAATAGTAAATCCAATCCATGGGTAAACGAATTATTCGCACCACCAAACCCCTGCGGATGTCGCGGAAATTTTTCATTTAAGTTTGTCCTCTAGCTCCACTCTGTCTATACCTTTTTTTATTTTTATTATCCTTATTCTGTCCACTGGCTAACAATATTAGCTACGCACATTTTACTCTTGTCCGGATTATTCGCTCACCCTAAATCATTGTTAATTTATACTAGTACTCCGAAATAAAATGGACGACGACTTCGTGGAATGCGCAAGAATTAATACCAGCTAGTGATAGATATTTATCAACAGGATTTTAAAGTAATAAGCACATGCGAATGATGGATTCATTTTTCAATGCCCGAGGTAATCGTTAGCTAATATATATTTTTTTAAATGTAAGAAACTAAAATTGTTTCCATCAACTATCAATCGTGATTTTGAACCCCGAAAGTTTGTACTTGAGATTAAAATGAAAAAAATGATGCATTACTTTTTCATTAATAATTTTACGAGCTTTCAAGACGGTGATAAATCGAATAGAGGGCGAAAAGGGCGAGTACGTGATAATTTTATTTCAAGGACAAAAAACCTCACAAGACGGTAAAAAATTGTAATCTATAATAACAAAGTAGAGAGCAAGAAGCGTGAGTATTTCTGTGGAAATGAAAAATTTTATCAATATTTTTCACAACACGTCATTTAAATTTTATTACCTCCTCAGACACAACACAGACACCCAATCAATCCCATCAAAGTTTTTGTACAAAATAAAATTACATATATAGCTGCAAAATACTTCAATATCTTATACGCATCGTGTCGATTGAAACTGAAAATATTTTTTTAAAAATCAAAAACTTTACCACCAAATGATAAGAAGACTTTTAACGAGCAAAACAAAAAAAATCCGCAATGAATTATTTTTTTAATCAAAATTTCAGCTCTCCAATTTGTACTGGACCTTTTCCTAATGACAACAATTAATAATAGATAAACAGAAATCCCATGTACGATTAGCGCGTAAGCTTTGCTCATTTGCGTTTGTTGATCCTTTAAATAAAAACCCGCGCATATGTGCGGTACCTCCTGGCTTGTATAATGGCCTCGGCTTCCCGGTATTTCGCCCACTCGACCACGTCATTTTCAGATAGCTATAATACGCACAATTTCTATTCATAACCGGTGAATCAATTACAATGATTCGCACTCCGCATACAAATTATTATTATTATTATTTATTGGTAAATTGATTTAAAACCTCTAATAATAGATATGATTTACTATCGTTAATCATTACTGTTATCGAATGTGTGCAGTAAAAAATTTGCGGAGTGAACGCGGAGTGGCTTTTTATTTATTTAAATTTCTCGGAGTGAATTTCACTCCGAAGTGGAGTTTTGGAAAATATTAATCATAAAAAAAATTACTAATGTAGTGAGCTTAGGTCTTTGATATTTTGACATTTATATCGAGTACGGAAATAATTACGAGCTCCCTTTCCATATATTCACGCGAAATTATTTTTAAAAATTATAAGCAGCTGATAATAAAATTTTAACAAATATAATTCCACTGAGTCACAAACTGTCGCATGACTTACATCAACCATACCACGAGATAACATTTCATATTGTACCGAAATATAAAATATTCCCATAAAAACTATGTCACTATAGCTATTCAATAATTTAATATTTTCACTATGTATTATATATATGAAATTATAATTTAGTGAGTTGCTAAAACATTTTATAAATTAAAAACATAATATTTTAAGTTTAATTATTAATATCTGAATGAATTATTTATTGAAATAATTATGTTTCTAATTAACAGCTGTTTCTATTAAATATAAATTTATTTAAGTATTAAAACTCAGGACCGGAGTGAACGCGGATTGGAATAAAATCCGCGTCACTCCGAAATCACGCCGCCCATAAAAAATCCCTATTCACTCCGCATGCGGAGTAACTTTTTTTAAAACTCCGGAACTCCAAGTGACGGAGTGAATTCAGATTGAAATAAAATCCGTATTCACTCCCGATTTTTTACAATGTAAGTGTATATCAATGCGTAAATAAAATTTTATTTTAAATACTGAATAAGACTAAGTGGTTTTTATTGACTATAACGTTTTATTATAAATATAAATATAAATTAAAAAGTATATCCTCGAGGAGTCACGCATCTTGTTATATGTATATTATATAGTCGACGTCTTGTTTGAGTCGATAACTACCGACGACGCCAGGACGACGAGGACCTAAACGACGGAGAAAAAGCGCCCTGCTGCGTCAGTCTACAGTTCTAAAAATCTAGATGTCTAATATAACATTTTTTTTCATCTCAACTTTGCATATTGTTAAACCGTCAAAGGGATTCTTTAACTCCTACACATATTTTTCTTATACAGATATATTATTCTTCTAACCACTCATGATGGAACATCACTGGCATTTTAATTTTGACAAACTTATTATATCCTAAATATGTTAATTATATATTTTTTTTAAAATTAAAAGTCAAATAATTTTTTTTAACATTAAAAAGCCAAAAAAATAAATTTATGAAATTTTTGCGTAAAAAAAAATGAACAGATCTGAGTATTGTATGAAATAGAAAAAAATCTATTTATAAAACGCATTGAAGCAAAGTAACGTACAACTTCTTCTAGTGTAAGCATGTCTTGAAATGAGGGTCGAAAGACGATTCGTCGCGCGTATCTCGGAAGTGAAACGTGAATGAAGCATGAAAGTATAAACGATAAAGGTCGTCAGACTGGACTTAATACCGTTTAAAAAAAGTTAAAAGAAACTAGCGCTAAGAAAAAGAAAGCGGGGAAAAAAAAGCCGGATGTGATAAGATCGGAAATTTCATGGATCCGTCGATAATAATGAGAGGAGGAGCTGGAGGTTGACGGCGAGGAGCTGGAGGAGGATCAAGGAGGCGGCCAGAGATATGATCGACAGAAAGAGACAGCCCACGAGCCCGCGACGTCGGCGTCATCGCCGGTGTAACTGAGAATACCCAAGTAAAGATAGAATAGTAGTCGGCACAGGCCTTAAAAGAAGTCACGAATCCTCTCCTGCTGGTAAACACGCAAAGAATTCCCGGGGCCACGGGCCTGCCATCACCGGACTTAACTCAGCTACTCGACGTCGCTGATAGTTTTGGGCTCGGCATCGCCACCACACTCTTATTTAATTTTATTTCATTTAATTTAAAACTTATATGCATTCGGGTTTAGTTCTTTCTCATCAGCATCCTCTCCTGCATGCCTTATACCTTATTCTATACTTGGCCAATCAAGCCGACCCTACATCCCACATCAGCATCAGCATCTACACAGCCAACTCTCTGGAGTATCTCACTCTCTCGCTCTCTCGTCTTCTTCTTCTCCTTTTCTTCCTTCTTTTCTCTACTCGCTAGCTCTTATCCCAAAAAGAATCGCTTCTGACTTTTGTCGGTACATTTTCCGCCGGTCTTTGAGTAATGGAAGTCGACCGAAATCAATTTCAATTCCGAAATGGCCGAGTATGGTAGTAGGACCGACGACGACAAGGTTCGCCGCTTTTTAAACACTCGCGGACCTACTACTTATTTTTTTCTTCATCCTCTTGTTTTTCTCCATTTTTTTATCATCATAATCATCATCATAATAAATACACACATTTTTTAAACATTATTAGTTCAACAAACAATTATAATTTATCCGATTTAATAATTTTACTAAATTCAAAATTTTAAATTCAGCTAAAATTCTCACGCTCCCAGCTAATATCTTTCGTAATTAATTAAAGGTCATTAAGAATTTTAAAAAAACAAAAATAATAATAATAATAAATAAATAAAATCTGTACGGAATATAAAATAAAAATACGGGATATAAATTAAAACAGATGAGTTTTATATACATTTATAAATACTAATATAGCTTTTAATTAAGAGTCAGCGATGCCGCGGTCTCGATGACGTGAACTCGAAATATCGATTTTGGACGTCCCGTGGCGATGTTAAAGGCACCGCGTTGTATGCTGACCTACTATTACTAAGTCGCCATCAGATTCTCTGTAATGCTCATGTCAGTATCCTTCGCCGGTCATCATTTTTAAAATTATCATTCGACAAGCCAATTATTCTTAAAACAATTATAAACAAACAATTTTATATTTTCTAGTCCACGAAAAATTAAACGTCATTTCTACTCCGAACAGACAACGTCACTCGGAAACTCTAGAACTAATCCAATCCCTTGATCCACCATCACAGACACACACCTTTGAAGAAATAATTTTAGGATTGCCTGCGGTTGATTGATCACAGAACGAACAAACATTACTATTCCATTGGTCCCTCACTTTTTTTATTCCTACTTGATATTATTTTTAAAAAATGTTTTCAGTCCATTATACCGATACGCGATCGATCTTCACCTCTTTGTCATCATGACACACATTGTCCTTGACAAATATCTATCATCTTAAATTTTTTATCCGGACATGCCATGATTTAGAATTTAATTTAATATTTTTATTTAAATAAAATAAGACGAATAAATTAATAATAAAAAAAAAATTAGGTAGGTACATAAAGTGTATGGGCACAGTAAACTTTAGTTGCATAAAAGCGTCCACAAGTGGGGTAGTGAGCCGGACGAAAAGTATGAGAATAAAAAAGTATTAAAAAAAAACGCGAAAAAAAAGTTAAAAAGAAATAATATGAGAAGGATGCAGCCATAAGCGTATACAAAGTGGTGAGAAGAAAGAGTCGGGGCGGCAAAGTTCAAAGCGCTGGTGACATGTGACCAGCATTGTGAACCAAAGCTCTCTATACTATGCCTTTATATGCTTTTCTATTACGGCAACGAATAAGCAGCAGCAAACTCTGCTCTGCTCTGCTCTGCTGCTTTGTGCTGGCGCCCGCCGTTGCCCCTTCACCCTCACCTGCTTCGTCCAACACACAACTACCCGCGTACACATACTCCCACATTATTATTTACATTTACACAAACATCCATATATATGTATATACTTAGATATAAAATATAAAATACTTATAAGCCCTTTTATATCGCTCGGAACATAAAACCTTTAAATGCAAAATTTCACCAATTAACATCCAAATTTAGCGGTTTTAAATTATTACACGTATTAATTTTATTAATGAACTTGATTAATAATCAATAAAAAATAAAATAAACATTGGTGTGTATGTGTGTACATTATAGAGGATGAAATTAATTATCTGGCGCCAGGTCGTCCAATTAAATTGAAAACTGGCAAAAAAATAAATAAAAGTTTGAATATAACCGTCGAAATGCTTCGGAGCAGCTAATTTTGATGGTTTAACTGTCGAGGATATTGAATACATGTAACACACTCTGTAGAGTATAGTTTTAAGAAGTGGTCCCGGTGCGCGGATTATTATCCGGCAAAACTCACAAAACCAAACCGAACCGAGACTTACATTAATACCCGATCTGAATAGATGTAAGCAGACAGCACCCAGGAAACCAGCAACCACCGTCCAGAATCCAGCTCTCTTGAATCCACTTGGCGCATTAAAATGAATCAAACTCCAGTACTCATACCCCGGGTCTGAGTCCTCTTTATATTGCCAGTAATAACGATAACAATAAACAAGAGGTTTATATATTATTTTTATTCATCCTCATTATATTTATTCATATTTTTTTCATTACCATTGTATTTAATTTTCGAAGTAAAAAATAACAATAATAATAACGATGATGAGTAAAAATTTTAGTAACAACGTTTGCTGATAATGTGACGATAACTCGAAGGATTAGTGGACAAATGGATTTAATAATCGTCGATTATTCTCATCATCGTTTAATTTTCCAATTCTTGCTAATGCCGTTAAAATAAGTTAAGTAGTTTTAGTATTCACCGGGGCAAATTTATAATACAATAATATTAATGTATATGATACCAACCACTGAGATTTAGTCCACATATCAGTGGCGAGTGTGTAATAGTGAGTATGCTGTACAATACAATATATAATAGTGTTGTGTTGTGTTGTGTATAGTATACAGTGTGTAGGTTTCCGCTGTGACGGCGGTAAGATGAAAAGGACGCCCTGATGTTTACATAATAGTGGTCCACCGCGATCCCCACCCTTTCTCAGCACCACCAGCACCAACTCCAGGTTATTCCTTGCCTTCCTCACGCTCTTGTTCTCTCTTTAACTCGTCGTTTTCTCAATACGCATTACCTCATTCTATCTTTACGTGAGCCATCGATTTACCACATCCACATATGTACATCCTTGTACCTATTCACACCACGTGGATGTGTAAGTCTACCCTTGGTCTCTCCCACCACTTACCAAACATCAAAAGCGCCGACCAGAGTACCGATGCACACCTGCCTCCGTCACGCGCTCGTTATATACTTCTATCATATCCTCTCTCGCTCTTATTTTTAAATTTCTCATTGCCCCCCGCTCTAATCTAACTTACAGCAAACGATATTGTTATTAATAAGAAAAAAAATTAATTATTGTGATGAAAATACTAAAAGTAGATCCAATAATAACAATAAAGACAAAGTTTTCGAAGAAGTAAAGATTAATATTATTTTGGGCGTAATTAAAAATTCTTTTTATAAAATAAATATATATATTTATGATAGTGGCGACGAGAATGACCAATAACGACCAATAGAAGATAATAAAAATAATGTCAGAAGCATCATCAGCATTTACTGGGTAGAGAGACGTTATGGATAGCGGATAGTGGATATGACGATAGGGGGTGGGGAGCGGAGTGAGTAAAGATGAAGCAAAAGAGGGGATGAAAGGTGCCGACTGCACTCTAGACTCATCCCAGTATATATATGTATGTATATATATATATAATTCTCTTGTTCACCTGGTGATGCGGCACGCGGGACAATATTAACCGCCAGAGCTTCATCCTTTTTCTCTTACATTCTTTCTTTATTCATTTCTTTCTTCATTTCTTCTTCTCGTTCAAGAGTCTTATTCGCTCACTCGCTCACTCATACTTACAATAATACTCTCATACTCTTGTAGTACTATCGTTTTATTTTTATCTACTCTTTTCTCCCCCACTTGACAGACTCACTCACTTAAACTACACACGTATATAATATAATGAAATCAACCGCGTATCGCACAGTAAGATCATCGTATACGTCCGTGAATCGTATTGCCGCAAGATTTTTTTGATGAGACCGACTTTTAGGCTTATTATGTATACATACATATAAATATATATCTATATATACATGTGGATAATAATAATATTGCCTGGTATTTTGGAGAAAGATTAATGAACATCAGCCAGCTAGAAAAGTGATGCTATCTACATCATCACGAGAATTTATTCAAAATTACCTATAGACACACGAGGTCTGGATCGATGACAGCTTTCAAAAACTTATCATATATTAATAATTAACCTTCTCATAGACTGCTATAAATTAATATATATCATTTTTTTAAATCTGCACCGCACTGATAATTAATCAAGTCTATTCAAAAAATTTATTTATTTACAGAAAATAAGGATTTCTTGGCGCTAAAAATATTTCGCATCATGAATTGAAAACAAAACTTTTTTTAGAACTAGAAAAAATTTCATACATCTAGAAAAAATTTTTTTTTTAATCATAATGCAAAAAATTTTTTGGAGCTAGTGAAAATTTTTTTTTCCGCGCAAATGATTTTTTTTTCTGTGTATTTGTTTAATTAATTTATAACAAATAATGGCGGTATAAATAATAATGATAATAATCGATGGTTAATATAGGATCGGGCATATCCGGGAATTTATACGGCGGATTGATTCATATAGACATTAAAAAAAAGTAATGATTATAATAATAAAGCAAATAAAGAAATAAAAAAGATATAAATAGTGGTACTGAATATATATAACCGGGCATTTACACTGGTATTATACATTACGAAAAAGAAATCGAGACGCCATTCGCGTCGTAAAGTCGCCACAGCATTAATGCGGCTGGTCGTTTATCCCAGATTTTATAGTTCTTACCCCGCGGCCCCGATTTAATGTAGCCCGAATGAAACGACTACTGCTCTGTCTCAGCCTCTTCTCTTACTCTACCACCAACAACAACAACAACGGCAGCAACAACGACCAACAAACAGCCACCAACTACCTTTAGAGTAGTGAGAAAGACCGAAGAAAGCAGCCGCTCTTCGAAAATTATCATCGCCGCTAAAAGTGCCGCGATGTTCGTTAACGATTCGTGGATCGTGGTTCGGATCTCAACGACGACGATTGCTGACGATTCCATACTAGTATTTAATGCGGTGGCGAGTTTCAAAGGAAACCGGAGAAAAAGATTCAATCTCCATTTGCCATTTATTTATTTTTATAAATAATAAAAATATTTAATTACCTCATTATACACCTTACAACATTATTTGAATAAAATTAAATATTCCCCTTGCTCCTTTTCGAGCGCGATCTGAATCGTTTCTTATGCTGATTAAATGATCCAGTGTTATTTAAAAATAAAAATAGCCAATCGATTTTCGAGCAACCTGGACCCTCCCCTAAACGCGTTGTATTTCACAGACGCACAAGACCGCCGATACAAGTATACCCGGGACTCATCACCTGATTGGCTGATATCTTGGAAGATTTTATTCTTCCGAGACCTCGGGCAGTCAGCTGACTTCCCCGAACAATTGAGACAACGTTATTCAAAGGCCTTCTTTCGGCCATAAGTCCGTCAGATTTCTGTTACGCTGCTGACAACTACAACTTATACATCCACCTAGTGACAAAGCTAATCAATACTCGTTTTTAAGGAAAGACGATGAATGCAGAATCAAAAAAATAGAACGTAGAAATTTTCCATCTTCTTTTTATCATTGCCGCAAATTTGTATTGACAATTAGTTGGATAAATAAAAAATCCGAATTTAAATGAATTTCTATTTACGCGCCCTTTAATAACATTTACGCGGCAAACACATGATGTATCTCCGTATGCAGCAGCCGCGGCAGCAATCATACTTCTCCTCTTTCTTCTCACCGTGTGTGCTACTAATGCGGTATGTCAAGCGTTCAGCGCCTTTAACGGCGCGCGGCGTAAAGCCGTTCTTCGTATATTATGGCAAAGGTGCCGAAACAAAAAAAATATATACCTTTTTTATTTTTAAAATAAAAATAAAACGCTAATAAGTTAAGTTAAGCCAAGGGGTTTTATTCTACTCATCTTGCATCGACATGTGCTACTCGAGCTACATTTACAGTAGTGGTAATGAGAACTTGAGATTATTACCGTTGCAACTCATAACACGAAAAAAAAAAAATTAAGTAACCATTTCATTGGTTAATTAACCAGGTAATGAGCCCCGATTGGTTAACAATAATTTACAGTGTCAACAATTGCGTGCGCGCGCGCATCCGCGGGCTTCTGCTGGCCAGTATTTAAATTTGAATTTTGAGTTATCGAATATTAAACAGAGATTTATAAATGAATATATTAAAAGTGAACTACGAACTGCGACCAGCACCTGTGCTACTGAGGCGAACTTAATGAAGATTAATGATATCAGTCCGGTAGCCACAGCAGGACCTCAGTAGGCGGTCGCTTGTTCCCATGCGGCAAAAGCCTTCATGTCATTATACGCGTATCAGTGTCCCCTTACATTATTATATTATAATACTAAAGTGTAGGACGTCCAGAGCCGTAGTACAGCGTCAGTAAAAGTAGTGTAAGGCATATAATAGTTTAAGTCGACGATTGGGTAGACGAGGATTCAAGTGTACAGTGTAGAGACTTAACACTATGTTGTATTGCTAGCTTTAGCCAGAGGCCTCGGCAAACGTGCTTATAGAGCAGGAGGACCAGGGTCGTAGCGAATCGCTGCAATCCTAAGAAGAAAGACCAGATGAGAGAGAAAATATATACATATATATATATATGTATATATTTATATAGAAAGAGGCTCAGGCTCAGGCTCAGGTTATATAGTAAGGGTACGAGTAAATATATAAGGTTTAAAAGTGTAAGAGAAAGATGAAGATAGTCTCATTGTCGTATACAAGTTGAGAGAGAAAATAAGACGGAGACTCGCGACAAGTTCACCTGCGAGCGAGTTGACTCTCTTTTGTCGGCACGCTAACACGGGTCTGTTTCGGTGCTTTGATCTTTGTCCGTGCGTCTTGATCCGCATTGACCAAAGAAAATAAATGAATATATATATATATATATATATATAGAAATTAAAATTGAAAATTAATAAATATCCTTTATGAGTCAAGTTAAATAATTAACCACAATTGTATAATTTATTTTGAAATACTTAACTATAAATAAAATTTTTAATTAACGTATATGTATAGATATTAAAATGTATAAAAATAACTGTATAGACGTGTGTACATATATATAATAACAAAAGTGTAAGCAAATTGCAGCGAGTGAAAATAAAAGGAGGTAAATTTTATTTGTAAAATGAAAAATAAATAAAATAAAGTGGAGAGAGCTGAGGATAAAATGAAAGAAGAGTCGAAGGGTGAAACGAGAGGTAAGAAGGGTAAGCAGCGACGGTCCCGTAGTAAGAAACTTTGAATAAAAGAACTGCTTCCGAAAGTGTGGCACAGACATACAAGACACTGTACTAGTACAAATACAACTGCAGTTTAGTCGGCTCTGCAGTTCTGTCTGAGCATTGTATTGCATCTTATTGTTATATTGTTGTAGCTGTGTTCATGACTACGTACAGCAGTATAGAGTACCGAGCAAGAGAGTAAGAGAGTAGAATTGGCAAGAGAGCCGCTGGATGGTGATTATACGGCTGTTAAACGTTAGTCCGAAGCCCCGAGGAGCAGAGGTGGAGTTGCCAGTGAGTAGTCGGCTGAAGGGATTTCTGTGTGAGTAGGAGTAAAATCTTCCGAAAGAAATGGACAAAATAACAATAATAATGCAGAGTAGTTCTGTATAAAGACGTTTCGTCTCGATCTTTAATATTTATATTTTTAACTTTGCTTCGTTTAACAATTAAATAGATTACTCTATTCGCGACTGATGAGAAGTTTATGCATATGATTAAAGAGCTTTTTTTCTATTATTAAGGGAAAACGCCCCCGGATCTCTTTCACAGAAAAATAAACGGGGCTTTGTTGCACTCATAGAGTAAATGAAAATTTTTCTCGGAGACGAATTAGAGTTTTTGAAAATACGAAATTTTTAACCCTCTTAAAGTTTAAAAAAACCCTAAAGTTGGTTGGCAGTCGGTTGACGTTACCCCTTAATTAAAGTGTTTTGATAATTATTTATTGGGGATAATTAATCGTTTGATAATTACGCGATATAAATACGTGTTGCATATGTCGGTTTTTTTTTTTTTTTATTTAGTTTATTTACTTTTTTTTTATGGAAACTCGGTATCTGTACTGAAGAGGTGTTAAAACCAGGAGAACAAGGAGAAAGACCGACGAAGGAGAAGGCGGCACACGGTGGCCAAAGTGCTCTGCGGCAATACAAAATACAGCAGCAGTTGAGCAGTGTGGTGCACGCTCTCGTCCGAGACGCACGTGTCGCCGGAGAAGAACATTGTGTTCTTGTATAATACCCTCATGTCCATGTGTGTTACCACGTGACTAACTACATGCGCGTGTTTATATTTTTTAGTTTTTTAAAATAGTGGATATTTAAATAGGATTTATTTTTATTTAATAATCTTGTGGATTTGCTTTTTTTTATTACTGAAATGATAGACTACTCGAGTAGCAAATAATTAACACGGCAATAAATTATTTTATTGAGTGTATATCAATAATTTAAGATAAACATTTTAACAAGAATTTAAATTTTGCTTTTTATTCTTTTAATTTATCTCAAGACCGGAAGTGCACCGGTATCCCTACCGACATGTTGCTTAATCTACAGGTAAGATTCTACTATTTATACCACTTTTTTTTATTTACTTTTACTTGAAATTTATTTTTTAAACACTAATTGATTTCTATAATGAATAGTGACGTAATGGTAAAAAGAAAAAAAACCTTTACACCTTTTTACCCCTCGCAAGTTGTTAACCTTTTTAACTCTCGTCTCTTTGACTTGCCATTTTACAACGCGCGCATCAACTACCACCAGTAGAATTAGTATTAGTAGTAGTAGTTGTAGTAATTGTTGTTGTTGTACAGCAGTATGCAGTAACATAGTGCACAGAGGCCTTTGAACCGGCGATCATCTATCACTGGCAAAAGCTTGATTTCCACTTTTGAACTATATATATAATGTTACTGCTATAT
This sequence comes from Microplitis manilae, assembly GCA_030273425.1. NCBI lineage: Eukaryota > Metazoa > Arthropoda > Insecta > Hymenoptera > Braconidae > Microplitis > Microplitis manilae. The sequence goes on from CP092726.1 coordinate 4,140,224, forward strand.
CATCCTTTTATCTCTATCTCCGCCAGTACGGAAGAATTGTGTTACATTCATAATTAGATTTCGTACTTTTTCATGTCTTGTATATCATGAATTTTTTTTTTAACGCCGTAACTTTAAATGTAACTCGAGCATCACCTTAAGCATTTTTTTCTCTTCTAAATAAACTCGAACATCAGATATGACAAAAATTTAATAACCGAAATATTTAAACCAGCAATGAGTCTAGACATTAATTAAAAAATGTTAAAATTTTTCACTCAATTTCCGCTGCGCTGTTGCGCGTGAATATTAAATTTTTTTTCCATGCATTTTTTAAACAATTTACATAGATATTGTGCATATACCGTTTAACTCAAGAAGATTGTGAGGATTTAAGAGAGGATCGCTGGGTTCATGTAAATGAGAGCGGCTTAAATGACAGTAAATTATTTTAGTCGCGAAAGATGATAAATGGAAAAATTCTTGGCTGCTATTAGACCCGTAGATGAAAGGGCCAGGGGGTGGTAAGCGGGTGAACAGACTAGAGATTGTCCAGGAAAAGTGAGGCATCAAATATCGCGTTACAGTCGAGTGGAGCTTACAGCAAACAATAACCCTTCAGTACACCAGAGTGTACAGAGCAAAGTACCGAGTACTGAGTAGAGCCAGAGTATGAGGACTAGGCCGAGGACGCATGTAAGCAGACAAACGACCAGAGCACGATGCTTCTGGCTTCGGGGCGGTGAGCCATTAGCGACACAGCGGCGAGATCAGAGACCGAGGGCGGGGTGGGAGGCGGCCTAATTACACACGGTACCGGCCGACTTCAAAGGAGCCGCCAGTTCCTCTATATTCCGTGGTTATCCCTACCTCGACACTGTAGTTAGCCCTCTCTCACTCTCTATCTCTGTTATTGTTGTTGTTGATGTTGTCTTTGTTGTTATTGTTGTTGCTGCTGTAACGAACCAATGGCGTTGCGTACCCGGTTTTCGACAACAACAATCATTTTGTTCGTTAATTTAAACTTTGGTTGTCTCGATGACTTGTCATTTAGATTTTCACTCGAAAATAATATTTATATTTATCATTAATATTTTTATGAGCTTGTGAAATTTAAGGTGACAAAAAAAAAATGATAATAAAAGTTAATAAGTTGAAACAGTTAAAATAAATAAAGCTTTTGTTGTGGCACACACGTGGCTAGGCACGCGTCGCAGACTGAAAGCGAGCACTTAATCAGTTCTGGTGAAGCTGGCGAATCGCGGGCCATGAGCTAAAGATGAAAAGGGTACATATAAAGATCCTGTGTTTATATATGTAAACATATACATATATAAGTATACCAAAGTAATAATGTATAAATAAATAATTATTGTTTCAGTACAATTTAATTTTAAACAAAAATTAAAATTTTTTGAATTTTTTTTGTTTAAAATTTATTTTCGAATTTTAGGTATTGTGTAATCCATAATTAAATACACTTAGACCCTTTGAAGTGAGACCGCAGTTTAAATAAACTATGCGACAAGTTTTATTTATTTATTTAGATTTTTTATTCACTTGCTTCCGCAAAAGTTAGAGCCACACCAGACCAGTAGTAGTATAAGTATATAGCATGCCAACCGAGTGAAGCACGCGTGAAGAATTTTCAAGACGAATTCTTAAAATAAGATTAAGAGACCTGTATATCTAGTCACACATCAAACAAACCACATTACATACTTGTTCGCGTAAATAAAAAATTTATCTGCTATAAATTGGCCATAAAAAATCTTTGATATTTATTTAATTTATCTGGCGTTGTAATTACTATTGTAAATAATTAAACGGATAAATCTGGCTCGCGAATGAAAATGGACGATTTGCATCAGATCGTGTCTCATCGTATCGAGTAACGTTATTATAGTACAGGAAAATAAAGAAGAGAAAGTATGGGTCGCTAAGAAAGGAGAGGAAAATAAGATGAAAAAAAGGTAAAAATGAGAGCCAAGAGAGGGCCATCGCGTCGTTGAACGCGGTAAAATGCGAATGAGGATAGAAGAGAAGTTAGCACGAAGACGGTGTAGGCGGCACATCAAAGGAGCACCTCGGGCGTGAACGAGAGAGCGGTCACGCGGCTCAAGTAGAGAGCGGAAGACACCGTACCGCCACCAATCCTACTATAGTAATACATATATACAATACATACATACATACATACAACTACTACACTACAAGTATTTATACTACTACACACTAGTACTAGTGTAGGATGTCAGAAATCGAATGGATGGACGAGCGAACGGCATCCGATATATTTACTCCAATGGACCAGTGAGAGCATCGTCAGCATTATTATCGGCATATCGTCGAGCCGGAGAATCCCGTCAGGATCAGTCAGTACGACAGTCACGCTCACCGAATACTCGATACGCGCATCCATGACCAACCATCAACCAACCGTGCTCTCAAGGATATATACCATTATTATATTTTGCGCATCAATCTTCTCCAATGTAATCCAGAACAATAAACATCACTGATGTATCACAATAAATATCATTATTATTATTTTGACGATTTTGAACTCGTAATCTGGTCCACTACGGGATCAAAATGCAAGATCGAAATTAAATTTCTAATTGTCATTTAAAAAAAAAAAAAAAATCCTGATAAGAATTAATTAGAAGAACAAAAAAAATGATAACGTTAGTTTTTAAAAATAAAACCGACACGCTGATGAAGAAGAGACGAGAAAGAGGAGAGCACAAGAGTGCATATACAGTGCAACTCGTATAGAAGTTAAAGCAGTCATATTTTAGCCCTTGTTAGGCGGTGCAGGGTCTTCTCTGCGGCGGGTTGTGGAAGGAGAGAAAATCTCTTTGACTCGCCGACTACGCGCCACTCGTACACAACCGCCAATACAAACTTGTATGTAGTACACGTACATATCTATACATTCACGGATTATATCTTCGCGCCATCGACTCACTTATCCTCATCCGTATCTCAACATTAATACAAATTTAATTGTATTTAATATTTTTCCATAATCATTAGCCGCTCAGTTACGGAAAAAAGTAACTCGTATCAATGCATTAAACCGATTATTTTTAATTTAAATAATTGAGTAAAAAAATATTTCACGTCAACGTTTTCTTGGCCTTAAAAGTATAAAGGAGTACGGGTTTTTGATATTTTTAATATAAATAAGTTGCTGACATCGAGACGTTTGGTCTCTTTGAAGCCGACAGTTGAGTCTAAGACGGTTCATGTTACTTATGTGCTAAACCTCTTTACTGAAAACCCCTTTTTTAATAAAAAATTTAATTATTTCGTTTTTTTTTTTCAGTTAAAAAAAATATGTACAGAGTTTATGCGCGGTTGAGTCTCTTTAATTTGAGACAAGGAAATAGTAATGAGATTGTAAGACAACATCACAACAAATGGAGAGTATGTTAATTCGAGGTTGGCATTAAACATTCCTCATCGCTCTGCGTCTTTACATTCTTCTTATACATTAAGAATATGTACACATGCATGTATCGGTACTTATTAACTTGCGTGAGCTATCATGATAGTAACAAGAGCTCATCATCATTATTGTTATGATGATGATGATGATGATGATGATCGCCGTCATCATCATCAACATCCGGTGTAACTTATCGCAAGGAATAAACTTATGAAACTGACCCGCGAATCAAATACCCACCGCAACCCACCGACTATTTTTAACTAGTTCAAGCCATTGACTTTTAAGACATACTTGTTACCACATATACCCGTTATTTTTCCTTTTATTTATTTATTTTTATTATTTAGCTATTTAGTTTTTGTGATCTTGAGTCCGAGCACCTGTTGCGTTTTTCGACTCAGAATCAACGAATAGTCTGACTCTTTGACTCTTGTTTCGGAGTAAAAAAAAAAAGACGCGTGCGTCAAGAAGCCAGCATAACATACGAAAACACGAATGGAACCTACTGACGACTACCCCGCCTGCCTGCACACACACCACACACCTAACCGCCGCTCTGTGATTTACGGCATAATAAAGAGGTTGCATAATGGTGAGCAGCCCTGAGGCTCGAGCCGCCTGCAAAGGGACTAAGTTGTTCCTTAACAAAAAAGCTCGTGCTTATATATTTAGATCAATTTATATTTCCTTTTTTTTTCTAAAAGTTATTTAATATTAATTACGACTTTCAGATTTATTGATACACCATTTTTTCCTCCTTATTTATAATTATTTTTCAGCGCGAAAACTGTCAAATTTTAAAATCGGAAAATTTATTAGTGAGCTATAAATTTTATTTTTCTCGAGAACTTGGATAATATATTTTTTTTAATTACATTGATTTTTAAAATATTTAAAAATCATCCGCGGTATTTTCCTTTTAAATATGACGTAAATTTTTAATGAAGTACCAGATAGAGAGATAATTATAAGAATAAAAATTGAAAAGTAGATTTTTTTTTTTTAATTTTCCTTGTAAGTGTGAGACGCTAATTAACTAGATAGGTAATTTTAATAATTATTTTTTTTCTCTGATTATTTAACGGGTTATTGCTGGTATATATATTTGGTATATATATATTATATATATTATAAGCCTAAGAGACGCGCGGTGTGTTGCGGGTCATTATGCTCGATCATATATCGCTTTCTCGCTCTAAAACAGAGGCTACGTCGTTCTTTAAGTTGTGTCGGCTCCTTTCATGTTGAAGCTTCTGTTTCTACGGTGTTTCCGCTGGCGGCTACTGTCCTGGAGCTCGTCGACCCTAATCGCCTTAGACGGTACAAAAGAGGAAAAAAAAGAAAATAATAATAATAATAACAATAAAAAAAAGAAAAGGTATAAGATAAGAAAAAATGAAAAGAAATAAAAAATATATCCTCAGCATCATCCCACTAAGGACCAGCTCGAGTGACTCAACAATTTAACTGTAATACGCACTTTTGTTTATGTGTTAAATCAATCTCAATAAATAACAAATAAATCGAGCTGTGCAATAAATAAATATATAAATATACGTATGAAAAAAAAATATATGATTTCGGTATAGTTTATATGATTAAAATTCACTTCCGAATTTAGCTCTAAGGGTGGAACGAAATATAATCCTCTCAAGGCTGACCCAAAGTCGCTAGAGCATAAATTTATAAAGAGATAAATTATGAGGCGAGATCATATAATGCCGGCAGATCGGATCGGCAAAAGGGAAGAGCAGAGGAGAGAGAAAAGAACAAGAAGAATAATAAGGATCCTCTCTACTCAACTCAGCTCGCGAGCAAAGCATCATCAGAGAACACAGCTACTGAATTGCCTGCTGATATCCTCGCTCTGGAATATGATGCTCGTTCCGCGAGATCTGTTGGTTGGTTACCTCTTGCTTGCTTGCTTATATTTTTATCTTTGTTCTTATTTTTCTTCAACTAATATTTTATAACTCCGTCTCATTCCCGACAGTTGGCTCAGTATCCTCGTATCTCGTTCGATGCGCTTGGCTAACTCGCCCCAGGTGCCGACAAACTCGTCCACCTCGATCTTCTTACTCAGGGCATATCCCGCGTGGCCATCAACCGGGTTTCCTCAAGATGCACAACCACAAGCATTTTATGTCGGCGCTTATTCTTAACTATATACCATAATAACAACCACCCAATATATACAACATTTACTGTCATTACATTTGGCTATTTGTCAGACGAGAATAACCCAACACAAAATACATAGCATTTAAATATACAGTGTAAAAAAAACCAGGGTAAGTCTAATCGGTGTAGGTGTTAAACTTTGCGGTGTTAAATTTCAACACTGAAAGCAAGGTTTAAAAAAACCGCTCGATGTTAAATTGATCCCATTCTTAACACCGCTTTTTTTACAGTGAATTAATCATTTAATAAATATTTATTAATCAGATATTAAATGTCGTGTATAAATTTCAGATAGCAGTGTGTCTGGTAGTACTGGCTGCATCGGTATCTGCGGAGGACAAGACCTCATCGGCACCCGACACAGTGTCGCTGTCACCGGCTCCAGCGTCTCCGATAACGCAGAGCAACACGATACAGAAGCTGAGAAAAATTCTTGAGAAGAATGATCAGGAGGAGCCACGTGAGCTCAAACGTGTATCTCTCAGTAATCGTTTCGTCACATGTAACGATGGCTCGCAAGCTGGATTTTATTATAGAAAATCCGCTTCTAAGAAATGGATTGTGTTTCTTGAAGGCGGGTGGTGTTGCTTCGATTATCAGTCATGTAGACACAGATGGGCTAATTTGAGAAATTTTATGACTTCGACCAATTGGTCAGACACTCGAGAGGGTACTACTTCTATTATTATAATTATTTTTGCTACACTGTAAAAAATCGCGAGTGAATTCACGATTACGGATTTTATTTAAATCCAGGTTCACTCCGATTCGGAGTTAATTTTACTCCAAGGAGATTAAATAAATACGCAGTCATCCACTCCGGATTTAATGCGCGTTAAGTCCGAAAATTTTTTACAGTGTAAAGTTGTGTTGATAATTTTTTTTTAATGTAAATTAAATTTTTAAAAATAAAATTATTTTTTATTTACAGTTGGAGGCATATTGTCACCAAACCCACGCGAAAATCCCCATTGGTGGAGCGTAAACCATGTGTATGTAAATTTATTTTCTGCTGCTTTGTTTTAATTTTTATAAATTTATTTTTTTGTTATGATAATTATTATATTGTGTAATTTTTTGAATAACTAGATATATACCCTACTGCACGAGTGATAGCTGGAGTGGCACTAGAAAACATATCGAGGGATTTTTTTCATTTTTGGGGGCAGAAATATTATTGCAAGTGATTCGGGACCTGATGCCACTTGGTCTTGACACCGGGACCAGTCTTATGCTCGCGGGAAGCAGCGCCGGCGGGACTGGCGTAATGTTGAATCTCGATCGCGTAAAGAATCTCATACATAAAGACTTGGGGAAGAAGAATATTGTCGTAAGGGGTATCAGCGACTCTGGATGGTTCTTAGACCGCGAGCCATACGCCCCAAATGGCGGCATGTCACCCGTGGAAACCGTTAGAATGGGCATGGAGTTATGGGACGCACGTATGCCCGATAATTGCGTCGCTCAGTATCCAGATGAGCCATGGAGATGTTTCTTTGGGTACAGATTGTACCCATCTCTCACTGGTAAATATTTTTATTTTTTATCAGTAAAAATTTCGCAGTTAGGACAAAATTTTGAATTTATTCTTTTCTCTTAAAAAATTATCGCGAATCAAACTACTGAATTAATTGTAATTGAGTTGAGTATACTTTTAATTTACACAGAAAAAGGATTTCTAAAAATATGCACATGTAGAAAATTTCGAAAACTAGAGGTGCAATTTTCTGCAATATTTTTTTTTTTAATTTATCGTTTTTGAAAAAATTAAAAAATTATTAGACGCCGCGTAATTTCAGTATCATAAAATATTTTGCATTATAAAATTTAAAAAAAATTTTTCGCGCTAAAAAATCCTTTTTATTTTGTAGGTACTACAGTCGGACCTGCTTATAAGACTATATTGCTGTCTTTTTTATAAATCAGGTATCGCGATAGTTTGAGAGAGAAACTAATAGTCTTATAAGCAGGTCCGACTGTATTAACTTTTAAATTTACTTGAAAAATTAAAAAATTTTATGGGTCGTAGCCTATATTTTATTCATTTACATTCGATACACGAAAAATTTTCTCTAATAATAAAAAAAATTGTTTTTTTTTTAATTACAGCACCATTGTTTATTTTTCAATGGCTTTTTGACAAAGCGCAAATGAAAGCTAACAATGTTGGTACGCCAATGAGTAAAGAACAATGGAATTATATCCATAAAATGGGTGATAGTTTACGTCAAACGTTTGACAATGTCACTGCAGTGTTCGCACCAAGTTGTATAAGCCACAATGTATTAACAATACGTGATTGGCAGATGGTTAAAATTGACGAAGTGTCACTACCACAAGCGTTACATTGTTGGGAAAAGAATCCTCCTCATCGTGCAAATACGTATGTTACACTTTTTTTTATTAAAAAAAATTTGGTTCGCTTTGTGGAATTAGCTTTTTTAATTAATGCTCAATTTTTTTTTTAAAGGAACAACACACAAGTAGAAACTAATCAATCTTGTGGCAAGTCAATTACGAATCCGTCATTGCGCACAAACCAGACGAAAAAAAATACGACAGTAACATCTGCTACAAGTGGAAATAATGATAATAGAAGAAACGATGATGATACAGGTGTTGATATAAAGCAAAACATAAATTTACTTGGGAGAAAAAATCGCGTTAAAATGACGATGGGTAATAACAGTAACGGTCCGATCAATGGGAGAGGTAATAAAAAAAGAAAACGCAGAAGAAAGCATAAAGATAATAAACGTCTGAGAGAGCGCAACAGAAATGGAAAAAATAGAGAGAGAAAAGATAAACGTCAAAGGAGAAAAGAAGGCAAGTATTTATTTATTTATTATTAAAGAAAAATTTTATGGAATGTTACTTCATTAATTTTTCATAAAACACAATATTTATATGTTCAAGTTAATTTGCATGAATTTTAACCCTGCAATAGTCCCGTGCTTTTTAATGTCTCGCTTCTACTACAGCGACATTCTATCATTTAAATAGTGTCCTGTGAGCAAAATTCTCATAACGGGTGCGCTGAGGTTAATAAAAAAATTTCCCTAAAAAACCCCTACTGGAATTGACTTTTTTTTCCCTACACTGTAAAAAATTGTAGCGAATTCGGAATGATTACGGACTTTAATTCACTTCGTCACTCGGAGTTCTGGAGTTAACCGGGAGTTTATTCTTTCAGCTGAGTGATTTCAGAGTAATCTAGATTTTATTTAAACCTGCATTCACTCCGATTTGGAGTTTTAATATTAAAATAAACTCCCCGGAGTAAATTTAACTCCGAGGGTATGAAATAAATAAACAGTCACCCGCTCCACATTCACTCTGCTAATTTTTTACAGTGTATGAAGTATAAAATTACAAGAAATTGATGATAACTTTATCTATTGATTTATTAACTAAATAATAAAAATTTTCAGGACGTAAACAAAATAATAATAAATATATAAGTGGTAATAATCATCGCACAATGTTGAATGACACACGACCACAACGTTCATTGTTATCGGGAGGTAACAGAAGAGAAAGAACATGCGCGGATAATAATTGTCAACATCGTCATATTGAGAGATGCACTTGGCCACAGTGTAATCACAGCTGTCCAAAGCTTCATAACCCGTTTACCGGGGAAGAAATGGATTTTATTGAGTTATTAAAGAGTTTTGGACTTGACATGAAAAGCGTTGCTAATGCACTCGGTATTGACATTCACACTCTCAATAACATGAATCACGCCGAGCTACTTAACTTATTGACGCAGCAAGCGAACTAACGCCCAAAATAATAAGACTCCTAACACCGCTAAATTAATTACATCCCCATTTATTTTTTAATGTTAATCAACATGTAATTAACGTCACAAATCATTTTTATTCTTTGATACACCGGTTATACGACCAAATCTTTATGTACATAGTGTTTCTCACTAAAAGTTTTATACTATAGATTTATATATATATAATTTATATGTATGTAGTTTATAATGTTGTACACAATTTTTTTATTATTTATTTTAATATTATAGATAATTAAGGATGAATAATGATAAAAATTTTTTTTAAGTTCTTTTTTGATGTTAAAAAAAAATTATTGATCAATGGGGTAGCGGTTTGACCGTTAAATTTTTTTAAAAATCATTTTTTAAAATAAAATATTTTGATATTTAAAATTACCATTAATCCTCAGAAATTTATATATTTTTTATATTTAATTTATTGTAATTATAATCACCATAATTATTATGAAAAAAAAACCCTACCCTATTTATAGACTGATTAAATTATCTACCTCAGCAAATAAAATTGCATTGACGTCCTTCGTACGTAAAATAAAATAATAAACCATATTCTAATATCATTTATACTTAAAATATGTAATCTAACTAATTAAGAAAATAAATAAATAAATATTAAAGTAGTCTTTGTAATTGAAAAAATTTAAGAAAACGAATATATATCTATAAAATATATCTATATATAAAATATATCTACATCTGTGTAATTTAGTAACTACCATTTATTTATTTATCATGGATCGAAAAAATATTTTTAACAAACGAACCCGAAAACTAGCATCTATTGAATTTATTTAATACTTTGTAATTTTAAAAAAAAATATATCATCAATGTTATCATGATCGTCTGTTGATAAATATAAATTAATAATATTGATATGTAAATCAGGACAGTTGTATATATACGTCATAAATAAAAAAATGTTTTTAATAAAATATTATTATTGACTACTTTTTATTTTTAATTACTGATAAGAAATTAATATATTAATATTTCAGCCGAGCAAACTTTTTTTTTATGAATATTTTTTACACAGAAAAAATAACTTCTAGAAACATTTTATTTTTTTTCTCAAAAAAATTCTAATTAAGATTTAATTCAAAATTATTTTCTTAATAAATAAATCAATAAAAATTATTCATTATCAATTGCATATTTAAATTTAAAAATAATTTTCTTGACAGGAAAATCCGAATTTATTCACAGTACTCCAAAAAAAAAAAATTAGCATACCTCGATCTGAACTCAGATTTCTCGGATTAAGAAAATGATTTTGAATAAAGTCATAAAATTTTTTACCGATTTTCAGTGTGTCCTTAAAACGCGTAACTTAAAATTTTCATCCAAGATTTAAAAAAAAAATAATCAGTTTTTTTCCCCGGTCTAATATTAATTTGAGTGTAAGTTAAGTTGTAATTTGAGCAGAGTATAAAGACAGGAAACGATATTTAATGATGTGGGGAAGAGCATTATCATCACCAGAGACTCCAGAGAGTAAATGCGAGTGAAGCTTGATGATGCATGGTAGTATAGTTAGTTAGGTATGTATCCCTCTTTACTTCATAGCATTTCATGTGTGCTTATGTCGGGGGCAATTGACGAGGAAGTAATGAGTACCTCCAAAGCGGGGGCTGTATGTGCGGTTCGTAAATCTCGATTAAACTATGACTAGCTGCTGCTGGTCATCAGTTGCACGCTCTAAACCTACTGTATTTTATTCTCTTATATTTTAAAAACAAGCTTTATTACAAAAAAAAAAATTTGTTTTCAAGCAAATTACTAATTACTCGCAATCATTTCATGATTTTAGTGAAAATTTTCATGTGAGAAGTGACAGAAAATGTTTAAAAAAATACTGATCATTATTTTAACTGTGGACGTGGGTAAGTGTTTACACTACTTTAATTTCTTTGTTTAAAATTCGGTAACTTATTTTATGTTTTTTATTTTAATTAAAATAAAATAATTAGCTCGTTCAACACAATGCGGCAAAGTATGGCTGACAGTATCGTCACTGTGGCGACCGATAGCAGCGAGTGATAAAGTAATTGACGCGGAGCTTGAAGTTAATTGGGATTTAGACTGTCAGCCGAATATCGAACCTCCTGATACTATTAAAGTCTTCAATGCCGATCCAATTCATAGTAATTTATTTTATTTTAATAGTTCATATATTTTTTCATATAAAAACGGAAGTTTAGTGATGGAAAAATAATAAAATAACAAGCGTTAGATAAAATTTATATTAATTATGATTGATATTTCAGACAAGAGCTTGCAGCCCCAATTGATACTGACACTCGCTGAACATCCGGACGGTTATTATCGTACGAATATTGAGGTCGGAAGGCCTTCTTTACCAGGTGGTTGGGATGCTACGGGAGGTGCGACTCTACCAGGACCACATTGTTTGAAACACTATGCAGCGTTATATAAAAATAATGTAATTTTAACAAGTTCGTGTTTACAAATTTGGCCAACTTGGATGTATGACCTCAGGTGTAAATTTTTTTTTCTTCAGAACATTTTTTCACCAAACGATCGCGATTAAATATTTTTAAACCCTTCAAATTCAGACCAATTCATAACAGAGTTAAAATAAATAATTAATTGATTTCAATTACCGATTTCCGAAATTTAAAATATCGAATGAACTTTTTTACTAAACTTCGAATTGCTTGTTGGGAATAAATTAATGAAGTATTTGAGATGTATGTTGATTACAAATTTAATGTATAAATTTACAGAAGGCAATTAGGAAGATTACCAATAGGAAGTCTGATGATACCTGGAACTCACAACTCAGGATGCTACAAGCACGAAGATCTAACTCGTAAAGACGCATTCCAAAGATATTTATTAACTCAAGATCGTGATGTATGGACGCAATTGGTGCACGGGATACGGTACCTAGATATCAGAGTAGGTCATTATCCCCCACCGATGCATAATGGTTCCCATAGCGCAGAAGATACTAATCATACGTCAGGTAGATTTTGGGTTAATCACGACGTAATACGCATCAATCCTCTGACTACTATTATCAGAGATGTGAGAAATTTTTTGGATGTCGCTCGCGGTGAAGTTGTTATCCTCGATTTTCATAGGTACCTACTACATCTAACAAATTTAATTACAGGTGTACAGATAACTGATACCACGAAAATCTACACTGTAAAAAATTGGGAGTGAATCCACTCCGCGATAACTCCGAATTTAATTCGCATTCACTCCGCAAATTTTTTACAGTGCAATAGATTTTAAAAGCAAAAAGGATAAATCGAATCGCTACTACCGTGATTGGATCTATAGGTCGGATCAGTTGACATGAAATTAATTAAATTTTCCAGATTTCCAATTGGATTTGAAAGCAGACCAAGTCGTCATAGACGTTTGGCGTCGATGCTTTATCGCGAATTCGGCGGGCTGATACTAAAACCTAGTCGAGGAGTTGACGGTCTCGGACCGACATTGAACGAAATTTGGAACAGCGGAAGAAGATTAATAATTTGTTACGGCGACAAACATACTGTCAATGGTAAAATAAAAGTCTATACACAAATTTTTTATTTTCATTATTGATGATTATGAGGATTTTTGAATATACTAATGAACATATTTATTTTAATTAAAAGAGTACGAGTGGCTTTGGCCGCCATTAACACAAGTCTGGGGTAACCAACAAACAACTCAGGGTCTCTTTGAATACCTAAATAGTGTGCTAATGGGCCCAGAGAGAAAGCCAAGAAATACACTGAATCCTCTTTGGGCAATAATGGCTGAGCTTACACCACGACCTTTTGATATAATATTTAATCCGAGCGGTGCTGGGCTCAGACAGATGGCAGATGCGGTAAATCGCAATCTCTCGAGTTTATTTCAAAATGAATGGTGGAAACAGACTAATATAGTTGCCACTGACTTCTTCCTCGGTAATAATCTCATTCAAGTATCCATTCAGTCTAATATTAAAAAAAGTAATATTGCTCAGTGGAGTTTTTTATAATTACTCACAATTATTAAATATTTTTATTTATTTAATTATTTATCTACGTATTTATTCATTTAAATTTATTACTTTTTAATCCGTTAAATAAATTGTAATTCAAATTTTATTAAAAATATTTTCTTTAAACAGGATGCAAAAGTTTTTGTTTTATTTTCATTTTCTCATATTTTGCTTCATATTTATATGTATAATTATAGAAATAAAGATGATATTTAGTTATGTAAATATTTTTTTATAGTCATCGTATTAAATATCTAAGTACCGAAAAAAAGATCGCATGTGTCCGAGTGATAAAGTTCAATATGTAAATAAATCAGTATATTTATTTTTATATTTATATATATACGTAATTGTGTAATGTGTGAGAAAAAAATCACGATGCGTTGTAACCAGTTTTCAATGGAACATAAAATCAAGGACTCGAATCAGTAGCTATCAAGACGTCGTACGTGAAACATTACACTGAGTCATATTTAATATATAAATAAATAATAATGACAGCTAATAACTTGCGCGTTAATGAAGAAAATTTTTATATATTTGCATGGTGGGCGTCTATTTTAGTACTGAAAATTTTTTTCAGCGTTGCTTTAGTTGGTTTTTGGAGACATTACAAAAAAGTATGTATATAAGTATGTATATAAGTTATAAATTTATTTAATCATACTAAAATTAGCCGATGTTTAATAATTTTTGAATTATTTTAAAAACGACAAATTTAAAAATTAAAATATTTCAGAAAATTGCACCTATAGTTTTTAAAATTTTCTACATGTGCATTTTTTTAGTTTTTTTTTTTGACTTAATTAAGTAGTTAAAAAAAAAATTCAAAAATTTTAAATTGTCTGCTAAGTTGAGGATCATATTTATATATTAGTGCTTTGTACGATAATTTTTTTTAATGAAATTTTTCCTAGATTTTTCTGTCACCAGAAGATGCGATGTTTGTTAAAGGCTCTAAAGTTGTGTATGACGATCCGGATGTCGAGAGATGTCGACGAGCGCATTTAAATGACTTGGAGAATATTTTACCTTGGGTGATATCCACGGCCTTATGGCTTACTACGTCTCCAGATCCCTCTACCGCGGCATTTTTAATAAAAACATTTGCTATCAGTCGTATTATTCATACTATTGTCTACGCGGTTATCGTTGTACGGCAACCGGCAAGATTTTTGGCTTTTATTATAGGATTATCTATTACTGTTTATCAAACTTTAGCAACTGTTCATTATTACTCTTAATTTAAGTAGAAAAATAATAAATTATTCATACTGTAATTGATTTTAATTTATTTTATAAGCGACCTTTTATATTTTTGCTAAGTCATGGTGATTATGTCTTTAAATATGAATAATTAAACACCTAAGCCGCGGAAACATAAAAAGTTTTTTTTTAATATTTAAAGAATCATTTCTAAGACATCCTTTTTTAAATGCTAAGATATTCTTCTATCAGTGTATCGAAAAAAAAATAATTTTTGAATCTACTTCACTTTACTCCAAATATCCTATTTGTTCCGATTTCCTCTTTATATAAAAAATTTCTAAGCAATAATTTGTAAAAAATAAAATTCTTTTACAATTTCCGTCCGAAAATAAATCACATAGCGACGATTTAAAAAATATGTCATTTTTTTTTTATTAACTCGAGAAAAAAAATTTATAAACCACTCGTGTAAAGTCTTATTGAGAAAAAAATTCAAATATATATACGATCATAAATAACATTGGTTTAAAACATATCGAAATTTCCCCTAATACAATATTACTTCTCCTAGCACAAACGTATGTATAATATATTATATATAATATACACATACATACATATAAATTTACAGACAACGAAATAAAAAAGTAGTTTAGCTGAAGATCTACGATCAGAGACGAGAGCTGCAAGTAGGGATTGAAGATAATGCTTTATATATATGTGCGGCAAAGAGGAAGACTTATATCCCGTGACTACAATAATTTTATAGAGACTAGTATAGAAAACTAATATATATATATATTATATTTCTATACATCTATACATTCAATAAAAAGTACATAGAAGAAATAAAATAGATCTATTATTACGCGGAATTCAATTTGCACTTGATCGATTTCTTTTCTATATATATTTGGTAACACGAAATTTTTTTTTTTTCAAAAAAATTTATCAGACATTAGTTGGCTAAAATAAAACTATATAAAAAAATACTGATTCCGTGAGAAGATAACTGATCCCCGTCGGCTATTTATCTTATCCGCGTACTTCTATATCTATATAGCAGAAAATGTATATATATATATATATATGTATATATACAGATAGATAGACATATATATAAATACATATATAGTCAAGTTCCGTCGAAACTAACTTTTAATATATAGTATACATTTATTGTCAGTATTGTAACAGGCAAGCAGCAGCAATATACCAAGATATATAAATATATATATAATAATTACAACTATTATTATTATTATTGTAATTATTATTATATAGAGCGAAACACCGCGTTTGAAACACGTGTTGAGTTAACGGAGTAATTTGTTGTACAATAACAAATATAACAAAGTAAAAAAAAATATGATTTTAGATGATAAAAATATTAGTGACACGTTTGAAAAATTTGATACTTTGTATGCGTGGTCAGCAAGTATTTTAATAATGCAGCTGCTGACCTTAACGTGGGTCACTGGTCGAATTCGCGTTCGCACTCAGGTAATTAATTAAACTTTTTTTTTATTTTACATAATTTATGGGACTCGCGTAGAAATTTAAATAAATTAAATTCAAATTCCAGACGATCCACAGTGAGGAAGACAGAGTTTGGATGAAAAACGATAAAATAACACTTTGTGTAAAGGGAGGAGGACATCCGGAAGTCGATCGCATAAGATCAGCGCATTTTAACGATTTGACATTGATAATGATCTGGTTATTTATCACTCCATTTTGGCTCCTAACTGCCCCGGATTATACCACAGCTTTTTTCGTAATGAAGTTGTTTATGATTTCGAAAATAGTTAATACTATTTTGTACATTACAAGTAATGTAATTCAACTGTCGATTATTCCACGACTCACTAATTTTATCTGCTACTCTCTTATTATTTTTCTTGCTGTTAATTTAATTTTTTATTATTATTAAAAAAAATTTCGATCGAATATCATTTTGGTTTTATTTATTATCAAGTCGCTATCCATTGATTGGTTTTAAATTTTCCCGCTTGGTGGTTTTAGTAAAGAGGTCACTGCTGTCTCAACATGGCCGCCAATGGCGCGAATGATTTCAAATTTAAAAAATAATAATAACAACATGCATTGACTCACCATACTCGCGCAACAGGCTTCGGATTCGGGATGATCTGAAAAGAAAAAAAAATTCTGTTATAAGAAAAGAAAATTTTTTTGTAAAAAAATTTGAATTATTGTATTCACCTCAGCTGACAATCACATGATGATCTGCAGGATAATCAGCAGCTCCGAGGATTCATCATCTCCAACATTACACTTCACTACTATCACTAAACTTCACTTCACTTCACTTCACTGGCACTAAACTTTACTTTACTATCACTACATTCACTTTACTATGAGTTTAAATGTAGCAGGCATAAGACAATTTTTAAATTACATATAAAAAAATTAATCAATTAAATTGATAAAATAAAAAAAAAATGCATGTACTGATTTTAGAATTTTCTAAAAGTCCATTTTTTAATTTTTTTCGAAAAAAAAAATTTATTTCATTATTTTGAAATTTTAAAAATTGTCAGATGACCGCCAACTTTAATGTCATCACTTTACTTTCACTACACATTAATTTTAAAAAAAATTTATGACTAAAGTTAGAAAATTTTGACTCACTGTCACTGTTACTAACACCAACACCATACACGGAGAAAAAAAATATTAATTTTTGGATTTTTTTTTTACTACAAGTCATGAGTGTGAATGTACTAGACATCAGACAAATTTAAAATTACAAATAAATAGAGTAAATAATTAATAAAATAAAATTTTTAAAAAATGTA
This sequence comes from Microplitis manilae, assembly GCA_030273425.1. Lineage (NCBI taxonomy): Eukaryota > Metazoa > Arthropoda > Insecta > Hymenoptera > Braconidae > Microplitis > Microplitis manilae. The sequence continues at coordinate 4,157,684 of CP092726.1, forward strand.
CTTTTGAAAATTTTTAAAATTCATAAATGCATTTTTTAAAAATTTTATTTTATTAATTATTTACTCTACTTATTTATAATTTTAAATTCTGATGTCTGCTATATTCGCACTCATTTCGTGCCCATAGCTCGCACGCCAGAGTTGATGAGTGTGAATGTAGTAGACATCAGACAAATTTTTAAATTTTCAAATAGAATGTACATAGAATAAAAATTAAAAAATACATCTATAGATTCTTAAAAAATCAGTACTCGTATTTTTTAAATTTATTTATATTAATTGATTAATTAACTTGAAATTTATAGATTGTCTCATGTCTGCTGCATTCACACTCATCAGCTCTGATAGCGGACCAAAAATTTAAAGACCATTTTAAGCCACGACAACCGATAATTTATATAAATTAATAACCTCATCTATTACCACGACTCTACTTTATATATTTAATTTCAAATTAATGAATAATATTAATTAAAAACTTGTAATTAATTATAAAAAGTTACCACTGATACAGAGCAGCCGCTTGTTGCTGAGACCGAACGACAATGACGCGTCAGAATGCGCAGTCAGCAACCCGAGGGAAAATGCTCAGCGCTGATTGGCTCTCAAACTATGCGCGCGCGCTCCCTACTTTACCGCGAGATTCAAACTTCAAATAAAATCCCTCTACACCAACAAATATTTCTAGGATAATAAACTCTTATAGAAATTAATTTACTTACAAATAAATAATAATAATTACTAAGTAATAAAATAATTAAATTTATTAATTATTTAAATAAAATTTAAAATTGAATTTTCCCGCCGTGCAGTCACCATCACTATATGCAGTTCGGAATCCACTTTATCGATTTTTCTCCCTTCCAAAGCTCAGAACGCGGGGTAAAAAAAAATCCCGACCTTTCTATTGGTCAATAAATAATATTTCTTTAAAATCTCATAAATTTTTTTTCATACCAACCAATCGCAACGATTTCTATAATTATTTTTCCATCGAGCGATGAAAAGTCACCTTAATTTTATTACTCATTCATCAGTCAGCTACCAACACTTACACTTGTTCCATTTTCATGTTCATTGTCACCGTCAACGACAGCGACAGCCTCTTTACAGAGTTACAGAGGAGGAGCAATGAGTGCTACGAGTTGCTTCTGCAAAATAATTATAATTAAATTCTGACATTACCGTAAAAGCAGAAAGAACTCGATGGTTCAATTTTTTATCATCCGTGTGTTTATTATTAAATAGTTAAATAAATAAATAAGTAAGTGTAGTTCATAGATAAGTGTATAAATTTTAAGTAGTTATCATAACGAGACAGGAATTTAAGAACAAGCCACAATGGGTGATTCACTGGATGGGTCTGGTGAACCCACGCCAGAGTCCCAAATAATAGCAACCGTTGACTTTACGTCTTTCACTAATTTTCTACGCAAAATAATAACAGTATTGGCACCTGAAGAAGATGGTGTACCACAGGCTTTTGTAGCAGCACTTGATGACAAGAGCCATCAAGACTATATACGTAAATTTATAAGCGACTTTCAAGTATGGGCACTTTGTATTCAGCGCAGCTCAACAAAAGGTATCATTTATTAAACTTTATTTATTTATTTATTAATTATTAATGAGGGATTATAATTTCAGATGAAGACGGAAGTGGTGAAGGCGATGATGACCGCGACAGCACGTATTATATATCAACGGAAATATATTTTACGAACCCTAAAATGTCTACCCTGGTGCTAACTAAACGAGGTGCTGTCATAGAAGCTGATAAATCGATATCCTCCCAAGTGAGAATTGTTAATTTTTCTGATGGACCGCCGTACGAAACTCTCCACGCTATCAGTAAGACGATGGCACCCTTTTTCAAGAGCTACGTCAAAGAAACCGGACGTGTTGATCGAGATGGAGATAAAATGGCTCCGTCAGTTGAAAAAAAAATCGCTGAGCTAGAAATGGGACTTTTGCATCTGCAACAGAATATTGATATTCCTGAAATATCGTTGCCGGTTCACCAGGTCGTGATGCAGGTGATAAAACAGTGTGCTGACGAAGGCAGGAAACCAAAAGTCGCGGACTTTGGCGACAAGGTCGAGGACTCAACGTTCCTGAACCAGTTGCAGAATGGCGTTAATCGGTGGATCAAAGAGATACAGAAAGTAACAAAGTTGAATCGTGACCCAGAGTCAGGTACTGCTTTGCAAGAAATATCTTTTTGGCTGAATTTAGAACGGGCATTGCATCGCATACAGGAAAAACGTGAGAGCACTGAAGTTACATTGACTCTGGACATTCTCAAACACGGAAAACGTTTTCATGCGACAGTAAGTTTTGACACTGACACTGGACTCAAGCAAGCCTTGGCGACCGTAAACGATTACAATCCTCTGATGAAAGATTTTCCTATAAATGATTTACTGTCAGCAACAGAGTTAGAACGCATACGAGCAGCTGTTCAGCAGATATTTTTGCACATGCGTAAAATACGTAATACTAAGTACCCAATACAACGTGTATTACGTCTAGTTGAAGCGATTTCGCGTGACTTGAGTCAGCAATTACTTAAAGTATTGGGCACACGTCGTTTGATGCACATTCCATTTGATGAGTTCGAGAAAGTAATGACCCAGTGCTTCGAAGTATTCAATACCTGGGACGACGAATACGACAAACTAACGGGACTGCTCCGTGATTTTGTTAAAAAGAAACGCGATGAGCATATGAAGATGGTCTGGAGAGTATCTCCAGCTCACAAAAAACTCCAAACACGTATGGAGCAGATGCGCAGATTCAGAAGACAGCATGAACAATTGCGTACAGTAATTGTTCGTGTACTGAGACCTACAGTGCGCCAGAATAGCAACAACTCTGCTAGTAATATTGACAATCAGGACAACGATAATGTTAAGGTTGAATTCGCGCTTGATGCTGCTGATGCGAATGCTATTGGGGAAGTTAATTTGGCTTACGAGAATGTCAAGGAAGTTGATTGTCTGGATATCACTAAAGAAGGTCTTGAGTCATGGGAAGCTGCAGTTCATCGATATGAAGAGCGAATTGAACGCGTCGAAGCACGAATCACAGCTCATCTACGTGACCAGTTGGGAACCGCAAAAAATGCTAATGAAATGTTTAGAATATTTTCACGCTTCAACGCTCTGTTTGTAAGACCGCATATACGCGGGGCTATTCGCGAATACCAGACCCAGCTGATTCAGCGCGTCAAGGATGACATCGAGGCGCTCCATGAGAAATTCAAAGTACAATATCCGCAGAGCAAGTGCTGCAAGATGAGTATGGTCAGAGACATTCCACCAGTCTCGGGGTCTATTATTTGGGTCAAGCAGATTGATTACCAGCTGACGATGTATCTTAAGCGCGTCGAAGACGTCCTGGGCAAAGGCTGGGAGAGCCACATTGAAGGACAGAAGCTCAAAGCCGACGGAGACTCCTTTAGACTAAAGTTGTCCACGCAGGAAATATTTGACGAGTGGGCGCGCAAAGTTCAGCAAAGAAATATTGGAGTTACCGGAAGGATTTTCACCATCGATACTGTCAGATCCCGCTCCGGGCGCGGTAATGTGCTGAAGTTGAAAGTAAACTTCCTGCCGGAGATTATCATGCTGTCCAAGGAGGTGAGGAATCTTAAGAATCTCGGGTTCCGCGTCCCGCTAGCGATTGTCAACAAAGCTCACCAAGCCAACCAGTTGTACCCATTCGCTATCAGTCTTATCGAAAGTATCAGGACTTATGAGAGAACTCTGGAAAAAGTAAGCAATCATTTTTATTCCTTACTTATTTTTTAATTAAAAGGTAAAAGACCCAGTACCCGATCATTTCATGTATTTTTGTATCTATGGTTAGTAAAATTATACATGAGTGATTGGGTACTGGGTCTCATACCTCAGTCATCAATATTTTTGATAATAATTTAATGAATATAATATAATTAATAATTAAAAATAGAGTACTGCGCACTCTTACGCGCAGTATTAGGTTTACAATAGATGAGATCGTGTCTAATTCCTTTTATATCTACATAATTTTTAGCTTACATCTCGGAGCCCCCACTGTCCCACGTTAAAGGTAGTTTATTACCGCCAGAAAAATAATTCAACGCAATTGTCTGCCTGCTTGTCATTTAAATAATTCATTGTAACTAGATTATAATTTATGAAAAGCATTTTCGATTGGCCCTCTCCCTTTATTTTAAGTTCTACAGCCTGTCGTATTATTTACATACATATATATTTATAAATAAGTATCTATTAAATTTAAATGGCATATTTTCGTTTGCATCGCTTAAAAATTTATTGTTAAAAGAATTTAAGTTGTATTTTAGCATTGTAATTATTTTATGTATTGATGCATTCTAAAATTTATTTATCATCTTTAAAATAAAATATTGAAAGACTTTTTTTTATTTTAGATTGAAGACAAAGCGAGTATTATTCCACTGGTTGCTGGCATGCGCAAAGATGTTCTTTCTTTATTCTCTGAGGTATTTATTTATTTATTTATCAAATAATAATAAGTATAAATAAAATATTTAATTTAATTTAATTTAATTTAAATAGGGAATAGCATTAGTATGGGAAAGCTACAAGTTGGATCCATACGTCCAGCGTTTGTCGGACATCGTGGTCCAGTTTCAAGAAAAAGTCGACGATCTTCTGGTAGTCGAAGAGCAGTTGGACGTCGATGTAAGATCTCTCGAAACCTGCCCTTACTCAGCGAACACATTCGCGGACATTCTAGCAAAAATTCAAAAGTCCGTCGACGAGTTGTCATTGAAGAACTACTCGAACTTGCACATCTGGGTGGCCAGGTTGGACGAAGAAGTAGAAAAAAATCTAGCAGCGCGACTAGAAGCCGGTATAAAAGCCTGGACAGATGCTCTGATGGGTCAAAAGAAAGAAGTTGACTTGAGTATGGACACTGACGCACCAGCAAAACCAACTCACAAACCCGGTGGCGATCCCAAAATACAGAACCAGATCCACGAAGTGCGAATCACAAACCAGACTATGTATCTCTATCCCAGTATTGAAGACGCGCGGTTCCAAATAATGCAGCAGCTGTTCGCATGGCAAGCGATCGTCACTTCACAAGTCCGTCTGCAGAGTTCGCGTTATCAAGTGGGACTCGACAAACCAGAATCTGGGACCTACAGGAATCTTTTGACGAAACTGCCCGCTGGAAAGCAACCACTAGAAGCTGCTTATGAATCCATTGAGTCGAAAATAAAAGACGTGGCCGAGTATGTCGACCAGTGGCTGCGTTACCAAGCACTCTGGGACCTTCAGCCGGACAATCTCTACGGTAAACTTGGAGACGATATTAATTTATGGATGAAGTGTCTAAATGACATCAAGAAAACGCGCACGACATTCGACACATCGGACACGCGTCGCGAATTCGGTCCTGTCATAATCGACTTCGCCAAAGTGCAGAGCAAAGTGTCATTGAAATATGACTCGTGGCACAAAGAAACTCTAGGTAAATTCGGAGCCCTTCTAGGTAATGAAATGACCAGTTTCCATGCTCAGGTCTCCAAGTCACGGAGCGATTTGGAGCAACAGTCAATAGAAGCCGCCAGCACCACAGACGCAGTAGGTTTCATTACTTACGTCCAGTCATTGAAACGCAAGATGAAGGTCTGGGAAAAACAAGTCGATATTTATCGTGAGGGACAGCGCATTCTTGAACGTCAACGGTTCCAATTTCCCTCATCGTGGCTGCACGTTGATAACATCGAGGGCGAATGGGGCGCATTCAATGAAATAATAAAACGCAAAGACTTGAGTATACAGACTCAAGTCGCTTCACTCCAGATGAAAATAGTTGCCGAAGATAAAGCCGTCGAGACACGTACCACTGATTTTCTGGGTGATTGGGAACGTGGCAAACCAGTGGAAGGTCACTTGAGACCAGATGAAGCGCTCCAACAGCTTCAGATGTTTGAAAGTAAATTTGCACGTCTCAAAGAAGAACGTGATAACGTTGCCAAAGCTAAAGAAGCACTTGAATTACAAGAACCCGGCGGAGTATCGAGTACCAGTGAGGACAGAATGCAAGTCGTGTTTGAAGAATTACAAGACTTGCGAGGTGTTTGGTCCGAGTTATCCCGTATATGGGCGCAAATAGACGAGACTAGAGAGAAACCCTGGCTGTCCGTGCAGCCACGTAAGTTACGTCAGCAGCTCGACACCATGATGGCACAGTTGAAAGAACTGCCCGCTAGATTACGTCAGTATTCATCGTACGAGTACGTTAAAAAAATGCTGCACAATTACACAAAAGTAAACATGTTGATTGTCGAATTAAAATCCGATGCATTGAAAGAACGCCACTGGAAACAATTGACCAAACAGCTCCGCGTTAACTGGATCCTGAGTGAATTGACCCTGGGTCAGGTTTGGGACGTGAATTTGCAGAAGAACGAGAGCATTGTCAAGGACATTATTCTAGTTGCGCAGGGAGAAATGGCGCTTGAGGAATTCTTGAAACAAGTGCGCGAGTCCTGGCAAACTTATGAGCTGGATCTGATTAATTATCAAAGTAAATGTAGACTGATAAGAGGCTGGGATGATTTGTTTAACAAAGTCAAAGAACATATTAATTCAGTGGCTGCTATGAAGCTCTCCCCTTACTACAAAGTCTTTGAAGAGGAAGCCCTGACGTGGGAAGAGAAATTGAACCGCATCAACGCACTATTCGACGTATGGATTGACGTGCAAAGACGATGGGTTTATCTGGAAGGTATTTTTTCAGGCAGCGCTGATATTAAAACCCTGTTACCTGTTGAGACCTCGCGTTTCCAGAGCATAAGCTCAGAATTTCTGGGCTTGATGAAAAAAGTATCTAAATCCCCGATGGTAATGGACGTTTTGAACATTCCCGGAGTACAGAGAGCGCTAGAACGTTTAGCAGATCTACTGGGCAAGATACAGAAAGCACTTGGTGAATATCTAGAACGAGAACGTACCTCGTTTCCCCGGTTTTACTTTGTCGGTGATGAAGATCTGCTTGAAATAATTGGCAACAGCAAGAATGTCGCGCGTCTGCAGAAACATTTCAAAAAAATGTTCGCTGGGGTCGCGGCTATTTTGCTGAACGAGGACAACACAGTGATTACAGGAATAGCGTCACGTGAAGGCGAGGAAGTGAGCTTCCAGACTCCGGTGTCGACGATCGAGCATCCTAAGATAAACGAGTGGCTGACGCTGGTCGAGAAAGAGATGCGAGTCACTCTGGCATCGTCACTGGCCAAAGCTGTGTCCGATATAAAACAGTTCAAAGACGGCAACATCAACGCCAATGCTTTTATGACCTGGTGCGACAACTACCAAGCACAGATAGTTGTACTAGCTGCCCAAATACTCTGGTCTGAGGACGTAGAAGCAGCGCTGCACGAAGCGCAATCCCAGCCAAGTGATAAAAATCCTATGGAGCGGGTACTGAACCAAGTTGAGGGGACTCTTAATGTCCTAGCTGACTCCGTTCTTCAGGAACAACCAGCACTTAGGCGTAAAAAATTGGAGCACCTGATTAACGAGTTCGTCCACAAACGTACGGTGACACGTCGTTTGATTGCCAACAAAGTGTCCAACCCTAAAGCATTCGAGTGGTTGTGTGAAATGAGATTCTACTTCGACCCTCGTCAGACGGAAGTGCTGCAGCAGCTGACCATACACATGGCCAATGCTAAATTTTTCTACGGATTCGAGTATTTGGGTGTCCAAGACCGCCTGGTGCAGACACCGCTTACTGATCGCTGTTACTTGACAATGACTCAGGCTTTAGAGGCTCGTCTCGGCGGTTCTCCCTTCGGTCCAGCAGGTACCGGTAAGACGGAGTCAGTCAAAGCACTGGGACATCAGCTGGGTAGATTCGTTTTGGTGTTTAACTGCGACGAGACCTTTGATTTCCAAGCAATGGGACGTATTTTTGTTGGTCTTTGTCAAGTTGGCGCTTGGGGTTGCTTCGACGAGTTCAATCGTCTTGAAGAACGAATGCTGTCTGCGGTATCGCAGCAGGTGCAGACGATTCAGGAAGCTCTCAAGAGTCAAATGGAAGGAACGAAAAAAGAAGCGACGACTTTGTGCGTCGAGCTGGTCGGCAAACAAGTAAAAGTATCAACAGACATGGCAATATTTATCACCATGAATCCAGGGTATGCTGGACGTTCTAATCTGCCGGATAATTTGAAAAAATTATTCCGATCGTTGGCCATGACGACACCCGATCGTCAATTAATTGCCGAAGTTATGCTATTCAGTCAAGGATTCAGATCTGCTGAAAAATTAGCTTGCAAGATTGTCCCGTTCTTTAAATTGTGCGACGAACAACTGTCCAATCAGTCGCACTACGACTTTGGATTACGTGCGTTGAAGTCTGTCCTGATATCTGCTGGTAATGTAAAGAGAGACAGGATACAGAGGATCAAGGAGAATATGATACAGAGAAGCGGTGAAGATAATATTGATGAAGCTTCGATTGCTGAAAATTTGCCGGAACAAGAAATTCTCATACAATCTGTCTGCGAGACAATGGTTCCTAAATTAGTCGCCGAAGATATTCCGCTGCTATTCAGTCTCCTCAATGACGTGTTCCCGAGCGTCAATTACACGCGAGCTGAAATGAAAGGTAATTTTTTTTTTAAGTTTACAAGTCAAATTACCGACACTAAATATTCTAAATTTTTTTTTTTTTTTTATAGGACTCAAAGATCAAATAAGAAAAGTTTGCGCTGAGGAGTATCTAGTCTGCGGTGAAGGCGACGATGAACAAGGCGGAGCTTGGCAAGAAAAGGTAATTTAATTTTTAAATTAATTTTTACTATAAAAAAAATTCCCGTTTGGTGTAGATTAATTATTAATCTAAATGTACACGTATATATACGCACGTACACAGTGCTAGTTGTATGCGAAATTCAAAGAGGTTATTATTATTTAAAATAACAAAAAACATTTCTTTTAAGAAATTTTTTTTTACCGCCAAAATAACTTTTTTTTTAAATTATTTAAAATAAACTGTAAATATGACATGTTTAATTTTATGGTTCTGGTTAGCAGACAATTAACAATTTTCGGATTTTTTTTCAACACAATTTACAAAAAAACAAAAAACTAAAAATATGCGCATGTAGAAAATCAAAAAAGCTATAGGTGCAATTTTGTGAATACTTTATTTTTTTATGATTTATCGTTTTTATAAAAATTCAAAAATTATTAGACGTTGGCTAAACTTCAGTATCTACTTTTGTATAAAATTTTCTAAAAAATAAGCTGGTAAATTTTCAATCAGAACCAGACTCAGCCCGTTGAAAAAAAAATTTTTTTAATGAACATAAATAAAAGTATAATTATCTTAATTTAAAAAATGATAATAACCACTTAAATAATTAGTAATAGAATTGTAAATGTAAATGTAAATATAATTTTAAAAAAATCACAATTTATCTTACGCACGCAATAAGGAGCTGGTCGGTGAAACGTGGGTAGAAAAGGTGAGATTTAACAATAAACATGCTCTTTAATTGCCATTGTCTCCCTTTGTTTGCGTAATGAATCGCTTATATAAAAAAAGTTTTAATTATCTACTTAAATAAAAATAAAATATCTATTGATACTGAGTAATTAATATGATTTATTATTTTATTCCAGGTACTGCAATTGTATCAGATATGTAATTTAAATCACGGGTTAATGATGGTGGGGCCAAGCGGATCTGGTAAGACGACAGCCTGGAAAATATTACTTAAAGCACTAGAGCGATTCGAAGGAATCGAAGGCGTCGCGCACGTAATTGACCCGAAAGCTATAAGCAAAGAGACACTCTACGGAGTCCTGGATCCAAATACTCGGGAATGGACTGACGGATTGTTCACTCACATCTTGCGTAAAATAATAGACAACGTTCGTGGCGAAATAAATAAACGCCAGTGGATAATATTCGACGGTGATGTTGATCCCGAGTGGGTTGAGAATTTGAATTCCGTGTTGGACGACAACAAGCTGCTGACTCTACCCAACGGAGAGCGACTGAGTTTGCCGCCAAACGTCCGTGTTATGTTCGAAGTACAGGACTTGAAGTACGCGACTCTGGCGACAGTATCGCGTTGTGGTATGGTCTGGTTCTCTGAGGACGTTTTGTCAACGGAAATGATATTCGAAAATTACTTGTCGCGTTTGAAAAACATTCCGCTCGAGGACAACGACGAGGACAACACTTTGAGCAAGAAAATGGTCAGCGGAGATAACAAAGAAGACACAATGTCACCCGGTCTGTCAGTCCAGTGCGAAGTCGCGAGTATTCTCCAGAGTTATTTCGCGCCCGATGGTCTGGTTGTGCGGTGCCTCGAGTACGCGATGAAACAGGAACACATTATGGACTTTACAAGATTACGCGCGCTCAGTTCACTCTTCTCGATGCTCAATCAAGCTGTACGCAATGTCTTGCAGTACAATCACGCGCATATTGACTTCCCGTTGCCGAGTGAGCAGTTAGAACGCTACATGCCCAAGTGTTTGGTCTACGCGCTGCTGTGGAGCTTTGCCGGCGATGCTAAACTGAAGGTAAGGTCCGATCTCGGTGATTTCATACGATCCATCACCACAGTGCCGCTGCCCCAAGGCAATAACATACCGATAATAGACTTTGAAGTTAACATTCACGGAGAATGGTTGCCATGGAGCAATAAAGTCCCGCAAATCGAAGTTGAAACCCATAAAGTTGCGAGTCCCGACATTGTCGTACCCACTCTCGATACTGTGAGACACGAGAGTTTATTGTACACCTGGTTGGCTGAACACAAACCTCTCGTCCTCTGCGGACCTCCGGGTTCCGGTAAAACAATGACACTATTCTCAGCGCTCCGTGCTCTCCCGGATATGGAAGTCGTTGGCTTAAATTTCTCGTCAGCTACAACACCAGAGCTGCTACTAAAAACATTTGACCACTACTGCGAGTATCGTAAAACACCCAATGGCGTTATCTTGTCACCAGTGCAGTTGGGTAAATGGCTGGTGCTATTTTGCGATGAAATAAATTTACCGGACATGGATAATTATGGTACCCAGCGAGTTATATCATTCCTACGTCAGCTGGTTGAACATCGCGGGTTCTATCGTACGAGTGATCAAGCCTGGGTGACTCTGGAACGCATACAGTTTGTCGGAGCCTGCAATCCGCCTACAGATCCTGGCAGAAAACCATTGAGCCACAGATTTTTACGACATGTTCCAGTTATCTACGTCGATTATCCTGGCGAGACATCATTGAAGCAAATCTACGGTACATTTACTCGCGCGATGCTGCGTCTGACTCCATCTCTGAGAGGTTACGCCGAACCGCTGACCAACGCGATGGTAGAATTTTACTTGGCTTCGCAAGAGAAATTTACTCAAGACATGCAGCCGCACTACGTGTACTCACCGCGTGAAATGACACGATGGGTTCGCGGTATCTGCGAAGCAATTCGTCCACTAGACAGCCTGTCCGTTGAAGGACTGGTGCGCTTATGGGCCCACGAAGCGCTGCGTCTATTCCAAGACCGTCTTGTTGAAGACGCTGAGCGTGCTTGGACGAACAAGAACATCGACGTAGTCGCCACGAAACATTTCCTGGGCGTCGACAGAGAAAAAGCACTATCACGTCCTATTTTATACAGCAACTGGCTGTCAAAAGACTATGTCCCAGTTAATAGACAAGAACTACGTGATTATGTACGTGCAAGACTTAAAGTATTTTATGAAGAAGAGCTAGATGTACCCCTGGTACTATTTGATGAAGTACTGGAGCACGTGCTGCGTATAGATCGTATCTTCCGTCAGCCGCAGGGACATTTACTGCTAATTGGAGTTTCTGGTGCTGGTAAAACAACTCTGTCACGTTTCGTCGCTTGGATGAACGGTCTGTCGATATTCCAGATAAAAGTACACAACAAGTACACCGGAGAAGACTTTGATGAAGATCTGAGACAAGTTCTGAGACGCTCGGGATGCAAAGACGAGAAGATTGCATTCATTTTGGATGAATCCAATGTCCTGGAGTCTGGATTCCTTGAACGTATGAACACATTGCTGGCTAATGGTGAAGTACCGGGTCTATTTGAGGGCGATGAGTACACAACCCTGATGACTCAGTGCAAAGAAGGCGCCCAGCGCGAAGGACTGATGCTGGATTCCAATGAAGAACTCTACAAATGGTTCACCGGACAAGTCATGAAGAACTTGCACGTTGTTTTCACAATGAATCCTAGTACAGATGGACTTAAAGATCGCGCCGCCACCTCACCGGCTCTCTTCAATCGATGTGTCCTTAACTGGTTCGGCGACTGGTCAGACAACGCGTTGTTCCAAGTCGGCAAAGAGTTCACTTCCCGTGTGGACCTCGAACGCCCGACGTGGAGATGTCCCGACTTCTTCCCATCAGCTTGCTCGCTAATTCCCAATCCACCAAATCACCGTGATGCCGTCATTAACGCTTTCGTCTACGTACACCAGACTCTGCACAAAGCAAACGCGAGACTCGCGAAACGCGGCAGCCGCACGATGGCCATCACTCCTCGTCACTACCTAGATTTTATCAATCACTTTGTCAAACTGTATCAAGAAAAACGCAGTGACCTGGAAGAACAGCAGTTACATCTTAATGTTGGATTGAGTAAAATTGCCGAGACTGTTGAGCAGGTCGAGGAAATGCAAAAAAGCTTGGCCGTAAAATCTCAGGTAACTAATTAATAAATAAATAATTTAATTAGTTAATTAAAAAATATGTATGTTTCAATAAATTATTTAATTTTAAAGGAACTACAAGCTAAAAATGATGCAGCCAATGCAAAATTACGTCAAATGGTTAAAGACCAACAGGAAGCTGAAAAGAAAAAAGTACAGAGTCAAGAAATCCAGCAGCAATTAGCAATTCAGACAGTTGCTATTGACCAGAAGAGAGAAGACGTCATGGCTGATTTGGCGCAAGTTGAGCCAGCAGTTATCGATGCACAAAATGGTATTTTAGTTATTATATTTATCAGCCCATTTCATTATCATTATTTTTATTTTCATTTATTGCCTAGAATTAAATTTTAATTTTAACTTTAATTATTTATGGAATCGTTTAATAAATAAATTAAAAATACGAGTACAGCGGTAAAGGGAATAAAGCGGCAGCATCTTGTGGAAATTCGTTCAATGGCAAACCCACCCGCGATAATTAAACTGGCATTAGAGTCAATATGTTTTTTGCTTGGCGACACAACTGATAATTGGAAACAAATTCGTGCTGTCACAATGAGAGACAACTTTATACCGACAATCGTTAATTTCAACACATCTGACATAACGTAAGAAATATAATGATGAGGATAATGAGTTATCAATAATCAATATGAATGTTCGACGTCTTGGCTGGGACTTGTAAACAAAAATCAAATTAATACCTCGCTTACTGGTCTTACTCAATTATTAAGTAATTAATTGTCTAGTCTGTCTTGAAGACGGTAATTTTAATTACAGCACAAAATATCTAACTATGTACATAAAAATTTACAGCAAGCTGCTGCAGGCTTCTTTTATGTTGATAACCACTTGGTTTTAATTTAACTACTCATTTACTCTTATTTATTTATTTTATTAATTACATGTTTTCTATTCTTCATTTACTCATCAATTTATTATAAACGCTATTGTAAATATTAATTGTCAATTAACTATTTTATCATTAATTCTGTCGAATCTAGCGGTGAAATCAATAAAGAAACAGCATTTGGTTGAAGTCCGTTCGATGGCAAACCCACCGGCAATCGTTAAAGTTGCACTGGAATCAATATGTTTATTATTAGGTGAAAATGCAAGCGATTGGAAATCAATTCGTGCTGTCATCATGCGAGACAACTTTATCAATACTATTGTCTCTAATTTCAGTACTGAGGATATTACGTAAGCATGCTTCTATAATTGTTTAAAAAAAAGAAATATACAAATAATTACGCGCCATCACGTCGAGTTGAATTCGACTTTGAGCAGAAAACCAAACCGACTGGTGATTTTCTTCACTAATTTTTATTTAATCTCTGTCCGTAACACTCTAATGTTTATAATTAAAATATTTATTTGTCCTAACAATTTTTAATTAACTGCAACTGCAACTGTCTTGTAAATTTTTAACTAAACGAGAATGAAAAGTTTACTAAAAAAATTTTATTATTTGTACTAGTGGTAATAATTATTTGTTGACTGGTTTTTTTAATTACTTTTAGGGATGAGGTACGTGATAAGATGAAGAGCCGTTATCTCAGTAATCCTGATTACAATTTCGAAAAAGTTAATCGTGCTAGTATGGCATGTGGTCCTATGGTCAAGTGGGCAACCGCTCAGGTATTATTTTTTTTTTACTTTTTTATGTTCCGGTCTTCAGGAACATTTTTATTTAACGGATAATATAATAAATAAATTAAAAAATAACAATTATTTAGATTGAGTACGCAGACATGTTGAAGCGCGTGGAACCTCTTCGCGAAGAGCTTTACTCACTGGAGAGACAAGCAGAGACAAACAAAGAAAAGGGAGAGGAAGTTAAGAAACTGATAGCAGAACTAGAACTAAGTATCGCGTCATACAAAGAAGAGTACGCGCAACTGATATCCCAAGCCCAGGCGATAAAAACCGACTTGGAGAACGTCCAGGGCAAGGTAGACCGTTCAATAGCGCTGATAAAGTCCCTGGTAATTGAGCGCGAGAGGTGGGAAGCGACAAGTGAAACATTCCGCAGCCAAATGTCAACGATTATCGGCGACGTGTTGCTGTCATCAGCATTTTTAGCTTACGCTGGTTACTTCGATCAGCATTATCGTCAGAATTTATTCACCACCTGGTGTCAACATCTCCAGAATGCTAATCTACAATTTAGACCGGACATTGCCCGCACTGAGTATCTGTCCAATCCAGATGAACGTCTGCGTTGGCAAGCAAATGCTCTCCCCACTGACGATCTCTGCACAGAGAACGCGATAATGTTGAAGCGGTTCAACAGGTACCCGTTGATAATAGACCCATCCGGACAAGCTACCGAATTCATAATGAATGAATTTAAAGACCGCAAGATAACTAAGACAAGTTTCTTGGACGACTCCTTCAGAAAGAACTTAGAGAGTGCGCTGCGGTTCGGTAACCCTCTGCTGGTGCAAGACGTTGAGAATTACGATCCGATATTGAACCCAGTACTGAACCGGGAGTTACGTCGCACTGGTGGCCGAGTTCTGATAACTCTGGGCGACCAAGACATCGATTTGTCGCCGTCGTTTGTTATTTTCCTGTCGACGCGCGACCCGACTGTTGAATTTCCGCCCGACATATGCTCACGTGTCACATTCGTAAACTTCACCGTCACCAGAAGTTCCCTGCAGAGCCAGTGTTTGAACCAAGTCCTCAAAGCAGAGCGTCCGGATATCGATGAAAAACGCTCGGACTTGTTGAAGTTGCAAGGAGAGTTTCATCTGCGTCTGAGACAGCTCGAGAAGTCGTTGCTCCAAGCACTCAATGATGCTAAAGGTAAAATACTGGACGACGACTCGGTGATAACTACGCTGGAGACCCTGAAACAAGAGGCAGCGGACATAAGTAAGAAAGTCGAAGAAACTGATAAAGTTATTGGTGAAATTGACACTGTGTCACATCAGTATCTACCATTGTCACAAGCCTGCTCCAACATTTACTTCACAATGGACAGTCTCAATCAGATTCATTTCTTGTATCAGTACTCGCTTAAAATGTTTTTGGATATATTTACATCTGTCCTCTCGCAGAACCCAAAACTAACTGGCATATCCGACTACACCCAGCGACTGTCTTTGATAACAAGTGACCTATTTTCTCTGTGCTACGAACGAGTCGCACGAGGAATGCTCCACGCCGACAGAATGACCTTCGCGTTGCTGCTTTGTCGCATTCATTTGAAAGGCATCGTCAGCGAATCTACTTACGACCCAGAGTTTACTTTCTTCTTACGCGGCAAAGAGGGCGTCATGAATGTGCGGGGACCTCTGATACCAAACTTGACTTCCGAACAGCAAGAAGCCATGCTGCGTTTGAGCCTCCGTCTACCGGCGTTCAAAAAACTCCCGCAATTCATTCAGGAAAACAGCGCGGAGTTCGCGACTTGGTTGCAGTCACCGACTCCGGAGACCGCGGTGCCTAAATTGTGGGAAGAAAAACTGATTGTCTCTGGCAATGATGACGACGAAGACGATGTGATGAAAGAACGTGGTGACAAATTGTTGTCGCCAATAGGCAACGCAATTCATCAGTTACTGGCAATCCAAGCATTCAGACCAGACCGTGTTATCGCTGCGGCGGCGTTGTTCATAAACTCAGCGCTGGGTGACAAATTCATGGCAGCTGCTGAAGTTGAGCTCGACTTCGCATCAGTAGTTGAGAATCAACTTAAAGCAGCGGTTCCAGCGTTGCTTTGTTCGGTGCCGGGTTTCGATGCGTCGGGTCGTGTTGACGATCTGGCTGCCGAGCTGGGCAAGCAAATAGTGAGCATTGCCATCGGTTCTGCTGAAGGTTTCAACCAAGCTGACCGCGCAATAAATATGGCAGTCAAAGCCGGTCGTTGGGTCATGCTTAAGAACGTACATTTAGCACCGCAGTGGCTGGTGCAGCTGGAGAAAAAGTTACACAGCCTGCAGCCGCATGCCGGCTTCAGATTATTCTTGACGATGGAAATAAATCCCAAAGTACCAGTGAATCTATTGCGAGCCGGGCGGATATTTGTGTTCGAGCCGCCACCAGGTATCAAGGCCAATCTCCTGAGAACATTTAGCACCGTGCCGGCTTCAAGAATGATGAAGGCACCGAACGAACGTGCGAGATTATACTTTTTGCTCGCTTGGTTCCATGCTATTGTGCAAGAACGTCTGCGCTATTCACCCCTCGGCTGGGCCAAGTACTACGAGTTCAATGAAAGTGATTTGCGCGTTGCCTGTGACACTCTAGACACCTGGATAGACGCGACGGCAATGGGCAGAACTAATTTGCCTCCAGAAAAAGTACCCTGGGACGCACTAGTCACTCTGCTGTCTCAATGTATTTACGGGGGTAAAATAGACAATGACTTTGACCAACGTTTACTCGCTTCATTCTTAAGAAAACTATTCACACCTAGATCATTCGAAGCTGACTTCGCTTTGGTAGCCAACGTCGACGGTAGTGGAAGTGGAAATGCTGGTGCGAACCAGCAGCAACCCAGACACATTACGATGCCAGACGGTACTCGCCGTGACCACTTCCTCAAGTGGATCGAGTCGTTGTCCGACAGACAGACTCCTTCATGGCTCGGGTTACCGAATAACGCTGAGAAAGTGCTGCTGACCACTCGCGGTACTGATTTGGTATCAAAGTTATTAAAAATGCAACAACTTGAAGACGAAGACGAGCTCGCGTACTCAACAGACGACACCCTCGGCGGAGACACTCCTCGCGAGGCTGACGTTGACGGCAGACCTTCTTGGATGCGCGTGCTGTACAACTCGGCCTCCACTTGGCTCCAATTGCTGCCCAAGAACTTGCAGACACTCAAGCGCACAGTCGAGAATATAAAAGATCCTCTCTATCGTTACTTTGAACGGGAAGTTAACAGCGGAGCCAAACTACTCCAAGACGTGATCCATGATCTTGAAGACGTCGTTATGATTTGCCAAGGAGAGAAGAAACAGACCAACTATCATCGAACGATGCTGTCGGAGTTGGTAAAAGGAATTCTACCTGCTGGCTGGAGAAGGTACACAGTACCAAGAGGATGCACTGTCATCCAATGGATCACGGACTTCAGTCATCGTGTGTCCCAGTTGCAAGAGGTGTCACGGCTAGTATCCCAAGGCGGTGCTAAGGAAATAAAAAGCTTCCCGGTCTGGCTCGGAGGATTATTGAACCCCGAGGCTTACATAACAGCTACGAGACAGTGCATTGCTCAGGCGAACAGTTGGTCTCTTGAAGAACTCCAACTGGATGTTACGATCGGCGACGGTGACAACATCGCGACGGACGACTGCTCGTTCGCGGTCACTGGACTCAAACTTCAAGGCGCACTTTGCAAAGATAACCAGCTTTATTTGACATCGACCATCATGACCGACTTGCCTGTCACGATGCTGAGGTGGAGCCGATCCTCGACTGAAGAAGCGAGAAAAGGAAAATTGTCATTACCAGTTTATTTGAATAGTACGAGAACAGAGTTGCTGTTTACGGTGGACTTAAATACTGCGGCGAACCAAGAGCCCCACAGCTTTTACGAACGCGGAGTTGCTGTACTCACCTCTACTGCTTTGAATTAAATTTATTTATTTATTTTTTCACTGCAATGATTATAAATATTTTTTATCATTTGAAATATCTTTTGATAATGCTTGAGATTTTTTTTTAAATTTATAGTTGCAGGTACAGTTTTATTTTTAATTATTTGAATTAATTCTATTGATGTTATTTATAATTAAAAGTAGCATGGAACGAATTTAAATATCTAACAGTGAATTATAAACAAAACATTCTATATATAAATAAATGAATAAATAAATATGAAAATAATTATCAAAATATCATGGAATATTATATGTAAGAAATATAAATGATAATGAGATTGTAAGACGGAAATTTTTTAAATTTAAAATAAAATAAATATGTAATTCTTGATATTTGATGACTATTAAATACGAGATGTGGCTTATAAAATGAATATTTAATTATTTGATACCTTTCGGTTCATTGAAATTAAGACAAAATATTTTAAATTTCCGCGCCAACTTCATAGTGGTCCTGCGCCGTTGTATTCAACGTTTAAATTTTTGCTAAAGTGGGGGGCGAGAGAGTCGCCATCTATTGCTTTGTATCATCTGACGATCCAATAGCGGCAGCCAGTATCATCAACAATGGCAGTAGTAGCTCAGATCCTTCGTTCGTTACGTTTGAATTGAAACACAGTGATTATAAAATTTATCTTCTATTTATTTAAATTGTGCAAAGTATCTGTGGTGTAGTTAAGTGTTTAGTGCCAGTGTAAAGTGTTTAGTGTTCAGTTCGATTGTAAAGTGTTGCAAATTGCTGATGCTGATAACCTCCAAGTTCCTGAGCAAAATCGTCTGGCATCGTCTGGTGGGAAATAGCAGTTAAGTGACGTTTGTTTAGCTGCAATACACTTGAAGCAATTTAATTTAAATCTTCAAGTGTATTAGGACACCCTTCTGCATGTTATTTTCCCGCCAAGGTTTGTTCAAACACTTGCGTGTTTTTTTCAATATTTTTCTATCATATTCTGCCGCCATTTTATTTTGACGTACGAATTTTAATTTGTCTCCAATTTTCAATAATTTATTTTCCAAATATTTAAATTTACCGCGCAAGTAATGAGAATAATTAACAAATTAATTACGTTGGGTGCATTCGGAAAAGCTCTACTTCTATAATTATATTTAAATCAAGTATATACACTTTTTAAAAATATTCATCCAAGTATCTAAGTCATCATCCGCTCTAAAAAAAAAAATAACTTCGACGAAAACTTACATCAATAAAAAAAAAACTCAAATTATCTTAATATTTATTTTTTATTTTAATTACACAATTAATCGGACGGATTATGATTGTTTCATATTCATACATTTCACAATTTAATAATATACTTCCAAACGACATATATTCTATATAATAAATTCATCTATATCGGTCTTAAATTTCTAGTACAAATTTAAACAGTAAAAAATAATAATAATGTTTCTTATAAACATTTACAAGTCTTTCGTTGACAGTAAGGCATCGCGGTGTTTATCATACATCAGATAAATAAAATAAAATGCTTCTGAACACATCAACATTATTGTAAGTAATGCATTAATATATATCGATAAATTCTACTCGATATTCCGTTCAAATAATACATTCCAATTATTCTATTTAAAAATAACAATCAATATTTTCAATAATAATAAAAAATTATACAGTTACAATAAACGATAAATAACCAATTAAAAAATAAACAAATATTACATGGTTTATACAATTGTTGCGAGTTATATCACACATATAAACAAAAAAATGGAGTTTATTCCATTTGACCAGTCTTATCTTTTTCATCATCGCCTACGTCAATATTAACATCAACATCAACCTCATCAGGATGAGGATCAGGATCATTATTGCCAATATCATTGTCGTCTTCATTGTCATTATCATCATTATTATCAATATCAATGTCATTGTTATCAACATTTTGTTCAGAGACTAGAGGTATGTCCTGCTTGTTAAAAACTAACGAATCCTCACCAATAGGCGCAGCAGCAGTGACGAGATTTTCAATAGACGTGGCATTGATTGGTGGAGCTGATTGATGATTGAGCAGCGAATTTGTCTGCAATGTCTGGTGGGTTTTCGTAGTACCCCTTCTGATACTACTCCGTAATAAATTAGCGACATCAGCAGCTGTCAAATTAGATGATCCGGTATTGTGTAAACGCCGGCGATTACGATCGATTGTAGAGTGAGTTCTTTCAACAGGACATCTGTCCAAAGTGTTTCGTGATACTCTATCGAGAGTTTGTGACCCAACTCTTAGATCCATAATTGGAACTCCGCTATGACTATTCCGATGAAGATGATGGGGATGATGATTATGGTGATTATTCATAGCAACACCAACATCTGTTACATCCGGTCGCGATTCAATGGTATGAATAGTTGGTATGTCTCTTGAAACAATCGTATGATTCATTTCAACTAAAACAGTTGCGTAGTCTGGTGGCGGTGGTTGCAAAGCTGGTCTTGCACGTGCTACGCTACTTTCTCCTAAGACTGATGCTATTCTCCGTACACTTTGACGAAAACTTTGACGCAACATTTTAGCAATCCGTGCACCCGTCGCCGTCGTATAACTGGGCGGTGGTGTATACTTTGGTGGTGGGTCTTCAAAGGGTACGTCCGATGTCGTGGGTAGTATTCCTGTGTTATCGTGATTTATATTTGTCGCGCCGCTATTTCGTAACTGGGTGATACGTCGCCGGGCACTTTCGGGCTCCAGTGATGGCCGATATAGCAACTGGATTCTCTGTAAAAAAAATTATTTACTCGTTTTTAAATCATTCTGGCATTGAAATATATTATAAATAATAATAATAATAATCATAAAACTACAGTCTACGTAATAATTCGAGAATCGTTATTGTTCGTTTGAAATTTTAGTAACTTTTTTTTAGTAGTCAACACTTACATTAACATTACAATCTTCACAATGATTATTCATCTCCGATTGTTCAGTCTAATGTGTTAGCATGTCAAAAATAAATTCCATCTTACAATTATTTCAATAAAAAAAAAAAAATTTAATTAAGCGCAAACATAGAGACTAAATAATTTCTAATGTGACTATTAGTTAGTAATATGTATTACTTTACATATTAATATAATTTATAATTTGTTTGAACTGTTAACAAAGTATTGATGTGATACGACAGTGAATCGTTTATTTTTAGGCTATTATTAAATTTTAATAATTGCTAGCATTTGAAAATATTATTTTTAATCCAATAAAAATAAATATTTACATCATATATAGTCACAGAAGGCCTTTACTTAACAAAGTTTAAAACTTACATCAAATATATCCGGTGGTCCATTATTTAGATACCGACAAGTTTGAATTATAGCAACTGCCGGAATAATTAATATCGGTATTAATTGCATCGATGCACCCAATTGTCGTGACCATACTGCCCAGTAATCTTTACCACTTCGTCTATAAGAATATAGTTCACGGAAATTACTGCTGCGGAACAAAGTTATGCTCAAAACCTGTAAATTAATTTACAAATAATTATAAATAATAATAATAATAATAATAATTAATAAAATCTTAATATTCACCATTAACATAATCGGTAATATAACATTCCATGTGAATGACAATAAAGGACCAGCCCAATGCTTAAGACATCTACCAGTTGGTGAAAATAATTCAGCAACAACAGCTTCCCCAGTATGAGGTCTACCTCTGACTGCAAATACCGCGCCGACTTGTACGAGATATAAAATAATAATCCACCATGCACCGCCAATTGTATAGTCCAAAAAATAAACAATATAAATACCCCACTATAAAAATAAAAAAAAACGTTAATTAATAAATTTTACTATCAAATAAACACAATCGTCTGATGCAATGTGCACACAGTTTATAACTATTAATAGCAACTACAATTAAAAATAAATCTATTTATCCAAAGCCGACGTAGAAGCCGATAGATTGCTTTGTAATTCGGTAATCTGTATATCGAAAAATAACAAATTATTTTTGGTGAATCCATCATGTCTATTTAAAACAGTGTGTGGTATAAACATGTCAATAGTTGAATCTTTTTCAAAATTAATACTACTATTTTTACTGTCATTATTTTTAAGCCGCGTAGCTGTGGTTTTAACAATTTTTTTAATATTATTATTTGAATTATCTTGATCTAAAAGTGTTACACGCGCACGAAGAGTGCAAGGCCACTCTAATAAAGGATCCCAAGGACCTTCAATGACTTTAAGACATCCAATAATATTCCTATCTTTCCACCTGTCTCTTCCGTTTAAATATAATTCCATTTTTAATAAGTAACCATATTCTTTACTAAAAAATGTCGGGCTATTAACTACAGCCTCATATTCTTTAGCGGCGCTCATTTTCTCACAGTAATTATCAATACGCCACAAAAGTCTTCCATGCGTAATAGGTATCGCTGTAACTATTTCTTCTTTGCTGTTTTTAAAGTAATTTATATTACCAACAGCATTGTAAGATAATAATAAATTATTATTAACAACATTTGAGACCATTAATTCCTCAAGACACTTGATCGTTTTGTTCAACCGCAATTTCAATGACTTGGTTATGATTTCATGTTTGTCAATGCACTCATTATGACATTTCAATTCATCAATTAATAAATCTATTTTATCATTAAGCGATTTAAATTTACATTCAATATTTTTGTCCTCATTAAATCGTAACCCTAATTGATATTTTATATTTTTTATCTCTTGCTTATGATCGTCCCAAATATCGCTAATTAGTATACTTTCTTTAGCAACGAACGTTTTCAAATCTTTCAATTCACTTTCCAATTTTTCCATCCTCATTACACTGTCAAAATTATTTAATTGCTGATGCTGATTATCATCAAGAGCATTTTTAATGATATCCAACCGATAACCAAGTGCTTGAAAACTGGCACTAGTCTTCTCTTTAACGGCGTTCAATATTTCATCGAGATTATTCAACTTTTTATCAACATTCAGTAAATAATACTGCTGCTGTTGATGTCTAGCGGTCTCTTTACAAGATTCCTCCATCATATTTTTCCACAATCCATTCATCAGCTTAGTTATATACTCAACATTATTCTCCAATTGTTTGATCATTAAAATCAAGTGGTCCACCGATTCCTTACGCTCATCTTCTTCGTCTTTTATCGCCGCGTCCATTGCGTTAATTGTGTGATAAATTTCACCTGACTCGTTAACTTTATCAACCGGTTTGTAACTCATAGATTTTAAATTATTTAATTTATCTTGACAGTTATGACAACCGGGACACTCATCTTGATGAATTATTTTATTCCTTCTCATTACATAATTACCACAACCTGTGCATTGTTCTAAAATTTCACTGCACATTTGTACATGACTGTGCCAATATTTTTGATCCAATAATTCATTGCAAAAATAACAATTTATGATATTTAACTTTGAACCGCTCGGAGTATTAACGTCGCTTGTACTGTTGCTATTCATTTCTTGTTTAGTTATTTTATCTAGCAACGCGCAAGTGAATTATCTGTTTTACTTTTCTTTATATTTTTTTTGCATGTACCAAGTAAATTTTATTGATTAAATCGCGTATTGATATAATATTCATAAAAATACACTTGTGATTTTTATTTTTAAATTTATTTTTTATTAACCGCGTCGTATTATGTGCATTCCTGTACTGATTTGAATCATTTTACAAAGCTATGGTGATGATAACAATGAAAAAAAATGTGATAAGAGATTGTGAGATAACGGGGATTTTATCACTATTTATAAACCTTTTTTTTATTCCGTTTAAAAAAAATTACTTGAATGAATTTAATTTGTGTTAGATACTAAATGTTTTATTGACTAGTTATATAGATTGTTTTTTTTTTAATTAAGTGCTTACCTCAGTTGCCATTGGTAATCCAAGGATATAAGCGCAGGCACAACTAAAAAATGTTATTGTTGTTTCCCAAAGCTTCATCATTTTAGCGTTTATTGCCATTATTCCAGTTATCACACAATGCCATATTGCTAACTGTAAATAAAAATTTAATTTATGATAAATACATAAATATATCAATTCATTTTAGAGTGGACTAAAATTCGATACACAGCCGCAGTTTATTAAAAATTATTTCTTTTAAATTTTTCGTAAGATTAAGGGCATTCTTAGACAGTGCCTTCCATTTATTTATGTGCGATTTTCAACTGTGATAACCGTACGAAATTTTACTAATTAATTATAAAAAATTAAAACCTTACTTGAGAAAAGGACAACGTTGTCGCAATTTCGCTGAGATAGAATTTTTAAAAAATTACAATTGTTATCAATGAGGAGTTGAAAAAGTTTTTTGAATAAATTTAAGGCTAAAAAATTTGAAAATTCGAATTACGAAATTGACGTGAAGATTTTACTGAAATTTATTTTCAAAATTTCGTTTAACTCCCAATTTAAATTAACTGTAGGTAATTTTTTTTTAAATCTATATCTCAGCGCAATTACGACTACGTTGTCCTTTTTTTAATTAATGCTTTAATTTTTTTTTAATTAATTGATCAAATTTTGATACGCATGAAAGTCATTGAAAATTTTTAAAAAGTGGGGGACAGTGTCTATGAATGGCCTTAATTTGTCGTGAATAAAATTTGAATTAAAATATTTACATTTGAAAAATAAAATTAAGATTTGATTTTTTTTTTCTCGAGTAATTAAAAATGAATTTAAAAAAAAAAAAAATTTGAAAATTTTGATGGCCCATAAAATCAGCAAAAATTATAAAATAAAATTTTATTTTATTAACTTTGCCATATTTTTTTTATAATTAAAATTTTAATGGTTTAAATTCACCTTATGAACAGTTTTTTTTTATTACTATCGTTATAAAAAATGAGCTGGGTATTAAAAGTTCCGTGTAATCTTCAAGAGTTAAAGGTAATAATTACCTGTTGCGCGATACCAAAAAGAATGAGTATAAAATAAAATAATACGGCCCAAAAAGGCGAAACTTGTTCAGCACCCAGTAGAGCAAGAGTTGCTGGCACTAGTTCCGTTGATAGTCTGAGACTCTGATAGCCAGACTCAGCACTCAGATCCGCACCTGGTTTTATTGTACGCTGTCCTAGAAGAAATGACGCGTGGGACATGAATCTTTCGGGCGTGTTGCCGTAACCTGGAGGCGGCGCTTGATTAATTGGCCTCATAAAAACATAACTAGATATTTTTTCTATAACAAAAAATTACAACCAATAAATAACCAAGCAATTTAATGAAACAAATTGTTAATTACATCAGATAATTAAATTTATAAATTACCAAAAGAACTAGTCGTATATGTGTACCCATGGTATCGTAAAATTTGCACACACGTATTAGCTAAAAATGCTGCTAACAGTAGTACAACAATTGTCAAAACAATTACCAGGCTGGTGTCTCGTTGGAGAAGATTCTTATATTTATTGTGTGCGGCAATCTAAAGTAAATAAATAAATACAATTATTTATTTATATATTCCTAGACCTAAGGATTTTTTTTATAAAAATATTAACCTGCATTGCAGCAGCACCTAAAACCCCCCATGTAAGAAATACTTCAGATGAGGCAGCGACCCATGATTTACTGTTTATAAAAAATTCACTCCAAACAGTTGCCGGAAATAATTGATTTATTGTACCGGGTGGCGTTAAACCCAATAGTTTTGTACATAATATTAATGTACCGAATACTGGCACTAGTGTAAATACATATACAACTTTTCCATATGATCTTAACCCTGCAAGTAAATAAAATATATACATAAATTAAATTTTATTAATTAATTTAAAAAATAATAGCAATAATACCTTTGCTAAGAGAAACAAATACAATCATCCAAACAACGGCGAGATTAAATGCTACTTGAAATTTAAGAGTCACGACACCAGGACTCGGTTCATTTAAATGATGTCTCTGTAAGACGACTCCACTAAAATAATCAGGCACTGTTTCGTGTAATTTGTAAGATACTGATAAGTTCATTGGCTTGGTGTCTTCACGATACAAAAAAAATGGTTCTGCCCAACGATATCTGTCTTGTTTTGTTATAAATGAATCTCTAAAAAAAATATTTAGTTTGTTTAAATTAAAATAAATAATGAATTTGTGGAAGATGGATAATTACCTGAAGTAAACGAACATCCAAGAAACTCCAATAATACTGTAAATACCAATAAGGGCATGTGCTACTAATAAAGCGATACCAACACCATGAAAAACTGGTGATATTTTCCACATGTCAACGGCACCGGCAGCAAGACGTTGACCAAGACACACTTGTAATGTTAGCATTGGTATACCGAGTACCAATGACAATACTAAGAATTGTACGATAAAATTTGCTGTAAAACAGATACATAATTAGAAGTTATTCGATTATTCGTATAGAGACACATGAGAGTCGGGGCAAAATGACCGAAGAAAAATAATTTAATAGTGAGTCTTTTACTCCGGTTCTATTTTTTAAAAAATAGAAATTTTAAATGTGGTACAAAATGAGCAATCATTAAAAAATTTTTGAAGTTGAGGAAATTTATGAAATTTTGAATGGCTCCCATTACCCAAGTCCGTATCGATTATTCGTGCAGTTGAAAGAATTTGGAGGCCTATTTTGCCCCTGTTTTAGTATTTAAATTTAATAAATAATGTTTACCTCCGAATTGAACACTGAGTATCGAAAATCGGCTTATATTAAACAAACCAAGCGTACAACCAAGACAAGCCAATGCTGGACTAAGCGCATGTGGCCATTTCCCCAATGGATTTTCCTCACTTTCTTCATCTTCATTTCCTCCCGCGCTTCCTGCGGCTCTTCGTGATCCATCTCTCTGTCTTTCACATCTATAAAAAAAAAATTCAAAATAATTAAACTCAAATTTACCAACGGCGGGAATCTTTTAACTTTTTCTCAAACCAAATATTCTAAGATTCGTAAAGTTACTGCAATTTAAATTTTTAAAACCAAAATAGTTTATTAAAATAAAAAAAATTATTTGTCTGAAATTGGTTCTTGGATAAAAAAATTTATTTAAATTATCAAGTATCAAAACAAAAATCTTTTGATCTCAATTTTCAAAATTTCGTTGCTTTTGTTCCTTTATATTTTACTAAAAAAAAAATTACTTAGATATACTTATTAATTAAACGATTACTTAATCTTATATCTTATATTTAACATCAATACGTAATATTTTATTATATGCAATAAAATAACATTACTATTAACGTCACTCAGCAAAAAGTGATAATTGTAGTCAATAACAAAAACATGCTAAACAATTTAAACAACAACTATAAATTTATTTATTTATTAATTTACACCTCCAAGGTCACTTAAAGGTTGCGATACCTCTATAAGATCATTGTCGCAAAAATTAAATTGGATAAATGAGGTCAATAGACTATAAAAAGTAAAAAATAAATTTATAAAAAAACCATACATATATATAATCTATTACAAATATTTGACCTTTCTCGCGATGTAACAGCTTTATATAAGAAAAAAAAATGGAATCTAAAAAAAACGGCAGTCATCAAGGATAACAACAATAACAATAACAATAACAGTTATTACCGCAACTAGTTCGCGTTTCGCTTAACATTCGGATTTAAAAATAATAAATAAATTATATTACCACTTATCAATTCATTTAGTTGATATAAAAAGTGATATATACGTATTTATATACAATTAAAATAAATTAAGTCGTTATCACATCAGTAGCATTAAAAAAAAAAGTACCTTGGTCGTTGTCTCCGTTGACTATAATAAAAGTAACCCCTGCATATCGTCGTATTGTCGTAGCTCATCATACTTATATCATATCATATCTATAGTACAGCGACCGACGTCGTCGTCGGGGAGTCGCATCAGCGACCAGAGGTCGGATCGCAGTCGCAGTCGGAAAAATCGCGCGCGAAAATATTACCTCTTTACTTGATCGTGTTTGCCTGATACGAGGATTTTCCGACAGCGTCAAGTAAAGACTCACTACTTAGTAATAACAATAATAATAATACTGACACATGTAAACATTATTTTTATTCAACACATGTTATATACCTTCTCGATTATACTTATTGACACTTGTGTTTTATTAAATATATATGCAACTCATCGTACATATGCACTTGTGTTATTGGAATATTATCAACCGCATATACGCCTGGTGGACGATTAATTTATTTTATATATGGACATATATAATATATCAATATGTAATAATGCATTATTATTATTAAGCGGCGGTAAATTTTTGAAAATCGATCACAATTAAATTAATTAGTCGACTAGATATTTATTACAGAAGTTATTATATTATTACATAATTGTAATTAAATAACAACAACTTTTTATCTATGGTAATAAATTGCCTCTTAGCACGCGCGATTTGAATGCAATATGAGAAATTGATCGTTAAAAACACGCGGTCAGCTGATATTGATTATCAGAATTTTAATTTTTTTAATTAGTGTTATTATTACTATAAATTATTTAGTCTTTTTGTTTGTGCCATTAATAATTGTTTTAAAAAATACATTAGTACCGTTAAATTAAATTGTACCGTATGAGTAGCAGTATACGGCGATTCTTAATAACCGGGGACTTGATACTTAACTTAACTCGCGAGTCGCGACTACTGAGGCGAGTTAATGCGTATGATATAGCTTAGTGACTTGGACTACCGCCTCCTAGGCCTTGATGGTCACCGCACGTAGACTCAACCACCGCCTGAACTTGCAGCAGGTATAACTGTAAGCTGCAAGTCACGTGAGGTGACTTGTTTATATTTTTTTTACTCAAATTTTTGTATTTTTATTGCTGGTAAATTATTATATGTACACAGAATATTAAACTTTATATGACGGTAATAAATCGCTGAGAAAATTCAAGACAAAAGAAATTTTGGGATAATAAATTTTTATATTTTACCTGATAAACGATAAGATTTTTTTTTAATTACAATCCAAATATTTTTTTTTAAATTATTAATTATAACAAAACCCTTTATCGTTAACTTTTTAATCCAAAATTTCAAGTAAAATAATTTTTTTTTTAAGTTCTTATTAAAAAATATCAGATATAAAAATTTATCTCCCATTTTTAAATAAAAATTTCAAATAAAAATTTTTTTAAGCTTTCAATAAAATTTTCCCTGAATTTATTTTTTAAAATTTTCAATCAAAATTTTTTTTCTACCAAAAATATATAAATAATTTGAATGATACAAGAAACAGAATTCAAATAAAATAATTATTTAAAAAAAAATTAAAGTATATATTTACACGATGCAATTGATATATATATATCTAGTATCTATACATTGGGTGGTTGCATTCAGAGCTCTAAGTACAACATGCATTCAAGTACAGAGTGCATACGTGAGCAAGAGCACATGTTGTATAGAGCTATCAATATAGCAACAATGACAGTGCAGTATACGGTGCATGCACCGGCTACACGTGTGTTAGTTGTGTGTACGACAGGAGTCAACACATGGAAGAATTGCAGCTGGAGAACGAGCAGAGGGGGAGGAGTGTATTGGCCGCGAGTCAGACATGCGGAGGAACTAAAAACTATAAAGTGGGGGAGCATGTGCAGCGCTTTGTGCAACGCCGCTGCAGTGAGGGTATCAGGAGTTTAGATACATAAAGAGGTGAATTGGCGAGTCGATGCAGTTTATACATATAGCTTGCAAATGCCTCTGAGGATGAGTGGTGAACATCATGATAAACATTACTCACATCATTCAACTACGCTTATGCATCCCGGTTTATTTTTTGCCCCAATAAAATAGACTCCCGTTTCCGATACGCAAAATTCATCATGCCCAGTGCTCACACTCATAAATTTAACTACTGAGGACTCCTAGGATTCCAAGGACTAATTTTAATTGATCATAAAAGCGTGTTGTGTAACAGAAAAAAAATTATTGCAGAGCTCAGCAAATTCAAAACCGTCTAATGACTGATTTTTATTTTTTTTGAGATAAAAATTACCCATAAACAAGATTGCAAAATTTTTAATTGAAAATTAATGAATTTTTCAATAGAAATAATTTCCATAATATATAAAATTTTAATGACTAATGACAAGATTGGAAATAAAACATGATCTTGAAGTTAATAGACAATTAAAAGTTTATGGATTTCTTTTTAATGAATCAATTACGAAAAAAAAAAAAAAAAACTAAAAAAATAATAAAGCTGCGGAAATAATTAACTAATTGTATTTTTTATTCGAAATAAGTAAGAAGACTTTATGTAAATATGAAATTGAAAAGAATATCTTATTCATAAGACGAACGCTTTCTAACTGACTAATTGCAACGAAAACTTAGTGACTAACACCATTGATTTGGTTGCATGGGGACCTAAAGTATAAACAATACCGCGTATACATTTATTATTCTCAGTATTTACTTTATGTGGTTTTCTGCGCACTGATACTCTCAAATTGAGTACCAGGTTATAAATAAAACAAAGATTTAGTTTTATTTATAAAATAGTAAATAAATTAAACCATGAACAGACAACAAAAATTGTATGACTAATGAAATTATTCAATTTTAATTTTTAATGATTGATAAAATTTTTTTTATCAAAATTAAAAATTTTTAATAGTCAATTACTAGAATTTAAAAGTAAAAATTTCTAATGAAAAAATCGATGCATTAAAAAAAAGTAATGAATCATTTTTAACCCTGCTTATAAGATCATTAAAATAGTCTACACAGAAAAGAATAATTTCTTGGCGCAATAAAGTTTTACCTGCCCCAAAAAATCTTTCGCAGTATGAATTGAAGCCAAAAATTTTCTTGGGACCAGAAAAAATTTTTTACGCCAAGAAATCTTCTAGTCCAAGGAATCCTTTTTTTCTGTGTCGGTACCAACTAAAAATTATTTTAACATCGACCAAATTTTATAACATATACAGAATATTTATTTGAATTTTTAAATATTTTTATAATTATTTATACTCTCTTACCTAAAATAATTACTTTTTTACCACACTAACTAAAATAAAAATACATATGTAAAATTACATAACTAGTAACTGTCACGAGTTTGCATTGAAATTTCTAACAATTGCTACATTAACATTATCACTAATAATAGGAAACCGAAAAATTATTATTTTTTTTACTGATAAATTGCAACTTTTAAATACGGATAGCCATTTTTTTAAATACATAACAAGATCATTTACCCGCGCAATTAATTATTTTTTAAAAATTCATAAAATTAAAAAAATAAATTCTCTGTGCCGAGTTTTCGGTAAACAAATCACAAATAATGACTCATTATTTAAAGTGAATTTTAAAAAAATTTATTTATTTACACAGATGCACGTGTTGTATGCAAGTGCATTGTATTGTCGCGCAAGTGGTAAATGGAATTCATTTTAAAAACCGGAGCTACGCACTCTGGCCACTAAGTCTAATTGCATTATTTAAAAAATAAATAAAACAGACAGAGAAAGTACGGATGAGGTAAAAAGAAACTCGTGTGTCATGTCTCGTGTGCATCAACATGTGGGAATGTGGGCACTTTATATTATTACGATTATTAACGTTATCTGTTAAGTACGAAATAAAGATAAGTACATATATATACGTAACTTATACGAAATATATGTATATATTTTTAAGTCAAGAATAAATAAATATTAATTTTGAAAGTTCTTATTTCACGTGCTCGGTATCGGTTGACATTGAAACGGTTCCAAGGCCAGTCGTATCGTCACGAATACCCCTATCCTGATGCCCTTAAAGCAAATATATATACCTAGTACTATATAAAATGTATGTGTATGTGTATCTATATTTATATATAGTCCTGCCGCAATTGCAGGCTGACCACTGGCCAAACTAGGGGAGTAATCAATATCATATCAGTACATAAGAAAAATGGGGATGAATATTTAGATATAACTTTATATTTTTCACTACCTAACATTATGAAAATAATTTATTATTTTTATATGAGTTCTTCATATGATAGATATATAATTGGACGGAATTATAATATTTAAGTTCCGGGTTTTTGAGGTCTTTGATGTAAAAGAATTGAAGTATAAAATAAAATGTTTTTTAGTATAATTAAATCTCGTATTATTTAGAAAAATATTTGAAGGATCAAGAGCTGTGCATAAGCACTGACCCTGGGTGGTCATTGATGCGTGAATACATGTAGCCAATTGACTGAATAAAACGAATGGGACAAAAAAAATATTATATATTTTTATTAATATTTATATTTATATTAATGTTGTAAAAGACATAAAAAAAAGAAAGTGAACAAGAAGACGTTATTTTATGTTTCACAAAAGCATCTCTCAACATCCGGTCGTAGGATGATGATGATCATGATGATGATGATGACGATGAGAACAAGTACGAGAACTTCTCAAGCAATAAGCTACGGACTACAAGTTATTTTATTATTATACTATGGTGATATCATTTCAAGTCTATTCACCGTAATTTATTATTTTTTTTAACATGATGAAATGATAAGTAGAAAAAAAAATTAATTTAAACTTCAAACAGGGCAGCGTTGAAGGATAACAATAGGAATAAAAAAAAATTGTTGCGTAACGGTAAGCGGTGAAACAGCCCGTATGGAGAAATATTTTTTGACATATGGTTTATACCTACATATTATAATATTATATATACATATAAATATATACTATATAAAAAAAAAAAAAAAAAAAAAAAATTAATAAGAATATTTGACGCAGGTTTTTTTGTTGTTTAATTATTTTTGAATTTAAATTAAAAATAAGTATATTTATTATATACGGTCATTAAAAAATATATATAACAGTCCGGAAGAAAATTTAATCCAGAAAACTGCAAGTTCTCTGAAGCGAAGAACCGCAACAGTGCAACAGATTTCTTGTGTTCCTTGCGTATAATATGCATCGCAATTCCTAGCACCGAGAAAGAATGAAAACAAAATAAAAAAAATAAAAATATTGACCACCTACGCTAAAGAATATATATATATATATATATATATATATATATACATACATACAGCGTACATTGGAGTATACAGTACAGTGCGTTGAAACGCGAACGATTAACGGCACACCACACACATATATATCTATCTATATATATATATATGAATGTAATGCATAAACATAACAATCTCCGCGAAAGGCGACATACACAATGCACATTGATGATGTTTTCTCATACGCCGTTTGTTTGCAATCAAAATTTTAAAAAATTTAAATAAGAATATAGACATTAAAATTCTTTGTCTGCAAACAATCTGAGTAAAAACATAAATTGTTATTTGAAATAACTTTATTAATTAAATATAAATAAATAAAATAGCGAAAACTCACCGTCTGGTTGTTGGAGTTGAATTTAAATGTTGAGGAGAATTTATTCTTGTAATATTATTAACATTATCACTATTATCACCATTAGCACAATTATTATTAGTATTATTATTATTTATTGATGACGATCTATTGCTATTACGCCGACATGATCTTTCAGTAACACTATTATTTCCTCTTGAACGATTAATATTTCCTCTTCTACCTCTACTACGCGGTGTCAACAAATTATCACCGGCATTAGTCCTCGCAACAATAACCGGTGCACTCGATGGCCTCAAATTTGACGGGTTAGAATTAGTGTGAGCGGCCAATATTTCCGGAGCAATTAACGCGATGTCTGGTAATGAGTTTGGGGCAGAAATGGGCCGAGATGATGAGGCTGAAGATGAGGATGCTGATGACGATGTTGAGGTTGTTGTGAATGAAGATGACTCAATATTATCAACAGTCAATGGTCTGTGAGATGTCCTTTGTCTTGTTGATCCTTGAGGAAGACGGAGATGTCGAAGCCTGCGCATCGACGCACGCATCCACGACGAACTACTGGCGGGAGAATTTCCAACACTATTAAAAACAATAGTCGTGTCTTCGTTATCATTATGATCGACCTCAAATGACAGCCGTGTTGAGTTTGAAGTAGAGGAAGTGGAAGTTGAATTGGAAGTTGATGTTCCTGCTGTTGATGTTGTTGCTGATACATTATCAGTGTAATTATTATTACTATAATGATTATTGTCTTGGCTTAACAACGTGGACGCTATTGATTTTACCGTCGTCGTGTCGACGGGCATGGTGATACTGGCATTTGAGTGTCCACCGCTACCGGCAACTGGCCCTGCTGACGAACGCATGCGTTTCTGGATTTTCTCTAGTGTGTATTCGTTATTACGAGCACCTGGTGATGACGATGTACTCTCTAATGTTGTTTTTGTCGGTGTGCTGGTAGTGGTGATGCTCGCAATAGTGGTAGAGTTGATGGGGGTACAACTTCCAGTAGTGGGAGTATACACTGAGATTAACGACTTTGGACGACGTGATTGAATTGATAGCGAACGTTGACGCTCTAGTTCTTCAACCCACGACCAATCAACTTCGGAACATTCTGAAGATGATGCTGATGCCAATATTTCTGATGATTGCCTTTGAAAAATAACGAAAAAAATTAATTATTTAAATAATTAAAAAAAAGTTAAAAATTTTAATATTAAAATTTACCCTAAAGATGATGACTTTGAATGAGTCGGTACAATTTCCTTATTAGACGTTGAAGGCTTACAATTAAATTCATCAAGTAATCCATCAGAATTTTTAATCCACAATTTTTTATCAAATTTTTTTTCTTCATTTCCTGCTGATAATTCATTTTCATCAGCCGCTGTAGATTTAACATCCACCTCTAAAGATGTTGAAGATGATGATTCGTCATCTCCAAGAGTCCTTGAGCCATTAAACTCATTATTATTTTCACTCAGCTCGGCATTCTGCTCCTGAGTTGCCTTTATAACAGGTTCCAGATTTTTCGTAATAACACGAATTCTTTTTATCGTTTCTGAAGACACCACGTCTATTCTTTTACGTACTGGTACAACCTGATCGTGCCCAAGAGTTACTAAAACATCACCATTGTCGCAGTGTTGGCGTATCAATTTGTGTTCTTTCGTCAACGATAATTTTTGCTCAAGTCGCGGTGGGCAGACATCCAGAAGATGTTCTTCAGAATTAACTGTCTCTGGTACACGAACAATTGATACACAAGCACGGCCATCTAAATCAATTAAATCTTCTTCTTCTTTGTGATCGCTCGTCGTCAACGCCGTCGCCATTCTATTGCTTTAATTAGTCTTCAACTAATTCCTACAATCAAATTAAATCGTTAAATTACTACTCAACAATAAATAATCAAATAAATATAAACTTTACAGTTCAAAATATACTTTTAATTTATAACTTTAAATGTCACTGCGTACTCGATTCTAGTCTGCGTTCAATTGAACACCAGACATTTATATCAAACATACATTTCTAAGTCTACATATTTAACATTCAAGTGATAATATTTTATAACACATCGTAAATAATTATCAAATACGTACAAATATCATTAACGCTAATTATTAATTAATTGATAATATTTTTACTAGTAAAATTAATGATACTAAAATTAGCCGGTGTCTAATAATTTTTGGATTCTTTTAAAAACAAATTACAAAAAAAAAAAAAACATTTTGAAAAATTGCACTTATAGTTTTTTAAATTTTCTACATGTGCATATTTTTATTTTTTTATTTTTTTAAAAATTAAATTGCGGAAAAAAGATCCGAAAGTTATTAATTGTCTGCTATCTACAGGATAATTAAAATAATTATTCATATATTTAAAAAATATTTATCAAAATAATATTTTTTAAATCTACTAGAGCAGTGTAAAGTGAATTTGTTTGTCGATGATTAGGTGCCAAGGGTCTAGGGTTGGCCCTAATACATATAAGTGTTTTGTATGATTCATCGATTACAAAGTAAGCGTAAGAGTAAGAGTGTATATTAACGCCTACTCACGCATACATACATTCAAATACAAACAAACTAAAATTCTTATTCCTCCCAGACATACACACAATACACTCTAATATATAGATACATTATTTTTTGTCACGATGATTCATAAAATCGTTAACAAAAAAACTTATGGTATGCACGTGTTTTAAATCTTTTTACTTTTACGGACAAATGTTTCGACAAAATATCAATTTATAAATTAACTTATTTAAACATTCAAACGGAATAATTTCGTTTTAATTTTAAATTTTAATATCAGCCATATGATAAATGTATATAGAATATATGTATGGGTATAGGAGTAGGCAACAAACTTATTCACCTCGACATTGATTTTTTACTGACCACACGAGACGTACAGCGAAATAAAACCTGTCGATTAGAAAAAATTTAACTTAAAATTTATGAATTTAACTTTATTTTCAATGTCAAATATATGGAATTAGTGATAAACTTTAATATATTTATTTAGTAATTTAATTTTACATTCATTAAAAAATTACTTAAAAAATTTTTTATTAAATGAATCATTTATCCTTCATGTTTATAAAGCGTTGATGAGTCAATGACCTTTTTTAAATTGTCCAGATAAACTCAAGCTTCGTAATATATATGTACATGGATACACACATATATACATTTATAGATGTATATATTTGAAGTAAAAAATAAATACAGAATAAAAAAAATAAATTATTAATACTAAAGAATAATTTAGGTTCAATAAGTCACGGTCAGCCATTTTATTCTTCTGCATTATACTCCTGAGTGCAAATAAAATATATATTTAAGCAAGTAAAATTTATATAATATATAAATATGAATAAATAAACAGAATATTTTTTCTAGAGCTAATTTATAAATTTTTTTTAGTCAATTTTTTATTCCGTTTGAATAAAAATTTATTTATTTACTTTCTCACAGGACATAATTGCCTTATTTTATTAATTAATTTATATATAAAATTTAAATAATATAAATATATATGAATATTAATATCAAATTACTTAGACTAGAGAAAGTTTGTGTGAAAATATTTTTTCGCTTGTCATGAGGATTAACAATAAAAAAAATAAATAATACTTTATATAATAAAAATAATAATAATTTATACTTGTCACGGGATTTGCAAAACTAGTCGTTGAGTTGTGGAGATAAATCTTAATTTATAAGTAATTTATACAATCAATTGTAATTGTTTAGATTTATAAACGTATAATATTTATTATTTATTTATTCTATTAACAATAACTCAAAAAAATACATGATACTAAAGTTAGCTGTCTAATAATTTTTGAAATTTAATCAAAACGATAAATTATAAAAAAAAAAATATTTTAAAAAATTGCACTTATAGATTTTTTAATTTTCTCGTGTGCATATTTTTAGATTTTTTTTTTGTAATTTATTTGCTGAAAAAAAGTCCGAAAACTTTTGTCTGCTAACTTCAGGATTATAAAAATATATATATATTTAAAAATACTTACAACAAAATTGGTAATCCATTGAAATTTTAAAAAAATCAACAAAATATACTTTGTAATAAAATATATTTTGTTTTTAATCGAAAAAAAATTATTTCACAGCAATAAAAATAAGGTAAACGGTAAATAATATTTTTATTATCATTTCTTTGTGCATAATAAGTGGCACAAATTCAAATCCTTTATAATAATCATGAAAACTTTATACCACACGTACAAAACAGGTCGTTTAAAAGAAGAAATAGAAAATATATGTACACTATATACACGAGCAATATTTAATATTTAAAAAATTGACTATATATATATACTTTTACTGTTTAAATAAAAATTGAACTAAAGATTTATTAAAATAACTTAATGAATTTTTAAAAATTCAAATAATGGCAAGAAATGAATTTTCTATAAATTTATTAATACTCATTATTATTATTGTATTGTTTATTACTATTTTAAAAAGTATAGTGTACAGATTTTATGGTGAATTTTACCATGGTGAAAATATTAAGTATTAATACGAAACAAGTCGGCGCAATACTAAAGAACGAGAATGAGAGACTTTAACTATGGGGCCTTTTCGGAGCGCGTGCATTCACCCATTCACATATACATATATATGTACACATATATTTATATATGTGTAAATATATAAGTACCAATACAAAGGGGAATGGAAGAAAAGTATATTGAGCCAAGAGAGCGTGATAAAAAGAGAGAGAAAGCAAAAAGAAAGAGAGAATTAAATAATCTATTGGTAGAAAATGATCAAGACAAGGATAAATAACAGAACACATATACATTTACGCGGGAGAAAGAGATGGTAATGTGTATGTAATGTATAATAGGTCAGATATATTCAGCGCACATCAAAGTAGATAAAAAACAAAATGTTTGATATACTTGTACGTATGTATGTGTGCGATTAGAAGTAAAAGTATAAGAAATAGATTTATTATTAAATGGGAGGGAAGTTGGCTAATATTCAAATAATAAATAAAATACAATTTGCGATAATGTATCTGTGGTGGTGAATGTCGAGGAGAGCTGGTTTGTGAGTATAGTAATCGAGATTGTAGGCCCATTATGGCTTCTATATATATATATATATAAATAAATATAGTTGTGTGTGTGAATAGCGGATTTCAAAGAGCGCGGGATTGGGCCCTCTCGCATTGGCGTCGAAATCTTTCAATTTTATTTATTTTTTTATTTTTATGTCCTTGAGTTTTTTTGTTGCTTATATTTTATAGAATAGTTTTTAAATAATTTCATGGGTCTGGTGAGGATGCTCTTTATTTTTATATTTACAGAGATGAACTTTTGATTGATTGGTCAAGGGCGTTAAGGGTTATTTTAAAATATATATATAAAAAAAAAAAAACTATGAATAGATTTATGAGTTTAGTTGGAGCTGTTTGAAATCGTGGAAACGTTTCTTCAAGAGTTCGATGTCCAATCTATGTTTGCAGAGATAGTGTCCCTCGAAAAAAAGAACCGGAATTTGATATCTATATAGCTCAAACAGGCCCTCATTGCCGGGCTTGCGAATGTCAACTTGTTCGAGCACATAGCAACCGTGGAATTGGGCCTTAAGTTCGGCTTTCAGTACATCGCACAGAGGGCATGGATTTTTAGTAAATAATTGAAGTCTTGGTAATGACGGGCTTGGTGAAATTGGATGTCTCCTACACACATGGGTCTTTTAATCATATATATTGACATCAACCATCAGCATTAACATTAACAAAAATTTTTATTCATCACTAAAAAATATAAAAGTTATAAAATATAAACATCCAAGTGTATATAAAAATAGTAAATATATAAATCTCTTATTCATATAAAAGTATATAATTTTATTTGTATACTTGCATATATATTTTTTTAAATTCAATAAACATCAAACGATAGACTTAAATTTTTTCAATTAAAATAGATGATGCACCTCCACCGCCGTTACAAATTGACGCGACACCTTTCTCGCCTTGCTTTAATGCGTGGACTAAGTGAACAATTATTCTAGCACCAGACATTCTATTAAATAAATAAGATTATTTTACTTAATAACTCAGTTATTCACTTTAAAAAATTATATATAAATTATACTGACCCAACAGGATGTCCAAGGGACACAGCACCACCATGGACATTAAGCTTTGCCGGATCAAGATCTAATTTTTTTTTATTAGCGATCGCAACGGCACTAAATGCTTCATTTATTTCCCATAACGCAACATCATCTTTTTTAACTCCAGTTTTTTCAAGTAACTAAAATAAAAATAAAAAATTAAGTAGATATCTATGTATTTATCGCTAAAAAAAAATTTATATCCAAGAATTGGTGAAATTACTTTCGAAATACCAAGTGCTGGTGCTATCGGAAAATCAATAGGATCAGTAGCAACATCATGAAAATCAACAACTCGTGCCAATGGTTTGAGATTTAATTTTTCAGCAACTTCGGCAGTCGTTAAAATTAATGCAGCAGCGCCGTCATTTAACGTCGACGCGTTTGCAGCTGTCACAGTCCCATTATCTTGCTGAATATAAATAATTACAATAATGACGCAAGTACAATAAATAGTTATCAGTGTAACTCGAATATAATTACTTGAAAAGCTGGTTTTAATTTGCTGAATTTATCAAAATTGACACGCTTATATTCTTCATCTTCATTTACTATCAAATCCGGCATTCCTCGTTTAGTTGGTACATTGACAGGAACTACTTCGTCTTTGTAAACTTTATTTTGCCAAGCGGATGCACTGCGTTTGTAACTATTTATCGCAAATTCATCTTGCTCTTGACGAGTAATTCCTAATTTTTTGGCAGTATTTTCAGCGCAATTGCCCATATGGAAACCTTCGTTGAACGCATCCATTAATCCATCAAATATAATACCATCCTAAGTTAACAAATAGATATTAATTTATGAATTTTTCATATTAGACTATAAATTTTAATTTAAAAATAATTTAAATTACATGTAAAGTAACTCCACCGTAAGGTGTAGTGCCACGTTTCAAATAATATGGAACATTAGACATTGATTCCATACCACCAGCTAAAATAATATCCTGATTTCCGCATAGCAATGATTGGGCTGCTAACATAACACTTTTCATTCCACTTGCACATACTTTATTTATTGTTGTACAAATTGTTGATGTTGGCAGACCTAAAACCAAAATTTTTATTAAATATAAAAAGTGATAGTTAATAATTATTAATTATAACCCAGGGCTCTAGAAGTAAACAGCTAGATAATAAAGTAATCTCAAGTACGTATTTAAATTCACAATTACTAATTTTTAATAAATTTCAGAGTAAATACCAGCAAATAAAGTTGCTTGTCTAGCTGGTGCCTGTTTTAACCCTGCTTGCAAAACATTGCCCATGTAAACTTCATCAACTTGTTCTTTAGTGACACGTGCACGTTCAACAGCAGCCTGGAATGATTGTTAATATATTTACTTATTAAACAGTTGAAAAATAAGAAACATACGAAAATAAATTACTCGTATAGCAATGGCACCAAGTTTTGGAGCCGGTACCGATGACAATGACCCCAGAAATGAACCCATCGGTGTTCTTACCGCACTTACAATAACTACATCTCTATTTAAATTTATTCTCGTACTGTAAGCTCTGCTAATAAATATTTTATTGATACCCTGCAATTATAAAATAAATTACCAAATAAATAAATATCATTTCTCTATTAAAAAAAATTTACTCCAAAAAATAATTACCATTTTTATTAATATCGAGTTATGTGGAATTGTGAAGTACTTGAAACTAAAGTTTCATATGATCCAATCTATCCAAAGTATTAACTTTTATCTGTATTTAAAGCATGCAATTATTATTATT
The DNA here is from genome assembly GCA_030273425.1 of Microplitis manilae. Taxonomy (NCBI): domain Eukaryota; kingdom Metazoa; phylum Arthropoda; class Insecta; order Hymenoptera; family Braconidae; genus Microplitis; species Microplitis manilae. Next base: position 4,199,326 of record CP092726.1, read on the forward strand.
ATTCGAAGTATTATAATTTTTTAAAAAAAGTAAAAAAGTTTCATTATTGCCACCGCATCTTGCATATATTACATACATTCATATTTACATTCAAAAATCGCACATATATATTATATATCGCGTTAAAGAACTACATTTATTATCAACTCATATTTATTTATATATAAGGTAAAGTACCCAGTACTTGAACACCACTAAAATAGGAGCACTACTTGAAGAAATTTACATGTTGAATTATTTAAAAATTATTGCGTTAAATATAAGAAATTTTTGTATTGCAATATTCTTTGAAACTTTAGGAAGTAATCGCAATAAATATCGTTTCATTTCATATCGAAATAATTATAATTTTATTGAATTTAATGTATTATCATACAATGAATTACCAATTGATGCTTCTTTTATCATAAAAATGATTCAGTGATTGAATAAATAACCGGCAAAAATTACGTTACATCAATGTTTTTAGTGAAAAACTGCTACCAGTACATAAAATATATTTTTTTCAACAAAACACATTTTTTATGGTCAAAAAATTATTTTTTAGGATTAAATTTCATCGTCTAACTATACCTCCTAATTTTTTAAGTCATACCTGATACTTGAACAAGATCACGTAAAATATTCAAGTCTAGGTCCTATGTTTTTCGACCTGCAGCAGTAGTTGAACAGGTTACTATAATGAGTTTTAATTAATTTTAAAAAATAAAAACCATCAATCAATTATTTTAATAATTTTTTTTATTGATAAATATTATAAATAAAAGTTATTTGAAGTGAAAAGTTGTATATATTATAAAAATAAACTACTCACAATATTCTAATCTAATCATTCGTGCAATAGGGAACATGGACGTTTTAAATGACAGTAAAGTTTGAGGACATCTGATAATTTTAGTGTTTTATATTCAATAAATCAAGTAAAATAGAAAATTAACTAAAGTATTATACATTTTTAATAAGACTATATACTAGTCGTTATTAAATTATATATAATTAAATTTATACAATTAAAAATTAAAAAAGTTTGATGAGTTATTATTGATTTTTGAACTGCAGTCTGTTTGTATCTTATATTTGTTCGAGTATTGGTCTCAGAGTGTTCAACTACTGCGACTTGTGTAAATAGATTGTTCAAGTACTACTGCTTTTTAGTAAATTTTGAAAACCTTACGAAAATATGAAAGTTTTATAATTTATTAATTTTTTTTTTAATAGATTGAAAAATGTTCCGATTTTTATAAATAACACTTATTTTGTCGATTTCATTCATTTTTATTTGCCAAAATCATAAGTGAATGGATTTCACTTTCAAAACGGTTCGAGTACTGGATATTTTACCTTATTTTAGACCAAATTATGAATTTAGTTGGAGCTGTTTAAAATCGTGGAAACGTTTCTTCAAGAGTTCGATGTCCAATCTATGTTTGCAAAGATAGTGTCCCTCGAAAAAAAGAACCGGAATTTGATATCTATACAGCTCAAACAGGCCCTCATTGCCGGGCTTACTGATGTCAATTTGTTCGAGCTCATAGCAACCGTGGAATTGGGCCTCAAGTTCGTCTTTCAGTACATCGCACAGTGGGCATGGATTTTTAGTAAATAATTGAAGTCTTGGTAATGACGGGCTTGGTGAAATTGGATGTCTCCTACACGCATGGGTATTTTAATCATATATATTGACATCAACCATCAGCATTAACATTAACAAAAATTTTTATTCATCAATAAAAAATATAAAAGTTATAAAATATAAGAATCCAAGTGTATATAAAAATAGTAAATATATAAATCTCTTATTCATATAAAAGTATATAATTTTATTTGTATACTTGCATATATATTTTTTTAAATTCAATAAACATCAAACGATAGACTTACAATTTTTCAATTAAAATAGACGATGCACCACCACCGCCGTTACAAATTGACGCGACACCTTTCTCGCCTTGCTTTAATGCGTGGACTAAGTGAACAATTATTCTAGCACCAGACATTCTATTAAATAAATAAGATTATTTTATTTAATAACTCAGTTATTCACTTTAAAAAATTATATATAAATTATACTGACCCAATGGGATGTCCAAGGGATACAGCACCACCATGAACATTAACCTTTGCTGGATCAAGATCTAATTGTTTTTGATTAGCGACCACAACGACACTAAATGCTTCATTTATTTCCCATAGCGCAACATCATCTTTTTTAACTCCAGCTTTTTCAAGTAACTAAAATAAAAATAAAAAATTAAGTAGATATCTATGTATTTATCGCTAAAAAAAAATTTATATCCAAGAATTGGTGAAATTACTTTTGGAATAGCAAATGCTGGCGCGATCGGAAAGTCAATGGGATCAGTGGCAGCATCATGAAAATCAACAATTCGTGCCAGTGGTTTGAGATTTAATTTTTCAGCAACTTCGGCAGTCGTTAAAATTAATGCAGCAGCGCCGTCATTTAACGTTGACGCGTTTCCAGCTGTGACAGTTCCATTATCTTTCTAGATATAAATAATTACAATAATGACGCAATTATAATAAATAATTATCAGTCTAACTCGAATATAATTACTTGAAAAACTGTTTTTAATTCACTAAATTTATCAAAATTGACACGCTTATATTCTTCATCTTCATTTACTATCAAATCCGGCATTCCGCGTTTAGTTGGTACATTGACAGGAACTACTTCGTCTTTGAAAACTTTATTTTGCCAAGCGGATGCACTGCGTTTGTAACTATTTATCGCAAATTCATCTTGCTCTTGACGAGTAATTCCAAATTTCTTGGCAGTATTTTCAGCGCAATTGCCCATATGGAAACCTTTGTTATATACATCCGTCAATCCATCAAATACAATACCATCCTAAATTAACAAATCGGTATTAATTAATTAATTTTTCATACCACACTATAAATTTTAATTTAAAATTAATCAAAATTACTTGTAAAGTAACTCCACCGTAAGGTGTAGCGCCACGTTTCAAATAATATGGAACATTAGACATTGATTCCATACCACCAGCTAAAATAATATCTTGATGTCCGCATAACAATGATTGGGCTGCTAACATAACACTTTTCATTCCACTTGCACATACTTTATTTATTGTTGTACAAATTGTTGATGTTGGCAGACCTAAAACCAAAATTTTTATTAAATATAAAAAGTGATAGTTAATAATTATTAATTATAACCCAGGGCTCTAGAAGTAAACAGCTAGATAATAAAGTAATCTCAAGTACGTATTTAAATTCACAATTACTAATTTTTAATAAATTTCAGAGTAAATACCAGCGAATAAAGTTGCTTGTCTAGCTGGTGCTTGTCCTAATGCTGCTTGACAAACATTACCCATGTAAACTTCTTCAACCTGTTCCTTAGTGACACGTGCACGTTCAACAGCAGCCTGGAATGATTGTTAATTTATTTACTTATTAAACAGTAGAAAAATAAGAAACATACGAAAATAAATTACTTGTATAGCAATGGCACCAAGTTTTGGAGCCGGTACCGATGACAATGACCCCAGAAATGAACCCATCGGTGTTCTTACCGCACTTACAATAACTACATCTCTATTTAAATTTATTCTCGTACTGTAAGCTCTGCTAATAAATATTTTATTGATACCCTGCAATTATAAAATAAATTACCAAATAAATAAATTTCATTTCTCTATTAAAAAAAATTTACTCTAAAAAATAATTACCATTTTTATCATTATTGAATTATATGGAATTACGAAGTACTTGTAACTAAAGTTTTATATGATCCAATTTACGGAAATTATCAATTTTTATCTGTATTTAAAACTTATGCAATTATTATTATTATCCGATGTATTACAATTTAAAAAAAAAAGTAAAAAAGTTAAACTATTACCAACACATCCTTCTTACATTACATACATTTATATTTACATACAAAAATCGCACATACATATTATATACCGCGTTAAATAATTACTTATAAGTATATCAACACTAACACATATTTATTCATATATATTATAATTCAAATTTTTTTCTGAAGAGGCAGCACTTGCCAATCATCAACCACTATGTATATATACATATGTATTCGTATATTTACAAAAAATAATTTACATAGGCGTGATTGGAGTAAAACTTCTCCACTCACGTCAAAAAAAAAATGATTTATTATATTAATTATGAATAAAAATAATGAATAATTAAAAGTAGTAATGAAAAATGAATTTGAATTAAATCTAAATAAAAAAATATTTATTAAATATATAGTGTACAGTATTTAAATAAAAATATGTATTTGTGTATAGTTTTTAAAAAAAAAGTGTGTCACTGGTCTCGAATTAGTTAAAGTTCTATATATTTGAATTGTAAATAAATAAAAAATTTTTCGTTTCATCTAGACTGGAATGTATATAAATATATGGATTGAATAGTAAATAGTATCGAAGTAGTTGGAGTAAAGTATCAGGATTGTGGTAATTAAAGTTACCATCTCCAGTAATATACATGAGTACAGCAGAGCCAGTCGGAGTCAGATCATCAACAATAGGATATAGGATAGTACAGTATAGCATCAGCCATCGCCTTGAAAATTACAATTACAATTACTGGATTACAGTGGGCTGCTGTAACGCAGTTTAAATTTTGTAACGGTCGTGTCGTGTGTATTGCATTGCATTAAAATAATATTAAAGTCGACAACTTAAACTCCAAAACATATTTAATTAATTATTTTACTTTTAATTAATGTTTATTTTAAAGTGCGTCTTTATTTTTTTATGTAAGTATACAATTGCTTTATTTTTTTAAATAGTCATGATAAATATAAATCATTAACTGTCGTTATTTTTAGTTTACTTTTAAATTTTTTTTTAAAATTACTTTATAAATAAATTTGAATGCAATTACTTTCACTTTCAATATGAATTTAATTATTGATATTAATAATAAACATATATATGCTTTTTTTTACAGATTTTAAACATATTGTGTATGTAAACAGTATTTTAAATTTAAATTGTGCATATGTAATATAAAATATTTTATATTTTTTATATTTATATACATATTGGGTGTAATTACGTGTGAAAAATTTTTAATTATTTGAATTAATTTTGTTTGTGCATAATAATGATTATGACAAGATTTTATACTTGTAAATAGAAATAATATTTTAATGTTTATTTATATATTTTATATATTAAAATAAATTACTAAAAATTACGATGGATAATTCAGATTCATTACTGATGTGTGCTACGGAGTTGATAAAAGGTAAATTTATGTATTTTTAAAATTATTTAATAACTTTATTAAGGTAAAAAAAATCCAATTATTGACAGGATACCAATTGTTGACACTTTGTTTTATTTAATTATTTACTTAACTTCTTTCGACATCGTAACCAGTTATGAATATTCTTATCTAATCTTTTAAATATATTGAACCTTAGAAAATTTACTTATAATTAATATACAAGAGATTGAATAAAAGAAAAATTTAATTTTGTGTTCGGAAACATTAGCAAGAAAACGGAATGCCCTAGAGATTTTTTTTAAAAAAATACTAAGATATGAATGATCCTCGTTAGAAGACGATTAACGATTTTTGGAGTTTTTCTCAACAAATCAATTAAAAAAAAAAAACTAAAAATATGGACATGTAGAAAATTAACAAAGCTATAGGTGCAATTTTTTGAAAAAATTTTTTTCTATAATTTATCATTTCTAAAAAAGTCTGAAAATAATTAAACGTCAGCTAACTTGAGTATCATAAGATAATTATCCTGTATCACATATATTTTCACTATCATATATAATAAATAAATTATAATGTCTGATATACTTTTATTATAGTCAGTAATTGGAATTTTTACTGTATTAACTTAAAAACTTTTAATTGTATTAATAAGTAATTTAAAAATTTTACAGATCGATTTTATTTTGTGACATTGCAAGCTGATGTCAAACCTAAAAGTACTCTAGACACCCATTACTTTAGTATCGACGATGAATTAATTTATGAAAATTTTTACGCCGACTTTGGGCCGTTAAATTTGGCGATGCTTTACAGATATTGTATGAAAGTTGAGAAGAAATTGAAAACATCGGGTTTTTATAAGAAAAAAATATTACACTATACAATAAGTACCGAGCCAGAGAAACGTGTCAATGCAGCATTTCTTGCTGGTAGTTATGCAGTAAGTTATTTATCTATTAATTAATATACTTATTCATTCACTTAATTAGAAGTTAGTGGTTACTGTTTACTGATTACTAAATAAATTAAAATTGTAGATATTATATTTAAAAAAAACAGCTAGAGAAGTATACGAAAGCCTGGTGAATAGTCCAAATAGTCCACCCTACATAATGTTTCGCGACGCATCATTTGGTGCGCCGTGTTATCAGATCTCCTTGAAGGATTGTCTGAGTGCCATTTACGAGTGTCATAGATTGGGATTTTTCAACTTTGACGATTTCAATGTCAAAGAGTACGAGTACTACGAGCGAGTAGAATACGGTGATTTAAATTGGATTGTTCCTGATAAATTTATAGCATTTTGTGGTCCACATGCTAAACTTAACAATGAAAATGGATATCCATTACATGCGCCTGAATCATATTTCTCTTACTTCCGTCAAAATAACGTTACGACAATTGTACGGTTGAATAAAAAAATTTATGATGCATCACAGTTTATAAATGCCGGATTTGATCATCGTGATTTATTTTTTCGTGATGGTTCGACGCCAACGGATAATATTGTAAGACAATTTTTAAAAATTGCTGAAAATACAAATGGTGCTATTGCTGTACACTGCAAAGCTGGTCTTGGTAGAACAGGTTCATTAATTGGTTGTTATATAATGAAACATTATCATTTAACAGCACATGAAACAATCGCTTGGATTAGAATATGTAGACCTGGTTCTGTTATTGGCCATCAGCAACAATGGCTTGAAGAGTAAGTTCAATAATTAATAACCAAATCAATTAAATGGACAGTTACTTCATCACTAATATCATTATTATGTAAATAGGAAAGAATATTCTCTTCATTTATTGAGGAGAGAACCATTACAAGTAGACAGCAATGGAAACCCGCCTCATTCACGTGGAATATATTCAAAATTAGGATGCAGTGGTGGTGGAACATCAACTTTCTTAACATATTCAACTAAAATGAATCCGACTGCTGGTACAGCATTGGAGCAGCATCAACAGCACGATAATGTATCCGGAATAGTACATCGTGTAGATGATATTCATCTAGACGACTCATCGTTACTATCAACAACATCTACGTCGACTACGACATCAACACCAACAACGACATCGACAATCACAAGTGCTGGTAATAATGCTAAATTGCAGCAACAAAAGCAGCAACGCCCACAACGATTTGCCTTAAACATAAAAACTCAAGGAGACAAATTGAATGAAATTAAAATACGTAGACAGACGTCGTCTTATGGTAATAATTTTAGTATTGGTAGAAAAGGTATCGGACAGCCTACTGTTATGCTGTAAGTTTTCAATTATTATTGTTGTTATTATTTTAAATTAATGCTTACACGCATCATTAAATAACAAACAGTTGGTCTATATAAATATATTACTTGTAGTCCTAATTTGGGGCTGCTGTTGAAGTCATCAACGTCTTCGTCATCCTCCTCAGTTACATCGAGAGCTAATCAGAAAGGAACGAGCAATAATACGATAGCTACCATTATTGGATCTAAAAAAGATATCAATAAACGTTTACTTTCACGTTCAAATACTTCGGGAACAGCCACACTTGCTAAAAGGTTTTTTTATTATTTTATTTTATCACTGAGGTGTCTAGTTTTAAAGACGTACAAAAACACTTTAAATTTGAAAAATTAATAATTGATCGATCAGCAATTAAATGACTGAATCAAAGTCATAAATTTCTTATGATTCTCAAGTTAGCCGACGTCTTGTAGTATTTTAATTTTTTTCAAAACGATGAATTACAAAAAAAAAAAATATTTTAAAAAATTGCACATGTAGTTTTTTTAATTTCCTACATGTGCATTTTTTTTTTGAATTGATTTTTAAAAAAAAAATTGAAAATTGTTAGCTGTCTACTAAATTCAAAATCATAAATTTCTTTTTCAGTAGTAAATAAAAAAAATTTATTCCTCCAAAAATAGGCTAAAAATTAAGCTTTTAATTTTTCCAAAGATGCCAATTCTAAAACTAGGCACCGCAATTATTAAAAAAAATATTGAGTTTCGAATTAATTTTAATTAATATTTATATAGAAATACTCGGAGATTGAGCTGCAGTGGTAACAGTACCATTAACAGACCATCTCCATGCTACATAAGGTCTAAATCAACAACGCAGATGCATAATAATCATAATAAAAATAGTGTCCTGATGTCTAACTGCAGCAGTGTAATAAGATCTGGTTGTACGAATACTAAACCAATAACACGATCGTTTGCTTCACGTGAACCAGCCTCACTGTCATCACCTCCAAATATTATCACACAAATCCGCCGCCCGACTTTATTACCTTCTTCAACTGCTCCTACAACAACCACTTCAGTTACTAATAATAATAATAATAACAATAACAACAATAATAATAATAATAATAATAATAACCAAAATTCAACTCAGCAACAATTGTCAACAAATACAGGCAGCATGGTACTAAGATCTGCTGATCGTGTAAATCGTTACTTCTCTAAAAAAGAGTAAGTTTTTTTAAATAAATTAATGATTTTACTATTTTTTATCGCTTTATTATAAAAATTTACCCGCAATTATTATTTTCATTAAAAAAAAAAAAATGTGAGCATGAGCAGCATGAAATTTTTTTTTATTTCTTCTGTTGAATTGATAAATTATAATTTTGCATGAATTTTAACAATGATATAATTTGTAGTGATTGCCTATGGAGTGTAAAGTAATGATAAAATTTTAACGTTTGGTTCTTTTATAAATTTACTCTATAAGAACCTAGGTGGCTAACAATAAAAAAAAAAAAAAAACGAAACAATCGTATTCTGTTTGCTTTGTGACTTGCAGTGCGCGCACGGCAATAACTTCAAAAACTGCATTTATCAGATGATTAACCGACGACGATATTCTTAGTGGTATCAAGCGGCGTAGACGCCAGCGGCGGAGTGTTATCACTGGGGAAACGACGAGCCGCAGGACTTCAGCGAGGCAGCAGCAACAGCAACAACGATGATGATCAAGATTATTAACAGATGATATCTAAAATCTAATCACGGCAATTTTATTTTATATTTTTAATAATCACCTTGCAATTTATAATAATTAACATCCCAGACAGGAAAATATTATAATTTAATTATAATATCGATAGATATTGTCGTTATAATTATGGAGAAAGTGGTCTGGAAATTCCGAGCTCGAGTTTTAATTGATAAAAAGATCTCGGTGCTTCAGTTGTTAACTGGAAATTATTTTACTATCAATAAGATATTTTAATTTTTATTTATAACCACGTTCATGTTTCGGTAAACTGTAAAAAATTTGCGGAGTGAATCCGGAGCAAATGTCTATGTATTTAAATCCCCTTGGAGTAAAATTCACTCCAAAAGGAAGTTTATTTTAATATTAAAATTCCGAATCAGAGTGAATTCGAATTTTAAAAAAATCCAGATCACTCTGAAATCACTCCACTGGAATAACAAACTCCGTATGCGAGTGTTTTTTTTTTAAATCCGGAACTCCAAGCAACTCAAATTCAAATTTAAATAAAATCCGTAATCATTCCGAATTCACTCCCGATTTCTTAGGGTACGCAACTGCTCTTATCATTAATTAAAAATTAATCTTTGTTGTATAAAAAATTATTTGTTTAACACTAAAATAATTTTTTATTTAACTAAAAAAAATTGAAATATTCATATATATATATATTGAAGGGTATACGCTACTGGACCTCTTTCTTACAATCAGAAAAATAAACGAGACTATCTTTGTTGCACTCCTAGAGTAAATGAGAATTTTAAAACAATTTTTCTCGGAGACGAATTAGAATTTTTGAAAATACGAAATTTCGTCCTTTTTTAAGGTTTTAAAAAACGCCAGGCTCTATCATATATACTCATACCTGATATCATGTATGAGCCATAAGAGTACTGCATCATATATGAACAATTAAAATCATATACAATCGGGGACATTAATTCGAGTAGGTTTCTAAGATTCGAGATTTATTGCCAACCTTAAATTTGGCGGTTTCTAAACTCTAAAATTTGAAAACCTTAAATTTTACCGTTTTTAAAATAAGCTAAACGTAAAAAATGATATCATAAGAATGAGAGAAACGTAAATAATGTCTAAAGTGAATTAAATTTATAGTAAAATATAATATAAAAAATGACAGCTAAATGTAAATAAAAAACTCTAAAAGTAAATTAATTTTTAAAATCAGCAATTTAAAAAAAAAGCATTAATAAAATGTCACTCATCATAAAATTAGCGGATTAAAAAAAAAGAATTATTAAAAATATTCCAAATTCAGAAGTAAATAAATGAAAAGTTTGAGCATCTAAAATAACGTCATATTAATATTTAGGTTATTTAAAATTCGGATCTTTAAAATTTGTATATCAATAAATATTGCCACTTTAAAACTTTACCGCTTGAATTCAGCCGATAGTAAATTTAATAATAATTAAATTTAGCCGTTCCTAAACTTATAAATTTGTAAAATCAGCCGATTCTAAATCTGGCGATTTATCAAATTAGTCTATTCGAAGCCTAGCTATTATAATATTAATGTAATTAAATTTAATGAATAATTACAATATTTTTTAAAATTTTCTATTTAAATAGTATGAACGTAATTATAAATTAGTAAAGATATATGAAAACCAGTTCTATTCAAGTTAAAAAAGAATTAACTTGCTTTACGAAATTTAATTTTAAACCGATTTAATATTTTCGAATAAATTCATCTTTTGGAGTTGAGCTAAAAAAGAGTTTACAAAATTACTCTACAAATGTTAAAAGCACCTCAATGTAATATATATCTCATAATTTTAATATAAGAATATGTAAGAAATGGAATCCTTAAACCATAAAAATAATTATAACTTCATTATTTTTCATTGGGCATAAAAATGATTGAACTTGAAATTATTATTTGAGTTAAGTAAAATTTACTTTGCTCGAGTAGCATGATGAAATTTTTAGCTCAACTCCAAAAGATGAATTTATTCAAAAATATTATATCGTTTTAAAATTATATTTCTTAAAGCAAGTTAATTTTTTTTTAACTCGAATAGAACTGGCTTTTATATATCTTTACTAATTTATAATTACGTTCATACTATTTAAATGGAAAATTTTAAAAATATTGTAATTATTCATTAAATTTAATTACATTAATATTATAATAGCTAGGCTTCGAATAGACTAATTTGATAAATCGCCAGATTTAGAATCGGCTGATTTTACAAATTTATAAGTTTAGGAACGGCTAAATTTAATTATTATTAAATTTACTATCGGCTGAATTCAAGCGGTAAAGTTTTAAAGTGGCAATATTTATTGATATACAAATTTTAAAGATCCGAATTTTAAATAACCTAAATATTAATATGACGTTATTTTAGATGCTCAAACTTTTCATTTATTTACTTCTGAATTTGGAATATTTTTAATAATTCTTTTTTTTTAATCCGCTAATTTTATGATGAGTGACATTTTATTAATGCTTTTTTTTTAAACTGCTGATTTTAAAAATTATTTTACTTTTAGAGTTTTTTATTTACATTTAGCTGTCATTTTTTATATTATATTTTACTATAAATTTAATTCACTTTAGACATTATTTACGTTTCTCTCATTCTTATGATATCATTTTTTACGTTTAGCTTATTTTAAAAACGGTAAAATTTAAGGTTTTCAAATTTTAGAGTTTAGAAACCGCCAAATTTAAGGTTGGCAATAAATCTCGAATCTTAGAAACCTACTCGAATTAATGTCCCCGATTGTATATGAATATATGACTAAAAACAATGAAATCTATGTGTTATCATATCAGTCATGAATTTCCTAACCATTTTCTTTTGATAATAATGATAATATTATATTTTTCCACTGGGATAATACGTAATACAGTAAATGATAATAATAATAATAATAATAATAATAATGATAATTATTAAATATACAATTTAATAAAAGCAGATATTTAGTTTGTAGCAGATTTTTTTCTTTTTTATTAAAAAAAAAAATATATATATATCAATTATAAATAGCTATTAGAAAATTAAAAGATTTTAATAATTGATTAATAAAAATAAAATGAAGTATAATTGATTATATAAATATGTATGTAGACTGTAGGCTGTAGATTGTTTAATAGATTTTAAAATATTGTTTTTAAACACAATATGTATATAAGTGAGTAAATTTAAAATATGTAATTTCTTTCGCACAATATAAAATTAATACATAAAATAATAATATTAATGTAGTAACAGAATGTAGAAAAAAAAAAAAAACTAAACTGATATTAAAAATTAACAAGTACAAATCATATTTATACTTTTTATCACATGCACTTTAATGCTAAAGTGAATAAAAAAAGCAGCTGTAAAAACAATAAAAAATTATATTAATTGTAAACTAAATTTTCGTTACTTAATTACTGAGTAATTATTAATTGTTTTTAAATAACTAGGTAAATATAAAAAAAAATTTTTAATTAATTACACTTTTATATAATTAAATATATTGCTCACGTCCAAAAAGTTTAATATTAAATTTAATATCACGGTCGATCTTTATGTTTTTTCGTAATTAATTAATTAAATATATATGCCTATATATTGTTAATTTCAAAACAGTAATGCATTAATTTACAGTAGCATATTATGATTATTTGTTATTAATAACATTTTATTAATTTGAATAAAAAAAAACTATTTACTAAAATGATTAAATTTTTTTTTATTGATGCGTATAAAAAATATCAAAATTTATGTACATGTAAAAAAATACTAAGTACAAATAATTACTTGATTAAATAATTAGATAGTATGTAATGTAAGTAGAAAGTGCAATCAAATGACTGGCAAATCCAAGTTGTGACCATTTATCAATAGTATGTGAGTAATTGTAACCAGTTTCTTGTAACTCAGAGGTATCAAACATTAAACCTAAATAAGCTAAATGAAATACTGCGAGTAATGAGAATCCAAAATTAATTAATAAAACTTTAATACTGTTTTTTGAATTTAACTGGTAGCGACATTTGGTACCACCGCAAAAATAGATAATCGATGATAACGATGAAGATGAGTTACATTGCCGTGATCCAATGCAAATATTGAACGTATTGGCTAGATGATTACGTAACTTAAACTCGATGTAAGTATATAAACCTAAGCTTAATAATACTGCAGCTATTTGAAAATTTAATCCGTGAAGTAGTGAACTTGTTAAGTATGTCAGTATTACGGCATTAAATTTACCGACATGTTTTACTGAAGGACGAAAAATATCTGTAAAATAAAATTGGGAAGATTAAATCAATAGAATATTTAAAATAAACTAGCGCGAAAATTTAAAGGAACAAAAAAATTTTTTAAATTTTGGAAGCCTGAATCTTCGTGGAAAATTATCGAATTGAGATTTTAAAAGAGGATTTGAAAGCTTGGAATCTCTAGTTTTAAGATCTTGTGAATAAAATTAAACAAGAATCGAAGCAAATTTAGGATAAATAAATTTGCTAACTGGCCTAAATTGGTTTAGCTGAAAAAAAATTTCCACGGCTCGTGGACCCTTTAAAAGAAAAATTTCAAAAATTTTTGTCTTGCAGTATTTCTCATGATTGCACAATAGCCGTAGCTTTAATAGTATATTACACACCTAGGGAAGTAAAATAAGAAATGTCAATAAGTTCTTATTTACTTCCCGAGGAGTGTATACTATTTTTCTCTTCGACGGAGGCGGAAAGCGGCAACTTCGTTTTGCACTGCGGGACGAAAGTTGACGCTTTCCGCCCGGAGGTGAGAAAAAACATTTTGAATCTAGAGATTTCAAGCTTTAAAATCTCGATAGGATAATCTTCCATAAAGATTCAGCCTTCCAAAAATTAAAAAATTTTTTTGTTCCTTTAATTTTTTGCATTAGTGTATACTACTAATCATAATAATAGTATATTATATTACATGATTTTAACCATGTATGCATCGGTATATTCCATGAAATGACAACTTGAACTAATGAACGCGGTAATTCAATATCAATTGGTCTTGTTATTGTTGCTAGTGATACTGATTCCATGGGAGTGGTATTTTCATGATGAATTAATGATGTAACTCCACCAAGTGATAATACTGTTGATGCAACGTAACATATAAAATAATGGGATGATCTAAATGATAGAGCGTCTCCATAAGCTGTAAACCATCTGTGAAAAATTATTTTTTACAAAATATTTAAAATTTTCAATCTACAATCAACCGGAATAACTTTGGCCTCGTCAAAGTAATTTGAGCCTTTAAAAAAATTCCTGCTTCCATCTTACAGCCGCGTTAAGTATTTGTAGCTTTTAGAATGCTTGGGTAGAAAATAAATTATTAAAGTGATATTTAATTATTTATGGACGAGGACAAAGTTACGCAGATTTGATATTTTATTTAATTAATTATTCTTACTTTCCATCACTGATATAATTCGGTATAAGCCACTGAGCAAAACAATTGGAGATACTCAGAAATATTAACGCGATTGCGAAATTTTTTAGCGCATTACCCAAGTCATGGAGCCACAGATTACTGATTTGCTGTGTAAAAATATTTAGTACTTGATAAATAAAATTAACTTATAATTTTTTTTAAGTACAGAGTATTAACGTACCCGAATAGTTAACTGTTGTTCAATAGCTCCAGTGGTAATTGCTTTATAATTATTAAAAGAAATCCATGGACCAAATATACATGTTATGGGACTAAATATATATCCAGTGTACTCCCAAATATTGAATGATAAATTTTTATTTTTATTGCTGTCTAAAGATAAACTGACAGTTTTCATTGCGGCAATCATTAGGATACCACGGATTCTATGCCATGATACTGGATCCATTGAATATTCACTATCAATATGAAAAGTTATATATTTGATTACAGAAAAAATTAAATAGAAAAATACAGGAGCGAAATTTGATAGGACTCCGAAACCGATAGATTTAGAAATCTACTTGAATAATATTTTAAAAACATAAAGTAAAATTTACCAGTACAAAATTGTTAGTAGAGAAATTATAAACATTTCAATTCCTCTTTGATATTTTTTTGGCACACGTAAACATAAATATGATAATAGTGTGTATATAAACATTAATAACAATGATTCGTGTGCATAGTAATTTATGATAAAAATCCCAATTATTACTGATATAATATGATATATTTTAGATGGCACTGAAAAAATTTTATAATAAAATTTAATGATACTCAAGTTAGCCGACGTCTAATAATTTTTGGATTTTTTTAGGCACGATAAATTATTACAAAAAAAAAATTATTTCAAAAAATTGCACCTATAGCTTTTTTATTTTTCTACATGTGCATATTTTTAGTTTTTATGTCATTGATTTGTTAAAAAAAAAAATCCAAAAATTTTTAATTGTTTTGTAACTTCAGGGCGAGTGTGAATGTAGAAGGCGTGAGACGATTTATAAATTTTAAATAAATAAAAAGTAATGAAATTTTGAAAATGCGCGTACTGATTTTTCATTGATTTAAATACGCATTTTTTAAATTTTATTCAAAAATTTAAAAAATTCCCACTTGTCAGTTACGTTCACACACATAACTTCAGGATCATAAATAATTATGAGTGCAAATGTAACTGACAAGTGAATTTTTTAAATTTTTGAATAAAAATTAAAAAATATGGGTATTTAAAATGATAGTAAAGACGAGTGTGAATGTAGCAGACATCAGAGAAATTTAAAATTATAAATAAATAGAGGTAATAATTTAAAAAATAATATTAATAAAAAATGCACTTCTTAATTTAAAAATTTTTTAAATGCGTATTTTTTTTTAATTTTATTTTATTAATTATTTACTTTATTTTTTAATAATTTTAAATTTGTCCATTCACACTCATTAGTAAAGTTAGCGTCCATCTGACAATTTTTAAAACTTTGAAATAATAAATTAAAATGTTTATAAAATAAAAATAAAAAAATGCATGTTTAGAAAATTCAAAATTCAGTACATGAATTTTTTTAAATTTTGTTTTAATTATTTAATTTTTTTATATGCAATTAAAAACTTATCCTACGTCTGCAACATTTACACTCATGTACCTAAATCAGTAAAAGATCAGTACGCGCTTTTTTTTAAATTTCATTATTGTAATTAATTTATTTATATATAAATTGTTTCATGTCTGCTAGATTGACACTAATTAAATAATTATAAATATTAACGCTTACTAAATTGCATTAAAATTCGTAGTAAAATATTTGCAACAAATAACGTTGAGAAATTACTTGTCGCACTAATACTGGTAAAGACGCAATTATTTAAAATTTCCAAAAATGTTTCGCTGTTATTTATTTCTAAATAATCGTAATCATCATAAACATCAAGATTCGGTGGACTATTTTTGTAATTTAGGTTATAATTGTTGCACTCAAAACAATCATTCTCATCGTCATCATAATATGACATATCATTGTCATAATTATCTTTGTAAAACATTTTTAAATAATATTTAAAAACTTAACTTATTTTTATTACATAATACTGTAGTTTATTTAATTTAAGTACAAAATTTAAATTTCAAACTTCAAACTATAACCTTTTGTTTGTGCGTCAGGTCAGGTAAAGGTAAACATAATATATATTACCATCGAAGATATATTTTGACATAAATTTAAAATAACGCGCGCTTACTTTTAAACCAATGGCAAATAATTCCAGAAGTAAAAGTAAATTTTAATTCGTCGAAATAGAGTTTATTATTTTTAAATAACTACAATGTGATTGGTAATGAAATTAAGTAACTAGATTTTTTAAAATTTATTAACTAATCAAATTCATTTAAACTTTTTTGAAAGATCACCTTTAAATATCTATATGTGATAATATATATATGTATATACAACATAAAAATATAGAACTAGGACTAGGACATACCAAAAGTGTTCAATTTATCAATAAATTTAAAAATATATTTTTAAAATTCTATGTCTATATTAAAGCTAAATAATTCAAATATATATTTACTAAATTGGTGTGATATTTAATTAACTAAAAATAAAAATACATATATTTTTGCCTGTCAAATATTCAAAGATAGTTATTTAAAAATGTCAACAGTGTCAGAGTTAATCCGTTCAATACCTAGTAGTCCTTGAACTTATAAATTTTTTAAATTAAAATCTAATTCAATAACATTGTTATCTGTTATATATTTTGTTATATATATTATTCTTCCAAATATAACAAGTGTCATGGTATTTAAAAATATTATCATAAAATATGAATTAGTAATTATTTATATTGGATTATTTTTATTATCCTGCAATAGTAAGTTTTATTTATTAATTCATTTATTTATTTATCTATTTAATTTAAAATTATTAAAATTTAAATTTTAGATGTCACAAGTTTGATGCCAGAAGCAAGTCAAGAAGGTGCTTTACATGCTTTCAAAAGCTACAGTGACGTTGCAACATTTCATTACACTGTTCCTAAGGAAGTTTATCGTGCAACATGGCAATTTGCTGCTTTTATGGATGGAAAAAATTGTGTACCACGTGATGTACACATGTTAGTTATTTTTTTATATAAAAAATTTATCCCTGATTAAAAGAAACGATTCAATTTTACTACTATATTAGTATACATTCATCATTGAATGAATTATTTTGTTCAATCAGGAATCATTTATTATAATTAATTAATTAATTTCTTACTTAAAGTCCTGGATTTACCTTCTTTACTATGTTATTTTATTTGCAATTTTATTTTTAAAAACTTCTATACTGCAAGAATTTGAAATCTCGACCGGTAGATTCTCCTAATTATAACAACTAATTTAAATAAAATAATTCGGCGTAAAAATAGAAATTTTACAAGCTAATAACAAAAATTAAATGAAAATTTACATTTGATTTAAATCATAATTCAATTACGTCTTTCCCTTTCCTCAATTTCTAATAAATATTTTAAAAATTTATTGAAAAATAAAATCAACGTTTTCGATATAATTATTTTTGAGGGTAAATAATTAAAAAAATTACATCCGGTTTCAATACAAAATTCGTATTTCACTTCATCACATTACTGCTGAAAAAATCATTACAAAATTACATCCATAATTATTTGTACGGGTGTTTTTTCTGAGGTTGTAATCCTAGTAGACTTTCTTATGACAGATTTAAAATAATATATTTCATTTATAAATTCATTTTTAGACATTTACGATGGGGTAGTTATCCAGTAATAACAGTTAATAATGCATCATTCCCACCAAATATGTATCCAGCAAGAAATGACACTATTAGAGTAACCGCTGTCACTGCTTACGACTTCCAAACAACAACAGTAGTACCAGTAAATAGTCCAGAACCCGGGGATTGGTTTGTTGGTGCTTACATGAGTCATTGGGATGAAAAAGTTCAACAAGAGGTTACTTAGTTTTATTTTCTACTCATTAAATCTTCAAAAATTTTGCCCCCAAAACCTGATAATATTTAATAAATAAATTTAAAATACCAATTTAATTTTAGGGAATCGGTCATAAATGTCATTATAGTATTGGCTCAGTAGCGGTTTGGTTACAAGCTAATGGTATACAGAGTATACCAATTGGTCATGAAAGTACTATGAAAACTAGTCAACCATCAACTTATTACAAGTAAAAAAAATTTTAACACATTATTGATAATTATTTTAATTAAGTAAATAAAATAATAAATATTTAATGTTTTAGAATATTTATACCATCAGGAACGTGGACATTCAGCGTTAAAATATGGGATTGTAAATTTAAAATAGCGACTTCAAATAAAATATCTAAAAATTGTATCAAAGCTTTGGCATTACAAGGGCGTACGATGCCAGTTTTCAATCATACCAGCAGTTTAACCATGACAAATTTATCAACTAATAGTACTTATACATTTACTGAACGAACGCCACACGATGATAGTTATTATTATTTGCTTGTAGTTTCTGACAGTATTGTTGAATTTAATGTAAAAGTATCTATTTCCGGTAAGTTTATTATTTATTTAAGTAATAAATTAATTAATAACTAGCAACCTGCAGTCATTACGCTACTGCTCAAGTATCACTACAGAAAAAATTTTTACTCACCCCTAGAAAATTTTTACTTGCGTCAATAAATTTTTTCTAGTTCTAAGTAACTTTTTTTTTTCAATTCGTGCGGAAAATTTTCTTTAGGCGAATAAAAATATGTCTTTTTGTAATTAGTAACACGATATAAATATATATAGTTATATACATTTAGTGAAATTTAGTCATATTCTGTGACAGAATAATTAAAATATATATTAATTTATTTGAAGAAAAGAAATACCATTTTATTTTTTTCGCGCGTTATTTAAATGTGTTTGAATGACGTAGACAACTTGATTAATTTCGATACTTAGCAATAAAAAAAAAAAAATTGAAACCATGAAAAGGCACAAGTCCAAGTTAAGCTCTTCACAGCGATACCAAATTTGACATCAACTAATTAGATCATTATCCTCTTAATATAGATAATTGTTAATTAATTTTTTTTTTATTATAGAATGTCCAATTAAAATAACAGAAAGTACATTGATGCATCACTGGGTATCAAATATAAGTATTAACTATACAAGTCATCAATTAATGATTAATGATAAAAATTTTAATGGTCAAGATGATAACAAAGATGACCCATGTCCGCGTAGATTTCAACTTATTCGCGTTAAGCAAATTCAAACATTCTCTGGAGTTTACTTATTTCAAGGACGTGAATGGCTAACTCCGTGGATATTATTGACCGACAATTATCCAGTGATTGCACAATTTAATATACTGCCGCTGGTGGATGTCGGAGGTTCGCTGGACATCGGTGTTCACTTAGAGGTAGATAAATTTGCGACTCAACAACAGGTAATTGTTATTGCTTGTGTACGTCGTGCTCGAGTACCTGATCGTTATAATGGGGAAATAATTTGCCATGACAATCATATGATGATGAATCTTTCGTCTATTGATAGACGTGATGGACATTTGCTGATACCTTATCCGCAACCTGATACCTGGCACGTGGCATTGCAAACTAGATGTCTGAATAATGGGTAGGTTTTATTTTTACAGCAATCATTTTTTTTGACTTTGTTTATAAATTATTTTTATTTGTTTACAGAAATGTTGTCCGTTGTGACGTTAATGAAATATTGGTATCATTGAATATTCATACAAGACAATGTGTTTTGTCTGGACCACAGTCGTGCGGCAGTCATGGAATTTGTGAAGAAATTCATCGTGGGTTACTACATTATACAACTTGTAGTTGTTTTGGTGGTAAATATTATTAATTATTTAATTTATAAATTAATTATAGAAAAGCGGAAGTAGAAATTTAACCTATTCTATGTAAAAAAATTTATTACGAAACTTTTGTATAAATACAAAATTAAAAATAATTGAGTAAGTAATTAACTTAGAAAAATAATTTTCAGGGTACAAAGGATGGGGATGTACAGATGACACAAACGTAAATATACACTCATCACTACTTTTATCATTTTTAATGTTAATACTGAGTAATGGATTCTTCTTACCAGCCATTTATTTGGCAATTAATCGTAAATTATATACCGAATCCCTGGTATATTTTTCTACAATGTTATTTTCGTCGCTTTATCATGCCTGTGATCAAAAATTTATGACATACTGCATTGCCAGCTACGAAGTCCTGCAATACTGTGATTTTTTTTCTAGCATACTAGCATTCTGGGTAACACTGGTAGCGATAGCGCGTTTGCCGTTGCAATTGATACCAGTATGTCATATGTTTGGTGTATTTATAATTGCATTTTGCGTTGAATCCAACAAAACTGGATTGACAAGTATATTAGTGCCTTTAGCTATCGGTATAGTAATCCCTATTGGATCGTTTGTTTATAATTTTTACAAATTGAAAATACGTAAATGGTCACGTAATTTACTGATTAAATTATTTATAGGCTTAGGCTTAGCGAGTATAGGTCTGGTTTTATTTACAACCGTTGAAACAGAGGCTAATTATCAGTACACACATAGTATGTGGCACGTGATAATAGCGCTGTCTTTGATATTTTTATTGCCGCCTGCTGGAGGTAATAACAGCAAAGGCAATGGTGCTATCGAATCAAGCAGCGGTTCTGACAGCGAATTAGTTAATTTAAAAAATCATTCCGACAGTCCCGTGTTTACTGTTACGCTTGATCAAGAATCCTCATCTATTGCCAATGAAACTAGTTAAATTATTAATCTGCTACCTACTTAATGTGCCAAATATA
Source organism: Microplitis manilae (assembly GCA_030273425.1). Lineage (NCBI taxonomy): Eukaryota > Metazoa > Arthropoda > Insecta > Hymenoptera > Braconidae > Microplitis > Microplitis manilae. Next base: position 4,220,879 of record CP092726.1, read on the forward strand.
TATGAAATTATTTTTAAATAATTATTAAAGTGTCTTTCATGTTTGAAATATAAGAATCTATTATCATTATTTAGGATTTATATATTTTTTTTTAAGGTTTTTCTACTTAAAAATTTATTAAAAATTAATGAGTAATTATTTTTTACGTACTTATTTATGTATATTAATTATTGTTAGTTGAAATTTTTAGTTAATAATTAAGTTATTAAGTTTTGATACCATTTCTGTTAGCGTTAAATATTTAAAATAATTTTTTGGCATTTAAGACACTTTGATATAAATGAGATTATTTTTAATAATGACTTACTACTTAATAATATTTAAAAAAATATTTTTCTCCAAATATTACTTATACTTGAACATATATATTATTTAATCGATATAATAATGATTATATTTTGATAATTTAAATTTTTTCTATAAAATATTTAATGACAATGACTATTTTATTGTGAGATTAAAGTTGTTATGTAGACAATGCAATCCATGACACTTTTAAAAATAAATAAATATTTTAATAAATATTTTAAAAAAGATATATATTTAACAAGTGGATCTGCTTAGTTCAACAAATAGAATGTCTTTTAAATAATCGCATTTCTCTGAAATTCGCGATTTCATGTTAACTATCTTTAATAATACAAAATATATATTTATATTATCTGCTATCAAAGATATAACTTTATAAAGTTCTTTGCATCTAAAAAAAAAAAAATAACAAAATTTAAAGTACCAAACTTAATATACTAATAAAATAGTTTATTTATATACATATTTAATAATAGTAATACTAAAACGTACCTTTGAATTTCTTCCTCTAAAATATTTATGTCATACTTCCGAGCGTCTTGTTTCATTTCACTTAATTTTGTTTCAATATCCAATAGTTCTTTCGTAATATTAATAGATTGGATAAATTTATCTAGAGCTTCGATAACAATTTCCGTTTCTAAAATAAACCCATTAATAATCATCAATTTTGAACGACAGGTTTAATTATTCAATTGCACTCAACTCCATTTACCCAAGTGAAAATATATTATTATGTCATTAAAATCAATTATTATGGTCAAGAAATTGTATATCAAGACTTCTTCTCAGTTTAAATCCAAGCTTAAAAAATTTAAATATGCTCATGATAATTAATAATTACCTTTCTTGATATGATTCTTCAATCCTATTATTTCTTCATCAGCTTCAATTAAATTTATTCCATCTTCCAGACGTAAATCAATTAACTCAAATATTTTATTGCAGTTTTCAATTGAATAAATTTCATCACTCAATGCCGTTATTAATTCAATAACTCTTTTAATTTCTTCCACATCCGGTTGTAAAATAATCTAAAAATATTTAGTCCATTATTTTACTAAAAGTTTCATTCTTTCTTCAATATTATTAAATTTATTTTTATTTAACTACTTTATCATTCAAATAATGAGCTTCAATTATCAATAATGGCTCGGGATTCGTCAGACCATCGCCTTCAAAAAATCTACGAGCTGATAATAAAGACATACGAATATTTATAAGCAGGCTCTCCTTCAAATCTTCTATTATTTTCTCTACAAACGTCGTCCAATAGTTTGGAGTCTACAAATTATTCAAATAAATAATAAAAATAATTCATTTATATTCACTATCAATTACAAACCTTATCGTCACGTCTTATGTCATATTTAATCAATGAAATCAACTTATAAATTTGTTTGCACTCTTCATTGATATTTTCAAGACTTTTATTTCTTAAAATTAAATAAATTAATTAACTAAATAATTAATTATTTGTAAACTTCCTAATTACTTACCTGATATTTTTCAAGTGGCTCTCAAACTCTTCTAAAGTATAAATAGAATTGATCGTTCCTTCAACAAATAATGTCTCGGATATATTTTTTAAACAGCAGTATATTTTTTTAATTGACAATTTATAATCTCCTATAACTCTTCTCAGCTGAAAAAATTTGAAACTAACAAATTTTAAATAATAATTAATTAAATTATTAACTTAAACAATTTACTTGATAAATATTATTGAAACATTCGTCGTAAAATTTATCAATAGATTCACTCGTCCATGTATTTTTGGGAACTCCAGTTGTTACAATTATTTTAATTTCATCAGTTACCAATTTAAATAACATCAATTCTTCTTTATTCATTTTCGCGATTATATTATTGTAATATTTACATAAATAATCAACTTTTATGTAACGTATCATAAATAAATTCCATTTTTGTATTAATTTCGGTGATATTTTTTTAATTTCGTACTTCATACTTTTCCATCTGAAAAAAATTACCTCATTAATTAAACTAATTAATTCATAGTATAGATTATTAATCATATAAATTTTACATTCAATTGTTACAAGTCTCTAATTATTATTTTATTTAAATATTTATCTAATTTTTTAAATCATGTCAAAAATAGTCATATTTTCGAACAATTTAATTACTTTTGTATTTTTAACAAATAATATTTAATTAAAATAGAAAATAATTAACTACATTCTTAAATACCCTCCCTCTTATTCATTTTACGGCAACAAATAAGTTTTTATATTTTTAAACAATTTTATTCCTTGTAAAACTTATTTTCCATAAAAATTTTCAAATTATTTTAATCAATAATTAATATAATAATTTAATAATAAACTTACTCAATAACAGACTTGATATTTTCTAAACAGTTAAAATTTAAATTAACTTCCATTAATTTATTATTTGGATAGTCAGAATATTTAATAATTGGATTGTTAAGCATTTCTTTAATAACTGAATCGCTCAGTAATTGTTGCTCCCATTTCATATTAATTGAATTTATTTTATCCAATAACGTACTTTGAATACGTTTATATTTATCAATAATTACTCTAAAATAAATAAAGCATTAATTGTTTATAAATTATGATTGAAAAATAAAATAGTAAATTTACTCTTGCGCAATATTATCATCAAACCAATCAGAAGCATTTATCAGCATGTTAAATTGTGTGCTCAGATAATTATTTTTTAAATGCAACAAAGTCGCGGCGCCGGCATACGAAGTCATCGAGCGATCGTGAAGTAAAATTTCGTCGTTGATGTCAGCGATAATTAATTCTAGCTCATCATTAAATTTTTTCCAAATATTTGTCCAGTAATTATCGAGTGTTTCTTGTAAATTTTTCCGTATCACAAAACGCTTCAGTGCATACAAAGCTTCCAGAGCTTCTTCGATCGTCGATACATTTTCGAATATATCGTGGATTAAATTCTTCATCATATTGTCTATATCTTCTACTTTATTACGAAAGAGTTTTATTTTTTCCAACCACGTGAACTCGGTGACATCTAAAATACACTCAGGATTTTTTTTAATTTCCTCAAGAGTTTTGCTAAATAATTTTTCTATTTTTTTATATTTCAATTCGTGATCTGTCGCTTTTGCTCCACCAATTACTTTTATATCTTCACATCTATAAATATATATGTATTTATTATTATCATTAACATAAAATTCACTCATGAATGAATTTATTTATTCTACTAAATTTTTACTTATCGAAAATAATTCTTGTGTTTGTAACTTCAATGAGATCTTGACATCGTTGAATAAATGTATCAATGTGATTAAAAATATTATTTTTATTAATATTACATATTGTTGATGAATTACAATGTCTGTCCATTATTATTAACTGTAAAAAAATGTTAGTGATACTTAAAATATAACAAAAATAAAATGTATAAAATACTGAGTGTAAAAAAAAAGTTACGAAAATATTTCATATGAGGAACTTTGAAATTTCAAATAATTCGGAACTTTAACTTCTGGCAAACTTTTTGTAAAGAATAAAAAACTGTTAATATTAATTTTTTAAAAATATTACAAAAAGTGCAGATAAAATTCAAAAGTTACTCAAAGGTCTAAATTTGATAGAATTTGAAAAATTTTCGATAATTTTTTTTTACACAGATTAAAAATTAATAATTATTTATTTTGTAATCAAGGGAATCAATAGCTTTTAAATAATTGGAATAATTTTCAGGTGACTAATTAATTCGTTTTTATACTTTTAAATAATTATGTTAAAGAAAAATTAGTTACTAATTTTAGAATATATTTTTAGTTTTAATAATATTGACTAAGGTAAAAAAAAGACCCAGCACTCGATCAGAGAACTAGTACTCCATGTATTTGTATGTATATATTTAGTAAAATTTAGTAAATACAGATATAAAAATACATGAGTAATCGTGTAGTTCTCTGATCAAGTATTGGGTCTTATCTAAATAACGAAAGAATTATTTATTAATTTAAAATGTAATGATCTCCTTTAAATACTTCTCTTAGTTGTTATTATTATAAAATCTTATAAATAAATTACCTGATCAAAAATTTCTTTAAAACGCTGACAAGAATAAACTGAGTGCTGAAGCATTTGTTTGCCACTTAATGGATCTTCATCAAGTATAAAATCAAGACTTATATATTTTTTACATTGATTTATTATTTGTGTGCCCAATGCACGGCAAAGTATTTCAATTTTATCACTACCAATTAATAATAATTGTCATTTACTTTATTAATTAGTGGGTTAAAAATACGATTTTAAATTATTTGTCATTTTAATATAAACGTCTTGTGATCTGAAGACTTCAAACTATTGTTCAATTCAAATTTTAAAAAAAATATGTAGTGAACATTAATATTTATGTCTGTCAGTGTAGTGCTTGAATTTAAATAATTTTAAAATCGTATTTTCAATTTAAGCAGAAGAAAATAAATAAAAATTTTTTTTGAACATACGGGCTATTGTAGAATTTAGAATTAATAGCAACGAATCGTATTAAATACAGTATTTTAGTCGTATAATCATCAATATCATTAGGAATTTCAAAATCACAACAATAATCGACGAATAAATTTAAATATTTAATGTTTGAAGTTATTTCAATAAGTGATTTCTCAATTTCCGTAACTAAAGTTGTAAAGTCATCGATACTTGATGATTTAAAATTTTTCAGTTTCTCAATAATATTCATAATATATTTATTTGTCAGCTGATTATGAAGGCAATTAAAACTTTCAACTAAAATACAAATATAAATATTTTTAAATTATAATTTACAAAAAATATATTTATAAATGTTTATTATAAATATATTTTCAAATGCATGGAACAAAAATTTAACAAGTAAAATAATAATTCAAGTATTTTAATAATTATAAATTATAAATATTTAAAATATATATCTATATATGTATGTGAAAAGTGTGTAACGAAGTAATAAAAAATATATTTTAAATGTTTACATCTGTAGTTCCAGAAATTAATTTCATCAATTATAGATCTGCAAGCTGATCTTGCTGGAATATTAGAACCGCGCAACACTTGTCTGATTTGTTTTACCCAATAACGAGTAACTCGTTCAAGTCGTTCGATTAATCCACTGCTATCTTGTTCCCTCATATTTGATTCTAATAAATTATTAATATTTTCTTTCGTGTCTTCTTCATACCCATCAGTATAATTTATCTTTTTTTTTTCACTGCAAAATATTTTTTCCCGAGGTACATAAAGAATAGTCAGACCCATTGGGTAATACGTTGCGTCATTTAGGTGACTTATTAATTTATTTATATTTGAAAAAATTTCATCTCTTCTAACTAAAAAACAAAAGAAATAACGGATCATTTAATTAATAAAATAAATTATCAGTTATTTTAATTGATACCTATCGGCCATCGATCGTGAGCGAATGCAACTGGAGCATAAATATTTTTAAAAAATTTGAGTAATGAATTTTCAAAATAATTTAAACTTCCAAATTTTACTGTAGACATAAAATTATCGGGAGTATAAACTTGCCAAGGGGATCGGAGAAAATAAGTCAGTCCATTTTTCGGATATGGAGGGAAATTTAAAAATACTTTACATTCAAAATCAGTATAAAAAATTGTCAATATTGTGTGGGATGGATTACAAAAGTATTCGTAAATAATATCAACATTTTTCTGTGAAAAAATTATGTCTTCGTGTGGTTTCGCTGTTAAATTTTTAACATACTGGAGCTAAAAAAAATTTTTAATTCAAAATACTAAATGAATGTAGTAATTAAATAACTTATAAATTTATACAAGTATTTGTAATTGTTCCTCGGTAAATGCTGGTTTTTCAGGCTCAGGAGGAAGTTCTTCATCTGGCTCAGGAGTTTCTGTCATAAATTATCAAAATTAAATTTATTTTGTTTGAATAATTTCTAAAAAGATATTAATTATTAATTATTGATAATTAAAACCTTGACGACCGAATTCTTCTTCATCAGTATCCATATCTAAGTATTCTCTATGAGAAACTACCGAAGGTGTTTTGTCAATTTTTTTCATTTTTTTCGAATCACTCGATTCACTTTTTTTCCCACTCATTTTATTTGAATTATCAATGTCTAAAACTATTTAAAGTATTTTTAGTAAGCAGTACTTAATATTCTATTGACTGATAAACTAGTTTGTTATTTTCCTTGGTTACAAAGTAAATCGAAAAAAATTTTTATTTACACACTCAACAGAAAAAAAACATTCTCTCCAAAAAATTCATTTTCAATAAGTTTATTTTTCAAATCAACCTGATATTTTTTTTTTTAAATAATTAAATTTCGTGACGTCTCTGAAAGCAAAATAAAAATATTTCAATGTCATGGAGATTATATTCCGCGTGGAAACCTAAATATATACATATGTTTACGTACGATATAATAAATAAACAGAAGATATATGTGCGAAAAAAAAACTCAATAATGTTTTTTTGTATATATTGACATAAATGCAACAATTTATACAAAAATTTAATGTCTAAAATAGAGCGATAACGAAGAAAAATAGTGGGGATAAAGTCACGTGTCTTAATCTTGAACCGAGTCGAATGGGTCAAGCTTAGATGACTTTACATCCAATACTCGTACTTTTACCCTGCCATATGAAAACTTTTAAATATTTAAAATACGCCTGAATAAATAATTGCTATCACAAAATGACAGGAAAGAAATTTTTATTTGTTGGGCCAATTGTACAGACAATTAAAAATAAATCAGCTAAAGTTGAATTACAAATTATTGAGGATGCTGGGATACTCGTACAAGATGGGCAGGTAAAATCTACTCAAAAAAAATAATTTTTTTGAATAAATTTGACTTAAAATTTGTATTTATTTACTTTTAGATACTTGAGGTTTTCATAAAACCAGAAATATCAGATATAGAAGCAGATATTGTTACAAAATTAGACAGAGGGCAATTTTTAGTACCTGGATTCATTGACTGTCATGTCCATGCTGTTCAGTTACCAAACATAGGACTCGGTTATGATAAAAGTTTACTTGACTGGTTAGAGGCTTATACATTTCCACTAGAATTAAAGTATTCAGACAATGAGTTTGCTGATAAAGTATTTGACTTTGTTGTGGTAATTAAAGTCGTTATTTTTAATTAACATTTATTAATTAATTTAAAAATTCATTTATTAGAAAATTGTTTTTATAGAAACGTACGTTATCATTAGGAACAACAACAGCTTGTTACTTTGCTTCGCTTTACAATGAAGCGTCTTTGATTTTAGCCAAGAAAGCTGCTAAATATCATCAACGTGCATTCGTTGGTAAATTAAATATGGACAGAGAACGTGATGATAATTATTATGAAAATAAATCACTATCTATTGCTAATACTAGAAAATTTATTGAAGAAATTTATGCACTTAAAGTGAGTATTTGTTTGAGATCAATTTCCAATCCATTATTTTATTTCTAAAAAATTTTTATAGTAATTTATGATAATGATAACTAATAATTAATTACTTTCAAGTGCTCATTGGTCAATCCAATTATAACTCCTAGATTTGCATTGAGTTGTAGTATGGAATTACTTAAAGAACTTGGTAAAATTGCTGAAGAATATAATCTTCATATTCAGGTAAAAAAATAAGGTAACAGTTTAATACTACGTCATGTTATTATATCGCGTTACAAATGTCATAAGAACGTTTCCGTTGTAAGAGTATAAGGGTATAAACAATTTATTTTTTTTTTCTTAATCGCTATTTTTCGCCTTGAAATGTGAAAATGAAAAAATACAAATTTTACTTATTTTGATTTTTTTTTTACGCTCTATGCTTCCCGGCCTACCTGAGTGTCAGTCATACAAAATTTTGTTATTAAACATAATAAAAAAACCGAAATAAAAACACATTTTTTTTTTAAATCAATGAATTTTTATTTAGTCATTTAAAAATAAATGAAAACAAATTTTTTTCATTCAAATTTTCAATTAAGAAATATCGTGTCACTAATTCCAAAAGGATTTAGATTTTTATACACCCTTTAGGTTTTAGTTACTAAGTTTAAAACCAGAAGGGCGTATAATTTTTTTTTAATAGCAAATCATATCGTAGACTTTTTCTAAAGCTGAAAGTTGGAAAAAAAATTTATCGTTATAAAATAAGTCTGCAAAGTGATTGGCAATGAAAAAGAAATTATAAATCCTTTTGGCTTAAGTTTCCTACAGTCAAAAGGAAGTATAAAAATGTGTCCTTTTGGTATTAGTAACGCGATGTCACCAGATGTGATTATAAATATCAAAAATAATGAAATAATTTTTTTTAGTCTCATATATCAGAAAATATCGGAGAGATCGCTGAATGCAAGTTATTATTCCCAGATTGTCCGACGTACACAGACGTTTATGAAAAAGCTAAATTATTAACAAGTAAAGTACGTTAAATTATTAAAATATTTACATAAAATTACATACTTATAATTATTTTTATAGACTGTACTAGCACATGGAGTTTATCTCGAAGACAGTGAATTAAAAATTTTAAATAATCGTAAGTCAGCAATCATTCATTGCCCGTCATCTAATACTAATTTAAAAAGTGGACTCTGTGATATCCAGAGATTAAGAAGTAATAAAATAACTGTAGGACTCGGTACAGGTAATTTTAATTAATTAAATTGATATGAATATATTCTATCTGTACCCTAATTAATAATAATATTAATTTGTTTAGACGTAGCAGGTGGTAATAATTTATGTATACTTGATGTAATGAGATCAGCAATTCAAGTATCAAATCATATTGGATTTATGAAAGATAAATCTTATAAGTCGATTAATTATATCGATGTATTTTATTTAGCGACTTTAGGTGGTGCTGAAGGTAAATAGTATTTCATTAATTAATCAATTAAATTATTAAATTAATCAAATAAATTTATTTTATAGCTTTGTCTATAGATGACAAAGTGGGCAGTCTAGTAGCTGGAAAAAAATTTGATGCACTAGTGATTGATTTAAACGCTAAGGACTCACCGGTAGATAATTTAAAAACTTTTAGCTTACAAGACCAATTGCAAAGATTTATTTACTCAGGAGACGATCGTAATATCATAAATGTTTACGTTGAAGGACATAAAGTTAAATAATTATTTTAATTTATATGATTAAATTATTTTTAGATAGAAAATTTTTTATACTACTGTTGCATTGATCGTAAGTCTCAACAAATCCCTGGCAATTATTATCCTGAAATAATAATTTTGTAATTTAAAGTTTGTAAATTATTAATCATATTAATTAACTTACCGTAAAAGGGTCACGAATAATTACAACTTTGTCAGGATAATAACTGCCTAATAATTCAATTTTCGCTTTGCTAATTTCCGGTTTTATTTTTACAAGTTCTTTAATATTAATTTCATCCATTCCAAAGATCCAATCATACGAATTAAAATCCTCTTTCGTTATCTATTGATTATTAATTAAATTATTTATGCGAAGAAATTATTTTTTTTCTGTGTATGATTATAAATATTAATAATTAATTTGTGTTAATTATAATTAATTATAATAGATTATAAAGAAGACGTTGATTTAAAATACTTAAATACATACAAGTCTAGCTTTATGTGAATAATTTATAATTCCTTTTCCTCTGAGAGTTACTAGAGCACGTTCATCTGGTGTTTGACCTAAATGGTAATCACGTAATGCTGCACTGTCTACTTCCCAGTTATTTAAATTCATCTTTGTTATGTAATCATTAAAAATAGCTTCTGCTATTGGTGATCGACATGTATTGCCTATTTAATTAATTTTTTTTAATAATTACAATAATTTAAAATAAAAATTATTAATGATAATAATTATTTTTTAAATATTATTAAATTAGTGGCTGTAAATATAAAAACAATTGGTAATTTACCCAAACAAACCATTAACACACGTTTTTTATCAGACATTTTTATTAACAATGATTTTTAAAAATTATATAACTAAATAATTATTTTAAAATATCACGTGCTATTTACACATTAATGTTTTTTTAGGAATGATTCGACACTTCTTACACATTGTTCGTAAGCTTTAACGAAACCTGCGCTGTTGTCATCCTATTAATTAAAAAATAATATATTAATTAATTGTGTTAATTAAAATAATTGATTGATTGATAAATAATTACATAATAAGGATCTCGAATTATTTTTTCTCCTTCAGGATCATAAGAACCCAATAAGTCAACTTTAGCTTTACTGCCAGAGGGTTTTAGACGATTTAGTTCGGAGATATTGTCGTCGTCCATTCCAAAAATCCAGTCGTATTTATTGAAATCATCTTTCGTTATCTATAATTGATAGATTAATTAATTAATTAGTTTATTATGCACAATAATATTTGAATAAATTAGACGACAGTTAAGAGATAAAGTAAAAAAATATTTACTAAGATACAGAATGCATTTAAATATTTGTAGTTTCCGGGTCACTACACAGAAAAAAAGATTTGTTTCTGTGTAAGACTTTCAGTTTTTAGAACATAAATTGCGTGGGGATAAAATAAGAAGCGAGTATTTATTTTCCATGAATACTAAAGTTAATTAGAAATAGTTTTAACTTACTGGTCTAGCACGATGTGAATAATTATTAATTCCTTTATCCCTCAAAGTACTCATTGCACGACTATCTGGTGATTTACCAGTATGATAACCAATTAATGCTGCACTATCAACTTCCCATTTATCATTTAAATTATTTTTATTGATATAATCATCAAAAACAGCTTCTGCTATAGGAGAACGACAAATATTTCCTGAAAATAATAATTATTTAAAATTAATTTATTGTAATACTGACAGTAGCAGGCATCTGTCATTTTTTTTGTTTTCCTAAACAAGTAAAATATTTTTAAAAAAAGTACAGAAATTTTTTCAATTCATTGTTTAAATTTAAAATAATTATTTTTATTAATGGAATTAAATTATTTAAAAATTGTCAGTTGTCGGCTTACTTCACTCATGGTAGTTTATATGTTGTTCTACTGAAATAAAATAATAAATAAAGTTATTTTTACCTAAACATATCATCAGAACACGTTGCTTATTAGCCATAATTCTTAAATTATTATTAAATTACTTTACATAAAAAAATATAATGAATTTTTTTAACCTAGATTTGATTTTAAAAATTTAACCTTTGACTAGTTGGAGCGAAGCCCAAAGAATTTAATTTAAAACAATTATTATTGGCGCCACTCTTAATGTCCACTTGCATACAATTTTTAAAAAAGTTTATACTAGGATTTAATTCTATAAATAATAGATAATAAATTATTTTCACCAGTTTTATTACAAATATTTATTTAATAAACATTTTATGTCCAATTTATTTATTTTTAAATTTAAAAGCCCACAGAAAACTCATTCATAATCATGATCTTTTTTTATGCATATAGTTAGTGATCAATTTCATCTTCAATGTATAGAATCCTATAAGTGTAATGTAACAGACAGACAATTCATAAATTTTAAATGAATAAATAAATTAATTAATAAAAATAATGAAATTTTAAAAAAGGCGCGTACTAATTTTTCATTAATCTAAATAATGAGTGTGAATGAAGCTGTCAAATGGTAATATTTAAATTTTTGAATAGATAAATGGAATGTTAGAGTAAAAATTAAAAAATGCGTCCTTGGATAATTGAAAAATCAGTTCGCGCAATTTTTTAAATTTTATTACTTTAATTAATTTATTTATTTGAAATTTATAAATTCTCATATCTGCTAAATTCACACTCAATTGACAATAGGGTTCCGTTTTTGTCAAACTCGGCCCAGGGGGCAGCATTACCGCTCATTCGGTGGCGCGCCAAAATTTAACGTTAAAAATAATTTCTTTACTTATTTAATAATACAGATATAAATAACAATAAATATTTTACGTGGAACGTTGCACAATTAAAAGAAGATAACTCAACTATTTATTTACCTGTGTAATAACTTTCATTTTTTTCAACATAACATCCTTAGCGAAATGGTTAGAACATAACCTCGAAGACCGAAAATTTACATTTATAGTCTTTTCCCAAAGAGCCCGATGTTTTCTATCATTGGAAAAGTGAAAGTTGCTTTTCCTCTACATAAAGGAACAAAACACTTACTCATATTTTGTATAATTTTTTAATTTTTCTGATATCGAATATATATGATAATCATGCGACACTTGTAGCTACTCAAAAACATATATCTAACTGACAAATATACTGTATATTTATTATGATCCGACATTTATATTATTTATCGAAAACATCATATAATTGATTGTAAATTTGAAAATTACTTGGGTTTTTTTTTCTAAATCACTCTAGAACAAATTTTTTATCTTTTTAAATTTGACATTTAAAAATGTGCGCTCTACCAAATTCGTGGTTATGCTGCTCTCAAGCGGAGGAGTTTGGCAAAACGGAACCCCATTACATTACATTACTCATAAAATCCTTTAGAGTTCATACCCATGGAGACTTTAGAAAGTCTCCATGTTCATACTGTTCATACCTTAATGCTTACTGATGTTTACTTTGTAGAACCTAACCTCTAATAATTCAATAATAAAAATAACTTAAAAAAATAAAAGTAAAATTGTTTATAATTTTGAACCAAATTACTAAAATGAGAACAAAATGTTCGTTGATAAATTGTCCATCAAGAAAAATACGTCGAGTATGGATAAAAACAGAATCTGGTCGTACTGCTAGATTGTTTTCATTATTTTCAGTTCCTTCAAAGGTTATATATTTTACATTTATTAATTTATTTTAATAATAGTAAAAAAATCACTTTCAAAAAGTTTTCTATTTTTATTAAAAATTACACCTTTAGTTTATTTAATTTTCTACATGTGCATATTTTTGGTTTTTTAAATTTTTATTATTTTGTTAAAAAAAAACATCAAAGAATTGTCAATTGTCTGTCAACTTCAGTATCATTTTTAATTCGGTGTCTAAATGTTTAACTTTTTTTTTTTATAGGATTTAGAATTACGAAATCAATGGAGCAAAATAATGAATTATGAATTTAAAGATCGAGATGTCTTATGTGAATTTCATTTTCCTGAAGAATTCATAAATCGCGAGCACGTTATAAAATTACCTGATGGAGAACATCGGATACCACTTCATAAAGTATCACTAAAACGTGGAGCAATGCCGGAAAATAAAAAAATAGTTTTTCAAGAAGCTGTAATCTGTAAACCTGAAGAAAATTTTAATTCAAATAACAACTTGCCATGTTCTAAAAACTCTGATGGTCTGCAAAAAAATAATTCAACAAATAAAGAAAATTCATGTACACAACTGCAATTTAATAATGATCATATGTACGCACAAAAACCACCAGATGAATCAGCTACTGAATCAATTGAATTTTCTAATCCAGTAAATAATTCATCAGCGAGCAAAGAATCGGCCCCCGAGAGACTGAAACCCGTAATAGAAATCGAAAATTTCAATCCCAATTTTAATAAATTTATTGAAGCCAAATTACCATATTTATGGCGGTGGACTAAAGTTAATGGTGATGTTTTGATAGCTGCCAGTTATGATCCAATTAGTTTCATACAAAGAAAATCAATGGTTATAAAAAAAAATTTAATTGAGAATAAGGTATAAATATATAAATATTTAATTTATAATTTATTATTTGAAATTTAAAATTTATTTTTGTTTTAGTTAAGCGTACAGGCAATTATTGATGGACATACTGTTGATGTACCAGAGTTAAAAAGTGTTGAGACAATTGAAGATGTTATTAGTAATGTAAATATGTTACAGACATTATTAGTTTGTAGTGGAGTTACGGAAACAGTAGGGTAAGTTGTTAAAAAAGTCAACGCATTAAATATATGAATGATAAATTTATTTTTATTGCTTTCTAAGGTAAGAGACTCAGTACCCGATCCCTCCATGTATTTGTATATATATATTTACTAAATATAAAAATTAGACTCTGTTTAAATTAAAGTTCTTAATATAACTATTAAGTACTTCCTGATTGCAATTTTTTACTTCCTATTTAAATAAGAGGGATAAAATTTTTTGAATTTTTGAATTTGATAACTCATCAACGAATCAGTATACCGGAAGACAAATCCATATTTTTGCAGATAATTTCCTGATCGGGTACTTGATCTCTTATTTTATATTTAAAAATTTATATTACAAATTATATGACTTCAGACGACCCAAAGACTGTATCAGATATGTAAAACAAAAACCCTTTGGTAATATATACGGGCGCACGAGATGTAAAAATTGCGATGATTTAAGAAAAAAAACCTCGAGAAGTCAAATGGTTTCAAAGAAAAAAAATGGAAAGCTAAAAGAACTAAAGCAAACTATTAAAACTCTGGAGCTGGAAAATCTCAAACTCCAGGGAACCGTAAGAGTTTTTTTTTAATAATATGCGATTTTTTTTATAAAAAAAAAAATCTGTACCATTAATTTTAATAATTTATTTACAGGTAAATAAATTGGAAGCTAAATTAAATTATTACAGCAAGCAATCAAATGTATAAAGTTTTACGTAATTAATATTAAAAATAAATTATTTTTATTTTATTTATGATGCAAGTGTTTTATTTGTTTTTATTGAATCCAAATATTTTCCTTATCTCTACTCAATAAATGGAGACTTCGGTTACTTGTTTCTTAGAAAAAAATGATAATTATAAAAAATAAAAGCTGTACCTACATATTATAATTGTAAATGATGTATTGAAAAAAAATCCGAAATTTCCTGATTGTTAATTTATGATACTGAAGTTAGCCGACGTCTAATAATTTTCGGATATTATTTGAAGCGATAAATAATTTTTTAAAAAATTTTTGAAAAAATTGCACTCATAGTTTTTTAAATTTTCTACTTGTGCATTTTTTTAATTTTTTTTTTCTCATTAATTTGTTAAGTAAAAAAAATCCGAAAATTTTGAATTGTCTGTTACTTTCAGGATCATGTTAATTTCAGGATTATTAATTAATATAATAATTATGAATAAAAAAATTGATTAATTTACTTCGAAATTTTCTTCATCAGCAGTCGATAACTTTAATATTTACATATACATGTATATTATATATATATTTGTTTATTTCTAGTAGCACATGGTTAGGATTTGTACAAGTGAAGTGTCTAAAAAAACACGTGTCTGCTATTTTTTTTTTGTATATAAAAAGGATAAAGTTACAAATTACTTATTTGAAATCAATATTTAACAGTAATAAATTATATATAGTATAGGTTTTATATTTTTATAAAATTGACAATGTCAAAGGCAGTTAAAAAAAAATCTGCCACTAATGCCACTAAAAAGCCAGAGGGTACAAGACTTCCAAATAATAAACCGATATTTCAACGAGCTGTAATTGGTCTTCATGGTAAAACTATCAATAATACATTGAAAATTCACGTACACTCTACAACTCCGGGGCTCAATTTAAATAAAACACCATGGGTAGAACGATGGGATGTCGAAAATGTTATGAATTTATATAGTCCATTTCCTTTTGCTTGCGATCTACCAAAACCTTTATTGCCACCGGCAAAAACTAGAAGACACCGTAAGTTTTATTCAGCAATGTAGTTTTATTATTTTTGTAAAAATAAATTATTATTTTTTTCTAGTCCACACTAATGATGATCCTGCTACCGATATTTTATTTACTAAAAAATATATTAAAGAGGAGATGGATACGATATTAGACAACTATCAGATGCATCAAAATGGTTTGTTATTTTTCATATTAAAAAGTACTATTAGTAGTATACTGTGTGACAAGGGATGAAACACACGATTTCAGACCAGGGTGAAGGCTGACATCAGCCGCAGTTTGAAATTGTGTTTCATCCTGAGTTACATACAAGATTTTTAATGATTACCTACATTGGAACTTAAAGTTTCAGTGTCAGCAGTCAGTCAGAAACAAGTTAATTTAAGACCAATGGTGTCATCAACTATTAGTGTAAGCGTTAATTGTCATTTGTAATTTATAATTAAGCAGAAACTATAGATACTATTTATTATTGACACTAATTTTTATAAAACTTAATCACAGTCAGAACTGTCTTTTACATAAATAAAATTAATGGCCTGAAATGGCTATTAAAAAAATGACAAGTATCAGAGTTTAAATTGCGAAAGCCTTCAGTCAGCGAGCAGAAACATTATTTATTTGTTCCCAAGGAACGAAACAAGTTTATTCCTGCCCACTGACTGAAGGCATTTACAATTTACGCGTTTGCTGAAATTGATTCGCGGCATTGGGCTGAAATTATCTTCTTTCGACTGGTTGTAGAGACACTGAAACTTAAAGTTTCGATGCTGGTATAATGAAAAATTATTATTACTTAATTGGGGTATAGAAGGATTGTATGCAGCTATAAATATTTCGAAAAAAAAATTGTCAAATTATGTAGATAATTGAACTAATACTTACTTTTTTAAGATCTCTATTAAGTGTATCTAAATCTTTGACGTGATGTCCATCGATAAACCGCGTGGCATCTCTCAATAATTTAGTCGCTACTCCTTTGGAATCCAGTGCATCCACAACTGGAGCTATTGTCTAACATAATTAATAAATTTATAATTAAAAGTGATAGAACACAATAATACTGCTGGTATACCAACAGAATAAAGTCTAATAACTTAAATTATCTAATTACAGACCATACTTCCCAATTAAAAAAAGACCTTCAATGGTCTGGTACATATAATAAAGGTGAAACAATATTACCTCGTTATATTGCTGATCTTGCAGATCACATCGAAATGGATCCGGATCCGCATTTTGAAGGGGTAAAGTATTTAATAAATGAAAAAGCTTATTAATAAAACCATTAACCACTTTGTTACAATTAATAATTACTTTCAATTACAGAAATACAATTGGTATTATACTGGTGGATCATTAAGTAATATTTGTTTTAATGGATCTAATTTATTAATTTTTCCTTACGTTAATGATTTAGGTAAATATTAAATTGAAGTATTTATAGATTTATTGAAAAAATAAATTACTAGATAATTAATATTTTTTTTAGTGGTAACACCGATAAGTCTCCGAGAAAATTCGCTATGGAAGCCAGCATTAAATAATGCAGCTAAAATAAATATTGATAATACACTTTATGAAACGAGACATAATATTTCGACTGAAAGTTGTAAGTTACTTAATAATTAATATACAATATTATTTCACTAAATGTTAAGTAAAAGATATTAACTATTTTTAACTATTCAATTAATAATTTATTGAGCCTAATGGATTAACTTTTACTGACATAAATATCTTGATTGACATGAGCTCTTCATCTTAATCTTAATAATTTACGTACTCGCAAGCTTAATAACTTGGTATTATTTTATATGTAAGATATAAAATACATGGAATAATTAAGCGTCACTTAAAATTTTGATTAAATATTTTTCAGGTCGACTTCTTGCGAGATTTAAATACGAATGTATATTTTATTCATTGACTGAAAAAGATGGAAAGCTTAATTTAATAGCACTTGACAATAAAGAATCTAAATCTACGCCGTTTATAAGCGCGGATTTGAATCCTATTGATCCGAATCAGTATTGTACATTTAATGTTGGACGTACTTTTGAACTCTGTGATATGGTATCGGGGTAATTTATTTTTAAGTTATTTATTATTGAGTTTTCATTACCTATATAAATATTTTATTAATCAATAAGTAATTACTACTGATGAATAAGTAATTTGTATCGGAAAAAAATTCGTATTGAATCAAATACTAACATCACATTCAAAATTTAAATTAAGTACGTGAATTTTGAAAAATAATAAATTTTTCTAAATTCAAATTCGAATTGATTAAAAATAATGTGAAATTTTTCAAAATTCGTGATCTTAGATAATTTGAATTGTCAATCGAATAATTCGAAATTACGAATTATTCAATTATTCGAATTAATACCCAACCCAAGTAGCAGAGAGACAACTTTAAGATGTCCCAAGGATGTCTTTTAAAAGGACAAGATAATTTTTTTTGTTTCCAAGCCAAGGTTTTTTTTTTTTTTTATAAATATGACATGCAGATGTTGGTCCTAAAGGTCATAAGAAATTTGTGTTTTTTCCGTCCTAAAAAAATCTTTTAGATGATTTATTTATGATCCTGAAGTTAGCAGACAATTAAAAATTTTTGGATTTATTTTTCAACGGTTCAATTTGAAAAAAATAAATAAATAAAAATATGCACATGTAGGAAATTTAAAATACTACAGGTGCAATTTTTCGAAAAATTTTTTTTTTTAATAATTTACCGTTTTTCAAAAATTCAAAAGTTATTAGACGTCGGCTAAATTCAGTATCATGATTTATTTTACCGTTATTTGTAATTACTTTCTGTTGTCACTTGTGTCAAGTCTTTTAATTTTGGCGCCATATCGATAAATCAAAAAACAGCCTCAAGACTTCTATCTTATTGATGTCACAAATCCAAGTTTGTTACTTGGGACGCAATGACATGATTAATTTTTTAAATCTGTTTAAATGAGTGTGAATGTAGCAGACATCAGACAAATTTAAAACTATAAATAAATAGAGTAAATAATTTAAAAAATAAAATTTTGAAAAAATGCACTTATTAATTTTTTAATTTTCTAAATGTGCATTTTTTTCAAATTTAATTTTTTTAATTATTTACTCTATTTATTTATAGTTTTAAATTTGTCTGATGTCTGCTACATTCACACTCATCTGTATGATCCTGAAGTTAGCAGACAGTTAGAAAATTTTGAATTTTTATTTCAACAATTTAATTTTAAAAAAAAAGAAAAAATAAAAATATGCACATGTAGAGAATTTAAAAAACTATAGGTGCAATTTTTTGAAATATTTTTTTTTTCATAATTTATCTTTTAAAAGAAAATTCAAAAATTATTAGACGTCTGCTAACTTCAGTATCATTCATCTGTTTAAAGATTTTTTTATTGCATTACTACAATGGTAGCTTTTTTTATACTTTTTTTTATTAATTCAATTAAAATATTAAATTTCCAAAAATGGAGCAGTGGCCACAAATGCTACTTTTACTCTCAGTAAGTTTTATTATTTGATAGCAAGTGTAGATATAGTACAGAGCAATGCAGGGTAAATGTCAACGGCCATATCATGATGAAAAAACCAGTTCTCGTCTGATCACTGAAGTTAAGCATCATTGAGCGTGGTTAGTACTTGGATGGGTGACCGCTTGGGAACACCACGTGCTGTTGGCATCATTTTTTTTTTCCATTTTCCTCAAATTAAAATGCATGAATTTTTAATTAAAAGTTATTTTTGTGTCAAGTCTTTTTATCAGATATTTTTTCAGTGACATAAATTATATGCATTAGAATGTTGACCAAGTGATCAGAGAATTATGTCGCCGGAAAAATATCTGCTTAAAAAACTTGACACAAGTGACAACAAAATGTCAATTACAAATAATTGTACTGTAAGTCATCTAATGATTTTTAAAATTGAAATTACTTTTTTTGAAAGGAAAGAAAAGACAAATTTCCTATGACTTCTAGGACTAACAACTGTATGTCTTATTTATAAAAAGAAACTTGGCTTTAAGACAAAAACAAATTGTCCTGTCCCTTTAAAAGACCTCTTTATGACATCTTAATGTTGTCTATATGTTACTTGGGTAATTAATGAATCTAAATAAATAATTAATAATTGAATTAATTATTTTATAAACAGAAAATGTTTATCCAAAGGTACTGTTGATATGACAAAAGTTCTTGATGATAGTTGGGGTAGTATTAAATATACATCCAATCCGAATATTGTTGCTTTAACTGACAGATGTTGCCTACATTACATTGATTTAAGAGTAAGTACTTCAACTAAACGATTTAATTGTTTATTTAAATTTAAATTTAAATTCAAATTTGAATTAAAATTATAGGTATCGTTGGAGATACCGACAGTGACAATGTGTCCAAAGTATAGATTAGATCGTTGTGACAGTTTATCATTACATTTTCCGAGTGCACGTCCTTCACGTCATTACATTGGAACGTATCACAATTTTTTAATGTGCGATGATCGCTCACCAGACAAAAGCATTCAACAGAAATGGACTCACCAACTTAGAACTGCTCCTCTAAGTGGATCTGCAATTATGCAGTAATTATTCAAAATATCTAATAATTATAAAGTACTTTGATTCGTAAGTTAATTAATTAATTAATTAATTTTTATAGTGACGGAGAAGAATTTATAGTGATATCTAGTCTATTACCATCGGACAAATCGATAATTATAAATACCTGGCAACACTATGACGATCCACACAGTTACCATTTGCCTCGTACCCCGCCAAGTATTTTAGATACTTTGAGAGAATCTCGTTTGTTAGGAAAATGTTTGGATCCATTATTACCATCGCGACTTGAGTTAAGTGCAATTGGATCTACTTCGATGATTTATGATACGAATGTTTATCATTTTTCTCAAAACTCACTTGGTAATTTTAATTACTTATTTTTAGTTGCTAATAAATGAATTATGCTGGTATTAAATGTTGTTTTTTTTTTTTTAATTACAGAAGATATTTTCTATTCGTGTTTTACTCATGACAGTAATGTAGATAGGATGGATTATATTAATGATCATGCCCGTTATGCGTTGGAAGTTTGGGACCGTCAAATATGGAATCAAGAAAAGTCGATAGCACCTTTAGTGCTTACGGATCGATTTAATATGAAGCATATTTTTGAAAGTAAGTAATTAATTTTATTAAGTTTATTAATAAAAATTGACTATCTCAAAAAATGCTCAATGTCAATATAAAAGTTAAGTTATTAAGTCTTGATACCAGTTCTGTTAGCGTTAAATATTTTAAATAATTTTTGGCATTTAAGACACTGATATAAATGAGATTATTTTTAATAATGACTTACTACTCAATAATATTTAAAAAAATATTGTTCTCCAAATATTACTTATACTTGAACATATATATTATTTAATCGATATAATAATGATTATATCTTGATAATTTAAATTTTTTCTATAAAATATTTAATGACGATGACTATTTTATTGTGAGATTAAAGTTGTTATGTAGACAATGCAATCCATGACACTTTTAAAAATAAATAAATATTTTAATAAATATTTAAAAAAAGATATATATTTAACAAGTGGATCTGCTTAGTTCAACAAATAGAATGTCTTTTAAATAATCGCATTTCTCTGAAATTCGCGATTTCATGTTAACTGTCTTTAATAATACAAAATATATATTTATATTATCTGCTATCAAAGATATAACTTTATAAAGTTCTTTGCATCTAAAAAAAAAAAATAACAAAATTTAAAGTACCAAACTTAATATACTAATAAAATAGTTTATTTATATACATATTTAATAATAGTAATACTAAAACGTACCTTTGAATTTCATCCTCTAAAATATTTATGTCATACTTCCGAGCGTCTTGTTTAATTTCACTTAATTTTGTTTCAATATCCAATAGTTCTTTCGTAATATTAATAGATTAGATAAATTTATCTGGAGCTGCAATAACAATTTCCGTTTCTAAAATAAACCCATTAATAATCATCAATTTTGAACGACAGGTTTAATTATTCAATTGCACTCAACTCTATTTACCCAAGTGAAAATATATTATTATGTCTTTAAAATCAATTACCATGATCAAGAAGTTGTACATCAAGACTTCTTCTCAGTTCAAATTAAAACTCTTAATATGCAAGACTTTATCTGGATATGAATATTAATCAACTAACTATTTATTTAATTATTCCAGAGTTCTCCCAAACAGAGTTAAAATATGAACTAATAGAAGAAGAAAGTTTTCTACCCGAGTACTGGAGACAACCGATAGATAAGTTAAAAGAATATGTTGATATATTAGCGCCGGTGATACTCAGCGCTTGGGAGCTAGATGAAGAAGCAGAGACAGTGGCCACAGCGAAACCTCATCAAAAAGTATTGAATTGGCTTGAAACGGCTGCCAGTGGTGAAGTCGATGCACCTGTTGGCTCTTTATCACAGGAACCGCAAGAAATGCAGTCGTCGCAAGCAAATGACGAGGATTACATTCCATTTACTCCGATAAATTCGCAAGAACTGGTAAGTGTCAGTCAGCAACATCAAGAGTATCAAGAAGAGCCAGAATTCGAGGCTATAGATATTAAAGAAGAAATTATAGATGCTGATATTGATCTTGATATTTTCATGCCCAAGATTAAAGTCGTGTCGCAACGGAAGGATACGAAAAATAAGTCTAAGAATAGTTATATTTCGGGATTTTAAATAATTATCTGATAAAAAAATTAATAAGCAAAATTGTTGGATTATTTTTTTAAGAATTTAAATATATATTTAAATTATTGATAAAATTATAAAAATATATGTTTTTATGGATTAAAATTAAAGTATAAGTTTAGTTTGGGTGAAAATAAAAATTTTATTTCAACATTTAAATATACATTAACTTAAAAAAAAAAATTTATATTTATAATTTTTTAAATTATTTATTAATGCGATTTTAAGAACGATGGTGTCCATTTTGATACCAATGCTTTGTTACTTTCATTTTGAGTTTTCATCATTTCATCTTCTCTAATTTGTTGCTAAATTAAGAAATTTAATATTTATTTAATTGTCTCAATAATAAATGTTTGAATTAAAATTAAAAGTTGTAAAAATATACTTACTATTAGTCGTTCTCGGTTAGCCTTAAATGCTTCGATAGGATCATCGAATTGTTGATAATACAATAAAGCGTCACGCATATCGTCAATGTCTAACGCAGCAAGAGCTGAGAAAATATTTAATATTATTAATAGTTTGTAAATTATTATTTTTATTTTTAAACATTCTATTAAATATGTACTACCTTTGAGAAACGCTGTGAGGTGGAACAACGTCGTGTCATCATCGTTGCCCTTCCATCGAGGTATTTTGAACAAATTTGCGGGGTGAAGTTTTACGCTGTTTGGATTCCAGTCTACTACAATTACCTATTAAAAGACAGAATATATAATAATTAATATTTAATAATTAGTATTTCAAATTTTAATAGACGATAAGTCGATAGTATATTGTATGACAAGGGATGAAACACACGATTTCAGACCAGGGTGAAGGCTGAAATCAGCCGCAGTTAGAAATTGTGTTTCATTCTGAGTTACATACAAGATTTTTAATGATTACCTACATTGGAACTTAAAGTTTCAGTGTCAGCAGTCAGTCAGAAACAAGTTAATTTAAGTCCAATGGTGTCATCAACTATTAGTGTAAGCGTTAATTGTCATTTGTAATTTATAATTAAGTAGAAACTATAGATACTATTTATTATTGACACTAATTTTTATAAAACTTAATCACAGTCAGAACTGTCTTTTACATAAATAAAATTAATGCTCTGAAATGACTATTAAAAAAATGACAAATATTAGAGTTTAAATTGCGAAAGCTTTCAGTCAGCGAGCAGAAACATTATTTGTTTGTTCCCTCGGGACGAAACAAGTTTGTTTCTGCCCACTGACTGAAGGCATTCACAATTTACGCGTTTGCTGATATTAATTCGCGGCATTGGGCTGAAATTATCTTCTTTCGACTGGTTGTAGAGACACTGAAACTTAAAGTTTCGATGCTGGTATAATGAAAAATTATTATTAATTAATTGGTGTATAGAAGGATTGTCTGCAGCTATAAATATTTCGAAAAAAAAATTGTCAAATTATGTAGATAATTGAACTAATACTTACTTTTTTAAGATCTCTATTAAGTGTATCTAAATCTTTGACATGATGTCCATCGATAAACCGCGTGGCATCTCTCAATAATTTAGTCGCTACTCCTTTGGAATCCAGTGCATCCACAACTGGAGCTATTGTCTAACATAATTAATAAATTTATAATTACAAGTAATGGAACACAATACTATTGATTTAAATAAAATAAATACCATCGCTGGTTCCGCTGTGAAAATGACAACTTCAAAGCACTGCGATAGACTTTCTAGAAATTGATCAACTCCCGGACGTTTTTTGAACCTCCAGCCGGTTTTATACTACAAGGAAAAATAATTTAGGTAATAAATAAATATATAAACAATTTAAAATGAATAAGTAAAATGATATTACCGTCCATTCTGGATGAATTAATACGTCAGTCAATTCTAATACTACAGTCGGCGGGTGGACGTACGGGTGTTTCAATGGATCTGGTAATAATTGTTCTCTACTTGGTTCTTGGATGAACTAAAATTAATTAATTATTATTATTTCTATCATTACTAATTATTGTGAGTGTGTATGTAGCTGTCAATTAGCAGTTTTTAAATAAATAAATAAAATGTATAGAATAAAAATTAAAAAATTCGTATTTAAATATTTTAAGAATCAGCGCGCGCATTTTTTTTCTATTTCATTATTTGAATTTATTTATTTATTTATTTAAAATCTATAAATTTTCTCATGCCTGCTACATTCATACTCATCTAATTGTCAATCATGGTGACCACAGATTTTTGAAACTTAAATTCCCTGACTTTTTCGGGTATTCCAGTCGAATAACTAAAAAATTCCCTGGCCATATGTAGGAATATTAAATTATTGTAAATATGTATGCATTTTAAAATAAAATGGTATAAGTCAGTTCAATAAATAATCAATCATTGTCGTTAAATGAAACTTTGTTTCATTATTTGTCTTTGTTCATAGGTTTTAAATATATTTTTTTATATACAGTCGAGTCGCGTTATAAGTCCTCTTAGTGTCTCTCATTAACGCGAGCCTGGTTAAAAAAAAAGAAAACAAGCCGGACTTATAACGCGACTCGACTGTAACTTACTCTATACATTGTAAAAAATTCGGAGTGAATTCAGAGTGGTTGGGATTTTATTTAAACCCGCCTTTACTCTAAATCGGAGTTTTAATATTAAAATAGTCCCTTTCGGAGTAAATTTAACTCCGAGGGGATTAAATAAATAAACAGTTATCCGCTACGCAGTCACTCCGTATGAAATAAAAATTCTTTAGTGTAATAAAATATAAATAAATTTTACATTTTCACTAGAATAAATTTAAAAAATAAGAACGTTTTATAGAATATTAATAAAATATTAATCAAGTACGCGAATAATACATATAGTGAAACTTATTATTTCAATACTTATGTATACTTTTAATGTTTTTGGTTCTTTAACTTGTCAATGCATGTAAATAACTTGAAGATCTTGATTAGTTTCTATTGACTTTTTCTAACAGCTTCATTTTTTCGCTGTTGAAATACATTTCCCGAACATTCTAACTGCGCAATTTCTCGAACATTTTTTATAGAAAAGAAATTTATCAGATATTTTTAGTAAAAAAAGAAAGAAAGTAAAAATTTTCCAGCTTTGCGACGAAATTCTCAGACTTTTCTAGTAGATTTATAATTTCTTGACATGTCCAGGTTTGTCTATAAATGTGGCCACCATGCCAATATTCATTAAGTTGATAATAAAAGACTTACTTTAGTCCAATAATTAATTCGATCACGAATACGATTCCATATACGTGGGAAATAGGGTAAATGTGAATATTCATCCTCGATGACATTGCCGTTGCTATCATACTGTGGTACTGATAATTCGTAAATATAATACCCACCCATTAAGCCAAATATTATTGCGCATGGGATCATACTGTATTTGGTAAGCTTCCATGTCATTTCGCGTTGTTTTCTAAGCTCTTCTTCGTCAATATCCATGTCATCTTTTGGAGGAATTGGAGGAACTTGTTTATTATCTGTTTTTTCTTTTACATTTTGTGCAAATGGAACTGTGGGCGATGACGACCTGATGTTTGTTAAGCTACCAGCTATTTTAGTTCGATTATCTGTTTATTAAAATTTAAATTTATTAATTTTAATTTAAATAAAAGCTATTAGAGCTAGATTATGAAAAATGTATCTTGGGAACACAAACACGTGTGATTAGGTTAGAGTTTAGCTATTGATTAGTGACTTACTTTGTGTGGTAAATTTGCATTTTTGTATTGATGGCAATAGACTTATTCGTGCTATTGGTTTCCGTAATGTTGAGTAAGAATTAGTGACATTGCCGTTGTATATTTTGTATAAAATTCGCAAATTTCGAGCGGCGAAAGCCATTGCGTTTACACAACGAATACTACGATTTTATTGTTTTTTTATTGGCTGCTTACTCGTGATGAAATGCAAAGAATGGAAAAAAGTACAGATAGTTATTTTTTTCATTGTTGGTAAAAGTGTTGTCTGTTATATCTAGTATGTATTTTTTTAAATTTGACAGTTGGTAAGACGAATTATTACTTATACCCTGATTAACTTCAAGCTACGGCCGTATTCTGAAGCCAACTTAAAGGAAAGTGTTGGAGAGCAAATAGTTACCTTTAAGTTGACTTAATTGTCTGTAACTTGAATTCAATTTGACTACAAGTGTTACTGTCAGACAATGACGTTAAGTTGATTGAAAGTTTCACTTGAAATTGACGGCAAGTTTTCTGTCAAATTACTTTCAGATGACGGCAGTTGATTTGTATCAATTTGCACGCAAGTATTATCCAGTCAGGACTTGCCAGAAACTTGACGTTAAGTTAGCCGAAAATGTTTCACTGCAGAAGTTCCCTGATAGCCATAGTTTCTGATCAAAAAGTTGGTCAACAAGTTGCTCAAAAACTTGGCCACAATCTACTGCCGCAACCTGTCACCAAGTTGGCACTTCCATAAGTTGACGGCAATTTTCCGAGAAGTTGACAACTTTAAGCTCATGTAACTGTTGACTACAAGTATTTCAGAAAGCTGTCGACAGGTTGCGGCAGTAGATTGACGCCAATTTTCCTGGGAAAATTGGTAATAACTTGTAGTTAAAAGTTACAAAAGCTAAAAGTTGTTGACAACTTGTTGCCAAGTTAGTTGCTACTAATGTACACCAACTTCTTGATTATAAAGTCTGGTTTTTAGGGAGCTTATAAATTTTTATATTATTGCGGTATGATATCAAAATTTTTATAGTTACCCCAAATAGCCAGTTGAGCTCAATCAATAGTCAAATTAAAGCAGATATTGCACGTATATGTGAGATCAAAAATTAAGGTAGAAAAAATAGACTTCGATGAGAGCTCTCATCAACATTTTATATTACATCTTGATGACGTCTAGTACACATTAAAAATTTCATTCAAATTTTTGCTCTCTTCCACACGTAAAATTACAAATAAACTTGATGTAAAATAGCAGCTTTAATTTTACGTCAAAATTATATGTTATTTTAGGTATAAGAGAGCTAAAAAGTTTAAACTTAAATTTTTGATATATACTGTACGTCATCGAGATGTCAAAAGTTTCATTTCAATTTCTGAGTTGAAACTCTGGTTTCCTGGGTTAAATTTTAAATAATTCGTTCTACTTAAGATGAGTCTGAAATTTTTTTTCTATCACACTCAAGTCGACGAACGGTACTATCTTTGTTGCACTTGCGCAGTTGATAGAAATTTTGTCCACTTTTTTCTCTCAAGGAGGGTCTATAGTAATTTTTGTCTGCTTTTCTCTCAAACAAAATCTCTAGACGCAAAATTAAGAACGAAGCTCGATGCATTATTCTATAATCTGTCAATCGACGTTATCATTTTTAAAAAATGTGGACAAACTTTCCATTTACTGTGCAAGTGCAAACGTTCGTCAACTTGAGTGTGATAGAGAAAATAGCAGAGCCCTCTTAGAGGTAATCTAAGACCACCCCTTCCCTATATTTTTTAATTATGTTCAATCATTATCAATCGTCAGAACAAAATTTGAAATTTCGAATAATAATTTTGACATTAGCATTTTATTGGAATTAACTTTAAAAATTTAGTTACACACAGTAATAAAATTTCGATAGTAAATAATTACAATAAAACATTAGTTCAATTATTGGTACCTAGATTTTTTAAATTAAATTAAGACCCAACACAAAAGTCCAAAAATAGAATGTATATTTTAAATTATTCTCGATACTTTACAGATTGACAAAATGTATTATTTTATTCATCATTTATAAATAAATGAGTAGCTGCAAGTAATGAAAGAATTCGGGAGCGCTTTAAATATTAACTTACATGACTCTAGTATAATGATTTGGTTTCAACTATAACGAGAAATAAAAATAGAGTTTATTTAATCAATATGGCTGTCTAGTAGTAGAAATAGTGATACATTTTTAACTGGAACCTTTGGAAAATAAATAAACGTCTGTCAATAAGTTCACTCACTGCGCTACATTGACAAATAAAATCGATTATCCATTACACTTTAATGAAAGAAAAAAAAAACTATATATTTTTTATTCTTTTAGATTTCTATTATTATTAATAGCTTGTTTACATGTCAGTACATGAAAATCGATTGTTGAGGACTATCGGATTAAAATCTCTATATAATTTAAAATGAGTCATTATAGAAAAAAAAAGTTTATATGTATTCATGTTATCATGAAAATTTAAATTGCGGTGAATTTCAACCGGTAGAAAATGTAGAGAAAAATTCTTAAAAATTTAATTTAAAATTTGAGTAATATTTTTTGTGTAGTGTAATTAAAAAAAATCAATTAAAAAAATACAATGAAATGAAATAAAATAAAGTAGGATGGGTAGAGTATGTATTTAAAAATCATTGGAATCAATTTAATTAAATTCAACGCAATTTACTCTGAACTCGACCGATGACCCTACTCGTTGTGAGTTAAAGCTACCCTCTCTGACATTTCCAAATGTCTAACCAACCAACCAGCCACCCACCTACCCAGTCTACATCATCCCCCTTTGAGCCTGCACATGATTCAAGCACAGGGTGTTTCAAATGTATTCGTTCGTCAAATGAATTTGCTTGCAGGTTTGCTGAGTAAATGCCGCCTGACAACTTCTGTACCACGACATTTTAGTCTCTGTGACAAAAACCGGAAAGTATTTTCTTTAATTTTTATTTTTCATTCAAATTTTATAGTTTGAAAAACAAATATCAGATTAGAGAAAAAGACCGCGAAAGAGACCCAGAGCAAAATTAATTTGAATTTTTTTTTAAACTAAAAATTGCATGAAAGAAATAATGAGACATTAAATTTACTTTTTAAAAAAACTTTTTGAATAATTTAACTGAAATTAATGATTAATTTCTTTTTAGTTACTGAAACAAAAGTTAAGTTTTTAAATTTTTAATTTGCCTAATATTTACATGAATTTTTATATAAATTGACCTCAGTATAATAGAGATTTAAAATTTTTTAAGTAATTAATGAATTTTAAAAGTGTCAGTAAGTAGGACAAATAAATATTAAGTTCAATAGTTCTGGCAACGTCAAATAATTAA
The DNA here is from genome assembly GCA_030273425.1 of Microplitis manilae. NCBI lineage: Eukaryota > Metazoa > Arthropoda > Insecta > Hymenoptera > Braconidae > Microplitis > Microplitis manilae. The sequence continues at coordinate 4,250,619 of CP092726.1, forward strand.
AATACTGAAACATTTTTCAAAGATATTTACAGAACTATGAATAATTAATAGTCAGATGTCTTTATAGAGTCACTAATTAGGGCATTTATAAATAAATAAAAACCAATTTTATATTAGTCAAATACTACATATATACAGTGTAAAAAATGGGGAGTAATTACGAATTTTATTTAAATCCGAGTTCACAGTCACTCGGAGTTCCGGAGTAAAAGAAAATTATGCATATGGAGTAAATATGAGTTTGTTTTTTCAGCCGTGATTTTGGAGTAATCTGGATTTTATTTAAATTTGCATTCACTCCGATTCGGAGTTTCAATATTAAATAAAACTCCCCTTCGGAGTAAATTTCACTCCGGGATTAAATAAATAAGCAATCATCCGCTCGGCATTCACTCCGGATTTACTTGTCTAATTTTTTATTTGAATGATTCATTTATTTCTCAGTCCGATAAAGTATAAAGTATAAGTGAAATAAATATTTATAAAAGTCCATACAAGCGAGGTTGATAAAAAGAGTTTAAAAATAATAAAGTAAAAAAAAAAGTTTAAAAATAACGTAGATGTTAGTTGCATCAGTCGTATAATCGAAATATCGCGTGTAAAACTTGCTTCGCGCTAATTCCATTACCAGAGGGAATAAATTTATGTACACTGCACTAGTACAATACACACCAGCCCCTAACTCACAGTACAATAGTACACTACTTTTTTTTTATCCACCAAATGATCTAACACTGCGTTTGTCACGTGTGGCTTGCACGTTAAAAAATAATAATATATATGTATACCTGAAAACATACATCTATACATTGATCCATGTACAAATATAAATATAAATATAATAGTATTCACATGTATATATATTATAATATAAATAAATGCAGTTACAAAGTTACAGCTAATAACAATAACACGGTAAAGATAAATGACGTCAAGTGTACAAATGTAATTTTGTTTGCGTGGCAATGTATTTGGTTTTGATGTATTATATTGTATATTGTATGCACACATGAGTATGAGTATGAGCATGAACATGAACGTGAACATGAACACACGTATAGGCGATATAAAATTAGTCAATTGCTAACAAACACGTTATGACACGTGGAAACATGATTAATTATTTAAAAATTTTCTCGACGGTAAACATAACGAATTGGCGAAGAATTTAAATTGTAAAACAAACTTAACTTTCAAGAAGCTGTTACTGTTAACTCAAGTCTTTGTTACTGTAATTAATATTAATACTGGACAGTACTTTATGGACATGGTAAGATTCAGCTGTGTTGTGAATAAATGGATTTTTTATTTTGAATTTTCTCGTTAACTTTGCGGTATTATGTCTGTAGTTATTTAGCGGTCATTGCTTTTGTTATTGTGACTCTTTTAGAGTACTCACTCGGGGTGGATGTATGTGCAGTTGGGGCATAAAGACGCTGGAGTGTAAAAGAAAATGAAATAGCATGGGACAAGTAATGAAAGAGAATGGATAAATTAAAATAAGATCAGAGTATGAGGAAGAGGAAGAAATAAAAGGAAGGAAAATAAAAAAAGGAAAGCTTTCTTGTTCTTATGGTTGAACATCGTCGAAACGACGGAGCACGGCGAAGAGTAACCACTTGGTCGTAACGCGAAAATTAATGTCCTGCGTGTTTACGAGCGGGCGCGAGCACGTTGGTTGGAAAAAAGTCGTGACGGGTATAGTAGCTCTCAAACTCTGGACTCTGGTACTCTGTTGTGTTCTGGTGTTTTGCACGGTGGTAAATGTATAGACAAGTACGCCAGAGAAAGAATGAGTGAGTGAGAGTGAGTGAGAGGAGGCAAAGAGCAGAGGGATTGAGATGAAGTGAATAGAAAGAGAAAAGAGTGTATGGATGAGAGTTGTAGTAGAAATACCCAGCAGAAGAGCTAGCCCGGGCTCTCTCTGAGCCCTGGGCTCTCGGTTGGATCGTTGGTCGTTGCGTCTCTTGCATCGTTGCCGGGGGCTGACGTTCTCGAATAATGAACGACGTCGAAAGTACCGTCGGGTAACTATAGTCAGAGCGAGAGGGATTGAGATTGAGAGAACTGGGTAGATGTAGCCAACGTGGGAAATCTGCGGAAACTAGACCGAAAGGATTTTTTAATGTTCATTTTATCGCTGGTTGACGTATAAAAATAAAAATAAAAATATATGTATAAAGCTTTGTAAATGAATTTGGATCTGTGTTTATTTTTACTTTATTTTTTAATCTAATCTTGTTTGTTTGCATTATTAATTTTTTTTGTTTCAACTCAGGAAATTTTTTTTTACAAAAATAAATACAGAAAATTTTTTTTATTCACATTACTTTAGTTATTGTACTACACGCAAAAAAGAGCAGTTGAAAAATTACAGTTTCTACTGTAAATCAGGCTTTCCGGGTAAAAATCTGTAAACATTAAAGTTCAAACTGTAATTTTAGAAATTTGATGTAGCAATAAAATTAATACAATTTTAAGCAGCAAATTTTACAGTTTAAATCGACAATATCGAGTTTGAAACTGTAATATTTGTTATTTCTGTAAAATTTACTGATAAAAAATGTAATTTCTACAGTTTCAGACTCGGAGCGCTATAGTACTAATTAATACTATACGAAACTGTAATTTTTCAACTGCTCTTTTTTCCGTGTATAAACAATAAGACTAATTTCCAACTGTTTAAAAAAAATTGTCTTTTAAATTTCGGGTAAAATGGAGTAGCCGTAAATTTTTTTTTTCATGTCTTTTAACTAAATTTTACATGCATGCTGATTCATATGTAAATTTTAGTAAGGAATGTGATTTTTAACACAATTCAAGAGTAAAGCGTAAAAAAAATCAATTTTCAAAAATTATTCCATGCGCGTCAAATTGCTTACGAATTATTGTATGAGTAATGAATTGCAATTTAAAATCATTTTAAAATATATAATTTGTTCACAATCACAATTTTTAGGTACCCCTTCTACCATAGGAGTCCTTAACAAAAAGTGAAATTAATTTTTATCTGACTCTATCATAGTAACAGTTACTAGCATCACTACTCTGTAAAAAATCGAAAGTGAATACGGATTTTATTTAAAAGTCACGAAAACTCCTTCGGAGTAAATTTCTTATCAAAGGAGAGAATAAATTAAAGATCACCTACTTTACCTTTACCCCGCAAATTTTTTACTTCAGTAAAAACGTTCTCCGGAAATTCGAAATAAAAATTTTTTCATAATTAAACATTAAATTCCATTATCATTATAACAATAATGTAGCCATAATTATGCTTATGATCACATCATAATGAATTTAATTAAAGTTCCGCCTGCTTATATTGTACAAGTATGATTTAATTTTAACAACTTGATGTGTAATCTAACTTTAGCATAATACACACATGTCCATTATTATTATCATTGTTATTAATATTATTAATATTCCAATTATAACCCTCAATAATATGATGCTCTAATTAATACATCCGAGTTAAAATCATTATTAGTCTAAAAATAAATAAATATACAGAGCTCGGATACTTAAATGAAAAGTCTACAAGAGCGTTGATTAAAATATCTCAAGAGATCATTTCATTTTTTTTTTTTTCTATCAAGCAAAGACTTGAATATACCTTTATACATATAATATATAAATTAGATGAAATAAAATAAGTATCATCTTTAAATATATGTGTATATAAATAACTAAATATGTTTAATAATGTATAGTAAAGATACATATTTACGGGAATGGTGAATGAAAATGTGCGTGCATACCTGCGGTCTCATACCACCCAGGTGTTGTAAGTGTCGGTACGTAACGCCTGAGTGCGTTGCAACAGGACGAGCAGAGTAACTGAAGAGTGAGCGAGTGAGTAAGAAAGTAAGTAAACGTTCTTATTCTTACTCTTATAACGATTTCGTAGATAATTACGGTGGTGTGAAGTGAATAAATATGTATATAAATGTAAGTACGGACTTACACCGACCTCACACGTTTGGGTTTAATAAAAAACGACTTGATCTTATTTTTAAATGGTCGGATTATTAAATGAAAAATTTAATGGTATAATAGACTGGTTAATTTTACGTATTTATTTATGAATAATAGTACAAGTTACGACGGGTATTATAAATTATAAGTCTAGTTTAACCCTCAAACTATTCCATCTTGTCGCAAGTAGAGCTCCCTTAATGCATTATATGCTAGTTTCGACGTGATTTTAACTATGTGTCCGAGAGTAATAAATTTAGATTAAATTTAATAAATTATTTTACCTTAACACTCTCTTGGTAGGGCAACAAAATGTCCGACAGTAAAATATCTGCAAAACAAAATAATTATGTCATAGAATTATAGTAGTAGTGGTCTAAACTTGCTACTAATTTTGGTTGAAGTAATAGTGACTTAACTTATGTAATCGAAAAATTTTCATTTTTGTTTGATCCTTAAATGATACCGGACGCCATTTTTATCCCAGACCATTTTCAGTCGATTTTTTTGAAATTTTATCACTGGAAACTAATTATAAAAATTTTTGGTGTGAAAATGGTCCTCGAAGAATTTACACAGTCTGCTTAGTGTGAATCGACGGTGTGAAATATAAACCGGTGTACTTCTAAGACGGTATGAGTGTTTTCTTTCACATCGTTCGGTGTTAATAGCTCAAGTATTATCCGATAATGTAACCTGTAATAAAAAATTATCAAATAATATGTACACTGATGAAAAAGTTGAGTTGATTCAAGAGAAAAAATTCTTGAACCAGGAGACATTTACTTAAACCAATGATTATTTCTTGGCTCAAGAATTTATTCTCTTGACTCGAGAAAATCATTTTCTCCAAAATAGTATTCTTGGTTCAAGATTTTTTCTCTTGAATCAAGTCAACTTTTTTATCAGTGTAGGTCACAGCACGAGTATATTATTATTATTGATGTAGATTATTTTAAAATAAAAATTAAATGTCTAGTGTCGAAGTTTCGAGAGTTTCAAAAAAATAACATACATCTGCGCCATAGATGGTGTGAACGTTTTCGACATTACCTCCAAAAAATGCAACATTCATGCTTTGGAATGCAGATCTTTTTTGGAAAACCCACATACAGAACAGTCTATGGCATAAATCTCTGTTTTTTTTCAAATATCGAAATTTAAAAAAATGCCGCGTATTTCAGTAAAAAAAAAAATTTTTTTACAGTTTTTTTTTAATGAAAATCCAAAAAGTCTCCTCAGGATTCTTTGTAGAGGTAAGAAATATGTTCTAGAATTAATTCAAAGTGAAATTTTGAAAACTAGTGATCATTTTTTCAGGCTGGGGTCATAATGTCGCCGTATGACACGTATGTAATTTCACAGACTAGTGTCAGTTAAGGGGTAAAATTAATATTTAATAAATTAAATTTTATACTCAGGAAGTCATAGTGATTAGGAAAAGGTTTCTAGTATAATTATTAAAGAATTATCCATAAATAATTAGCAAAGAGCTTAATTACAGCCTGAATATTTTATTCGGAAACAATAAATATTAAAATGACGCTCATAAAAATGGTTAAATAGTATAAAGCGGGGGACATATTAAGTTGTAGTTGTTGTTGTTGTGTATTTAACTTTATTTAGTTGATTGTTTTTTTGTTTTCAAGTACAATAAAACAAAACTACAGCAAGTACAATAAGTAGAGAGTAGTGTAGTAGGTATACTGTTAGAAGGAATGTTAATGGCGTCGCAGATGTTGGTGATATTAAACGCCTCCTGGCTGTGTTCATACAACACCCAACGAATTGGAGTAAAATCGTTTTCGTATCCCGCCAAGCGTGTTGTTCACGGTGTCTTGAGTTCTTTGGAGCTTACAAACCATCTCACGAGAGCTTCACTGCGGCGTTTTAAAATAAAACGTGTGAAGAAGATGAGGTAGAAAAAGTAAGAGAAGAAAGGATAAAAATAAAAAATTTAAAATACCAAGATGTACATCACAATGATGAGAGCTTTCGTTAAAAGGTTCGACGTTCATTATCCCAGTCGTGGGTTCAAATAAAAATGGGGTTGAGTTGAATCCTTACTGATTATTTCAACCGTGTGCATATTTTCAAAAAAGAAGGAAATCGTTCTCTTTTCACCTCCTAGATGCGCTTCTTTGCTAAAAAATTTCTTTAATCTCAACACGTCATATATTTCTTCATATTTTGTGTATATAAAATGCGCTGCATTTATTTTTAAAATTATCACAGACACGATTAAATTCAAATATTTAAAAAGAATGAAATTCCGATATTATTGGCCAGTTACATGCTCTCATGTTCAAATGTCAGCCCCGCGTAAATGAAATTAAATTCAAAAATTTTTACAGCAGTTGCTACTTTGTACGGTTTATAAAAAATTCTCACTGTAATGCCTCATAAATTTTTATTAACATTTAATGACATCACGCGTTCAGGGTACGAAATCTTGACTTTATTACACTGTTTATGTTTTCATATTTAGCGTAGAGATAAGAAAATATTATAAATAGGCAGAGAAAAAAAAAGGAATTATAATGTTCTTTATTTGATATTAAAGTATATGCTTAAAATACTACTTATAACAGGTATATGTTCAGCTGTTACTGCAGCGCTCGCAGCAATAATAATCCTTCGCGCGTAATGTAATATGCGTGCAGGCCATATCCAACGCGGCATATGGCTCAACATGCGGGCTCTTGGGAATATTGAGAGAACACTTTTGGCTAGAAACTACTACTAGTTAACTGTCTGACTAAACTTTAGATAACTATATCTGTATACTTTATTGCATACTTACCAACAACTTTCTATACACACATTTGTATATCTATATACAGATTTCTATAAGTATATACATCTATACATACATGTATATAGTACATAAACACGGACATAGAAAGTGTTACAGAAATTACTTAAAAGTTATGCCTATGCCAGGAAAATAAACATTTTTACATTTTAATCTACTGGTAAAGTTATTAAACTGTTGACAAGTTCATTATCATAGTAACTAATATTTAGACACTTTGACAGCATAACTTTTGATGTTTAAAGGCTTATAATGACGATGATGGGCATCAGCAAGGGACGAATAATAACATAAATTAAATCCAGAGTACGGTGAATGTAAAAACAATTTTAATTACTGCAATTGGAGTGAGGTCATGGGGATTCCCGCGGTATGTTAACCCTTTTACGACAGTATCGATTTTTGAGTATTGTATGTATCTATATATGTGAGTATATAAATGAGGGTACATATGTGTATGTGGGTATAGAGGATGAGAAACGGAAAGGTTAAGCTGGTAGTGAGCATATAAAATTTCTTGGAAATTAAAGCCGACGGTAGGATCCAGCGATTGAATCGGCGAAATGGCACGCCGCGAACAAGTACACGTAATTAGATGCCCTATCTTTTGGCTAATTAAGTGAGTTTTAAGTTGACTAATTAGGCCATCTGAGCGAAGCACCAGTGGAATACGCGGCTATATATATATGTGTATTACTCTCTTTAATTCTGTCGCGCGACCGCGAGTTCACGTTTATTGGTATAGAAGGTAAGACGCGGATCTTCTTTTCTTATATTTCTTTTGATCATGATAACGTCTCTCGTTTGCCTGGCTCTCAACAACAACCCTTTTGTGTGTACCGTAGGATTGAAAGGATCTTTTAACCCCTTGACTGAGAAGAATAAGAAGACGATGGAGGATGAAGCTGAGCATGACCATCATTCTCGTGTTCTGATAATCTACAAACAGTGTACATGCAGAAAAATAAATTCAAATTAAAATTTAACTCAAGATTTATTTTTTCCTATTTAGTTTTATTAAGCCAATTAATTATCAATCATTTTAAATATTTTTTTCCATCTCGTTCTTTCTAATTGATTAATTATGTCTACGGACTGTTTCGCGGGTAATTATTTAAATGTGACTGCGCTTTTAATTATTTTAAATTCATAAGAAAATGGTTTACTACTGATGTATTTTTTTGTATAAATCTGTTTGTTTTGAACCAAGAATCCGATTTCAGATCAGATCCTCATTTAAGCTTTTGGACTTTAAGCTCATTAGACCGGAAGATTCAGGTTCTGGAAGGTGTAGAGAATCTAAAATTACTCTGCTAACAACCTTAAACGATTAAATCTGTCTACTAGAGCCGCTCAGCCACTGAAACTGTTCGAACCACGATTTTAGTCCGGAGACTTGTTTCAAAGCCGATACTTATTAGCTTTTGGGTTTCAAACTCATTAGACCATCCGATTTATAAAGGTCAGTTTTAGTGATTATTTTAATGCACCAGAAGCCTCAAATTTTTTATCACATAAATCTGGCATTGTAAAAATTTAACGACAAAAAAACACCATTTATTTTCCAAACAAATCACTTGTTGTATAAGTACACTGATTTCGTTGCTACAACGAAATAATTATTCTGTGTATTGGTTCGATAGCTCGGGTATTGGAAACCGATAACAGTAAATTAATTGTAAAGACTTGGAGTGTTAATAATTTACTACAAATAAATAAATATTTAATTTATTAACCTATTTCGGATAATCGCGAATTAATGTTATATACTTTATCCACTTGGGGATATGAAAGACGTTAAAAATGCAAATTACTCTAGTGGTAGGAGCAATAGTAGGGTATATATATTTATATTTTAACTTTGATAGAAAGAAAAGACTAAGAAAGAAAGAGAGATCAAAGAAGAATAGTCAGCTAAATGGTAAGGAGTCCAGTATAATGTACAATGTAATGTACTTGTGTCTTGCCAAGTCGGTGCCTCGTTAGTAACACTTCTAATTCAACACTCGACATTAATATACTGACCCGAATACCATTAGCTGATGAAGCGTATTTTTTTCTACCCCTTTAAAAGTTATTTTTCTGCTGCGTCAGCATTCAAATATGTTTTGTATTTCTTCTGTTTGAATATTTTTTAGCTCCTCGGCTAATATATAACTCTGAAAAAATAATGACATTGTCATTTACTGCGTAATTTATCAAAGCTTATATTTTTATATATATTTTAAGTCTTTTTGCTACGTGTAAGTACATTTTGAATTTTCTTGTATCACTGGCGATGCTTACTCTTAGCTACTTACTGCTCTTTTATTCTTCTACTTCTTGTCCGTGACATGACGATATGAGTTGTGTTTTGTGTGCTGTTACTAGCAGTGTGTGGTAAAAGAGCCGCAATGTCTGTACGTGAGAGTCGTTCTTCTTCATACAGTACACAGTATAGTAGGTACTTGATCGTCACTGCGGTCGTTACCCGGGTTTTTGCGGCAACTCAAATGAGCCGTCAAATGACTAGAACCCGGTGTGGCGTCCAAGGCAGACTTTAACCATTTGTTGCCACCGACTTTCTTTGCACGCTTCAATCGAGACCGTTTAAAACTCTTTTGCCTCCTTTAATCTTCGTATTTTACTTTTTACACTCCTATTTTTATATATTTCTTCATTTCTTTTTTCATCATCTCTAATAGTCTGTTTGATGATTTCATACAACAGGGATTTAAATGCACATCATTTTTTATTTTGCATTTATCGCTGAGAAAAATCATAAATGATCATCTCATTTTTATGCTAAAAACTTACTGCCAGTGAATTAATTTGTCATAGTAAAGAAGTTTGACACTTAAAGTGACACTACACAGTTAGAAATTTTGTGTTAAATTCAACACAAATCGTGTGTTGCAAACGGTCTACACAAATTTTTGTGTTGATTTAACACATTGCGTTTATGTTGATCTTTAACACAAATTTTATGTTAAATAAAATTGAACACACAAAATCTGTTCTTTTGACAGAAAATTTGTGTACATTTAACAGAACATTTGTGTAAATTTAACACATTTTTCGTGTTAAAATCAACTTATAAACATAAGCACATAACCTAACCAACTCAAGTATACTGATCTAACCTTAGTAGAACTTATGTCAATTTAGCGAACAATTGAACTGGTTCAAAAAGATATGAAAGTTATCTAAATTTAATTGTAAGATGTTTATATTTAATTTAAATAAATTATAATCAAAATTTCTCTGCAGACAATAATGCTGCTGCAATGCTTTGCTTGGTTATAGTAATGAAGAATGGCGCTGGAACGTTTAGTCAAACAACACAAATTTTGTGTCAATTTTCGAATAACACAAGAAATGTCTTACATTCTAGATTTTCTAATCATTTAACATAAAAAATTTGTTAAAGTAAAATAACACAAACGGTTTGTGTTGAATTAACAGATTTCTGTGTTAAAAATCAACACAAAAAATTTAACCAAATAATTTTTTAACACAAATACACAAAATTTCTAACTGTGTATTTTATTCAAAATTCCGTTCAAAGAATTTTTCCTGACAGCTTTCAGCGATGAATCCCGGGGTTTTTTTTTTTTCTTTCAAACGTAAAATGTATTTGGACCTGGACTTGGCTGCGTACAAATTATTTTAGTATGGGGAAAGACAAACTATTGAGCAAATAAGTTGCAGCCACTTGATTACATTTTTTTTTTTATTTCTTATATGACAAATTATTTTTTTTATCCTGTTGTTAAGGGTCGTTTGGGCAATTAAAATTTTTAATTCATTATTAGTAATGGAGCCGGGCAAATAGAGATGTTGAGGTAAAATAAGACACCTAAATATTTTTTTTTTAAATATTTTTAATTTTATTTCTACAATAATTTTTATCGGTTTGAAGTACTAAGAATTTGAATTGTAGATCATATTTCTTATGAAAATTTACATGTGAATCACCATGCTTGTAAAATTTTCTTAAAAGATGTGAATAAAAAAAAATTTTTCTTATTTTCTAGACTTCCCCATATTGCTCGAAAATAAAAAAAATAAAATTTAATGGCAATTGAAAATTTGTCTTATTTATTTGAAATATAAGCGATGAGAAAAAGTTTTAGCGTATCCAGGATCAAAAAAATGAATTTTTTTAGCGTTTCCATTTCGCCTGCTTTCTCCTCAATATTAAAATATTTAAATTAGATTCATTAAAAAAATAAGAATGTCGTTCTTTAGAAAATTTATAATAATATAAATATAAATTCATAATAAAATAAATTGTAGAGTTAAAAATATTTTTAATACTTTGGTATTTTCGGAGTAATATAATGATCTTGTTATTTTGTGATAAAATAATAATCGGTCGGATAAACAGACATAATAATAGAAATTGGCGAAATAAGTCAAGCATTTGAAAATATATTTTAAATAAAATTATGATGAGAATTTATATTTAAATATTTGTACTTAAATATTTTTTCAAGCTTATTTATATGATTTGATAACTATTCTCATTAAAATGAATATCATAAATAACTACAATAATATTGTCAGCACAGCGGAATATTAAAGTTGGGAACAACAAAGTACCGTAAGTTATATAATAATTATATCCGCGAAAACTTTAACAAACTCGCGTCTATTTATACTAGCATAAATTTCTACTTAAATAACAATAACAATAATATTTATAATTAAAATAAAATTGAATTATAAAAATAAAAATAAAATTTTTATAATAAATAAACAATAGAATAGGACATATTTATTACTTTAAATTCAATTTTACGGCTCTGTATACGATAAAAATGTCAAAAAAAATATGACGATCGTTGTACATGTGAATTCGTTTGTTTTTTATTATATATATATTTTTTTTTAATACCAATATATCACACGGTGCAGCTGTCAGTCAGTCAATCAATACTTTTTTTGTCAATTTTATTACTCATTGACATATTGTACAATCACTCGTGTATCGCCGTCGTGTCCACGGCATTCACCAATTAATAACAATAGCAATTCTGTAAAAAACATTTGAACAAAAAAATATATATACATATATATAAAATGCGCCGAAACGTCAATTGGTGTTATGAATTTTTAACCAGTGATCCACTTCGGCGAGAAATTTTTTTATGGATCTACAATTTCCTCATTACTTACACGACAGTAAGACTCATTTTCTCAATTATTTTTATAATATATTATCACATATCTTTGCTGATTATTTGTTCACGTTCATAAGCTTTAAAAAAATGTAAGTTCAATTTTTGAATTATTTAAATTTTTTTTATGAGTAATTTCTAATAATTATTCTTTAAATTCCAGAGTTCCTATCTCTCAGTGTTTTATACAAAAGTTAAATCATGTTTTTTGAAAATAAAATAATTTAATCATTTGTACAGAAATGTATAATAAAGTGTACAAAATATTAAAATATAACAAGAGGTTGGATGTTGGATGTTGATGAAGAGAAACGAATAGTCACTATATATTTATATATATGTTATAAGTGGATATATTGTGCTGTAAAATAATGATGGGTACGTCGCACATGATGGTGCATAGGGGAAGCAATGAGTAAAGCGCCGAATATAGGGTAACTGAGGATAATTATTTCCGTGGTCGCCCGAGCGTCCTATTTAGCCCATAAAATTTGCATATTCAGCACAAGAGTTACCACCCACTACTGTGCTACAGAGTATATACTATACCAAGTATCCTACTCGGTTTAGCGTGTTTAAAAAGACATTACCCTCGGCCAACATCCTACGTAACGTTAAAATGACGCTTCTCTCATTCATCGTAAACTCCAGGGAACCTTTTCATTAGATAATTGCACTGCGAGTTAGTAATTTATATAAACTATTATTTTTTAATGTCAATAACCCATTTTAAATATTAACAATTAGCTAATTAATTAATTAAATGTTGAATAAAAATAATAATTTTAAATATTCACGTCCCATCGAGTTGTTTGTTCGTAAAATTTAAGTTTCAGAAAGAGAAAGTGCTGTAACTCTAATCTCATTTAATCAATAGTAAACCAACGACAAACGTTTAGTCGATGTCACCAGCAGAAAGACCGGGAACTTTAAACTACGTCGACTTCATCAGTGAGGAAACACTTGGTCGTTTATTTCAAACTATACTCTATGTTTACCCTTTGTGTTGTTTACGTCTTTCTCATTTGCTCTCTATTCGCGCAGTTCCTTCGTCTTTAGATTTCGATTCGACATGCAATTGTATATATATATATATATATCTATATCTATATCTATATGTATATAGTTTACTGTACACAGCACATAGTACCTAGTATTGGTCTATATAGTGGCTGTTGTAGAGATACCTCAAGTCCTCAATACATTTACTGAATCCCCAGAAACCCTCGACACCCACTAGTAGCAAAAGTCTGCAGCGATGCCATATATATATATATATATATTGCGCTCCGAGCTCTACGTGTCTATAACTCTTCAATTCGTCATCTATTTAACTCTTCTATTCCATTGGATTCGAAACTGGGGTAAACGTTTTCTAGGAAATTCGCTTATAGCTTCGCTTTGTTTCTATCAAGTACCAATCGCGTGTCATTCAACAAAAAATAACTTCATCACCAAACAGATCCATTCGATGGATTATAAATGCGAGTACACGGAAAAAAATAAATAGGTGCTGCAACAGGACGCCGTCCTGTTGGTTCGACAGGATTTTATCCTGCTAATGAAACAGGATTTTCCTGTTGCAGCAACAGGACACATCCTGTGGGAGCAACAGGACAGAATCCTGTTGCAGCAACAGGATTTTCATGTTGTAGCAACAGGACACATCCTGTGGGAGCAACAGGACAAAATCCTGTTGCAACAACAGGATTTTATCCTGTGGGAGCAACAGGACAAAATCCTGTTGCAGCGACAGGATTTTTCCTGTGGAAGCAACAGGATTTTATCCTGTTGTGGCAACAGGACTTTTCCTGTTGTAGCAACAGGACTTTCCTGTGGAATCAACAGGACATTTCCTGTGGAATCAACAAGATAAGAAACTGGTTTCATGTACATACGGAGTTTTGAGATTAAAATCAATTTCTATTTAGTTAAAATTATTTTTATATCAATTTCAATATGAAAAAAATCCAAATTTTGAAAAAATCAAGACTAAAAAAATTGAAATTTTCAAAAAAAAATTTTTTCATCAGCTTAAAAAAAAATGGCTGCGTGTACTTATGTACGCGCGTGAGAAGTTGTACTTCTTTGGCATCATTAAAAAATATATATATATATATATATATATATAGGAGAGAGGGGAAGGCAAAACGGGGTACCCCAAAATAATAATTTAAAAAAATTTATATTTTAAATGGTTTTTAAACATTCCAAAATCACTTTTGTAAATATAATTGAGCGTTATTTAAAATTTTTTTTGTAAAACTTTTTAAAAAATCGACCGCAGTCGAAAAATATTAATGACTTCTGTTTTATGATAAAAACTATTAAAAATTTGTTTTTTTTTGTTCTTTTGTATACAATAGTCATGTAAAATGTAATTTTTCTTTATGTTAATTACTTGCAAAAAAGCTTAACTTTATCAAATTCATTTAAAATCCAGAAATTTTTTTTTATCTTTTTTAAGAGGTACCCCATTTTCCCCGCAAAAATAAAAAATTTTATTTTTTTTTAACGGTAACTGACAATTTTTTCTATTTACTTTAAATATCATTAAAAAAAAAAAAAGTTTAGCGTATTTGAGTCCTCGAAAACTTAGTATTTCCTTAAGTACCCCGTTTTACCCCTCCCACCCCTATAAAACCAGAGATTTTTTTTTATGTAAATTTTAATTTATTTTCCAACTTCGAAATTTTATCCTAGGGACAAAAACAATTGGTGCATAAAACTAGTTTCTCATCCTATTAATTCCACAGGAAATGTCCTGTTGATTTCACAGGAAAAGTCCTGTTGATTCCACAGGAAAGTCCTGTTGCTACAACAGGAAAGTCCTGTTGCTACAACAGGAAAAGTCCTGTTGCCACAACAGGATAAAATCCTGTTGCTTCCACAGGAAATATCCTGTCGCTGCAACAGGATTTTGTCCTGTTGCTCCCACAGGATAAAATCCTGTTGTTGCAACAGGATTTTGTCCTGTTGCTCCCACAGGATGTGTCCTGTTGCTACAACATGAAAATCCTGTTGCTGCAACAGGATTTTATCCTGTTGCACCCACAGGATGTGTCCTGTTGCTGCAACAGGAAAATCCTGTTTCATTAGCAGGACAAAGTCCTGTCGAACCAACAGGACGGCGTCCTGTTGCAGCGCCTATTTATTTTTTTCCGTGTACTGAAAAAAAAAAAATCGGGGTGTCCAGGCGGTGTAGGTGTTCGACACCGAAAGCGGTGTTAGAATAACAGCGCCACCAGTGTAAATATTCTTTACTGGTGTTAAAAAAATTCCCACTGCAGAGTTAAAATATTTTTACTTTGCGAATATTTTTACTTACTCGATCACTAAAGTTAGACAGTGTTTTTATTAATTAATAAAATTATTGATGATTAAAATGATGGCCGAAAAATTGTGGAATTTTTTAAAAAATTACATGTAACATAAATAAGTACATAGCAAAATTGAAATTTCTTCCAGATAATATTCATTAAATTTTCTTTGTATATAATAGATTTTTTTTTTTATTTATATAAGTGGAATTCTTTTTTTACACTGATTTAACACCGGTATTTTAACACCTCTTACACGGGTGTTATTTCATTTTAACACCGCACGGCATTAAATTGAGTCCGTTTTTTTTTTCGTTTTTTTACAGTGTACATATATATATATATAAATAAATAAATAAAAATTCGCAGGTTTTTATCTCGCTAAATATTCGCATTGTTAAAATATTTTCAGTAAATAAAATCCTCTTTGATAATATAAATTTCGACTTTGTTTTATCGACAGTAAACAGATGAGCACAAAAAAAGGATAATCATTGATTGATCTCGGGGAATAAAATAAACAAACAAAAAAAAAAAGGAAAAAAAAACAATAGATTGGCAGTGGAATGAAATACATGTATTGAACAAATATAAATGATCTGGGGAACAATATTTGAAACAATAGATGAAAAGCCGAATCGAAACGTCAGTGGCGTGATATCGACGTTAATTATAAAGGCTTGTACCTGAATATATATAGAGAATAATTGAGAGACGGCTGGTAGTACTGATGCTCGATGGTGGAGGTATTATTGAAGGTTTCAGAGGGGACTCGTGGATCGTGTACGGATGCACCGGCAGCAGCCAGCAGCAGTAGCAGCAGAATGACGCGGCGGCAGAGAAGAGCAAAGGGAGGATGGTAAAATGTTGACACTGACATGCGCTCGGTCGATTCGCTGGTCAGTCTAGTCGTCAGTCGACATTACGCACACACACATACACACATATCGTAGGGGGTGTACTGGTGCTGATGCTGGTGGTGGTGTTTTCATGCATATGCTAATCACATCTCTACGGAGTAGGTGGCCGTTCAATCCCTCAACTACTGCGCTCCTCGTCGCCGACGTCGTAGTCATAGTCGTTGCCGTTGTCGTTCCTATACCCGTCTGTCTACTCTCTTTTACTCTCCTCGCGTCTCAAAGCTCCAGATGCTCTCAGCAATTCCTCTCTGCTTACATCAATTTATTCCTACTCCTCATTCTCATATAATATATTTTCACCTAACGATATTTTTATTATTTATTTTTTTTTATGCAAATTCATGTGTCGAGCGAATTATTTAATATTTTCGTTAAATGAATAAATAAATAATTAAATAAAATGCTGCCTTTGATTATAATTACATTTAAATATTGCGGGCGGACGGTTGTAAAACATCTGAGTGCCGATGGAAGATGCAAGATCCAATGACATTTAAGTATAGTTGAAGAAGCTCGTGTCCGAGTCTTTTGGTCGTCAACTTTTGATGTCGGAGTGGATGCTGCTGGTTCGTTTGAATGCGTCTCGAATGATGCGAAGTGGACAACGAACGTCAACGATTCTTTTGTTCCACGAATAAGAGAAACCGCGCGCTGGTTCCAGGACTCAAGACACAGGACTCAACTCTGGTCGCCGGTTGTTGTTGCTGCACGGCATACACTACATATAGCAATGTAGTCAGTCAATGCAGTCCGATTTCGATGCAATGCGATCCAAGAGTCGACGACTGAGAGACTGGGAAACGATGAGAGACGGAGAGCACAAGATAAGGAAAAATAAGAGAGAGGAGAAAAGAAGTGTACTTGATTTAAAGCCACTACGATATCTCTGGCGAATCGCACCGAGGCTTAACGAGCGCTACCCCACATGTACGCATGTCGTTCGTTACGGTTTTACTTTATTTCCTTCTCACAAATGTCCATGTATATTTTATATATATAAACATATATATGTAGGGAAGATTCAGTCAAAATAGGGACGACGTTTAGGAAATATTCTTTTTTTTTTTTATTTATCTTTAATGCGCTAGACTTTTTTACTTTTCGCTTGTAAAAAAAAAAGAGAAAAATTTCCAGTTGAAAAATTGATTTTTCTTCATTTCTATATGCTAGAGCTATTTCGGAAGCCCTCGTCTGTAGCTTTCAGAGTAAATACAGAGTCAATACAGACTCAATACAGACTCGGGGCTCAGTGACGGGAAAAAATTGATTTTTCTTCATTTCTATATGCTAGAGCTATTTCGGAAGCCCTCGTCTGTAGCTTTCAGAGTAAATACAGAGTCAATACAGACTCAATACAGACTCGGGGCTCAGTGACGGGAAAAAATTGATTTTTCTTCATTTCTATAGGCTAGAGCTATTTCGAAAGCCTCGTCTGTAGCTTTTCGAGTCAATACAGAGTCAATACAGACTCAATACAGACTCGGGGCTCGGTGTCGGGAAAAAATTAATTTTTCTTCATTTCTATATGCTACAGCTATTTCGGAAGCCTCGTCTGTAGCTTTTCGAGTCAATACAGAGTCAATACAGACTCAATACAGACTCGGGGCTCGGTGACGGGAAAAAATTAATTTTTCTTCATTTCTATATGCTAGAGCTATTTCGGAAGCCCTCGTCTGTAGCTTTCAGAGTAAATACAGAGTCAATACAGACTCAATACAGACTCGGGGCTCAGTGTCGGGAAAAAATTAATTTTTCTTCATTTCTATATGCTACAGCTATTTCGGAAGCCTCGTCTGTAGCTTTTCGAGTCAATACAGAGTCAATACAGACTCAATACAGACTCGGGGCTCGGTGACGGGAAAAAATTAATTTTTCTTCATTTCTATATGCTAGAGCTATTTCGGAAGCCCTCGTCTGTAGCTTTCAGAGTAAATACAGAGTCAATACAGACTCAATACAGACTCGGGGCTCAGTGTCGGGAAAAAATTAATTTTTCTTCATTTCTATATGCTACAGCTATTTCGGAAGCCTCGTCTGTAGCTTTTCGAGTCAATACAGAGTCAATACAGACTCAATACAGACTCGGGGCTCGGTGACGGGAAAAAATTGATTTTTCTTCATTTCTATATGCTAGAGCTATTTCGGAAGCCCTCGTCTGTAGCTTTCAGAGTAAATACAGAGTCAATACAGACTCAATACAGACTCGGGGCTCGGTGACGGGAAAAAATTGATTTTTCTTCATTTCTATATGCTAGAGCTATTTCGGAAGCCTCGTCTGTAGCTTTTCGAGTCAATACAGAGTCAATACAGACTCAATACAGACTCGGGGCTCGGTGACGGGAAAAAATTGATTTTTCTTTATTACTATATGCTAGAGCTATTTCGGAAGCCCTCGTCTGTAGCTTTCAGAGTAAATACAGAGCCAATACAGACTCAATACAGACTCGGGGCTCGGTGACGGGAAAAAATTGATTTTTCTTCATTTCTATATGCTAGAGCTATTTCGGAAGCCTCGTCTGTAGCTTTTCGAGTCAATACAGAGTCAATACAGACTCAATACAGACTCGGGGCTCGGTGACGGGAAAAAATTGATTTTTCTTCATTTCTATATGCTAGAGCTATTTCGGAAGCCTCGTCTGTAGCTTTTCGAGTCAATACAGAGTCAATACAGACTCAATACAGACTCGGGGCTCGGTGACGGGAAAAAATTGATTTTTCTTTATTACTATATGCTAGAGCTATTTCGGAAGCCCTCGTCTGTAGCTTTCAGAGTAAATACAGAGTCAATACAGACTCAATACAGACTCGGGGCTCGGTGACGGGAAAAAATTGATTTTTCTTCATTTCTATATGCTAGAGCTATTTCGGAAGCCTCGTCTGTAGCTTTTCGAGTCAATACAGAGCCAATACAGACTCAATACAGACTCGGGGCTCGGTGACGGGAAAAAATTGATTTTTCTTCATTTCTATATGCTAGAGCTATTTCGGAAGCTTCGTCTGTAGCTTTTCGAGTCAATACAGAGTCAATACAGACTCAATACAGACTCGGGGCTCGGTGACGGGAAAAAATTGATTTTTCTTCATTTCTATATGCTAGAGCTATTTCGGAAGCCTCGTCTGTAGCTTTTCGAGTCAATACAGAGTCAATACAGACTCAATACAGACTCGGGGCTCGGTGACGGGAAAAAATTGATTTTTCTTTATTACTATATGCTAGAGCTATTTCGGAAGCCCTCGTCTGTAGCTTTCAGAGTAAATACAGAGTCAATACAGACTCAATACAGACTCGGGGCTCGGTGACGGGAAAAAATTGATTTTTCTTCATTTCTATATGCTAGAGCTATTTCGGAAGCCTCGTCTGTAGCTTTTCGAGTCAATACAGAGCCAATACAGACTCAATACAGACTCGGGGCTCGGTGACGGGAAAAAATTGATTTTTCTTCATTTCTATATGCTAGAGCTATTTCGGAAGCCTCGTCTGTAGCTTTTCGAGTCAATACAGAGTCAATACAGACTCAATACAGACTCGGGGCTCGGTGACGGGAAAAAATTGATTTTTCTTCATTTCTATATGCTAGAGCTATTTCGGAAGCCTCGTCTGTAGCTTTTCGAGTCAATACAGAGTCAATACAGACTCGGGGCTCGGTGACGGGAAAAAATTGATTTTTCTTCATTTCTATATGCTAGAGCTATTTCGGAAGCCTCGTCTGTAGCTTTTCGAGTCAATACAGAGTCAATACAGACTCAATACAGACTCGGGGCTCGGTGACGGGAAAAAATTGATTTTTCTTTATTACTATATGCTAGAGCTATTTCGGAAGCCCTCGTCTGTAGCTTTCAGAGTAAATACAGAGTCAATACAGACTCAATACAGACTCGGGGCTCGGTGACGGGAAAAAATTGATTTTTCTTCATTTCTATATGCTAGAGCTATTTCGGAAGCCTCGTCTGTAGCTTTTCGAGTCAATACAGAGCCAATACAGACTCAATACAGACTCGGGGCTCGGTGACGGGAAAAAATTGATTTTTCTTCATTTCTATATGCTAGAGCTATTTCGGAAGCTTCGTCTGTAGCTTTTCGAGTCAATACAGAGTCAATACAGACTCAATACAGACTCTGGGCTCGGTGACGGGAAAAAATTGATTTTTCTTCATTTCTATATGCTAGAGCTATTTCGGAAGCCTCGTCTGTAGCTTTTCGAGTCAATACAGAGTCAATACAGACTCAATACAGACTCGGGGCTCGGTGACGGGAAAAAATTGATTTTTCTTTATTACTATATGCTAGAGCTATTTCGGAAGCCCTCGTCTGTAGCTTTCAGAGTAAATACAGAGTCAATACAGACTCAATACAGACTCGGGGCTCGGTGACGGGAAAAAATTGATTTTTCTTCATTTCTATATGCTAGAGCTATTTCGGAAGCCTCGTCTGTAGCTTTTCGAGTCAATACAGAGCCAATACAGACTCAATACAGACTCGGGGCTCGGTGACGGGAAAAAATTGATTTTTCTTCATTTCTATATGCTAGAGCTATTTCGGAAGCCTCGTCTGTAGCTTTTCGAGTCAATACAGAGTCAATACAGACTCAATACAGACTCGGGGCTCGGTGACGGGAAAAAATTGATTTTTCTTTATTACTATATGCTAGAGCTATTTCGGAAGCCCTCGTCTGTAGCTTTCAGAGTAAATACAGAGTCAATACAGACTCAATACAGACTCGGGGCTCGGTGACGGGAAAAAATTGATTTTTCTTCATTTCTATATGCTAGAGCTATTTCGGAAGCCTCGTCTGTAGCTTTTCGAGTCAATACAGAGCCAATACAGACTCAATACAGACTCGGGGCTCGGTGACGGGAAAAAATTGATTTTTCTTCATTTCTATATGCTAGAGCTATTTCGGAAGCCTCGTCTGTAGCTTTTCGAGTCAATACAGAGTCAATACAGACTCAATACAGACTCGGGGCTCGGTGACGGGAAAAAATTGATTTTTCTTTATTACTATATGCTAGAGCTATTTCGGAAGCCCTCGTCTGTAGCTTTCAGAGTAAATACAGAGTCAATACAGACTCAATACAGACTCGGGGCTCGGTGACGGGAAAAAATTGATTTTTCTTCATTTCTATATGCTAGAGCTATTTCGGAAGCCTCGTCTGTAGCTTTTCGAGTCAATACAGAGCCAATACAGACTCAATACAGACTCGGGGCTCGGTGACGGGAAAAAATTGATTTTTCTTTATTACTATATGCTAGAGCTATTTCGGAAGCCCTCGTCTGTAGCTTTTCGAGTCAATACAGAGTCAATACAGACTCAATACAGACTCGGGGCTCGGTGACGGGAAAAAATTGATTTTTCTTTATTACTATATGCTAGAGCTATTTCGGAAGCCCTCGTCTGTAGCTTTCAGAGTAAATACAGAGTCAATACAGACTCAATACAGACTCGGGGCTCGGTGACGGGAAAAAATTGATTTTTCTTCATTTCTATATGCTAGAGCTATTTCGGAAGCCTCGTCTGTAGCTTTTCGAGTCAATACAGAGCCAATACAGACTCAATACAGACTCGGGGCTCGGTGACGGGAAAAAATTGATTTTTCTTTATTACTATATGCTAGAGCTATTTCGGAAGCCCTCGTCTGTAGCTTTTCGAGTCAATACAGAGTCAATACAGACTCAATACAGACTCGGGGCTCGGTGACGGGAAAAAATTGATTTTTCTTTATTACTATATGCTAGAGCTATTTCGGAAGCCCTCGTCTGTAGCTTTCAGAGTAAATACAGAGTCAATACAGACTCAATACAGACTCGGGGCTCGGTGACGGGAAAAAATTGATTTTTCTTCATTTCTATATGCTAGAGCTATTTCGGAAGCCCTCGTCTGTAGCTTTCAGAGTAAATACAGAGTCAATACAGACTCGATACAGACTCGGGGCTCGGTGTCGGGAAAAAATTGATTTTTCTTCATTTCTATATGCTAGAGCTATTTCGGAAGCCCTCGTCTGTAGCTTTCAGAGTAAATACAGAGTCAATACAGACTCGATACAGACTCGGGGCTCGGTGTCGGGAAAAAATTGATTTTTCTTCATTTCTATATGCTAGAGCTATTTCGGAAGCCCTCGTCTGTAGCTTTCAGAGTAAATACAGAGTCAATACAGACTCAATACAGACTAGGGGCTCGGTGACGGGAAAAAATTGATTTTTCTTCATTTCTATATGCTAGAGCTATTTCGGAAGCCCTCGTCTGTAGCTTTCAGAGTAAATACAGAGTCAATACAGACTCAATACAGACTAGGGGCTCGGTGACGGGAAAAAATTGATTTTTCTTCATTTCTATATGCTAGAGCTATTTCGGAAGCCCACGTCTTTTTTGAGGTCTTAGTTATAATTTAAAATCGATAAATTATTCGCATTAAGACCTTATAGTTCTCATTGAGGATTTTGAGTACAAAAATAGAGTGACTTTTTCTGGGCGCCAAATGAAACATCAAAGGAATTGAGGCTTTTGATGGCTAAACTAGAATTGGTTTTTTGACTCGGGATCAAACTCCGAGAACTTTTAAGGCTGAACAATTATTATACGCATATTTGTAAGGGCTAGTTGGTCATTCAACATGTCAATGTTTAGTTGACTTTATGTCATCTCTGGGTTTCTCATGGAGATATAATGCTAGTTAATTGTATTCAGTGTCGTCTATATTACGTCTTGCTGGTGTTAAACGTCATGGGAAATGCCGAGGGACTTTACGATAATCTAGTTGACCTAAGGAGATGTAATATCTTAGTTTTAGTGTCTATATACGGTTTCGCATGTGTGTGTGTGTGTGTGTGGATTTAAGAGGGTGTTGATTCAGTTGATGCTGATGTTGATGTACAGGATGTCTAATGTGCTGGTTGTTAGGGCCAAGAACTAGGGTGCGAAAGATGTTAAAAGAATGAAAATGTTATAAATATATTGATGTTTGTAGTAAACATTTATATATATATATATATATATATATATATATATATATATATATATATATATATATATATATATATATATATATATATATATATATATATATATATATATATATATATATATATATATATATATAAAGACGGAACGTGAAAAAAGTGAATTGAGACGGAAGAAAAAATAAAAAAAGTTTGTTGCGGGTGATAGAGATGAGCTGAGGGTAGAGTCGGGAGTTGAGTGGGAAGAAAAAGATAAAAGAAAAAGAAAAGTTTAAATGCAGAGTTGAGAGAACTGCTGCTACGGGACTTAAATATATTTTCGCGGTTCGTTTATTATTCGGTCTGCGACAATCATGCGCCTGGAATATTCCGGCGGGATTGCTACTCTGATATCTTGCTGGAAAATAAGGTTACGTATCTTCCTGTGAGCAATCATCGGTAAAATGTCTTTATTTTACAAATAAAATAAAACATAACATCTGAATTAATTAGTCTACACGGAAAGAAAATTATGGGGATGGTTCCCATAATTTTGTGAAATTCTATCCTATACCAGAGTAGGAATTACGACTATAAATTATGGGAGCAGGTCCCATAATTATAGGAATGGTTTCTATAATTTATTGGAAGACTTCTTATAATATTATAGGATCCATTCCCATAAATTATAGGAACCATTCCTATAATATTATGGGAATGGTTCCCACACTAACAAGAAATATTAATTTCAAGAAAAGTGTGAAAATCACTTCTACAATACACAGAAATATTATTAAACATAAAAACAAAAATTCAAACATTAAAAAAAAAAATTGTATTTGGCAAAAAACATCAAAATTTTTAGCAGAAATTTTTTGTCAGCGCAGAACATTCAAGAAAATTTAAATTTTGGAAACAAAAATGTAAATTTCGATAAAATCTCAAATTTTGAAAAAATTTTTAAATTATTTTGCAAATAAAAATTTTATCATATTATAGGGATGGTTCCCATAACATTATGGGAATAGTTCCTATAATGATAAAGGAATACTTCCCATAATATTATGGGAATGGTTCCCATAATATATAGGAACCATCCCTATAATAGTATGGCTACAATTTCTATGGAAATATTCCCATAATGCATAGGAACATTTCCCATAATTTTCTTTCCGTGTAGTCACTAAATATTGGTTAGAAGCTGCTTTTTTGTCAAACTTTTTTTTTTCAAACACAGAACCAAACTCTGGTCATATTTGGCGCTAAATTTTTTATTTTTATAATCCGATGAAAATATTCCGCGGATATACAATATGCTTTGGAATACATGTTTTACAATTTATATAAATACTATTAATAAAACCTGTGTATCGAATATGGAGAATAATTTAAATACAATATTTCGCTTGGACTATTTTATACATGCATAAAATTCAAGATACATTTTTTATTTTAAAATATATATATATCTTGGACAATTTTATTGGCTCTTAGTTTTATTTAAATTATATATCTCATTCTCAATTTATATTTTAAAATTAACTTTAATAATAACTTTTTTTTATTCAGTAATGAGCGAAAGTTTAGTACAGATGAGTGTTAACAGTTGAAAAAACAATAGTCTTTCGAGTGATTGATTTTAAATTGAATGCATTTATTTTCGATTACTTAGGCCTTCGATCGTGATAAGTAAAAACAAAACAATAATAATATTAATAATGATAATAATAATGGTGATGAAGAAGTAGGAAAGTAAGAAAATTGCATTTGTTAAAAACATTGTTGATTTAATAAAAAAGTTTTTTAATATAATCTAGTCGACAATCAGACACACGGTAACTCGAGAACGTAAACGAAAATAAGTGAACATTGAGGGTTTGTGTAGATATATAGGAAGAGGAAAAGGTAAAGGATGAGAAGAATGAGGAATAAGAGAATGAAAAGGTAAAACTTAGCTCGATGGGAGCAGAATCTGCTTCTTTCTCGGTCTCTCTCATTGGTTTCTGTTATCGAGTAGTAGTAGGCCGCTCGTTCACGTCGTTTGACGGAAGCCGATGCATTCCGCGAGACATCACGACTGTCTCACCGATCTCCTGGTCACCCTTATTTATTGCCGCGCGAATCGAACGGCGAGCAACTCCAAGACGAAGACGAGCAGCGAACGAACCGACGGACGGACGATTCAACCACTCTGCCTAACAGCAGCAACAACAACAACCGAGGGAATCACATAAGAGATTGACTGTACATACATATACGAGCAAAGAGGACGAAAATAAAAGGATGAACCGGATCGATGAGCGTGTTTACTGAACGACGGCCCGCGCCAACATTTGGCATGTGTGTATTCAAATTCGTCTCTCGTCTTGCTTCATCCTCATCGGCGTCGTCGCCATCGTCGTCTACTTATATTTATTCTTATTGTACAGCAGTGCTCGATATCACCCAAGTAAACAGTCAAGAGTGCATCTGATCTGCAACATCTGACGTTTGTTAAATAAAAATTTATTTCGCTGGCATTCTCAAACTTCTGAGTCCGATTTTTTTCTTGCTTGTTTCAAAACTTACTTTTTATACTTATTTTATGACGAGGGTAATATTTGCCCAGAAATAGTTTTGAGTTAGAGGTATAGGCAATCAGAAAGAGAAATAAAAGAACGAAATCAAACGGCGTACGACAATAGTCCCACGGGACTACGAATCGACGAATGAGTATATTTTTAGAAGGTGCTGAGGCATGGAAATCCCGAGAGACGTAGTGGTTTATTTTATTTTTATTTTTTTTTCTTCATTTTCTTCTTCTTCTTCTTCTTCTTCTACCCCTTCTTCGTCTTCCTTTATCAGAGAAGTGAAGAATGGCTGTAGTGAAGCGACATGTCTGAAGTCTCCAAAGGGTCGAGGATCCAAAATGAAATGTACGTATGCGTATAAATGTTCATACATATATGTATAAAATATCTGTGTATGTGGGATATAAATGTGTAGTGTAAAGAAAAGAGAGAGAGATGATGATGTCGACCAATAGTTCATATGCCGGGTGTCGCTTCGTAGTACGTGACCCGCCCGACAATAGGACCCTTGCGTGCTCGAAAAATTCAAAGACGTGTGCATTTATTTCGCGGGCCACCTACAACACGAGATTGCACCCTTCGGTTTTCGTTCGTTCCCTCGTTCGTTTCTTTGGCTGCTTCGACTGGCATCGAGGTCGAGATGTCGAGAATTTCCCATTTTAAATTATCGTCTTCCCTCTACTTGCTTCTATACATCTATATATATACACATATATACCAATCCTTTGGAAAATCACGCCAAGTAAATAGGGGTAAAAATATATAAATATATACAGATATAGATATTTATAAAAAAAGAAAAAGAAATGAGGAAATAGCACTATTATATAAAGGCGACTTTTCCGTATATATTTGAATGTAAGTATATAAGTTAGATGGCATTCAAAACGTGCCGGATTGAATCCATCAGTCATCAGCATCACCCTCGATGATTGACTGTCGTGGTATAATATTTTATATAAAGAATATCACCCTTCTTATTAAACATTTTTATAATACTTGTAGTCGGAGTTATTGTTCGCAAAGAGTGTAGTAGAGAAAATCCGATTAAAACTTAATTCGAGAATAGTACTTGCTACGGAAATTACAGTAGGAGCGTCACAGTGCTATAATGTAGTGTAGTAGGTATATATACATATATATATATATGTGTGTATGCAGAGTGGTTGTCGAGTTGAGTTGATGCCTGAGAGTCGAGACGAGATGAGAGTGAAAAGGGGCGCGTTCTACTGTGCGTTGCAGCATGTTTGATAACCCAATAATGATCAGTCGGGGGATCCTTTGATTTAGTGCTATTTCGCTGGTGCTGTGACACGCCGTCACAAGGTGACTGCGTTGTGAGTGCACAGAGGGGCACCGCTCCCATTAATTTACTAGAGACCATTAGCCAACTTGTGCGTAGCACTATCTAATACACAAACAAAATTATCCCTAACTCACCGGGCTTTTAGTTGATATTTACATTTTTTTAACAATCCTTTACAATTCATCGCTTTTTTTTATTTTTCATTTTTTATCAATATGTAATTGACTAAAAATTGATTTAGATTTAAACCAACCGAGCATTTGTATGGAATGCCTTAAGGGTAAAAGGTTATTGGCCTTTGGAACTTTAGTTTTTAAGTACTTCGTCCGACAGTAACTTTGTCTTGGGTTAAACTAAAAGTTTACGCTGTTCCAATATCTCGAAATTAATTTTACCAAGTCATGGAAAAAAATAATTCAAATCTGACGATCTAAATCCTGGACTTCATCCAGTTTACGTAGATCTTATTGTTAAATTATTCAGATATATGTAGATCTTCCTTGGCCAAAGCTAGAAAGGCCAAATTACCGAAAAGCAAAAACAAAAATTTTCATAAATTATCAATAAATTTATAGAGACTCACTCGTGCTTTGAGTTCAAAAAATGAATCGTGTATCCTCAACATTACTCGTAGTATAAAAATAAAAGTAAAAAAAATAAGGTGATATTTAAAAATAAATAATATATTTTTACAGCGATTTTAATTAAGATAACGCGTTAATTTATTTAAACAATGTAAATTAGATTAATTTAAAATTCAAGAATTGATAATATATTGGATTCTTTTACAGGTGATTTAACATTGGTTCTTTTTAGCACTATCTACCGCCAAGCATTATTGGAATCTGCGATTCAATTACAAGTTAAACGTTGTAAATCTGCATGAAGTATCGCAAGTTACCCTTGGCTATCTTGTATGCTTTTGCTCGTATTCTCATCCTATCTATTGTATTATATCGCTCTTTCTCTACTACATTCACATTCGAATACAATTATACATGTATCTATATATATATATTGTATATACATAGTCATGTGCACGGATTTCATGTAATCATCATCTTGCCTCGTTGCACTATCGTTCTAACAATTCCATCACACCCCTAGAGTTGCTGTGGGGATGCGTGGTTTCTACCCGATCTCATATAATTTCCCATTCTATTTTCCTTTCTCTCCCTCTCTTCTTACTGATCTGCTTCCTCCCCGCCCCTAGTCCTAATAAACTATGCAGCCTGAATAACAACGAGCTTCGGTGTCTCATGCGTCCACGAAAAGTCAGATCCTTAATATTGTTATCCCATTTGAATCACCCTCGTATATAGACAGTCACTTTATCTTTTGATATCTCTCTTTTAATATACTCGAAATTATATACTTATCCAATGTATGTGGAAAAAATTTTTCTTATCACATACTTTTAACTTCAAAAATTTAATCATGTTAAATGTAATTAATTTTATTATTAAATAATGTATAAATAATTAAATAAAATTTAATTTATTATAAAATTGTTTAAGAAACTTGATTATAATTATGAGTATAATTTCTGAAGTAAAATAGATGGAATTCGTTAAAGAACTTGGATGATTAAGGACGCTAAACTTTTAATTGAACATTATTTTTTTGTTTAACTTCAAATAAATGATATATAAATTTTTTTTTTTTAATTAAAATATTCCCATTGTTTATAAATAAAAGAAAGTTTTAATTAAAATTTTATAAGCTCGAAAATTAAAACATTTTTTAATATTTTCAGTATAGAAAAGTGTTCGATAAAAAAAAAAGTCATTATATTTTTCGATAAAAAAAAATTTTTTCTATTATTTCTGGCTCTTGAAATGTTGATTTTAGTTTAATAATATCCGTGAAACTTTTCAATTATAAGGAGAACCTTTTTTTACCAAACGCGATTTTGTTTTAATTTTTTGTATGACGGATTTTCAATCGAACAGTGGGCTATTTTCAATTTTATAATACTATAAAAGAAATGTACCTTTTAATTTCAAAGGAAATTGAAATTGCGAACGTACTCAAGATTTCGAAAATTTTTTTTCTTAGAAAATTTAAAAAAATAAATTTTCCTCCTCAACTTGATGGGATTGAAATGGGATCATACTGAGAGAAAAAAATACTGTTTTCAAGTATCTGCGTGCTTGAATCGTACCGAGTAAATTATTTGTTTAATCTTAGTAATATTGTACTTTAACCAAGAATATTTTCTTAAAATAAGTATAAAAATTCTTAAATCAAGATAATATTACTTGGTTGGAGTATATTTTTACTATAATTAAACAAATATTTACTCGGTACGATTCAAGCACGCAGATACTTGAAAACAGTATTTTTTTCTCTCAGTGCAGATTTAGGACGGAAACAGAAATTCCTCTTTCTTCTTCAAGGATTAGGAATGGGCTACGTCTCTCCTTATCCACTAAAATTATAAATAATACCTGTGCAAAAGTAAGTATGCAAAGCAAAAAAAAAATCACGAATTATTTATTTGAAATTCAACTCTGATATTTAAATAAAATAGATATTCACATTGAAAATCCATTTTTGTTACAATATATTTACCACAATGTTGAACTAAGCTGTAAGGGAAATTTGTGAAATCTACCCGACATTCTTGTGGAGAAATACGACCGACTAGAATCGTAGTATATCCTATTCTTCCTCCTTATTCTCATACGGCAAATGAGACATACAAAAACTGGTTTTTTCGCACGATACGAAATTGAGAGGGATGAAATCATAGCATATATATGTATATATATATATATATATATGAAAATTCCCCAAGGGGATTGAAAATGTACGACATTTTTCTGTATGCAATCGATATTGTGCCAACAGCAGCAATATACCCAATTTTTTATCATTTCAAAAAGTCTGCCGTCGAACGTCAATTGTCATCTTTTTTTGAACCGTTTTATTCTTTTTTTAAGCTTTTCAGCTGAAATATGAGTTTGATAAAAAAAAAATTCATCTTCAAACCATTCGACTTCAATCTATAATTAATTTAGTATCGAAAATTAATAGTAATAGTATACAGGTGAAAAATTAGTGTTAAATTTAACACAGATCACATTGGCCTTTTTTTGGCAAAAGTAATGAAAGAAGCTGAATCACGAAAAAAATGAAGTTTTTGATTAAGAAAATAATAGTAATAGATTATTTAACATAAATGTAACACAGGCTAAGAGATTTCAGTAAATCAGATAATTTTTTGTCAGTTTACAAAAGGGGGTTGCGGAACACGGGATTGGGAATCTCGAGAGCGACGAGTTATACCTTTCGAGTTGGCTCGGTTGGCACGTAAATCAGTGCGACGCCTCACCTCGCCGCGCTCCCTTTCTGTTTTCGTGTTATACTCATCCTCTTTATCCGCCGCCCTATTCTCTGCTGGGTGTATGTACCGGGAGAAAAAACTATTGGTGAGACTAATCCGTTTTGGGTGCGTGCGTCCATCAACGGCTCTGCACATAACACAACTTGAGCATACAACATATACAACAATGAAAAAAAATATATAAACAATAAAAAATACATAAAAAAAAAGAAACACAGTCGTACAAATGTACAGCGATGTTATGAAAGAGGAACAAACGAGAGGAATTGGTGTATCACTGTAGCGGCAACGAAAAATATAATAAAAGTAGAAATAAAATAAAAAATAAAATAATAAAAAATAGATGGTGTGCTTTCTATTTTCAGCACCGCAATGGCAATAACGATATCGGCATCATTGTACTTGGTGTTGTAACGACGCCACAAGCGTAACATTTCGATAACGAAGGTTCGAGTGATCCGTTGTTAGAGGTGATGGGTTGGAGGTTGGAGGCTGTAGGTTTCGTTCGCGAGGGGCGAGAGGAGGTGAATAGCAGCATTGTTGAGCAGTTTCTACCCTCCTGGCAGAGAAAAGGGAACAGTGACGGGGTTGGTAACAGTCAAAAGCACCGTGACAAAGTGTGACAAGTGAAAGCCGGCAGCGATAAACGCACGAGGAAAAACCAGCATCCAGGAAACAGGATATCGTTATGGCACGACGTTACCTTCTGTTATAGTGCGCCATCTATACCAGTTGCGATGCCAATTTCGGATGCGATTTATACCTGTATCATTGCCTTTTTTTACTATCAGCTTTATAGTTATCAATACATTTTTTAAAAAATAACTGTCAATAGCTTAACAGGTTACTAAAAATCCTGCTCACTAGTTTACAGATTTTTTTTTATATTTATGATTCGAGCGAAGATAGTAAATTTACTGCCAAGTTTTAGTGCATCGTGACCTTGTTCCTGTCCTGCATTACATCGAATTGTTTAAAAAAATATGAGGGCATAATTTTGGCAATTACCAACAGAGGCTATAAAAATATATAACTTTTAGGTAAAAGCACATTTATTGAGCTATTAATATCAAGTTAATATATATGATTATGAATAATTTGTCAGAGGCAATTGATCGGTAAACTATAGAGTTTCCATATTTATGAACCCAGATAAACTTGAGAATATGATCGTCAAAGTAATCCTTATTGATCGTTAAAAGTAACTTGGTTATATTGGATATACATGTGTCTACATGTATATATGTATATATATAAAAAGAGTCTTTATATACATGATCTTCAGGTCCCGCCCAAGTCGCTCACGTAAACTTATTGAACGATCGTGTGTATTCCTTTCTCAAGGGTACCAGTAAGGGTAAACATATATGTACATATATACACATACTTTCTCAGAAATCTTTTGTCGCACCTAAAACCGCCGGTTTTAAAACTTAAAACTGATCATTACACTGAACTTTCGATCAAAAAGCCATTTTGCCGCATACTGAGCCACTCAAAATGGCTTCCATTAATTTTTTATTATTTCTGTGTAAGTGCGCGAGCAGACAGAGAAACAAAATAACGCGAAATTGTTTTTCTCTGGCTTAAAGTGTTTATGTTATGTTGGATGCAAGCATTTGAGTTTAAAATTTTTCAGAATAGTGGGATTTATTCAACACAGAAATACATGATGGCAGTTATTATTATTTTTATTTGTTGTTGTTATTGTTATTATATAAAGCTTTAATACCCGCACAAATCTAAATGGCGAGGAGAAGGCGAGTGAGTGGGATATTTTATTAGTAATAAAAGAAAATCCGCGTCAAGCCGGTGAATTATATATTTCGGCACTAAATGTCTGCTGGCTTGGCCTGCCTGCTGCTGATGCTGATGTTGCTATATATGTGTATATATATATAAATATATATATGTACTAAATGGGAATCGCACCGTATGAGCACACCATGAAACCCAAAAGATATAACGTATCCAGAAAGAGAGGCTTTCCTTATCCCTTTTCAGCCTCTTTCTCTATCCACGTTATCTATCTCTCAGTCTTGTGTGCTCTCAGTTAACCTTTTTTTTACTCATTTTTTTTTCTTTTTCACTGTAAACCGCAGGCATTAACGTGGATATTTGTAGCGAGAAGCGTCTCGTAAATTGCGGTGCAAATTTTTCGGTCCTCCTGTTTTGCAGAGTAAGGTATTTTGTGAGATATCTGTTGGTTAGGACAACTTCCACGGGATAGATTCGAAAAAAAATACCTGATGGAATAAAACTGAAGATGTTAACATGATGATGTTATTGGTTGAGTTTTAATGTTAATTTATTTATATAAATACTGTAAGAAATAGTGTAGGTAAAAATAAATACTTGAATGTTGTATTTGTAATAAACGCTTAACATAATCAAGCTTCTGTAATGAAGTGATAGAATGCGAAAAATTTGTTGTCA
This sequence comes from Microplitis manilae, assembly GCA_030273425.1. NCBI lineage: Eukaryota > Metazoa > Arthropoda > Insecta > Hymenoptera > Braconidae > Microplitis > Microplitis manilae. The sequence goes on from CP092726.1 coordinate 4,283,412, forward strand.
CGACAACTTGATGCCCTCGTATTTTCGATGAAACCGTAAAAACAGGACGAGATACGAGAAAGGATCAAGTAAAAGGTTTATATATATATATACAAAGTTAACAAAGAAAAAGTTTGCGGCAAACGAATAAGCGTAAGAGATGACGAAAGACAAGAATAAAAAGAGTATTAAGGAATACATAAAGATACAATGACAAAAGAGGACTAAAGGGGAAAAGATAAATAAATATAAGTATAACAATAATAACAATAGTGATAAGAATAAGACGAAGGAGATGGTAAGTTTGAGGAAGAGCTTAAAGCAGCGGGAATAAAAAATCGCGAGAAAGATGAAGCGAAGAATGGAGAATAAGAATAATAAGGACAAGGCGCATTCATAGAAGACGATTTGCTGCTGCTGAGGCTCTGGAGAACTCTCTTTCTCTTGAGTCTCTCTGAATCTTTGGGACCTTTTTGCCCTTTTCGTTAGCTCGCCCGTCGGCGAAAGCACGGCGTAGGGGGGGAGTGTTATTAGCGGAGAGTCGGGCCTGGCGGCTGCCACGACGGACCACACACATCGTTTAGTGTTCCGCAGGAGAAGAACCTACCGGTGAAGAACCAATGGACTCCAATGCTCACTTATTTCACTCTCATATTCCTTTTTTATTTTTTGAATCCCTATTTCCTGCCTCTTCCTTCCTCTCTTCCGCCGCAACTACACTCGTACTTTATTTCTCTCTTTTTCAATTTCTATCAATACATCCGCTACATTTTCTCTGATTGAAAATATTCTCATAGACAGTATCATTAAATAATGTAGCGAGATCTGTGCATTGTAGTTACAGCAATTTTAGCGACGTTTGACCCAGAAAAGTGAACTGCATTCAACATTTTCCAATACTTGTATATTATTGGCAAATTTGTTTAATTATGTAATTCATTAACATGACTTCTAATGGGTTTTACGTGTATACATAACTTCGTTCTCAAATATTCCGTTCATTTATTCAGTCATCAATTTAACATTTTAGCAATTGATGTTGCAACCGCAATTATTTGCCATTAAAATAAACAATGGTTCATTTCAGGTTCTTTTTAATTCATGAGCGTTCATTTAAAGAAAACTATCGATAGAATATTATAAAAAATTTATGAACTTTACTTGATAAAAATAAAACAAAAATGTTTCTATTGATTTTCTAGTGACAAGTTCCCACGGTTAGCTTTTATATATTTATTTTATTTCAATATATAACATTTGTAAATAGACATGAATATATACTGTGTATCGAGGATTGCATCCACTGTAAGTGTGCGTATGTGTGTGAGTGTGTGAGTGTGTGCATGTGCGTTAAATTCCTCTGATATGATCGAAGAGCTGTAATAACTGTCGCGGTAGTATCTGCGACGGTATTTACGTGGATATTCACGTAAATATAGCATGAAAGGAGAGACCGCATTGAAAAAGCTTTCCAGCCATCTTCAAACATACCGCAACATATATATTTATATATATCTATACAGCACACAGAGAGCACTCACATCGACAAACACTCTTAGCCAGAGTCAGACTTCGTTTTAGTTAAAACGCAAAAGTAACTGAGCACATCACACATATAGGGATCGCAAAAACTCCGTATAGGTAATATTAAATCCAGAATGTTAAAGTGCAAACACTACAATTCAATGTTATTCCAATGGGAATGGGAAAATAACTGTGGATCGAATTAATTCCGAGAATTGAACTTGTCACCATTGAGCAGGAATGACATGTGTGTGTACGACTCTGCGGTCATCCTTTCTTCACCGCAGGAATTATATTATACAGTGCGTTATATATTTGTGTGAAGATGGCTTCTCTTCTTGGTAAAAGGATGTGTATGGTTAAGAATGTCTAGTTCGAGGCCAAGATAGAGGTCACGGCGACGACTAAGTATAAGGCGACCAGACGACTAAACGACTAACCAATGCACCACAAAATGCCACAAGACGCACATTGGTGCTCTGTTATATGCTTGACATATGCCTTGGTGATATTTTATAATTAGCCTCGAGTACTGCCCGGTGCGTTACGGTGTACGCCGTATCACCAAGATTATTTTTATTATTGTTATTAATATTATCTGACGGTCTGTACACACGTGCGATTAAATATCGCATTATAACTTTAGACGTAGTGCAGAATATGCTTTATATATGTGTATGGGAAATGTTTTTTCTATATGAAATACCTTTAGCATCCTGCCACTTTTTCACTGTCATATATATTTCAAAGCAGACGGGACTTTGCGGGCCTCCGAATCAGTATCTTGGGCGCGTGAACGAAAAACGTAAGTGGGGTTTGGAGGATAGCCAGAAGGAGGATGAGTAGAATGGGAAATAACGAATAAAATATATGTATATCTGGGATGTATTCATGTATATTGTGCTGGTGAGCGAGGTAGGGAGAGAGTGCGCTGGAGAACCAGGGTAGAGAGGCATCGTCGAGTGATTTACGCGCACGAACGTGGCGTATAGGTACGGTAATTAAGCGAGTCGAGAGAGCGAGAGCAGGATCCATAGGTTTCTTCTTTGGTCCTGCGGCCAGTTGGTTATGTTTATTTCTTCTCTCGCTTTTACTAACTGGAACTGCTCATAACACGCCCTCGCTCGTTCGCAAAATTTTCTTCTCCGTAGTGGGCGGTCTGCAAACCGCGTCTGAATTTGACATGCGTATCACGACCCTTCCGACTTGGCGGTAACATTCATCCGTATCTTAAAAGGTTATTAAAGAACTCTGTTTAAATTCTTCGGCAATTTTGTTTCAATTGTTCGCCAGCCAACTCAATGAAAAACATTTATTTCTGTTACATGGACGCTGATGATACACGCGGGCGTTTGTTAAATCAACTACATCATGTTCAAGTCAACACCTCATTTATTATTTTCTTGATATATATATGTATACATATAATTCTTAAATTTTATTTTTGTTTTTTCGAATGTTTTAGTACCGACATAAATGTTTGACTTGTTTAGATATATTGTATCGGATGTATGTGATGGTATGGCAGCAGTAAGATGTCGAGCATCATTTTTACACACGGGGAATTGAAACACGTGGGGTGGTCCACAAGATTCGAGAGAGTTAGTGTATTTCATACTTTTTGCAGGTGTCGTGTCCACCTTCATCTGACCACGACTCTGCTAAGAGTTGGACCGAGAGAAAGAGCGGTTGACATGAGGCACCGATACAAGGGCTAGGAATTCACGAAATTCGAATGCAACTGGCAAATTGCTCGACGGGAATCCACCAGAGGAATTCCATTCGGCGAGATGCCACCGGCCTGTTCTTACTTGTCGCAAGGAATGGCCGACGAGACCAAAGTCACCACGATCATCCTCTTTATATCTCCCCCTGGGTCTCTCCCTCCTCTTCTCCTCCCTCTGGCCCTCTTAACTCAACCAATATTACATCTCGTTTTATTTCTCTTTATCTCAAGCTCTTTACCTCCATCTCACTCTTACGTACACTTACCATTTTCTCACTTAACTCGTTTTCGCAGGACTCGGGATTGTGTGTACCTTTGAATTTAAACATCGCATGGAGATTATTCGGTCTGCTGATGCTCCGAGTAGTAGGTTGGCTAGTGGACTCTTGCTGCTCGTCAGCAGACACACGTTCCTCCTGCACCTGTCCAGCAATGTCCTCGAAAATAACCCTCGGTGCTTTTATTTCATTCCACGATGTTTGCCAGTCGCAGTTCAGGTTGATAACGAGCAAGGGACACGTTGCTCGGTGAGCAGTTGAGGACAATGGAAATAAAAGTTAGATGTAGACGAGATGCTCGGACGATAGTCCTGTGAGATGATTATATATGTACATATATATGTGTATATTGGTAGCACCCTCATAAGCAAAGACCTTTTGCATTTGGCGAGAAATTCTCCACTCAACAACTCGAAATGCCTCAGCGAAAGTGCTCGAAACATCTGACGAGCTGTCGCGGAAATTCCTTAAGTACTCGAGGTCAACCAGCCCCCGAGGGAAATAGTTTTAGAATCACCGACGAGAGATCTAAAGTTCTCTTGGTTTAAATTGGAGTGGTGATTAAACAAATTCATTAATGGATCACCAATTTTGAAAGCAAATCGACAAGTACTCGTGAGCCAGCATTCACTTCTTTACTTCTCTCAAGCTCTTCATACTTTTTTTTTTTTTTTTTTTTTATTTTATCTCTCTTTCCTTCCATCTCACAATGATGGATTCGATTTTCCTTTTATTGCATTTGATTCAGACTTTACCTATCTTTCCTCTGCAGCTCTTTTCATTTTTTTCCAATCGAGCTGACGTCTCATCCTCCAAAGCTCACACTTTCAAAAGCCAGTGAAAAAGATGGAGACTTTTCTTCATTTTTATTTTATCTTGTTATTACTATTATTATTATTATTATTATTATTATTATTATTATATTTATATATGGACCTATATATAACGGTCATTCGCGTCTCAAGCACGTTCTTCATTTCTCTTGTGCAACTGGCATATTATGTGCGTGACCTATGAGATCTCTTTTGAATTGCTATGCGGAATCAGAGATGTGCTTGCAAAAAACCTGAAAACGCTATATATATATTTATAAAGAAATGTCAAGAGACGTGTGAGTTTCTTGATTAATTTTGTTATTTAAATTTCAAATATATCACTTTTTACATTTATCTACTGGTTTATTTATTCTACCAGCTGCTCTGCAATTTTTTCTTCACAAAAAAAAAGTTTACGTCAAAATGTCCTTTTTATTTAGAAATTTTTTCGTTTCATAAAAGTTTTATATAAAAATCCATTTACAACATATTTGCCGAGTATAAGGCCTTTTATTCTGTTATCCGAGAAATAATTCAACAAGGCATTATTTTACAAACATGCGCATGTGATAACAACTCCTGCACTGGGACTCACTGTTTTTACAAAATAAATGAAAAAAAATTTAATCCTTCAGCACAAGCTTTATTCAAATCTCAAAGGAATACGCTCATTGTCATAATCGTCAATACTCCTGGCTGTAAAGAGAGCTTACATGTTGGAAAAAATTTCACAAAGTCGTTGACATACTGATTGTTGAAAAATGCAAAAAATAAATGTTCAAGCGAATTCGAAAAAATATAGTAGCTGCACATTGTTTACACATATATCTAGGCGTCGTTTCACTCATGAATTCTCTCCTTCATTGGTGCACGCGTAGTCTATAAATCAGCATTGTCTTTGTTGCGTATATCCACTTTACTGGACACCTCTATCCTCTATCTTTTATTTTCTGTCCTTCGTCCTCAGCACCTGTTACCTTTTTAAGAGCACGAATGCATGGCGATGTTAAGCACACCGAGTGAGTATTCTGACATCAGGGGAAGTGGATTTAAAGAAGTGGCAAAAGTCTACGGCGGACTGCCGGCCAGCCGTCTAGCGACAGTGGCGCGGCGACGGTGGCGTGGGCTAATTAAATCCAGTGACTGGGTCCATTGAGCCATTTGAGCCGTAGCTCAATGCAATAGTAATGATCAAAAAGTAAGAAGAGAACAGGTAAAATTGGTTCAACAGCAGTAGCAGTGGTAACTGTGCAGCAAAAGCAGAACCAGAATCCGAATCAGAACCAGAAGCAAAAGCAAAAGCAGCAATACTAGCATATGTACAAACTACACTACACACTCGGCTCGTGGTGACTTAATCCGAAGGCTGTGCAATGGGGTAAGCCAGTGTGTGCTCGACCACACAATGCCGAGAGACCGGCCACCCGGCTTCCGCTTTAGTTAGTGCGTAGAACCCGTAAACAGAATGACAGGCTTTGCCAGGTTCGTTCGGCTACACGTTACTGTCTCTCTCTCTGCCTCTTCCCCTAGTTGTCGGTCTTTGTTGCATACTCGTTAACTCAGCTACTATATACTCTCATTGCCCGCAGGTTAAGCCGCCCACTTCCCACCTCTTTTACTCGTGCTCAGCAGCACTCGGCTCGTTTGCCTAAAGCGCTAACTCTACAAAAGTCTCATCAATATATAAACTTAGTTCGGGGTAACCCGCTAATTTCTATTTAATTTAACCTAACAAAACTATTTACCCTGATAATTTACAACCTTTTTACTTATTCACGTGCACATACGAGCGTGTGAGGTAAACAATTTGCGTGCGATCACCATTAATTTAACCTTCTCTCCCCTGCCCCGTCCTGCCCTTCCTTTCCCTTTATATTTTTATTTAGTTTTTGTTGTTTTCGCTTATAATGGATAGTTTATTTATGTTGTTTGATTTGTCGATTGTTATTTTGTTGGTTTTATTATATTGCAGCGTTATTTCTTCCTATGATGGCAATCGTGATTTCAACAAAATTCATGTGACCCAGGTGCCACCAATTCTGGCCAATTGGCCGGTTGCCATTCCTTACTAAGTTGTAGTTTCGGTTAAAATATCGTGCCTGTAACAGCTTTTAGTTTTTTAAAAACTGTTTTTTTCTTCACTTTTATTCTCATTTACTTTTATACGTTTCATCTATTCAAGCTTGTTTTTATTTTTATAATAGTTTTTCAATATTGATTTGTCAGCGTATGCGTATGAGCACACATCTCATATGAATAGATGGATATATAAAAATAAAATATTATTGTTTGTTACCTCACAATTTCTCCAACCAAAAAATTGACAATGCATTATTTTTTTCACTCGCAATAACATTTTTACTATCTCGTTTCCTGTGCAATTTCAATAGATCCTTCTACTCACGTTGCAAAGTTTATACAAGCTAAGGAGCGTGCAGTCACGTCGTACAACCTAATATACAGTGCAAAGTGCTGTGAATCGTTTCCCAGAGAAAAGACGTTGAAAAATAAAGATAAAAATAAAAATAATAATAAAAAATAAGTAAACGATGATAGAAATATAAGAAAAATAAAATAAAATGAAAAAAATATATGAGAAGCAAAGGATCCGAGAGTAGAGTGAATATAACTGATCATACACACACTATTTAATAAACCTATACTTTGTACAATCATAAATTCATAAATATCCTACATCTGGAAGATGGACGCGTACTATTAGCGCATTGATTACTGTGTAATTTGTAATCAATAAATCTGTAAGAGTGGCCTTCCGACAGGAAATTGAACTTAAAGTATACTAAATTCACTCTTCATACTGTCATAGTAAAACTTAAAATTACATCATGTCTACTTTTTTATATTTTTATCTTATAACTCATATACATACGCCGGTACAAGAATAACGACATACCTAAAATTAAATTTCTAGTCACGTTACTGGTTATTACATTTTTTAACTTCCTGATTGACGAACTAAAAAACGAGAGAGAGGAAAAGAGAGAAAGGAAAAACGGAGATTTTTTTTTAGCGGATTTCTGTTTTAAATTTTTTGCAAGTAGAGACGAGAAAAGGTGGATTTTGCAGGATGGGATTTAGCAGATCGGATATAATTTATAGAAGTTGATTAAAAATGATTGGCCATGTCCGAACGGTAGAGTCACGTGAGGGTGCGGTGATGTTGTGCACATTATATAGAAGAGAGTTGGTTCCTCGCAAGGAGAGTTAAAGGTCGATACTCACGAACTCTTCATATATATAGATACATACGTATGTACATATTTATATGTATATATAGATAGATATGTGCCGGTATATATATAAAGTATATAAACCCAGGGCATCGTATTCGAGTCGTGAGCAACCGAGGCTCCGACACGGTACTGGAATTTCTCGACAAATAGGAGAATATGCACATAAATACATAACAAAGGGTCAGCGGCGGGAGAAATGTTTCTGTAGCTAACGTTTTGCAGCAGCCTGGTGTGGTAATGTTAACCGCAGAATAAGAGGAGAGAGAAGTGCCCTATCGTCAGAATTTGTAGATACCCACAATAGTAAACAGATTACAACGCTACACTAAACGTCCTAGATATTGTTATTATTATTATCATTGTTATTATACATAATTATTGTTGAATGTTATTATTATTCATTTTATTACTAGATACGTTCAGATGGATATATTTCGTGCTATTCTGACCTAATACTCCGACTTACTGAAGAGAAAATACCGAGTCGAGGCTACATCAGCAATAACTACACGCATTTAACAGTTTACGGTGTTTAACCATTATTATACCAGGTCATTAATTTTGACCGACTAGTTCTCATATCTCGAGATGATTTATTTCACGAGCTATCTATTCGTTTTAATATTTTTATTTATAAATAAACAATTATGTTTTAATTATTTGCGTTATTCTTGTTCTATAAAGAGAGTTACCTATACTTTGATGGTTCATAAAATTTTATTGAGATCATTTGTTCAAAGGTTTAAACTAAAATTGATCTTTTTGGTCCAGTTAATTTGTATTTCAGAGATATTTTACGTAGGAATGAATTTTGAAAGGTTCAAAATTAATAAAACTGATATTTTGAAACAGAGAAATTAAAAGATTCAATTTAAAAAAACTGGATTTTTTCTGAGTAACTAGCTATGGGGTAATATTGTAGACAGTGGGTCAGTTCGGTTATTTGATCAAGTAGATTTATAAATATCGATGATAATTGTAATGTGAAAAAAAAGTCATATTGAATTTCTTCGGTATTGGTATAAATAACCATTAATCTCATGAGCAAGTCATGAGTTTGAATCTGAATTTTTTATGAACCTGTCAAAGAGATAGATTGACTGATTGAAATGAACCGGATAATTTATAAATCATTTCAATAGTTTCATATCTATGAATATACCAAAAGTATCTATAACTATAAATATAATTCATGCAATTAAACACCAATAGAAGTCTTATAAAATGATACATTAATTTTTCAACGTCATTGAGATGTAACTTTGGAACAAATTTTCGTTCCAAAAATGTTTACAAAAGGTGAAATTCAAAATTTTGGACATCAGGGCTTTGAGTTGACGATTTCGAACGGGTACAAAACCTTCCGTGAAATTGAAAAGGAAAATCAATATTTGGATTTGAGTGATATTCAACGGATTTTTCATAATCAACATTTTTTTCAGACAAGAATCGTGAACTGCATGCAGTAAAATAAAATTAAAAATCATTATTGCATGGATTATAAAGTTAAACATACAATTTTCAAAATATTCATTTTTTGTACACAACATGCTTAATAAAATTACATCGCCATGCATGTAATTAAAGTTGAAATTTTTCAATGTAAGCTAATTGTGAAAAACTGAATTAATCATACTCCGGGAAATTTTTTAAATCAATTTAATTATTCTTTACATTTTCCATTGGTATTGTCCAAAATATATTTGTATGTAATAAAAAAAAAAAAAAAAAAAAAAAAAAAACAAATATTGACAAGATATTGTATGACATTCACGTACAAAATTGTAATCCATTTAATATCCGCAGTCGGTGTAGTATTGCATCGTTATGTCGAGAATGAAAAACATGTTTTCCGAACAATATATATACGTACATACAAGTAAATAAATAAATAAATTTACTAATACATTGTTATTTATCCATTTTATAAAAATAAATTGTAACTGTACGTAGAATAAACAAAAGCCCCAATAAGTACATGGATGTTAAACAAAGTGAAAAAAATATTAAAAATTGTTAATTAAAAAATAAAATTCGGTCTGCAAATAGAGCCGAGAGATGGATGGTTGTATGGGAATTGGTGCGAGCTTAATATATTGCAATCGCGATTATTATTCTTTTCCAAGGTATGTACACGAGCAGCAGTGGTCAGACCGGCTATTAGTATGGGACATCCCGCTGTGGTCCTCACGATATCTTAGACACGAAACCGACCCCAACGGCCCTCACACATTTTCGATCCGACATGGAGCTTTGAGCTTGCCAACTTATTCTCTAATCTCTGTTCTTTACTAACCATTACACTGCACTCACGAATTAAGTCGACCAACTGATTATCTTTTTTGATGACACACTTTACCATTAAACGGTTTTTTATTTTTTACTATCAAGTACGGTATTGCTATTTTTAATTATACAATATTACCAGCTATCAAATCTATTAGATAACTTGGTTAAATAATTACTGCAGTAAATTTGCTGTCGTGGTCAAATTACAGTACTTGTTATATATTGATGTACTTGTTGTAATTATCAGAGTATTATTTGTGATTATAATTTAATGTAATAGATTAAAGGTATTTTGATGAGCGTTAACTAATCCCGATAATAATTACTCGTGAAGTAGGATTATTCCAAAATAATGATAATAGTTATTGTTATTATTATTTTGTGGAAGTAATTAAATAATATGTATATGCAGCATTAGATACTGATAATTTAATTAGTAGCGATAAATTAATAATTTTGATTGATAGTTGTTCGATAGATTACTGGGAAAATTTATTGATATTGATTATCCACTGTTATTATTATTATTATTATTATTATTATTATTATTATTATTATTATTATTATTATTATTATTATTATTATTATTATTATTATTATCGTTATTATTATTATTTTTGGGTTTTAGTGTAAATGAATGAGAAGAGTTTTTGAACTTTTGTCTTTATCGAAACAGCATATTTTTGTGAATACTATTTTGGTTCCTGATTTATTTCCAATGAAATCAACGTAAACTTCAGCCCTTCTCACCTCAATAATATCGATTATTTATTAGTATTTCTATGCGATTATTGTTAAAAAATTTCTAAAATTTGTATATAACTACAGTGGAGTCTCTCTAACTTTGACTGAGACGAATCCAAAATTCCAGGAATTAAAATTGTAGAAGTACCCCTTCTTTTTACTAGAAGGCGTGGCTTAAAAAAAAAGTCTGAGTCAGTTGAAACGACTCACGAGTTTTTAAATTTTAAAGGTTAGGTTTTTTCAAAATTAATATATCAATTTTATTGTTGTTAAACTTCTTAAATAGAAAATCAATTTTTCCAGTGGAACTCATTTTTCATCAAGTAATAAGATTTTTTTTTTTTTTTAATGATTTCCACAATATTGAAGCTAATTTAGCTTAAATGTTTATTTACGTACACAAATTTAGGGTTAGAATACTCAGTTTATGCGCAACGCCTATACGCAGAACCGTGTTTTACCTTTGCGCATGTGCAGTTGAGTGGCAGAGACGGAAAACACTTCCCCTGCTGTCGAAGGAGAAATTAAGGGAAGTCAAAGTTACAGAACGAAAAAGTTATAGAGACTCTACTGTATTTTTTATAGCTATTGAACTAATTCTAGTGAGTACCTGTGTAAAAATAATTGTTGAAAAAGCATTGACTGTTCAAAACTCGACACAACGAGGAACTTTTTTTGAACCTTTCTTCAAATTTTTGAAAATTCATGAGAAAAATCAATGAATATCCTAACAAGCTAACATATGCTGTAACCGCGTTCAAAAATAATTCAAAATCCGCCTTTTCTGAATGTGTTTTGCACTAAAAAAAAGAATGAAACCTTGCACTTTTAATGAAGAGTTAAAAAAAGTTTATAAAAGAGTCTAAAAACGTTAATTTATAGTATTAAGTCTGATTTTTTTTTTTCTTTGTACTTTCCAAAGTTTGAAAATCTTTTAAAAAAAGTTTATCATATTGTCACGATTCGAAGTTTTGAATAGTCAACACTTTTTCAACCTTTTTCACACGGGTACGTATGTTTTTGATCTGTATAGTAAAGATTTTTTATAGACAATGTATTTATAAATAGCGCTGAATGGAATAGCTATTTGTGATCTGTGAATTGTTTTATTGAATAGTGTATTGGGTTATTTACACAATTTGCAAAAAAAAAAAAAAATAAAAAAATACTGGACATTGATTTAAAATTTTTTAGTACAATGAGATTGTTAAAATAAATAAAATAAAAAAAAAATAATACAAGTAAATATCGTAAAAACGACACGTATAGTAGAGTATACAGGTCTCAAATCACACGTAAGCACGTATTTGGAGCATTGATCGGAAAAAGCCAATCGGGATTTTCACACAGACTGGAAACGACTGAGTAGTAAAACGTTTCAAATACCAAATATACATCTGTCCATTAAATTTAATCAATTTAAAAAAAACAAAATTGCGTCGTTGTTGTCACCGTCGTAACAAAAGTCGACATTGTGTTGCGACACAATTAAAAAAAAAAAAAAAACTGTCTCAATATTACGGAGCAGCTTTTTTAAGAACGGGAATATTCTGGATAAGTAGTAATAGGAAATGATGAATAAGTGATAGTTTAAATTCAAAGCTTTGTTATCTAAGCGTTTATGGTTACCCGAAAAAAAGGAATTTAAAGTATAAAAAATAGTACATCTTATTGCACACCGCAATTGCGAGCCATTGGGTGTGCTCTATTTAAATATTTTTATACAAAGGAACTTGAACGTGATGGCTCATAGTTTTTTCAGCGAAAATGACGTAGTACACTCATGTATGGGATGTGTGTTGTATGGAAGGAACAAAAGAGCCAAGCATTGTTTATCGCGACGAAGACAGCGGTTTATACGAGGAGCTTGTGCCATTTTGTGGGCAATTTTTCAAACTCACAGGAGCGTACTGGCTTGTCATAAAGTCAGAAGAGTTTTCCCGGTTGCTTATGCGCAAAGCAAATAACATACGCGACGGGGATATTTTATACGGATCGTTGGATTCTTTCGATAAACTAATCCTCTTTGTACTTGCCACATTTTTACGACAAAAAATATTATTCGGGTTTATTTTTAGTAACAAAAATTAATGGTTGTAATGGACGGCAGAAAATGGGGCTAAGAAGTTTATAATCACAGCAAGTAAAGGAAAAATACGATTGTAATATGTAATTATCATCCATCTGGGAAAATTACATTTTGCCAGAAAATAATTCTATAAATATTTTATAAAAAAAGTTTAGGTTAAAAAAATGATAAATCGCTTATAATTTGTTAGAAAAAATTTAAGCAAGATGTTACCTATGACTCGGTAATTTTTTTAATCATATGGGTAATGTCGTACTGAAGAAAAAAGAGGAATGATTAAAATTTTCCGGACCGTTTCTAGTTTATTCAGTCATACAGTAATTTTTGGTCAGCTCTTTTGTTCATAAATAAATGAACGGCTTTTTGTAGTAACGTTTTAAGTAAAACACAAAAAAAATTTTTTATTAATAGTTAATTTTAGTTGAACAGAAAGTTTTAAAGCAGAATATGCTAATAACGAAATTTAATAAAAACATTTACGTTGAAACGTTATTGCGAAATAACTCTAAAATATATTTAATGAAATAAATATACATGTTAATTATAAGTGTTATGTTGTGAGAGAAGGTATAAAGACATGAAGAGTTATATGTTTTAATTTATTTAGCTGGGGCAATTAATTAAATCAAGTAGTGGCGTATAAAATATAAATGCGAGGTGGTTGACATAAAGAAAAGCTGGCTGGTGGGTGGGTGTAAAATAAAGTTAACGAAAGGTTTTTATTCTCTATTCTCGGGGGTTGAAAGAAGAGGAAGAATAAAATAAGAAAAAGGAGGTAGAGGAGAAGAAAAAAGAGAAAAAGCAGAAGAAGAGAATGAGGGTTAGACGGTGAAGGACGACAGTGGTAGCGTTTGGTACACTAGGTGCAATTTATAAACCCGAAGCATTATTTTTCCCGCCCTCTTCTTATACGATATGGCATACTCTCAGTGGTATAGAGTAAAAGAAAGAGAGTGTAGGCAAATAACTCTGCAACGGACGAAAAATAGAGTAATATTTTAACCCGGGCAGCTGTTTTCCCGCCCTCGCAGAGATTTTAATAAGAACTATGTTAAACTTAAAAATTAATGTTCTTTTTTATTCTCTATTCTTTTCACTTCTTTTAACAATTTATTCTATACGTTTATCTTGTATATCTTATATCAAATTTTAACTTTTTATATTGCAACAATATTTTATTAATTTTTGTCTCGTTCCCCGTAATATACTTTTATGATAATAGTTGCAAGACTCATTTTATTTCTCAAAAATAAATTTTTAGCATTAAATAATTTTCATCCGTTCTCTGTTTTATTTAGATTATAATTTTATTTTCCCGCTCAATAGTAAATAAAATGGTTTAAAGACTTATAGACGCGTATATATATTTCTTAGCTTTATCGCTTTAGTGATAAAGCTCACTGAGAGAAAATCCGAGGAATAAAAAAGTAAGCTGACGTTGATTGAAAGTGTATCGTGAAATCAAAGTCATTGTATTTAATATTAATGACGCAGTTATAGAACGTGACGTTTAACATTTATAAAATTTATATACTGCATACACTGAAAAGCGCTTGGATTTTTATATAAGTGGCAATAACATCCTACTAAACTTCTGTATACTTCTTTTTATGTACACCTTTCTTTAGCATTTTTTTTTATCAAAGTTTTATGGAAGACACGAGACACTATTTTCACTGCTGGTCAGACTCATGCGAACACACATTAAATTTATATAATATATGCTTGCGTCCTACGTGACTTTTAATGTTTTTGATATTCGTTGTTTCTATTTTATTTTCATGTCATACTAATTTTTATTTATTTATTAAGGGACATCGCAATTAAGTTCCTCGAAAAAAAAAAAAAAACCAATTAGTGTTACTTTTTTTTCGTGATCGTCAAATAATTTGTTGGTATTAGTATGAAAGTCGTAAGAAACGATTTTTTTTTTTATAAAAAAAATTTCAGATCTACACAAATGCACATGAATTGAAGTGAAATCATAATGAACGATGGAGATCAATCGTATTAAATTTTTTTTCCCGGTCTTTATAAGCAAAAATATCAAGAAAAGCCGAAATTTTTCCCTTTTTTTTTAACCATCATATTCCAAAATCACTTTTGTAATTAAAATTGGGCATAATTTTGAATTTTTTTTGTTAAAACTTTTTCAAAAATCGAAAATATTTATCAAAAAAGACCAAAAACATTTTTTTTTCCTTTACATCCAATAATTATGTGAAATTAAATTTTTCTTCATGTAGGGGAGGGTGGGCTAAAGTGGGCCCCCTAAAATTTTGAGTTCTCCGAATGATTTGGGGGTAAAATGGATCCCCAAACGCTTAGGGGCCCACTTTGCCCCATCCTCCTCAAAATTACTTATAAGAAAATTCAATTGAATCAAATTTATATAATTTCCAGAAATTTTTTTTTACCGGAAGCTGAAAATATTTTCTATTTACTTTGAATATCATTAAAAGAAAAAATATTTAACGTAGTTGAGTTCCCGAAAACTTAGTATATTTTTAGACAGCCCATTTTCCCCTTCCAACCCTATAAATATATAACATATTTAAATTATAAATAAATCAAATTTTTGCTATTCCAATTTACCCCGTACACCAGAATATTTTTCGATGTGTCATACAGATTTTAAAAAAGTCTTTAAGGAATCCATATTTCTGTAGATTTTTTCTACCCTTTTTTCCTGATCTTATGTAAAATGTAATTCAATTTTATGAAGTTTACGATAAAGATACTTGATGAAAAAGTAAATTAGTTTTATTAAACTTTCATCGACTTGTCATTAACAGACGCATGTAATAGACAGTTTATTATTAAAATATCATCAAAGGATACTTTGATAATGATTTATGTCTCAATTGATAAACTTTGATGTATCATTTGAATATGAATCAATCATGAACAGATATCTATACAGAATGCGGATTATTGATAACGGATTCCCGGGGAGTCGAAACTTATTACTATTGATTCCCTTTTACAATCTATTCAAAAATAATAATCAATAATATTTAAATAAATTAAAAATTGATTTATTAAAATATTTGAAAATTATTGTACATCCTTGGCTATATTTTTCCATATTATTTTTTTTATTTAGATAAAATAAATGAAACTGTCGTACATTCATGTCAAAACTACACAATAAAAGTCAATTTATTGCAACGGATTTTTATTTCGAAATATTTTTTAGTTTATTTCTGTTTTATGTGTTTCTTTGGAGTATACATTGTATACGTTATTCCATATTTCACGTATCTAGTTAATAAAGAAGGGGATAAAAATATGTTTTAATCCTTTCCTTGTATATAAATTGCGATAAAATGTATCACTTTAAAAGTTTGATACACGTGTAAATGAAAAATAATAAAACTTTATTTTCATCCTAACTTGAACTTTTATTTTAGATTTTTTTCCGCTACACCGACGTTTTCATGAGCCTGAAAATATTTTACTACCGTACAAAGAAATACTGATGAAATCTTTTTTTTATCTATGCAAAACAATCGACCGAGAAATACGGATTTGACACTTTTATTGTGTGAGTCGTAAAAAAAAGTTTAAAAAACAATATATATGTGTACAGAAACAGGCGTATGAGATAAAAAAATACCGATTCTTACTTTGAGCATCTATGGTTTGCGTGAAATTTTTATTGCATCGTATTTTTTCAGTGGCTTTTATTTACGCAATGTGCTTATAATATATTATATTTACGTATATACATATATATTTATTTTGTATATTTTTAATAACGTGTAATTAATTTTGATATTTATTTACACTGTATACTACTGATATATCTATAATATTTACTAAGTAAATTTGCATATGTTAATTAAAACATAAAATTTTATGAAGAGCATGCAATAAATATTATTCGAAACAGAAAATATGGAATTACCAAAGGATTGAAAATTTATTAATTTTCTAAATTTTTTG
This sequence comes from Microplitis manilae, assembly GCA_030273425.1. Taxonomy (NCBI): domain Eukaryota; kingdom Metazoa; phylum Arthropoda; class Insecta; order Hymenoptera; family Braconidae; genus Microplitis; species Microplitis manilae. The sequence goes on from CP092726.1 coordinate 4,300,058, forward strand.
ACTATTTGGAAATCGCATGCAGAGAATTTTTGTTGTCAGTAGAAACAGCACTTCATATACATGCTATCAAGTATTATATTTTGCAATGTGCATGGGGAAAATTTATATATTTACTACATGTCCGCACAGTATCAAATTTTGGGGTAATTTTTACTAAAAATTTTTCTGCGTGTAGACACTTTGAAACATTAACCCTTGAAAAATTTAAAGTTTATTACAGCAGACTTTGGTATTTGTTCATTTTCATGATTACCCAATTTTCGTTTGTATGAAAAACCAACAAATAACGTCACTGAAAAAATTATATAGAATTTCAGGACTCGCTGCTCATGCGCAAAAAACAATTTTTTTTTTTCACTATTATTCTCTAATCCTCTTACATCATCATGTTACCGTTTCTGAATGCCGAAAGTGGGCATTTTAACCTTTATTTTCCAAAAATTTAGCTCCCGAGAAATTGCTTAGAAAATGTATAGAAAATCAGGACTTGCCGCCCTTGTATTCAATATGGAAAATCTGGCATTTCATTACTTTTTTGGTCACCTGATTTTTGACTCTCAGATCATTGATTACAGCGGGTTGATATAAAAATTAATGGATTTTATATAAAAATAGTCATTTAATATATATTTCAATTTGTGCGGATTTGTAACAAAATGAATTTTTGCAAATTGGAAATGAGTATTCCGATTATTAATTAAATTGGTCAAAGTGAATAGAAATGAATAAAATGATTTAAAAGTTTTTTTTAATGAAATAAAATTAACGTGAATAGGATCGTAGGTGAAAAGCGAATGTCAAGAGCTATTTAGTTAACAAGTTAAAGTATAACTATTTCTGTCTGACTATCCTTTTTCAAATATAACTCGTTTGAAACGTAATTTTTTCGCAGAAGGACCCTTGACGAAAATACCTCGACCGCCCTTCGTGACGTTTTTCTCGCATCCGTTTTTTGTTTGCACGTATCGTCCCACTTGACTACTACATTTATGCTACAAACGGCTTTCATTTAATACACAGACACACACACACACATATATATTATATTCTTTCTTGCATTCACCCTAGGTTAATTGCCTCAATTAAATCTTTGTTACCAACAATTTAGAATGAAAACGCTAAGAGCTGATTGTGATTGGGTTGATGATGATGGGGGTTAGAAGAGGAGATTCAATCACGTTTTTCAATTCTTTCTATTTTACTTCTACTCCTCTTCCGCCACAGTCTTTACAAACTTTTTATTCTATTCTCTTTCTTTAAACTTTATTCTTCTTACGTGTTCAACTCGTCGTGAACAACCCTATAGATCGTTTACCGAACCAGACACAATTCGAATTCGCATCGAGATTGCCAGAGATTAACCCGAGTACGATAAAATGATTATTCTTTTTTCAATAAAATTCAGACCCAATGTTACCCAACTTTATTTCAATTTTTCCTTTTATATTTATTAATATTTATTATAGTTTCTACCAACTCAATGTCCATATTATTCTAACAAATATATACTTTTTACTATATTTAGTTACCGTTTACTCTTTTAGTTGCCGGGAAAACGCTCAAAATTTTAGTTTACTTGCGTTAAAAAAAATCCATGTCAAGGTTTAAATATAGAATATTCATTTTTCGCTGATTGAATCAATACAATGGTATCGAAATTATGTTTTCATTATTTGTACAATTTTTCAACTAATTTTTCTGATTATTAAAATAAGAAAATCAAAAAAATTGTAAAATTGATATTGAAGTTCTGTAACAGGTGACATGTAAAAAATATGAAGAATTCCAATTCGATTATAGATAATTTATCTTCAAAATTGAAACATAACTTTTGTGTGATATTTTACACGAATGAATAATTTTATGAACAAAAAAAAGTTATGGAAATTGTTATTTAACACGCAATTTGTGTTAATTTTTATAAATTTTTTCTTTACTGTATCATATTTATTGCTAATAATAATAAAAAAATAGCTGCAAGTTCATGCGACACTTAGGGATCGATTAATCATCAGCAGAAAATACAACACACGTATTATAATGAACTATGATTATAACCTCCACACACCCAAGAGACTTAAATAACGTGGGTTAATCGCGCGCAAATTAAATCGAGATTGCGCAACACGCGAAATATTTTGCGCGCTACTGAACAGGTGATACTTGACTGCTAATGGCAATTGTGCGAGTTATCAAAAGACTATATACATAAATATATATGTATGAGTACTTATAAATATATGGATAAATATCAACTAATGATGATTAATATATAAAACATTGTTTAAAAAAAAATTACACATATGCATATTTTTTATTTTTTACAAACAATGAAAAACTCTTATTTTATTGTTTAATTTTAACGGTAATATATAATAAACTATTAGTGAATGTACAATATAATAATAGTAATTAAATGCAAGTTCGTTGACCGCAAAAAAAATATTTTGCATTAAATATATATAGAGGCTTGTAATTAATTTTAAAATATTAATAACACGCGAGTTTGAATAATTCAATGGCTCGTTTAATCAAAATATTTGAAATCCCAATTATTATCATGATATTTGAGCTTTTTCGTATTATATTATATTATAATTTAACGTGTTATTACAAACGAGAGATTTGTTAAAGCTGTACAACCGATAATATTAACACAGGAATCGATTTTATTGAATTTTGTTTAATTGATTTAATTAACGATCAAAAATAATTTTATAACAATGGGAGCCGCAGTTTATGAAGTTAATTATAAATTAATTATCAAGTTTCAAATAAAAAAGTATTTATCAAAATTAATATATATATTCGTATAAAGTAATTTGTTATTGTTTGTACGTTAACTTCAGGTACAGAGTTTGAGTGGGATGTTTATTTCACGGTCTACTTACACATGCCACTGTGTCTGGGAAAGCTTGATGACTGGCAGAGGCTATTAAAAAGCTACTCTCATATGCAAGTGGATATGATGGGGAAAAGCTCGAAAGCACAGCTGGAGTGGACAGCAATCGTTTTGTATATACATATACAATCTATATAGATATAGATATAATACATATTTGTTCGGATGGATTTAACAATTTTAAACTCTGTCGAAATTAAATTAATGACTTTGAATTCGAATAATCCATTGTCAATTTTTTAATAAATGTGGGGTAGAATTTTAAAGGTTGTAAATTTTAGTAAATCGATATTGTTTGAGTTTAATACTTGCACGTAAATTATACCTGAAGATACGAACGTTTTTCGAGGAACGAAAATAAAATTTTTAAATGTTTCGCATAAGTGCTACACAGTTAGAAATTTTGTGTTAAATTCAACACAAATCGTGTGTTGCAAACGGTCTACACAAATTTTTGTGTTAATTCAACACATTGCGTTTGTGCTGATCTTTAACACAAATTTTATGTTAAATAAAATTGAACACATAAATTCTGTTCTTTCGACAGAAAATTTGTGTACATTTAACAGAACATTTGTGTAAATTTAACACATTTTTCGTGTTATAATCAACTAATAAACATAAGCACATAACCTAACCAACTCAAGTATACTGATCTAACCTTAGTAGAACTTACACCAATTTAGCGAACAATTGAACCGGTTCAAAAAAATATGAAAGTTATCTAAATTTAATTGTAAGATGTTTATATTTTATTTAAATAAATTCTAATCCAAATTTCTTTGCAGACAATAATGCTGCTACAATGCTTTGCTTGGTTATAGTAATGAAGAATGGCGCTGGAACGTTTAGTCATGCAACACAAATTTTGTGTCAATTTTCAAATAACACAAGAAATGTCTTACATTCTAGATTTTCTAATCATTTAACGTAAAAAATTTGTTAAAGTAAAATAACACAAACGGTTTGTGTTGAATTAACAGATTTCTGTGTTGAAATCAACACAAAAAATTTAACCAAATAATTTTTTAGCACAAATACACAAAATTTCTAACTGTGTAGTTAGGTAAAAGCCCCTATACTCGCTCACTTTTCGTTGGAGTGAGATTAAATCACTCAATATAAGTTAATAAATAAAATTAAAAACCATATTTTTTTTTTTTTAGTAATTTTTTGAAGTTTCGAGTATTTGAACAAAATTTTAGTATGAAGAATAATATTGATGATTAATTATTATTAATTTTTTAAATAAGGTCCTTGAGTGTACCCATAGTCGCTCACTAAAAGTTGTCATGTACCATTACTCGGACAACACATGGCCCTATAGTCGCTCAAAGACAATATCAATTAAACTATGAAGTTTATTGATTTGGACAAATAATTTATAAATTATACTACTTTATTCTTTCATAATATAAAATTTCATGAATTTTAAAAATGTATTTAATAAGATATAGTTATAACAATTCTTAAAAAATTTGATGTAAGCTAAATTTAATCTAACGAATGAACGTTAAAGTAAAAAATGCCCGGCTGAGCGCGAATTTGAAAACAGTCATTTAATTTAAATTTATAATCTATTATAAAATAATATGATACATCATATTTTAATATATTTAGATTCACAAATAATTATTTATCAAAAATAATATTTTTAGTTGTAATTTTTTGTTTGATAAAAATTATAAAAAAACGCTTTTAGCAGTTAAAGTGAGCGACTAATGGTACTGAGCGGGTATAGGGGCTTTTACCTTATACCAGCCGAAAATTGCCACCTCCAATTACCCCTTAAGTCACTTTTAAGCAGTGAAATTACATAAATTTTGTTAATTATATAAAAAGGAGTATTTATTCTTAGCAAACTCGATATCAAGTTTTTTTTAGTCTGGTTTTGTCGGTGTTTTAAAAGAAGATATCGCGACTGTAAAAAAAAATATTCAGAATCATTTTAACGGTATCCAAGTCTAGTCTTGGTAGCTGTGATTTTTAAAATTTTCATTTGGAATTATTATGGTGAAATTTTTTTTCGAGAAATTTCATGAAAAATAGAATAAATTTTTGCGATCCTGCGAATTTTTTTTTATGACTAAAAGTTAATACACTGTAAAAAATAATTTGAAAATTACAATACAAAAGGTATTGAATTTTCATAACTAGATATTTGAATTGTATTTTCAATAAAAAAAGCTTCAAATTTAATCTACGTAATTTAATAATCAAGCTGATATTTAAAATTAAGAAAAAAAATATGAATTTTAATAAACGTACTTAAAATTTATACTTATTCTTTAAATTTTCAAAGCAAGCATTGAAAATTCTAAGACACATTGAATTTTAATAATTCCATTTGAAATTTCATAATATTTATTTGAAAATTCAAATACTTGTATATGAAATTTCTGCGCGTGACGTGCTGCGCGTTCAGTAATCAAGGATTGTGTTTTAATACTAATCAGTTAAATATATAATAAATTTGAGTAATGTGAGCGGTGTACATCAGACTTTATTGTTGTAAAGTTTTTATTTCCTCGATAATATAAAGTAAATAAAACTTGTGACTGAACTGAACATCATTGACAGTATATGTACTGTATACAGTATTAAATGTGATATAGCATAATGCTAATAAACATAATATAGTTTTATAGTGATTTAAATATTAAAATGTGATTTAACTCTAAAATATTCATTTAACTTCTACTTTTTTAAATGTTTAAGAAAAAAAATATAATTACCCGCTATATTAAATTATATTATAACAATGGTTAATAAAAAAAAAAAAAATTTATAACGTTGTTCATAAGAAATTGATGACAGCTTACAAAATTTTGAAGTTTTATCAATAAACATTTTGTTACTTAACATACCTAATAGTCTTTAATTTCCATGTAACCATACACTGTTAAAAAAATTGTTTGAATTTTTAAAACATTGTATATAACGCAATAAACACATACAATTGTGTTTGAAATTTCATTGTAACGATCGTATAGAATTTAAAATACTCGCTTTTGAATTTTCAAATAAACGCTTCAGATTTTCATATACATCTATATGGAAATTAAAAAGAGAGTATTTGAAAATTAAATGAAAGATATTTGAATATTAAAAAAATTGTATTTGAAAATTCAAAAGGAAGTATTTGAAAATCCAAAGTGTTGATTTGAAAATTCAAAAGCATGTATTTTAAATTCTATATGAAATTAGTAATGAAATTTCAAGCACAAATGTATGTGTTTATTGCGTTATATACAATGTTTTGAAAATTCAAACAATTTTTTTAACAGTGTAGAAGCGTGGCTTTGTTTTCGGAAAAAAAAAACTCAAGTTTATATTAATAACGAGAATTTAAAATATAAAATTCAGGATGGAGTTGAAAAATTTATTTTATTAAACTTTTATTTTCCATGGATTAGAATAAAAAAAAACCAGTTGATAAATATTTGGAAAAAAATGAAGAGAATTTTTTTTTTTTTCATAAGGAATATTGTTTTAAATGAACGTGTATGGTGCACTCTTAATTATATTTGTTATGCACTGTCAGCAGGTTTTTATTCATATCACGGAATCATGGAAATTATAATCAAATATGCTGATCAAGATAAAAAATAAAATTGCATTGAAAAAACGGGTATAAAAATAATAAAAAGGTTAATTTGTATAAGAGGAAGCAGAAGTTTGTTTTAAAAAAATTTTAAACTGAATGTTGAACTTGGAGATTTTGGCGCTGGGTGATAATCATGAGATTTTATTTGCCGAGCAGACCCGAGAGAATGGAAAAACAAAAATGAAAAAAAATAGTGGATCGATCAGTGCCTATACTTGGCGTGCAGAAAGACCCATGAAGATGATCCTCGATAAAATCTTTAAATTTGTTGTCGGATCCCAACGTTGTCACAGCAGGACACGTGGTAACAACTATAGTCCTGTGGGAGATCGCTGGAAATAGTAGACACCTTTACTGAAAATTTTTTAGGACTTCCAATAAAATATGTTTGATTATTTTTATTAATATTTCAATTTCAATAAATACTGGATATTTTTTTACTTCGCAGACTATAATAGTAACAATAACTCGCCGACGCAAACAGGTGAATAAAATTAATAATAATTATCAATAACGTTTAAAAAAAAAGTAAATAAATAAAGTAAAATGATCCTATTCTATTAGAGATGACAATGCGGAATTTTAATTGATCTCGCTAATTACTCTTTTGATGATCTTTTGCCTTCTAGGGCGTGGCTAAGGCTCTGATACACTTCAAAACTATTTGCAAAAAAAATAAACATTATATATGAATATAAAAAGATGCATTATTAATGTTATTTAAATTGAATACACCCAAAAAAATTTTATTCACTAAAAACAAAAAGTTTTTAATATATAATTTAATTAACTTTTTCGTTCCTCTCTCCGACAAAGAATTTTTAAAGTGAAAAATGTAATTTACTTGATTTTTTTTAAATTTATCAAAATTAATTTCAAAATAATTTCGTAAATAAAAAAATTTTTGAATAAATAGAATAATTGAGGATAAATTAAATTTTTTTTTTACTTTTTGAAATAAAATTATTCAGCAATTTAGTGAGAAATGGCATTGAATGCATCATTATCGATTAATTTGAGTTCCTGAATGTAAATAAATAGCATTGAAAATAATGACACAGTATTGGAATTGATCTCGCGATACATTCACTGGAAAGAGAGATAAATTTTTTTCTTAAGTATTTTTTTTGCCTTTGTTTTTGCAGTGTTTTTTTCAATATATATTGAAGCTAAAGTGAGGTGAGTGTGAAAAGGGCGGAGCATGTTCCTTGTGGTGGGAGACATGCTGATGTGTGCAGGAAAGAGGCGTCAGAAGCGAAAGGGTTCAGAGGGATACATGAAATAATAATGGTATGTATAAAGTGTAATTTAGCTAAACGTATGCAGCGTTGTATTGAGGCCCGACTCTTCGAGCACCAGGTACGTACATACTTTACCACCGGAATCAGATATTTCAAAGCCATCAACTTCCATTTTATCACAATCCTTCCATTTGAATGGACCCGACAGTAATTAAATTAATTATTTAATTTACCACTGAAATATTTCATAAAAATCTGATTGTCCTGGGCAGTTATATGAGTATTTTAAAAATATATAAGAAGAGCGACGGACTCGTGGCCCGATATCGCGAAGAGTATTTCGGGATTTCGATGAACACATCCCTGAGTTATGCCACAGGATGGATTGCCTGAGGCTCGCGGTGAGTAAATTACAAGGTAAGACTGAAAACGCTGACTCCCTCTTCCCACCGCATTATAACTTTCTTTCTCTTACTACTTGACGTTATTCAAAAGATCTCTGTCTGACATTCACTCCCTTTTTCCCCTTACCGAGCCATCCGCGGTCTCAGAGACGTTCTTGAGCTCTCAGTTGCATTATTTCATAGCCGGCTTCGTCCACGATATCCAACGTCAGTATCATCACGTTGAGATTCTCCGTCGATGTATTGTATCTATATACACTGAGTAATGGGGTAACTCAAAAGACTCGGATAGTGTAGCGCTGTTATGTGTAGAGTACTAGGTGCATCGGTATACAATATACCTTTTTCCCCTTTTATCTTTCTCACTCAAGTAGCTACTGTGCTGTGTATAATATAACCCGTCGTCCGGTCTATACTTCTCGTCGACCTCGCGTCCGCTCGACGACGATGAGTCGACGATCCACTGCCACTATCATGTACTTGTTTTTTTTAAATTTATTTTTTTAAACGATGAGATGCTGATCCCCTGATCCACATTTTTCTTTTCATATTTTGCGGTCAACACTTTTAGATTTATATAAAACTGCTTGCTTAATTATTTATTTATATGTAAGTACAGAGTGGCCAATTATTGATCCTGTTCTAGTCTTAAGTATTGTTTTTTATTCATTTTAAAAATAACTTACGAACAATAGTCTAATACTTTTTTATCATGAGAGATAATATTTTTTGGCCTTTACTAATAATAGTGATCAGCATTTTTAAAATTAGAGCTGAAATATTTGATTCTAAACAATTTTCGTTGAAAATATATGACATGCTATCCTGATTGTTATCATTTTTGAGTTTCTAGATTTAAAGATCTAGCGGACATACTATTAAGTGCTGTGAGGTTTTTTCAAGCAATTAAATGAATTAAAAATATCAGAAGAATCTATTGGCTGTGAACTTTAATTTGATACTCAAAATGTAATTTTAGAAAAAAATAATAATTTTGTTTCAATGCTACGTGTAATAATCGGCTGAATATTTTAAAAATATTCAAATGTTATGGATATTCCAGGGATTTCATTCGCGTTTCATTGCATGAAGAGAATTTTAAAATACAATTTACACTAATGATGTGAATAAAAATAAACCCGGGTATGATGAATTAGTTGTTTGTTTCCTAAATATTGCTCAATTACGGAGTAGAAAGTACTCGGTCCATAGTATTTTTTTTTTTATCAAAAAGTGAGGATTAAAACAAAAATGGATACTTCTTTTTTTGTTTCGTTTTTTAAACCAGATGTTTAAACTCACTCTAAATTATAGGGTAATTTTTAGTAAAAAAATTCGCTTCGTGTACGAACTCACTTAAAATGATACATTGCATTTTGTTTTAAATAATTTATCAACAGAATATTTTTATCGGAATAAAATTTTCAAAAGATCAAAAGTAAGTTGTTAGCCGTATTAAAGAATTAATATAAAATAGAGTAACGAATGATATAAATCATAATTTTATTGTATTTGTTGGTTTTGTGTTCATTATGACAGAATTTGAATCCCGCTAATGCTGTATACAAAAGTGAAGATTATGATAAAATAAAACGAAATCAATGATATCAAATAAGCTTATCATGAGCAGATTGATTCCACTTGACCAGCCAAGCATATTTCAAAAATTTGGAAAACCTTTATATGTTATACAAATATATTTATACAAAGGAATAATAAGTGTAATCGATTGAAAATACGTTAAGTATATTTGGTAGTCTGTGTCAATATGCTGCATCCCACGTGTTTACATCAACACATGCGTGGAGAATTGCCTAGAAATGGTGAATATAACATCTGTCAACTGGATTCAATCCCTCGATTATTCGCTTCTGACAATCACAATAAAACATCTCTATTTTCCTCCCTTCATATTTTTATTTACATTTTTCTCTCTTTTTTTTATCACTATTTGCTTCTATGCATATTTTTTTTTTTCCGTCTTAATTTTGATTTTTTTGTGCATTTTACGTCAAGACTGTTTATATTCCGGTATTGATGTTGCAGTAACAGCAGCACTGACCCGTGCTTTTAATAATAAAGACGTTTGTCGATCGATATAGAAGAAAGAAATTATGAAAAGATACTAGCGGAAGGAAAATGTCGGTGAGCGCGCCCATTCCCGATAACTGTTTCCGTCACGATCACCTTCCGCAGGAAATCGTCCGGAGATGTATCAAAGGAAAAAACGAAAACTGTCTTATATATATATATTTCTTGACATATCTTCTTCTTTTCTTTCTTTCTCTTTCAATATATATATATACTTATTTCCCGGAAAATTGCCCAGCATTTTGATAAGGAAAGCAATAACCGGTATAATACTATACTGCATGCACAGTTGAATTCACGTGGATTTTGTCAGTAAGAATAAAGATGAAGATGAAGATGAAGATGAAGATGACATAGTGAAGTAGATTGGTGAAGTTAAAAGATGAAGACGAAGATGAAGAATAAAAATAATAAAAAAATCCAAGCATTCTGTATTAGCCGACAGTGAGAATTACCATGCATGTAATAAAGAAACAGAAACGTGAAGTGCCCGAGGTAAGGCCATGACGAATTGCTTCTGACGGTGGTGATTGTGTATGGAAATACGGAAAATTTTAAATTGCCAGACTTAATATAATTGACTTAAGTAATAATCTTAATCTTTTATAATCTTTATTTAACGTTCGTCAGCGGCTATCACGCTAGATACTATATAGGTTAAGGATTATTCTAACATTTTTTTTTTACCGAGTTGGAAATCATTGTTGGAAAATATATACATATATATTTATATGTAGGGATAAAGAAAGCAATCATTTAGTGCAGAGGCATGAAATTGAAATGGTCTTGGTGAAGGAATAACTGTGTGAAATATTGAATAAGATAAAAGAGATAAGTTTACGTATATATACATATATTTATACATGTATACGTATATTTATATATAGATATATATATGTAATAAGTAAAAGTATAATAATCCCTCATAGACTGTTTCGAAACGAGCAAGAGTCCGGGTTCAGGGACAGGCGGGCTGTATCGTAAATTCATCAGTATTACGTCCGATTAGCATACCAACTGGACTCACAAGTACACTGTCACACTGTGGTGCGACTATCATCCCTTCTACACGAATTTACAGATCTTTGTTTGAGTGCTCCATCGAGTTGAGGTGTCTGGTTCTCGTAACGACATACATCCTTATATTTATACAAATACAAATACAAATACATATACATATGCATGTAAATATATCTATATAAATGTAAGTCTGTCACTATATGGTATGGTTTGCTAACGTTCAAAGAATGTCTCGTAAACATTGAGCTTGAAAAGTTTTAAGTATGATAAATTGAGTATTTAATAAATTGACCGTGACGTTGTTGAATACGACGGATTAACAGTGACATTTTTATTTTTTTCTTACTGTCTTTTTCGTGTTTATTATTAATCTAGTATCGTTTTAATTTCGTAATATGCTATATATTTATAATAGTAAACAGCAAATATACATATCCATAGTTCTTAGTGTTGATTTACGCAATAATTATTTTTAAGCTCATTTATTAATATTTTTTTATTTAATCTCCAATATAAATAAATTATCAAGATTAAATATATAAATTAACTAAAAATATTTAACTCGTTCTGTTAATTTTTTAATTTTTTATCTTAAAAAATGTAAAAGAAGAAAAATAAAATGGATTTTCAATGAATGTATGAAAGTCTAAAGGGCGACGTAAGTGTAGATAAGAGTATTGGGATGTATGTTGAAAAACTATCGACTGACAATAGAAGAACCATTAAGAATGGTCACGTGAAGTGACGCAAATGGTTTTGAAAGTTGTGAAGAAGACAGTGAGTGAGTAAGCAATGTATAAATGTATATAGTAGTGATGGCGGAAAAGAGGATATGGGATGATAAAATGTGAGAGTTTGGTGTAGAGGTTTGAAAGCCAGAGACTTTGGTGGTTAAAGTATTCATATATATGTGGTAAGGGTGGGAAGTAGAGAACGGTTAGGAAGTAGTAGAGAGTGGAGGGTTTGTTGAGCTCTCCCTATTATCGGGAAATTAAAGGCAGTAACTCATCTCAACTCGACTTCTATTAGACTTTCCCTAGCTCGGTTGCGTTCGCTTGATATTACTTTCGATATGAAGCAGCCACTAAATTAATATCCACAATGCACTGGCAATTATCAAGGGCCTTTATTCGACCAAAGTCCTAACCGAATAGCCTCTGCATCTGTGATATTAACCAAACCAAGGATACTGCTATCAAACTACTCTACTCGTATGTGCATCCAACACTTGCGCTCGGAGTAAGTTAACGCTTCAGAATTATATGTGTGCGTATCCAAAGCTCAACAACCAGAGTTTAGTTGTATAATCTAGTGTTCGTCTTTGTAGTAGTCAACGAACAGTCTAGTGCGTGAGTTTTCATTTGTCCTAACTCTCTTGTAGAAGTGGAGCCGAGAACAATGAAAGCAAGTTGGTGATGGTGGTGGTGCTTGCGGAAAAGGCGGACGAGAATAATATCGCACCCTCCGACGTCTACTTGCACATTTTTCATATCGCATAATCACTTTCAATGTCGCCGAGGAGCTTTCTCAACTTTGAATTGTAATCGTGAGATAACCTTTGATACACAGTCGCTGCACGGAAGTTTTATCAATTAAAACTTTTTTTTGTTACTTCACAGTCTGATGAATAACTTATCTCTAACCGGTAGGACCATAAATAGTCTCATCCGTGACGGATTATTTTTCTTCAAAGCCTCAATTAATAGATAATTTAGCGGTTGCTGGATTGCAGACAATGGGATTCGAATAAATTGATAATTGCGATGGAAAAATTATATTTTTTCTTTCTTCTGTAAATAGTCATTTGATTTTTTTCTTGCACTCCTCAAACAATTTAAATACTGAAAAGTAATTTATAAAATTTTCATACTCAGAAATTTTGTGTATTTGGGTTAAAAAATCAGGTTAAATTTTTTGTATTGATTTTCAATACAAAAATCTGTTAACTCAACACAAATTATCTTTGTTATTTTACTTCAATTGATGTTTATGTTAAATAATTAGAAAATCTCTTACAAGGCCTCAAAATAATTTTCAAAAGCTGCTGAAATTTTCTATTTCTTGTTTACAACCTTCTAGGTAATCTGTAAGACCCAAAGGAGCACAATATATTAGCCATCAGTAGAGTACTGTCTCACAAAGCCCAAAATATTTTTATACAGCTGTTTTAAATTTTTATTTTTGATCTCCAAGCTACTAGGTAGTCTGTAAGACTCAAAAGAGAAAATTTTTATGAGAGCTAAAAATCACTATGTCTATGGTATAGATACACGGTAGGCTCACGCCACGACATTTCACACATATACATGAGTTTACTTGGCGCGAGACACTACCGTGTCTCCTGATTTCTCGTTTTCTAGCTGCTAGATATATTTTTTTAACAATCAAATATGTTTCCGATATAGTTTCATTTTTTTATTACAAGCTTTGAAAGGTTTTGCATACGATCACGCAAGCCTTATTTACGTTTTCGTACGTTAACTGCGTCTAAAATACGTTTTTATGGCTATTTACGTCTTCAAAGGTTGCATCTACGTTTTCGACGTCTAGTGTATAGTTCAATCTACGATTTAAATTTCGGTATATGAATTTGATAAGTTTGAATTGTGTACTGAATTTGAAACTCAAAGTTCAATATTTTTAAAAGTATAGTTGCAGAATATAAGATAATAATGAATGAATGCAAGTACTGTGTTGTTGAAATATAATTAGTGAAGAAAATGAGTAAAATGAAGAGAGAGAGAAAATGAATAGTTGTTTTATAAACATATTACGTTGTAAGATAATTTGTTTGCATACATTTAACAGGATTTTTGGCAGAAAATCAGTATATCTCATCAAGGTGGATTATTAGGGTAGAAATAGCATCAGCAGCAACAGCAACAGCAACAGCAGCATCAGCATCGAGATAGAATGAGAGAGGTGGGAGGCGGGAGAAGATAGGATAAGCATATACACAAGCTTTTGTGTTAATTATCCAAGTTCCAAGGAGTAATGGCCATTTTCAGACGTGAATCCAATTGGCGAAAATATATTTTCGAATTTCGCGACAAGCCAATTATACGTAATTTAATTTAATGGAGTTGCCACGAGAGCTCCAAGAGCTTTCTCTTTCGCGCAGAGCCAACTCGCTTAATCGTTTTACGTTGTGCACAACCCCTACGAGGAATTAAAATCAAGTGAATAAAGAGAGAAAACGAGAGAGGGTGAGACGAAGATGAAAAATACTCGTTTGCTTGTGCTCTGTCTGCACCACCACCGCCACCATCACCAGCAGCAACACTGTCGTTTGCTCTGGAATCCATTAAACTGAGTGTCGGTCGTTAATTTTTGTTGGCCAAAACTCTTAACTATCTGAAAATTCGTTGTTGTCATATGTAAACTTTGACTTTAGCTGGCTGCTCTGTTGCTGTTGTTTTTTATTTCACATTCACCCTCGCACTAAAATTTATAACTCAAACAGTAAACTCAAACACATGTGAGTAAATAGTTTAAGTTAAATAATATATATATTTAAAACTGTACAGTAATTGGTGTAATTTGTTGCCATGCAAAGTGGGTGAGAAATTTATGCGTGATCAATGCCTTTGTTGTTGTTATCGGCATTTATTTGTCTGAAAAAGGATGGGATAATGATGGGAATCGGATGTCGGTGATGGTCTATTTTATTTTTTCTCCTCACTTTTATGATCGATATTCCTGACAGACGTAATATTTTTCGAGCCATGACTGTAATGATCTACTTGGGGGAGTGTTTGAGTTCGCAGGGATGCAGATGTCGGATCACGACGATTTGTCATACTTGGGGATAACTATCATTATATATATGAAGCTTATATATGTTGTAATTTTAAATAGATGAACAAGTACAATAAAGGTTGTTATACTTGATATATAACTTTGGATGATTAAATCTATTATTGGGTAATGGAGACTATTTTTTTTTCAATAATAGAGCTTATTACTTTTAGATTAGTCTTAGATAGCAGATGAAAAATTACTGATTTTTTTTTTATAATAAAATTATTGAAATAAAATTAATGATAAAAAAAATAGTAAATAATAAAATTTATATGTCAAAGTATTTTTTTAAAAATGGCTAATAAATTTTATGAGCAAGTAAGGTCACTTTGATGTATAAGTGGGGATCCACCTATTTCGGTCTGTGGAAAATTTTATTGTGGCTTCAGAGATTTGATTTTCTTTCAACCGTTTTATTGATTCGCTGGATTGAATAATAAAAAAGATATATAACAAAATGGTATTTTTGAATGGTCTTAAAGTGGCCTTTAAGACATTCAGAGGCGTTGCGGCTGATTTGTTCATTTTTCATCCCTTTAAAAAAATTTTAACACTCAGAAATAGAGATTTTTTCATTTTTCAATTCACTGAGTCAATAAAGCGGTTGAGAAAAATAAAAAAAGTATTTTTACTGTGCAAAGTAGATGGAGCCCCATTTGTCCCTTCACCCTTAGTAACAAAGTGAATGATCTGAGAGAAATGTACATTGAATTTATCTAATAAGAATGGGAGTATGAATTTAAATTATTGTTATATTGGAGTGGTAACCTTATTGCCAAGATGGTAGACATGTTTGATATGATGAAAGATGGTTCATTGTAGCAATTCCTGTTTAGAATAGCTTGGCTCCACTTCGGGGTCAAGGAAGCTGAACAGCAAATTGTTACGTTGCGGTTTGAGGCTGCACTAGATACTATGCTGATACAATTGCAATTGTAAACCATCACGTTCTTGAAACAATGCATATGAAAATGTCCATGTATATGTACTCTGTACTCTACTCTCTGTAATATTTCATCTATTCTAAATATCAAGCCCTAACAATAGCAATTTATCGTATCTAATAAATGTATTCCGACCGTTATTAATTTTATAATTTATTTTATTCCATTTATCGATTGGAATTTTAATTTATTAACGACACATTATTATTCTAGATATTCAAAAAAATTTATCACGATTTATGATAACAGAATATTGTACTGCCAGCCCATTGAGATAACATCCGTTACACAGAAAAAAGGATTTCTTGGTGTAGAAAATTTTTACTTGACCCGAGAAATTTTTCCTACACGGAAAGAAAATTATGGGGATGGTTCCTATAATTTTGTAAAATTCTTTCTTATACCAGTATAGGAACTACGACTATAAATTATGGGAGCGGTTCCTATAATTATAGGAAATATTTCCATACCATTAAAGGAATGGCCCCTATAATTATAGGAATGGTTCCTATAATATTATAGGAAGACTTCCTATAATATTATGGGAATCATTCCCATAATATATAGGAACTATTCCCATAAATTATAGGAACTATTCCCATAAATTATAGGAACCATTCCTATAACATTATAAGAATGGGTCCCAAATTAGTATGGGAACGAATCCCATAATATTATAGGTTTGGTTCCGATAATGCAATTGGAATATTTCCTATATCATTATGGGAATCGTTCCTATACCATTATAAGAATCATTCCTATAATATTATGGGAATGGTTCCCATGCTATCATGAAAACATTAATTTAAAGAAAAGTGTGAAAATCACTTCTACAATACACAGAAATATTATTAAACATAAAAACAAAAATTCAAACATTGAAAAAAATTCGTATTTGGCAAAAAACATCAAAATTTTAAACCAAAATTTTTTGTCAGCGCAGAGCATTCAAGAAAATTCAAATTTTGGAAATAAAAATTTAAATTTCGATAAAATCTCTAATTTTGAAAAAATTTTGTGACTATTTTGCAATAAAAAATTTCTACGATATTATAGGGATGGTTTCCATAATGATATAGGAATACTTCCCATAATATTATGAGAATGGTTCCCATATTGGTATAGGAACTACTTCCATACTATTATGGGAACCATTCCCATAATGGTATGGGAACCATTCCCATAATGGTATGGGAATTGTACCCATACTAATATGGGAACTATTCTCATAATGCATAGGAACACTTCCAATAATTTTCTTTCCGTGTAGTGCTGGAAAATTTTTTGACTTCAATTTATAATGCAAAATATTTCTTGCGCCAAGAAATCCTTTTTTTCTGTGTACAGAAAATAATATTTAGAGACAACTTAAATATTATTTTTTAATAGAAACAATCAGCAGCCGATTTAAAAATCCGGATATACTAAAGCCGGTAATTTATTATTATCAAATTTAGGTCTTGGCCTGATGAAAGTTCGAGTGTATTTGATAATTAAATGAAAAAAAATTTGAATATTTATAAAATAAAATTACTTGAATAATGATATAGTGCCCACATCGTTATGATAATATTTTAAAAATACAAACAGATAAACCTACACATGCATTTGTCTTTTCAGTATCCATTGTTGTTGGAAGCAGTGCGAAGGGGACGTAGAGATAATACTGAAGAACAATGCATCATGTCTGACAGATAATTCTAAATCACTCTGTACACACCTGCGGCTCAGTGATCTGACAGAATATTTAAAGTAGCCGTATCCGAGGGTAATTTATATATAAAAATAAAAAATTATTTTTATTTAATTAAATTCAATTAATGGGTTAACCAATTAAGTAAATTTTATCAACGATAGGTTAAATTAATATTCGGCGTAATTAGCACAGATGTACAGAAGTAAAACAATCAAATGGTAGTTTGTTGTGTAGGGTATGGCTACGGATGTTTCTAACAACTCGAGCTGGGATTAGCCTCGGGGATGTGGTCTTACAGTTTCGATTCACTCACTTGCCTGCTTGCTTTCCATAGTTATACGCATGCAATTATCATCTGTGATTGGATTAGACTGTGTTGATTTCAATTATAGTTATTGACTGTATGTCTTGGATTCTGACGTTTAAGCTCCATATATACAAGCCACTGATGTTAAATCGATTGCGCTCATCAAAGCGATCTGACTGATACTATAAGCGTATTATTAAAATTTTAATCAATATTAATCCTTATCAATTTAATGATAACCGCATGGATGCATTGGAATATTGGCTTTCAAATTTTTAATGCAGATTAATAAGCGAAATTGTATTAATATATATCGAATATTTTCGGTTAAATTCAACTGAAATTTATTTTTCTTTCTGTAGGGTCACTGCTCTATTTTTTGGATATTTAACACTTTATTTTAAGTAACAGAAAAGTATAAAATAAAAGTTCTGTTTTGATGGTGAGATAAAAATATTTTTGAACACAATTTAAAAATTAATTATGGCATTGGGTCTTTTACAAATTATTCGATTTAAATTTTTCAAGTGTCTAAAAATGGCTAAAAACTATACCTCTACCCTATCTATTTGAAAATATTTTTAAGTCGGCCTTTAGCCATTGACTAGATTAATGTTAAGAATAAAGTTTTAGTCAAATTTTGAATATTTATGTACTGTAAAAAATCGGGAGTGAATACGAATTTTATTTCAATCCGAATTCACTCTGTCACTCTGAGTTCCAGAGTCTAAGAAAAAAATCCGCGTTAACTCTTCAAATTTTTTACAAACTTTTAATTATTTTGAATATGTTGAAAAAGAAAATTAATTTATGTTTTAATTAAGGTACCGGCGGTTAATAAGGCCTAGCTAAGAGAGATTTTGAATAGAATCGAAAATATTGCATTTAATTATCGAAATGTATCATTAATCTTTAATTCAATACATTAGCCATCAAATGTAATGAAGTAATGGTAATTTTTATCATTAACAAACAAAAAATTAAACTTTCACAAAAACCATACGAATAGGCCTTATTTTACTACGGCAGGGTTATAAGGCCTACGGGTTAAACAAACTGGAATAGTTTAACTATACTTAATAAAATTGGTATTAGAGATGAATCATCACTTAAATTTAGCAACAATATTTTTTAAAAGTCAAAAGACTAGATTGCTTTACTCAATAGCACTTAAAACTATCAGTATCCTTTTTAAGAGTCAGAAGACTAGATTGTTTTTTATAATTTCTTCTGCGCTACGACAGCATATGACGGATGATGAAATATAGAAGACAGGGAACGTTGTATCGGAACTCTATAAATATGTCGTAACATCTCTATGCAAAACCCTTCTACAAGAGTAGCCTTTAGCGGAGGCGGTTATTTTAAATATCATTTTTATCACTTAGGCCTTATTACCCGACAGGCCTTATTACCTGTGGGTACTCTCTAAAAATGAATTAATAAAATTCTCCCGAATTAGTGGATAGTCACTATTTCTACAGCTATAAGTATACATAGAAAGAAATTTCCTTTAAAAATTACCGTTAAATTCACTGTAATCGTAGGACATAATGCAGTGCTCTTATTTATTACCATATTCGAAATAATAATAAGGGAAAAATTCATTAATTTTGTGGTAAACTCTATAAAATTTACCGAAAACCGAATAAAATTTACAGTAGACTACGGTAAAATTTGTTGAAAAAAGGTTAAAAATTATCTGACTTACCGACAAATGATTAGGTCGTGCCATTCGTCCCACGATTACAGTGAATTTAACGGTAATTTTTAAAGGAAATTTCATTCTGTGTACCACTAATTCAACCAGCGGTATACTTATAGCTGGTTCCCAGTGAATATTCACTAATTCGAAGTGAATTTCACTGATTCATTTTTAGAGAGTACCTTATTAAAATAAATTTGTCACAAAAATAGTGACAAATAAATGAAATTATTTAACCGATGCAAATTGTATTTTATATGCATCCTGTTTCGCAGACGTTTAATTAAATGGTCTGTTGTCGGATAGATTAATTTATTTATTTAAAGTTAATTAAAATTGTTTGTCAATTAAATTGAAAGTTTAAGAAAATATCTCAGTGAGGTTAAGTATAACTCAGACGTTAAACTGTTACAAATCAATGTGAAAGAACACGGTGACCTGGAAAAGAGTTTGTATAAGGACAGATACCGATTGTTTCCGAGACAAAATAACAGGAACAATAAACTTTTTTTAGCTTTGTTTGCTTCGTATTGTCATAATATTTGTTTTTGTTCTTCCGTTTCTCGTTACATTTTTAAACCTCTTTTGCTGAACCTTTTTATTCATACAGTTAATTATTAAGTAGCCATTTTTAAATATAAAAAAATATAATATTATTTTATTATGTTAAATTTCGTAATGCTTTAAATTTTTTTAAAAATAAATGGCAATTGTTGTAATTAAAACAATAGTAACGTTGCTTCATAATACCCGCTAATTAACGTCAACTTTTTGACGTTTTGTAAGATTGGCCATTTAAAAAAATTAATTACTTAATACGGAATTAAAATTATTTTAATACTGAAATGATTTAAATTAAATACGCGCGAATATTATTTAACATACCATTAAATATTACAAAGATTATGAAGTGACAAATTTTGATATTAATAATATTCGTCATTAGTTATAGTATTATTAATTTTGAATTATATTAGAGTAGAAAGCTTTTAGGATTAAAGATAAAACAGTGAATAAATATTTAATAGAGATAAAATTACCAAAAGTTTATTGTTATTATTAATTCTGTATTAACTTTAGTAGCAGTAGCGGTCGACAGTGAGTTGATGATTAATCTATGGTGGAAAATGGTAAATTTAAGTAAAAATGAAGTTTGCAGATGTGAATCCGGGACGAGAACGAGAATAATGCGCGCAGAGGTTATCAACATAAAATAATGGAAAAAAGCTTGTGGCCTAGACTTTTGCGATTCAGAGTTAATTTTTTTTACTGTTTGTAGACAATTAAAATTTTTGAGAATATCTACGGTGTAAGTTTGATTGTATAATAAGTTGGTGGACAGAGACAGATGAGTCGGTGACGACAAAGCAGCAGAGAGTAGTCCCTGGTCGGGTCTGGGCTGGCCTGGTTTGCTGTTCTCACATGGGAATCAAGTGACATATCAGCACGGGGCATCCTATCCTTGATAGGAATAGGATATAACGAGAATTACAACGGTGGCACTCATAGCTGAGGCACATATGTGCCAGAGAATGAGCATCAAAGTTGCATGAGGGTCGGAGCACGTTAGGTATCAGAATAATGAGGATGTAGGAATAAGGCGATAGTCATATCTTGTTTGTAACAAGTATGTCCTAACGTCAAACTAATCCGATGAATGGAATAGAAGGTCGTAGAAGTGGATAAGGAGAGTATAGAGAAGAGAGCGAGGGTAAGAGATCGATAGGCGATGGCAGCTCCTGATCCGACGAAATACTAAAACATTAAGTGCCAGATGGTGCTAAATTGGATTGGATTGGATTCTCTTCTCATTGGTAATATTATTCTTATGATGGATCTGTGGTGTTTTGTTATTTATTTATTTTATAAAAGTTAACTTTCTCTAATTTTATAATTTTGTTTTCGTTCCAATACACTTCCGTGGCCGAAGTTAGCCGTCTTCGGATCGATAATTCTACTTTAACAATTCACCTAGTTTGAAAAAGAAGTTTGTATTAGCAGTATAAAGTTGAAGATAGAAGAAAAAAGACGTAGATGAAGATGAAGAAGAAGAAGAAGAAGAAGAAGAAGAAGAAGAAGAAGAAGAAGCAAGAACCTAATGTCCGGAAACTTGGGTGAACTGACTATGTTTTCAGCGTCTGGAATAGTTCTCAATGAGTTCTCATGGATTCTAGCTAGCTATCTATACTCTGTACCAAAGAACTTGTTGTATAGATAAACAAAAAGTAAGAATGGAGTGTACCTATAAAAGCAGATTAACTTGATCACGTGGTTTTAATAAGTTTTAACAGAAATATTCAATAATCCCTTTATCTACGACTGGGATAAATTTTTTATAATTGAGGAAACTTTAAAAAATTTTTTATGCAATTTCTTTTAAATATTTAATACTTTTTTTTTTATCATAAAATTATTCTATTTAATTGGTGACATTTCAGACAATTTTTGCTTGAAAAACAGCGAAGTTTATTTAAATCTTCATTAGCATCGAAAATCAATTTCGCTTTTAATGAAATGGGAATATCTTTTATACATGAGAGGACTGGGCTAAATAGAGCATAAAAAAATTTTTATTTTTTGGAATAATTTTTAAATTGTAATTTATTGCTTTTGCAATTATTTTTAAGTAATTTAAGGTACTCATGACTCGCAAGATATCACACTTGATATTTCTTATGTTAGTTTACACGAGTATCTTAAAAAAAAATAATTTGAAATTTTTTTTTAAGCTACAGAATTTTTTCTAAATTAAACTATAAACGGTAACACCTTTCGACAGACCACTAATCAAATTTAAAATCAATAAAACCTTCTTAATATGTTTATGTTATTATGGTATGAGATTTGGCTCGTTTTCTAAGGGTGAGGGTAAAAAAGGAAAACGACACTTTCTCGGCGAACTTCAAATAGTTAATTTGACAAAAAATTGTATAGATAATTTACCAATATAAACTTTACGCAAATAAAGTATTGCTATATTCATAGTCTACAATGTTTATTTAATTTTTAGATGGTTACTATCACCTAACGGTATCACTAGTAACAAAATATTATCTTTCAGTGCAATCAAGTCCACAAAGCGTGCGAATTTTGAAGGTTACCATTTAAAGGTTACAAAAAAAATATTTATGACAATTAAAAATTTGTTGGAGTTCCTCCAAGAAAGTCTATTTTCCGTAGCTTCCCACTTTGCCCACCCACCCTTTTTGTCCAATTTATAATTAATTTTATCATTATAATTTGCTTTTCATCGCAATAAGAAATATGAGCTATATTTTTGTAATTTCTATTGAAACAATATTTCCTTTGATACTTTCATTATTTTCTTAACGTAATTTTCCTACTAGCGAGGAATAAAATTAATTTGAGTAAATACAGTTCATGATACGATGGCATTATATGATAATTAAATTTTCGACTAAATAAAATATTTATTTAACAAAGTAAATTAAAATAAATATTGTGGATAGAAGTGACTCAATTGTTAACTCGAGTCGAACAACGATAAATTAAAATGTCATAGAAAGCTGAAGAAAATGAGCAAATGCGCGTGTTTGAAACCAGTATTGCTAAATTTGAAATACATATGTCTATAAATCAAAATTCTTTTAGTAAATCTATGAATTTTTAGTCGCACGCAACAGCAGTATTACACCCTGCTGTTTTCCATAATAATAATGTAGGATTATTATACACAACAGCAGCATCAGGTTCAGGATCAGGCTCGGCAGCAAAAAAAACGCGGGAACAACAGTACACAATACAAAACACGTGTATTATATTTATATATATGTATATACTGAGAATTTATATTTAGTTAAGTTGAGTTTCTTTTCGCGTGTTCTGTCACAGTGTAAAAGTTATGAACTTTCTGGTGAAGGACGGCTATGATATACAGTGTTGAGTGTAAAGTGGTGTAGTGTTGTGTAGTGTAGGTATATTAATGTAAGTAACGAGAGAAAAGAGTAGAGGTTGGATAGCCGATGGAAGGCGAGAAGAGAACACAGCGGGATGAAGGACGTTGAAGGTAAGATACCAAACTTCTCATCACCGGGGATTAAAGTGTTATTGCAGCGCAAAGCCCCGCTATGGGTGGCATAGCGTGTTCTTTGCCGCCGTCATATTGAACGCTCCGTTGAAATAAAAATACATATATATGGGTAGGTATGCAAGTGGATGAGTTTGCACGTGGGATAACGCGCGCGCGGTTTGCGTCGATATTGAAATTCGAAAACCACCGATGCGAGCCACAGCCGAGATTAATTTTTTATTTTTTTTTATTTCAATATAAATTTGGTATTTTTTTATTTTTATTAATTTTTATCATTCTCGTGGTCTGCTTCATTTGTGTTCACATAAAATATAGATATGTCTACCAATATTACAACTTTATATATATAAATATATATGTAGAATGAGAGAGAGAGCGAGAGAGAGAAAGAAAAAGGACAATGTTTAAATATCACGGTGTCGGCTCAGACGGGTAATCAGAGGCCGCACGATTATTTGGTAGTCGATACCGGGTTAATAAAGGTGTCTCCGATCGAAGTGATTGGAGTGGACGGGAATGGAAAGAGGAAGAAGGAAGAGGAAAAGAGGTATAAAAAATAGAAAAAAAAAAAGAAGATGAGGATAAAGAGTAACGGGTAAGCGACGTGAGGGTACGAGGCTCAGCGGAAGAAAGGAAACAAAGAAGGGGATGGGAAGCTGGAAACGCGAGGGCAAGTCGATAGAGAGTAAAGTATAGCATCAGACAAAGATAAAGAAAAAGGAAAAAAATTTATAATAAAAACAAGGAATAAAAGAATCGACCAAGACCCGGCCGACTACTCACTTGGGCCAAGTTCTCGCTCTTTCGAGCACGCTTCGATGGATTCGGCTAATGGAAGGTGCCGAAGCGGTCGGAAGGTCGCGACGGAAGTTTGCGGAGGGCGCGTCGATCTATCCATGAAAATACCGCTCGGTCGTGTCATCTTTTCGCTCTTTTCCTCCTCACCCTCCTTCTCTACCCGGGCCAACCCTCTGTATAACAACGCTCGCAGAGCTCACTGTTCATAGTCTCTTTCGTTCCACTACTACTACATTTTATACTACTACTTTTACTACTTCTACTTCTACCGGGTATATACCGTTTTGCCAACTATTCCAAACGCGGTCGTCGTAGGTACATATTTATGTATGAGGCTCTCTGGTACTGGTGGTGCTGGTGCTGGTGCTACTGCCGGTGCTACTGCTGCCGGTGTGCTGGTACACCCGATGGAAAATGGCGTTCACCCGTGAATAGCTCTGCCAGAAGAGAGTTCTCTTGCTCTACTCTACACTACTCTAGCCAATGTGAACGAACGTGCATCAGTATTGTACATCTATATATATATATATACATACAGAAGGTAGAGCTTCCAGCAAGAATCGAGGAACGTATAGATCAGAGTGACGGCTTTGGTTGTGGACCCTCTGTTTACGTATGCAAATAGAGTTGGATCAATGCCGTTAATTAGGATTGGCTTTTCTTCCAAACGCTGGTGGTACTGATGACGCCAACTCTGGTATAGGACGACGCCAATGACACGATCTGATGAGAGACCAAACTTTACATCATTCTCTGATGGTATTCTGTTGATTTATTTTACGATTAAATAGCATCGGTCGCGGTCATCCCTTTAGATCTTTGACGGTGTAATACCTAAATATTTAAACGTACTCGCCCTCTTTCGTGTTCTCGCTTATTAAGACAATGAAGGGCCGTATTATATGACCCGTTGTGCAGATGTGTATATACAAGTGCTCTGGTACCTTCAATTCTGATTACACGGACTCGTATGTCCGTAAGACGCCCACGATAAGCTCATACTCGGTTCGCATCTTCGAACGGCTACGGTCCGACCGCCATAATCGTACTCGATGGCGTATAATCATATACGTTATGCCGAGGCTTGTCTACGCCCTCCGTCTCTTTACTCTTTCTATATATTTTTTATTAGATTTTTTACCTCTTTATTCACTCTTTCTATAACTTTGTGGGTATTATATATTGCATGTGTGTCTTACAGTGACTCGCTTGTTTATGCTCTATGTACTCGGCACGTTCTTTTGTCCCCATCACCGTACTCGCGCACCCACGGATATTATAAACAGAGACATTATCTGCCACTTGCTTGATTATCGCTTTAACTCAATACCTCTTTAGTTTTACTGCTTTATTTTATTATCATTAGAATAAATATTTTTCTTCAGTCTGTGAATACTTTAAATTTTGAATTATTTGAGTAATGTTTTCTCTTAAAAGTGTTTTTTCTGTAAATACCAAATAATGGCAGATGACAACTTCTTAGAAAATTGTGAAGCGGATAACTTTTTATTTATTTAATCTCCTCGGAGTGAAATTTATTCTGAAGGGGGGTTTATTTCAATATTAAAACTCTGAATCGGAGTGGATGTGGATTGAAATACAATCCAGATCACTCCGACATCATCCCGCCAATAGACAAACTCCCTACTTACTCCTTATTCGGAGTGATTTTTAAAAAAACTCTGGTACTCTAGTTGACGGAGTGAATTTATTTTACTTGATATGCATTCTAGCTGATGTTTCAAAATTCATTTTGAAAGAAGAATAAAATTTTCAAAATTGATCTTTTTGGTAAAATAGAAATTTTTTTGACAGCTGAAGAAATTAACTCAATAGTTTTTTTTTCTCTTTTTACACTTGCACTATAGCTTACAGTGAAGTTTTAAAGACAAAGCCTTGAAACTAGTGTTGGGGGTGTGAGAATTGTATGCTTGCTAATGTGTTGTTCGAACAATAGATACAAGACAAAACGGAATTTGTTCAGGCGTTGAAAAAATTTCATTGTTAACTCACAGCAAATTGTTGGAAATTATACATTGGTAATTATTTATTTATTGTTTCAGAAAATATATCTTTATATTTATTTATTACTACCCCAGTGAATTGATGAAATATGATGACGTAAATTTTTATTAGTTGTGCATTGAAAAGTTTTCATAAAACATATATGTGGTTTTCTTTCATAGCACAAGTACGTTCGCAATTAATAAATAAAACCGTGTATATTTTTATCGTCAAACATACTTTTATAACAAGTGTACATACATATCGTCAAAGGCTCGTATATATCTATCAATGAAAAAACTAGGTCGTGCTCATTCACTCTCAGAAATTCCGTAATTTTAAAAATTTCACCAAGAATATTTTCTACTTGTTAAATTAGATGCTTTGACTATTGTTTCGCGAGGAATTTATATGTGTATATGTATATAAGACTGAAATATGTCTCGTGACATCTTTTGATATAAAAGACATTTTTTATAGAGCATAAAAAAAAGTATACGGACAAAATAGTGTTCTATAAATTCACAAAATTATAAAGGGGAAAGGATAGAAGGAGTTTTAAAGAAAATATATAGACAAAAAAATATATATACTAAACTGCTGCGGTAGGGTAAGCAGGGTAATATGATACGACATATTCATCATAAATCATAACGCAAAAACACCTTTGACATTGACGGGATATCAAAAAATTTATGAATGGAAAATTCTCACAAATGGTTTACACGGAAGTAAGTTCAAAAGATTTTTGGGTTCATTTTTTACTTGCCTTTTTTTATTATTATTATCATCATAGATGTATATATGTTGGATTCAAATTATGCTTGCTGATGATTATTATACGTCATATTTAAAATGAAGATTCAAAATAATGAGTAAGGTATGCGATGATGGCCGGATATAATAATTTTACAAGAAATTTGATCTTCATACAATGGGATATTCCTTTTTATTTTATTTTTATATTTTTAGTGATGTATAAAGCTAATAAATTGCTTACTAATCCCGTTTAAAAAAGTTTAAAAAGTGTTGACGCTTCTGAACTTTAAAACATCACACAGCCGTGAACTTTTTTTAAACTTTTGAAAATTCCAAAGAAAAATCAACGATTGACACGATAGTAATTAAAATGGTCGAAAAAGAAATTCAAAAATAGTTAAGAATCAGTTTTTTCTGACCGTATTTTACATTGAAAAAAAATTATAGAATGTATCACTTTTAGTAGAAAGTCAAAAAAAGTTTACGAAAGAGTCTAAACATAGTTTTTATGATATTAAGCTAATGGTTTTCTTCTTTGAATTTTCCAAAGTTTAAAAATCGTTCAAAAAAAGTTCGTCGGTGTGTCATGTTTTTGAAATAGTCCGTTTTTTTTCAGTACAGATTTCAAATATTTAGTGTCTAATTCTTCCGTGATAAATTATGAAAATTTTTTTATGTATAATAATTTGAACTTAAAAAATGAAGAGTGAATGCTAATATTCAATTCGATAGGAATTATTTGCACACCCTTGCTTATAACTTGTTATCTATAATGACATTTTGAGTTGGGCGTGAAAATGAATAATTATTGAATGTGTAATGTATTAATTGGAATGTTGATAGAATTGATTATGAGTGATAAGTCAATAATAAAATACCTCAGACAATTGATGTTAAAAGTTATAGTCGTAAATCAGATGTGTGGATACGTAGTGGATGTTATAAAGTTCGTCTTAACTACAGGGTGGTGTATGCAGACAAGTGTGTAGTGTCGAAAGTATGTACTTGTATATGTAGTGACGGAAAGAGAAAGAGGGACAGATATAAAGTTTGAGAGTGTGAGTACGAGTCTCTCGTAATTTCGTAGATTTAATTAACCAATTTGTACCCGTCAGGAATCTCACTCGGAAACTAGAGAGTCACGTAAACAAACGGGGTCCTCCCGGATTTCTCGGATGGCCGATTAAACCGTCTGAGGTGTACGTACATACACGCTATCGTTCCACCGGGGAATCTGAAATTGCGTTAACCTCACTCTCTCAACTACTTGAGATCCGTTTCGGCGAGAAATTGCTGCGCTTCAGACTCCAACGCCTTTGGCAGATACCAAATTCGTTTAACGTACTACCTTATAGATATATCGAACTATTTTTTTTTGTTCACTTACTTTTATTCAATTGAGCATTTTTTTTCTTTTTTTTTTTTTTAAATAAAAAAGTACTCGGCTAATTATTTAACTTTTTTTTGCATGAAAATTTGTCGATTTCCTGCAGGACTTTCGTAATTTAAACTGAATTTATTTAAATAAGATAAATTATTTTTTTTTCTTTAATAAAACTAAACATTAATTACAATTTAAAGTATTTAATGTTAAGACAGAGTTAAAAAAAAAAATAATTATCATTTGCGGTACGAATGTTTGTTTAATGAACTTTAGGATAATTTAGAATTTCACTGATTACTTTCGTAAACTGCACACATTTAATTTTATAGAAGACCGAAACAGAAGATTAAGTCATTAAAAACTATATGCAGCCTCGTTTCCATGCTATTATAATTATAAATAAAAAAAAATTTTAATTTAAAGTCAATAATTGTACTCGGGATTTAAATTAATTTAATTGGTTTAAAATAATTTTAAAATCTGACGTTTTAAATTTTTAAAATAATTCAAAGCTTTGAATTTTTTCCGGCAAATTAGTACACGGAAAAACAAATGTCTTCAGTTAAGGAAATATTTTGGAAAATAAACGTTTTCGAGAACCAAGACGATTTTTTTGAATGTTAACCGACGTCTAGTAATTTTTGGATTTGTTTTAAATCAATAAATTATAAAAAAAAAATATTTAAAAATAATACATCTATAGTTTTTTAAATTTTCTACACGTGCATATTTTTAGTTTTTATTTTTTTGAAAAAAAAATCCGGAAATTGTTAATCGTCTGCTAACTTCAGGATTATCATTCTTGAGCCAAGAGAATTTGTCTTGATCAGAGATTTCCACTTTATCTGAGAAAATTTAGGTTTTAAAAAAAAATTTCTTGAATCAAGAATATTTACCTTCAGTCGATTTTTTATTTGTGTGCAGATTTATTTCCAATAAAAAAATAATAATCACGAGTATTAATGGATGAATAAAATTTTTCCCATAATGAACACATGTGTATCCCTAGAAGGGAACTATTAGTTGCAAGGTGTTCCTCGTACCATAATAAGAAGAGAAAGAGACTTAGACACTTTCTGCAGTAGTAATGTTGGTAATACGCGTAATAAATAATAATCACATACGCACTATCTTGAGGAGTATGATAAATATGTGAATGAAGAATGGAGAATGTTAAATAAACGTTAAATTGTAGAATTAAGTAGCTTTAAAATGGCGTTAATGTGAAAAGATGTATCTGTTATTCATAACGAGCGATACGATAAATCAAATAATATATTTTTTTTATCATCTTTTATGGTATTTTACCATCCCATTTGTATTTATATGCAAGTTGAAGTTGTAGATGTAAATGCAAACCTAAATTATTATAAAAGAATAAAATTTATCGTCTTTAAATGTGTGTTGCCAGAGGGTAAATTGCGTTTTCCAAGTGGTGGCGGTGACGATGGTGCAATTAGATGCAGCTTTTAAGTGTGTAGACCCGAGTGCAAGGTATAAAATACCCACAGGGCAAACGGTTTCACATTTATAGAGGTTCGCTCTCACACACTTTTAAACACGGCTGCAAGATCTCACCGTTGATTCAAGAGATAGATAACGCGTCGCGCCGGATAAGTCGCATTACCGTAACCATCGGTTTTGTATGGGCCTCAAGGGTAAACCTGCGATACTATCCACCAGCCATCTCAACTTCAGAAAACAGAGAAAGAGAATCGATCTGTTAAATATTATTCTATTTTCGATTAACATTTTGCCCACTCTATCATTTCCCTCTTCATATCATATTTTATTTACATTAATACTTTTGTATTTCGATCTACAATATATTCGTAGTGAACATTCCATCACGTGATATTATATGAGAGGAACTCGACGTGGATTAACAAGTGATGGATAGATAGCGCCCGCACAAAAGTTTGTTTGATTAATTTCAAATTAGTAATTACGGATTTCAATTATTTCCATCTGCTGACGCGCGTACGTTTCAACTAAAATAATATTATTAATTATGGACGAATTACTGAAATTATATGTCTAATTTAGTTTGGGGTAGTGATGGAATTTAATTTATATGTATGTGA
The DNA here is from genome assembly GCA_030273425.1 of Microplitis manilae. Lineage (NCBI taxonomy): Eukaryota > Metazoa > Arthropoda > Insecta > Hymenoptera > Braconidae > Microplitis > Microplitis manilae. The sequence goes on from CP092726.1 coordinate 4,330,856, forward strand.
TATTTTCAATCGATAAATTTATTCACGAGCTTTGTTCTATTTTATTATTATTATTTATTATATTAATTTTCGTTTGTATATTACTTATTGCATTCATCGATGGAAGTTTAAATTAAATTCAAATGAATGAGAAGCATGAATAAAAATTTTAATTTTTAGTGACCGCGCTTTTGTAACGCGGAGTATATAATAAATGATATGGTATGATGATAATTATATAGAGATAAATGGAAGTAAAGTTGACGTAGATGAGAGAACATAATAGTTGAAGCAGTAATAATAGGAGAATTTTATTGGATTAATAGTAAAGTTGAAACGTATCACGCGATTGTTGACCCGATCAAAAGAGGGTGATCCTTTGAAGCGATTAGATAATCAATAATTCAAAGAGAAACTCTCTTGGCTCCATTGCGCTCCCGCAGATCTCCCAGAGGTCAAAAGTTTTACATTCGCATATATATGTGCATAAGTACGTTCGTTTAGATTTTCCTTGTGGCTTTCACTTTCTAATGTACTCTCCGCAAGAACGCGTATTTGCGATCATCAAGACCTTCGACTTGAGATTTACATCGATTATTGATCATTGTTTCTCTTCCGGGAAAGTTTTTAAAAAGTAAAAGATTGCGTGTGATAAATGAAAGCGAATAAAATCCCTGGTTTTATTTATTAATACATGGATTATTTCGCTGGGTAAATTTGTTGGAATTTAAATTCCTGAATAGTGAGTGAATGTTTGTTGTTTTATTTAATGATGCGTTGTATGGATAATTTTATAGCAATTATTGTTATTATTGTTCGTATTAATTTGAGGTACGAATTTCTAAATTCCGTGGGTAATTTGCACAAAGATTGAATGATTGTATGCAGAGATGTTTGAGTATATTTGTTCCGGTCAAAAGGTCTGTGTGTACACACACTGAACAATTATTGTCCGTGCAAGTAATAATTTCATTTCTGTACGTGAGAGAATTAGTCAGACGTTAAATACATATTCTATTTGGATAAAATACATATTGTTAACTCTTTAATTTAAATGTTTATCGAAGATTCATCTTCGTAGATAATTCTCTGTAGAAAATTATTCATTTCACTGTCTGTTTTAAACGGAGTTAAAAAAAGTAAACGATTGTTTTTGTATATGAAATGTCATATTTTTTTTAATAAAAAAGCGATTGAATATCAATCATAGACTATAAATATGATTTTTTCATTATTTTAAAGGAATATATTTTTTTCAAAAATGGAAAAGTAATTTTTGAAAGGTACACTGAAAAAAAGACTTATTTGAACCAAAGATATTGTATACTTGGATATGGCCAAATAAATATTTCATTGTAAGAAAGATATAATGTATCTGAGCTACTTACCCGAGTCGAAATCTAAGGCATACTTTTAACCTAAATGGGCATTGAAAGCCTACATTAGACTTTCTAGGATATAATCATTGTAAAAGCTTGAAATGGACCTGCTTAGGCTCACAAAGGCTTGAATGGAGCCTACTTCGACTTATGGAGGCTGGTAAAAAATTTCTGCAATTAATCCAGCGTTTATCAGTAAATTAATGACACCTAGGAATAGAATAGGACCTAAAAAGTCTAATGTAGGTTTTCAATGCTCACTTAGGTTTAAAGTATGCCTTAGATTTCGGCCTGGGTAATTGCGTAGACAAGTGATTTATTTGTGGTAAATGATCCAACTGTTGCAAATATATGTTCGCTCATTTGCTTCAAATTTATGTCAAGTATCGTAAAATTTTCCGTTATTTGTCACAAATTTAATATCTTTACCACAAATATATCATTTAATAACCACAAATAAATGATATAATTCAGTCATACTATGAAATTATTTGAATCAACTGTCATATTTAGTTGTACCAAACATATTTATGTGTAATTAAGAGATATTAAAAAAAAATCGACAAATAAATTTATTTATTTGGGATAAATATTTTTTTTTTCAGTATAGGGATTTTTTTTCTATTATTTAAAAAAAAAAGCAATAAATTTTTCATGATGTAACTAAAAAAATGATTTTTTTTTCAGTTCTCTATAACCTTTGATGTTATAATTTTTCATTTCTTGATGAAGGAAAAAAATTTATATTTATTGAAAATATCATAATAATTTATTCGAGTTATTTTATAATTAACTTTGACTTGATTATAAGAGAATTTAATAATAAAATGTTTTCATAATTTCAATAAAATAACTATACTATCGTTTATAATGAAAATATGCATAGCTTCATTCAATTTCTATTTTCACCCTTTATTCAACTATATATTGTTAATTAATAATTGCAATAAACGTAACAAAGCTAGACTGAGTTCATGTTAACTTATCATGATTTCATCTTTCGAGAATTAGAACATGTTTTCGTAAGTAATTAACACAAATTAAAAATACTTGATTGTCACTAGTGTTGAATTGACAGCCAGACAAATCGATATAGGGAAAGTGGGGGCAAAATGGGCCCCCCAAAATTTTTAACATGAGAAGTGTCGGGAGGTGGGATAAAATGGGCTGCCCAAACGTTAAAAACCTACGAATATTTTTGAGCCAAACGGGTTCCGAAAAATTTTTTTAACAAAAATGATTAAAGAATTAAGATAAGAAGCAAACTAGGTCACGAGTTCAACAGCATTACTAATTATAACTTTTTTTAAAAACAATTTATTCTATATAAAAAAAATAATTAAAATTAACACCAAAATCTCAGCAGAAAGAAAAAAAAAAAAGTGAAACAAGCTAAAAAACTCGCATTATAAAAAGTTTTTGAGGGGGGTCCATTTTGCCCCACGTTACAAATTTTTTTTTTTTAATGGACAGAACAAATTGATACCAAAAACTCAGCAGAAGAAAAAAAAAGTGAAACAAGCTTAAAAACTCACATTATAACAATTTTTTGAGGGGGCCCATTTTGCCCCACATTTTAATTTTTAATTTTTTGATGAACAGAACAAATTAAGGTCAAATACTTGGCAAGGGAGTAAAAAAAAGTAGAACACATAAAAAAAACCGAGAATTTGAATCTTTTTTTCTTAAGGGGCCCATTTTGCCCCACCTTCCCCTAAATTTAACAAATTTGCGAATTGTAAATTTATATAAAATATTATCTATAAAAATTTCGCATTGTTTATACTTTACTATATATATTTATATATGAAAATTACAAAATTAATTTTAGTCATAACTCGAGTCGATGTAATATAAAAATAAATGTTGTTACAGCAGGAGTATTAAAAGAGCTTTACATATTTTTCATTCCACTGAACGTTTAGTCTCTAGTGATTATTGGATCAAATAAATAATGAAAGAAAAAAAAGTATGGATAATAAAAGTTGTGTACTATAAATATTATGATAGATCTATATATTCATGTTTATAGATCCGCTTCATTGAAAAATTTCATAACGCCACAAGAACTTACAAAGCTCTCAGTCTTCCGAACAATTTCATCGCGATTTCAGCCATATCTACTATTTTTTTTCCACTCAATTGTCACGATGAAAGTATAAACTTTAATTCTTTATTTTTACTTTACTTGTTTTATTCCTTTTAACAGTATATCCATGTAAACTAATAAAATTTTGTTTTTTTAATCTACTAAAATATCTCATGCAAGTTTAATATCTTGGTCAATGGCCAATTTTTATTCTATATCTAATTTTTTCATTTTTTACTCAATCAAATTAGTAATAAAAAAAGTCCTCACATGTGAGTTTACTCAAACCTAGCGTGTCCATTTTCATTATTAAATTTATTTTTTTTTTAACTTGTTATAAATTAACTTTTTGTCACTAATGAAAATTCATTGTAATCTATATTTTAACTAAAATATAAAGAAAAAATTATATGTTCATTAAAATTTTCATTTACTTTCAGTGTTCAAATTTTGTAATTTATCTGCACATTCAAAAATTTTTGAAATTACGTATCATCGCGTTCTTATTCATTTTTAGTTTCCCGTCTGATTGATAAAAAGAAAATGATACTGAAGTTAGCCAATATCTAATAAGTTTTGGATTTTTGGAAAACGATGAATTATTAAAAAAAAAATATTTTGAAAAATTGCACTTGTAGTTTTTTCAATTTTCTACATGTGCATATTTTTAGTTTTTTTAACTTCCCGCTAAGAAAATTGCAAATTTTCAAAAATTCGGGAAGTTATTGGTTTCAGTCCGATTTGTGAAAATCGAAATTCCAACAGATGTCGACGTTTTGAGGTCCTAGAAAGCTATTTTCACTAATTTCACGATGATGTCCGAGTGTACGTAGGGGAAGTGGGGGCAAAATGGGCCCCTTAAGAAAAAAAGATTCAAATTCTCGGTTTTTTTCACGTGTTCTACTTTTTTTTACTCCCTTGCCAAGTATTTGACCTTAATTTGTTCTGTCCGTTAAAAAAAAAAAAATGAAAATGTGGGGCAAAATGGGCCCCCCTCAAAAAATTTTCATAATGTGAATTTTTCAGCTTGTTTCACTTTTTTTTTCCTTCTGCTTAGTTTTTGGTATTAATTTGTTCTGCCCATTATAAAAAAAAATATTAAAAATGTGGGGCAAAATGGGCCCCCTCAAAAAATTTTTATAGTGTAAGTTTTTCAGCTTGTTTCACTTTTTTTTTCTTCTGCTGAGATTTTGGTGTTAATTTGCTGTGTCTATCAAAATTAAAAAATCCTGAAAAGTTGGGTAAAACGAGCCCCCAACAAAATGTATGTTTCTCGCTTGTTTTATGTTTTGAAACTTTTTGCTATGTATTTAGCATAAAAACGAGTTGATAGTGAAGATTTGGACCTTAAAATAACTTAATTCAAAGTTTTTAATCACTCGTTGTAATAACTACTAATTTCATTACTTGATTACTTATATTTTTATCATTTTTGTTGACATAGAATAAATTATTTTTGAAAAAAATTATAGTTAGTAATGCTGTTGAACTCGTGACCTAGTTTGCCCCTTATCATAATTCTTTAATCATTTTTGTTAAAAAATTTTAGGAACCCGTTTGGCTAAAAAATATTCGTAAGTTTTCAAAGTCTGGGCAGCCCATTTGATCCCCCCTTCCCCCCGACACTTTTCATGTTAAAAATTTTGGGGGAACTATTTAGCCTCAATGGCCCATTTTACCTCAATGACCCATTTTGCCTCAATGTCTCATTTTGTCCCTGTCCCCCACCCCAAACACTTTATATGTAAAAAAAATTTGGGGGACCATTTAGCCTCAATGGCCCATTTTGCCCCAGTGGCCCATTTTGTCTCAGTGGCCCATTTTGCCTCAGTGACCCATTTTGCTCCTCTCTCGCCCCAAACACTTTTTATGTTAAAAATTTTGGGGGGCCCATTTTGCCCCCAAATATTTCGAGGCATCCAAAATTTTAGGGGGCCCATTTTGCCCCCAGGGGCCCATTTTGCCCCCACTTCCCCTATGTATGTATGTACGTACGTACGTACGTATGTAAATATCTATAACTTTCGAACGGATCAACCGATTTTGATCGTCAAGGTGTCATTCGACGCAGTTTTTTAATATCTTGAAGCTGAAAAAAATTGAGCTTGATCAGCAGGGCTCGTTCGGAGATATTCCAAAAATAAACTTTTTTCAAAAATGTTTTTTTTGGATAACTTTTTACGGGCTCGATGGATTAATTTCATAATGGACTGGGCTCTGGAGATTTATAAGCCGCGTCGAATGCCACCTCAAACATCAAAATCGGTTAATTCTTTCAAGAGAAACCGTTGTCGAAAGAATTAAAAAAAAAAATTTTTTTAGTATTTTGAAAATTTCTCAAAAATGACTCGATGAATCAATTTCAAAATTTAATCAGTTATAGAACTCAATAAAACGCGTCAACTGCCACCTTAAACGTCTCAATCGGTTTATTCGTTCGAGAGATATCGTTGTAGAAAAAATTGTAAAAAACGTTATTTTTTGAAAACAAAAGCATACAAAAGTATTTTCGAGCTCGAAGAGCTCGAAAATGTATCTTTTACAGTTTTTCGAGCTCAAGGAGCTTGAAATACGCGGGAAGTTTTGGGGCTGGCCCGCAGGGTCAACCGACAGACCGATTTTTTTTTAATTAAGTTGTCGAAAAAAAAATCAAAAAATTTTAAACTGGCGGCTAACTTCAGGATCATAAAAAAAACGTCATTTTTTTCTGTAATTTATTTTAAACTTTTTATGCCTCTCGTTATTTAGATCAGGGACATACTTTAATAGTTTACGAGTTTTTTTTTAATTAGTCATCAAAAATATATTATATAAATTCGTCTTACATAAATTTAAATTTAAAAAAAATCCCAACAAACTATAAAAATTTATTTATACAAAAATTAGAACTTCCTGGGACTTGGATAAAAAATAATTTTAGTTATACGACAGACCAGCGATCGTATGAATGTTCTCCGACGGGCACGCTGTCGAATTGATAGTTATTAATTAAAATATACAGTTTTCAAATTTCTAATAATCGCTAGTGCTAAAAATAAGTTTTCTGAAGTTAATTATTATTAGATAGTTAGCGCCTAGTTTAATATCCTACGAACTTTATAGGGTTAAGTTGTATGAGTAATTTTAAAGATCGTATTCCTCATTTATTAGTAAACTTAGGGATGAAATTACCACATAATACTTAAGTAAATCCATTAAAATTTCACGCCTAAAAGCTTTTTGAATAAGGCTACTAAATTTTGATCTTCTCTCAACATATCTGTGTACTTAACGTTTTTCAGGGGTATTACAAAATTTATTCCATGGAAAATTAAAACCAGGTAATTTATAAATTATGTATCTCGTTAAATCAGCTTCCAATGCAACACTTCAGCTGTATACTAATATGAATACTTTATTTTTTCAACAATCTATAAACTATAAATACTCAAATTTTATTTATCAATATCGATATCTTTATCGCTGTTCCACTTACACGAGTAGAAAATATATTTATAAAGTTTGATATTTAAATTCATATAAAATCCTATCTCGTTAAAATACGCGGCTTCTAATTAAAAGCAAATTAATTTTCATACTAAGTTAGATAATAAATTATTTCAGAGTATCAGTGCTCACTGCTAGCGGATTTCATTTTATCCTTTCTATTGAGATAAATACGACTTACGCATACATTTAAGGCTGGAATTTATCTTTGAATATTCTACTCAACAAATAATTGCGATAATTCCTCTCAGTGCGCTCTGTATAAATGGAATTTTTCATAAGTAAGTGTTCCAATTTAAAAGATCAAATGTTCAAAAACTGTTGAACGATTAAATAAAATACTAACATATCAGCCAATTGCTTTTTTATAAACGCATATCATTTTTTTTATATCCGTTAGCTAAAGTCTATGAGTAGAGAAGAGAAGTCTTTTGAAATAAACGTTGGATGCAATAGAGTAAAAGTTTAAAATCGACGTAGTTTGGATATACTACCACACTAAAATATAAAATAAAAATAAAAAAAAAGTTTTATAAAAAGTATCGTTTAAGTTTTCATTATAACTTGACTCCATTATCTTCAATTTTAATTCTTATGACGCGTAAAAACGAAAACTCTGGTTGCAGTTTTCGAGTAGTAATAAAAAAAGCTTTTTGACCAATCTTATTATACTTTTTTGTAAACTTTTTTCTAGTTTTTTGTCTTTTATTTTATATTTTTATCTTCTGTTGTATTAAGTTTAAGTATCAATGAGTACTTTTACCATTCGACTATTCGAGTTTCCAGTAGCAACGGAACAATTGAAGAAAAGTTTTAGTGAACACGATTCGCAGCCTCGCATAAAGGATCGAGATCTTCGTTTTAAAGTTCCATTGTGACTTTCCGTACCGCGTGCTACTTCTATTCCTTTTCCTTTTCCTTTTCCTTTATATTAACAGTTTTTATTTTTATTTTAGGATTTTTTTTATTTTTTATCAGAAGAATGCACAGGTCCCGTAGAGGAAGAAATGGATGTAAGGTCTAATGTGTGAGATACGTTAAAAAAATAACTGACTGTGTATGAGTGTAGTCTATGAAGTAAAGAGGATGTTAAAGTTTAAGTTTAAGCTGAAATGTTATTTAGTTAATGGAAAAGTTGCAAGTGAATCTTTTCGTTTGTACTTTTTAGTTTAAAAAAAATAACAAGTTGTAAATGGAATAAAATAATAGGGTTTTCACCCTATATATAATTCCTTGGACAAAATAAAATTAATAAGGGAATGCTGACATGTATAATGCATTGAACTTAATATTTGTTTTGAAACCGTTTTTTTTTTTAAAGAAAAATGAATGTCGAACGGCTATTGTATAAATATTTAACGGCGTTAATTATTTAAGAAGATGGAAACAAAATAATAAATAAGTAATTTTTGAAAGTGAGAAACTATCTTTGATGATTTGTGGATACATGTCACGCCGGGATGAAAATTGATATTTGATCTATCGAGGGAACATATGGCAGCGTAACATCTGTAAGCGTTCGTTGATTTAGTGTTTTAAGTAATAGTTTTCTAAACTATTGAATTAATAAATCTATTTCTAAACAGTAATTATTTTTTAGTGTACACCCACTGAAAAAGTACAAAGGAAAGTAGTAACATCTGACTGTAAAAATGAAAAATTATTTTTTTATAAGCATCCGAATGTTATTTAATAATAATTCATTGATTTTAGTATTTTAATCTTTGAAAATTTAATTGATATCAGAACAGGCGAGAATATACAAATTTTTGAAAATTCATTTTTTATTTTGGGATGAAAATTTTCATGTTTCGATGTCTATTGAATATGTCAGCAAAATTTATCAGTTTTAAGATCATATATTTTTTCAAGTTTGATAGTAAAAATTTAGAGATAATATGAACCTGCCGAAAAATAATTTTTTTTTGTTTCTCGAATAGAAAATTATAACTTGATAGAAAAATTAATTCAATTTGAATTTTTTTAAAATTCAAATTTTTTTAGTCATATTCGTGGTTGATTGCTCCTATGAAACTAGAATATTGAGTTTTTAGTGCAATAAAATTACAATACTGTCCAGAGCATCACGGAGGTTAAAAACAACGGGATACAAGCCAGCCGAAGGGTCAGCGATTGTTACATTTTTTCGATGCTTCTAATAATTGAAATCATATTAACAAGCTTTTATTTTTCAGTAAGCCCGACATCAAAGCAAAATACTATTTCAAAAACTAAGTGAAAAATTCACTAAAATAGAGCACAAAAGGCCAATATGTGTATTATAAAAAATGAGTTTTTTTTTTTTTACGTTTTCTCAAATTTGATACTCTGTCACAAAACCACTTTTTCAGTAAATTTTTTCATGCATATACATTTAGCTATAAAATTTCGATTATCATCTGATGGAAAAATATTTTTTTTCCGTTTCGAAAATAATACAATTTAAATTAATGATTCAATATAAATGTAATGCAGGGAATTGCGAGATGATGTGAATCACACAGAAAACTGCAATTACTCTACAATCAGAGGTAAATAAAAAATATTTTACTAATTCCAATGAACTATGTAATATTAAACTTCCTGGTACGCCTGTTTCTGGTTAATTCAATCCCAACACGAGTTGTAATACTATTCCCGCATAAAACATAATTACGCGCATATAATAGCATCAGCAAAAAATTTATATAAATAATTAAGAAACAAAATTTAAAATTAGCTTCAACATATTATTGACATTAAAACTCGTTCAGCGAAATCACATGTGGATCGGTAAATCCTTTAGTAAGTATTAAGTCGAACTACAGCTAAGGAGGATGAGGTTAATAAGGATAAGTAAATGCAAGTGGTATATAATATATGACGCAGTTGCTGAGCTTTTCATAAATATAGGAGGAGCGCGAATAGAGCGGAATCGTTTCCCCGAATACGTATAGATGCATTTAGCAGAAGAGGCGTCAATCTTATATACACTGGGGAGGATGTACTGAGAGTTAGTGTGTGCGGCAAAGACGATGACTACGAGCAAGAGGAAGATGAGAAAGAGGAAAAGGGGAAGGGCGAAGGGACAAGGGTGGCAGAACAGAGTAGAGAGGACGAGCGTGACAGCCGCTGGAAAACGACGATCGCGAAGGTAGATATAAAGAGGTGGAGGGATAAAGAGAGGAAGGATGAGCAAGTGAGAGAATTGAGAATGAACGGATAAGTCTTAGCTTAGTTGCTTGGTTGGCTGGTTGGTTGCTTGTATAGATGAGTACGAAAGAGAACGAGAGGCCTTTAAGGCCGAGAGAGAGAAAGAGATAGATAAAGGAAAGGATACGATGGGTATGCACGATGCACGTAGTGAGATAACTGGTTTCGCGGAGCCTGCTATCATGGCACTCTAATTACCAGCCATTACACTCTCAGTGAACGAACGAACCCTCGCTGAATTGTTGCGCCCTCTGTGCTTGTACTAATATATATGTATATAGATGTATAGAAACTACAACATGCAGAACCACAGCCACCGCGACCGCAACTCTAAATGTGAAATTAATATACTCGCTGCAGACACTTAACTCACTGATATCCTATGTCTTTTATTTTATTTTTTCATTAATTTTATGTATATTTTTACTCATCAATCATCGGAATTATTTTATTTTGAAATAATTAAAATTTTTATAACCATGTCATTGGTTTTTGAAAAAAAAAATCGGTCTGTCAGTTGACCCTGAGGGCTAGTCACAAAACTTCCCGCTGTTTTCGAGCTACTTGAGCTCGAAAATACTTTTGTATGCCTTTGTTTTCGAAAAATAACGTTTTTTACCATTTTTTCTACAACGATATCTCGAACGAATCCACCGATTGAGACGTTTGAGGTGGCATTCAACGCGGCTTACAAAGTTTTAGAGCTGATTTGATCTTGGAATCAATCCATCGAGCGAATTAAGTTATTCAAAAAACACATTTTTGAAAAAATTTTATTTTGAAATATCTCCGAACGTACTTTACCGATTAAGCTCAAATTTTTAGTGCTTATATATATATTATGACACCTCGACGATCAAAATCGGTTGATCCGTTCAAAAGTTACAGAATATTTACATACATACGTACATACATTCAGACATCATCTTGAATTTAGTCAAAATAGCTTCCTAGAACTTCAAAACGTCGACATCTATTGGAATTTCGATTTTCGCAAATCGGGGTGAAAACAATAACTTCCTGAAATTTTGAAACTCATCGATTTTCTAAGCGGGAAGTTAAAAAAAAAAATATAAGAAAAATGTTTTTGATGAAAATGGATTTTTTGGGTTAATCGAAGTAATTCATTTAATATAAATGAAAATTTTTATTCATTTTTATTTTTATAACATTCTCTCTAAAAATGAATTATTGAAATTTACTGCGAATCAGTGGACAGTCACTATTTGTTCAGCTATAAGTATACCTGTTATTAGCTTATAGCTGTTTTTCAGTGCATATTCACTAATTCGTAGTTAATGTCACTACTTAATTTTTATAAAGTTGTAAGTTTGCTTTTATGAAGTGGTCTTTACTGGTAAGATTCCAAAATGTTGTTAATATTACAACAGACATTGTTTTGTAAATCACATTTTACATCGTATCTGTAAGATGCGAAAAAAATGTTTTTAATAAAATAATTCGTTGCTTATAAACAAGTTTATATTTTTTCAATTTACCTTATAGGTGGAATTACTTCAGAATTGTGATTAAATATTTTTTCATTGAGACATTGAGAAGCGGGAACACAGAAACAATGCTCAGTTGTAATCATCTCACACATACTAATTCCAGCAAAAATTAATAACAGCAATAATTTGAATAACTCCATTTTTTTTATTCGCAAACGAATAATTTGAGTGTTAGTGCTGACAAAAATTTCTACACTATATGTAACGACTGCTTCGATATTATATCAAACGACACAGAAAGCAATAAAAAAATCATTAGCTCGTGTCCCATTATCAAGTCTTTTTGTAGATCAATGTGGAAATTTTTTGTGATAATTGCTTTGTTTTTTTACTTTGTCAGTAATATTTAAAAATAGTTCTGAGTATGATAACTTTTGTACCCGATTCCAAGTATTTTTTTACAACTATAGAATTGCATAAAGAATTAGAAATAATTGTGATAAATTTAAAACTAAAAGAGCGTAATTTATATGAATAGATGCAATAATTTTCAGAGCACGTGAATAAAAATTACAGAATTAATTAACTGATTAAGGGAGTACGACACATTCTGCAGTATCTTAATGGAATGTACTGGCAAGAGTAAAGTAATGATATTAGTAGTATTAGGTACCAACCGTCTGACTTTATCTCAGTACACAAATAATCGTTTACATTCCGCGAACGAACGTTTAGCAAACGCACTCGATTACGCCAGGTGGATAACTGTCGACGAGAATCAAGTATAATTAGTATTTGCAATTGGCTATCGTACTGCATACATTTATGCATACTTATATACACATTACATGTGAGCATAGAGATTCAGTACGCATCAGGATAGCGGAATTGATCTTGTGTGACGCGATGGATAAACAGAAAAGAGCCGCAAGTGTACAACCAAACTCATGTATTAGTAAATAGTTTAGTTACACTGGAATACATATATGTATATTTGTATGTATATTAGTATGTGCTGACTTATTCGCCTCGAGAGATCTAAATGTGTGCGCTTGCGGATCATGATCCCATGAGATTGGCAGGTAAATGCATAAGAATGTGCCGTTAATTGTATCGGAAAGCCAATTGGTTATTTAATTGGTTAGCTCAGTGAGCATGAATTAACTTTTGCCGAGACAAAGACAACTAGAGAGAAAGTTATGTAGGATAGAGGAGTTTAAAGTGTGTGCATACACCCACGTGTGCATGCGCTTGATTATTGCATATGTTAATAAAGAATTGAATACAATACTCTTTGCCTTTAGGTTTTTACTTTCACATTTAGTACCGAGTATAGAATAGACGACTATCATATATATGTATATATAATAATTTAATGCTGCATTAAATATATCGAGGGTGTATGTGCATATAAAGATCGACAATGATCATCAAGTTTAAATAATCCAGCTGCTGTGTAATATCGATCTCATTTATATCCTTCTCTCGTTTTCCCAATCGGTAATCGATCTATTTATCCGGCTGCTACTGCTGGTATCTTTTAGTCGACGTCTTGTCGTAAAAAAATCTCGAGGATTGTGCAGACATGTTACACTCTTGAGTATTACGATATCGTGTATATATACTTGTGTTTATTTATTTTATAGGCTGTTGTATACATGTTTATTTTATTTACTTGTTTTTTCTTTTTTTATTGCCATTTTTAAGCTGTAAAATTGTACGCACGGAGCGAGACGAGGACTAATACGCGGTAGCTGTTTACTGCTGAGACCAGAGACGTCGATATGCGGAACTCAATATTACTTTAGAGAGTATTAATGCGTTGTACAGAATTAGATGATTCAGAGTTTATGTACGTGCATTTGCGAAACGATCCGACGTCAATCTAACCATTAGAAAGGTCGTTAATAATGTTTAGTCCTCGGCAAATCATCAGTCGACAATTTAACCATGACAATTAGACAGCGGAATCCTAGTTCAATATATGTGTATGTTTATGTCTTTGATCTACGTATATATGTGTAAATATATGATGTTAATATATAAGTATGTGTAAGCATTGTTAATATATGGTTACTATTATGTGTATTTATGCGTAGTATTATGAGATTAAGTGTCGACAAATTACTAAAGATATCGTTCATTCATTTATTTTATTACTGAGTAATTTTTTAAGATAGTTAAATTCAATGTTCGCGAATGAAAATTTAACCAAAAACTTGGTGCGTGTTTTTTAAATATAATTGTTAAAGTAAATTATCTTGTTTTACCAAAATGTAAAATGAATTATTGAGATTTTGTCTCCGCTGTTTCATAAAAAAAATGTACCTGAAGATCGAAACGTTTTTGCGTAACGAAAATGAAAAAAATTTATGTAATTTGACTTTAAAGGTGACCTAAGGGGTAGTTGGAGGTGGCCAGCAATTTTCAGCTGACGTGCGAAACTTTTCAGAAATCGAGATCCAGTAGATTTTTTACTTTTCAGTTCGTTTCGAGAAAAACGTTCCGATTTTCAGGTACATAAAAAAAATGGTTTTATCGGATAGAGTAGAGTTCTTTCAAAAAATGGTGAAAAAAGTTTAGTAATTTATTTTTTAATTATGAGATCAATGAAAATGAAAATTTAAATGAATTAATGAAAGTTAAATATCGATTTTCGATACTGAAAAATATTGGACAATTTTTTTTACATGATGAATTCTAGATTCCGGAATCTCCAATAAATGTAAAGAAAGACCTTTAAATAAATTTGATTTTATATAAATTTGAATGTGCCATTTATTGTAAAAGTTCAAATTCAATTTTTTACTCGTCTGTTTGTTACAAAAATTACTGTAAAATTTTTTTCAACATAAAAAAAAAGTGATAGTGACCTCAGTCTGATCCGTATCCCTGAGCATGATTTTTAAAATACTTTAAGAGGATTGAAAATAATTACACATTTATACATATATAAATACTAATAATATAAAATTTCATCGTCTCGATAATACGTTATAAATATATTACATCGGATTGTATAGAACCTATCAAAGTATCAAAGCGAATCATGAGATATCAATTACGGAAATTGAAAAACTCGTTCATTCGAAATTTTTCAAACAATCTTTCCAATTTATATAATCTATTTATCGTTTTTTCCATTCCTATTACATTGATTATTATTATTATTATTATTATTATATTTATTTATATTTGTATTTATTGAAACAGAAAGTTTTATTGGATTATTTGATCGGTTGTGCACAAGTGTCGCAATATGTCGATTGCAAAGTATATTGTATACCAACAGAATAGAAGGACACCGATGAGAGGTTATAACTGAAGAGAACTAAGCGTTCGACATTTGATAGGAGAATGCCTGTCAATAGATTATATTATACCGAATGTACACTGCAGACATACATGGTCACAATTGACTGGAGATTCTATTAATATTAACGTTCCACTTTGGCCTTATACGCCGAAGAGAATAATTGTTTAAGTGTAATTGCTGAGAGCTGAGATCCAACAGCCAACAACCGAGAACCGCTCAATGTAGTTTAATGTGATTAAAGTCATTAACCTACTGACTATCATGCAAGATGCACTACTATATTTATATGTATATGTATTTACATACAAGGAGTTTAAAACAGCAGTATTTGCATTATTAATTTGTTAAGTATAATTCAATGGATCGTTCGATTGATCGGACAAACAACAAACTTTGAATAGAGGTAGTCCAAATATGATTAGTTGATTAGTCCAACTAGACCAATGTTCATTTGTACGGCTCGGTATGATGTTGATATTAATAGCAATATCAGGCAAACCAAATTGATTTTCCGCAGTCGGTGCATAACGCGGTATGCCTGGTGTGCCACGTGGTTGCACTCTACTCTCTGTTGTGTTGCAACCACGACCTCAACAAAATATACATTTAGTCAATCTACCTTTATATAAATATATATATGTATATTGAGAGAATAGACGATTGGCATGCGCCTACACGCTTTATAATAGCGAACAATTTACCGATCGCACAAAAGTCTGATTGTAGTTAGCCGCTATCTGATCCGCAACGTCGCTCGCTATATCCAATGGAAGAACTCAACCAACTAGGGAGTACGAGTTGAGCCCAACCACTGGGAGTGCCTCCGTGTGATGCCGTGAGGCCGCCTGCATGGGAAAATAACGCACTTCTATATCTTATGTATGTACTATACCCTGGTACACCAACCGAGTCATTGCTCTGGTGTGTTTACGCGTTCGGATACTTAATACGGTGAGATTTTTAAGAGATTATAAAGTATCTAGGAAATCCGATTACAAGATGTATAGTATTGTATATAAATTTTTTATCTCAAAGCAATTTTACCTATCGCGTGAATGTTTGAGGCTTGAATTTCACAATTTATTTATTATATATTTTACCTTTTATTTAAAAGTGGATAATTTACTTTGTAAACTAAAAATTACTGATCAATTGAATCAGATAATTTTATTTTTATTTATTTTTAAAATCGAAATTAGATATAATTATTTATTTATTGGTTTATTAAAAATGTATCAAAGTTCAACGTCGTGGTAAGACTTTAAGATCAAGTCTGATTAATTTGGAATTGGACATGAATTGTAAATGTGAAATGTCAGCGGAACGAATCGAATTGAAAGATCATCATTTATTTCAGATGGTAATTATTTATTGACATGGATAATTCTAAATGTGGATCTTGATAAATTGTATTAATTTATTATTACCATGATCATTTATAAATTCACATGCTTAATAGATAACGAGCTACTATTTTCGCTGTATAATTTTGTAATAATACTTTCACAATTATTTTTTGGCGATAGAAAGCAATCATTTTCATATGCAGCATGAAAATGTCATGAATGTTTTTATGGATTTTGTTTTTTTTTTTTACTTTATTTATTATAGTAAAAGACATTTTCTCTAAGAACGTATAAAGCGAGTTTAATGATATATAAATAACGATTATCTAACATATAGAGAGAAAATTTATATACATATACATATTGTGTATAGTTTATTTTATATGGAGACGCACGGGATGAAAGTTTACGATGTAACTCTCACACGCATGTCTTATAATATTATATCCGGCATATGAATATGATTTTTTAAAATTATTCATTGTTCGAATGACAATAAACAATGTCGTGATTTTCTCATAATCATAAGGTTTGTCGTTCATTAACTGTATTTTTTTTTTGGGGAGAGCGAAATAATTAAAAGCTTGTGGCTTTTCAGTCTCCGGTACAATCGATTTTTATCTATTTTAATAAAATCTGTCATCGCTTTACAATAATTTTAATAAAAAATTTTTTTCATACCGCAGAATGAGAAAGTTATTGAAAATTAATTTCATAATTTTATTTGCTGGTTTTAATTACTGTGCATACTTTCACTTTACTTGTATCCAATGAACTATCGGTATTTCTGATAAAGAAAATTTTTTTTTCGGGGAAAGATAAAAAATTTTTTCAATTCTTTAAATGTCCCACACAGTTGGAAATTTTGTGTTAAGGCGTCTTCTCACTTTGGAAATTTAAAAAAATCGATTTTTATTTTTTTTTATATTTTGAAAGTACATATCTTCAAAAATCTGATGATATGCGCTATAGCCACTGACATACTGAATCTAAAACAGTTTTATTTTTTTGTTTCAGATGACCCGTCTCGGAGATACCATCAACAAGCCGCGACCATAACATTTTTACACGAGTTTTTCGATGCTACTGTTGTATTATAATAATTGTTTAAAAAAATTAGGCGCCCAAAGTGAAAAGACGCCTTAAATTCAACACAAATCGTGTGTTGCAAACGGTCTACACAAATTTTTGTGTTAATTCAACACATTGCGTTCGTGTTGATCTTTAACACAAATTTTATGTTAAATAAAATTGAACACACAAAATCTGTTCTTTTGACAGAAAATTTGTGTACATTGAACAGAACATTTGTGTAAATATAACACATTTTTTGTGATAAAATCAACTTATAAACATAAGCACATAACCTAACCAACTCAAGTATACTGATCTAACCTTAGTAGAACTTATGTCAATTTAGCGAACAATTGAACCGGTTCAAAAAGATATGAAAGTTATCTAAATTTAATTGTAAGATGTTTATATTTTATTTAAATAAATTCTAATCCAAATTTCTCTGCAGACAATAATGCTGCTACAATGCTTTGCTTGGTTATAGTAATGAAGAATGGCGCTGGAACGTTTAGTCATGCAACACAAATTTTGTGTCAATTTTCGAATAACACAAGAAATGTCTTACATTCTAGATTTTTTAATCATTTAACATAAAAAATCTGTTAAAGTAAAATAACACAAACGGTTTGTGTTGAATTAACAGATTGCTGTGTTAAAAATCAACACAAAAAATTTAACCAAATAATTTTTGGACACAAATACACAAAATTTCTAACTGTGCATTGTACCCCAGGTATAATTTGACGATAAAAAATTTTTTTAGTAAATCTCAGAGGTGCCCTGGTCTCTACTATAAATTGCGAAAAAAAATAAAGCAAATATTGGACTTAAAGTTTCACAAAAATAATTTAAAGTATTTTATTTTTCGAAAACACGTGTAATACCTTAAGATATGTTATGTATGTTAAATTCGTATCCAGACGGTGCGAAAAGTTTCGTGCAGCTGTTACTTCTCTCTAGTGTATATATATATAAGTATACAACATACAGTGTGATATGTCGTGTGACGAATACTTTTAAATGTGCAAGGTCATACCATGACTGTACCTTTATGTACTTTTATTTCTTTACTCTCTTTCTTGGTACGTATCTTTGCGAGCCGAGTTTCTTTTCGTATTTGTTCTTTATTGCGTGGCAATGAGTGTACATATGGGGTGGGCATGTACATATATTTTTATATACATATATGTATATAGAGTGTAAGCCGAAAGGGGTTTAGTTGGCGTGAGAGTGCGGCACTCATTAACAGCGAGTGCAGAGAAGTGTGTCGGTAAATCTGTTTGAAACTCACCTGTCCATCGCTCAATTCAACGTCGCAACGTTTCATTCGATACGTATCAAAGACGGCCTCGATGAGTGACACTGGGCAGATGCCGGGAAAAAGAGCCCAGGACTTGATCGTCCAAGGATATGCTTAGTGTTTTATTTTTTCACTTTTATAAATACACGGACTGCAACTGTTACTTAAAAAGATGCTTCATTAAAAAAAAATTTTTTTTTATTTACCTGACACAAAAATATTTTCCCTTTTATTTTTTATGCTTTGACGGAATAATTAACTCTATTTTTAAAAGTTATGTATAAAAAAAAATTTTTTCAATTATCGAATTCCGTAACAGACCGACACACTCATAAACTAAAAATATCATTTCCGGTTAACTTAACACGTTAGTCTTAATTTTTTGTATCTGTACATTTTGACCGAATTACAAAAAATGAATTTCAAAAATCTATCGATTAAAAATTTCAATTTTGACACTCAACATTTCATTAAAAAAAAATTTTTATTTAAAATTAATCCCGATTTCGATTTTTCCCGCAAAAATTTTGGATTCCTGACTTTAGAAAAATTAATTTTATTTGTATTTAAAATTTAATAATCAGTTAAAGATTTAAACTTTTACCGAAAATATGAGACGAATAGATAATACTGCAGTTAGCCGACGTCTAATAATTTTTTTATTTTTTCAAAACCAATAAATTAAAGAAAAAAAAATATATTTAAAAAAATTGCACCTATAGTTTTTTAAATTTCCTACAAGTGCATATTTTTAATTTATTTTTTTTTGTTAATTAAATTGCTGAAAAAAAATTCTAAAATTGTTAATCGTCTGCTTACTTCAGAATCACGACGAATAGAGCAATGTTGTGTTCTATCACGAATAGAAAAAAAAAAAAATATATAATTCATAAATGTAAACTCTGTTTAAGGTGACAAATATTTAAATAAAATAAATTTCTTAGCCGCATATGAAAGTAACATTTGCTTTAATGCAAAATAGTGTACATGACACGCAGGCACCATTTATGGTTTATTAATGCCAGAGAAGAAAGTCTAATAAAGTATATAGATATACATGCAAGTGACCCAGAAGCCGTGAGTATGAACTGTGCAGCGAGACCCTCGAACTGAAACCTGTACCGTATTTAACCATACATACAATCATACATATATCATAGATATATACATACACAAATGTACTAGTTGGCGATTTCGCGGTCGCGGCACGAACGCGGTAACGATCACTCGTGTTATTCATCGGCGTGGAACGAACGACAAGCGAATAGCACCGAGATAAAGACTGAGTTTAGACTTGTGTTGTATACCCATTCTACTTGTCACGTCATATTCCTCATATCATGATATGTCTAAATTCCATTTAATCGATGCATATATTATTATTACTATTACTCTTACCATTGTTATTATTATAGTTATTCATATTATTAATATCTACTCAATAAAAAATACGGGGATTGAACTAAACATATTTATTAAATGGTTATTATCTGTGCCAACGGCGCTTTCATCTTTCATTTAATGTGAGAGAAAGATTTATGTGCAAGCTAAGATTAGAAATCGATTGAATGTAAATGGTGCGGGTGGGCTGTATTAGATTTAACATTTATAAAAAATACGAATACGAGTACGAGTACGAATAATAAATAAAATAAAAATAAATAGTATACGATTTTACATTGACAGTGAGTTGTATGTATAAGCAAGTAGAAATACGAAAAGTGGTAAAAAAAGAAGAAATAAAAAAAAATAAGGTAGTCTGTGATCAAAACCTCACGAGAGGTATAAAACGTGAAAACTTTTCTCGCCCCTTTTTCTCGCTATGTCATTTGAGACTTTTACTTTTAAATCATTCAACTTGATGCCCTTTACATTATTCATCCACTAAGACCGCAAGATAGCTAAGAGCTCGTATATAAGTTTCAACCAGCACACACTCTTTACTTTTATTTCACACTTGGATTTATTGTCATTTATGTTAAAGCTACCGAGTAGTTGATAAATCAATTGCCACATTTATTTTTTGTTATATACTAGTTATTTATTTATTTTTTTAAAATTAAAGTGTGCAGTGACGTTTGATGATTTTTTGTCTGATTGTTGTTCCGCGGTGAGTTGAGATGAAAAGTAGCTAAAGGCAAAAAATATGTTTTTTGCGAGCATTAGCTAATGTAAGTAAGAGCATTAAGTACATTTTATAAGTACGCTGGATTACAGTTAAGGTAGTTGAGTACAATCTTTTTTTTTTTAAACTTCTTTTTATGGCTACATACAAACGAGCGTTGTATGAGAGAGCTTTACAGAAAAATTTAATAAAAATTTCTGACATTTTGTTATTCAAAAAAAAATTTTTTTCTTTACATAGAATTTTCTAATGGATGTAATAAAATATATTAACTTAAATAATTCAAGAGATTTTAATTTAATTAAAATAATTATTTTAAGTTAAATAAATTTAAAAAGGAAATTTAAAAATTTTAGTAATTAAATAAAATGAGATGCTAAGGAAAAACTTTTGAAATTTTTTCATATTTTCAATAAGTTTTAAATACTATGATGATTTTCGGTTAACTGAATTGAAAAATATAAAAAAAAATCTGAAAAATAGTTGACCTTAAGGGAAAACCCCAAAATTTCCCGACGTCTTCGAACTAGAAACTTAGTCTAGATTTTCTATAGTTAAAATTAAAGTTCTAAAATTAAAGCGTCTGATGAAAACTCGATTTTTGAAAATCGGATCGAAACCACTAAACTTCCTTTTTTAGAAAATTTTAAATTTTTTTAGAGAAAATAACAAACTTTCCGCGGCACATAATTATAAAAAATTAAAAGTTATAAATCTCAGAGCTAATAATTCTTTTGAAATGTAAATTACGTAAGGTATTATATCGTTAGGACAATAGGACAAATTAAAAATATAGGTTGTACACGTTAAGATTTACAAAGTTAATTACGATTGCAAAAACTGACAAGAGGTGATAAATTTTTTCAGTAGTCACCCGATACGGTACGACAAAATAACTCCTTGCTCTGGTAATAAAAGTATTACCACTACCCAGAGCCCCTTAACCCCAACTCCAAGTATTACAACGCAGTCGACTGATTCTTTGGCGGGACAATAAAACGAGAGTGAGCTCATAAGTTTGTCGGGTTTGATAAAGGTCTACGACTACGGCTATAAATAAAAGTGTAATAGGCATGTTGCCATACACGCTTATATTCTTAAAATAATAATATTATAATATGTAATTTTGTTCGGTGGTCGTGTGGCCGGTCTTCGGGCCAAAGCATTCGGAGGTGCTCACATTGCGTGTTGCTCGTTTAAAACCGCTGCAAGTAGGTCAACATTTATATTAGCTCTAACCAATTTTTAAAGCACCACCCTCGCTATTATTTATCCCACCCTGTGGTTATTTCAATAACGACTCCAACATTTTCCATATATACATGTTTTGTCCCGTCCTCTCGCTCGCCAGAGTTACTCTGCTCGGGTATCTCTATTTACCTCGTCATTTCAATCTACTGCTGACGATTTGTGGATTATCGTTACATTTGTTTCCATTCGGTAGAATGCATTTCGCGGTTATAATGCCCAGCGGTCCATCAAAAATATTCATTTCTCGTTAAAATATTTGCTTCATATATATCTATATACCATTACCACTCGCACTGCTGTGGTAATAACATAAAGTTAAATTATTTCGCTACTATAAATACCATTTTTTTATATTTTTTCCCGTCTACTTTTAAAAATGGTTTTTATAGCAATCAGTTATTTAAAATAAAATGTTTATTAATTAAATTTACTTTTTATTTACGGCCGTGTTAAAATAAAATCTACCAACAGGTAATTTAATTATTTACATTTTATAATGGATTTTTTTTTTTCGATTAAATGTAAAGATTTATTTTCGCTTCGGGAGGGTTTTTAATTTTTTATAGTATTATTAATTATAAAGCATATATATTGATGACTGAATACACAATCTATATAAATATTTGGATGAATTTTAATTTTATAATTTTTGTTGATAAAAAAATTAATTTATGATGTCTTTATGTTATCAGGTAAATAAAATAATTTTATTTATATTTTGTTGAGGATAAAATTTATATAAATAGAATCAGAGTATGAAATGGCAGTATTTATTTAAATGCGATTCGAGAAAACATAACATTCTAAATTACAATTAGCAACAGGGTCGCTATTGTGACGATGACTTTCTCTTTAGTTTGAATTTATATCGGCTAGATTTCTACACATACCTCTTTATGTACAATTTAAAAATTGTTTGTGACTTAGAAGTAGATCCGAGTACACGCAATGCAAAATATGGCCGCCTACGCTCGGATATTTCCACTGTAAGTTTGTATATAAATTCAAATGATGTATGCATACCACACTGCTTTGTTTTTTAATATATTTTTAATTTAAAATTATTTATGGACGATATTAAGGTGATAAATTAACCCGAGGACTGATTTCTTATCTGATGTGTTGAAATAATGCCTCGTTTTCAAATTTAGCTTTTATATTTTTAGATCGACTTTAAGGGAAAAATTAAACCCGATTGGATTGCGAGTCATTAAGAAGATTATCGTCCTCGTTTAGAGATTGAGGGGAGGGGAAGAGGGTGACCGATGAACTAGAAGAGATCCGTGGAGCGTAAAAAACGGAAAGAGAGCAGAGGGACCGAGGGTAAGTCCCGGTAAAATCAGAGACCTCGCGTTGTAAAGAAGAAAGTCACGATATACTCGTATTAAGGAAGAATCATGAGCAAGAGCTATTCGTAGTACTCGTTAACATTATCTTGCACGGTACAGTGCGTGCTGGAGACCATCTCGAAAGCCCGGAATGCCCTAACGAATTTCCTGTCCCAGGAAGCTCAACCGTAAATCACTCGGAAGTAGCTGCACCGTAAGTCCGTACCACTTCCTACAGCTAACTCCTTTTTTAACAACCACCTTAACCACCTACATCGTGTTTTAAGTACGCTCAAGTATCAAGGTCTCACCTCAAACTATTTATTTGTAAATTATTTATCACTGACCGATATTCATTTTACTTCTTCATTACCGAGCAACTATTTAGGACAGACCCAAACGGAGGTAAATAATTTTCAAGTAAATAATTTGCTATGTGATTTATTTTTCTCTATTTCAAATGAATCTATTACGTATTAAAACCATTTTAATTTTTGAAAAATTTCAGAGCATGACCAGATGCCTTAGAAAATTTTTTTAAGAAATTTTTTTTTTTATTTTAATTACTATGAAAAATATAAATACTTTTACTGCTCTGATATGTAATGACTCGATAATAATTTACTGATATTCTTAAATCGAAAATTCCTATTTTTCGGGAGAGATAAAATTTTTTTTTAGATTTTAGTCAGTTGAGAAAAAAACTCTGACAAAGTAGTTTTTTAAAATTATTTAAAAAATAAATTATATATAAAAATTTTTGAATATTTCGGATGACCATACTGCCCCACTTCTCCTCTATTTCCTCATTTCTCACCTCATAACTTTATTATTCCTATGCATTGATTTTTTTTTTTAAATTTCAAAGCTTTGTATTAATGAAAAATGAAATTAGTGTAAACAGAGAAGATGAGTAGCAAAAGAAATATATATTTTATTCGGAAATATGAATTCATCTCTTTTAAAAATTAATGTTTGAATAGGATGCTATAGCGAATCGAAATGGGAATAAAGTGAAAAAATTCTTGCGCTGAATGAAATGAATCAGTCTGTTTAAATATTTGTCTACCGATGTTTATTTATCGATAAAAATTAATGAAAATTATAATCTCTCAGTAAGTGATTTTTATTTAATTTTCAATGCAATTTATGTTTGCTTTTAAATTAATTTGTTGCAAAATTATTGAGATACCAAGTAAGGGGATTTGACAATCGTGATAAATGGTAATTGTATTGAGTTATTAATGTGGGTGGATAATATATGAGTTTTTATGTATGACAAATAATAGTTATTATATAAATATATGAATTTATTTAAAGTCATGCTTATATTACTACACTGTAAAAACAAATCGGGGTAAGTCTAGGCGGTGTATTAGGTGTTAAAATTTTCGGTGTTAAAATATTTTACTTTGTCAATATTTTTACTTACTCGACAATAATAATTATTTAAATAGTGGAAGGGGGTGGGGGCAAAACGGGGTACTTAAGGAAATACTAAGTTTTCGAGGACACAAATACGCCAAATCTTTTTGTTTTTAATGGCATTAAAAGTAAATAAAAAAATTTCAGTTGCCGTTAAAACAAAAAAATTTTCACTTTTGTGGAAAAAATGGGTTACTCCTTAAAAAAAGTGAAAAAAAAATTCTGCATTTAAATAAATCTGATTAAATAAAATTTTTTTTAAGTAATTTACATAAAGAAAAATTACATTTTAGACAATTATTGAATGCAAAGGAAGAAAATAATTTTTTATTGGTTTTTATAATAAAACAAAAGCCATTAACATTTTTCGACTGACTCGATTTTTGATAAAGCTTAACAGAAAATATTCAAAATAATGCTCAGTTATATTTTCAAAAGTGATTTTGGAATGTTTGAAAAACATTTAAAAAATTAAATTTTTTTTTTTATAAAATTTTGGAAGTACTTCGTTTTGCCCCCTTCCCCTAAATACACAGGAAAATTTGAATTTTCTCCAAATAATGTTCACTAAATTTTTAAATTTTTTTTATGTGCAAAAACATCTTTCTTCTAATTTTATACGTGGATTTTTTTTTACACCGATTTAATACTGCCTAGACCGGTGTTATTTTAACACCGCTCTTTTTACAGCGTAGTTATTATATAAACATATATGAATTTATTTAAAGTCATGCTTATATTACTAATGATACATGGGTTTTACGTGTTTAAGTATCTGAGAATCCAGTGTTGTGGTATAAAAAGAAAATAGTAGTAGTCGGATGACATGCCGTGAAAATAAGCTCGTCGTAAAAATTTTGAGGACGTTGAGAAATAGGTGTTGCATGAATTGTATATTGCATGTTGTTCGCTGGGTTCTAATGTTAAGCCTCGTGAATTTTTCATTTTCTCGAGTAAGTTACAAGGCCTTTTAAAAATCTGTCTGCTTACTGGCTCCTCGGTTCGCCTTTTCTTTTAATGATAGCAGTAGTAGGTGGAACGATTGTTTGAGACTGTGATTATAGCTGTCGTCAGATTCATTATGGATAGTGCTCGTTTCTTTTTTGAGGTGTACCCTTTTATATTCAGTTCTTATACATGTATAGATATATCACATAGTACATGAACTTGTTTACTGTCATTTTTCATTTTCTCAGCTATCAATTCTCTTTTTTTTTTTTTTGTTAATTAAAAAGTTAATTATTCCTTGTTATTTTTCTCATAATACCTTCTATTACTGTTTTTAATATATTATTGTAAAGTTTTTACTATTATCAGTTGAGAACTTTTTTGTTGTTATGTAAGCATGAAAAAAAAAGTAATAATAAGGCGTTTATCGTCAAGATAAAACAGGGAAGTTCATTAATTTTTTAATATCCGATGAAAGTTGGTTAAATTTATGACGCTATAGAATTATTTACAAGATATAAGATTCAAAGTTTTAAATTATTTTTAATTAATGCACCCTCTGTCTCTCATTTTCGATGAGCGATTAATATTTAATTGATCATGAAAGTCGGTAAAGAAATAAAATTAATTTTTTCCAAAGTCCGTGAGTCAAAATTATAAATAATCTTAATGAATAAACGCATTTATGGCTTTCAAATATTTCAAATGGTTCTTCGAGATAAAACTTGGAAAGTTGCATCTCTGTTTACTCATTTATGTGAATGTTATCAGTTACATTCACACCTTAAATTGACGTCAATTAGAGGTTATGTGCCAGAGCCTCTAAGGAATTACACCTTACCCTCCGTAAGTTTGACTGATCTCAAAGAAGACCTGACCTCGTGGCAGTGCAGGCATAGATATCCAGCAGCTTCCCCTGAGGTCATGAGCAGTGGGAAACTTTGCTTACGTATAACTTGTGACGGAGTCGCTCATAGGGATCAAAGATTTACTCATTTAATATTTAAGACAATATTCAAAAATACTTTCAATGACTGGAAATCCAAGATGTTCCAATTTTATCACAACTGACGAGCCACTCGGTATTTTAGGAAAAAGTTAAAAAAAGAAAGCTATCTTCCATTTTTGAAGCAAACATCAATACTTATAATTTAATTCGTAAGACAATCTTCTAAATAAAATTTAAATCCTGGCGATTATAAATATTTGAATACATTTAATATTGAAACTGATGGAATTTATATAACCTGAATTTTTTTTTTAGTTTGATAAAGAGAAATATGGGCGTATTGATATTTTTGTTAAAAAATATTCAAAATATTTAATAATTTTCTGTAACAAAATTACAAAAGCTCCAAGTATTGGTGCCTATAAAAAATCTATTGGGTGGAATTTGGAATGTACAATCGGAAATTATTGCATTCCGATGCGTCAATATTTTACAATGATTTTACATAGTCCAAAAATCTCATTCAATTGACGGCGGAATTTCATGAATTGCTGTTTTTTCTTTTATATATGTATATGAATATTATGGATTAAATAAAAAAAATAGTTATTCAAAAGAGGATATGATGTAAAATCTGAAGAATTTATTCTTCAAATCCGTTTTATGTGTGAAATTTATTAGTTAGATATTTTCTATGAAAAAAAAGAAGATCGAATTAAAAGGCAACTTTGGTCTATTATAATAATTATTAAAATACACACCGTGAAATAATTTATGGAGGGAAAATTGGGGGTTTTCAGTTAAAATTTTAGAACAAATACGGAAGTTTGGTTTAAAGCTAGATAAAAGGTGACATTTTCGTGATTTAAAAGATCGCATACTGCGGTTTAATATTTAAAATACACACTTGTGTGAACCGTTAGTATAATTAATTCAAGGCCCATGAAACAGACGTTCCATAGTTACAATAATGGAGAGTCATGAGCCACCGAGGACCACTCGAGGAGAAAAGCGGTGAGGGTCACAAGAATAAGGCAATTTAATGTTACACTCATTCAACTATCTAGCTCCCTCGGCGAGTTTTCACGTTACAAAATCCACGTTCTTAATTATTTCGTTGTCGCAATTCAACTGTTCTTGTTAAACTTTCGATCATTTCCCGCAACTCATTTTTGCAGAATAAAACAAAACTTGAATGTTTAAACAGAATCCCGACTGAATTGATGAGCAGTAAGACTGATGATGCTGATGATGATGATAAATCCCATAATAGGCAACAAATAATTCGGCACACGTTCTAGAGCTCTTCGGTATAAAGATCAGAGAGAAATTAAGGAAAGAGAGAGACAGAGTATTTCATCCGTACGACATTTCCTAATTCCTAGACAGCAGTTTGGAACATCTAATTTCCCGGGCAGGCATTTCACAATGGGGATCGTAGCCCTCGTCACTGGATCTGACGACAGACGTGGACGGTAACAGATAGCCTACAACTCCGAATAGAACACGAGTGCCTGGCTGCCAGCAAGACGTATACATACATAGATGACTCTGAGCTGACTGAGAATCTGATGGTAGGTGGTAGTGAGAGGACGGTCTTATTCTCAGCTCTCTTGCTCTCTTCCGGTCTCTTATTCACTGTCTTCTCTTGCCTCATCTCATCTCATCTCATCTCATCTCATCTCAGCAATTTTCTTCTCCTCGAATGCCCAGATTGCGATTAACTGTGGCTGTGGGATGAGCAGACCATCCATAGAAACTCATCCAGTTGATGCTCGTTTCTCGTTTCGATTATAAATCGACGTCCATTATTTATCAAACCATTTTCCATATACCCTCTACTCACCCGTCAACCTATTGTTCCAATGAGTATTTATCTGACTCGCGTATATACTCCCGTTCATCCGGTCAATATATTGAGCCTTTAACACTCGGGTTGTAAACTTAACCAGTGTTTTTCTCTGATTCTTGTACCAATACCAATACCAGTACCAGTCACTACTTCCGTTATCCCAGTTGTTTTCAGGTTTCTTTATTGCCCTAAGAAATCGTGTTATGAGATTGTATCTAACTATTAAATCTAGACTCGTGACGATTAAAAATATAACAACACTATTGATTTCGAATTAAAATGTCACTTTTTCATGTGTACTAAATTACCGTTAAGAAAATAAATTTCATTCGGATAAAATTTAATTTTTTTCTTCACCTAAAAATATAAATATAATTAAACATCTAAATGTACAATCAGAGCAGGGAATTGCGGAGGAGTTTTATCGAAATTGGTAGCCGCAAGTAACGCAGGATTAACCCGGGATTTACGGTATACAATTTTGTAACGCCACAGGAGTATAGAATGCTACTCTGTAGTATGTAGCTTTTCCGGATGCGAGACACGTAATGCTGCGATCACAGGACTTTACCATAGAGTATTACCAGTATGCAAGCTAGCAAGCTACTAAGTTTACCCTATGTACTGAAAAGATACCACTTTTAGATATTACAAGTTTTAACCGCGGTCGTGTTTTTGCTAAACAGTGTTTAGCCAACAATTTAAAACTTAATTAAACAAGCTTAAAAAACTTTTCGCGGGGTTAATTAATATTCTGTATAATGTCCAAGTGATTTTTGACGTTGAAGCTTTGATGAAAGATTTCGTTGTTTAGACATTTAATAGTGAAATTAACAAGACTGGACTGAAAAACGTCGGATAAATAACAGGTTTTGCGTCTCCTCGACATTAATATTTTGTAGTCATACGCAGTACGCGTGGTAGACGTGCAAAACCGAGCAGAGTTATATTCGTACAATGTGCACTGGGTGCTATATATAATATAAATATAACTGGTCACCCGTACATTCGTTGGATGTCAGGTGAACTGGACGCGTTACATCGGAGACCGTAGCACCTACATAACTCTGCTGGCTGTGTTGCTGAACTACCAGCAAAGAATATGTCACGCAAAAGCTTATGCTCTACTCTCCTTTTATTTACATTAGATAAACATTTTTTTCCATGTGTTTGTTGCGTTAGATATGTAATTCCATGCAGATATTAAATGTACAGGACATGCTTGTAAATATATGTATGTACAAGTAATATATGAAAACATTTACACACAAAATGGATGCAGAAAGTTGAGGGATAACTTTCTCTATTTTCATACTGCATGGTTTAATATTTCGCTCACATGCGAGAGATCAAAGGATCACGGGCAAAATATGTATGATTAATATGAAAATGTTTTTGATTTGTAAAAATATGTATTAGAAAACTTGATAAATTATTTTTTTGCTGATAGAAAAGAGGCTGGACGAGGGGGGAGGAATAAAATAGGCGGAATTAAGATTGTTATTGTTTTTGGTCATCGATATTGTTAGTTGACTTATTGTGCTCGGTGATTATCGAGCTCCATCAGGCTCTTCATGCCTCCTTGTACCTCATTCTTGTTCTTTTTCTTCTTCTTCTGTAATACGGGATCGGAATAAATACAGTTTGTGTGTCATGTGCTGTGTGTGAGTGTGTCAGAGCCGGTATAGACGATGATACGTGATTTATGTGCCGCGTGGGCCTCGGGCTGCGAAAGAAACGATTGTAACTAAGATTTATTTCGCGCTCTTTACCGTCACAATATCGTACACCGGCACGACCACCACCACGTAACCATGTGCTGTATCAAAGAGAGTACGGTATGTATATATATTTGTACGCGTGAGATATGTGGCCTCATCGTATTAAATACAGGTATTGAACGCTGGGCTACAGGGCGCATTGAAAGCTATGGGAGTATAATCATTTAATGTCATAGGCCATGTGCTAAATTAGAATACATTGCCGTACGTGTCGTCGAGGCGTTAAGATTTTGCGTGTTTGAATATATTTAATATTTTTATATATAGATATTTATATTTATATACATATGTGGGTACATGAAAAATCGATTATAAAAATTATATAGGCTTATAATTATTTAATATTATGCGACGTTGTAATTCATTATTATTATTATTTTCCCGCGCGTTTATAAATATTAAAGCTGATATAAATTTTTAAAATTATTATTGTCGGAATGTTTTGTTACACGGAGAAAAATGTTGGCTCGAAACCTACCAATTTTTATTATGCTGCCGACCAAACTTGAAACAGGAAGGGAAGCATCCAAAAAATTATTATGCTCATACGAAAAATTATTATGTTGTATCACAATACTTACTACGAGCGAGAAACTTATCGATAAGATTTAATAACAATTACTTTTATACATTATAATAATTGTGATGCGGCATAATAATTTTCGTATGAGCATAGTAATTTTTTGGGTGCTTCCCTTCCTGTTTCAAGTTTAGTCGGCAGCATAATAAAAATTGGTAGATTTTGAGCCAACATTTTTCTCCGTGTAGAAAGGTATTTTTTTGATTGAAAACGGTCATGCATGAAACCATGTAATTCATGAAGGAAAAAGTATGCCATGATTAAAAAAGACTTTTTTCATAAGCTCCAATGTTCGTCGAAAAGAGAATTAAAAAAAAATATAATTAACCAAAATTTTCTAGTCTGTCGATAGTGTACATCAAACGACCCGATTCAACGTCCATGCAAAAGGTTCTTTGACAGGCATTGCTATTAACGGCGTTAATTGTCAATCACCCGTTCGAACAAACAATGTATACCCGAAACGCGTGTGTTGAAAGTGCAAACCTACATATACTTGGGGTATATAAACGCCAATAACACACACCATTTGCTGTAGGAAGTACTCTCAACACTACAGCATGCTATTGTTGATGATTAAACTTTCGTTAGTCTAGGAAATCGAAAAATGATGTAATCATAAATATCAACAGTTCGATTATCACTGAAATGTCATTTTGTTCGAAAAAATTTAAATGCCGAAATATAAATTTACCAGCATATCTGAATACCTATTTTATGATTACGACCATGGTTGGTTGTAGGGAAACCCTTTCCGGTACAATAGCGATGATTTGATAATGAAGAAGTTAAAATTTTGGACAAGAATATTATGGGCATTATTTAACTCCGAAAGGACAAATCGAATATGGTGAACTAAAGAAACAGCAGCGTAGTATATAGGAGGGTAAAGTAACTATTTTGGTAAAAGGGTGCCCAGGGGAGTATGATCCGAGTGGTGTTTTAACCCCTGAGTACCACTGGGTCCAACGAAACTTGGCCATCGTACCATTCAACGTAGGTAATAAAATGTTCCATCGTTAAGCGACGACTCCATTGAGAATGTACTTTCTCTCTAGCGATTAGCACACACTGGAGAATATAATTGAGTTACTAGTTCAAAGGGTAATTCAACTTGGGATCTATATATAATATAATATAATGTAATATTAGATACATATAGATATATGTAAGTTTATTCGAGTATACTAATCAATAAAGCATTGCTTCCGTTCATCAATAGCTTACACTCCAATGTGTATTAATATAATAATCTATTATTGATGGCTGTAGTTGTCTATTATTAACTGCACACAAGTATAACCGTTTTCTGGAGCGTATCCATGTACTCTATGTTCACCAGAGCATCAAAATATCTCACAAATTTAGTGTAAGTGGTTCTATGAATTAAAGTGAAAACATTTTCGGTTTACAAGATAAGTCTCATCTAGGCTCCAGGTTGTTATGAAGTAGTTGGTAACTGTAACTCACCAGCTGATGCCACATGGCCTTTCTGGATGCTGTCTCTTCTATCCCTTCATAGCCACCGCAGTGCGCCCTTACCTCTTACATACCTTGCTAGATACCCTTGGCCAACTTTACTCATTTGCGATAATGTATGACCATCCATTAAGGATACGAGTCTGTGCGACCTCACTTTTACTGTTTAAACAGGTAACTCGTTTGCAAACATATATATGGCTTCTTCTCGCCTCATTCTACTTCTGCTGCTTCTTCTTCTTCTTCTTCTTCGTTTTATGCGGATTATGTGTATGTATAGAGCTAGATACATTATAAGGATATATATGAACGTGTATGTATGTATGTAGATGAAAATCCATTGTACGATGTGCAGCCACTTTTAATCTAATTAGTAATCAGACTTAGTCAGTTGCCGAGCCTTTTGGTGTTCCCCGGCTTAATGGCTCATTGGATTGTCATTTCGTATTCCACAAATGTGATTTTCGGAATACGGCTTTAAACGTTCTATATCGAATTTAAATCCTACCTCTGATGTGGTTTCATAATTTAATCCTTATATAAGTTTATTTTCCGAATTTTATTTCCCACGGAGTTGATTTTATTATTTTAGGTTTATACTAATTTATTAATTATTATTTCTGTCTGGATTCCAGTGACACTTGTTATTGAAGTATATATTTTTAATAAAAACTCCAAGGTACATTAGTAATAGAATAGCAGATAGATAATTAGTAGAAATGGTTAATCCATGTTCTGCAGAAATAATATCTTGAAATATTATTCTGACAGAGTATATATTTTAAATATGTGGATTTTAATCGAATTTATAGTTTTATAATTATTTATAGAAAGTAAAATAGTTGAGACTTTAAGGTCGGTCCATCATTGGCAGTCAGGTAAAACGAAAAATGATGAATTTATAGTTGGACATCTGAGTGGCGTTAAACTCTAACAAAACATGATAATTTGATTTACAAATTAAACTTTTATGATTTGTTATGTCAGAGAGTATTGAAAAGGTCATTTATATTATTTCATTTTCTTAAATTATTCATTAATTCAAATTAATGATAAAAATAACTAGTTAATTATCGATTGAAATAAGGGGAGCCGTACTGCAGAATACCTAAACGAGTAATCGATTTTTGTGGCTTTTGACCACCGAATACATTTCATTTTCATCCATTTCGACTCAATCACCCATTACTTTACAATTATTTTCATGAAAACAATTTAATTTCGTTAACTATTTTTTCTTCAGGCGATTGAAAATTTTTTTTCATTTTCGCCAAATTTTTATCATGCCTCGTTATGCCCCAAGTACTTCATATCGCTTGGAAATTCAAACCCTACGTGAAAATAATAAAAACTCAACAATGAAATTTTTTTAAAATTAAATTTTTGGGGTATTCCGTTGTATCTCAAGTATTCTGTGCTCTGCTTTCCTTATTTTAATAATTAGCTATTATTAATTTGAAGAATAAAAAATTTTAATAAAGCAGCCTACCGAAATGAGACAATTTCTTTTGTAGTACGACTGGGATAGATAAGAATAACATTTTATACTAATGTGGGTTAAGAGTCCGTAAAAAAAAAGGAGTTTTCGTAATAATACCTTACAAATGTTTATTCTGGCAAATTGATGTCAAGAACAAACAAATATAATGTTAAAAGAGTTGTTGAATGGTACTAAAAATAAAAAATGAAAATATTGTAGCATAGTAACAATACTAAAATATACAATGAATTTAAACCTTTCAGCTATCTTTATATATAATCCGACTTGTTCAGAAAAGTAGTACATCAAGCGTATGGATCTTCATAAAAACGGAAACACAGCGGCAGTATAATAATAAAAAAAGGCTTCTCTATATACTCGTGAGCGCAATTGTACAATGAAGAATCTGAAGAGCATTCACCTCTCACTACATATATATGACCGTGAGTACCGGAATAGGAAGGAAAAGAAGCACGGGGTAATAGGCCGCATGCCGATATCCCCATTACTTTGTCATTCTTACACGATCTCATATTGATATATGACTAATGTGTATACTTATACATACATACTAACGGACAAACAAACAAATAAACAAACATACATGCATACTACTGTTGTGTTAAGTTGAATTTATAAGAGGCTTTTCGAGTATATCGCTGTGTTGTATACGCAACTTGTTTGTTATTGTAAAACTTCCGTATCAATTTCATGTAAGTTGATTTGATACGCTATTAATGATAAATTTATATTGACTTTTCAGTTATTATTTTGTTTATGATGTTTAATGTAGCTTTTGAAATATACAGGCTTTTGTTATGACTGACGTTAATTTGTTGTTATATTGATAATTATTATGCTGATTTATTTAAAATCATTAATGATTTTTATTAATCTGATAAATATTTATTTTAAAAAAGTCAACTGAAGGCAGATGTTTGAGAAATAAAATTTTTTTAATTTTTAAAGACAATTGTCCTGAAAATATGGAATTTTTAAATCGCAAGCTAACTGACGATTCTCGTACCCTCACTAATTATTTAAGTGCTGTTTTGTTTCTGCTCTCTAAACATAAAATAGTGAAAATAAGTGAATATTCACTAATTCCAAGTGCAACCCGAACCAATAATTTTAAAAAGTGTTTCGATTGGCACTCAGAATTAGAGAATATTCACTTATTTCACTTATTCATGTTTAGAGAGTGAGATGACAATAACAAATATTATTTTTTTTTCAAATGTTTATGTTCTATTTGACTGGAATTATTTAGTGGAAAGATTTCTCGTTGGTCAACTTCGAAATTTTTCGGTAAAAAATTGAATAACGATATCACTCAAAGCATACACTATAACAAATTTTTGGAGTGAACGTGGATTAAATCCGGAGTGGATGACTGTCTATATATTTAATCCCCTCGGAGTGAAATTCACTTCTTAAGGGAGTTTATTTGAGTATTAATATTCCGAATCAGAGTGAATGTAGATTTAAATAAAATCCAATTCACTCCAAAGTCACTCCGCTGGAAAAACAAAATCCCTCTTGACTTCGTATGCGGAGTGAATTTGGATTGAAATAAAATTCATAATCACTCCGAATCGACTCCCAATTTTTTTCAGTGTATTTTCCACTTTTCTATAAAGAAAAAGTGACAATAGAAAATAAATTGATTAAGCCTCTCGTGAAAACACAAAGCAGAAAAAATAACAATGATAGTTAATATGAAAATAAATGGAGCAAATGTATTAAACCGTAAGATTAATTGAAAACGATTCACAAATCGTTGTTAAAATATATTATAATGAACAATAGAGGCGATAGAATAAAATTGATTAGAGAAGATTTAGCTGATGGGCTGATGGAGAATCAGAGTAACCAGACGACCCGAGGGGTTGAATAGCAATTGACAGTATATGCGGTGTAAGCAAGTGGTGTACGTAATACACGTTGAAGCCACCAACAGCAACAGCAGCAGCAGCAGCTCAAACGGTTCAATTAGCGATCGTGACCGTGTCAGCCGTTCGTAGCCGTTCTACAGTATATAGTATCCGTTGTTCCGGGCGCACGTCTACCATATCCTGCACTATATACTGCTCTGCAGTGATACGCATCTTGGAATAGGAGTAGAGGATGCGCGCATAGGAAAAGCCCGGTATTGCAAGTCGATAATCAAGTGTGCACCAATACCCAGTCTGCATCCACAAAGCCTGTATTCGGGTGCCAATTTCACCATTTCATCTGGCCCATTCTACACCATAATATTCTACGTGAAGAGTGCTCGAACCTCAACGTCAATCAATTATATACACCGTCCGACTATTCTGTTCATCTAGTCTAACCACTTATGAATTGTACGATCAAACGCACTTTCTACTACTAACTCTCTTCACATTTCACATTCACACTAGAACACATTCATCAAAAAAATATATTTATAAAAAATAAAACCAGAAGTTAAATTCAGCGGAAAACCTTAATTGTTGTCAATGTCTTTGTAATTTTTTTATCTCCCTGTGCAAAGTAACTTTATAGTGGTTTTTTTTTCTCCTCCAATAACAGTGTAAAATAATGAGTCGGATGGAATAAAAAAATGATAATAAGAAAAGGGAAAAAAAAAGGACAAAGTGAAATAAAATGGTTAAAGTGAACTAACGAATCGTTATATACATGTTCTCCTCCAACAAGTATTATATCTATTTGTTCTTGTTAAAACAGTTTCTCAAGATAGGCGCAATGTAGAATATAGACGTCGAGAGACACTGAGCACCCGCGAAATCTTGGTAACCCTCTTGCTGGCATTCCCTGTGGCGCTTCAATTAACGGAACTGGCAATTATCCGTTATTTAAATGAACCTCTGCTCGAGAAATGCTTCTTCTCTACCCAGTCTTTGTGCCTTATAATGTCACAGCCGAGAGTCTGGTGCCATACCCGGTATGCCTGCCTTCAAGGATACAACCTTACAGAGACAACCTTAAGAACTAAAATACAAAGGGTTATTCAAGTGGAAAAAAATAAAGATGAGTTTTATCGTACTTAAATTATACGACATTAAATCTATTCAATTTAAACTTGTCTCTATTTTAAAATTAGACAATAAATTATATTTTTGTTTGATAAAAAAATATTTTCCATCTTTTTTGCGAATTCGAAGGGCTCTGTGTCTATATATTTTATTTGGTCATTGCCGAGGATAAAGAATTTTAATAGAAATTGTTTGAAAACAGATACAAATATATATATCGACGCCATAAAAGTTCGTAATAAAAATAATATTTTGTGATTCTTTGACGATTGGTCATTGAGCGGCCATTTAAACTTTTCTCTTTTCGCGCTTGGGATCCGATATCATAAAAGCTTGAATCGTCAAGATTGCTACGGTCAACGAGAAGCATAACCACAAAAAATAACAAAAATAAAACTCGACAAGGAACAAAAAATACAATGATACTTTTTCTTCTCTCCGATGTAATCTTTAAAATGAGATCACGGCAAGTTCATGAATCCCAAGCTCATCTCTGATAAAATTACTCCATTTAGTTTTTTCTTTCTTTTTCTTTCATTAAACATTTCCGTAGTACGATTATCAGATAATTGACACATCAAATATAATTAATTAATCCAAAAAAAATAAAATTAATTTTTTTTATTTTTCACGACTAAAAATTGGAGTAATAAATTTCCAGACACTTTAGTTATAATAAATTTCAATTTCATGTTTTGAGTTTTAAAAATAAACAAAATAAAAAAATGTGAACTTTATCATCTTTCAAGTTTTTTAAGCTCTCTTGATGTCAGTGGAGAAGTGATTAAAAATAGGCAGCTTTTTTTTAAGTACTTTCTATTTATCACTCAAGCCTCAAGACATTTTAAATAGACTTTTTGCTACATGGATGGTTTTATTTATGAAAAATCGGTATTTATGTTTATTCGTGTGTACAATAAAAAATTTCGGGAATTTGGGCTAAAAAATAGTTTGTGTCAAAATTTATGTGTTGAATATAAATAATTTTTTTTTATATATTAAATTAATAAGATCCATGTAGAAAAAATTTGCTCCAAAATTGAGGCATTTCTGAATTTTCAGTTGAACATTTTTGGAAATTTGAAATAATTAGTAGAGTAAAAAATTTCAACTAGTGTGGACTTTTCTTGCGGGTTTCTATTTTTTTTTGAAATTTTTTAAGCAAAAATGATTTGCATTGTCAATTTTATGAGTTCATAGTTTCAATGACTCATTTTTTGGATTATTTTGAATCAAGTCAAAAAGCTAAAAAAACTTTTCCAAAAAATTCGAATAAAAGTCAAAAAATGTTGATAAGTATTTTTAGATCATTTTTATTTTTTCTATGCCTCATACCTATGTAATTTTGATAAGAATCGTTAATGTTCATAATTCCTAATTAATTTTTTTTTTTTTTCATGTTCTTCAAATCCCAAAAATTGTCAAATCAAATTATTCATGCTCAAATAATAAAAAAAAAAACGACCAGGAAAAGCCGACACCAGTTGAAAATCCTTCACTTCATAATTTTTTCAAAGTTCCAAAAACGTTTTACTTAAAATTCAGAATTATCCCAATTTCGGAAGTTCACTGTCATAAACATTTTTGGAACGAATTTTTTTTACACATCGATTTCATTATTAAGACTATAAAATTTTAATCAATTAAAATATATGCTATTTATTTAAATAATTTTTGAACCCGTGATTTTTATTAATTTTCTACAGCGTAAAATTTTCTCACGATTTGTTTAAGTATTGAAAAATAAAGTAAATAAATAAATCTAGTTGACAATCAATAAAGAGGCAGTTGGTTTGAGAGATAAGCTAAGGTAAGCTTGGGACTGGTGCGAATAAATTTATTATATAAGCTCAGTGTTTCAGTGAGCATCCCTCGAAATCCCCTTGTCGTTCGACTCTATGGAACTTTCGATAAAGTACATTGATATAACCTACAGACATCTCACAGACCGAGGGGAAAAGAGAATATACACCAAAAGACATATAATCTAACTAAAATCCTGCTGTACACATACTACATCCATTTAAATAGATTATTTATCTTTTTATTATCCGTTGCATTATTTTTTTCTTTCGTAACATCGCTTTCTTTTATATACAGACTAAATAATTTTGAATTTACAATTTAAACAGTTTTGTACCTCATCGGTTTCTTAGCAACCAGTTCACGTCATTTATATTTAAATTTATATACTTTTTTATCTCATCTTTATCAATCTATATATTTATTCTTGCGATAAAAATACATTTCTGATACATTTTTTCAATATGACTTTATGCATTTGATATTTCGCGTTTGACAGCTCGACGAACTAAATATATAAAATATATGAATTTAATTAATAATGGAATTCATTGAGGAAAATAGAACGTCTTTAATTAATAATAGAGTGAAATAAAAAATGAAAAATTTATACGGTTATTTTTTCAGTACGTACATAATTAGAAGACAAAATAAAATGTAATTAAGAAGCGAGAAAAAAAAAGTATTAACTTTTTTTTATGAATCCTACAAAAAATAATTTTTTTAACCGTGAGTTGCAATAGGTACTGTACTTTCTCGATGGTACAGACGTTTATTGATTTTTTTTTATTTACATCTTGCCAACACTTGATGAGTTTTAAAAGTTTTGTTTGAAGACTTAATTACTGATAATAAATTAAAATAAAGTGAATGTTAAATTATTTTATGGTAAAATAAAAGGTGGTTTATATTAAATAAGAGAATTTTATCGTGACAGTTGCTCGGGATGTCACATGGTTAAGTATCAAAGGAATTTTAAAATAAGCCAAGAATCAGCAGAGCAGAGTGGCTTACATCAGAATAGAAATTTATTTTATATTCTTTATTTAATTTAATATTTATTTATTTTTATTGAGTTTTATATGAGAGATCTCAGCAAGCAGAGAAGGATGTACCGACATTTGGGAGGCTCAAACCCGAGTGTGTGTTTGTGGAGTAAAGAAAGACAAGACAAGAGGTATAGAAGTAAAGGCAGAGACAGAGGTAAAGGCAGAGGCAGCTGAGGTAAAAGCAGAAGTAAAGACTGAGGCTGGTAGTTGAGTAAAGAGAAAAGAGAAGAAACGTAAAGCCGGTATATATATTTGCCTCTTTCCTCTTTCCTCCTGAAAACCCTCTCAGTATATATACTCTGTCGAAGCGTCGTCCCTCTCGTGATGTATTATTCATGCTCGGCATCGACTGTGACTTTGGGAAAAAGGCCTTTTGCCCACTTAACGAGGAGTCACGTGTCCCAGGGAGTGCGAATCCCAGGATGGATTTGAGTCCATGCTAGTCTCCACTGGTACTGTCCACCAAGCGACCAGGAAGGCAACACAATCTTGGTAAGACCAGCTGTCGCACTCTGGCTCTGTATATTTCTCTGCTTTTGCTTTAGCTTTTGCTTCAGCTCCTGCTTCTGCTATCGTTTATGATGATCGCCTCCTTGCTTTGTAGAATTACTGGATTTGTATATAGAGTGCACACTTAACCGCTCTTTATTTTATTTTTTATTTTTACTGTTACTTTAGCTCTCTTCATATTAGCTCTATTTCAAAGTGTTATACTCGTCTGCCGTTATAAATTAGTTATATCTACAGTCTGGTGGTCTAGTTGTCAGATGAAATAGTAAAATGATATTTAATTCGCCAGACGAATAATGAATAGTTTGTACAAACTGAAATGGCTAGACAATTTTAAATTTTTATCAACCTTGTATGTAAATAATTTAAACCATTCATTAGGTTAAAGCGGTATTATAATAATATATAATATAAACACAGACGCTTCCATTTTGACGGAAAGATAAATATTTTAGAAAATTTTATAATGTAATTGAATAAAAACAATTTTTTAAAATGCAACTTGAGATAATTACCGGATTTTATTTTACTATTATTTTTTTTTACGAGCTTCAATTCGTTATGGACACGTCAAGTAGAGTATAGTTTAATTATAAAAATACATATTGATCTATAGAGAAAATTATATATGACTATAGCCTTAAGATTATAGCCTCGTTAAATTATCACTTACGAAGGTATGATTACGGAATAATAATAAGATGTATGTATATAAGATAAAAGTTATGAATTTTTCGGTTGTTTTATTATTATTTATATTTTTAGGTTATTTATTATTCATGAGAAAGTGAATAATTTACTTTTAACTATTTCAATATAACTCAAAAATGTTATTTCAACGAAAATTGGTTTTGTTCACCCTTCCAGAACACGATGAGGGTTCGCCGAGACAAGGGGAAGAAATATTCTTATGTGATCCCAATCGGTGTATCGTATAGTTGTAATGTTTTGGCATCGTACACCCTTCTCTATCTTGCAAGAAATAGCAATTGAAGCGGCCAGCGTAGCCAAAAAAACCCTCGTAACTACCAGATTTATCGTCACTTGAGGGCACGTGCAGTAGATAAAAAAACCTGCTTATGTTTTTTAAATTTTTTAAAAAATCGTCTGGACACTTATTACAAATGCATTTGAAATCAATTTATCGAAGACTGAAAGCTGCTAATGAAACTGACGAGATCACTATTTTCATAGTTCATTAAATGTTATGAGATAATTCATTTGGGTACAATGTAAATTTAATCTGAGAACCTGAGCTTAAACGCAGTTAGTTAGTTAGTTTCTCTAAAGACAAAGGATAGATTGAGAGTCAGAGGCATTTACATATTTACAGGGTGACTGAAATAGGGGTGAATTGAACCAGTATTATATACGCATTTCATTTGAGAAATCCTGCTCTTTAAAATTTTTTTAAATTTTTTATTTGGAGGTGAGACGGGTCAAGACGGACTACTTTACGAAAAAAACTATTCTCATTAATTTTAATTGCCTTTCAAAATTTTCAACGAATTTTTGATACTTTAGATAAGAAATTTTTTTTTTTTGTAAAATTTGTTAGCTGGCAATTTTACCCTAATTTAATCTGTACTGCTCGAAAATTTATTTTTTTCACGAAATTTTTAAAATGCTCCAGTTTTTATTTTTATTTTCAAATTTTATTAAATTTTGACAATCATCTGAACTAAATTAACAATATATAACTTTTCGTGTTAACTATTAATTTAATTAAAAGTAACTCAATAAACTTTTACGACTATTGGAACCCGATAAATGAAATTAAAGTCACGGTATGTAGTCTTTAATAAATCGATCCATTAAAGTGTTGTTTCGATAAATAATGAATTTCAAAAAATATATAAGATACATTAGACGTATTGCTAAACTGATGCAATTTCATTGGGGCAGAATAAAAAAAGGGAGGGGGGAAGAAAAGTATTGGTACTTGAAATAGCACGTAAGTAAAAGAAGCCATTGAGAGTAAACGAAGTCTATGCGAGAGCAGTTCAGCGATCCGTGGCACGAGTGATATATTTGATTTTGGTTTTCAAAGGACTTTCGAGTCGATCTATATAAATGTATATACATAGATTGCTGGCAACGTAAACGCGGTCACGTGTCTAGTTTAAACAGAGCCTGGAGCCCTTATATATACAGAAAAGACACGAGCGAGCGAACATCATTGGACGAAAATGCAATGCGATATAGGTGGATAAACGTATATATTGTGTGTATGTATATATAAATGTGCTTAAGTCTTCTAGTGATGTCATATATACGATTTGAAGCCAAGTGCGTTGAACCGTAAGGCTCTGTCGACGTAAACGACACGGTACCCTATAGAAATAGCGCATGTGAGTGTGGATTTGGAGCTCTTGTGTATTAATTCTCTCCTCTTTCATACAATCTCCAATGGTTTTCTCTCGCTCTGTCGCCACCCTCAAGGATCCGATTATTTCTCGCTGTTTTCGAACAGCCCATTAAAAGCTGGCTTGTTGGGAAAGTGAGAATGATAAGAGGCGAGAGAGCGAGTGAGCTAGAGATTCAGATAAAGCGAGACAGATAGAGGAGAAAGTAGGGGTGATAAATGCTGATTTCGTGGAGCGCGAGTAAACTTCTCGTTCCCTGGGTTGCTTTGCCACCATTGAGACAGCAGACCCCCAGGGTTCATCGGGGGGCTTTCACCCTCTTCTAGAGACCAAAGTTCCCTTCTAGCTTCCTATTCCGATGAAATATTTTATCAAATACAATAAAACGCACACCAGAAGTTCAACTACAGAGTTTACTGTTTTATCGTCATTTATTTCCGCTTTTCATTGGTATATAAATATAGAATACTACAACGATATTTATCATCTTCTTTTTCATTTTGCTGCTGCTGTGTTATATTGTTTCTCTACTTTTTAATTATTTTCTGTACGTACATTGATATGTATATCAAACAACTTTTTTTTTTTTTAACATCCGACGGATTTAAATTTAAGGTTACGTTTGAAAGCTTTTGAAAATATATTCGTACATAACGTCAAACAAGTTGCATAATGCAATTGAAATGCCAAGTAAATTTGTAGGGATTTCGTGAAATTGAATTTGAAAAGGCTTGAGTTGTAACCCAAGAGCGCCATCTGAGGGAAGCGTCGTCAGACTAGAGATAAAATTTGTATCATCTTTATGCTTTTGAGAGTTTGCTTGTATATGTATATCAGTTTTATTCACTACAGTGGTAAAGTGTAACGTAGTTGGTCTACAAATATACATGTCGTTTTTCACCAAGAGTTTGTGCGTAATGACTTAGCATTCATGGATGCCGAGTCGGCAAACGCATCACTGAAAATTCATGTAATGTATCTTTACGGACTTGATGTATTTTTTATTAGTTTTTTTTTGTTTTCGCGTCTTTTTAACTTCCTAAAATGCTATTTCTTGGTAAATTTCTTCATGTCTTCATTTTATTTTAAAAACTTTTTATTTGCGTTAGCTCTTTTACTTTCCCTCGATGAACGTAAACGTTTTCGTGAGTGACATTATTCGACTTTTGTGGGTTTCCTGAGGGTGCACACGAATTTTCTTGGTATCTGTAAAAGCAACCAGAGAGAAAGAGAAAAAAGTTGTTTTAAACAAGTCGCGGATGGGGATTCATAAATATCAGAGTGGCTCTCTCTAATGTAGTACCCGTTTCCGAAAGCCATAATGTCCGATCTCCCGGCAGAAATATGAAAGGAAAAATGGGTAAGAGGAGCTTGCAGTTCTCATATACGTTATATATCTATTTTTTTTTTTCAGCCTTCTTACTCGCACTTATGTGCAAACTTATCCTTGTTCTTGTTCAACTTGTCTCACTTTATATACATGTATGTATGTATGTATGTATGTATGTACGCTGTGGGGATGGTCGCTGATATTTTATGACTTTCCAAAACGAGAAGAAAACGAGGGAAAGAATATGAAGAGGAAGAGGAAGAGAATGAGGTCTACGAAAAAGTAAAGTAAGGAAAATAGCGAGATAGAATATAAGACGACGCTCTCGGGTATCTTCTCTGCAGTACTGCGAGAATAAAGAAATGTGAGAGATGTATGAGAGCACAGAGAGATATTGAAAATTCATAAAAGCATAGCAAATTGCATATGACTCCTTTGCTTAAAATAAAAACTCGAAAAATCATTATTATATAAGCTTATAC
Source organism: Microplitis manilae (assembly GCA_030273425.1). NCBI lineage: Eukaryota > Metazoa > Arthropoda > Insecta > Hymenoptera > Braconidae > Microplitis > Microplitis manilae. Next base: position 4,375,226 of record CP092726.1, read on the forward strand.
TTTTATTAAAATATATTTAATTATTTATTATTCAAATCTGTAAAACCCTCAGCTTAAGACCATCATGTTGAGACACTGACAGATTAGTATACCAGAACTTTATACTTTTAAATTTTAATAATTCTTTTCTATAAAATATACATAGTATACATTGTAATTAGCGATCGAATGCATTAAAAGTTTATTGAATAATCTTAAGTGAACTTTATAAATATTTTATCACCAGAGTTTCAACTATTGGGTGCTCGAATAATTAACTCGGCCTTATTGTTGCATAATTAAGTAAAATTTAAACGATTTTTCTAGCAGTGTAATTATTATAATGAAATTAACCCAGATTTGAAAATCGGCGAACGAAAAAGTCTGAGTAGGGCAAAAGTTAAAAGTAACGAAACTGTTAAAATATCGAAAAATCATCAAGTCCCGGTGCGTTGGGTATTTTGATAGATTTAACAAAAGAACGACATTAAATAGCTTGGAAAGTAGAGTTGATGGCCCGGGGGCTACTAAAAGTAAACTGAGTAAAGTACTTTTGCACTTTGAAAGCGTATAGGCGTAACTCTGAAGTTTTCAGCGCACTGGTCTCGGCCAAGTAGCTGTCTTTTAAAGAACTCTTAAAACTCGTAAAACTTGCTTTGCCGAAACTCTCATGAAAACTTTATGTTTTTCCGCGGTAGCGAATTACTTGTTACCATTTATTATTACTAATAATAATAATAATAAAAATAAAAAAGTGAAAACAATATAAAATTTAAATATAATAAAAAATTCATTAGTACAACAGGATGATTGACGAATAACTAAAGCTTAATTTCAAAGTGTACCCGGGAGGCATTGGCTCCTCGCCCTCTGTCGATCTTTTTCACTTGCCCAGTCGTCGTCTACTGGATAGTCTATATATATATATATATATATATATATACGGTATATAACCTCACCCTTGTCCCTTGGGGCGGTAACACGTGCTTATTCGTCAAGAGCACCAGGGATGATACAGAGATAGTTTAAGTTGTAGTTGTAGTACAAGAGAAGACGAGACAGAAAAGTAGTAACTTTTAGTAACAATGTTTTCTCACCCTTTTTACTCATAAATTGATGGAGCGAAAGAGTAAGCAACCAAATGATGGAAGAAATCCGCGAGAGGAGGCAGGATAAGAGAAAATAAGTTCAACGAAATGTGGAAGCGAGTTTGTGTAGACAAACAAGTGTGAGATAAAATAAATTGGAAAATGTGTGGAAGCAAAGGAGACAGGATGAAACGAGTAACTGGGACGACGCACACCCTAAAGTTCCTGTGTGTTGGCTAGGTATATGTCTATATATAAAGCCCGGCAATCAATTTCGTCAATACCGCTTGTTGCGGAGGGTTTCACGACAGTCTGGCCCGCGGCGGTGCCGACAGTAGCGCTTCTAGTAAATGGAGAGGTGGTGAAAGTGACGTCGGTGACCTCCAATACCGCCCTTTTGATCTACTCTGTTCTACGACCCTATATTGTTATAGTTTACTACAAAAAGCCTGTCTAGATTTTAGATTGTATGTTTATTTATTGCTGCCATTAATTTTTTTTTCTTCAACAAATATTAAATGGTTTGTTAATTAAATATATACGAATTTGTGTATTTATTATATGCTAGATTAAACTTCATATAAAGTAATAGACTTTACTCCAAGTAAATAAACATCAATGTAAACATTTTTGTATTTGCAAGTTTATTGTCTGTTACTGTTACTGTTACTGTTTTTTTTTTTTTTTTTTTTTTATATAAAATATGTAGAAATAAATTTAATAAAAGCGGCTGAGTCGAAATGTTTTGAAAATACTTTAAATAATAATAAACGTTGAAGATTTTAAATTATAGAGGATAAAATAAATTTATGTAGGGGAGAACCGGGCAAAATGGAGTGTCCAAAAATCGTTTTAAATCGTGATTTATTTATTTTATTTTTGCATTGAACTTTATACATTTCAAATCATATTTTTTAGTAAAATTTATGTGTAAATTACTATACTTAATAAATTATGTATAAAAATTTTTTTGATGGCAATTGGAAATTTGAGTTTTTTTTCTTTATAAATTTGAAGTAAAAGATTTAGCGCATTAAGAATAAAAAAATTTATCTGGCGGACATCTTTTACCCGGTCCTTCCTATTTTAGACAGATAATATATTTGTGTGTACGATTTTTTCTCAGACGATATTTTTAATACCATTATAAAGAAAAAAAAAGGTTCAAGATTGTCCCTTTTCCTTACATATTTTTTTAAAAGATAAATAGTCATTGGGTAAATAAAATAAATATTTATATATTATTCTAGTTGTCCGGATAATCTTAACGGATCAGTGTTACTCAAAATTTCAGCACTACAATCATCAGAGTAGCAAATAAATATAAAGATTCTGCATGGTTTTTTTTGTTTATATTTAAATATTTAATATTTTGTTTGTAAAATAATAAACAGACTTCTAAAAGTGAACATAAGCTTTTGAAGAGCTTTGAACCTGAATAATTATTTATATTGTTAGATATATGTATTTAGCATTTTATCATTTGTTCAATAAATACCGATGGTGAATACTGACAATGAATAAAATTTAAAATACATTCGATTATATTTCATCAATTACTGCTTTATATCAATAAAATAAAATACGAGTAATTATCTACTAATTGCTATTGATTAATTCAAATTAGTGAGAGCAATGCATTTAATAATTAGTAAAATCCCGTTGAAAATGAAATTAATATAAATATTATTGACAATTAAATATTTAATTAAAAAGTAATATTTAGTTAAGAGACAAAACATTTTTGAAATTTATATTAAAGAGTAATTGGTCATAAAATCTATCAGAGATAAATTTAAAATATTCAAATTATTTTATGATTCTTATTAATTTTGTAAAAATAGATTATTATGATATTTTATTTAAATTTTTATCGAGGAAATCGATTTGAAGCTATCAAATAAATGGTCGCGTATTTAATTTGTAAAAATAATACTTTCTGATGTAATAATTAATTGAAAAATTAATTTAAAATAAGCTCAAGATAAATCGTAACGATGTAAGACTTATTTCTCAATAATCGATTATAAAAAAAAATGAATAAATAGAATAAATATTTACATACATAATAGATTATTATTAATAGCAACTGTGGTTATTGTCAACTCGGTGCACTTACAATGTAGGAATTCATGCGTGACAAATGAGTATATATTGCGTCCACAGATGGAAATATATCGTTTCTAGATGAATGACCGTTTATACTTCATTGAGCCAGAGTTTTATCAGACGCTGGGTTGTGGGAGCGCTTGAGCACAGAATAAGTGCCAGCAAAAATCACTTTATGATACGGAAAAATTTGATAGAAATGTTGCTATTTACTGTCGCTATTTATTTTATTTTTTAATGAAAATTCCCCTTTTTCTTTTTATCATTAATTTTTAACTAATAGCGAAAAAGTTAAAATATCTCTCTTGAGAGGAATTTTAATCAAATAAATCCGATATGAAAGGACCTTTATGTTGGTATAAAGGACTTGCAGCATTGATAAAAGGGAAGCTAATCAAACGTCATACTGTTTAAAGTGAAATAGGAGAAACGGGTACGGGTTTGGCAGCAGAGGAATACTGAGAAACTGTTATATAATATATATATATATATATAGAGAGAGAGAGAGAGAGAGAGAGTTCGGACGGTGGCAAATGGTGCTCTTGGCAGGACGCTTCTCGTTCAGCGAGTGCCACCGGTGTATTTGGCACAGAGTGCTTTTCATCTCCGTAAATGGACCGACGGTAAAGCAATTTTGGTACATTGCCTATACTCTTGAGTTTGCTTACACTCTGCACCAGTTCAGTGAAAGAGAGAGACCAAGATTCTATTATATACACATCGATATATATGTATAAAGCCTTCCGAATTTCTCGTATGGAAACTTTACCATCATCCTTGCTTGCCTATTTTCAATCTCTGTTCACGTTCACGGATTTACTTCGACTCGATAGTAAAAATAAAAAAAATACCTAAAATTATATCATTTCATTTACTTTATCAAGACCAAGTAAAATCTCTTCATCAACCGTTATAATCATACAAAAATGCCGATTACTCAAACTGATATGTAACTTTGACTTAACTAAGAGTCAAACAAAAGCAATAATTTTAAAAAACCATCGAAGCTTTTATCTACTAAAGATCCGAAAGTTAGAAGACAAGAACAATTTCCAGATTTTTTTTCAACAACTCAATGACAAAAAACTAAAAATATGCACATGTAGAAAATTTCAAAAACTATAGGTGCAATTTTTTCAAATATTTATTTTTTTTTTTTATAATTTATCGTTTTGAAAAGAATCAAAAATTTATTAGACGATGGCTAACTTCAGTATCATATTTATTAATTGATTGAAATAAAACAAGAAAGATATCGATGATCATTTTCTACTCTAGGATCTGAAGGTACCGTTAAAAAAAATCAGGTAAATTAATTGCGTAATTTTAAGTCTACAGTTTTTACGAACTTTCAAATGTATGAATAAAAGGACTGAAATTTTATTTATCACTGTACTTTTTATTAAAATAAAAATTACCCATCGGAGAGTAAAATTCTATTGCAGAATTTTGAAAAGAATATAATTTTTTTTGTTTTTTAAATATAAAAGAATAAAATGGCTTTTTAAGTTTTAATAGTAAGACTTGATAAGAACGGTTGAATAAAAGAAAATACTCGGATGAAATGGAGAGAATATAATACACATAAAACTGTCTTGTAAAGTGAGGTGTAGTAACCACATTCCGGGATAGTTTTAGCTCTATCGTTGAAAGGAGTTCTATATTCCATTGTTAAAGCTTACCGCATATTCAGTATATACTGAAACCCTCCTATTCATTAGGCCTGTACTTGCTCGCGAATCTTGATTAGTCTACTCTTTCTAGTCAATACCACGTCTCTGAACAGGACTTTCGCATGTCGCTTCCACTTAATGTTTAAACTTGCCAGTGTCTTGATCTGACGGTGTGTGCAATGCTAAAATCATGAGATCTACTTTTTCAAACTACTATTTATTTTCACAAACACACACAGATACACACTAATTATTTAGATAATTAACGTAATTTCAGTTGTAAGTATAGCAATCAAAAGTAGTTAAGTTGACTTAAAAATCATTTAAAAAATTGTTTTTCGTGACTTTTAGAATTTTTATGTTAATAAAATTAAATAATAGCACACCCGGAAATAAATAATTCAGATCTATACAAATCCACGTATACGAAGCTAAAAAAAAAAAAACGAGTAAAATATGAAAATTTTTATTTATACTTTAAAATATGTCTCGAAATCTATGATTCTGAAGTTAGCAGATAATTAGTAATTTTCGGATTTTTTTTTTCAACAAATAAATTACAGAAAAACAAAAACTAAAAATATGCACATGTAGAAAATTTAAAAAACTACAGGTGCAATTTTTTCAAATATTTATTTTTTTATAATTTATTGTTTAAAAAGAAGCCAAAAAATTATTAAACGTCGGCTAACCAGTATCATTCGAAATCTAGTAAAAAACGAATTTTTTGATCTGGAAAGATCTACAATTGATGTAAGTCATTCGCCAGTTTGTGACTCAGTGGAATTATATTTATGAAAATTTTATGATCCTGCTTATAATTTTTAAGGATAATTTCGTGACAATATATGGAAAAGAAGCTCGTAATTATTTCCGTCCTCAATATAAATGTCAAAATGTAAAAGAGTTAAGTTCACTCTGTATTAGTAATTTTTTTTATGATTAATATTTTCCGAAACTACCCTTCGGAGTGAAATTCACTCCGAGGGAATTAGATAAATAAAAAATCATCCAGTCCGCGTTCACTCCGAATTTTTTTACAGTGTACGTTGATTAAAATCTATTTCATAAATAAATTAATTAATATAACGGAACCTAAGCCCACCTCCGCACTGGAGGCCGAGTTCTATTCCATAAAATAAAATTTTTCTTACCAATAAATAAATAAACTATAAATATTAGCATTAAAAGTGTAATAACAATTAAATGTAATTTTTCTTTGGCCAGCTATAAATCCGGATGTAATCGTCCGAGTATGCCATTCCGGAAGTTAAAGCTAAGCCGTTTACCGAGATGGTTAGTATAAGTCCACTATAAATGGGTCGATGGTCTACTGCGCGATGTTCTACTATTACGAGCGTAGATGTATATTAGTTAAGCTTTATCAATATTACATAGAACGATAATTGAAGCCGCTTGCCGGAAGACCTTTACCGGAAGCTATTCTCTTATAACTCAAATGACTTTCTACCACTTCAAGTACTCTAATATTTTGACGTGACCTGGATTCCCTAAAATGTATTAATATATCTAATATTAATCTAAATCTCAGTCATTTGATAATTTATTTTTCATTGCCCAGCTTCCGTGAAACAAAATTTCGCTAATCATTATATTAACTTTCAATATTAAAAATTTAACGATTCAATTGAAGCCCTGTCATTTCTCTATAGACAGTATATAGTTTTATTATATTATCTATCTATAGATAGATATATTATATGAAATATCGATTTCCAGATAGTTATCTGTCATATCTGTCAGTGACGATACCGTTATTGTCCGTATGAATAATTTATTAAAATGCTAATGTTGAATATGAATTATATATTTTAGCATTAAAGTATAGCAAGAAGACTTTTCATAAATTTATTATAACTTTAATAATGCTATTTGATAATAATATTTAACGTTTTAAAATCTGATATTTCATTTATTTACTAATTATATACTTATCGCTTAATAACAGTATTTTCAATATTAAAAGCTTTTAGTGACATATATACTTTATGATTACCAATGCACTATTAATTGTACCAATAAATGATAATATTAATTAATGTTTTATTTTAAATATCCCGGGTTTTACGGATGATTTATTTTTTATCAATTAACGTTGATTACAACTAATTATTGTGGTTGTAAAAATAGAAAATAAATTTTATGAAGTAGAAAAATATGTTTACTGGTGATAAAATATAAAAATAAAGCCACCTTCACTTCGCGCTCGAGGTGTCCGATATAAAAATTGCGAAACATTGCAACCGATTTTAAAAATTAAATCGAGAATAAAGTTTTGGCATTTTGTTTTTTTAAAAATAAAAAATAATAAAATTTAGTACGTTTATATCTATATAAAAATCTCAGTAGCGGATCGTAGTAATACGATCCATGTCATCTGTGGGTATCGATTGCGAGTAGACTAAAAAGATGTCGACAACGTGTTAGATAGCATACGAAGTGACACGAAGGCATTCACGTGAGAAAAAAACGGCAGACTCACTTTCGGTTACAAGCAGCTTCTTCGGGGTCACACACATATAACCATCGGCCCGTTTACCGGAATTCGCGATAAAGATATCTCAATATATATTTTATATATAAATAAATAAAACGCCCAGTGTAAAAAACCATACACACAGACTTAAATATCTACATAAATAAATGCCTGTCTATTCATGTGTGTGTGTGTGTGTGTACACGTCTTTGTTTACGTGAGAGTATTAAAGTAAACCCGAGGATTTAACGATTGGCGTTTCTTTAGCTCTTTCAGGACTTTCTGCAGAATCGATATCACGTTTTCCGAAGGTCGCGCGATATACGCGATATCTCAATTGAACGGGGTCTGGGGCGTGCGGTAGTCGATCTTGGTACCATCGGCACGCGGTTTCTCACCTCGGACAACAACTCACACGCGTAAAATACCATCCACGATTATAAACCTAACCCAAGTAGGTAGATAGGACTACGTAGGTTCATATAATAGTCCTTGTAGTAGTACTTTACTGTACGTACACTTAAGACACAGTCTCTTCCTCTTTTATTCAACCTCCTTCACCTCCACCATCACCATCATCACCACCACCACCACCTTCTTCTTATTCTTCTTCTACTCCACTCACCAGGTATTTATGGCCGCGATACGCGTTGCGCTTGAACATGTATGTGATTTACCTTTACACGCCAGCACGTTTATCTCGATCCCAGTAGGTATACAGGTATAAAGGTAAAAGTGTACTCGCATACGGTTTTTTAGTCTCCAACTAAAGTATCTGAACATTTATACCAACTCCTTACAGATGAAGGCAGCTTTCCCAATACACTATAATACAAATACTTTATATCCGAGTTAGTCTTTCAACTAAATCTTTCATTTTGAATTGCATTAAATAAATATACATATATATGTATACATATTTCATTCATCATGACATGATAGAATTAAAAATTTGATTATTCTGCGATTGGAATTCCCGTAGATCATTTATTTTTATTCGCACAACAACAGTTTACTTAAACTTGTGCTGTCTGTAAACACGTGACCAACTGGGTACTTTGTTTGTTGCAAACCAACTTACCCCGCCTAATCAATCGTTCGGTCGTTCAGTCGGTTATATATATTTGCACCTCAGTTTACTATTCGCGCGATCTATTAAACTTTTTTTATAATAGATATGGGTATGAGTAGGCGAGTGTGTGTGTATGTGTGTGTGTTGGTGTGTAAGACCGCAATGTCGATATGCTCGTGATCAAGTAACGTAGATACTCTGTTACGAGTAGCTTGATGTAGGCCACTGATCCTGCCGACTGTATTTCTTAAACAGTTCCGTGCGAGATTTTTCTACATGCCGACGACTCTCGTGTAGTGTTTTATACCGTTATACATAAACATTTGCCAGAGTCAGAGCCAGAGTCAGAGCCAGAGTCAGAGTCAGAGTCAGAGTCAGAACCAGAGTTGGAGTACTCTCGGTACTCAGTGTCTAACGGCATTAAGTAGTAGTTTATTTAAATGAAAGAATAAAGTTATGCTTTATTGATAGCATTATTATATGATTAATTATTATTGGTTTAGCATTTTAAATTGCAAGCCTTTATTTTATTATAATAATGAATTAACTATTAATTTAATAGTTTTTTTATTTATGATATTAAAAATTATTAACTTGTGGAAATTATTATTCTCAAGTGTTATTAATTTATTTTAAATTAATAGCTTGTAATAATATGTTTTGAGAATGATTAATGGCCGTAGCTGTATTATATAAATAATAAAAATGCAATTATTCAATTTTTCTTCAAATAAAAAAAATTGATTCAATTTTGTTTTTTGCAGTAATTTAAATTAGATTAGATTGTCGCGCCAAAATCCATTAATTACTGTCTTGTATCTTTTAAATAAAATATTTTATTTATAAAGAGCAGGATATTTCTAGGTCTAGATAAAACGGTAAAATCGACCTTTTTCATGTTTTAATTTAAATTTACATACGCAATTCAGCTGTAAGGTCAGTTAAGTGACCTTTTAATCTATCCATAGACGTCAGATAATTTATTAATAAATATAATTTATAAATTTAAAATTACAATCAATAATCTTTGTAACATCACAAATTACCCGAGAGTCACAGACACTTGCAATTAATATTTTTTATTTTATCAGTAATTGAAAAATAAAATGAAAATACCGGTACAGAACAATGGTTATAAATAATTTATATAAAATATACAGCAGCAATTATTGAACTAATGTTTTTATAATGAAGAATTTTGTTCAAGTGTCTGTGTAAGTATGTCTTATATATTTTTAAATTATTTTATTAGCGCAGGCCAATAAAATTGTCAGAATTAATGCGAATAATATTGGATACTTGTATCCAACTGTTAGCAAGAGAGCTCGAGGCCTGTGAAAAATTTATGACCGTAAGAATAATGACGTTGTTGTTTCATGGGGAAAGAAATTAACCGTACTTGTGTCAAGAAGGCAGGACAATGACAAGAGCTGATACTGAGAGATATACACCAGCTAGATGTGATCTGACGGACAAAAGTTAAGATAGCGATTGCTCGGCTGGGTTATGAGCCAATACGAGAAGATCTTTTCACTAGATGGATTCGAAACTACTGCTACAACTATTTCTTCACTATTGCTGGTCTACAACTATGACAACTACGAAGATGACGAGCAAGACGAGGATGACCAGTCTATACGATCGATACGGTTACGACGCCCGGGACGATCAACTGATAGTTACTTACCGTACCTTGCAATCACCGGCCATAAAAAGGAACATAAACTGACACGTTCACTCGAGCCCAGTTTTATGCTGCCTATTTCTTTTAATACCACGGAACGGTCATTTTTAAGTTGTTTTACTTTATGTAATTATTAAATGGCTATTTATATACAAACAATTTATTAATGATAATTTAAATTGTGTTATTAACTCATTTGAAGGAGAAAACGGGCGATCTGAGATAAACGGCCGATTGTTCATTTAAAAAAAAAAAAGCCTAATGTGGGGTAAAATGAGTCTTAGAAAAATAAACTAAAAATTCTTTTTAATTTCTTATTTCCTCTGTAGGAAAATTAAAAAAAAAACACTAAGGAAATCGAAAGCCAGTTTTGGACACTTTAAAAATTTAAATAAAATAATGTGTTTAGATATTTTTATCCCGGTATTAAAATGGAAATTTTATTTTATATATTTTATTAAATAAAATAAAGTATTAAATGTCCAAAAATGGAGCAATGGCCACAAATTTTACTTCTACCCTATAGTAGATATTTAAAATACCAAAAATTTAATTTATTAAAAAAATTATTTTCGGCTCATTATTCTGGCAAAAATTTTAATTTAATTATTAAAAAATTGTTTTTGAACTATGTTTAGAATTGAATCTTTTTTTTGTTTTAAGAAGGCCCACATTGCCCCAAGATTGTAATTTTGCTCATTTGTATTTTGCCTATTAAATTCTTTCTTCTTTCCAATTAAATTTCATTTTTTTTTCTTTAATATTTTGACGAGTTGAATAAAAAAAAAAAGTACAATTAATGATAAGAAATATTTCCGTAGTAAAACAATAAATAAAATGAATGTTAGATTGATTTATATGAATATTTAAAAAAAAATCTTGTGCTTTAGTGTAAATTATATCAAACTGATAAAAGTATCACAAAAAAGGTTATAAATCCCATGTAATTCACATAAAAGTGTTGTTATAATAATTCAAGTTTATCTGTACAGATGTTAAGTACAAATTTAATCTGAGGTTTTAACTTTTCTAGCCTTACAATCTCATGACAATTCACAAGTTGACTGATTACTCAGTAACACGATAAACATTAGCATGTACCCGGTATTATTTAAAATTTTAAATATATTAAAATGTGTATGCTGAATGAAATTTATTGCGGCACACTAAAAAATTATGATTAATTCAAAGCATAAATAATTAACATTAAGCATGATTAAAAATATTTCCGAGTAAAGTAGTACACAAATATAATAATTATCAAAAGCACGAAAAACAAGGCGACAATCTTTTGTGTTAAAGTTAAAAAAAATTTAACCCGTTCATAAAATCATAAACAAAGCGCTAAGCACAGCAACACCTGTCGTGAAGGCGTTATTCTCTTTTGCGCCCTCGACTTTTTTTATTTTTCTATTCATTCTTTCTTCTCATAATAGTGGCGAGACAAAATTAAAACAACCGGGTCGCGCTCAACTCTCTCACTATAGTTAAGTAAATTAATACAACAAAAAAACAATAAAAACGGGATAAAATAAAAGTAAAAAGATTCTAATTATCCCTGAAAGGTGTGAGCAGGCACGCACACTTGAGAAAAGGTCTTGTCGGCTTTTGCTTTTGCCCCTGAAGCTTTTGCCGTTGGCCTTGTATGCTGTGTCCCTCTATGTCCCTCTACTCTTGAGATCCCAAGAATAAGAGAGTACATATTCAAGTCGCGATTCAACTCTCTTGCTTTTGCTTATACGTAAACTCACTTGCATTGGTTAGAGGTTGCGTGCACAGAGCCTCTACGGCGAGACATCTAACCCTCCGCCAATTTTTCAGATTTTAAAGAAAATCTTCCAGACATGGCAGCGCAGGTCAGAAAGCCAGTAGCTTCCTCGGCAGGTGATAAAAGAGCGGTGTACTCAACCATAAAGTTGAGGTCTTCGCTTACCAATTACTACCTATGTGTCGAGGTCGCTCATCAGGACCATTGAAATTCAATGGTCCCAATTTTTTCATAACTAACAAACCACTATGTATATTTTGGCAAATTACATAGTGACTTCTTTCAACGTTAGTTACGATTAAGACTAAGTTACATATTTAATATAGTACCATATATACAACATACTATAACTACTACATATTCAGTATTGTTGTATATAATTAGTTACTATACAACAAGTTGCATTGCATCTTGGATCGGTTGAGGAGCATGAGATCACGCGTCGTTGCCGGCAGCAGCAGCATCAACCGCGCGTTTTGATATTCATGTTTCAACATTATTTATGGTCCTTAGAATGAGAAGCCGCACGCGTATTCCTGACACACACGACGTGTCTCAACACATAACGCAACACACATGCCACTGGCAATCTCACTTAAAAGATAGTTTAATACTTATTTACATCAGAACAACATCAACAGCAACAAAACATATTTTTTAATAAACAGTTAAAAATAATAATAATGAAGAAAATATATTGAAACAACGGCGGGAAAAGTGCGGACGTATAAATGTGTAAGAAAAAATAAAATAAGGGAGGAAAATTACACGTTACATGTTTGTTAGTACGTGATATATATGAATAAAAAAAAGTAGACTACTCGAAAGTAAGAGCATGAAGTTGTGTATTGCAATAAATGAACGTCTGACTAAAGTATACGCACATGAAAGAAAAAAAGGGCAGAACCACATGTTGTTTCATTATTGTATAGAGCTAAGAGTCGCGACATAATATTTTTTATACTTATATTTATGTACATATATGTATGTGTGCATGTGTGTGTGAGTAAAAAGTACTCAGGGCTGGTTTAGTTGGGGGGGTGTGGTTCAAGCACGCGTTACGGACATAATTCATCCGACATCGTGTGTAAAGCCTTTTTGTATAGTGTGACGTACACATGTACAAATCCTGGTTTTTATATATTATCGTCGCTGATAAGCACAACGCGAGTATAGTACACACACACATATATATATATATATATATATATATATATATATATATATATATGTATACATAATCAGGGTTAGTATACTTTTATACTTTTATATTATGGAATCAATTCCTGCGCAACCCCTCATCATCATCATCATCGTGCTGTTCCTTCCTTACTAACTAACTAATGGTCCCTAATCAATATCCTGTGTGTGCTGCCGAGTGGTAATTTTCGGAGGGTTACGTCACTTTATTATTATCGTCTAGTCTGTATTCTATATACATTCGAGCTATTCCTGCATTCGCTTTATTATTTTTAAATTTTGTTAATCAAGTTTGAAGATTTTGACGAGAGCGCTATTGGAAAAATAAAAATAAACCGCGAAAATATTAATATTTTTATAATTATAGATTTTTCAATAAAAAATCCGTGCTGATAACGGATTATTTTTGTTTAATCTTTAGATGACATAATTATAAAAATTTTAAATTGACGTCGAATTTCCTTATCGCATAATTTTTCAAAATTTTAGTCTCCTTATAAATAAAGTTAAAGAAAAGTTTTTTATGTAAGGTAAACACCTAGTACTCGAACAGGGAACTAGTATTCGATCACTCCGTGTATTTGTATATATATATTTAGTAAAATTGAGTAAATATAGATATACAAATATATGAGTGATCGGGTACTAGTTCCCTGATCGGGTACTGGGTCTCTTACCTTACTCCGAACAAAATAATTTACGTAGACCTTATTTTTTAATGGTTTAAGTCTGTATATATCAGAGTAGAGCAAAACTAAAAATAGACAAATTATAAAAGTTTGAAATTATTTTACTTTTGAAAAGAATTTTAAATCCTAATGAAAAAAAATCTTGTCACATATTTATATATCTAATAGATTTATGGAAGTCAATGTTGATTTTAAATTTAAAAAATGAGATCTATGAAGATACTGCTTAAAATATAGTGAGAAATTATTTGAAAATGTATATAGAAGAGAAGGAAGTTCGTTGAATTTCGTTGAAATTTAAAATTTAACAATAATTGGGTCGGAAAAAAGTTTTAAATAAAATTTAGCATCTGGGCTTTGTGATTTATTTTTTATTTTAATGTACGATAGAAGAGCTGTCTTATGCAATTGCGTATTCAATGAGGCAGAGAGTACTATGAGATGCATGTTTAAGACAGCAAGAGTTTTCTTCCGAGGAGTTTGCAACTTTTTTCCCGACAAAACTAAGACGACAATGTAATGGGCGCTTTGCAAGCACACAGTTGCTGATGCTCTACTACTGCTTCTACTACCGTTACTACAACAACAACAACAACAACAATAATAACAACAGCTAGTTTTACTACTCTATTCAAGTTGAAGAGTTTAAAAGCATCCGCTTTAGAATACAAGAGTAAATAAATGGCACGGGAATTCATTTAGATAACTAAACGAGCTTTATAATCTCATGACAATTCACAGCTCGACTGATTACTGATACTTAAATACACGACTCTTTTATTACTTTTATATCAAACGAATCCTTCTTTAAAAACAACAAACAAAATATTCAATTAAGAGTAAAAAATTTAGTGATAAAAAAATAATATCAATAAAAAAACATGAAGACAAGAATAATTTAAGACATCGGAAATTTTTTAGCCACTACAAAGTATCGGAAAAATTTTACTCTAGGGCTTTTAATTTTCATGAAGAACTTCTAGACACCAAAGAATAAAACTGAGCCCATTAAGTCTTGGAGAATAATATCAGTATAACTACTTGTTGTGAATAAATCGCGAGGAAGATTTATTTGTTTGCAAATTTTTTTTTTTTTTTGTGAACTTATTTGCGTTTTCTGACTTTGGGTTGATTGAGTTTTTTTTTTTTCGTTTAAATTTTAGCATTCTGAGAAATTTTTTTATCAACTGTTTTTGTAGAAAAATCTGGCAAATTCAGCAACCACCCGCCAGTACAATCGACGATGTATCCTTTTTGTGCCGACCTCGAGATTCCAAAGCCGTGGAAATAAACGCGCGCAGGTTGCAGTTAAGACCTCAAAGTATCGGGTTTCCCGATTTTATCAGCAGACATTTTAGCTGGCTTCTCAAGTATATTATGTATATAATATATATACATATGTGCGAATAAATATATACATATATATAAATAAACAATATATATTGAATTTTTAAGTATACAATAAACTTTTTCACCAATTTAGTTTATGAGCTTTGATTTTTAAAATTTAGATAAAAAAATTAAACTTTTTTTTTTCCAGTAAAATAAAATAATTAACTGTCATCGATTATTGCTTACAGAAATATCTCTTTTGTAACGAATTCAAAAAGTATAAATTACTAATTTCTGTTAATAATTCAATTTTAAGTCTCGATATTTTCATTGATAATAAAAAACTTCAGTAGACATGAAAATTTTCATTTTTAAATTACTCAGCTCTCTGCCGAATCGATAAAAAAAATTATTCTAACGGTGGCAAAAAACGTTACAATAATTCACATGATAAAAATAAATTTAAGCGACCAAGTTGGCTGTGGCCTGTTTATATGACCTTTTTTCTACTTTATTAGATTTAAAAAACTGGAAATAAAACGTGATTTTATATTTATAAATGATATTAAATGTATATCATAAATCGTCCTCCGCGACCTTTGAAAGTCCGAACTGTTCTTTAGATCACTCTCGTAAAATATCATGCTAAAATAATTTAAATTAATTGTTTCCAACAGTTGTAACTTTTCCATCGATCCATTGAAGAGCAGAGGAATTTTAAAAAAAGACGAAATGTCATTTGAATTTTAAAATATTTTCGATTAAAATAAAAATGTGATAAAATTATTATGAATAAAATAATTGATTCAACTTGAAGCTCCGATACGCGGATTAATTTTACGTCCTCATTCGATTCAACTTTTCTTGTATTAATAAAATAAATTATTAATATAATAAATTACATAAAATATCAAAATAAAATTTTCATCTCGACTAATGGACGTTTAAATGAATATTTAACAAGATTTTCAATAGAATATCTATTTTAATATCATTGTAATTTTATTATAAGCCAAATTCATCGAGGTTGAGGTAAAAGTTTTTAGTGAAGACCATAAAAGCATTATATCTTAGCAGGATCGTTAGAGAATGGAGGCTATATGAGGTAATAGCTAAAGCTTTACTCTAATAACTACCTAGTATTTAATATGAGGAATAAGGATGTGAGGATATAAGGATGACACAGTGAATAGTGTACGTCATAATCTAAATTCTGGTCGGTCGATAACCCCGGTAGAGCTTCGATTGACCCATTTACGTGGCTAATAGATAATCAACCGACTGATATCCATTACCAGATAATAAAAAATATAAAAATCAGGGTAAAATAAAGATAAAAACAAGTTAATGAATCCTGACATAAACGGTTTAGTGTCCAAGGCATGAGAATATCGAGTTTTCTATTAACTTACTGGTGTAGTAACCGAGACAGCGATTAACTGAGGTAATTGCCGGATAACTGACGCATCGAAACGCTACCACCATCATGACTAGACCTCTATCGTCTCTATCAGCTCTATAATTCGTTAATTTAAATAAAAAATAGTCCAAAAAAAGTATTTCAATATCGTCTTGGTACGATGGTTAATGATAAGCATAAATATATAGCCGTAAAAAAATATAATGAGAATATTTGCATTTATAAAATTGATTAAAATTCATCAGTTGATGCTGGCGATATCAATAATCGATCTTTTATGATATCTATATTAACTTTAATGCTATTTATTATTATCTTATTTTATCAAACTCGATTATTAGCGACATTTATTAACGTCAGACTCGTTTGTATTTAAAGTAACTTATATTTTATGGAGAAATAAATATTAAAATGATTAAATAATTAATTACTCACTCATCGCTGGAAGATGTAGATGAAGATGGTAATGAAATTGAAATTGAAGGTGAAGTTGATGATTCGCCGGATGTAATCCGTCTCAAAATGTCTTTGTAGAAGTCCATTGTCTTCGCAGTACAATGGGACCAAAAGCTCCAGGATATCATTCAGTTGGTCTGCTTTTGAAGATTTATTTTCAAGCTTCTATTAAAATATTAAACCTGGAAAAGAATTATTTATTTACAATTAAGATGTAAAATGTCACTGAACTGAAAACTTTGTACTGTAAATATATTTATATACCTGGGTTCAATATCCAGACTTCTGAGTATTTCACTGTCATTGTTTTGATATTATTAATTATTTTTATTAATGAGTACCAAGCTTTGAGAATTACCAGCCATTGTTTTCACAAAAGGGAATGATTGTTGCATAATTATGACTGGCAAGTGTTTTAAGTCTGGTTTCATCAACTCGAGTAATTTTATTTAAATTTCATGCTCGAGATATTGTCATTAAGATTATAAATTTGGTACCAAGTGAATTTGTTAGTTAAATATATGAGCTAAAATATTTAAATTATTCAAAATTAAAATTAAGATTATAAAAAATAAACAAAAAGAAAAATGAAAATCACCTGTTACTTTTCTGACAATTTTTCATCTCCATTTTATTTTTACTCTTCTGACATTTTAATTAATGAAAAATATATTTTTTTATATTTATTCATCATTTAAATTCATTACTGTAGTAGTAATAATTGATTTTTGACTTCGCACCGACATGATAACCTGAAATTTAAAAAAACATTGATAGTTTGGTTATGATTTAATTATTGTTGACTTTATTATTGATAATTAAATAAACCAAGAACTTTAATCACCTTTTTAATAAAATAAATTAATTAATTTATGAGAATTAATGAATTTGTTAGCAGCTTGAAATACTTTGCCGCTAACTCTCAGGTCTGTGCGTCTGGAATCAAGACGCAGAACGTTCTAGAACGTTTTAAACACCAAGGCGCTGCGAGCGTTCTGCGCACCCGCGCACACGATTCAAATTTTGCGCGTCATTACGAAGGACGCCATCTTTGTAAAACCAAGATGGCGTCCCAAAGTCCCAAAGGGAAACGACGCGAGCTTTAAATCGTCCGTATAATTAATATTTAAAGTAGCAAAATAAAATAGTTCAAGTGCTTTAAAATATTACTCGATTGTAGAGAATAATTTTTTGAACAAATTGAGATATTAATTATCATTAATCATTAAGTATTTTATAGTTTTATTATTTAATTAAATTTGTGAGTTTGTTGAAGTGGAAGTGTCTAGTGTCGAGTCAGTGCTCGGAAAACAATCTCGGTTAAATTTTTTCGCGGCAACCGAATTTCAAATAACTTGTTTTTTTTTTTGAAAAATTTTTTTTTTAATGATTTGATATTAGTGACTGTACAGTAACTTGACTTGTTTCTATAAAAGAAATTATTTATAAAATATGACGCGATGACTTTTGGATGTCTATTGTCTGTACGAGTGATATTCAAATTTTGTACGTCATTGCAGGTGGCGCCACCTTTATCATATCAAGATGGAGCCTGAAATTAAACGACGCGTAGCTTTTAATTGTCCGTATATTTAGTCTTTAAAATAGTGAAATAAAATAGTTAAAGTGCTTTAAAATATAGCTCGCTCATAGAGATTAATTTTTTGAACAAATTGAGATATTAATTATCATTAATCATTTAGTATTTTATAGTTTTATTATTTAATTAAGTTTGTGAATTTTTGGAGGGAAAATGTCTAGTGTTGTGAGTATTCAGTTTTGTGAGTGTTCAGTGTTGTCAGTGTCTAGTGTCTAGTGTCTAATCAGTGTTTTTAATTACAAACATTATCAGTTAAAATTTAAAAGTGTTAACAGTGTTTTCAGTCATTTTCAAATCCAAACTTTATTTTCAGGTAATAAATTAATTTAATAAAATTTTTTTTTTAAATTTAGTTTTACAAAAATTAGAAAATTGCATAGAAAATCACCCAATCATTTTAAAGTCCCTGGAATATGATACTGAAATTAGTTGACGATTAATTTTTCGATTTTTTTAAACCCGATAAATTAAAAGAGAAAAAAAAATTGTAGAAAATTGTACCTGTATTTGTTTAAATTTCCTACATATCCATTTTTTTTTTTTTTTTTTTTTTTTTTAAATTCAAAAATTATTAGACGTCAACTACTTTCAGGATCATCTTAGAATACATTTTAGAAATTTTTTTTCCATAAAAATTAAATTTTTTTTATCAAAAAATAATAATTTTATTTTTTTTTAACCAGATATTTTTTTAAAGTAAATAAAAAAATAAATATGACCTTAATCACTAAATAATGTCTTTTATGAAAATACAATAAGGAGAAAATTTTTATTTAAATACAAAGTAAAAATTTTTTTTAACTTGACTTATTATTTTTGCAGAGAACGAAGCAGTTTTAATTCATCAGCAAAACCAAGATGTCCGTCACTATTCATCACCGGTGAGTGAATTAAAATAAAATTATACATTAAATAAATTCATAATGAATTTAAAATGAGAATTAAGAAATAGGTTAAATATAAAAAAAGAAAAATGACAATAAGTTTTATAAAGTCACGCACCAAGTAGCATAAATCAGTTACAACCAACGACTTTATTAAAGTAAAAGGTGCATAGAGTCTGTTTTAATAACACAGTTATAAATATACTATAATAATTCATTCTCTTATATAATAACATACTTAAAATATAAATGTATGTCTAAACAATGCATACAAAATCAACTTAACATTTATCGACATCCGTGAATAAGCGGAATTTTATCCTCATTATAATTATCATCATCATTATGATTATTAAAATTTAAACCATCATGTATAATATACGTATTTACATGACTGCAAGAGCAAATAGATGTTTATCAGTCCAGTTGAGCGTTAAAATTAAACTCAATGTATTCAAAATAATTTTGACTTTGTTAAAGTACACCGTGTGCGCTAATGTCGGAAGAGAACTAGACTGTAGACTTACTTGGCATATTTCCCTCTCACAAACTCAAAACAACTGCAGCTCGTAATATGTACAATCATGTAACAACCACCGACATGATTGTTCGTACATGTTAAATAATTTCTCTAGTTCATACATGATAGGAACATGCGAGTTAGTTGAATACAGAACTTGAATTCAAAATCCCAGAATTTATAATCCATGAAGGAGTTGAGCGCATTTCTCTTGGGATATAAGTATTTGCAACAGGAGTAGTTTAAGTTGTCATTGTAATTGTAGTTGTAAGTTGTAGTTGTACTTGTAGTTGTAGTTGTATAGATCTAAATGTTGTAGTAAGTCTAGAAGTAACAGCAACAGCAGTAGCATCTTACTCTGGGGAATTATCGTAAAGCGCGACAAGAACACGCGGAAATAAATTTTGTCTTATTCTACAGTGTCTATTCTTTCAATGAATATTGACCAGCGTTGCATGTTTATGACTACCTTGTCATTAATATATATACTTTTACTTTGTATTCATGATTAACAGACGTCCCTGGTGAAATCATGATACAAAATATTAATTTACCGAGTGATGTAGATATAGATGGATTAAAACGAAACATTGAATGGCGTTATTATTTCCGTCGAGACTTACGTAGTGCGTAGAAAACGCTAATCAAACCTGAGACGGTACTCGGAGTACAGAGAGCATAGGAAGAGGAAGGTCTTCTCTTCTTCTCATCCAATGGAGACAATCGCGGCTGAGCTGCTGTTGTTCCATTGTATTCTAGACTCTGCTCTTGTGCCATTATCGAACGAACGCGGTCTCCCACACCCTCTCAATTCTCTTTTTCTTTTATTTTATACCTTTTTTTATTGTTATTGTTATTATTATTATTATTATTATTATATACATGTTTATAGATATATATATATTTTTTTCCCTATATTCTGGGTCTCGGAGTTTGAATGCAGTCTGGCAGGTCCTCGTATAGTTTGAGGAATTACTATATAATACAGAACTTGCAAATATAACAGTGCGTCATTCGTTGAAAAATTTTTTCAGGCGGGTCTATGGTCTTGTATAGCTGCGGTGATGTTTTGGCAACGACTTTGACAGACTAATTATAGGAGACGTTTTTAGTATTTTATTTTTTTTATTTATCCATACAGTAGGGGATTCATGGGGAGTAAGAGTGAGTGGAAATATTTAGGGATTGGGAGGAAGAAGGGCTTGGCTGAATGAAAATCGTAAGTTATCGGTAAAAATATTCAGTGGAAAATCAAACAAATCGTGGATAGATTATAAAACGCTGACGTGAGTTTGATATTCGGCCAAGTGTAAGGGAAAAAAAAGGAGAAAAAAGTAAAAGAGCTGAGATTGAGACGACGAGGGACACAAGCTTGTAAAAGCGTGATCGGGCAACTGCTCTCGATATTAAAAAATGGCTTTCAGAGCGTAAAATTCTAATATCTTCAATAGAGTCTGGCCTTATATTTTTATGAAAAGATGAGTAATAATAATAATGGTACTAATGGTAATAATAAAAAAGTATTAAACGGAGGTAAATTATGCCAACAAAAAAGTCATTTTAAATTACTATACTTCAAACTATTTTTTTTTTATTCCAATAATTGATTCATCTGATAATTTTTTCCCTCGGTATAATGGTAATAAAAAGTTTTTATTCAATTGTCAGTTTTGGTAATTTGATTTTGAAATTTAGTAATAAAATATACATACATAATAACGTGTGGGAAAAGTTTAAATGTCATTGAGTGTCTGGCTCCTTTCCTCATTAGCCCGTCATATATATTGAATAATAATAGACTTAATTAAAAGTTATTAAATGAATATTTTCTATAGTTCAACTGTCGAATATGTAATTTTAAAAACTGTAGACTTTGTATATTTTAAGTATTGAATAACCTGGACAATAGACGATGATGACACGGGTTATATCTGATATACAATAGCACGGTGTAGGTTGGAATGCGAAACAGAACCGTGGGGGAATCTGCTAGTGAATGTTTTCGGTGGTAATAACTGCTGCAGGAGATTAAGTGATATCTTTGGCACCCAGACACAAACTACGCGAAGGGCGGAGGAGTATTAGTAGCGAGACAGGCGCGGATATAACGCGATGGCATTCAATTTTTATTATCGTAGAATGTCTATTCAGCTCTTTGGGCACATCATAATCGCATTTAACGTCTGGTTGCATAAAGAAATTAGCTCATTCATGGGAGGATTTTAAAAAAATAAAAAAAGTATAAATTTAAAACGTGAATCGAACATTCCGGCATTTCAAATGCAATTCCTTACTACTGAATTTTGCATTAGTTTAGTAAAAAAAAAAAAATAAAAGTTAAATATACGTTAAAGAGGATGAGAAAAACGACGGCGGGATAGAATATGAAATAATATAATTTGAATCTGATCGTTTTTATTATTCAGTGGATGAGGATATTAAATGTTGGGACTTAACGTTTGCATTAGGTAGATAAATAAATTCTTTTGAATGGTCGTTAACGACCATTAACAGGAACTGCAGACGAGATAGGCAGAGTCACGTGCGCGCTTTGGCAAACCCAACAGATCGAGAATCCCTGGCAAACACGACTAGCAAATATTGAACGCTTCGCAATCGTTGACACGAGGCTCAAAAATAACAACGCTATTTTTTTTATTTTATTTATTTATTTTTTTTTGTTTATTTTAAACTTTAGTTTATTCCCCGACTCGTTGGTTCCATTTATTATACACGTTTACCGTCAATCATATTTTTTTTATGAAAAAAAAATTACTCCGATTGCTTAAGACATAAAATGACAACCTCATGTAATATTTTTTTTTAAAAGGGATTAATTTTTTATTTTTTTCGAGTTAAACTATCTAATTATAATTCAGCGATTTCCAGACATACGGAAATTTAAATTAATTATAACTGACTTTGACAAACAGCTTACCTCATAATTGAATGAACTAAAAATAGCAACTCGTAAAAATAAATGTACGTATTCGTATTACACGTGTTTAAAAATATTTGATTAACATTTTTAAAAAATTCCTGTTTCTCATTTTAATTTTCATCTTATCGTGTTCTTGTTTTTGTTTTTATTGTTATTCATTAAAATAAGTGACACTACAGAGCGGTTATCGTTTTGCATTTGTTAAGTCGAATAAAAATGCTGAATGTTCGATAATGACTCGGTATGATAATTGAGGCATAAAAGATGGAGTAATTTACTGGATGGATTCGCCCGAGGATGAAGTTGAAGCTCATAAAGCGGGTGAATACACAACAGTGTAAAGTCTATGTACATATAACATATGAGAGTATGAATATGTGTGTATGAATAAGGATCGGCTAAGAAAGAAAAAAAAGGGAACGGCCAACATATAACAGGACGGATGCACGGATCGACGCGCATCATATCGTGTGTATGCGCGTGCGAGTCAATTTACCAGAGAAAATAGCCACAGAGAA
The DNA here is from genome assembly GCA_030273425.1 of Microplitis manilae. Lineage (NCBI taxonomy): Eukaryota > Metazoa > Arthropoda > Insecta > Hymenoptera > Braconidae > Microplitis > Microplitis manilae. The sequence goes on from CP092726.1 coordinate 4,398,656, forward strand.
ATTGTTTCGTCTAAAGGTAGTGGTTAATTTAGTAGGAGAATTCTACCAGTAGTCTCTTCAGTTCTTCACTCGACCCTGAAATAAATATATGTATATATCCATATATATACATATATAAATTACTATCAACTTCATAACTCTTTACTCTTCACTTGTTCTTCATCCGTTATATACATCATATTCTACAGCTTCTCGTCTGTGTATTCGCTGGCGCCAAATGAAAATGAGGTTTTTATATACGAATAAAAAACGCTTTTACTCGTAGCAACCACTTTTTATATATATATTTATATAAAATGAAAGGAATCGAGTGTCGCACGATTTTAACCTCCAACCTCAACTGCAGTTGTAGTTTGTAGTCCCCGGAATACGTCGACAGAGCTTCACCCAGTCATGTCCCGGAAATTGAATTTCGATGAAAAACTCTTCATTTCTTTTGGTGTACATCCCATACCTCGGTTAGCTCTATTACTTCTGGATCAAACTTTTTTTTTTAGTTCAACTAGTGGATGATAAAAATTTTAAATTAAATTTTAATTTATCTTATACCTTATTTTTTATATTTATTTTTCATACATTTTACAATAAATGTAAATGAGGTAAAAAAAAAGTAAAAAAGTAAATAGAATTGTTGGAAAAAAATAAATAAATAAAAATGCATTTTAAAGTGAAGGAGTATTAAATGACAAGAATCGTTATCGCGAATTTCTTCGCGGATCGCACACGCGTACTACTCGAATAAGAAAAATTCTGTTGGCAGTATGTGCACTGGTACTCTTAGCAGAATGTAGAGAGGAAGAGAGATAGAGAGAAAGCCCGTTGGTATTCCGAGATTTCGTGACAGTGTTTGCGACACGCACTGTACCCCCACGTTAACGCGCGTCTACCAGTCTCCGTGGCGTGCGATCTGCTGCAGAGAGCCGCTAATTTTTTCGTTGCTTTTTCATTCCTCTGCTCTTCCTCATCCTTACATTTCTCCTCCATCTTCATCTCTCTTAACTCTTATTTTATTCCTTCTTCCCACTTACACACTCACTGCGCGAGGGGTTTGCATCTCCACTATCCACAAACGGTGCACTGAACTGACCAGCTTTGTAGCCTTTTCTTTACCATCTTCTTCTTATATTTCTTTTCCTTTATTATTATTTTTTATTTTATTTTCATTTTGTACTCTTCTTGCAATGTAAGTCACTACTCTTCTTCCCCATCCTAAGTTGTTGGTCATTCTTTTGTCATGGACAAAAGTTAAGAGTTTGTTGCTTTTTGGAGCGCCGGCAAAATACTCGCGCCCGCGGTTCTTTCGAATGTCCAAATTACGGCCAAGCGTAAACCTCCTGGTTAATGAAGTCGCAATTCAGCCAACATTCTATCCCATCCAATCCTTGTTAAATATCAAACCTTATTCTCAACTCCATTCTCAGAGTTAACTCACTCGCGATTATACTCTACTCTTATTTTTATCAAGCCCAAAATTATTTATTTTTAATTAAACTTTAACCGATAAATTCGTCTAATATAATTTAACTTATTGACATAAATTATCCTGAATAACTTTTTGTCACACGTCTATTTTTTTATTCACTTTTTATACCTCTGTTAAATAAATTGACAGCTTGTCTATTTTATTATTAATATATCAGTCATTTATTTTCCAATATAATTACCGTCATACGTCAAAGTAAATTTACTTTTATGACATTTGATTATTATTTATTATTATTATGACATACATACATATTTTTATTTGATGTAATTTCATTTCATTATAATCCACAATATACATCAATTAACTGCAAATATTATTCCCTACATTATACGTAAATACTAAAAATAAACACGTGAATTAATATCATGAAAAACTTTATTCTACTTTATTTACGGTAAAGAGTTTTAAAACCGACCGACGTTACCGACAAAAAAAAATTACTCTGATGAATTTCCGCGAGAGTTTATATACAACGAATTTTGAACTAAATTATATAATTTGTGAGCAAGTTACCTACAATACAAACACAAAAAAACACCCATATATAGAGCAAGTACAACAAAGAGGAGGGGTTTTCATACTTGTTTGCCTATAAAATACTCACCCATAATATACATACATAATAAGTATTCATCCACATTAAATTTAAATTCAACTTTTTTCTTTTCTTTAACTCTCAATATTAAAGTGAAAAAATTTCATAAATTATTCTTCAATAAAGTATCCTACGTAATAAAAAATATATATATACATATATATTTGTTTTTTAAACTTTATAAAAAAAAGCTTCTTCATATTTTTGTCATTTCAGCGACAAAAATATTCAATCAATTTTACTTAAATATTTTTATGTCCAAAAAAAATATATAATTCACAATCATAATGTACCTTCCATTTCCAATATTTTTATTCGACATATTTTATCATAAATATTTATGCTCTCTAGCAATCAATACACTACAAAAAATTCCTAGCTCTTTTTTTTTTTTAAATATTTCTTTTATTAAATTTACATTGTAAAAAATTGGGAGTGAATACGGATTTTATTTTGATCCGATAAAATTATTTCGCATACGGAGTAAATAGGGAGTTTATTTTTTCAGCGGAGTGATCTGGATTTTATTTGAATCCACATTCACTCCGATTTGGAGTTTTAGTATTCAAAGGAATTTTTTTTATGAGTGAATTTCACTTCGATCCGTAGTTTCAATATTAAATTAAACTCCCCTTTGAAGTAAATTTAACTCCGGGGAGATTAAATAAATAAAGAGTCATCCGCTCAGAATTCACTCCGAAAATTTTTTTTATGTACGCATACGTATAATATCCGAAAATAGGACAAATTAAGATTCTAATATTGACGGTGAATATTAATACGATTGATGACTTAATTGTCAAATTTTAGCCTTGGATATTTAGTCATGTAACCATTTGCTAAAAAATTTAAACTGCTGATTTAAGAATTAAAATTTTTTTTAAGTAATGTCAAGTAGCTCAGATTGCCCTGTGATATTCATTTGACGCCTTGCACAGCTTAAAAAAAATGGGGTTCATTCCTCTTCTAAATTAGCATCAGAATTAAATTCTTCAACAAGAAATATAAATAAAAAACGCATTTACTCCGCTAATTTTTACAGCGTAACAGAAACCACAAAAAGACGGATATTACTGTGACGTCATAAATAAGATTGGTTAAATTTTTGAATAATCCCCGTTATTCCGTCAGGACTAGTATACACACGTTTCAGACATAATACATAATATACAACAAACATAGTACATATGTAACGATAGTGAGAAGCGTGCGTTTATAGTGCTTCTGGGCGTTGTTACCAACTGCACAAGACATCGGTTTATTGCAATCGAGGGAGTATAACTCTATACCGTGCACACATTCACACAATGCTTGTTGTATATATTGTATATATATTCAGTTATATAGACAAGAGTTGGTTGCCCGCTTACTAAAGCTCCCTTTATGACAGCCGCTATTCTGATTAATTATAGATTGCTTATGGAAATCTAACGAAAAGCCAAGCTAGCTTGTTCAATCATTATTTTCAACGCTTTCTCCTTACCTCCTTCAATTCGCGTGTTCACCACCTTGTCAGCTCATTCTGTTAACGATGCCTCGTTATATATCTCAGCCTTGTCGTGCTTTTCTCTTTACTTATAATACTCACCTATAAACTATAATAACTGTATCCTTCCGAGTTAATGAAAATCTAAATAAACCTTGTCTTTATGTCCATCATACTTTTATAAATTTTATTGTCACCCGATTGCTAAACTGCTTCCATTTAATTTAAATTGCTTGGTAGATAAATTTATTAATTACTTGGGATGGATACGATGAAAGAAAAATAATATGATACATATACAGTAGTTTAAAATGTTATTTATAGAATAACATAAGACAGGAAGTAAAGATCATCAACGCATATTATTATTATTTTTAGATATATATTCTCTTGAACATTATTAAGTACATAAGTAATATGAAACTGAGAAAACTATTAATCATGACGTGCATCAAGTACTTGACTAACGGATACACGCTTTATAATATAAATAACTTTAACACACTACATATATATTCTGATGGATGCTACTTAAATATATACATGTATATTTATACATATACAATTTTATGTTAAATGTATATGCATTTGTAAGATACTAGGATGTAAACGGTGACATTTGCCAAGAGCTGGGTGTAAAGCATAATATCCGTCAGATCACCGAGTCCCACTCATCGATGTGCATTTCACTTTATATAACGGTCCTCAATTTTTCTTTGTTTCTTTTATTTATTTTTTAGGGCTGTTTTTTTTTCTACCCGCAGGAAATTGTTATCAATATTTCATATCAGCCGCAGCCAATGGAACATCAACTCGTTCTACCAACTTGCACTGCTATCACTAACTCGATCGACGACGATATATCTCGTCGACTAGCACGTGAAAATTGATCAAATGGTTACGAAAAATAACTAAAAGAGCATACAAGTACACAACAATAAAAAAAAATATATATACATATATATGCTTATGTATTTATGTATGTGGATAAAAAAGAGATGGAGTAGCCAAATTTGATTTTAAAGGGAGAGAAAGGCTCCTATCCACACTTACATTTATATATGTGATATCTACGTATATATATGAAGACATAAAATATAAAACCAAATGGTGCAAATGCCCCGAAGCATCAGCGAATTATCATGCTTTTGATATGGGAAAAAAAACATCCGCACTCTAGTTGGCAGGATGAAAGTCAACGCCAACAGGAACGTGGGTCACATTTGGTGTAGCACCCGGTTTTATCTACGTAGTAATGACAATCGATATAATAAATCAAGGGTATCTAAAAGTCAGCAGTATAACGTACGAGAGTGAATGAGTTTGTATGTATATATACATCTATATACATAAACTATGGGAGTGTATGTGAATGAGTGAGTGAGTCTCTTAGTTTCGACATTGCCATCAGGGTCTACATTGACAAATGTCTCTATTTCAACGTCGTATACATTGTACATGTACCATTTCTTCGGCAGGGTACCCCTGCCTTTAGATGCTACTGCTACTGCTGTTACTGCTACTGCAGTGGCTGTAGAATAGCCCTCGCTCGGTTGGGCAATAAAAATTGTCAATTGGGGTAGGTTGACTGTCCCACATGCTCTCCATCTATCCTACACAATACAATAGTGCATTAAGCTATCTCTGTGCATCATGTTAATTCACTGGATTGAATCGCTCCCTTAGGCTTACACACATACACACAAACACATATATTTTATGTACGGTTATCAATAAAAATATACTATTACGTACACATATATTATGTAGGTTAAGAGTTGAATGTACATTGAGAAATTGAAAAAATGATGAGCCGAACCGGATTCATCTCGCAACTTTGATTGACCGTCGGAAATTCGTATTATATGTGTTTATTATACGTGTACACATGTATTACTCAAGCGTGTGGTGATAAAAAATAAAATCTATTGCAATTGCTTGGTGATTTGCCCATGGTAAAGTATACATACGTAGAATGTAGAAGAATCTCTGAGCGGAGAGTGAGTCGTTGATTAGTATTCAGGGTTTTTACGTGCAAACGGATACACACGATGACGATGAGACACCATATCCCGCCGCCAGGTTATAGTGTTATGTGTATTATATAGTTATATTGTGTGTTGTGTGTAGTCGGTGATGCACATAAACTTGTATTTATGCTCATGTTGCGAATAGAAGTCGGGTTGTGGTAAGACGCGACTTTATTCGCCGCCAGAGGCCGTTTCTTATTCATAAAACCAATGTTTGTGGCGTGTTGTAGTTCCACTTGCACTCTATATGACGATTATTCTGGCTCTGGAAAATTGGCATTGCCTTTATGGTTACCCTGTGTCCATTTATCTTTCTATCGGTTGGTTATACATCTATATTTATATGCTTATATGTGTCTGCAGAAGGTATACATACCTAGTGAAACTTGAAAGTATCTATATGTGGATCGTACGTATTTATTATTTTATTTCTTCAGTACTCGTCGTTTGCTAATTTTACTTGGCAAGTATTAACTCCTTTCTGAAGACAAGAAGAAAAAAAACGAACGTGAGTTACTTAATTCGTTGAATTATGTATTTCATTTCGCGGTGTATATACACAGTGAGCTTAAACATTTTTATATTCGTCGCAATCAATTTTCTCTCAACCGCATGTAATATAATAAGTATAGCATCCCTTTAAATTCTCTCGGGAAAAAAAAATAAAAATATGGACAAGTAAAAGAAGCAGGAGAAGAAGATGAAGAAGAAGAAGACGACAAAATAAAGGAATAAAAAAAACCCGACAATCCCTTTGAGAATACTTAATAAGGACATTTTCTCTTTCCTTTGTTTCTTTCAGCAACCCAACAGCTTTAAACATAAATTCGTTGATTTGCTCGTCGTGTCGACACAAAGGAATCTTTTTCCGCAATGAAGAAGGAAACAGTTTACGACTTGGGCACATGAAATAGCGCACGCCGATCGAACGATATCGAGGATTATAATCACTTCTGCTGCATAGTCTGCATAGCATTCCCTAAAAATACGAGAATTTTGGTGCTGTACTGTGGTACCTCCAAGTATAACACAAAATCATCTGTGTGTGTATATATACATGTATATGTTGAGATGTAGGAAGGAGGTATATAAGGATGAAGAGAACGCACAGCACTCTCGGAATACTGCGATGCTTTGCACACGAGGGTGGCACGTTGAGTGGAGCGCATACTCGCGATTGTGTCAGATGGCTGGGAAGATAGTGATCTGAGAATCTCAAGAGCCCGTGGCGTACCATGAACGCTACACTATGAGTTTCATGAGAGTAACGATGGTATATATATATGTATGTATATATCGTATAGATACATTATCAATGTGTTGAAGCAAAAGCAAGATGGAGGGATAGTCGGTACGCTGGGTCTGAAGTTAGCTGGGTGCCACCAAAGTGCGGTAGAACGCGGCGGTTGGTCCAATGTGGCTAGCGAGGAGAAACTCTCGAGGGCTGTATACCACAATTGTCCGTTGGTCGTTTCAACGTCGTCAATCCAAAGATCGAATATTCAGCTTGTCGTTGTTCTCGTAGTCGCTGTTCTAGATCATCCTTTCCTTTAAACACTATTCTACTATCAGTCTCAAGAGGAGTTTAAACTACGTCGAGCACTTACCACAACTATTCGATGCAATCGAGAGAGTCTAATTTCTGTCATGTCGAATGGAGCTTCACTAATTTGGTCACTTATATATTATATATGTACTGTAATTACTGTTCATTCATCTTTGAATTATATACGTTTTACGTTCGTGATGGGTATGAAAGCGAGGTTAAGTCTAGTAATTTGTATCTATAAATCAGTGTGTCAAATAAAAAAAATCTACATGATATAAACGCGAAAACAGCCTGTTTGAATTAATTTTTAAATGCCCCGGTTTAAATATTCGCGGTCTTTTGTGTAACCAACTTCGTGCCGGTGAGCAGCCAATCACAGGATCGGTTAAAAAAATCCTGGTATTTTTATAATTCAATTTATGGTGGGTTTCAGTAAACAAGATCCTTTAAAATAAAAAAGATAAAATATTGAATGTGTAAATTAAAATTGAGACATAAAATAATGAATTTTATTTAACACGAGTTTTATTGTAAAAAAAGTGGCGATAAAAAATAAAAAGACCGACATTTAATGTCAGTGTAGGGCAATATGTGACGTTTCAAGCTCTAAGGGCTATATGCGTGGCCGAGGTGTGAGGTCTGCACGATCAGCTGTCACGCGGTGGCCTCGGAGTTTCTGCTACTACGTAATTAAATTATGTTAATACGCGACGGCCAATTTCTGGAGGCTGGCATCGTGTAATTTCCTATCATTACGTCACTCGTCGGGCGAGAAGACTGCGCGCCAGTAAGGCTGTCTATCCTACTCTCTTCCCATGGCCCGTCTGTCCGCCTCCGGCCTCTTCTTCTTCTTCTTCTTCGTTCTTCTTTCTCTTCACGCCAATCTTCCGGGTCTCTTTCTCTTCGTCTTATTCTTCGTCTTCTTCATCATCCAACACCACGGCTACATCATTGGATGTGTATAATGAACGAACAAACCCATCAGCCATCGTTCGTGCCTTCTATACTACTCTGTTTCACCTCAATCTCAAGCATTTTGCATTTTACATCTCAACACACACCTGTAAGCCCCAAACAATAGTTTTATCTTCCTAATACTACTTTTAATTGTCATTTTTATTAAAATTTATTTTTATTTTAAACCCAAAGTATATTTATTTATTTGCTAATTTATAGACAAGAATAGAAAAATACAAATTGTAGCTTATTTAGGGGAAGAGGAGGGGAGGGGAGGCAAAACGGGATACCCGCAAAATTTTTACTATTTCATTATTTTATATTTTTCTTTATGTAATCGTAACTAACGTTGAAAGAAATCACTATGTAGTTTGCCAAAATATACACAGTGGTTTGTTAGTTATGAAAAAATTGGGACCATTGAATTTCAATGGTCCTGATGAGCGACCTCGACACATAGGTAGTAATTGGTAAGCGAAGACCTCAACTTTATGCTCGAGTACACCGCTCTTTTATCACCTGCCGAGGAAGCTACTGGCTTTCTGACCTGCGCTGCCATGTCTGGAAAATTTTCTTTAAAATCTGAAAAATTGGCGGAGGGTTAGATGTCTCGCCGTAGAGGCTCTGTGCACGCAACCTCTAAGTGAAACCAACTTAACGTTTTTGGTGTTTAATTTTATTTTACTATTCTTTTATATTTTTAATTTTTATTTTTTCGGTAATTATACCAACCCCTAGAGGTTGGGAAAAATAAATGAAGAAGAAAAGTTAAGGTACGATGTATATAGAAACAATAAACTCAGCAAAACGAGACGATGTAGTGTAAAAAAAAAATAAATAAATAACAATAATAATAATAGTAAAAAAAAAATAGTAAGGGAATAAAAAAAGTATTTAAAGTAAAAAGAAGAAAAATGTAGCGTGGAAAGAATAAGAGAGTTTTAAGAACTCGTCGGTGAGTACACTGAGATGAGAGACTCAGAGAAAAGGTAGCTAAGAAGAACTCAATATATATATATATATATATATTACTCAAGGTGCGCCACTGAAAGATTTAATCCCATCAGTTACGCGGTACAATAATCTTAACTTTCAAAAAGTGACTCAACAGACATTTAAAGGACTCACATTGGACTTATTTAAGAGAGCTTACAAAATTTTATAAAAACCTTGTCCAGAAGATAAAAAAAAATAAGTATAAATAATAAAGTTGATAAAGTAAAGCAATATGTTTGACGTAAATACACGTCCCAGTATTTCTCTTTCAATATATATACATATATTATAAATTAGCGAGTTTAATAATTAAGTAAGAATAAATGAGAATAAACAAGGACGTTGGCAAGATCCTTGGAGTTAATTGTTAGAAGCCATTATGTATTATTTAACGACGAAGGGAGATCTCCTGGCTGCTCATTATAACAACAGGCTACAGGTGCCAAGAGAGTCTCGTATGTGAGGTTCACTTTGGCCCGGGTTTTACACCTGTACCACACGACTACCGAAGTAACAACGACCCAGAGAATCAACAAAGTTCCGCCCGTCTACCCGCGTTATAATTAACTCTCTTTGGTAGTAGCAAAGGCGTTACCCTGCTTGTACATACATACACTCTGGCTATATATACTCACGCTAACCCCCGCGAATATGGCCTTTATGACTTTATAGCGTACATCAAAGCCTCGAGTTAACTGAATATCATAGTCACGATAATGATTATCATCATTATTAAAATATAATTGCTAGTTAATTTGGAAAATTAAGCAAAATAATGACGATTGGCGCCCAGGGTGAGGCTTTCAGCAGAGATTTATTCTTCACGATTTGGCATTGAAGCTTTGGCAAGGGGCAACCCGACAATTAATCTACTTGCGGACCGATGAGAGAATCCAAATGGAAATGCGAGGGCCGACGCGGTTAACTGTGACCACAAACCGCAGACTGGAGAGAAACAGTATCAACATCAAAGTAAATCTAAATATATATGTATATATACATTGAATTTTTATAGCCATAGTGGTAATCCGGCAGATGAGATCCTAATACGAGTAGAATGACACGAGGCACATTTTGTAATAATGTCGCTAATGGAAAAAAAATCTTGTTAGGCAGTTAATATAATGGCTGATATGCATACTGATTTTACTGGTGATATTAATCTCTGTTGATTCCCTCTCACCTGTATTATAATTTGATGGCTGTGACAATAAAATGATTTAACCAGACGGGACAATTGAATTCTAGCAATTAATTGAATTGCCTGGCGAGAGAACCACTCGATAGAACGTTGACCGTTCCGAGTAGCTGAGAGTTGTGTTGTTGGATTTACCAAACCAACAGCACAAATCCCAGCATAAAACACGTGCCGGTACATGGGTATACATCAATAACGTGAAAGATTTGAGTAGTTGTTTTCTTGTTTTATTTATTTTTTTATTTTTATTTTAACTTTTTTTGCTGTTGCTGATTGCTTTCTCTTTCTCTTATTCACTGACCCGAAGAATCCTCATCCTCTGTTAGTGGCAATATGTATCGTACACGGTTGTCTACCAAATGTTTTTGACTTTTCTTTTGCCGCAAAGATCGGCCAGAGAGCAACAACCAGTCTTGGGATGCGTCCAGGTGAATTTACGACGTGGCCCTTCTTCTCTTCTTACCACCACAATATATATTTATATACATTTATGTATGTATGTATGTGTCTGAGATGTATATGCATCGCGCACAAGAGCTTTATTTCAATGCACACAACGAACCAACTTGAGAGAGGTATATAGCGACGCGTCATGCTGAGCCAAAAATCTTAAATATTCATAATTAAATATGCTAATAGACTGGTGTCTTCAACAGCAAAATAATTATCAAAACGGACAATAGTTACGACGTACCGTCGCTACGGTATTATAAACTTTGTATGTGATCGCATCTCTACATGCAATATATATGTAATATTATATATTACGTTGCTTTATATGTATATTTATATAGCTTTTCTTGACATAAATATACATTTTATTTATTTATTTAATTATTTTTTAAATTCGTCTATTTATGCTTATTATCTTGACAGATGTGCGTTGTGATAAATTTCGATCTTTATGCGATTTATAAACTAGTCAAAATTACAGTTCGCTGGTTAATTGAAAGGTTATCATATAAATTTTAATAGTAATTGATAAAATTTTGTTTAATTAATTAAGGCTATTCTCAGACCCCCCCCCCCACCCTGCCACAAAAAATTTCAATGGTTTAACTGTCATATATGTATCAAAATTTTATCAATTATTAAAAAAAAATAAAACCATTAATTGAAAAAAATTACTTGCAGTTGATGTCAATTGGGAGTCAAACGAAATTTGTAAAATTTCAGTACAATTTTCATGTCAATTTTATAATTCGAATTTTGAAGTTTTGTAGGCTGAAATTTATTCAATAAATTTCGATTAACTCCTAATTGATGACAACTGCAAAAAATTCTGTTCCTCAACGAAATTATTTTTGTTTCAATTAATGGTGCAATTTTTCTTTAATAAATTGATAAAATTTTGATTTTGATTTAGATTTTGTCTGAAAATGCCCTTAATTATAAAGATTTGAATTTAGAAATTAAAAATCAGACTCTGACATTGAATAATGACAATAATAATAATAATGTTAGTAACAAAATTTCCTCTTGAATTTATATAACCTTAAGTATTTTCCAATAATCATAACTGTAAGATTGACAGGTTTATTATGGATAAAATAAAAAATCTAAATGAGTAAAGGCATCTCAGTGACAGCTAAATATTGTAATGAAAAGAGAAAGAGAATAATGACTAGAGAAAGTGAAGAGCTACCGCACATTGGACAAGTCTGAACAACGAATAAATCAAAGTAGCGTAGATAGAGAATTTATTAAATCATGCCGGTCTTAGAGCCAAGGCTTTCTCGTGACGGGTTGAATAATCGGCGAACATGCTTAGTATACATACATATAAATATACATAAATATAAGCGAATGGTAAAGCTCAGGATGAAAAGAGTGAGACAGATAAAAAGGACAAGAGACAGACAATAACAAGAAATACCCACACAGAACAGACATATATTAGCTTGTAAAAAAGCAAAAGTAAGAAATGTTTTTGCTCTATCTCTTTTTCTCAGCTCTTGAGAGAGCTAAACTTGGGTTGGATACCTCGTCGCGTGAGATAGTCGCATCATTCCTCGGTAGACACAATTAATTACTCGTGTGTTATGTTTTAGAATGGTTATGTGTCGTATTAAATCCTAGGATTTGTAACTTGACGTACATGAGAATCCCGCTGTTAAACTAAACATTGAACAATAAATCTTTTTAATTCAATCAATCCAATCAGTCCAATTAGCTTGCAGTAGTCCGCCTCAGATATACTTTTACTACTTGTCTTGGAAAATAAAACAGGAATCAATATCACAAATAAATAACTCACTTAATCGATTGCCCGTATGTATACCTACGTCGGATATAAATTTTATCACAAATTAATTCAACAAATTTCTCAATATACTTGCTCTCAATACCAAACAACGTCTATATTATTACATCCAACATAAACTTGCCACTTATCGATTATTCCTCTTCCGTGGTCTCTTTAGTCGAACCACCTCAACCTCCTTTTCCTTCTCGGTCTATACTCAGCCTCAGTCTCAGTCTCCTCTTAGCCCTCCCTATTTACCAACAACACTTTCCTCTTTGTCTCTCATTGCATGCAGCCTCTTGAGTAACCATATTCGATGTACATGCCACTACATTTAACATTGACGCCCGTTAATGTTTATAGAATAATGTGCATTAACCAATACACTTATGCAGCTCTCCCTTTCTCTGTTACTCCACTATATATATGAATATATATGAATATACACATATACAGTCACTACTTACTTACTGATGAGCTGATGCACATTTTGAGGGTTGAAAAGCAACAGTGCAAGTGCTTTCACCACAAGGACAAAGTAACCAGACTAGAATTTGTTAACCAATCGCGTTTGACACGATGCACCCACGATATATATAAACATATATTCCCATAACATAACATAACATAACACCACAAAACGACTACAAGAGTAGGACACTCCGCTCGTAGGGTAGAGCAACAACTGAGGGAAAGGTCGAAAGCTTAAAAGGAAGTTTTAGTATAACAAGTACTGTGTTGTATTCTAATGTTATATATGTTATATATGTTGATTATACACGCGATCAGTGTTACCGGTATTTAGCATCATGTCACGTGAGCTAAATGTTCCAAGTGATGAACACTGTACATTTACATATTATCAGACACTGCGTTTGTAGTTTTGTTTAATATTTAATTTACCGAGCTTGAATGATAACCACTGATGTCGTTGTTTTACGGTTGCTGTTGGGTTGTCGTTATTGCTTTGTTGGGTTCTCTTGTCATTGAGTTAAGGGTTATAGGAACAGTTGATGTAACCGTGTGTATAAATTAGACAAGTAACGCCGTATGTGACACTGAACAACTGATAGAGATAAATTTTCGTTTTAAAACCCAACCCCGGTATACTACGGATGAATCAACAATAACGTCGTCTCGACTCGATGTCGACCCCGACAAAACTTGCTTGTACTTTTTGTATATAGTTGCATTTATACCCACGAATTTATATTTTTTATTTTTATTTTATTTATATTAGGGGGCTATGGGTAAGTGAGAAAAAGTGTGTGTTGGTATATAAAATAATAAAAAAAATAAATAAATAAATAAAAGATTAAAACTTGAAGTGTCTGATGTACTACGCCTTACGTTCGCGTTATCGCGGATCGCGTCGAAAAAACACGTCGCTTTGTCCCCGCAGCCACGTTGGTAGTAAGCCGTGGATCCGACCGATTATTTCGACTATCGTTTTGCCAAAAGAAAAACGGGATTCTTATATTCAATACATTTACTTTGGATTTTGTATGTTGATGTTTATAAATTTTTATTTTATTTTTCGTGATAAAAATAAACAATGAGAGATTTAAAGTTATAAAATGTGGAAAAAAAAAAAAAAATAAGTATAAAGACAATAAAATATTTGCGAGTCGAAAGCAAAAAGGGAAGATAAGGATGAATAAAAATAAAATTAACGAAATAAGTTAAATAAATTCTTTTAAAAATTTTTAAGTACGGTTGCATTGTCTCGTTCACACCGGTAAGTTTCCGTCGGTGGCGTGCCAAAGGGGCATTAACGTGCCGACACAATTCACTGGCAAATGAGAGACCCGGTACGGTCTTAGCCCAGAGTCTATACGTATGAGCGTAGTCCGTGATCAGTGCAAACTCTGCTCTGGAGAGACCAAAAACGAGTAGTAGATCGAGAGTATGATGTGTTGAGTAGAAAAAGTATCGAGAAAAAGAGCTCGGATGGCGAGCAGAGCTCTCGTATACCTCTGATGGACTCTACACACGCCTTTTTAATTTTTCCACTGATTCCTCGAACTTTTTACCCGCACTGCAGAGTTGCGATCTATCGATCACCATCTAAATCGGTAGACCAAACAACTCTAACGGTATTGCTGCGCCAAACAATAAAAACTAAATTGATTTAAATTACCGCTACTGTTACTGAGTTTGTTTTACGTAAGAGGTTCGTTTAAATATTTTCTTACGTGATACTGCACGATTTAGATGTTGCGCAGCTCAATAAAATCAATTGATCGATTTAGATCGAGTCTAATGTGTTGGTTGTTAAACTGTGAAACCGTGAAATTGAATTAACACGCACTTACCCCCTTGTCTCTTTGGATTACCAACACCGGAGATCTGTAATGCTGAAGTGAATGCCAAAGCTGATGATGCTGTTATACTCATATATATTTTTATTTGTATATCTATATGTATATAGAGTTTGATTTCAAGTATCAAGAAGCTGATGAAATGAGATTATTCATGTATCAAGCGAAAAAAAAAGGCAACAGTCAAATAACAAGCAGATATAAAGCTAAGAATGCAAGCAAAGTATACTAAAAATCTCAGAACGCGCAGTATCCAGCTTTAAATCATCGTATTAACATGTGCCGGGGCCTCGCGACCGTGGCGAATACATGAAAATGTTAAACGCGCATGAAGAGAGACCAGGCCGTCATGAGTTTGGAGAGAGGCCTTGGTTGCATTTATAACATGAGAGCTTACGAGTTGGGCCGCACGGGCTTACAAGAAAATAAAACGGCGAATATAAATGAAAAAAGAAAAAAATGAGAGAGAAAGATGATAAAAATCGAATGATTTAACAGAACCGCTTGGTGTGTCTTGGTGAACATTGTGACACCGTGGTACGAGATATATGTCTCATGATATTGCTTGTCCAATAAATTTCATTCAGCGCCACTTTTTTATTTATTCATTTTTTTAATTTTAATTTTTTTTTTATTAATAATGAAATCGTGGTTTGATACATGGTTTTTTTTTTTTTTTGGTTTCAATCATTGCAATTTGTATTTTTTCGCGGCTTTGCTCTGAATAAACGATTTCGATTTTGAATATAGGATCGTGTATATAACGTATACGTACAAAAAGCTGATCTAGAGGTTGATCGGGTAAACGAGATTTTTGTATTCGTCTATATCTGCGGATCAGGTTTTTTTCACGACTATTTGAACAGTACTCACATAACCCTTCAAAGCTCGCTTTTTTCGTTTTATTTAAGTGTAGAGCGCTTTTATTTTAGATGAAAAAAATAGAAAAAAATTATCGTTCAATCGATTGGCAAAAAATTCATGTAAAATAAAATTAAATTGGTTGATCTAAATGAACCTAGCTGTTTGGCTAAGTTCATAAAATAAAACTAAAAAAAAAAAGTTGTATATCAAGCTCATCAAAAAAACTTCAATCAACTTTTCAGTTTTCTAATTTAAAAATTTTTAAAAAGTATAATCCTGGCAGTTACGATTTTAAATAACCCTTAGAATGTTTCAAAGCAGTAATTTCTTTTAAAATCAACTTAATTAATTATAGAGTTACGTATGAGTCTGGAATGTTTCCAAATATGCCAAAGTCAAACAATATTGTAAACTAGCTCACTACAAAATTAAATTGTTCGCTCATAATTGTTTCTAACAGACAGCTTTAAATGAAAATTAATTAAACTACGTATCGATCTTCAGCAGTTTTATTTTCCGCTAGCATTAATTTTGACAGTTAATTCAAGAATTACATGAGCGATAAAATAATTTTGCTCGGGAATAATTTACAAGTAAAAGTATTAATCAAAAATCTATTGCCAGCAGTAATAGAAACCTACAAGTAACCATTGTATCATGTTAATTGTATAGTTATCTCTGTCTATTTTACTGGTAAGTGAGTTATACAATCTAGTACTAAACTCACTCTCTAGCTCATATTATACAGTACGATACCGAAGAACAAGCACGTATTTGGTTCTTACAACGAATTAACTTCAACTAACACTTGTCTCACTTGGTTTCCTCACTATAGATCGTTATAATAGTTCTTCTTGTATACATATATAGATAGATCCATGCATATAATAAAGCTCAGATACCAAGAAGTTAGTATGGTGTACAAAGTGTATTGAGCCAGGTCGACGGCTTAGTAACGCAGTCGACGGTTTTACAACGCGTTAAGGTGAACGATATCTCTATTCGTTGAGACACGCGAACTTTACATGCTTCGTCGGAGATAGGCCAATGAGTTGTTACATATATATTGGTATACCTACAATATATATGTATACACGACATGTAGATCGAGCGTGTGTTGTATCGAGTTCAATGAGAATCCCAAGTTAAATTGCAATCTCAAATTGCTGCCGATGTAGGACGATATACTTATACTTAGATTATTACGCTTTGGTTTTCTCTCTGGCATGAGATCTTCGGTGTATATAACACACTAATCGTATTAACGTTTCTATTGGTATTTGTAAATTTAACGAAAGATTTAATATTAATGTAGTAGATTGCATGTAACGGGTACATGGACATTGATAATGCGAAATGAAAGGATATGTAAGTAATAAATATGTAATATGGAGGATGTAAGGCGTATATACATGTATATAAGACGCGCAGAGACGGAGACGGAGACGATATATAGAAGCGATAGATGTAATAAAGGATAATTGAGTTTTCAAATCATTCGTTTTGATTACATCTACACAAGAGTCGTTGGATGAAACATAGGCCAGGTAATTACGGACCGCCCAGTTACAAAAGAGCAGGTGCCTGTCGGCTCTCTCTTCGAAATCGAAGTGTGAGGTTCAAATACTTGGACCGCCCTAATAGCCTCGGGGTTACAGGTCTCTTCTAAACTGGAAGGGACCCTCGCCTTGAGGTCTCACCATTCAACCAGCCAACCAACAAATAAAAAATAATAACCAACATGAACAAAATAAAACCAAAAAATATGAATAACATGAATTAAAAAACAACAAACGCGAAACGGCGTTGCATGCTTATTCGTATTCATCTGGCAACTCTTCTCTGCCTTTTATTTTATTTTACATTAATATATACATATATTTTTTTTTGTTTTCACCTTTTTTCATTTCGCTCATTTTAAAATCTCACAGCTTGTGGGCGTAATTATAATAATTATTATTTTTTATTATTTTATTTTCCCGGTGTAATTATACGCGACACAGATGCAACTTAATTGATAGACTAGCTTGTGTTATATTCTCGCGACGAGAACTTGGTAATCCATTGGCTTATGTGGTTTATAGCTAACCGTGTCAAGCTCGCCGGTGAAACTGAGCCCAGAGAGTAGAGTACAGCTAAATGCCCAAACCTCTGCTACCCGACTTTAGTTACTGCAGCTCACTAAACTACGGTATAGCACTACCAGTACAACAGTACTGAGTTCTAGGTCGTAGTCCGTATAGTACAGGGCCCTCACGCATTCAAACTAACCCCTCAATATCTAGCTGAATGCGTAATAGTTGTATATACTACCACTACAACTACTGCAACTACTATCGCCACTGACACTACCAACTAGCAAGTACAGCTTAATACCCTCAATGGTGAATGGGCAACAACCGCGGGAATAGCAGGGACTACGTATAAACTAACTGCTATGGAAATTGCACATTCTCAAAGTTTCATATACATACATATATATCTCTAGGTAGACGTTAAAGAATATATGCAAGTATGTGCCATGTGCTTCATCGCTTTTCTCTATAATACGCAACTACTCACGCAATTGAGTCTCGTAAACTAAATACGCTTTGAGTACCACACTGTGAAAAAAAAACTGGGTAAAGTCCAGGCTGTGTAGGTAAAATTTTTAAATAAATTACATATAACATAAATAAGTACACAGCAAAATTGAACTCGAGTCAAAAAACAAATTCTAGTCTAGTTCTCAAAAGCCTCAATTTCTTTGATGTTTTAATTGCCGTCCAGAAAGTAACTCTTTTCAGTACTCAAAAACCTCAATGAGAATTAATGAGGCCTAAATGTGAATAATTTATCGATTTTAAATTATAACTAAGACCTCAAAATCCTCAGCGAATGAAAAGTTATATTTCGCACTTTTAAAAATTTTAGATAGAAAAGGGAGGGGAGAGACTTTTGAGGTTCAAATGTGGATAAAATTATTCCTGTATGTTTTGAGTATTTTGAGGCTCTAATCCAGATTATGTTATTCCAGTTTAGTCCTCAAAGTAGTAAAATTGGTCGTAACTACTACGTTGAGGACTAAACTAGGATAACTGCCTGTACTGTCGTCAATCTTAAAATTCTAAATTGATCCTCAAAAACCTCATTAAGAACTTTGAGATTTAAATCCGGTTTTTTGACGCAGGAAATTTCCTTCAGACAGTATTCATTAAATCTTCATATTTATTTACATGTAATGAATTTTTTTTAATTTCTATACATGGAATTTTTTTACACCGATTTAACACCTTCAAATTACTCCGCTTACACCGGTGTTATTTCATTTTAACACTACGCGATGTTAAATTGATCCTATTTTTAACACCGCTATTTTTACAGTGCATTAGTATGTAAACTGATATACTTTTCACTCTGCGAGATGTAACTATTGTCTGAATTATACGATTTTGTTGGTCTACTTATTATTATATTCCGAGCTTTATTATTTGTTGGCTTACTTTTTTTAAATTTTATAAATACCTGTGATCGGTTATTGGCATTTGTGAAAATGTCAGGATTTTAAATGTCAGCTTCTCTATTCACGAGATTCTGAACTAACATTAAATAATCATGTCACGTATCCTATGGTTATAATTATAACATGTAGGTGACGTTTCAAAAATTATTACTTATTAATAGGGTTGATCTATCGCTAATTAAAAGATTTTTGCGTTCTTACTTTGGTAATAACCTTTTAATGGTCGGAAATTCTGATATAGCCTTTATCGAAAGCTCTAAATCAATTTGCCCATCATATATTCATAGTTCTAGCTCTGTATTGATGTAATATCCGTTTTATTTTATTAATATTTTAATAAACACTCCGGGTCATTGGAATATTTCATCAACTATTTGTGATGGCCCTATTTATTTTTAAATTTCATTCGTCCGTAGAATTTATTCATGAATTTTAGAAATGTAGGTTTTTAAAACAAGCAAAAAAAGAATAAAAAAAATACGTTACATATTTTTACAGTTGAATCAAGTCTCATTATTGATATAAATTTTCCAGTTCGGTTTTCTATTGAACTAGATTTTAAAAAATATTTTCTGTATCAATTGCTGCAGGGCTTTATCATAAATTTCTAATAGTCTCCAAGGACTCAACGTAAACTATATTTATAATTTATCCTACAATCTACGATAATGAATCTGCCAAACTGATAAATTCTTCAATAATTTATAAAAAATAAATTTAAATGACATAGAAACAAAAAGTCGTCGAAATCAATCATACGTAAAGTAATTTTTATCTCGTCTCTAATGTCATTGTAGAATAATGTAAATATATATCAAAGCTAAATGACGTTTAAGTCAAAAGCGATGTCGAAAATTAAAACGATTTGTTACTGTATCGTAATATCTTCGCAGGAGGTCGACAATATAAACCTCTTAAGTATAATATACAAAAAAAAAAAAGTGCAAGGGCTCCGAGGATAAAAAAATGATCAAATGGTTGTTTCATGCTTCAACATGCATCCATTATTTTCTATTATTTTTAAATATAAATTTTTAAACTGGCATAAAACATCCATCCAGACATACATACCTACATATTCCATCATCATACAGCACATAATGCTCTTGCTCTCGCCAGCTTGAGAGTAGAGAGAGTAGAGGGTAATCAATAATGACTTAATGTCCACCAATAACGGACACCATGGGTGGCACAACTCATTCGCCAAGATATTCCCTCGGCCTCTTCTTACTTATATATATTTTATATTTTTTATTTTATTAATTCTTTTTTAAACTTTCTTACTCCTTTAAACTTTATGTGTATATTCTGCACAGTATCCTACTCGGGATCCACGATCCATCGACGTTTACACTGACTCCATACAAGTACCGTTCATTTTCACCATCATTATTTTTTTTATCTTTCAACTAACTCACACTCACACTCATGCATTCATATCACGGATATTACACACTAAAAATACATACCTGGTAATTTTAAACTTCATGAGCCATAATACAACTAAGAATAAATTAATTGACCATCGATTCAAGCCTTAAGTCATAATCATCGTAAACTTTTTCTTTATACTCTGAGACTCCATCACTTGAGAATTAATATAACTTTTAAATAAAAATATTCATTTTTAATGCAGCTTTTATTTTAAACAACTTAAAATCATAAAGTTTTAATAACTTTTATTGGAAAAAAAAAATTATAATAATAATAACAAAATAAATCTATAGTTATATAGTTACAAAGTTGTTGTCTAATTTTATTCTTACAACAAGTTATAGAATTGCAGTAACAAAACTTGATAAACTCATTTTCTATAAATAGAGCGTATTATTAAATGGATATAGCCATGGCAGAAATAGCAAACATTAATTTAAATGAAACATCTGGTTGGATTTCCACGAGTAAAAAAGTCATTTCTTTTATGAGGGTTTTAAAGAATTAAACCCAATGAATGCTAATGATTTATTTTGAATTATTAATATATTTAAGTTAATGCAGAGCATTTATCAAAAGTTAATGTGAAATCCTTTCTTCGGATGTGTTACACAAAGAAATATATGTATGTATAATAAATGCTATACTTAAAGTTTATTACAGATATCATTAAACAGCTGTGTAGATAAATAACACAAGAATTATTATATTTCATTTCCTTTTTGTTCCGCATGGCAGTAGATTGAATCGATTCTGTAATAATAATTATCTCGATGACTTACCGGTACGGTTACGGGCGTAATATCGCGCTAGATGAGAGTGTGAGCAAGTGAGAGAGTGAGTGAGTGAGGAAGGAAGAGAGGGAGAGAAGCCCCGATGCGATTATACATTACCAGCGATGCGTTAGTCAGGAAGGGTAGATTACCGTAATGAACCCAAGCGACCCCTCTGTGCGGTCCAGCGACTCGAAATATGGATAACCATAACCACTACTGCGCCGCGAATCGTCCACTACTCCGCGAAAACTTTACAACATATACATATCCATCCAGACAGACGTATTTCCATCTTGCTCATTAGTACCTTTGCCATCACACCAGACTTTATCACTCTCTTTTTCGTCTTTATTTTTGCTACACACACGCACCCACACATGCTCACAAACACACACTGCATTTATCTAACTCGTTTTTTAACCCACCGTCTTGCTCATTCTCTTTTACACTACGTTCTACATTCGCTTTCTCAGTTCGCTAACCATCTGAATCAATCTTCGGACCGTTTATCTTCCAGTGGTATAAACTCGAATTATATCTTTTGAAATGGATGAAAAACATATTTATTTTTTCCTTTTACTTTCATAATTTACTCCAGTACTATTTACCACATCCATTAAAATAATATCTAATTAAGTTATTCATTAACGTTAACCAATTTATAAAGTAAAAATAATAATCCTTTAAATCTTCCTCTAATTAAAAATACTATTATATCGGTAATTTAAATAGAAGTTGGCTGCGCAATACCCTACGGCGAAAAATTTTACCCTCCGCCAGTTTAAATAAAATCTGACCTCGTAGAAACGCGGGTCACTATGGAGACTAAACTTAATAAGGAAGAAGTGAGTGTCAATAGTGACATTGCCAAAGAGACTGAAGACATTCTCAGACAGAAGTTATCAAGTTTGAACTGCATCAGAAGGTCTTTAATTTTTTTGACGTTGCAACAATGAAACGTCAGGAGGATTAATTGATACCGTTGACATCAGCTATGAAAACAATGCTGTGATCGGTGCATCAGCAGAATGACTTAATAAAGAAGAATCGAGTGTTGACAGAATAATGCCTTCGAGTTTAATAATCCTGTGACAGAAGTAAGAAATGCAAAAATAGAAGGTAAAGTTCTGTTGTTAATAGAAAGGGGTAATGTAAATAGTATAAATTTCATAAATAAAATATTACTCAACGAAGCCCCGCTGGTGTAGGGAGAGTAAAATAATGAAATGTGTAGTAATATAAATAATAATAAATAGATTCGTTAGCGTCAGAGTGGGATGTGATGGGAAATCCTGAGTGAGTTGAAATCGTCCGTTTACCCAAGATGATTGTCAGGGGTAGAAATGCCGTACTGGTAAATCTCAATATTCACTAAAGCGTCATGAATATTC
Organism: Microplitis manilae; assembly: GCA_030273425.1. Taxonomy (NCBI): domain Eukaryota; kingdom Metazoa; phylum Arthropoda; class Insecta; order Hymenoptera; family Braconidae; genus Microplitis; species Microplitis manilae. The sequence continues at coordinate 4,421,486 of CP092726.1, forward strand.
CTGGCACGCGGATCTAGTCACTGAGGGTACATAAGGGGTGGAAGCACCAGCAGTTCCAATGAATTTGGGTTTCTGCTTAAAGGGGTCGCGTGCGAAACTACGTCGGGGTTTTCACCATCGCCGTCTAACTCACTGCTGCATTATAGTGTCTAGTGTAGTCTAGTTCTAGCAGTATTTCACTGCATAACATTGCCGATGGCCAAAGACAACCCTTCCGACAACCAACTTTAACATACCCATTATACATATAAATTATTAAATCTATTGTTGTATTACTAAGTTAAACTTTTAAAAATGATAATATTTATATCAAGTCTTGAAATTATATTCAAAAGTGTTTCAAGCTTTCAGAAAAATCTTTAATAGAAAAAAGAACTCGTACATGCACATATGTACATATAAATTTATATAAAAAGACTTTGAATGCACCGAAAGAGTATATAAACTTATATTTAATATATATACATAGATATATACATGTAGTGAAGACGATAGATCTCAGCTGTTGAGCAAGTCGACATGAATTTTTCTCTCACAAACTTTTCTTTAAACTTTTTAAAACTTTGTAAGAATGTAAAGGAGGAATACAATGCACTATAAAAATACAATCCTTTCACCAAAAGTTTAAACGAAAAAATATTTCATGGCAATTAATCATTTCCATCACCCTAATTTTAAACTCATAAACTATTTTATAATTTTTAAGAAAATTTTTATCGCCATTTCTATAGTGAATTTTATCCATTATTTTATTCTTAAAATCCCGGTTAAAATTTAAATAACGTGGAACGTTTAAAAATATGCTAAAGAATACCGTCACTACTTTAATTTATAATACATACCTACTGTATTCTTATCCTCAACTTTTGTATAAAAGAATATAAACGTAGTAGCTGAGTAACAGCGTTTTAAATCTCTCAGACAGACGCGCCTGGAAAAGAAGACGAAGACGAAGACGAAGATGAAGAAAAAGAAAAAGTTTAAGAATAAGAAAAATAAGAGTTAAAGTTATCGGATCTACATAGTATAGGGTAGTGCAATGCGTTAGCATACGATCAATCTACCCTGCCTCGATTAAATCACTGAGGCTGTAGAAGGTATATCTTGATGCTTGTGCGACAAGAGTATTCCTGTGCTACTTTCTCATCTACATATATATATGTGTTATATATGTACACATATATGTTAACGCAAGGCGAACATACGCATGTTGATTTTCATCGTCAATGCGTATGCACAGGCGAGAATAGTGCAAAGTCAATAACAAAGGGCTCGTGCAAGTGTGACGTCAGTGAGATTTACCTGTACACGTGAATATATCTGTCTGTGTAAACCCTAGACAAGAAAATGCTCTTATGTACGCGCGTCAAATGCAACGTCAACCCCTAGATGCTTCAATGTCTATTGCTGGTGCGGTATTTAGATGTGACGTGTTGTGTGTACCAGCCCTTGTCTCCGTGAGTTAATTTACGGCAATTGAGTAGCAAGTACTCGACGAGACAAATTACGTAAATTTAATAATTATTTTAAAATGAAAGGTCTTTATTTTATTTAAATATTACTTTAAAGTCTGGGTGAGGATGTTAAATATTATATCAAATAAGATGACGCATAAATTGAGTTTGAATTTACTTTTTTCTTTGAATGAACTTTTCCTTGGGAAAAATTCATTCACGATGCAAGAGTTTCGCTGAACCTTTTTTAGAGATCTATGTTTGTATTTATGTGTGTGAGAATGGGTGGGGGTGGGTTGGGGAATGGGGGCATGTAGAATAAGGGCTTGGAGTGTGTACTGGATGTGTACAGATCGACACAGCCAATAGCAGTAGCACGACTATCTCAACGTTGGAGTAGAGACAGAGACGCGTCATTTGAATACGAAATTCGAATGCGTTGACGAACCGCGCATACATCAGTCTATGTCTGTTTGAACTGGTCCCTGTATGGTAATGCTTACGAGAGCGCCACGATACAACTCACGGTTACACGCACGTTGAGTAGTAGATAGTAGCGACGAGGGTGCAGTAGAATGGGAGCAATACTTGATGTAAGTACCCAACTGTATCTCGCATCTATATGGGATGTATGAATGTATAGACGTACAGAATTGCTCTCTTGTAAACGATACAGCCAATTCTTTTGACACGTGTGCTCAAAGGATTTAAATGCGATATATATATTTTTTAAAGCTCTCTCGCACTTTATTTCTATTGTAAATGGAACTGCTCATTTCTAAATTGATTTTTTTGTTGAATAAAAAATTATTCTATTCACAGCTCGCACAATAAAGTTATTTTCGCAAGTGTCGAGCTAAAGCTTCGCTGAAAAAAAAAAAGAGTTTACAATTTTTGTTGTTTATTATTTTGATCAGCTGCTTAAAAATGAAAATAATTGTTTTTAATAAATTTAGTAGCTCGATAAATTGTAAATAAAAAATTTAATTTAAATAATTTAAAATGATAAAACAGATGATAAGATGTGTATCTGAATTGGTTTGTAAATTGAGATGGTGTTTAAATAAAAAATTCCACAAGATATTCTGTTGGAGAAGAGTAAAACTGCCATGAATTTACTGTGTAGGATGTTGAAATTGAGAGGTGAAAAAAAGTAGATCGAATATCAAGATAACTGCCTCAGTGCCAGAGGGCAGGTCGTGGAAGAAAGAACTGGTGAGGAGGTTCAAGAAAATGAGAAAGGTGACACGGGTGCTGGCGCAAAGTTTAAATGACTTTCACTGTTTTAAAAAGCTAAGTTAGCAAAGAGACTAGTAGTAGTTCACCCTCTACCTCTACCTCTACTTCTACCTCTACCTTTACCTCTGCTTTTCCTCTTCGTCGTCGTCGTCGTCGTCGCCAATGACGACCAGAACTCATCCTCCAATTGTGCACCAACTTTCTCTCACTCAGTGGCAATTTTCCAGCACCTCTACCCTGTTCATCTTTTGCATTACTCGCCTGATTCAAACTCTTCTCCCTTTCGTTTTTATCTTATTCGCATTTTCGTATCCTCTTATTACTTATATACATATACATATACTATTACATACAAAAGTATCAGTATCAGTAGCAGTACCAGCAGTATTAGTAAATGTATATAGTGTTTACAAACGTTAGGTGGCTCATAATGGTACTTTTTACGTATTGTCGTTGTGAAAATACAAAACTAACTTGTACAAACTTTACAGATAGTTTTTCTGCTTATTCAACTTTTTTATTTTTTCATCCCTCTCATTTCTCCTCTTCTCTGCCCGCGATACCGAGATACTCTTTTCTATTGTACTGCCGACTGGTACTATATAGCAAAAAAAAATTTTCTCACAGAATTATACTTACTGCAAATGATACCATTGTAGTAAAATAAATATAAAAACAAAGCCAAAGACATAATCGTCTTTGTAAGTAATTTTTGTTATTATATTTATATCTTTTATTTGGTATTTTTTTATACCTGTTGAATTTAAAAATAAAAGTACATTGATTCATGTACATTGTTACTTACTTACTTACCCGGTTGCTTACTTACTTACTTACTATACTGTCTATGCGGCTATAAATATTAGCTCGATCTCGTAAAATCTTTTGCGAAAACGTTCGTAGCCGAATCTATTTAAATAAATAAAATACGTGATTTACAATGGTCTGAAGTATACTTAAATATCTGTCGGTTCTGAAAATGCCGAAGAAGAAAAAAAAAATAGAGAGAAGAAGAATCGAAAATGCAAGTTGTTGAGACTAGATTGTATTAGTGTAGTGGTGGCGATGGTATTGAAGGAGCACTCGTTAAATTAGCGTATTCCTTCGACGGGGTAAGTTGAAGTTGCGGGGAAGCTTCTGCACGGAAGCAATCGCTATTCCATGAATACGAAAAATGTTGGAAGCCTCAGACACATCGGTGTGCACGTTTTTACCCTCGATCCGCTTCGTTCGTTTCTTCTTTTCGAACAAAACTTGCAACATTCTTTTATTCTTATACGGGGTTTATTTTCTTTTCTTTTAAATTTTTTTTCCTTCCTTCCCTTATTTCTTATTCTTTCGAAACTTAAGAACATTTTCGTAAGAAAAAAAACAGTACACATATATATATGTATACTGTAAAATAATAATGGACGCGACGAGACTCACTCAGACAAAGTTTTATTATTTAAATCCAAATTAACGTCTACGGTGTTAATATTTAACAAAAATATTCAATTAACAGTTAGTCGGTGAATTTCATTTAATTTCAATTAATTCCAAGTAATTGTATACTAATGGATACTGTAATAGCTATTGGTGATTGCTACATAAATCAATACTTTAAGTAAAAGTGTAGTTGTGCTTAGTAAAGTATATATATATATATATATATATATATATATATATATCTATATATGAGTGTTGAATTCTCCAGTTTCTCGAAAGTAATTTTGAGACGTGCGCACCAGGGGTTTCACTGTTTCCAACTGTTTTGTAATGCTTCGCTAGGGCTGGAAAGGTTTCTTGAGATTCAACTCGCCGGTTGCACTGGCACGTAGGAAACTAGAATGGTTGTGAATTTCGTGAAATCCGATCCCACTGCATCCGATCCAGCTACTCAATTTACGCATTGGACGTTCGATTATTGTCTAACTCTGACTCTTTACTTGTTTTATTTCATTTGTACCGACTTGTAACGCGCATTCGATATCATTCGTATTGTAAATAATTAAATGTTCGCGTAGTACAGTTTGACGTTGAGAGGTATCGAGTCAGAAAGTACGAATCAACTTATCGGAAAAATTTATACGATACTCCAATATTTCATAAGTTACATTTTAATCAATTGATGTCTTATTAATTTAAAATAAATGCAGAGTATCGTGTTTTTAGTAATTTAATATTAGAATTCATAGTTAATTAAATATGTGAGTAATAAATGTCGGGACTATAAAAATATCTTTCACTTAAACGGAAACAGAAAATTCTAAAGTTACTGAGTCAATAAATTGTCGCAGTTCTTTTAAATTCAGTTAATAAAAATTTTATATTTTTTTTACATCTCATAAAATTTATTTTAAATGCCCGGTAAAATTTATTCAAAATTAATAAGACCCGCTAATTATTTATTTTGCATACTTTGTAAGTGATCATTCCAAGAATAAAGAGTCCCAATTATTTAAACTCACTCGAAAAAAATTTATCTGAATCACCCTGAGTCATTATTATTATATATTATTCTATGTGTCGTATATTAAAGAAAAAAGGAAATCCGAACAATGATGAATATAAAACTCAGTGATTTCTTCACGATTCCCGAAATATTGCGGTCACATAATCAATGATACGTTTTTTTTTTTATAAATTTTTTTCGGATTCAATCGTTGATCGTTTCCGACAAAGACACAGAGGCGGGGGATTCTGAAGAACGTGGGCCGGAACCTGAACCGGTTAGTTGTTGAATACCACGCGAGAGATGCTGCAATCATCGAATACCCGTTCCTTATACTCGTCTTATATTCTCTTATATTCTCCAAGAGCTAAAGTATGTGCTCTTTTCGAAGCAGCACACCGTGTGACATATAGGAGTCAACGCGAAAGAGAAAGAAAACAAGAGAGGGAGAGGGAGATAGGAGAGAATGAGGATAGTCGAGAACCCCACGAAAGGTAGAGGTCCTTAATAAATTCTAGATGCTATCTCTGGTAATGGCCATGTAAACTAATTTTGGTAACTTGGTCCAAATGGTAGGTCGTCTCTGATCCAAGTGGATGTTTTTTCAAACACACGCATCACTTGGATTGGATCATCTGAATTTTGTTGTGTTTTGTGTATCTACACACCTATAAATATATATATAAATATATATTTCACTTAACTGTATATAAGATAAATATATACATATGTCGCATAAAGAAGATAGACATATCATGCGGGTAATACAAATAAAATAAATTCCCCAAAAGTGAATAACAATAAAATACAAAACAAATTCATCAGTGAGGTGATAAGAAAATAATCCATATATATATATTAACATACTGAGCTCAATTATTTATTTTTTTTTTTTTTTAATGAACGTTTTAATGAAGTAACTTTGTAGGCCGATGCTGAGTAGAATAAATTACAAATAAATTTAATTTTAAAAAATGTCAATGCTCACAGAATCCAAGGATTTTTGTATTAATTGTTAAATTTATTTGTCTGTAAATTAACTTTCTTTGACCTTTTGTTACTTTCCTTTCAAGTTTTTAAAATAAATTTATAAAATTACTGTTTGAAATGGTGATTAAGTATCCGGAAGTTTATTTGAGAAAACAGCAATTTTAATTATTCGATAAATCATCAGTACAGTTTATACTTTATTATCATTTTTACAGTTCAAATTTATATTTCTGTGGTTAGTTAATGATGGAATTAATATTTTAAATTTCATTTGTTACTGATTACTTTGTCAGTAATTACTTGTCATACTTTAATTATCTTTATGCAATTAATATTTAAAATATAATTTGAAAACGGAAAAGTTGGAAAATATTTTTTTTCGGTTGAAGTGCAATTAACTTTTATTTAAAATTTATCATAAAAATATTTAAATAATTTTGTTGATTCCATTTTGTTCAATTTTTTGGACTCATATATTAAGAGGAAAAAAAATGATAAAATTTTCCGTTGAGAAAATTGTTATGAATGATGTGTGTTTAATAATCGTAGCAAAAGCTTTAAAATCTCTGCATTGCGACGTCGTTTTGGCCCTGTCGTGATGTTCACATCGTTCTCGTTTCTCTTCAATAGTAACAGACGGGCCAATTATCCGGTTCGGTGATACGCTTTCGATCTTCACGTTTTATTTATTTTTATATTTTTTTTTCTCCGTTCCTCTGTATCGAAATGTCCAAAGTCACAGTGGTCAATCAGGAACGGGGACCTCTAAAGTGAAACATGCGAGCTCTCGCGCTCCGCAATCGAAACGTTAATGGAAAAAAATAAAGAAAAAAAATGTACAAAAGCAAAAATAAAATAAATAAACATTTGTAAAAACTAACACAATAACAACCTGCTGATTCAATTCAGATAAAACATACATCCATGTACTGCTATTTTATCTCTTTACAATTACGTGGGAATAATTAAATGAATAGAGGGTATTATGTACAGTAAATGGAATGGCGAACAGAATTTTATAATAAATAAATAAATCTAAAGAAGATTAAAAATATATAAAATAATAAATGTAATGAAAAAAGTTTTAAGTATCTCAGCGATAAACGTTAATGATATTGAAAGTGACCAAGTGTATTTTATCTGAACGAGGGAAGACACAGGTAAAAGCCCGCGTGAGCCTTGCTAAGATAGCGGCTGAAAGCTTGCCCCATTAAAGGTATCTAGATACCTCAAGACATTCTTCTTCTCTTTCTCCTTTTCTCTATCTCTCTTAAACTTTTGCTCAAAGAAAATATCTGAATAATTATCCAACGCGTTACTGCGATTAACATTTTGTTGCATGGGGCCAACTATATCCCTATATACCTGTATAAATATATATATACAAGTAAAGGGGACATTGACCTTTTTCCTGTCTCTAACTTTTTTATGACTGTTCACCCTACTGTTCACACAAACAAAAACACACACACATGCTCCGTATACATGCTGTCCATTTCTCGGGAATACCATGTGAGATAGGAATAATCTGTCCACTTGTCCTAACTTTAAATTCAAACTTGTCCCTCGTATAATATATCCCGAAATATAAAAACCTACCAGTCATTACCGTTCTGTTTCTCACAAAGCAGTAAAAAATAAAATAACGCGAAACTAAATAAATAAAGAGATAGAAAAAGAATAAAAAGTTTGCCATTCTCTCATAATTATTCATAACATTTATATCTAATAACTTAACGTTTAATTATTATTTTTCTGATGACAACATTAACTTTTATAAAATGAGATTACAAGACTCGTTTATCTGTTATTTATTTGATTGCAATTTAGCAACAAGTTTCAACAGCCGATTTAGCTATTTTTAATTCATCATTTTATTTATTTTTTTCTATTTAAATATTTTATTAATATTGCCTAGCATGCTTGCATCTTAATTGAATAACATTCACACGATTTATAGTGAATGTTTCTTAGATACAGAAGTAGTCAGCGAGAACCAGTTTGTCGACGGCCGTTATATCCAGGAGATGGTCTAAGGGGATATTTCTTTCATCGTCTTCTTCTTCTTCTCCTTCTTCTCCTTATTCTTGTTCTCCTTAAATTTTTTCCTTACCTTTTTTCATTCTTCTTCTATACCGCCTGCGCGATATTCACGCAGTAGACCCACGCGGAAACAAATAAAATACCATTCGAGTAACGTACAGAAAAATGAATTAAAAAAATAAAATCGATCCTACATCTTATATATTATTTTAAAGTCTATCTATTATTACATCTCCACATACTAGAATTAAATATCACTAAATAAATTTCGTCCTCAGTTTAAATATTCTCCGAATAAGCCGCAATTATTTTTAGTTGGTCTTTAGTGTCAGCCCGACACTATTATAAAATTTAAAGTTTAAACTTTTAAATTACATATACATCAGCTGAATAATAATAATAAAGTGCGGCAATCACACATAAATGCTGAAAAAGTATTTAAAAATTAATTCAACCAAATTGCATGCGTTGAATAATGCAAATAGGTTTTCATTTTTAATTCCTATCAAAAAAGCTTTTTGAGCCTTATCACGACTACACTAAAAACATATTTATATATTCATTTTATTTTATACACAAATATTTTACTTTTATTTATTTTTTTTTCGATTATGGGTCCTCCGAAAAAGCCACTGGTTAGTGGCCAAGCCGCGTTGAGGAGTACCAAAGTGGACAAGCCGTTCAGTCATCTCGATTTGATGAAATGGTCGGTGGTTGTAATTGAAATCCCATGTTTCCTTTCAGCAGTTTGATACGACGTTGTTACTGCCTCGTAATCGCGCGCCATAGTCCCACAAGATATCCCGGAACCCGTTCACGTCACGTTCGCAGAACGCAACCAACCCGATCTTGTATATATATATATATGTGTCTCCATACATATATATGTATATATACAGTATAAACTTAATGGTGTGTACGCCCGCGCGCACCTCTACAAAGACTTGCCTCGTTGAAAGCAGACGCACACTTTTCTCCATCTCGACTTCTCGCATCTTCATCTTCACCTTCGGCTCGTATCGTCGCTGTTGTTGTCGTCTTCGTCGTCATCATCATCATCATCATCATCATCATCGCCGCCGTCGTCGTTTCACCGACGAACCCCTCTAAGCCGATTATCTTCTCAAATATTGAGACGTGCTCATTGGACGAAATCACGAAGCTTCGACCAACTCACCATCAAAGTGCCGTGAGAGTCTTGAGTAAAGAATGGTCGCTGTGTGTTTTATTATTTATTTTTTTTTCGTAACTCAAAGTCACTTTATTCATTCCCTACATATACAAACACACATTATATTTAGTAATAATATTTTTATAACATAACTTAAAGTTCCTAAACGCAGGGTATCGCACGTAGACACTAAAGTTCATAGAACTTTATACGCTAAAAATTATATATCATTTTTATCTTCAAGACCTAGATGCTGTGTGTTAAATTAAAAATTTATGTTATTACACATTATAGTGGTATCTTGTATATACCTAGATATATATGTGATGGTTGCGAAAGATGCAACAAGAATATAATGCGGTAACGAAGCAGCACACAATCCCCGACGGCGATTTGACAAACTCGATTATTATAACACGAGACGTGGTTAGTAGCATCACACTTTGTAGGACGTATACGCACGTGTACAAGAAGATATGTATGTATATATACATCCAATGAAATTTCGTGACAAGCCAAATTGACAATACGATATAGTAGTGTGTAATTACATGGAAAAGGTCGAATGTATAAAACCACGACAGACATATCCCGTGGGGTCTAGAGTGCGGTTAATAAACTTGGTACACATCGAATGTAACCGCAACACCGTGTACGTACTGTATGATGTACTTTTATTGTATGTATTGTAATCTATAAATGCAACTGCGGTAATGAGTGCGTATATATGATAGCTCTGTATCTCTGTGTGGCTCCGTGTAAACTAGTACCCGGAAATCTGGCAAATTTTATCGTCAATCAGTGGGTTGTTTGCCGCAAACGTTGTTATGCGTGGCTTTGAAATATCTGGAATGTTTGTGTGGTATTTTGTTCTGCTCGTGCTCGTATTCGTAATTATTGGGCTGTAAAGATTCATTGTTAATACTTGGCTTTAATAGTTACACGAAATAAAAGTGGTTTAAATAGGTTCAATGGAATATAAATGGGTAGAAAAATAAGTGGCGCCGTGACGAAGCTTCTTTTGAATGAATAAAATAAAAAGAAATATAATCGAGTCATTTAGGTATTGAAAGTTGTGGGTTTAAAGTTATTGTCCTGAATGGGATGTACGTATGTGAATAATAAATAAATCTGCCGGGCATTACTTTAGCACATAATTAATTTGGTAAACGGTAAACAAGTAATTTAGTTAGTGGGATAATGGATCGGTTGGAATGGAAGAGGATGAGAAATAAAAGATAAAGAAATGAAATAAAGTGACTTGCAGAGGAGGCTGTGTAACAACACGCTGCAGAGAATCAAGTTGGGTTTGTTGGGCCATCTAATGAGGGTGGACCGCCCTGTAAGTCAAACATCAAAACAACTACAACAAGAAGAACAACAGAGGAGTAGGTAGTTTGGCGTCGTTCTGAAATGAATGCGACCCGGGAGTAGCTTTCGTATGCTAAAATTTGCATCTTCAGTCCGCTGTAAATAGTTATCCGAAATGACAGTTGAATTTTGGTGTAACTGGGCTCCGACGTTGCGAGACTTCTTCAGCTTGAGAAGACTCAGCAAGTCTGATGGGAAAGATGCTAAAAAGTATGTAAAGAATGGTGATCGGTGGTAATAATCGTTGGAGCGAGTATCAGCAGCCCCAGCAGTTGCATCAGCAGCAGCAGTTGCAGTTGCTGTTGCTGTTGCTGGAGCAAGAGGAACAAAACGATGAGAATGCTGAAAGAAAGGACATGAGATATAAATGTTCGGGTTGGGAATTGTGTAGGCTAGCCGGCGTGGTTGGTACGGTGAAGACGGGCCAAGTTCATCGTTTGTCTTGTCTGCCATTTCGATTGAAAATCCAACCCAAGTAATTCTTGTGTTGCTTCTTATATTCTTTTCCGTCGGCGGGGCATTGTACCAACGGACAAAGCAAAATGCCAAGTATATATCGCAGGAGATACATACATACATACACATACACATATAGATATAGATATAGATATATAGATGCACACCACCAAAGTACAGAGAGTCTTATCCAATCCAAGCACACGGGCTTCCAAGGTTTGACAATATCTCTCGATGAACGGTTGGTTGTTCTATAGGTAGTATCTATTGCTCTCTTTCCCCACAACATTGAACGACGGGTGATGGTAATGTCGAAGGTGGGTGGGTGGGTATAGAGTTCCGAAGAGGGGGAAAAGAAAGATTATAGACCAAGTCGTATGATCCTTCGGATATATAAGTCTCGAAGGAAAGTTGCCGGAGGACGAGTAGAGTAGTGGAGAAAGAGAGAGGAGAGAAGGAGAGAATGCTGAATAGAGGGTAAAATAGTGTAGCAGTGTACAGTGAAGTTGAGGGAGTAGTAGCAATGGTAGCAGAAGCAGAAGCAAAAGCAGTAGAGCAGAGAGGTACAGCAGAGGAGTAAAGAGAGGTAGAGAAGAGGATTTCAATTTTAATCTCGAGAATGTCCCTCTCCACTTGCCATCATACTCCGCGCGCTACTATATACTCTCTTCCCTTCTCTCTTCTTCTCTCGATATCTTTTTTAATAATAAAGCCCTGCTCATAAAACTCGTTCCGTGATATCTCTACGTCGCTGTTCAAATTCACATAAATTACTTTGTACAAGTCGTATAAAAAAATCAGTGAAGCATTAAATATTGATATCAGGGCGAATAATTTAAGTGAGGCGAAAAAAATTTGTCGCGGTTATGTATATGTATATTTATAATGGCTATTTGTAAGTGTGAGTGTAAAAAAAAGCTTTCCTAAAAGAGAATAAGAATAAGGCGGAGAGACGCGTAAATAAGAGGAGAATATGGCGTGGGATTTATCCTATCATATCCGCGTGTACACATGGCTGAATGTGCCTCACTCGATTGCTCGAATATTCTTCTTGTAAAGTGTGCGCGAGTGTGGCCGACACACCCCGACTTGAGGCGTCCCGCGCCGTCACGCGATACACGATGAAGAAGGCTCCTCGTGTTCAAAACACGCGATCAAGTATATACAGGGGGCGCTGCGAAAAATAAATGTTCGTCCCTCTTTTACCTCCTCGTCCTCATCTCCATCCTCATCCTCATCCTCTCGATCGTCTCTTTTCTGTTTCTCCCGCTGCTCCAACCACTATCACACCAGCAGAGTCCGCAGCTAAAGAAGAAGAGGTTCCTCAAGCTTCTCCATGAACCACCGAAGAAGAACAAGAACAAGAAGAAGTTTAAGTTAAAGTAGAGGCCCTACAATCTTTCACATTGAGGCGGCAATGGAATGCCTTTTTTTCCCTCTTTTCTTTACTCCCCTCTCATATCTTTGTCTTTTATAAAACACACCATCTTCCTCCCATACACTAATACACTGTATAGCAGCAACAACAACAGCAACAACAACACCAGTCCACGTAGTGTGAGCATACACTACTCTTTTATCTTCTTCTTTTTCACGGGTTTATTTCGTACGCCACCGCGCATCAGCTTCTCGGCTTACCTGACCGGAGCCGGCGGCTCGTATCGATTCGACAATCATAATATACGCACGAGTGTTCAGCCTACTGGAAATCAAGTGTTGTCGACAACGCGGTAGGCTCTCTCCCTCATCGCCAATAATAATCCCCCTTGTACACGGTCTATTTTCTACCATTTATTATTATTATTTTATATTTTATAAATTCCATCTACCTTCAATATTACATTATTATTTCGTTCATGATAAAAACATCCCCTCAAATCCCAATGTTTATTAAATAAAATAAAATAAAACAGTTTTTTTTTTCCACTGCTCATGGCATCTCAGTACATAAATGTCTAAGGCAGAGTATCTCAATGCACAATTTATTTGATATGATGAATAAAAAATGAAATAATTTAAAAAAGATATCAGTAGCAAGGACAGCGACATTGGTATGTTAGACAATAAATCGCAAGTCACTAGTGCGAAAAGACTTGCACCAGTGGCTAGAGCGATGTCATAAATTCGAAGCACGCTTCGCGCGTACTGCGGCTCGACGGCTACCGGAAACGATTTGCCGAACGCGTCCCGTTTTGCTATGTGTGAGCCACGTGGCAACGTCTGCGCTTACACTTATACAGTGATGAGAATCCAGTAACAAGAATAACAACAACTAGCAGGCAAAAGCCCTTGAAAAAGTTTTTCTCAGCGGGCCAACATTTGCCCATATTCCTCTACATAAATTATATGGGTCTGCAGCAGTAGTATTTTAGAAGGGAAAAAAATAGGGAGGGTGTGTGCATCTCCGAGGGTTAACAGAGAGTGTGTGCGCTTATCCCTCTGGCATTGTCATACATTCGTACGGTACTTTTTCGCTGTCATTTATCGCTGCACGAATTATTACTTTTTATCTCGATATCCACGTCTGCTCTTAAATTGTCCAATTATTTTTAATCCTTTTATTTGTTTATTATTTTTTTTTCTTCTATTTTATTTATCACCAGCAATCGTACCGGAAATTTTGCCAATTTAATTGCTGGATTTTTTGCTTTTATTTTCTTTAATTCCTCCTCTTTTTCTTTTTAATCACCTGTAGGGTATTTCTCATAAGCAAACAGTAGTGCGCTACACTCATATTGTAATTTCCGGTTAAATTTCCTCTCGGGTCTCTTGATTCCGTAGTAAATTGAAAGCCAGGGGGAACAGAGTAGCTCTCTGCGCGGAAATACCACGGCCTTACAAGCTATCGCAGAAGCGCGAAAGTTAAGAAGAGCATTGAATAAGAAACGGAACGATCAATCTCGGATAACCTATGCCTCGACACTGAATCCACTTCTCCGGCTCTTTATTCTTCTTCTTCGACACAAAACCCACCACCGCCGCCAAACTCTATACATAACCAGCACTTGCTTCCTCATTCACTCACTACCTCTTTTTATTATTTTTTTTTTTTTCTTTTTATTCTCACTTTTATTTCCCATCTATATTATTCTTACTTGCTCTCACACATTTTACCCACCGTGACTCGTACCTTAGCCGTTTCACTCTACTCAGTAACCTACGACCTAAGAATTTACGCCGGGGGTATATAAGCGTTCACTTTAAATTCATGTGAGCGAATAAATTTTACAACATTGTAGTACAGTAGTGCACAGCAGCTCTAGACTGCAAGTAATGTGACTGGAAATATGTGATCGAGATGATACAAATTTATAATAATTTACATAATTCCTAATATTACTTTTCTCACAAAAAAGTCAAAAGATGAATAATATTTTCTCAAATTAACTCACTTCTTACTTTATTCAATTTAATAAAACATTTTTTTTATTATTAATAAAATTTTATTGCCCATCTAGCGTCACTCTATAGTCGTATTACAAGAACTAAAGGAAATGAAATAAAAATAAATAATAATTTAGATAGAGTAATTTAAACAAGTTTCCTATTATTTCCGAGTATTATAAAAAATCAAAATTGACATGAACCCCCATATTGCAAAAAAAAAACATGCATTAGACCGATGAATCGTTAAATCAGCCATAAATATATATTGTATATCAATGTACATAATGATCACAACAGCAATAACAATGTTTGAGTGTAGATATCTATATATATTTATATGTGTGTAATAGTAAACCACAGAAGCAATCAGCATCAGAAAGGGAGAATAAGCGCTTGTGAGTCGCGTGTTAGCAGTCAGAGAGATGTCTATAAGTACGTAAGGTTGTTCGAATGAGAGTTGGTCGGAAGTCGGGTGCGATCGTGATCTAGCTCATCCGAGTTACACGCAATGCGCCCGTGCCCCAGCCCCAGCCCCAGCACTACACTCGCTTAGTGCATCGTCTTGATGTCTTTTCTCCTCTTCTCCACACCCAGGCTGGTTCTCCTTATGCATGCATGCATGCACACACTTTATCTGCCTCAACATAACCTCATCCCATCTCTCTGTCCCTCTCATCCGATCGCTTAGTGTAATCCAGTCGGTAAAGCATAAGTGGTTCACCTTGATAGCCCTCTCCGCGACTACCAGACTATCACAGCTACAACTACAACCACAATTATTATATTTATACAGGTTATATACAACATCTACAACTATACAATAAACATCGTGACGCTTATTCTTCAAGTCCTCACCTGTGCGTTCTTCACTCTTAGATTCTCTCTTCCCATTACACCTATAGTCCCATCTTCTCTACTCTACTCTATTCTACTCATTCCATCTCATCGTTCTCTTGCGTGTTTCAAAGTTATGCCTTTTATTTTTATTTCTTTTGGTCCTCTTCCCTCATTCTTAAGAGGGAACAGGATTGTGCTTCTTTCATTCTCCCTCATCTCTTCATGACCTGAAGGCACCGCGTACCTGGCCCGCCCATTTGTAGCACCCATGTCTGTGACCAGCCGCCCGCAGAGCGTATTCAGAGGCGCTACTACTACTTCTATGACTACTACTGCTACTTCTGCTTCTACTTCTACTTCTACTTTTCTTATTACCTTTACTAGTACTATACACATGTCAATACTATTCTTGATAATAAAAAACGTATATATGTATTACTGTAAGGATTTTCTCTTACTCGTAAAGTTGAATGATTTTTTTTCTCGTAAAACTTGAGGTTTTCTTCTCAATCCTGAAATAACATTATTCTGTAAAAGAAACCGAGGATATTGAAATAAAAATAACGTAAATAATTCATTGGGGATTTAAATATATTAAGTTAAAAATTAACGTTATTAGTTGAGTATTTCAATAGCTAATGATTTTAATGATACAGATGAGTAATGAGCTTTATTTCAATATTAAAATGGTAATGTAAATTTACATTGAATTTTTAGTTTAAAAATTAACATATGTGACCGTGAAAAATTACAAAATTATCTGTAACAATATAACGGAAGGTGGGGCGAAATAGACCCCTGGGGTACAACGGCTTCCGCTTCCCAAAGATTTTAATCAATTTATTACTCATAACGGGTTTTTTTAAGGCATTTTCTTGTTATTGAATGTTTAATAAATATATTTTTACATAATAACCCAGTTACATATTTTAAAACCCTTCATAAAAATAAAATCCGTCTTGTTATCTTAAATAAAATTTAAAAAATTTATTTATCAATGATAAAAATGAAAACTCAATGAATTGATAAAATATTTATTTAATGTCAAGTAAAATACAATAACTAGACATTTATTTCCACATATTTTATTAAATATTACAAAATTCCATTTAGCTAAATTGTCCAACGGAATGAATATCGTTATCTTTAATACCGGATGTAATACTCGTGTAGTTAGACTGATAAAAAATGTACCAGTGCAATTGTTTATAAGACAATGCAGGATAGGAGTAGAGACAAAGTAAAGAAAAGTATAAAAATTTAAATTTAAATATAAACCTCGATTGAGAAGATTAGCGGATTGGGCCCCCGTGAATAACCCCAACACTAGCTCTCAATACACCAGTGGGCCCTATGGGCTAATTAATTCGAGAGAGAATTTATCTGCGGGCGAATCTTAGGGAATAGCAAGTCGGGGCCCAAGTCCCACTAATTATACGTTCGAGTTCCAAACGAATTTGAGCCACGGTCTCGCGATTTTTATCAGGATTAATATAACCTTTTCAAATGAAATAATCTAATGTAATATGTGATCAGCATACATTACTACTCACATACCTCTGTGGTATGAATATTTATAAAATATTTAATTAATTGCTTATATGAGAGCTTATGAATTATCATGATAATCAATTGTTGTTTTATCTTTACATCAATTGCATATCATTCACAATATAAATTTTATTATAAATATAATTAGTAAAATATTGGAATTTTACTCAACAGTTATTGCTACTTTATTACATGAACACAATGCTTGACTATGGAATTTAATTATTAATCTTTGATATGTGAAATTTGTAGTGTGGCTTGAACATATTTCAACTAATTATTATTGATATTTGCTGTAGATTTTAGCATGTTCAGAACAACTTTGATTTGATCGTTATTAAATTACTCAATACTTTATCAGATGGTAAATCAATTAAACGAAACGAATACTTTGATTGATTACTAGTGAATAAATTTAAAAAAAGTTTATTGAATTAAAAAGTCGATATTTTATCTCTGAATAGAAACGCGATAATGAAATTGAAATCTTAATAAAATCATGGAAATGATGTTGGAGTAGCTTGTAATGCGTATATAAGTGGTTTTTACACAGAGCGTGAGTACATTAGAGCGGTAGTTGAGAGGATATATTTATATATGTATATGTATATATATGAAGTAGCAGGATGAGGATGAGGATGAGTAAAAATGTGGAATAAAGAGCGGTAGAGAGAGAGAGTGAGTGAGATTGCAGTGAAAGAGAGAAAGAGTGACGGTAAAATCAAAGAGAGGTAGATGGTCCGACATAGCAAGAGAATAACGATTGGCTCGACCTTGCCAAACAGGAATACGAATATACACTCTGGGATTTTCTCTTCTCTTAGAATAAGAGTATCCTCGTTCTTGTTCTTGGTCTCGTTCTCGTTCTCGTTCTCATTCTTGTTCTGCGTCCGTTCGTCCACTTGGTCCTCGCGTCGTCGACGGGTCGTCCGATAGGTTGTCACCGCAGTAGCCGAAAGTAAATGCGCTCCTCTTATTATTCGGACAGAAGATTTAAGCTTTGCTTCTGCGGCGCATGAGTTATGCTCAAAAATTGAAGTTACCCAACTACACAACTCGGTAGTAAGAGAGAGCCATCCATTTCTTCTGGTGCTCTCAAATCCATGATCTGCTGTATGTATCTTTCTCTGTGTCTGGTACTCTCTTTAGTGTAGTACCAGCACCAACGGCACCAGCAGCAGCAGTAACAGCAAAAGCAGAAGCAGCAGTTATACCGCCACTGTAGTGTAGTAGCAGGCTCATCCGTTGTCCAGCATATATCTCTTGTTTCTTCTTAAGGCCCACGCATCCATTCCGTTTGTCTCAGTCTCTTCTGGTCTCTTCTGGCCTCTTCTGGTTCTTCGTCTTCCACTGTCTCTCTGACTTTTATTTATATTTATTTTTTTACTTTTGTTTCGGCAATATATTTTCTCTTCGCATCGAGCGATCGTCCCGTGGCTCGCGGAGAAAGGCCCTACACGCGGCTCACCCGGGTTCTCAGCTTCCTTCTTCTCTTGTTTCTCCCTCAGTCCTCTGTCGCGACCCCCTACTTTGGATTCCTTTCGCCGGGAATTCGAGGACTATAATACATGCGTATGCAGTAGCTACGATCCAACATCCACTTGGACCACTCGTTTTCTCTTTCACATATATATTTATTTATGTATATACACATACATATATATATATATATATTTTCTGATTTCCGATTTTAGTTTCTCCTCCTGCTACTGTTGGAGAGGATGTCCCGACGGACATCTCATACTCTTAAATATATATTTATATGTGTATGCAGACGAATTTATATACATATAAATAGATAGATAGATATATTTGTAGACTCTGAAGAGGAAAACATATAAAACGCAACAACAGAACGGATATTTCATTTTAATTTTCCCGCAAAATAGAATCCTTTGCGCCGGATGGGTACGCCCATCCCTTGTTCCATGCAGTGATAAAGCAAATAAAGCCGCGTCGTGCCACAATAAACTGCCAGTCGAAATCACGTGATTTAAATAAATTTACATCCGTTTGTACCTGCGGAATAAATTTCACTTTGCTCTTGGACCGTCGGCGTGTGCTCTCTGTCTTACTCTGTCTTTTATGCCTCTTGCTAACTCTCATCACTCGTCGACGTTCATTCTCTACACTAAACACATCCACACACACCCACACATACACTGACGTTCAAATAGTCCCTCCTCATTTCTCTATATACATACATACATACATACACTCTCTGTGTGAACCCTTCATCCGCCACGACTCGACTTAACTACGTCGTT
This sequence comes from Microplitis manilae, assembly GCA_030273425.1. NCBI lineage: Eukaryota > Metazoa > Arthropoda > Insecta > Hymenoptera > Braconidae > Microplitis > Microplitis manilae. The sequence goes on from CP092726.1 coordinate 4,440,686, forward strand.
GAATAATCAAAAATGAGAATTCGCATTCAATTCAATTGGCCAAGTGCAATTAACATCTCAAGCTGGCTCCGTTCTTTTCTCGTCTTGCCTTCATTGTCAACCCAACCGTAACTACTGTCGTCTCTCTCAATTATTTATTTATTTATTTATTATTTAAATCCTTAGTCCAATGGTGGGCGAATAAAGTCGATGGATTATTATCAAGCACCACAATGTCAAGATATTATCGAGAGCCATGATAATGATAGTCAGCACGCAGCTCAAGACGTAAGATGATGAACAAGAGGAAGAATAATAAGTCGGGAGTAGAGGATGAGGATGAGGAAGAGGAAGAGCAGACGGTGGTGTATGACTCAAAATACAATACATAAAGTAAATGTGAAGTCAATGGGGCCGAAATGATATACGAGGCGCAGACGCAAAATGGCATTGCTCTTTCTGTTAACCCTATCGTACGGTTGCATTGCGCATCCGGTAGTGTAATAAAGTCGATAATAACACCAAGCCTCGGATATTTAGTGCTAGTCGTAAATCTTGAGGCAAATCGACGCCGCCGTTTCGTCGTACCTGTTAGAATACATTATACTTGCCACACCATACTTTAGAGACTCTCAGCCAGTGGTTTCTTGCATTACATATGTACATACTACTTTTATATATCTCCGATTGCATTACTCTTATAACCGAATAGACTTGCGACGTTTAAATTATTAGCTTTATCTACACGAGTACAGTAACACCTTATATATTTTACATTTATTTACTTTTTTTACTCGCCTTTCGGCAATTTTTATTCCTCTCTATATAATGCACTTTATCTTATTTCTTATTATCATTATCATCACTCTTCGCGACATAAATATTTACAACTCCCGATAAAAATATATTTATTTCAATCCGACGCGAAATTCGGGAGAGCGGACCGCGACGGGGTATCTGAGCGAGTAATTAATTACTGTCGATTTTCATCACCATACACAATTTCTTCTCATCTTTAAACAAATCCGTCATCATCAGAAAAATTCCCTTTAAAAAAGTTATTTTTTTTCTGATTTTAAAAATATTCAAATTTATTTTTTTAAAAAATTTCGTTTTCTAGATGTCCCATTTTACCCCATGAACACCACTCACTTTAATTTCACATATATTTTTTTTTACCTTTAACTCATCGACTGATTTATTTAAAAAAAAAAAATCCGAACCAATGAACTGAGTAACATCTGAATTGATATTTTTAAGTATCGGGTATCTTTGCTCTCATTATATAAACATAAAACGAGAGCAACTTCAATAATAACTTGCAAGTTGATTGATTTTCGTTATTTAAATTTATTTTTAAAATGCCAGAGCATATTTATAAGGGTTGACGAGCGATATGACATAATGATAATAGCCAGGCTCATAAATAACGTTAAATGTAAGCAGACATCTGTGAGCTCTATTTTAGTGGGCGTACGACAGATAAATCGATTTGTAGTTGAATCACGATATACGATAGTAGATAAGTGAGTATCGTTAGCCTGCCTTACCAAAATATGTGTACATGTCTACAATATAGTAGCAAACTGACCTTATTTTCGTTTGACAATGAGATATGTGAATATAACAGGGCCAGTAACAGCAACATCACCATCACGGTCGTGTCATCCGTCATCCATTACAAATGATAACTTTGTCATCGAAAACTTTCCTTTTTATTTTTACCCGCTGTCCGTGCTATATATAAATATATATAGGGCATTTTTATAAACCCCAACATCTACTTTTTCATCCCTTAAGTAAAATCTCTTTTACCCTATTTATTTATTTATTTTATTTTATTTTATTTTTTCCCTTCATATCTTTACAACACTATATGTCCTTATTTATAACTCCTGTCAACTAACTGCCTTTTTTAACGATTCACTTTGATACATTGCATTGATCGATTACACGTAAAACCTGATTTATATTCCCAGAATGCTTTTCACTTTTTAAGACTACCGTGAAAGCGTTACTTGAATTCCTGACATTGCTAAATATAATCATACAAATTCAATCAATATTCTGTAAATTCTATATATTTTTTAAAATATAAATTATTATCTTCATGAAAACGCTTTAGCTCATATTTTTATTAACAACTGGGAATTATATTATTATGGAAATTTTTTTAAAAATACCCTGCAAGTTATCATTAATTATTAATTTGGACTTTTTGTTATTTGGGTTATTCAAATTTATCAAATAATATACACAAGTCATTTTTTCACGATTATTTTATTGGTCGAATCAAACGCATGTGTATCATTATTATTGAATAATGAGAGTATTTATGATGCAATGTAACCTGTAATTTTTAAATTCAATTTTTCTGACACAATATGAAATTACTTGGGGGCTATTAGCATGGAGATTTTGAAAGCACTCTCAAAAGTTTTAGCCTTTCATTCTACCCTACGTCCTCTTCGACGTTATTGCGGGCTGATACAGAGAATAAAAAGTTTAAGTTGAGAAATTATTTTTGTCTTCATAAAACAAAAGCGAAAAAAAATTTCAAAATCTGAAAAGAAGTTGACTCTGCGCTGTTTCGAGCTCCCTAAGTTCCAAACAACTGAAGGAAGCCTATATTTTGGTCAAAACCGCCGTCTAAGAAATTCTACAAAAATTTAATCGAAAATCTAGACTCAGAGCTCGGTTTTAAGAAAAATAATTTTTTCCTTCTGCCGCGAAATCCTTTTTTCTTGTGAATCTTTTGGACAGAAAAATAAATAAAATATGAATACAACTGTATCAAAAAATAATTTTTCAACTCATAGCAGTGTAGTTTTAAGTAAAAACGATTGCAAGTATCGAGAAATCTAACACGTGTCTATATTGAAAGCGGCTTCGGTCGATTCTAAAGGTCCATTGCCGATCGGATCTGCTTAAACTCCTTAGCAAGATCATTATGACTCCATTCTAACTATCCAGCACGACGACTGCACTCACTTCTCCACCGCTCAATACCCACCTTAAAAGTCCAATCTTCAATCATTGTTTTTAACAACCTCTTTAATATCTCGCTCAGATAAATAAATTTCGGTCGTTTTCCGACGTTCAAAAGGCAACATTGTAAAGTATAAAATAAACTACTTCGCCCGATAATGAGATAATGAGACCCACAAGATATGTAGCTTATATGTTATATTTTATATGTATTTAACCAACAATGTCAGAGTATATTACACGTGAATCAATCCGAGATGGGTTTATAGCTGGTTCATAAGCCAAGTGAATATTGGATAGTGGGTTGGGCTTAATGGCCGTACCGTTCGCGTGTTAAACACCAGTTATCTTTTACCGATCGGGTAAGTTTTACGTTTGCCCTCGTCGGTCCAACCAGTCGCGTGCTTCTTGTATTTAGATCTTCATTCTATACCTTACTCTGCAACTTTGGATATTTTTGTCTTATGCCTTAACGGAAAATCTCTCTCTGAAAATACCACTCGTTTACTATCTGTAGAAAATATTTCATGCTATAATTCGTGCAAATTATCATTAAAACATCAAAATAATTATTCAATTAAATTTCTGTCTATTATAATTACATAAATATTCCAGTAGCTCGATATTATTTTTTGTATATATATTTTTGTAAAAGATAAAATTACTACTTAAAAATTTTTTGTACATACTTCAAGTAAATGACTAAACTAACTTCACTGCGCTTTGAAGTATTTACTTTAAAACGTGTAATTTATTTAAAAATATTCAGGAGGAATTATTTCATTTTGATTTCCAAGTTTTTCTTGATTAATTATAATTTAATTAATAGTCTATGACAGAATTAACGTTTGATTATCGTCAGGTATTTTCAGTGTCTGTGGAATCGCATTTGACTAATTATAAATTAAATACTTGAGTATATTTAGAGAAGTTTAGGATGTAAATAGTGATTTGTAATATTGCTTACCCTACTTTCTGTAGCGTAGAGTGTTTTCATTAAATTAATTAACTTTTTGGTATCAAAAGTTTGTTGAAAACAATCATGATCGATAACCAATCGAGTTGACAAATCACAAGAGTCCTAAAAACTTAATTCGCGTCGCGGTGAAAGGAACTCGGTGCACTCAGTTAATTACGAGACTTTGCTGGTCAAGAGCTACAGTAGAGGTAACAGAGCTCATTGGTACTCCTTGACTGTTTTCACCACAAAGTATAGGTGTGTAGAGAAGTGAACTCTGTTCAGTAACCTCTCTTTGAAGAGCGAATAACAGGAACGAAGAGGGATGAAAGAGAGTATGACTGTATGGCCGTGGGTTGTAGGTACACTCGAAACTAGAGAAAGCAAGTAGAGTTGAAGTAGGGTGCAAATGGAATTGTTCGGCTTCTTGTGCAATTGTATTATATATGTGTCGGTGTGTCTTGACAAAAGAAATAATGAATTTTCCATGTAAGTAAGTCGAGTTAAATAGATGAAATAAAATAAGACAGAAAAAATAATACGAGACAGATGTCAATGAGAACTTTAAATATGATACATAAAAAAAATTTTTCCAAGCGTTCTGGACAATTTTAATTGTACACACAGTTAGAAATTTTGTGTATTTGTGTTAAAAAATTATTTGGGTAAATTTTTTGTGTTGATTTTGAACACAGAAATCTCCCGAGTCAAAAAACAAATTATAATTTAATCCTCAAAAGCCTCAATTCCTTTGATGGTTTATTTGCCGTCTAGAAAGTAACTTTACTTTAGTACTCAAAACCCTCAATGAGAACTATGAGGCTTTAATCCGAATTAACATAAAATTTTTGCTGTTCAGCCAAACACTCCCGCACGTTTCTTCATTTCTATAACCAAGCAAAGCATTGTCTGCAAGGAAACTTGGATTATAATTGATTAAAAATTAAATATAACCATAGATAACTTGAATATTTTTATCATCAGGTTCAATGATTTTTTTATTCTTATTTTACGGGAGGACAATTCATAGCTTCGTTTTTTAGAAAAATTACAGAAAATCGAACTAATTATTTGCTAAATTGACAGAAGTTGTACTAAGGGTAGATCAGTGCACTTGAGTTAATTAGGGTATGTACTTATATTTATTAGTTAATTTTAACATGAGGTCTGTTAAATTTCTAAAATTTTCTGTCAAAATAACAGATTTTGTGTCCAATTATTTAACATAAAATTTCTAACTTCGTACTGGACAATTTAAATTGTATAGTAATAAATTAAATTTTCAAGGCATTGCAGAAATTTTTTTTTACCAAATTATTTGTAGGCTTAATTTTGAAAGAATATTTATTCATATTTCCAAAGTTTTATTTACCATTTTTGTAATTTAAATTTTTTAGATTATCTGTGTTTTTATTACGGCATTTAAAATTTTTTATTGGATATCACGGTACTCATAAATGTTATCTAAGTAAGCGTATTATGAACCAATGAAAAAGTTTTAGTTATCACACCCCATGTCGAGCTGAATTGAGATTATCAAAGTAAAAGTAATTTTCCGAATGATGTTTTTTTATTGAGCCGAAAAAATGAAAAAAAGAATAATAAAATCCATAACATTAAATTTTTTTCTGTTGCTGGAGCCGGCGGTGATAATATTTTTCATGTGTACGCGTGATAAAAGTATAGAGTGTGCCTTTTGCCTGGGGTACACACCATCACCATAGTATGGTGGGTTCCTTTGTTCGGGATAATAATGAATTCAGCAAGTTTTGTCGAGGGTAGTAGTTTCCTGGCGGCACCCTAAAAATTGGCGTCTAACGTTTGGGGTAACGGTGGTAGCGGCCGCGACGGTAGATACTAACAACAACCTCGACTACTGAAAACGGTGTGCCATGATTATGGCAGCGGTGTGATGAAGAGACGGGGTTACAGTGTGCCGGGTTGTCGATTAACCGAGGCCAAGTTGTAGATTATATAAGCTAACACACAAGCACAAGCACAAGCACAAGTAGGAGCTGAAGCTGAAGCTGAAGCTAAAGCTAAAGCTAAAGTATAAGCAAACGCAGTAGAAGCGAATGATGGTAAAGAGTAAGTAAGTGAACGGTTTAAAAGTATAGTAGGGGGCTTCAACAATTTATAGACTGACGCTTCCTTTATGACAAGGTACTCATTTTATCTTTTATTTCTTTCTCTCGCTATTTTATTCGTTCCCTTTTTATTATTATTATTTTATTTTTTTTTTTCTACTGTCGGTTTTCGCGACTGAATTTTTAACCTCGCCTATTTAAATTATGCAAATTTTTTTATTTTTTATTTATTTAAATTGCCGCTTGATAAATATTTATTTTTTGTTTCAATAAAAACTCAATTTATTGATTTTACAAAGTAACTCCACTGAAATAGTTTGAATAAATGACGACGATCAATATTAAATTTGAAGTGATCTTTCAGAATACACGTGCACTGCGCTCAGTTATTTGACTGTTTATCGGAAGGTTAATCAACTATGGACACAAAATAATTTACGATATTTATAATTGTAACAGATGTCATGATGCTTCATAAATTTATTATAAAATAACGTCGATTTTGGCAAGTTCAAATTATTCAACAGGAATTGAAAATATTTTCTGAAATAGACTGATAATTTTAGCACAGTTTACCTAGTTTCAATAGAAATCTCTATACCATATTGTGTAGATTTATAGTGGAGCTAAATAATTAAATAAGGCAAAAATATTACAAGCGATGAGTTTTCGTTATGATAAAATAATAATTAAACAGTTGATGAGAACATATTTTATGAATATTTTTATTTTAGTATTTTACTCAGACGGGGCGAATAGCACACGGGAAAAATGGAGTAGAAATTTCTTTTTACACAGTAAAAAATCGGGAGTGAATACGGATTTTATTTAATGCTTCACTAGGAGTTTTAAAAAAAATCAATCCGCATGCGTGAGTAAAAAGGGATTTTCTAATGGGCGGAGTGATTTCGGAGTGACGAAAATGATTCTGAAGTTAGCAGAAAATTGTCAGTTTTTGAATTTTTTTTTCAACGAATCATTTACAAGAAAAAAAAATAAAAAATATGCATGTATAGAAAATTATATAAACTCTGAGTGCATTTTTTAAAAATATTTTTTTTTCTTAAATCCATCATTTTGACAAATATCAAAAAATGATAAGACACCAACTAACTTCAGTATCACGTCACGAAGATTTTAGTTAAATCCGCATTCACTCCGATCCGGAGTTTCAATACTTAAAAGCTGCTTATAATTTTTAAAAACCATTTCGCGCGAATATATGGAAAGAGAGTTCGTAATTATTTCCGTACTCAATATAAATCTCAAAATATCAAAGACCTAAGCTCACTACATTAGTAATTTTTTTTATAATTAATATTCTCCGAAACTCATTTGGAGCGAAATTCACTCCGACGGAATTAAATAAATAAAAAGTCATCCACTCTGCAATTTTTTTCAGTCCGCAAAACAATTTAAAATCGTAATTTATTATTTCAAAACAATTTATACTTCTAAAAAAATGAAATATTTTCTTGATGATTCAACTAATACGATAATACCCATAAACATAAAACAACTGACATGAAATCTATAATAATACCATAGTCTGTACCACGTGTCCAATAATTCACTTGGATTAATTCTCATTGTTTAAATCAGGCAATCTTACACCAAGTACATAAATAAATCTAACTAAAAATAATATAATTTATTTCCATACATAGTCTACAAATACCCATAGGCTAATGAAAAGTTTAAGCACTATTAACTATGAGTCATTATTAGAGTACGCAACTAAACAGACATCTGATTTTCTCACGTTAATAGAAAATATCTTTTAAATAAAAACAACTTGGAGTTAATTTAATGCACAATAACAAGCATGTACAGATAACGAGAACATGAACAATTGAGGCAATCATAACTGTATCTCTCTATTGTGTTATTATAAATCTATATCATTTTGTTTCGCTAACAATCTGCGGGGGCTTAGTAAACGATAAACTTTCCTGTTGGTGTTTAATCTTTAACAAATATGTGAATTTAAATTCTTGTAATTACTTCAAGTCTTTTTTTGATATTTTACGGAATCTGGATAATTTAGAACCGATAATAAGATAGATAGTTAATTCTTTTGTAAATTGTCATTAAGAATTTGAACTCAATAAAACAAAACATTTAATCAAAATAATAATTCCAGACAATGAAACAACTTTTTGAAGGAGACTTTACAGAAAGGGAAGTGAGCGTAGTAAAGTAAAATTAAAGTGAGAATATATAACCTTATAATACAATCTTTATATACTTTTATTTATATATATGTATATAAATAAAGAAAAAGAATGAGAGTAAGGATATTAAAAGCTCAAGGATAATATGAAAAGACGATTGTTTGAGGGGTAAAAATAAAAAAATAAATAAAATATATAATATGAAGCTTGATCGAAACTTGGTATTATAAAATATATAATATCAAATGACAAAGTATAAAAAAAAAATTAGTCTGTTGTAGTTTGAGTAAAAAAAGAGATGAAAAAGCAGAGGTCGTAAAAGGTCGATAAGATTTATGTATTTAATATATACATATATATATATATTAAAGAGCCTTTCAGTTCTTTTGATGCTCTAACATTATGCAGACTTCAATACGTTTATATTTGTCATCATCAAACTATAGATATTATAAATATATCAATGAGTTTTTTTTTTTTTTTTTTTAATTTATAGCAGACACGAACTTTGAAGTCAAGTATCTCTTACAATTACTATTGTGTAATTTGTAATTATTTTCAATGATTTCATTTAATAGAAAAGATTTTTTTCTTTTTAATTAAATATTACAAGATAGTTTCATTTAACGATCTGATAAAAAATATTGAGTCAATCAATTTGTAGAATGATTTCAATGTAAACCTTGTTACGAGTATACTTATAGTCTGTGTATATTAAATTGATTTAATATTGAAGTAGAGTAAAATAAAAAAGAAAAAAATATCAATTGATTTCACAGTACTTGATTTAAAAAAAAAAAAGTTAAAGCAAGGGAACTGATAACGAGAGTACATAGAGCTTGGAGGATTGTGTAGAGGAGGCTTTCTCATATGCGGTCACATATAGCAGTGGATTCACCACCTACGTCGATGGGAAGCTATACATGAGGTCAACCGCAGTCCGCAGTAGAGAAACTATAGTATAATAGTGTAGTGTAGTAGAGCAGGCAAGTCCCACATCGACTACATCCCTCGCGCACGGTATATCTCTCGAACGAGCGCACCCGCGAGCGTAAACAACTATTAGCCTAATTGATTCGCGGTGCGATAAGTTGGCCAATAATTTCAAGCAAAACCCTCGCGTATTTGCTCGTGACTCGTACACATTTACATTTTAAATTTAATTACACTTTATACACCGTCAATTTTTAATTTAATCACATTTACTTAAACGACATTTTTAAATCTAAATAATTCTAATGCGTTTTAAATAAAAAATTTTAACGAACCATAACTTTTTTTTATTATCCCGCCAATGGCCAGATTTCTCTGAATAAAAAAAAGTTTATACCCGATTTTCTAGTACTTGACATTTTACAATAATTTAACAATAGAGTAAATTTACATATTTGCATACTTGCATATTTTATTTTATGATCCTGAAGTTAACAGACAGTTACTAATTTTCTAATTTTTTTTTTCAACAAATCAATTACAAAAATGAAAAACTAAAAATATGCACATGTAAGAAATCAAAAAAACTATGGCTGCAATTTTTCAAAATATTTTTTTTTTTTTATAATTTATCGTTTTGAAAATAATTCAAAAATAACTAGACGTCGGCTAATTTAAAAATCATCTTATTTATTTAGTTTTTATCAAGAGTCAGCGTGGACAGGATTAAAAAAAAATTTTTAATAAATATATTGATAGAAGTGTATAAAAAAAAATGTGGTGATTTAATAAATCTGAGAGAGTTAATGTACAAGTCAAAAAAAATCAGTGTAAAAAAATCAATATCCGAGTCAATATTGAATCGATGTGCTGTGAACCAAGTAATGAGAATAGAGAGGGTGAGAATCTATGGCATTACATATATCTATATCTATGGACATATATATATAACGTCTCTCGTCGCTGGACTCGCGAATAGGACGGAAGTCGATGTGGAGAGGTTGACGTTAGCCGTAATTGCGACGATAATTCTCGCCCGTGAACATGTGGCGCCATGTCACTCGGCTCTTAATCCTCTCGTTACCCGACTCAACGATCTCTTCTCCCTTCCCCCTGGTACGGACAACCTAAACCCTCTCGTTTGAACCTGCTGGTACGAGCAGTCCAGCTCTTTTACTCCCGTCCTATCCGTTCTACTCAGCTCTGCTCTTCTATCCTATATCCTAGTGCAGCCACTGGGCCCCAATTCTACTCGACAAACTAAACGCGAGTGAACCCTGATACCGAAAGAGTTATCGCACCGTGTGTCTCTACCACCGCACCCATTTCTATAGAGGTTACGCGGTACTAGGCTTTGCACCCATCCAGCTGACCAGACAATTAATTAATCTCAAACTTTTTATCCACCTATCGATTATTTTATTTATCACTACTTTTTTTATTCCTCAAAGGCTTCAAACCTACAGCTCAATACTCTTTTTTGCGAGAGACATTAATAACGTAATAGATAAAAATAAAATCATAAAAACAGCAGAGACTTAGTGAACGTTGTTGGAAATTAAAGATAAAAATAATAATTTAAAAAAAAAAACATCGATTCATTTGATAGGACTTTTGTCAGACTATTTTCAAAATTTAATTTTTTGTTTTTTTTAATTGGTTAGGGGGAGGGGGCAAAATGGGGCACTGAAGGAAACACCAATTTTTTGAAGACTCAAATACGCTAAATTTTTTTTTTTTTTTTAATGACTCGAAATAAATAGAAAAAATTTCCAGTTGCCATTAAAAAATTTTCATTTTTGCGGGTAAAATGGGTTACTCCTAAAAAAGTTGAAAAAAAAAAATTTCTGGATATTAAATAAATTTAATTAAATGAAATTTTTTTTTAATTAATTAATTTACATAAAGAAAAATGATATTTTAAATAATAATTGGATGCAGAGGAAGAAAAAAAATTTCAATAGTTTTTTATCATAAAACAAAAGTCATTAAAATTTTTTGACGGACTTGATTTTTGAAAAAATTAAAAAAAAATTCAAAATAATGTTCAATTATCTTTACAAATTTAATTTTGAAATATTTAAAGAACATATAAAAACAAATTTTTTTTTGTTTAATTTTGAGGGCAAAAAATACAGTTTACATAAAATACCCTTATCTAAATTGCTTAATGGCAATAAATAACGATTAAAAACACCAATTACAACTAAATTTTTGAACACTCCGTTTTATCGGAGCCTCCCCTATATTTGTACTCACTAGACATACATAAAAAGCATTTGGATTAATTAATATATTAATAAAAGCAAACAGTCAGTACAAAATAATAAAAATTTTTTTTTAAATATTTACATGAATAAAACAGTTGATAGTATTGAAACATTAATTAGAGTTGTGAATGTTTTGAATATAAAACAACTTAACATAATAAAATATATCTGAGAAGGAAAAAAGAGGCGCATTGGTAATGCGTGTGATGCATACAATGTTGTAGTTATGTATGTACTTGCCGCAGCTTACATACAAAATAGAAAGAACAAGAAGTAAAAATAAATAAAACGTGAAATAAAAAAAAAAAAAAAAAAAAAAAAAATACACTGCAATAGTGCATGCAAGAAGTGATACTCGTCTTGAAATAAAGCACGTACACAAGATAATTACAAGAATTACACAACAGCGAATGAATCATTAGAAGTAACATGCCGGCTATGTCTTTATATCAATAAAACACTCGACCTTTGTGTAAATAAATTTATGTACAAAGGATGATTAGTTATAATTGAAACGGATGATGCTGTCGTTATTTAAATAATGACGATAAGACAACGTCTCAGGTCTCACTGATAGATGTCATGATATTTATTGGGGCATGATGTAATTTTAGTGCTATAATATTCTTTATATTATGACATGAGAGCTTTTGTCGGACACAGTGGCTTTTATACTTTATTACAGAGTAAAAGAGTATATATAATATAGAGTAGGGCTTAACTTGCGCGTGACGTCTCAAACTCAGGACGAGCATCTACAAAAGCTAAAAAGCCGGCGGGTTGCTCGTTTGATCAGAACCGCCTACCAAAGTCCCGAGAGCTCGTTTTGTGCCGATCGATTTTCCTCACTTCACTTTACTTTTTTATTTTTATTATCATACATACATATATATATATACATTTCCTCCTTTATATACATCGACATATATATCTATGAACTACAGATTTCAATGAGTCTTGCCAATTCCGTTTTGCATTGCGAATTCTTTGGGTAATTTACCAAAGAACTTTCTGACGACATTGTCAAGGAGTATGTGCCACTTTTGTATATTTCAATATTTTTATTATAAATGAACGTGTATACATATTTCCTTTATTGTTGAAAGAGCAGACATATATATATAGAATAGAATAGAATAGAAAAAAAAATGGTTAACGATATCAAGCTGTAATATCCAATTTATTTTTATAAGTTGAAATAAATTTGATATTTTTACTGCTCATATTTATTACGCTTTTAGTAAACATGTTAATTAATTAGTAAAAAATATATATGTATATTAGCTTTCTATAATTAATAAAAACTAATTATTTCTCAATAAAACAGGTATCTTTATCAAGCGATATCACTAAGATTTATCGTTAATACATATCCAAGCAATAAAAATAATATTATACATGGATAATATATCGATAGTGTAATATTTAAAAAAAAAAAAAAAACGAATAAATAAAAAGTAAAGTAATAAAATGAACAGAGCGAGTTATGTTCATTGATTATTCATATTTTTAGTTGATTCGTAAAGCTTAAAAAAATAATAATGATGATAATAATAATGAAAAAATAAATGATTGCGTATGCATGCGCGTGAACTGGTGAAGCGAACCGATTGCTTTGTAATTTTGCGTACACCGTTATTTGCAAACCCGATCGTGACTATCCAGCTTGCATTGAACATTCACGCGGGCGCATAACGGTCCTACGTATTTTCGTACAATCTATATAGGCTGATGCCGCCGCCATCAGTCCAACAGTTGTACAAGAGAGACAATATTAGCCGAGAGGGCAGAGGAAAAGGGAGAGAAAGTTTTTGCTAAAAAAATTATTACACTCGAATAAAAGAGAAAGAGAAACAACACTGAGTAAGATAAAATATGCGTATATATATTTACAAAGAGATGAAATAAAAGTACATGGATTTTATGTTCATGTCCAGGTTAAATGACGCGACGCATTTGTATTGACCGTCCACGGCGTACGTATGCCAAGGACTTTTACAACCGTTTGATTAGCCGTGAGCAATTTCGTGGCCGCGGTCAATAATGCTATGTTATATACTTTGCTATGGTATGCATATATGCATGTATATATACATATATACATATATGTATACATATTGCTAGCTAGTGAACTGTGATGCTGACAATGAAGAGTGAGATCTGTGGTCACGTAAACTCTAAAATACTAACTTATGCACCTCAGCCAAAAGGTTTCACCGACCAGTGAAATGCCATTTGCTCTACACTCTGCAGTCTGTAGTCCTGAGTCAACTCCACTCTCTTTCTCTTTCTTCATGACAAACCTCTTTCTCTCTTGCTCACTCTCTTGCTTTGTGAGTTTTATTATTTTCCAGCTTGTGTTGGTACGAGTAACCGCTGGTTTAATCGTCGCTGGCAATTTACTTCAGCTCACCGCCACGAGCTTTACGATCACTTTACTCTGTTGTATGTCATATTATGGAATATGCTAGGTATTAAAGACCAGAGCTTTTGAATAAGCCGGATCCAAGTAAATAAATTTAGATCTTTTATTTACTATTTTTAATTTTTTTTTTTAATTAACTATTCTATAATTAATAATCTTCGCGGTCTTATGAGATAAATACTGAATGTGAAAGAATGAGTTTTTGAACTTCAGTTCAACAAGGACTAGCGTTAAAGCCCGAGAGTGTCTGTGTAAATATGTTTTCGTAATGTCGCGGTTGGTTTAGGGGAAGAAAAAAATTTTTGTCCACGAAAACGATATTCCAAAGTTTAATTAATAGTAAGGGCGCCCGGGGCAAAATTAGTCATTATTTTTGAGAAATTTTTTTTTTACTTTAGTCAAAAACTTTTCTTGGGGTCTATAGAAGATAATGCAAGTTTGCCAGCCTGAAAAATATGGCCACTAAAAAATTTTTAGATGGTCGTTAATCTCAACTAAAAAATTTCATAATTTTCTACTAATTAAATTTTCTTAACTCTGGGCTATTAGTTCGTGTTGAGTAAAAAAAATTTAATTGGATCAAAACTAAGCCTCGAGATGCTTTTTTTTCATCTTCTAAACGTGCAATATTTTTTCTTTGTGTCATATATTTTTTAGTTAAAAAAAAATTATTTCATCCCGAAAACTTTTATCAATAAAAAATATTTAAATTACTTTTTAAAAAAATTTAAAGAATTTTAATGACACAATCATGATTGATGTTACGTTAATTAAAACATAATATACAAAAATAATTAAATTCAATAGCAGTTAAAAACAGAACCCGCCCATGAGTTAAATTTTTAAAAAAATTATTTAATCTCCACATGTATTTTAATACATTAAAGTAAAAAAATTAAATTTATTATGTTATGTTACTTTTTGTTTGCGATAAAAGAGATTACGGATTAAATTAATGGTATTAAATTTTTTAAACTATAACATTATTATTATGTAACGTTATGTTGCCTTAATTTCTTAAAACGTTCGCTTAACAAGCTATTTTAAATAGTTGATTCAATTATTAAGTATTTTTATAAATTAATCGCTGGCTGAATACATGTTAAATATATTAATAATGAAAAGAAAAAAAAAAGAGACGTTCAATAGCACGGTGCACAAGTTTAAGCCGTAAAAAGCGTTTTAAAAAACCCGCAATAAAATTAAATATCCATTCAGCTCGTAATATTAATAAGTTTGGAGATGTGCGCAGGAGGAACCGGTTTAACCTTGACGCCGGTAAACGAACATTCCCAAGCCAATATATTGCTATGTATAGGTGATGCATAAAACGTTATACTTTGCCATGCATACATGTATATACAATACAATACATAAGTAATGTAACGAGGAAATGACAAACCAGCGTTCAAAAATTTTTAAACCGCCCGAACTACTAACTTGTAATGAGTTTAGTGAAAGAAAATGAAATAAGAGTAAAAAATGATAGCAATAAAAAATTTAATCTGTTTCACACCTCAAAACACGCGTGTAGAAGATAAAATTATTGTTGTGCTGTGTATTCGACTATTATGTTTTTGGTGATGAGAAATTCAGTGCGTCCGAGTTATAAAATAATTCCATGAGGACCACAAAATCTCATAAACATTGACAGTACTCGACCGCAAGTAGTTATTGGGAGTGAAATTTGTCGGGTGATTTCATCTCCAGACTCCTGAGGGCTCTTCGTACTCTATAACATCGTCTTCACAACACATTTACTTTTATTTTGCTACCTCAGTCTCATTCTATTTTTATAACTGTCTTGAAAACAGATAAAAAAATATATAAACGTCCTACTTTTTTATATTATTTTTTTAAAACCACGTACTTGCTAGTTAGCATCAAAATAACCTTAATTTATACATTTTATTTTTATATTTTTTTAAAACTACCATTCCGCCATTTTAGGTTAATAAAATATTCAGAGTTACGCTAGGAAAAAAATTTACTAACATTTGATAAATTATATGTATTAAATATTTGACTATATTTATTAAATAATAGATTTATGTTAGCATTTGAGAGGCCGCTGATCAATATTTAGTATAAGCTTATTAATATTTGATAAACTTGCATTAATTATTGGTATATGAGATTTGTACAGTATTCAGACATCGTATTCTCTCCTTACTACTGCCTGATAGACGGGTTACAGTTAATAAATTTTCATGCTTGTTTAAATAATAATTAAAGATAAAAAAATCTGTCTATCGGTTGGCCCTGCGGGCCAGCCCTGAAACTTCCCGCTGTTTTCCACCTCCTTGAGCTCGAAAACATTGTTGTGATACAAAAAATTCTCCTAAGTTTTCTCTAGGCTGAGTCTAGGATTTCTCTAGGATTCAGAGAAAACTTCTCAACAATGCTGGCACATCAATTTTTCTAAGTTTTCTCTAGGCTGAGTCTAGGATTTCTCTAGGATTCAGAGAAAACTTCTCAACAATGCTGGCACATCAATTTTTCTAAGTTTTCTCTAGGCTGAGTCTAGGATTTCTTTAGGATTCAGAGAAAACTTCTCAACAATGCTGGCACATCAATTCTCCTAAGTTTTCTCTAGGCTGAGTCTAGGATTTCTCTAGGATTCAGAGAAAACTTCTCAACAATGCTGGCACATCAATTTTTCTAAGTTTTCTCTAGGCTGAGTCTAGGATTTCTCTAGGATTCAGAGAAAACTTCTCAACAATGCTGGCACATCAATTTTTCTAAGTTTTCTCTAGGCTGAGTCTAGGATTTCTTTAGGATTCAGAGAAAACTTCTCAACAATGCTGGCACATCAATTCTCCTAAGTTTTCTCTAGGCTGAGTCTAGGATTTCTCTAGGATTCAGAGAAAACTTCTCAACAATGCTGGCACATCAATTTTTCTAAGTTTTCTCTAGGCTGAGTCTAGGATTTCTCTAGGATTCAGAGAAAACTTCTCAACAATGCTGGCACATCAATTCTCCTAAGTTTTCTCTAGGCTGAGTCTAGGATTTCTTTAGGATTCAGAGAAAACTTCTCAACAATGCTGGCACATCAATTCTCCTAAGTTTTCTCTAGGCTGAGTCTAGGATTTCTCTAGGATTCAGAGAAAACTTCTCAACAATGCTGGCACATCAATTTTTCTAAGTTTTCTCTAGGCTGAGTCTAGGATTTCTCTAGGATTCAGAGAAAACTTCTCAACAATGCTGGCACATCAATTCTCCTAAGTTTTCTCTAGGCTGAGTCTAGGATTTCTCTAGGATTCAGAGAAAACTTCTCAACAATGCTGGCACATCAATTTTTCTAAGTTTTCTCTAGGCTGAGTCTAGGATTTCTTTAGGATTCAGAGAAAACTTCTCAATAAGGCTGGCACATAAATTTTTCTAAGTTTTGTCTTAGATTTGTCTAGGATTCAGAGAAAACTTCTATAATATCACTTGCACATGAAAGTGAACGAACATAATTTTTTTTTCCCAACACCGATCCCCGAGTATGGATTGTTTACGTGCTGAGTATGGACTGTTTATGTGATGAGCGTGGAATGTTTACGTTCTAAGTGTGTATTTTCTGTGGAAGCTTCAGACAAATCTTCTGAAAGATCGCTGGCACATAAAAGTAAAGGACAAAAATTTTTCCAAGTTTTCTCTCCGGTGACTCGAACAGAATGGCTTCTTAGGACCTCAAAACGTCGACATCTGATGAAAACTCGATTTTCGAAAATCGGGGTGAAAACAATAACTTCCCGAAATTTTTGAAAATCATCTATTTTCTAAGCGGGAAGTTAAAAATAAGTGTCATGAAAGAATTATGATGAAAATGAGACTTGCAAAAATGATTTCTAATTTTGATGTTTGTGTCCATATTTATTAATACATATTTAAAAAACCGTTTGCTAAATATCGATAAATTTTATTAATATTTGATAAATTGTTCTCTGTGTCCTAACTACCGAGTTTATAAAAATAAACAAATAATTTATTTTATTTAAATACAGTAATTAAGATCCGGTCATTAATATAAACACTTTAATTTAAATTACCTGGTAATTTTTAAAAAGTTTCAAATTAATTATTTTTTCATTAAACCGGTTGGTTTTCAAATTTATAATAAATAAAGTACGAAGTATAAATTAATTAAATAAATTCATTCATAAAAATTTAGTGAATGAATACGATTGCAATAAAAGTATAAAAAGGGCAGCGAGTCTGCTAGATATTTTGGCGAGGAAAAAAAAGGGTTTAAAGTGAAAATAAAAAAATAATAATCTTTTAGTAAATCATAATTAAAGACCCCCATTGCGAATTGCACCGACGTGTATTCCTCGACGAATAACCATAATATATGCCCACTGTTTAGCCATATACCAGTGCAGTGTGTTGCCCAGGCACCAGTCTACTTTATAACGTAAGCACAGCCACCAAGTAACCCACCGGGCTGGACCATGTGTCTTCTCCGTCCTGGTACTGTCCACATTTTTCGTTCATTTACGTATTCTTGCTTATTCCTCCAGCTCCATTTCTACCACTACTTCTACCTCTTTACTTTTTTTCTTTTACTTTTAAATGTACTTTTTACTTTTATTTTTATTATCCAGTATTTTTTTTTCTCACGATAAATCACTTCCGCAACTTCCGCATTATTTATACACGGTCCAGGTTAAAAGATTCATGTACGCCTTCACGTTTTTTACTTCGGTGGCTCACAAATTTCATAGAAAATAAAAATGTTTAACACGATAATAAACCTGACAAGAACATATAAGATTTCTTATAAATTAAAACAAACTTACAGCGATAAAAAAATATATAAATTAATATATATATTGATGGTGATTTATAAATTATCTCCTTATCTTTATCCTTAACATCTGTTTGTTCAATAAACTGATAATATTTATATATATTATATATTAAATAACTGTATTATTGGCAACAATTTAGTGATATAAATATCAAAGGGAGTTAAATAATTCAATGATATTTAATTTATAGAAGAACTGAATAAATATTTATTTTCAAAATGACATAAATGTAAACACTATTTTACTCCAAATGCTTCTTTCATGCGCTCAATTATAAAATATATCTAGCGTATACTATTTTATTTTATATTTATATTTATGTATATAGATATATATAAATAAAAACCGAGTTCGCGAGTAAAATAAAAGTATCAAAAAAAAAAAAAAAAAAGTAACTCTAAGAGAGTCGAGGAAACATCGTTACGTTTCCAGAACTTTGTAGACGGATGAAGTGAAATTGAGTTATTACTCAGAAAGATATCCATCTTTCATACTTTTTAAAGTGACGAACGTTCAACAGTGAACTGGAAATATATAACATCGCAGTGTAATGAAAATGTAATTTTGACCAACTAAATTATTTTATTTTACTTTTAAAAAATTTTTTTACGTTACATAAACTCATAAAGTTGATAAAAAAAAAAAAAAATAAAATCTAAACACTTGTTTATTTTTTGGTTACAATTTAAAGCTTTTTCGGAGTCTGCTGTGGCGCATAGTCGGAGTAGACTCGGTGTAGTAGATAGTAGTAGTAAGAGTAGACGGTAAAACGAAAAGCAAGTTTAACAAACGAACGAAAACTCGATTTAGAGTGCCATGCATCATGCTCCATGCTCTAGTGTTTTCCCCGCCATTGAAAATTCATGGTACAGTCCAAGGTTCCTGAATCACGACGTCGACTACGATGAATACGACACACTCGTGTACGAATCCCATTTTTCCGTTACGCGCAAGTTCCCTCTTCTCTCGAGTCCGAAAGAGCTTTCCTACCCCATGAATCCTGAGTATTATACACCACTTGCGACAACACATTCCGCGAATCTTTCCGCGTACTCTCTTTCCACACATTAAACTTTCACCCAATATACGCACACGTGTCTACTTCAACTAAAAAATACATTTCAAATGTTTCCACGTTTAACTGGATATATGTTTATACATATAACATCAGTATAGACAATTTAACTTTTATACAACTTGACAAATCTTTTACTATTTATTTCTTAAATTGTTTAGAAGTTCACAGTAATAAGCACAAGGATAAGCTTGCCAGCTTAAGTATTTATTTTTTAAATTGTTTTACAAACTGTTACTGTTTTTTTTTTTTTATTAAAAATGATGTTTATAAAATTTACTCGATTAAGGGAGAGGTTGATCCAAATTTAGTGTTTTTTTTTTTAAATTTTTCATGGTGACTTGGTACTCTAATGAATATGATCTATGTCGAAATTCACTACAGAAAAAAAAATTTATTTTTAGTCAAGAAAATATTTTTGAAAGACAAACGTTTCTGGGAACCAAGTCAAGATTTTTTGAGCCAATAATATTTCTACTTTATCTCAGAAAATTGAGGTTTTCAAAAAAATTCTCCTGAATCAAAAATATTTATTTCAATTGATAACTTTTTTTTCTGTGTAGCTTTTGCATAGAATCAAAATTTTTTCTCAACTCAAATTCTGTTTTTGAGAGGAAAATAAATTTATTTAATATAGGAAAGGGCTAGGAAAAGTGAACTACTCAAAAACTTTAGTAAAAAAATATTATTCAAAATTTCATACTTATTAAAATAGTGACGTAGCCAAGAATTATTTTTAAAATAAAAATTATTTCCAATGCTTTTACTTTCAAATTATATTGCATCATATTTCATACTTCAATTCATGTACAAATCACTACTTGTTAAATTTTCTTGAAAATATGAAAAAAATAATTAACATTTTTTTAACTTCCCGCTAAGAAAATTGCAAATTTTCAAAAATTCGGGAAGTTATTGGTTTCAGTCCGATTTGTGAAAATCGAAATTCCAACAGATGTCGACGTTTTGAGGTCCTAGAAAGCTATTCTGACTAATTTCACGATGATGTCCGAGTGTATGTATGTATGTATGTACGTACGTACGTACGTACGTATGTACGTACGTATGTAAATATCTATAACTTTTGAACGGATCAACCGATTTTGATCGTCAAGGTGTCATTCGACGCAGTTTTTTAATATCTTGAAGCTGAAAAAAAATTGAGCTTGATCGGCAGGGCTCGTTCGGAGATATTCCAAAAATAAACTTTTTTCAAAAATGTTTTTTTTGGATAACTTTTTACGGGCTTGATGGATTAAGTCCAAAATGGACTGGGCTCTGGAGATTCATAAGCCGCGTCGAATGCCACCTCAAACATCAAAATCGGTTAATTCTTTCAAGAGAAACCGTTGTCGAAAGACATAAAAAAAAAAAATTTTTTTAGTATTTTGAAAATTTCTCAAAAATGACTCGATGAATCAATTTCGAAATTTAATCAGTTATAGAACTCAATGAAACGCGTCGACTGCCACCTTAAACGTCTCAATCGGTTTATTCGTTCGAGAGATATCGTTGTAGAAAAAATTGTAAAAAACGTTATTTTTTGAAAACAAAAGCATACAAAAGTATTTTCGAGCTCGAAGAGCTCGAAAATGTATCTACTACAATTTTTCGAGCTCAAGGAGCTCGGAATACGCGGGAAGTTTTGGGGCTGGCCCGCAGGGTCAACCGACAGACCGATTTTTTTTTTTGAGGCTACCCCATTCTGTCCAAAAATGAATAAATTGTTTTTATATATATATATATATATATATATAAAATAAAATATTTATCGTATTATGGATGAAAGAGGTCATTTTTTTTTAGCTTTTCCGTTTTGCCTGGCCTTCTTCTTTATATATATAATATATGTATGTATATATCTAGATATGAAATTGATAATTTATTAATATTTACCATAAACTTTTAATTATCAATTGAATATGCATTTCAGTCACTCGTAAAAAGTTCTTTATTAAGTTTAAAGTTATATTTAATTAGTACAAAGTTAAATATTGACTTTTGAACTATAGATGTTTTAAGCTTTGAGTTGAAAAAAATAAATAACGTAAATTTATTGAAATTTTTTTCATAATTATAAGTCCGTTTAAATAAAACTAAATTATAGTAATTAAAAAAATTTAATTTAATTAGTTAAGTATTTAATAAAATAAATTAAAAAATTTATTAACGAACCTTTAATTTTTTATCTTGAATAAAAGTCTGTTATTCTTTATATAATAAAATAACAATAAAAAAATTGTTTTTATGATTCATGTAATAAAAGATGAAAGAGTCAAGTATACTGTTATGATATCGCGCGTTTTTAAAAGTTAAATAAAACGACGGGAGAAAATAAAATAATAAGATTCATTGGAAAGGAAAAAAATAAATAAATAAAGTTAAAAAAGATAACATAATTGTCAGCATATGTAGTGAGCTCGTAAGGTATGTGTGTAGACTAAAAGGCACCACTCGACCACAGAATGTTTTCGTTTGATACTCAAGTTGTATATATTATACACACGAGTAACCATACGTCAGAGACGTATAAAGGATATCGACGACTTTACAAACTTACCTCTTGCTCTCTGAAGATATTCTCAAGAGCAAGCCTTCAAGATACGCAGTTGACAGTAATTAACGACAAAATATTTTTATTTTTTTTTTTTCAAATCAGAATAAAACACGAATTCCAAACATTCTTCAAAATTAATTTAACAAAATTTATTAATAAAGGAGTGGGAAGCGCATTCACTGAAGAAAATTGGGAATCAACCTGACACTGATGACGGATTTTAGTTAAATCTAAAACCACTCCGTGACTCGGGGTTACAAAGTAAAAAAAATCATTCTGCAAATAAATACATTTCTTACTAAACATTAAATTCGTTATTAAAAAAAAAAAATTAATTAAAGCTTAGCAAAAAATTTCAAGTTAATTTGAAATTAAAAAATTTTTATTCAAAATTTAAGCTGCTCAAAGTTATCCCGTATCCATTTCACTTTCTCATATTAAAAAAAAATTCCTCAAAGTTCCCTCTCTGCCCCTTGAATTTCGCCTCTTCTCATTTTTATCTCAACAAAGTCTTGATAAAATTCACTCATCAGTTTATTTAGCAAACAATTCCAAGAGTCCATCACTCGACACCACAGCCGAGTTTGATCACAACTCATAAAATTCTTTGAAAGAAAACAAAAGTTTGATTAAAAAAAAACAAGATCTCAATATTTATATATTCATATATCTGTATCACTGAACCAAAGCAAATAATTAAAAAAAAATAAAGATAATTTTCGTCGTACGTCTCTCGAAAAATCCCGAAAGCGAGATAAGATTTAGCCGTAGAGAATTGCACCTTGAAAATTGATAATATATCATGAGAGTTACAGCGTCGTTTTATAATTGGTTGGTATATTTGCATGGAGTCTTAACGCTTATTGAGGTTTAGCCGCACAGTGTGTGCCGGTGTGTAGCAGTGCATCATTTCGGTGTGCATAATATCTGCACACATCCTCAATATGTAGTGTAGTCTTGCAGTATATGTTATATTATATAGCCAAGAAGCAAAGTGTTGTGTAGTTGAACCGGTCGTCTCTCGTTCAGCCGTCGGTTTTTATCATTTACGCCGACGTTATATGCAACCGGCTTGAAACACGCGATGGCGACATCTCTTCTTCTCACTCATACCCACAAACTTTATTTTTATTATTATTTATTTTATTTAAACTCACATGCATTCTCTCCCTCCCACTACATACTGGATACTGCATATATCCCTTTTATATCATATATATACTATACCTTTTACCTATCCACTGAATCATCAGAGATCCAAAGCTTATTATACTTGCTTCGTCACGGCCCCCGCTGTCACATTGATACACCACGCAAAACCTCCACAGCAGCAGCAACAGCAACAGCAGCAGCTAAGCTTCTTGTATACACGCATACCCATAAACAAAATTACACTTAATCAGATGTTAAATAAAGTAACAACAACAATAATAATAATAAAGTAATTCATTAATTTATATATTTTATTATTTATTATAATTAAAGTAATATGTTTAAGAGAGTGCAATAATTATCAGAAGCAAAGCTAAGATTTTAAATATTTTGGCGGTTTAAAACATTATTTATCCTCTGGATATCATAAAGTTAACTCTCGATGTAATATATAGATCCTGCTGATGAGTATGTGGGGACGGTATGGGTGAGCTGCTAAGCGTAACGACTGCATTCACCGGTGACGCTTGGACACGGATAATTTCTCATCGGCGTTCGATGTGGACGAGTGCACGGATAATCCCAAAGATGCATTAATTACTGTTCGACGCGGCGTATAATAGCCCGACTCGTGGTCATGAGAACATTCAACGTGTACTCACTATCTATATATATATATATTTATATTTATGTATAGATATAGATATAAATGTGCGCGGTGTAGGAAAGATCGATGTACAGTAATTCATTCCCCGATGCTCCCGCTATATCAGTGTCATTAACTTTTAACCATTTAGACCAGTATTTAAATAATCCCTGATTATTTTAACGATCTCGTATAATTAATTTAATATTTTATAGTAAATAAACGTTTACTTATTTGAATATTTACTTTTTTTTTTTTTTATGTTCTAGGATCAACAGGAAACCTGGAGGGGATCGACATCAGCATATGGTAACGTACTTTGTTTTATATAATTATCGTGTTAAATGTACCACTACCGGATACCAAATTTCAATATCCGGATGCATTGTGTGTTTTTAATTATTTTAATTATTATTGGTAATTAGCAATAACCGATAAAAAATTCAATGCATGATATCACACGCAGGAGATAATTAACAAAATTATTTTTATCTTTAAATCTGACTATTCAGGACATCGCAGTTTAGTTACTGTTTAAAAAAACATTTATTTTTTATATGGAGCCGTTTTGAAAATATGTTAGAACTTATGGGGGAGGGGGTTAGCTTACAGTGACAAGAGGCTCGGGGGGTTCAAAGAAACGTGATGTTCACAGCTCATTAAATAATTTTCCAAATTTTTCTCTCGGTTCATTTTGATTTTTTTTTACGATAGAAAGTCATTCGTTTCATATTTGTAAATATATAAATATTTCTATATATTTGATAGGGAGATGGCAGAAAATGTGACATAGCGCGACAAATGAGGGGGAGGGGTCTAAAATTGGGGGGTAAAATTTTACGTGTATTTTATGAACGGCTTCGATTTGATAAATTTAAATAATCGTTTGCCAAAATTTGGTATTATATTTGGTATTATAGCCGACATCTAATTTTGGATTTATTTTAACAATGATAAATCATAAAAAAAAAATAATTAAAAAAATTGCACTTATAGTTTTTAACATTTTCTACATGTGCATATTTTTATTTTTATTTTTTTTTCGTAATTTATGTGCTAAAAAAAAATCCGAAAATTGTCAATTGTCCGTTAACTTGAGGATCATCAAAATGGGGTGGCCTAAAAAAATAAAATAAATGGTTTTTTTAAAAAAGTTTAACGAGTATAATAGAATAGGCCATAAAACCAGAGACATATATAAATATACCACAAAGTAATAACAAAATGCGGTATTGTCAATTTAAAAACACAATAAACAGGTAGTCAAAGAAATTTATAATTAAAAATTTATTTATCTTTTAAATGAACGTTTTTAATACACAATAAAAAATTCAAAGTCATCATCATAAAGTTATTTATATAAAAAAAAATATTCATAAATAGAAGCTAATGATAGTAGGAAGGAATCTTGAATTGAGTGACGCATCGTCGGAACTTCCTTAGCAACAATAACTCAATAATTTAGCGATCGATAAAAAGTATATAAACAAGGGGTGAAAAAATTGAAAAATGAAGTCATTAGTGTTGAATTGACATGGCGTTTTTAAAACAGTACTTCTCATTTATTCCGGAATTCTAGTATAGTCATTAATGAAATTGGCACAGACGTTCTCTGATCCACTTGCCAGTCGTTTTAATAGTATACTATCGTTTCAAAGTAATTACTGAGCTGATGGGATGCGGCTGTCGGTTGGAATGAAAATTGTTGCAATTCGAGGCCGACAATTAGCACACCAACAAGACGTGAGAGTGATCGTGAGAAGTTTTAAAGAAGAGAAATCAACTTTATATATTTGTATTGTAAATAATACATTATATAAAATACATCTTCCTATTCACACGTACATATACTTACACATATATAATTTACAATTGCTTCTGCTTCAATATACGTCCATCTATACATAAGTAATATCAATCTTCTCCAAGTTGAGGGACTAGTTTGCTTGTATATTAACATTTTAGCAAAAGAATAATCGTAAGACCGACAGGCCCTCCACTCAGAGACTCGAATAGAAAGAGGATAAACTTCTCGAGCGTAATCGTCGATAATCCTGGGTGTCCAAGTTGCAACTTCCTAGGTTGTACCTTTATAAAACACCTCTTCCGTTGTAGTACCGGGTTCTTTTACTGTATATAGTTACAACCCGCCCCTTAGCTCTATCGCGACTACGTTTTTTCTCGTTCTCACTTCTCTTTATACACCATCACATAACATATATATCTATATATATGTATCCGAGCCCTTGTAGGAGTGGTATACAGAGTTACGTTGGGTAACGAGTTCAGCCCAAGAGCTTAAACGAAAAGTACTTTGCGCTCCGGCGGAAAAGCTTGAGTACAATTTATAGATACACGAATGTTGTTGTGGTTGGGAAAATTCTATGCTGATGCCACCACCACTAGCATCACCAGAGTACTGGCTTTACTATCGCAAAAGGAAAAATAAAATTTATTTTCTTGTTAAAAGATTAGACACTCGGAGATACTGCTCTGACTTTTGTTATCCCCTGACAATATAATAAATTGAATTTCAATTTATTTTTTACTGTCATATTAAATTATATTGTTTTTAGTATTTATCTTCTTTATTATTTTTAACTCTCATATTTATGCAGTACTTATAATGCTTATAAATATATACATATATATTTACTTATTATTTACGTAATACTTTCAATTTAAATTATTCAGATAAATATTTATCGGTTGGATAATATTAGATACCTAATGCAAATGTCAACAACTTTTAATCCGGGGTTGTAATTAATAGTTATTAATTTATGATGTAATTATTGATGACTGATAATTAAATTTAATTATTTATTTAAATGTTTAATAAAACAATGGGATGGATTAATAATTTGTTGCTGGGATCTGACTAAGTGACTAAAGTTTAATTATTTAACATGATATGTAATATTAATTAGAAATTTATATGAGCGCAATCTTAATGGTATAAATTACTCGGAATATGATGATTAATATTATACTTTATCAGACTTACTAATCCAATCGTAAGTTTCACTGAAATTAAACTATTATCTCGAAATTGAAATTTATTTCCCTCTATTTCACAGAACAGATATCAATAATAATAAATATTAAATATTAAATTGAAAAAGTAAATAATTTAATAAACCACTCGGTTGATTAATTAAAAAATATCTGAACTTAATTAACAAACAGTCAGAAACAAAACTTGATAGCAATTAAATTTAAATTTAATGAGTTATTATATTTAATTAACAATAACTTTCCGTTGAACAAATTGAAATAATAAACTAACGAGTAAACTATCGCTCGTGTATAAATTTCATTAAATGGTATCGTAGTTTTAAACAAATCCAAACTAATACATATCATAAATTAATTACTATTTCGAGCTCTACTTACTAATTCACCTGAGTATTAAATATTAAATGCGATCGAATATCAGTAGCATATGAATTGCAAACTTACGTGCCAGACAGGCGATCTGAAACTCACTTAAGTGTATCAATTTGATTGGAGAATAATTTATGATAAATAATGTTTAATTGATATCACTATCAAATTCGGTAGCAAAGAGAAGTAGAGACCTGCCCAGAATCGATTTCCCACAAATTTATGTGGAAATATATATGAATATTTTTTTTAATAGTCTTAAAAATTCATTCTATAATTTTATATTATATACACAGAAAATAAGGATTTCTTGGCGCAAGAAATATTTTGCATTAGGAAATGAAACCAAAAGTTTTAGTAGGACTGGAAAAAATTTCTTGGCATAATAACTTTTTTCTCGCTTTAAGAAAATTGTTATTTTCAATTCATAATTCAAAAAATTTCTTGGGGCGAGTAAAAATATTTTACGTAAAGAAATCATTTTTTTTCTGTGTAACTATAAGAATGCAAGGAAACTTGTTTCTAAAAATTTTTCTTTTGCGGTTTTATCTCCAATCGAGCCGTCAGTCGTAATTTTTTTTTTTTTAATATATGTAAATTCAAGTACAAATTTTTTTCAGTGGTTTTAAATCTTGCTTTATTAATTTTACAACTGTTCTTAAAGAATTAAAAATACCCGCGGCTTTTTATTTTTTTTTCAAAATTATATTTTTTGACAATTTAACTTTTAAATTATACTGTAAATCCGCATTTTTGACAAAAAGATTTCTTAACATTTTCCACTAGCAATTTCCATAATGAAAAAAAAATTTCATACACATTAGTAGAAGAAATTTCATCTTATATATGAACTTCTTTATATATATATATTTTTTTTTTATATAAAAAAAAGTAATTTACTGATTTTTATCTCTCCCACAAAATTAAAAAAAGGCAGTTAGAAGGCTTGTTACTGGTACAATGTGCACTTCCTGGGCTTCGAAATTGGTATATAATAATAACATAAATACATAGTCGACTTTGAATCGAAAAACTAATTAACCACGACCCAACATGACACCCCTCGTCTATTGTCCAATAGAACCCGTAATCCATATCACAAAACACGTGTTTAAAATCCACGTATCAAAATGATCCGACATATGCATACATAATAAACTGATTGTACACCTTTACAAAGGTACGCGCATTCGATTGGCGTCGAGTATGTTAGCGGGTCTGGAGGGGCGCAAAGCCTGTAGCTAAGAACCAACGGTTGCTTTATACTAAACCGTAGTCTCAGTTGCTCAGTACGACAGTTCAACGAGCGTGTCTTCCGAGACTGGACCGCTACACACTTAACTTAAACTTTAAACATATACATATATGTATATATATGTAAATATCTACCTGTGCAATCTATTCAGACGTCCAAAGTTTTATCAGATTCGCCAACTTTATCGCGACACCGGTAGTGCTCCAAAATAACTATACCTATATCTTATATTCCATTACATTAAACTACACAACATTAAATTAGTAATGTACGTACATATATAATAGTTAAACTACTTAACTTTGGTACTGGTAAACTAGTAACAACGTGAAAGTGATGGTGATTATCTGTTGTCGAATACCTTAAATCTTTCCTTAAGTACATTTCACTTAACTCTTAATTGCAACAATAATAATAATTACTCCTGCTATTAATCATCAGTGCAATTAAGTACATCAGTGTGTATTCAAAAAATATATATACATATAAATTTAAAAAAATGTATATGGATTGGATAACATTATATGTGTGCTGGTGAATGAATAAATGTAGTTTTAAATTTACCGTGTGGTTTTTATACATGTCACTGTTTTTTATTTATGCTGCTGTGCGTATATATAAGCCGCTCCAGGATTGGATTGGCAATAAGGTTGCACTCGCGAATGACTCGCGCAATGTGAATGATTGAGTGGAACGTATCGCATCGATGAATGATGCCATGTGTTCTTGGCATGGTTGAAATGCGATCGGACGCCGATTAAATTGTGCTCTTATATATATATGTATATGTATATATGTGTTGATGTGTATATATGTTAATATACGAGGCTGTGTGGGAAGGTATAGTGTGACAAATAGTTCAGTGTAGATGGAAGTAACCTCAAGTATGTTTATTGTGGAATGTCACGTGTAGTCGAGCAGGAGATGTCCTACTGAGATTTTAACTCGACTTACATATTTCCTATCAATTGATACACGTAACTATTGATTGATTAGTGGATGGTAAAAAAAAATATATATATATATATGTACAACAAATATTGATTTTTATCGCGAGTGGTTTTTGTTTTCGTTCGTTATGTTATGATATTTGGTAGTTAAAATTGTTCTGTTTGACGTGCTGTGACAACAGTGACGTAATTTAAGAGTGTTGAGGATAAGATGCAGTGAATGCATTGGTTTATTATAATAGAGTATTGTGGGTATATATTATTCATAAGATCATCTTCGAACCTGGAATTTTAATCGCTGATTTTTCATTCAAATATATTTAGAAGTATTTTTGTATTTATATATACATATTTTTTTATATGTTGGATATTGTCTGCAGTGAGGTTTTGTTTCTGCTGCGAAGGAATTACATTTGATCGATAGATATATTAGCTTGGAAATCAATTACTCTTTTTTGTGGTAAGTCACGTGTTCTCAGTATAATAATTTTCTACTTTTTCTTTGTGAAATTTTATATATTTAGTTAATTGATAACGAAAGGAAAAAAATTTAATTAATTTTTCGGGAAATAAATAAAATATCTATTGGCTTTAATTGAAAAAAAGAAATAGTTTTAATTAAAATTTCATGGTATTGATGATAAAATTTTTTAATTTAAAAACTTATTCTAATTCGAATGATATGGCTGTGTATTGACTTTGGCGCGAAATAAAAAAATTCAATTAAAATTTCATACGTCAAATATTATGTCAAAGTGTATAGAGAATGAAAAAAAATTCAATAGCGCCGTTTTGCAATCTCTTAAAAATTTAATTTAATTTTTTTATCAACCTCACATCAAACGCTGTCTCTCAATTAATCATCTCCCGTAGCTCTGCGATTAATTTCAAATTTTATTGCACAACAGTCATGTATATTTATGTACTTGAAAGAAAAAAATAATACTATAAAAAATTTTATATAAAACAATTAACGTCAGTAGAATCGGAAAAACTGCTTTGTGCATTTAAGAACCCAGCAGGTATTTAAATTAGACGACTTAATTAAAGACCCCCGTAGTGAATTGCATTGGAACGTAGGCTAAAAAATTTTATTTTACTCGGTCTATTTGCTAGCTAAATAAAAAGTATATTAATCCAACAATCGACAAACAAATAAATAAAACTGTCAAATAGTCTTTTAAGGAATAAAAGTGATATAATTATATCTCACAGGCTTTAATCTTAACGCACATACACGGTGCCGTAGCAATTCACTTCTTAATACCATCTCGAGCGCATTTAATACGATCCAGTATCCTCAATTATCCGCGCAGCACTGCAATATATAATTCAAACGTGAGATTTTTAAAAAATTAGAATTTAGTACCTGGCAACATTTATAGAGTGGTTGTCCTCGACGCCTCGGCTTATGACGTACAACTCAACAGATAAGACTAAATAAAAATAATAATAATAAAGATCATTATAATAAATAATAAAAAAATAAAATAAATGGTATAAATATATATACACTTATATATCTATAAGTAAGAGGTGGTTGGTCAGCCGGATGATATAAAAAAATGACGCGTGTGCTCGCTCGGGTGGCAACAAACGAACAAACTGGTTCCTTGGTTCGATGTCGTCCGTGAACACATCAAATCACATGTGTATATATATACATATACATATATATGAACATCACACAGTCTCTTATTCTCATCATCTCTCAGCATCATCTCATCTCAGCTCATCTATATAACTCTTTATACTGTTAATTCTACACTCTGCTGATGGTTGGTTCAAGTTCGGGTTCGGTCTCTCACAAGTTAGAGTTCGCCTTGATATCCATGGATTTGGAGCAGAGGTTGATCAAACACGCCTCACAGTGTAGCACTGGCTGGCTTATATTCCTACCTCAGAACCCAAGGTCCTACCTTAGAACCTTAAACCTTCCTACCCGGTTTTATAGGTAGTCAGCTTTGTGTTCGCCGTCCACCTCCTGCTCTATTTCATTTTTGTCCCGGCTCCTACTCTGCTCACCCGTCCCAGACACACAAGACATCAACACACTGACACCAGGTCCCAACGACGGCAACTATCAAGGCGAAAAATCTGTGTCAAGCGACATGTTGACACGTGTAGGGGACGTTTGCACACCGTCCAGGCATCGTGCTGGATATATCTCCTGCCGCCACCGTTGAAACTCGGCCATCAGTTGGTATGTGTCTTGTTGTATATTATAGTGTCAGATTTCGCTGGTTTTTCGTTCTTCTCAGGTCCCTACTCACCTTTGTGCTACATACAACACTCTTACACTTTATACTATATACTATACACTATTTTTCTCTTACTCTCTTTATAAGACTCTCATCATCCACATCTCTTCTCAACTATACTTAACTCTCGCATCCTCCGTATTATCATACTAAATGTGAGTAGTAAACGAGCTGAGAGTTGACAAGTAACCTCAAGACTGAGACTAACACTGAGACTAAGACTATCCAAGTCATCTTGAGACTGCAGCGACGACGACGATCAACTCTTCTCTCCTCATTCTCATCATTCTCATCATCGTCGTCGTCATCGTCACCGTCATCATCAGCACCATCTTGCACTTGGTACAAACCTTGTCGCAGATGTGTGTACGTGGGTTTGTCTGCTTAAGTGAAACCAAATGACGCTGACATGCAGTAAAATACTCTAGTTACTGGTCGTTAGCTATGAAAACATGAATCAAAGCCAAAGCTATTCATTAAAAAAATATAAATAATTATAATATATTAATAGAGTTACTCGTGGGTACACATTATTTTTATTATTGTATGCATAAAGTGGTTTTGCTTTTTATTTAACAACCAGCAACAACAACAAGGCACAAAAGGTCTGGCCCGAGCGCATAGCAGTAGCTATCGCGTTCCCTGATTCAAGATATGGAATTTAATTTTATTATGACGTGAGCCGTCCAACGTTATCCTTAAATCGTTGTACTCCCCGCGGCGTTTGGTCCGCGAAATGAGACTCGGCTACAGTCATTTGGCCCGTGGGCAGACTCGACACTGTTCGGACGAATGAATGTACAAGTAACCACCAAGCTGTTACTGAGTTGCACGAACCTCTGTGTTACATGTAATGTGCGTGCGCCAAACCATTTTTTCAATTTTTATTTTATTTTATTATTTATTTGTCATATGTATACGAAATCCCCACCATTTTATATGTAAGTCAGTAGATTAGTCCTCTGATTTTCGAAAATGATTTTTTTTTTTTTTTTTTTTTTTTTCTAATAGATCTTAGTAGGGAAATTTATATTTTTATTAGTGGGAACAGAATAATTGAGGCGTCAATGTGAGAAATAGTATATGAAAAAAAAAATATGATGCTTGTGGAAAAGAGTATATAGCTATGTAAAATTTAGTAATAAACGTAGTAATAAATTTAACAGCCCTGTTGGATTTGAATGCTACCGTCAACAATAAAATACCGTCCAGGTTTTATATTTTTTACCACTTCGACATTCAAGAGCAATCAATGTTTTTATATTTATTTAAATTATTTTATGATAAAGCCGTATAATGCAAATTATCAATATATATTTTACTGCACATCGTATTGATCAATTTTTATGTTTTAACTGACAGATAGGGGAGGGCTGGGAAAATTTTTCAAAAAAATTTATTTATTTTTTTAGATAGCTCTCAATCGTCATTTTTCACTTTCCCAATTATTTTTCAATAGTTTGATGAACATGGGATTTGTTTTTACTTTTTTGAGATGTCCTAATTTCGACTAAAATCGAATAACAATTTTTCTAATAGCAATTGAGAACTTTTTGAAAACCTAAAAATTTTGTATATTCAGAAAAAAAAGTCTCTCTCTCTCTCTCTCTTTTAACAAAACAGATTATAAAACAATAACATAATACAGTTACTGGATTATTCATTAAACAAACCTTTATTACGTCGATATCTGGTGAACAATAACTGTGTGATTGAACCAGTAACAATGCACAAGACATAATATAATTAAACATACTCTATTGAATTACCGACATATCAATATTATTAACATAAACAAACACACATCAGTATAATAAAATTATAAATAATTAACATGCATTTTATAAAGATAATTAGAGCAAACAATTAACAATGTATTTATATAAAAATACCGAGAAATCAATTATTTACGGCGGCGATGACTCAGCGAAAAATAATTTAAAACCCCAGTGATCGTAAAATTCACCACATACTCGAAAATGCACCCTAAAGCGCGGCCATTAACGACAGATGTTACTCGTTCGGTTGTGGCTACTCGAAATAACTTTCTTATAGTTAGGTAAAGTACTCTTCAGATAAATTTACCTAGTTGAAATAATTTTTTATACACTTGTATACTTATATATACGAGTAACTAAAATTTATTAAAAATTTCTATCTGCTTCTTCTCCTTCTTCTCTCTCCGTCTTCTCTTCTTTCCTCTCGTCATCTGTTAAAATTCCTAGTATACCCTTTCGACTATAAGTATATCTAAACGCAATCCGGCATTTTGCCAATGCCTGTCATATAACCTATAAATACTTGCAGCAGCGACGTTTTATGAACTTTAATGTTCAGGTTTTTACGACCCGCTAAGGAAATAATGTTTTCTCTGTATTAACCAGCAGTCTTACTCAAATAAAACGAATAAGACACGATCATCTTTCCCATAGTAATAGTACGTAGCGTTTAAAATAAGCCCACTATCATGGCATAGTATAGACTGTAATAAAAGTTGTATGATGCTACTCAATAGAATACATCACATCTACCGATCATATAATCGTGTCTCGGTGGTAGAGAATCCGGTCGGGTCACGATCCCGATGGTATTAATACTACCGCAATAATTCCGATGTAGCGTAACTCAATTTAGAACATGGAGCGCGACTAATCATTCAATAACGACAACAACTACTATATACAGGGTTCGATTATGATTATGATCAGCATCATGATTATGATCATGTATTGCCTACATTTGAACATGAACCAAAGCACAAAGATAATATGAAGCTGTTATAAATCCTCTGTTATATATAGATATATATATACCTATAAATATATCATAGTTGCTGTGTATTAGCCATCATTCCATCGTCGCGCATCGATAAGTAAGCCAACAACTAATAATGTTATATACAAACTCATGATGAACCCGTAATGCAACGCATCGTTTAACCCTTTATACTTATTCTACAGTAATTCAGCAGAAAGTTTATAACCTGATGCCGAGCGTAAATAATAGTAAACGCTAGATAATCACTAAATATCAAACATATTTTACGTACAACAATAAACGTCAGCAAGCTTATTGCCTCTTACAGAGCCCAGCCCGGAATTAAATATAACCGGTAGTCGGTATTGGGTTTTCATAGAAGATAACTACAGCTGCAAGTTGTATGAGTTTGTTTAAAGTTTTATTTAGCTGTTGGTTGGCATAAGCGATTAAAACTGTAGGAGTAATCGGTTGCTGCGGAAGTGCATAATTGAGTTGCCAGAGAGAAGAATTACGAAGAACAAATAGAAAGAGAGGGCTGTAAAAGTTGCGTGTATGAGCAATCATTCAATTATGCCTGTAAACCCCATACCGATCTTGGCATTAATTCACTTGACAAAAGATATACTAGTAGGCAACTATCTACGTAGTTGTACTCATAATCGTCGTAATAACAGTCGTATAACACGCCCGGGTTCTGTGCTCTATGTAGATGCTGTACAAGAGCAACCGAATAATCCAGTCTTCGTTAATAATGTATTCATTCTGACGGCGAATAAGACTTGCTAGGCCATTATCGTTACCTTTTCCCCTCACTTCACTACTCTCCTCTGTATCATCATCTCTTTTCTCTTCTGCTCTCCTCTCCTCTCCTCTTCCCCTTTACTCAAATTTACGCGTATGTATGTGGGTTCTATTATATATACACATACATTTATATATATATATATATTTTGCCACCGCTCACTAAATGAACATACGCCCACTCACTGCCATCAATATCTCGTTATAAAAGTCCCTCGGTAAATGCGAATTATTATTATTATATTTATACTGATGAAAACCAAATAGACACAATAAATTTCGGCTTATTAATAGTTTCATTGCTCTCTTATTCAGAACAAACAAAACAAAATATATATTATTGTCTAATTTTATCATTTTTCATATTTTTAGACAATCGATTTTGGCGTTTATTATCAATCAATTTCAGGTTTTGTTTATTTTATATTAATATATTTAATTAGCATTTACGTGTGTGGATTATCGAACAATAACAATGGAGATGAATATTGTATTTCGGATACAATTTAAATCTTTGATAAGTAGCGGCAACTTTACTTATCACACGTGTACCAATAATGCGCTTAGTTTAACTCTGATTATGTAAAATGAATATGTATTACCGTATGTACAATGCGCATATACATATCCATACACATATGCGTATACATATATATGTTCATATATCACCATACATATGAGTGTACAAGCTATTAAAATCAACGTCTATATATAATTTATTGCCGTAATATAAACAATGTTAATCAATAATGACGCAGAAAAATTTAAATCACGATAATATAAATTATATTTACTAGTATTTTTTTACCCGCAAGTTAAATAAAAGGTTTGTACACTTCAAACGCGAAGCGTGCTCTACTCTCACTTAAAAATCTTTTCCTGCTTCACTCATATTAAATTCCATATACAATTTGTATACTGCACTAAATTATTATGAATTATGACCAACATATTTATACAAAGAAGGTATTATCATAAACAAGTCTAAGAATTACTCAACTCATATAAATTGGATATTAACATAAAAAAAATAATTCTTCTGAAAAACTCAATAATTTAATTTGATTGCTTTCACATTAAATTTCGACATCTAGAGAATTTTATTGAAAATCAATACTGGGATTTTTTTTGAAGCATTGTAATAAATATATCAAGTCGAAAACTGACAGTATCAATCTAAGACGACGTATTTTTTTTTTTACTGTTTTTACTTTCCGTGCTGCCGACATTCGCGTGACAGTAGTATGAAAAAATGGCGGTAGATTTAAAAAAACAAATGGAGTAGATTTAAAAGAATTAAATGGAGAAAAGTAAAATCGTCACTGACAATCCGTCCTCTTACTGGGTCAATCTCAACTGCAAAAATTATAATTTTTTCAGAAATCGGTTAAAATATCTATTCTGTTACACGTGCGTTAATGGGAATATTGGAATTCAAAAGTCTCTTTAACATTCTGTTATAATTATTAAAATTTGAAGCTTTTTTTACGCAATAGCAGTACTAAAGAATGTTTTTCACCATAATTTTAACTATGAAAAAAAAGTAGTTACGAGGTTTACCCAGCAAGGGGACGAATTTCAAATATAATTGTTATTAAAGTGAGTATTTGAAGTGTATACTTGAATGCAAACTTTTTTATTATTCATTAAAATAATAAATGACGTTATTAATAAATAAAATTTGAAATTTTTAACTAATGTACATGGCACTTTGACAGATTTTCTCGCTTTACCGAAGTGGCATTTTATGCCGCGTAACAAGGTCACACGCGGTGTCACCTTTACCTTGCGCCTTTGCACAAGTAGCATTCCCATAATGCTACGACAACGTGTCGTGTGCAGCTCCCGCAGAGAATAGTTTCCAGCACGACTACGACGACTCAAACGACGTTCTGTACAGGTACTGTGAGTCGTCGTTGTTGTTGTTATTATTATTATTGTTGTTGTTGTTGTTGTTGTTGTTGTTGTTGTTGTACGAGTATTATAACCACCGCCAATCTTCGTCGACGCCGTCGTCACCGTCGCGCCTCGTTGCTTCTACTTTCTTTCGGTCTACACTTTTATTTATTTGTTTCGATACTTTTTTTTTCTTTCATACTTTTACTAAATACCTTGTTGCTAGTACAACAATAAACTTTTGACAGTCTACCCGTATTTTTTCGATAAAAATAAAAGTAGCTAGTTAATGAAGTGTGAAAATTAATTCACGAAATCATTAATCGGCGAACGGTCGAATGATTTATGTAAAGAACAATACCAATAAATTTAACGGTTGCAGATTAAAATGTAATCTCCATGGCACGTTAATTCAACTAAAAAATATTATACATACATTCATGAAATATCAAAATTAAAAATAAAATATCGACAAATGCAGTGTTTAATCAACACAATGGTTCTTACCCCAAAAAGTTTACCCATTTGTTAATTTAATATTTATGATAAATTAAAATTATGTATATATATATATGAAGATTTATGTGTAATACAAATGGATTATAAATGAATAATATATTTTTAATCCGTTACTCATTAATTTTGATAAATGAGAATTATATTACAGACAAACTAAAATTCGTAATTGAAGATTTAATTTTATTATTCTCTCTTGTGTGAAAATCCTACAGACGTGTTTAATAATGCGGAGATTTCGGTAAATAGAAAAAAAAATTGACGGAATCCTGAATAATTTATAATACAAAAAAAAAAAAGAAAGATTTTTACGAATTAACAAAAATAAAAATATTTTGTATCTTATATACATTTAGTCATATTAATTCGCGGTATATTTTTGAAAATATAAATGTTTTATTCAAAAAAAGTTGGTACGATTGAAATGCGAATGTAAATTTGATTTGTTGTATCAATAAACGGTACGTTTATAATTTTATTGGTTTTAAATGTTTATAAATTTATTTGTAGTGGTGGTTCCAAGTAGCCGAGAGGGTGAGTGAAGATGAGTTTAAAAAATCGCGGGGGAGGGATAGAGAAAGATATTCTTTACTCAGCGTTTTCCCTTGCTACTGTACTTTATTCAAATCCTATCTCCCAGGGGCCATTTTCGATCACAACATGGTATTGACAAAACCGCTTTTCTCATACAAAATGCATGAATATTTTTTGTCCGCTCGATGTAAAGCACCGAACTGTAATCCCCGCGTACACGTCTACCACCGAGAAAACATCGTCTTCGCCGTTGAATCCTAGTATTTAAAGGAATACACACTTGCTCACTCTTACCTCACTATCTATATGTATATATTTATATACATAGATTTACATATGTACCATATACATATAACGTCGCCCAATAACTTTGTCGACTTCGATTTTCCGCATTTATGCCCTCACAACTTGTCGCAACGAGGCGCGAAATCAAAAATTTATATTCCACAATCTCCATTAAATTTAACCGCGATTTTCAATTTCCAATTAAAATATACAGTAATATAATTTTTAATAACCTTAATAAATTGGTATCAAAGAAAAAAAAAGGAACATAATAAATTAATTTTGGTGCTAAAGATTTTTTTAAAGAAAAATCGTGACGTCTTTCTCAGGGGATAAATCGTGGGCCACCTAATCTTAGACGAATAATGGGGGTCGTAATTAAAAGTTGAATGGGATTGAGGGTGAATGTTGGGGAAACTTTGAGGGTAAGAGACAGAAAACTATGAAGAAGAAGAAGAAGAAGAAGCTTTTACTTACGAAAGTCTTCTCTTGCGATGAGACAATGCAGCCCTGGTACGGTTGCGATAGAAGGGCTCGTTGTTATTTTATACATATATACAGACATCTATGTATATATATTTATCTGACAGTCTGAAAGATATAATGTAAGTTCTGAAGCACAAGAATCTATAAAAAATGTTAATAGACGTTGTATCATTTAATTATATAAATTAAAATAATGTTTAAGTTTCTCAATACAAGTACTCGGTGGTGAAGATTTATGTATTATAATTATAATAAACATAATATACAGAGATGCTAATGTTACAAAACATGCTTTTAATCATGAGATCATGAGTCATCACTTAAATTTGCACATGATGATGATCATGGTTATAGTTTATGGTTGTGGTTATGATTATTATTATTGTGACAAGAGAACCATAGGCTGGAATAACTTGTATTATATTATTGTTACCGGACATGATTCTTCATCATTTAAATACATGAAGAACAACAATTCTAATCATCACATCAGACAACGTCAGACAGCCATCGATTTATCTAAAGATCATAAGTACAAAAGAATTAAAAATTAAAACGCTTGTGTGAATTATTTTTGGAGGTTGAATAATATAATAAATAAAATATTTCATTTATAAATATATATAAAAAAAAATCCTACGCAGTGCTTTCACCTATTGCCAATTGTTGCTGGATAAATGAGCCATTCATCGCTCGCCACTGTACACTTTACCATCTACATACTCATATATGTATATATATATATATATATATATATATATATTTGTTTGTGGAAGAATCGAGTAAAGATGTATCAAAGTCCTCAGTTGTTAAGATTCGCTGAATATGGACTTTCGATAAAATCCTTTCAGTTGCGACAGCTTATTGATTGTTTAAAATTTATCATTCGAGTATGTTCATTGGTTTTATTATTTTTTATATATACATATATATGTATATAGATTGTAAATTGCCTCAGCTTTCGATCGTTACTCATCGGCTGGATAATAAAAGCACCTCAATTCGTTCGCCTGCTGCACGCACGCTATTTTATTGCGTTCGATATCCTCTACTCTTCTCTACTTTTATTTCATTTTAATTTTCATTTTA
Organism: Microplitis manilae; assembly: GCA_030273425.1. Lineage (NCBI taxonomy): Eukaryota > Metazoa > Arthropoda > Insecta > Hymenoptera > Braconidae > Microplitis > Microplitis manilae. Next base: position 4,480,949 of record CP092726.1, read on the forward strand.
TTTTATTTTAATTCCACTATTTCCAATTCTCATTTCACTCATCTAAATATTATACATAGTCAAGTGGCTATTATTTCATACTCTCACTTAAATTATATTTTTATACCATTTTAATGATCATTGATCTTCATTTAATACTAAACTGATACCCAACTAAAGAGATTTATTTATTTATTTTGAAATAATTATTTATGAAAATAAATTTTAAATAATGAAAAGTGAATCCCTTTAGTTCATTTTTTTTTTTTACTTTGTTTTCATATTTTTCTCATCATTAGTCTTTATTAAACAACAGGGATTTATTTTTCTCTTATGGAAGTTTTAAAAATTAAATTAATCAACTTTGAGGTTAATTTTTACAAAAAAAAAAAATATTTCATAATTTAAAAAATAAAATTTAATTTGTTGAAATTAATTTAGATGTTAAATTAAATTTGAACCAGTACAGAATGGACTCGGCTATCATTTTTCATTTCATGTCGTGTCGTTAAAAATATCGCATTTCTTTTTAAAAAAGAAAACGTAAAAAACGATTTTCCTTGTCGTTTTCTCAAGTTCGCATGACCCCACACTGCAACACACTACTGCTATAGTCATGTACGTTTCTCGTAGAATTGAAACGAGCTACCATCAAGACTTTTCTACTGGCACTTCCATCCATCTACTTTTCTTTGCTATCCTTTTTTTTATTCTCTGGCCTTTTTTCATCCCCTTTATTTTATTTTCTTTCTTTATTATTATTTACTTTTTTTTTTTATTCCATTTTAGATTTTTTTCTTTACTTATATTTTTCCTCACAACTCAAGATTCTCCGTGTTGCGTCCATTTCCTCTTAGTTGTCTCTTCACACAACATTTTTTTCATTCTCACACTTTTACGAAATTTCGAAAGGGAAAGAAAAAAGATGAAAAAAAAAAGCCAGACGCAGGTGTACTCTAAGTTTCTTCTTTCCATTCTGCAAATTGCTTGCTCCGGAAGGAAACATTTTTTTTATTTTACCCCTTTCTATTTCTGTTCCTTTCTCAACAGTTGACTTTTCAAAAATTATCTTTTGATAAATTTATACGATGAAAACATCACCACGATATTCTTATATTAAATATGATCCAGAAGCTAACAGACAATTAAAAATTTAAGGATTTTTTTTTAACAAATGAATTACAAAAAAATAAAAAATAAAAAAATGCACATGTAGAAAATTTAAAAAACTATAAGTGCAATTTTTTCAAATATTTTTTTTTTTATGATTTGCTGCTTTAAAAAAAAAATTCAAAAATTATTAGATGTCGGCTAACTTTAGTATCATATATTAAATTCATATTTTTATTTATTTTTAGTGTGTCTGTAATAGAACGTTTGTAATTTCACTCTCAATATCAATTTTGCATAAAATTTTTCTTATAATTTATGTGAAAATTAATGAATTTCAGTAAAAAAAAGAAAAAATTCAAATCATAAATTTTTATTATATTCAAAATTTGTAGAAAATGAAAACTAAAATTTGTAATGGCAGTTGAAAAATTTTCCTTGTTTTTTTGACTAATGAGCAATTTTCAAGATAAAAAAAGTCTCTTTTTTTATCACTCCCATTTCTCTAACCCTCCCCTATTTCAAAAAAAAATTTTTTTACTAAAATGATGAACACTAAACGAAAATTTATGGCTGACATACTTTTTCATAATATTAAAAAATATATATTTCGTTATATATATTAATATAAAGTAAAATTAAATCACAATTAACTGGTTAGGAGTATAATTTTTTGTAGGAAATACCAAAAATGGTATGATAAAATAAACATGAGCAATTGATGTGACAGGGGGAGGAAAAAGGGAGTAGAGCATATCAGAAAGTAGTAGTAACATTACTCGGGATTAATCGCGATACAAATCGGGATAGAATAATAGAAAAAGTATAGAATATAGCGCCGAGTCAGCAGCAAATAACCGACCACCCAACCGCTCGTTGGCTACCGAAGAGCTAAACGACTTTCTTCAGCTTCGAGTCCTCCGATTAATCGTCTATCGAGTTCTCAAGTTCTTTTTCTGATGAGATATATATCTCAGCAATATATTTACTTGATGTATATACATATACATATATATGGATACAGATACGTATGGGTAGCTGATCCACAACTCGGACACATATTTCAAATGGAAAAAGTAAGTTATTGATAGTTGGAAAAACCTAGCTCGCAGTCCAACACACAACAGCACACTACACGTTACGTTATACCGCTAAATGAATGACTTGGAAACGAACGCGGGCCGACAGGCGATGGGTTGATTTGTTCACCATGTCATCTCATATATATTCTCCAGTAAATTCACATTCATTAACTTCATATTCATTTTTGCTTTATTATTATTATTCAAATGAGTCCAATCTGTTCACTCTTAATTACTTTTACTATTAATTTAACGTGATTACTATTTTATTCTATCGACTTTTATTTTTGTTTCGTACTCTTTTTTCCTTCCCGATAAATGTCGTCTGGAACAAAATGACATTTGTTCTTGCGTTACTTGGGTTCTTTTCTCACGGGGATAATCACATAGAAATTGGAAAATCCAGGAGAAAAATCTGCAGATTCTCAATAAGCTGACTACAAGGTGAATTCAAGTGTGGGATGCTGAACGCGTACGCGGTGCCAAAGCCAAATTGCCTTCAAGGGGTGAAACGACACGATAACACGGACACAGCACAGATGAGACTCCAATTGTTGTGACATTAAAGATATACCTTTTTTTTTCTTTTTCTCTCTTTGCTTTTTTTACAGTTGTCTAACTATCATCTCATTTTATTATACATTTATTTTATATCATTATTTTTTTTTTTTACATTAAATAGAATCATCATAATATCATAATTTGATTTTTAATACAGACAGTCTTTGCCAAAAACGTTTTCCATTATTTCCTAAATTTAATAACCGGAAGTCAGATGTATACAGCAATTATATTTATCGAATCTTCTTATTTATTAATTTAAAATTTTTTTTATCGTCTGAAAATCGATCCAATATTTTTTGTAACTGTTTCAACACTCAAATTCAATTAAAATTGTGAAGTTGAGTAGAAAAAATAGAGAAAAGTCAGACAACCGGGAACTGAGGGTACCCGAAAAATTTGTCTCAGGAATTTTTCGAAAAAACCTCTTTTCCAAGACTCAAATTTTTACATTTCGTCAAAATTATTTTTGATTTATTGAGGCTACCAAATTTCACTTGAAAATGTATGAAGTATATAAATTTTTAAATGATCCTGAAGTTAGCAGACAATTTAAAATTTTGGAATTTTTTTTTCAACTAATCAGAGATAAACAAAAAAAAAAACTAAAAATATGCACACGTAGAAAATTAACAAATCTACAGGTGCAATTTATTGAAATATTTTTATTTTTATTATTTATCATTTTTGTAAAAATTCAAAAACTATTAGACGTCTGCTAAATTCAGTATCATATTTTTAATGGCAATTAAAAACTTCCCTCGAAAAATTCAGAATACCCAAGACCAAAAAAGTAAAAATAAAAATCGTGTGGAATAAAAATATTTATCCAAGCCGAAAAACGAATTAAAAGTCAACATAATTTGATAATTGGTACATTTAAATTTAAAGGAAGATAATAATGTGGTAATAAAAAATCTTATTAGAGGCAGTATGCATATAACATAGCGTGTTAATAAAGATACGGTTAGATTAATTTAAAATGCAATCTATAAGTAATAAAGCCTTATATGCAGATTAAATTTCCTCGAATCATATATTAGGGGTAGAATAATTTACTAAATAATCAATTAGATATGAATTTTTTATATCAATTATACCTTCTCATGCTTATGTTATATACATATATAACATACGAATGTATGCTGAAAATTTAAGTCTCTTGATTTGGGTTCACTGAACTTTAAATAATTCATTTTATTATTAAAAAAAATCTCTTCTAAGTATTTTATCGATTATCTCCATATTTATTTAATCAGCAGTCTGACATTTTTCTTGAAATAAAAATAAAGTTCAATTTGTAAAATATCACAATTCTTAAATTAATTTTAAAAACTCGATACTTATAATTTTATTAATTAACTTTATAATTATAGTTGGTATTATTTTTATAAAAATAATTTTTTCATCCATGATATGAGATTGGAAACTATATATATCTAAGCAATTAAGATCAAAAAGGTTAACACCCAGCAGATTACACCAGGGATAATAAAGAATCGATACAACAATATAATATATATATATGTGTATATCGATTGGCAAGTGTGTATGTGTGTGGGTTTGTAACCCTTCGAGTATTATATAAAGATATTGTTTTTAAAAGCTGTGGTTTAGCACGACTCCCTCTTGGGAAATTGAACCCGCGAGTTCCGTTGCCAGTAAACTCACCGCTCATTTATTACCGGCGTTTTGGCTCTGGGTGGCCAAATTTACTGGGCCCACCCTGACCACAGCAGCTTGTTCTCTGACATTCGACCGAGTCATTGCCACTTTTACGGTAAACAGAAGTAATATAAAAAATTTTTTTACGAAAAAAAAAAAAATAACAAGTATAGTAAACACATGTTCAATTACGGTATTATAGTAAACGTCCGTTAATCGGCTAAATTTTTTTGTTTCAACTGAAAAGTGTTCGCCAAAGATCAGATAATTTTTTTGACATTATTTCACTTCCTTCTGATAATTTAAATAAATTTCTTTTTAACACCGCACTATAAATAGAGCAGTGTTAAAAATAGACTCAATTTAACATCACGTGTTAAAATTAAATAACACCGGTGTAGGCGGTTTTCGGTAAAAAAATATTTACACCGGTTGTGTACCAAAAATTTAAAAACACACTGCCTAGACTTATCCCGGTTTTTTTTTTTGTAGTGTACCATTTTTAGTAATTTTAAAATGATAAAAAAAAATGTTGAAACCTCTTAGCATTCTTTGTAGAGTAAAAAAATCATACGGATGAGTAAATATTTAAAAATGTATAGAATTGGATCAAATATGGCTACGTTTGACTTTTTTTGCTCATACATGCATATAAATCTGTACATATGAGCATACTTGCATAAGCAATTTCACAGCACTCATGTTGAGATTATGTCTATAGATTCATATAATACCCTCTATATTATTTGCTAACGCAGTTGAGTCCAATGGCATGAAAAACTAGACAAGTCTTGTTGATAGCATATATATTTGCTCGACGATGGCGATCGAGCCAAGTGTGTCTTATTACTAACATCTGCCAGTTGCAAATCTTTCATTCACACACATACTTTAACATATACATATATAAATAATAAAAATAAAAATGAAAGTTTATATATTTATTTTAACTTAGTTACAAAAACAAGTTGATAAATATTCATCATTTAAAATTTTATTAACACTCCTAAAATGTTATTGACATTTATTAAATATTATAATCTAAATTATATCCACTTAAAACAAATAATTATTCATTATTCATAGATTATTTTATAGTTCAGTATATTTAGCTATCTCGAAAAATTTTAAAGCCATTTTTAATTAATTACAGTAAAAATTCTTAAGATAAAAATATGTATTCCTTTTAGACTCTAATTCTATATATATATATATTTGACAAATGTTAATTATAGATAAAATGCTTCAAAACAAATACAGATAATAATTTTTTATCATAAATAATAATAATATTATGCTTTTAATATTAAATTTATGAGGCTTTAAAAAAGTCTTAGGAATAATTTACGCAAATCTGATGGTTACGATTATAAATTTTATAAAATAATAACTTTTTTTAGTAATTCAGTAAAATTAAAAGTATACGTGAATAAAAATTTTTAAGTAACTGGCCATTTCCAAGTTAACGACTCGGTCCATCTTCTTGGACTTTATACCGGGTAATGCCTCGCGGCGATGAGAGACGATGTTATATACGTGCTAAATATCTACGGAATGCGGTACAGACGAAAGGATTAACTCTTTAAAAAATGATGCTCATATCTAGCAATAGCATGTCGGATGGTCAAGCACCGTGTGTCAATTAAGCCGGATCTTAGCGTGCAATCGATTAATTTTGTCTTGTATTTTCGCCCACCGGAGTGCGTGAATAATTTACTCATATTCTATTCACCTCTTATTATTATTATTATAATCATTATTTCTTTTCAAATATATTTAATTATATATTATATGATCAACACAAACGTATACATTATGATTAATTAATAATAATAATTTAATTATATTTTATTTATTTTTTTTTCTTTATCGGATTCATTTTTTACGCCCACGTAAATTTAATCCGCGGATAACAATCACATGTAATATTACAAAGGGTTAACTATCGCCTTCCGCGTTTAAAATCAACTTCGACCTGACTACACATTTACTGTAACTAAACTTGACGTTTAACTCTAAGGACTCTTATATAAATTTATATGTACATGTATTCTTTTAAAGTTTAAATCTTATTGTAGCACAGTAGCGTGACTTTATTTTTGCACGCTGTCGTAATATGAAACGAATTTTTTATGTTTTATGAGTAGATATTATGTATAAATAAATATACATATATAGATGTAATATACGGCTGGATTAAAATTATTAATCATCACTATTCGTACAATATGCATGTCTAATTGACCACATGACCAACCAAAGGAATTTTTTTTTATAACCCATAAAAGTCACTCCACTTACCAACTGTTACATTGAAAAAAAATAATTTATTCATTTTTACCCATGGCTATTAGAGTTTCTTGATATGTTGCTTGAATAGATTTTATTGATCGGCTAATTATTATAATATTTTGACTACTTAATTATGGCTAATTTATCATATTTACAAATTTATTACCGATTTGTTTTGCCAATTTAAAATAATTATTTTTGACACTTACATTAGAAGTAATGGGAATAAAAAAAATTTTTTTTTACAATACTTACCATACACGGAAAGAAAATTATAGGGAGAATTCCTATGCATTATAGAAATGGTTCCTATAATAGTATAGGAAGTGTACCCATACTATTATAGGAATGGTTCCTATATATTATAGGAACCACCCCTATACCATTATGGGAACCATTCCTATACTATTATAGGAACCATTCCTATAATAGTATAGGAACCATTCCTATAATATTATAGGAACCATTCCCATAAATTATAGGAACCATTCCTATATTATTATAGGAACCATTCCTATAATATTATAGTAACTATTCCTATAATATTATAGGAACCATTCCTATAATATTGTAGGAACCATTCCCATAAATTATAGGAACCATTCCTATACTTATAGGAACTATTCCCATAATGGTATAGGTATCATTCTCATACTTATAGGAACTATTCCCATAATGGTATAGGTATCATTCTCATAATTATAGGAACTATTCCTATAATTATGGGTAATATTCCTATATCTATAGGACGTGTTCCCATAATTTATGGTCGTCATTCCTATACTGGTATAGGATGAAATTTCACAAAATTATAGGAACCATTCCCATAATTTTCTTTCCGTGTATGGAGTAAAATGGTAATTTAAAAATTCTGAAAAAAAAGTAAAAAAGTATTTTTCTATTGTGAAATAATAATTTTTAAATTGATAAATTTTTTTGTTCTGATGGGGTAATTTGACCATCTTCAAATTTAATTAAAAATTATTTTCACCAATAAAAGATGACAATTTTTTTATATCAATTTAATAATCCAATACAAATTTTTTTTTTTTAAATGTCCCATTTGACCCCAGTTCTCTCTATTTATTTGTAGATTAATAAATTATTGTTATGATTAAACTATTACTTCTCACTAGTTCGTAGCTTAGTCATAATCAAGTAAAATTCTGCAAAAACTAATAATCTTAATAAAAACAAACAGTCTAAAAAAATGTCATCTGCGAATAATCTAGGCTATTTCCCAACAATACTGTTCATATAGGATCCAATTTCAGGCGTAATTACAAAACAAGTTTGAACGAAAACAAGACCGGTAAAAAATGAATAAAAAAGTTTGGCGTATAAAATATAGCTAGGTGAATTAGTTGTACGCAATTCTCTTTGTTATAGTTTATTTCGCGAGGTGAATTCAGCAAGCGGTGTTTCATTTAGTACAGCACGTATGTAGTATTATATCGCCAAGTAAAGTGACTGCACGTTTCTCTACGCGACGGTATACTCGTACAGTACGCGGGCAAGAGTAGAATAGAGGTGGCTAGACGGCGATATGCGAAACGCGAGGTGTACAAGAGCTATACATGCGAATACTATACATACACATATAATAGAGGATGAGGTGCCGTAGATGCGCCAGGGGTACACCAGAAACAACGGAGTAGGGAAAACGGGATAAACTTAATTGTTCAAATACACGCATTTCACCGCAGTCCGCAATACGCGAGACGAGGTTCACCCTCTACTCTACTCTATACTCTATCGTATTATATATACATATATATATTATACATATATATATATATAATGGGAAGAGTACAGTACTGAGTATATACGGGTACCAATGAGAGAGCAACAATGCACATACTAAACACGTGTATATGCCGGTACATTTGCAGCACCAAGCGTGCCGACGATGCGCGATCCTAGGCAGCATATGTACATATATGTATATATATATTGATACACAGAAGAACCACACAAATACCATCGGTACCCCTCTTTATCTCTTTCTCTCTTTCCCATCCTCCATCTATCTTCCATTTATATATACACATAAACATTTATACATATATATGTATATATATATATATTCCCACACTCGTTATTCCATACACGGAATTTCGATCGAACGAGCCACCCGAAGCAGGATTATTTTAATGAAACCATTTGGTGGTGCTCTTGCACCCTCGTCTGGCCATTCCTCTCTTTCCTTTCCTACAACAGTGAATCTATATTCCTCGTGCCTTCTCTTCCCTTCACAGCATACCTATACTAGAGTATTCACTGTACTGGCGCCTCTGGTTCACCCACTGCCTAGTTGACGACGCCCTTGTTCCGGTACACTGACGTAAGCCGAAAGAATTTCGAACCCGATGGAACGGATAATTGCGTTCTCGACGATGAGTGTAATAGGATTTGTGGTAATCGCCATTGTTTCCTTGTAACCAGACTATTTTTTTCAATTTTATATATCCACGCATCGTTTGCATATTAGTGGGCACTTATTTTTTTTTCCGATACTTAAAAACACATTTTTATACTCATAGAGATTTTTTTTGGCAAAACCCTCCCTAATAACCGCTGGGTAATTCACTATGAATTTCTTTTTTTTTTTTTTTACAAAAACTATTTGAGTGTAACATTAAATTTTAATGTGATTAAGTATTTTACAACTTAGTAATTTTACTAAAAGATTATAAAATAATTATAACGATGAGTTAATACTCTGCCAATAAAAATTAAAATTTTTCGATCGGAGATTATTTTAATACAGTGAAAAATTTCCATGCATTTTAATCGTTTAATCGCTCCCGTCAATTTTAATTACGCGTCAATTGTAAAATTTATACATACATACATGTATATATATTTATTTATTTATTATATATAAACCAAGTAAAGAGCTTCCCACAGCGTATAGCTCATCGAATCGGCTGAGTGAACACGCGAATCCATGTTAAAACCAACACTAATGCCATCAATACAACGTTAGCTGACATATATATATAATAATGCAGAATGTGTTTGTAGCTTTACCGAAAATCGAGTGCACGGATTATGTAGTGATGCACTACAGTAGCCAGTAAATCATTTGGATAACCAAGCCAATGTGTCGAAACGATGCTACTGACTGCTAGATAAAATAACAACAACAACAACAACAAATATAATACAATACAAATTCACTATGTGACTATAACTAAAAATCAATGAATCGAAAAATACGTCAAAACCAATTTACACTTTTTTATCTACCAACAAATATATTAATAATATTTTTAAAAATTAACACACGAGTTATTTTTCAATAAATTTAAATTTTGCCGGCGAAAAATTAAGCAATTGAAATAAAAAAATAATAATCCATTTATATGGAAATAAAAAGTTATTTATTTTTTTTATTATCTATGGATCTGGCTTTTGTATACATAATATGCTGGTTTATTGAAAAATTCGATGCGGAAATTTAAACAAGGATCGAAGAATAGTACAAGTACGTGCAAATTTCTCAAGCGATATTCTTTGATTTCATATATATATATGGAGACGAAGCCGCTCATGAGACACGCCAGAAGTGAGGAAAAAGTAAAAAAGCGCTTGAGTTTTAGTTCCTTCGGGAAATTTTCGATTGAACGATATCCATGCAACTCCTATATACATACACATACACACGCACACATATTTTATACCTTCGCAACACTAGTATATGCACATACATAATACCGTAGGTGGCAGATATGTATCCAGTACGTTTTTTATTTATTATTATATTTTTTTCATCCCTTGCGTATTCCATACAGCAAAGTCACAATTTCACAGTACAAAGCACAAGGTTTTGCCCTGGGGATTTACCGATTTTTGCATGTTAGAAAAATTTTTGCAACTTGCACTTGTTATTTTTAGCTTTATAATATTTCTTTGTTTCATTTTACCAACTATACGATTTCCCGTTGACATTTTGTCGTTTGCACACATTCACACATGCCCACACATATATACGTATAACTACAAAGGTACAATCGTTTTGACTGTGTCACACCAGAGAAAGAGAGAGAGAAAGTGCAAAATGTTCGAAGGATCACGACAAGTATATATGCAAAGAGTTTAACGGGGAAAATTCTATACGACATTCACGTAAGGCGTGAGAGGGTTCAGAAAAGTAACCAAGCAATTTACCACTACTATAACAAACCGACTACCAGCTTGTTTAGTATATACATATATATGTGGTAGGTATAGCAAGGGCGATAGGGAAGAGAGAGCCAAGCAAAACATGAATATGCATGCTTTGGTAGAAGCCGAGTAGCGCTAAGATACGAGCACTACCACGGTTATTCATGTGCCTTTCATATTTAATACGACGGTTTACCCGCCCCTTCGCACGCGTATAATTTTTCTGATACGCGCTAGGAAACGGGCATCCTAAAATCTAGAGACCGGCGATGGTACAGTAAAGGAAGCTGAACAAAAATAATTTATAAAACAACCCCATCAACTATAGTTATATATATATATGCATATATATGTAAAAGGACGATAATTTAAACTCCTTTACTACGAGGTTTAATACGAGACCTACATTTAAACTGTACGAAATGTCTTGAAATGTCATATATCATTTTACTTCAGAAAATTAAATTTCTCTGGTCGGTCTTCTACTTTTATTGCTGAATTATTAAATATCTTATCTACTGGGTTTTCAATTAAAATTACTCTAAAATTAGTTCATTTATTTAATTGAATTTGTTATGACGAGCATCAGACATTTAATGTGACATTACTCGTCTAGAATTTCTTAATATAAAATAATACGTTTCATCATATATTTATTTCTCCATAAAATTGTCAACGAATTTTATAAAAAATTATTTTCTTAATTATTTTTGAATTGTCAATTCAATTCGCTTGATTATAGCTTCCTTGAATCGAATAAATATTTTTTCAGGTTGCAATAATTTCATTTCACACAACGTTTAATTCGAGTTTTTCAGTTCAATTAAATTAATTATTACTTGTGTATTATTTTAAAACCCAGTAAATCTTATAGTCCACTTGCTAATGCATTCAAAAACTAATAGATATAAATAGTTCATTAAAATGACACTGAATAATTACATTCTTTCACAACAAAACATTTAAATAAAGTATATGAATAAATGAAGTATTTTCAGAGATAATTAATCGAATTAATTGAATGCAAATAACATAAATTATTTGTATTTAATAAAATGACTATTGATTGCCGACAAACAAATTCCGTTGAAAATAGCTTACTTTAAATGTCATGGCATAGAATTTGGTTTAAATGTATGATTTAGCTGTTTTGGAATGTCACTGATGACGAGAATTACGTGTGGTAAAAGCCATGCAAAGTGAAACCATTCGAGCAGTATGCCATTTTCCGAGCTCAAAAACAAGGTGTATGAATTATATACTGGAAATATACTAGCACAGAACGTTCACCCATATAGGAAATGACGATAGGCCCAGCATAGGCCCAGGCCTGCGCCAACACTTCTTAACCTTGGCCCAAGATTGTGAACCAGCCACGGCCCAACTCTGGTTCAAATATGGGATGATAACTACGTGCCAGGCCTGGCATGTAGACTTGGCCCAAGACTGGTATTAAAGGTTGGGCCAATATTGAATTCTAGCTTGGGCCAAGAGTGGCAGTGAAAGTTGGCCCAATACTAAATTCTAGCTTGGGCCAAGGTTGATACCCGAGTAAAAATAAAATTTGATATTTAAAAAATTAAATTTTCATCTTTTGCCGCAACACCGCTGCAACACAGCGGCTCCGGGTGAAAATATTTATTATTATTATTTCATTTAATTGAATAGAATAGAAATAATTGTAATTATCAAATACTTATTTAATTGTCCGGAAAAAGAGAATTATATATGGCCATATATTAAAATTTTCCAATATATACATAGCTATGTATAGAAATTTCAAATAAATTAAAAAAAAACTTATTCAGTTACAGTATTTTTTTTTTTTCCTTTTTTTGTTCAATCATTTTGGTGATTCGGGAATCATCAGATTATGTGTTTAATTTAATATCTAATTTAGTAGAATTTTTTATTACGCGAAAAAACGCTAGAACATCGACTAACCGCGCACGCTTTAGTGGGATTCGAACCCGGGACCTAACGAACGAAAGACCGACGCACTAACGACTAGGCTACGCTACCGACAGTGACTACTGAGTTTACTTGTGCTATATGAGATTGAAAGAGTACATTATTTTTAAAACAGCAAAATATAATTGAAACTCTATTTTTATTAATAACAAAAAAATTTCTTATTTTTTTTTTCGTGTGCTATAAAATCCGGTATGTGAGTAATTGCGATATGTGTAATTTTGGTTATATAGTTATGTATAAAATTGTTTAAAAAGTATATTGGCTTTATATATGGCCATGTATGGTCATATGTAACTCGTTTTTCCTATACGATTAACTAGTATGCTTACATTGTAAAAAATTTGCGGAGTAAACGCAAAATATAAGCAATTCCCATGAAAATTATGTCACTATAACTATTAAATAATTAAATGTTTTCACTATGTCTTATATAAAATTATAACTTAGTGAGTTACTAAAACATAATTTTTCTCAAAATTTTGAAATATATTTTTAAGTTCCACAACTTGAAATTTTTTTATGTTCTATTTTGAATTGCATGCAATTTTTTTTTAAGTACCATAATTTTATTTAAAAAAAAATACTATAGCCGAAAACAGGCCGATTTAACTTTCAGCCTGTTTTCGGCCAAAGATTTTTGCTCGCGATAATGTTATTAAAAAACAATATATAATCTGGCCAAAAATAGGCCAATTATTTGTTGGCAAAATATCGGCCAATTTTCGGCATCTTTAAGCAGAATAAAAATTTTTCGGCCGCTGATCATTTTTATTCTGAACTTCAAAATAAGTAACATTTATTATTGAAAAATTATGATTTATTTATACCAAATTAAAATTTATAGTTATTATAAATAATTAAAAATAATAATATATAATTTGAATTTACTCATTCATACAATTATTTTTCATTTTTTATAATAACTATTATTTATTTATAAAATATAAGAAATGCTGAAGCTCGATGGCCCAACGCTGATCCACGCTTGAGCCAAGATCGAATATTCGAGGCTCAGATTTCCAGTACTGACCCAAGCTTGGGCCAACATCGAATAACCGAGACTCGGTTGATCAGGACTGATCCTAACTTGGGCCAACATCGAATAACCGAGGCTCGGTTGATCAGGACTGATTCTAACTTGGGCCAACGTTGAATAACCGAGGCTCGGTTGATCAGGACTGATTCTAACTTGGGCCAACGTTGAATAACCGAGGCTCGGTTGATCAGGACTGATCCTAACTTGGGCCAACGTTGAATAACCGAGGCTCGGTTGATCAGGATTGATCCTAACTTGGGCCAACGTTGAACAGCCGAGGCTCGGCTGTCTAGGACTGACCCTAGCTCGGGCCAACATAAAAAAATCCAAAGTTTGATTGCCCACGGCTGGTCCAGGCATGGGCCAACATCGAACTACCGAGGCTCGGTTGCACAAGACTGGCCCGAGTCTGGTCCCGTCGTTCAAGACTGGGGACTCCTACATGGGCAATTCAGCAAAGCTGTGAGCCAAACAAACCAAAACTCTATCAGCACGTGTTATATATAGAAATAGTTCGTGCTATATATATTTATATATATATATATATATATATATATATATCTGTCTATGTATTTGTGATAGGGTAAAACGCGTAGTTCACGTTTCAACTATCTAGGTTTCATATATTTTATATGTTCATTTCTATGTATTCGATGTATTTTTTTTTCACTATGGCTATTAGAGTTTTCAACGAGTTTTACATTCGTTTCATGACACTTTTAAAGTTACATGAAACCAACCACGACATTTACTCCGTGTCAATCATCTGCACAATCGCTTGGTTTGCATGTTAACCTTTTATTGTAAATGCTATAATTTTAAGTAACAAGAATATTTAATAATTGAATGTTCAGTAGTTATTAATAATTCAAGCCAGCAGATTTTCACTCCGACTTCTGAGATTTAAAAAAAAATATTCCTTTAAAACATTTGGTTATAATTAGCGAAAAAATTCCAAATTATATGAGTATGTTGAGTATAATTATAATATATGAAAAATGGAAAAATTTGGTTTTTTGAAAATAATTTTTTCCGCTGTAATAGTTTTTCTGAAATCTTGTTTTAGTCGAAAATATTTTTCATGAAAATTAAATTTGATACCATTTTTTATTAAAAAATTTTCTCTAATGCCAAAAAAGTATGGATGTGTGTAAAAAATCCACTTGTAAAAGCAAAAAAAAAATGTTTTAAAACCCGAAGGCTTATAAATATTCATATGCTCTTTTGGTATTAGACAGAAAAGTATTTTTTTTGTTTGCATTTAATATTTTTAGTGATGGTCAAACTTTTAAAAAATTATATGGTTTTTGAAAATTTAAATTGACCGCTCACTCTGCGTTTAGTTGAAAAATTTCTTACAACAAAAAATTAAATATGAATTTATGAAATATTTTATTACTTATTGAATTTTGAAAAAAATAGATCACGTTGTTTTAACAGTATTTATTTTTCGTTATTTACTTTTGATTGTTTGTAAAAAAATATTTTTTTATCTGGTGACAGTTACGCTTCAACATCTTATCGGAAGACTGACAATTTATTTAGGAAAAAGCTAAATATGAGAACGACGGATAGTTTTTGTGTATCTTGAAGACAAACTTGATGAGTATGTCAACGATCTGGAAGTCGATAACTCGGTTATTTTTTTATTTATTTATCAAATTTGAAAAGAGAACGAAAGAGTATGTCGGCATGAACTTTATGAAATATTAAGTGGCAAAGTTTTAAAATAATTGAGAGTACGAGTGTTTGAATAAACACTTCTTATTTACGGGTAGACTAACAATAAAGGAATGAAATAATGTCATGGTATAAATAGGCAACTTAATTATTCACAAAGTTGTGTTCACTAGTTGTTTATTACAAGCATAAAATATTTAAATATCTTGAGTCGATAGTGAATATCCAACAAATATATTAATAGAACAATACATTTTTTATGAATATTTTATTTTAAATATCAAAGTGTTACGAATGCGGTTTATATGTGCTTTGAATTATTTTTAGAGTTCATAAATAAAGTATGAATTACAAACAGTACGTTATTGCAAAAAATATATTAAAAAATATGATTGAAGAGGCTGTAAGTAAATATATTTTGATGTTCGTGTAAAAAAATTAAATTTAACTCCAGTCTTCGAACAATTTTTTTTTTGTTTATATGTATGCGAAATAATATAGACTACACCCATGTAAAAAAAATTTGATTTCAAAAATGTTCCAAAAAAGTTAACTGCCAAATTTGACACAGTCCTGAGTTGATCATTTGTGGAACTCAAGAAATTCAAAAGTAGAAAAATTTTCAATTTCTAAATCTCATTTTTGGATAGTTCTTATAAGGTCCAAAAACGTTCATATGTATAATTGGTTTAAAAACTATCTTTAATATTCTTCAAAACAGCAAACTTCCAAATCGAATTATTTTTACTTAAAAAATTTAGAAAAACATTTCCAAAAAGTACTCAGTTGGAAATTATTTTCTGATACTGAAGTTAGCCGACGTCTCATCCCTGGTCAAAAATAAAACTTGGTTTTGACTTGGTCGTCTTAAATCGTGACTAAGACCAGTTAAGTCGAAACTAAGGCGAACTCACGCAAATTCGCTTTGGTTTTGACTTAACTGGTCTTACTTAGTCACGATTTCCGACAACCAAGTCTAAACCAAGTTTTATTTTTGACCCGGGATAATTTTTTGATTTTTTTAAAAACGATCCATTTAGAAAAATTGCACCTGAAGTTTTTTTAATTTTCTACAGGTGCATATTTTTAGTTTTTTTAAATTAAGTTGGTAAAAGAAAATCAAAAATTTTTAATCGTCTGCTAACTTTAGGATTATATTATTTTTACTCTTAAATGATTTCCAAATTCCAAAAATGATCGACTAGTAGTTAAGAATTGTCTCAAATTTGGAAGTTCACGATTATGAACTTTTTTGAACATTTTCATGATAAATTTTTTTTTACACAGGCAGTTTGACGTTTTTCCAACTAATAATTTTCTAAGTGAGCTTTAGATTAATCTCGAGGGAAATTACACTAAAACTAGCTACTGAAATTGTGAAATTGAATTATTATTAATTAACGAATGATTAATTTTATTAGAGTTGTTGGTTCATAAGAAAAATAAGGAATTAAAGTTTGAGAACAAGAAAATTTTTAAAAATAAAATAGAATAGCATGTCGTACATAAAGAAAATTAATAAAAATAAAGGGCTAAAACCTCTGCAATCCTTTATCTAATAATTCTTCATGCCGGTGCTTAAGTTTTAACACCAATTCTTTTAATAAAACATAACCATAATTTCCTCTATATAAGTATAGGTAATTAAATCACTCGAATTTTGATTTTTTTGACGTCGGACACTTTGCAGTTAAAGTTATTAAGTACAAAAAAAATATTTAAATACTAAAAGCTGAAAGAAAAAAATAGAAAACAGTTACGACTAATAAAAAATAAAGAAAAAAAATTATATTTTTTTTTAACGCACGTAGAAATAGTGTAATAATAAAGTAAAATCCCGGAATCGGAGCATAAAAAAAGTAAAAGCATTGCAAAAGTTAGTTATTGCAGATTTTACTATATAATTTAGAGGCAGCATTAAAGCTTGGACGTGTATAAAGGATTTAAAATTCTTAAACGATTATTTTTATTAGTAAATAACAGGAGAGCAGTATAAGGTATGAAAGGGAGATCATTTGACAAAAATAACGTTAGAGAGGATGATGAACTGGCGCCTGATCTATGGCAAAAACCAGCTAGTACCGAGTTCTACAACCGCTCGTTCACCTTCATTACCGTGCATTCTTGAGACAGGTAAAGACACGACCGAGCGAGATAGTGATAGCGAGAATTCTTGCTCGTCAAGTGATCGCTCAAGATTAATTGTCGTGAAATAAAAAAATCATAATGATGATGCTAAAAAATAATAAAATGATCCAATGAATGCTAAAATTTTAAACGTTAGATCGCGGCATTTATATTGAAACTTGAGCTCGGGGATAAGAATATTTCGAATAAATGGAAAATTTCAGCAAGCATTGAGTATGTATACATCTATATCTATATCTTTGTATATAAATATATATAAAACGACAGAGACAAGAGAGTAATGGTGGCCGACGGCCGTGGAAGATGATTAAAGTGGTTCTCGCGCGGACAAGAAGGCAAAAGCATCAGCGAGGCTTCGGTTTACGTGGAAATAAGTGCGATAATGACTGGTGCCCAGCAAACCGGCTGCAAACCCCTCCGGACCTTTCTATACTCTACTAGTGTACTATACACTTTATACCTTCATACATTTACACACACGCACACACACACACACACATACGTAATATATATTTATAATACATATGTATGTATATGTATAGGGATACTTAAAAATTCTTTCTTATGACGTTAGAGCGTGCGGGAATTCAAATTGCAGAACCTTCGCAACACCTGTGAAATAACCTACACAAAAGACTAAATACAATATATATATATTTATATTAATATTAAAGAAAAAAAGGATAGTAAGGATAGATAGCGTTGATGCCTGTGAAACCGTAGACACAAAATAATCGACGAATTTCCGGCGACATAGAGATCCAGGTGATGTCTTAATTGCTTCTTTATTCCAAGCCAGTAATTAAAAAATATTGTTATTATAGATACTTATCATCTTTATTATTATTATTATTATTATTATTATTGCTATCAACATCGTACATGTTTTTCTACTGCTCGATAATATATTCTTATTAATTCCTGTGTCTATATATATGTTAGAGATTGTAGTGGCAATAAATGAAACAACAGAGGTCTTTATCAAAATACTTTTTAATTAATTCGAGATTTTAATCGGATTTATTTCAATAGACGAACTATCAATCATGCTGTTAAAATAATATTTTTTGCCCGAATTTTCGTTACTAAACGTCGGACAAAGAAATTTAAACGGCTGATGGTAGATATAAGTTGCTTCTGGAATGTTTCTGGGGTTATTAGGTGATTTGTTAAAAATATATGACATATGTTTCTTAATCATTTGTCGTATGGCTGTCTTGTATTTTTTTATGGTCATTTATTATTTTTATATAAATATACATATATATTATATTGTGTAAACCAAAGCGGCTTTGTACAGCCGATATATTTTATATTCTTTGTTCAAATATTCAACAAGTTGTGAAATTAATGAATTCATACATACAAGTCTATTTAATTGATTGTAAAAAATTTATCACAATATATATATATTTTGATATATGTAAACCGCTAAGAGGATAAAGAAAATATAGACCAAGTTTTTAGTTACTTTTGGGGTCTATTGTCGGAGGGAAAAATAAAAATCATCACACGTTGTGCAATTGATTTGGTACGGCGAAACGCAATAAGTAAAAAAAAATAATGAAAAAAGGACTGAGTGTATACATATAAATATATATGCAACAAATAACTAGGAGGAGAAAAAACACATAGTCATGAGTATACTATCAAATTTCATTCAGAAAAATATTTGTTAACAAATCCGAGTGGGCAATTGAATAGAATAAAATGAAATAGGGAGTTTGGTGGTATACAAAGTGTCGGATGTTCACGCAGAGCAAGCGAGACATAGGGAAAGCCACGCGTTGCACCTGGTCTACAGTTATCGGGTCTTTCTTTTTTAAAAAATACATTCACACATTATATATATGTACATACATACATTCCCATAATACGCGTATTCATGGATTCAGAATAATAAAATACACGATTTGTTTCTTATTTTTCGGCACTTGAAAATAAACATTAAAGTTATTTTAATTTTCCGTGGATAATGGTCCTCGAGCCCTGTAATACGGAGAGATAAATGAAAAGATTCAAGAGACAGACTATTTATCGCGTATTTAAAAATAAAGATGTAATAAGCTTAATATCTTTTCATCTCTATCTCTATACAAATAAAAGAATTACAAGTACTTGTGTGCTGTAGGTTCGTTTTTTTTCTTTTTTTTTTTTGCGCTCTTTATGCCTACTTGCTTATTATTATAACCGAGAGCTTTGGAATCGTTAAAAAGTATAAAACACACCTGCATAAATGTACGCTCGCGGAATGAGAGTACGCGACGACACGAGAAAGCCAGAGCAGAGGAGTTTAAAACCGGAAACCGAAATCTGAAACGACTACACAAGGTGAGACTACACGCCCTATTTTCTCGCTCACCTTCCTACTTCTTTTTAGGCTTCAAATTTTATTTACAAAAGATATCGCGTCATATTTACAATACACAAATATATATATTACAAATATTTATTATTATTTCGGGGGGAATAGAGAAAAGGGAGAGGGTATATAACCCTGGGAGAAAACGAGCCCTAGAAATTTTTTTTAAACTATACGGAGCAAAATGTATAGTATGGGACAAAGTCGGCTCATACTCAAAAATTTTGTTTAATTATTTTTTCAGCAATTAATTGGATGTTTGTTCACAGGAAATTTTCTTAAATGGCTTGTCTTGCCCCCTTTCTTGGGGAAATTTTTTTTCGCCCGCACTAGTACCCGTATAATTTAAAAATCAATTGCTTTAAATTTAATGAATTTATGAGGTAATTTTTTTTTTGTTTTAACCTCATTATTCTTTTACGGACAATAAAAAAGTTATTGTAGTAAAATTTCTTTTATATATCGACAGTAGTTTAGATTAAGTAGGGAGCCTTGGAAAAAAAATATCTACCATTTATTTCCGTAACAATCACACGTCTCCGGATACAGTTTTTATCTTAACCGTTCCTGTGAAGATTCTCTTTGCACGCTAGAGAAAACGGATGAAAGATAATCTTTGACCAGAGTATAGTAGTGTGTGTGCACGAGAGAACCGAGATGAACAACCGTCAATATTGACCCGAGAAGACGAATCGTCGTGGCTCTGAAATGACGAGAACAAAATATGTATATCTATATCTATATATAAATATGTGGATATATCTACATACGGATAATGTGTGGCTGGTACCGATAAAGTTTTATCATCTAGTCTAGATATATGATATATGATATATATATATATATATACATATATAGTCAGCTAGTGTAGCCGCACATTGTGAGAAAGTTTTCAACGCTCGGCTTTTGATAAATTTTCATACCAAGTGCCCATTTATTGGAGCTTTGAAATTTTCATGAAAATTTTAAGTGATCTATTGAAAACTAAAAATTTCAATAACACTTCAACAGCTACTCAAATTTATTGAATTAATACTTGAGCTTTGATATTTATTAGCTCGAATTTCTGAATAATAATCGAAATTTTTATATACTTTCTGATCAAATATAGCGAACCCACGTGGAAAAATTTAAGGCCCCATACGAAAAAAGTATATATCCAGACAAAATTGAATATATGTCTCATATATTAAGATTTGCTCGGATATACACTTTTTTCGTATGGGTTTTAATTAACAGGATAAAAATTTTTTAATTCTCGATGATATTTATATATTTATGATAATCATAAATATAAAAATGAAATAATTGTTGACAAATTTAAAAATATATGTATTTACACAATATTATTTATACAAATAGTTATGTGTTGAAATAAATAAATATATTTAAGAAGCTGACAATAAAACAATTTTATAGCTTGTAAGATATTATCTAGTGCCATAACAATATATCAACTATAAATATATACACCGAGAGTGGTTCGGGTTTGAAATACCTATGCTGGGTCACCTATCTATCCTATCCTGTCTATATATAAATATATAAATATAAATATATATATACATATATAATATAAAGTACATAACACGGCAATACATGCACGCCTAGAGGCACAAAATCGTCTTCGGGCGCAGCTATGAGGAAAGCAAAGTGTAGTAGGGAAACGACTAAGAGGACGGAGACGAGAACGATGAGATCGAACGGTGTAGAGATGATGTACTTGTGTATATCACGTGTATACTCAATGTGATACACACGAAGATGAGGATGAGGATGAGGATGTAAAAGAAAGAAACAAGCAAAGCAGCAGGGTGGCAGCAGAGCAGTGAGATCGCCCATCGCCAAAGAGACCCAGCAAAGGCCTCACATAGTTTCTACTCGACTGGGTCTTCGCGGCAGCTGCCAGTCGACGCCTTTCCTTGCCACCAACAATAAATTTAATACTAAAGCCATATATACCGTGACACACGTCAATACTAAATTATTAACGGCAGACGAGTCTCATCAAAATATATATATACACACGGAGAAAAAAAAACAGTAATTTTTCCTATGTTGACATAGCAACTATTCCTATGTGCACATAGGAATTTTTCCTATGTAAACACAGGGAAATTCCCTATAAAAATATAGGATAAAGTACTATGTTACATAGGAAGTTTTCCTATAATATATAGGAAAAGTTCCTATAATATATAGGAAAAGTTCCTATGTTAACATAGGAATAATTCCTATGTTACATAGCATTTTTTCCTATGGTAACATAGTAAAATTTCCTATGTTACCACAGTAATTTTTCCTATGTTAACATAGGAAATTTTACTATGTTACCATAGGAAAAATTACTGTGGTGACATAAGAATTATTCCTATGTTAACATAGGAAAAATTCTTGTGTTACAAAAATCATAAAAGGATGAGATTTGTTTTTCTTTTAAAAAATTCTAAAATTCAAATATTCAAATTCAGACAAAGTGGGTATTATTAGACGTTCACCAATCGGAACGCCTTAAAATGAACCAATCATACGATTACTCCGATTTTCAAATATCTATGCGCAGTTAATGTGCACAGTAGTGCCACAATGTCATATGTATTCATCCCGTTTCCCGTAAACAAAAACATAACCTTTGGCCCCAGTGGCCCATTTTGCCTCTCTCCCACCCCAAACACTTTATATGTACAAAAATTTTGGGGGACCATTTTACCCCAGTGGTCCATTTGGCCTGAGTGGCCTATTTTGCCTCAGAGATACATTTTGCCCCTCCCCCGCCCCAAACACTTTTCATGTTAAAAAGTTTGGGGGGCCCATTTTGCCCCCAAATATTTCGAGGCATCCAAAATTTTAGGGGGCCCATCTTGCCCCCACTACCCCTACATGTAAGGAAAAAAGTAAATTATATTTTTTTTTTAATTTTTCTAGACATAAGAATTGTTCCTATGTTAACATAGTAGAATTTCCTATATGCACATAGGGAAATTTACTATGTAGCATAGGAAAATTTACTATGCTAACATGGGAATAATTCCTATGTAACATAGGAAAATTTACTATGTTAACATAGGAGTAATTCCTATGTTGCATAGTAAATTTCCCTATGCAACATAGTAAATTTCCCTATGTTCGCATAGTAAAAATTCCTATGCTAACATAGGAAATATTACTATGTGACATAGGAAAATTACCTGTTTTTTTTTCTCCGTGCACATATATATTGTGTGTTAATGCATTTTTAATAAATTAAAACTCTCAAACAACTTTTATTCACGAGTATTTGTTCCATATTATATATGTAATATCTATAATATCTGGAATTTTATTCAAATATCAAGTACTAGAATACTTTTATCCACTTTGGTAATGAATTTTTTTTTTTTAAATATAAGTATTCTTGTTATTGCGAAGGTCGAAATTTGCACTTTAAAAAATCAGGAGTTAATTCGGAGTGATGACGGATTTTATGTAAATCCGAACTCCCTCCGTCACGGAGTTCTAGAGTTTCAGAAAAAATCACTCCGAATATGGAGTTAATAGGGAGTTGGTTTTTCCAACAGAGTGATTTGAATTTTATTTCAATTCGCATTCACTCCGAAAATTTTTTACAACGTGGATACAAAACTGCCTAAAATTAGATCATAAAATATTTTATTTAAATTTATTTAGAGTGTAAAAATGAAAGAAGGCAAAGATTTATTTAAAAAATTTAAATGAGATGCTATAAATAGAATATTGATAATATGGATGATAACCTTCGCACACTGAGTATTCTGCTGATTTCAGTATGAATACATTTTGCGGATACGAACAAAAGTCTTGTCATTAATTAGCAGATTGAATTTGTTAGAAGCAACAAATAGTTTGAAAATACAATAAAATTAATTAATTAATATATATTCGACTTATATATTTGGATATTGAATTTATACTAAATATATTTATACATGCATAATATCGTGTATAGAACTAACATAATCGTAATGTCGATATTCAAGCAAACATCCATATTCTCATTTTCAGAGAGAATTATATCACCAACAGTGTTTACGCAATCCATCCGATTATTTATACACCCGTACATATAAACGTAGATATGATGTTTTGTCAGAGCTATATATAACTGTTAAGAATAGAATTCACACATACATCTAACCATATATGCCTGTAGTAATTTAATTCAAATGTCAATCATGTATTTTCATAATAGACAAACAATTAATCTCTATTTCATTTAGTTACGTCGTTGATTACAAATTATACATTAGGAGTGAAGGTTTCATGATGGTGAACACATTCCCTATTATCACAACACGTGGGATTCAGTATTCAACAGCTCGTACGGAAAATTAACGCTGAATACATTATTCAGAAAAAAAAATATCATGCAGAGCTGATGTCCGCTATCGATCATTATTAATTATCTAATTAAAAACAAAAAAAAATATAATAATTTATATATGGATACGTATATATATGGGAGAAGGGGTAAAACGGAGTACTTAAGAGAATACTGTTTTCGAGGACTCAAATACGTAAAATTTTTTTTTTTTTAGTGCACGGAAAGAAAATTATGGAAAGTGTTCCCATAACATGGGAATAGTTCCTATACTAATATGGGAACCATTTCATAATATTATGGGAATTATTCCCATAATGTTATGGGAACGATCCCTATAATATCATAAAAGTTTTTTTTTTTTCAAAATAGTGTAAAAATTTTTTCAAAATTTGAGATTATATTGAAATTTAAATTGTTATTTCAGAAATTTGAATTTTCTTAAATGTTGTGCGCTGACAAAAAATTTCTGTTAAAAATTTTCATGTTTTTTGCCAAATACGAATTTTTTTTTCAACGTTTGAATTTTTGTTTTTATGTTTGATAATATTTCTGTGTATTGTAGAAGTGATTTCCACAATTTTCTTTAAATTAATATTTTCATGATAATATGGGAATCATTCCCATAATATTATAGGAATGGTTCCTATAATTTATGGGAATGGATTGTATAATGTTATATGAATAGTTCCTATATATTATGGGAATGATCAAGTTCAAAATAGTGCTCAATTATATTTACAAAAGTTATTTTGGAATCTTTAAAAAACATTTAAAAAAAAAATTTTTTTTTATACAATTTCGAACGTACCCCGATTTGTCCACCCTATTCACCGTCTCATATATAAATACAAGAAGTACGGGAATAGTGTTCGAATCGAATCAAATATTTTACTATAAAAAAAATCTAATTATATTCGTAAGCTATCAAATTATTTGAAGCTTTTCATACTTTTATCCGGATTCAAATAAAAATTTATAAACTTCTCTATGAAAAAATTAACTTTTGTATTCCTGATGCTCTCTATTTTTACTATTATTATTATATTTTTAAAAAATTTTAAGTACGAGCTTAAAACATATAGTGGAAATAAAAAAAAATAAATACGTGAATATGAAGTATTAAGTTGGAAAAAAATTATTTATGTTAATATTTCAATTTAATCCTTCAGTACTCGTGTAAACAGCGAGCTGGGTTGGAAAAAAAATTTATATTTATAGATTTGAATCTTTATGACATCAAGAATATAATTATCAAGTTAATTTTTGCGGGTCAGCTAGTCCATAAACATATAAATAAAATGGTTAATGCGCGGGTACTTGTAAAGTGCATTACACATTCTATTACACAGAATAATAATAATAATAATGGAGTAAATAAAGCAAGTACTAAATAAATAAATTACGGTATAAATTATAATAATGATTGTAAATCAATAAGCATATAAAAGACAAGAGTGGATGTACTTGTGCATACATATATATGTATTTGTATATGTATATTCTATAAAACTAAGTGAGCGCCGCTGTATCGGATAATATTGGTATTAGAGTATATAATATGGCAGTATAATAATGAAGAGGAAGTATTAAAGCCAAGGGCTTCGCGTTCGTTCGTTCGTTGGTTAGTTGGACGACGGGCAACCAACTTTGATTAATATACACTTAATTAAGGCCCTACGTCCCCAGGTATTGTTATTTGCTATCTACCGTTCACAGGGTACACACAAATGATTTACTAACAAAACTATATGTATATATATATGTATGTATATTTAGAACGCTTTATAATATATAATATTATATAGCGTCTCTTTATATCCTTTGTCGCCGTCGTCGTCGTCGTATAAGCCACCGTGTCAGCTCATTTACTGTCGTATTATATGTTTCACATACACAAAATAATATCGATTACATTATTAAATTTAAAGTCTGTCGTAATTAAAAATTTTTAAATTAAAAACTTGATACATAATGTGTTAATTTTTGTTTTTAAATTTTTATTTTTCGTCAACGGATATTGTTGAAATCGATATTAAATATAGTCTACATGGATAGATATATATATATATATATATATGTGTCAATATAAATGATAAACCGTATTTAGTTTTCACGATACGATGAAAATGTCACGCGTACAGTAGAAATGGATATATATGTATATATGTGTGTGTAGAGATGGATAGAGAACGACGCGTATATTCTACGTGGGATGACAGGACACCGCGAATCATAATATTCTCGCGCGTACAAGTGCACTTCCTGTTTTCACTAGCTCATCCGTTTTACGTTCAACCGAGTATAAACGTTTTCGATCAGCATCCAGGATGCATGACTGACTTTGCTCCATCTCAAAACGCAATATCTGGTTTAGTAAAATGCCTGCCAATATATATACCTAGCCTCGTGTACATATATGGGTAATACATATGCGAGGGTAGTGAGAACATATATAAATATATGAAAAAGATATTATTGCGTTTTGTGGATCTAAAAAAAATTTTTTCTCAATACGTTATACAAATAAATGGATATTTGTATGCTTATATAATATTTATAGATGTACCATTTTAAATAAAATGCAAGTATCTAAAGGTGACATTAAAATGGACCACTGAGGATTTTATTAGATTATAAATAAACTGGCGGTAGAATTTCATCTGAAAATATATTTTCGGTCATCGATTTAATAATTTCAATATGTATGAAATTTACATATCGTAAATCGGAGTATAATGGTCACTTCGAAATAAATCAGTCTTGCAAAGGAAAAAAAAACAATTGTCATTTTAATTTTTCAAAAACTGCAGGTGATTTGATAAAAATAAAATCTCTGAAGTTTCTGATCTTGATCTCATTTTTTCGGAGCAAATCAAAACAGTCTAGAAAAAAATGATTTTCTTATTGACAGGGGTGATTTTCCAAAATGTTATATATAATATCCAAAATTTTACTATACGTCATAAAAATGATTAACACACATACGATAAATAAAAATGTATTTTTTATTTTTAAATTATTCTACCTTGACCGGATCGGCCATTATGGTTTTCCCTACCCTACATTTTTATTACATATTTATATTTGTTTAATAAAAAAAAATACTGTTTACCTCCAGCTAAATATTTTTTCATTAACTATTTTTTTGGATGCTCGTTTTATTTTTTTTTTGCCACTCAAATATTTATATAAAAAATATGATTTGAAGTTAGCAGACAATGAGTAATTTTCGGATTGTTTTTTCAACAAATCAATTTCGAAAAAAAAAAAACTAAAAAAATGCACATGTAGGAAATTAAAAAATCTGTAGGTGCATTTTTTTCAAATATTTTTTTTTAATAATTTATTGTTAAAAAAAAAGTCAAAAAATTATTAGACGGTGGCTAACAGTATCATATAAAAAATTAATTCTTAATTACGAAAAAAACGCAAATAAAGCGGGAAAATTTTTATAAATTTTATTCGTTTAATTACTTAGAATGTTTTACGTTTTATTGAGATTCTTATCCAGCTAATCTATATGGGCTTAGTAAATCTGCTTTATCATTTTTTTAAATTACAAATATTTTAATTACATTAAAATACAATGATTTATTATTTGTAGTATTCATTAATCATAATTATGACTTATAAAATATAAAACATTTCAATATTAACGAATCATTGATTCAATGATTCGAAAATATGATATGCATTTTTAAATTGTGAATTTGTAATGCCATTAAATTAAATAAATGCATCAATAAATTAGTATTAAAAATTATCAAAGAGAATGCTTTTCAATTAACTAATTTTTTTTTTGTGTGTATCCTTTCTACATAATTAAAAAAAAAAAATTAATTTTCGTAGCATCAGGAAAATTGCATGTCGCAAAAACAGACAAGCTTCTGTCTGTTGATGGCACGTAGAAAAATAATATATATGTAACATAAACTCTGGAGTATATAATGCATATTATGCAGAAAATATCAAATAATTTATTTGATAAAATAAATAAAAATTCAATTTATCTATTTGAGAAAAAACTTTTTTTCTGCGTAAATTAATCATGCAGTGAAAAAATAAAAAATTCTGAGATAAAATAAATGAACAAAAATTGCAACTCGAATCACGTGTAATTTAACGAGTAAATTGTTAAGGTTAAAGCGTAATGAGTTGGAAACAAACTGTTAATAACATTCGAAATTTAGACGAGGGAGTAGAGAGAAAAATAGATACGGAGTAGCAAAAAATAAATGAATAAATAATGAAAAAGAACAAGTACATGTTATTCCCGTTTTCTTCTTCCTCGGTTTTTTATACTCTCATTTTATCTTTTAATGCGGGTGCTGAGGACGTCACACTGTAACGTACGTAGGAAGTCTCAGGTATTTTTCTGTATAGTCCCGTGTCAGTGGATCCAAAAAACAAACGGTTTTAAGTGGGTTGTCCCTCATTAAGTTGGCACTCCACTCTTCCCGGTCATTCGCCCCTTATTTTTCGATTCTCCCTTTTCAGTTATAAATTTTAAATAATAAATTTATACAACCTACGTTTATATCATAACCGGAAAATACGTTTTTCATTATTTTTTAATCCATTTAAATGAAATTATTTTATTTATCAAATTCATTTGATTTTTATATTAATTAAAATTAATTTTTTATTTTCATCTCGATAAAAATGTATATAATTTTGAAAAATTATATTTTTGCTACAGCCTTAATCAAAATTTTACATTTCTCTGAATTTGTAATAATCGCGTTGTAGGGTAGACGTATCGTTTTTGGCCACTTCAGAGCCAGTTTTAAATACTTGAGAAATTTAAATAAAATCAATTGTAAAATACGCAATGACAATTTATTTTTTAAATGCGTACAAAATACCTTTATCACATTATTTCAATGGTGGTTTTTTTATACTTTTTCATTAATTAAAATAAAGTTTTAATGATCCGAAAATGGAGCAGTGGCCACGAATGGGACTTCTACCCTATAAAATACAGAATTGACTATTTTTGCTGCTAAAATTGTGAGATAAATAAAAATTAAAGTCAGTCTTGCAAATATTTTGATAGTCGACAAAAAATGTATTTTTTAAAAATCCATGTATTCAAAATGTTAAAAAATTCGGTCTTTTTTAAATAAAAAAAAAAAAGGAAAAATTGGTTTTATTAAAAAAGTTTTCAGACAAAAGTTGTAGGAAATTTAATTTTATGAAAAAATGTCTTCTATGATTTTCGTATACGACTAATATTTTCACCGTAATTTGAAAATTAAAATTCATAGTGAATGATTCAAATTTTTGTTAATTATGATAATCTTAATTTTGAAATTACGGCTCTCTTATTAGTCCTAAGAAAAAATTATAAAAGACATTTTTTTTAGAAAATTAAATTTGCTACAACTTTTGTTTGAAAACGTTTTTCATAAGACCAATATTTTCACCGTAATATCAAAAACT
This sequence comes from Microplitis manilae, assembly GCA_030273425.1. Taxonomy (NCBI): domain Eukaryota; kingdom Metazoa; phylum Arthropoda; class Insecta; order Hymenoptera; family Braconidae; genus Microplitis; species Microplitis manilae. The sequence goes on from CP092726.1 coordinate 4,510,789, forward strand.
TGACACCATTAAATTCAAAAATCTTGTCCTTAGTCATCACACTGAAACTCATCGTGAGATCGACGGTAACCACAAGAATTTTTAAAAATTTATACTAAATGATTTTTAATAGCGAGTTTTAAAAAAAATTTCAAAATGATACTTATATATATATATTTACATTGTTTGATGAGAATGGATTTGAAAAGAAAATAAAACGTGTGGAGGCTACGAACCGGTATATGAATAAGATGTCATGCGAAATGCATTCGATACGTGTTACGCACTCAACAATGTACTCACTTGAATTTTATTGTGTTTGAATATTCTCTACAACAATAAACAATTTATATGATCCCGAAAAAAAAATAAAGCTAAATTTAATACACTAACTGATGAATAATTTTGACATATGTAATATTTAAACGGGTATAAAGTGAAAAAAAATGTAAATGCGCTTTTGGAAAATGATTTATTGCAAGTGTATTTTTACAATCGACAAACCTCATTGTCAACTTTTATCTGCATATAGTGTATAAACAAAATAAAAATTTAAAATCCCTCAATAATAGGATCACAGGCATTAGAATGGATTATGGAAATCCCTCGAATGCAAATCTGCGAGCGATACATATATACTAAATATATGTAACAGAATGAGTAGGAAAGAGCAATAGCCATGTGTAATTTCTTTTTTGCGTGCTAGATTCGTATCACGTTAGTAACGTCGCCATTTTTATCATTTCAGATAATAGAACAACCACTCGCACCCAGTCTACAGAATTAACGATTGACAGCCATCACGTAAGTGTCCACTTATTATAAATACATAACTGCTAATTTCAATTTTTAATTTTTATTCTTCAATTATTTAACATAAAAAATAACAAAAAATAAAAATAACATTTATGATATCAGAAAATAAATTTATTTAAAAATTAAAACTAAAAAATAAAAATAAAATGGCATAAAGTCTCTCGTTCGCTTTCAAAGTTGAATGGCGTACAGAGAGAGCGATATAGTATAGAGGTAACTTTAAATCCACCCGCTCAGTAGATCGTACATTTTCGCGAGTTATAAGATCGCGATCCGGCTTGTTTATGCGATTGCCGAGATAGAAGGTGGCCTCTTTTGTCCGGGGGTGGTTTTCACCAACATACTCACCCATTTATACCCACACATACTTACATACACGGTATACATGCATGTACACATATGCACATCTTCAGACCATATACTAGATACGGTGAAATAAATTTAGTCGCGCGATACCTTCCAACACAACACAGAGCAGCGTGTCTAGGTAAATTCACCGAGACGCAAATTCGTGCTACTTTATCGTCTCATATATTACAAGCTACGAAATGCAAAAATTAACTGCGTCTATAAATAAATCCTGCAAAAATAAAAAATATAAATTATGAGGGTAAAAAATTTTTTCACTGATACATCAGTCATTTCTCACGTGAGACACTGAGTGGAAAAGACCTTGGGTACGTTATCTCAAACTCGCAAGAAGTACCTTCAGTTGTCCATAAGACTGAATCCTAACGGTATCCTCGTACCTCTTATTCTTTTTGTTACTCCATACTCCTTTACCCACCACTCAGCCTCTTTGCTCTCGCGCTTTGGTTGATTTGGTGGCCAGTACAGAGATACCGAACGCATTTGCCAGTCGCCTTACCCGTGAAAGAGACAACGCCAGCGTGTTTAAGATTAAACAGACTGAGTACCGACGAGAAAGAGAATGAGAATGAGAATTGTAAAGACAACCACGGAGTACTACTACGCCGACGATGATGATGACGACCAGGACTGCGAATGCGAAGACAAGACGAAGATGACTACGACAGGACGTAGGATGATGCGCAAGAGAGCGCGCAGATCAGTTATGCTCCAAGTGGGAGAAGAATCGGGTTTACGTACATACGAGTAATGTCATCTTAGTGTTGGTAGTCACCGTCGTTCCTATCCGTAGCTCTCTCTGTCCTGTAGTAGTTTAAGTTAAGTGGGAGAAGAGGAAAGCGTTCAGTTCACAATCGGGTTCTGCAAGCTAACAGAGCACAGAAGACTTTGCAGAGTGAGATCGAGTACGGTATAGAGGTAAAGCAAGTACAGACATAACGTGAATACGAATAGTCACTTGTATATATATATATATATATATATATACAAATATATGTATGAAGTGTAGACTGTAGAGTGTGGAGAAGAGTTTGGTTGTGAGTGAGAGAGCATATATATATACATATATACTGTACCGACAACCAACGACCGGGTCGAGCGGCAACGCCGGGTTACCTTTCACTAGAGTGGGGGTAAAACACTCTTGTGTCGGGTGGTGGGGATGAGCGACGCTCTTTCACCCCGCTGGTGGTTAGTTTCGCCGCTGACGCAGTCAAGAGCGGATCGAGCTCATCGTTCGTCTATTTAAATAAATATATATCGTGACATATATATTATATATAAATATCTAAAATAACAACCAGTGTGATTAATTTAAAATAAAAAAAATGTAATAGTATAAAATTTAAATTGCGACTCGTAAACCGTGGCTGCACTGGATTCATGCAGTTTATTTTTCAAAATCTTAAACTCTGGATTATATATATTTATTGGATTTATTTTATTATTTTAACGAATAAGGATTAAGGAAACGTGAGTGCTAGAGTGTGTGAAGTGTTGAACTGTGAAGTTTTTTGTTTTTATTTTTATTATTTTAATGGGATACTGCCGGTGAGGAGTGAAATTGTTTCGTTATACTGAATATTAATTTAAAAAATGATTGCGGCTGGTGTCGGCTGTGCCAGTGGGTTTATGTTAAATTAAAAACCGAGGGTAGAGATTCTGCTGGTGGGTTTATATACAAGATAGAGGATTGTATTGAGTTGGATTTTATTTGTATATTAAAGTTCGAGCTCAGTTGCGGCAAAGTACAAAGAAACACTGCAGGATATCTTTACCTTGTGTGAGGATTGCAGGCCGCTACACATTCTCCGACCATCACACGCTGCCTGTCCTTACTATACTGTGTAGTGTTGTATGCTTGTACCAGTACCGTAAATTTAACACTCTGTAGTTGTTATATATACATATATTTGTTCTGACCGATGGATGTCTAGTCTTGCTGGTGGATTTTTTTCCCATTACCTGGGGACTTGGTAGCAACTGGTCCTGGGATTTTAGTTGACGTTAGTAAAGTTTCAGGCCAACGTGCATATTGTTGTGTATATTTTAAATTCAAATATTTGTTTAAATACAAGTGATAGTGATATATATTTTTAAGTTGGAAAGTATGTGCGCCAATTTTGCTGGATTCATTCAACCAGTGAGTAATTTTTTATTTTTATTTATTTAAATATTTAAGAAAATTTTTTAAATGATGTTTTAAAATATTGTGTGTCGTGAAAAAGTGTTTTTTTTTTAATTTTTATTTGACTGCTATAAAAATAGTAGCAGGTCTATTGTATGTGTATATAATTATTATGTTCGTGGAAAAAAATTTTTCATGCTAAAAAATAATTTTATGTGTGATGTCATTTTTGTCTTGGGAAAAGTTTTATTTTCATTTACATTGCGAGGAAATTATAAATATTTGTCTCAAGTTTTGTGCTGTCTTTAAAATATATATAAATGTACATACATATATATATTTTTTAAATTTTAATTTCACTAAAATATCTGGAATGCTCTCGAAATGAAGATCGCGATTTGAGCGCCATTAATTTTTGGAGCGCGCGAATTTAAAAAATTTCAAAAATTCAAAAATCAGCTCTAGTCTTTTATAGTTATTTTTCTCTGAAATTTTTTAGTGTACGTGAATAAATTTATCTGCCAATGAACGTGAATTTTAAATAGCCGCGAATATTTGAAAAAATTTATATTTTAGAGTAAATCTCCATAGTTATAAATTCTACTTCAAGTTAATAAATAATGATTTGATCGATAAAAATTTTAATTTGCAAGTTTATTTCATTTTCATCATCAGCGCAAATTTATTGATTTAAACAAATTTCGTTGCAATATTAGAATTTTCGGAAACATCAAATTTTATCCAAGTTCATATTAATATTCAACGGCCACTGATATTTTTTTTGCTTAATATTCGAGACTTAAAAGCGGCTACTGTTTTACTATTTTTATGCAAATAAAAATAATTATATAAAAAATGAATTAGTGATTTCAAAATTTTAAATTTGAAAAATTCGCGCCACAAAAATCTTTTGATTTAATTTAAGTTTTCAAACACTTTTGATTTCGATAATAATTAAAATAAGAGTGAGTGATATATTTAAAAAGTAGCATAAATTATTTTGTGTATGTATGCATATACATATACATTTAAATATATGTTATGAAGACCGTCGGTAATTTTTTGGAGTAAATAAAAATTGATTTTAATTAAATTAAAAAAAAAAAGTAACACAACATATAAATAAAAATGACAGTAAAAATGAAGCGAAATAAGGAATTTATAAAAAATCTATAATATGTAGAATTTTTGATACGCGAATAAAAACTAACGGTTAAGACGGGCTGATTGCAGCGAAACTTATCCCGTATCCCATCGATGATGTTCCTGACTCAGCTTTTTTCTCTCTTAACCGCAGCATAGTAATATATACATATTATTATTATATATACATATAATATGTATATGAATATATAGATGTGTATACAACAGCACCTTTCCCCTTTGAGAGATCTCTTGTTTAATAAGAAAGAGAATCTCTTCTCTATAACAACCATCTGTCTATCGTCATCTTGTTCCTCTTAAAATCTTACTTGGTTTATACGTCACACAGTACAGTCTCACCTTTGATCTTTTTTTTTTTTTCCATTATTATTATTTTTTCTGTTAACAAAACACAAGAGTGAAAAGAAATTTTGTTGAACTCTACGCTACACAAGGATCTTAGAGCTCATACGCTGAGATTACGAGAAGGGTCAATGGTACTTTTCAATGTTATTAAAGATAACCGACCTTTTGTGTGGTTTAACTTAAAAAACCATATAATAATAATAATGATATATGTTCTATACAATATAGGATAATATTTCTGTACACACTTATCTTTTGGGTATCTAATTTTAGTTGGAAAATTTTTTCAATCCGCGTCTGGTTTATGTTTGGAAAATATTACTTCTTTTTAGTATAGTATTGTTCGAAACAGGAAAACGGTTACAAAATATGAGGATACATTTAAACAGACCTTCTATTTTACTTTTGAAGAATAGGTTTTCTATTTCAAATGGCTATAAAAAATTTTCATGCTTGAGAGCGACATTAGATTCTTAGATATATAAATTCTGAAGTTAGCAGACATTTAAAAATTTTCGGATTATTTTTTCAACAAATTAATTTAAAAAAAAAAAAAAACTAAAAAATTGCACATGTAGAAAGTTGAAAAATCTATAGGTGCAATTTTTTAAAATATTTTTTTTTATAAGTTATTGCTTGGAAAACAAAATCCAAAAATTATTAGACGTCGGCTAACTTCAGAGTCATGAATGTAGTAGACATCAGACAAATTTAAATAGGAAATAATTTAAAAAATAATGTTGATAAAAAATGCACTTAATAATTTCAAAATTTTTTTAAAGCGTTTTTTTTTTAATTTTATTTTATTAATTATTTACTCTATTCATTAATAATTTTAAATTTGTCTGTCTGCTATATTCACACTCATAAATATATTACGAAAAAATTTTTTTTGTTTTAAAGTCAAGGCTGTAAATAAAATTTATTATTATAAACCCAAGCAAAAAAAATTAATTGAGACTAAAAAAAAAAGTTATTAAATAATTTCTTAACAAAATCCATTTTAATTAAAATTAAATGCTTTTGACCAAAAAAAAATTAACAAAAATTTGCTCCGTTTTCCAGTCCCAAAAACGTTTCACTCAACCGAAAGGTATAATTTTTTTTGTCAATCATTAATAAAATTTTTTCAACGCACTATTAATAATTTAAACTCCATTTATCATAAGAGTCAAAAAAAAGTATGAAAGTAAACTAATTAGTGGTTTAGCTTATATCAAGATAACCAATTAAAATTTCTTTATAAGAAACAAGTAGTCGAAGATAAATCCTCAAAGGTTAAAACAAAAATTTAAAATCCAGCCTAAAGGTTAATCTAGAATCTAGAAGCCTTAAGTAATCATTGCCCGCGATGGATTTAACAACTTAACGTCACCTTAAGAATTATCCACAATAAAGCTCTTTACCAACTCTATATAAAAGTATTAAGCATACAGATAACGCCATCAAAAAATACATACACACATATATATATATATCATCGCGAGTCGTGACAGTATAATTAAAGTGAAATCGTTTATTCATCGGCAAAATTATATCCGTCAGAGTAGCATCAAAAGCGTCGGAAAGAGTGATAAAGTGCACTACTATCCATACATGTATACATATATATTATCTACATATATATACATATACCCAGACAGCACACCTAGTATCTGCATTCCAGTGACAATCGATCGATCAACAGACACTTGATATACAAGAGCCCATGTCTGTCGCACGAGCTAACATCGAGCCGTACGCTTCTGAATTTCGATTATTCCTCATCGTGTGTATTGTGTACTAATATAACACACGTGCCCCCGTATACAGCCTGTCACACTTGATATCGCATTAAGAGGTTTACCATTATTATTATTATTATTACTACAATAACACAACAACTACGTACTACTAAAAAATATAAAAAACCATGACTAATCACTCTCGATACAAAATGTCTTTCTATTATACCATACCGTCCATTATCATGGTAATACCATACCAGTGTAACGGCAATTAAAAATACTTCATACATTAATAGATTAATTTATCATCGGACATTGTCCTTAAGAAATTGCTATCACGTGCAATAATGTCGTGTATTTAATATCGATAATTAATATTTATTTGTATGTATATAAGGTATTGTGCGGAAAAATTAATACAAGTATATTAGAGCTGATATCGATACGTGTATTTTTTTTTTCTTTCGTTTGTAATGTTGTGTATATATATGTATGTATGAGTGTATGTATATAATGGTTGAAAAATTACTGCGATTAAGGCAGAAAGCATCCACCTCTGTCCGCCATTTTCTCACAACACCTGCGAATTACCGCGTAATTGCCGCGCCTTCCATCTTCTGGCTATCCGTCCATGGGAACTCGAGCCATTTCATTGTCTAACACCGCTCGCGCCTCTTATATGTTGAGTATATATATATATACAGAGTCTTTCCCTCTTTCTCGTTTTATCTTTTTCCTCTATGCGCATCCAGACACTTTAGCTTCGCTCCGGTCTTAGCTTTGGCTGTGTAAAACTAAACTGAACTAGTGTTGAGAAGACTTTAGTTGTATTGAACTGAGGCCGCGGTGCTCGAGGGCCCCGCGAGAAGTCAAGTGAGGCATAAGCAATAATAATAATACCCGTGTCGAATCAAAAATTTCACCTGAGTACTTACTTTTTTATCAGCCATAGTACACTTGTTTTTACGCTTTATTTTTATCTTTATTATCTACACTCTTTTTATTTTTATTTTCTATCATTACACATTTTTTATTAAACTTCGTTTTTTTTTCTATTATTATGAATTACTTTTGTAGTTATTTCAAAAAGGTAAGAGAGCTTGTAAATGAACAAGGATTCTCTATCATATTATATTATAGTATATTATATATTACACCCGAGTAGGATCGGTAGCTGTGTTGAGTTAAAACTTATTTTATCATCGTCAAAGGAAATTTAGCAATGAAAGAATAAATCAACAGCAACATCAGTAATAATATGAGAGCGTTGCACTTTAAAGTGAGACGGAGACTGGTATCTTGGTGAATTATTCAAGGCCAACAACCATATATATATATATATATTCATGATGTTAATCCATTGATTAAATCCGCGCGATCTACGGAGACTAACCTTGTAATTATGATCGTGTGAGAAAATAAACCGTGGCAAATGGTTTGAGTGGTAAGTTGCTTGCTGTTACAATCTGCAACACGCACAGAACCAGTCGTCGTAGGATCCCCTGCTGTCCATGCACATTTACTACATCAGATCTATAAGTATATATATTCATACATATATACATATATACATTAATATGCCTGCATACCTACCATTACGAATACTAACTCAAGGGTAGCAGCAGTGTACGCGTCTTCGCACCGGCCGTAAAGCAAATAACTACACGTGTCCAATTAGAAACGCAAGGTTGTGCCACCGGCGATCGGCGAAATGTCAATTGTGGCGCCGATTGCTCTCTCAACACAATCCTTAGCTTAACTAGATATATATTTCTCTACTTGATATTTGGCTTTAAAAAAATGACATCAATTTTTATATATATTGTACACGGCGAAAAATGGAGACAAAAAATGTAAAAATTTTTATTATGCTGTCGACCAAACTTTAAACAAGAAGTTGATTTGTTTCTCTATTCGCACTCAAGTGGATGGACGGTACTATCTTTGTTGCACTTGTACAGTAAATGGGAACTTAGTCAAAGTTTTTCTCGTAAAAAAATGCAAGTTATCAAAAAATTAAAGTGCGCTTCGTTTGTTCGTTATCTCAGAGAAAAGCTTGGACAAAATTATCTGAAAACGGTTCTTATGCTGCACTACAATTATTATTGTTAGCCTCTGAAAATTTTTTATTTTCTACTATAAATCCTAATGTATAAGCATAATAATTTTTTGACAACTCAATTTCTTGTTTAAAGTGTGGTCGACAGCCTAACAAAAATTCGTACATTTAAGCCCATTTTCTTCGTGTAGCTGACGCGTTTTGTCGGAACACGGCGGTATTATAATTAATAATTGATAAAAAAAAAATTTCAATGCATATCGTGTCGAGTGATTGACGCGATAGTTATTATGAACGGAAGCTAACCAAGCATAATTGTCATAAGAAAAGTAGTTACAGAAATTATAGTGAGGATTATGCATCATATAAGCAGTAGACGTTTAGTTATAATGACTTTTATAGACGAATTTTATTTCCTTAGTAGTGGACTGTAGTCCAGTTCAGTCGAGTCCAGTCCCATGGACATTATATCGTGTCAAGTAATAGTCCCTGGTACGTCTGTAATGGTCGTGGTGGTAATTTTATCGTAATTATCGCGGTGAGTATAATATTCCGCGGCGTAATGAACCATTTATATGATTAATAGAGACCGGCTTGATCCTCTTTGCCAGTGGACTCAAGCTGGTCAAGGTGCTGCACAGCTTCACGCGGTTCTATAATATCCGTACAGATTTATATATATATATATATATATATATATATATATGTAGTGGTCGTAGTGAAACAGGCGAGACAAGGCGTGCAATAGAGAAAAGGAAAGGAGCAAGAAGTCGAACGGAGTAAAGTTGAGTAGAGTGGATGAGTCGAGTGTATCGAGAGTGGAGTAGAGGCTGGATGAGAGTTGAGAGCTAAACTAATGTAATGTAAGACTCAACTTCAATACACGGCGGCTCTCTCGTGCTCCAGGTATACTATTATCATAATTGCTGCCAATAACGACCCATGATTGGTGCACTTGACGCTTTTCGGTTCAAATATCTTCGACGTTCGGAAGTCCAACCAAGCAAACTTTAAAACTTTAATCTCCCTTTTTCTTTTACGATACATCATATTAACATTTTTAAATAATTATTTTTATTAGGTAAAAAAAAAAAGATAAGACAAGTAATGATAAAAAAAAGTGAAATGTTAAAAATGATTTTGAACATTTCCGCTGGGATTTACGTAAACGCGAGCAAGCAGGGAATTTTACGGTTAAAAGTAAATTGTAAAAAAGTTATATTAATTTAACGGGCTTTAGATAAGCATCGCACGTGCGGACGTCTCTATACACGGGCGGTATTCTGACACGGGGGCGCGATCGATTGGCAGTAGTGGTTTTAGAGTCCGACGCGAAAGAAGAGATAAATTATAGGAGCGCACGTCCGAAAGCGATATATTCCGTCGGTCTAACGTCGAGTACAATAAAATGAAATAAAATAAAATACAAGAGAGTTGAAATAAAAAATAAAAAATATAACGGACAATTAAGAGAACTCTGGAGAGTTTTCAAGTCGACGTATTCGCTTCATCTCGTCGTATTCTCTCGAGTATTTTGCCGTCTTGCCAGTTGTTTCGTTCATCTCCCTTGCTGCTTCCTGTTTTCTACTTGTGCTTACCCCACACACTTGTCTATTGGCTTTCTCACTCTGCCTTCGGCTGCTACAGATTCCTGGCTCTCCTGCTACTCCACGTCTACTTCGACGAGTTCCTAAGAGAGACTGACAAGGAGAACATGAGAAACAAGAAGAGAAAGAGACCGAACATGAGAATGTGCAAGAGAAAAGTTGGGCTCCTGGATACGAGTAGAACCAAGGACTCGACGCTTTAACCCCCGGCACATCGGTCTACTTCAGCTCCCGATCCTCTGCTGTACTTGTTGTCTTATGTATAGAGAGGTTGAGTCACCACCAGTGCCAGCAGTCCGCGGGTTAAATAAAACGAGAAACATCGAAAAGTCTTGTTTTCCCAATGTTGCTTCCAACACTAGGCCAAGTCCCAAGTGTACGTACTATTTTCTCCACGGAATTTAGTTTCTTCTTGCACAGTTTTTTTATTTTACATTTGTCAGACATCTTTACATTCATTTACACAAATTACATATTTTTTTTAAACCCTCGCAACTGTTAAAGCAATCATGTATAATAAATTTGTGTACACGATTGTCATAAATGTGCTTTCAAAAATATATTTCCAGGATTTTAATTTCTTCCTCGGTATTTTGTAGCTTTTTATAAATATACATATAAATATATATATGTATATAGATGTTGGCTTTTTCAGTCTAGCTTCATTGAGCTTGGATTTCGTCGCAGATTACCTTGACGGACGGGCAAATAAGGGATAAAATTAGCAAGCTGCGGCATGCCTACGGGCATCAAGAAAAACGCAACCTGGCTGGTTCATTAAGTTCCCCCGCTGTCCCGGCTTTACTTGGCGTTACCAACGACTCAGTTGGAAAAAAAAGTAAAAAAAAAAAAAATGGGAAAAAAAAAAATCGAGAAAAAGAGAAAGAGCAATGAAATGATTCGATTGCGCCATTCTCCCTCTCTCCGTGTAAATGTATATATATACATATATATATAAGTACGCTACTAAAGCGACCGTGATCCTAGGCTCCATGGTTAATTAACGCTACCGCCGCGAGCTTTAAAAATCTCCTGCAGACCTAAGATATTCAAAGCGACTACGAAGGTCATTGCTTTCATTTACTGGTTAGGTGAATCGTGCTCGTGAATGCATATAAGCCCTCATTCTCAATTACAACTAAATACAAATTTAACATTTATATATATTCATTTATTTCATATATACATACATTACCAAAAAAAAAAAAAAAAATAACATTTTCTTTTAATTAATCTTTAACTTTTGCAATAAACAATCGTACGTTGAATATTTTTATTATGACATTTTAATGTTAAATTTTTTTTTTATTTTTTATTTTACATTCATACAAGCAATATTTTGCTATCATTTACTTTTTAATCCGACTTACCATTTAAAACTGTACATCTGCTTTGATAAAAAAAAAATTCACAAATGCTTTCGGTGTACATAAAAAAAACGCAACAGTTATTTTTAAAAAAATATTAAAACGAATGCCTATTTGTTGTATTAAAACTCTATCCACTTTATGTACATATGTGCAATTTTTTTAAAAAAATTACATCTCTACTTTCACTTTAATTTCCATGATGCCTGTTAACATCGCTCATACACATCTATAGTAAATATTAATACCCGCTAGATATTAAAAAAAAATTTTTTATCCGACAAAAAATTTCAAACATTTAAAACGCGGAAAAAAAAACTTGAATATCTACAGTTTCAAATAACGATTTCTGACTTTTACTAAACTCTATATCGAGCTCAAAGTACATTTTTAACTGCTGAATTTATTGCTGATAATGATATCTAATAAATATTTTTTGTAACTGTAATTTCGGTAAATTTTTCAAGTTTTTTTTATTCAAATCGCCGCGTTACCATAAGAAACAATTTTTTTTTGCGCAATCATACGATTACTTTCGCAATATAAAAATAATATATATTAATAAAAATATATATTTTTAGTATCGCATGTCCAGCTATCTGAACATAAATATAATTCATCAATAAAAAATAAGCTTTATTGTTGTGTATGTATATAAAAATAATGATAAAGGTTAGTCACCCTCTTGATCATAGCTGACATTAATGTGCTCGTATATATCTATACATTTTAAATAAATCAGCGTATTTTGCTGTCAATATAAAATGACATATAGCAAAACTTTGTACACAAAAGTATGATAACCTCTATATCCATACTTAGATTGTGTATAATAGATAATAAAAAATATGACAATTGCGATGTAGACTAAACACGCCACGTTCAGTATTTATGATATGATAACTAAGAAAAGAATATTACATACTGCTAATATACCACCTTACGCTCTTCGAACTCTAATCGATAGACAGAATATAGCTTACAAGTCTACCGAGGTGGTGAGAATGGGTGCTTGAACTCTTTATATATCTTATATATTTATATACAATACAATAGAATAAAAATAATAATTTTACAATAAAACAAAATATGAGTCTAGTGAAGTGGGGTTGCGAATTATAAGAGGAAACTCAGCGACCACGTCAGTATTTTCACACGTGTTATAGTGTAAGGAAGCTTTTTACCACCTAAATATATATCGTTTTTTGTCTACCCTTTATTTCAATTCTCACGAATTATTGTTAAATTTTTTTTTATTCATTCAATTTTTCATGCCAAGGCACATGCCTAATAGCAAAGTGAAATCATACAGATGATCTTACAAAAGTAGTAAAAAATTCGATCAAACAACAATAATGCTTACAATTTAAATCTATCATAGAGACTAAGATACAGTAGATGATGAATGATATAAAGTTCAATGATATGCTGTAATAAAATTCGTTTATTCACGGAAAAAAGAGCACTTGAAAAATTACAGTTCCGTATAGTAGTAAAGCGCTCCGAGTCCGAAACTGTAAAAATTACATTTTTTATCAGTAAATTCGACAGAAATAACAAATATTACAATTTCAAACTCGATATTGACGATTTAAACTGTAAAATTTGCTGCTTAAAATTGTATTAATTTTATTGCTACAACAAATTTCTAAAATTACAGTTTGAACTTTAATGTTTACAGATTTTTGCCCGGAAAGCCTGTTTTTACAGTAGAAACTGTAATTTTTCAACTGCTCTTTTTTGCGTGTTAAAATCTAGATTTCGAAGATAATCATTCGATTTATTAATAAAAATCTCAATACTGTCTGATTGAATCAGATCTCGGGGTAATTCTTGCCAAAGGATAATTGATACTACAAATGTCTCATATATCACAGTAAGAAAATGTCATTTTAAAAATTACATTATTTTTCTTGACAGCTACACTGTAAAAAATTTTTGGACACGGTGTAAATGTCTCGGTGTGAAAATTACACAAATTCGGTTTTAAATTTAAAATTCTTACACATAATTCATAATAATTTTGCGTTAAAAAAATGAATCATAAAAATATTTAAATGTTCAAAATACTTACTAATATATAAATAAAATTAATGTATTTATTGATGAAGTACTTAACAATATTCAATGATCGTTTGTTGCTCATTAATCAAAATTGTAACGATTAACACAGAATGGTATAAAAAAGTAGATTACACTGTGTTAAAATTATACGGATGGAAAATTTACACCGAGAGAATAGTACACCGCTATTTCACATTATACGGCCGTGTAAAGTTCACCGGGCCCATTTTTACACCGAAATTTTTTCAGCGTAGTCTTTCAGAACGTCTTGAATCAGTATCATAAATGAAAAGCTCAGGTAGACAGAAAGGTTATAGACACGTTTATAAAAGTAAAAAATAAAAATATCCAAAATCCTAACGACAATATCATTATCAATTTGGTTGATAACACGTGTCCAAATGCGGTTGATGTATGTCATTACACATGAACTAAGCTCGATCATAATTTTGTCGTCAATAGATTAGACAAGTGAGTTAGCATATATATTAATGCGCGCGCAAATCACCGATCAGGTATGTGCATAAGGTGACAGCAGAGGTTTAAGGGGTTGTCGCTGCAAGCTGTGGGCTAGACTCGGGAGTGAGGGGTCCAAGAGGTTATGTGTAAGGGTGATGGCGCATTGCAAGGGTGACACGCACGGCTAGACCGATTATATCGATAATAGCTCCCTTGAGAATTGATCCTGTCTATAGTCACTAACTCTCTACCCCTGTCTGCATGAGTTTCTCATCGTGAATCACTACTCGTTTTCTTTTCTTTACTTTTTTATATCATACATATATTATATACATCCACACACACACTCGCACACTCATAAATATAGAGTTCTTAAAGTATATCACGATTTTCACGCTCTTGTATCCCCCTTTGTTGAAAAGTTTTTTTAAACCATTTTTTACAATTCTTTTTCTTTTATTTTATTATTTAACCAATCTAATACCTTGTCATCTGTGTAAAATGGATGTAACGTTTTGTGTTATTGTATTGTGTTGCCTGCATTGTTACAATAAACCGCAAGTGAGTTTATCCGAGCGTTAAATATAATTGCCGGTGAGTTTAAACCAAGTACGCATTCAAATATTTAAACAAAAATAACTTCATTTTGTTAATTATTTTATTCAAAAACAAATTTTTAATTAGCGAAATTTAAGCTGGTAGTAATGAATTTAATTTGCTGATAAATGAATGGATGTAAAAAAAAAAAAATTTATTTCATTTTTCATATCAAGTTTTTTCAGAGTAACTATATATGGATTAATTAGTATTGATATATATGTATGTTACATACTGGGTTTATTTGATTAAAAATAGTCTCTGTATAGTTGAAAGATAAAATTTACAAATATGGATAATGGACTCATTAATGAATTTTATTTAGCCGAATTCAGAGTATCATTATCCGAATATGTGCCGAGTGATAGCTTATTACTTAGTTGCCTTACTGATGAAATAAACGCACTGACATTACAATCTGATAAACTTTCACATGTCATAATATATCATTAATATATAGCTCATAAAATTAAATCTATTTTAAATAGTCAATAATTAATCAGATTAAATATCGGAAATATGTATGATAAATATATAAACATATATTAATTAAAAATTAATAACGAATGTCGAAGTGAATAAAATATTGAAATAGCTTTTAATATAAGTGGATATTAAATTTTTATGTGAAAATATCTTTAATGAGAGTAAAAATGAGTCCAATTATAGGTAATTATGTTTAATCCTTGCATCCTGCTATCATTTAGTACTTTCATTGTGCACATATATTTGATAATCATCTGTTAGATTGGGAATTCGCACATTTACTGAGTTTAATTTCCACGGTAATTATCGAAAGTGCATCGATTGTTTTGTATTACTAGAATTATTATCGAAATACTGGCAAATAGCGATTATAATACTCGAAAATATATAAACATGTATATATATATATATTTTAACAGATCGAGTATTGTGAGTATGTACAGATACAGATACGTAGTGTGTGCAAGTTTAAAATTGTTGACACGACATCGATTCGTAGATACATATACATATATATAAAGTATTGATAAATTTGGCTCTCTGGTGCTTCAACTTATTCGTTCAACACAAAATAGATATTTCTGTACGTGCTATGAATAGTTTTTCTCATACAAAATGTATAAGTTTCTATAAAAATGAAATGAAAGTAAAGTAAAAAAGTATAAAGTACATAGAAAAAATAAAAAAAGAATGTTTATAAGATATGACTACAACAGCGATAAAGACTGTGTGACGAATGAACCAAAAGGAAACTCGATTCACGCGTATCGAAAAAACATACTTTCATTTATTTTAAAAGAATTGAATTCCCATTTGAGAAGAACTCGGGATACCTGAATAAAATAAAAAAACTACCTGAGAATATTCTACACCTCAAATCTAGAAAAATCCTGTAGAAAATATATTTATATATAAATGTGTATATATATATGAAACCAAGGCTAAGGCTGGAGCTGGAGCTGGAGCTGAGGCTGAGGCTGTTCACCCGAGCATCAGGATAAGCGGATTTAAACTCTCGGCTTCTTATGGAGAATGGGAGTCTACCGACAATTCTAACAGGACCCAGCCTTCTCTTCATCTCTTCTCATCTCCCTATACAAGCCATTACTACCTCTGCTGCTAATACTATTCTGTAATAATGCACAGTATACCTTCTTTGAACCACAAAAGTCGCCCTCAACAGCAGACGCTTCAGTTGTTACAAAAAATCACTGTTTCATATTTCACAAATTCCCAACATTGTTCTCTTGTACTTATTCCCCGGTTAACACGTCTTATGTGGCATTAGTGAAATTAGACACACTCTGGACGCTGAGAGACACTCGAGAGCTAATACTTTGTTTCATTGTTGTATTTTTTTATATTTTTTATACAAAATAAGGGATTTACAACAATATTGTGGTGGTAAATCTCCTAAAACATCAATACGCTAGAAAATCTCTTAAACCCAACAAATTTTTTTTCTACCACCGTTTGTTAAATGCTATTCTATTCTATTCTATTTCACCCAACAAATTAAAAATACTGCACACAGTAGATAATGTACTTTGAAATAACAAAATTAGTATTCGAAAAAAAATTTTGCTACACAGAATCCAATATTACCTAAATATATACCGATATAAAGTGACCAGATGTCCAGTTCAGGTATAAACAGCCGTTCCATAGCATTAAATTTTTTCAGTAACACTAATAAAAATGAAGTTCTCACTTAAACTGCTCCTCAAACAGAAACTCCGCATAGAAGTTTAAATCTAAGCCTAAATAAAAATAAAAAAAAAATACTAAATCATAGGACGTGGAGTTGTGAACAGTTTTAAGACCTTTATTACCGCAATAAACCCATCATATAATATTTTTAAGTAATTACTTAACGACGTAAATACTGAGATCATCCTCATTGTAAATCATAATCTCGAAAATTACTAAAAAATCACGTACAAAGACCTTTGGCGTTCATAAAATACATTTTGACAATAAATTTTTTTTTATTTCCACCGCTCCTAATTTTAATACATTACAATAAATCTTTTTTTTATTGTCCATTTTTAAAATTTATTACACTGTAATAATGACATATCAATATGCTAGAAAAAAAAATATATATACATATCTATTTATAGATAGGATTTAAAAGAGAATGATATTAAAGATTTACGATGTCATCTTAACTTACAGTTGTTTCCCAGATGCCACATCAAGAGATGGGATTATAATCCAACTCTGATGGACATAGTTAGTCCAATATAATATATATGACAGACTACAGCAACATATACTGGACTAGAGTGTAGCAAACTACTATGTATTGCATGAGTATGCCTAAACTATACGCATAACTATAACATATATGTATAAATATATATATATATAGTGTCGCTTTGCTAGCTCGGAGGCATAATCCAGTATAGATATATAACATATCATATTATATATGGTATACATTATGTAAAATTATTCATGTCCTAGCTTCGAGTAGTACCCATTTCTGGACCCATACATATTCTGTTGGTAAGAGAACTTGTGCACTGGCCTCCGTCTCTGTCCCTGTTTCTGTTCCTATCCCTGTCTTTCACCGATGCCCGGTCTTGGTGAACATCAGCTTTGGATAACACTTGTGTAGTGAGCCGTGTTGGGTTGGAAGACCGTCTGTGTGTGTAAAGTAAAGTTAAGTTAAGTGAAGTTGAATTTTTTTGGCGGTGCGGTTTTTTAGCCGCGGGTTTTAGCTGATTAAAGTACGTTATTATCCGCAATTTGTCGTGTGTAGGTACAGGAGCGACAGGGCTGGCTCTTTGTAAATTAAACCCATGGACCATTTTAACACACCGGATGAGCATTTCGTGTTCATGTTTGTCCCATCGCCTCAACGAACAAGTTTGTTGGCAAATATTGTTCATACTGCAAACTATAGTTTGTTTATATTGTCAACATTTGCCAAGCTTTTACACGTTGTATTAATGATATTCATGTTTATCAATTCCTCACTGTCCATAGATACTATATGTTATTCTATATATCTATATATCTATAGGTGTGGATATATTTTCATTTTATGCATTTTGATAATCCTCCAAAAATATTGATCATCTCATCCATCTTTTTCAAATTTATTCAATCAATACATTTTCTTTACCATAAATTACTACAAAAATATTTCATCAATTTTTTTCTATTATGTTTTCAGTACATATATTTTTGTTTATAATTAAACTGCAGCCTTAAAATAATCGACGTTCTAATTAGCCAAGTGTCTAACTGATTATTTTTTGTAGGTGATTGTGTGCAATTTTCAGATACTAATAGTCAGAACAAAAATCATTTGAGTAACCTTGACAAAAATACTATACATATACTAGATGTAGAATTGATTTTTAGATGAAAAAAAATTTTTAACTTCCTTTTTTTCGCATAAATGGAGGATTTTCTGAAATGGAGTTAGACCATTTGCTAATTAGAACGTCGTAACTAGATTTGCAATACAAAATTTTAAATTCAAATTTTATAAATGATTTTTCAATTTTTTGACTAAATTTGAATTTTTCTTCAGAATTATAATAATTTTTAAAAATCAATACTCAATAACATACTTATTCATATTTTTTTCTTTTAATCACAAAATCTATCAAATAAATTTTGGAGTATTGTTGATGTTTTTATAAATTTAACTCAAAAAAAAAAAAAAAAAAAAAAATTAATTTTGAATTTCGCAACTGAAAATTGTGAGATTATTGACTCAAATTATCTTTTTATCAAATTAGTTGAAATTAATGATTAAACAAATCAAGATAGTGTAAGAGTAAATATATGTCTGAGTGTGTGTTGAGCTCATTAATAACGAATAAAGTAAATTTGAGTTGAGAGCAAATGTGCTTAGTTAGATCAAACTATAACTAATTAGAGAAGTTTGTCAATGGAGATTAGTAATCATCAAAGGCGATCAAAAATCGGCGCCTGTGGACTTTTAGCAGCCACAAAGCTCTTAGAAGTTTAGTCAATTCTACAACACTGATATGTCAGAGCGACTGCTATCATGATATATTTATCTCTATGGCAACATGAATAACTCTCCCCTGGTCTTATTGCCATCAGTAGGACATCTAATACTAATACTGTTCTCGTGTTCCCATCTGTACGTACAAGCACATCCGTAGATATAGAGAGGGTACAGGGCACGAGTATGTGTGCGGCAGGGACCAGAGTTGTGTGGGTTAGCGTTTGATCCGATTGCATGCCGCAACGATATTAATCATCACTGTTCTGACGTGCCCTCGCCCCTTCGTTTCGCGTTATTTACCTCCCCCGTGTGCCCGTGCGACGAGTTCCTGCCTATCCTGTGTGCTGCCTATCGGACGACCCCCGTAGCGCAACTCCGACCGGGGGTTGTTCCGCGTACGTGTACACAGAAGCTGCTTGTGCAAAACTCACTCTCTGACGTCACGTTCAACTTTTTTTTATTATTAAAAAATACTCAGGAGATTAATTTTTTTCCTCGCTTTTTTACTCAAAATTTACCCATTGCTGATACGTCCGAGCAATGATTGATTATATCCCACTCTTGGGAACCGTAAATTTAAATACCAATTGCGAGATTACTCACAATAATTTAATTATTACACTTTTTTCTTTTAATTAGGTTGCATAATTATTTTAGACACTTGAAAATTTTAATTTATTTTGTTATATCAAGGATTATTAGATGTAATGCGATGTATTTCTTGCAAATCTTCTTATAGAAATATTAACAAGGCTTATATACAAGTCAAGTATCTCATTAAACTAAATTACGGCCTTTCATCTTCATTCGTCAAAGTATAAAGTTTTTAACGAAATTATATTACACTAAAAACTTACAAATAACATTATTATGGATCTAAAGGTAAAAATTATCTTTCAATTTCAAGTATTAAATAATTATTATTTATTTCGCTAAGAATTAGACTAAAATTATTTATTTAATTTGACAATTTTCAAATCTTCATTTATTACTTCATACTGTCCTCCAATTATTTTTAAGCACATTGACGTACTCGGGATTTTTTTTAAGTCACCTCATTTGGCCCATAAAAAAAATAAGTAATTTTCACAAAAATTAAGCACAATTAGAGTTTTAAAAAATTCAATTTTTCCTTGGCGTCATGCTTGCTTGATCCTCCATAAATTAAAACCTCAGTAACGGTCTCCAAACAATTAAAATAACGATATTTCTCGCAGTAATTTTGATTAATGATAAAATAGTGACATTAAATAATAAAAAAAATGAAATCTATTGCCCTGGCCAACTGAATCGATCCGTCATTAGGACAGCGCTGGATCTTTTTATTTTATTTTTATCTCTCATCCTAGCAGCTTCCGTTCCTTCATCTCGTCTTCACGTACTTCTAGTGTTCTTGTCTGATGGCCGAACCATTCAATTGGATTACGAATCCTCGTCGGATGTACGAGGGTTCAGTAACGATGCTCAGCAAATTCACCAGCGATTAACTTCCATCACCAAGACTAAAACTAAGTCCATCTTCTCCTCAGCTCAGACGGTTTAATTTTTTCCTCCCTTTTTTCTCCGTCATACCTCATGCCTCTTTTATTTTATTACTTAACTTTTTTATTCTCATATTTTTCCTTCATTCAATTTAATCCTGTTTGTGTCTTATCGCCATGGTTACCGACTAGAAATAAAGTTAAATATGCGTGTCCGTTAGACATTAGATGCCTGCCTCCAAATCGGAGACAAATTTCTTCGAAGCCTTACTTACACAAGTCGTTTCACTCGGCAAATAAGTAAAAACCTCCTCATATATTTACTCAATACTCAATGCGTAATAGATAAAATATCCCTTGTTTGTCCCAAAAAGAGACTCGTAACCTTTTTTACACAAAAGGCAAACGAATCTAATTTGTCGAGAGAATTTCTCAAGTTAAGCTACATAGTTTTCCAATTGCATTCACCTCGTCAACTACATTCACATCATTTTTTTATCTACACACATATTTTTCATCATTATTATTTTCTACATGCTACTGCTTACACATTTCATAACGAGTTTTATTCCCACGAGTAAATATGACCCAGGTGAATCGAGCAGTATTCCCCGAGAATAATTATTAACTCAACAAGCAAAAGTATTTTTAATTCATTTATTTATTTATAAAACATACTTTGTCCCTCGATATATTTCAATAAACTATATATTTTAATTAATATTAACTCGATATCCGATATAATAATTTTTAAGTCTCGGGTCCATGCGTAACATATAATACTCATCGGTAAATATATTTAATTGGCAATTGGCAATTGACACTTTGATCTAGATGCGTATTGGTTTTACTGGTACCCTGCAGCTTGTGACACAGTTAATACTCTGGCGAGTAAAGGGAGCAAACCAGTGCGGCAATGCGTAAGTCGTACGCAGTATCCGTTTTTACTGTTCGTGTATGATATCTTGCTACATATAAATCTATATATGTAAGTATGTTTATATGTATATGCATGTACACCCTTTTCTCATGGGTTGACGAAGCGTAAGAAGGAGCAAACGCGAAAGAGAACAAGGGAGGAGAGACACGGGTAAGACAGCTACCGTGCTCGGAGCTCTAGATGCAATGATTAAGAGTGATTCACGGTCCGTCCTGGACAGATGGCGGTTGCTTTCCTAATGAGTCGTAATTAATGGTTTAGGTATGCGTGTAAGCAATACCCAGTCACACTTTCTCAGAAAACCTTAACTTGCACAGGTATCGCTTGCTTAAATATATATCTCTACATATAAATATAAATGCATATATATGTGTATATAGATATATTTAAAGACACAAGTGTTAATATATAATTGAAGCCAATAACAAGTTTTTTACACGGTGCCGTTACGCGTACAGATGTTCTGGGCACTGGGAATTCAAAAAAAATATTCTGTTAATTATTAAATAAAAATATTAATTGATTATTAGATTTAAAGATTTAAGTAAGAGAGTATGTAATAGGTATACCATATATATATATATAAGGGAAAATAGGTATTTTAAATTCACGAAAATGGGTTTGCCGATAATCCTAGAGCTAAATATCCGTAAGTCGTTAAAGTATTTTCTGATCGCGTGTATATAAGTGAAACAGGATCGAGCCCCTCTTGTTGACGAGTGAGAAGGGATAAGAAGGGACCGTGAGGGTGAGAAAGGTAGAGGGTATTGGAGGTCGTGATGAAGAGCAAGAGAAGTGAGGATTGAAGAGAAAGGGTTCAAGTTGAGCTTCGACGAGTTCTATCTAACTTGCTAGAGCAAATAACACCTGCCGTTCGTGTCGTGTAAACTTTTGCTCAAACTCTGTACTACTATGTATCCAACATATATATATCTACATCTATAGATGTATAGATGTATTTTATCCTTTTTCCTTTACTCTTGTTCCCTCAATCACGATTCACTCTCTCTTATTCTTTTCCTCTTTCTCTCTTTACCTTTACACAATCAAAAGTTAGTATCGATATCATCAGCTCTATATATATATTGTGCAGTGTTTTGGTGTTCAGATAGAGCATATAGCTCGAGACTTTTGGTGAGAAGTTGGCTCCATGATTCTAGAGTTAAATAGAAAGGAAATTGTTTTCTTTTCTTGATTAACAAATAAGAGCAAAGCTAAAAATACTTGTCTATATTTATTTATTAAATCATTTATTTATCTGTCTCCTTCACTTTAATTATATATATTACGAAAAATTTACAACTTTACTGTTACTAAATATATAGTAATAATAAAAAGTCATTTAGTTGCTTAATCGAGTAAGGAAATTATTTAGAAAGTACGTAGAAAGTGTTAATTGGTTTTTTTTCTTCATTTTTAACTTTAATTGGTTATTGAGTTTGTTTCATTCACATATTTTTTTTTATGACCAAGTAATTACTGTTTATTATATTTATGCGTAGGTAATTTTAAAGGTGAAAATAAATTGGATAGAATTTTGATGTCTAGACAGACCTTGAGTAACAAAATATATACATATATAGTGGATATTGTTGGTAGGCAGTGTTAGTCATATTTAGTCATGAATATATTCTGACGTATTGTATATGATATTAATATATAGATATGAGAAAAGACATTTGCGTGACCTCAGCGAGGGCGACTAAGACCAAGTTTAAGTGATGATAGTGCTAGAGATATATTAAATATGGGATAGGGTTCGGTATGGCTTGAGCCCAAGGAAACTCGTGTCTTATAACGGAATGCATGGTGTTCGAACTTCCGGTCGTTGGCTTACTGTCACGCGAAATATTCCCTTTTTAATTTTTGTCGCCGACTTTAACATTATTATTGTACACAGTGCACATAAAGATGAATTGTTGACAGTAATTAGTAATTTATTATTTAAATTACATACCGGGTAACAAGAAAAGGATATATTGTAACAAAGAATTATTAAAATAAAAAATATAAAGCTAACGTAACTGGTACTTTAAATGAATACCGACAGGAAAAATTAATTAAGTATTCAAATTTGCGTAAACTAATTGTCGAGACAATTATAACGAGAAGAGGAACAAGGTAAAATAATTTTGTTTTTAATTTTTAAATTCATGGGCTTTTGTTAATAGAAAAAGACTCGGCAATAAAATATTACGTATGCATAAAAAGCATTTAAGAGATAATTTTATTATGTATTAAAATAATATGATTTGCAGGCTTTACATTGTACCCAATACAATAACATAGACAAAAGACAGTACGTATGTAAATAACACAATAAAATGAACCCACACAAGTCACACACCACGAAACAAAACATAACCGCGCATACATGCAGCTGATGTACAAGCGTTAATTCGCGGGTCTTTTGTTCGGCAAATCAAGTTCCGACGCACCGTATATAATAGCGCCATTACCCGTTTCAAATTGGCTCTATCCACAAAACTAGAGTCATCAACAATTCATATTTTTTTTTTTTCCTTTCTTCTATTTCTTTGTCTTGGAATTTTTTCCGTCTAACTTCACTAAAAATTAGTGTCTCATAATTACATACTCTAAATGCCATCTTATCTGATAATCAAAAAGTACTTAAGCGTAAAAAAAAATTTCTCTATGAATCACTTGAAAACTATTTCTTCCACTATCATTTTAGTCAACAGAACACGTCAGAATTTTAAAAATTTTTTTATGGGAAATTAATTATTGAAAATTTTTATAACAAATTATCCTACAATAACTCATGTTAGAATGGAAAGGGACAATGTCATATCCTCAGGATATATTTCCAAGTATATATACATATATATAATGACAATGACGTACCTATTATACTTGAGTAACTTTGAACCGAGTGAGAGTGAGTAAGTGAGAGAGTGAGTAAGGAAATATATTCAGTGACTCATTACGAGCACGTATCCTCTAACCTTCTATACATACTAGCGTTCATATTCCTCTTTATACATACGTAGGTATATATATCTATATATGTATGTATATATCTTATAATGGGAGCCAGCAAGTTAAAGTCTCGACTACTCAAGAGTTAATCTCGAGTCTTGCATTACTGTAACGTACAGTCAGTTTGTCTTTTTCACTCATACGTGCATCCATTAAATATACTTACATATATACATATATATATATATATATGTATATAAAATCTTGCGTATGATACGGATCAACAAAACGTAAGTATACATATCGATGTGCCCTAGCGCAATTGGAGAACATGCCTATCACCTCTACTCGTCTTTCTTATCCTCATACTCATACTCAGCTTATTTTTACTTCTCTTTCACTTTATCCAATCGTGATTCTTAAGAATGGAGTCAAAGGAATGAGAAATAGTGAAAGAGTAAGAGAGAAAGAGGAAGACTTTGATGATAGGAGAATGTATAGCTCGAGGCAGTATTCCCATTCGTATGATTTTTATCCAGTTCTTATGATTGTATGAGAACGCAAGTGAGACAGTAATTTTTTACATACTTTGTAAACCGTGCAGCTTACACTGGATCTCTGTGTAGGTGAGGTTGGATAATGAGACGGTATAAGAGTTTAAGATCGTGAGAGAGTGAGATAGTATAAAAAAACAGGGGAGAGCTAATAGTAAACGCATTGCATCGACTGCCTGCCTGTGGTTTCCGATAGCATCGTTGGATTAATTATGCGTAATGCGTTGAGCATCGGCGAATGGCGAGACCGTGAGCGGTCAATGTGCACCTATACTTACCTATATATATATATAATATATGTATGTATATAGGGGGCACAGTGTATAGAGGAGACGGCGAGCTAGATATCTAGGTATATACAACCGATTAACCCACAGTGTATTCCCGGTACGAGTTAACATTCAATTATCATTGTCCTTCTCCTTTAGTCCTGCCACTGCTTCCGCGATAATTACATTCACATGTAACTGAGTGTAACCATTCTTATATTATATTATAAATTACTACATTTACTTATTGGTACTTAGAAAATTACTAAAAAAATACATTATATATATTAAATATTTATGTATTCAAATATCGATAGTTTTACTTTTATTTTTTACTGATATTCAATTAAAATATGTATCTGACGATAGGAACGTTTTTCGCTGGACGAAAATGAAAAGTTAAATATCTACTGAATTACTCCTTAAGGGTGTGTTGTCAACTGATCTCAACAATTTTATACCACGACAAGTGATTCCTACAAATTGATCCCACCGACATTCGATCCCATGGACATTCGGTTGAAAATGATTAAGATAAAGGTTTTGAAAATGATGATAATAAAAATTACTGAAATCTTGATGAAATTGATGAGTTAGAAGCTCAAGTCACCTTTAATCAGTAAAATTACATGAATTTTTTTAGTTTTCGTTGCGTGATAAAGATTCCAATCTTCAGGTACATATGAAAAAGGAAAAAAATTTTTAACTGACCAAAATAATTTCTTTTATATTTTTAAAAAAATAAAACAAATTATAAATTTTTTAAAAACATTTATTTAAATTATTTTTCAGGCGTAGTCAAAGCTCGAGGCCTCACCATGGAGTGCGGCAAGGGTCGGCGGAGAGGCCTACTTGGCAGTTTTATCCTTGTCTGGTTTTTCATCAGCGATTGTATTGTCGCTGCACGAGAGAGAGGTGAGTTTTATTTATTTACTTATATAATAATAATAATAATAATAATAATATTGTACACTCATATTTATACCCTCCCTTCTCCACCGAACACACAACTTAATGAATTTTGAATAACGTGAAACGTAATTAAACTTCAACACCGATAATTACAATAAATTAAAGTACTAACGAGGACTGTAAATGCATCAAAGACGAATTAAATTTATAAATATATGCATACATGTGTATGTTTATATAAATTGTAAAGGTGTATGTAGCGATGCGGAAATGTAGTTTAGTCTGTAGAATAAGTAAAGCATGATGTGCTGAATATATAGCGCGGGAATAAGAGCGAAAAGGGTGCGAGAATGAGGAGAGAGGAGCAAAGGCATTAACGAGCGGGTCTCTTGAGTGTCTTGAGTTCATAAGGGATTGAATCACGTGGTGCACACCGATATAAATGTTTATATAGATGTAGATGTAGATGTAGATGGAGATGGAGATGGAAACACAGTTGAGTTGAATTAAAGATACCGATGTTGGAGAAAGACAGATAGTTGAAGGCTTAAGTGAGGGCCAAAGTAAAGATGGACGACCTAGCGTTTATATATTATATATATGTATATACATAATGTATATATGTTTGCACATGTACAGAGTTGCGATAGTAGTGTAGGGAGAACTGAGATAAAGAGAAGGTTGTAAGGGTTATTCTCCCTATTCCTTGGCGATTACTACATACCTCGTTGCACCCAATCCACGCAGCAGTGCCAGTAGACTATGCGTTTCTCTTAACTTGAATTTCTACTGTACTGAATCCTCAATTCAACACAGACACATACACACATACACGACTGCTTCTGTACTCATCCGATGTTGAATATCTCATACCCTTTACTTCCCTCCCGGTTTTACATCTCATCTTGCATCTCTGCATCATTTCCGTGCTTTCTCAACTTGAAATCGCTAGACCTCCTATATTATCTATATATAGATAGATATGTGTAATATATGTACGCTTACGGTAATGCGATGAGAAATCATGGAATGTTTCGATGACACTCAATGAACAGAAGCTCGTAATCTCGTCACGCATTCGATTCCGACTCAATAATTCTATTCAGATTTTAAAAATTTATATGCATTAAATTAATCTTTTGAACTCAATTTAATTTAATTAGACCTCGTGTTTAGTTTGTTCAATTATCTTATCATTGTTAGAAATGACTATTTTTATTCTGATATAAAAGAAAATTTTTCAATTGATACATTTTTCGTTTTAATAATCAATCAGCTGATAACGCTGCCTATGACTATTTAAACTATCAATTTAATTTGCGTGTACTAGTAGTTAGCTTTTATCTATATGTCGTTGAAAATAAACTTTCAGAATCTACAGTAAATAGTCGACCACTAAAGCCAGAAACTCGTGCCCTATTTTCGCGTGTTTATTTTTTTTTTAAACAAAAAATTTTTCACGACATATTTGTTCTTTATTTTTTACCGCAGCATTTTATTTACACCAGTGAATTTTTTCGCAAAATAAACATCAACTTAAAATTTAGAGAGAAAACATGAGTTTTAAAATGTCGGTCACCAAAAGTCTAGATAAAATATTTAAAATTTAAAAATCGTTAAATTATTTTCAGTATTGTTTTTTGTAAAATCCCAATTGTAGGATAATTTAAAGACATTTAAGAGTAGAATAAATTATAGAGGACATTCAACATTACATTTTCAGAGCATTTATCGACAATTCTAAAGCACTCGAGTGTGATCTGATCGTTAGCGCATTTAAAGGGATTTACAAGGGAAAAAATAAAATTGGAAAATAAGAATAAGAATGAAAATGAAAAAGAGAAAGAAAAAGAAAAAAAGCTTTGCGATAAAAGTAAATCCAAAAGCCGCGAATATCTGAAGCGATCTTGAGCATGAACGACAGGGCGAATCGATCTTTTTATCACACCACCAGATTCCTCGTCGTCTTCTTCCTCTGGCTCTTCTTCTTCGTCTTATGTATACTCGAAAGTGGAGCGTCTTCCCTTGTTAACTCTATACTCAATATATTTACCTTCTTTCACTTTCTCTCAACTCTTTTCCTCTCAGTTATTTTGGCATCTCAGTAGCGCGTTATCTCTTAGGCAGTTCGGCAGTGGGCGTAATCGATTTCCGATTTTTCGAGTGCCAGCAATTTTTCAACGGCAAGTGAAAAATAACTCTGGAATAAGCCGGCATAAGAGTTGCTATCCCAAGTCCTAACTCTATTTTTTTTGTTTTATCTTAAATTTTTATTTTTCTTCTCCCTTTTTATTTTATTTACAAGTTCGTTCCTTCCTTATTCCGTCGGTTTATTTCTTATTTACTTATTTTTTTTCACTCGCTCGCTTTCGTCCTCCACTTCAGCATCAACTTCTTTTTCTCATATATTTCTTACCCTTTTTCCGTCACAGAAACAGCCGCTTTAGCAGCTTCAACCCTTATACCCGTTCTTCACTAGAGCTTACCACTTGGCTCGTTTCTTTCACGGTTGCCCTCACTCACTCTCGTTCCCTCTTTATCTTTTTCATCCCCTTGTACACCAACGTCTTACCTTTTATATATCTTTACCAAGAGTACAAGTAAGGTAAGAGTAACGCCAAGAAAAGGAAAACTGTATAAGTCTATATACCTTTCTCGGCAAGAGTTTAAATTTTCTTTCCTTCTTCAGCTGTTCACTGAGCACTCTCCGCTCCATATATATATACAATCCGTATTCTTACACATTTTACTGCACTACACAGACCTGGACCATAGCATGGCGTTGAAGTAAAGCGAATCCGCGGAAAGATATAGAGGTTTTTCCAGTAGAGTGTAGAGGCATGGCGTTATCTATTAAATAGATTACGTTCGACTTTACTTTTTGGAGCGTGTTAACTGCTTCTCCGACGGTAAGCTTACGAAAAGGTCCCTTTCTACGTTTATTTTATTTTTCCTGATAAAAAGCTGGTGTATAATAGCGAATCGGGAAAAGTACTAAGCAGAAATAGTTTGAGAAAAAGACAGGGAGAGAAAAAGAGTAAAGTGTATTATTATATTATATAAAATAAAGAAGGTAAAACGTAGTAGCAGTAAGTAGTAGTTGTAGTAGTAGTAGTAGACGAAATCGTTGAGACGGCTTCATCGGAGACTTTTATCAAAAGTTCAAGTACACTCTTTTCAACTTTTTAATAATGGCTATGGATAATAAAACAGAATAAAAAATAGTAATATAAAAAAAGTAGTGTTTTAATTGAAGTACTGTAGAAGATGGCGAGGCCACTTTTTTCAATTGGTTGTTAGTTTGAAATCTACGTGAATTGCCTAATAAAAGAATCAGAGAATTAGAGCTCACTACTTTCTGGTGTACTCTACTGCTGGCACTACTACTGCTAGTGATGCTGATGCTGATGCTTTTGTATTACTGTATATATATGTACGGTGGTAACAGTAGTGCATTACGACCATCATCATTTCTATTCACTTACTCTCATTCATTCCCGGCTGAACAAATACACGGAAACAATGTGATGAAGAAGAATTGGAAAATTTAACGAGAGACAAAAAATGAAGAGTTTTCAAAAAGTATAGAACAAAAATACCACGACAAAAGTATGTCAGTGCAAGGGAAAAAAATTTTATATCAACTTTCCACCATCTATCTTCTTCATTTACTCTTTTTGCTGGTAAAAATAATTAATCAAGTAGAAAACTTTCCTTTAACGTTCATTTCCTGGATGTTTATGAGCAATAACTATCACGATTACTCATTAGCTCATTAGCCTTCAACTATTTCAATGAATTTTTTCCTTCAAGATGAGCCATCGCCGTCACCGTCACTCTCCTTCACGGTAAACTTGATAATAGTCACGCATTAAATTTATTCACGGTTGAAAGTTATCTCTAAACACCTTGGACTTACGCTACTTACGATAATTACTCTGTGTTCTTATAACTTTTCTTCATATATATAAAAATATGTATGTATGTATGCCGAGGATGGCTAGTTATTGGACTTTTAAATTAAACTTGTTACTTTTATATTCGTTTTACTTACAGCCGATAAACTTTTTTCTCAGCGATTATTAATTGGACTCAGTGAGCACTTGTACTCTACATATACATAGTTCGCGAACAAATAATCGATGCTATGTATTATTGAAATAAGTTTAAGAAATTAATATTTTAAAATTACTTTCAGGCAATTACTCATTGTTCGGACTCTAATTTTTATTACTCACTTTAATAAATTTTTAACTTTTTTTTTTTTTTTTTAATTATTCATTAGAAAAATTAGTAATTGCATGAAAAATAAATATTTAGCCAACGTGACATGGAAATAATTTAGTGAATGCTTGGAAAAAAAAGAAAAAAATTAGCAAGTTTCATTTGTTACGTTTAAAAAAACAATTTGTTTCTTTATTTACCCATAAAATTTGTTTGTGCCGCTAAAAAATTTGCATATTGCGCTCTCTATTTGTTTTTTTCATTATTGCAAGTAGTATTTTCAATTTTAAAATCCCTGCATTTGTATTTTCAGCTTAAAAAAAACTATTGCACTGCTGAAAGTATTAAACACAAAATTAAATTTAAAATTACCATTTTGATGTAATAAATTATTTTTTTAAACACGATCAATACGTATACATTTAAAGAACGTATATATAGATCTATATACATATATATTTATAGAACTAATAAAATCCCTGAGTCACGTAATATAATGCATGTGCAAAACTCCGTGTTCAGCAAAAGCTCAAGCTTTTCGTGTCACCAGATTAAGCTCAATTGTTTATCCGAAAAAACACACTGACAAAAAATATAAAAAGTACCCTTTCATCACTGGCGCAATTTACGCGAGTCTTTTAGAATAGCTGTTTGCAATTCACTAGAACAGAGAAACAATACCGATAAATGAACGCAAGCAGCGCAGACAAAAGAGAGCCAGTAGTAGCGTGATCGCACAAGTGTGACAACGAGTAGATGATAAAATGAAAAAAGACTAAAAACAATTCTATATATTTATATATATCTACATTTAGGATCTGTTTGCAAATAAAAACGGAAGTGAACGAAAAAGGTGAGAGAGGGTAAAAAAAAAAATGCAATTAAGATGATGATGAAATTTAGTAGCGGAGTAATCAGTTTCTTTTCTAACATTGTCTTTCAATTAATGAAGGCTATCCATTTATGGCAAGAGAATGACACAGTCCGTCTCGATGAAGTAACGAGAAACATAGACGAGGACGAGTAGGAGCGAGGACATCAGAACAGAGTCCGGTTGGAGACATAAATGGGAAGACGATAATCGCGGTAGCGAGAGCTGAAACTTGTGACAAGGGATGGGCTGTGCGACTGTTCGTGATGGAGCAAGTAACCATATACCCTAGACACACTTACACAGATCCACAGGCGTATTATCCTCATATGAGAGGGAGAAAATGACGTGCTTCAAAAGCCGCTACCAATGTATGTTATCTCATCCTGATGGATATTAAGGTGGACATCACTGGCCGTGTTTTGTCCAGCTGACTTCCGGCATCCAGTTGTCGGTGGGCTTCATTGACACCCATCACGTCGTTTGGGACACATCGTCCACGGACACCATCAACCATATCACATTTATCCTCTTCATCTACACAGGCTTTGTTCTGGCACCCTAGCTATTCCTGTTTTCAGTTCTCGCTTTTATTCCTCTATTCTTGGGGATAAATCCACTGTTGATTTAGAGCTACGCCATTCGTCAGTAGCTTTTTTTTGTCTTTTTTCAGCTGCAGAAATGATGGTGCTAATATAGAACACTTTTTTCTGATTGACCAAATAACTTCTCGACTTCATACCATCTATTCCGGGTCCTTTCAAAACGCCATCAATTTATCAAACTGAAATATGCCAGCCGAGTTATTAAATTTTTCGTTCATTAAAACTTTAGTATTAATCATTTAAATTATAACTCGAACCCCGTAGCTTATTTAACTTTTGTTAATTATCTCGTGTGCATCGGTTGTTTAAATTACCACCTCGGTCATCAAATGATCATTATTACCGTCTGCTTAATCTATATATTTCCATCTCAGCGTAACCGCGATCCTCAAAAAAATAAATTATTTATTTCTTGTATTTATATTTAACATCCACTAATTTGGCCATGTCTTACTCGCCGGCGAAATGACCCAGGTTCTTCTTTTTTTTTTTAAAAAAAACCACATAAACACGGGATAATTGACAGCTATAAGCTAGAAGACAAGTCAATTTCATCGTGAGGAGGCACACAGAGTATCCGAAACTTTTGACGTTGCCGTAGTAGAGTATCTCTGGTTCACTCCCCGAGAAAGTGTACACATCAAGCCGGATGTACACTAGACCGGTCGACAGATTGGAACGGGTGCCACGGAAGTTTATTACCGGGTTACGGGATGCTACACAGCAATACACAAGAGTCCAAGTGAGAAAGAAATATACAGACATATCTACAGATGTATATATATATATATATGAAGCAGTCAGAGCAGAGTAGTTGAGGTTTGCTGAGTCAGGAAGAGGCGCAGATAGATTCGAGTTGGGACCACTTAGCAGGCGTACTGTGTCTCTACCATTCTTCCCAACAAAACGGTTTTTTTTTTCTTCAGTACTTCCATCTTTCTTTTTTACCTTCTTGTTCTACCTCATAAATTCTTCTGCGGTTCTTCCTTTACTTCTCGCTATTTTTATTTTTATTATACCCCATAGTCAACACTTTTTTAGCCTCCTTTCCATAGAGCGTGTGCGGCAACTCATCAACCCAAAAAGTGTGTCTATTATCTGCTTTTGACACTCGTTTTTTCATTCTGATGATATAAATTTTTATACACAACCTAGCATGACTATAAATACATGTACCATATATATACATGTATATATAGTTCTCGATATAATATGGTAACGTGACGTAAAAGGGTGATCTCTCGATCCACTTTTCGTACCCAGGGGATTCTGAGAACGCTTTTCCGCCTGGCCGATCGCAACCGCTGCTGCCAAGGGTATGAATAAATATTAGAATTTTGCGGGATAAGCTGGGTTTTACGACGAGATACTTGTTTCTCGTCTAGCGAATCGATCGGCGCGTGTCAAGCCACCCACCCTTGCCTATACACTACTACACTTCTCTAAGTCCCTTGCTAAAGCCGAAGCCGAAGCTGAAGCCTCAGCCGCGCACTCTCATCGTCAGGGTGAATCTCCCTTCTCTATATACCTTTACCTTTCTCATCTCTTATGTAAAGTACATCACTATATCTGTACCAACTTCCCACATACGTATATCTATATAGTTTATATACACTTTTTTCAATCTAACCATAGCACCCTCGTTCTCGTGCTCGCACTCGCACTTGTACTCGTACTCGTACTCCTGCTAGCACATCTCGCCCAGAAAGCTCGTATCCAAGCCCTCGAAATCACGAGTACACTCAACTCAAGTTTAATCCTACACAAAAATATTTTTCGAATTGATTTCTTTTCACTTATTCTACAGCCAACAGCCAGTCCTTCGTTCCTTAATATATTTTTTTCCGACGCCTCAACCGAAAGTTTTCCAACCTCTTATCACCACTTGAATTGTTTAACGTCGCCGTACTTCCTGTAGTAGATTGCTGGTTAATTTCAATTTTGACACTATGAATTATGATAATAGTTAGTTGTCTATTCTACGTACAATATATGTATATATGTATATATATATTTATCGGAAGTAAGTCCTGAGAGAAATGAAGACAATAAGACGAGTAGGGGTGGCCGAAAAGCTGGTCTCTTGGGTAAAACCGTACTTCCCAACACCCTGACAACAAGGTAGTTCCAGATGTGAGCAACGAGAATACATAATTACAATGTCTCGAGGTTTGGTGCTGGTGGAAGTGCCGGTCGTGGTGGTGATGCCAGAAACGCCGGGTGATGTTAAAGGTATTCTTGGAGGTTGGTCGACTCTAGACAACTCCCGGTTATAATCTAGACAATGCGACTCTAGGGAGCTGAGAGACGAGAAAAGGGACAGCCAGTAGTGGGTGGTCGTAGCTCTTCCCATCTATATCTATATATATATATATATATATATATATATGTACCCAGTTTCTGCAAGGGGAAAACACCCTTCTGTGAACGGAGATTGCGTCTGGCGATATGTATTTTGTGTCCCCAAGTCTACGTTATTGATATGCTCATCCAACTGTTCTCTTGTTCGTACACTCGGCAATTTAGTATTCTTACTTGTTGTCACCTTTGTGCTCAATATTTCTTTTTTCTCCCGACAATCTGCATCAGAATTATCAATAACTTTATAAATTAAATTTCTTTATTAAGATTCCAGTGGTTGTCAACATTCTGATCGATATATTTTAATAACTTGAAGCAGAGTTGCTTCAAAGAATGGTAAATTTATAAAAGCTTTTATCGAGGCCGTGACGTTTTCAATGACGGATTTAAAAATGAAAATGTCTTCAGTGTTTCCTTTTTTGATGGATGTTTTTTTAAAATAAATTTGTCGCAAGAATAGCAGATAGTTTGTTTGTAGTTTGTATATTTGACGTTGAGAGAACTGTCACGGGATTAAAAAAAATATGTTTTTATTTCTCTGGTAAGTTTAAGGCTTGTCGAAAGATAATAAACGATGATTCGTAGTTGTACACGCCCAAGAAAAGACAGATAGAAAATATAAGCATCAGAAGAAGTAAAGGCAGAAGAAGCTGTATAATATTGTCGTGTTGTTCTGTTTAACGTTTTGTCTGTGGGTTTTTGAAGATACAAGTTAAGACGACACACTGAATTGAGAGAAACAAGACAAGTTGAAGTAACCAAGAAGAAAAGAGCAAGAATTTAAAGTAGTGGAAACAGAGGGAGAGTCAGTCCAGGTTGGTAGTACTTGTGCTTAGTGTTTCTGTAGCTGCTGGTTGTTCTGGCTGTGCTTCTGCATCCACTTGAGTCACATTCCTCGAAACTCTGGGAAACAGTCGTCGAACCGTAGTGTGTTTGGATGAAACCCAAGAGTCCTAGGACTCCCGGTACAATACTTGTTGTGAACGTTAGGGTTCTTCAAGTGGCAAGTTGGTGCATGTCAAGGACCACCGTCTATTCAAACTCCAATTGATTTTATTTATATTCATTTTCGGTAGTATTTTTATAATTAAGTATTATCTGTTGGTCAATAAATTCACTCCCTTTAAATACAGAAACTCAAATAATATTTTATTCACTTGTTAAAGTGGATAATGAGCCACGATTTCATTTGATCCTTATGCAAAATTTATTACTACCACTGCTACTCGTTCTTGCTCTTCTTCTTCTTTCTTCTTTCTTTTATATTATTTTTTAAAGCGTTTTACTTTCGCATATATATTTTTTTGATGCGGCCATTAGCTTTTGAATTGCGAAAGAACCATCGATTCTCTCGCAATTGCCGTCGTCTCAACTCTCTAGTCTCGGATGGAAAGAGGAAACGGAGGAGTTATCTAAAAGGTCTTCTCCTCCTACATCTTTTCCTGGTCTTGTCTTTTCTTTATTTACCTTCTCTCAAAGTATTTTTCGTGCTTCTCTCTCTTTCTACGAGTAAAATAGAGGAAAAAGTATTAAAAGTAAGGTAAAAAATAGCGCATGACTAAAATTCTTAAACTTATCCTATTCTTTAGCAAAGTACCTTAGATTTATTATTCCACAGCAAATCAATTTTATCAAAAGTCAAGTGCACTTGAGTCAAAGGTATGAAGACTTATATCTATTGTTTATATACATATATCTGTATGGAATCAAAGCTTTTGCTTAGAAACTTGTTACAAAGTTTGAAGCCTGTGTTGTTTCCTCAAACCACCAAACAAACAATATTGCTCAAGTATATGATCTCTGGTGTAGGTTAGCTACCGTGAAAGTGTGATATGTTGAACATCACCAGATTGGTATACTGAAAACTTGCAACAGTAGTCTCTTTGTATGAAGCGCATCTGGTGATACTACGGAGATCAATCGCGCTGTTGTGATACATTACACTGCTATATATTGTTTTCCTGTAATACATAGCATGCTATAGATTGATATATATATATTTATATGTATAGCAACATTGTTAAAACGCTAATTATGCCGGGAAGTTTGTCGTGTATCTTTAATGACAATTGGATGGGATCCAAACTCACAACTCGTAATTCACAGCGAAAGTCAACGAAGACAGTGAAAAACGTATATAATGATAAAGAGAATATGAACAGGCAGAAGAGATAAAAAAAACATAAAAAAGTTGAATGAGCTGGATATTTCGAGAGCTTCTGAAAGGATATAAAATATATGGCGAAAATAATAGGTAGGGGAATAATAATGGAGGATAAAGTGAAAATAAAAAAAATGAGAAAATATATAGATTTTCAATTTTAACGTTAAAGACCAACGCCAATTTATTCTTTATCCCTCGATCAAGAGTGGTTCAAGTTAGGAGGAAAAAGTTGTGGGCTGAGGGTGAAAAAGCTTGTCGCAGAATGAAATCGGAATGAAATCAACCGAATAGAAACCTCGATTGATTTACTCATATATATATATACAGAGGAATAAAGTTGAAAGCTGACTATGTTCATCTGGGGTTAGGTTTCATTCATTTTTCGATTTAGTTCACTAGCCCAAAAAACTATATTGTTTTGTTATACATAACTTAGATACAGATGTATTTACCTATTGATTGTTACATTTATTTATTTATTTTATTTGGTATTGAGGTATCCCTACAGCAATTGCTAAAGTCACGTGCACTTGTTCTTTATTTCTTTTGTTTGTTTCTCTGTCTCGTGAATCTCCATCGGAAAAATTTCAGTTAAATTGGAAGCATCATATATCAGAATGTAGTTGACGTATTTATAGACCATCAAGTTTCATTTGATCGTTAAATCAATCGTACAAACTCAAAAGTAAATATTCGTATAAATAACTAAATAAATATAAATACTAGATAAAGATAAAGATAAAGATAAAGATTATGAGTTTGTGGTCAGGGATAGGGATATTTAAATAATATGGAGGTGATTCAGTTATCTGGTTAACGCGTCAGGAATAACGTCTCTTTAATCCCATAAAAATAAAAAAACAAAAATATTTGTATTAAATAAACTTTAGTTAGACGAGCTGTTGATATTTTTGAGCTTAATAATTAAAGTTTAGATGAGTATTTTTAAAAAATAAGCGGAAATTGTGGCCATTAGTCAACGACATATGAGAGCTGTTTCACTCAGTGTGACAACCATTAATTTAACTTGTTGATGAACTTTCCAGACGCTCGATCACATCACTAACTAAATGACTCACTTTCCACCAGATAACTATAAGTCGGGAGTAAAATAAAAAATATAAAATAAAAAACATATCGTAGAAGCGTAATTGTGTTCGTTCAAAACAGCGGCAGCTGTCTTCTGGGCTTTACAACTGAATTCAATTCTAAGCGAACAGAACTACTGACTTGTCTCTCTGCACACTCTTCTTCTTCTTTTTCTTTTACATCTTCCTCAGCCTCAGTTTCTATTCCTACATTACTTCTTATTCTATTTCATTTCTTCCCAATCCACTTTCTTCAATACATTTCACGTTCTTACACAAACTCTGATCCCTCACTAGTACTTTATATATTTTTTTTCATCTCTAAAAACATATTTTTATTGACGAGCACGCTTGTATACTTAAAATTTTTCTAGTCCACACACTCAAAACTCTTGACTATTTTTTTTTATTACTCTTATTTTCATAAAACTTTGAATCAAATAAAGTATAATGAGATACATATTTTTATGAGATCCCATCAGCGTAAATAAAAAATTGTCATTAATATAAAAATGTGTGTTACAGAAAAATAAAAAAGCATTTAAATGATCAAAGAGATTCAGTTCTCAAAAATTATTTTTAATCTACGGTTTAAAAAAAACGTTAATTTAAATTTAAATTTAGTATATGTTTAAAAATAAGAAACTCGTAGATTGACTTTTGTTGTATGCAAGTCATAATTATATAATATACAGTAACTGCATAATACGAGTATTAAATTTTCAATAAAGCTTTCAGTATAAAAAGGTAATTTGATCCTTTGACACAGTATAATCACTCTATAAACTATAAAATAACTTTCTTTATATACAAAGGAAAATACATATTAACAATAAATAATTATAATAATATCGTGTTGACATATGGTAATTAAATATATAGTAAAGTATAACGAGTTAAATTGGCTCATGGCTTTACCATCGATTTTCGTCAACGTCAATTACATGACACGTAACAAAAGTTTCGCGTAATAACATGTAATATGATAAAATTTCGTTAAACACAATACACCTGAGTTTTAATAAAAACAGTAACAATGGAAACGACATTAAATTCAACAGCAGATGAAAATAAACGAGGAATAAAAATAAAATAAGACAAGAGGAAATTGATTCTGAATCAAATGCATGATCGCTTCTCTATTTGTTTTTGCTCGACTTCTCGACCCTTCCTGACTATAAACATATATATATATATATATAGTAACAGAAACCCAAGATATGTATGCTGTCCACTCAATTCGTGCAAGACAAGTAACCTAAGGCTAAAAGCAATTTTATTGGACGTAATACTTCTTGATCCCATCCCTCGGCCACTCGCCCCATTTTTTTTTGGGTTTTTTCAAGTTACACTCACGGTCCCTTGGTTTTTCCAGCAGGATTCCAAGCATCCTTTTCCTCATCCTCATATCCGATTTTATTTTATTCCATTTTTACTTTTTCTTTAAAATAGACTGCAATATAAAGTGAAATCAATCGCATCCCCTGATCAAAAATTTAATTTTAAAAACATGAAAGTTCGTCGGCTGGATTGAGTGGTTCGTCCCCTCTTTGATTTTTTTGTCTGGCTTTTTATTTTTTTTATTTATACTTTTTTATCATTTTATTATTTTTCTTCTTCATATATATGTATATATCTATATATATTTCGAAAATTTTTTTGCTCATATTTACTCAACCCTCATCGCTGGTCAGACAGTCGTTTTTATACCGCGTACGTCCCACACGATCCGGAGCTGAGAGCCAGACACGGGCATGAATGCAGGCACATCCTTAATCAACCGCTGACATTTCGAATGTTTCGATGCCCGAATTATCGATCGTTGCGATAGTACTCGCTGCATTCAATATATATATGTATATATAAATAAATACAACATATATATAAATACATATATATTAAAAGAGCCAGAAACGGCAATGCTCGCGTTGGGTTTTACTGCATCTCGCGATTCGATAAATCAGTATACAGTGTGAAGCTTCGCAGCACATGTTACTTGTATTTTGATACTTGTATACATTACTATATTTCCATATCTTTATTTTGGTTATCTCCATCACACAACAGAATATTTAATAATTTAAATTTAAAAGCCAAGAATTTTAATAAAGCTCTGATTTAAAAAAAAAAACTAAAACTCTATTAAATGATTAAAGAGCATTAAGACATGATTGTAACAAATTATTTTTGGTGACAAAAAGTAAAAAGGGAGAAATGACAAGATAGCCAGGATATTTGTAGCTCGAAAAATACTAAAGATAAAATACAATAAAATAATAATAAAAAAGAAAAAGTATGGGGAAGGAAGAAAGCGGATCACACGAGTCATCGTTTAAAGGATCACTCTCTATTTATCATCGCAAGCATTAATGGTCCGGAATGCCATGTATTCCATTAGTAACTGTCCACTGTTACTGTGTAAGCCTCTTTCTCTCCTCTCTGTCTCTTTATCACTCACTCAGTACCACATATAATACCTCCATACCCTGCAGTTCACTTCTGCCCATACTACATATAACCGCCAAACATTCTATTCGTCATCACCCGGTCCCAGACTATTTCAAATCCATGTTCCCTTATATTACTCTACAATCCTCCTCATCCCCTTTACCTCCTCTTTCTCCATCACTCCCCCTCGCTGTCACTGGACAGAACAATATGCACGTAGACTTTGACAGTCTGCGTTGTTTGATTGAAATTCATATTCCATTTTTCGTACTCGCTTTTAAATTTTTTTCATTTTTTCAATTTCCGTTATGAAAAGTCCATTGTCTTTTATATGTTTCTACGTATACTTCATATTTACATTTTTGCAATGTACTCTTATTATTATTTATTTTTTTTACGGAAATCTCGACTTCTCGGTGCCCATTTTTTAGTAAGTTTAAAAATTATTAAAAATATTCAGGTTTTTTATTTTGAGCAAGCAGTCAACAACTTTTTTGTACTTCATCTACTGAGTAAATAAAAATGGAAAAAAAGGAGTAAAGTATCAAGTGTGTCATATATAGATATACAAATATATATACGCGTTTTTCATTGACACAAGTGTATTCTACTTCACAGACTTTCAAAAAAAAAAGCAAGTATCCATATCAAGTTCTACTTCTGTTAGTAAATGTTGAAAAAAATACTTCATAAAATGACTATGTATGAATATAAAAAGAAAAATATATATATATACTTCAAATAGACGATGTTTTGTTTTTGTATTTCACAGAAAACTATAATATAGGAAAATTCGGGTGAATCTCAAAAGTTTAATTTCATAATTTTTTAATTAAAAAAGATTACAAAATATTCTGTAATTTATTTTTTTTTTTAATTCTTAGCTTTGGTGTCAAATCCAGAAAAAAAATCCAAACATTAATTTTCAACAGGAAATAAAATTTTCCAGTTTTCTTAATTTTTATATTTTTCGTGACTTGCCTCAAAAACCGGATGACTACACAGAAAAAAAAAATTCTCGACTGAAGGTAAATATTCTTGATTCAAGAAAATTTTTTTGGAGACCTAAACTTTCTCAGATAAAGTAGAAATCTTCTCCGACCAAGACGAATTTTTTTTAACCAAGATAAATTTTCTGGGCTCAAGATTCTCTAATTCATAATCTCTATTCAAATTGTAGTTTACATACCGATATCTCGTTTTTATACTTGAATTAAGTCGCTTTTTTATTTGTTTCTCCATTCGCACTCAAGTGGATGAATGGTAATATCTTTGTTGCACTTGTACAGCAAATGGGAACTTTGTCCATGTTTTTCTGGTAAACAAATGTAAATTATCAAAAAATTGAAATGCACTTCGCTAGTTCATAGACCAAAGCATCGGGTCCGTGTCTATTTTGCGTTGAGGGCTTTTATCTCAGAGAAAAGCTTCGACAAAATTATCTAAAAACGGTTCTTAAAAAAAAATCATTCTCGAAAACAATTTATAAAATGTCGTCCAAAATACATAACAGTAAATTATACAAATTTTTATGACATCTTTTATATATTTAATGGTCATAATGTAGAGATAGTGTTCTTAAGTGAATTTTCGTATAAAATGTACAGCACAGTAACACACATAATTTATAAACTGGCCGTCGGTGTGCTCTACAGTATAAAGAACAATTTCTCTTAACGTTAGATTTTCCTTTTCTTCTAAATTGTTATTTTTATCTTTTGTTTTTATCGTGAGATATTTTTCTCAAGTTACAGCCGTGACGACTGTTATAGAGTATATATACGGGTAACACTCAACACCCTCGGTTTTATATATCTATATATATATACATAAATGTACCTTTTATACGTATCTAGAGTCCTTACCCAGGTGGTCTGACGAAAAGAACGAGCATTTTATGAATTTTCCAGCGGACAGCGCTGCGTACTTTATTCTTTACTTTCTTCTATTCATCTTTTATCGTCTTACAGTCTTCATTCGTCTTAACGTTTTTTTTATACACCTACAATTTATAATAAAATACTTACAACAAAGCTTTAAAAATATTACATTCAACTTTATAAATTACTCACATCAATAAAATATAAAAAAGTTATTTTTAATTATAATCCACCGTGATAATTAATTACGACAATGTTAACATTATGTAAAACAACGTGATAATTAATATTTTATTTATATTTCCCAAAATTGATTGTCTTATTTCCATACTATGTAAATAAAAGGTTTGAGACGACACACCAGGGAGTCTGATATTAAATAAAAAAATATTTATTTTTATTTTTTATGATACACATACTTGAGAAAAAATACGATAATGTGTATGTAATTAAAAAATATATATGACATATAAATTATAATGCAGTTTTAAATTCGTGACATAGAAAATGTTACCAACTAATTTCAATGTTCCTCTAGTTTCTTGAGAACTCTAGAGATCCTGGGCACACGGTAACTATTTAATTATGTAATCCTAAATTTACATAATTGGAGACGCGGGTGTAGGTATATTATGTATATATATAGATATTTATAGTGAAAGACGTTGAGTATGCGAGGAAGCAAAAGATATAGTTGGCTGTAGTACGTGCGCGAGAAAAATAATAGGCGAGACGCGCGAACTCGCAGCTTTATCATCTGCTCCGAAAATTAATTAATTAATAATTTTTATTAATATATAAATCACTTTAGGTTTGTGATATTTAACCTCTTATCTGTCAGTTAAATAAATAATTGTATATAAGAAAAACAAAACAAGTTAATGGGTAGTAAATTTCCCATAAATAAAAGCTGAACGATAAAGAAAAAGATCCACAGAGTAAAGATAAATCTAAGGTATTTTGGTTTTCCAAAAGTGCGTCATCTAATTGGTAGATTTGATCTCTAAACCATGGGCCGTCAGGTATCATTAAAAAGAGACTAGAACTAAGACCTTAAAGCCACTGTACTAAGTGTCTATATATCAGAAGAAAAAAGTATCACTGGCGCCGTTGTCACCAAGAGAATTAATGTGTTGCCAGGATGGTGTTGAAGGTACCGGAAGTGCCTCTGTTGTCTACATTTTACGCTAACTTTTATTTATTTTTAATTCCCTGTCCTCTATCTATTTTTTAAATCTCTTTTATTTCATTCTTCCCTTAGCGCCCCAGCATTTATCTTTCTCCTTCAAATTTTTCCATCACATCCCGGTCTCGAATCAGTGTATTGTCACTGAAACTCCGACCACATCCAGAGTTACATACACACGGCAGAATACTGTGCCAGCACATCGCGGTGAAAATTGATACTCAGATTCAAGAGACTGTTAAATTTACAGTTGACATTCTGCAAAGCTTTGTGGACAAAGCTATACTTTTTATCTGTATACACTTGAAATAGATGAAAACAGAAAAAATTTATATATTCCTGTTGTTGAGATATATCAACACATACATACATAGTTTTGATATTAATTAAAAATGTTTTCCTTTTGAATATAAATAAAATAAAAAAAAAACAAGATGCTGTTTTGTCAAGTGCAATGATACTTTGCACGGTTGAAGTAGCATCAAATATACTCTCGAGATAAAAGAGAAACGAGATGTAGGAAAAAAAAAAATATATATATGAATGTGTATGTATAAAAGGCAATGATCCGCTTTTCGTGTGTTGTGCAGCACGTAACCGTGTCACGAGTTACACACTAAGCCGACAGGTTAAGCCGGAGACGAAAAGTTGTTCGGATTTCACAGCGATGGCACGACGTACACAGTGTCACATGGAAAAGCGAACGAAAGTGAGCCAGCAAGTATAAAAACCTGCAAAGGTAGTGCTAAAAAAATACACAGTCAAGTTTATAAAGTTTATATATGTGTATAAATACAGAAAACGACATGCATAGTAGCTAATACGGGAAAAAGGAAAATAATAAAAAGGGGTAACGAGGGAGAGAGAGAGAGAGATAAATTAAAAAAAAATAAGGGACTAGAGAAAACATAGGGAGTAAAAACAGTGAAAAAGTGAGTGTATGTCTCTCCCTCTACCCCTGGAACAGAGGATTTAGCGAGCTCGGAGTGGTGCAGCACATAACGGTAGACAGCCAGAGGTATCTACGATTGTACCTGCACTGGTGGATATAGTGGGTGTGCAGTATGTTCTTGGTGTAGTATTATGTAGTATAGCTATAGCCTGTAGCCGGCTAAACCGGTGGCCAGGCGGAAAAATGCATTTTCCAACGGTTTTTAAATTTATGAGCTTTGGACAATAGCTGTAGGACCACGCCGCTTCACGGTTAAAACTATATTTCTATAGTCCTATCCCATGGTACATCATCCTCACTCATACTTGAATGATTTTTCTTTTCTTTATGTTTCTATTATAACTATTATTATTATTACCGCTATATATTATACAACTGAAAAATTTTTCGTAAGCTGTACAGGGACTACATTGGGGACTGGGGATTAACCTCAAGGTACTTCCGGACTGATTCGCCACAGTCGACATCTCAATTTGTTGAAACTCAGCATGCATTATATTTCTAGTGTCGTAATAAAATTGTCATTTGCTTGTTCCTTTATTATGCATTCTCTATACTCTATTCTATTACTACTTTACGCTACAATACACTTTCAAGAATGCTCTGTCTTTTTA
Organism: Microplitis manilae; assembly: GCA_030273425.1. Classification (NCBI taxonomy): domain Eukaryota; kingdom Metazoa; phylum Arthropoda; class Insecta; order Hymenoptera; family Braconidae; genus Microplitis; species Microplitis manilae. The sequence continues at coordinate 4,555,439 of CP092726.1, forward strand.
TTTTATTACAAAAACTCATATATAAATATTAAGGACACACATAATTGACATTAAAGACGTTTTTAACGATTCATATTTGTCGACAATTATTATTATTTTTATGAATGACATAAAATATACATATATATGTGTGTATATTTTTGAGCGTATTTTACGAGCGTAATATGTTGGTATAAAATGAGATAGGGTGACTGAGTAAGAGCTGGAGAAAAGTATACGAGACATCATCCAGTGAAGATGTACCATGCACACAGTAAAGTCGTAAAACTTGTTGATGGCGCTTGGATACGTGAACCACGGCAATATATATGTATATATATATATATCTGTCAAGTAGTACTTTGAGTTTGCGTACAATAAGGCACATGAGGATTATGATGCGGAATTGTCGCAGGAATATTCTCTAGTTTTCGGAAGCCCGAGGATTTACGCAATTTATACTGGCGTTTATTTCCGGTTGTTTCAGTGAAGCTATAGCTAAAGTATACAGAGTAACACTCGGAACTCTGGCATCCCTTTCACCACTGAAACTATAACATCAGCATAACTATCTCTCACCCTATTCTCTTAGTATTATATCCTTTCAACCGAAATATTATACTCCTGCAACTCCACATGCCTATGTATCTGTCCGTACTTTTGGGTAAATTAATCACAAAACCAAATGAGAAATCCCGAAATTTGATCATAATAAAATAAACTTTCAGCATTATAACATTGACTACGTTTAATTTTGTATGCGCATATTATACCTATATTATGGAGATATGAAAACTAAATTAATTATATGACATTGAAATGGAAAGAAAGATGGCTATTCAGGTATGAAATGAATAGCTCGACGTCGACGAAATTAGTCCGGGCAGCAGATTATATATATATGGTCATCCGGTAGCAAGCCAACATATCTCACGTTATTCAATTAGAACCACAGCGACAATTGTTACTCGAGAGTTCATGATGTAGTGAGTTGAGAGGATTTCTACAACAGCACAGTACCGAGAGTGTGCGGAAGGAAATTCAATGGACAGTGGGTGGTTGTTCAAGTGCGTAGAGTAACGACAAGAGAGAAAGCTATCTGAGTAATGTTGGCTGGTCTCCCAATGCACGCCAGCAAATTCCCAAGCTCTTCCTCTCACTGTTATCTAGCCTCCTATACATGACGTACACAGCAAACATCCAACCAACTAACTATAGTCCAAGTATAGACAGATATAGACGTGAACTGTCCTCATAGAAACTACTCTCATTCAGCCCGGATCTTGCACGATATTATCCTCGCCACACGGTTAAATCGCGTGTCTGCAAGCTCGCGTTTAGTTTATATTACTAGACGATGATGAGGATGAGAATAGCGCGGTGACCCGTCCGAGGCCGCGGCCATTTCTCATCGGTCTATCACGGAATTCACCTGACGTTCGTGAAGCCTGATACTAAGATTTGAATTACAAATTTATATACCAACCTACATAAACGATTTACCCCAAATTATATTGTTCAGAGCTTATCCTTCTCTTTCATTACATCGTCAACATCAATCCGATCATCGTTATCATTATCACAATAATAATCACAATGTCGCGATGAAATTCAGTTGCCTTAATATCTAGATAAAATGATATCATCACTTAGCAGTTTACCAATTATTCATAATCTGACAAACGTCGTGTCAATCATGACATATAAATTCTCTAGAATATAGGATAGGACAGGACAAACCAGAATAGAACAGACAAGTTGATACGTTTTAATTATTCTCACTGGTAAGTTTAATTGACGGTTAATTATCCATTGTCAGGAAATATAATTAGTGGTTTAATTGGTTTTGTATGACACGTTTAATCTTCCACGATGTTCTTTGTGGCACCAGGGAATTATTTTGACCAGACGAATCTATTCAGTCTACAAATGACCTGTACATGTTCAACTGTGTCCAAAATACATCAGCAAAATAAAATAACCGTGAATTTATTCCTGAAATAAAAGTGCACATAAGATTAAGCTGATGTCAGCGTAACAGTTGAACATTTGGTGAGGCTGCAATCCTTCCAACTATCATCCATTTTAACATACATAAATACCCGAGGGGACCTGGTGGCAGTCATTAGTCTTCAAATGTGCTCTCGGTACTCATAAACCGCAAAAAGTCTTATAATACTGGGCTTTATCCCTTACACAACACGCATTAAATGCTATGTATAGCAGCAGCAGCAGCAACAACAGTTTAAATGTGAAAGGAGCTGGGTTTCGAGTCGTCAGAAGAGTCCGCGCGACATGAATTAAAGACAGGTGTCTCGGACGTATTTATTTATAACCGCGTTTTAACGGAATTCGCGTATCTTGGTTTTAGTTTACACAGCTCGCTTACCCATTCATTCTGTCTCGTGCAATGAGACTATGAATAGGCGCTATATTTAACGTACATATATAGATATAAGTGAAAGAGAAAACGTAGATGGGCACAGAGCCACGATTCTCGGGATGCCAGTACCGGTGATCCGAGTCGTGCCACTCGATTCCTCGGAAAACTTACTGTCGCAAAAGGAATTTTTTGATTCTTTCATCAGTCAACGTACTGTCGTTTTTACCCGCCCATCAGTTTATCCGCTTTTCTCTACTCTTATTTCTTACCTTTTTTTGACTTGTTCCTCTTTTTTACCTTTTACTCTCTCGCCCGTTCAATACTCTCCTTCTCTTTCTATTTTAGTAGAGCAGTAGAGCCCGAAAGCTGCCGAAAAAGTCTTTTGGGCACACAGATATTGAATACCCGCCGCCAGGTCACGATTTCTTTTCAAACCGATCACAATGAAAGACGGATTTTGTTGGAAATCCAACGTCTTTGGTACAACGATGATGAAAAACTCTGGCTAGTCCAGATGCGTGTTAAGGATGCACTGTGAATTCCTTCTTGACACACACTCACACACGGCTCGGTCTTTTTCTTCTTTTTCTTCTTCATTGCAGCCTCAATTTAGTCTTTTTCGTCCATTTACACTCTAGACTCTACATAACAGCTTCGACATAAATAACTCAAACTTTATTGCTTCTCGTCTCTCATGAATTGAATTAGATTGTGAATCGTAGTGCTCAAAAATAGAATTGTCCTCTCTATACAACTCGGTCCTGGTTTCCCTCCCCGTCTCCAACTTCATCTCATCTTAATTTATTTTGTTTCCAATAAATGTATTCACTGATGATGATGACGATGGTACGACCGCTTTTATATTATTTGTAATGAGTACCACTCGGGTCTCGGTCTTCGGAATCTACGGGCATGTACTCACCACACCGAGAAACAAAAGAAAAGTAAACGAAACGAAACTCGACGTGGGAATGTGCTACAATCATCGTTACAAATAAAAATAAGTACAGCGAAGTAAAAAAGTATAAGTTGAGAGCAAAGAAATATATAGATATATAATACAAAGAAAAAATAAAAGGAGTAAAAAAAATAAACCCAAGGACTATTGGCTCGGGGTGATTATCGTTAAAGGACCGGACGATACACGGTGGACCGCCCGCTGCAGATCTCAAAGACGCACAAGTATATACACTTAGACATCGACCACCCATGCTTACCAGCATCAGAAAGATCGCTAATTAACGATGACTGTACCCGCGCAATGCGTTATTGTTTCACTGCATACAAACGACCCACCTGTCTCCAGCGCGTGCTACTATACTATACCGCCACTGCCATCGCCACATTTATTTATCCGTAGATTATGCATTTTTATCCAATCTTATATATATACACATATATCTACAATTCGAGAATCCAACTACACATGTTTCGCTTCGTTACATTTTATTTTTTCATTATAGTTAACCTTTTTCTCATACTTAATTTATATGCATACTTAAACCTTCCTTACCAAGATAATTCCGAGTAGAGATAAATTAACAAAGTAAAACTTAAGAAACATAACATCTCTTATATCTCCATATTAATCTCTTAGTTGTGAAAAGTTTAACGTTAAATTTTCACCGTCGTTAAACCAACTCAAACAACTTTCGCATCCCAATCATATCCCTTTACTCGCTTTACTTCATTCTATTTCTCATTTTGACTTTTCATTTACACAAACATACTCACTACATGTTCGTGTACTCTAAAGAGAAAGAGAGACAGATAGAGCGTATATATAACACAGCAGCTGCACAAAAGTTTGGCAAAACCTCTACGGTCGCACGTCGAGAACCTCGTGACTTTAATTCACCACCATGGTAGATTCCCACTGCACTAGAACCAGAACCAGAACCAGTAGCATTGCCAGCAGTTGCAGTGCCAGTAGGCAGCCTAGACTTGCTCGGGTTAACGAAGAAACTTTACAACAAGTAGTCAGTAGTCTACCTTCGTGACTGGATGAACTTGCTAGAAAAAAAAATTTTTAAAATAAAATAATAATTCTGAGCTATCAATTAAAAACATTTTCCAGCAAATCAAAAGTTAATTGAATGATTTATGAACGTGAATAAATTATAAAACTTTTCGGCTATTATTTTCTTTAAGTCTATTATCAATAAAAAAAATGTATCATATAATTTTATGCGAATTTAATATTCTGCAAGTTAATAAAAATGATAAAGGCGGTATTATGTTTATTGTCTTGTTTATTTGAAAAACCGCAGCAGATCAAAGGAAATTTTATGATGAGACAAAAAATAAGTTCTCTGTTGAGAGAACCTTCTTCTAAATGGTCATACTCTTATTATTTTTCATCTCGCGTATATACATCTCTCTTGTTAAAATCCATTTTCTTCATCTCTTTTTTTCATCCGCATCTAGATTTGTCTTTATCTCAGTCACTGTCTCTCACTTAGCTCGTCTCTTTCATCAACGATGCGACTACTCTTCTTTCCTCTTCTTCTCTTCTCTTCTCTACTCTACTCAGCTTACTGTGTATAGCCTCTGTACTTGATTTATAGTTTTTAATTTGAGTCTCATTTCAATCCCGACAAGAATGAAGCGAGAACGCGAGTCAGATGATAATAAAAAATAAAAAATATTTAAAAAGAATAAAATGCTAAGGGAAAAAATTCAAAAGCACGATACACACACAGACTCACCCAGAAGATAGAACCACCAGCAGCAACCCCTAGCTCTGAATCTTTCCGATCTTGAGTACTCGTGCATTTTATCAAGTCTTTAATCCATGTATTTCAGTGTCTACTATTTTTCATAACTTTATTTAAATACATTAATATTTTATTTTTTATTTTTAATTTACATTTTTATTTATTTTTTACATTACACAAGGGTGAGAATAATTTTTTCTTACAAATTATTTTCGTCATCGAATATATTATAATTCAAATTTTCGGATATTGTCAGCTCTATAATTATTAGAAAAATTAAAAGTATTCGTAATTTGTAAATTATGCATTCAAAAATTTCGAATTGATAGCAAATTATACTCTAGTTAAAAATTTAAAAAAAATTGCACCTGAAGTATTTTTAATTTTCTACATGTGCATATTTTTAGTTTTTATTTTTTTTAATTAATTTTTCGAAAAAAAAAAATTGTTAACTTTATGATGATAAAAATTAACAGACAATCCACAATTTTTGGATTTTCTTTTCAACAAATCAATTACAAAAAAAAAAAAAAACTAAAAATATGCACATATAAAAAATTAAAAAAACTCTAAGTGCAATTTTTTCAAATATTTTTTTTTTATAATTTATCGTTTATAAAAAATTTCAAAAATTATTTGACGTCAGCTAACTTCAGCGTCACAAAAATTTGCGTGTTTTAAAATTTACATTCTACGACTTGTTTCCAGTTTAATTGAGAAAATGGTCAGTATCAAGTAGAATACGACGTGAAAATTACTTTCCACAATTAGCTTGCTCGACACGTACGATAGATAATACTTTAAACGATTTTTACTCTCAAAAACTGACTTCGTGACTTCTAAAAAAAAAATCGCTGAAGTTGGGAAGTAATTGTAAGTTTTATATTGACGAAAACTATATAAAATATGATATTTTATCATACTTTACTTCGAAAAATTTGACTTACACGATTGAATAAACTTTTCTAGCATTGGTTTATAAATTTAATTTATAAAATAAAGTTTCCATCAGTAATGGAATGTAGTATTTATATTAAATATTTATAAAACGTCATTTTCAAAGAGACATAAAATGAAACATTACCGTTAAACCACAAAGGAGCTGAATAATAGGAGCATTGAAGATGTAATCCGTGAAGTATGATGACAGTAAAAAATAGACGAGCTAAGAATAATAATATATAAAAAGAGAAAAAAGAAAAAAAAATCGTAGTCTATAAAAATGAGGAAGAAATAAAAAGAAAAGGTGTTAGAAAGACGTAAAGAAAGGGCAATGGAAGCTAGCCAATCTTCATTGGAGCACGCGCTTGAAATATCGGCGCACGGGGAAATTACTCCCTGATGTAAAATTCCAGTGTGATCTCAAGGGTTCTGGGCGTCATACAACTAGTTTGCTGATAGGGTGAGAGTATTGCTGAAAGAATGAAAAAAATTTTGTCTAGGATAGAATACTGCGCGTGATTAGAATATAATATCAACAAAAAACCTTTGAAAAAAATAATAATAATAAAGTAAACGGCTAAGAAATAGAAAAGAGGGCTGGTTTATTAATAAACCCCGATATTTCTTGATTTTTTTCTATTTTACTTTTTATACTCCATACAAAAGATATGACGTAACCCTTGTGGTTTAGTTCCCTTTATTTCTTAGAATATACGACCGCATAGAAGTACCTCATCGTACTCGAAGAGATTAAATTTCCCTATTGACGAACTTGATGGGATCAGTATGAAAAATTTCTCAGTACAGATAATAGAAACCTAGCGAAGAAATACAATAATAATAATAATAATAATAGTAATAACAATCGATGGGGAGTATCTCAACCGTCATTAAGTCCAAGCTACGATAAGTGAATTTAATCATAACCAAGTCACCCTTGTGTTTATTCAATTCGCGGATTGGGTGCATGCCCCCTGTGCGTTTTCTCGGTTCACTCGTCATAAATGTTTATTCAAAAAGCTTACTCGTCGATCTTTCACTCTTCCCTTATCCGTCATATTCTTCCGTGTAGTCTGCTTCACTTCACTTTTGTGTTTAATGTCTACTCAACTTTAAGTTTGTTATATCTTTTTCTCACTCGCTTATTTATTATTTAATGTCTTTGTCGTTTATGTCGTGTCGTTTTTACACTCGCTCATTCGTTCTTCCTCGTATACTATCTACATATATATGTATATGTATATGTATATGTATGTGTATATTGTCAACCCCAACAACATTTTCAGTGGTAAAGCTAGACTTTGTATATCCCCCTTTTGATACGACTGTCGTGAACGCGTAAGACCCTTATCGTACTCGCCCACCCTGTGTGATGCTCACCCCCATTATTAATAACAATAATTCTGAAACCATCCAACCAACCATCCGTCGGTCGATTATGGATTTACGCATAAATATTTCCAAATGTTTGAATTATTTTCGAAACATAAAATACGGATTATTCAGGCATTCAATCAAATTTATAAAATATATAATAGTGAATCATTTTTTTTTATTATCATAACAATAATAATAATAATAATAATAATAATACAGTCACGTGCATTAAGTTTTAGTAGCGACACACGTGTTTATATTTTTCTCGGCTTAAAAAATTTAAACCCCTGTATATGTGAATATATATGTGTATATATGATAAAGCTTTATGAATTATAAGTCGAGACATGAGCAAAGTTGCTCTGTATGCTCAGAGAGATATAGATCGGCAAAACACGAGGATGCACTTTGAATTGTCCTCGGAGTATTCAAATTAACTCTCGGAAATTTCGTCTATTTTCATCCACATACTCGAGAGAGAGCATTCTCTTGCTTTTATATTATTATGAGTAACAGGTCATTCACATAAATTGTAATTCAAATATTATTGTGTACAAAAGGACACGACAAAAGTCCTGTTGATTATTTTTCCAACGCAATTAAAAGTCATTTTATAAATTATAAAACTTTTAATAATTTGCGCGGTAAAAATTATTTTATATACAAATTATTATTCAAAAATATAAATTATGAATTATTTGTGCAATTAAAAGTTTTTATTCAATTGAAATATGAAATACGATGTACATTGAACTCTCTGTCTATGTATTTGCTATTTTTATTATGTAAAGAAATAATAATAATAGTAAATTTTAAAATATAAATTTTGAAACTATTGAAAAACTCAATTTTATATTTCAAAACTAATTTAAATCCGTAATAAAGTGCATAAAATTTTTCATATCTACATATATTGCCGCACATAAAATATGTGATCAATCGAAAAACTTTTCAATGAAACTTTTTTCAACCTCCACGCCACTGCAGACAAATATACATATATATAAAAAATATGTCTTGTAGCAATTCTCATTCCTCACTTTAGTTACAAACTCAATCGTCTGGTCTCAATAACCGGGACTTAATTGTTTTAATTAATTTACGGAACAAAGGCTGCTGTAAGTGGTCTCTGCCTTGCTGATGACAATAATTCCACTTGCATCATATTTATTATTGTCTAGAGTCTTTTAAATACAGCCGCCGTCATACTCATCGAGCATTTCCGTTTCCTTTCAGTCTCAGTCTCAATTTATCCATTTGTTAATGTTTATTAATAAATATCTATTAATATTTATGTTGACGAGTCTTCAATTCGTCATTTATATTCTTAACTTAAATTATATGTTTACATATAAATATTATATATATAAAGTCACTTGTGAAAATAAATACAGCGAGGAGATAAAAATGTTTCCTGTAAATCGTGAGTTAAATTGCTTTAAGCTCATGTAGATATGACAAGTTATATCATCAGTTATAAATAACTAAAGTATGAATGTATGTAATATAACAAGCATGTCTTTTCTACTTATATCTAGTCATCATTTCTCGTGGTCATGCGGTGCCGCGAAAAGGCCGGTCTTTACCCCCCTTGGTCTAACAGTCTAGCGTCTAAGCTTTAAGTCAAATGAAAAATTTCCGTCATGTATAAAATGTAGAATGTGTACATTTCACAGTACGCAGACTTTATTTTATTTTTGTTAAAGTTGTGACGTTTAAAAAAAAATATTAGTAAAAAGTTTCCGATGAATTTAAAATGACATTCGATTAAAGAAAATTTTAGCTGCACCTTTAATATATGATCCACATCAGTGGTTACATAAAACTTTAATGGCGTTTGGTAAATGAAAATTGAGGGGAGTCGGTTGAGACCCAGAGCCCAGAGTAGAGAGTTTATATAAAAAAATGTAAAAAATAAAAAAAAGATGGCCTCCTTTGGATGATATAGCCAGTGTCTTTAATTGCGCGAGTTTGATCGATGGTTCTGGCGGTACGTGACACCGAGGGTGGCTTAATTTCGTAGCCGACAAAGACTTAGCTCCATGAGTATTAAAGGAGAGAGAGAGAAAGAGAGAAAGAGCTGAGTCTCGGTGAGTGGAAAGTTAAGAGAAAGAAAAAGATAAAGATAGAGGGAATGAGAAAGAGAGTGACAAGGGAGTTGGAAGTTTATTCTCACCTGCGTGATATACGGCCTCGCTCCACTTACCATCACTTGCCACATAATTCGTGATACACACGTGGGTGTAACATCATCGCAGTTGATTTTTCGTTGTTACCGCTTCTACTCCTATTATTATTATTAGTTATATTTATAAATATGATAGTCATGATTATAATTGAACCGACAATCGTCACGGAATTCACGTATTCATTTAAATGCTAGACATTTATTTCATTTTATGACTCAGAGGCAAATTTTATTATTTCTACGTGAACTTCATCATTTAATAAATTGCATTACCTTACAACTTAACTAAAAATGAAATATTCCCATCAATTATTAATGAAAAAATAAAAAAAGAAAGAAAGAAAAGAAATTTTTTCTACAGAATCCCTTTGCTGATATCAGTAAAAGTTTATTTTAAACCCTCGACATTAAAACAAAAGAACGACTCGGGAAAAGCCATTGATGTTTGATGCATGGACCAAAGACTGAATGCTTTTATCGGCAATCCAGCATACGACAGTGTATCATGGAAGAATCACGAAAGACTCTCATCTCCTTTCTTTCATCTCGCATCTCATCTCATCTCATCTCTCTTTTTCTTTTTCATCTCTCTCAATTCTCGAGCTCCTCATGTGCATCACGTCTTTACCTCGGCTGCTGTTACTGCTAGGAGCAACGCTGGTACTCAGTACCCTCGATACATCCAACACAACACAGTCTCGTCCAGATGAGAGGCTGCATGTACGTACAGTACACTGGGGATCACACGAACCAGAAAACAGCAGCAGCAGCAGCCAGTCTGGCCAGAGTAGAGAGTAGAGACCCGAGCAGCAGGCAACCAATGCAAGTAGAGGCAACAGTACGCGACAGAGTTCTCCTCTTCATTCTCATTTCTTCGTCTCCTTCTCCTTCTCCTTCTCCACCTTCTTCTTCATCTTCTTCTTCTGGTTCTTCTGTAGTACATACAGTTACTGCAGAGAATACCTTGCTCGTATACTCCAGGGCGATAGCACATACTGTACAGAACCGGTTCCCGAGTAAGTAAGCTTAACTTCCCTGGCACTTCAGGCCCCTCTTCTACACGAGTTTGAGCTCCTCGACGCTCATCCTCCAAGTTCTATACTCAAGCTATACGTTTTACCTCAGTTTATACCTCTACCTCTGGCTCTTGGTCCTACAGTATAGACTATAGCACATTCTATACTATATAATACAACTTGTTTTATATGTTCTTTGTTCCACACTCTTACAGAGAAGAGAAGAGAGCTCCCTCGATCGTTCTTCTACCCGTTGGCCGTTGTGCAATCGAACCGAGTCAGCTCGAACGGCATCCGACTCGAGGTTACTGCGGGCCATCGCCTAAACCGCAGTAAACCCACTCTTGAACTACGTCCTAGCAATCCTCCTATCCACTACTAGACCACTCCGAGTACTCATACTCGGTGCTCTCAGTAGTCTCAGTCCTACTTGCTCGATCTTTCAACCACTCGAAGACACTTACTACTTCTGGCCGTTGTCCTACCTCAGATCCTCGAGATCCTTTCGATCTCACAATCGAATGCCCAAAGACGAGGCTTTCTGCTTCCACCAATACCACTTTTATTCACCTCCATATATCTCTATGTCTAGCTTTATCTTACAATGATACTTGAAAATAAAATGTCTGAGTAAGCAGTCTGAGATGACTTGGACTCAAGTACAGATTACTTTTAACAATTTCCCCTAGTCGTCTTATACATTTATAAAGTATATCAAATTTTTTATACCACTATAAATATAGATTCACCGCAAAAAGTACTTGCACATTGATTTACCCGCATTTTATTATCATTAAAACCCGGGAATTTTAAAAACCAACCGTTTGTTTAATAAACATTTAAATTAATTAATACATTTTATTATTTTAATTAAAGTGAAGTTTAATTTAAAATTTTTTACTCCTCGTAAAAAATGCTAATATTAATAATTAAATAATTCTTTAAGTATGTAAATATAATTAGTTCGTCTAAGTAAATTCCTTTCTTCTGTATGCACATACATGAGTCTACCCTATATATATATATACAACATATATTTTACTCTTGGAGGAAATTTAGCAAAATGTATATATTATATACCCAAGACTCTGCAGAAAACCCAGATCACCTTTTTAAATATTTATACCCAGAGAATTTGCAGATTACGAAACACACCAGGTGATTTCACTTGGATATCTCGTGGATATTTACGTAGTCATAGAGTCATTAACTCTATATATACGAAAATTTCATCGTAGATTTGTACTAGAGATAGAAATTCCACACACATGTATATGTATACATATATATACACTACACATATGCATCTACACGTACGTGTCTCGTATGAATGTTTTGCGAAAATGAAATGCATCAGTAAGTGGCTTAGTATCACGGGTTCACCGGCAATTACATCAAGCACTAGGTTTTAAAAAAAGTTAAAATAAAAATACACAACATAAAAAAATAAATAAAATAACATAAAGGCACCGACAAATAACTTAGCCGCCTTAAGACATATCATGGCCAAGTTTCCGATCGTGTTCGAGTGCGAGAACGATGCAGTCACGTAAGTCATGCCATATTGCTGTTCGTCACGGGAACGGAAACCGCTCTCATTTCTATAGTACCTACAGTCCTTGGCCGCGAGATTTATGCTTTAATAATCATTACCAGAGATGAGGACTTGCGTGTAAAACTTGCACACACATAGACTTTTAAATGAATAGTATGTGCATACCTTTGTTTTTTTTTTTTTAATATCGTTATTTTGTACAGATGATGAGACTTATTGCAATAACTTTTAGAATTTAAGTATCAAGTAGTTTCCCCTTTATAATATCTACTACCACTCTTTACTGGCATTACAACCGCTTCACATTTGTATGTTATATATATATATACATATACTTATACTTATACATATTGGCATAAAGAATCGTGGAATGAGAATCTTGAATTTTATTCACCCGTAAGAGCTCACTCACATCCTCACCAGCTAAGCTGGTGTGCATGGAGACTTTCTGAGCTGAGCCAGCCAACCAACATGGCTCCGTTACATTCCTTTCAACTGAGGACTCGTAGGATACTCTCACCGACATTGTCTTTAATCTGATCTCTCATATATGTACACACATCTCGCTAACTTGCTGCAATATCAAAATATATATTAACAAATATGTATCATATATTGCATTAGTTAATTTAAAGTCACAAAAAAAAATTACGGCCGAAATTAAAAAGAGAAACTTACTGTGACCCCTGAGTCTAATTGATTTATCAATAATTATGTTTCATATTTAGTAATGGTAAAAAAAATATATCGAAATGTTTGACGCAATATGTCAACGCAGTTATTATTAGAAATGTCAAATAAAAAAAATCAATTTTATCTCTATATCTCTATATATATTTATTTTTCGTACAGTAATTGGGTCAATAAAAATATTTACTTTCTTCCCCGAGGGAAGACAACTTTTTATATATATATAAATATATAAATGAAGATTAAGTTTTTTGTTGTTGTACCACTCGATCATTATTTTCAGTAAAAGTACAAGTTCTTACATTTATTTTTTGTTTTCTTTTATTTATTTTATTTCATTTCATCGGATATTATTGTTATCAAAACGTTCTTCCTTTCGTGTTTGGTATTATATTTCGTTGATAGCACTAAAAAAAGGCAAGCTAGCAGCAACGTGGCTGGAAAAGAAACAGCTTCGTTTCAAATCCACTGTGTCAGCTTGATTAGCTCAGTAACCCCATGTGCAAGTATCATCCCCTATAATAACTATATCCCAACTAGTATGTATAGAGAAAACAAAAAAAATTTCTTGTTACGTTAATCACCAGTATGACAGTTCGTCCAAACACTGCACTAAACATCCACTAAATCTCGAGATAAATAAAATAAAGTAAAATATATAGAATACATTTAATGCTGGAATTTGGTAAAACTTGTGTTGAAAAAAGAGAAATGGTGTACCGAGTGTTTGAGTGCGTGGTTGGATGGATCTTTTATGGGTGAAAAGACGTTTTGCTGAGTGCAGGATACCAGATGTTCGATCTGCCACTCCTACCTCACTCGTTGGGACGCATTACTGTTGGCTATTCTACTATACATGTATACTTCCATACATATATATGTAGATCCTATATCCTATAACACATAAGATATAGAACCCGGGTGATTTTACTACGTATGTGGGCGTATTACTGATATATCTTCTCTGTCTAAGTCTAAAGTGTAAATGTACCCGTACCGCAACAATATGGACTTGGGGTATCTCAATTGCTAGAATAAAGAATTGAGTATAGACATATGTATGTATGTATGTGCATGTGCATGTGTAGGTGATCAATATAATATATAGCAATTCAAAGAAAGACTCGATCATTGACATAAGAACGTAAACAACAATGAAACAATGTAAAATGTTGGTACATACTACCGGCAATCTAAATTATACACGTCACACCTCTGCTGTGAAGTTAACCTCAAGGCAATTCATGGGGTTTTGCGCCTTGACAAATTGCTTCAATTACTCTACCGCTCGGGACAATTAATCGTAACTGCTTTTATTAATCTTGACTGCTTTTTAATTAACCACCGCTGACCTTTGTACACACAAAGTACGGACTACCTGTCTCTGGCTAAAGAAATCCCTTTCCCATATAGTAGAAATAAAAAAAACAATTATCTTCTTTCATAATACGGCTTTCGAATCCCACAATACAATACTTTTTTGTGGTAAACAAAGAAATGTATGTCTTCTATTTATATAATATACAATACAAATAATATATATTATTATTTTTATATATAATTTTAAATGCTCTTTACACTATTCAACTACTCGACAACTGAAACTATTGATTTTCCTCAACTTTATTTTTCTCCGCGTTTTCTTTTAAAATTTAACTCGCTGAGTAAAAAATTGTTTGAGTTAAATTTAACTCTATCTCACATAGTTTTCACAGAATTTTAATTCAAAACTCGCGTGTAGCAGAACCAGTGCCAGAAGTAGAGTGTAGTAGCAAAGAGTTGTGGGAATATTTTTCCATGCACGCGAGTTTAAAATTTAAAAACTTCGAGTAACAAAATCATAGGTAAACAATTTTTTAACCAAACCCAAAGCCAAGTAAAAAAAAATTCAATAAAATGCTTTGAAAAATTTTCTCTATTTTAAATTAAAAAATTTATAAACATATAAGTCATATATATTTATAACATACAGACTTTGTTTATACTCACAAATTAATTGGCTCACTTGAGCCATAAAAAGAACCAAGAAGTACATCAAAGAATTTTGAAATAAGTAAACTTATCGATGAGTGCTTTAGATCAAAGCGCCCAAAGTTTCTTGTGTATCCGTTTAATCAGATACTCGAAATGAGTGAGTTAATATCGATTTTATTTGTTGGTGAAGGCTTCGATTCCTCTAGCACTAGACTGCTACCAGACTAGCTCTAGTCCAGAGTTAAATATATACATCTAAACATATATCTATAACATTTCAAAGTGGTTCGTATCAAGTCAGTCGAAATTCGCTTCTGCATTAATGCATGTGTGCGGGCAATCGACGATCAAAGGCAAAGCAATTATACTGATGGTTTTCGCATCAAACAGGAGCCGTACTGTTTCACCGGTGGTCTTCGGTTGTATACACCAGCTTCTGCATATTCAACTGATAGACATCTCAAAGTACATATAATATAATATACATATCTATCTCTATCTATATAATATATATACATATATACAACGACAAAGATGTTTCTGCAATAGGCAGTATAGCACAGCTGATACTGAATCCATCAGGCCACGATTCAATAAGACAAATATATATACATTATGACCGGTTATTTAGCTCGACTGGAATCCGTCAGTCAAACTATCCCCGCGCAACCTCTGTGGCTTACCTGGTTCGGCTTCTGCAGTTGTTGGGCGCCAGGTGATGCATCAATCACCGAATTCGATGCTCGGAAGAAGTCGGCTCAGGGTGGCGGATCGGGAATAGGGGAGGCACTTATACTTAACGTCAAATAATTGTCAGACTTACAGAATTAACGAATCGTATATTAAACCCAAAAAAAACAAGTATGTTATTCAATGTCACAAGATTAGTCGGTTACAATTTGTTATAAATTACCGTGAACGGCTTGACTCGATATAATTTTGATAACAACCAAATCGGTACTCCGGATAATACCCGGTATGGCGACTTAACGGCAATGTGATGTCAAGTTACAGGTACAGTCGACCGTCGGTAACTCGATTAAGCCGATAATGTTTCAATTAACATCCAACTGTTAGTTTAACTAACTAAACTAATAATAATTATAATACTAATGTAATACTAATAATACCGGGATTCGGCAAATACAAGAATAGAAACGCCGATAACGAGACTCGAAATGCGGTAACAATAATCAAATAAAGTGTCTAAATATAATGAACGATATCAACTTCCAAAGTAACTCTCAATTACTAATGTTGTCCGTACGTGCAAATACGGTACCAAAACGATGTTAATTGCAAGTTACAAAACTAAAAAAACAAAACAAAAAAAAACAACTGTACCAGCGGAATAACTCGAGTTGTCAGCCCGCACCAATTGGATTAAACAATATTTGAATTTAGTATTTGACACAAAAACCAAATAATAGAACAAGTTAACTTGGCGACAAATCGAGTTATTCCTCGAAACAAATATCTAGACTCGCTCACCGGTCGATGGTCTCGTCGTTCCCAATACTCTCCGGCTCCACGTGGTCAAATCTGATAATGGCTAGCCGGTTACGGCGTCTCGCGATCCCACAGGTACGGGACGATGTCAGTACTACGCCGATTACGGCTAAATCCAACAGGAATCTCGGTCGGTTGTTCTCAACAATATCGAAACTACGTCAATTGAATTTTATTTACCAATAATCGGTTTAATTATACTCGATTGCACAAAATGCCAGAAATCACGACACAATCACAGCGAGGTACGATCCAGAATGGCGTCGGTTGTTGTTCATTCCACCTCCAGCCATCAGTTCAGGGCTTCCCCACTTGGCGGCGTGTCGATAGCATCTCAAGCCAAGCTGATCACGTCTAGGGACTGCATGAGACGGTCGGTCTAGTGACTTCTCGGGTACCCGCCGTCCATACGATTTAAATTATCAACACTCTATCCAAACCACCAGGTTCTGTATAATCCGTTGTTCAAGCTGTTCGTGCCCAGCAACTAATATGTTCGACGGTCTCAACATCCTGTAGGTGAAATCACTAGCTGATGTCAAGTTCGGACATTTCCGCTAGCGGTAATATTTCCCAAAGTCGTCTCCGGCTGGGTCTGTTGTCATGGCGTGGTCATGTCCTCTTGGGCTCTGGTGACCAGCAAACGAGTACCTATCTTATAGCTAACAGTACCAACTTAACGTAACTTACTTACTAATTAATTAAGACTATTATGACTAAGCCTACTTTTCCGAGTCTCGGATCCTTCTCGTACCACGCTGCCAACTGAACAAAGGGATTATTTAGATGACGCGGGAAAGTATTTAAACAGTCACGATCGGCCAAGACAAAATACGGCAGCTGTCAAAATAACATAACCTTATTTTATTTAAATTAAGGTGAGCATTAAATTAATATACGCATTAAACACATTAAGTGACCACGTGTCGGCGTCGAATTATTTATTGAAATCTACAATGTCACAACACCCCTCCCCAGACGTCGACACGGGGAACTAGTCTCAATTTGTCTCGACCACTGGTACTTTGGACTAACACACCCTTCACCTCCCGGATGCTGTAAACAACTACCAAGAAAAAAAAATTTATATATACCCATCACCAAATAAAGTAGTACCAACAATATATAAAAAAACTTAATAACAACAATATACCAAAATAATTACTTTTATTAGTATTACCAGTCTTCTTGGTTTGTACTACATACTAGTGGAGATCGGACTTACATACTATTACCCAACCGAGTTTACATGCCGTTATCGGCTTTTCTGAACATAAACAAAGAAAGAACAAACAAACAAAAAAACAATAATGGTTAAGAACAACTGAAGCAAAATAAGAACGAAAGAAGAAAGAAAAAAAAATTTTTTTTAAGATTTGTCGAGTAACAAATCGGTGTTCATCCTTCCTGGATTACTTGAGCCCGTACAGCTTCGGGTTGCAGTAAGGGCACTCTTCCGTTCTGACCCCTTGTTGGTTGCAACTGCCACAACGGGTTCCTCGACGAAACGGACAGACTCGAGCTGAGTGATCCAAGCTGCAGTTCGGGCAAAGCACATAGCGAGTACGGGGATGAGTCGGATTCTCTTTGAGTTGTCGAGCCAACTTCTCAGCATTCTGACGGGCTAACTTCGGTGGCAAGTCGGGCAAAACCATTGGCGGAGGGTGAGTAGTTATAAGCTCGACTGCCTCCAATATTTGTTCCCGATAGTTTTTTCGGTACAGTCCACACTCAGGACAGGGGTATGGCGCCGGAATCGGTCTTGGCCAGCCTCGTTTGGGCATGGCAGCCGCTCGCAATTTAGCTAGCGCACGCTCCCGTGCAGATGGTCTTGGCGGTGGTGGCGGTCGGACGGCGATAACTCCCATGCGCCGAAACCGGTCTTCGTACTCCTCGGCGATGGCGGCATTAACCGCGGAGGGGTCTTGTAGCTGCATCCGTTGCAGGACTGCCCTGAGATCGACAGGTTCCATTATTGATCTGTAAATAAACCCATAACCAACGTTCATGCAATTAGTACATACAACAGTCACAATCACAAGTGCGCATCGAGCCTCGTTATTCTTCTAATTCATTATCGCTATCCGGTACGCGAACTAATCTTAGTTCTTTAACGTGCTGTCGACCTGCGGGTCGGCCTCGAGCATCGGTTAGCTCATATACGACGGGTGAAACTACGTTTGATACCGTATAAACTTCGGTCGAGAATTTACGTGCTAATTTTGATGAAAACCGTTCCGCACCGCGGGATAAAACGTGTTGTCGGACTCGCACCTGATCTCCTACGGCAAATCGGACATCCCGGTGATGTCGGTTATAATATCGGGCCTGTCGTTCGAAGCAACGACCTAAATTATCCGCAATCAAGTCGTGTAGTTGCGATAGTCGGTTAATTCGGTTTAACCACGCGTCGGTATCCGGACACGGAATTTCAGGGGCACCTTCAAGCATACGTCGATAATATTTCGGGGCCTTCGGTTGCCATCCATAATTCAGCATAGCCGGTGATACGTGTAATGAACTATGAACCGCGGTATTATACGCATGGCGAAACTCGTGGACATGTTCGTCCCATAAACGGTGATCTAATTCAACGAACGAGATAATCATAGTCTTTAAAACCCGGTTAACCCGTTCTACGGGATTTGCCTGAGCATGGTATGGTGGGATTCGGGAATGGTGAACGCCATACGCTGCAGCGACTTCTTCCATTAATTTATTGGTAAATTCAGTACCGTTGTCGGTCAACAATACTTCCGGACATCGGAATCGGTGTACGATTAATTTATCGAACTCTCGGATGATATTCGGTCCGTCAGCCTTCTTCAGAGGTACCAATTCGATCCATTTCGTGAACAAGTCCTGAAATACCAGCATGTATTTATTATTGGACTTGCTAAGCGGAAATTCCATGCAATCCGCAGCAACTACCGTCCACGGTGTCGTTACTACTCGTCGTCTCATTAATCCTGCGGGTTGTTGTTGTGATACCTTCGATGTCTGACATACTTCACAATCACTGACGAATCTCCGAACGTCCTCGTTCAGGCCTGGCCAATAGTAGTCCACCGCTACTCGATCCACGGTTTTCTCTATGCCCATGTGACCTGCACGAGGCGGACAGTGATTTTCTTCGATTATGCCCTCGCGGGCGATTTTTGGTGGTACCAACTTCCAAGCATCCAAGTCTTCCATGACTTGGCCGATGAATTTATTCGGTTGATATTTATACAATCGGTCGTCTTCTACTCGCCAGTATTTCCATCGATCGGGTGATTCAAGCACTTCTCGCTTACGTCGGGTATACCAGTCGTCAATTAACTCCGCTGCCGGAATGTCGTCGTCTAACGCCAATTGGTCGTCAACCGCTACAATCGCGGTTATTATCTCGTCGGTTTCTTCATCCTCGTACATACGAGACAACGCATCGGGTACAACATTCAGTGAACCTTTCCGATATTCAATCGGAAACTGATACTCGGCTAGTCGCATTGCCCAGCGACTTAAACGGGGCGTTTTGCTTTTCAAATCACGGAGCCATCTCAGACTACTGTGGTCAGTTATCACTTTGAAATGATACCCTTCCAAGTATCGTCGAAAGTGTTCACATGCCCATAAGACGGCGAGACATTCACGTTCAGTCGCGGAATAGTTTCGTTCAGCTCTATTCATTACGCGACTCGCGTATGCGACGACTCGTTCTTCGTCTTCGTGCTGTTGGGTCAATACTGCACCCAATCCAGTTGCACTCGCATCAGTCTGTAACACGAACGTTTTTGAATAATCCGGGCATGATAAAACGGGCGCAGTTGCTAAAGCAACCTTCAATGATTCGAACGCGGACTCTTGTTCCGGACCCCAGTTCCAGCGAACTTTCTTGCTCGTTAATCGTGTTAATGGTTCCGCGATCGTTGCGAAGTTCGGGATAAATCGGCGGTACCACGAAGCCATACCAATAAAACGACGTAGTTTTTTCATGTTAACCGGTCTCGGAAATTCCACCATCGGTTTTATTCGATCAGGGTCCACCAAAAGACCTTTTTCGTTAACTCGATATCCCAAATAACATACTTCATTCGTACAGAATTCGCATTTATCAACATTAATCTTTAAATTAGCCTTTTTCAGTGCGTCGAAGACCTCATTAAGAACTTCAAGATGTTCTTGGAACGTTTCAGTGACAATAATCAGGTCGTCAAGGTAACCGAATACCCGTAGACCACGTCTCTGGCCTAACATGGTGTCAATCAGTCGTTGAAAGTGCGGTGGTGCACCTGCCAATCCAAATGGCATACCGACATACTGGAACATACCTCTTCCGGGTACACAAAACGCGGTATATTCCCGGCTATCGGGATCGAGTTTTACTTGGTGGTATGCATGTTTTAAATCGATCTTCGAAATGAATTTGGCACCACTCAATTGGTCCAAAATCCAGGTCATTAGTGGTAAGGGGTATGCACACGGTTTCGAGATTTCGTTCAGACGTCGGAAATCCAAACACATGCGATACTCGCCGGTCGGTTTACGTACCATAATGATAGGATTACACCATCCACTGGTAGACGGTTCAATTATTCCAGCCGCGAGTA
Organism: Microplitis manilae; assembly: GCA_030273425.1. NCBI lineage: Eukaryota > Metazoa > Arthropoda > Insecta > Hymenoptera > Braconidae > Microplitis > Microplitis manilae. The sequence continues at coordinate 4,576,361 of CP092726.1, forward strand.
ATTCATCGACTTGTCGGCACATTTCTTGTTCGATGATCGGTGAAGTCGGATAATTCCGTTGTCGGATTGGTTCATGGCCTTGTACGTCGATTCTATGGGTCATGAGCGTCGTAAAAGTCGTTTCACCGGTATATCGGATATCCGGTAATCGTCGGGTTAATAATTCGTCGAGGGCGGCTTTCTGATCGGGAGATATTTCCATTATAGCGGCGATTTCGGAGTTCTGAAGCCAACTTTTGGCTTGCCAGTCGAATATGTCGGAATCTCGGGTCAACCACCATTTACCGGTCGCTCCATCAAACCCAATACCAAATGTTTTGATGGCATCCATGCCCAAGATCATGTCGTATGATAAGGTCGGGACTACACGGATTTCCAGTGGCATCACTTCGTTGTTAATACCCACTGGTAGCGTTAAAATCGACTGAACGGTCATGAGTGACCCATCGGCCACTGCAGCGGTTCCTATCGGTGTTGGGCGAACTCGTGTACCCAATTCACGTACCCACTCGTACTCATGTATCTCTCGAATACACGTTATGGTCGCACCGGTGTCTAATAGGGCCTTTATCGTAACGTTTCCAATCGTAACCGGTATGTACGGTCGTTTGTCGATGTCTTTAGTCTGCACGGGGCAAACTTCTTCAGCTACTTCGCGTAGCATTCGTTGTTTATCGTCAGGCGTTGTACTGCGTTTGTTTCGTTTGATTCGGTGGTTTGAATTCGAAGTCGTTGCTGGTCGTTTTATCGGTGCCCTAGCGTCTTTTACTTGTTTACTCAATGCGTATGGTTCGATGTCGATAGCGAATATGTCGGGTAACGGAACGGTTTCGTGTTGCACTCCTTGTACAACAGACATCGAGGTCCGTTCCTCGCCGGTGATCAGCGCTGGACCCCTTACTGCTGACCCCCCTGGGCGTTTCCCGACTGAGCTCGTTGCCATTGGGCACAACTAAGGCAGCCAGGTGTAACTGCATCCTCGGTTCCACAGCTGCGACAGTAATTATCCCGTAACGGGATCGGACAAGTAGCTTGTCCGTGACCTTCCCGTTTACAGTTGAAACATTTACCTCGTCGTTCAAGGGCAATGGTAAACGGTCGCGGTGTGTTAAATCGACGCAATACCGGTGGCTGGTTTCCCGATCTCGGTAGGTCGTTGTAGGCTCGTTCCCGGCGATCTTGGTTCGGTCGGTCGTGATTCGGGTTTCGGAGTGGTGATGTCGATGAACGGCTGTTCGGGTTGTTCAGTGCTGACCCACTACGTGGGCTATGTTGCGTAAGAGCGGCGATATGCGACTTCGAGGTCTTTTTCTGGGTTGTACTGTCGTATCGTTCCGGATGATACGCAAACTCGGGTACCACACTTTCGTTTGGTGGCGCTGGTACTCTCGGCTGACGTCGGTTTCGGGGACTGTCGAACTCCCCCACTAATTCATATAAGTGATCAAATGACATAAAATCACTTCGCCGGATCACGGAGTGATAATCAGATCTTAATCCGTTGAATGCGAAGTCCAACTGGAATTTAAGTGGCATTGGCTCTGACACACGAGCCCACATCGCTAATACCGCATCAAGGTAGTCCAAACCGGACTCCAATGGACCCTGGGTGCGGTTGACGGCTTCACCCAATATCCTACATTCAACAGCAGGTTCACCAAACCGTTTTCGGAGTTCATGGCAGAACTGGTCGTAGCTGCCAATTCGATATTTCTTGTGTGACCACCAAGTTTTGGCCACACCGGAAAACAGTATCGGTACACACGCAAGCACGTCGGCATCACTCAGGCCACAGGTGTCTCGGCATTCTTCAAGCCGACTCAGGAACGTTTCCACTCGGTCTGATGCCAGCCCCGAGAACTTAATGTTCCATTTAGCCACCCGTTCGTACATTCCAGGTTGGTAATGTACCTCTCCCACGCGTAATGTTGTCGTCTGTTGATGACGATCTGGTTCTGGGCGATTTATCGGAGATTCCACCGGATGATACTCCGGTATTGGTCGAGGTTGGAACGCCACGTGTGTCGAATTTGCCGCTGGTGGCGCGTTTATTTGTGGAATCTGGCGTGGCGGGCTTACTATCGGTTGATTCAGAGGGCCTGCCGGTAGCCCCGTGGCCATTACAGGTCCCGTCGTAACCGTACGAGGCGGTAACCGGTCCGTATGAGCTGTATTGATCATTAATAACCCAGCAGGTGTATTTGTGACGGTCGTAATAGGTGTAGTGGTCACCTGGATAGTCGTTACCACCGCTGTTCGGTCCAGCCCACGAACACTGCGTTCATATGCATCCAATACCTCGCGGTCGGGCAATGGCTGGTCTGCCGTGGTCCATGGCGTGTCGGGATGTCGTTTCATCCGGAGAGCACGGTACAGTCGGTCACGGCGAACTTCGTCTGTGCCTAGTGCACATGCATTTAAAGTCAGCAAGAACTCACGGACCTGCATCGACGACAAATCGTTGATCCAGTCGTATCCTGACTCGGATAACGCCGAACTTGGCGAGAGACCTTCCTGCTCCCGCAGGGCAGCCGCCGCTGCGTCCTCCTGACGTCGAATGTCCTCGATTTGTCTGGCCATCTCGCGCTGAACCACCTCTAACCGGATTCGCTCGGCTGAGAGGCTGGCATGTTCAGCAATCATCGCCTCAAACGCCGTTTGGGTCGTCTCGTTGTTTCCATCCACTCTCCCCTGGTTCCCAGGGGGAGTCGGTAGGTGCGGACCGTATTGGATTAACACGTGAGGTGTGATGGGTAGAGTTGGCATCGTTCTGGCCCCCTCTGTAGTTGTCGTTGGGGTGACTTGCCCTCCTTGCGTCTCCTCGTTGTCACCCATGATCTCAATTCGTGCTAGTATTCACGCAAGTAATACGACTTTCGGTATCGCGGTCGAATGAGACGTCGAAATCGGGATTCAGCGTCAACCGGATGCCAATTTGGGGTCGACGGCAATCGATGTCGCCCGTATTAACCCGAACGAGATCTGAAATAAGTAAAGTCGCGGTCGAGTACTAACGTCAGGTAACTTGACGTTAAAGTGCGGTCAATTTCGGTTTAGTGGATTCGTGCCTTGTTATCCTTCGAGCCCCACGTTGGGCGCCAAATATATGACCGGTTATTTAGCTCGACTGGAATCCGTCAGTCAAACTATCCCCGCGCAACCTCTGTGGCTTACCTGGTTCGGCTTCTGCAGTTGTTGGGCGCCAGGTGATGCATCAATCACCGAATTCGATGCTCGGAAGAAGTCGGCTCAGGGTGGCGGATCGGGAATAGGGGAGGCACTTATACTTAACGTCAAATAATTGTCAGACTTACAGAATTAACGAATCGTATATTAAACCCAAAAAAAACAAGTATGTTATTCAATGTCACAAGATTAGTCGGTTACAATTTGTTATAAATTACCGTGAACGGCTTGACTCGATATAATTTTGATAACAACCAAATCGGTACTCCGGATAATACCCGGTATGGCGACTTAACGGCAATGTGATGTCAAGTTACAGGTACAGTCGACCGTCGGTAACTCGATTAAGCCGATAATGTTTCAATTAACATCCAACTGTTAGTTTAACTAACTAAACTAATAATAATTATAATACTAATGTAATACTAATAATACCGGGATTCGGCAAATACAAGAATAGAAACGCCGATAACGAGACTCGAAATGCGGTAACAATAATCAAATAAAGTGTCTAAATATAATGAACGATATCAACTTCCAAAGTAACTCTCAATTACTAATGTTGTCCGTACGTGCAAATACGGTACCAAAACGATGTTAATTGCAAGTTACAAAACTAAAAAACAAAACAAAAAAAAACAACTGTACCAGCGGAATAACTCGAGTTGTCAGCCCGCACCAATTGGATTAAACAATATTTGAATTTAGTATTTGACACAAAAACCAAATAATAGAACAAGTTAACTTGGCGACAAATCGAGTTATTCCTCGAAACAAATATCTAGACTCGCTCACCGGTCGATGGTCTCGTCGTTCCCAATACTCTCCGGCTCCACGTGGTCAAATCTGATAATGGCTAGCCGGTTACGGCGTCTCGCGATCCCACAGGTACGGGACGATGTCAGTACTACGCCGATTACGGCTAAATCCAACAGGAATCTCGGTCGGTTGTTCTCAACAATATCGAAACTACGTCAATTGAATTTTATTTACCAATAATCGGTTTAATTATACTCGATTGCACAAAATGCCAGAAATCACGACACAATCACAGCGAGGTACGATCCAGAATGGCGTCGGTTGTTGTTCATTCCACCTCCAGCCATCAGTTCAGGGCTTCCCCACTTGGCGGCGTGTCGATAGCATCTCAAGCCAAGCTGATCACGTCTAGGGACTGCATGAGACGGTCGGTCTAGTGACTTCTCGGGTACCCGCCGTCCATACGATTTAAATTATCAACACTCTATCCAAACCACCAGGTTCTGTATAATCCGTTGTTCAAGCTGTTCGTGCCCAGCAACTAATATGTTCGACGGTCTCAACATCCTGTAGGTGAAATCACTAGCTGATGTCAAGTTCGGACATTTCCGCTAGCGGTAATATTTCCCAAAGTCGTCTCCGGCTGGGTCTGTTGTCATGGCGTGGTCATGTCCTCTTGGGCTCTGGTGACCAGCAAACGAGTACCTATCTTATAGCTAACAGTACCAACTTAACGTAACTTACTTACTAATTAATTAAGACTATTATGACTAAGCCTACTTTTCCGAGTCTCGGATCCTTCTCGTACCACGCTGCCAACTGAACAAAGGGATTATTTAGATGACGCGGGAAAGTATTTAAACAGTCACGATCGGCCAAGACAAAATACGGCAGCTGTCAAAATAACATAACCTTATTTTATTTAAATTAAGGTGAGCATTAAATTAATATACGCATTAAACACATTAAGTGACCACGTGTCGGCGTCGAATTATTTATTGAAATCTACAATGTCACAACATATATAAGCCTAGATAGAATTATCCGTAGATATATTGAGGATCCTCGCAATAGTAATACAGGCTTTGTGCTTTCACTTGTATTGAGAGTTACATCCGATTCAAATTGACATGAACCTATTTACAATAAAGCCTGACGATGTAGATATTTGATACGTGTTCAAGTGTTCACCATTCATGTCTATATCTCCACATCAACTCAACTTGCTACGTAACATACCTACATATATTTATATAGCTATAGCTATCAATGCGGGCAGATACTACTGACATAGTTTGAGATGACATCTGACCAAATATTTGGACTATCCTCACTCATCATATATTTGTCTTACCCTTAAATTCTTATACATTTTATCAGACCCCAATAGCTGTATGCGTTTTTGATATTATAGAAAATCTAACGTAAACTTAACGCTATTTTTCTTTGTGTTTCAGGTAAGAAAATCAACATTTGATGTCACTGGATGTAAGAAAAATAATATACCTGAGCATCTTACGGGTTAGATTTTAAAAATTAATGCTGGAGAGACTGTGAGTATGAAAGTCATGGATATTTTAAACCCCACCCAAGTTGATAATTATTCATGGACGCCTGCGGCCCAGAGGGATTATGTAGATAGATAGGATGAAAATTTAAGAGAAAATAAACGTGCCAGCTATATATTTTTACTATCACGTATCGTCTAGTAGATATATTGAAAAAGTAAAAAACAAGCTACTCTAAACGAGTTTAAGATTTTTCTTTTATCACTTCATTATAAGATTCGGATGCTAGGGTCTGGTTTAAGTGAAACCTATCTCGGATCCGTGATATTAATTTATAAATACTAGAGACTAGTTTTGAGTTTAAAGTATGGTATTAAAAACGTTTTTAAAGTTTATCTAAATGAGGTACTCAGCTTAAGTGGATGATATATTTTAAATAACTTGTATATATATTTATAACCTGCCAGGCATCTTGATGTGTCACTAACTAAATACGTTCTTCTGCTTAAAATAGTTTTATTATCTCACAATTGCGTAATATATCTTTTAATTATCCTCGTGCATTAATTAAAGTAACCCACGCTTTTGTAATTAAAGTATAAATTTACCGGGGTAGTGAATAAATAAATTGGAGCTCTTCATAAAAATCATTCGAGAAAATAACTTGTCCTAATTAACCAATGACTAATGATTAATCGCTAATGACTAATGACTGTTAACCACGTATCATTTATTAACCTATTTTTCGACTTTAATAACTGAACAACTAAGCAAGTTGATGAGAGTGCAGTTTCAGTCCATGCTGTAGTATATATAATATACATATATATAAGCAGAGAGTAAGTGTAAGTTTGTAAGACGGAGTGTACATGGAGAGCAATAAAATAGCAAGCGGGCAAGTGCGAGTAAGCTGATGGCAATAGATGTGATCGTGACGTGAGGAGGCTCGTTGTTAGTTGGAATGAAGAGGGAAAATCGGCTGTTAGGAATGAGGAGGGCGAAATTCGCCAACGGCATGCCGGTTGAGTACCAGAGAATAAGAATGAAAGGAAGTTTAATGTATTATAACTGTGTGGTGGTAAAGTAGTGTAGTAGTAAGTACATGTAGGTATGTATGGATGTAAGTAGTAGTGGTGTAAAGAGGCAAAGAAAAAGAAAAGGCTCGTGGGACTCGTACTGCGGAAGAGCCATGGCCACTTGGAGGGTAGAGAAGGGACCCTCGGTCTTTTCGCGTAAAATTTACTGCGTTAAACGGCCGCCTACGCCCCAAGGAAATATACATATATAAATTTTTCTATATACGTGTGTCTGGGAGCTTTACCTACCTTATAAAGCCTCACTGTACGTAGGTACTTGATCTCAGCACACTGCTCCATCTTAACGACTTCCACTTAGTCTGCTTCCATTTGCGAAAAGAATTGTAAACCGGTAGCGCACGGGCATTAAATCTCATTTCATCCCCCGATCTTTACTCTGCAGCTACTTCTTCTGATTTAAACTTTTTAAATGTTGTACGGGCTATATATATACATATATATAGGTGTATGCTTTTTTCCTGTAAATTTGACATTAGAGAGGGCGTGGATTAAATTAAAAGTGATCCGAAACCGAAAGCTGCCGGGGGTGAATGAATCAACATTTTACGACCAAGTGATATATAATATATACAGATATACTGCATTTTATTTAAGGAAAGTGCTTTTTATTTTCTTTTTCTTTTTATTTTTTTTTTTTTTTTCGCTTGTGCTCGGTGTATATACGAATGTCGAATTACCTTTTGGATCGTCTCACGAGAATACAGCTAGTGTACATGAACGACCAGCGACATCATGAAAAATATGTGGTATTCAAGCACATGGGAAGACATTCCTCGCAAAAGCTATCTCGACACTTTGCGTTCCTGTAGGTAGCCTCACAACCGCAGGGGAAATGACTTTGTGTCATTTCGTCTATCACTATATAGATATACATGTACATATATATCTGTACTGCTGAAAATGTTCTAGAATTTATACTGAAGACTGCTGCAACTCAGATAAATTTTATTCTGCTCGTCCTCTTTTACGACTCTCTTCTGCTTTATAACTATTTCAAAAAAAATAATAAATTACGCCAATCATATATTTTTTAGAAATTCACACAATCTAGATTAATCATAATATTTAAGAGTTGACGCATATTAAACCGTCGGAGGTTAAATATTTTTTTTATTTAATACGCACATAAAGACAAAACTTTTAAGAAGACGAATAAAAGTTCTAAAAAAAAAAAAAAGTATAATCGTGGAATTTGGATAAAGATAATAACTTGTTTTAAAGGAATGACTGTAAGGCGCCGACTTAAATACAAGAATGCCATTCGCCTTGTCTAGTCTGTCTGACTATAATGGCATCACACAAGACACAAGATAAGCCTAGATATGTTACACCACCATCGCCATCAAAGACTACTCATTTAAAAAGCCTCCAGTGACTTGTGACGATACGTTTCTACAACTCCTTACTTATATTATTAAAAAAAATATATAAAAAAGCCGTTGACCACATTTATATCCAACAGCAACATTCCAGGGATATGAAATTCCACTTACTCTCCACATATGTATACGTCAGCCGATAAAGAGAACCCGTGGAGCGTAAGAATGAATATCAAAACCAAAACCGAAAAAAGTAAAAAATAAATCAGCGATTCGTAGTATCGATACTAGTGTAACTGGGCTCTCTCAAGCTGCGGTTGCAAATCATCCGGGAACTTTACCGCGAGTATAACGGATGGATTCCGGCCGGAAGGTTCAGGTAATTCCGATCCGATTACCGATGCTTCGTTATATATTCCCTATCTTTCTCTCTGTCTCTTTCTTCGTTTCGGCCAGTGCTGCAGCAGTAGACTACAGTGCTTCAGCGCTACATGGAGAACTAACACAGCGTTCATCCCCGTAGAGGTCAATATTGCAGTTAATCTATGTTACGATTGTATCTGTTCATTGGGTTACGAAGTACCGTGGCACGAGCCCTTGGACATTAATTGCCGTTGTTACTGGCAGCTACGATCGGAGATACCTGATAGTTTCACTGATGCATTTGCTGTGCGCTGTTTGTTCCAGGGTATATAAGCCGCAAGAGTATTACGATACAGTATTTAGTATGTACTCTCTGGTCTCTGGACTCTGGACTCTGGTCTCTGGCTTTTCCCTCCCCCTGGTAAGGCTCCATACTCAGAATATAACATTCTTTTTACATTTAGCTCAATGCCCGGTGCCTTTTCCTTATGACCGGTCCATTCCGAAGCAATCAGACACCAGATAAGACAATTATAACTGGATAATGTTAAATAATGGTTCATTGTAACCGACGCAATATCCAATGACTCAATGATTTTAAAATGATAACCATCAGCATAATCATCATTATAATTTGTATATTTAATTAATAATATAAGAGTTTAATTTGTTTTAATATCGCAAGAGTATCGTATTAATTACCTCTTACTCGACGTTTTCGTGAATAATCACAGCGGCGTCGAAACAGTACCGTACTTTCATCCTCATCCTCAGCCTCAGCCTCATTCTCGTCCTCATCTACACTACAATATATATACTGGCAAAACTCCAACTCAAGCCACGGAAACTCGAAACTCGTAACTCTCGTTGGCGAATGAAACGTTACGCCTTCAAGCAATGCTAGTAATTATTCCGTAGCATCGATTATTATTCCCAAGTAACGAGAACATATAATATTACACGACAATATATACCACATATGTATATGCATTTACCCGAAAACCTACATAATTTAATTAAGAATATGCGCTTTCGCTGTATGGATAAATCTTGTGCACGATAAACTATCAAAGTCCTTGAAATGGAAAAGGAAATGAATCTGGAGTTGATGAGCTAGAGTAAACTACTAATTCTCCCGGTAGTATTTAATGGTCCGTTCAGTGTGTCATGTTGTTGACCACTACCGGTCCTTTACACATATATATACATATATATATTGTTGGACTTCTCGGCTTTCATCCGCACCCATGCTTTATCTTCTCTCCGTTCCAGGTCTTTAACATTTACCAATCTCCAAAATCCCTCTGCTTTAAAACATATATACATATATGTATTGGATATTCAAACTCCCATGTTTTTACAAGCGTTGTCTGAATGTGTTCTCTGTTCCGATTAATGAGAGGACGATAAAGTCCACATGGATTTAACTTGAATCTCAACTCAACTACGCTGACACAATTGTCGCCAGATAACTTTTGGTCGCTGTTCCTGTTCCTATTGTTGTTGTTGTTGTTGTTGTTGTTGTTGTTGTTGTTGTTGTTGATGTTGATTCCCTGATGCTGATGCTTCCTAAGCTCGTTGTTTATGATCCACTGAATACGTTAATCCTCCTAATGGATCTATTTACTTACAGAGCTTAGATATTTATTAAACAAGCTGAATAATAAATAACGACAGTAATTATATCCTTATATAGGATTAATTAAAGTAAATGAAGTTTATAAGACGTGATTGTTACATAAATCGGTAAATGCTAAAAACATTTGACCCAGAGGGACGTAAAGAGAAATGACGCGTGTACAATCGCAGAGACTTTCTCGACTGTTGAGTTGGAGCTAGTGACGTTAGATTGCTGTAGAAATTAAAGAAAGAGGGAAAGGAAATAAAAAAAAGGTTATGAAAAGGTCATGATTTGCCAGCGGGAACGTCGACAAAAGGTATATATAATTGCAAGATTACTCTACGATACCTCTACATCTACGGAATTTCTATAATTTAATTGAAATTCTTGCGCGCCTTTACTGAGAGCACAATAGAGTTTAATCCATGCTAGAGATAAGTTTTAACTTAGAGTAACAATGAGAATGTGAAGCCATGTTTTACGAGAATGCAATGATGAAATCTGTTTTAATATATACATAATATATATGTATATGTGTATTTTAGTTTTTAAAGATGAAGATAAAGTTTAAGTTGAATTAATATAAATTTAACTAACACTAATTAGCTGGATACTCATCCGTAACAACTCAGATAAAAACACTTAACGGTTTTATTGTTTAAATTTCGAGTCTCTTTGGGGAGACAAATTGTGTGCAGCCGTTACATTATAGTACTGAGTTGTCGCTCATCTGTTTCATTTCCAGGCGGTTATAACTATACTGACGTCTACTCGCGTAGACCGCGCTGTGAAATATATATACATATATGTATGTAGATAAAAAACTTGCTAATAAATATATAACAAAGCGATACAATTTCAGTAGCACATTTGTTCCTGCTCAGAATGTTTTTTTTTTTTTTAAAAAAGTTTAAAAAGTAGATAAAAAAGTAATGACGACAATCGCGCGTTAATATCACGTAAAATAATTAAGAGTGTTCTCTGAAAATAATCTCGGATAATATTTAACAAATATTACACACAGCAACTACCGGCAATCATTGGTTATTAAGTCTGAGTTTACTACTAATATACAACACGCGGGATCTAAAATAAAAAAGAGTTGGTATCGGGGACCGGCGGTCGCGGCAAAGGAATTATGCGTGGGCTATTATGTGGCATGGGTCTGTGATCATGGGGTAAAAATAATAATAAAAAAGAGGGCCAACGTGAGGTGCGCCGAGAAACACGGAAGACGTTATGGCCCCGACACATGCACGCCGATTGGATCTGACGCCACGCCTCTGCACGAACTAATAATTAGACACCTTTATGCACGATTCATGCTCCGCCTCTTTCTCTCTCGCACCCCTACAGTATTTTGGATCGCAAAGGCACCATGGACAAACCATCGCTTTCCCACCACCCGAAAATCTCTCTTCTGCTGCGGTTACCCTTCTTTACAATTTAAAACCGCGGCCACCAGTCCAATGTGCGTTAATTCAAAATCGTTACGCGTACGCCGCGTTTCTCTTGTATGTGTACTTACACTACATACTCTACCTTGCACACATATACAACTTGCACAAATTCCACGTGTTCACATGCATTTGCTTTGTTCCCTGACGCCTACAAAGCCTTTTAATTCGTTTGTGATACGCCGCCTCTGTCAGTTACAATGCCGCGTAGATTGTTCAATTACACATAACATACAATATCATTGATCCAGCATTAAACGCCCTCTATACGTATTTACTTTACCCAAATGTGTTTTATGTAATTACTCAACACACATAAACTCATGTGTCTATTGTTTTAATTTACTGTTTTAGTTTACTATTTTCCTATATTGTATCCTTTAATACAATATTCCGCGGCTGTGGTTATTCAATATATTACACGTCATATATGTATAGTGCATTACTTAATTTTATTCAATTATTTTCACTATTCAATTACCTGTAAACAATTTACCTCCAACAATAACACTATTAAACTATTTTCCAATTACTCTGGCTTTCAGAAAATAATTATCGGTTATTTTTTTCCCCCAATTACAAACAATCAAATTAGTTCGCGGAAAAAAAATTACGAAAAATCGTCACATGGCTGAACACGCGAACTAGAAACGACCGAAAATTCTAGTGATTTCTATTTGCTCTAGAGGAAAAATTATTTTCCGTCAGCAAAATTTTTCCTGGACTATTATTATTAATATTAATTATTATTATTATTAATTTATCTACTTCTTTAATTAATATTTAATTTTTCCATGTGATGACCGTTGAAAATTGTATAAAAAATAATTTTCCCGGCTTAAAAGCCCGAGCTGTCAATATTGACCCCATAGAACTCGGAGCACAATGAAATAACATTTAAAAAAAAAAAAAATATGAATAGAAATAAAAAACGGTATCTATTAATAAAGACATTGTTCTCTAAATGATAGCTATAGAAACGAGTTTCTTGTCGATAGGATGAGCATGGCGATCAACCAAACTATGAACCCTACTATACTAGGGAATCTTACTCGAGCGTGGTGTAGTTATAGCTCGTCACGCGTCTTGGACTAAGGAATTTCTCGGTCATTTCCTCGTCTTCCCGTGTGATGTTATGCTGGACGCGACACACTGCATCATCAGTCCTTTCTATCCTTTGTGTTACATGTGCCGCTTGTACAATCATTGCAATTCAATGATAGATTTTTTATTTTTTTTCATTACTGTTATTTTTATTATAACATACTCGGCTCAGCTGGCTTGTAACCTCGAGGAATCCCAGCCGAGCTCAGCTAAAAAATATTAAATTCCATAATCATTAAATATAAGTATAAATTTATAAATCATGTAATAACATTTTTTATATAATTATAAATAAATAATTTATATTTATATATATATATATATATATATATATCTCTGATGATTATTATTTTTTTTCCGCGGTCGAGGCACATATTACATGTACATGTACATATTCTTGGATCCAGCTTGATCACATTGTCGGATTATTCTCGGTAAATGGATCTAGGGATAGGGATAGGGATAGAGAGGAAGGATTGGGGGGTCGCAATACGTGTGGAAATGTTCAAGGTGAGCGGGTCGAAGGGGAATACGCGGCTCATTGCCAATTAGGTGGCCATACGCCCGCAGGTATCCGCCATACCAGTAGAGATCCAGTAGAAAGTATAGAGTACAGAGTACAGAGAACTGAGAATACTTTGTAGTCATCAAGTTTACGGAGTACATAACCAAGTAAAGCACCTCTACCGAGGAAATGAGAATCCACGTCTCACGCGCGGCATTCCAGACAATATTATATACATACTTATTTAAACATATATACATATACATTTTTTTCAAGTTCTATATATACATCGGATAGGAGCAGTCGTACTATAGAGGCAATTGAGGGTAAAAGAGCAACAAGAACTTTAAGTAAAAAGGTCTTATGCACAAGAGTATTAGCGTAGTTCTATATATATATATATGTAAAAGTAGATATAAAAACATGTTATCGGTTGGCCACGTCTAGCGTCTAAACTAACCCGCCTCTTTGGCTCTTTCTGCAATATATATACAGACTAATGCCACACTCTGGGCACCTAATCGGCGTATGCAAATCACAGGGCGGCGAGCTTGACGCATTCGTATAATCAATGCCCCTCTTACGGTGCTGGTCGATGGAAAAACGACCGCGCCGACAGGAATTTCCTGACCACGCGAAATCTGCTTCTATTTTGTATCTCCCTGGGGTCTTTTGGTTTATTTTTGTTTTTTTTTTTTTGTATGTAAGTTTTTTGTTTCTTTTGGTTACTTTTTTACGGATGACCGTGTGCTGCGAATGGAAGAGAAATATCAACTATTAACTACACTCACTCGATACAAATTGACATTCTCGCCACAAAACGCGAGCACAGATCAATTCGATTTACTACCTGTAGTCTTCAATTATTACATTTTGATTACACGTAAGATGCTACGGTTTTTATTATTTTGTCCAACGAACTCGATTTATTTCGACGGAATATTTATATTTATTTGGATATTGACTTGTTTTGACTGACATTTAAAATTGGAAATATCATTCGTTAATGAGGAAAGTAAAATAGAGAATAAATTAGTAATTAAAAATGAATTGACGAGCGAGATTGGCGTGGTATCGAAAGAGAAATTAATTAAGTAACGTCGAGGTTCGTTGAAGGTTCGTGAGTGTTTGAAATGAGGTGCGCTAGTGCGGAAAGCGAGAAGAGAATGAGACAAAAAGGAAAATAAATAAAAGTTTTGTAAATAAAGAAAAACAAAAAACTAACTTGAGAATAAAAAAGTGCAAGAGTAAGAGTAAGAGTAAATAAAGACGATCTCTAAGACGTTGAGAAAAAGAGCCCGGCTATCAGGGTCATTAGTTACGGATGTCCTGTCCAAACCGGGACCACTCTCGTGTCTTGATAAACTTAAAATAAAGGTTTTGAATATATAAATTATAAAAATAACGTTAAATAAAAACGTAGTAATCACTGAGTGTCGGTAAGAGCTACAAATAATATCTCAACACTCGGTAATATAACGGTCACAAAATAAAATGATTATCCGAAGCTTTTAAAGTGCACTACAATGTTTCCAACTGATATGCCAAAATTTACACACATGCTTGTAATAATGTGACATGTATATGGATATTAATGTACGTATGAGTAAATGGATCCTCATATACCTTTTTTTTCTCACTAATGCATCTCAACGTCTGTTGACTCGTTATGTACCTACGTGTTTAACATATCGAAATATTATTCAAAATAATGGGCTCGTGATTTAAACTATAATTTAAGATCATAAAAGAAAAATAATCGTATTCAATTATTCATCGACGCATTATTATATGCCAAATTATATATTAGGTATATTAAATATATTACAATAATGCTTCTGAAGATAATTCAATATTTTATTTCCTTCGTACGTATACATATATACATATATTATAACTTATAACTATTATCTTGTTTATAATGTATACATATATATGTATATGCACATTATACTACTTAGACTCTGTACAGTGAATAGACGCTACAGCTTCTTCAAAAAGTTTGAATTTTTTGTAATTTATATATGGTGTTCAAATAAATTATATAATATATTTCAACAAATACAATAAATTAATTTATCAAATTTATATAGAAAAAATATATGTAAATTGTAGATACTGATCTCCATATTTTCAGAATAGTTATTATGTATCTTTAAATTTCAAATTTATAAAAATTTTGAATATTAAAGTTTGATACGTCGTTTGTTTGCAGAAAAATATATGAGGGAAATTGGGCGGGCTCAAAATTTGGAGGCTAAGTAAATTAAATTCGAGAATATTGTATATATTCAATATTATGTAGAGGTCTAAGTCAAAGTACACCTCGCAAAAATATATATAAAAGTATACAGAAAAAAAGAATTTCTTGACGCACGAAAAATTTTAAAATACGAAATTAAAAGGAAAATTTTCTTAGGACTAGAAATAAATTCTTGGCCCAAGAAAATTTTCGTTTTCAGTTTGTAATAAAAGAAATTTCTTAGGACAAGTAGAAATTTTTCTCGCCCAAAAATCCTTTTTTTCTGTATCGAAATTTTTGATGTTGTCCAGGTCAAAAAATAACTTAAAGTTGACTTTTGTGACTTAAATTCAAGTTAACTAAGCCAACACCAAGTAAAACTTGATTTTTTCGGACATAAATGAATACTAAGCAGGTCAGCTTAGCCAAGAGGAAGTCAAAAATTAATGAAAAACACATTTTATTTTGATTTGCTTCTGGTCAAATTGATCTATCTAGTATCCATTTATCAAAAAAGCCAATTTTGATATGATTTTGACTTCGTTGATCTAAATTTAAGTCAAAAATTTTAACTCCGTTATTTTTTTGACCTCGGTCTACTAAATTTTTGACTTTTTACTACTAATTTTAAAAAATGAGGAAAATTTTTGATGGAAAACTTTTTGTTAAAAAAAAATCAACATTTTTGAGGGTATCTATAAAAAATTTCTCTGAAGATCGAAATGTTTTTCGCGTAACGAAAATGAAAAAAATATATGAAATTTGACTTTAAAGGAGACCTAAGGGGTAGTTAGAGGTGGCCAGCATTTTTCAGCTGACGTGCGAAGCTTTTCAGAAATCGAGATCCAGTAGATTTTTTATTTTTCATTTCGTTTTATTATTTTCGCTCCGGGAAAAACGTTCCGAATTTCAGGTACATAAAAAAAATGAAAGAAAAAATGATTTTTAATAAAATTCAACATACGCGGAAATCAATGTGTAAAAATAGGAAGCAAAATCTATTTTTATTATAAGTTAAAATAAAAATGTATGGTCTAATATTATAATTTTAAATGGGTTGAAAAATATCGTTAAATTGAGTGTAAATAAAAAAGTTGAAGAAAATATCGTGTGACATAAAGAGATAGGAAAAATCTTTACCCGATGTAATAATAAGATTAAAGCAGATCAACGGTGACATTCTTTGAGAATAAATAAATAAAGTAAATCTGAAGCGATAAAGAAGAGATAAAAAAAATGAAGAAAGAAATATTGTGCTTTTAAATTCAAATGATACGTCAGCGTACATTATCTTCATAGAAGAACCACTTTGGAGACAAATAGATAAGAAGACGATGATTGCGTCAGTTGTTTACAGTAAAATGTATATAAAATGATAAGTTTGTTTTAAAATAAGTAAACAGAACATTTATTATTTATAGCGAGAATCGATATTGGTATTGATAAATTTTTTCCTTTTAATATCGAGTAATATACAGCCTACATGAAAATAATAATTGACGGTTTTAATTGATAGCAAATCTATTTAATAAATATTTATTCAAAAAAAATTAAATATAAAATATTAAATTACTCAGTTGAATTCTGTAAATATTCTCATATAACTCGATGTTAAAAATTATTTTACTAAATATATCAATACTCGTAATTGTAAAAAGCTGAGTTTATTTGATCATATGTCAAACATATTCAATAATTAAAAAAACTTTTCAATGAAATATAAATACTTTTTTTTTATATCATATAAATATATATTTTTTTAGTACAATAGAATTTCGTTAATTAAAAAATTGAACTGCAGTCAATTTCAAAAAAAAATATACAGTTTCAAAAGTGATACCTACGTTATTTAATATCTAAAAAAAGAACGATATCATATTTAAATTTACCATGAAAAAAAATGGGTATTGAGGTTTTATTAAAAAAAGTATTATTTTACACTGACAGATTAATTAATCGAATGAATTTACAAAAATTTGGTTTAAAAAAAACGATTTTAATAATTTTCGATTTAAAAAATCGGTTGATTTAAAAAGAGCTTTAAATGAAAAAAAATTAAGTGAGACGTTTACTGCAACCAGAGTAAAAAAAGTATGAATTTTTTTTAAACCTCATCGTGTTTTGAATCTGCGGTAAAAGGAAAAAAAAGCCAAGTAGGGTGTTCAAAAGACTTGCTATCAGTGAAGCGTTTAACCCTCTTTAGTAAAGAAGTAGAAGGAACACACGAGTACAGAGGGACTGGTCTGGTGTTGGGTGCAGGTCATCACAGACTTGTATATATATATATATATATATAAGTCTGAGCAGATAGTAATAGCAATAGTGGTCGGATAGTAGTATGGGCGCGTGCGATCACCCTCATCCTTGCCCAGGGTAATATTTTACACTAGAGCTCTGTTGCAGGCAGACTAGGCAGGGCGAAGTCTGCTCACAGCTACCCGAGTGAGAGCAAAAGCTTAAGAGTGTTCCGACTAACGTTCCCTCTGTCTCTGTACTCTCTATATAGTACATACATAACAAGCAAAAGAGGAACAAGTTGAAGTACAAGTATAAGTATAGCATATTAAAGGATAGAATAGGATGCGAATGAGCGCAAATAGACCGAGAGTAAGCGGCGAAAAGCCAGCAAAACCCCGCGGGAGTAAAGGTGCCAGAGGAAGAGAGTTTTATGTTTTAGAGTGTCGGTGAATACAAGTAAAAGAGTAAAATAGTGCATGGGGGATGGTTAAGAGAAAGATAATAAGAGAGTAATATATAGTACTGGTGCACTAGTACTATGGTAGCAGTTATAGTAGTAGTCGGAGTAGTAGTAGTAGAGTACAGTAGTATGAAGACGAGTATGTGCAGCTTTACTTGCTGTTATCTCGTTTGTTTCCTCGATGAAATATCGACTAGTTGTGAAACTACTCAACTCCACTACACATGTATAGATATATATGTATATATATTTTTTTACTGGCATTCGACCACTACTTGACTTGTTATTTCTTTGTGCTTTTATCACTGAGTCAACTTGAATCATATCACTTGGTATTGACACTTGAATGAAACGTTCAAAAATTCCCAGGTTTATTTTTTATCGAAAAGTTAAACGGTTAAAAAAAATTCACGTATATACATTGAAGTATAAATAAAATGAGCAACAATAGTTTTGTTTAGTTTTTTAGAAATGCCTTCTTCTGTGCCTTGACGTATCTACAATATTGTGGGAATGTTTTTTTTATAGTTTGTTTCCAGTTGTTTTGTTAATATCAATAGCGAATGATATTTCGACAGGTCGGATCATTCTCAACCCGATAAACGATATGCCCACATATAACTCAAATCCTGTACGTGGAAACGTCATGATTCTACTTGTGTTCTTGGCTATGAATATGATATAAAAAATAGAGCAGAAATTTTTTAGAATAAAAATAGGTTAAAGTCCTTGATAAAATATTTATTATATTTTCTACACAATATATTTATAATAATAATAATAATAAAAAATATGAGTTAAATAATTTTTCATGCTGCGCTGTCATTCATTAAAAAGTCATAAGTAATTTTGCAATTAAGGGTTGAAAAATTGAAAATAAATTATCAGTTCAAAAATGAATTCTTATGAAATTTCATTAAATATTTTTAATTATAAATTACAACACGAGCATCTGAGGTGTGAACTCCAACCGGTTAATGAATTAATCATAAAACTTGACTATTATAATGAAAAAAAAAATGAAAACAATAAATAATAAACTCGGTTTAAACTCAGCTTTATTTTTCCCATATAGCGATAAAAAAAATTCACCCCAACAATCGCTTAACATTTCGCTTAGTAGATATTAATAAAGCCCATTATCATTAGTCATGTCTGCTGTTCTTGACTGGGTTATATATTTTTCCCGGCTAATTAGATTTATCAAAATATTAATGGCACAGCAAAAAGCAAACCACGGACAAATCACTTGACGAGTCATTAATTAAACCTAAAACTATATAACAAAAGTTTTATACATTTATCCATCTACATCTGCTGTATGTGTATACACAACAGAAGTAATAATGTATAACAAAATACGTGATGTACGTGATATGTTATTGTATTGGTTTGGCTTTGCTTCTCACACGAGTGACGAGTGAAATATTGTTCTGATCAACAATAGTCCCGCTGTGTCTTAACAGCAAAGAAATATATATATTTATACACACACGCACACTTACACACTTGAATATATTTATATAAATTTATATATATGTGGACCAATACATACAGTTATATATTATATAGTGTATAGATATAGTTTGTATATTCGTGTCTCAGCGAACATCAAGCTGACGACATCCCGCTGCTAAGAATATCCTTTCATGTTGGCCGCTGTGACAACGGGTGGTAACGTCTCGAATGTATACCAACTAAACCTGATTTCACATATATGTATATATATAAATATATCCAGTCTATTCGAAAAAATTTTCTACCCCTCGTCATGTTTCTCTTATTGCCATATTAGTCGCAATACAACGAAAAATATATATTATTGTTATTGCTATTATTAATATACAAGAAAAAAAAATATGTGTATATATATCAAGAGTTTTCCCATACGATAATTTATTATCATGACATTAAATAATTGTTTATATAGGAGATATGAGATTTAACATTTAAAATATTTATTTTATGTTTTTTGTTGCAGAACGTTATAATGTTTATGATACGGCGTATGAATGTGAGGGTAAAACATTGAGGATAGAATGCGGAGAGGGCGAATTGATACATCTGATAAGAGCTAACTATGGAAGGTTTTCGATAACAATATGCAATGAACACGGGAATACAGATTGGAGCGTCAACTGTATGTCTCAGAAATCATTCCGCGTTCTCTATAGCAAGTAAGTGGTTATCTTTAATCATATAAATATATATAGTCATATGAATACATTAGTGTATTTGTTGGAAATTTAATTTTAAATATTAAATTGTGAGAAATATTTGCGAGAGCGAATGTGAATGACAGTGTGTGAATATCAAGTTAAAATTTGAAGGAAAAAATATTAGACACGAGCTATTTCATATGATAGAGCAAACTGGCCAATTGCTTCATCATTGAAATCTGCATTAGCGTAGATTGCTGCATTGAGATACTTTTATAATGTCACTGACATTTTCTGTTGTCTCATATCCTGCATCTGCGCTAAGAAATTCGTAGTATGTTATTTCCTTCATATTTTTTTATTTTTTACAATTCAATTTATCGTACAGTAATCCTTGTCCTTTTTCCTTGATCCATTTTTCCTTGGATTTAATGTGTAGTCTACTCGGTGAATCGAACGTTGGGAAATTTCTTAGATAGTTAAGGTCGTACGATATATATATATTTTTTTTTAACATTAATAATTTTATAAATATTAACTGTTGAATCATTTTTTAATCTTAATACAAATTAAAGTTTTATTTACGTACTACCTTAAACTATTTATAGAAAAGAAAAGAAAAAATACGGTAGATTTTATAAATTATTTCGATATTTAAAATTAATTTTAAATGATGAAAAATTTTTTTGTTAATTGCAGTTAAATATTAAATTTATTATTTTAGTAATTATAAATATTGTTTAATTAAAAAATTATTATTTTTTCATCATTTAAAATGTGTACTGTCTTAACATTTTTTAAATCGTCCAAAAAATAACAACTTTACTATGGGGCTTAACATTTTGTCAATAAAAACTTGTATTTGTTAAATTTTTTAAATTGCTAATTCTGGTATTAGTGGCATTAAAATCTTTATTTAAAATTGCTTCGCTTGCTCTCCGTACCTTGGAAGTAAATAACAATTACAGTAATACTCAGGCTTGATATTGAAATAAATATTTCTAAATAAAAGAAAAATTTAAATTTAAATTAAAAAAAAAAAAAAAAAAAAAATGAGTAATAAATAAATAAAAAAATAACAGTGACCCAATTAGTATTATGGTAGAATGAAATGACGTTGGGTTAATTTGAAAAGTTGTAACTGCTTATTTTTCAATATATACTTAATTTCACAATCTCTATTCTCTTTGCACTCTTTAATTCATTTCCGTAATTTATTATTTTCTTTTTACCACTACCGTTTCTATAAGCTCCTACTGGATTTATTTATTTAATTATAACTGGATCTACAGATATAATTATCAGTGAGTTGGGATTAATAATAAATGTATATGATATGCCAGAGCCACTATTTTTTAAAATTATAATTTAAATAAAAATAAAAATGAAAAAAATTTTATTGCATAGATAGAGATTGTGTGTAAGGGTATAATATATAATTACGAATTTCGATTTATCGAGACGGCATCGGTTGGCCAGTCGACTGATACGTCGCGATATGTCGGGCAAACAAACGTGAATGTAAAGTAATTGACCGTGAGATGGAAACCGCTAACCCATCCATGTACAAACGAACATGACCGCGACCGTCCATATTCCCATCCAACAACAACTTGTATAATATCATGTACGAGTATTTGCATGTGTTAATTACGTGCCAACTTTATTACTATTATTGTTATTATTACTATTTAACAGTATCAGTGTGTATCATCATATAATATATATAAATATATACAATTAGGGATGTGTGAATAATTCGTGTCTATAAATTGTTCGTATCAAGTCGAATAATTCAAAGTATCCGTTCATTTTTTTTTAAATTCTCTGAATAATTTAAATATTTTAAATTTATATGAAATAGTTTGAACTTTTTGACTTTTTAAAAATTTAATTGAACAGCTTTAAAGTCGAAATTATTTGGTTTTATTTTTGAATCGGAAAATATTCGCACACCCAAAATATATATGTATATTATATATCACACATAAAAGTTATTTATAAAATTTAATAATAAGTATTTTATTAATCAATATCGTACTCACTGTCATGGGTTTTGTTTTTGAGATGAATTTAGTCTGATTTTTATTAATTAAAAATAAAAATAACTGAAATTTTTTAAAAATATTTTAAATTATTTCAGTAATAATTTAGCTACAATTAAAATTTTAAATGTTAAAAATATTAAATCGGCCTAATAACTAAAAAAAAAATAAATAAAACAGAAAATAAATTCATATATCGATATAAAAGATTTAAATGAGCGATAATCCATTAAAAAAATAGTAAAACAAATATGCGCGATGCATAAAAGAATGAAATAAAATATTTGTTAAATAATCTCACTGTGGATTTGATAAAAAAAAAAAAGAAAAAAAACAATTCAATTGTACAACAGAGATAACAATTGCATGACAATTACAAATGTTTTGAATATTTTAAAAATAAAAAATAGAGAGCGACGAGACAATCGATACTGCATCCAAGTTATGTTACGTCGGCACATCAATGCGCGTATAACAGGCATCCAATATCTATCTGTATATAATATGTCCAATATATACGCAGGTATATAGTTTAGAGAATATATACCTGCGGTGAAATATATAATAATAATAATAATATTATTATTATTATAGTATATAGTATGTAGTATATAGTATATAATATATACAGTAGATCCGATATGTATGGGACACATGACATGCCCGAGAGGCGCATTTAGTGGTTATAGGTTACTCAGACGCGACATTCCAGTGAATGTGCTTTTCCAATAATATGCCAACGGGTAGGTGTTAATTGCATGCGAACAAGCCTCACGCAGGCACGTCGGCAATGTGCTGCTACGGTAATAATTAGTCAGTTAATAATCTTGTTTTCCCTAAATATCTCGATTAATCCTTCAGCATCTTCAACAACACATAAAACATGTCTGCTCCCAATTCGTATTTGTCTCAATCTTGTATTTAATTATTTACCCCACGGAAAAAAAATATTAGTAAACTACTGAGATTCTCGTCAACAGCGCGCCTAGACCGAATCTCAGTAAATATTACTGAGTAGAACGTTAGAAATTAATAACAGATGCATTTTTTTGACAAGTGTCTTGTAGTTTTTTAAGATTTAAATAGTCAAGCAGTATATTTCAACGATTAACTGTTAATTATAGAAGTTTAAACATTAAAATCATAATTTTACTGATTGAAACGACATTAGTTATTGAACGTAACATAAATAATTAGAAGTTGAACTACAATTATTGTCAATCATTTTTTTCCGTGCCGCATCAGTACACTGTAAAAATTCAGGAGTGAATTCAAAGTGATTACGGATTTTATTTAAATCCGCATTCACTCCATATTTAATCCGCGTTCACTCCGAAAATTTTTACAGTGTGGGTATCAGTAAGATTTATAATTAACAAAATAAATAACAATAATAATAACGATAAAGAGCTTGGGTCGGATATGAATCTGTGGGTTTGAATAAATAAAACAGTGTAATATTATTAAATTTTTCGTTATTTTTCTCAAACAGTTATTGTGCTATTAAAATAACAGTCTAACCGCGAAATGGACATTACGTTGAATTGCTAGGTTATACTTTTAGCTCTATATGTATACATACTCGCGTAACATTAAAATTAAAATCCAATTTCCGGTCATGTCCGCTTGTCTGCGCATTTGCTGGCTGCCTTTAATCCAATTTCCCCGGGCTAAATCCTGATTATCGTGGTATGCTAATTACAAACGAAATCCGTTAATGAGTCCACTGTTCTAATTAACAGTGTCATTATAATACTTGGCTCTAGTCTACTCCAGCCTTCTGTGTTATATATTTATGTCTCGGTTAATTTTACGATAACGTCCGTCAATAAGATTTTTATTCCAGTAGCATAACTTATATATTATCGCGCCTTAACCAATACTTATATTTTAATTATTATTGGTATTATTATTATTCATTTTTGTACCTCGAGTTAACTATAATCACTTGTTTGAACGAGGCTCTCAGTATTTAAATTAAATGACAACTTTTTTTCATCGGAATTATTTTCACAAGATATTTGCTCATCGATTAACAATATTGTCACGTTATTAAAGTCCATCGGTTTGCTGGTTAATTGAGAATTTTTTTAAATTTATGCGGGAAAGAATTTTAATTAATTTTTTTTTTTCTCTTTTTTTAAAACTAATAATTTCATGTTACCGAGTAAATTTAAACACGAAATTACTTTTTGAATGTACACATTATGACATTGATTACATGTATAAATAATCAAGTGAAATTTTCATACTCTATGATATAGAGAAAAAGGGGTATGATAGGCCTGAGGACAAGCAACGCTGCGAAATTTTTGCATTAAATAAATTCAAAGAGACCAAATAAATCCGAGATAATTTTTCATACGAGAGAATATATTTAACTTTCTAGGGAAAATTGGGCCACCTAAATTTTTTAAGTCTATAATTTTTTTTAATAATTACTCGAACTCTTTACTGAAATAAATTTTTCCTGAAAAATTTTAAATTACGAAAAATGTCGAGGTAAAAAATTTTCGTGATTTTTCTCATTCTTTTTTTTTAATAATTTTCTTAGGGAAGAAGTTTTCCCCAAATATAGAAAATTATAAATATTGAAAAAAGAATTACTTGAAATTTTTTAGTCAGCCGATTTTGCCTCCCTTCTATTGAACGGTCAATAAAATACGTGTATGATACTGATTAAACGAGACTGACGCGTAAAAAGATATTGATAATATCGAGTGCCATAAATCTAGCGGTTAAAAATTTTCTTATATAAAATATTACAGAGGATTGAATCGGTGGGGTATTTATGTGCATATATATACAGGCATAAAGGAGATAAATAAAAGTATAAAAGACAATATGAAAAGTAAAGTATACTATAATATACCCGAACGATAAAATTTAATAATGCAATAAACCCGAGTATTCCTAAATGACAGTTTCTCGTGTTTCATCGTAGTTTTAAACGTTTTAGCTGTCGCATATATTTAGTACAATAATTCTCCATGCTCTATATAGAGAGTGATAAAAAATCGCAATGCATGAGCTGAATACCCTTCAGGCAATATGGTCATTTCAAAGACTCGGCTGATCTCTACTCGGGTTACCATACACCGGATGTTTATCGGTTTCCATGAAAACAACTGTACTCTCCTTTAAAACGCACCACCAACTATTTCTCCAGGATTATCTCTATACTGTGTCTCTACTGATGCTCTTTTACTCCCGTTCATCCTCTTTCTCGGTGATCTGCAATGAAGAACGCGGTAAATCTCGAGATCTAAACCCTGTATCTATATCTTTGATGTAACTTTTATTTTTGTTTATTATCATACTTTGTTACTCAACTTTCCTGATGGATACTCTCAGATTCGCTAAACCAGTTACTAACCACACACTCGTTAGTTTAAATCAACATTATCCTATTTCAACAGATATTATTTACTCGATTAAATTTATATTCCGAGATACATCAAATAATTAAATGCCTTTGCTCGTCCTGTTCATATTTAACCTACTAATTTTTTCATACTTTATCATTAATCATTATTTATTCTATTATGTGTTTTATGTTGCTACCAAAACTCAACTTTATGCTTCTGTAAATTAATATTTATTTTTAAGACTTGTTCTCATTAAAGTTAATTAAATAATTTTGTTCTGCTAATTCCTTGTTCTGCAACTCTGCTACTAATGGTAACTGTTGTGTTTAAAATTTAATTAATTTATTATTTTTTTACTTAATAAGACCTTGTTTTTTTTTTACAAACATTTAACCGCCTTTAATATTATTTTTTTTTAAACCGAAATAATTTTAATTCAATTTAAAATTCCGATGAACAAAAAAAATTTTGAAAGCTTAAATATCTTTTCTACCTAAAAATAATTGCTTATTTGTAATTAACACAACCTTTCAAAAATTTTAATCCATTAAAACGACGCGAGAAATCTACCGTTTAGTTTAAAAAAAAAAAATATATATATATATAGAATAGTCAGGATTAAAAATGGCGAAAAAGATAAATAGCGCAGGTGTCATTTTTTGTTTATTTTCACGTGACCCTCGCAGGTGTAACGGGCAACGTTCGTGCACGCTGGAAGTAAGCAGTGAATTTTTTCAAGAGGATCCTTGTCCCGGAACCGGAAAATACATCGAAGCACAATTTCATTGTATAGGTTTGTTTATTGTTTTGTTTTTTTTTTTTTCGTTACTCAAATAAATTTACAATTATTATTATTATTATTATTTAAAATAATTATTAAAGAACGCATCGAGCTCGTCTCATTAGAGAGTTGTAATTCTTTAAGTATTCTCCTAAAGTACTCGTCGGGTAAATCCGCTTTCATTAGTTGCGCGAATCGTTACTTCAGCAGTCAGATAGGTCAATAGGCATGAAGAGAAGTACTCTTAACTCTTCTGTCAGGTTAGCTTGCGGCTAAGAGAGAAATTTAATAGAATGTGAATGAGAAAAAGAGAGGAGAGCTGGGAGTAGCGAAAAAAGTAAATGAGAGAGTAGTATAGTATGTAGGCACGTAAGTACGTAAAATCCATGGCTCCGTCTAATGGATCGAATCGAGTACCTCTTACTTCTCTTTATTTTTTTTCTCTACATCTCTTTCTTGCTCTTTCATTGTCAACTCTGGCTAAATATATGGCAGAGAAGGATAGTTTTCTGTGGTAAAGTGGAGATCTGAGGGAGAGAATGAAAATAAAGTAAAACAATGTTGAAAAAGTAGCGAAAAGTATATGGAAAGAGCAAAGAGCCAGAGAGCTAGAGTATAGAGACAAATAAAAATCAATCGACACGATAAAAGCCACGATTCCCATTTTCCCTCAGAGCTTCCGAGAAAACTACGATAATGCCCTGAGGTTTTACGAGAGGCTGAACGTCGATACGTGGCTTGCCTTTTAAACTAGCTTGCAAGCACGCGAAAAATGATACCGCATTATTTCTATGATACCGCTATTATTTTATTTATACGTCTCTTCGAATCAGATTAATCCCAGTCTTTGTGATAAATATTATTATCCAATATATCTGTACAGCTAAGATCTCGATTAAGAAGAATAAAAGAGGTCTTAAAAATTATTCACAATGGAATTTACTTTAATTAAACCGAAACCCATGACAGTGTGTGCAATTTATTTTAAAATTGTACTGCGTTAGCTAATCAATTGAATATTTTATTCGCGATTGAATCGTTCAGGTGCAATGAAAAACAAAACTGCAGTATCACAGCTTCTACTTCGCATTTTGGTGACCCTTGTCCAAGTACACTAAAATATCTTGAAGCCCATTATCAGTGTCGATCTGGTAAGTATTATCATCTGTCACTTCACCACCGAGTGATACTAATTTTAACCATTTTATCACACAATTCAATTTTATTACAACTTACAAAAATTCTGAACCCTTCAGTGGTCACCTCATTTTTGAAATTTTTATAAAAAAAATTTTTTTCAATGCCGGTATTCTCAGTTCGTTGATAAAATCTTTTTACATACTGGCATAACATATTTTTAATATTTGTTATTTTTTTAGACTTCAACCTCCGAAATTATGAATAATTAAATTCAAATGTCATTAATGTTGATGTATTTTAATAATTCTTATATTTAAAAAAATTGTTTGACATTTTATTGAATAAATTAGGTCATGAAATGACTGAAGAATAAATTCATGTTATAAAAACAATTAAAATTTAATTGTATAAACTATAATAGAATTTTTACTGTGGGTGTGAACTGTCGTGTCACAAATTTCGAGGTCACTGAAGGGTTGAGAGCTTGAATATTACCTCTCAACTATTTTTTTTTTAAATTTTAATTATATAAATAAAAAATTCCAATAAATTTTTAATGTTTTTACAACGAAAAGCTGCATAAAAAATTATTAAATATATAAAAATATTTTTTTTTTTTTTCTGAAATATTAACCCAGGAATTTTATTAGAGTAAATTTTGTTATCAACCTAAATTTTTTTACTCGTAAAAAAAATTTACCAACTCATTAAATTTCCGTATATTTTTTCATGATGATAATAAAGAACGAAAACATAAAAATTTTAGCAAGACATAGAAGAATATAAACACGAAAAATATATTATCACTATTAACAATTTATTTAAAAAAGATACATCATCTTTACTACTATTATTACGGGCGTGTATAAAATGTATAAAATTTTCTGTATAATATAAAATAATGAAACGTCAGAAAAAAGTAAAACAGAGTCTGTTCCTTTTTATTTTTTATAACTCGATAGGATGCGAGCTCGCATGCCCGACTCGTTGGGGCGTAAAAAAGAATAAAGAAAAAATAAAATACGGATAAAAAAATTTAATGTAACACATTTGCAGCTGCAACGACAACAACGACATCAAGACCAAGTCCACCGTGGTTGATAACCACTCAGCCAAGTGTATGGACTACGGGCAGTCCCAGCGTGAGACCGCCATCCAGGACAACGAGTTTCCCAGCTCAACTGCCGGCAATAACCACCCTCGGTCCGTCCATAACAACCCCATCTAGGTCAGTATATATACATGTCCATGCCCATACCCATACCCATGTATATACTCTCAACTCCTATCATCATTCAATTTACTTCATCTTCAACTCTTTCTACCTCTCTTACTCCAGTCTACATACATATAAAATCTATTTCAAATTCAAATTTACAGTCCGGCAAGTACGTCTCGAGCAGTCGTTGTAGATGAAACAGAGGACATTGAACGCAATGATTCGAATCCACCTTCAAAGGATAATGTTAGTCCCTTGGCTCCCGTTGTTCCAGAAACAACTGAGTCATCAACAGAACATCATTTCGTATCATGGAAAACCAGCCGTCGACCTATTGGTAAAAATAAACTTTATTATTTTTTATTTATTTTTAAAGATTAAGAGATTTAGGCCATAAGCCAGAGCAAGGTGCTTCAACCAATTGGCAACATGACTCGGCTATTTTTTTCCAACTCATAATTAATTTTATGAAAAAAAATGAACCGGCGTTTGTTCTACTGATTGAATTCGTTTTGTAAATTTTAATTTAAATCAAACGTATTATTATTTATTATTTAAGTTTCGACGAGTATTCCGTACACCGAGCACAATTCAAACGGGAAATGGCACGAGTATAATCGACAAGTTTGTCCGCCAACGGCAGCACGACATCTCATCTGGAATGCGACACGAGCCGGTGACATTGCAGTACAAAGCTGTCCCGGTGGAGCTAACGGTTTAGCGAGGTGGAGATGCGTTGCTACTGAGGATTCGGCCACCTGGTACCGCGAGTCCCCAGATCTCAGCGAGTGTCGATCTCTGTGGCTCACTACCTTGGAGAGCCGCGTCATCGAGGGCGATACTATCTTGGGAATAAGCAGCGAGTTGGCTCTCGTAACCGACAACAGCAGAATTTTGTACGGTGGTGATATGATGATAACCACCAAAATAATTAAAAATATGGCGGAAAAAATGTCACAGAATATCAGAAATTATTTGGATCTAGCTCAGAGAGAAGTCAGCGTAACAGAGTTGCTACAAAGTGTCATCCGAACTGGAAGCAATTTGCTTGATAAAACACAAATGGCGTCTTGGAAAGACTTGAGTCACCAAGAACAAATGAGGGTCGCCACATCATTGCTAATCGGGCTCGAAGAAAACGCTTTTCTGCTTGCGGATACTCTCAATCATCAGAAAACTATCGTACAAGAAGGAAAAAATATATGTAAGTATTTTATTAATAATAAATTTTTCTACTCAATTCAATTCAACTGATTAAATTTATTTTTTTTGCCGCAGTAATGGAAGTACGTGTACTAGAAATCCGTAATATCGTCGCCGGATCCGAAATATTCCCACCGGAATCAGTACAAGAGAGATGGACGACATCAAACAATCGCGTTGAACTCACAAGACAATCGTTGTTGGAGAACAGCAGCGAAGATGGTATCGTTCGACTAGTTTTCATGGCATTCGACCGTCTCGAGGAGATACTCCAGCCGCAAATCGAAGAGTCATTCGTAAGTTTAAACGACGAAGCGAGACCACCGCGTAATATCAGCAACAGAATACTCAACAGCAAAGTTATCTCGGCATCTCTGGGAAAAGGTCGGCACATACAGCTATCCGAGCCCGTTCGTATATATTTTGAGCACCTTACCGTTGAAAACGTAACTAATCCCACTTGTGTATTCTGGGATTACATAATGAGGTAAATATCACCATCACTAATAGTTGTAATTATAATAAATATAAATAATATAAATACACATATGACATTATGAATATTTCGAATTATTATTACTCTTACTGTTTTCATTGTTATTATTATTATTAATATTGTTTTTATTTTAAAAATGAAACAATGTAACGATAAACGAGTCACGTTTTGCATACGTGGACTAGTTAATAAACTAAGCAATGATAAAATAACATGATAATTCTAGCGCGTGGTCAGAGGAAGGCTGCCGTACGACGAGGAGCAATGAGACCCACACTGTTTGCGAGTGTACTCACCTCACAAACTTTGCGGTCCTGATGGACGTCCACGCAGTTAAACTGGACATGGCCCATCAAGTCGCGCTGCAAATCATCACTTATATCGGGTGCATCATCTCTGTTGTCTGTCTCGTTCTCACTATCATGACATTTCAACTCTTTCGCGGACTCAAGGTATATAATGTCACGTCTACTTATAAACCAAAGACTTGCTTATGTTATTATTATAACTCATTACTATTATTATTATTATTATTATTATTATTGCCATTGTGTATACTTGACGTAATTCACCTTTCAAAAAGTTTCATAACAGCTTTTCAATGCATTTCAGTCGGACCGTACAACCATTCATAAGAATCTTTGTGTCTGTCTACTTATCGCAGAAGTATTATTTGTTTGCGGGATCGGACAAACCGACCAAAGAATCGTTTGCGGAGTTGTCGCTGGTCTTCTTCACTTCTTCTTTCTTTGTGCATTCGCCTGGATGTTCCTCGAAGGTAATTAGATTGATTTTTTTTTATATTTATTAAAACTTTATAAGAGATATTTAAATTCGCGAGTCTTAGATTTGCTGAAAAAAATTCTTTCGAGTTTATTCCTGTTGTTAGCGAGCCCGCAATCATATTTTTTTTAACCCGTGAGTGTTTAAATATAAAAACTACTAATTATTGATTCGTTCCGTAGGTTTTCAATTGTATGTTATGCTGATAGAAGTGTTTGAAGCTGAAAAATCACGCCTACGTTGGTACTATTTAATAGCATACGGCGGTCCGTTGCTAGTTGTTGCAATTTCTTGCATAATAGATCCACTAAGTTATGGCACTGATCGATACTGCTGGCTGAGGGCAGACAACTATTTCATCTTTAGCTTCGTGGGACCCGTCATACTTGTAATACTGGTAAGACAATTTACAGTTTTATGTTTTATGTATAATAATAGATAGTAAATAATATTAAATTAAATATAAACAAATGAAGTACAGTACGTATTAAGTACACACTTCTGTTAAGTCATACATTACGTGCAAATACTAAATTTAACGGCTATGAATAATGACAAGTATTGCATTGTTACACGTTATTACAATAAATTTTTAATTTCGTTTACTCACCAGGCAAACTTGGTCTTTCTGTCGATGGCGATATATATGATGTGTCGACACGCAAACACCACGGTATCTATGAAAAGCAAAGAACACTCACGGCTCGCGAGTGCTAGGTAAGCATTAATTATTAAATCTACTATCGCAGTAACACAATACGTTTGTTTTTGTTACAAGCATTTTTTTTTTATTTTATGATATTTACATTATTTTATATTATATTATAGTAATATTACAAATTAATTGTTTAATACCCAGTTATTTTAAACGTTTTATTTGACCAAGTGTTTATTTTTGCTTTTGGATTTTAAAATTTAAATATCCGTGTAAAAAAATTTCCGAAAGTTTCACATGAGGAAGTTTGAAATTTTTCGACCAATTTTTCGTTTTGAACTGGCTGGACTAATTTCAGTTTTTAATTTTTAAAAATTCAACATAAAGTTACAAATCGTTGGAAATTTTGAAATTTCTCATACAGAAAATTTTGATTTTCTGGAAATTTTAGGAACTTTTTTTTTACACTGACGGTGTAGGCTTCTGTAGGTTGAAAAAAAATTCAAAATTCATCTACTTTATTTATTTTTTGTTTTTTTTTCTTATTTTATTTTTTTTTTTGGTTTTGTTTTATTTTATAATAATTTTAGTTGGAATGTTGGCAAGTTTTATTTTACACAACACACGAGTAATTATTAATAACGTTTATGTCGCTCAATAAAATCATTAGCGTGTCCATTTAAAAAGCCCACATTTTTATCCCTACGAAAAATAAATAACAATTTTAGAAACTGTCACTATTAATTAAGTGAGTTAAATTGTTTCAGATTATATCTTTCAATTTCTAGTTTTTTTATAACTTTTTTATTTCGATACAAATTTATTTCTTTAAAAATAAAACAAAATTAAAAAAACATTATAGAAATAATAAATTAGATTTATTTAGATATTTATTTAAAAATAAACACTTATTTTAATAACAAATTGGTAATGGTTAATTAATATATATTAATACTCGATTCAAATTACTTGTTTTAATTGAATTTATATACACATTTTTTATTTTTTTTATCAATTTTAATTAATTGAAATTTGTTTAATAAATATTTGGTAAATAAAAAAGTATTGAATTGCTTCCTGATATTCGGCTCTCGTATTTTTATTAGCGGAATTATTTTAAAATAAATTTATTTATTTCCAAACTGATAAATGGTATCTACAAACATCCTTTTTAATCAGTACTTTTTAATTCATTAAATCATTAGTTAAATGAAAAAACGGGCGATTTGTAAATTGATATTTTAGCGCGAATTTAAAAATTTTTATTTTTCGTACCGTAATAATTTATCGATACATATATAATTAAACTCAAATTCAATTAGTTCAGTTGCTATGCAAAACTTAAATTTTTCGTGGGTGTGTCATACCCACGCGTTTACAGAAAAGGTCTTAAGTTTTTTCTAGAATACTTGAAATGTTTAAAGTTCTTTAAATTTTTCAATTGACTTTTACCCTTCAGATTCATATACTGCTGAAATGATAAAAAGCTTCAATCAAACAGCTAGAGATTTTAAAAAATTCATTCAATTTTTTTTAACAATAAAAAATGTTTACAAATTGCCTACAATTTGAATCACCAAAATATTTTTTTAAAAGTCGAGCCCAATTTCCAAGGAAGTAAGAAACTGAACAGTTAAGCCTGTAGTAATATGGATCGAATATTATTGTTGTTAGATATAAATTACAATTGATTTGATTAGTAATCGAATGGTGCCGGGATAATCATTTAACTTTTGCTCTCTTTTTTCATTCTTTTTATTTAAAAAAAAAAAAAAACAAACAAAACAAACAAAAAAAAATCTTCTACCCACTTCTGTCTACACTCTTCTACATTCCTCTGCATGGCGTGGTTGGTTGGTAGTGGAAAGGAAGAGAATGTTCTTCCCAACAAATTGCAAGCGCACTTGTAAGATATTTACCATTTTTATTATTATTATTATTAATTTATTATTATTATTATTATTATGATTACTGTTATTTTTTCTTTTATCCTTTCTGTCCAATTTTATTTCATTTTTATTATCAGACAATCTCATAATAAATACGACAAAATTTAATTGAAATCCATTGATTTTTATTTTTATTTATTTAAATCCGTAGTTCGTGTATGCAATGCTAATTTATTGCTATTTTCTCGTTTATAAAAATATACATAAATCGATAATTTAATTTTAAAATTATTATTGACTTTATAATAACTCCAATAAATATTTATAAATAAACATTCATTAAAGCTAACTGATTGATCAATACTGTTTACTCGAATAAACAATTATAATAAATATGTTTGTCAGTTTTTGTTAATTAACTTCGTTAAATAAAATAATAATACTCTGCTAATTAATTAAATTAACCTTTGCCATTTTAGTCAACAATCAACGGATATTTTCTCTTTTTTTTATTTAAACTGTTAAAGTAATTGAAGTCACACGATCAAATTTACTTTTATCTTCTATTTTGATTGATAATTAACCTACATTACAGTTAACTTTTCTTGTTAACTAAAATATTTTAACTCATTTTATTAAATTATTGTGCTTTTATCCTAAATGATTTTTTGGAGATAAAAATATCGTCTTTTTATAAAATACATCGTGAATATTTTTCTTTTTTTTTTACTTGAGCGTCTTGTTTCATAACCAGGCGAAAATATTTTTCATACCTTTGGAAAATTGCGGAAATTGATAATTAATGAATCAGCAATAAAGTCAATATGGTATTTTTAGTTTTCTATACAAGTGAAGCAAATTAATTCTGATAAATGATTCAGTTAAAGGTAAATATGGTCTTTTTTGCCCGGTTTCAATTCTAAATGAATTTCGAGGCAACGTAACCGAAAAAAAGCTCCATTTTTTATTTCTACTTGATTTGTTAACTAAAGTTTTTGTTATTCTTAAAATGTTATTCTAATTACTCGCCGAAAATATTATTATTTTGTCCGCAAGTATCTGAATTCAGGTCTAGTTTCATCAGAATACCGATAGTTTCCATAGAATTTCCATAGACTTTCTAGACACTTTCCAAAGAACGAATTTCGAGGCAACTTGTAACTGAAAAAAGCTCCATTTTTTATTTTAATTTTATTTGTTGACTAAATTTTAATGTTATTCTAATGATTGAAAAAATTTTTGTTCAATTCTGAATTTGAATAAAAAATAAATTTCTGCTGGATTTAAATTTCCATTTGTTAAAATTGTCTAGTTTAGTCAAAAGTACTCATCAAAGTAAAAATTTATGAAAAACTAAATTTTGAATTTTCAAAACAATGGATTTGAAACTAAATGCCCCGACTATTAATTTTTCTGAAGAATATTTTTAAAAAAGCTTACTATTCAAAACACTAAAAGCATTTTTGAATCTCAGTTCAAAAAAAATTAAAATATCGATAGTATATTTAATTAACATTTAATTTAAAATAAATATCTAATTACACTAACAACTGCATGCTGTAATTTTACACACTAATAAATAAATCGCACGCTAACATATTTTTTAAATTTAACAATAACAATTTTTAAAATTTTTTATTTAATTTACTTTTATTTTTTTATAACTAGATTAGTAATAAAGTTATTTTATTATCTGACAGTTCTACTGACTGCCACTACAAAATTCTAATTAATAATTGGAGCACGATAATTAGCATAAATTAATTATCAAATGACGAGATAAAATAAAAATAATATTTACGAATACGTAATACATATACGGCAATAGTATTTAATTACAAATATTAATTAACATTATAATCTCGTCATTTATTAAATAATGAACGTACAGATAATTATTTATCGTAACGTAGAATTTAAATGAATTAATAAAACAGTTGAATAAATAATGAATTTTCATTTTTACAAATTTAGGGCATGGCTACGAGGTGCCATCGTATTAGTATTCTTACTAGGATTAACATGGACCTTTGGACTGCTCTACTTAAATCAAGAATCCGTGATAATGGCGTACATATTCACTGTACTAAACAGTCTGCAAGGAATGTTTATATTTGTCTTTCATTGCATTCAAAATGAAAAGGTAAGGGAATTAACAGGAACTCTATCGCCTACATTAATATAATAATAATAATTAAATAAATAATTTTATATAAATAAATAAATTAAAATCGTTAATTGTTAAATTAATTAATAAGACAATCGTAACTTGCATCGATTTTAAATAACTCATCGATCATCATTCTATTGACTACTAGATATAAGTTTAATAAGAAAAAAAAAGTGAATAATAATTTTAAACTCAGTCTTATTTATAAAAATTGTCAAATAAAATACAAGCCAATTATTAATAATTATTACTTATTTAATACCTCAGATCCTTTGTAGTGTTTTTTTTTTCGGTGCACGCGTTTATTTGTAACGTTCACTTTTTTTTATTTAGGTTCCGTTTTAATTTCATGTTCATTTATCTTTCATTAATTTCAATAAATCATTTTCCTTTTTAATTAGTGATATTTCAAAGGCGTTTTTTAATTAAAATAATTGGAGAAGAAGTCAATTGTAACAAAAAAAATTTATGAATTCATGCTGATACTCGGAGCTGATTTAAACACTAGGTTATGAAAATTTAATACAGAGAAATTATTCTCGTCTGCAATGCTGTGATATCATAGCAAAGCTGGACCAAGTTGGCCACCTGACGGCAATTTAGATAAACACGCAAACAAATTGTGACCATAGTAAAATTTACAATAGTTGCAAGAAGGGCCAGTTTTCAAACCGGGTTTTAATTAATATTGCTAGTATGTCTATGTATTAATAATATACAAATATACCAGTAATAATAATTTAAACCCGGTTTGAAAAACTGGCCCTTCTTGCAACTATTGTAAATTTTACTATGGTCACAATTTGTTTGCGTGTTTATCTAAATTGCCGTCAGGTGGCTAACTTGGTCCAACTTCACCATGACACCGTAACATTTCGAACAAGAATAATTTTTCCATAAAAAAAAAAAAAAAAAAAAAGTATGACAATTTGAGCCATAGTTTTTCTTCTCAAATTATTAGAATTGTCATTATTCAACATAGAAATGAATAATTTTAGTTTTAATACATATTAAAAATAAATAATGACTTTTTTAAAATGGGTTATGTTCACTTATTACAGATAAAATTGTTCGTTTATATTGTTACAATTGGTTTTCTTTGTTCTGAGTATAAAATGTTATTTCTTATATAAATTCCCTGATTCACAGACATGCTTTTTGTTAATTAAAAACTAACGAATCAAAGGTTCATTAAAAAAATATCTAATTTCAAATAATTTAACTTTTGTTACAATTGACCTGCGCTTCAATTAATTTTTTGTAATGATATTCAGAACACTACGAAACAAAAAAAAAATATTCGTTTATTGAAATTAATGGCAAACTATTTTATTTTTATTTTATAAATAATGCTTTGTTTGAAATTATTTTACGAAATTTAAAAAACACCGCAGCTTTATTTTTTAACTGCACCTTAAACAATATTATTTTGTTGTCGCGCGTAAATAGGTACGTAAGGAGTACAGAAAATTCATAAGAAGGCACTCGTGGCTACCAAAATGTCTGCGTTGTTCAAAGACTGTAACAGGAAGTTCCGGAGGGGGTTCATCAGGTACAAGTGTGGGTGCTGCGGGAGTTAACGGCGGGAAAGACTTTTCATCGCACAACACATCGTCGAATCCATCAGCCCCGACAACTGATAGCTCCGGATTATCGCCGCATGCGGCATCAAATGTGGGTACTCCAGCAAACAATCACCCAAACAACAACAACAACAATCTACTGACAGCAACGTCACCAAACAACAATACGAATCTTTCGATAAATGTGAACCTGAACAATTTATCAGTGAGATCGCCAAACGGGGCACACCAGATGCACATGATGGCACCTAGCAACCACAATAGGCATCCTGGCCAGCAAGGTATCCATAAGCCGCTTATACACCAAACCAGGAAACCCGTTCGAGGTCTCTCGCTTCACTGTCGCCTAGTTAATCATTATTATTTATTACTTATTAACCATTTTTTCATTTAGTTTTTTACTTTTTTTTTTCACTAGTAAATTATTTTATCGTTTTAGTTATTTAAACTCTCGCTCGCTCACGCGCCTCGACCAGTATTATTTATCGGTTATTTTTTTAGTATTTTAAATATTTGGTACCATGATCAAAATAGAAGCAACAAATCCCATGCATTTTTAAACCCACTTTTATTTATTTATTTTATCAACTCTATAAATATGTTTTGTATATACTAGTATTTATAAATATATATATATATATATATATATAAGTGATTACTATTATTAAATATTGATCAGATTTAAAGGTTTTTTCATAAAAATTTTATTTTTATTGTTATGTACACTCGATTTTTTCGGGCATACGGCAGTTGTGTAAATTTTCGCTAAAAAAATCACAGACTTTTTTTTCGTACTTCCGGATTGATAAAAAAATATTTTATATCAAACTAATGGAGCTTTTATAAGAATTTATTTAAAAAATCCGGTCAAAGTTTTTTTAAAAAAACATTTTGCCGTAAGATGAACATTAATTTTGTAGATATTTAAACTTATTAGATAACTTGAAAAAATATACTCAAATAATTGTGATAAAAAATTTAAATTTAATTTTTCCTCGCCTATCGCGTAATAGAGAAAAATTTTAAATATTTAATTAAAAGCCAAGCAATTTTTACGAACGAAAACATCAAAATACTGTAATTACTTCTTTACTAAAAAAAAAATTTAATACCCTCACCATAATATATAATAGTGTACAAACAATATAATAAAATAAAACTAACGAGAGACTGCAAATGAAATTAATATTTAACAAAAAAAATCACTCATCGTATATTTAAAAAGAAAAAAAAAATAAAATGAAAACTCAGTTGTAATTATTACTTTCCGTAGAAGAAAGAACAATGAGGCAACTCGTTACTCTTTAAACAGACTAATTATAATTTCAGTAGTACATGCATGTAATAATTTATAATAATCCATCATATATATTTATTTGCCATCTCTCACTACCGCTTTGTAAATACAAACTTACGCACTATATTAAAAAGTTAAATATTAAACAATAACTTTAACAAAAAAAATATAATACGCTGGGAAAGCGGACACATCACACTCGTCACATTATTTTTCATTTAAATTACTGTCATTATTATTACCATTATTATTATTGTCATCATTGTTGTTATTATTATTATTACTTATCATTATTATTATTTTTTAAGCTATAAAAGTAAATAAAAATAAATGAAAGTATAATTAAAAAAAGACCTCTACTAACACATGATGGTGGTTTTTCCGTGATTGCTCCCAGCGGGGGGTTTGGTGTACGCGGTGTCACGGTTACTTTGTGTACACTATGTGCAATTCGTTCGGCGAACTCTGTTGAAAATTGTTCACATACTATATACTACTATTATACGTAGATTAATATTTAAATTTATTTATTTATTATTCGGCATATTGTTTTATTTAATAATTACTGCATTTCGAAAGATTCGTATACAATAGCACATATATTTCCTATTTAATTAGCCACAGAAAAAATTTACTTATTCCTTTATTAATTCATTAATAAATACTATATATATTTCAAGGTGATTAGAAAAATTTTTTTATTTTTTATCATTAATGATTTGCTTACGTAAATCATTTTTAAATTTCAATTGACCAAAAATTTTTCACGTCAAAAAAATCTTGGACATTTTAAAATTTTAAATGGGATTCTGAGTTAAAAATTTAATTACAAAATTATTACCTTCAATTGCAACCAAAATATTAATTTTTTATGATCCTGAAAGTGACAGGCCAACAATTTTCGGATTTATTTTTTCAATAAATCAATTACAAAAAAAAAAACTAAAAATATGCACATGTAGAAAATTAAACAATCTATGGGTGCAATTTTTAAAAATATTTTTTTTCTACAATTTATCGTTTTGAAAAAAAATTCAAAAATTATTAGCCGTCAGCTTTCAGTATCATAATTTTTTACTCATTTTACTGCTTAAAAAAAAAAAGTCGGTTTATTTTAATCATCCTAATATATATATATGTACAGATATATATTTTAATTTCGTAAAAATATTTAAACTTTTTCTGGTGGCTAAAAAATATAGATAATAAATTAGCACTTAACACTTGGCTTACACTGGCTAGCGCATGCAGTTCCTCATATATATATATATAAATATATATATATATATATATAACATACGAAACATACATTGATCCAAACGACTGTAGGCCAACTCGCCTCGTTGATACGATACAATACAAGCCAGACTCTAGCCTAGTTCTGTCGTATCCACGACTCGACAACAATTTCAACTGATGAATATAAACGACTACAACACCAAGAGCAAGTTTAATTAATTGCATAATAATGTAGTTAAGTTAAACAGCAGGCAGTAAACAACAACAACAACAACAACAACAACAGCAACAGCAACCAACAACAATAACAGAATACACAGAACCAAATTGACGAATTTACTTTACTCCAATCTATCCATCTATTTATTTATTTATCTACTTATCTATCTACTTATTTATTTTTTTTTTTAATTCTTTATTATTAATTTAAAATGTACTAATTATTTTCTTATACTAAGGGTGATGGTTTTATTATGAGACATTAGAGATATGAAATTAAATAAAAAAAAAAACTAGGATGAATTAAAAATAGACAGAGATTGAGAACGACAGACGATTGCTTTACAGTACTTGATGTCCGGGCGAGGCTGGCCAAACAACGATAGACAACCAGTGGCACCAGTGGCACCAGTAACTTGCGAGACGGCATCTACAGATGCATCCGCAGTCGCTACTTTGCCACACACTCGTCACGCATTCTTTCCGTCAGCTCCTAATATCCCAAAATCTGCAACCGCCACTTGGGGACCTATTAACAAAAACCTCATGTGGAAGGTAACTAATTGCAATCAACCAACAGAATTGTACAGAAAAAAAAAAATCAATAACATTTTTTTTTAATATCTATTATTATTCACGGGCTTCTTTTACGCCTTGCTAATTAATATTTATTAATTACTAATTCATTAATTGGTAACTGCTTACTGCACCTTTCACAATGTTCCCTCGAACATAAAACTATTACCGCTTACTTC
Source organism: Microplitis manilae (assembly GCA_030273425.1). NCBI lineage: Eukaryota > Metazoa > Arthropoda > Insecta > Hymenoptera > Braconidae > Microplitis > Microplitis manilae. The sequence continues at coordinate 4,617,221 of CP092726.1, forward strand.
TTTATATATATTTATTTACTTTATTTATTTTAGGTATGTAAATATAAATAACAGAAACTTTTATATTTTATTTACTAATTTATTATGATACTGAAGTTAGTCGACATCTAATAATTTTTTGATTTTTTTTTCAAAACGATAAATTATAAAAAAAAAATATTTACAAAAATTGCACCTATAGTTTTTTTTAATTTCTACATGTGCATATTTTTAGTTTTTTTTTTTTTTATAATTTTGATTTTTTCTTCTTCAGAATTGATTTTTAAAAATTAATAACTACAATTTAAAAGCTGATGACTCAGTTTATTATAAAAAATTTAATAATTTTTTTTACTAAAAATATTTGAAAAAAAATAATTTACAAAAATTTCAAAAAATCTAAAATTAATATTAAATTAAGTATACAATTAATTGGTAACTTTATAAAGAAAATAAAAAAAACTAAACAAAATATTTTATTCCACAGAACATTTCTTTTAAATCATACTCACGTGATTCGGGACACGGTGGTTCTGAGCAAGAGGAATCACCGCGTACACACAATACAATGACACTAGGCGGGCATACAGGACGTACACGTGGCAGCAGTCGTCAATTAATGAACGACAATTTAGAAATAAACAATAGATCATCAAGTATCGGTGGAGTTGCCGGTGGTATTGGAAGTGTCGGCGGACGAAGAGCAGCCTCACCCTACAATCACACATACACCGAAATACGGGATGGAAGTCGTAGCAGCACAGGAACTTCCGGTTATCACGGCAACCATACCCACGTTCATTTATCTCGCGGATTGGTCGGTGAAGATGATCCTGTTTACGAGGAGATTGAGCGAAACGGAATAGGCGGCAGTGGAAGTGGAGTAATTGGGGAAATCCAAGTATCCGACATGTCTGATGAAGACGGAAGACGACAGAGTGACATGAGCCGGCAGTCATCACGCAGTTACGGTGATCATCGACCTCTAATTCCATATTCGCCCGCAAATGATAGAAATTTTATCCACTACGGGCAGTCAATGGATCGCAACAATCTCCTGCAATACGAACCCTCGCAATACAGTCCCGCTCAAGAGCGAACTCTTAACGCCTGCTGGGAAAAATTAAGGCGCCAACAGGCTAAATATGAGTTGGGCGAAATGAATAATCGTTTGCAGTCAAGCACATACGGGTTATCGCAACAAGATCACACGAGAACAGTTGCTGTATTAGATGGACACACTGTAGTTTGTCATTTACAACCGCAGACGGACATGTACACTGGACGCGGAGTACCACCGCCTTCGTACAGCGAGTGTTAATAAATCTAAATAAACTGTGTTACGTGATTATGATATTTAATTTTTTAATCAGCATATATTTAAAAGACATTTAAATAAATAAATAATAATAAGAATAAGAATAATAACTTTGAAAATAGACTTTGAGAACGTCCTACCTCGGGCAATAACTTCATTAACGTTAGTCCAGGCTCAATCAGTCGCCGTTCTTAAAAAAAAATAATTAGTAATATTGATATTAATAAATATTAACAAGTGATTCATTATTTTTCGGAGGTTTTAGTTATTTTTATTAATTTTTCGCAGGCCGAAATCTGCAGGAATGACTGCGTAGTCTTGATAACACGGAGGAATTTTAAAGTGAAGTGAGGCATTTCTTTTTTGTTTATTTTTTTAATTATTAAATAATAATAATAATTAATTAATAAATTAAATAATAAATGATAATGAGTGGAGATAAAAAAATGTGCGCGGAGAATTATCGGAAAGGCGGTGGACAAGTCGGTTATGAAAATAAATAAATGGTTTTTTTTTCATGTATTTTACTATTATCGTAAACATGGTCGATTAATTTTAGTTAATGAAAAATTGTATAATTGTATTTATAGTTGTGTAAATAATAATATGTATGATGTATTTTACGTATACAGGCGTAATTTATGATATGGTATTTAAGAAAAAATTATAAATTAATGAAGAAATAGAGTGGATTTTTAAATACATATCGATGTGGATAATAATTGATTTAAAAAATGACTTTTGTGTAACTGAAGGACAAAGATAATTAACAAGTATATAAATATATATATATATATATAGTTACATAATTACAATTTGTTGGTTTTAAATCAATTTCATTGGTTTCTAGTATATTTGTTTATTATTTATTAATTTAAATATAAACTCAGTTATTTAATAAATTAAAAGTCAAAATATTTATTCATTTTTATGACGATTTATTATAATTTTTTTTTTATAAAAGGAAACAATTAATGATTTACTGGATTATTTCTTTTCACAAACTTGCCCTCAATAATGACAACTAGAGTAATAAAATATGAAGATTGAAAGATAGGAAGTAAAAATTCCTAATAAATGAATAATTATAATTGATAATTACGCGAGTAATGCACTGAGAGTTTAAAATTGTAATGACTAATAATTAACGACCATGATAAGTAAAATTCTTCACCCTCTTTCCCGTAATCTCACTAACTGTAAATTAATATAATATTTGAAACGTTGCGTTATTCGTCACAAATGTTATTTTTATAAATATATGTAGAATTATATATTATATATATACATATGTATGTATACACTATTGATAATTGATACTATATAAATATGAATATAAATATAAATGTAATTTGAATTGATGATACATAAGTGAATGCAAGTGAAGAAATTGAGAAAAAAAATTAATAATAATTAATAAATCACTAAATGTGACTATTATTATTAATATTATAATTAGATAGCGTGATTTTAAAAATCGCCAATAGAAAAATAAATGGCGAAAAACTTAGTCACTGTTTTTTACAATATTTTTTAAGTAGATAGATTATTATCTTATTCGCGTCTCATATAAAATAGATTAGAATTACGCGCTCTATTTATTTTTATTTTTTACTAGGTATTAATTATTATTATTCATTTTGTTATTATGATTTTGTATATTTAAAAGAATTATTTAAAAGTCATATTATTTTTTTTTTATTACAAAATTTATTATTATTTTTAATAAACGCAATAAAAACATTGTTTGTATACTAGAAAAAAAAAGTTTATTTCACTTGGAAAATTTTCACGGCCGAAGTCGATGATACCCGAATTGTAAACAATCGAATCTAACCTACTTTAAGATTTTAAAATATTTCGATTGTCTTATGTACTAGTTGTCAAGAAATTTAATTGATTTTTTTTTATTTAGTAGGACATTCATTAAAGACAATAAAAACAATATTTTTTTTAGTTTTTTGATTTATTTAAAAATTTATTACAACGAACACAAAGTAACCATTGAACATTTTGTAACCCGACAATGATCGGAAGCCTTCGGTAATTTCCGTCGACTGGCCATTAAGTGAAAACAAAACAATCGAAAATACTGCCGCATTTAATAGACTTATTTCGCATTTAAGTGACGAATTATTTTTTTTTTAACTCGAAATTTATTTCTCAATTAAACAGTAATGAGCTGTAACTTACAAAATTTTAAAAAATGAAAGCAAAAAAATTAAAAATTAGCGTATAAAAAGTTAAAAAAAGACAATTTGAAAACAAATTGAGTAATTAATAGTTTGTAACAGTAGTTTGTGTAAAAAAAATCGTAAATTCACGAATTGACGCATATATGCACGCAAAAGATAAATAAAGTAGATAAAATCTCGACTAATTAAAAACAAATAGCGTTTCGCAATAATTTCATATTAAAACTCAACAGAATATAATAATGAAACTGGCTCACGTCTACTTAGACAGAGTTTGAAAATAGTGAGAATTTATAAGAAAAAGAAAAAAAATAAATCTGAAATAGCAGAAACTTTTCTGTTTAATGAGAGATAAAAGAATGAACGCTTTTGTATGAATGAACGAGGAAAAAATTTATGTAAACAAACAAACGTTGATACGTTTTATGTTACTATTACTATTATTATTATTCTAATTATGATTATTTTGGATATTATAATTATTGTAGTTACTTATTCCCCGTTATCCTTCGAGAATTTATTTCCGACTTTGTATATAATGTAAATATTGCTTTGTACATGTTGAATACTTTTAAATGTAAATCAGAGTCGAGGATGCGTAATTAATGGATGAATTAATTAAATATAAATAATTAATTAATAATATTATATAAATGTGAGATACTTATTAAGTGAGAGAAAGAAAGATTAGTTTAATTAATTGACCATTATAAAAGAATTGATGTGACAACACATTTACATGTATATAAATATATATATTTATAAGTATATATGGATATATATATTTATATATAAATATAAATATATATAATAAACAAATAAATACATATTATAAAGACAGAATGTCTAGGATTATAATTTAAGTCTTGACATAATAGGAATGTAAATATAAAACTGATGCGATGAAATAAAAAATAACTAAAAATGCCCAAATAATTATTGTATATCTATCGACTTACGAGTAAACAATAATAAAAAAAATTAAATTTATTTATAATTTATTATTACATATTCATTATTATCACAATCACTGTTTATTATTTATAAATTTAATCATATAATTTTCAGCGTCGGCCATTTTGTTACGCCGAGCTGCAGTTAATGGCGTGGCATTAAAATCATCTGTGCAGTTGATATCTATCAGTTTATTGGTTAATATATATTTAATCACAGGTATATTACCGACAGAAGCTGCAATATGTAACGCAGTCTGTCCAATTGAATCTTTCGATGTAACATCACAGCCCAATTGAATCAACCGGTGGAAGACTTCAAAGTTATTGCTTTTTACTGATTCGTGTAGCGGCAATAGACCAGAATAGTCACTTTTATTAAGTAATTCTAGTGATGCTGATATTAATATATCTATCGCATCGTAGCACCCATGGAAGGCTATTAGATTTTTATATCAATATTAAATTTAACGTATATTAAAAATAATTTTTTAACTTACCCGCAACGTGTAGACATGTCCGACCATTATTGCTTGCAGAGACAGCCAATGAAGGCTTTATTTTTAGTATTAATTTTATAATATCGATATTACCTGCACGGCATGCAATATGCAATTGACTCCAGCCATCTTTGTTACGTAATTCCAAATTCGCACCATGGTTTATTAATATATTTGTAGATTCAAACGCTTCTTTAGTATTTTTTGTGCACGCCAACATCAGGGGTGTCCAATCAGCGCGTTTTAATGCATCTATAGTCGCTCCTAAAATTGTAAATAAAAATTAACATTCATTGTAATTTTATTAATACTTTTTCATTCCCCATTCTAAAGTCATATAGTACTTTTTCATGATACCAGAATCGACATTTAAAATTTCAGTGTCTCTACAGTCAGTCGACAGAAGATAATTTCAGTGCGATGCCGCGAATGAATATTAGCAAACGCGTAAATTGTGAATACCTTATCAGCGGCCAGAAACAAACTTGTTTCGTTTCTTGGGAACAAACAAATAATGTTTCTGCCCACTGATAAGGCTTTCGAAATTGAAACTCTGATAATTGTCATTTGTTTAATAGTAATTTCAAACCCAGATAGCAAAATAACGTCTTGATGAGTTCTGAATGAGTTCCTATTTATGATTTGGACGTCTCATCAACATCTTAAAGAAGTCTTTAAGAAGTTCTCAAGATGTCGAATGAGCCACCTAGCAAGCTCAGTAAGACGTCTTTAAAAAGAGTTCTTTTTTCTGACTTCGCAAATAAGACTTCAGTATGAATTTACCATGACATCTTTAGGAGCTCCTAATTTTGATTTCATAAAGAAGTTTGAAAATGAATACATTTAGACGTCACAAAACTGACGTCTTATTTATGAAGTCTTCAAGAACTCTTAATTAAGAGTTCTTAAAAATGACATCTAAGAAGTCATTATGACTTCTTGAGGACGCCTTCAAAAAGACGTCGTAAAGCAGTCATTCCGACTTGAATGCTGTCTGAGAAGCATTAATTTTATTTACGTAAATGATAGTTCTGACTGTGATTAAGTTTTATAAAAATTAGTGTCAATAATAAATAGTATTTATAGTTTCTTCTTAATTATAAATTGCAAATAATAATTTACGCTTACGCTAATAGTTGATGACACCATTGGTCTTAAATTAATTTGTTTCTGGCTGCTAACACTGAAACTTTAAGTTCCAATGCAGGTAATCATTAAAAATCTAGTGTGTAACTCAGGATAAAACACAATTTCCACCTGTGGGTGATGTCAGTCTTCACTCTGGTCTGAAATCGTGTGTTTCATCCCTTGTTACACAATGTACTATTAAATTTTCAGTGGCCAAAAACGGCACTTTTACCCCACTTGTTTAAATACAAAATGATACCTTGGGTTACTAAAAATTCCAATACATCAGTTCTTACAAATTGTGCGGCTTCATGCAGCGGTCTCTTCATATCTTTATTAGCAACATCTATTTTAAATTCAGGCTTTGAAAAATTATCACATAAATATTTAACAATATTTAAATAGCCTTCACGAGCTGATATATGCAAAGCTGTATCTCCCGATGACTCATGTCGGAAAATAGTCCAGTCGTCAATTTTCCATTGTTCAGATAAATATATTAATTTATCTAAGTCACCTCTTTGTGTCGCATGTAAAAATTCTTTTGATAAATTTACAATATTACTCATTATTATTAATTACTAAATAATAATTATAAATTATAGTTTAAATCTAATTAAAATTCAAATACAAAATAACTAAAAATACAAACATTTCAAATTATTGTTTCAAATTTATCTAACACTTCTTTGTTCACACAAATTTATACGTAAACAAACAAGAGTGTTTTGATATAAATATATGTAAAGTGTCGGTAATTATCTGTTTCTTGCTTACCAACAATCATATGGAGATAAAAAGTTCAAAAGACATCAACGTTACCGATAAGACATAGACATTACCGCCCTCTGTTTTAAATTAAAAAAAAAATAATTAAAACTCCTTGCGGTACTTGGTCCTTTCTCAACTACATACAAAAATATCCATAGTGTCCTTAGAGACAAATTAAAATTAGTAAATTAAGTGTTAGCTAATTATAATTATTTGAAATGGGGGAGAAAAAGGAGGCGCTTTTATGGAGATTCGCCGATGCCGTTCAAAATGTTCTTGAAACACCTGTCATTTGGTTTCGAGGTGATTATCTAATCATTTATATTCACTAGGTTAAGTTTCACTAGTGACAAAATTATATATATACATTTTAATTATTTATTTACTCCCTTTCATTTATTAATTTTATTCTACTCGTTTTAATTTTTTTCATTTTGAAATTAAATAAATTATTTACTTTTTTTTGACAGAAAAAATTGTTGAGCCAAACAGAAAAGTATATCCCTGGTATCATCAGAAATTCAGACGAGTACCGACTATTGATGAATGTTATACTGATGATTATGTCTGTATTTATGAAGCCAATGTACAATATCAGAAAGACAGGTAGTTTTTTAATTTATTGATTAGCTGTCAATTTTAAAAAACAAACAAATTACTCGTCATCTATTTCTTTTAAATTTTTAATTCTGGTTATCAATTAATTATTTATTTAAATTTTTTGACTGTCAATGGCTCAGTCGTTCATCGTCAGTTCATTCAAATCAAATGAAGTTCGAAATAAGTAAATTATATTTTAAAATTAATTTCTGGAATTTATAAATTTAAAGAAAATTTGAAAAATTGAAGACTAAAGGAATAATGAGCCAGGTTAATTTGTGTCACTTTTATTATACAAAAATATAATTATTTATTTATTTAATTTAAATAGAATGGTGGACAGTGAAATCGTTGCTATCTTGAGAAATAGATACGAAGACTGTGTTCTTTACAATCAAGAATTTAAAGCTTGCGATCATTTATATGAAATATTGGAAGAGGCATCTGCAGATTGGTGCGCGAAACGTAAGATAATATTATTTTAAATTAAAATTAATAACATTATTATTGTTAAAATAACAGGAATGTTCGGTACTTGGACCAGGAATAATCAGATATTAAATTTTCAAATTTTGCGAGGCTTCGTTTCTTCAGTTATTTTGCTGGTTGAATTTCACAGTTCGTTACACTTCTTAAAAAATAATAATTGTTTAAATATTTATTAAATATTGTTTTGGATGACATAATTTATATTTTATACGCATGTACAGTCTGGTAACATTAGCAGGGTGGCCACAAACTGGGAATGTCGGGGATTATAAGGGAATTTTATGCAACCTGAAAATATCATGGAAATGCTAGGGAATTTTGACGAGTATCCGGGAAATTAATTGCAGTTAAAAATTTTAGATTAGATTTTCAACTGTAACTCGAAGGAAAATGGTCATACAGCAAAAACAAAGAAGGCAAATCGCTTTAAGTCTAATTTTCCGACCTAGTCTTCAAATTTTTTAATTATACACCAAATTATTGCTCATAAAAACGGTCTACAGACTTCCTTAAATTTTTATTGATAATTTTGATTAATTTATGATAACTTCGGAATCGTGGATGATAAAAAGATTTCAAGTTGTTTCTGTTGTACGACCATTGTCCTTCTACATCCTATTGAACATCACTTAGATTTGAAATTTTTTTGATCTCTTAATTTTTGTGACTAGCGGATTTTGAAATTATTTTAATCATCAAATTTAATTATTGGCAATGAAAATATAATTGAAACTTTAAATATCTTAAAGATACGAATAGAATTTCAGAATCAGGGAATTATCAAGTACCTAATATTCCTGTCATTCTTATAATTATGGACAACAGAATTAATAAATAATTATTGTCAGTATAATTAATATTAAAAATAAATTTATTTCAAGATGCTGATCTCGGGCCACAACCAGACGCCAGAGAAGCTTTTATGAAACAAAAACATCGTATGGTTTGGGAAAGAAGACACGGACCCGTTGGTTCAGGAATGAAAGAAGTACCAGAAATTTGAATCATCATACGTAGAAACATAAAAGCATTAATGTAAAATTCTAACTGTAGATAATCATAAAGTTAATAAATAAAAATCATGTGGTTTATTGCCATTAGTGATGATTTTTTTTTTTTTTTTTTTTTATATATAATTTATATGTGCTTGTATCACAATAAATAACTACATATTATTAATAAAATAAATAATTTAATTAATCATTAAATAAATATTAAATTTCACATGTATCAAATTTTATTACATTAATGCCAGTTTACAAATTAATTATTTTTTATTCGCTTTCTATTATAATAAAATTTTTTCATTGGAAGGACTATTCGTTGTCCTAAACTTTATTTTTTTTTACAAACAATTTAAGTTTTTTCTTATTGCTTGTAATTATTTTTATCATTTTTTTTTTTTTTTTTTTTATAATTATTTTATTATAAACAAGAGATCTCTTTCGGTTTAAATTTAATCGATACATTACGCTATTAAATAACTAAAAAAAAATTAACAATTTAATTTTAATTATTGACATAAATACATCAGAGATATAATATAATTAATTATGCTAATAATAAATATAAATATATACATATATATTTATAATAATAAAGAAGTCAAGCTATTTTGATTTATAAAAACGCCAATATTAATTAATTTAGTTAATTAATTATTTATTTTTATTGTCTATTAATATTTAATAGCAATGTAACGTTTATTATTAATTCGACAATTATGGCATTTATTAATCTTTAAAACCTGAGTTCTTTTTTATATTTAATACGTAATTATTCTTTTTTTTTTGTTGATTATTAATTTCGCACCGCGAATGCTCGATTTTATTTACACCGATTTAATTATTAATAAAATCTCATACAAAGAATATTTTTTTTAATCAGATAAAATTCAAAAAACTTTGGATACACTTTCACTCATTTGATCATACAATTATATCAAATTACATCAATTACAATAGTTCATTCATTTTATATTTTATATATAATTTTTTTTTTGAAAAATAGGATCTAAGATTATTTATAATTAATCAATTAATTAGATTACAACTCACATACAGTCATACTTAAAATAAAACTAAATATATAAAAATTTAACATCATACATTATTATATAAATATCAATAATAATGATGATGATTAAATATATTTAAGGACAGTCTTAGAAAATACCCCCGCTTTTTAAAAATATTCTAGTACTCAACTGTCATAGTAGTATTAAAATTTTATTAATTGGAAAAAGGACAGTTCTACTGGGATATAGATTTTCAAAATAATTACAATTGTTATTAATTAGGAGTTGAATAAAATTTGATAAATGAATTCCAGTAAAATCTTCACTCAATTTTATAATTCGAAGTGTCAAATTTTTAAACTAAAATTTATTAATCAAATTTCGTTTAACTTTTAGACACAGTTTTTTAGACACTGTTCAAATTAATACTGCTAGTATATTTATACATTAATGATATATATATACACCGGCATTAATGACTTAAACCCGGTTTAAAAAGCTGGCTCTTCTGGACATTCTTAGACAATACTCCCCACTTTTTAAAAATATCCAATGATCTTGAACTGTCATAATTGTATCAAAATTTAATCAAATTAAAAAAAAAATTAAATAATCATTCGTTAAGATATAGAATGAAAAAAAATTGCTTACAATTGTCATCAATTAGGAGTCAAACGAAATTTGGAAAATATATTTCAGTAAAATCATATCAATTTTATAATTTAAATTTTCAAATTTTTTAGCTCAAATTTTGTTTGACTCCTAATTGATGGCAACTATAAGTAATTTTTTTAAAAATTCAATATCTGTGCGAAATTGTAACTGCGTTTTTTTTCCAATCAATATGAAATATTTTTTAAAATTAATCAATAAAATTTTTAGACGATTTGACAGTTGAATCATTGAATATTTTAAAAAAGTGGGGGATATTATCTGAGAATGCCCTTAATTGATAACAGTAGTGTTATTTTTTTTCAAATCTATATCCCTGTAAAATTGTTCTGTTTTAATTAATGCAACTTTTCTTTAATTAATTAATTAAATTTTCATACGATTCTGACAATTACGTCTCTGAATAATTTTAAAAAATGTGGGGGCGGGGACAGTCTGAGCATGTCCTTAAAGGTAAAATTTTACAATCTTGTGAGTTTTTTTTCTTTTTTTAAATTTTTTTTTTTAGAATACTTGAGAGATAAACATTTAAAAATGTTTCTCTATTAAGAAACATGACTTTTGTGCACTTATGACATAAATTAATAATAGAATTATATTTATAATTAATTACATTAAATTACTGGTACCCATGATTATTTATATTAATTAAATGATATTACGTATAATATAATTATTATTTCTAAAATATTTATGATAAAACCAACTGTATTTATAATTAAAAATATCAAATAATTATGAAAAAGTATTTTGTTTTTAAAATAATAATAAATAATAATAATAGTAAAATAATAAATACATTTTTTAAACGTTAGTTTTATCACAAAGTTATTGAAATAATTCAATTACAAAAATTAATAATCATACATTAATTCTACATCGATGTATGTAATTACAACTTTATAATTAATATCTACAATATTATATTAATTATTACTTTTATCACAGCCTCAAAAAATGCTCTGCGATACCGATGAGAGATGTGTATTTTTATTGTTTATAAAAATCTAAAATAGTATTATATTAACTCGTGTAATATTTACCGTAATGATATTTTTATTAAAATAAGACGATGAAGATGATAATTATTAATTAATTAATTACATTTTTTTTTCATTCATTAACCAATTACTATTTTACGATTGTTATAAAAAAAAAGATAAGAGTGAAATAAAGCCTCTGTATTTCATGAATCGATTGGCTGATTAAATTGAGCTGCGAGTTTACTAGTGCGCTTACCTGTTACCGATTTTTTTGGTGTACTGTCAATTATTTGTGAACTTTCACTCTCAGTCGTGTGATGCGATGGCTCACTACTTTCAGAAGTTGTATTTGAACGGTTTGGGCTTAAAATTTCCAATGAATTACCAAGAATACATGAATCTACTTTGTCGTTACTATTTTTTGAAGTATCGGAAAATAGATCGCGCTTTGGTACCAGTGATAGGGAAGGAAGAGGCAGCTCAGATGGATGCGGAGCCATTATCACATGACTTGAATAAAACGGATTAAGAGGATTGGCTGCGGCAGACAGTAGATTTTTAGCTGGAGACAGGAGATTACTTGGATCGTCTTCTTCATCGTGAACCCACTCGGGTAATGTCAGCGGTGGTAAATCGACATTTGTTGAGTAAGTATTTGGAACATATTGAGGCGGTGATGCCCACACTGAAGACTCACTTTTGCTATCGCTTTCTTCTTGATTGTTTATCGAGTCTGACAGTCCAGTCTTGCTACCCATTGGTAAATTATCCATGAACGTTGACGACTCGCGTGTGACAATATTTTTAAGAAAAGTTTCACCATTTTCATCAATAACTGGCCACTGGTCAGAATTTTTTTGTGCTGACTGGCTCCATTTATTTTCATTGTTGCTGTTCCAGGTTTTCGGAAAATTATTAGCGGTCCATGCACTCAGTCTAGATGACACTGAACTGTAATTTGATTGAGAAGATTCGCTGCGTATCGACTCATTGCTGGAATCTTGATCACTTGATGGAGACGTCAGCTGTACTGGTAATGGGATTCCTACTGTTCCTAATTGTTTATTTAAAAATATCATTTTCTTTTTACTTCTTGTCTCTTTAATTGTTACGGTACACTGTAGCGCTTGAAGAAGGGCATTTATTGATGAGAATCCATAGTGTGAGGCTTTAACTTCAGTGCCAATAATATTTAAATAAGCATTTTCAAATAATTCAAGATTTAATTTACCACGATATTTAATTAAAACTCGATATAAATTACAGGCAAAACATTGAAGAGCTGTTAACCCAATAAATTCTTCATTATTAACGGTTATAAATTCAACTATATCTGATAAATTATTTCTTATCTCGCTAAGATCACAAGACACTCCGAAATATTTATCATAAATACGACGGAATTCATGGACAGGTAAACGTTGCTGGCATTGATCCATTAAAATTCTACGGCACTTTAATCCTAATACTTGTGACTGAGATTTATCAACAAGAACAACAGTTGGTCCATTTGTTGTTTGAATTATTTGTACAGCATTGTTGAGTTTTCTCATCAATTCCTCCATTGAATTGCAATCGTAAAACTCGGGATTAAGTATATAGCCGAATTGGTGTGAATAAAACTGTCCAATGTTGGGCAGTAATACTCCACCTGGCGATTGTCCTACGAGTTTACTAATCTGTTCACCCAGAACACGAAAACGTTCTGGCTCAGTTAAACTAATAAGTCTTTCACCATCAGGAACATCTTTTATTTGTATCACATGAGGTATTGCTTCAAACAATTCAATTAATTTTGTGAACCCATAGTCTGAGACACGGCACTGATGACCGAAGTGGTGATGGTAGGAAGGAACGAATTTATTAAACTGCATTGTACAGTGCGGAGTATGACTGAGCAGCTCAATAGCATCTATGGTAAATTGTTTTGTTCGTTCTCTTTCTTCGGGGTTTTGATCTCTTTTAGGTATTGCAATTAATTTATCACCATCGACATCACTTACCGCAACTGTGTGCTCAGAAACTTCACTTAAAATGTCACCTATTTCACAAACTCCGTAATCAACTGGATCCCACTGCTTGCCTGGATAAAATAAAAAATTTCATTTTTTTAATAAAAAAACATTATTCTGATAATAGCAATCATACTAAAGCTAAATTAATTATTTACTTATCTTACCAATAACACGGTTGTACACTGCCGGAAAATCCTTCAGAGTTACTTGTTTACTTGCTTGAGCTTTCAGGACACGAAGAAGATCGGAAGTAAAGCGACGTATTTGTGCACGATGTGACAAAGTAACTGTTCTTTTATTTCCTTCACCCATCACCTAATCAAATAAAAAATTTTATTAATTCAATAACTGTAAGCTTTTAAAAATAATCATAAATCATTTATCAATATTGCGAATAAAATACAAACTTGTATAGTATTGGGCAGAGCTTCTAACAGATCAATGAGTTTAGTGTACCCATAATCAGCAACCCTACACTGTCGTCCAAAGTGATGATGATAAGCAGGAATGAACTTATTGAAAAGAATCTGGCAGTGCGGCGCAGTCTTCAACAGATCAACCAACTCCCGGCTGAATAATGTCAGCTGGTTGACAAGAGCCGGACTGGCACATTTTATTTCTTCACGATAATCATCACCTTTATCTCTCGCCCAAAATACATATTTTACGTTACTGTTCACTTGCTTGATCTCAACGAAATTTAAACAAGAAATTAAATGCTCAAGTGGTACTCCATTTTCGGTTGTTTTCAAGACTTTATTGAACTCCGCTTCGTAACAAAAAGTTAAAGTGAGTAAAGGCAAATTTCCATCGTGGGTAGTTAGAAGCTTCTCGATATGTAGACCCAATATTTTTAATGACATCATGACACTTGGCAGAGATTCAATCTCTTGCTCAGCCCATCCTTTGTCACCACCCGGCTTCTGATAATGGATATGACAATACGGCAACTCTAGAGCTGCGCCCTGTAAATTATTAACTCAAATTAATTATTGTAATATTGTAATTAATTTTTAAAAAATATTTTTATTGTTTCTCAGTATGATCGCTTAGCATGTATGATCATTATTAAGTATCGAAAGGAATTATAAACTCAACTCTAGATACTTAAATTCATACTCGGCTTAATGTCTGTCATCATTACAATTTAATAAATATTCAAAGCCATTCTCAGACAGTGCCCCCCACTTTTTAAAAATTTTCAATTAAAACAAAAATTAAAACCTTACTTGAAAAAAGGACAATGTAGTAGTAATTTCGCCGAGGTATTGATTTAAAAAAAATACTTACAATTAATATCAATTAGGAGTTAAACGAAATTTGTAAAATAAATTTCAGTACAATCATGTCAATTTTATAATTAGAATTTTCAAATTTAGAAGACTAAAATTTATTCAAAAATTTTTTTAACTCCAAATTGATAACTGGAAGTAATTTTTTTTTTTAATCTATATCTAGGCGAAATTGTACTTTTTTAAATTAAAGTTTTAATTTTTTTTTAACTAATTAATAAAATTTCAACGTAATTTTGACAGTTGAAAGTCATTTCATATTTTCAAAAAGTGGGGAACATTGTGTGAGCTTAAATAAAGTAAGACCCAGTACCAAATCCGGGCACTAGAACCCAATCACTCTTGTATTTCTAGGGTAGAGGTATCGTTTTTGGTCACTCGAGCTAGTTTCAAACACTTGAAAAATTTAAATAAAATAATTGGTAAAAGACACACTGGCAAAATTAATTTTTAAAATGTGTTCAAAGATACTTTTTATTTTACACTTTTTCATTGATTAAAATAAAGTATCAAACGTCCAAAAATGGAGCAGTAACCACAAATGGTACCTCTACCCTGTAGAAATACATGAGTGATTGGGTACTAGTTCTCTAATCGGGTACTAGGTTTTTACCTTAAATTAATTTATGAAGTAAAAATTTAAAAAAAAATTACCTGAGATATATTTTCCATGCAGGGTGATGGACTATTTCTGAATTCCGGATTAAGTGATACCATTCGTCCGCTGGTATCTTCAATGACATTACAAACGTCCTTCATTTTATAGAGCTCAGATACAGAGAGTGGCATTAAAAATCGATTTTCGTACATTTCACGAAATTTAAACAGAGGTAATTGATAGCCTGGTACTTCTAATAGCAACATTATTATTTGCGAGCGCACTATTTGCGGATTAGTACCACCAGTATGTCCATATGATATTAGAATTCTCTTAAATCCAATTTTACGTCGATGAAGCTTAGATATTGCATACTGGGCATCTGATAATGAAGAAAGTTTTACATTTGCCGCGTAATTTCCATCAGACTGCATAAAAATACCAACATGTTCGACGCGAACGTGTTCAGAGAACGTTGAATGTAATATACGACTCATTGTTTTAGCGTCAATATTTTGATCTAAATTTGTTACTTGAAGATCTATTGGGCCATTGTTGCTACTATTACTTACACTACTACTAATACAATTATTACTACCGGAAATATTACCAGGACGGTTAATAGGATTAAAGAATTTATCATTATCTTTTGTTGGATCGTTGTGTAAATAAGGTGATGCATTTGTTTGTCGATTAGACACGTGCATGCCAATATTTTTATATGGCGATGGTGTTCGTGCTGACCGACGTGGTTTTGAAAAATTTTGTAGATTACTATTATGATATCCAGTATCTAAATTTTTTTGTTGACTCGGTACCGGACTCACGCGTTTTAAATTATTGCCGTGGGGATAATTTGGTTTGTATGTAACTGGTACCGGTAATTGATAGTAATTAGGACGCGGTATACTGTTCCAATCTTGATTAGAGTTCATCGAACTGTGAGCACTACGATTACGACGCATATTATCTGAATCACGGCAACCGACGTCGGATACTGCATTGTCCTGATGGGAAACCATAGATCTTCCGTGATCTTTTTGCTGACGCTTCGTAGTACCAGGGTCTTCCCAACGTCCAAAATGCTGAGATTGATTACTCCAAATTAATGGCGACTGTGTACGGTTTGTTTCCGTGTACTGTCGATTGTAAATATCTCCATTGCCTGGATGTTGACGACCCAATATCGGGGTTGGTAGTGTCCTTAAAATAAATTATTTAAAATTATATATCAATAAATACTATAATGATAATGACAAATAAACAAAGAAGTATAAGTTGTTCCATCAGATAAGATCAAACGGGGTTCATTGTTCGAATCTTCGAGGATTTAAACAATCAACTCGTGACTCAAGAACTCGTTTCTCGGATTCTCGTCATACGGAACAAAAAAAATTTGTTTTTTATATTCACATAATGGAGAAAATATTAATTACCCGGAATTATATGAGTGAGTGCCATTCCAACCGGCAAATGCACCAACAACCGGCGACGATGAATTATATTGAGGTGTCCCAGGAAGACTACGGACACCTGGAATGTTTGCGCTTGGAAGATACATCGGTAGTGGTGAACTTACGGCAGCTCCTCCTACGTTTGCCGACTCGGTGATTAAGTCAATTAAGTTATTTTCTGTAAACACACAAACATGAACATACAGACACAGAAAAAAAAGGATTTCTTTCCAAAACTTTTCATGATCTTGAAGTTAGCAGACAATTTAAATTTTACGAATTTTTTTTTCAACAATTTAATTTAAAAAAAAAAAATATGCACGTGTAGAAAATTAAAAAAACTATAAGCGTAATTTTTTAAAATTTATCGTTTTCAAAAAATCATAAATTTTTTTAGGTGGATAAAAAATTTTTTAAGGGGAGAGACAATCTCTTGCTCCAAAAAATTTTTTCTCGTCTTAATAAGGTTTTAGTTTTCATTTCATAATGCAAAATTTTTCTTACGCTAAGAAATTATCTTTTTCTGAGCATAAATATATAGATATTAAAATAAGTAGTAAATAAAACAAACAAAATAAATAGCAAAGACTTTTGTCAATGTAAACATTAGAGTTACACGTGTACAACTATTGAGTTTATTTTCTTACCTTCGGTTGTTCGGTTACTTTTATCCTTGAGTGACCTTACTTTTATCTTTGCATCAAACACCTTCGCGCCATTCATACGTTGTTGAGCTCTAGTGAGCAAACAAAAAAAAAATACAATTAATTTTAACTTAAAATTATTATTACAAATAAATGTTCATTAAAATTTACAAATTATTTTAATTGTTAATTATTATTGAGATAATTTTAAGTGAAAAAAATAAGTTGGCGTCAGTAAAAACCCGACTTTTACACTCACCATTTAAAATAAATTGTTACGATTAAAATAATAAAATTTAATTTAATTATTAATAAACTATAACTCAAATCAGTGATCAACAATTACTAAAATTAAAAAGTTAATTTATTTTAAACAAATTAATAACAATAAATTAAAACTTGTAAGCAATGTGAGGAATAGAATATTCTAAGAATATATTTAAAAAAAAATAATACGTTCTTCTACAAGCGTTGTCGTTACATTGCTGGAGAAAATTATCTGTCACTCATATTTATAAACAGCTATCCCCACTTATATATTATTTAGGGAGTATTAGCCGATAAGGTATTTTTCTGGATTACTAAATAACGATTGCCGATAAATTTAGAAAAATTGCGGTAATTTTAAAATTAATAACTGACAGCCATTTTGATCACGGGACGCAAATCTACCCAAGTAACCGACTTGACTATGGCATCTAGAAGATACAAGTTTAGAAACTTTTTTTTGACCTATCAAGTCACCAAAATATTGACAAAGCAATCAGAAATTTGTCACCGAAAAAATATCTGCGTAAAAGACTTAAGGAGAGATGAGTTTACACTCATGTCAATGTAGCAGACCAGACAAATTTAAAATCATAAATAATTAGATTAAATAATTTAAAAAATAATATTTATAAAAATTGCACTTATTAATTTCAAAATTTTTTAAATGTCCATTTTTTTCAAATTTTATTTTATTAATTATTTAGTCTATTTATTAATAATTTTAAATTTCTCTGATGTCTGCTACATTCACACTCATAAGAAGGGTCTATAGTAATTTTTGTCCGTTTTTCTCTAAAACAAAAACCTCTAAACGTAAAACTATGAACGAAGCTCGATGCATTACTCTATAATCTAGCAATCTACGTTTTCATTTTTGAAAAATGTTCATTTGGTAAAGAAAAAAACGTGGACAGTTTCCATTAAATGCGCAAGTGCAACAAGGACAGTTCCGTTCATCAACTCGAGTGTGATAGAGAAAAAAGTTCAGAACCCTCTTAACCCAAGCGATAACAAATAGTAAATTACAAATAATGATCAGATAAGTCATCTAAACGATTTTTTAATTGAAATTACTTTTTTAGGACGAAAAAAATAAGTAAAATTTCTTATGACTCATAGGACCGACGACTGTATCTTATTTTTATAAAAAAAACTTGGCATTGAGACAAAAAAAATTTGTCTTGTCCTTTTAAAAATCATCTTTATGACATCTTAAAGTTGTCTCTGTGCTACTTGGGATTATTTCATAAAATCAAATGAACATCTTTTAGTTCATGTACTCATATCAGTCAAAATTTTGAACAGCAGAACTTGACGTTAACCTGACCGACAATACTAAACAGCAAGTTTTTGAAAAAAAAGTGTCTAGCAATAAATTTAATGTAATAGAACATACCTGTCAGCCCAATCTTGCAATCCAAAACGTAGGATAGCTGCACCTGAATTAATTCCTACCACACGTCCACCGCAATTATCTGATAGCTGTTTTAGTTTACTTTTTATTGCTTTGAATCCTTTATCTTTAGGAAGATTACTCACTAAAACATCGAACGTTTCATTCTCCTTAAAAAAAGAAACAATGAAAAAATATTAATATATTTTAAATCTAGCTAATAATTTATTTAAAATTTTAAAAAGCGCCACCATGAAAATTATGTCAATAAGAAATAAAAACTGATACTTTTAACTAATTTTTATATTAAAACTAAAAATTCTAGTCAATTTAAATTTTTTATAGAGAACGAGACTTTAATAATAGATATAATAATAAAAAATATATATACTTTAAAATATTCAGCAGCTGTTCTCGAAGGTAATGGATCCAGAATATCTTTAAAATTATAATGCTCATTAGCACACTGAATAAGTGCTTTTGATGTATGATCATTGTGAAGAAGTATAACGTGCATTCTTTTGCGATGCCTTAGATCACTCAAGTCAGCAGCAAAATTTATGTCACCTGATATTACAACAATAGCCGCTGCGCTGCCATGAGTATCTGCAAATCTTCGTATTGTTTGCTTAAGTTTTTCATCAGCAGCATTTTTAAATGTCGCTGGTACGTGAATTAAATTTACCTGTAATAATAAAAATAAGTTATTACTAAAACAAATAACTATTATTTATAACATAGTAAATAAATAAAAATGAAATATACCTGAGCATCATTTAATTCCTGTATAATTTGTTTACTTTCTTTATATACATCACAAACAACAATAAATTCAGCTTCACGATAACCTTTAAAAAATTTATCTCGGATTGCTTGTACTACGGTGGATGCTGATTTACCTTTAGGTACTCGACAATTTTCGATGTCCCAAAATACACCAATCGGTGATAAGTAGTGCTGGAGTAGCTGTGGTTTAACAGGACTTCCATGTTGATGGAAAAGGCTGTAGTCATTTTTATACTGATATAATCCAGGTGGTGATTCGGAGTAATTTGCTAGCTGATGATTATCCTCAGGTTTATTAAATGATGAGTTAATATCTGACAATGATTGCAAATGCGTGTTATTCTGAATTAATTTAGATATTGGAGTTTTAAGTAATTCAAGAAGTTGTTCATTCAGGCAATCGATTTCAAATTCATTGTCTTTGAAAACGGCCTCGTTTTCCCAGTAATTTCTCGCCATGTGTTTTTTATTTCTGCTATACTT
This sequence comes from Microplitis manilae, assembly GCA_030273425.1. Classification (NCBI taxonomy): domain Eukaryota; kingdom Metazoa; phylum Arthropoda; class Insecta; order Hymenoptera; family Braconidae; genus Microplitis; species Microplitis manilae. The sequence continues at coordinate 4,637,761 of CP092726.1, forward strand.
TTCATCCCACTGTTGAATAAGTAAACATCATAAATGTAGTAAACAAAAGTTATTTAGAAAACTAATTAATATATGAATTTAATACGCAGTATATTAAATTTATAAAATATGCATAAATTTAGCGACTTACCCGTTTGTCAATGTTTAAAAAAAATAATAATAATAACCCAGTATTTTCTGTTTTGTCGAATTGATTAAAAAAATAAATATTTAGGGTCATATAATTACTTGAATTTTAATTTGCATTTTTTATACCAATGTAAAGTATGGGAAAAACAAGTGGACGCGTGCATACTTCTATATATTAGAGAAGAGCTACCGAGGCTTCCAAAATTTTTTTACTCACTCTATTAAATTTGTTTAACGCGTTCTCAAGTATGTGTATAGTGTATGTGCTTTTACTACTCCATATTATATGTATGATGTGTAAATGTAATTGTTAGTAGCGCAGTTTAGAACCGGTTGCTTTTAAAAGTTGTCAGAAATTTCGCAGATGGCACATTGCGTTGAAAAATTATCAAGGTTCATTTTCATGTTCATTTCGCGCGTTAAATTTAAAAAAAAAAAACGAAAATTTTAAATAAGTGTGAATGTAACTAACAAGTGTCAATTATAAAAATTTTGTAATAAGTAAATAAAATGAAAGTAGAATAAAAATTAGAAAATGCGTACTTAGATAATTTAAAAATCAATATGTGCATTTTTTTAAATTTCATTATTTTAATTTATTTATTTAAAATTTATAAAGTGCCTCATGTCTACTACATTCCCCCACTCATTCATTCTAAGACAGATTTTTTTTACGAGTAGGAAAGTTGCCGACATCAAAGAAATTTAAAATTACGAATAAATAGACGGAACAATTGAAAAAATAATATTTGTAAAAAATGCACTTATTCATTACTGTACTTATTTATAATTTTAAATCTGTCTGATGTCTGCTGCATTCGCACTCATATTTTTCTTTTTTTCATAATTAAAAAAAAAAAACGAATTGTCATTAGCTCGAAATTTAAAAATCTGTCAAATAACCGAATTTGTGATGCTGAAAGTAACAGTCATTAGAAAAATTTATTTATTTTTAATAAACAAATCAAATACTGAATGATACTCAAGTTAGCTGACTAATAATTTTTGAAATTTATTCAAAACGATAAATTATAAAAAAAAACTATTTAAAAAATTGCATCGATAGCTTTTATAATTCTCTAAATGCGCATACTTTTAGTCTTTGATTTTTTTTTTCATAATTGATTGTTGAAAAAAAAATCCGAAAATCGTTAATTGTCTGCTAACTTCAAGATCACAATACTGACAGGCAAAAATTTGAAAAAATGCATGTGAAGAATCTTGAAAAATTTTATTGTGTATATTTTTTTTTTTAGTTTTATGTCAAATATTAACTCGATAATTAAAAACACTAAAACTGTCAGATGTCGGCTACTTTCAGCATCATTCAAATTAGACATCAGAAGTGATGATCGTCAAGCGCTAACATGGAAACGCACCTTGAGCTTTTTTGATATTCGAACATGTGTTCTCTCTCAGAATTATTAGCAGATGATAAAATCTCTTTTCAATTATAATTTTTTCATAGAAAAATTCCTAACCTGGGTTACAGGAATTCGAATATTATACCGTAATCTTATGCAATTTTACGAGAAAAAAAAAATTAAAATTAATAACAAGTAATAAATAAAAATTATGCTGTTAAAACGATTGAGCTCATTGACTTGTCAACTGACACGAAGGAATATATTACAGAGGTAATGAAATCAGTTTTGTATAAATAAACTTAAGTCTTTGCGGCAAAATATTATTTTTGTTCTTAATGATTTGTAGAGTGATTGCTCGAAGTAATACTCAAACAAGTAAAAGTCAAAATAAGAAGGATGATGATGACGATGATGAGATGAATCAACCAATTCAATACTCGACATCACCAGCGGCAGAATGGCAAGCACGATACAGTCAACAAGGTGTCAATAGAGATAACTGGCCTTGGTATCAACCACACATTATTGCTGCTAGTACTTTTATATTTTTAATTTACTTTGTTTATCTAAGAGAAGCCAATGATATTGATGAGATATTTGAGAAAGAGTTGGGTGATCACTTCCCTGAGCTTAGAGAAGCAGACATCGCTAGAAGAGTTCCACCGGATATTGTTAACAAAAGAGTTTAAGAATGTAGTTGATTTTTTATTTAAATAAATTAAGTCTTATGTTATTAATAGGTATTTTTTTTTATAAGGGATATAACAACTCTCCCCAGAAAATATTTTTAACAATCATCTTCCATTCAATTGGTGGATTATGATTTATTGTATCAGGAATACTGTGAACCCAAGTTTCTGACCAGGATGAACGTACGGTTGTCATCATCAATGTTGATGATCTGTCTTGATGTATTGATTTTAATGATATTTTAACTGAACCTATTAATTTACATGAGCAATTAATGATTGCTAATTATTTTAAAAAAATAATGCAGCAATTTACTTACTGTGAACACATCGCGAATTAAATAGCCAGCATAAAAATGTGTAAACTGGAAGTATTTGAAAATAAAATCGTAGTTTTGTTAGAAATCCACCAAACCCAATTATAATTACACGTAACTAATAAAAAATAAAATTTAATAGTATTATTGATATTGTTTTTGAGTATATATTTATTTAATATTAGTGATATTAATAATTACTGTAGTAAATACTGTGTAGTAGACCCAAGTTGTTGGCATGAGAAATAATAAAATAGTAAAAAGTAGGGTACCGACAAATAGCTGATCCGCTTGGTATTGACACGAGTCAACTCTTTCTCTCAATGGATTTTTTTTCTTGCCAAGAAATAGTCGAAACAAAGCTGTCAGTCCTCGCATTTGTAAATTAAAAAGCCTAAAAATTAATATAAATGTATATTTCATTTTCATTTTGTCGAGATAATTTATAAAGAAGTGAAGTTCCATTTGTTTTTGCTTTTAAAATACTTTTGGTGGCCTTGAATAATTTTTTTTTATTAACAATTACAATAAATTCAGACTAAAAAAAATAAAATGACTGGTTATTTTATCATAAGTAAAAACCAAAAATAAATGGACTCACTCTTGGGTAAATGTAAAAAAAATTTCTTTACCTCGCAGCATAAACGTAAATACAATAAGCATGAAAACTAACGAGTGCTAAAATATCAGCAGCAATAGCTATTTGAAAAGTGATGCCAAGTCTTCCGAATAGCATGAGAACATCAAAGAAAAAGTCCATGACTGGTTTTATAGACACTAAAAATGTCCACCAAAAATGTATGTGGTAAAGAAAAAATTTTCCAAGCATTTTATTGAATGAATAATTTAATTTTAGACCAGCTGGAGCTCCCATTAACCAGTTCACTAAATTTTTCAAAGTGTCAACGACTTTCTAGAGTAAAAATTCGTATACGAATTAATAAAAATATGTAACTAAATAATTGTAATTAAAAGTAAAATGATATTGATTATGTAAATCACCTCTGCATTATCAAGTAAAATGTGCGAAGGTCTTTCATCAATAGTTTGCATTAAAAATCTAATTAAAAATACTCCTAATAAAATATCTAAAGTTATCGCTACAATTGGATTTAATGTCTTTAAAGTAAACTTTTTATCTTGAATTATTGTCAATAAAATCCATTTAATATTTTCCAGCCATCCATTGAGATGTAATCCCAGTGTTGAGTATTTAAAAATTGGCATAAATTTGCTCGTTACTTTGGATAAAAATAAAACCGGATACATAAAAATAATAATCATGTACATCAGCAATGTTTCTCTACAATTTTCAAAGTAATTTTTTTTTTTTATTTTATCCTCGATTATTTTTTTCTCCAGTATGTCTTTCAACTCCAAAAAATGATTACCAGATAAATTCTGCGTTCTGAATAATTCCGATTTAATCAAAGCTTTTTGGTCATAAATAATTATCACCGTGTGATAATTAGATTTTTCAATCGTCTTAGTATCTACTATCACATTTCTAACGCTGTAATATGAATTATCTTTTGTATTATCTGACTTAAAAATTATTTCAATCCAATCGTTTATTTTTTTTCTGCATCCCGCAGTATTTTGCGCTCCAGAATAATATCCAATTAATTCAGAGTTTGATTCTTGCGAATCATTTGTGTTTATGTTTATAACATAAAATTTTTTACTGTCACTTTCGTTATCATAAAGTACTTTTCCATTAATGTAACCACTCGTTTCAAATGGAAAATTGTTTGGAATAAATACTAATAATGATTTCATTTTTTCTAAATTATTATTTTACATTTTTTTAGTGAAATCCAAAAATTAACGTATTTTTTTATAACTGAAATCAAATTTTATTTGATAATTAATCAAGAAATGATAATAAATAAATAATTGATTAATAATAAAATTACATTAGTGTATTATTATTATTAATAAATAATTAAATGACAGCTGAGATAAAAGTTTTCAAATATTTGAACAATCGCACCTGAAAACAAATATTTTAAATCACAAAAATAAACAAGTTAAATTTATTGCTTACATCGAAAAAAAATAATAATAACAATGATGTTGAAAGCAATATGTGTGACTGTGGCAGGCATGAGGCAATTCATAAATTTTAGATAAATAATAAATCAAAATAATGAAATTTAAAAAAACGCGCGTACTGATTTTTCTCGGATCTCAATACGCATTTTTAAAGTTTTATTCTACTTACGTTTTATTTATTTATTTAAAAATTTAAAAAATTGACACTTGTCAGTGACATTCACACTCATTTGAAAATAGCAGTCATTCAACAATTTATTTATCTTCAATAAACAAAATAAATACTGACAGATAAATGTTTTAAAAATCCAAATGAATTTTCAAAAATTTTCATTTTCATGACACTGAAGTTAGCCGACTAATAATTTTTGAAATTTATTCAAAACAATAAATTATAAAAAAAAAAAATATTTGAAGAAGTTGCACTTGTAGTTTTTTTAATTTTCTACATGTGCATTTTTTGTTTTTTTTTTGTAATTGAGTTCCTGAAAAAAAAAATTCAAAAATTTTCTATGAGTGTGAATGTAGCTGACAATTGGCAGTTTTTTTGAATTTTATAATAAATAGATAAAACGTAAATAGAGTAAAAATTTAAAAATAGGTATTCAGATAAATGCGAAATCTATAAGCGGTTTTTTTTTTTCAAATTTAATTATTTTAATTAATTAATTTATTTATTTATTTAAAATTTATAAATTGTCTTATGTCTGCTACAGTCACACTTATAATTTTCTTGTATATTTTTTAAAAATTTTGCTAATAACAATTAACTTTGTAATTAAAAACACTAAAATTATCAGATGTCAGCTACTTTCAGCACCATCAATAATAACCTACAAATAATAGATTTAAAATTAAATAAAAAATTAAAAACAAGTGTAATTACCATTAATTGTTATTAATAAGAATCAGTATATTGTTGACAATAAGAACAAAGCATTTAAAAATTTAAACGTCAAGTTATTAAATGTTTACAAATAATCAGCTGTTTTTAGTAATTGAAATGTAAGCATGGAGGGCACTCGTGCATGAGTGACACGTATTTGTACTGATACTTATTAGAGTTAGTATGCGAGTTCATTAATCTAATTGATAATTCGTCATTTATAATGTTTCTTTACTATCTAAATACAGTGTATTGGTAAAACCAAATAAGTTTTAAAAAAGATATATATTATATACTTTTAAATATATAAAGAATACAAGCGATGAGTCGGGTAGAAAAAAAAATTAGCAATGCTTATATGTAAGTACAAGTAAGTGTCCAGATCTTGGTTTGATGCTAACGGATAATGATTGCTGAGGTAAAAAGTCAAGAGTCGACAAAAAATGTTGATGAAACAAATCCGGCCACTGAAGAAGATACGAGAATTAATAATTCAGGAAGTAACGACGTGGCAAATGATATATCACAGAAGGTTATTAGTCCCTCGGTAGAAGAAAAGCTGGCAAGTAAAATGTTTTCATGTTCACGTGAAACATTATGTTTATTTCTTGTTATAATGGGTCTTACTTTTGCTGCACTTCACAATGCGTAAGTTATATTTTTATTTTTAATAATTATTATTACTATTACTTATATTTTTAATTTACTGACACCATAATTTACAGACCACCCAAGATATCAAAACCACCACCTGCACGGCCGTTTTTTAATCAAAGTTCAATAGTCATTGATTTTTATAAAGGACAATTAAATGCTATGATTGAAAGAGCATCGGATTCAGATGTATGTTTTGTTATGTACTATGCACCATGGGATGCGGAGTCTCAAAATGTGAGAGAAGAATTTGAACGTGTTGCACAGTATTATCATTCACAGGTAAATAATTTTATATTATTTATTATATTTTTGCATTCTTGGAGGTACTGATGTAATGTAAGATTTAATTAATAAACTTCTTAGAGTAATTTCGCATTACTGCGCTCTTGATATGCGTTAGTAATGTTTGTACCTCGTCATTTTTCTTTGTAATTATTCTAAACAATAATGTAATCGATAATTATTATTAAAGAAAAACAATAGTATATTGTGGGCGGGAACATTATTTGCTTGTTCCCAAGGGACGAAACAAGTTTGTTTCTGCCGCTGACTGAAGACGTTAACAATTTACGCATTTGCTAATATTCATTCGCGGTATTGGACTGAAATTAGCTTCTTTTGACTGACTGTAACGACATGTATCTAAAGATTAGAAGGTTTTTCGCGGAAAGAAAATAAAAAACTAAATGAAAAGTAAAAAATCTACTGGATCTAAATTTCTGAAATGTTTCGCATAAGTGCTGGTATGTCGGCCGAAAATTGTAGGCCACCGGAACTACCCTTTACGTCACTTCTAATCAATGAAATTACGTAAATTTTTTTCGCGCGAAAAAAGTTCCAATGTTCAGGTACTTGTAGTATAGAGTTACTGAAACTTCATGTTTCGATGCTGGTATAATGAAAATATAATTTAAAAAAACTTACTAAATTATTTATCCAGATATTTTTTGCTGCTATTAATTGTTGGCACCCTGGATCTGAATGCAGACAGCAGTACAATAAAATACAAAGTTATCCTGTGTTATTTATTTACCCTCACCGAGGATCTGGAGTTCAGTACAGAGGAATCAATGAAGCTCCGTATATCATGCGGTTTCTTGATACATTTTTAAAACCCATACACAGAATATCACGGCAAGAAGAACTGATGGAGCTTCTTCTCAAGCATGAGGTACTTTTTGCTATCTAATTATTATTAAACATGAGTTAATCAATTGATTAAATTATTTATTTATTTTTCAGTCAGTTATGGTTGGATTCTTTGAGTTTGAAGGGCTGACAGTAAGTCCTGGGTACAAGGAATTTTATAAAACGGCCATACGTGCATTAGAAAGAGATCCTAATAGAGATACTGCATTTGCTGTAGTTACAGATCAACGTACAGCTTCTAAAGAATTTTATATTGATTATGTTCCTTCTATTGTTTTATATTTATGGAATGAATCTCTTGTAAGTTTAGAAAACAATTTTATAAAATAACAATAAATATTTATTATTTTAATTTAATTACAGATTTATCCGCAAGAAAAATTATGGACAGTAAATAATATACTTCGTTGGAAAGATGAATATAATCACAAAGTTTCTGCTTGGCTTCAACCACCTGGTGTTAAATCTAAAACATTGTCACCTTATTTCAAAGATAATCCAGTACTCCTTCTTTTTACTCCACGAAATCCATTACATTCTTCAAATTACCACAAAAATTTGGTAAATTATAAATTAAATTTTGTTTTTTGAATTTATGGTTTTAAAATCAATGTAATTAATTGATTATAGATAAGAGAAGTAGCACTTGAGTATAAAAACTGTGGGAATTCTTATCAAACTAATCGATTGCTCGAACGGTTACGAAAAAAACGTCAGTACGCTAAAGAAAAGTATCGTATAAAATTGAATGAATGCTCACAATTATTAGCTGGGTCAAAATCACAGCCAATGGTCTCTCCGGTCAGTATTTCCATCCAAAAGTGGATCAATGAAAGCTGTTGCGCCAAGATCTTTATGAATAAATGTCTGTTGTGTAAAGATGATTCGTCTGATGGTAAAGTTTGTAGTGTCAGTGATAAATTTTCAAGAATGTGTGAAAAAAAAGATATATTTAAGATGATTACCGAACAAAATAATGATGAAAATGAATATTTTTGCTGCAATAGCTATCCTGGTACAAATGAAACACCCGGCGCTGCGAGTAAAGTAAAGTAAGTGTTAAATTGTATATCGTTTCCATGTAAAATATTTTTACTGTTACTAAATAACGTGTTTTACTTGTAGCAGTAAATATAAAACATCAATGATTACTCCGGAAAATGATTCCCGATCAGCGATTGCCGTCAGAAGGCATACGATTGAAAACGATTGCATTAAATTCCTTGCTGGTGATAAATATCATTACGCAATATTTCCAGATGAATCAGATCAAAAGTCTGACGTTAAATTAACTGAATCTGTTTGCAATGTAAATAGAACACTTGCATTTATAGCTGTAGATAGTTTACAATACTTTCATTTTGCTGAGGGACTTGGTCTTGATGTTTTGAAAATGAGAGACAAGACTGCTGTTGTTATTTTAGATACATTGGTAAGTTTAATGTCATCTTATCTACAAAAAAAACCTTATTAAATAATTAAAACATTAATATAAATTTCCAGCAAGAGAGCCAGTACCTGATGCAACAAAATTTGAGTAAAAATACTCTAATTAAATTTATAAATAATTATACTACTGGATCATTACAACGAAAATTGAGGTCTGACAGTTCAAAACGTTATGCTGAAGATTTTGAAAAAAAGTCTCAATGTATAAACACACCATCGACTATTTGTGTTGAGGAATTAAATACTGATACATTTTTACCAACTGTATTAGACCCAACGAAAGACGTTGTTGTGATGTATCACTCGCCTTACTGTGCATTTTGTAGTGCAATTTATTATGTATACTTAACATTAGCACATTTATTATCCAACGTGGACCAAATTAGTTTCGTACGAATCGACGGTGACAATAATGATCTTCCATGGGAGTACACAATAAATCGTTTCCCGTCAATATTATTTTTCCCAGCTAAAAAAAAAGAAGACAGTACAATATTTCCATCAAATCTTCCAATTACAATTCCAAATTTATTGTCATTTGTTCTATCAAACTTGGAAAGAGATACACATATTGAAGCTTTATTAAATGTATGCCATATTGGCGCCGGTGAGTCTCCGGAAAAATGTGTCTCAAGGATTCGTCGCTATTGCCTTGACACTATCCAAAATTATCTTCACGCTTATCGTAAGCTCTTGAGACAACAGCAGGGCAATGACAACAACAAAAACATTAACGACGACAACGATGATGATGATGATGGCAATAGTGACGTTTTATTTAAAAGGCAGATTGCTAAAAAACGACGTGAGATACTTTTGAAACTGGAGCACGTCAGAGACGTACATCTTTTACTGAGTACCATTCAGAATTTACAAAACGAAGGTGATAAATATAAAGAGTTAGTTAAAAAATTCCGTACTTATCGTAGTAATTTATCGTCAATGAACAGACGATCAAAAAAATATCGTAAACGTAAGATTGGTAATGATGCTGTTAAGAGAGATAGAGAGGAGAGAATAGTCAAGGACGAATTGTGATATCATTTAAATAATTATCCCACGCCTACAAAAATTTCCATACGATTTATCGTTGTCATGTATATAAAAGTGTACAGTAAAAAAAATATATAAAAAAGTAAAAAGGAGTTTTCAGTCATTAAATATTGCTTCATTTATTTATGACAACTCTTTTAATAAACGCGGTCAACGTAAAGGTGTTTTATTCTGTTGTTTGTGTGTATGCATTTTACCGTTTGTATTTATATATATAAATAAATATATATATATCTATATTGTCATTTGTAAATATTGTTAAAAGAGTACAAAAATAAATTGATATTTTATCGATAACTAATTAGTTATCTTTCAGTTTATATTTAATTATATTTTTATGTTGTAAAAAATTAAGATAAAAAAGATAAAAACTAAATGCACGATAATAAAAATGAGCGTAGGTCGAAAGTTGTGGATCAAAATCGCGTAATCAAGCGTATTAGTCATATTCCCCCCATTCATACGATTTATTTATTTATGGGCTGGATTACTTGACGTAATCAAATTCTCGGAAATATGATGCGCGATAAGAAAGTTCTTATAGGTGTATATGTATATCTCTAGCATATCTATATTAATTCTCTCTTCCCAGCTTCCGGTATGCGAGCGCGGGTATTTCGTCATTTGAATTATTAACGCGATTCATGATTCATAAAAACTATATTCTCATTTCTCATACGAACAATAATATCATCGGAAGTAACAAAACCTCAGACTCGATATCAGTCAGTACACCGGATATCAATCACCTCATTTATTAATCACTCAAGTAAAGTAATAAAATAATATATATACATATATTTTTGATAAATCTGAAAACAAAAAATATATACAATATGAGGTTAGTGATATTAAATGACACAGTTGGTAATTAAATGAAAACTATGATACAAGTCAGCAGATGTCTAATAATTTATATTTTTTAAAAGTAATAAATTCAAAAAAAAAATTTGAAAAATTGCGCTTGTAGATTTTTAAATTTTCTACACATGCATTTCATTATTTTTTTTAAATGTGTTGGAGAAAAAATTTGAAATTTTTAAATTGTCTTCTAACTTCAGGATCACATGAGAACTATGAGTGTGAATGTAGCAGACATCAAACAAATTTAAAATTTTAAATAATTAAAAATATAGTTCTTGTAAAAAATGCAATTATTAATTTTAAAATTTAAAAAATGCGCGCTTTTTTTAAAATTCAATTTGATTAATTATTTACTCTATTTATTGATAATTTAAAATTTGATGTCTGCTACATTCATACTCATGAGAACTTGGCAGACCTGAATGTCGGGAACATCAGCGCCGCCTTGTTGAGAGTCGAGTTAAGAATCAGATAGCAGATAGGGATAGGATATAATAGTTTTGTTAGTTGTGTTGGTTGTGAGAGTGTTGTTCGTTGTCCCATGTTGTGTATTTGAGAAAGGCGACGAACGGAATCATCGTGAGCTCGTGGTTCTCATGGTGTCGCTGTTGTACATCAGCATGTGTAAGTTATATATATGTACATAAGTGTGTCTAATACCAAGTACAGATTGTGTGTACAATACACAAGTGGATATACATGTAGTGTATAACTATACACTGTTAGTGCTTCTGACAATGAGCCGCCACGGTGACTGTGATAAGTGAACCTCCGCCGCGTAAACCTCTCGCCTGCTGCTGGTTGCTGCAACAAAAACGCAGTGGAGATAAATAAATAAATAAATAATTTATTTTTTTTATAATAATAAGTAACTATTATTATTTAATTAAATAAACCAGGGGCGGTTACGAGTTAACGCATTAATGACTCGTTATTAATAATAAATAGTCGTGAGGTGGACCGCAAACAACACCAGACCTTATTTTATTATAATTATGTTCAATGTACCGCCCAAGTTCTACGAGCTGTGTCGTCTTTGTTTATCGTCGGACGGTGTCAAGTTGCCCATATTCGAGGATGAAGGCGCCCAGCGTAATTTTGCAGATAAAATATTGGCGTGTTTGTCGATAGCGGTAAGCCGATCACCCGGTTGTCTTGTTTAGATTTATTTAAATATTCAAATTTACATTATTTATTTTAAATTAAGTCTGCTCTTAACTGTAACTCTGCATGACAATAACTTTGTTTTATTTTTATCTATATTTTATTTTATTTCATTAATTAACTTATATGGATATATCTGGTATACATGTGCATTAAATATACATATATGTATAGGTACTGGGCTGTATTGTGTTTAGAGTGTGGTGAGTGTTGAGACGACTCATCGAAAATAGACGCAGAGACGCAACATCTGGGCCCCCGCGGGTCGGGACCTCGCGCTCTCTCGCGCACACAAAAGCTATCCGCGTGTGGATGCTTACTTGTGTGCGTAACTTTTGTACATGTGGAAATGTATGTATATATGTAGATGTCGGTGAGGATGTGTGTGTGTGTGTGCGCCACACGGGGAGAAAGTTTGGCAAGAGATGTGTCCGCGAGATAAGAGACAACAGCGATTTAAAATGGCAGTGATAAGCTGCTCCATGCCTTCTCATGCTGCTATTACTGGTTGATACTCTTGGTAATACTCCATGCTGCTGCTACTGTTACTCAGTTACACTACTTAACTGTTAACTACACTATGTACTGTACATAACATTTATTAAGAGAGTTTACTTGTTCATGAACAAGTTGAGTTTACAAGATCACGATTACCTATAAACATCTTTTATCCTTTTCTCATATATTGTGTGTGTAGATTTGTATGTATGTATGTGTGTCTCTCTGTCTGTCTGTCAGCATCTCTGTCTATTTGGTCTTGTCTTTTATTGCCTCTGTACACAGACTTGCTGTAGATAGGATAGGTATATATGTACGTTACTTAGTTACTACTGTACTGATGAAAACGACTGAAGAGACCGATCTCTTTTCGTATCGCGGGTCTCCCGCAACGGCACACACGCGTTCGAGGGATTGATCTCCTTATTTGGATCGCCCTCTTATCAGGTTTCACACGCGGACACTGCGGCAACTCTTGTCAGCCACCGGGCGTCCAGTTTTCCCTTGTGTGTTCTGTCCACATAGCTTTTGCTTTTTTACTCAATATCACTGACTAAAAACACAACTATTACCAGGTCTCTAGGGGCCTACTTTAACTTACAATCATCTTGATATCATTTATCAATCAGAGCGATCGTACTTTTAACGTTTTTTTTATCAACATTTCTTTGTTCTTATGTGAGTGAGATGAGAGCTGGAAAATAGAGACAAAAATGATTCCAATTGTGATTAATACTTTACTCTTATTGTTGTTATTATTTTCAGGTAAAAGATGGAGACTCATTACCACCAATCATCTGTCACAGATGTGTTTACAAATTGGATGTTTTACACAATTTTCGTGAGGTATCACGAAAATCCGACGTTATACTCAAACAGTACCTGGATTATGCCAAGCAATTGTCATCACCTGACAATGAGGTATTTGTTATTTAATTATTTATATTTATTTATTTATTTAATGTATAATAATATAATATGTATCAACTTTATAATTGATATGTATTATTATTATTGCATCACAAAGACAACCCAATATATATATATATATATGCTGACATTGATGAACATTCTTACTGTTATAAGTGTATGTTGAAACGGAGAATGTGCAACATATGCAATATCTGATTGTAGATAAGGCTACAGTCATGTACACTGCCTTTTATTTCTTCTATATCTGTTCGTGAATATCGTAGTAGCAATTATATAAAACTCAATGTCAGTGTCTAGAGGGGAGCTTGCCAGTTATTTATAAATTACTATCACTTGGTTAAATTTTATCATTTGTGTGTTAATTTAGATTTATACTAATCCATAAATTCATTTTTACTTATCATCTGTTATCTATTGTTATACATGTATGTATGTGATATTTATTTATTATTGTTAATAATATAATTATTTAATTACAGGATAAGTCTATTTCCACTGCCAAAATAGCCGATTTGAGTCCTCTACAATCGTTTTTACAATTAAATAAAACTCTGTTCAGTGATGAGCCAAATTCACCCGCCAGCATTAATCAAAATGTGATACCTCAAACACAGACACACCACTTAGAATTGCGGGCTAACGAAATGTTGAAGCAGGAAAGTAACGTTAAATGTGAGCCAGAAGACGATACCTATTCAAATAGCTCGGATCCAGACAGGCTGGAGATCGAGGACCGCGAGGACCATGAAACAGACGGTGAAGAAAATGGCTATGATATGACTGTGAGAAAACGAATTAGAGTGGATAGCATTAATAACGAGAGTAGTTCGAAACGAAGTTCACCAAATCAAAGCCCAGTTAATAGGATGGACACGCCTGAGAGTAATTGTTCGGATACAAACATAGATCAGGAAACAACAAAATTATGGCAAGCATTAGCAAAGTAAGATAAAAAAAAAAAATTGCAATGGATTAGAGATGAATAATATTTAAATTTTGTGAAATAGTTATTGAGGAAATTATCGAGTATGGTTTGATGATAAGATTTAGTTATGTGATGTCATTATTATGTCTCATATCCACTACTGGTTAATACATTTAACATGAGACCATTTGGTGGTGTGAGCTATAAATAGGCATGATCATAAATCAAGATTGAATAATAATGAGTATTGCAAAAAGTGATATCACTCCCATCATCATTGTCATCTTATCTCAAACAATAATGCATGCAATTTTTTTTTTTTATATTTTCAATGACTTTATTTCTACAACGAAAAACATGGAAATATATATACAGATAATTATGTGTACTTGTGCACATAAGTGTATGTTCTCATTAATATTTATTTAAGTAATGTTTTTTTTTTTCTTCAACAGCAATCGAAATCTGGAAATAACACGGAGTAATGGTGACAAAGTCAATAATGGTTTCACTGGTGAAGCGACAAATTTACTACGTTCTCTTATCAACAATCGACAGATTGGTATCACCGCCGTAGATACAGGTAGAATATCACCACAAGTAAGGTTTTACCGAGATACCCAAGGGACGACAATTGAACGAACCGATTGTTCAATACGTGGAACTCGTCCTATGCAGTCTCTCGAGAACAAAGTAAGTTATATTTTTACCTGATAGTAGATATAGGCGTAGGACTACGAGTATTTGTAGTAGGAGTAGTAGTAGTCATAGTCGCAGTATTAGTGTTAGTACTAGTTAGTTTAATCACGGTAAATATTATCTTTTTTTTTTTTAATGTTTACCAAAGTGAGAGGCTAAAAATTCTCGGTAGTATAATTGGGAAATGACTTCTGCATTTTTTTTATTTTCTTTTTCACTCTATCTACAGTTTACTCTTTCTCTAGCCTCTAGTTTATAGTAAATTTTATTTATCCATAGACTTTTAGTCGACTCGGCAAACGATGCTGAGTACACAAAATGTTAAGGAAGCGAATAGTATATAAGCTATATGCAGTTTACTCGATGCAAATACCTATCCGAAGACTCAGGTATAGAACTAAGCAGGTCAGGTGACCCTCGGGTGTTAAAGAATCCCTTTTTGGGACTCTGTACTATACAGTTTTATACTATTCAAGTCCCACCTGCCCCTTCAGGTAAGGGGAGGTCTACGAGCGGCCTCGCCAGATAATAGATAACTAGAAAGACGCTTTGTGATAGGCAGTTTTTGAGTTCGGTACCTACCGGACCAATACTAGCATGTCAACCCGCTGTTAACAGATGTTCAGATAAGCTTTCTTGCCTCAATGGATTTTAAGCAAGTCTTTGTTGAATGTAATGCCCAGAAACGTGTAGAATTTTTCTTTATCTTTCATTTATACTTCTTCTTCTTCGTCTTCTCCTTTTCTCAAAACTCGAGTTTCGTTAATATAAGATTCAGTCCAGAGCCTGGATACTTATATATACATGTATAATATATAGTTTAGCGCTAGAGCTAGAGCACGCTTTGTTAGAATTTTTCCATCACACTGGATTCTTTTTCCGATAATACCCGTAACGAATAAGCTGGTACAGAATTTTTTTTAAATATACCTGCCATTTGTCGGTACCACGGCAACTACTACCTCCCCCACATGAAAAATCACTCACTTATGACCATTTGGACGTCATTTAACTTTGCGACGCATCAATCATTTTTTTTTCTTCATTTATTTTATTTTATTACAGAGTGCATCTATGGACAGCAATCCATCCAGTCCGGCGAGTGTCGGGCGCAAAGAGACAAAGGGCAGACGGAAACAAAGTTACCCGAGCAAAGCACCGACAAGTCCTGATGTTCTGAGTTATCATCATGAATCCGAAGAACAAGCTCAGGATTTTACCTCATGGAATAAGATAACTGATAAGGTAATTGATTTGCTTTGCCTTTATGATACTATTGGTTTAAAAATAAGCAGATAAATGAATGGATATTTAAATTTGATTGAAGATCGATGAGCAACGTCAGTCGTTTGATCAACAAGCCAGTAATATGACTAAAAAAGTCGACATGTCGTGTACAAATTGTGGCACCATGACGACGACAATTTGGCGGCGTAACATGAAGGGTGAAATGGTTTGCAATGCCTGTGGACTTTACTACAAACTTCATGGTGTAAACAGACCTGTAACCATGCGAAGGGACACAATACATACACGTAGACGTAGACCCAAAGGCGAAAAACCCACAAGGCATCGAAGTAAGAATTTTATTCATACTTTTACACGCGATTAATTTTCATTTCCATATTTTTTATATTTTTTTCTATGCTGCATATTGTGTAAATTTTCAAAAGTTACGAATGATTAATTATGATGAATTTTATTTTCATTCTTTTTTTTTTTTTTCTTTTTTTTTTCGTAGAAAAAGAAGCAGTTGTACCTGCGTCACAATCGGAACAAATGGATGCTGAGAGTGCTGACATGCTGGCAGCGTTACGCCGACAAATTCAGCCGCATTTGATGATGGCGGCATTGACACCGCAAAATTTATCGGGTACACATCCACCAGTTTCAGCAGGAGCTCAACTAAATTACCCTCTACCATTATCATCTTATATGATGCACGTGAGTACGCCGCACATGTATTCCGTAGATCTAGTTAGTCGTGTGACACGTGATGGAATTACTGGCGGTGGTATGAAAGCAAGTGACGTCATAAACTTTGCACAGCATATGAAAACGGAGCCGAGAGAACGTAGTAGTACGTCGGATGACGCTGACGATGGTGACGAGGATAATGTTTCGGACGTACCATTAAATCTTGTGGCAACTTCACTCTCGGAAGAGGCACACTGATAACAACAACAAAAAGAAAAGAAAAAAAAAGCAACACCACCAATCTGTCAACAGCAGTTTATTTACAACAATTACGCTGGTATACTCACTACCATTTATTATTATTGTTATTATTATCATTATTAGTGATAATAAATGATTTTATGAATGAAGAATCTCACCCTCAAGAGGATTAACAACACAACCAGAAACAAAATGATATAATTGATAACACAGGGTGTTACTATTTAATTTATTTATAAATTTAATTGGCCTCTCTCAATTTTAAAAATCCAATTAGCTCTCTACTTTGATATTTATATATGTTAAATACCTTTACATATCGTTTTGTTATTGTTTTTAAACTCAAAAATGCTCTCTACGCTTTGCATTTCTCAAGGTTTTTATTTTTGAGAAATTTTAAAATGGTATTATATTAATTATTATTATTATATTATTATTATTATTATTATTATTAATATTATTATTATTATTATTATTATGTATTGAGGGGCGGAAGAAATTATTGATGTGTTAATTAACAACACCAACGTATTCACTTACGTCTTTACCGTCTTGATCACCTGATTCCGAGCTAATTGGCCCGTGGTGCGAAGCGTCCAGTTATTATTAATTAATTAATTGATTAATTAATAATAATACATTGTTGATATTAAAATTACAGTATTATACTCGTCGGTTATTAAAGTCGCGTTGGATATTGTAAATGTTTAAAACTTATGTGTGTATTTACAAACACATACATAAACATGAATAGATATTTTTGTACAAAATATTTCTATACACTAGTACTTGTAATTAAAAAACTAAAATTATATATATACACTGTAAAAAATTTGCGGAGTGAGCGCAGACTAAATCCGGAGTGGATGTGGAGTACGTGACTGTATTTCTTTAATTTATTTAAACTTCAAATCGGAGTGAATGCGAGTTTAAATAAATTCCAGTTTACTCCAAAATCACTCCGCTGAAAGAACAAACTCTCTATTTACTCCGTATGCAGAATAATTTTTTCTAAAACTCCGGAACTCCGGATTCACTCCCGATTTTTTATTCTGTACAAGCGCGCAAATTATTAAACTCATTGATATTTTTAAAAATAGTATAACGGTTTTAAAAAATTTTTTTTATTTAAAATGACACTAGATCTGATTTAAATTTACCGGTTGAGTAATTCTTATATTTACTTTCCATGACAAAATATGTATATTTATATATTTATATTAAATTGTTAGCGAGATTTTAAAACTTTCGTTTTGTTCCACGGGCTTTTTAGTTGAGCTATTATTAATTTATATATTGTCAACCAACATAATACTCTTATTTAAATAAACGGCGTTATATATTTAAAACAAAAAAAAAAATACTTCTTAAATTTAATTATTACGAATTATTCAGTATAATTAGCGATTTAATAACTCGTTTTCATTGTTTTTGGCTTTAAATAATAATCGCAGTATACATTGCATTCGTAAACAAAAAAAAAATAATTATTATTAACAAAAATGTAAATCAAAGTATGGTAATTAGTATTTATTTTAAATATTTGTCAATACTCAACTTTTTTTATTATTTTTTCAATTTAAATATTTCCATACTTTGTATTGTATTAATTCGGATTATGTAACACGGAGAATTTACTTACGTATAATTTTTAGGCATTAAGACAAAAAAAAAAGAGAGAGAGATAATTAAAAATAATTTTTATACGCTAACTTTTTGCGAATACGCTAGTGTTAATACTCGAAAGAGAGATAATAAAAGAGAAATAAAATCTATTTTTTATTTTATAAATGTTTAAAAAGAAAAAAAAACATCACTACGATAAATCATTTGCAAGACAAATGTCAAATATTTTATTTACTGTACTTAAAAAAATATTTACACGCATCAGCGTTATTTACTCATCGCTAAGCAATAATTATCCATGACATGGTTCAATAGTAACCTGACGATACTTACAAAAAAAATTATTAATAATAATAATACATAAATAATTACAATAAATAAATTACAAATGATAATAATAATGTAATAAAGATGGCCAGATAAAAATGCAGGAATTAAAATAATCGCTTTATACTCTGGAAGTTAATAATAAGTAAAAACTACTCCAGTCAATCGTATTTTAAATCAGTAATAATTATTCGTCAACTGTCCTCTTGCTTTTAAATTTAATTATTTTTTTTTATTAATTATATTTTTCTTAAATTTGTACAGTTTACAAATGATAACTATTAATTTTATTTTATATTTTTGTTCAAGTAGTACATAAACTAAACTGAACTTGGAAAAAAAAAAATAATAATAATAGTTATATAAAAAAAAAAAAAAGAAACTATGGCCAGTGCATTTACACTCATGTATTGTTATAACTAATACGTCATATACCTAAATAACTTTGCCAAAAATAGTTTTAGTCTCTTTGTAACATAGATATAGTTAAGGGCATCAAATTTTCTTCCATTTACATCTTATCTACTTTCTCTATAAACTATTTCATTAAAATTACTAAGAGGACAGCGGAATCGAATAATTTAAATATTGAATGGAAAATATAAAAGTTAAATTAATTATACGATAGACGGAGTTAATTTAGTGGTAGTCGTTATCCATGGAGCCTTATAACAAACAAATAAAATATGTTTATATATTGTATATGTATACGTATATATATTATACATGAATTTATATTCATATTATATACTGAAGAGAAACAAATGATAGTATGATAAATCAGCCGCGAGGCATACGTGACTAGAACAAAGTCAATGATAATAATGATAATGATTAATGAAGTGAGACATGAATTTTGTGATGAATTTTTTTTTATTTTTATTTTTAATAAGTAAACTTGGAAAGGCAGCAGTTGCCTATATTAGTTTTCGGTACATTATAATGTCTTACTGCTCAGTTGCCTACTGACATTTATTTTCTACGGTTCTATTGCCTGCATAAATATTAAATATGTAATTTAATTGCATAAAAAAATTATTGCACTTATTGTCTATTTAAAAACAAGTCATGTTCAATTGATTACTATTTAACTGTGTATCAAATTAAAGAAATATCTAATTAATGTGGAATAGGCATCTGATTTAGTGGCTGAGAAAATCAAGTACTTGTTGAAAGATGATATGGGCGTGAATTTAGCTGACAATTGACTTGAAAAATTTTTGAGTAAATAAATAAAATGTAAAGAATAAAAATTTGAAAATGCGTACTTAGATAATTGAAGAATCAGTACGCGCATTTTCTTATTTGTTTAAAATTTTTAAATTGTATCATATCTGCTATACATTCATATTCGGAAAACGTTGAATGTTTACGATCGATTATTTGAGAAAAAAAGTAACTGGAAAACTTGACAGTTTTCTATCAGAAATTAATGACTTGATCAGGTCTTGATTTCTCGGCAGTGAATATGAGATTCAACTCAGTATCTTATGGGTCGGAAGACTACCCTGGTTCTGATACTTTCCAGATGAGCGTTGTTATTTTTTTCTCAATTGATTGGTCTTGAATATTGATAATTTTTTCTCAACAAGTACTTGATTTTCCCGGTAAAATTAGAAGCTTATCAACATTGATTAGGTATTTTTTGACTTGGGTTCACAGTTTAATTAATTGAAGAACATTAAATATTTTTAAGTAGACAATAGAACCGTAGAAAATGAATTTTAGTAGGCAACCGAGCGGTAAGCATTTAAAATGTATGAAAAAATATTGCAAGCATTTGATACTTAGCAAAAAAGTGTAGGCAATTGATCCCTTCCCAGTAAAATTATAAAAAAAAAAGAAAAAGAATTCATTACTTCTTCGACTCGCGTATAAAATGTGATTCTTCCATTGTGCACTTCCTATTTTATATAAAAGAATAATTATTCGATCGGATCAACTAAGACACTCGTGACACTTTATTAACTGAGATAAATATAAAAAAAATACAGGATATTTTATTAAAAAATAGTTTTATAATATTTTTAGATAATTGCGTTGATCTGTTGAGGATGTAAAAATTTATACACAACTGCGGCTTCTTATTTTTTTTTTGTTTTATATTGCACGATACAAAGACCAAATGGCTATTTATGTGTGACTTTGCCGAGAAAGGACAGTTATTTTTTTAGGCATTTCATTAATATTAATTATTTTTTTTTTAATTTAATTTAATTGAGATTTTTTTGTCTGTAGATTTCGCTCACTTTAGTTTGTTATTCTATAGTCTTTAGTATGCGATTATTATTATTATTATTTTGAAAATTTTTTTTCAAGCTTCTAAGTTTAAATTAATAATAATTTTGTTTGAGCTCTCCAACTAATGCTGAACTACTTAGAGATTATTTTTTATATATTTAATAACGTACCATAAATTGATTGAGTATTGCTAATTTTTATTAATTATTATTATTATTTTATTGATATTATTAATTATAATTATAAAAAAAAACAGTTACAGTAACAACAACAAGATTGTAATTAATTATTAATTTATAAGGACTAATTATTCTGATCGCCTAGATTTGATTGATAAAAAATTTGGCAATTTTTTTTTTAGCGGAGGCTTCTAATAGATTTTTTTTACATCAGTATTCCACACCTTTAATTTTAGTTTATAAGTTTTTATTCGAAACAATACTTAAATGATTTAATTTACTTAATTTTATTTAATTAATAATTATTATTATTAGTTTTTTTTACATCTGTTTTTACAGTCCCTCCGTTTTATTATTATAATAATAATTATTATTTTTTATTATTATTTAAACAATTATATATAACTTATTTGTGTCTGTTCGCACCAACATTTGGCAGCAGCGACTGGCTTAATTTATTATTTTACATTATGTAGATTTTTTTTTAATTAAACAAAACTCATTTCATTGTACGTATATTTAAAAATAATTGCTGATTATTTTACATGAATTTTTATTAGTGTCAATGTAGCAGACATCAGACAGGTTTTAAATTATAAATAAATAGAGTAAATAATTTAAAAAATAATGTTTATAAAAAATGCACTTATTAATTTCAAAATTTTTGAAATGCCCATTTTTTTAAATTTTATTTTTATTAATTATTTACTCTATTTATTAATAATTTCAAATTTGTCTAATGCCTTACATTCAAACTCATGAATTTTTGATTATTTGTATTGAACAAAAAAAAGATGTTTTGATTAAAAAATGCTTGATTACACGGCACGGAATGCATACAAATTTATTTTATATAAAAAATATTTAAAAAAGTATAACGAGTGTATGTAATTTTTCCGTTCAATTACAAAGCAACTGTACAGTTTATATTCTATACTCAAAGACGATTTAAATTAAATATTTATAATAAAAAAAAAAATGTATTTGTAAATGAAATTGTTAAAAAAAATTGTATAAAAAAAAATCGAATGCTTTGTAATAATTATTCAGAACTGCTCATGCAAGTGTTCCGTCCGTTAACGCGAGCTCCAGCGTTCGATTTTTTTTTTAAACTGTCAGGAAAGTAAAATTAAGCGTTATATTAAAAATAAAAATTTATAAATAAATTTACGCGTAGACAATATATTTAAAAATATATTAATTGTAATATACGATAATGATATTGGAGATAAAAGATATGAAAAAAAAAACTACACGGTTTTTCCAGCGATTTACCCCTCCTTTATACTGTTATGCGCAAGTATTAATCCGAACTAATTGACTGAGTATTATTTTTATATATCAAACTTGTAATAAAATAAAAATAATTTAAACTACGACACGGTGATTAATATAAGTGTCGGGGAAAAAAAAATACATAAAATAAAATATAAAAGAGAAAAAAATGTTGAGCGCTCCTCGATCCCTTATACATTAATTAATTAATTAATTAATAAATAAATACTACGAGTGCCCATGTATTTTGTATACAAAAAATAAAAAGAACAATAATAATTAATAAAATAATAAATGCTGTGGTACGCAGTTCTTATTGTATTAAAAAAATAAAGTAATTAGCGGTTAATACGCTATGGTTAAATAAGCAATAGAGAAAAAAATTTACTTTTGTATTAACGAAACGCTAAAAATATATTTAAAGATTTATAATGATTAATGATAATGATAATTAAGAAGGGGAATAAAAAATATGATGAGTTAATTTGGGCTAAGGCCAGCAGCTGTTGAGATTATTCAAGGTTGTGTGTATCGTTATAAGTATTTTGAATTGTTGAATAGTTAAATAGTGTAAGTGGGTAAAATAATACTACGAATTTTTACCTAATTGTTTATAGTTAATTAATTAATTATTTGATAAATCGAACAATCAGTAGAGTGATGTCGCCGTATACATTTTAATTTTTTTAAATTTAAATTTATTATTTTATTTTATTTAATTAATTATTTTATTTATAATGTTAATTGCTCGTAATTTGTCATAATATCAGCCCCGTAATGAATTATTATTATCAATTTTATTTATTAATATTAAGGCGACAATTTGCAATGTCTCCCCCTGATGCCGAAATAATTTTTAATTGATAAATTTGACTTATTTAAAAATAGTCTGAAATATTCATTTTTTTTTTCAACTATAATTGCGTTAGAAATTATTTTCAAAATACTTATCAATGATAATTTGAAAAATAATCATGATTTGTACATTTAAAAGAAACTAGTTGAGTATTTACATCACATGAATTTTTTAAATTGTATACAATATTGAGCGTAATTATAAATATGGATTTTTTGTTTATGAAAGAGAAAAAATATACTCAGTAAATGGAAATTGTTGTATAAATAACAAGTTTATTAATGAGTTTTTATTATTAAAAATGGGGAGAATTTGCTGGGGCATTGTTGTGATACCACAGATGCAGCTTCATTAAATCTTCAATAAAAAAAATTGCTAAAAAAAATTTGTCATTTATTATCCTCTTAGCCCAATTCTAAATAATAATAATTTTTGTTAATAAAAAAGGTTTGAGACTGAAGTTAGCAGACAATTAACAATTTTTTGATTTTTTTTTTTTAATAATTTAATTAAACAACTAAAAATATGCACATGTAGAAAATTTAAAAAACTATATGTGCAATTTTCTGGAATATTTTTTTTTTATTTATTGTTTTTAAAAAAGTCCACACATTATTAGACCAGCTATTTTCAGGATTATAAGAATATTATAAAATATAAGAAATCAATGGCCTGGACAACTGAAATATTTGAATATTATGAAAATTTTTTGAATGCGCATATTTTAAAATTTTATTTTATTAATTATTTACTCGATTTTTAAAAAATTTAAAATTTGTCTGATATCTGCTACATTCACACTCATAAATTTTTAAAGTAGTTATATTTTTACACATACAACTAATGTATTCATTTTTAAAAGACGGATATAATTTATAATATTGTAATTTAATTTTACATTAAATGGTTTTGTTTCATTAGAAAGAAAAAAAATTGTTTGTCCGGACTGTTCCGGATACCATAAAAAAATAGGACAATTTCAAGGTAAATTTAAGGCGGGAACTTTATATCTGACATAAAAATTAAATTTTTTTTTCATAATTTATTATCGGTAACGATCTTTTGAGATTTAATGCTTTTATGGTCAATTGAAACGGGTCAATTTGAGATCACTGGTAATATAATTTGATAACGTTGACAGCTGTCAATTACGTTAACTATTACAAGCATAAATTATTTTAAATCTAATAATGAAAAATAGTCTAAGATGGTCTAGTTTTGATAGGAAGTTAAAATAAAAAATTTTCATTATTGATACGCTAATAATGATCCTGAAATCAACAGACAATTTAAGAATTTTTGGATTTTTCTTCGACAAATCAATGACAAAAAACTGAAAATATGCACATGTAGAAAATTTAAAAAACCACAGGTGCAATTTTTAAAAATATTTTTTTTTATAATTTAACATTTTGAAAAGAATCAAAAAATTATTAGACCTCGGCTAACTTCAGTATCAATTTTTAATTTATTAATTTCGATTTATATAAAAGTATTTGAAAATTGGATATATATATTTATAAAATGAAGTCTTGTTGCGCTGAAACTATACGATTGTTGATTTAAAATAAATTTTAAAAGATTTTTACATGTATGAATATTTTTATACTGTGTCTATGACAAACACATATTATTTACATAAATATATATACATAAAAACACCGCATAAACAAGTTTGCAAAATTACCTAGGTTTTAACCTATACGTGGATGGATTTTGAGAGATAGAATGACAGAAAACTTGGAAACTAAAAAGGTAAATAATTTAAATTATAATCTATCTTTTATTATGTATTCATTTTTTACTGACATTAAATTTGCTTTTTTTAAAAATAAAAAATTTCTCAGATGTCTGGTGCTTCGCTGTCATAAATAATATTTATTTACTCTATACAATAAACAATGACATGATACTGAAGTTAGTCAAATAATTTTTGGATTTTTTTCAAAACTAAATTATAAAAAAAGAATATTTCCAAAAATCGCACCGATAGCTTTTTTAATTCTACATGCATATTTTTAGTTTTTATTTTTTTTTTTGTCATTGATTTGTCGATAGGTAAAATTCGAAAATTGTTAATTGTCTTTTAACTTCAGTATCATACAATGACACAGATAAATATCAAATTAATATATTATTTTAAATATTTACAGACTCGAAATGCAACTTTGAATATTGGAGATCGCTGTGAAATTCTTCATCGTCTTAGTAACGGCGAAGCTCCAAGTAAATTAGCTGCCGAGTATAATGTTTCCAGACAAGCGATTTCTAAGATTAAAAAACGCGAGCAATTTATTTTAAAAGCTGAAAATGTGCTCAAGAGTTGTGATGGAGATGTCACTAAAAAACGATACAGAGCCACCGAGGAAAATCCATTGGAGCAACAGCTTTTCGAGTGGATGAACGAGCAACGAAGAGCGGGAATTCTCATCTCGGGTCCAATGATTAAGAGGCAAGCTTTGCTCCTTAATAAACACCTTGGAGGCAGAGATACTTTTACAGCAAGTGACGGATGGTTGGATAGATTCAAAAAACGACATGCATTCAAAGTAAGCCCTCCAGTAAATAATAAACCGCCGACAGAATCTGCGGATGTAAGTGAAGGAGATGAATTGTTACCAGATTTGGATGATACTATTGAAGATTTAAATACAATTATTGAAAGTCATGAGCAAGCTGCAGAAATAAATCTTGACTATGTCTACAGTTGTGATGAAAAAGTCCTCTACTGGAAATTAATGCCAGATGAAATGTTACTTGGTATGAATAATAAACCAATGGCTAGTAGAAAGAAACCAAAAAATAGATTAACTATTTTATTTTGTACCAATGCTTCAGGTACACATAAATTACCTTTACTGATAATAGGAAAAATAGCACAGCCACGTTGTTTTAATAACATAAAAAATCTGCCAGTCTTTTATGTTAATCAAGAAAACGTCTGGATGACTTCTGATGTAATGAGGTCGTGGTACAGCTCAGTTTTTTTACCAGAAATAAAAAAGAAACATAATCTTGATAATAATAAAGACATTAAAGTAACTTTGATTATGGATAACGCCGACTGTCATCCTTCTGCAGAAGAACTAAATAGTTTATGTGACTCATGCAGGGTGCAGATTTTACCTTCAAATGTAGCACCACTACTACAGCCTTTAGATCAGAGTATAATTGAAAAATTTAAAAGATGTTACAGGAAGATGTTGTTAGAAAAAATCTTAGCTGAGGATGTATGTCACAGTGGTGATAATTTTCTTAAAACATTTAATCTATTAGATTGCTGCAATTTATGTGACTTTGCTTGGGGCAAAGTGATGCCAGCGGACATCAGAAACTGCTGGAGAAATGTCAGTTCTTTGGACGACGAAATTCTTTCGAGTTCTGAAATCGAACAAACTAGAAATTTAATTGAACTATCTTTGGTGTCCAAAGACTCTTTTGAATTATTTGATACCAGCGTATTTAATTATTTATTCAGTAAAATTCCAAAGTTCAGTGGGCTATCTATTGATCAAGTTAATAATTGGCTCAATGTAGACTCTGATGAAATCGGCTGGCAACCTCGCAGCATTAAGGACATTATTTTAGGACATTATCCTGACAATGATGCTAAAGATGCCGTTGAAGAACTGAACGACCAGGTTTCATATGACGACCAAGATTCTTCATCTACAGACTCAATGTTAGATAACAATTGTCCGACTTTTGTTGAAGCATTCAACGGCTTCAATATATTTATACGTTGGTACCAAAATAATTGCGATAATTCAAATTCAAATTTACAAGTATTGCAGGAAATACATCAGGATCTATTAGGAAAAAAATTAACATAAATTTATTATAAAAATAATATTATTTAGTGTTTAGAAAAAAAATACTTTTATTTATCTTTACTGAGTGTAAAGATAAAATTTGTTTATTAATTCTTAGATTCTTAAGCTTTTTACAATTAAAATTATTGATAAATAATCAAATACTAGCGCAATTTAAGTTGAGCAATATTTTAAATTTAGATTAATATTTAATTTATTTAAATATTTATTAGTATAAATCATTAGACTAGTCGTAGATATTTTTTTTATAACTTTTAACGTCAATATTTATTTTAAAATAATTTAAGTGACTTTGTTTTGTTTCTCATAGTAATTTATTAATAATTAAAATTTGTTATTTAAATTTATTATTTTTTTTACATATAATTTTTTTTATTTTTAAGCTAAAAAAAATAAAAAATTTCAGGGTAAATTACCAGGTCTGTCATTTAAATTAATTTTCCTTTGATAAGTTTTTTTTTAATGATCCAGAAGTTAACAGACAGTTAAAAATTTTTGAATTTTTTTTTCAACAAATGAATTTCAAAAAAATAGAAACTAAAAAAATGCACATGAGGAAAATTTTAAAAACTATAAGTGCAATTTTTTCAAATATTTTTTTTTTATGATTTGCTGCTTTAAAAAAAAATTCAGAAATTATTAGACGTCGGCTAAATTCAGTATCATTTTTTTTTATTAGTTTATTTGCTACAAAAGTTTAAATAATTATTTATAAATTTTATAATAATTAAACTTCATTTTTATGTTTTTAATTATTGATAAAATATATTTAAAGTAAAAATAAATGTGTAAAGTATTGTGATACTGTAAGTAGCAGACATTAAAAAATTTATTTCTTTTAAATAAACAAATAAACTATGAGTGTGTGTGTAGCAGACATGAGACAAATTTAAAATTATAAATTAGAGTAAATAATCTTTATAAAAAATGCACTTATTAATTTTAAAATTTTTGAAATGCGCATTTTTAAAAATTTTATTTTATTAATTATTTACTCTATTTATTGATAATTTTAAATTTGTCTGATATCTGCTACATTCAAATTCATAATAAAATACTTAAAGAAAAAACTTAAAAATTGTTTATAAAAAATTAAAAAATATTTTTGTGCATAATTTAAAAATTGTATTTCACTTACAAGTAACTTGTTTATGAAAATTACAAATTTAATATCTGCTATTTTTGGTATCATAAAGTATCAGTCCTGAAGTTAGCAGACAGTTAAAAAATTTTGAATTTTTTTTTCAACAATTTAATTTAAAAAAAAAAGAAAAAATAAAAATATGCACATGAAAAGAATTTAAAAAACTATAGGTGCAATTTTTTGAAATATTTTTTTTTCATAATTTATCGTTTAAAAAAAAATTAAAAAATTATTAGACGTCTGCTACTTCAGTACCATAGTATCAGCTGTCACTCCTTAGTTTTTTTTTCTAATAATAATCAAACGGATTCAAAATTATAAATTTATTATAAAAATAAATAATTATCTGCCTTAAAAGTAATTTTACTCATTAAAAATACAAAGAGGCTGACAGTGGTGCTTTAGTTAAAATTTCAAAATCCGCGGGAAAATTTAAATTAAAAAAAAAATAAATAAATTTATCTATTTATCTATAGTCGATAACACAATGAAATATAAAAACACTTATGACTCAAGTAGTTATTGAAAGTCACTTCCGGTTGTATTAAGGCGTCAATCGTAATTTAACGAACGCCATCTTGTCTTGGTCGTATGTCGGCAGTGTGTGGATACGTCGTATGACAAGCAGTTAATAATCACAAAATTTAGTTATTTTATTATCACACATATAAATAAAAATAACGTAAAATTATAAAAAAAATAATAAAATAATGAGTTACGGTCGTCCACCTCCCCGTATTGACGGGATGGTGTCTTTGAAAGTTGATAATTTAACTTACAGAACAACGCCGGAAGATTTACGACGTGTGTTTGAGAGATGTGGAGAAGTTGGTGATATTTATATTCCCCGTGACCGTTTTACCCGCGAAAGTCGTGGTTTTGCATTTGTCAGGTAACAGTTTTATTATTTTATTTTTTTTACTATCATAGCAATTATATTTTTTATTATTTGATAACAGTGCGACGCATACATATTTTTCGTAGTAACAAGCTGTGACGTCATCAATTCTTGTTTCTATTTTAATTACCGGCGATAATAGTATGACTCATTTGATAATTATGATAATAATAATAATATATTTTAATAATTTTATAGATTTTATGACAAACGTGACGCTGAAGATGCACTTGACGCCATGGACGGACGTCTTTTAGACGGAAGGGAACTTCGTGTACAAATGGCACGTTATGGAAGACCAACATCACCTCACAGAAGCCGTGGAAGTCGTCGCAGAGGAAGGTAATTTATTTATTATCAAATCACTTTAAGTTTTTCCATTATTTATAGTATTTATTTACGCTTTTATTCTTTTTTATTTTTTGTAGATCACGTAGCCGCAGCCGAGATCGCAGACGATCTCGATCTAGATCCCGGTCTAGGTCAAGAAGCCGCGACCGTGACCGCAGACGTTCCTACAGTCGTAGCCACAGTCGTTCCCGGTCAGACAGTAAAAGTTCACGAGGTAAATCTCGTTCACGCAGTAAGTCTGCGGAAAGAGAAAATAGCCGATCAAAGTCTAGGTAATTAATCTTGTTATTTATTGATAATAAATATATAATTTACTTTAAAAATTATTTTTTAGTTTCTCCATCGAAGCCTTTAAATTCTTTTTTTACTTTACTTCAATAATTTTTAAATATTTTATGACTTTTACTTGGAAGCTTAAAATATTTATGACAATGATCAATATCTTGCCTGTCCTAGTTTTTTGTTCTCACCAGTACTCCGAAGAATAATGAAAAAATATTTTTATTTTCATGTGAATCAGAACAATAATTAATTTTTTTAAATTTGAAATACAAAAGAAAAATTAATTTAATTATCAGAGCTTTTAATTACTTATACTCTCAAAAGACAATAAATTTTATTTGCTTTAACAAAAATAAAATGATTGAGTAAATAAATAAATTGTTATCTTAATAATTTAATTTCAGGGACTGAGATGGCTGACTTTGTATGAAAGTACAACAGAATGAGATGCACGTGCCCCGAGTTTAAAATGCAGTTTATTCTGACATTGAAAAAATATAAAAAGGTATAATTAATACTCTAAATACCTTAATCACACTAGCACATTCGCATCTTTTGATCATTTTCGTATTAATCATTTCGACGCACTTCTTTGGGATTTTAATAATAATAATAACAACAACAATAATTATAAATATTAATGATTAATTATGAAAATCCAAATTAATTTTATAATATATATATATCTTCAAACTTATAATTATTATTAGAATTACAATTTATATTTAACAGAACAAAAAGTTATATTTCCAAGTCAATTTTTCTAATTAATTTCTATACCGCGTTTCATTTTATTTCTTTTTATATTTATAATTATAATTTTTGTCTCTAAAGTTATTACGTATATATCACACAAGCTTTATCATTAATTACTACTTATCAATTAAAAATTGAATATATTATACAATGTTAGTTTGTGTACGAAAAAAAAAGAAACAATACAACAATTAAACACCAATTTCTATTCACTAATTGTTCTTAATTTTTTTTATCTTGTGATAAGTTTTGGTTTGTATTTTTTTAACGCGAATTATATAAACTAACTCCCCACGGGTATTCTCTTGTTGACTAAAAGTATTTGTAGAAAATTAAAGTTGACAATTTAAATAAATTTCCCGCCCAAAATTAATAAAATAGTTATAGACAAAGTCTAATTAATTAATTCAATTAAACTTATCGTATTTAAAATAATTAACTTGAAATATTATTGTAGAATTCTTGTATAGATTTTTTTTTTTATTTTTTTCTCTCATTACTTCTTAGACGATAAGTTTTGCGTTTTTCTGTAACTACTAATTACAAATTTATTTATGTAACTTTTGCCATTTTTAATAAAATATATAAAAGATAAAAACACAAAATTCTAAATACAAACAAATACAGTTTAGACAAATTAATTTATGTGCATGATGAATGAAATTATTTACTCAAGTGAGTAAAAAAAAAATTATATAAATTTATATATAACTTTTTTTAATTAAAATTATAATTAAAATTAAACCCGTCATATCGAATTAACGCCCTCCCGTTTACAAAAAAAAAAAAAAAAATAGTTTGGTATAAGTAATTAATATTTAAAAAAAAAATTAATAAAATTAATTAGTACCCTTGAAACAATCTGGATGCAGCAAAGTTATTGCACATAACTAAGTTGTGATTTTATGGTGCCACAGGCGGTGGAAAGGCGTGGAGTGGCGTGTCGAGTGATGGGGGTAGCTGAGAGCGCTGAGAGTATGCAGTAAGCCGAACTGTAAGCGGGGCTGTATGCTGAGTTTGCTGTATGCAGAGTTAGCGAGCTAAGCGGTTGGCGGTGTCTGGTGATAATGATGATGATGGTGACGATGACGATGACGATGAAGCTCGAGATTCGCGGTGAAAGTGAAAGGCGCTAAGCAGGGTTCCCGTTGCATTAGTGAGTTTGAGTGAGCGAACGCGCTCACTCTATTGTGTTGTCACACGGGTGGGTTTTGGCCGATTTAAATTTTAGGATCACGTACGAGAGAAATATAATACGCCGTTATAATTATGACGAAGGGGATGACGAAAGCAAGAAACCGAGCCTAGAAGTGAACGAAAAAAAAATATCTATATATGTTTAATAGTCAACGATTACTGATGTCGCAGTCGAGTTTGCTGACATGGGAGACACTTTTTGCTGACGCCTCGTGGTATGTCAGGTTTCCTGTTCAGGATCTTTATATAGTCCAGTCAAAACTACAAATAGGAGAGATTCTATAAATTTGGTGCGAATTTGATTGAAGGATAATGTCACCCACAAAATGAAAAAGTCATCAACTCAGGGGTTGGTAAGAGAAAATATAAAAACACCTCCAAAAACAGATTTTTCGCAAATATTTCATAAACAAAAAAAAACTTCTAAACGAAACTTGTAGAGAAAAAAAATCACATAAAACAGGATATGAAATTTTTTTTGTATCTAGACAAATTATACTTGAGGTAACGAACCCAGTGCCCGGTCAAGGATCACTCACGTATTTACTAAGTATAGATATAAAAATACATGGAGTGATCGGGTACTAAGTCTCTTACCATAATAGTTTTGAAATTTCGAAGCTTAAATTTACTAAATTTTCATACGGATGCGCCACTGAAGTATAGAAAAAATGTTTATCTATAGTTGGACTGCTCGCACTCCATAGCGCAGCTATATGTACACATTTTTTGTCTACTTCAGTTGCACATCCTTATAAAAATTAATTAAATTTAAGCTTCGAAATTTCAAAAATCTATTGAGTGTTATTTTTTATAGATACAAAAAAAATTTCCTATACTTGTTTCTCTCTACAAGTTTTGTTTAAAATTTTTTCTTTCTAAAATATATGCGAGAAATCAGTTTTTGAGGATACTTTTATTTTTTTTCTCATGAACCCCTGGGGTAATGACTTTTATTTAAGGGTGTTAATGGGTGACATTGTAGTCCAACCAATTGGCATCCTTTCGAAAATGTCTCCTATTTCCGAGTTTCAACCGTACTAAATAATGTTCCTCAGGACATGACGTTGACTTGAGAGTTTATTGCCGATCCACTTGAAGCTGATTCGAGTGTCTTCAGGTTCGGATTCTTAGCTGTTTAAACGCCATCATCTACCTCAACGTAATGCCGTCACTGTGAAACCGTGAGTCTTTTATCTCAAATATTCGGTTGTATTTTTATTTATTTAATTGCAATTTTTTTTTATTTTTTCATCAATTTTTTTCTTGATTTAGTATCTATATTTTTACGCGTGTACGAAAGTGGAGATGCTTTAATTTTTTTGTCGTATTCGTTGGTAAAATTATACATAACGGATTTTTATATATTTGCTATTTATAATACCTTGTTTTCAGAATTAATTACCCAATTTTTGATGTAAGTATTGATTTATTTAGATGCTAGATTTTTAATTAGTTTATTTTTTTTTTTTAAATCTAACATAGACAGTAAATTAACAACTGATTATCACTCGTGGTATAAATAAATCTTTATTATTAAATCAACAAATGTTTTATTAATTTATTAATTACATTTATCACCTATTTACAGATATATATATTCCTATATATATATTTGTACTTTTTCATACCCTATATAAAAATGCTAATTAGTCAATAAAATTTGATTGCATTTTAAATATTAATTACTAAAATTTTTAGTATCAACAATTATAATTAATTGATTGCTTCGTTTAAGTTTTAAACTTTTAATTAAGTTTATTTATTATTAATTTTTAATCTTACTATCTATTACGTATTGGCATTTGTAAGTTATTTTGATAAAACCAAAATTCTATCTATGAATTTTAAAACTAAAACATTTTAAAAAAATTCTTAATTAAAAAAAAAAAAATAAAATAAGAATTGACGTTGAAATTATTATTCAACAGATTCACGTCCTCAATTAAAAATGTAATTAATCATTAAGGCAATAAACATTATTCAACGCTATGTTAATTATAGCTTTTGACTTTCTGTTTTGGTAATCAGGTAAGGCTTTAATGTGCGTCCAATAATGTACAATAACACAGCTAGTATATGTCCAACAAAGTAGACACTCTTGTAATAAATATATATGCTACCAAAATTAAGTAATTGAAAGCCGAATGAGAGGTAAGCCATGCAGTTAAACCTCAATAACCATAGAAAACACCACCATCCTTTTCTTGTCTAAAAAAAATTTTTACAATTAATTCGTAGATTTATTAATTAATGCAGATGTCTATAAATAAAACAACATTTAAATATTTGACTTACTAAGCTGTTTTCCTTGCTTTGAGTATAAAATTTAACATAAGTATCTTCTATTGGAAGGAATAAAACAACGGAAAATATTCCAACGAAATATCCAAAAGCGTATCCATGCCAAATTGTTGAAACGAAGAATGTCGCAGCCGCTCGTAAATTTCTCCACGGAAATACTTTATATACATAATTAGCCATCCAGTATTGAACGGTAATATTCCAACGTTTCATTGCCGTTCTCACTAAATAACTTTTTTCAACTCCCCACAAATCAATGTTGTATACAGTCTCAAAGTCCATTTTCTCTTCCTTTATTTTCTCTGGATTTAGCGCGCTATAAAAAGATTCATTAATTACAATTGTAAATAATTAAAATTACTTGAATCAATAATTGGCTATAGTTTTATAAGTATCCAAGCCAAGGGAAGTTGTATATACATGTATACATTGAAGTAGAAAATCCAGCCAAGTGCTGATCCAAGTTAATTTTGACACAATTTATTTTTAAGAGATCAATAAAGTAAATTGTGCAAAAATAAACTTGCTGCAGTACTTGGTTTAATATTCTGCACCAATCATTAAATGATAAATGTATAGACGAATGTATGTATGTACATTTGCTCAGCTAGTTTGTAGTCCTTGGGTCCGAGACCAGATCGAGGCTCTGAGCTGATAGGGTACACTCCTAAACCAGCCATTTGACAAACGCACTCGGAAAACATCATCCCTATGTACAATCTTGTGCGGAAAATTAAAAACGATGGATAAATGTACCAGAATCGGTACCAAAATGGTCTTTCTTGGAATTCTTCAGTCAGTACGTACTAAAAAATTATATATTTTTTAGTTGAAAATTCATTATCAGTACAGTCGAACTCCATTATCTCGGAACTTCCCCTCAATCTTGACTCCCACTACGAGCTGCGTCCTCCCACCAGATGCTATACATTTGTATGTGTCTGTATATTTATCTATGCGTTATTTATGTAAATGTAAGAACGCATGCGTATAGTTTACTTTTCAAGAAAGAAGGGACATCCGTTAACTTAAAAATTTTTAATTTCCGCTTCTCCGTAGACTAGTTAATGGAGTTCGATTGTCCTATTTGTGGCCACTGCTCCATTTTTGGACATTTAATACTTTTCAATTAATGAAAAAGTATAAAATGTAATTTCATTTTAATAGTGGGGTAAAAGTATTTTTGAAAACAATTTAAAAATAGTCATTGGGTCTTTTACAAATTTTTCAAGTGTCCAAAAATGGTACCTGTACCCTGTGTCAACCCAATCAATAACTTACGTAATTTGGATATATGTGGTTGGCTAACAAAAAAATGACTGTAGACACACCTATCAATTTTAATTTGTAAAGAGTTGGCTCCCAACATTCAATATAATCTGAAAACTTTCTATTGATACAATCCCAGTATGTTCTATACCTGTAGAAAGGTCCTGTAATAATTTAATAATTAATAATTGTTGTATTGATCTGGCTTTGGAGTAAAAATAAAGCTACCAAGTTAACAATACCTGTTAAAATACCCATATAACTCCAACCATAGTGTACAACATCTAGAAAACTAATATTTTTCATGGCTTTGTAACATTGAATATCTGGGTTAGTTTTTAATTCCTCCAATGCTGCATTTAATTCAAAACCCATAGCACCGTATTTCAACGTCATCAACATTAATATTAAATTAGTGTGTGTTGAAATTTCTGGTAGTCCATACCATTCAGTTAATCTGGATATTATCAGTAGATAAAAAAATGAAAAGAAAAAAGAAGTCGTATGTCTAATCCTGTAATAAAGTTAATTCTTTAAATTAATTTACAGCAATAAAAAAAATAGTTATATATATAATTAAATTTAAGTATGTAATGATAAAATGACTAATAAATAATGAGTAATGGCATTTTGAACGATAATGAAAATAGCAGACATCAGGCGATTTTTTTATTTTTATAGATGAATTCATTGTAAGTAAAATAAAATTTTTAGAACATGCAAAGTTTTAGATTTGAAACTTTTAAGTTTTTTATTTGGTTATTTAAAAGAAATAAATTTTTTTAATGTCTGTTATTTTCATTATCATCATTTTTAATGATAGTAAAGTTAGCGGACGCCTGACAATTTTTAGAACTGAAATAATAAATAAAACTGTTTAAAAAATAAAAATAAAAAAATTCATGTTTAGAAAATTAAAAATTCAATACATGTATTTTTTTAAATTTTATTTTTTTATATGTAATATATGTAAAAAATTGTCGTATGTCTGCTACATTTGCACTCATTTATTTTTATAATCCTGAAGTTAGTAGACAATTAAAAATTTTCGATTTTTTTTTAGAACAAATCAATTGAAAAATGTACATGTAGAAAATTCAAAAAACTATGAACGCAATTTTTAAAAATATTTTTTTTTATAACATCGTTTAAAAAAAATGATTAAACGTCAGCTAACTTCAGTTTCATTAAATTTTGAATAATTACCTAGGAGACAATTGTGAAATAATCACCGCACATATTGTGGTCATAATAATTGGATGAAGAATATCCCATCCAGAAACAATAAGCGATACAAAAAATCCCACTCCAGTACTTATCCATTGTTTGTTAAATGGATTTTTAATAGAACGAAAATAATTACCAAATCCTATGAGACCAATAAGTAAACCAACATAAATTATATCATCGAGCATCATGATGCTGCTAAAATAAGTATCAAACTTGGAGTGTATCCAGTGAATGACTAAATTCCCAACGTTATCGCACACTGAGTTTATTTAACTTTAACAGTCACAGATCTACTTCTACTTGTTCCCACATTTCTCGAACGTTTTTCTTTACTTTGTTTTAACGTCGTTGTATAATCAGTAATTGCAATTATCATTAAAACCACATGCTCAATTATGTATTTGTGAAAATTTAAATATATATAAATAAAATTCAGTAACTTGTATCACAAATATGAACTTTGAACACTTTTTAATTATCTGTTTATGTTATGCTTCTGATTAACTTTTTTCATTATAGTTCTTTTTCCTACTTACGTGTCTATAAACATATCTATGTACAGTAAAAAATAAGTACTTGGATATCTATAAATATACCTACAAGTACTTACTTGTGTCCATGTTGTGTTGCAAGTACGCACACAACAATGACAAGAATTATTGAAAGTGCTGCCTCTTGTGATTTACAAAGTAATCAGGATTTTGTTTTCATTTAAAAACCGGTATAAATAAAAAGTAAACGCGCAATAATAATCTGTCATTTAATTTAACTGACAAATATTTTTTCAGAGGAAATATTTTTATTGTAGTATATAATTATGGCGAGAGAAATAATTACCATACAATTAGGACACTATGCTAATTATGTTGGTGCGCATTGGTGGAATTTACAGGTTAGTTTGTATTTAGTATTTTAAATAAATTTAATTATTGTAATGATTATGATTTATATTAATTATGTTGTTTATTTTTTAAAATTAGGAAGCTGGTTTTTCATTTGATTCGTCGAAACCCAGTGAAATAAATCATGATGTTTTGTATCGTGAAGGAGAAACACCACGAGTATGTTTATTTTAATTGTAATTAATTAATTAATTAATTAAGGGTATTTATAAACAGTAGCGCCCAATTTTTTAAAATATGTAATGACGAACTGTCAAAGGTGTCAGAATTTTATCAATTAATTTTAAAATATATTAAAGCATTAATTTTAAATTAAAATGCAATTGCGCTTCAAGATCTAGAATTAAAAAAAAAAGTTACAGTTGTCATCGATTAGGAGTCGAACAAAATTTGAAAAATAAATTTCAGTAAAATTTATGTCTATTTTATAGTTCGAATTTTAAAATTTTGTAGGCTAAAATTTATTTTACAAATTTTGTTCGACTCCTAATTGCCCAGGTAGCAAATTTGCCTTTGTGACATCTATAAGATATCCTTTTACAAGCTACTTTTTGACTTGTCAATAAGGCATCAATATGTTGACAAAACGATCAGAAATTTACTTCACCGAAAAAATACCTACTTGAAAGACTTAACACAAGTGACGACAAAAAGTAAATTACAAATAGTGGTAAAATAAGTCATCTAAACGACTTTTCAGTTGGCATGAGACAGGAAAAACAACACAACTCGTCTCTGTTCCGGAACCAACATTTACATGTCGTATTCATACCAAAAAAGATGACTTTGAGACAAAAAAAAATTTGTCTTGTCCTTTTAAAAGACATCTTAAAGTTGACTCTGTGCTACTTGAGTGATGACAACTGTAATTTTTTTTTTTAATTCTATAGTTCGGTGAAATCGCAACTACTTTGTCTTTTTTCTAATTAATGTTTTCATTTTTTTTTAAGTAATTAATAAAATTTTAATGCGGTTTGACAGTTGTCATTGAAAATTTTTAAAAAATGAACACTGGCTACTCAAATAGCATAGAGACAACTTTAAGATGTCTTTCAAAAGACCAAGACAACTTTTTTTTGTCTCAAAGAAGAGTTTTTTTTTTATATAAACAAAGCATACAGATGTCAGTTTTAGAAGTCATAGGAAATTTGTCTTCTTTTTTCCGTCCTAAAAAAGTCATTTCAATTAAAAAATTGTTCAGATGATGACTTATTTGACAGTTTGATTTGTCTGATTGTTTTGTCAACATTTTGGTGTCTTATCAATAGGTCAAAAAACAGCCTCAAAACTTTTATCTTATAGATGTCAAAACCAAGTGTAATACTAGAGTGCGAATGCCCTTAGTTATGGTATTTAAATTAGCAGCATTTAAAAAGTTTTTTAATTTTTGACACAAGTGGAAATGTAGCTGACAATTGGAGATTTTTTAAATATTAGAATAAATGAATAAAATGTAAGCAGGATATAAATTAGAAAATGTAGATTTAGATAATTGAATAATGAGTACGCGGATTTTTTTCATTTTAATTATTTTAAATAAATTAATTTTATAGAAAGAAGTGACATTTACACCACGATTGCTGGCGGTTGATTTAAAAGGATCATTGGGATATTTAAATGAACGAGGTTCTTTGTACGACGATCCTGAGGATGTCAAGAGTGCTGAATATTTGTGGGAAGATGGTAAAGTGGAGATTACTGCACAGGAACCTATTCCAGTTGCTCCGTTTGTTCATAGTCTTGATACAAATTCAGCAAGTGGAGACGGTAAATTGGACGTGACAAAATTAAATTTTGAAAATGATGTGACCAGTTGGACTGATTATTTGGTACCACGTTTTCATCCGAGGACTGTTAATATTATCAGGGAGTACAAACATCAGTGTAAAGATAAACCCTTTGATGTATTTAATTATGGGTTTAATTTACTGAAGAATGAAGAATTTTTTGAGGAATTTTCTGATAGAATTAGACAGTATGCTGAGGAATGCGATTCACTTCAAGGTTTTCAAGTAAATAAATCTTTTATAAAATACATTTATTAATTATCTATAATTTTTAGAAATTTATAATTTATATTTCCAGGTACTGATGGACTCGACAGATGGATTCAGTGGACTTGGGTCAGCTTGTCTGGAATATTTACGTGACGAATATGGAAATAGTATTTTAGCTTTTCCACTAATCGAAGGCGGATCTAATGAAATGTCAGCATCAAATTTAATAAAAGTAGTTAACACCGCGCTATGTTGGGAAAAACTTGGCGAACATGCGTCGTTATTTAGTCCTCTGTCTTGTGGAGAGCAAGGTTGGCCTTGTCCAGGACCACAACGTAAATTCGAAAATTTAACTTACGATCTTAATTTAAAATATCACACCAGCGCAATACTGGCGACTGCTCTAGACACTCTGAGTCTTCGATACCGTCACAAAGAATTTACAATGTCAGCTTTGTCAGACTTGTGCGCTGATTTAAATAAATTGGGACGTAAAGCCGCGGCTACAAGTCTCAGTTTGCCATTCCCAATGACCGTTAAAAACGATTTGATTGACGTGTTGGATGATTTAGAGGGACCACTCTGGACAAGTCTAACTCCCAGTTGTAAAATAATTAAAGACAAAAGTATGCACAGTCTCGCACTGCGTGGTGTCAATGAAGATCGACTTAAGAGGCCACTTGCTGAGGCTAAAAAACAAATGGAGAAACCGGCTTATCGGTGCTCAAGTGTTCATGAAATGATGACTATGTATCTTGCGTACTCTTGTCATGCTTCTGCTTGTTATTTGACGACTGCTGAAGCACCTCTTAATGTCCCTGTTCCATTCCCAAGAATTTTTAACAACAATGTCCATGCGAATGGTGATATAGCCGGCTGGCCTGTCGCTGAAGGTATTAATATTTATTTTATCATTTTTATATATATTATTTATCATCTTTTATTTTTAATCTCAGATGTTAAATCCGTTCCTGTCCTTGCTGGGCTCCACAGTGGCAGTGGATTAGCTTTCATGTTCAATTCACTCCACACTCAAGCTTCAAGAGTCAAAAGCATCAGGAGGTTTCATATGTTTGAAGAATCTGGTCTTGAACAAGATGATTTCGTTCACTGCTTGAATTCCTTACTCGATAGCAAAGAATCTTACGAAGATAATTACATTTAATTTAATGTATTATTAAGTTTATATACTTTTACAATATAATTTTATACTTTTAAATGTTTATTTGAATTTTATTTATTTATTAATTGGATGAATGCTTGGTTAATTATTAATTAATTCAGATAGAATATCTATAAACTAAATAGTTGATAAGCTTGAATACTTAATAACTAATGGTGTTTTTTAAATTTGAATCACGACTAGCGTGAGAATAATTTTTAACGTGGGCACGAACAGGTGAGGTTGCTTTTTTTTTATCACGCAATAGCTGAATATGAGGGTCAGATTGTAATTTTTTTATTTTTTAATTCGAATTCTTTTATTCTTCATAAATAAGATTAAAAAAATTTCATTCACGAACTGATTGAGCACTGAGTGCTTAGGAAACGTAATTTAATATCTTAACATAATAGATTTTTTTGCGGGTAAATATTTTACCATAACATAAATATGTGACATGTCTTTTATTTTAAATTATTAATTTTGTTGAGTTGTATAAATAATAATACAAATATATCCCTTATACATGGGAGCGCCGGGCACACCCCAGAGTTATTAGAAACTATTTTGTATTGAACATCAGAGTAGTCTACTGTTTATTTTTAATTCAGTATTTCTCACGACGCGAGAAATATCTATTCTCCTGTGTGCATTCGATATTAATATGAAATTATTTTTAAAATTGCTTTAATAATAATAATAACCATATTTATATTTATAATAAATAATTGAGAATGGGAAATAAAGTTGCAACTTTCACTGAAGAACAATTAGAAGAATATCAAGACTGCACATTTTTAACGCGCAAAGAAATTCTCAGGTAAAAATAATAATAAATGAATAAATATTTTTAAAAATAATCTGTAAAAAAAAAATATTTGGTGCAAGAAGTATTTTGCACTATGAACTGAAGACAAAAAATTTCTTGGCGCAAGAATTTTTTATTCATCCCGAAAACATTTTTGGAGTTTATTTTCAACAAATCAATGATAGGAATATAAAATATAAAAATATGCACATGTATAAAATTCAAAAAACTATTAGACGTCAGCTAATTTCAATATCATTAAATTTTCTTGAGACGAGTAAAAATTTTTTGCGCCAAGAAATCCTTTTTTTTTTATGCATGTATTAATTTAAATTGCTTATCAATAATATTATAGAATTTTTAAACGGTTTCGTGAAATGGGAGATCCGGGAGCGGTACCGAAAACGATGACACCTGAACAAGCGTCCCAATTAAAACTGCCTTTATCCTGTTTATCAAAAATTCCTGAGCTAAAAGTAAAATAAAATAAATTTTTAAAAACCTACTTAACGTTAATATTTTGATATCTGATTAGAATAATTTATTATAATTATTATTTTAAAGGAAAATCCATTTAGAGATCGGATAGCGGAGGTATTTACCAAGTGCAGTGATCCAGGAAGTGAAGAAGAAGGTATCTGTTTCGAGGAGTTCTTGGAGATGATGTCAGTATTTTCAGAGCAAGCACCTCGGGATCTTAAAGTATTTTATGCTTTTAAGATTTACGGTAAGACGTTTTGTCTAGATATTAAGTATAGAGACTAGGGACTAGAGACTAGACCCCCAACTGTGGGAAGCGAACGGCAAGTTCTAGGTCACAATCCTGCATACAAGACTCTTTTACGTGGGTGTATTTAGTGGCAGCTATCCTTCATGTAGATAGATAATGATAATGAGATAAAGTAAATTACCGTAGAGCCATTCCCTTCCGCTTCTCAAGTGACCAATGACTACTTAAATTATTTCATTGCATATGTATGTCTTCAAAGTACTTTAAACTTTGCCTTTTTTGTAGTTTTATTTATTATCCATTACCTTCTAAGTCTGTGTACATTATAAATTATAATTTTTAGATTTTGACGAGGACGGATTTGTGGGTACGAGTGATTTAGAACGTACGTGTCGTCAATTGGTACAAGATGGACTGACAGACGAAGAGGTCGGAACGATTTGCCGTAAAGTACTTGAGGAATGCGATATCGATGGTGACGGTGCATTGTCTTATCTTGAGTTCGAAAATGTCGTCACGAAAGCTTCGGATTTTTTGTCAACTTTTCATATAAGAGTCTGAAGTTAAATAAAATAAATAGTGATGGTTTAATGGTACCGGTTTGATGAAGAAACGTGTCTGGTTGTATATATAACAATGTCGTGGGAGAAATAAATGGGATGTGAAGCTAAAGTTAATGCTGAGGAGAAGAGAAGAGAAAATGAAGATGAAAGAAGGGCAATAAGAAAAATAGTTCTCTGACCCGTGGACTGGTTTCCCTATGCTCTCATAAGAGACGCTAATTTATCGTTCGTGCATGGATAAATTGGAATAAGAGTACAATTTACATAAATACATCTGCAGAAATGTCGACGTCAGAGAAAACCACAAGTAAATTGCTGCAACTCCACGCGACACAAGGTTCCAATAAAATGTGCTGCTGTTTTTATGGATTGAGAATCA
This sequence comes from Microplitis manilae, assembly GCA_030273425.1. Taxonomy (NCBI): domain Eukaryota; kingdom Metazoa; phylum Arthropoda; class Insecta; order Hymenoptera; family Braconidae; genus Microplitis; species Microplitis manilae. Next base: position 4,681,082 of record CP092726.1, read on the forward strand.
TAAATTTAACGTCAATCTCTTATTGTACAGCTGGTTGGCAATAAGTGAAAAAGAAAAAATAAATATATATGAGTTTTAAAATTAAAAAAAAAAAAAATACGTATATAAAAATTTATTATTGAAAAGGTAATAATTTAATTAAGACGAGAAAGTAATGACGACGACAACAACTGCGACAGAGTGTGCGATCGATTTTAGTGTTCACCACGCCTTGGATCGGTGGAGCGTCAACTTAAAAAGCGGTCGAAATTGGAGATACCACCTTGTTCCACGAAGGCGGGACAGTTATAGAGTCGGGGCGAGCAGTAACTAACCGAGTCTCGACGAAACCAAGGCCATCCGGTCACTTGGCTCGGATACCCCTCGGTCCCTCCTGCTTACACCACCCCCTTCACTGGTTTGGCACACACGAGGATCAAGAAGAAGAAGAAGAAGAAGAAGCAGAAGTAAAAGCAAAAACAAAAGGAAAATAAAAAATAACGATGAAGCAAAACGTGTAAGCCCTTCTTGTGCCTTTACTTTGAAATATCACATTCTAGTCTACTCTTCTTCCATCTCGACTCTCTTATTAGTTTTTTAGTTTTTTATTTGGCTTCATCTTTAACCGCTTCCTCTGTATTGGCTTCACCTGGCAGGAAGATCTTAACTCTCTGCTTCCAAAATTTAAAACCAGTGATTTCTTTTGGTGAGACCGAGAATATATATTATGGTGGTTATTTGAAGCGGTCTTTAAGTACAAGAATATAAAGAAGTAGATTTAAGAAAAAAAAATAATAATAAGAGTAGAATGATAAAATAAGAATTAAAAATAAAAAGCAAAAGGTGGGAAGGCGGGAGTACACTCGAGGCAAAATGAGAAGACGAAAGATCGCAGCGAAGGATTGAACAGAGTGTGTGGAGGTGGATGAAATAATAAGAGAGAGAACAAGAGATTTTGAGTCTGAAGGTGAAGCAGGAGAGCCTTAGCAAGGGGAAAGGTGAGCAAGAAAAATAAGGAGGAGGTGAGACGCAGGAGGCTGAAAGGCGGATTTTAAAGGCAACTTTTATGGCCAAGCGTGGGCGACTGAACCGGCTTCTCGGTGCTGAGACTACTCTCGAAGCTTTGGCTCCGGGATTCCCGAGCATCTGAGCAACCTCGTCCACGGATCTACAAGTACATTGCCAAGGGGATCAAAGATACTAGATGTGTATACACATTATACATAAATATAAATATATATACGAGAGTGTAGTATTAGTATATATAGAATTGGTTATATATTACACATTGGCACGAGCCATTTCGTAGGAAAAGACTGCGAGCCATCGGTTCTTTGCATCGTAATTCGTACTTACGTCTCTCGGTACGACTCTTAATGCATGGGTACCGTATCTCTTCGATGGGAAAACCCTCGGGATGAGATCCACGATCGTTTCTCTCTTGTCGTGATAGATATTTCGTGGAAATAAAAAAAAATTACAAGCAACATAAAACTCGTTAGTTAGCAATGAATGCGTGGGAAATTGTAGATCATCTGGTTCGAGTAGAGACATCAGTTCATTAGTTACTTAATTATATAACTTTAACTATAAATTTATGTTGTATACCTATTAAGTATACATATATATAAAATAGAAATGTAAGAGAGCAGAAAGAAGAGACTTATTCACCTATTGCCGCTTCAAGGTCGCACTTATATACGGGCGACCAAGTCGAAATAATATCGGAGCCACGTAGCGTATATATTCGCGGTGGTCGGACGGTTAAATAAGAACCGAGCTAGCAAGAGTTTTGAGTTAAGCGAGAAGCAGTAACGTGGGATCGAACGGGTTAAAGTGAGATACGTGTGTAAGTATGTGCGTTTGTATTAAAGTACGTGTGTATGTGGACGGTGAAAACGTCTGCAGGGCAGTGTAGAGAGTAGAAAGAGCGAAGGGGGTTTGTTCATGGCATGGAGTCGGTTGCCGGCCAACGGAATGTGGCTTGACCGGCCACAGTACAATCCCCCGCCCCCTCAACTGGACCCACCGACTGGGCCCAACCGCCGTTCGGCCTAATGGGACCCATTGGGGTGCCTCCTCGAATATTCTCTTTGGTTATCTCGGACACATCTCTGCAAGATCCGTGAGCCACCATTTTTTAACGCTTGCCCGTGAGATTCTTCGAGTCTACAATCATTCAGCAGGATATCACACACGATATTTTTAAATATGTCAATTTGTTTTTTTAGTTTTTGTGCAGTAACCTAACACAGAGGATTATATTTATTTATACATACATACTTATACCCACATAAAGAATAAGAAGAAAAGGCAGAGGAGGATTACCAAAAAGAATAGTAAGAATAAGATGGAAGAGAGCAAAAAAAGGGTCTTTTGATGAAGCAACCTGCTACTCCATTGTTGCCAACCCGGAGCTTCATTCTCATCTGTATCTCAAACGAGACTCGTGTCTCACCGTCGCTGAGCTACATACAAGAGCACACAACATGACCGAGCGTGCATTATAATCTCAAACATGAGATCCAGGACCTTCTGTTCTGTAAAGTACAGATCCATGGATCCATGGGGCCACATGAGCTCTCTAAAGCTGAGCACAGGCGCCACTATACTTCCCTGGTATTTATCTCTGCCACGTACTCTTATAGTCTTCTCTCACTGATGTATCCTCGATACTTTTACCTCTATAAACTACTCACGGCAAAGTATATTGAGTTCAAAGTATGTAAAACTCTGAAATACGGGTCGCGATCGCGTATCCAGCGGTGACTAAATAAGAGACCGGTCTCAAGATACGGATTTTGCTGTTACAGAGCAAGATAACAGCAACAAAATCGACAACGACGACGACGACGACCATCTTCCAAGCTCAATATTCTTTTACGTCGATCGTTGGTGACCCTTGGGTTTAAAAAACTCCGTTCTCGGTTATCTTCTTCACCGTCTTCAGCTTCTCTTTCTCTTTCTCCTTTTTTACCATACACATATACATATATATACATGCGACTTTATACGAGTTACCTCTTAAAGAGACATGTATATAACGTTTGAATTTACGTAGAGAGTACGCGGTTGTATCCGCGCATCGTCTTGCAAGTTGCAAAAGCAACGAGAAAAGAGAAAAGACCAGAGGAGAAGAGAAAACAAGGGAAGAGACGAGAAGAGAAGAAGTTAAAGGAAGAATCTTTAATCGCATGCGCGATCGTGCGGGGCCGTATATGTAATTTATTATAATGCCAGCCGGATTTTCTTTCTCTCGGTACGTACAATGTAATGGCTCTTTCTCTATCCTACCATACATACATAAATATATATACATATGCGTACATATACTAAAGTAAAGTAGTTTATATGTACATACACATATGTGTTGTATGTAGTAACCGCGACCGCACGCACGAAGAAATCCATCTTGCACGTTCAAGAGACAACTCTCGTTGGACTAAAGGGCTACCTAACGAGCCAATATATATATATGTATATGTATAATATATAATCATTATTTTGTTATTCGTCGTCGTAGCTCTACACTTACGCTTACATTAGTTTATTCTTCTATTTTATATATATGTTTTTTCTTTTACTGCTATTTCTACTCTGAAATAAACATCTGAGAGACGACAAGGCTGCTGTGTCAACGTCAATAAGAGAAATCCAAGCCCATATTTATTCCACGAACGAACACACTGTATACGCGAGTTCAGCCAACGGCTCTCTGAATCTTCAAGGCGAATTTTCGTCACTCCAAACGTCATTGTTACAAAGTCCATGGGAATAAAAAGCCAAGTGGTAAAAAGATAAAAAAAAATAATAAATAAGAATTAAAAAAAGACCAATGAATAAGGTGAATATGTCGAGTCATCGTATTTTCCACTTTAGTTTTGTTAAACACGGGAATTAATTTAACTTTTTTATTTTATTTTAATATTATTATGTATTTAACTTTTTTTTTATTCTGTCTCTTTCATTATATCCTACCAGCCAGAGATTTCAAGTGCTCAAATCATGTTGGCGCGGTTAATCAGGTTTAGTTGGCAAGCTGTCTTGAGAATTTCGAAGGAGACACGACGGGATATCGTAAAAGTAAAGCAGCAGCAGCAGCAGCAACGGCATCAGCAGTATAGCATTTGAGAAAAGTAGCATCAGCATCAGCATCATCAGCAGCAACAGCAGCGGGTTCGCCGACTGTAAAACCAGCGACAGCAAAAGAGGCGACGGGGAGATGATCATCACGAGACGCCCCTTCTTCTCTTGTGTGTCGAGGGGAAGCGGGTGTACCAACCAGCAAAAGTATATATGTATATACTTTCAACTGGATGTGGATATCTGCATAACCGGTATGCTGGATATGCTATAGTTCTGCAAAACTCGACTGGTCATCCTGGTTGCTCTGTTCTGTTGTGAACGTTATATACCAAGCAGGATAGGATGGAGGTTGTACAGCAGAGAATGAGAATGCATTTTGCACATGAGACACGAGTATATATATACGTGGTGTAGTTGCAGTTGAGAGATGAAAGAGTAAAAGAGAAGCGCCATTAAAGCTATCTGCTCTACAAGAAGAGAGAATAAAACGAGACTTGGAGTGTCTCGGAGTGTGGATCAGAAGAGAGAACCGGTGTGTTGAGGATCAAGGAGTAGGCGTGGGTCTTTGCAGACTCACTCTTTCGTACCACTCCATACTCTTTGGTATACACGTATTCATACATCCACAGAAATAAATGATTGCCGATGATGTCATCGCGGTACTCAGATGTACCCGGGGAAGAATGACTCCGGGGTTTAGCGTTAGCTCTCTAAGCCGCAAGATGAGTTCGCCGGGCGATCGACTGACAATTACTGGATGGGATGCTGATGCTGCTTCTGCTACTCCTGCTGGCGGACTCGTTTTCTCGCCACCGCAAGACGTCAGAAAGACACGTGTGAGGACACCTCAAGGGCGTGGATTTTTCTTTGATCTTCTTTGGCTGATTGACAAGTTGCCTTGTTTGAAGAAATTGTTAAGAACGTGATTCAGGAGTATTGAAAATCGATAATTTTTTAAAATAATAAGTATAACTTATTACTATTCACAGTCATGATCTTGGAGATTTAATGTTTTTTTTATAAATCTATTTATTTTTAGATTTATATTTTAGGATTAACGTGGGATGTTTTATTGTTACATATAAAAAAAAAACGAGAGTTGAGCGGATGAAGATAGACGGTTGGTAAAGTCTGAGAGATACTGATGCTGCGATGATACTTGTTATTTATCTAGTCGCGTGGAGACTTCAATACGCGGTTTTCTGCAACCGCAATGTCGGCTTACCGTGCCGCCGACAGATCACGGCCATGTTTTATGCTGCCTGGATTCATTGCTCCACGTGGTTTCGTAATCTACTATAAAAAACTTTAGAGTAGGTGGAGTATGATGATGATGATGATGATGGTTATTATAATAATAATAATTATTATTATTATTATAATGATGATGATGAGAAAAGTGTGAATGTTTTAGTAGAAGATGGATGTGCCGGATAAATTTATAAAAATACGTTAGTTTGTATAGTTCTCGAATCTTCGATTCCGATGCTTTTTGGTTTTTACCTGAAAGGGATCTTATGTTATGTGGGAGACCTAAAAGCCGTTGGTTGTAATGGTAACTAAAAAGGTTGCTAATGGTCGGTTGAAGTAATCTCGCTCTCTTCTCAAGTCCAAAGGTTTGACGAGAAATTTTTATTTCATCTTCCTTTTTTTTTTATTTTTTTTTAAAAGATAAATTAGAAACCCTTAATGGTTTAAGTCTTTAAGTCCAAACCTTAGAAAATATTTAATATATCATTCTGTCTATTATATCTTCTTACAATATCTTTTTTTTTTTACTACCATACACTCCTCTCCAATTTATATTGATGATTGACCTGAAAACGGTTTCGTCGGCAGTTAAAAATACCTTTATCCTTCGGATGCAGTTCTTTGTTAAAAATAAAGATTTATATTATTAAAAAAAAAGTCAGAGTAAATTTTTTATTAATTTAACCGTTAAAATTTTAAATATTTAAAAAAAAATAAACATTTGTCAATGTAAGTGTTGTTAATATGTAAAAATGTATATATATTTATTGAATAAAATGAAAAATAAATAAATTTAAACTCTCGTGTAAGTTTGGAATGTCGTTGAAGTGGAGAGGTAGAGATTAAATAAAAAATAATAAAAATTTTTGAGTATCAAATGGACGCTTCCGAATCCCACCTGACCGAATGGAACCAACGAACGAGTGTTGAGGAGGCACAGCAAGGGACCCAAGGAGGGAGAGTAAAATGGACAATGTCCAACTACAACGAATGGTTATAAAACTAAATGAAACCGAGGATCAGGGCGAAACCCAGGTAAGAAAGAAAACACGAGAGCGTTGGAGAACGTCTGGATGGAGAACAAGTATAACCGAAAACCTGTGCTGCGCATGTTCTTCATCTTTTATTCTCCATTACATATATACATATATATATATATATTCTTTCTCTACACTTTCATCTCAACTCATATATTTTTTTTTCTTACTCATTTTTCTACACGAGGCACCGATCGAGGGTAGAGACCTGGTACAGATGAGAGGCAAGAGGCTTAGGGGGTTCAAAACTTTAAAAAGTTTTCTTTTTACTACACCGAGCAGGTGCGAAATGATTTCTATAGTCCCTTACTTGGTAACGGCTCGTCAGCACCGAAAATCCAACATATATATAACATAACAACGAAATAAGAACGAGAGAAATATATAAGAAGAACGTTATAACCGTCATCGTATATATGTACTGTGTACAGTATATATTATATATATATTTATAGTTTAAAGTGGATGCCTGTGGATCAATTATTGTATATACCTTTTCAAAGGTAATCTACATATTCTCTTTTGCGTACAACAAACATCAGTCATTCAATCTCACGTACTCGGTACAATTGCACATGAATAATAAGTATGTATGGATGTATGTATGTAAGTGTGCATATAAATTTATGTTTTAAACGTACAATTTTATAGGTACGTAATTATATATTTCTGTTTATGGCTTCGGAGTGTCGTAAATATAAATTTAATGTACAGATATATAAATTTGAATATCGCTGATGGACAATTGGGATTGCAAAACATGACAATGCAAAGGAGCAAGGACGATGTATATCCGCCGGAAGTTGAAGGTAACGTCCAAGGTTGCATTAAAATCCTGATGACGATACACCTCCCCCGAAGTTGAGAATAAGAAAAAGAATATATCAACAAGTAGGCGCAGGTGTGCTGACTGCTAAATTCTATACCTACTGAATTGAAATTAGAATAACAGTAAAGTATAATTTTAAGTTTAAAGTTTAAAGATTTAAAGACCAAGTACTTGGAAAAAATAAGGTTACTTTAAATTTCAACAACCTCGATACTTGTGTCGGTATATTTAAAAAAAGAACAAAGAATTTTAAAAATAGTGCCGAAAATTTACAGTTATTTTTTTCTATTCTTCAAATTTAAGGTATGAATAATTAAGTACGAAATAATAATGAAAAGCGTTGCTATTATGTACTTTAGCTTTAGCTTTAGAGCTCAATAGTTTACCGAAATTATTTCTGCTTTTGGGAAAATTCTTTTAAAACAACCATTGTGTTGTGAAAAATTTTTCCCTTTATTGTTAAGTCACCGTGAAAAATTTGAACCGATAGAATGTCGTTTTTCAAAGAATAACCAAAAAGAATATGCGTCTTTTTTTTGTTAGTACGGTTTTTTTTTCCTTTTTGTTGCCAGGACCGGATGGAGGAACGTCGTAGTTCGTCTTTTGAAATTTCGCTCGTGTTCTCTATTTTATTTATCCATAATATAATAGTATGTAATAAAAAAAATATATATATATATATATATAAGCCGATCAGAAATAAAGTGGAGGAGAGCCCTTCAGTGATACTGCGTCTTTAAAACTCGTATAATCATGAATTCAAACCAAAATTCTTGGTGGGATGAATATTTCGGCAATTCTTTTATAGAAGAAAACGAATTTCAGTCTTTTAGACAGCAACACAACGACAATTTACTACTAAATCATACATACATACAAAATACTACAACTATTGCTACTACAGCAGCCAAAAACGTTGGAATTATATATTGCAGCAAGACTAAACTCGTAAAATAACAAACAAAGAGAAAAGAGAATAAAACGTGATTGGTGTGATGTTAAACAAAGATCGAGAACATTCTCTTCGAAGACGGTTAAAATATATACATATACATACACATATATGTATGGTATATACGAGTACATATCTAAAGGTATGGTACAGATGAAGCCTAGAGGGTGATGCTGACAAAGACCGCGTGAGTTTTTAAGTGCGGGGTGATGTGAACGAGGAGTATGAGATCTGTAGACGTTAAAGGGGAAACAAGGGACAGGGGTTTAGGTCATCTCCTATACCTATCCGTGTGTTGTTGAACGTACAGCGTATGGGAATCGTTACGGGCCTCGACTATAGTCGGTTGGAATGTGTCCTTTTTTTTTCTTTCTTTTTGTGTCTCTCCCTGCTGTATACCTGGGTAACCTGGCGGTATGGGTCTGCTACAGCCTCCGCAGAGTCCACAGGTAATCCCGTCCCGGCGTCCGGTCGAGCAGCCTTTGCCGCCTTACCTCTTAAGAAGAAGACGGCCAAGAAGAAGAAGAAGAAGAAGAAGAAGATCAAGACCAAGACCAAGAAGGGGCGGCCGTATCTTTCTCTTTTCTTCTCTCTCCTGTTTTATGTTCAAGACAAACCTCTTGGGTATGTCAGTATTGGTACGCACACACATGTGTAACAGACAATCTTGGACATGTGTAAGTCCAGTCAAGTGGGAGAACACGGAGGTCGTTTTGTACGTTTAGTTCAAATGTTGTGACGTCATGCAGGGGGATTCGAATGAGCCAATGAGATGAAGGCTGACAGTGTGTGCGCACTGAGTGGGGAGACACGAGAGCCGCGGGAAAGGTGTGTGTGACCCCAGTGGTGCTTAGTGGTTCAGGGCGCGGGGCCAGTTTCGCTGTGAGTGCGGTAGTGATCTCATCTCCGTACCCGGGTGTTCTCGTCTTTTCACTTCTCTTTATTCTAGTCTCTGTGCTGCTGTGTGCTCTTCATTGTCAGCTAACTTTTATTTAAGTTTGTCGATCAACTAAATCTAGCCGTAGTCTTTCAAGCACCAGCTATTAAACATCTTCACAAATTTCATTCATTTTATATTATTTTTATTTTCCATGGAAATCATCAAGGTAAGTTACATTTTCATTTAAATATTTTACCGGTCTCACTATTTTAACTTGTAAAATTAAATTGAATTTTTTTATTTTTCCTCAGATATTTTTAATACTTTTACGAAATTTTAATTGAGTAATTTCAATATTTTTTTTTATTATTAAAAATTTTTTTTTATTAGTTAGAGTATGAACGCGTCGATACGACCAAGTTCCCACGTACAGAGACCGGAAAACCTTGTCGGCGTTCTTGTTACTTTCCACCGATCGTCGACACGCTTCGGCGTTCATCTTTCCTTCAGTATTTTTATTTCCTCTTTTTATTATTTTATTTTATTTTTAATCAGTAAGTGTATTCATTTTTTTTTTTTTTTTTTTCTTATATTAGTTCTCTTGGTAACAAGTTTTTCAACAAGATGTTAATTTATTCATGTCTCGTACATTATTAATAACTGCGTTAGATTTTTAAATATTTATTTTTTATGTGTGAATGTAGCAGACATCAGGCAAATTTAAAATTATAAATAAATGGAGTAAATATTTTTAAAAATGCACTGATTAATTTTTTAAATGTGATTTTTTTTTTTAATTTAATTTTATTAATTATTTACTCTACTCATTAATAATTTTAAACTTGTCTGATGTCTGCTACATTCACACTCATTTTTTTTCATATTTTCAAATTTTAAAATGAGTGTGAATGTAACAGACATCAGACAAATTTAAAATTATTAATTAGTAAAATAATTACTAAAATTAAATTTAAAAAAAATGCGCATTTACAAAATTTTGTAATGAATAAGTGCGTTTTTTATAATTTTTTAATTATTTACTGTTTATCAATAATTTAAAACTTGATGTCTGCTACATTCACACTCATATTTTAAATATCAAACCGATTATTTGATATGACGATTAGAAGCATGAGTGCGCATGTGCCATGCAATCAGACATCAAATAGTTATAGATAATATAAAACTTGCCAACAAATATATATATTTAATATATAAATAAAAGCATTGAGTACGTGTGAGTAAATAATAATTTTTTAACGCTTTGACCTTCACATATTTTTTCATATTTATTATAAAAATAAAATTAAAAACTTGTACGGTCCACTCTCTTTGTTTCTGTTTTTTAAAACGAAAAATATTAATCGCGTATAAAAAAGTATTAAATAAATATATAAATAAAAGTTGATTGCATGACAAACGTTTGAACAAATTTTATCATGACTAATTTTATAATTAATGGAGTAAAATTGTAGTAACAAGTGTTTAAATTAATATCAAATGAAATTTATATAATAGAAATGATAATAAGTGTTAAATACATTGTCGAATGTTATACATTAATGTTTATCATCTTCCTTACACAAACTCAATGGCTCTTATCATTTTTATCGCAATTTAAACTTAATGCCGGATCCATACTTATTAATAAAATAAATTATTACATTTATCTGATAAATTTTATGTTCAATAGATTTCATTTAATACAATTATCATGTACCAAATAATTTATGTTCGCACAGAAAAAAAAAATATCCTGAAGTTAGCATGAGTGGTAATGTAACAGACATCAGACAAATTTAAAATTACAAATAAGTAGAGTAAATTATTTAAAAAATAATATAAAAAATGCACTTATTAATATTTTAATTGCGCCTTTTTTATAAATGTTATTTTATCAATTATATACTCTATTAATAATTTTAAACTTGTCTGATGTCTGCTATATTCACACTCATAAGTTACCAGACAATTAAAAATTTTCGGAATTTTTTTTTCCAATTTAATTTTAAAAAAAAAAACTAAAAATAGGCACATGTAGAAAATTTTAAAAACTATAAGTGCAATTTTTAAAAATTTATCGTTCTTAAAAGAATTCTAAAATTATTAGACGTCAGCCAACTCCAGTCTTGTAAAAAAATATATATATATTTAAGGTAATTGTTATTGGTATTTGCGTATCTAACTTACAAGAGAATTTGTTTTTTAAACTTGTCTTATACTTTTTATTCATTCAGCTTTTTTTTTTTCTTTTAAATATTTAATTTTATTATTTATTCTTTTACTCTTTCACTGAGTGTCTCTTTAATTTCAAAAGCTACGAGTTCGTGACGAGCAAGACAAGCTCAACAATTTATCGCTTTTTAAAATGTACGAGACGTTGTCGATTCCAGTAACGGAATGCTGAGTGCAAACATACGTTTATTAGCCAAGGTAAAAATCCAGAGATACGAAAGTTAATTTAATAAGATTTAAAAAAAGAAAAAAAGTATTATTTTTAAATCATAAATTTGAAAAAACAGAAAGAAAAATATATTTGAATTTATATCTACATTTTATTTCTAAAATTTATATATAAATTGTAGGGGGATATATATGTATATATTTAATATTAGTAAATAAAAAATAAATTGATCAGCTTTTATTTATCGTACTGAGAAATAAACGCGGGGAAGTATGAGAAACTTGAACGATAATTGCGTATCACTTGTGACGTCAAATGTTACACGCGTTCAATCACAACTTTAAAAAAAATTTCTCAATAATCTACGGTATCAATATATAAAAAAAAAACATTATTATTTATTTTACTTTCTGTTTTTAAATATTTTCCGTCTTACTCATTGAAATCTTGAATTATTAGTAATTTTTTATTTTTTTTTTGTTTATGCTACTTCATTACAAACTGAAGTTTATTTTGTTTTTTTATTTCCAATTTTAATAGATACGTTTGCGAAATAATAATGTATCATCGTGTATCGACGGGAAATAACGTTACCGCAAATTAATTTTTTTTTTTATTTTACTAGACAATGATTCATTTATCTGATTCACCGGTCTATAGAATAAAATAAAATTACCGGTTACTTTATTTGAATAAAAAAATTTTGAATTTTATTTATATTTTGGCTGGATGATAAAAATTTTTTAGTACCTTCGATTATCTTTATTATCATATTTACACTACATATTTTAATTCTCAGAATCGCTCAATACCACAACCTGTTTCACTGTTTGGCTATTTTATGACTGCGTTTATTTTTTTTATTTCGATCCATAGCTTGTTTGAGGACCGTTAAAATTTTTTAATAATGTCCTCGAGTAGTTTGCGTTCAAAAACTGGATAAATTTCGTGTTGATCCACAAGGATAACGTCTTTTTCTTATCTACTCATTGTAACATCTCAAACTTGCCATAATATTTTACATTGTCGCTTTACTCTTTTTTTTTTCTTCTCTTCAAATTTAAAATCATATCGTTGGCGCTTTTAATATCAACGCGATTTGAATTTTATTCCAAGCATCGAAATCTACACAGAAAAAAAGGATTCCTTGGCGCAAAAAATTTTTACTTCCTGTGTATAAATTTCTGATATTTATATACAGGTTTGACTTCTCTGTGGTAGATGTCAGCACGAATCGTTATTCTCACATGCGCTCTTGATTTCTTTTTCTATATATAACATTTCCAACTGATCTTATCATTTATCCAGACGAGAAGTATAAATTAATATACACAGTATATATGTTTTACACGGTATAAAAACTTTTACTTATGTAATTACATACTTTTTAATGTAAATTATTGTGGTCGAGATGCAAATAAATTTTCTGTCCTCAAGGATTAAATCGTTAAATATTTGGTAGCTTATTTTTTGAGATTTTTTTATTTAGTAATTAATGTACCACTTGGTACAATTACCTGTATTATATAAATTTATATGATATTTAAGAAAAAGGAAAGGAAAAAATGTTGAGATTATATAGAATTATTGAGGCGTGAATATTATAGTCGAGACAATACTGCAGTTTTAAATAAATTCCACAGTTTCGATTATCTTTAATCTCATTTAAAATCTATAACTCTTGTAAATCGTGAAAAGTAATGTATGCAATGTATATATTTTTTTATAATAATGTATGTATATAGAGAGAAGGGAAAATGTAATGAACATAAAATGTGGGTGAAAAAGACGGTGAGAGCTGGATTTAAAATAAAATCGAACGCGGACACGCGTACGATATGGCAAGATCATAACTTTCTCCAAATGGAAACCGTTACGCAAACTTTTCTGGTTACAAGACCAACTGTTACTTACATGACAGCTTTAATAAATTTAATTCGTTAATTTACTTTTCTTGTTATTTAAAAAAATAAAATATTGGTGACTAGTATTAATTATTACTTTAGACGAAACATAATAAATTAAGTATTTTAGAGTTCTCGAGATTTAAAATTGCCGAACGAACTCTAAATTGCTGACACTAAACCTTGATAAATTTTACAATGTGACTCATTAAATAAAATTTAACAACGCATTTAAAATAATTTTATTTTTTTTTACAGACGCCGAAATATCAACTGGTAAATATTTTTAACGCCGACTTGTATCCGGTTTTTCAGTAACTATTCCGACAATTATTATTTTAACTCGCCGATTTTTTAATGCCAGTATAATAATGATAATAAATAATGAAAAAAAAGTATAAAGAGTAGAGTAATATAATGGATAATTATATGGCAGCGTAAAGACCAAGTGAGACGCGAATAAAACGAATTACGGTCGACTTTCTACAGCCAAATGTCAACGGTTGTTAAACTTTTTCATGGCCCGTATACTGTGCGATGATGTTATTGCATATCAATCAATACCACGACTACAACTATAACTATAACCATGACTATGATTACCATTATTATTTTACTATTTGGATAACAAAGAAAGCGCTGCTATATATTTAATTCTCTTACCTGTGTTCCAGGTGCGCCACGTGTGAAAAGAAGAGTTTCATTCTTTTCTTCCTCCATCGAGATCTTCATCTGCAACATAACGTCAAATAATAATTTATTACTCAAGCCTTTATTATGTGAGGAGAGACTCGATGAAGAAGATGAAAAGGATCAAAAGGATTAATCAGTTGATTATTCATAAGAAATAAAATGACTTGACGATGGCTGATTATCAAAATAATAAAGAAGATGATTCAACATTTTGGCTCGGACATTTTCTTTGGTTATCTAGCTGTATGAGTGCATTTAGACATCATAAAGCTAGGTTACCGGAGTTAAGATCCTCGCCATATCAACTTCAACGATCTCTTATTTTTTTTTTCAGACGTTAAAGCATCGTTTATTTTTTAAAAACGACGTTGTAATTTTTTATTATGAATTATTTAAACTTTTTGTGAATTGAATTTACTTAAATGTATATAATTTTATTAAATATAAAAATAATATTGTGAATAAGTTTTGTAAGATTGTTATTTATGATAATTTGTAATTGAATACTTTGTAATGGGTTTAAAATTAATTAATAGTTATGTTAATGTGGTTTGTGTATTGTGTCCCTTTACTTCTATTTCCTCAATGAATTTGAAAGGAAGAGTGCTGGAGTTTTTAGATGGAGATACGCTCTGTGACGATGCTCGTTCCCACAATAAAATAGTCCTCGAGTTATTTTGTGGTGATGATAAGTATATGCACCTACGCAATGAGGGTTGCGTACTTAGTTTTCTTTAAGAAACACTTATGACTTATACTTATAAGGAAACCGGAAAACGATTCGTTCTATTTATTTATTATTTATGTAATGTGTACATAGATTATTATTTCAATAATGTCAACGTACTTGTGTTGAAATATTTTATTTGATTAGATAATTAAGATTAATATATATATATTTTTTTAATTCTGTTCATTCGTAACACTTAATACGTGATATCTTTTAGGATTCAAGTAAAGATTGAGTGTTTAATAGAATCGAGATTATTTCTTTAAATCTTTTATCATTTTTTTTTTATTTATAATCAAATTATTGTGTTGCTAATTTTTATTGGAATTTGCTGTGGCATTAAAAAAAAAGTATTTCTAATTTTACTAAATAAATTCAAAAAAATTAAATAAAAAAAAAAAAAAAACTTGCGTGAATATTTTTTTTTAATGCCCGTATTAAACAAAATGATTTTTCTGATACCGAGTAAATTTAAAAAAATTTAATGAGTGTGAATGTAGCAGACATCAGACAAATTTAAAACTATAAATAAATAGAGTAAATAATTTAAAAAACAAAATTTTGAAAAAATGCACTTATTAATTTTTTAATTTTCTAAATGTGCATTTTTTTCAAATTTAATTTTTTTAATTATTTACTCTATTTATTTATAGTTTTAAATTTGTCTGATGTCTGCTACATTCACACTCATAAAAATTTAATATTTATTTAAAACGACGTATTCAAACTATCGGAAGTAAAGAGTTTTTAGTCATAAAAGTTAGAGTTTATATACCAAATATATATAAATTGATATCTGAAAGTATTCGAGATTAATAATGATAAAAAAAAGTCTTGTTTTTATTTAAATGATCGAAGTTAGTAGACGATTGACAATTTTCTGATTTTAATTTCAACAAATCGGATACAAAAAAAAAATTTTAAAACTAAAAATATGCACATGTAGAAAATTAAAAAAGCGATATGTGCAATTTTTTTAATACGTTGTTTTTTATAATTTATCGTTTTAAAAAATTCAAAAATTGTTAGACGTTGACTAACTTCAGTATCATTTATTTAATCCATATTTTTATAATTTATTTTTGGTGGCTAAAAAAAATTGAAAAAGAGTCTTTAATTAACTTTTCTTTACAAGCCAAGTTTTTTAAACCTGGATTTATTGTAGTCTGTTTAAAATATCTATTGATAAATGTATCTACGTAAAATAAATATATACTGAAAATTTAAAATTAATCCAGAGCTTAACGAAGTGTTGGCTTTAAAAATTAGGCTTAGTATTTAATTCAAGTAAAATATGACACTAATCTTTTCATACCTATAGCGTATTCAGCTGGCGCTCTGAATGCGTCGGGTAGTCACGACAAAATCCGATTGTATTAAAAATTAAAATTCGTATTAAAGGTAAACGTCCCAATTATTGACAATATAAAAAGTGAGTATGACATTCATTTATTTGATATCAATAATAAATTAATTTTTTGAACGGATCTTTTTATTTGATGATTCTATTTATTTGATGACTCGTTTTTTTACCAGAAATAAATATGAAACTTTTAAAATGTACCAATTAATTTTAAAATGTCAGAATCTCGTGCGGTTTTCTGAGATGTAAAATGAAATTTTTTTCTTTAGAGATTTTTTGTATTATAAATTAGAAGTGCGTTTGCTGCATGTTTACAAATCCAAAAATATTTTATGGAAACATTTATAACTTTTAAAGTTGCTGGAGAAATTTTAGTAAATCATTAAATATAAATGTGTCAATAACTGGATCTTTAACTTTACATAAAATTTGTTGACACAGTAACTGTCTTGTATGATATAGATTTATTATCTTCAGAAGGTCTATATTTCTGTTTATTTAATTATTATTAGATTTTTATAAATGTGAATGTAGCAGACACGCGACAATTAAAAAATTTTAAATAAGTAGATAAATAATTTGAAATAAAGAAATTGAAAAAATTCGCGCGCTGATTTTTCAATAATTTAAAAACGTTTTTTTTTAATTCTTATTCTACTTACATTTTATTTGTATAATTCAAAATTTTAAAATTGCCAATTGTCAGCTCCATTCCCACTCATTAGTTTTTTTTATGATACTCTACTTTGCTACACAGAAAAATGAAGATAAAAATTTATAAATTCTCATTATTCTGCCGGCCAAGCTTGAAATAAGAAGTCGTCACCAAAAATTATTACGCTGCACTATAATTATTATTGTGGCCCTTTAAAAATTTTTATGATACTGAAATTAGTCGTCTAATAATTTTTAAATTATATTTCAAAATATTAAATTATAAAAAAAAATATTTGCAAAAGTTGCGCTTATAGTTTTTTAAATTTTCTACATGTGCATATTTTTAGTTTCTTTTTTTTTTGTAATTGATTCGTTGAAAAAAAAAATCCATAAATTGTTGACTGTCAATTTCAAAATCATAAATTTTTTTTCTTTACCATAATTTTTATTTTAGACAATTTTCCTTGCAATTTATCAATAAGTTTTAAACGTCAAAAATTTTTTGTAGCCCAGCATAATAATTTTCTTGGCTACCCAACTTCCTGTTTCAAATTTAGCCGACAGCATGATAAAAATTCGTAGATTTTTTTATCTCCATTTTTCTCTGTGTATCAGCGTAATTATAGACCGAGTATATGATATAATTTTAAATCTTTGTCATGGATCATTAAAATATCACTTCATTATCAGAAGCAAATGATAATAAATCGATAATGCAAATAATTTTTTCCCATTATATGGAAAAGTAAAAAACAACCGACCGCAATTACCAAATATATGAATAGAGTAATCTCTTCAATTACTTGTTAATTAGAAAGTTCTGGAAATTTACAAATTTCAGCCTCAAAATTTAGCTTCCACAAAAACTTATTTGAATAAAAATTTATTTGAATAAATACCTTTCTATTTTTTGTTTGTCGAGATTAATTTACAGTGTAAATATATTTTTACTAAATAAACAATAAAATTAAAACGTTTACTTACATAAAAATTTTTCTCTCCATTTTAAACTAAAAGTTATTTTTGTTTTCATACTGCAGAGGTCAGCATTTTCCAGTAGTCAGAAATTCAAAATTTAATTTTATTTTTATTGATTGTAGATAAAAAAAATTCCTGTAATAATTATTTTAAATAATTAAATAATTTAAATTATAGTTTAATTAATTTAAAAAATATTTAAATTTTAATTATCTGCCAAATGTTAAATAATTTTTTCTTTTTGTAAAAAATTTCACATGAAAACCAGCTGTCATATTGAAATATTTTGTTTGCCTGTAAATGAAACGCAAAATTTATGATAAAATCTAAAAAATAGTAATAATTATTTCTAATAATTTAAATTATCCAGGTCATGATGATTCTAAAAAAAAGAAAAAAAATTTCAATGATTTTTATTCCCATGTATACAAGCGGCATAACAGCGCATGTTTCTCGAAAAATCCTGGAAGTACAACAAAATAAATTGAGTATTTAAAAATATATCAATTTATAAAATTACATTTTAAAAAATTCAAATCGTACTTTGATAAATCATTTGTAATTTTATAAATTTTATTGTCACAAAAAAGTTTATCTTTTATGTGATAATTTTAAAAAATGTTCTATCAAAATAATCATTTATTAGAAATATATTTGAACGGAAGTGCGGTATTGAAGCCGGAGAGAATGTTCTCGAAGCTTCTAGAACATTCTATCAATATCGAGAATATATAAGGAGGCTTGGTACCGCCGCCGCACATTACTGTGTGATACCTCACTACATTCAAACGTGTTCATATTAACGACTTTTCTTATACTTATTGTTAAAACATAATCGCAAAGGTACGTTGCATTTATTTAATCATTACATGTTATTTTATTTTAAATGAATTAATCTTTATTTTTATTTATTAATTATTATATTTAATTTCATACTATTCGAGAAAAATAAATTCAAAGACGCCAACTTTTTGTCGTTAGTTTTCCGCATCCATTACATTTCAAATTCTATCAACTTTTATATTTAAAGTAAATTTAATTTATTATTCGAATTGGTAATAGAAACTTTTATTAAAAAACCTTTTTTTACAATTAATTTAAAAATTTTTTTCTTTTATATTAATATTTAATCAAATATTCGCATGCATAAATTATGGCGTGTAACCTCATTTTTCTAACTCGAAAATCAATAAATTTATTATACATGTAATCATGATCATTATCGTTAATAATTTTTAAACATCAATTGCATTTAATTATTAAAAACTTATTTAATTTATCGGGCGCGTTGAAATTATTCTATTTTAAAATAAATTAAAGTAACGATTCAATAAAATTTTTGATACTGAAATTAGCTGACGTCTAATATTTTTTTTTAAACCACAAATTGATAAAAAAAATTATTTCAGCAAATTGCACCTATAATTTTTTTAATTCTCTACATGTGCATTTTTTTTAATTTGTCGAAAAAAATATTAAAAATTTGTTAATTGTCTGCTAATTTCAGGATCATCAAAATTAAAATGCATGACTTGATTATTTTTATTCATTCAATTTATAATATTAGTGTTTTTTAATGTAAACAAAATACTAATAATTTTTTTTTTTATTTAGATGCCAGAAGGAATGGATACCTCGTCTGGTGATGTGGAGACCTTTGCTTTCCAGGCAGAGATCGCTCAGTTGATGTCATTGATCATCAACACCTTCTACTCAAACAAGGAAATTTTCCTCCGAGAGTTGATTTCCAACTCGAGTGATGCTTTGGACAAGATTCGTTACGAATCATTGACTGATCCATCGAAATTGGACAGCGGTAAAGAACTTTCCATCAAGATCATTCCCAACAAGAATGACCGTACTCTTACTCTTATTGATACCGGTATTGGTATGACAAAGGCTGACTTGGTCAACAACTTGGGAACAATCGCCAAGTCCGGTACCAAGGCATTCATGGAGGCGTTGCAAGCTGGTGCTGATATCTCTATGATCGGTCAATTTGGTGTGGGTTTCTACTCTGCTTACTTGGTCGCTGATAAAGTAACAGTCACCTCCAAGCACAATGACGACGAGCAGTACGTCTGGGAATCAGCTGCCGGTGGTTCATTCACTGTTCGTGCTGACAACAGCGAGCCCCTTGGACGTGGTACCAAGATTGTCTTGTACATCAAGGAAGACCAGGCTGAGTATCTTGAGGAAAGCAAGATCAAGGAAATTGTTAAGAAACACTCACAGTTCATTGGCTACCCAATTAAATTGGTAGTACAGAAGGAACGTGAAAAGGAGTTGAGCGACGACGAAGCTGAACCAGAACCTGAAGGTGAAACTGAAAAGAAAGAAGAAGAAGATGACAAACCAAAGATTGAAGATGTTGGTGAAGATGAAGAAGAAGACAAAGAAAAAGATAAGAAGAAGAAAAAGAAAACCATCAAAGAAAAATACACTGAAGACGAAGAGCTCAACAAAACTAAACCCATTTGGACAAGAAACCCAGATGATATTACCCAGGAAGAATACGGTGAATTCTACAAATCATTGACCAACGACTGGGAAGACCATTTGGCAGTGAAACATTTCTCTGTCGAAGGTCAACTTGAGTTCCGTGCTCTACTTTTCGTACCACGTCGTATGCCCTTCGATCTCTTTGAGAACAAGAAACGTAAGAACAACATCAAGCTCTACGTACGTCGTGTCTTCATTATGGACAACTGCGAGGACTTGATTCCAGAGTACTTGAACTTCATGAAAGGAGTTGTTGACAGTGAAGACTTGCCACTTAACATTTCTCGTGAGATGTTGCAACAGAACAAAATTCTCAAAGTCATCCGTAAAAATCTCGTCAAGAAGTGTCTTGAACTTTTCGAAGAACTCACCGAAGACAAAGAGAACTACAAGAAATTCTATGAACAATTCAGCAAGAACTTGAAGCTCGGTATCCACGAGGACAGCTCAAACCGCAGCAAACTTGCCGATTTGTTGAGATACAACACCTCAGCATCCGGCGAAGAGAGCTGCTCGCTCAAGGACTACGTTGGACGTATGAAGGAGAACCAGAAACACATCTACTTCATCACTGGTGAAAGCAAAGAACAAGTAGCCAACAGTTCATTCGTTGAACGTGTCAAGAAACGCGGATTCGAAGTAGTCTACATGACTGAGCCCATTGACGAGTACGTTGTACAGCAAATGAAAGAATTTGATGGCAAACAGCTCGTGTCAGTCACCAAAGAAGGCTTGGAGTTGCCTGAAGACGAGGCTGAGAAGAAGAAGCGCGAGGAAGACAAAGCCAAATTCGAAGAACTTTGCAAAGTCATGAAGACTATTTTGGACAGCAAAGTCGAGAAGGTCGTTGTCTCAAACCGTCTCGTCGACTCGCCCTGCTGTATTGTCACATCTCAATACGGTTGGACCGCCAACATGGAGAGAATCATGAAGGCCCAGGCTCTTCGTGATACTTCGACCATGGGCTACATGGCTGCCAAGAAACACCTCGAGATCAACCCCGACCATCCAGTCATTGAGAACTTGAGACAAAAAGCCGAAGCAGACAAGAACGACAAATCAGTCAAAGATTTAGTTGTCCTTCTCTTCGAGACTGCTCTCTTATCCTCTGGATTCTCGCTTGATGATCCCCAGGTCCACGCTGCTCGTATCTACCGTATGATCAAGCTTGGTCTTGGTATCGATGAAGACGAACCCATCGCCGAAGAACCAAAAGCCATGGAAGAAGTTCCAGCTCTCGAGGGCGAGAGTGAAGACGCGTCGCGTATGGAAGAAGTCGACTAAGTGATTAGATAACTTTTTAATTATAAACTTTTTTTCCAGTTTAATTTATTGAAGACTTAGAAAAAAAAAAAAAAAACGTTAACTATAAAATGATGAAAAGAATATTGATCACGTTTTATGTGATTGTATTAACATATGTATCATATATAAGTCGTAGCATTACTCTTACGAATAAGTTATCATTCCTGACATGATGTAAGCACCAAAAAAAGTAATTAATAATAATTTTTTTTATATGTTGAATTTTAAATGTAATAACAACTCAAATTGTGGACTGTTCCGCTGTCAATTTTTCGTTCATCGTCATGTTTAAATCAAAATAAATTTCATTTCCACAATTAAAAAAAATTGTTTTATTATTTATAGTAATTAATTTTCTTCTTAAATTTAATTAATAAATAAACATTTATTTTTAAATTAAATCGTATAAATATATTTATTTTTACAGCATATTTACAATTTAAAAAAATTTTAAATTTAAATTTTCAAAAAAATAATTAACAATTGAAATAAAATAATTAATTTTTTATAAATAATTTAAAAAGACGTAGGCGATGGTACAGCTTTCAATCGATTCCACAGAGCAACTGCATACGTAACGTGTTTCTGTTCAGTCAATCTGTCAATTAAAATTCTAATGTGAGGTTCTATTTCCGGTATTGTATGATTTGAAAACATTTCCTCAAGTATTTTCTTGTGAATTGGGTGAGTAGGCGGCAATAGCGATGTTAGATTTTTAAAAAATATTTCATTTAAAATAGGCGATGGCAACTCCACTTCACTCTGGTCTTTCAAAATGTCCATCGCTTCTTGATGAAGACGTGGATCATTGGCACACAGTCTCAAATAAATTTTGTCTTCCACCGTGGATTTATCATCGAATTTTTTGACAAACGCTTCGTAGACATCGGGATCAATTGGCCGGTCCTTCAACAATTCTTTGTACTCTTCAAGAATCGCAGCTTCGTAGTTTGAATTATTTTT
Source organism: Microplitis manilae (assembly GCA_030273425.1). Classification (NCBI taxonomy): domain Eukaryota; kingdom Metazoa; phylum Arthropoda; class Insecta; order Hymenoptera; family Braconidae; genus Microplitis; species Microplitis manilae. Next base: position 4,703,595 of record CP092726.1, read on the forward strand.
ACTACTTACGAATGAACTGACACTCTCGATCATACGCAAAGTTGGATGTTTATCAGAAGTAATAAATTCTGGAGCTGCAAATACCGGCCATGAGTATAAAATTTCTTTCAATTCGACGTAGTCTTCTTTGGTTTGCATCCGAGAATACAAATCTTCAAACTCAGCATATCGTTGCTCTTCAGTAGTATCATCAGCAGTATCAGTCTGTGTCTCATCAAAAGTATCCAGTGACAAAATTTCACTATCGACCGCCTGTTCAACAGACGAATTAAATTCTAAATTATCAGACTCTTTACTTCCGCCAGCTTTTTCTTTAAAATCCGAGTCTGAAAAATCACTCCAATTGTCATCCCATCCATCATCATCAGCAGGTGTCATTTTAAATGCTTCATTCTCATATAAATTCATTGATTCCTTATCAGAAACATTGACAACACAATTATCTACCTCTTCATTATCACGCGACTGTTTGACGTCAACATTAGATCGCTCTGAATCCACTTCTATTTTTTCTACTTCATCAGGTACTTGATCATCAACTTGACTACTCTCTCGCGTTAGCTGCTGACACCAGTAAACTAAAGCTATTTTCAAGTCATCAGCTTCATCTCGTGCTTCGTTTGCCATCATCTTCATTAATTCCATCGGATCATACATAAAACAATCATTAGCATCCGGGTTTATTCTACAGTAGAGTTTCAAAGAATAAAAATAAATAGCAGTGTGGATATACAAATTAGTGTGGGGCAAACTTCTAAATACTTCTTGAGCGTGTGAAATAAAATCATCATTTGAATCATTCAAGCTTAATAAGTACGCCATGCCTAGTTGCCAGTCATCGGACATAACATGGCTGGCTAATTGCACAAACAAGTGATTTATGTCACTTACTTCTAATCCGTAACTAGCAGTCTCACTTAGTGTCGTAATACGTAAAAGTGTTTGACACATTTTTAATTTACTATTGTCAATATCAGGCATTGAGTAACGTTCGTATCTCGTGTCCCAGCGACTGAGTGTACATTTATCGTACAATGATGCATAGAAAGCCGGAAAACTTTGGATTTCATCTCTTTTATCCTCATTATCAGTATTCGATTCAGCTAAATAATTATCTTCGTCTTTAGTTCTATTAAAATTCAATGCAGTCTTCCAGAAACCCTGGGCTCCAACATTTTGTAAAATACCCAAAGTTGATTGCTTGACTAGTTGCGCAGAACTCTTGACCAATCCCGTTGATGTTTCCAGTATTTTCGGCACAAATTCTTTCACTTCGATCTGCGGAGTTGTCATTGCGTCAGTGAAATCATCATCGTCATCATCATCCTCACCAGCATCAATATTTAAATCATTTTCTCCCTCATTATTTTCACTGTAGACGTTTACCGACTTCCAGTTTTCGAGGTTTTTATTCAATACTTGAATCTCCAGCAGGTGCATCTGCCGCAGAGTCTCTTCCAAGATCTCATTTGGGCCGTAAGTCAGCGTGAAGGCCAAACATTTTTGCTTAAAATCAAAATCACTGAAATCATCAGCGCATCCAAGAGTTTGAATTATTTTCCAAGCATTAAAATAACTACTGTCTATTAATTTCTGGCACGTAGAAGTTGCGATTTCATAATCTTTAGCTTGATAAGCTTTTTCAGCGATAAGTTCCAATATTTTCCCTTCACGATTTCGCTTATTTTTACCTTCGATATTTAGATAAGTCGCGAGAGTAAGCAATCGTTGCTGTCTTTTATAAGCGTCACGTTTGTTATCCAAGCAGCTTTCAATTAATTTTAATCTGTCGTGACAAAGTCTCACCTGAAGCGGTAAGATATTGATGTTGAATTCATTAAGAATCTGCAGAGAATTTATCAAATCGTATTCTTCTTGTATCAGCGGATTATCATCTTCAATCAAATGGATGCAAGCCCGCGCTAATTCCATATTCGAGTCCTGTAAACTCTTTGAACTGTTGAAATATTCCCTGCTTGCTTTCAAAACCAAGTTTACTGTCTTATCATACGAGACTTTCAGCAACGAGTGCTCACTTTTCTTAGTTTCAATGAGCGATTTACAATTTTGTATGTTAGTTTTTATTCCAGATGCGAGCTTTGTGTCCACACAAATTTCAAAGCAGTCCTCGATGTCTATACATGAAAAAATAAATTCTTGTAACTCCAACATGTCATTCAAAACTTCCGCCCAAGCTTCTTGACTCGCTGGTGTAAGAACTTGATTCAAACTACCGCTCATTTGATGCAGCAGCATCTTCACTTCACTTATGGTGTTTTTATTATCGTGAATAAAACTTACAGTACACTGGACATTATATTTATTTAATATTTTAAGACATTCTATCTCACGTTCCAGGTCATGCATCAAACTAGCAGCTCCCGGTGCGTCTTGAATTGCCTGTGGCTTAGGTAGAGTCTCAAATATTTCTTTAGCAAGTTTATACATATTTATATTAGTACACGCGTAAATACAATCGACAGCAAGCTCGATAATATCTTCAATAATATTCAAAATATCAACGTCACTCTTTAAATTATTAAAAAATATCAATGTCATTGATAAATCATCAGTACTTATGTCGATTAAATAACTCTTTAGTAATTTTTTATCAAGATCACCGCCCATATATTTTTGCTTGCGGTAAATAAAAGGAAGTACGTAATTTTTTAATTGCGATATGAAATTTTTATCAGTCGCTGTACTCATCAGCAGTTTGATCTTCTCCAAGTCTGATAATTTTTCAAATTGCGCTAGAGACATACTATCTAATTGCACTTTGTAAATTAAATCGTCCAGAGTTTCGAGCTGGAGTAAAAAATCTTCAAGTCCGGTGATATTGTGCGCGCGTGCGATTTTTATAAGTTCCAAAGCGTTTTCAACAACGCAGCTGTTACGTTCTATATCATAAGCACGTGCTTTGTACCACTTTTGCAATAAATCCATCGTTATTTCAGTAGTTTTGTAAACAGATAGAGCTGGATCGTCTTCATAAATTACGTGGGATCCAGTGTCGTTGTTATTGACAACGATGGGATCAAACTCATGCTTCTCGGACCAATCTTTAGGACGCAATTCTTTTTGATAGAGCAGGAATAATTGGCCCTGATCATCGCATTCCGGAAGTAATTTTTTGTACTCATTTGGATTCAATGTCTCGGGGAAGTAACTGATTATTGGCAGCCAGTGAGCCATTAGTTTCTGCCCGTGATAAGTGAACAGAAGTCTTACTGTAGCATGGTCACAGTCTCTGGCAAATCTTACTGCGTTCTCTAGGATAGTTAACTGTCGAAATTTCTCATACGAGTCCTTCTTATATTTATCAGGAGTTCCAATAATTATTTCATAGGTTTTTAATTTATCCAGGTGATTCAGAAGACTTCTGCGGTAATTGAGTAATTCTTTTTGGGGCTGCGTGCAGGCTGACAGATCAATTCCTTCAAGTTTTTTGTTTACCTTCTGCATGTATTTTAAATTAACCGCCACGTCATTAAGCTGAGCTGGATCTTCATCATTGTCAGCAGTAGAAAATTTCCCATCATCCTCTTCTGCCAAAGCTAGAAACGCATCAAGATTAGTACCTTTTAATCCAAAATTTAAAAGTTCTCGCGCCGCTTCTAGAGTCTCAGGAACTCGCATAATGCACTCGTTCAAAACCCAGGATCTTTTGCGTACTTTGCTCAGGTGATCTTTGATAGCTTTCATAGAAAACTTTGACTTACGCCACTGAGTCTGATAAACTAGATCTGTGTCCAAGTTATAAGACTTGGCTAAAGCCAAAGCTTCATCATACTCCTCTAGGTCAATCTTCCTCGAGTAAAGTTCTTCCGGCGTAGTACTTTTCAGTCCCAGTATCCTGTAAGTTCTCTGCAGGAATCTCGCCTTCTTTCTTTTCGGCTGCAAGCTCTCGATATCCGTAATAGAGTACAGAGCGCTGCGCAATAAATTTGTTAAATAACTCATGAGAGTCAGCGGTTCCAATTCCTCTTCTTCTTTTTCGCTGTCCGAAGCTTCTTGACCCTGAGAATCTGAACTAGACTCTTGCAAACGTTTCTTAGTTGTTATTATCGTCTCGCAATCCAAACACAAAAATCCTTTACCCAGCAGGAACTCCGCTATCTGAGGCTGGCCGAATAAAAATTCAGGACACGTACCAAGAAGATTTTTTAAATCACTGATAGAACAAACTGATATTGCTCCTGAGTAACGCGCAATAATAATTGCGTGGTCTGACCACCACCCGATGTCCATCGGATGAAATTCTGTGTAGCCGGCGGGTAATTTTTTGTACTTAGAAACAGATCCTGGTATCCGCGCATCATAATTAGGCTGCTCGTTGAGCTTCCACTGGTGTTTCAACTGGAACCCTGGTAAATTCCAGAGCGAAACAACACCATCTGTGTGCAAACATGCTACGTAATTGCAGCTCGGTGATACGCTAATACGAAAAATAACCGGCTCTTCAGGTGCGCGGAACTTTGGTATCAAGTTCCAGAGAGACAGAGTATGCGAGCTGCAGTTTTCTTCAAATGTAAAAGACAATTTGTAGTATGGGTAATCATTTATAGGCCTCCAAGAAGTCAAACCGACATTTGATGCGGGAGATAAACAATTATGGATGATACTATTCCCTGCAAGTATATAAATATTGTGCTGGTGATCGTATGTGAAGGCATTGACGCCTTTACGATAAAAATTTCCAAATGAAAAATGATACGTAGCCTCGTAATCATGAACTGCTATGTTGTAGGCCTTGAGTAGACCACTGTAAGTAACAGTTTGGAATTCGTACGACCATTTGTCAGCAGATATTCGGGGTTTGGTGAAGACCATTGACGATATCGCGTCGCCGGCTTCAAGTACCTCGGGGTTCTGAGTTTCGGATTTAGAGTTTATGTTAAAAATATTGCTGCCAAGTGAATTGTAGCATGATAACTGGCCATTGCTCGAAGCCAGTACCAGAATTGAACCATCTGGGCTCCACTTTAATTTACGCCACTGCGGAAACGCATCTTTGGGAACTAGAAATAAATTTATTTGATTAATTTAAATGATGGTAAATTGAGTTTTACTTTAATAAAATAAATAATTAACCTGTTGCTTTGCCAATAACTGATGAAAATTCATCTTTAGATCGTCTTATTTCCAGAATGTTATCGTGCAAAATAGCAATAAGTCTTCCGTTATCACCACTAGCAAATTTCCATGGTAAAGTGAGACTTATTTGTTGTGAAATACTCTCTGGAAGTGAGTATCTATTATTTAGGTAACGGAGCGCATTTTTAATTGTTCCCGTAGTGGACAGAATATCGATATCATTTTTAAAACGCTAAAAAAAATAAATTTAATTTATCAATTAGTATTAATGATGACACGTATTATTGTAATTTTGACAGGTTGTTGAAAACAGATGTTGTAATAATTTATTCAAATACTTACAACCAATTCAGGGTCTTGTTTTTTAACAAAGTACTCCAGTAATTCATACAAAATTAAATCGTTATCAATATCCTCGGTCTTAACTTCCATTTCATTTATTGGCAATTAGTGTAAATATTTTCATAAATAAAATTTATTATTAATTATAACCTTTTTCAAAAGATACTTTGTGATTCATTTATACTCACTAGAGGTCGCGTTCATCAGTTATTCCTCCATTTAATAATTTCCTGCGCATGTCCGATCAATGATGACGGTCTCAAATTTTTATGTCTCACAAACGTCAAATAGAAGTTTTAAACTTACGTCAAATGGGCCATCTTTTTGTCCTAACAACAAGTTCTTTCGAGTCGAAAAATATTTCGATTAAATATTATTCCCGGTATAGTTAAGAATCAAATGATGTTAATAACGACTGTATTTATTTCTAGTAGATGTTTGAGACAGATTTGTAATCAGTCAGTTGTATTTAATGTTGTTTCCTTTAAATACAGATGGCTGATAATAGCAGTACGATAAGGTGACTTAGTAATGTAAAAAGATTTCCAATTATGAACAGTTGTACATCGAACTGATGTCATGTATTTGCATACAGTGATTAAGTCGGATATAAAATGTTACATTCGTATTTGTTGCTATCATGAACAATAGTCTTTAATCAATTAAAACAACGATAATTTGATGCATTAGTATTTTATACTCTTTTTAAAATGAGTCAAATTGATTGAAAGCAATTTACTTATAATGCCAGTTGAATTTTTGTCTAGCCTTATTTAAGTTAACAATAATTTCGAGTCAGCGATTGTATGTTGCCAACAAACTTGGCAGCATCGAAAGTTGTAGCAAGTAGAAGTTTATTCTCGTGCGATTCTGTGGTAGCAGTATATAATACCAAATAAACTGTATACTAGAGTATATAGTGGTACCAACTTTTATAATTTTTATATCTCTGAAGATAAAGTAGATCTTGAATGGTAGCTATAACATCATACGAGGGTAGGGATCGGACTAAGAACATTTACATTCATATAAATTTTCTATTAAAACAGTTATTGATAAAAATAGAGAAATTAAAATTTATAATTATCATCAAAGATTGTTCTTCGATAGCGGTTTATAATATTTTCTTAATGATAGGTAATTTAATTAACATATTTTTTAATAATTTAAAATATTTTATTGTCATGATATAATTTTTATGTTACTTAAAAAATTTAATTATTTACGTAGAACTCAATAGAACAAGTCGATTGCCGCCTTAAACGTCTCAATCGGTACATGCGGTCGAGAGATATCGTTTGAGAAAAAATGGTAAAAAACGTTTTCTTTCGGAAACAAGGGAATACAAAAGTATTTCCAAGGTAGAAGAGCTCGAAAATGTATCCACAAGGAGCTCAAAATGGGCGGGAAGTTTTTGCGCTAACCCGCAGAGTCAACCGACAGACCGATTTTTTAACATAAGAAGCGAATGGAAGCTCTGAAATAACCTAAATTTGAACAGATTCGCGTTGCCAGCCATAGTATTCAATCCGACGACTGTTCAAAGTGTCTAGTGATTCGTATAACTTTAGAATCTATACATTTTTAACTTATTTACGAACTAACTAAATCAGGAAAATTGTTTAGAATGAATTTACAAGCATAGTAGACGAATTAAAGCTCTGCAAGAACTTGAATTTGACCAGATTCGCGTCGCCAGCCTTTACATTTGATCAGAGGTCTGTTCGATAAAGCCAGTAGTGAGTATAACTTTAAATTCCATATATTAACTTCCCACTAAGGAAATTGCTTAAATTTAAGTTACTTGCAGAAAGATACCCGTAGTAGACTATCCCTGATTAAAAAAAAAGTATTAAAAAGTATTTGACAGGATTCAAAAGGATTCAAATTTTAATACTTTCGAATCCTGCTAAATACTGGAAATCCTAAAATTTCAATCATTTTAATCCTGTCAAATACTTTTTTTTAATCAGGAATAGACGATCACGTTTAAACTGGAATAACTTTTGATCTACTCAATATCTCACTTGTTCCGTCCGCCTATCTTGTAGCTGACACTTTTCCCTACAATTTTCATTCATTCATGATTGATTTTTTCGCACACTGTCCTGACATTTTCGACCGATGTAGCTGAGATGATATTTGGGCTAAAATGCAGCTCCTGTAGACGATCACCTGTGAACTGGCATAACTTTCGATCTACTCAAAATCTCACTTGTTCCGTCCGCCTATCTTGTAGCTGACACTTTTCCCTACAATTTTCATTTATTTATGATTGATTTTTTCGCACACTGTCCCGACATTGGTGACCAATGTAGCTGAAACCATATTTGGGCTACAATGCAGCTTCATCAAAAGATCACCTTTAAACTGAAATAACTTTCGATCTACTCAAAATCTCACTTGTTCCGTCCGCCTATCTTGTAGCTGACACTTTTCCCTACAATTTTCATTCATTTATGATTGATTTTTTTGCACACTGTCCCGACATTGGTGACCAATGTAGCTGAAACGATATTTGGGCTGAAATGCAGCTCCTGTAGACGATCACCTGTAAACTGGCATAACTTCCGATCTACTCAAAATCTCACTTGTTCTGTCCGCCTATCTAGTAGCTGACACTTTTCCCTACAATACTCATCTATTCATGATTGATTTTATTGCTTACTGTCCCGACATTGGTGACCAATGTAACTGAAATGATATTTGGGCTGAAATGCAGCTCCTGTAGACGATCACCTGGAAACTAGCATAACTTTCAATCTACTCAAAATCTCACTTGTTCTGTCCGCCTATCTTGTAGCTGACACTTTTCCCTACAATTCTCATCTATTGATGATTGATTTTTTCGCACACTGTCCCGACATTGGTGACCAATGTAGCTGAAATGATATTTGGGCTGAAATGCGGCTCCTGTAGATGATCACCTGTAAACTGAAATAACTTTCGATCTACTCAAAATCTCACTTGTTCTGTCCGCCTATCTTGTAGCTGACACTTTTCCCTATGATTCTCATCTATTCATGATTGATTTTTTCGCACACTGTCCCGACATTGTTGACCAATGTAGCTGAAATGATATTTGGGCTAAAATGCAGCTTCTCCAAAAGACCACATTTAAACTGAAATAACTTTCGATCTACTCAAAATCTCACTTGTTCCGTCCGCCTATCTTGTAGCTGACACTTTTTCTTACAATTTTCATTCATTTATAATTGATTTTTTCGCACACTGTCCCGACATTGGTGACCAATGTAGCTGAAACCATATTTGGGATAAAATGCAGCTTCATCAAAAGATCACATTTAAACTGAAATAACTTTCGATCTACTCAAAATCTCACTTGTTCCGTCCGCCTATCTTGTAGCTGACACTTTTCCCTACAATTTTCATTCATTTATGATTGATTTTTTTGCACACTGTCCCGACATTGGTGACCAATGTAGCTGAAATGATATTGGGGCTAAAATGGAGCTTCTTCAAAAGATCACCAGTGAACTGGCATAACTTTTGATCTACTCAAAATCTCACTTGTTCTGTCCGCCTATCTTGTAGCTGACACTTTTCCCTACAATTCTCATCTATTCATGATTGATTTTTTCGCACACTGTCCCGACATTGGTGACCAATGTAGCTAAAAGGATACTTGGGCTAAAATGCAGCTCCTGTAGACGATCACCAGTGAACTGGCATAACTTTCGATCTACTCAAAATCTCACTTGTTCCGTCCGCCTATCTTGTAGCTGACACTTTTCCCTACAATTCCCATCTATTCATGATTGATTTTTTCGCACACTATCCCGACATTGTTGACCAATATAGCTGAAATGATATTTGGGCTGAAATGCAGCTCCTGTAGACGATCACATTTAAACTGAAATAACTTTCGATCTACTCAAAATCTCACTTGTTCTGTCCGCCTATCTTGTAGCTGACACTTTTCCCTACAATTCTCATCTATTCATGGTTGATTTTTTCGCACACTGTCCCGACATTGGTGACCAATGTAGCTAAAACCATATTTGGGATAAAATGCAGCTTCATCAAAAGATCACATTTAAACTGAAATAACTTTCGATCTACTCAAAATCTCACTTGTTCCGTCCGCCTATCTTGTAGCTGACACTTTTCCCTACAATTTTCATTCATTTATGATTGATTTTTTTGCACACTGTCCCGACATTGGTGACCAATGTAGCTGAAACGATATTTGGGCTGAAATGCAGCTCCTGTAGACGATCACCTGTAAACTGGCATAACTTCCGATCTACTCAAAATCTCACTTGTTCTGTCCGCCTATCTAGTAGCTGACACTTTTCCCTACAATACTCATCTATTCATGATTGATTTTATTGCTTACTGTCCCGACATTGGTGACCAATGTAACTGAAATGATATTTGGGCTGAAATGCAGCTCCTGTAGACGATCACCTGGAAACTAGCATAACTTTCAATCTACTCAAAATCTCACTTGTTCTGTCCGCCTATCTTGTAGCTGACACTTTTCCCTACAATTCTCATCTATTGATGATTGATTTTTTCGCACACTGTCCCGACATTGGTGACCAATGTAGCTGAAACGATATTTGGGCTGAAATGCAGCTCCTGTAGACGATCACATTTAAACTGAAATAACATTCGATCTACTCAAAATCTCACTTGTTCTGTCCGCCTATCTAGTAGCTGACACTTTTCCCTACAATTCTCATCAATTCATGATTGATTGTTTTGCTTACTGTCCCGACATTGGTGACCAATGTAGCTAAAACGATATTTGGGCTGAAATGCAGCTCCTGTAGACGATCACCTTTAAACTGGCATAACTTCCGATCTACTCAAAATCTCACTTGTCCTGTCCGCCTATCTTGTAGCTGACACTTTTTCTTACAATTTTCATTCATTTATGATTGATTTTTTCGCACACTGTCCCGACATTGGTGACCAATGTAGCTGAAATGATATTTGGGCTAAAATGCAGCTCCTGTAGACGATCACCAGTGAACTGGCATAACTTTCGATCTACTCAAAATTTCACTTGTTCCGTCCGCCTATCTTGTAGCTAACACTTTTCCCTACAATTCCCATCTATTCATGATTGATTGTTTTGCTTACTGTCCCGACATTGGTGACCAATGTAGCTAAAACGATATTTGGGCTGAAATGCAGCTCCTGTAGACGATCACCTTTAAACTGGCATAACTTCCGATCTACTCAAAATCTCACTTGTCCTGTCCGCCTATCTTGTAGCTGACACTTTTTCTTACAATTTTCATTCATTTATGATTGATTTTTTCGCACACTGTCCCGACATTGGTGACCAATGTAGCTGAAATGATATTTGGGCTAAAATGCAGCTCCTGTAGACGATCACCAGTGAACTGGCATAACTTTCGATCTACTCAAAATTTCACTTGTTCCGTCCGCCTATCTTGTAGCTAACACTTTTCCCTACAATTCCCATCTATTCATGATTGATTTTTTCGCACACTATCCCGACATTGTTGACCAATATAGCTGAAATGATATTTGGGCTGAAATGCAGCTCCTGTAGACGATCACATTTAAACTGAAATAACTTTCGATCTACTCAAAATCTCACTTGTTCTGTCCGCCTATCTTGTAGCTGACACTTTTCCCTACAATTCTCATCTATTCATGATTGATTTTTTCGCACACTGTCCCGACATTGGTGACCAATGTAGCTGAAACCATATTTGGGCTAAAATGCAGCTTCATCAAAAGATCACATTTAAACTGAAATAACCTGCGATCTACTCAAAATCTCACTTGTTCCGTCCGCCTATCTTGTAGCTGACACTTTTCCCTACAATTCTCATCTATTCATGGTTGATTTTTTCGCACACTGTCCCGACATTGGTGACCAATGTAGCTGAAACCATATTTGGGCTAAAATGCAGCTTCATCAAAAGATCACATTTAAACTGAAATAACTTTCGATCTACTCAAAATCTCACTTGTTCCGTCCGCCTATCTTGTAGCTGACACTTTTCCCTACAAGTCTCATCTATTGATGATTGATTTTTTCGCACACTGTCCCGACATTGGTGACCAATGTAGCTGAAACGATATTTGGGCTGAAATGCAGCTCCTGTAGACGATCACCTGGAAACTAGCATAACTTTCAATCTACTCAAAATCTCACTTGTTCTGTCCGCCTATCTTGTAGCTGACACTTTTCCCTACAATTCTCATCTATTGATGATTGATTTTTTCGCACACTGTCCCGACATTGGTGACCAATGTAGCTGAAACGATATTTGGGCTGAAATGCAGCTCCTGTAGACGATCACCTGTAAACTGGCATAACTTCCGATCTACTCAAAATCTCACTTGTTCTGTCCGCCTATCTAGTAGCTGACACTTTTCCCTACAATACTCATCTATTCATGATTGATTTTATTGCTTACTGTCCCGACATTGGTGACCAATGTAGCTAAAACGATATTTGGGCTGAAATGCAGCTCCTGTAGACGATCACCTGTAAACTGGCATAACTTTCGATCTACTCAAAATCTCGCTTGTTCTGTCCGCCTATCTTGTAGCTCACACTTTTCCCTACAATTCTCATCAATTCATGATTGATTGTTTTGCTTACTGTCCCGACATTGGTGACCAATGTAGCTAAAACGATATTTGGGCTGAAATGCAGCTCCTGTAGACGATCACCTTTAAACTGGCATAACTTCCGATCTACTCAAAATCTCACTTGTCCTGTCCGCCTATCTTGTAGCTGACACTTTTTCTTACAATTTTCATTCATTTATGATTGATTTTTTCGCACACTGTCCCGACATTGGTGACCAATGTAGCTGAAATGGTATTTGGGCTGAAATGCAGCTTCTTCAAAAGATCACCAGTGAACTGGCATAACTTTCGATCTACTCAAAATCTCACTTGTTCTGTCCGCCTATCTTGTAGCTGACACTTTTCCCTACAATTCCCATCTATTCATGATTGATTTTTTCGCACACTATCCCGACATTGTTGACCAATATAGCTGAAATGATATTTGGGCTGAAATGCAGCTCCTGTAGATGATCACCTGTAAACTGAAATAACTTTCGATCTACTCAAAATCTCACTTGTTCTGTCCGCCTATCTTGTAGCTGACACTTTTCCCTATGATTCTCATCTATTCATGATTGATTTTTTCGCACACTGTCCCGACATTGGTGACCAATGTAGCTGAAATGATATTTGGGCTTAAATGCAGCTTCTCCAAAAGATCACATTTAAACTGAAATAACTTTCGATCTACTCAAAATCTCACTTGTTCCGTCCGCCTATCTTGTAGCTGACACTTTTCCCTACAATTTTCATTCATTTATGATTGATTTTTTTGCACACTGTCCCGACATTGGTGACCAATGTAGCTGAAATGATATTTGGGCTAAAATGCAGCTTCTCCAAAAGATCACATTTAAACTGAAATAACTTTCGATCTACTCAAAATCTCACTTGTTCTGTCCGCCTATCTTGTAGCTGACACTTTTCCCTACAATTTTCATTCATTCATGATTGATTTTTTCGCACACTATCCTGACATTTTCGACCGATGTAGCTGAGATGATATTTGGGCTAAAATGCAGCTCCTGTAGACGATCACCTGTGAACTGGCATAACTTTCGATCTACTCAAAATCTCACTTGTTCCGTCCGCCTATCGTGTAGCTGACACTTTTCCCTACAATTTTCATTTATTTATGATTGATTTTTACGCACACTGTCCCGACATTGGTGACCAATGTAGCTGAAACCATATTTGGGCTACAATGCAGCTTCATCAAAAGATCACCTTTAAACTGAAATAACTTTCGATCTACTCAAAATCTCACTTGTTCCGTCCGCCTATCTTGTAGCTAACACTTTTCCCTACAATTTTCATTCATTTATGATTGATTTTTTTGCACACTGTCCCGACATTGGTGACCAATGTAGCTGAAACGATATTTGGGCTGAAATGCAGCTCCTGTAGACGATCACCTGTAAACTGGCATAACTTCCGATCTACTCAAAATCTCACTTGTTCTGTCCGCCTATCTAGTAGCTGACACTTTTCCCTACAATACTCATCTATTCATGATTGATTTTATTGCTTACTGTCCCGACATTGGTGACCAATGTAACTGAAATGATATTTGGGCTGAAATGCAGCTCCTGTAGACGATCACCTGGAAACTAGCATAACTTTCAATCTACTCAAAATCTCACTTGTTCTGTCCGCCTATCTTGTAGCTGACACTTTTCCCTACAATTCTCATCTATTGATGATTGATTTTTTCGCACACTGTCCCGACATTGGTGACCAATGTAGCTGAAATGATATTTGGGCTGAAATGCGGCTCCTGTAGATGATCACCTGTAAACTGAAATAACTTTCGATCTACTCAAAATCTCACTTGTTCTGTCCGCCTATCTTGTAGCTGACACTTTTCCCTACAATTCCCATCTATTCATGATTGATTTTTTCGCACACTATCCCGACATTGTTGACCAATATAGCTGAAATGATATTTGGGCTGAAATGCAGCTCCTGTAGATGATCACCTGTAAACTGAAATAACTTTCGATCTACTCAAAATCTCACTTGTTCTGTCCGCCTATCTTGTAGCTGACACTTTTCCCTATGATTCTCATCTATTCATGATTGATTTTTTCGCACACTGTCCCGACATTGGTGACCAATGTAGCTGAAATGATATTTGGGCTTAAATGCAGCTTCTCCAAAAGATCACATTTAAACTGAAATAACTTTCGATCTACTCAAAATCTCACTTGTTCTGTCCGCCTATCTTGTAGCTGACACTTTTCCCTACAATTCTCATCTATTCATGATTGATTTTTTCGCACACTATCCCGACATTGTTGACCAATATAGCTGAAATGATATTTGGGCTGAAATGCAGCTCCTGTAGACGATCACCAGTGAACTGGCATAACTTTCGATCTACTCAAAATCTCACTTGTTCCGTCCGCCTATCTTGTAGCTGACACTTTTCCCTACAATTCTCATCTATTCATGGTTGATTTTTTCGCACACTGTCCCGACATTGGTGACCAATGTAGCTGAAATGATATTTGGGCTAAAATGCAGCTTCTCCAAAAGATCACATTTAAACTGAAATAACTTTCGATCTACTCAAAATCTCACTTGTTCCGTCCGCCTATCTTGTAGCTGACACTTTTTCTTACAATTTTCATTCATTTATGATTGATTTTTTCGCACACTGTCCCGACATTGGTGACCAATGTAGCTGAAATGATATTCGGGCTAAAATGCAGCTTCATCAAAAGATCACCTGTAAACTGAAATAACTTTCGATCTACTCAAAATCTCACTTGTTCCGTCCGCCTATCTTGTAGCTAACACTTTTTCTTACAATTTTCATTCATTTATGATTGATTTTTTCGCACACTGTCCCGACATTGGTGACCAATGTAGCTGAAATGATATTTGAGCTAAAATGCAGCTTCTCCAAAAGATCACATTTAAACTGAAATAACTTTCGATCTACTCAAAATCTCACTTGTTCTGTCCGCCTATCTTGTAGCTGACACTTTTCCCTACAATTCTCATCTATTCATGGTTGATTTTTTCGCACACTGTCCCGACATTGGTGACCAATGTAGCTGAAATGATATTTGGGCTAAAATGCAGCTTCTCCAAAAGATCACATTTAAACTGAAATAACTTTCGATCTACTCAAAATCTCACTTGTTCTGTCCGCCTATCTTGTAGCTGACACTTTTCCCTACAATTCTCATCTATTCAGGATTGATTTTTTCGCACACTGTCCCGACATTGGTGACCAATGTAGCTGAAACCATATTTGGGCTAAAATGCAGCTTCATCAAAAGATCACATTTAAACTGAAATAACTTTCGATCTACTCAAAATCTCACTTGTTCCGTCCGCCTATCTTGTAGCTGACACTTTTCCCTACAAGTCTCATCTATTGATGATTGATTTTTTCGCACACTGTCCCGACATTGGTGACCAATGTAGCTGAAACGATATTTGGGCTGAAATGCAGCTCCTGTAGACGATCACCTGTAAACTGGCATAACTTCCGATCTACTCAAAATCTCACTTGTTCCGTCCGCCTATCTTGTAGCTGACACTTTTCCCTACAATTCTCATCTATTCATGGTTGATTTTTTCGCACACTGTCCCGACATTGGTGACCAATGTAGCTGAAACCATATTTGGGCTAAAATGCAGCTTCATCAAAAGATCACATTTAAACTGAAATAACTTTCGATCTACTCAAAATCTCACTTGTTCCGTCCGCCTATCTTGTAGCTGACACTTTTCCCTACAAGTCTCATCTATTGATGATTGATTTTTTCGCACACTGTCCCGACATTGGTGACCAATGTAGCTGAAATGATATTTGGGCTGAAATGCAGCTCCTGTAGACGATCACCTGTAAACTAGCATAAGTTTCGATCTACTTAAAATCTCGCTTGTTCTGTCCACCTATCTTGTAGCTGACACTTTTCCCTACAATTCTCATCTATTCATGATTGATTTTTTCGCACACTGTCCCGACATTGGTGACCAATGTAGCTGAAATGATATTTGGGCTGAAATGCAGCTCCTGTAGACGATCACCTGTAAACTAGCATAAGTTTCGATCTACTTAAAATCTCGCTTGTTCTGTCCACCTATCTTGTAGCTGACACTTTTCCCTACAATTCTCATCTATTCATGATTGATTTTATTGCTTACTGTCCCGACATTGGTGACCAATGTAACTGAAATGATATTTGGGCTGAAATGCAGCTCCTGTAGACGATCACCTGGAAACTAGCATAACTTTCAATCTACTCAAAATCTCACTTGTTCTGTCCGCCTATCTTGTAGCTGACACTTTTCCCTACAATTCTCATCAATTCATGATTGATTGTTTTGCTTACTGTCCTGACATTGGTGACCAATGTAGCTGAAACGATATTTGGGCTGAAATGCAGCTCCTGTAGACGATCACCATTAAACTGGCATAACTTCCGATCTACTCAAAATCTCACTTGTCCTGTCCGCCTATCTTGTAGCTGACACTTTTTCTTACAATTTTCATTCATTTATGATTGATTTTTTCGCACACTATCCCGACATTGGTGACCAATGTAGCTGAAACGATATTTGGGCTGAAATGCAGCTCCTGTAGACGATCACCTTTAAACTGGCATAACTTTCGATCTACTCAAAATCTCACTTGTCCTGTCCGCCTATCTTGTAGCTGACACTTTTTCTTACAATTTTCATTCATTTATGATTGATTTTTTCGCACACTGTCCCGACATTGGTGACCAATGTAGCTGAAATGATATTTGAGCTAAAATGCAGCTTCTCCAAAAGATCACATTTAAACTGAAATAACTTTCGATCTACTCAAAATCTCACTTGTTCCGTCCGCCTATCTTGTAGCTAACACTTTTTCTTACAATTTTCATTCATTTATGATTGATTTTTTCGCACACTGTCCCGACATTGGTGACCAATGTAGCTGAAATGATATTTGAGCTAAAATGCAGCTTCTCCAAAAGATCACATTTAAACTGAAATAACTTTCGATCTACTCAAAATCTCACTTGTTCTGTCCGCCTATCTTGTAGCTGACACTTTTCCCTACAATTCTCATCTATTCAGGATTGATTTTTTCGCACACTGTCCCGACATTGGTGACCAATGTAGCTGAAACCATATTTGGGATAAAATGCAGCTTCATCAAAAGATCACATTTAAACTGGCATAACTTTCGATCTACTCAAAATCTCACTTGTTCTGTCCGCCTATCTTGTAGCTGACACTTTTCCCTACAATTCTCATCTATTCATGGTTGATTTTTTCGCACACTGTCCCGACATTGGTGACCAATGTAGCTGAAATGATATTTGAGCTAAAATGCAGCTTCTCCAAAAGATCACATTTAAACTGAAATAACTTTCGATCTACTCAAAATCTCACTTGTTCTGTCCGCCTATCTTGTAGCTGACACTTTTCCCTACAATTCTCATCTATTCATGGTTGATTTTTTCGCACACTGTCCCGACATTGGTGACCAATGTAGCTGAAATGATATTTGGGCTGAAATGCAGCTCCTGTAGACGATCACCTGTAAACTGAAATAACTTTCGATCTACTCAAAATCTCACCTGTTCCGTCCGCCTATCTTGTAGCTGACACTTTTTCTTACAATTTTCATTCATTTATGATTGATTTTTTCGCACACTGTCCCGACATTGGTGACCAATGTAGCTGAAATGATATTTGAGCTAAAATGCAGCTTCTCCAAAAGACCACATTTAAACTGAAATAACTTTCGATCTACTCAAAATCTCACTTGTTCTGTTCGCCTATCTTGTAGCTGACACTTTTCCCTACAATTCTCATCTATTCATGGTTGATTTTTTCGCACACTGTCCCGACATTGGTGACCAATGTAGCTGAAATGATATTTGGGCTAAAATGCAGCTTCTCCAACAGATCACATTTAAACTGAAATGACTTTCGATCTACTCAAAATCTCACTTGTTCCGTCCGCCTATCATGTAGCTGACACTTTTTCTTACAATTTTCATTCATTTATGATTGATTTTTTCGCACACTGTCCCGACATTGGTGACCAATGTAGCTGAAATGATATTCGGGCTAAAATGCAGCTTCATCAAAAGATCACCTGTAAACTGAAATAACTTTCGATCTACTCAAAATCTCACTTGTTCCGTCCGCCTATCTTGTAGCTAACACTTTTTCTTACAATTTTCATTCATTTATGATTGATTTTTTCGCACACTGTCCCGACATTGGTGACCAATGTAGCTGAAATAATATTTGAGCTAAAATGCAGCTTCTCCAAAAGATCACATTTAAACTGAAATAACTTTCGATCTACTCAAAATCTCACTTGTTCCGTCCGCCTATCTTGTAGCTAACACTTTTTCTTACAATTTTCATTCATTTATGATTGATTTTTTCGCACACTGTCCCGACATTGGTGACCAATGTAGCTGAAATGATATTTGGGCTAAAATGCAGCTTCTCCAAAAGATCACATTTAAACTGAAATAACTTTCGATCTACTCAAAATCTCACTTGTTCTGTCCGCCTATCTTGTAGCTGACACTTTTCCCTACAATTCTCATCTATTCATGGTTGATTTTTTCGCACACTATCCCGACATTGGTGACCAATGTAGCTGAAATGATATTTGGGCTAAAATGCAGCTTCTCCAAAAGATCACATTTAAACTGAAATAACTTTCGATCTACTCAAAATCTCACTTGTTCTGTCCGCCTATCTTGTAGCTGACACTTTTCCCTACAATTCTCATCTATTCAGGATTGATTTTTTCGCACACTGTCCCGACATTGGTGACCAATGTAGCTGAAACCATATTTGGGCTAAAATGCAGCTTCTTCAAAAGATCACCAGTGAACTGGCATAACTTTCGATCTACTCAAAATCTCACTTGTTCTGTCCGCCTATCTTGTAGCTGACACTTTTCCCTACAATTCTCATCTATTCTCGATTGATTTTTTCGCACACTGTCCCGACATTGGTGACCAATGTAGCTGAAAGGATATTTGGGCTAAAATGCAGCTCCTGTAGACGATCACCAGTGAACTGGCATAACTTTCGATCTACTCAAAATCTCACTTGTTCTGTCCGCCTATCTTGTAGCTGACACTTTTCCCTACAATTCTCATCTATTCATGATTGATTTTTTCGCACACTGTCCCGACATTGGTGACCAATGTAGCTGAAATGATATTTGGGCTGAAATGCAGCTCCTGTAGACAATCACCTGTAAACTGGCATAACTTTCGATCTGCTCAAAATCTCACTTGTTCTGTCCACCTATCTTGTAGCTGACACTTTTCCCTACAATCCTCATCTATTCATGTTTGATTTTTTCGCTTACTGTCCCGACATTAGTGACCAACGTAGCCTAAACCATATTTGGGCTAATATGCAGCTTCTTTAAAAGATCACCTTTAAACTGAAATAACTTTCGATCTACTCAATATCTTACTTGTTCTGTCCGCCTATCTTGTAGCTGACACTTTTCCCTACAATTCTCATCTATTCATGATTGATTTTTTCGCACACTGTCCCGACATTGGTGACCAATGTAGTTGAAAAGATATTTGGGCTAAAATGCAGCTTCTTCAAAAGATCACCTGTAAACTGGCATACCTTTCGATCTACTCAAAATCTCACTTGTTCTGTCCGCCTATCTTGTAGCTGACACTTTTCCCTACAATTCTCATCTATTCATGATTGATTTTTTCGCACACTGTCCCGACATTGGTGACCAATGTAGCTGAAATGATATTTGGGCTGATATGCAGCTCCTGTAGACGATCACCTGGAAACTGGCATAACTTTCGATCTGCTCAAAATCTCACTTGTTCCGTCCGCCTATCTTGTAGCTGACAGTTTTTTTTACAATTTTCATTCATTTATGATTGATTTTTTCGCACACTGTCCCGACATTGGTGACCAATGTAGTTGAAAAGATATTTGGGCTAAAATGCAGCTTCTTCAAAAGATCACCTGTAAACTGGCATACCTTTCGATCTACTCAAAATCTCACTTGTTCTGTCCGCCTATCTTGTAGCTGACACTTTTCCCTACAATTCTCATCTATTCATGATTGATTTTTTCGCACACTGTCCCGACATTGGTGACCAATGTAGCTGAAATGATATTTGGGCTGATATGCAGCTCCTGTAGACGATCACCTGGAAACTGGCATAACTTTCGATCTGCTCAAAATCTCACTTGTTCCGTCCGCCTATCTTGTAGCTGACAGTTTTTTTTACAATTTTCATTCATTTATGATTGATTTTTTCGCTTACTGTCCCGACATTGGTGACCAACGTAGCTGAAACCATATTTGGGCTAAAATGCAGCTTCATCGAAAGATCACCTTTAAACTGAAATAACTTTCGATCTACTCAAAATCTCACTTGTTCTGTCCGCCTATCTTGTAGCTGACACTTTTCCCTACAATCCTCATCTATTCATGTTTGATTTTTTCGCTTACTGTCCCGACATTGGTGACCAACGTAGCTGAAACCATATTTGGGCTAAAATGCAGCTTCTTTAAAAGATCACCTTTAAACTGAAATAACTTTCGATCTACTCAATATCTTACTTGTTCTGTCCGCCTATCTTGTAGCTGACACTTTTCCCTACAATTTTCATTCATTTATGATTGATTTTTTCGCACACTGTCCCGACATTGGTGACCAATGTAGCTGAAATGATATTTGGGCTAAAATGCAGCTTTTACAAAAGATCACCTATAAACTGGCATAACTTTCGATCTACTCAAAATCTCACTTGTTCCGTCCGCCTATCTTGTAGCTGACACTTTTCCCTACAATTCTCATCTTATCAGGATTGATTTTTTCGCACACTGTCCCGACATTGGTGACCAATGTAGCTGAAATGATATTTGGGCTGAAATGCAGCTCCTGTAGATGATCACCTGTAAACTGGAATAACTTTCGATCTACTCAAAATCTCACTTGTTCTGTCCGCCTATCTTGTAGCTGACACTTTTCCCTATGATTCTCATCCATTCATGATTGATTTTTTCGCACACTGTCCCGACATTGGTGACCAATGTAGCTGAAATGATATTTGGGCTGAAATGCAGCTCCTGTAGACGATCACCAGTGAACTGGCATAACTTTCGATCTACTCAAAATCTCACTTGTTCTGTCCGCCTATCTTGTAGCTGACACTTTTCCCTACAATTCTCATCTATTCATGGTTGATTTTTTCGCACACTGTCCCGACATTGGTGACCAATGTAGCTGAAATGATATTTGGGCTAAAATGCAGCTTCTCCAAAAGATCACATTTAAACTGAAATAACTTTCGATCTACTCAAAATCTCACTTGTTCCGTCCGCCTATCTTGTAGCTGACAGTTTTTTTTACAATTTTCATTCATTTATGATTGATTTTTTCGCACACTGTCCCGACATTGGTGACCAATGTAGTTGAAAAGATATTTGGGCTAAAATGCAGCTTCTTCAAAAGATCACGTGTAAACTGGCATACCTTTCGATCTACTCAAAATCTCACTTGTTCTGTCCGCCTATCTTGTAGCTGACACTTTTCCCTACAATTCTCATCTATTCATGATTGATATTTTCGCACACTGTCCCGACATTGGTGACCAATGTAGCTGAAATGATATTTGGGCTGATATGCAGCTCCTGTAGACGATCACCTGGAAACTGGCATAACTTTCGATCTGCTCAAAATCTCACTTGTTCCGTCCGCCTATCTTGTAGCTGACAGTTTTTTTTACAATTTTCATTCATTTATGATTGATTTTTTCGCTTACTGTCCCGACATTGGTGACCAACGTAGCTGAAACCATATTTGGGCTAAAATGCAGCTTCATCGAAAGATCACCTTTAAACTGAAATAACTTTCGATCTACTCAAAATCTCACTTGTTCTGTCCGCCTATCTTGTAGCTGACACTTTTCCCTACAATTTTCATTCATTTATGATTGATTTTTTCGCACACTGTCCCGACATTGGTGACCAATGTAGCTGAAATGATATTTGGGCTAAAATGCAGCTTCTACAAAAGATCACCTATAAACTGGCATAACTTTCGATCTACTCAAAATCTCACTTGTTCCGTCCGCCTATCTTGTAGCTGACACTTTTCCCTACAATTCTCATCTCACAGGATTGATTTTTTCGCACACTGTCCCGACATTGGTGACCAATGTAGCTGAAATGATATTTGGGCTGAAATGCAGCTCCTGTAGACGATTATCAGTGAACTGGCATAACTTTCGATCTACTCAAAATCTCACTTGTTCCGTCCGCCTATCTTGTAGCTGACACTTTTCCCTATGATTCTCATCTATTCATGATTGATTTTTTCGCACACTGTCCCGACATTGGTGACCAATGTAGCTGAAATGATATTTGGGCTAAAATGCAGCTTCTCCAAAAGATCACATTTAAACTGAAATAACTTTCGATCTACTCAAAATCTCACTTGTTCCGTCCGCCTATCTTGTAGCTGACACTTTTTCTTACAATTTTTATTCATTTATGATTGATTTTCTCGCACACTGTCCCGACATTGGTGACCAATGTAGCTGAAATGATATTTGGGCTAAAATGCAGCTTCATCAAAAGATCACCTGTAAACTGAAATAACTCGATCTACTCAAAATCTCACTTGTTCTGTCCGCCTATCTTGTAGCTGACACTTTTCCCTACAATTCTCATCTATTCATGGTTGATTTTTTTGCACACTGTCCCGACATTAGTGACCAATGTAAGTGAAATGATATCTGGGCTGAAATGCAGCTCCTGTAGACGATCATCTGTAAACTGTCATAACTTTCGATCTACTCAAAATCCCACTTGTTCCGTCCGCCTATCTTGTAGCTGACACTTTTCTCTACAATTCTCATCTATTCATGATTGATTTTTTCGCACACTGTCCCGACATTGGTGACCAATGTAGCTGAAAAGATATTTGGGCTAAAATGCAGCTTCTTCAAAAGATCACCTGTAAACTGGCATAACTTTCGATCTACTCAAAATCTCACTTGTTCCGTCCGCCTATCTTGTAGCTGACACTTTTCCCTACAATTCTCATCTATTCATGATTGATTTTTTCGCACGCTGTCCCGACATTGGTGACCAATGTAGCTGAAATGATATTTGGGCTGAAATGCAGCTTCTCCAAAAGATCACATTTAAACTGAAATAACTTTCGATCTACTCAAAATCTCACTTGTTCTGTCCGCCTATCTTGTAGCTGACACTTTTCCCTACAATTCTCATCTATTCATGGTTGATTTTTTCGCACACTGTCCCGACATTGGTGACCAATGTAGCTGAAATGATATTTGGGCTAAAATGCAGCTTCTCCAAAAGATCACATTTAAACTGAAATAACTTTCGATCTACTCAAAATCTCACTTGTTCTGTCCGCCTATCTTGTAGCTGACACTTTTCCCTACAATTTTCATTCATTTATGATTGATTTTTTGCACGCTGTCCCGACATTAGTGACCAATGTAGCTGAAATGATATTTGGGCTGAAATGCAGCTCCTGTAGACGATCACCAGTGAACTGGCATAACTTTCGATCTACTCAAAATCTCACTTGTTCCGTCCGCCTATCTTGTAGCTGACACTTTTCCCTATGATTCTCATCTATTCATGATTGATTTTTTCGCACACTGTCCCGACATTGGTGACCAATGTAGCTGAAATGATATTTGGGCTAAAATGCAGCTTCTCCAAAAGATCACATTTAAACTGAAATAACTTTCGATCTACTCAAAATCTCACTTGTTCCGTCCGCCTATCTTGTAGCTGACACTTTTTCTTACAATTTTTATTCATTTATGATTGATTTTCTCGCACACTGTCCCGACATTGGTGACCAATGTAGCTGAAATGATATTTGGGCTAAAATGCAGCTTCATCAAAAGATCACCTGTAAACTGAAATAACTCGATCTACTCAAAATCTCACTTGTTCTGTCCGCCTATCTTGTAGCTGACACTTTTCCCTACAATTCTCATCTATTCATGGTTGATTTTTTTGCACACTGTCCCGACATTGGTGACCAATGTAGCTGAAATGATATTTGGGCTAAAATGCAGCTTCTCCAAAAGATCACATTTAAACTGAAATAACTTTCGATCTACTCAAAATCTCACTTGTTCTGTCCGCCTATCTTGTAGCTGACACTTTTCCCTACAATTTTCATTCATTTATGATTGATTTTTCGCACACTGTCCCGACATTGGTGACCAATGTAGCTGAAATGATATTTGGGCTAAAATGCAGCTTCTCCAAAAGATCACATTTAAACTGAAATAACTTTCGATCTACTCAAAATCTCACTTGTTCCGTCCGCCTATCTTGTAGCTGACAGTTTTTTTTACAATTTTCATTCATTTATGATTGATTTTTTCGCACACTGTCCCGACATTGGTGACCAATGTAGTTGAAAAGATATTTGGGCTAAAATGCAGCTTCTTCAAAAGATCACGTGTAAACTGGCATACCTTTCGATCTACTCAAAATCTCACTTGTTCTGTCCGCCTATCTTGTAGCTGACACTTTTCCCTACAATTCTCATCTATTCATGATTGATTTTTTCGCACACTGTCCCGACATTGGTGACCAATGTAGCTGAAATGATATTTGGGCTGATATGCAGCTCCTGTAGACGATCACCTGGAAACTGGCATAACTTTCGATCTGCTCAAAATCTCACTTGTTCCGTCCGCCTATCTTGTAGCTGACAGTTTTTTTTACAATTTTCATTCATTTATGATTGATTTTTTCGCTTACTGTCCCGACATTGGTGACCAACGTAGCTGAAACCATATTTGGGCTAAAATGCAGCTTCATCGAAAGATCACCTTTAAACTGAAATAACTTTCGATCTACTCAAAATCTCACTTGTTCTGTCCGCCTATCTTGTAGCTGACACTTTTCCCTACAATCCTCATCTATTCATGTTTGATTTTTTCGCTTACTGTCCCGACATTGGTGACCAACGTAGCTGAAACCATATTTGGGCTAAAATGCAGCTTCTTTAAAAGATCACCTTTAAACTGAAATAACTTTCGATCTACTCAATATCTTACTTGTTCTGTCCGCCTATCTTGTAGCTGACACTTTTCCCTACAATTTTCATTCATTTATGATTGATTTTTTCGCACACTGTCCCGACATTGGTGACCAATGTAGCTGAAATGATATTTGGGCTAAAATGCAGCTTCTACAAAAGATCACCTATAAACTGGCATAACTTTCGATCTACTCAAAATCTCACTTGTTCCGTCCGCCTATCTTGTAGCTGACACTTTTCCCTACAATTCTCATCTCACAGGATTGATTTTTTCGCACACTGTCCCGACATTGGTGACCAATGTAGCTGAAATGATATTTGGGCTGAAATGCAGCTCCTGTAGATGATCACCTGTATACTGGAATAACTTTCGATCTACTCAAAATCTCACTTGTTCTGTCCGCCTATCTTGTAGCTGACACTTTTCCCTATGATTCTCATCTATTCATGATTGATTTTTTCGCACACTGTCCCGACATTGGTGACCAATGTAGCTGAAATGATATTTGGGCTGAAATGCAGCTCCTGTAGACGATTATCAGTGAACTGGCATAACTTTCGATCTACTCAAAATCTCACTTGTTCCGTCCGCCTATCTTGTAGCTGACACTTTTCCCTATGATTCTCATCTATTCATGATTGATTTTTTCGCACACTGTCCCGACATTGGTGACCAATGTAGCTGAAATGATATTTGGGCTAAAATGCAGCTTCTCCAAAAGATCACATTTAAACTGAAATAACTTTCGATCTACTCAAAATCTCACTTGTTCCGTCCGCCTATCTTGTAGCTGACACTTTTTCTTACAATTTTTATTCATTTATGATTGATTTTCTCGCACACTGTCCCGACATTGGTGACCAATGTAGCTGAAATGATATTTGGGCTAAAATGCAGCTTCATCAAAAGATCACCTGTAAACTGAAATAACTCGATCTACTCAAAATCTCACTTGTTCTGTCCGCCTATCTTGTAGCTGACACTTTTCCCTACAATTCTCATCTATTCATGGTTGATTTTTTTGCACACTGTCCCGACATTAGTGACCAATGTAAGTGAAATGATATCTGGGCTGAAATGCAGCTCCTGTAGACGATCATCTGTAAACTGTCATAACTTTCGATCTACTCAAAATCCCACTTGTTCCGTCCGCCTATCTTGTAGCTGACACTTTTCTCTACAATTCTCATCTATTCATGATTGATTTTTTCGCACACTGTCCCGACATTGGTGACCAATGTAGCTGAAAAGATATTTGGGCTAAAATGCAGCTTCTTCAAAAGATCACCTGTAAACTGGCATAACTTTCGATCTACTCAAAATCTCACTTGTTCCGTCCGCCTATCTTGTAGCTGACACTTTTCCCTACAATTCTCATCTATTCATGATTGATTTTTTCGCACGCTGTCCCGACATTGGTGACCAATGTAGCTGAAATGATATTTGGGCTGAAATGCAGCTTCTCCAAAAGATCACATTTAAACTGAAATAACTTTCGATCTACTCAAAATCTCACTTGTTCTGTCCGCCTATCTTGTAGCTGACACTTTTCCCTACAATTCTCATCTATTCATGGTTGATTTTTTCGCACACTGTCCCGACATTGGTGACCAATGTAGCTGAAATGATATTTGGGCTAAAATGCAGCTTCTCCAAAAGATCACATTTAAACTGAAATAACTTTCGATCTACTCAAAATCTCACTTGTTCTGTCCGCCTATCTTGTAGCTGACACTTTTCCCTACAATTTTCATTCATTTATGATTGATTTTTTGCACGCTGTCCCGACATTAATGACCAATGTAGCTGAAATGATATCTGGGCTGAAATGCAGCTCCTGTAGACGATCATCTGTAAACTGTCATAACTTTCGATCTACTCAAAATCCCACTTGTTCCGTCCGCCTATCTTGTAGCTGACACTTTTCTCTACAATTCTCATCTATTCATGATTGATTTTTTCGCACACTGTCCCGACATTGGTGACCAATGTAGCTGAAATGATATTTGGGCTGAAATGCAGCGCCTGTAGATGATCAACTGTAAACTGAAATAACTTTCGATCTACTCAAAATCTCACTTGTTCTGTCCGCCTATCTTGTAGCTGACACTTTTCCCTACAATTCTCATCTATTCAGGATTGATTTTTTCGCACACTGTCCCGACATTGGTGACCAATGTAGCTGAAATGATATTTGGGCTGAAATGCAGCTCCTGTAGATGATCACCTGTAAACTGGAATAACTTTCGATCTACTCAAAATCTCACTTGTTCTGTCCGCCTATCTTGTAGCTGACACTTTTCCCTATGATTCTCATCTATTCATGATTGATTTTTTCGCACACTGTCCCGACATTGGTGACCAATGTAGCTGAAATGATATTTGGGCTGAAATGCAGCTCCTGTAGACGATCACCAGTGAACTGGCATAACTTTCGATCTACTCAAAATCTCACTTGTTCTGTCCGCCTATCTTGTAGCTGACACTTTTTCTTACAATTTTCATTCATTTATGATTGATTTTTTCGCACACTGTCCCGACATTGGTGACCAATGTAGCTGAAACCATATTTGGGCTAAAATGCAGCTTCATCAAAAGATCACCTGTAAACTGAAATAACTCGATCTACTCAAAATCTCACTTGTTCTGTCCGCCTATCTTGTAGCTGACACTTTTCCCTACAATTCTCATCTATTCATGGTTGATTTTTTTGCACACTGTCCCGACATTAGTGACCAATGTAGCTGAAATGATATCTGGGCTGAAATGCAGCTTCTTCAAAAGATCACCTGTAAACTGTCATAACTTTCGATCTACTCAAAATCCCACTTGTTCCGTCCGCCTATCTTGTAGCTGACACTTTTCTCTACAATTCTCATCTATTCATGATTGATTTTTTCGCACACTGTCCCGACATTGGTGACCAATGTAGCTGAAAAGATATTTGGGCTAAAATGCAGCTTCTTCAAAAGATCACCTGTAAACTGGCATAACTTTCGATCTACTCAAAATCTCACTTGTTCCGTCCGCCTATCTTGTAGCTGACACTTTTCCCTACAATTCTCATCTATCCATGATTGATTTTTTCGCACGCTGTCCCGACATTGGTGACCAATGTAGCTGAAATGATATTTGGGCTAAAATGCAGCTTCATCAAAAGATCACCTGTAAACTGAAATAACTCGATCTACTCAAAATCTCACTTGTTCTGTCCGCCTATCTTGTAGCTGACACTTTTCCCTACAATTCTCATCTATTCATGGTTGATTTTTTGCACGCTGTCCCGACATTAGTGACCAATGTAGCTGAAATGATATCTGGGCTGAAATGCAGCTCCTGTAGACGATCATCTGTAAACTGTCATAACTTTCGATCTACTCAAAATCCCACTTGTTCCGTCCGCCTATCTTGTAGCTGACACTTTTCTCTACAATTCTCATCTATTCATGATTGATTTTTTCGCACACTGTCCCGACATTGGTGACCAATGTAGATGAAAAGATATTTGGGCTAAAATGCAGCTTCTTCAAAAGATCACCTGTAAACTGGCATAACTTTCGATCTACTCAAAATCTCACTTGTTCCGTCCGCCTATCTTGTAGCTGACACTTTTTCCTACAATTCTCATCTATTCATGATTGATTTTTTCGCACGCTGTCCCGACATTGGTGACCAATGTAGCTGAAATGATATTTGGGCTAATATGCAGCTTCTCCAAAAGATCACATTTAAACTGAAATAACTTTCGATCTACTCAAAATCTTACTTGTTCTGTCCGCCTATCTTGTAGCTGACACTTTTCCCTACAATTTTCATCTATTCAGGATTGATTTTTTCGCACACTGTCCCGACATTGGTGACCAATGTAGCTGAAACCATATTTGGGCTAAAATGCAGCTTCTTCAAAAGATCACCAGTGAACTGGCATAACTTTCGATCTACTCAAAATCTCACTTGTTCTGTCCGCCTATCTTGTAGCTGACACTTTTCCCTACAATTCTCATCTATTCATGATTGATTTTTTCGCACACTATCCCGACATTGTTGATCAATATAGCTGAAATAATATTTGGGCTGAAATGCAGCTCCTGTAGATGATCACCCGTAAACTGAAATAACTTTCGATCTACTCAAAATCTCACTTGTTCTGTCCGCCTATCTTGTAGCTGACACTTTTCCCTATGATTCTCATCTATTCATGATTGACTTTTTCGCACACTGTCCCGACATTGGTGACCAATGTAGCTGAAATGATATTTGGGCTGAAATGCAGCTCCTGTAGACGATCACATTTAAACTGAAATAACATTTGATCTACTCAAAATCTCACTTGTTCTGTCCGCCTATCTTGTAGCTGACACTTTTCCCTACAATTCTCATCTATTCATGGTTGATTTTTTCGCACACTGTCCCGACATTGGTGACCAATGTAGCTGAAATGATATTTGGGCTAAAATGCAGCTTCTTCAAAAGATCACCTGTAAACTGGCATAACTTTCGATCTACTTAAATCTCACTTGTTCCGTCCGCCTATCTTGTAGCTGACACTTTTCCCTACAATTCTCATCTATTCATGATTGATTTTTTCGCACACTGTCCCGACATTGGTGACCAATGTAGCTGAAATGGTATTTGGGCTGAAATGCAGCTCCTGTAGACGATCACCTGTAAACTGGCATAACTTTCGATCTGCTCAAAATCTCACTTGTTCTGTCCACCTATCTTATAGCTGACACTTTTCCCTACAATTTTCATCTATTCATGATTGATTTTTTCGCACACTGTCCCGACATTGGTGACCAATGTAGCTGAAATCGTATTTGGGCTGAAATGCAGCTCCTGTAGACGATCACCTGTAAACTGGCATAACTTTCGATCTGCTCAAAATCTCACTTGTTCTGTCCACCTATCTTATAGCTGACACTTTTCCCTACAATTCTCATCTATTCATGATTGATTTTTTCGCACACTGTCCCGACATTGGTGACCAATGTAGCTGAAAAGATATTTGGGCTAAAATGCAGCTTCTTCAAAAGATCACCTGTAAACTGAAATAACTTTCGATCTACTCAAAATCTCACTTGTTCTGTCCGCCTATCTTGTAGCTGACACTTTTCCCTACAATTTTCATCTATTTAGGATTGATTTTTTCGCACACTGTCCCGACATTGGTGACCAATGTAGCTGAAAGGATATTTGGGCTAAAATGCAGCTTCTTCAAAAGATCACCAGTGAACTGGCATAACTTTCGATCTACTCAAAATCTCACTTGTTCTGTCCGCCTATCTTGTAGCTGACACTTTTCCCTACAATTTTCATCTATTCAGGATTGATTTTTTCGCACACTGTCCCGACATTGGTGACCAATGTAGCTGAAAGGATATTTGGGCTAAAATGCAGCTTCTTCAAAAGATCACCAGTGAACTGGCATAACTTTCGATCTACTCAAAATCTCACTTGTTCTGTCCGCCTATCTTGTAGCTGACACTTTTCCCTACAATTCCCATCTATTCATGATTGATTTTTTCGCACACTATCCCGACATTGTTGATCAATATAGCTGAAATGATATTTGGGCTGAAATGCAGCTCCTGTAGATGATCACCTGTAAACTGGCATAACTTTCGATCTGCTCAAAATCTCACTTGTTCTGTCCACCTATCTTGTAGCTGACACTTTTCCCTACAATCCTCATCTATTCATGTTTGATTTTTTCGCTTACTGTCCCGACATTGGTGACCAATGTAGCTGAAATGATATTTGGGCTGATATGCAGCTCCTGTAGACGATCACCTGTAAACTGGCATAACTTTCGATCTGCTCAAAATCTCACTTGTTCCGTCCGCCTATCTTGTAGCTGACATTTTCTTACAATTTTTATTCATTTATGATTGATTTTTTCGCACACTGTCCCGACATTGGTGACCAATGTAGCTGAAACCATATTTGGGCTAAAATGCAGCTTCTTTAAAAGATCACCTTTAAACTGAAATAACTTTCGATCTACTCAATATCTTACTTGTTCTGTCCGCCTATCTTGTAGCTGACACTTTTCCCTACAATTTTCATTCATTTATGATTGATTTTTTCGCACACTGTCCCGACATTGGTGACTAATGTAGCTGAAATGATATTTGGGCTAAAATGCAGCTTCTACAAAAGATCACCTTTAAACTGAAATAACTTTCGATCTACTCAAAATCTCACTTGTTCTGTCCGCCTATCTAGTAGCTGACACTTTTCCCTACAATTCTCATCTATTCATGATTGATTTTTTCGCACACTGTCCCGACATTGGTGACCAATGTAGCTGAAATGATATTTGGGCTAAAATGCAGCTTCTACAAAAGATCACCTGTAAACTGGCATAACTTTCGATCTACTCAAAATCTCACTTGTTCCGTCCGCCTATCTTGTAGCTGACACTTTTTCTTACAATTTTCATTCATTTATGATTGATTTTTCCGCACACTGTCCCGACTTTGGTGACCAATGTAGCTGAAACGATATTTGGGCTAAAATGCAGCTTCTACAAAAGATCACCTGTAAACTGGCATACCTTTCGATCTACTCAAAATCTCACTTGTTCTGTCCGCCTATCTTGTAGCTGACACTTTTCCCTACAATTCTCATCTATTCATGATTGATTTTTTCGCACACTGTCCCGACATTGGTGACCAATGTAGCTGAAATGATATTTAAGCTGAAATGCAGCTCCTGTAGATGATCACCTGTAAACTGAAATAACTTTCGATCTACTCAAAATCTCACTTGTTCTGTCCGCCTATCTTGTAGCTGACACTTTTCCCTACAATTCCCATCTATTCATGATTGATTTTTTCGCACACTGTCCCGACATTGGTGACCAATGTAGCTGAAATGATATTTGGGCTGATATGCAGCTCCTGTAGACGATCACCTTTAAACTGAAATAACTTTCGATCTACTCAATATCTTACTTGTTCTGTCCGCCTATCTTGTAGCTGACACTTTTCCCTACAATTTTCATTCATTTATGATTGATTTTTTCACACACTGTCCCGACATTGGTGACCAACGTAGCTGAAACCATATTTGGGCTAAAATGCAGCTTCATCAAAAGATCACCTTTAAACTGAAATAACTTTCGATCTACTCAAAATCTCACTTGTTCCGTCCGCCTATCTTGTAGCTGACACTTTTTCTTACAATTTTCATTCATTTATAATTGATTTTTTCGCACACTGTCCCGACATTGGTGACCAATGTAGCTGAAATGATATTTGGGCTAAAATGCAGCTTCTCCAAAAGATCACATTTAAACTGAAATAACTTTCGATCTACTCAAAATCTCACTTGTTCCGTCCGCCTATCTTGTAGCTGACACTTTTTCTTACAATTTTCATTCATTTATAATTGATTTTTTCGCACACTGTCCCGACATTGGTGACCAATGTAGCTGAAATGATATTTGGGCTAAAAAGCAGCTTCTCCAAAAGATCACATTTAAACTGAAATAACTTTCGATCTACTCAAAATCTCACTTGTTCTGTCCGCCTATCTTGTAGCTGACACTTTTCCCTACAATTCTCATCTATTCATGGTTGATTTTTTCGCACACTGTCCCGACATTGGTGACCAATGTAGCTGAAATGATATTTGGGCTAAAATGCAGCTTCTCCAAAAGATCACATTTAAACTGAAATAACTTTCGATCTACTCAAAATCTCACTTGTTCTGTCCGCCTATCCTGTAGCTGACACTTTTCCCTACAATTCTCATCTATTCATGGTTGATTTTTTCGCACACTGTCCCGACATTGGTGACCAATGTAGCTGAAATGATATTTGGGCTAAAATGCAGCTTCTCCAAAAGATCACATTTAAACTGAAATAACTTTCGATCTACTCAAAATCTCACTTGTTCTGTCCGCCTATCTTGTAGCTGACACTTTTCCCTACAATTCTCATCTATTCATGGTTGATTTTTTCGCACACTGTCCCGACATTGGTGACCAATGTAGCTGAAATGATATTTGGGCTAAAATGCAGCTTCTCCAAAAGATCACATTTAAACTGAAATAACTTTCGATCTACTCAAAATCTCACTTGTTCCGTCCGCCTATCTTGTGGCTGACACTTTTTCTTACAATTTTCATTCATTTATGATTGATTTTTTCGCACACTGTCCCGACATTGGTGACCAATGTAGCTGAAACCATATTTGGGCTAAAATGCAGCTTCATCAAAAGATCACCTGTAAACTGAAATAACTCGATCTACTCAAAATCTCACTTGTTCCGTCCGCCTATCTTGTAGCTGACACTTTTCTCTACAATTCTCATCTATTCATGATTGATTTTTTCGCACACTGTCCCGACATTGGTGACCAATGTAGCTGAAAAGATATTTGGGCTAAAATGCAGCTTCTTCAAAAGATCACCTGTAAACTGGCATAACTTTCGATCTACTCAAAATCTCACTTGTTCCGTCTGCCTATCTTGTAGCTGACACTTTTCCCTACAATTCTCATCTATTCATGATTGATTTTTACGCACGCTGTCCCGACATTGGTGACCAATGTAGCTGAAATGATATTTGGGCTAAAATGCAGCTTCTCCAAAAGATCACATTTAAACTGAAATAACTTTCGATCTACTCAAAATCTCACTTGTTCTGTCCGCCTATCTTGTAGCTGACACTTTTCCCTACAATTCTCATCTATTCAGGATTGATTTTTTCGCACACTGTCCCGACATTGGTGACCAATGTAGCTGAAACCATATTTGGGCTAAAATGCAGCTTCTTCAAAAGATCACCAGTGAACTGGCATAACTTTCGATCTACTGAAATCTCACTTGTTCTGTCCGCCTATCTTGTAGCTGACACTTTTCCCTACAATTCTCATCTATTCATGGTTGATTTTTTCGCACACTGTCCCGACATTGGTGACCAATGTAGCTGAAATGATATTTGGGCTTCAATGCAGCTTCTCCAAAAGATCACATTTAAACTGAAATAACTTTCGATCTACTCAAAATCTCACTTGTTCCGTCCGCCTATCTTGTAGCTGACACTTTTTCTTACAATTTTCATTCATTTATGATTGATTTTTTCGCACACTGTCCCGACATTGGTGACCAATGTAGCTGAAATGATATTTGGGCTAAAATGCAGCTTCTCCAAAAGATCACATTTAAACTGAAATAACTTTCGATCTACTCAAAATCTCACTTGTTCTGTCCGCCTATCTTGTAGCTGACACTTTTCCCTACAATTCTCATCTATTCATGGTTGATTTTTTCGCACACTGTCCCGACATTGGTGACCAATGTAGCTGAAATGATATTTGGGCTAAAATGCAGCTTCTCCAAAAGATCACATTTAAACTGAAATAACTTTCGATCTACTCAAAATCTCACTTGTTCTGTCCGCCTATCTTGTAGCTGACACTTTTCTCTACAATTCTCATCTATTCATGATTGATTTTTTCGCACACTGTCCCGACATTGGTGACCAATGTAGCTGAAAAGATATTTGGGCTAAAATGCAGCTTCTTCAAAAGATCACCTGTAAACTGGCATAACTTTCGATCTACTCAAAATCTCACTTGTTCCGTCAGCCTATCTTGTAGCTGACACTTTTCCCTACAATTCTCATCTATTCATGATTGATTTTTTCGCACGCTGTCCCGACATTGGTGACCAATGTAGCTGAAATGATATTTGGGCTAAAATGCAGCTTCTCCAAAAGATCACATTTAAACTGAAATAACTTTCGATCTACTCAAAATCTTACTTGTTCTGTCCGCCTATCTTGTAGCTGACACTTTTCCCTACAATTCCCATCTATTCATGATTGATTTTTTTGCACACTATCCCGACATTGTTGATCAACATAGCTGAAATGATATTTGGGCTGAAATGCAGCTCCTGTAGATGATCACCTGTAAACTGAAATAACTTTCGATCTACTCAAAATCTCACTTGTTCTGTCCGCCTATCTTGTAGCTGACACTTTTCCCTACAATTCTCATCTATTCATGGTTGATTTTTTCGCACACTGTCCCGACATTGGTGACCAATGTAGCTGAAATGATATTTGGGCTGAAATGCAGCTCCTGTAGATGATCACCTGTAAACTGAAATAACATTCGATCTACTCAAAATCTCACTTGTTCTGTCCGCCTATCTTGTAGCTGACACTTTTCCCTACAATTCTCATCTATTCATGGTTGATTTTTTCGCACACTGTCCCGACATTGGTGACCAATGTAGCTGAAATGATATTTGGGCTGAAATGCAGCTCCTGTAGATGATCACCTGTAAACTGAAATAACTTTCGATCTACTCAAAATCTCACTTGTTCCGTCCGCCTATCTTGTAGCTGACACTTTTCCCTACAATTCCCATCTATTCATGATTGATTTTTTCGCACACTATCCCGACATTGTTGATCAACATAGCTGAAATGATATTTGGGCTGAAATGCAGCTCCTGTAGATGATCACCTGTAAACTGAAATAACTTTCGATCTACTCAAAATCTCACTTGTTCTGTCCGCCTATCTTGTAGCTGACACTTTTTCCTATGATTCTCATCTATTCATGATTGACTTTTTCGCACACTGTCCCGACATTGGTGACCAATGTAGCTGAAATGATATTTGGGCTGAAATGCAGCTCCTGTAGACGATCACATTTAAACTGAAATAACATTCGATCTACTCAAAATCTCACTTGTTCTGTCCGCCTATCTTGTAGCTGACACTTTTCCCTACAATTCCCATCTATTCATGGTTGATTTTTTCGCACACTGTCCCGACATTGGTGACCAATGTAGCTGAAATGATATTTGGGCTAAAATGCAGCTCCTGTAGACGATCACCTGTAAACTGGCATAACTTTCGATCTGCTCAAAATCTCACTTGTTCTGTCCACCTATCTTGTAGCTGACACTTTTCCCTACAATTCTCATCTATTCATGGTTGATTTTTTCGCACACTGTCCCGACATTGGTGACCAATGTAGCTGAAATGATATTTGGGCTAAAATGCAGCTTCTTCAAAAGATCACCTGTAAACTGGCATAACTTTCGATCTACTTAAATCTCACTTGTTCCGTCCGCCTATCTTGTAGCTGACACTTTTCCCTACAATTCTCATCTATTCATGATTGATTCTTTCGCACACTGTCCCGACATTGGTGACCAATGTAGCTGAAATCGTATTTGGGCTGAAATGCAGCTCCTGTAGACGATCACCTGTAAACTGGCATAACTTTCGATCTGCTCAAAATCTCACTTGTTCTGTCCACCTATCTTGTAGCTGACACTTTTCCCTACAATTCTCATCTATTCATGATTGATTTTTTCGCACACTGTCCCGACATTGGTGACCAATGTAGCTGAAATGATATTTGGGCTAAAATGCAGCTTCTTCAAAAGATCACCTGTAAACTGGCATAACTTTCGATCTACTTAAATCTCACTTGTTTCGTCCGCCTATCTTATAGCTGACACTTTTCCCTACAATTCTCATCTATTCATGATTGATTTTTTCGCACACTGTCCCGACATTGGTGACCAATGTAGCTGAAATCGTATTTGGGCTGAAATGCAGCTCCTGTAGACGATCACCTGTAAACTGGCATAACTTTCGATCTGCTCAAAATCTCACTTGT
This sequence comes from Microplitis manilae, assembly GCA_030273425.1. Taxonomy (NCBI): domain Eukaryota; kingdom Metazoa; phylum Arthropoda; class Insecta; order Hymenoptera; family Braconidae; genus Microplitis; species Microplitis manilae. The sequence continues at coordinate 4,740,369 of CP092726.1, forward strand.
TCTGTCCACCTATCTTGTAGCTGACACTTTTCCCTACAATCCTCATCTATTCATGTTTGATTTTTTCGCTTACTGTCCCGACATTGGTGACCAACGTAGCTGAAACCATATTTGGGCTAATATGCAGCTTCTTTAAAAGATCACCTTTAAACTGAAATAACTTTCGATCTACTCAATATCTTACTTGTTCTGTCCGCCTATCTTGTGGCTGACACTTTTCCCTACAATTCTCATCTATTCATGATTGATTTTTTCGCACACTGTCCCGACATTGGTGACCAATGTAGCTGAAAAGATATTTGGGCTAAAATGCAGCTTCTTCGAAAGATTACCTGTAAACTGGCATAACTTTCGATCTACTTAAATTTCACTTGTTCCGTCCGCCTATCTTGTAGCTGACACTTTTCCCTACAATTCTCATCTATTCATGATTGATTCTTTCGCACACTGTCCCGACATTGGTGACCAATGTAGCTGAAATCGTATTTGGGCTGAAATGCAGCTCCTGTAGACGATCACCTGTAAACTGGCATAACTTTCGATCTGCTCAAAATCTCACTTGTTCTGTCCACCTATCTTATAGCTGACACTTTTCCCTACAATTCTCATCTATTCATGATTGATTTTTTCGCACACTGTCCCGACATTGGTGACCAATGTAGCTGAAATCGTATTTGGGCTGAAATGCAGCTCCTGTAGACGATCACCTGTAAACTGGCATAACTTTCGATCTGCTCAAAATCTCACTTGTTCTGTCCACCTATCTTGTAGCTGACACTTTTCCCTACAATCCTCATCTATTCATGTTTGATTTTTTCGCTTACTGTCCCGACATTGGTGACCAACGTAGCTGAAACCATATTTGGGCTAATATGCAGCTTCTTTAAAAGATCACCTGTAAACTGGCATAACTTTCGATCTGCTCAAAATCTCACTTGTTCTGTCCGCCTATCTTGTAGCTGACACTTTTCCCTACAATTCCCATCTATTCATGATTGATTTTTTCGCACACTATCCCGACATTGTTGATCAATATAGCTGAAATGATATTTGGGCTGAAATGCAGCTCCTGTAGATGATCACCTGTAAACTGAAATAACTTTCGATCTACTCAAAATCTCACTTGTTCTGTCCGCCTATCTTGTAGCTGACACTTTTCCCTACAATTTTCATCTATTCAGGATTGATTTTTTCGCACACTGTCCCGACATTGGTGACCAATGTAGCTGAAACCATATTTGGGCTAAAATGCAGCTTCTTCAAAAGATCACCAGTGAACTGGCATAACTTTCGATCTACTCAAAATCTCACTTGTTCTGTCCGCCTATCTTGTAGCTGACACTTTTCCCTACAATTCCCATCTATTCATGATTGATTTTTTCGCACACTATCCCGACATTGTTGATCAATATAGCTGAAATGATATTTGGGCTGAAATGCAGCTCCTGTAGACGATCACATTTAAACTGAAATAACATTCGATCTACTCAAAATCTCACTTGTTCTGTCCGCCTATCTTGTAGCTGACACTTTTCCCTACAATTCTCATCTATTCATGGTTGATTTTTTCGCACACTGTCCCGACATTGGTGACCAATGTAGCTGAAATGATATTTGGGCTAAAATGCAGCTTCTTCGAAAGATCACCTGTAAACTGGCATAACTTTCAATCTACTTAAAATCTCACTTGTTCCGTCCGCCTATCTTGTAGCTGACACTTTTCCCTACAATTCTCATCTATTCATGATTGATTTTTTCGCACACTGTCCCGACATTGGTGACCAATGTAGCTGAAATGGTATTTGGGCTGAAATGCAGCTCCTGTAGACGATCACCTGTAAACTGGCATAACTTTCGATCTGCTCAAAATCTCACTTGTTCTGTCCACCTATCTTGTAGCTGACACTTTTCCCTACAATCCTCATCTATTCATGTTTGATTTTTTCGCTTACTGTCCCGACATTGGTGACCAATGTAGCTGAAATGATATTTGGGCTGATATGCAGCTCCTGTAGACGATCACCTGTAAACTGGCATAACTTTCGATCTGCTCAAAATCTCACTTGTTCCGTCCGCCTATCTTGTAGCTGACACTTTTTCTTACAATTTTCATTCATTTATGATTGATTTTTTCGCACACTGTCCCGACATTGGTGACCAATGTAGCTGAAACCATATTTGGGCTAAAATGCAGCTTCTTTAAAAGATCACCTTTAAACTGAAATAACTTTCGATCTACTCAATATCTTACTTGTTCTGTCCGCCTATCTTGTAGCTGACACTTTTTCCTACAATTTTCATTCATTTATGATTGATTTTTTCGCACACTGTCCCGACATTGGTGACTAATGTAGCTGAAATGATATTTGGGCTGAAATGCAGCTTCTACAAAAGATCACCTTTAAACTGAAATAACTTTCGATCTACTCAAAATCTCACTTGTTCCGTCCGCCTATCTTGTAGCTGACACTTTTTCTTACAATTTTCATTCATTTATGATTGATTTTTTCGCACACTGTCCCGACATTGGTGACCAATGTAGCTGAAACCATATTTGGGCTAAAATGCAGCTTCTTTAAAAGATCACCTTTAAACTGAAATAACTTTCGATCTACTCAATATCTTACTTGTTCTGTCCGCCTATCTTGTAGCTGACACTTTTTCCTACAATTTTCATTCATTTATGATTGATTTTTTCGCACACTGTCCCGACATTGGTGACTAATGTAGCTGAAATGATATTTGGGCTGAAATGCAGCTTCTACAAAAGATCACCTTTAAACTGAAATAACTTTCGATCTACTCAAAATCTCACTTGTTCCGTCCGCCTATCTTGTAGCTGACACTTTTTCTTACAATTTTCATTCATTTATGATTGATTTTTTCGCACACTGTCCCGACATTGGTGACCAATGTAGCTGAAACCATATTTGGGCTAAAATGCAGCTTCTTTAAAAGATCACCTTTAAACTGAAATAACTTTCGATCTACTCAATATCTTACTTGTTCTGTCCGCCTATCTTGTAGCTGACACTTTTCCCTACAATTCTCATCTATTCATGATTGATTTTTTCGCACACTGTCCCGACATTGGTGACCAATGTAGCTGAAATGATATTTGGGCTAAAATGCAGCTTCTACAAAAGATCACCTGTAAACTGGCATAACTTTCGATCTATTCAAAATCTCACTTGTTCCGTCCGCCTATCTTGTAGCTGACACTTTTTCTTACAATTTTCATTCATTTATGATTGATTTTTCCGCACACTGTCCCGACTTTGGTGACCAATGTAGCTGAAACGATATTTGGGCTAAAATGCAGCTTCTCCAAAAGATCACCTGTAAACTGAAATAACTTTCGATCTACTCAAAATCTCACTTGTTCCGTCCGCCTATCTTGTAGCTGACACTTTTCCCTACAATTTTCATTCATTTATGATTGATTTTTTCGCACACTGTCCCGACATTGGTGACCAATGTAGCTGAAACCATATTCGGGCTAAAATGCAGCTTCATCAAAAAATCACCTGTAAACTGAAATAACTTTCGATCTACTCAAAATCTCACTTGTTCTGTCCGCCTATCTTGTAGCTGACACTTTTCCCTACAATTCTCATCTATTCATAACTGATTTTTTCGCACACTGTCCCGACATTGGTGACCAATGTAGCTGAAAAGATATTTAGGCTAAAATGCAGCTTCTTCAAAAGATCACCTGTAAAGTGTCATACCTTTCGATCTACTCAAAATCTCACTTGTTCTGTCCGCCTATCTTGTAGCTGACACTTTTCCCTACAATTCTCATCTATTCATGATTGATTTTTTCGCACACTGACCCGACATTGGTGACCAATGTAGCTGAAATGATATTTGGGCTGAAATGCAGCTCCTGTAGACGATCACCTGTAAACTGGCATAACTTCCGATCTACTCAAAATCTCACTTGTTCTGTCCGCCTATCTTGTAGCTGACACTTTTCCCTACAATTCTCATCTATTCATGATTGATTTTTTCGCACACTGTCCCGACATTGGTGACCAACGTAGCTGAAACCATATTTGGGCTAATATGCAGCTTCTTTAAAAGATCACCTTTAAACTGAAATAACTTCCGATCTACTCAATATCTTACTTGTTCTGTCCGCCTATCTTGTGGCTGACACTTTTCCCTACAATTCTCATCTATTCATGATTGATTTTTTCGCACACTGTCCCGACATTGGTGACCAATGTAGCTGAAAAGATATTTGGGCTAAAATGCAGCTTCTTCAAAAGATTACCTGTAAACTGGCATAACTTTCGATCTACTTAAATTTCACTTGTTCCGTCCGCCTATCTTGTAGCTGACACTTTTCCCTACAATTCTCATCTATTCATGATTGATTCTTTCGCACACTGTCCCGACATTGGTGACCAATGTAGCTGAAATGGTATTTGGGCTGAAATGCAGCTCCTGTAGACGATCACCTGTAAACTGGCATAACTTTCGATCTGCTCAAAATCTCACTTGTTCTGTCCACCTATCTTATAGCTGACACTTTTCCCTACAATTCTCATCTATTCATGATTGATTTTTTCGCACACTGTCCCGACATTGGTGACCAATGTAGCTGAAATCGTATTTGGGCTGAAATGCAGCTCCTGTAGACGATCACCTGTAAACTGGCATAACTTTCGATCTGCTCAAAATCTCACTTGTTCTGTCCACCTATCTTGTAGCTGACACTTTTCCCTACAATCCTCATCTATTCATGTTTGATTTTTTCGCTTACTGTCCCGACATTGGTGACCAACGTAGCTGAAACCATATTTGGGCTAATATGCAGCTTCTTTAAAAGATCACCTGTAAACTGGCATAACTTTCGATCTGCTCAAAATCTCACTTGTTCTGTCCGCCTATCTTGTAGCTGACACTTTTCCCTACAATTCCCATCTATTCATGATTGATTTTTTCGCACACTATCCCGACATTGTTGATCAATATAGCTGAAATGATATTTGGGCTGAAATGCAGCTCCTGTAGATGATCACCTGTAAACTGAAATAACTTTCGATCTACTCAAAATCTCACTTGTTCTGTCCGCCTATCTTGTAGCTGACACTTTTCCCTACAATTTTCATCTATTCAGGATTGATTTTTTCGCACACTGTCCCGACATTGGTGACCAATGTAGCTGAAACCATATTTGGGCTAAAATGCAGCTTCTTCAAAAGATCACCAGTGAACTGGCATAACTTTCGATCTACTCAAAATCTCACTTGTTCTGTCCGCCTATCTTGTAGCTGACACTTTTCCCTACAATTCCCATCTATTCATGATTGATTTTTTCGCACACTATCCCGACATTGTTGATCAATATAGCTGAAATGATATTTGGGCTGAAATGCAGCTCCTGTAGACGATCACATTTAAACTGAAATAACATTCGATCTACTCAAAATCTCACTTGTTCTGTCCGCCTATCTTGTAGCTGACACTTTTCCCTACAATTCTCATCTATTCATGGTTGATTTTTTCGCACACTGTCCCGACATTGGTGACCAATGTAGCTGAAATGATATTTGGGCTAAAATGCAGCTTCTTCAAAAGATCACCTGTAAACTGGCATAACTTTCAATCTACTTAAAATCTCACTTGTTCCGTCCGCCTATCTTGTAGCTGACACTTTTCCCTACAATTCTCATCTATTCATGATTGATTTTTTCGCACACTGTCCCGACATTGGTGACCAATGTAGCTGAAATGGTATTTGGGCTGAAATGCAGCTCCTGTAGACGATCACCTGTAAACTGGCATAACTTTCGATCTGCTCAAAATCTCACTTGTTCTGTCCACCTATCTTGTAGCTGACACTTTTCCCTACAATCCTCATCTATTCATGTTTGATTTTTTCGCTTACTGTCCCGACATTGGTGACCAATGTAGCTGAAATGATATTTGGGCTGATATGCAGCTCCTGTAGACGATCACCTGTAAACTGGCATAACTTTCGATCTGCTCAAAATCTCACTTGTTCCGTCCGCCTATCTTGTAGCTGACACTTTTTCTTACAATTTTCATTCATTTATGATTGATTTTTTCGCACACTGTCCCGACATTGGTGACCAATGTAGCTGAAACCATATTTGGGCTAAAATGCAGCTTCTTTAAAAGATCACCTTTAAACTGAAATAACTTTCGATCTACTCAATATCTTACTTGTTCTGTCCGCCTATCTTGTAGCTGACACTTTTTCCTACAATTTTCATTCATTTATGATTGATTTTTTCGCACACTGTCCCGACATTGGTGACTAATGTAGCTGAAATGATATTTGGGCTGAAATGCAGCTTCTACAAAAGATCACCTTTAAACTGAAATAACTTTCGATCTACTCAAAATCTCACTTGTTCTGTCCGCCTATCTAGTAGCTGACACTTTTCCCTACAATTCTCATCTATTCATGATTGATTTTTTCGCACACTGTCCCGACATTGGTGACCAATGTAGCTGAAATGATATTTGGGCTAAAATGCAGCTTCTACAAAAGATCACCTGTAAACTGGCATAACTTTCGATCTATTCAAAATCTCACTTGTTCCGTCCGCCTATCTTGTAGCTGACACTTTTTCTTACAATTTTCATTCATTTATGATTGATTTTTCCGCACACTGTCCCGACTTTGGTGACCAATGTAGCTGAAACGATATTTGGGCTAAAATGCAGCTTCTCCAAAAGATCACCTGTAAACTGAAATAACTTTCGATCTACTCAAAATCTCACTTGTTCCGTCCGCCTATCTTGTAGCTGACACTTTTCCCTACAATTTTCATTCATTTATGATTGATTTTTTCGCACACTGTCCCGACATTGGTGACCAATGTAGCTGAAACCATATTTGGGCTAAAATGCAGCTTCATCAAAAGATCACCTGTAAACTGAAATAACTTTCGATCTACTCAAAATCTCACTTGTTCTGTCCGCCTATCTTGTAGCTGACACTTTTCCCTACAATTTTCATTCATTTATGATTGATTTTTTCGCACACTGTCCCGACATTGGTGACCAATGTAGCTGAAATGATATTTGAGCTGAAATGCAGCTCCTGTAGACGATCACCTGTAAACTGGCATAACTTTCGATCTACTCAAAATCTCACTTGTTCTGTCCGCCTATCTTCTAGCTGACACTTTTCCCTACAATTCTCATCTATTCATAACTGATTTTTTCGCACACTGTCCCGACATTGGTGACCAATGTAGCTGAAAAGATATTTAGGCTAAAATGCAGCTTCTTCAAAAGATCACCTGTAAAGTGTCATACCTTTCGATCTACTCAAAATCTCACTTGTTCTGTCCGCCTATCTTGTAGCTGACACTTTTCCCTACAATTCTCATCTATTCATGATTGATTTTTTCGCACACTGACCCGACATTGGTGACCAATGTAGCTGAAATGATATTTGGGCTGAAATGCAGCTCCTGTAGACGATCACCTGTAAACTGGCATAACTTCCGATCTACTCAAAATCTCACTTGTTCTGTCCGCCTATCTTGTAGCTGACACTTTTCCCTACAATTCTCATCTATTCATGATTGATTTTTTCGCACACTGTCCCGACATTGGTGACCAATGTAGCTGAAACCATATTTGAGCTGAAATGCAGCTCCTGTAGACGATCACCTGTAAACTAGCATAACTTTCGATCTACTCAAAATCTCACTTGTTCTGTCCGCCTATCTTATAGCTGACACTTTTCCCTACAATTCTCATCTATTCATGATTGATTTTTTCGCACACTGTCCCGACATTGGTGACCAATGTAGCTGAAATGGTATTTGGGCTGAAATGCAGCTCCTGTAGACGATCACCTGTCAACTGGCATAACTTTCGATCTGCTCAAAATCTCACTTGTTCTGTCCACCTATCTTGTAGCTGACACTTTTCCCTACAATCCTCATCTATTCATGTTTGATTTTTTCGCTTACTGTCCCGACATTGGTGACCAACGTAGCTGAAACCATATTTGGGCTAATATGCAGCTTCTTTAAAAGATCACCTTTAAACTGAAATAACTTTCGATCTACTCAATATCTTACTTGTTCTGTCCGCCTATCTTGTAGCTGACACTTTTCCCTACAATTTTCATTCATTTATGATTGATTTTTTCGCACACTGTCCCGACATTGGTGACCAATGTAGCTGAAAAGATATTTGGGCTAAAATGCAGCTTCTTCAAAAGATCACCTGTAAAGTGGCATACCTTTCGATCTACTCAAAATCTCACTTGTTCTGTCCGCCTATCTTGTAGCTGACACTTTTCCCTGCAATTCTCATCTATTCATGATTGATTTTTTGCACGCTGTCCCGACATTAGTGACCAATGTAGCTGAAATGATATCTGGGCTGAAATGCAGCTCCTGTAGACGATCACCTGTAAACTGGCATAACTTTCGATCTACTCAAATTCTCACTTGTTCTGTCCGCCTATCTTGTAGCTGACACTTTTCCCTACAATTTTCATTCATTTATGATTGATTTTTTCGCACACTGTCCCGACATTGGTGACCAATGTAGCTGAAACCATATTTGGGCTAAAATGCAGCTTCATCAAAAGATCACCTGTAAACTGAAATAACTTTCGATCTACTCAAAATCTCACTTGTTCTGTCCGCCTATCTTGTAGCTGACACTTTTCCCTACAATTTTCATTCATTTATGATTGATTTTTTCGCACACTGTCCCGACATTGGTGACCAATGTAGCTGAAACCATATTTGGGCTAAAATGCAGCTTCATCAAAAGATCACCTGTAAACTGAAATAACTTTCGATCTACTCAAAATCTCACTTGTTCCGTCCGCCTATCTTGTAGCTGACACTTTTCCCTACAATTCTCATCTATTCATGATTGATTTTTTCGCACACTGTCCCGACATTGGTGACCAATGTAGCTGAAAAGATATTTAGGCTAAAATGCAGCTTCTTCAAAAGATCACCTGTAAAGTGTCATACCTTTCGATCTACTCAAAATCTCACTTGTTCTGTCCGCCTATCTTGTAGCTGACACTTTTCCCTACAATTTTCATTCATTTATGATTGATTTTTTCGCACACTGTCCCGACATTGGTGACCAATGTAGCTGAAATGATATTTGAGCTGAAATGCAGCTCCTGTAGACGATCACCTGTAAACTGGCATAACTTTCGATCTACTCAAAATCTCACTTGTTCTGTCCGCCTATCTTCTAGCTGACACTTTTCCCTACAATTCTCATCTATTCATAACTGATTTTCTCGCACACTGTCCCGACATTGGTGACCAATGTAGCTGAAAAGATATTTAGGCTAAAATGCAGCTTCTTCAAAAGATCACCTGTAAAGTGTCATACCTTTCGATCTACTCAAAATCTCACTTGTTCTGTCCGCCTATCTTGTAGCTGACACTTTTCCCTACAATTCTCATCTATTCATGATTGATTTTTTCGCACACTGACCCGACATTGGTGACCAATGTAGCTGAAATTATATTTGGGCTGAAATGCAGCTCCTGTAGACGATCACCTGTAAACTGGCATAACTTCCGATCTACTCAAAATCTCACTTGTTCTGTTCGCCTATCTTGTAGCTGACACTTTTCCCTACAATTCCCATCTATTCAGGATTGATTTTTTCGCACACTGTCCCGACATTGGTGACCAATGTAGCTGAAACCATATTTGGGCTAAAATGCAGCTTCTTCAAAAGATCACCTGTAAACTGGCATAACTTTCGATCTACTCAAAATCTCACTTGTTCTGTCCGCCTATCTTGTAGCTGACACTTTTCCCTGCAATTCTCATCTATTCATGATTGATTTTTTGCACGCTGTCCCGACATTGGTGACCAATGTAGCTGAAATGATATTTGGGCTGAAATGCAGCTCCTGTAGACGATCACCTTTAAACTGAAATAACTTTCGATCTGCTCAAAATCTCACTTTTTCCGTCCGCCTATCGTGTAGCTGACACTTTTTTTTACAATTGTCATTTATTTATGATTGATTTTTTCGCTTACTGTCCCGACATTGGTGACCAATGTAGCTGAAACCATATTTGGGCTAAAATGCAGCTTCATCAATAGATCACCTGTAAACTGGCATAACTTTCGATCTTCTTAAAATCTCACTTGTTCCGTGCGCCTACCTTGTAGCTGACACTTTTTCTTACAATTTTCATTCATTTATGATTGATTTTTTCGCACACTGTCCCGACATTGGTGACCAATGTAGCTGAAACCATATTTGGGCTAAAATGCAGCTTCATCAAAAGATCACCTGTAAACTGGCATAACTTTCGATCTACTCAAAATCTCACTTGTTCTGTCCGCCTATCTTGTAGCTGACACTTTTCCCTACAATTTTCATTCATTTATGATTGATTTTTTCGCACACTGTCCCGACATTGGTGACCAATGTAGCTGAAACCATATTTGGGCTAAAATGCAGCTTCATCAAAAGATCACCTGTAAACTGAAATAACTTTCGATCTACTCAAAATCTCACTTGTTCTGTCCGCCTATCTTGTAGCTGACACTTTTCCCTACAATTTTCATTCATTTATGATTGATTTTTTCGCACACTGTCCCGACATTGGTGACCAATGTAGCTGAAACCATATTTGGGCTAAAATGCAGCTTCATCAAGAGATCACCTGTAAACTGAAATAACTTTCGATCTACTCAAAATCTCACTTGTTCCGTCCGCCTATCTTGTAGCTGACACTTTTCCCTACAATTCTCATCTATTCATGATTGATTTTTTCGCACACTGTCCCGACATTGGTGACCAATGTAGCTGAAATGATATCTGGGCTGAAATGCAGCTCCTGTAGACGATCACCTGTAAACTGGCATAACTTTCGATCTACTCAAATTCTCACTTGTTCTGTCCGCCTATCTTGTAGCTGACACTTTTCCCTACAATTTTCATTCATTTATGATTGATTTTTTCGCACACTGTCCCGACATTGGTGACCAATGTAGCTGAAACCATATTTGGGCTAAAATGCAGCTTCATCAAAAGATCACCTGTAAACTGAAATAACTTTCGATCTACTCAAAATCTCACTTGTTCTGTCCGCCTATCTTGTAGCTGACACTTTTCCCTACAATTTTCATTCATTTATGATTGATTTTTTCGCACACTGTCCCGACATTGGTGACCAATGTAGCTGAAACCATATTTGGGCTAAAATGCAGCTTCATCAAAAGATCACCTGTAAACTGAAATAACTTTCGATCTACTCAAAATCTCACTTGTTCCGTCCGCCTATCTTGTAGCTGACACTTTTCCCTACAATTCTCATCTATTCATGATTGATTTTTTCGCACACTGTCCCGACATTGTTGACCAATGTAGCTGAAATGATATTTGAGCTGAAATGCAGCTCCTGTAGACGATCACCTGTAAACTGGCATAACTCTCGATCTACTCAAAATCTCACTTGTTCCGTCCGCCTATTTTGTAGCTGACACTTTTCCCTACAATTCTCATCTATTCATGATTGATTTTTTCGCACACTGTCACTACATTGTTGACCAATGTAGCTGAAATGATATTTGAGCTGAAATGCAGCTCCTGTAGGCGATCACCTGTAAACTGGCATAACTTTCGATCTACTCGAAATCTCACTTGTTCCATCCGCCTATCTTGTAGCTGACACTTTTCCCTACAATTTTCATTCATTTATGATTGATTTTTTCGCACACTGTCCCGACATTAGTGACCAATGTAGCTGAAACCATATTTGGGCTAAAATGCAGCTTCATCAAAAGATCACCTGTAAACTGAAATAACTTTCGATCTACTCAAAATCTCACTTGTTCCGTCCGCCTATCTTGTAGCTGACACTTTTCCCTACAATTTTCATTCATTTATGATTGATTTTTTCGCACACTGTCCCGACATTGGTGACCAATGTAGCTGAAACCATATTCGGGCTAAAATGCAGCTTCATCAAAAAATCACCTGTAAACTGAAATAACTTTCGATCTACTCAAAATCTCACTTGTTCTGTCCGCCTATCTTGTAGCTGACACTTTTCCCTACAATTTTCATTCATTTATGATTGATTTTTTCGCACACTGTCCCGACATTGGTGACCAATGTAGCTGAAATGATATCTGGGCTGAAATGCAGCTCCTGTAGACGATCACCTGTAAACTGTCATAACTTTCGATCTACTTAAAATCTCACTTGTTCTGTCCGCCTATCTTGTAGCTGACACTTTTCCCTGCAATTCTCATCTATTCATGATTGATTTTTTGCACGCTGTCCCGACATTAGTGACCAATGTAGCTGAAATGATATCTGGGCTGAAATGCAGCTCCTGTAGACGATCACCTGTAAACTGGCATAACTTCCGATCTACTCAAAATCTCACTTGTTCTGTTCGCCTATCTTGTAGCTGACACTTTTCCCTACAATTCCCATCTATTCAGGATTGATTTTTTCGCACACTGTCCCGACATTGGTGACCAATGTAGCTGAAATGATAGTTGGGCTGAAATGCAGCTCCTGTAGACGATCACCTGTAAACTGGCATAACTTTCGATCTTCTCAAAATCTCACTTGTTCCGTGCGCCTACCTTGTAGCTGACACTTTTTCTTACAATTTTCATTCATTTATGATTGATTTTTTCGCACACTGTCCCGACATTGGTGACCAATGTAGCTGAAACCATATTTGGGCTAAAATGCAGCTTCATTAAAAGATCACCTGTAAACTGAAATAACTTTCGATCTACTCAAAATCTCACTTGTTCTGTCCGCCTATCTTGTAGCTGACACTTTTCCCTGCAATTCTCATCTATTCATGATTGATTTTTTGCACGCTGTCCCGACATTAGTGACCAATGTAGCTGAAATGATATCTGGGCTGAAATGCAGCTCCTGTAGACGATCACCTGTAAACTGGCATAACTTTCGATCTACTCAAATTCTCACTTGTTCTGTCCGCCTATCTTGTAGCTGACACTTTTCCCTACAATTTTCATTCATTTATGATTGATTTTTTCGCACACTGTCCCGACATTGGTGACCAATGTAGCTGAAACCATATTTGGGCTAAAATGCAGCTTCATCAAAAGATCACCTGTAAACTGAAATAACTTTCGATCTACTCAAAATCTCACTTGTTCTGTCCGCCTATCTTGTAGCTGACACTTTTCCCTGCAATTCTCATCTATTCATGATTGATTTTTTGCACGCTGTCCCGACATTAGTGACCAATGTAGCTGAAATGATATCTGGGCTGAAATGCAGCTCCTGTAGACGATCACCTGTAAACTGGCATAACTTTCGATCTACTCAAATTCTCACTTGTTCTGTCCGCCTATCTTGTAGCTGACACTTTTCCCTACAATTTTCATTCATTTATGATTGATTTTTTCGCACACTGTCCCGACATTGGTGACCAATGTAGCTGAAACCATATTTAGGCTAAAATGCAGCTTCTTCAAAAGATCACCTGTAAAGTGTCATACCTTTCGATCTACTCAAAATCTCACTTGTTCTGTCCGCCTTTCTTGTAGCTGACACTTTTCCCTACAATTTTCATTCATTTATGATTGATTTTTTCGCACACTGTCCCGACATTGGTGACCAATGTAGCTGAAATGATATTTGAGCTGAAATGCAGCTCCTGTAGACGATCACCTGTAAACTGGCATAACTTTCGATCTACTCAAAATCTCACTTGTTCTGTCCGCCTATCTTCTAGCTGACACTTTTCCCTACAATTCTCATCTATTCATAACTGATTTTTTCGCACACTGTCCCGACATTGGTGACCAATGTAGCTGAAAAGATATTTAGGCTAAAATGCAGCTTCTTCAAAAGATCACCTGTAAACTGAAATAACTTTCGATCTACTCAAAATCTCACTTGTTCCGTCCGCCTATCTTGTAGCTGACACTTTTCCCTACAATTTTCATTCATTTATGATTGATTTTTTCGCACACTGTCCCGTCATTGGTGACCAATGTAGCTGAAATGATATCTGGGCTAAAATGCAGCTTCATCAAAAGATCACCTGTAAACTGAAATAACTTTCGATCTACTCAAAATCTCACTTGTTCCGTCCGCCTATCTTGTAGCTGACACTTTTCCCTACAATTTTCATTCATTTATGATTGATTTTTTCGCACACTGTCCCGACATTGGTGACCAATGTAGCTGAAACCATATTCGGGCTAAAATGCAGCTTCATCAAAAAATCACCTGTAAACTGAAATAACTTTCGATCTACTCAAAATCTCACTTGTTCTGTCCGCCTATCTTGTAGCTGACACTTTTCCCTACAATTTTCATTCATTTATGATTGATTTTTTCGCACACTGTCCCGACATTGGTGACCAATGTAGCTAAAATGATATCTGGGCTGAAATGCAGCTCCTGTAGACGATCACCTGTAAACTGGCATAACTTCCGATCTACTCAAAATCTCACTTGTTCTGTTCGCCTATCTTGTAGCTGACACTTTTCCCTACAATTCCCATCTATTCAGGATTGATTTTTTCGCACACTGTCCCGACATTGGTGACCAATGTAGCTGAAATGATAGTTGGGCTGAAATGCAGCTCCTGTAGACGATCACCTGTAAACTGGCATAACTTTCGATCTTCTCAAAATCTCACTTGTTCCGTGCGCCTACCTTGTAGCTGACACTTTTTCTTACAATTTTCATTCATTTATGATTGATTTTTTCGCACACTGTCCCGACATTGGTGACCAATGTAGCTGAAACCATATTTGGGCTAAAATGCAGCTTCATCAAAAGATCACCTGTAAACTGAAATAACTTTCGATCTACTCAAAATCTCACTTGTTCTGTCCGCCTATCTTGTAGCTGACACTTTTCCCTGCAATTCTCATCTATTCATGATTGATTTTTTGCACGCTGTCCCGACATTAGTGACCAATGTAGCTGAAATGATATCTGGGCTGAAATGCAGCTCCTGTAGACGATCACCTGTAAACTGGCATAACTTTCGATCTACTCAAATTCTCACTTGTTCTGTCCGCCTATCTTGTAGCTGACACTTTTCCCTACAATTTTCATTCATTTATGATTGATTTTTTCGCACACTGTCCCGACATTGGTGACCAATGTAGCTGAAACCATATTTGGGCTAAAATGCAGCTTCATCAAAAGATCACCTGTAAACTGAAATAACTTTCGATCTACTTAAAATCTCACTTGTTCTGTCCGCCTATCTTGTAGCTGACACTTTTCCCTACAATTTTCATTCATTTATGATTGATTTTTTCGCACACTGTCCCGACATTGGTGACCAATGTAGCTGAAACCATATTTGGGCTAAAATGCAGCTTCATCAAAAGATCACCTGTAAACTGAAATAACTTTCGATCTACTCAAAATCTCACTTGTTCCGTCCGCCTATCTTGTAGCTGACACTTTTCCCTACAATTCTCATCTATTCATGATTGATTTTTTCGCACACTGTCCCGACATTGGTGACCAATGTAGCTGAAAAGATATTTAGGCTAAAATGCAGCTTCTTCAAAAGATCACCTGTAAAGTGTCATACCTTTCGATCTACTCAAAATCTCTTTTGTTCTGTCCGCCTATCTTGTAGCTGACACTTTTCCCTACAATTTTCATTCATTTATGATTGATTTTTTCGCACACTGTCCCGACATTGGTGACCAATGTAGCTGAAATGATATTTGAGCTGAAATGCAGCTCCTGTAGACGATCACCTGTAAACTGGCATAACTTTCGATCTACTCAAAATCTCACTTGTTCTGTCCGCCTATCTTCTAGCTGACAGTTTTCCCTACAATTCTCATCTATTCATAACTGATTTTTTCGCACACTGTCCCGACATTGGTGACCAATGTAGCTGAAACCATATTTGGGCTAAAATGCAGCTTCATCAAAAGATCACCTGTAAACTGAAATAACTTTCGATCTACTCAAAATCTCACTTGTTCTGTCCGCCTATCTTGTAGCTGACACTTTTCCCTGCAATTCTCATCTATTCATGATTGATTTTTTGCACGCTGTCCCGACATTAGTGACCAATGTAGCTGAAATGATATCTGGGCTGAAATGCAGCTCCTGTAGACGATCACCTGTAAACTGGCATAACTTTCGATCTACTCAAATTCTCACTTGTTCCGTCCGCCTATCTTGTAGCTGACACTTTTCCCTACAATTCTCATCTATTCATGATTGATTTTTGCGCACACTGTCCCGACATTGGTGACCAATGTAGCTGAAAAGATATTTAGGCTAAAATGCAGCTTCTTCAAAAGATCACCTGTAAAGTGTCATACCTTTCGATCTACTCAAAATCTCACTTGTTCTGTCCGCCTATCTTGTAGCTGACACTTTTCCCTACAATTTTCATTTATTTATGATTGATTTTTTCGCACACTGTCCCGACATTGGTGACCAATGTAGCTGAAATGATATTTGAGCTGAAATGCAGCTCCTGTAGACGATCACCAGTAAACTGGCATAACTTTCGATCTACTCAAAATCTCACTTGTTCTGTCCGCCTATCTTCTAGCTGACACTTTTCCCTACAATTCTCATCTATTCATAACTGATTTTTTCGCACACTGTCCCGACATTGGTGACCAATGTAGCTGAAAAGATATTTAGGCTAAAATGCAGCTTCTTCAAAAGATCACCTGTAAAGTGTCATACCTTTCGATCTACTCAAAATCTCACTTGTTCTGTCCGCCTATCTTGTAGCTGACACTTTTCCCTACAATCCTCGTCTATTCATGATTGATTTTTTCGCACACTGTCCCGACATTGGTGACCAATGTAGCTGAAACCATATTTGGGCTAAAATGCAGCTTCATCAAAAGATCACCTGTAAACTGAAATAACTTTCGATCTACTCAAAATCTCACTTGTTCCGTTCGCCTATCTTGTAGCTGACACTTTTTTTTACAATTTTCATTCCTTTATGATTAATTTTTTCGCTTACTGTCCCGACATTGGTGACCAACGTAGCTGAAACCATATTTGGGCTAAAATGCAGCTTCATCAAAAGATCACCTGTAAACCGGCATAACTTTCGATCTACTCAAAATCTCACTTGTTCCGTCCGCCTATTTTGTAGCTGACACTATTCCCTACAATTTTCATTCATTCATGATTGATTTTTTCGCACACTGTCCCGACATTGGTGACCAATGTAGCTGAAACCATATTTGGGCTAAAAGGCAGCTTCATCAAAAGATCACCTGTAAACTGGCATAACTTTCGATCTACTCAAAATCTCACTTGTTCTGTCCGCCTATCTTGTAGCTGACACTATTCCCTACAATTCTCATCTATTCATGATTGATTTTTTCGCACACTGTCCCGACATTGGTGACCAATGTAGCTGAAATGGTATTTGGGCTAAAAGGCAGCTTCATCAAAAGATCACCTGTAAACTGAAATAACTTTCGATCTACTCAAAATCTCACTTGTTCCGTCCGCCTATCTTGTAGCTGACACTTTTTCTTACAATTTTCATTCATTTATGATTGATTTTTCCGCACACTGTCCCGACTTTGGTGACCAATGTAGCTGAAACGATATTTGGGCTAAAAGGCAGCTTCATCAAAAGATCACCTGTAAACTGAAATAACTTTCGATCTACTCAAAATCTCACTTGTTCCGTCCGCCTATCTTGTAGCTGACACTTTTTTTTACAATTTTCATTCATTTATGATTGATTTTTTCGCTTACTGTCCCGACATTGGTGACCAACGTAGCTGAAACCATATTTGGGCTAAAATGCAGCTTCATCAAAAGATCACCTGTAAACTGGCATAACTTCCGATCTACTCAAAATCTCACTTGTTCCGTCCGCCTATTTTGTAGCTGACACTATTTCCTACAATTCTCATCTATTCATGATTGATTTTTTCGCACACTGTCTCGACATTGGTGACCAATGTAGCTGAAATGATATCTGGGCTGAAATGCAGCTCCTGTAGACGATCACCTGTAAACTGGCATAACTTTCGATCTACTCAAAATCTCACTTGTTCTGTCCGCCTATCTTGTAGCTGACACTATTCCCTACAATTCTCATCTATTCATGATTGATTTTTTCGCACACTGTCCCGACATTGGTGACCAATGTAGCTGAAATGGTATTTGGGCTAAAAGGCAGCTTCATCAAAAGATCACCTGTAAACTGAAATAACTTTCGATCTACTCAAAATCTCACTTGTTCCGTCCGCCTATCTTGTAGCTGACACTTTTTCTTACAATTTTCATTCATTTATGATTGATTTTTCCGCACACTGTCCCGACTTTGGTGACCAATGTAGCTGAAACGATATTTGGGCTAAAAGGCAGCTTCATCAAAAGATCACCTGTAAACTGGCATAACTTCCGATCTACTCAAAATCTCACTTGTTCCGTCCGCCTATTTTGTAGCTGACACTATTTCCTACAATTCTCATCTATTCATGATTGATTTTTTCGCACACTGTCCCGACATTGGTGACCAATGTAGCTGAAATGATATCTGGGCTGAAATGCAGCTCCTGTAGACGTTCACCTGTAAACTGGCATAACTTCCGATCTACTCAAAATCTCACTTGTTCTGTCCGCCTATCTTGTAGCTGACACTTTTCCCTACAATTCTTATCTATTCATGATTGATTTTTTCGCACACTGTCCCGACATTGGTGACCAATGTAGCTGAAATGGTATTTGGGCTGAAATGCAGCTCCTGTAGACGATCACCTGTAAACTGGCATAACTTTCGATCTGCTCAAAATCTCACTTGTTCTGTCCACCTATCTTGTAGCTGACACTTTTCCCTACAATTCTCATCTATTCATGATTGATTTTTTCGCACACTGTCCCGACATTGGTGACCAATGTAGCTGAAATGATATCTGGGCTGAAATGCAGCTCCTGTAGACGATCACCTGTAAACTGGCATAACTTTCGATCTACTCAAAATCTCACTTGTTCTGTCCGCCTATCTTGTAGCTGACACTTTTCCCTACAATCCTCATCTATTCATGTTTGATTTTTTCGCTTACTGTCCCGACATTGGTGACCAACGTAGCTGAAACCATATTTGGGCTAATATGCAGCTTCTTTAAAAGATCACCTGTAAACTGAAATAACTTTCGATCTACTCAAAATCTCACTTGTTCCGTCCGCCTATCTTGTAGCTGACACTTTTCTCTACAATTCTCATCTATTCATGATTGATTTTTTCGCACACTGTCCCGACATTGGTGACCAATGTAGCTGAAAAGATATTTGGGCTAAAATGCAGCTTCTTCAAAAGATCACCTGTAAACTGGCATACCTTTTGATCTACTCAAAATCTCACTTGTTCTGTCCGCCTATCTTGTAGCTGACACTTTTCCCTACAATTCTCATCTATTCATGATTGATTTTTTCGCACACTGTCCCGACATTGGTGACCAATGTAGCTGAAATGATATTTAAGCTGAAATGCAGCTCCTGTAGATGATCACCTGTAAACTGAAATAACTTTCGATCTACTCAAAATCTCACTCGTTCCGTCCGCCTATCTTGTAGCTGACACTTTTCTCTACAATTCTCATCTATTCATGATTGATTTTTTCGCACACTGTCCCGACATTGGTGACCAATGTAGCTGAAAAGATATTTGGGCTAAAATGCAGCTTCTACAAAAGATCACCTGTAAACTGGCATACCTTTCGATCTACTCAAAATCTCACTTGTTCTGTCCGCCTATCTTGTAGCTGACACTTTTCCCTACAATTCTCATCTATTCATGATTGATTTTTTCGCACACTGTCCCGACATTGGTGACCAACGTAGCTGAAACCATATTTGGGCTAAAATGCAGCTTCATCAAAAGATCACCTTTAAACTGAAATAACTTTCGATCTACTCAAAATCTCACTTGTTCCGTCCACCTATCTTGTAGCTGACACTTTTTCTTACAATTTTCATTCATTTATGATTGATTTTTTCGCACACTGTCCCGACATTGGTGACCAATGTAGCTGAAACCATATTTGGGCTAAAATGCAGCTTCATCAAAAGATCACCTGTAAACTGAACTAACTTTCGATCTACTCAAAATCTCACTTGTTCCGTCCGCCTATCTTGTAGCTGACACTTTTTCTTACAATTTTCATTCATTTATGATTGATTTTTCCGCTTACTGTCCCGACATTGGTGACCAACGTAGCTGAAACCATATTTGGGCTAAAATGCAGCTTCATCAAAAGATCACCTGTAAACTGAAATAACTTTCGATCTACATAAAATCTCACTTGTTCTGTCCGCCTATCTTGTAGCTGACACTTTTCCCTACAATCCTCATCTATTCATGTTTGATTTCTTCGCACACTGTCCCGACATTGGTGACCAACGTAGCTGAAACCATATTTGGGCTAAAATGCAGCTTCTTTAAAAGATCACCTTTAAACTGAAATAACTTTCGATCTACTCAATATCTTACTTGTTCTGTCCGCCTGTCTTGTAGCTGACACTTTTCCCTACAATTTTCATTCATTTATGATTGATTTTTTCGCACACTGTCCCGACATTGGTGACCAATGTAGCTGAAATGATATTTGGGCTAAAATGCAGCTTCTACAAAAGATCACCTTTAAACTGAAATAACTTTCGATCTACTCAAAATCTCACTTGTTCTGTCCGCCTATCTTGTAGCTGACACTTTTCCCTACAATTTTCATCTATTCATGATTGATTTTTTCGCACACTGTCCCGACATTGGTGACCAATGTAGCTGAAATGATATTTGGGCTGAAATGCAGCTCCTGTAGACGATCACCTGTAAACTGGCATAACTTTCGATCTACTCAAAATCTCACTTGTTCTGTCCACCTATCTTGTAGCTGACACTTTTCCCTACAATTCTCATCTATTCATGATTGATTTTTTCGCACACTGTCCCGACATTGGTGACCAATGTAGCTGAAATGATATTTGGGCTGAAATGCAGCTCCTGTAGACGATCACCTGTAAACTGGCATAACTTTCGATCTACTCAAAATCTCACTTGTTCTGTCCACCTATCTTGTAGCTGACACTTTTCCCTACAATTCTCATCTATTCATGATTGATTTTTTCGCACACTGTCCCGACATTGGTGACTAATGTAGCTGAAACGATATTTGGGCTAAAATGCAGCTTCTTCAAAAGATCACCTTTAAACTGAAATAACTTTCGATCTACTCAAAATCTCACTTGTTCCGTCCGCCTATCTTGTAGCTGACACTTTTCCCTACAATTCTCGTCTATTCATGATTGATTTTTTCGCACACTGTCCCGACATTGGTGACTAATGTAGCTGAAACGATATTTGGGCTAAAATGCAGCTTCTTCAAAAGATCACCTTTAAACTGAAATAACTTTCGATCTACTCAAAATCTCACTTGTTCCGTCCGCCTATCTTGTAGCTGACACTTTTCCCTACAATTCTCGTCTATTCATGATTGATTTTTTCGCACACTGTCCCGACTTTGGTGACCAATGTAGCTGAAATGATATTTGGGCTGAAATGCAGCTCCTGTAGAAGATCACCTGTAAACTGGCATAACTTTCGATCTGCTCAAAATCTCACTTGTTCTGTCCACCTATCTTGTAGCTGACACTTTTCCCTACAATTCTCATCTATTCATGATTGATTTTTTCGCACACTGTCCCGACATTGGTGACCAATGTAGCTGAAATGATATCTGGGCTGAAATGCAGCTCCTGTAGACGATCACCTGTAAACTGGCATAACTTTCGATCTACTCAAAATCTCACTTGTTCTGTCCGCCTATCTTGTAGCTGACACTTTTCCCTACAATCCTCATCTATTCATGTTTGATTTTTTCGCTTACTGTCCCGACATTGGTGACCAACGTAGCTGAAACCATATTTGGGCTAATATGCAGCTTCTTTAAAAGATCACCTGTAAACTGAAATAACTTTCGATCTACTCAAAATCTCACTTGTTCCGTCCGCCTATCTTGTAGCTGACACTTTTCTCTACAATTCTCATCTATTCATGATTGATTTTTTCGCACACTGTCCCGACATTGGTGACCAATGTAGCTGAAAAGATATTTGGGCTAAAATGCAGCTTCTTCAAAAGATCACCTGTAAACTGGCATACCTTTTGATCTACTCAAAATCTCACTTGTTCTGTCCGCCTATCTTGTAGCTGACACTTTTCCCTACAATTCTCATCTATTCATGATTGATTTTTTCGCACACTGTCCCGACATTGGTGACCAATGTAGCTGAAATGATATTTAAGCTGAAATGCAGCTCCTGTAGATGATCACCTGTAAACTGAAATAACTTTCGATCTACTCAAAATCTCACTCGTTCCGTCCGCCTATCTTGTAGCTGACACTTTTCTCTACAATTCTCATCTATTCATGATTGATTTTTTCGCACACTGTCCCGACATTGGTGACCAATGTAGCTGAAAAGATATTTGGGCTAAAATGCAGCTTCTTCAAAAGATCACCTGTAAACTGGCATACCTTTCGATCTACTCAAAATCTCACTTGTTCTGTCCGCCTATCTTGTAGCTGACACTTTTCCCTACAATTCTCATCTATTCATGATTGATTTTTTCGCACACTGTCCCGACATTGGTGACCAACGTAGCTGAAACCATATTTGGGCTAAAATGCAGCTTCATCAAAAGATCACCTTTAAACTGAAATAACTTTCGATCTACTCAAAATCTCACTTGTTCCGTCTGCCTATCTTGTAGCTGACACTTTTTCTTACAATTTTCATTCATTTATGATTGATTTTTTCGCACACTGTCCCGACATTGGTGACCAATGTAGCTGAAACCATATTTGGGCTAAAATGCAGCTTCATCAAAAGATCACCTGTAAACTGAACTAACTTTCGATCTACTCAAAATCTCACTTGTTCCGTCCGCCTATCTTGTAGCTGACACTTTTTCTTACAATTTTCATTCATTTATGATTGATTTTTTCGCACACTGTCCCGACATTGGTGACCAATGTAGCTGAAACCATATTTGGGCTAAAATGCAGCTTCATCAAAAGATCACCTTTAAACTGAAATAACTTTCGATCTACTCAAAATCTCACTTGTTCCGTCCGCCTATCTTGTAGCTGACACTTTTTTTTACAATTTTCATTCATTTATGATTGATTTTTCCGCTTACTGTCCCGACATTGGTGACCAACGTAGCTGAAACCATATTTGGGCTAAAATGCAGCTTCATCAAAAGATCACCTGTAAACTGAAATAACTTTCGATCTACATAAAATCTCACTTGTTCTGTCCGCCTATCTTGTAGCTGACACTTTTCCCTACAATCCTCATCTATTCATGTTTGATTTCTTCGCACACTGTCCCGACATTGGTGACCAACGTAGCTGAAACCATATTTGGGCTAAAATGCAGCTTCTTTAAAAGATCACCTTTAAACTGAAATAACTTTCGATCTACTCAATATCTTACTTGTTCTGTCCGCCTATCTTGTAGCTGACACTTTTCCCTACAATTTTCATTCATTTATGATTGATTTTTTCGCACACTGTCCCGACATTGGTGACCAATGTAGCTGAAATGATATTTGGGCTAAAATGCAGCTTCTACAAAAGATCACCTTTAAACTGAAATAACTTTCGATCTACTCAAAATCTCACTTGTTCTGTCCGCCTATCTTGTAGCTGACACTTTTCCCTACAATTTTCATCTATTCATGATTGATTTTTTCGCACACTGTCCCGACATTGGTGACCAATGTAGCTGAAATGATATTTGGGCTGAAATGCAGCTCCTGTAGACGATCACCTGTAAACTGGCATAACTTTCGATCTACTCAAAATCTCACTTGTTCTGTCCACCTATCTTGTAGCTGACACTTTTCCCTACAATTCTCATCTATTCATGATTGATTTTTTCGCACACTGTCCCGACATTGGTGACCAATGTAGCTGAAATGATATTTGGGCTGAAATGCAGCTCCTGTAGACGATCACCTGTAAACTGGCATAACTTTCGATCTACTCAAAATCTCACTTGTTCTGTCCACCTATCTTGTAGCTGACACTTTTCCCTACAATTCTCATCTATTCATGATTGATTTTTTCGCACACTGTCCCGACATTGGTGACCAATGTAGCTGAAACGATATTTGGGCTAAAATGCAGCTTCTTCAAAAGATCACCTTTAAACTGAAATAACTTTCGATCTACTCAAAATCTCACTTGTTCCGTCCGCCTATCTTGTAGCTGACACTTTTTCTTACAATTTTCATTCATTTATGATTGATTTTTCCGCACACTGTCCCGACTTTGGTGACCAATGTAGCTGAAACGATATTTGGGCTAAAATGCAGCTTCTTCAAAAGATCACCTTTAATGTGAAATAACTTTCGATCTACTCAAAATCTCACTTGTTCTGTCCGCCTATCTTGTAGCTGACACTTTTCCCTACAATCCTCATCTATTCATGTTTGATTTTTTCGCACACTGTCCCGACATTGGTGACCAATGTAGCTGAAATGATATTTGGGCTGAAATGCAGCTCCTGTAGACGATTACCTGTAAACTGGCATAACTTCCGATCTACTCAAAATCTCACTTGTTCTGTCCGCCTATCTTGTAGCTGACACTTTTTCTTACAATTTTCATTCATTTATGATTGATTTTTCCGCACACTGTCCCGACTTTGGTGACCAATGTATCTGAAACGATATTTGGGCTAAAATGCAGCTTCTCCAAAAGATCACCTTTAAACTGAAATAACTTTCGATCTACTCAAAATCTCACTTGTTCCGTCCGCCTATCTTGTAGCTGACACTTTTCCCTACAATTCTCGTCTATTCATGATTGATTTTTTCGCACACTGTCCCGACATTGGTGACCAATGTAGCTGAAACGATATTTGGGCTAAAATGCAGCTTCTTTAAAAGATCACCTTTAAACTGAAATAACTTTCGATCTACTCAAAATCTCACTTGTTCCGTCCGCCTATCTTGTAGCTGACACTTTTCCCTACAATTCTCGTCTATTCATGATTGATTTTTTCGCACACTGTCCCGACTTTGGTGACCAATGTAGCTGAAATGATATTTGGGCTGAAATGCAGCTCCTGTAGAAGATCACCTGTAAACTGGCATAACTTTCGATCTACTCAAAATCTCACTTATTCTGTCCGCCTATCTTGTAGCTTACACTTTTCCCTACAATTCTCATCTATTCATGATTGATTTTTTCGCACACTGTCCCAACATTGGTGACCAATGTAGCTGAAACGATATTTGGGCTAAAATGCAGCTTCTTCAAAAGATCACCTTTAAACTGAAATAACTTCCGATCTACTCAAAATCTCACTTGTTCTGTCCGCCTATCTTGTAGCTAACACTTTTCCCTACAATTTTCATTTATGTATGATTGATTTTTCCGCACACTGTCCCGACATTGGTGACCAATGTAGCTGAAACAATATTTGGGCTAAAATGCAGCTTCTTCAAAAGATCACCTTTAAACTGAAATAACTTTCGATCTACTCAAAATCTCACTTGTTCCGTCCGCCTATCTTGTAGCTGACACTTTTTCTTACAATTTTCATTCATTTATGATTGATTTTTCCGCACACTGTCCCGACTTTGGTGACCAATGTAGCTGAAACGATATTTGGGCTAAAATGCAGCTTCTTCAAAAGATCACCTTTAATGTGGAATAACTTTCGATCTACTCAAAATCTCACTTGTTCTGTCCGCCTATCTTGTAGCTGACACTTTTTCTTACAATTTTCATTCATTTATGATTGATTTTTCCGCACACTGTCCCGACTTTGGTGACCAATGTATCTGAAACGATATTTGGGCTAAAATGCAGCTTCTCCAAAAGATCACCTTTAAACTGAAATAACTTTCGATCTACTCAAAATCTCACTTGTTCCGTCCGCCTATCTTGTAGCTGACACTTTTCCCTACAATTCTCGTCTATTCATGATTGATTTTTTCGCACACTGTCCCGACATTGGTGACCAATGTAGCTGAAACGATATTTGGGCTAAAATGCAGCTTCTTTAAAAGATCACCTTTAAACTGAAATAACTTTCGATCTACTCAAAATCTCACTTGTTCCGTCCGCCTATCTTGTAGCTGACACTTTTCCCTACAATTCTCGTCTATTCATGATTGATTTTTTCGCACACTGTCCCGACTTTGGTGACCAATGTAGCTGAAATGATATTTGGGCTGAAATGCAGCTCCTGTAGAAGATCACCTGTAAACTGGCATAACTTTCGATCTGCTCAAAATCTCACTTGTTCTGTCCACCTATCTTGTAGCTGACACTTTTCCCTACAATTCTCATCTATTCATGATTGATTTTTTCGCACACTGTCCCGACATTGGTGACCAATGTAGCTGAAATGATATCTGGGCTGAAATGCAGCTCCTGTAGACGATCACCTGTAAACTGGCATAACTTTCGATCTACTCAAAATCTCACTTGTTCTGTCCGCCTATCTTGTAGCTGACACTTTTCCCTACAATCCTCATCTATTCATGTTTGATTTTTTCGCTTACTGTCCCGACATTGGTGACCAACGTAGCTGAAACCATATTTGGGCTAATATGCAGCTTCTTTAAAAGATCACCTGTAAACTGGCATACCTTTTGATCTACTCAAAATCTCACTTGTTCTGTCCGCCTATCTTGTAGCTGACACTTTTCCCTACAATTCTCATCTATTCATGATTGATTTTTTCGCACACTGTCCCGACATTGGTGACCAATGTAGCTGAAATGATATTTAAGCTGAAATGCAGCTCCTGTAGATGATCACCTGTAAACTGAAATAACTTTCGATCTACTCAAAATCTCACTCGTTCCGTCCGCCTATCTTGTAGCTGACACTTTTCTCTACAATTCTCATCTATTCATGATTGATTTTTTCGCACACTGTCCCGACATTGGTGACCAATGTAGCTGAAAAGATATTTGGGCTAAAATGCAGCTTCTTCAAAAGATCACCTGTAAACTGGCATACCTTTCGATCTACTCAAAATCTCACTTGTTCTGTCCGCCTATCTTGTAGCTGACACTTTTCCCTACAATTCTCATCTATTCATGATTGATTTTTTCGCACACTGTCCCGACATTGGTGACCAACGTAGCTGAAACCATATTTGGGCTAAAATGCAGCTTCATCAAAAGATCACCTTTAAACTGAAATAACTTTCGATCTACTCAAAATCTCACTTGTTCCGTCTGCCTATCTTGTAGCTGACACTTTTTCTTACAATTTTCATTCATTTATGATTGATTTTTTCGCACACTGTCCCGACATTGGTGACCAATGTAGCTGAAACCATATTTGGGCTAAAATGCAGCTTCATCAAAAGATCACCTGTAAACTGAACTAACTTTCGATCTACTCAAAATCTCACTTGTTCCGTCCGCCTATCTTGTAGCTGACACTTTTTCTTACAATTTTCATTCATTTATGATTGATTTTTTCGCACACTGTCCCGACATTGGTGACCAATGTAGCTGAAACCATATTTGGGCTAAAATGCAGCTTCATCAAAAGATCACCTTTAAACTGAAATAACTTTCGATCTACTCAAAATCTCACTTGTTCCGTCCGCCTATCTTGTAGCTGACATTTTTCCTACAATTTTCATTCATTTATGATTGATTTTTTCGCACACTGTCCCGACATTGGTGACCAACGTAGCTGAAACCATATTTGGGCTAAAATGCAGCTTCATCAAAAGATCACCTGTAAACTGAAATAACTTTCGATCTACATAAAATCTCACTTGTTCTGTCCGCCTATCTTGTAGCTGACACTTTTCCCTACAATCCTCATCTATTCATGTTTGATTTCTTCGCACACTGTCCCGACATTGGTGACCAACGTAGCTGAAACCATATTTGGGCTAAAATGCAGCTTCTTTAAAAGATCACCTTTAAACTGAAATAACTTTCGATCTACTCAATATCTTACTTGTTCTGTCCGCCTATCTTGTAGCTGACACTTTTCCCTACAATTTTCATTCATTTATGATTGATTTTTTCGCACACTGTCCCGACATTGGTGACCAATGTAGCTGAAATGATATTTGGGCTAAAATGCAGCTTCTACAAAAGATCACCTTTAAACTGAAATAACTTTCGATCTACTCAAAATCTCACTTGTTCTGTCCGCCTATCTTGTAGCTGACACTTTTCCCTACAATTTTCATCTATTCATGATTGATTTTTTCGCACACTGTCCCGACATTGGTGACCAATGTAGCTGAAATGATATTTGGGCTGAAATGCAGCTCCTGTAGACGATCACCTGTAAACTGGCATAACTTTCGATCTACTCAAAATCTCACTTGTTCTGTCCACCTATCTTGTAGCTGACACTTTTCCCTACAATTCTCATCTATTCATGTTTGATTTTTTCGCACACTGTCCCGACATTGGTGACCAATGTAGCTGAAATGATATTTGGGCTGAAATGCAGCTCCTGTAGACGATCACCTGTAAACTGGCATAACTTTCGATCTACTCAAAATCTCACTTGTTCTGTCCACCTATCTTGTAGCTGACACTTTTCCCTACAATTCTCGTCTATTCATGATTGATTTTTTCGCACACTGTCCCGACATTGGTGACTAATGTAGCTGAAACGATATTTGGGCTAAAATGCAGCTTCTTCAAAAGATCACCTTTAAACTGAAATAACTTTCGATCTACTCAAAATCTCACTTGTTCCGTCCGCCTATCTTGTAGCTGACACTTTTTCTTACAATTTTCATTCATTTATGATTGATTTTTCCGCACACTGTCCCGACTTTGGTGACCAATGTAGCTGAAACGATATTTGGGCTAAAATGCAGCTTCTTCAAAAGATCACCTTTAATGTGAAATAACTTTCGATCTACTCAAAATCTCACTTGTTCTGTCCGCCTATCTTGTAGCTGACACTTTTCCCTACAATCCTCATCTATTCATGTTTGATTTTTTCGCACACTGTCCCGACATTGGTGACCAATGTAGCTGAAATGATATTTGGGCTGAAATGCAGCTCCTGTAGACGATTACCTGTAAACTGGCATAACTTCCGATCTACTCAAAATCTCACTTGTTCTGTCCGCCTATCTTGTAGCTGACACTTTTTCTTACAATTTTCATTCATTTATGATTGATTTTTCCGCACACTGTCCCGACTTTGGTGACCAATGTATCTGAAACGATATTTGGGCTAAAATGCAGCTTCTCCAAAAGATCACCTTTAAACTGAAATAACTTTCGATCTACTCAAAATCTCACTTGTTCCGTCCGCCTATCTTGTAGCTGACACTTTTCCCTACAATTCTCATCTATTCATGATTGATTTTTTCGCACACTGTCCCGACATTGGTGACCAATGTAGCTGAAACGATATTTGGGCTAAAATGCAGCTTCTTCAAAAGATCACCTTTAAACTGAAATAACTTTCGATCTACTCAAAATCTCACTTGTTCCGTCCGCCTATCTTGTAGCTGACACTTTTCCCTACAATTCTCGTCTATTCATGATTGATTTTTTCGCACACTGTCCCGACTTTGGTGACCAATGTAGCTGAAATGATATTTGGGCTGAAATGCAGCTCCTGTAGAAGATCACCTGTAAACTGGCATAACTTTCGATCTACTCAAAATCTCACTTATTCTGTCCGCCTATCTTGTAGCTTACACTTTTCCCTACAATTCTCATCTATTCATGATTGATTTTTTCGCACACTGTCCCAACATTGGTGACCAATGTAGCTGAAACGATATTTGGGCTAAAATGCAGCTTCTTCAAAAGATCACCTTTAAACTGAAATAACTTCCGATCTACTCAAAATCTCACTTGTTCTGTCCGCCTATCTTGTAGCTAACACTTTTCCCTACAATTTTCATTTATGTATGATTGATTTTTCCGCACACTGTCCCGACATTGGTGACCAATGTAGCTGAAACAATATTTGGGCTAAAATGCAGCTTCTTCAAAAGATCACCTTTAAACTGAAATAACTTTCGATCTACTCAAAATCTCACTTTTTCCGTCCGCCTATCTTGTAGCTGACACTTTTTTTTACAATTGTCATTTATTTATGATTGATTTTTTCGCTTACTGTCCCGACATTGGTGACCAATGTAGCTGAAACCATATTTGGGCTAAAATGCAGCTTCATCAATAGATCACCTGTAAACTGGCATAACTTTCGATCTACTCAAAATCTCACTTGTTCTGTCCGCCTATCTTGTAGCTGACACTTTTCCCTACAATCCTCATCTATTCATGTTTGATTTTTTCGCTTACTGTCCCGACATTGGTGACCAACGTAGCTGAAACCATATTTGGGCTAAAATGCAGCTTCATCAAAAGATCACCTGTAAACTGAAATAACTTTCGATCTACTCAAAATCTCACTTGTTCCGTTCGCCTATCTTGTAGCTGACACTTTTTTTTACAATTTTTATTCATTTATGATTAATTTTTTCGCTTACTGTCCCGACATTGGTGACCAACGTAGCTGAAACCATATTTGGGCTAAAATGCAGCTTCATCAAAAGATCACCTGTAAACCGGCATAACTTTCGATCTACTCAAAATCTCACTTGTTCCGTCCGCCTATTTTGTAGCTGACACTATTCCCTACAATTTTCATTCATTCATGATTGATTTTTTCGCACACTGTCCCGACATTGGTGACCAATGTAGCTGAAACCATATTTGGGCTAAAAGGCAGCTTCATCAAAAGATCACCTGTAAACTGGCATAACTTTCGATCAACTCAAAATCTCACTTGTTCTGTCCGCCTATCTTGTAGCTGACACTATTCCCTACAATTCTCATCTATTCATGATTGATTTTTTCGCACACTGTCCCGACATTGGTGACCAATGTAGCTGAAATGGTATTTGGGCTAAAAGGCAGCTTCATCAAAAGATCACCTGTAAACTGAAATAACTTTCGATCTACTCAAAATCTCACTTGTTCCGTCCGCCTATCTTGTAGCTGACACTTTTTTTTACAATTTTCATTCATTTATGATTGATTTTTTCGCTTACTGTCCCGACATTGGTGACCAACGTAGCTGAAACCATATTTGGGCTAAAATGCAGCTTCATCAAAAGATCACCTGTAAACTGGCATAACTTTCGATCTACTCAAAATCTCACTTGTTCCGTCCGCCTATTTTGTAGCTGACACTATTTCCTACAATTCTCATCTATTCATGATTGATTTTTTCGCACACTGTCCCGACATTGGTGACCAATGTAGCTGAAATGATATCTGGGCTGAAATGCAGCTCCTGTAGACGATCACCTGTAAACTGGCATAACTTTCGATCTACTCAAAATCTCACTTGTTCTGTCCGCCTATCTTGTAGCTGACACTTTTCCCTACAATTCTCATCTATTCATGATTGATTTTTTCGCACACTGTCCCGACATTGGTGACCAATGTAGCTGAAATGGTATTTGGGCTGAAATGCAGCTCCTGTAGACGATCACCTGTAAACTGGCATACCTTTTGATCTACTCAAAATCTCACTTGTTCTGTCCGCCTATCTTGTAGCTGACACTTTTCCCTACAATTCTCATCTATTCATGATTGATTTTTTCGCACACTGTCCCGACATTGGTGACCAATGTAGCTGAAATGATATTTAAGCTGAAATGCAGCTCCTGTAGATGATCACCTGTAAACTGAAATAACTTTCGATCTACTCAAAATCTCACTCGTTCCGTCCGCCTATCTTGTAGCTGACACTTTTCTCTACAATTCTCATCTATTCATGATTGATTTTTTCGCACACTGTCCCGACATTGGTGACCAATGTAGCTGAAAAGATATTTGGGCTAAAATGCAGCTTCTTCAAAAGATCACCTGTAAACTGGCATACCTTTCGATCTACTCAAAATCTCACTTGTTCTGTCCGCCTATCTTGTAGCTGACACTTTTCCCTACAATTCTCATCTATTCATGATTGATTTTTTCGCACACTGTCCCGACATTGGTGACCAACGTAGCTGACACCATATTTGGGCTAAAATGCAGCTTCATCAAAAGATCACCTTTAAACTGAAATAACTTTCGATCTACTCAAAATCTCACTTGTTCCGTCCGCCTATCTTGTAGCTGACACTTTTTCTTACAATTTTCATTCATTTATGATTGATTTTTTCGCACACTGTCCCGACATTGGTGACCAATGTAGCTGAAACCATATTTGGGCTAAAATGCAGCTTCATCAAAAGATCACCTGTAAACTGAACTAACTTTCGATCTACTCAAAATCTCACTTGTTCCGTCCGCCTATCTTGTAGCTGACACTTTTTCTTACAATTTTCATTCATTTATGATTGATTTTTTCGCACACTGTCCCGACATTGGTGACCAATGTAGCTGAAACCATATTTGGGCTAAAATGCAGCTTCATCAAAAGATCACCTTTAAACTGAAATAACTTTCGATCTACTCAAAATCTCACTTGTTCCGTCCGCCTATCTTGTAGCTGACACTTTTTTTTACAATTTTCATTCATTTATGATTGATTTTTCCGCTTACTGTCCCGACATTGGTGACCAACGTAGCTGAAACCATATTTGGGCTAAAATGCAGCTTCATCAAAAGATCACCTGTAAACTGAAATAACTTTCGATCTACATAAAATCTCACTTGTTCTGTCCGCCTATCTTGTAGCTGACACTTTTCCCTACAATCCTCATCTATTCATGTTTGATTTCTTCGCACACTGTCCCGACATTGGTGACCAACGTAGCTGAAACCATATTTGGGCTAAAATGCAGCTTCTTTAAAAGATCACCTTTAAACTGAAATAACTTTCGATCTACTCAATATCTTACTTGTTCTGTCCGCCTATCTTGTAGCTGACACTTTTCCCTACAATTTTCATTCATTTATGATTGATTTTTTCGCACACTGTCCCGACATTGGTGACCAATGTAGCTGAAATGATATTTGGGCTAAAATGCAGCTTCTACAAAAGATCACCTTTAAACTGAAATAACTTTCGATCTACTCAAAATCTCACTTGTTCTGTCCGCCTATCTTGTAGCTGACACTTTTCCCTACAATTTTCATCTATTCATGATTGATTTTTTCGCACACTGTCCCGACATTGGTGACCAATGTAGCTGAAATGGTATTTGGGCTGAAATGCAGCTCCTGTAGACGATCACCTGTAAACTGGCATAACTTTCGATCTACTTAAAATCTCACTTGTTCTGTCCACCTATCTTGTAGCTGACACTTTTCCCTACAATCCTCATCTATTCATGTTTGATTTTTTCGCACACTGTCCCGACATTGGTGACCAATGTAGCTGAAATGATATTTGGGCTGAAATGCAGCTCCTGTAGACGATTACCTGTAAACTGGCATAACTTCCGATCTACTCAAAATCTCACTTGTTCTGTCCGCCTATCTTGTAGCTGACACTTTTTCTTACAATTTTCATTCATTTATGATTGATTTTTCCGCACACTGTCCCGACTTTGGTGACCAACGTAGCTGAAACCATATTTGCTCTAAAATGCAGCTTCTTTAAAAGATCACCTTTAAACTGAAATAACTTTCGATCTACTCAAAATCTCACTTGTTCCGTCCGCCTATCTTGTAGCTGACACTTTTCCCTACAATTCTCGTCTATTCATGATTGATTTTTTCGCACACTGTCCCGACATTGGTGACCAATGTAGCTGAAATGGTATTTGGGCTGAAATGCAGCTCCTGTAGACGATCACCTGTAAACTGGCATAACTTTCGATCTACTTAAAATCTCACTTGTTCTGTCCACCTATCTTGTAGCTGACACTTTTCCCTACAATCCTCATCTATTCATGTTTGATTTTTTCGCACACTGTCCCGACATTGGTGACCAATGTAGCTGAAATGATATTTGGGCTGAAATGCAGCTCCTGTAGACGATTACCTGTAAACTGGCATAACTTCCGATCTACTCAAAATCTCACTTGTTCTGTCCGCCTATCTTGTAGCTGACACTTTTTCTTACAATTTTCATTCATTTATGATTGATTTTTCCGCACACTGTCCCGACTTTGGTGACTAATGTAGCTGAAACGATATTTGGGCTAAAATGCAGCTTCTTCAAAAGATCACCTTTAAACTGAAATAACTTTCGATCTACTCAAAATCTCACTTGTTCCGTCCGCCTATCTTGTAGCTGACACTTTTTCTTACAATTTTCATTCATTTATGATTGATTTTTCCGCACACTGTCCCGACTTTGGTGACCAATGTAGCTGAAACGATATTTGGGCTAAAATGCAGCTTCTTCAAAAGATCACCTTTAATGTGAAATAACTTTCGATCTACTCAAAATCTCACTTGTTCTGTCCGCCTATCTTGTAGCTGACACTTTTCCCTACAATCCTCATCTATTCATGTTTGATTTTTTCGCACACTGTCCCGACATTGGTGACCAATGTAGCTGAAATGATATTTGGGCTGAAATGCAGCTCCTGTAGACGATTACCTGTAAACTGGCATAACTTCCGATCTACTCAAAATCTCACTTGTTCTGTCTGCCTATCTTGTAGCTGACACTTTTTCTTACAATTTTCATTCATTTATGATTGATTTTTCCGCACACTGTCCCGACTTTGGTGACCAATGTAGCTGAAACGATATTTGGGCTAAAATGCAGCTTCTCCAAAAGATCACCTTTAAACTGAAATAACTTTCGATCTACTCAAAATCTCACTTGTTCTGTCCGCCTATCTTGTAGCTTACACTTTTCCCTACAATTCTCATCTATTCATGATTGATTTTTTCGCACACTGTCCCGACATTGGTGACCAATGTAGCTGAAACGATATTTGGGCTAAAATGCAGCTTCTTTAAAAGATCACCTTTAAACTGAAATAACTTTCGATCTACTCAAAATCTCACTTGTTCCGTCCGCCTATCTTGTAGCTGACACTTTTCCCTACAATTCTCGTCTATTCATGATTGATTTTTTCGCACACTGTCCCGACATTGGTGACCAATGTAGCTGAAACGATATTTGGGCTAAAATGCAGCTTCTTCAAAAGATCACCTTTAAACTGAAATAACTTTCGATCTACTCAAAATCTCACTTGTTCTGTCCGCCTATCTTGTAGCTGACACTTTTCCCTACAATTCTCGTCTATTCATGATTGATTTTTTCGCACACTGTCCCGACATTGGTGACCAATGTAGCTGAAACGATATTTGGGCTAAAATGCAGCTTCTTTAAAAGATCACCTTTAAACTGAAATAACTTTCGATCTACTCAAAATCTCACTTGTTCCGTCCGCCTATCTTGTAGCTGACACTTTTCCCTACAATTCTCGTCTATTCATGATTGATTTTTTCGCACACTGTCCCGACATTGGTGACCAATGTAGCTGAAATGATATTTGGGCTGAAATGCAGCTCCTGTAGACGATCACCTGTAAACTGGCATAACTTTCGATCTACTCAAAATCTCACTTGTTCCGTCCGCCTATCTTGTAGCTGACACTTTTTCTTACAATTTTCATTCATTTATGATTGATTTTTCCGCACACTGTCCCGACTTTGGTGACCAATGTAGCTGAAATGATATTTGGGCTGAAATGCAGCTCCTGTAGAAGATCACCTGTAAACTGGCATAACTTTCGATCTACTCAAAATCTCACTTATTCTGTCCGCCTATCTTGTAGCTTACACTTTTCCCTACAATTCTCATCTATTCATGATTGATTTTTTCGCACACTGTCCCAACATTGGTGACCAATGTAGCTGAAACGATATTTGGGCTAAAATGCAGCTTCTTCAAAAGATCACCTTTAAACTGAAATAACTTCCGATCTACTCAAAATCTCACTTGTTCTGTCCGCCTATCTTGTAGCTAACACTTTTCCCTACAATTTTCATTTATGTATGATTGATTTTTCCGCACACTGTCCCGACATTGGTGACCAATGTAGCTGAAACGATATTTGGGCTAAAATGCAGCTTCTTCAAAAGATCACCTTTAAACTGAAATAACTTTCGATCTACTCAAAATCTTACTTGCTCCGTCCGCCTATCTTGTAGCTGACACTTTTCCCTACAATTCTCATCTATTCATGATTCATTTTTTCGCACACTGTCCCGACATTGGTGACCAATGTAGCTGAAACGATATTTGGGCTAAAATGCAGCTTCTTCAAAAGATCACCTTTAAACTGAAATAACTTTCGATCTACTCAAAATCTCACTTGTTCCGTCCGCCTATCTTGTAGCTGACACTTTTCCCTACAATTCTCATCTATTCATGATTCATTTTTTCGCACACTGTCCCGACATTGGTGACCAATGTAGCTGAAATGATATTTGGGCTAAAATGCAGCTTCTTCAAAAGATCACCTTTAAACTGAAATAACTTTCGATCTACTCAAAATCTTACTTGCTCCGTCCGCCTATCTTGTAGCTGACACTTTTCCCTACAATTCTCGTCTATTCATGATTCATTTTTTCGCACACTGTCCCGACATTGGTGACCAATGTAGCTGAAACGATATTTGGGCTAAAATGCAGCTTCTTCAAAAGATCACCTTTAAACTGAAATAACTTTCGATCTACTCAAAATCTCACTTGTTCCGTCCGCCTATCTTGTAGCTGACACTTTTTCCTACAATTCTCGTCTATTCATGATTGATTTTTTCGCACACTGTCCCGACATTGGTGACCAATGTAGCTGAAACAATATTTGGGCTAAAATGCAGCTTCTTCAAAAGATCACCTTTAAACTGAAATAACTTTCGATCTACTCAAAATCTCACTTGTTCCGTCCGCCTATCTTGTAGCTGACACTTTTCCCTACAATTCTCATCTATTCATGATTGATTTTTTCGCACACTGTCCCGACATTGGTGACCAATGTAGCTGAAACGATATTTGGGCTAAAATGCAGCTTCTTCAAAAGATCACCTTTAAACTGAAATAACTTTCGATCTACTCAAAATCTTACTTGCTCCGTCCGCCTATCTTGTAGCTGACACTTTTCCCTACAATTCTCGTCTATTCATGATTCATTTTTTCGCACACTGTCCCGACATTGGTGACCAATGTAGCTGAAACGATATTTGGGCTAAAATGCAGCTTCTTCAAAAGATCACCTTTAAACTGAAATAACTTTCGATCTACTCAAAATCTCACTTGTTCCGTCCGCCTATCTTGTAGCTGACACTTTTTCCTACAATTCTCGTCTATTCATGATTGATTTTTTCGCACACTGTCCCGACATTGGTGACCAATGTAGCTGAAACGATATTTGGGCTAAAATGCAGCTTCTTTAAAAGATCACCTTTAAACTGAAATAACTTTCGATCTACTCAAAATCTCACTTGTTCCGTCCGCCTATCTTGTAGCTGACACTTTTCCCTACAATCCTCGTCTATTCATGATTGATTTTTTCGCACACTGTCCCGACATTGGTGACCAATGTAGCTGAAATGATATTTGGGCTGAAATGCAGCTCCTGTAGACGATCACCTGTAAACTGGCATAACTTTCGATCTACTCAAAATCTCACTTGTTCCGTCCGCCTATCTTGTAGCTGACACTTTTTCTTACAATTTTTATTCATTTGTGATTGATTTTTCCGCACACTGTCCCGACTTTGGTGACCAATGTAGCTGAAATGATATTTGGGCTGAAATGCAGCTCCTGTAGAAGATCACCTGTAAACTGGCATAACTTTCGATCTACTCAAAATCTCACTTATTCTGTCCGCCTATCTTGTAGCTTACACTTTTCCCTACAATTCTCATCTATTCATGATTGATTTTTTCGCACACTGTCCCGACATTGGTGACCAATGTAGCTGAAACGATATTTGGGCTAAAATGCAGCTTCTTCAAAAGATCACCTTTAAACTGAAATAACTTCCGATCTACTCAAAATCTCACTTGTTCTGTCCGCCTATCTTGTAGCTAACACTTTTCCCTACAATTTTCATTCATGTATGATTGATTTTTCCGCACACTGTCCCGACATTGGTGACCAATGTAGCTGAAACGATATTTGGGCTAAAATGCAGCTTCTTCAAAAGATCACCTTTAAACTGAAATAACTTTCGATCTACTCAAAATCTCACTTGTTCCGTCCGCCTATCTTGTAGCTGACACTTTTCCCTACAATTCTCGTCTATTCATGATTGAATTTTTCGCACACTGTCCCGACATTGGTGACCAATGTAGCTGAAACGATATTTGGGCTAAAATGCAGCTTTTTCAAAAGATCACCTTTAAACTGAAATAGTTTAGACTTTATGCAGTAGTTTAGACTTCCCGTTTTATGGTTAACGGGCACTTGGATAGTCCTATTAATAATTATATGGCAATGTGCTACTAGGCTAGGCCATTATTATATATATTTGGACTATTTCCCATCATGTTTCTCTGAAAAATAGACACATAATTTTCCACTATTTATTGCTGCAGTTTAGACTACCTGTTTAAGAGTAAACCGGCACTCAGATAGTGCAATTACTGATTATATGACAACATACTCGAAGGCCATGCTTTTTTTCAACATATATAGGCTTGGTATAGAAATGCATCTCTAAGTTATAGTTACAGAATTATGTAATATTCACCACAGCAGTTCAGGCTTCCCGTTTTATAGCAAACGGACACTTGGATAGTGCTATTAATAATCATATGGCAATTGCGAAAAACGCGTTTGAAGTTTGAGAAACAATTTCAGTAAAATAACTCAGATAATATTTAATACCCTCTTAGAAAATCTCATAGAATCCAATAAATTGTCATCCGTTCCTATAGAGATTTTATCAGAATTAATGAGTTATATGAGAAATGCTATAGTTAAGTATAGGGTCTTATACATACAGCTATAAGAATCTATCGGATTTTTTAAGCAGCGTACTCACTTGGGATCAATTGGCGATCCCAAGTCCATATATTGGGCCTTTTTCTTGAAAAGAACGAGTCTCCAAGTCGTTCGGCAACAGCTACCGATCAATGTGCGATTTACTGCACTTGGCCGGCTTAGATGCCGCGTCACAAAATCCTATGTATCTCCGAAAATAATTCGAATTTTTAAAAATCCGTTCAAGGGCATATTTTTGAGAATCTAAACTTAAAAAATATACAAATAAAAGTTAATCGATTTTTTCAAATTTTTAAACCAGAATACTCTCTTAACAAATTTTATGGGCCATAGGAGCCTTATTCCTGGTCTTATTTTTCATCGGCGTTCTGAAAAAAAATCAACTAGACTACAATTTATTCATATATTACTTTTAAATTGCTATCGAGATTTTAAATTATGACCGGTATCTCTCCACTTCAGTCTGTCAAGGTTATACTACATCATACTCATAGCTGTTCTTGATATGAACGCTTATTCCAATAAATTTCCACAATGTTCATTTATTGCATCCAAACTGCCATCTTTCTGTCGATATTGAAACTTTATTAATATTCTTCTATGTCGATAATAATTTCATTCGTGATTTTATAATCCCTGATAACACGAGTTGATCGTGAAAAAGTTGGTCATTCATTAGTTTCCGACCAACTTGACGACAAGTTATCTACAACTTCAGCTTTTGCAACTTTTGGCTACAAGTTACCGCCAACTTTCTCAGAAAGTGATCGTCAACTTATTGAATTTTCAACTTTTGCCACCAACTTTCTTAGAAAATGTCTATCAACTATTGGAGGTACCAATTGTTGGCGGTCAACTTAGTGTCCAGTTGCGGCTGCAAGTTTCTCGTCAGTTTCTCGCCAACTTGGCTATCAGGGTATAGTCTTCCGGGAAATAAACCTTACCCTTAGAGTTACCATTCAAGATCTAGTTTATCTTCAGAGATATAAAAATTATAAAAGTTGGTACCACTATATACTCTAGTATACAGTTTATTTGGTATTATATACTGCTACCACAGAATCGCACGAGAATAAACTTCTACTTGCTACAACTTTCGATGCTGCCAAGTTTGTTGGCAACATACAATCGCTGACTCGAAATTATTGTTAACTTAAATAAGGCTAGACAAAAATTCAACTGGCATTATAAGTAAATTGCTTTCAATCAATTTGACTCATTTTAAAAAGAGTATAAAATACTAACGCATCAAATTATCGTTGTTTTAATTGATTAAAGACGTCTGTTCATGATAGCAACAAATACGAATGTAACATTTTATATCCGACTTAATCACTGTATGCAAATACATGACATCAGTTCGATGTTCAACTGTTCATAATTGGAAATCTTTTTACATTACTATGTCACCTTATCGTACTGCTATTATCAGCCATCTGTATTTAAAGGAAACAACATTAAATACAACTGACTGATTACAAATCTGTCTCAAACATCTACTAGAAATAAATACAGTCGTTATTAACATCATTTGACTCTTAACTATACCGGGAATAATATTTAATCGAAATATTTTTCGACTCGAAAGAACTTGTTGTTAGGACAAAAAGATGGCACCCCGTCAAATTTATATTATGTAAAATTTTACGTCAGAGAGCTCAAAAGTTGACATTTAAATTTTTTATGTACACCGTACGTTACTGAGACAACAAAAGTTTCAACTCAAAAATTGCGCTTATCTGGGTTCTCGTCGGATTATTTGAAATTTACTTTACCGGCATCTATAATCTGTCTTACCTATGAATGATATACGTATATTATAAATATGTATATATATATATGTATATATATATATATATATAGGTATTTAAAAAAAAACATGGTGGATTACACTTGAGCGACTAAATTATAAAAAAAAAGTAAATAAATGACTAAATAAAAACTTATAAAATAAATTAATTAATAATGATTAAAAATGAAGTTTTGTTAAAGAAAAATTTTTTGCAAGTATGAGTGAATTGTATAAATATAAGAAGACAATTATTTGATTGGTGTTAACCTCAAAAATAAAAAAAAACAAAGAAAATTAAAGTTAGGTGAATATAATAGTTAAAAATTTTTAATTAAGTTATTTATTATCAATAAAAGATGACGAAAACGGAGGAAGATGATAAACAAGTGGAGAAAGACTCTCAAGATACTCCAGAGGCTGCTGAGGATCCGGGTATGGCTGGAGATTCGAGTACGGATGAAGATCGACAATTGGTACTGGACTATGTGAGAGATGCTGAGCAACGACTGGCTGCTAAAGATGAGATCAGAAAGTCAAATTTAAATATTACAAGACCACCGGACTCTTATTTCAGTAAATTGGATTCAAATTTGAAGAAAAATACAACTTTGGTTAAAAAATTGAAGAGTTTTAATGCGGCTCAGGTTGATCAGTTTTTGAAGGACATGGCCAACTTGAATTTAACAAAATACGTCAGTGAAATAGCGACAGCTTTGGTCGATGCTAAATTAAAAATGACTGATGTCCAGGCAGCTATCAAAATTTGTACGTTTTTACATCAAACTTATGGTGAATTTTCTACTCATTTTTTTGAAAACTGGCAGCGTGTGTTGAGTTTCAAAGTCGGTGAGAAAATAAATAATCCATCGAAGCTACGTGTGGATTTGCGTTTTTATGCAGAGCTTGTCAATGCTGGTATTTTTACTCACAAACAAGGACTATCATTGCTGGGTTCTGTTCTAACAGTCTTGATAAATATGGACAAAGAGGAGCACAATAACGCTAATATTATTCTGAGTTTTTGTAGGCATTGTGGTGAAGACTATGCTGGTCTGGTGCCGAAGAAAATACGAGAGTTGTCTGATAAGTTGGACATCCAGATACCAAAGAGTAAAGTATTGACCCAGGATAAAAAGCACAATGTACGTACACTGTTGAGAGATTATTATAATTCGCTATGTAAACATTTGCTCAAAGAACACAAAGAGCTTCAGGCTTTTGAGAAACAGAACCGTAAGATTCTTCAGACCAGAGGTGAACTTAGTTCTGAGCGTAAGGAAAAAATGGAAGCGCTTCAGGTGTCTTATGACCGTTTGATCGCAAGTGTTCAGAATTTTTCCGAGACCTTGGACGAGCCGATGCCCCAGCTGCCGGTGGACAGCGAAGTAAAAGCTGAGTCTGATGATACTTTGAAAATGATAAGCGAGAGTGAAGAGAACAGTTTGATGGAAGACATGTGGGGTGATGATGAGACAAGACGATTTTATCAAGTTCTTCCGGATTTGACAGTTTTTTTGCCGGGTTCGTATATGAAAGAGCTACCGAAAACTGAAGTTCCAATTACTGAGGAAGCTTTGGACGAGGAAATAACCCTTGAAGAATTGGAAGACATTGAAAAAGTTGAAGAACCTGAGCCGGAGATTGAGGAGCCTCAGGTAGCGAATATCAGTAACAAAATTTTACTTGACGCGTTCTTGACTCACTTACCTAATTGTGTTAATCGTGAGATGATTGACAATGCGGCTGTTGATTTTTTGATGAATCTCAACACAAAACACAACAAAAAAAAATTAATAAAAGCATTATTCGGAGTTTCGAGAATCCGTTTAGATTTGCTGCCTTTCTACTCTCGTCTGGCCGCGATCCTGCATCCCGTGATGCCGGATGTTGGAAATGAATTGTGTACTATGCTCAAGCACGACTTCAAGTACCACGTGCGTAAGAAGGACCAGATAAATATCGAGTCGAAGGTTAAAGTTGTAAGATACATCGGTGAGCTGGTTAAATTTAAATTATACTCTAAAATCGAAGCTCTCTATTGCCTCAAGGTTTTACTCCACGACTTTACTCACCACCATATCGAAATGGCGTGCAACCTTCTCGAGACCTGTGGAAGATTTCTCTTCTGCTCCGTGGACTCACATCAGCGGACCAAAGTGTACTTGGAGCAGATGATGAGAAAAAAAGCAGTGACTGCTTTGGACTCGCGGTACGTTACCATAATAGAGAACGCTTACTACTTCGTGAATCCACCAGAGTCATCCGGAGGAGTATCGAAAAAAGATCGTCCTCCTATGCACGAATTCATCCGCAAGCTTCTATACCAAGATCTCTCAAAGACAAACACAGACAAAGTGTTGAAGTTGATGAGAAAGCTAGACTGGGAAGATGAAAACACAGCTTCGTATGCTATCAAGTGTCTTACTGCTGCTTACAACGTTAAATATTTAAATATCCGATGTGTCGGAAGTCTATTAGCTGGTCTGGTAGCTCATTATGAAGCAGTTGGACCCCACGTGGTTGATGGCGTACTAGAAGACATTCGTATTTGTATGGAAATAAATTTGCCCAAGTACAATCAACGAAGAATAGCGATGGTTAAATATCTCGGGGAGCTCTACAACTACCGTATGGTAGAGAGTGGTGATATATTTCGTACTCTTTATCTTCTGATTACCTTTGGTGTCAGTATGGATCACGCTGTTCCTAGTCCACTTGATCCACCAGATCATCTCTTTCGTATCAGACTAGTCTGCACACTTTTAGAAACATGCGGTCAATATTTCAGCGGTGGTTCTAGTAAAAAAAAACTTGATTACTTTATTATATTTTTTCAAAATTATTACTGGTTCAAATACACGGATCCAATTTGGACAGCGGATAATGTTTTTCCAATAGGAATTGATTATATGTATCGCGATACTCTGGCAATGTTGAGGCCAAAGATGCAACTGTTTGCCAGCTACAAAGAATCACAGTGTGCTATTGAAGAACTGAGAAA
The DNA here is from genome assembly GCA_030273425.1 of Microplitis manilae. Lineage (NCBI taxonomy): Eukaryota > Metazoa > Arthropoda > Insecta > Hymenoptera > Braconidae > Microplitis > Microplitis manilae. Next base: position 4,784,067 of record CP092726.1, read on the forward strand.
TACTTTCTATCCGTCGTTGAAAATTATTAAGGATGACGAGCGTACGGAAATAACCGATATGGAGATGGGAGTGATTCCAGAAGCTGATGAAGAAAATGTCAGTGGTGGTAATGGTAGTGGAGATGCCAAAGGAATGGCTGAGCTGCATTTCGAAGAAGCTGAAGACTGTTCAGAAGCACAGTCAGAGGAAGATTGGGTCATGGGAGGTGACCGAGATGACAACGCGGGTACGGCAGAAAACACTCAAGAGCAGAGTTTATCTCAGGGAATCAACGAAGGAGTTATTTTAGACTCTGCAGAGCTTGATGCTGCATTGCCAGCCGGTCCCAAGCGCGTTAGTTGTCCAGAAGATGATGATTTTTTGTCAGCACTTGATAAAATTGTGTCGGACAATATCCAAGACCGTATGCGAGACAATGTCAAGCCTCCTCAAGTTGATATTTCTGTTCCGATTCATGTAAAAAATTCTAAAAAAACTTACGAACAGTTGCAAGAAGGTCCTTCGGATAATTCAACGGTTGATTTTATTTTGATGCTGAGGAAAGGAAATAAACAACAGTACAAAAATCTCGCGGTTCCCGTGTCCTCGGAGCTCGCGATGAACTTGAGAAACCGAGAGCAAGAACAAAAAGAAGAGAAAGAACGTGTCAAGAGACTGACATTGAATATCACTGAGAGACAGGAGGAAGAAGATTATCAAGAGACAATAAATCAAGGCGCAAGACCTGTTACTGTTAATTTAAATAGAGAAAGAAGACAAAAATATAATCATCCAAAAGGCGCGCCGGACGCTGATCTTATTTTCGGGCCAAAAAAAATTAGGTAGACTTTGAAAGGTAAATAGTTTTAATTATTCTGACGAATAATCCATTTTTTTTTTAATCATCCGTAAAAATATTTATATAAATAAATAAATAAATTATATATATTTTCATATTCGGTCGTTGAGCACAAAGAAATTTATTTTTTAAAAAATATTTTTCTTTTTTGATTACGAATATATTTCATATAAAAAAAATTAATTTAAATAAATGTTAATTTGATTAATTAATAAAATATTTAGTTGTATAATTTTTTTTTTTATTTTTTACGAATAGTACCCAAAGATGTACTTATTTTTTATCATCAATAACTTAAATGTAATTAAGTATTAGAGTAAAAAAATTAAAGTAGACTAAAGAAAAAATAAAATATTACTCTGTGATTACTAATTGCTAATGAATGGTAATTGTTGATAAAACATAAGTTTAATTAATAATAAAATAAAAAACGAATTTATGCCATGCCATTTAATAACTGTCAGTGTTATCATGTTAATGATTTTATTGTTCTCATATCATGAGACACTATTGCCATGTACAAAATGAATATAAATAAAGTTTAGTGCTTGAAAAAGAAAAAAAAATGCATTGTACGTTTTAATTGTACAGTAACTAATGTAATTAATGTTTTAAGTGATATTCTAGGGTGGAATACTTTTTCTTTGTATCATGTTGTTATTATAATTTTTTTGATATATTAATTACTGCTGTGAGTAGCATTGATCTAAACTATCAAAGTGCAGTATTGATTATAGCCAGTTCGATTTGAAGTTTAGTCATTAATATTTTACGAGTCGTCGGCGTCTTCAGCGTCTTCATACCTAGCAGCGTCGACGTCCATGTCCTCGACATCATTACCATTTTCGTTTCCATTTCCGTTTCCGTTTTGATTATTTCCTATTTGCTCTATTGGATAAATTGCCACAATATAATTATTATTAAATTGTTAACTGATAAAATAGATGATAAAATTTATTACCGGGAGGTAAAATGTAAGGAGCGTCGACATGTCCAACTTCATATGCGTCTCCGTACTTTTCATCTTCTTCAGCATCTTGATAAATGTCTTCTTCAGCTAAATAAAAATAATAGTATTAGTAGATTTCATATCATAGAAATCTATATTGCATTTGTCTTTATGATAGAATTTTCAAAAAATTTCGTCATAGTCTATTATCTACACAAGACCGTCCTAAAACCAATTTGGACCTTTGGTATCCAACTTTGGGGCACCGCAAGCACTAATAACGTCGAAATCCTTCAGTGATTTCAATCTAAGACTCAGAGCCATCATCAACGCACCGTGGTTCGTATTCAAGTCTCGCGTTACAGCATAAAATACCAAGCCAGACTCCACAAACACCCGAATCCCCTAATGAAAGACTTCCTAGAGCCCAGAAGCGAACCCACGCCTTGAACGTATCAAAACCCTGGACCTACCACAGCGCTTTTAATATTTCATCCAGACTAGAGTATTTTGCCAATGAGTAAAGCTCTAATCTACACTTCGTACTTTACCATCGCAATTATTTATTGTCGTTAGACAGATTGTAGTTTTGAATTTAATAAATAAAAAAAAAAGGTTTTTAAATAATTAGTAATAAATAAATTACCATCAGAAAAACTTTCATTAGGATCAGGATGTAGTGCCTGGCATACATTCATCGCTTGGAACATGGCGTCCAAGTTGTGAACGTTGTCGGGTGCGAACCTCATTTCAGTCATCACGGTCTCTGAGTTATCGTCGTCATCTCCAGAATTGTCTTCATTCTGTTGCACGACTTCAACATCTAGACAATTATTAATTCAGAAAAAGTTAGTAATCATTCAATTAACTAAATAAATGGAATTGATTGATGAGTTTTATTACCAGGAAGGTCAACTTTAGCATCAACCATCACGTAGAGACACTGTCTAGGGTGAACTTGTTGATCTCGTGAGATTGCGTGGAGAGAAATGTGAGGATACTCTAGAGAAAACCCCTGCTGTGTCGTGTTGTTTACCCATGACAGTAAACTGAAAAAAACATAAATTAATTATTCAAAAAATTATTAAATAAAATTGATAATTCTATAGCCCTTACCTCTCTGTTATGTAAAGTGTACCTTTCCCCACCTCCCTGTCGTTGATATAAACTGTCGTGTTTTGTTCTTCATGTCGAACACCTTCTTGAGGTGCCAAAAAATTGCTCAGAACAACCATAATTTAATCTGTCAACAAAAAAAATTAATTGACTGAATTTTAAAAAAATTTAAAACATAAATTCCGATGTTTACTTACACTTTTATTAATTATAATTTAATTAGTAGAGTTATCAGTCTTGATAATTATTATAATGCTGACAAAAGTTTATCACAACTTGACAAATGACAAATTATCCTTCACTTAAAAACTGGAGTCTTTACTGTTCTTGAATTACAGTTACATTGAGTTAAACTTTAGGTTATTTAAAACTTTACATAAAAATAAAATAAAAAGATAACATCGTGTGAGTAAAAATAAAATTTAAATACGATTTTTAGTTATTTTTAAATGAAATTAAAAATGTTTAATTACCTTGTGTACACTAGTGCAATTTATTACTTTTTGTTTACCGAAAATTCCGAAAAATTATTTTTCAATGTGATCTCTATATTTAGATATATAGTGATATAGTTAGTAAGTATGTAAATTTATTGAACTCTATTTATTTAGCGACTGCAGTAAGCGACAAGTTCAACCGGTTAGTCAGTCATCTGAATAAACAAAGATAATTATTTAAATAAATAATGATTATAATTAAAATAAATATTTCAAGTTTTTTTGGTTATATTTAGTTTATTTATTATTGATAAATGTTTTCCTATGAGAGGATAACTCCAGTTACTACTGGTTCTATTATGACTCTTATGGAAAACGTGCTAAGTTGGTCGAACTTGCGGATTTATCAGATGTCAATTCATTCCTCGCGGGAGTGTTTGAATTATTTATGAAACTGAAAGAAGAAGACGTGCGTGACTTTTGTGTTTTCTTAAACAAATTACATATTAATAAAAAAAATAACTTTAAAATATGCAGATTTATGAATGTAAATGCAGCAGACAATTGTCAATTTTTTAAATTTTAGAATAAATTAATAAAATGTAAGTAGAGTAAAAATTTTAAAAATACAAAATCCGTACGCGCGTTTTTTTCAATTTCATTATTTTAATTTTTCAAATTTATAAATTGTCTGATGTCTGCTACATTCACACTCATGCAGATTTTTAAAAAACCTGAGCGTGAGTTTAAAAAATTTTTTTTGAATCAATATTGAATTTGTTTGTTTAAAAAATTAAAAATTATCAGTTCGTTGATTTTGCTGTCGTAAATTTTTAAGTTGAATGACTTTGATATTCAAATAAAAAATTAACATAATTTTAAAATTCAAATTAAATAATATTATGATACTGAAAGTGACAGGCATTAAAAAAATTTATTTACTTCTAATAGATAAAATAAATATTGATAGAAAAATTTTTAAAAAATCCATGTGTTGATGTATATATATATTTTTTTTATGATGACAATTTACTTGGTAATTAAAAACAATAAAATTTTTAATTATCGGGTACTTTTAGTATCGTAATATTTTATCTGTCATCAGTTTTTAGTATTTATTCAAAGGAACTTAGTAATTAATTTTTTTTTTAATTACAATTGATTAGTTTTAAAAATATTTAAAAATCAACAAGATGGCACAACAGTCTGTTGCTGATAAAAAAAATAAATATATTTTTTTATAAACTTTTATATTTCAGTGCAAGTGAAATAAAAAATAAAAGTATTACGCGTGCTCTCTGTGGAACTCAAATGACTTAAATATAACCTTAAAATAAATTTATAAAATTTAAAAAAAGTACAATGACATTACTGAAGACTTTTATACTTCGTTGTATTAATAGAAACGATCCTTCATTAATTAAAAATTTAATTAAATCAAGTAATCGATGTATTCAAACAACAAGTCGTAAGTATTTTTTTTTTTTAAACACACTCCTTATTTTTACGCGGGAAAAATGTTTTTTTAAATTTTTTATTTGTAATTATTGTAAATAATTAATAATAATTTATATATTTAAGGTTTAAGTAACGGAGAATATGAATGGCAAGATCCTAAATCACCAGATGAAATGTGAGTAATAAAAAAATGTATTTAGAATTTTATCATTTACTTTAACAATCAACTTTATTTGTTTTAGAGTAAATGTTGTTTTTGTAGATAAAGATGAAAAAGAAATAAAAATTAAAGGAAAAGTTGGTGATAATGTGTTATATTTAGCACACCGATATAATATCGAGATTGAAGGAGCTTGTGAAGCTTCTCTAGCATGTTCAACATGTCATATTTACGTTGATCATAATTACTTAGATAAAATTCCAGAGGCGACTGAAAAGGAAGAAGATTTACTGGACCTTGCTCCTTTTTTAAAAGAAAATTCACGACTAGGTAAAAAGAAACACTCAACTCTTAATAATTTGAAATTTTAAATCTTATAAAAATATTGATCACGTCTAGAATATGTAAATATCTAAGTTTATCATGGGTATTATGCATAATTAGTTTAGTAATTAATCAAAACATTTATTTTTTCAAACGACGTTTCGCCATTTCATTATTGTAACTTTCAAGTTCTCAAATTTTCTTGATTATCAGTCAAGTTAAAATTTAAATAAACGGTCATCAACCAAAAACTTCAGCTCTTTACAATCCAATTGATGACCATACATTTAAATTTAAACTTCAAGAACTTTAAAGTCACAATAATCAATTAATTGTCCCCAATACCCGTAATAAATTTGAATATTAATTAATATATTTATCTTCCCATGATCTAAAACAAATTACAAATCATATAAATATTTTAACAGGTTGTCAAATAATTTTAACAAAAGAACTCGAGGGAATTAGACTAGAATTACCAAAAGCTACGAGGAATTTTTACGTCGATGGTCACACACCAGCTCCCCATTAAATTATATAGTATTACTGGTTTATATATTTGAAATAATGTAAATACGACACTTTAATATTGCAAAAAATGTAATGCAATTACTGTTTATAATCAAATGTAGTTAATAATAGTCTAAGTATTAATTTAACTATTTAACATTTAAAATTAATAACGACATATTTAAAAACAAAGGATATTTTAATAAAAATATTTGATAAATATTTCATAATGATACAATATATTTATTTATCCGTACATGGGAGATTATGTTACATAATTATATTTATTATCTGTTTAATTACAATGATACAATATTTAAACATTTATGATATAATGAATTTATTTATTTATCAATTTTAAATCTTATTCGATGGGTTTTGCAGTAACATTAACATTAATATTATATATATATATATATTTATTTATTAATATTATTTTGGAAGAAGCCCAAATAAATATTGGGATTCATCAAGAGAGAAAAAAGGTCATGACACATTTCGCTACCACATTTTTAAATTACATTAATATTATTTTATTTTAAATGTTTTATAATTTATTATTATTTTTTAAATTTTATTTTACTTGCGGTAGACATCAAGTCCGATAATTCCGATAGTCTCCGATTAAATTTATACCCACTAATTATAAATTTATTAAATACATTTATGTCGCTTTCTCATTTACTTTTTCATAAAATAATTATTTTATTTAATATATAGTAAATATGCGTTATATAAGTTCGATATATAATTTATAGACACGTTTATCATTATTATTATTATTTTTTTTTGTATTTGTTCATCGATTTATAATTTAATTTTTTTTCTTTCATAAAATATTTAAACACTTTTTCGTTTTATTAACAGACATACATTTTTACAAGAAGCATTTTTTAAAATAAACAAAAGTTAAACAATCATTCGCAAATACATTTATACATTTTTACCCAGTACTTCCATTAAATAATCGCGTGTTATCGTCTTTTAAATAATTTTATCAATAATTCATTTTATTTAATTAATTAATAACCTGGAGAAATAAAAATGAAAAAGACGATTACACTCGTATCATTTGGTAGTCATCACAACGGACTTATTGAGAAAATAGTTTTTTTGTACTTATTCATAAATTAAAAGGATTAGATATTTTTATTTTTATTTTTATTTTAAATATTCATTATATCATTATTAATTAATATATATATATTTTTTAATTATAACGTTATCGTATTTCTTATTAATTCATTTGACAAAAATTATATACTCGTTTACGTGTACAAGTAACGTTACATTAACAATTAAATTCACTTTATTTAAATCGATTTAAAATATTATTTATAAATTTTTTTTAACAAATTTGAAAATTCAAAAATTTAAATTACTATATTTTATTTAAAACAATTTTTTAATTATGGCAGTAAACAATACATTATATATTTACATGATCGACAAAAATGTATAATGTTTTCATTTAATTTTTTTTTTAAATATTCAAATTTATGTTAAGAAAAAAATTATTTAAATAAATAAATTATTTAATTATCGCGATATTTTAATTTTAATTAAAAATATTAATTATTAAATGGAAATTATCTAAAAGTATTACAATTTATGAAAAAAAAAAATATATATATATATATATATATATATATATATAATCATAATAATAGAAAGCAAATATTTTAATAGGAAGTCCAATGATTGAATAATTTATAATATAATGAATTTAAAAATTAATTTATATAAATTGTAATTTAAATTTTTATGACACAAAACGACAAGCGTATTTTAATTTTAATTAAATATTATCACCACTTAATCTCAAAAGTGCACCGAATTACCTCGGTACGTACAATAATTACACGGAAAAATAAAAATATTTATTTCAAATAATTATTATTACTATTTTTTTTTTTTTTAATAATTTTTTTCTTTTTTTATATCAAATATAATTCCAACAGATCCTTTAAGTGTTAAATATTTTTTTTCCTCAGCTTGTCATTTAAATATTTATACATTCAGTACAATAATTTAATAATATGATTATTTATTTATTACTTTTTAAATAATTATTTATATTTAAACATTAATAATTTATTTTAAAAATTTGTCGTCTAGTAAACTAATAAAATTTAAAAATGGATGTGCATAGGAGTGTAAAAAATAACATTTTTAACTCTAAAACGTGATATCCTAAAGCAAAAAATGATAATAGTGTACTCTTGTGAGCCTTCAAGAGTACATATTTAACATTTTCAACATACAAAACTGTAAAAAAGTCAATATAAAATCGAATACACTAATGTTTGTTCTCCTTTTTATTTATTTTATTTTATTTTTTAATATTCATTCTTATTATTCTTTTTTTTAATCTAAAGAAGCATTCGTACTTACATTTTTTTACATCATTTCCGTTCAATTTTAAATAAATGTAAGTATTTTGCTCCATGGTACAACCAATAAAAAAAAGTATACAATTAAAATAAATCTTCATTACCTAAATAAAAAAAATAATTATTAATTTTATTTAATTGGCTGTACTTATTTTTGTTTACATATTAATTATTAATTTTTTTTAATCGCAAATTACAATTTATTTTTTATGTGTGATTGCAATTGAGTTTCAACGCAATTAATTTTTAAATGACAAGTTAATTAAAAATAACAAATGACAAAATTATGATGAATTAATAAGTAAATTAATAAAATTATAAATTAATTAATGACAGACGTGTGTTAATTGTAATTAAAATTCGAAGTTAAGCGACATTAAAGCTTCATTGTGTTTCCGGTTGCGTTCTTTAAGGGAAACAAATCGATATTATAAGAAATACTCAATGGTTCTTAGCAATACTACTTAATTTAATCACTTACACACTACCTCAATTTTTACATAAAACATTATCTTATTTATTGATTTAATTTTTTTTTCTATCATTATATACCACGCATACATAATCATTCGCATACATTATTATATAATAAATTACGCGTATGTTAAATTCAGGGAGAAAAATTTTCTTCACTTTTTTTAATTTTAATTTATATTTCTTAAATTAATATTATTATTATTAATTAGTTATTAACTACGTACGTTTTTCTAAAGTTTTTTTTCCGTACCCAGTAAATTGTACACTGAAAGCTCGGGGGTTCACTAGAATACTAGAGACATAGAGCAGGGAACCGTTTTATTTATTTTTATATCTGGAGATTCATTTACTTTTAAACCTGGGCAGTACACGACAAATTCCTCGAATTTTATATTTCTATTAATTTATTAATTGATTATCATTACATCGATTCTTCCAGCTTTGGAGAAAACGCAGGAAACGAACTTCCTTGGAAGATTTTCATCATTCGAGTCTCATAAATATTTAAAACGTAATCAGGAATCTAAAATCCGGAAATTCAGTTTGACTGCCGGTCCGTGATTGCAATTTAAAATTATGTCCATGACATTTATGGTATTACACAGCTAGGGAGGATAGTAGAACATTCCAAACACGCGTATTAGGACGTCCTACCTGCCTCCGTGGTGTACGTATAATTTTTCACCAGATCTGCACCTGAAAGTTTACACTTTTGTCGTCATTTTCCTCATAAAAGAACGATTTTCTTCTCTATAAGCAGGGCAGGAGTATAAACTTTCAGTTAGGGTATGGTGAAAATAATTAATACACACGAGTAGAATGTTCTACTTTCCTCTCTAGGTATGTAATAAACTATTATTAACTTTGTGCAAAATAAAATTGAGCTTTGCGACTTTTTTAATGTTAGTTAAAATATATAATGTTAATGAAAAAAAAACTATAAATATATAAATAAATAAATAAGTAATAACAAATAAAGTTATTATTATTTATTATAATTTTTGTGATAAATAAAAAGATGTTTTTCCTTGTCATAAATAAAACAGTTGTACCATAAAATTCACTAGATCAAGATTGAGTGTTTCTCAGTGTCTGGTAAATTATATTACACCCACGCACCGTTCAATTACATTCATGAATGTATCTAGCTTTCCATTAATTCTCTTTGGAGTTTCTTAACATTGTTAAAACACACGAAGAAATTAATCACAAGCAAATTTATATAGTTTTATAAATTAATCATGACACATATGTAAATTAATATAAATATTAATAATAATTATTATTATCATTATTATAATAGTAATAGACAAAATATTAAATATCTGAAAAAACGTTTTTTATAAAAAAAAGTCTTCAATAAAATTATTAAATAGAATAGAAAAATTATAAAAAAAAAAAAAAAACGAAGAAAGTATACAATAGGAAGCAGTTTTAAATAAAAATTGCAACGTAAAGCATAAATTATTTTTTTTTAAAAACTTTCTTAAAAAATTAATAAAAGTCATGGCCAATATTTTAAAATCGTCAACGATCAGGATGTCGATTTGCTGTAATTATTACCGGCATGAGATAATTTGCCCAATAAATTATACAACAAACTAAGAGAGCAAATCGTTGTCATAGTCAGTTAAAACTCATATGTAATTGTAATTACTTGAACATTATCCACCTCCGCATTACTTGATTTTTACCCTTAGCTTAAACTTAAACTTCATCTTCAACTAGTACTCATAAATCTTTTTCTTCCTGTTTCATAACCAGCTTCTTTACCTTCTCCCGCTAGTACATCAGCACTAAATGTGTATATATATATATATATATACATATAAATATATATAAACTCTGCTGTAATGTTAAAGGTCACATAATCTAAAGACAACGGTGTCGACGAAGACGTAGAGAAGGACATTGACGAGGACATTGAAGAATTCATTTGAAAGTACTCACAAATGACGCTGATGTATGAGCGCGTGAACTGGAAGCTGTCTGCCCCTTTGGTATCTCTGGCACCGTCCCATACTTAAATCATGGCATTCATATACATTTGCCACGGCACCGCGTGTCGATTGATACTGCGGCTCTGTTATCGTAAACGGTCCAGAGATATCAAAGGGTCCCTCACGTTATTCTGATGGATGATGACGGCCTCCGCAAATGCCGCAGCTCATCCCACACCAGTGGATAGCACGCAGTGGTGGATACATCCATAGACATGGAACTATTAGTGAGAGTAAAGCCAGGCCGAACCATCGCCGGCAGCATCCTTCGTCTGTACTACAACTGAAATTAATCGATTTAATAATTAAATAATTACATTTAATAATAAATACGTCAATAAAACCAATACAGTAACGGATTATAATAATAATATGAAGCGTGATATATAAAACAGAGAATAAAGTGTTAATAGATGATGTTGTGTTAATAAATTACTGATGTCAGGTGGAGAAAGAATTGAAATAAAAATTACCTGCAAGGATTTTGTGAAAAGTCTCCCTCGGCGTCGCTCATGCAGTGATAGAGCATACAGCGAGCACACAAGAGACAGGATACTGTGGCAATACCATTTTTAACGGCATCGGGCGCGTACTCACACGATCCCCGAGGGTTTTGATGCTCCATATACATTTCCTGGCAGTGCCGACACTTAAGTCTGGCACTGCCACGCTGCTGTTTGCTTGCATTCTTGGTTGGCTGCGATACAATTATGTCGGGTTTCTTGAGCGAACCGGAAGAGTGACGTCGCTCCACGGGACTTCGATCGGTCTTGTGTTCGTCGATCACGGGATAAAGATAATCATGATTGAGAGTCGTAAGCTGGACGTAGGAATAATTATCGGACACTACGTCGCCACTGGACTCGAGGGGATGATGGCTTTGTGGGACCTTGACCGATGGGCCGCCGCTTATGCAGTGAATTGAACTGGATTTATGCGGATCCGGCAACTCTGGGCATTGGGAATGATAATTTGGTACACGTACTATTCCACGAGGTGGATCTGAGGATTGTCGTGGATCCGGTGGCTCTGCTGGGAGGTTCACTGTCTAAAATACATCATCAATAAAACATTAAGAGTATTAATATTTTTGTTTGTTGATAATTCACTTTAATTAATTTTTGTGGTAATAATAATAATAGTAATAATAATAATAATAATAATAATAATATGGTGGTGATGGATCGTATTATATAATACGTACCATGAAAACACCGTCGTCACCGGCGTCTGGAGTTGCAGGTGATGATGAATCGGTGAGCCCTGTTAAATATTATTGATGTATTGAATTAGCAGATGAGGAGTAAGCGAGTTAGATTAGTGAAAAAAAAGAAAAAAAATTTTAATTTAAAAAAAAAAAAAGTAAAAAAAAAAATCAAATAAAAGCTTCTACTGTAGATCTTACCAAGTAAGTAGGTAATCCAAAGAATAGCAGATAGACAAGACAATAAAGCGTTAAATAGGTGAAAATGAAACACTCGGCGTTGAAATGTCAAGTGAGTAGTAGATGATTAATCGTAGATTATCAATCACCTTCCAACAGTTCTTCTACTGCTCGGCGAACACCTTTGTCGAAGGCACGGGCATCAGCGGCTGTCTGGAACGTCAGTCCGAACCTCTTCTCCCCCGTGCACCAGTGGTGGAACGTCGGCATCACCTTGTTGTACTGGAAGTCCTTCTTGATTGTGCAGCTCAGAACAACCTGTTGCCAGCGAGGCATAAAAAATTCAAATTCCCATCACTATCTCATTCATAAATTAGCCCACTTACTACACCAGTAATAATTATAACCAATAAAATAAAATAAATTAAAACGTACCGACTGGTCCTTGATTCTTCTGCCGTAAATAAAATACTCGTGATTTTTCTTGGCACTGGGTGGCGAAGTGCTGGATCCATGGCCAGCGGAGGAGGCAACTGTCCCAGGCGTAGAGTTTTGAGTGTTTGATGATGACGGAGAGATGACAGCAGTGGTACCAGGTACGTTGGTGCCATTGGTACTGCCAGGTGGATGTGGTATTCCACTTGTGGAGGAGGTTACTCGCCGTCTTACCGAGACGTTGGCTAAGCCTCCACCACTCAATATCACCCATCCCCCAGAGCTGTCATCCCTCGTCATCACCTGGGCTTGAACTCTCACCAGATAGTTACCACTGTAACAATAAATTTAAACACCATCGTCATTAATACGACACCATAACTAGCTCAATTAAATTCAATTAATTAACTTATAAAACTAAAAAAAAAAACGTAACGCCCTACCCCGGATCACTGTCCATAGAGTCATCTTCAGTACTCATGTCACTTCAAAGCTCACTAAAACTCTCAATAATAAAAATCGACGTCGATGCATACTCAATTAATAATTAATAACCCAGCATTTAAAACTGACATGATTATTATTATAATAATAATAATAAATAATAAAATAAAATATGAAATTAAAATATAGGAAATATGTGGAAAATAGGCGTACGCATTGACATCGATTCGATGAATGAACGAGCAAGCAACGTGCACACACGCACTCACACCCGCGCATGACTTGTCTTCATGAATGCTCCAAGAGCGTGTGCTCAGTCCTACATATACATACATATATATTTATATATATACATGTATATAGATATTATGTGCTCTCTGTGTTACAGTTGATCAAGTAGAGGGTGTGTGTGGGTGTTTTGTCGGTGGTGGCGAACGATCGGTATTTCCCTCGACGACGACGTCGCCGTCAAGGTTAGGCCGATGAACCAATTTAAATTACACCAAGTTTATAAACTAAAACCACTTGCAATAAAAGTTATCCTCCATAAATTAACGAAAACAAACAGCATTTAAATATTAGTACTGATCGGCCGGACCGCGTCGAGCTCTACCACGAGCCAGTACAGATCTAAAGTTAAATAAATAAATAATAAACATAAATATTTATTAAAAGTGATATACACATCAGTAAGTATTTAAAGTAAAAATAAAAATAAAAATGCGGCATAGCCCAAAAGAAAAACAAACACGTTCTCAATAAGTACCAAGTACAGAGATATGGGTACAACACCCTTGAAAGTAGAATGTCGTCGTCGATTGTGAAGACGATTAATATATAAATATATGGTATTATACATTATAAAAGTAAAACTTACTCGTCCGAGGCTTCTGTCATGGTTTGAAATGTCCAAGGCCTTACTCAATGCCCACTTCTCGCCACACTTCACCATTTTCGTCGCATTGAGAATACATTCGGTCTTCAGATTCAACTATTACATTAGTAGAACCTTTTTTTAGGCTAACGCCAACAACAGGAAGCAGCGCTACTCCTCCCTCTCGTCGTGCTCTCGCTACTCGGTTCGCGTTCACGCTTTTCTCCCTACCCTACCACCACAACAACTGCTGACTGCTGGTGCTGGTGCTGGTCTTCTGTACCTTATACACCTATACCAGCACACCACTACCATCACCACTGTCCATTGGCACGCTGAAACTCTTCTGACATGAGCATCAACACACTCGCTACAGGCAACACAAACTCACCACGTCCACCACCATCACCAATATCATCATATCAACCATCACCGCTACCGCTACAGTTTCATTTGCTCTTTCTCTTTATGCCTTTACTTCACTTATATTCAACTCGTTCTCGTTAAAACCCAGTACGCCTGCTCTGCTCCTTATCCTATCCCTGTACTGCTTCAACTAAAACAAACTCAAACTTGTGTATATCCTGCCTCTGCCTGCTCTGTGTTATGCTCTGTACCCTCTACATACACCAGCCAACTCTTTCTCCTGCTGCTGCTCGTCTCTCCGTCACTTTCTCTCTTAAACTTACACTATTTATTATTTGTTTATTCACTTACTCATTTAGTATGTTCGTGTTACGTGATATCTATTTCTCTTTACTCCTGTACTGCTCATGTCATCTGAGATTTAAACCATAAATATATTTTTATTATTATTTATATTAAATACTTATACATTATACTATATTTATATTTTACTTTCTCTGCAGGTTAATCAGCAGCATACGAATACATGTACTTAGTATATATGTGTATATATAATTATATATATATATGGAAAATGTACTGACCACTTGGCATCAATGACTAAGAATGAGACCTGACCCGGGAATCTTGTTTGAAAGAATTTATAAAACGTTTGGTTCGATGACTCAGGAAATATCATCTGTCAGTTTTAAATTTACCTCCATTATTATTTTATTATTTATTCATTTTTACGCTTCATTATTTTATAATAAATATATATTTATAACTTTACGTAAGTATGTAAAGTTAACATATAATATAAAATATATATGTAAAAAAAAAAAAAAACGTTACATATAAAAGCTTAGATATTTTTATTATGGGTCAGGTATTTATTGATTGTTTATATTTTCTAATTATTTATTATTAGATCGTATATTTAATCTATTTATGGTATGTGTAAACTAAATAGTTAATCGAGTGAATAAATTATAAAATTCTAGGCTATTTTTTTTTTTTTTTTTTATTTTTATTTTGTTTTTTAAAATTATTATTGTTATTTATTATGACAGTGTAACAATGTCGAAATTGCCAGGAATTTGTGCAAGCCTCGAATGGATCATTTCAATTTATACTAATTAACAAAGAGGATCGTATGACCCTGGATAAAAAAAAACCTCCGGATGTTTGTCAATAAAAGATTCGTCATCATCTAAATAATTATTATTTTAATTTTGTAAATGAATTTTATTCAATAATTTTTTTTAATTTTTGTAAAAAAAATTTCTAATTTCAAAAAACAAAAAAAAACAATTAAAACTAATTACTAATTACTTATAAAAAATGTATTTATTATAAAAAGTGCTGTATTATTAAATTTGAATTTTTCCCGCTTAAAATTCAATGCGCGCGCGCGTCAACGCACGTGGTCAGTGACCTCTAGAGTTTTTGAATAAAATTAAAAATAAAAACAGCTGATTTGAGTGTAAAATAAGTGACGTTAATGTAAATTTAATATAATTTTGTTGTAAATAATAATTATAAATTATAATTTATGTATAATTAATAATTTATCATTAAAATAGATCGTGAGTTAATTGATTTAGGTGATGAAAAAAAATTTATTAAGATTTTTTACTCCAAAATATTTCAGTCGGCTGTTTTTTAAAGCTGTGATTAATAGTTAAGTTAATTAATTAATAAATGATTAATTAAATATTAATTATTTGTTACTTATTTTGTTGATGAAAAAATTTTAAATGGCTTACTGTAATTATTGTTGATAATTATAACTAGTTTGTGGCTGTGTTGATCAACAATGGCTGGAAACTTTTGGCAAAGTTCACATCAGTAAGTTTTAGCTACGTAAATTTAAATCACATTGTTATTGTAGTTGTTACTAATTATTTCGATCATTGTTATTATTGTTTCAGTCAACAATGGCTACTAGACAAACAAGATTTGATTAGAGAACGGCAATTCGATCTTACGATACTGAATGAAGAAGAGTATCAAAAATTATTTATTTTTTTTGCTAATTGTAAGACAATTAAAATTTAAATAATTTATTAGTTCAATACATATTTAATATTCTATAAAAAAATTTAATTATTATTGTGAAAAAATTTTTTTTAGTAATTCAAGTACTTGGAGAACAATTAAAATTACGTCAACAGGTGATAGCAACAGCAACAGTTTATTTTAAACGTTTTTACGCAAGAAATAGTTTAAAATGTATTGATCCTTTATTGTTGGCGCCAACTTCTGTATTTTTAGCATCCAAAGTTGAAGAGTTTGGTGTTATATCAAATACACGTTTAATAACAACATGTCAAACTGTAGGTAAGTATTCAAAAAAATGGTAACCCCTCTTGACATCTGTTAAAACATATCAGGTGAAATATCTCTATATAAAAATATTAACTTACGCCTCAATCAAATGTAAAATTGAGATATTTTACCTGATATGTTTGACTGAGATGTTTTTAACGGAGATAAAATGAGGGAGAGCCTAAAAAAATTTATTAATAAGACAATCAATATTTACTGGAGCAATTAAATTCTGCTCGATTGATGACAGTAAACTTTATAATAAATAAAATAAAATTATTACAGTAAAAAACAAATTTAATTACGCCTACACTCAAGAGTTTCCATACCGCACAAACCACATTCTGGAGTGTGAGTTTTATCTTCTAGAACATCTAGACTGTTGTTTGATAGTTTACCAGCCGTATCGACCTCTCTTGACTTTGATCCAAGACGTTGGACCCGACGATCAATTACTTACTCTGGCGTGGAGAATCATCAATGACAGTCTGAGAACTGATGTGTGTCTTCTGTACCCTCCTTATCAGATAGCTATCGGATGCTTGCAGATTGCATGCGTGATACTGCAAAAAGACTTGAAGTCCTGGTTCGCTGAACTTAATGCCGACATGGAAAAAATTCAAGAAATAGCTCGTTATATTATAAATCTCTATGAGCTGTGGAAAACATATGATGAGAAAAAAGAGATTCAGGGCTTACTTGCTAAAATGCCAAAACCTAAAGCAGCGCCGCAACGCTGACATGACGATGAATTTGGCATTTATGAATCCGCATAAATGTCCTTCTTCGATTAATATATTTATCATTATTATTTAATAAAAATTAACTAATGCATCCGTCATGTTAATCATTGTCATATAAAATAAGTTAATATGTTGATAAGTAGACGTCAATCAATTTTTTTGCTCCGCAACTATTGATCTCCGGAAAAAAAATCATACATGTGAAATATTTTTTCATGATACCAGCATGTATCATATACTACTTCTCTCTCCTAACAGGATGTTTTGTCTAAAAATCTATTTGTATTTTATCCGGAAATGAATAGTCGGTGGCCTGAGTTTCTAAGTATTGATCTTTTTATGTTCTTCCATCTAAAGTAGTTGACATAAATCAATCATATGGTTTTTCAAATTCAAAAAATTAACAGTTCGGTATTTATTGAGCTGTCATTAGATTAAAAAGAAAATACTAAATAGATGGGATGAATAATTAATTGGATACTAGACCATTAATATAAATTAAGCATGAATAATTTCTAATCAATTAAGTTAAATAATTACGCATTTACAAGTGAACTGACGAATAATTTTTTTTGAATTTGTCTTAGTGATAGATAATTTGAATTTATAATAATGAAAGATGATCGATGAGGTAATTAATGAATTTATGTATAAAAAAATGAAATTTATTGCTAGAATATATCATTACATTGTAATAATAATTTATATTTACATATAAAGAAAATTAATTTGAGCCTTTTGAATACCGCTTCCAAAATCTTTTGACATCATCATGGCCGGCTTTGGTAACTACCATTGTTCGTTTTCTGTAATTAAATTTTTTTTAAATAATTAGTAATTACACATTATGACTTGATGGATTCAATGATGATAATAAAAATGATTGTAAGCAAATAACCTGTCGCTCTGCCAAATAAGTACACCAGTTGATAAAGCGTGATCTCGTAAAGTTTCAAAATCAGTTTGTGATAAAAATTGGCTGTATAAAACGCCTTCGCTAAACGTAAACCTGTTTCTCTCGTTCTCCCACAGTTTTATTTGGTCGACAATTGTTGGTGGTAGCGTCGGTGGGCCTGCTTCAATCATTTTACCGTGGGCATGTTGACGCAAAAATCTTTTATTTAAAACAAAAACAATATATTTGTAATATTTTATTATTAGTAATAAATATTTTCTTAAATTTAACCCAACTTACCCAATTATTTGAACTGCTGTTATACCGCTTTTTAAAGCTTGACGCACTGAGTCTCGGGTTAATATCGCGACAACTAAATTTGGAAACCTAAAAAAGAAAAATTTAATGAGTATGAAATTTCAGGCCATTCTCAGGCAGTGCCACTCACTTTTTAAAAATTTTCAATGACTGTCATATGCGAATTTATTTACAAAAATTGAGTATGAAAGATGTAATTTAAATTAAAAATAATAAATAAATTACCTATATAACATTTCACAAAAAAGACCTAACAATGCAACTTGCAAACTCGAACAAGTGTAAGCATACACCCTGTAATTTGTTTCAACGACAATGTATCCTTCTTTTTCAATATCTCTAGCCAGCGGTTTACTCTGACCTGTTGCAATATTTAAAGCCAGACGTGTTGGGTAAAATCTATAATAAATTAAAATATAATTAGTCTATAATTAGACCCAGTATCCGATCAGGGAACTAGTACCCCATCACTCATGTATTTGCATATCTATATTTACTAAATTTCAGTAAATATAAAAATACAAATACATGAAATCGAGCACTAGGTCTTTCATCTTAAATGGTAATGAAATTAATTAAAAAAATACCTTCCAGCTTTTCTTTTACGCTGGTAAACGAGTCCAAACTCTCGAAGATGCTGCAAGAAAGTCAATAGTCCTTCCGACATACCCTCAGTACTGTAATCTTTACCAAGTGTAGAAAAATTCAATTGAAATAAAAATGTCAAACACTCTACAAGATCAAGGCCTCTTGCTTCGATAGTGTCCAAGTATTGGAGTATAAAATACCAGACCTAGACATTTAAAATTCAATACAATTAATTATTGATATAAGAAAATATATGACTGTCAAAACAAAAGGTTACTTGTGACGCTGTATCCAGAAGCAGGAATTGAAAACCAGCTTGAGTGATAACTGGACTACCATCCTCTTCATCTCTTTTCATGAGTCCAGCGTGAAGTAAAATTCTAACAGCATCTGCAGAAATTCCTTCCTGCTGCTGAGATCCTACCATGTAGTGCAAGACACACTCCCATCTCTCCAAAGCATACGAATCTAAAAAGGCCACATCTCTGGGCTTGTTATCAGTCTCCATTTGATTGGACATAGTCCAGGGTTTCCCGCCACCCAATAAAACAATTTTCAAATTTTTTTTAAACGTTGAATTCAACGTCCATCCTGGCAAACCACCAGGTATTGAAGCCTCTTTCCATACATTTAATTCGTTGAGCACTTGCACAACTCGCTGGTGTTCATCAAAGTGTAGTTTTGAGCACCACGATGCTATAACTGCTTGGGGTACCGGTTGCTCCACGAACAATAATCTCATGACGTAGTGCCTCGCTATTTCAGGAAGCTCTCGAAACACTGCTAGACATATTGGCGGGTTGTGATAAAGTTTATTTAATACTTCTGGAGGTCTGCTTTTTAAATATTCATGCAAATCCTTGCACTGCAAACCCGAAGGACGCAAAAGATTCTGGCCGCTTTGTGATGACATGCTGATAATTAAAATTTACTCTAATTGTTTTACTTATTATTTCAATTTCTTATACTGTTCGCGCATAATTCAACGAATTCTACTCAGCACGTGGAAACCTTTTAAATTTATCAATAATAAATAATTTTATAAATGTGTTTTTTGTTTACTTTCACAGTTTAGTGTTCAGTTGTTGACTTTCAGGTTTATCATTATCCCAAAGACCGAAATCCGCCGAGTATAATTTTTACCTTCAATCAATAATCAGTTATAAAATCATCTTGAAATTTAACAGAAGATGGCAGTGTAAGGTCTAGGCCAGACAGCTTCAATTTTTTTCCTGAAGTTAGCAGACAATTATCAATTTTTGAATTTAATTAAAAAAAAAACACAAATATGCACACGTAGGAAATTGTAAAAATAATCTGCATTTTTTTTTTCAAATTTATAGTTTTTAAAAAATTCAAAAAATTATTAAACGTCAGCTGATTTCAGTATCATAAAATTTTGAGCTAAAATAAAAATTTAAAAAATGGGTAAAGTTGTACTTTTATATTAAAAATCTGAAGTAAGAAAATCTATTTATTTATATTTTTAATTACTGCGTCATTAATTAAATATCACTTCCTTATGAGGACTAAAAATTTCGTCGTTTCATCAGTGACTGAGAAACCACTCAAACTCATGAGTGTGAATGTAGCAGCAGAAAATTTGTAAATTTTAAATAATGAAATTTAAAAAAAAGCGCGCGCTGATTTTCCATTAATTTAAATATGCATTTTTAAATTTTTACTTTACTTACATTCTATTTATTCAAAAATTTAAAAAATTTCCACTAGTCAGTTACATTACCCTCTTAAATTAACGCGCGACATTTTGAATTTAAAAAACGCCATCTCTGTAAGTTTCTTCCAGTTACGATTTGAAAAAGCATCAATTGTATAGTAATCGTAGTGAAATCATAACAACGTGTTTACTTTTATCAATATCATTAATATTAACTCAATTAAATAAATAAATAATAAGTAATTAATAGAACACCATAAAAAAGTATTTAGAAAAATTGTGTTATTAAAAATACTTAAACTTTGTTAAATTTAACAAAAACTTTTTCTAACCTCAACTCATGATTATATTAAATATTTAATTACAAATAAATATATATAAAATCATGTATTCTATTTGCAAGACCAAACACCCGGCAACTGGAGTTGAGCACTCAATTACCTGTAATTTTTTCAATCGGTCAGAAAAATGTCTGGTGGTAGCCGGTGCCAATGTCATCAGAGTATTCAAACTGATACCGGACATCGATCCTGTGAAAAAGGATAAAATATACGAAACTCGAGCACCAAAAATGAAACTGGAATGTCTGGCTCAGTATATTCTCCATGGGAATGTCATGTCTCTGCAGGCAGTAACACTGATGGGATCACAACGCGATGCTCTGCTTCTGAGTTTTCGCGACGCGAAGCTGTCAATAGTAGAATATGATCCTGAGACCCATGATCTACGTACGGTATCGCTTCACTACTTTGAAGAAGAAGAAATGAGAGACGGATGGACAAATCATCACCACATACCCATGGTCCGGGTTGATCCTGAAGGTAGATGTGCTGTCATGTTAGTCTACGGTAGAAAATTAGTCGTCTTGCCGTTCAGAAAAGACCCAACACTTGATGACGGCGATTTACTGGAGACTTCTAAAGCAAATGCCTCAAACAAAACACCCATTCTGTCATCTTACATGATCATCTTGAAGAATCTTGATGAAAAAATAGATAATATAATTGATTTGCAATTTCTTCATGGGTATTATGAACCCACGCTGCTGATGCTGTACGAGCCTGTAAGAACTTTTGCTGGAAGAATTGCAGTGCGACAAGACACGTGTGCGATGGTCGCGATTTCGCTTAACATTCAGGAAAAAGTTCATCCAGTTATTTGGTCTGTATGTAATTTACCTTTTGATTGTTGTCAGGCCGTTCCTGTGAAGAAACCTCTTGGAGGCACGCTGATAATGGCTGTCAATTCCTTGATCTATCTCAATCAGAGCATCCCACCTTACGGAGTATCGCTGAATAGTCTTGCTGAATGCAGTACTAATTTTCCATTGAAGTCGCAGGAAGGAGCCAAGATGAGTCTAGAAGGCGCGCAAGTTGCTTTTATATCAACAGACCGGCTGGTAATTTCATTGAAAAGTGGAGAATTGTATGTCTTGTCTTTGTTTGCTGATAGCATGAGATCTGTACGTGGGTTTCATTTTGACAAAGCCGCTGCTAGTGTACTGACGACGTGTGTTTGCTTATGTGAGGAAAGTTATCTGTTTCTTGGTTCACGTCTAGGTAATTCTTTGCTGCTACGTTTCACAGAAAAAGAATCAGAGAACTTGCAAAATTCAGATGACGTTACGATAGTAAATGAAAGTGAAGAAGCGCCAGCGAAAAAACAAAACTTCTTGGGCGACTGGATGGCCTCGGATGTATCGGAAATAAAAGATCCAGAAGAACTTGAAGTATATGGAAATGAAACTCAAACTTCTATGCAAATTACTTCGTATAGTTTTGAAGTATGTGATAGTTTACTCAACATTGGACCATGCGGTAATATTTCAATGGGCGAGACGGCATTTTTGTCTCCTGAATTTTCTCAAAATGTTGATATTGATGTGGAACTTGTCACTACTTCGGGATATGGAAAGAACGGAGCGCTCTGCATACTCCAACGTTCAATAAGACCCCAAGTTATCACGACATTTGAATTACCCGGTTGCCGAGACATGTGGACTGTAATTGGCCCGTCGTCTTATGACCAACAAAACCGAGAGATCGAAGCAATTCATTCGTTTCTTATTTTAAGTAACATAGACTCGACAATGATCCTGCAAACTGGACAGGAGATAAATGAAGTTGATCAAAGCGGCTTCAGTACCCAGAGTACGACAGTATTTGCTGGTAATCTTGGCAACAATCGTTACATTGTCCAGGTAAATCCAATGGGGGTTCGTTTAATGCAGGGAACAAATCAAATTCAACATATGCCGCTTGATTTAGGGTGTCCTATTATCTATGCAAGTTGTGCTGATCCCTACGTCGTTTTACTAGCAGAAGATGGACAAGTTATACTGCTAACTCTTCGTGAAGTTCGTGGATCACCTCGACTTCACGCTGATCCAGCGAATTTACTCTTCCGTCCGCAGATTGATACGCTCTGTGCTTACAGAGATGTCAGCGGTCTCTTTACGACTCAACTTCCTGACGAAGAGCCAGAAGCTACAGAAGAAAATAAAGATACTGAAGATTCTTCAGCGGCTATGGTTGTTGACAACGAAGATGATCTACTTTACGGAGATGTTCCTGCCTTCCAAATGCCTCCAATTTTACCTGTAAAAGCACCCGAAGCACCAACTAAAAAAAATCCATGGTGGCAAAAATATATGCAAGACATAAAACCAACTTACTGGCTTCTAGTTTACCGGGACAGCGGCACACTGGAAATTTATTCACTACCGGACTTACATCTGTCTTATTTAATACGTAATTTCGGTCTAGGTCAGCCTGTTTTACACGACAGCATGGAGTCAACGAATATTCTTTCGTCGCCCGTAAATGAATTGCCGAATCCCGAGTCTCAAGTTCGTGAAATATTGATGGTAGCACTTGGACATCACGGCAATCGGCCGATGTTATTGGTACGTTTGGATACCGAACTACAAATGTATCAGGCATACAGGTATCCAAAGGGTTATCTTAAATTACGTTTCAAAAGAATAGAACACGACATAATTCCCGGACAGACATTTATGAAACCAAAAGAAGAAGACATAGGACGCGGTGACGAAATCCGCAGCTCAATGATGAGATACTTCAGCAACATCGCTGGCTACAATGGAGTTTTTCTCTGTGGTGATTATCCTCACTGGATATTTTTAACAAGTCGTGGTGAATTGAGAACACATCCTATGAGTATTGATGGCCCTATAAGATCATTTGCTGCTTTCAATAACGTCAATTGTCCTCAGGGATTTTTGCATTTCAATCGTAAGCAAGAGCTGAGAATATGTGTGCTACCAACTCACTTATCTTACGACGCACCCTGGCCTGTAAGAAAAGTTCCTCTACGTTGCACACCTCACTTTGTTACCTATCACGCTGAAAGTAAAACTTATTGTGTCATTACCAGTACTTCCGAACCCTTCAAAAGTTACTACAGATTCAATGGCGAGGACAAAGAGTTCACTGAAGAAGAAAGACCTGAAAGATTTCTGTATCCTATTCAAGAACAATTCAGCATCGTACTTTTTTCACCAGTATCCTGGGAGACAATTCCCAATACGAGAATAGAACTAGAGCAATGGGAGCACGTTACGTGTTTGAAAAATGTCGCGCTGGCTTACGAAGGAACCAGGTCTGGACTCAAAGGTTACATTGTCTTAGGAACAAATTATAATTACGGAGAAGACATCACTAGTCGTGGACGAATAATGATATTTGATATCATTGAAGTTGTACCTGAACCCGGACAACCTCTCACAAAAAATAGGTTCAAGCGAATTTACGCTAAAGAACAAAAAGGCCCGATCACTGCCATCACTCAGGTTTCAGGTTTTCTCGTCTCAGCAGTAGGTCAGAAGATTTACATATGGCAGCTCAAGGAAAGTGACCTGATTGGAGTTGCATTCATCGATACCCAAATATACATCCATCAGATGATCAGCATCAAGAGTTTAATAATAATTGCTGATGTCTACAAGTCGATAAGTTTACTGAGGTTCCAAGAGGAGTATCGGACACTGTCATTAGTCAGCAGAGACTTCCGTCCTGCTGAAATTTTCTCACTTGAGTATTTGATTGACAATACCAACCTCGGGTTCTTAGTTTCCGATGGAGAAAATAATTTGTCATTATTTATGTACCAACCAGAGTCGAGGGAAAGTCTTGGCGGGCAAAAACTTATCAGAAAAGCAGACTTTCATCTCGGACAAAAAGTTAATACATTTTTTAGAATTAAATGCCGGACAAGAGACATAGCTGGCCAGAAAAAAGAATTTGCTGGTGCTGAGAATAGACACGTTACCATGTTTGGTAAATATTTTAATTTATTTATACACTAGTCACAAAAATTGAGGGATATTAAAAAAATTTCAAATGGCTGTAACTCGAGGAAAAATAGTTGTACAGCAAAAATAAGGAGTAAATTGTAGCTTCAAGTGTCTAGTTTTGAGATCTGGTGTTTAAATTTTTTTATATGCACGGTTTTGGAGTAATTCCAAGAAAACAAACGAAAACAAAATTTTTGCTCGTCTTAAAAATAGTCTACGGGCTGTAATGAATTTTTTAAAAATAATTTCGCCGTAATTAAACAATTTATCCTGACTGACAATGAATAACTCGGGAAATGATGACCGTGCAGAGAATGGAAGAGTTTTTAAAACTTGAATTTTTTAAATATCCCTTATTTTTTGTAACTAGTGTACTTATATTCAAATGATTTACTTATTTTTTATAAATAATTAATTTTTTATTTACAGCTACACTAGACGGTGCTCTTGGATACGTACTCCCAGTACCGGAAAAAGCCTACAGACATTTATTAATGTTGCAAAACGTCCTAATCAGTCATATATGTCACACTGCTGGATTAAACCCAAAAGATTTTCGTACTTACAAAAGTTACGTACGAATGCAAGGGAATCCAGCACGTGGTATAATTGACGGTGATCTCGTTTGGAAATATTTGCAGTTGCCAAATAATGAAAAAGCCGAAATAGCTAAAAAAATTGGCACACGTATGCCCGAAGTTATCGAAGATATTCTTGAAATAGACCGACAGACTGCACATTTTTAATTTGACGCGTCAATTGTTTTAGTAAATAATTTTATATATTTATAATTATTGTACATTACACTAAATTTTTTTGCTCATCATCAAACTCGACTTCAATATTTCCATTAAATTTCTTATAGTATTTTTATATTTAATGATAAGTACTAGGAAATAAAGTGTAAAATAATACTAGTGATAAGTTAATAAAATTCTTAAATAATTAAAATTTAATTAATGGTATTAATTTAAATTAAATATATTTATTATTTAAATATAAATATGCTGAAATAAAAATATTGACGTTATTTCACAAGGTATGATATCGATTTAACAACTTTGTTTACCAGCAGATTATTTTCAAAGCTGTCTTGATCAGTCCGATTAAGAAAGATTTAAAAAAGTAATTAAAAATATTCATGTTTATTTAAAATTATGTATATAATTAATTATGTAATATCTTATTGAACAGTGACAGGATCATTGGAGCCAACGTTGTTAGAAAAGAGGATTTCAGATGCATTTGATGTGTTCGATAATGCAAGAAGTCATGAAGTTGATGTCAGAGAACTGGGAACGATAATAAGATCTCTGGGATGTGTGATAAGTGAAGCTGAGCTCCAAGAGATTCAAGTTGAAGTTGAAGATGTGGAGAATAATTGCGTTACTCAAGAAAGATTTGTCGAGTATATGTCCAAGGCAATATGTGAACAAAAGTTAATATTTTTTTTATAAATATTTTTATAATTTTTTTTTAAATGATAAATTTAAAAAAAAAAATATTTTTAAAAATTGCACCTGTAGCTTTTTTAATTACTTACATGTGCATATTTTTACTTTTTTTTTTTTTTAATTAAATTGTTGAAAACAGATCCTAAAGTTGTTAATTGTCTGCTAACAAGGATCATAATTATTTCTGATAGATTCAAGCCAGCAGATCCCGAAGATCTACTGCAGGCATTCCAGCTTCTTGACCCAGACAATCATGGGTACATAATGCGAGGTGATATGGAAAAAGCACTGATGGAAATCGGAGAACCTTTTACCAAAGAGGAGATTGATGAAATGATGTCAGTGGCTTGTGATCCGACGACTAATAAAATAAACTACGAGCATTACATTAATTCGCTCATTGTAAGTTCATTTTTTTCAATTATTGAGTATGAGTACTTGATTTATTTTATTAGATTGATCTGCCTGATGATAAAAATGTGTATAAAATCGCTCAACTATCGGAAGCTAACAAACCAAAGATTCAAATTAAACCCTCGTTATTAAATGATTTTATTTAGATAAAATAATCAACGAATATCAAATTTTTATTTTAAATTTATAAAAATATTAAAAAGGTATACAATATATAGTCCTTTAAAATTTAGATAAAAATATATCTTTGAAAAATCAATCACAAAAAATACGAATTTTCAGTCAATAAAAATTCTGAATATTTTCCCAGAAAGTCTAAATTTATTTTTATAATTTTGAAAATACTGCGGGTTCTCCTTTAGTTGCTTGAGCAACTGCAGCATTTATAAAATCTTCACTTTGTAGCATTGTTTGATTAAGTCCTCTCTGTAAAAGTAATTAATATATTAACTTATTTTTATTTTTAATTAATTACGAACTAAAATTAAGTTGGTCTTTTAATTCCAGGTCGATGATTAAACCACCAAAGATTGATAAAAAAAATAAACAAACTTACGACGTAATCTAAGCCTTCTTGAATTGGATGATCTCTAGAATATATTATTGTCTTTTTTGTCGTTTGGACTGCTACTGGACTCTTCTTCGAAATTTCTTCAGCAACGGCAAGAGATTCTTTGAATAATCTTAGAAAAAAAAGTAAAAAATACTATTAATAAAAATTGATTATCCTTCAATGATGTTGATAAAAAATCAACATACGTTTCGTCATCTTTGAATAATCTATTAACTAGTCCACACTGCAAAGCTTCATCAGCTTGCATTCTACGAGCAGTGAACGCCATTTCTCGTACCAAACTTTCAGAGCCGACGATTTTTGAAAACCACTGGAGAGCTCCAACATCAGCAGCCATTCCAATATCAACTTCTTTTAAAGAGAACCAGGCATTCGAAGAGCAGTAACGAATGTCAGCACCACAAATCATATTGAATCCACCACCAACACATGCTCCATGAATAGCAGCAATTACGGGTTTACGGCACTTTTTAAATTTTTTTTTATCATCAATAAACCATCAAAAATATTTAAAAGAAGTGTTTGAATTTAAAAATTCATTTTATGATACCAGCATCGAAACTTGAAGTTTCAGTGTCTCTACAGCCAATCGAAAGAAGCTGATTTCAGTCCAATGCCGCGAATGAATATTAGCAAACGCGTAAATTGTAAATGCCTTCAGTCAGCGGGCAGAAACAAACTCGTTTCATCCCGAGGGAACAAAATAATTTTCTGTCCGCTGGCTAAAGGCTTTCGCAATTTAACTTCTGATACTTGTCATGTTTTTAACAGTAATTTCAGAGCATTAATTTTATTTACGTAAATGACAGTTCTGTCTGTGATTAAGTTTTATAAAAATGAGTGTCAATACTAAATAGTATTTATAGTTTCTGCTTCATTATAAATTGCAAATGACAATTAACGCTTACGCTAATAGTTGATGACAGCATTGGTCTTAAATTAACTTGTTTCTGGCTGCTGACACTGAAACTTTAAGTTCCAATGCAGGTAATCATGAAAAATCTAGTGTGTAACTCAGGACGAAAGACGATTTCAGACTACAGGTGATGTCAGCCTTCACCCTGGTGTGAAATCGTTGTTTCATCCCTTGATACACAATATACTATTAAACTTTTATTACTTGTTCAATAGACAGAAATGAATCCTGATACTGTTTTATTTTTTGCTCCAATGCTCTGCTTTTCCTAGCAACATCATCATGCTCAGCTAGCATTGACCCCATACTCATGGCGTCTTGTAGATCAATTCCTGAACAAAAAGCTTTTCCAGCTCCTGTCAATAAGATAACACGACATTCTGGAGAACTATCAAGTTCTTGAAAACATTTACCAATTTCTCTGTCAATTATAAAAACAAATTAATTAATTTTATAAATGATTTACATAATTACTTAGAAATTATCATCTTACTCCCACATAGTATTGTTGAGTGCATTCAATTTTTTCGGCCGATTCAATTCAACTTTAACGACATATTCTTTAGGACTCGACACAGAAAGTGTTTCAAAATTCAACGACTTCATGTCTGATGCTGCCCTGATACTTCGAAATCCACCAACTTATGTAACAATATTTGTTATTAACAATTTTACATCATTTATGTAAACATTCTTGATAAGTAAACAACCGACATATTGCTTTTGCATTAAATAACTAAACAAACAAACAAGTAAACAATTAATTATCATAAGTAATAAATATTACCTTTAATTGATGATTGTAACAAATTAATAATTTTTGATGTAATCATGATAAACTATTTTTTTTCAAATAATTTCTGTTCAATTCCAGCAAATGCGATTTCTTTGATGGTCCAAAGTCTTAATTCTAAATTATAAAATAAAAAAGTAAAAAACAAGTCAACAAAAAATTAATTTGTCGGTAAAATCATTTTCTTAAAGAGAAATTATCATTTGAACGTGAGAGAAAATCCTAACCTGTTTTAAAACAAAAATTTGTCAGAACTACAACTTTGTCAATAATAAAAATAATAATTTAAAAAATCAATCAATTGTTTATTGATTGAAACAAGTGAATTTAAATTATTAGTGTGTAATTAATAATGACACTGAAGTTAGCCGAGGTCTGATAATTTTTGAATTTTTTCATAAAAGAAATATTTTTAAAATTGCACCTACAGATTTTATAATTTTTTACTTGTGCATTTTTGAGTTTTTTTGATTTTGTAATTTATTTGTTAAAAAAAAACTAATAGTAAAAATAAATAAAAATGTTTTTAAATAAAGCGGTGACCAAATTACATGGATCTGCGATAAATTCACTGCAAATATTTAAGCGACTTGCAACGCACCACCCAGATTATTACAAGAGTCCAGAAGCAATTCAACGAGAGCAAGAGGAGGCTGATGAACCAAGACCCCGACGTAAATTAAAAAAATGGCGAAGAATGCCGGGTGAATCACCTGTTGGTGAATCATTTCTGGGTATGTTCAATAATCAAGCAGACAGAGATGATGCTGGAGGTTTTATTTTCCGAGGAAAAAGTCTCAAGTTCACAGACTTGATGTACTCATATAAATTACGTCAACACGGGTACTTGCAGTTTGATCAAAAGTATCTTGTTGATCGTAATCAAGCATTGGGTAATGACTTAGCGGCAGTACACTTCGTTGTTTATAGAAAAGGGAAAATCCGTAAAAAAGGTGAAACTGAGATGTGGGACAGCAGCAACCTGGATGTCATACCAAATACTTATCAACGCGATTGGTATGTTGATGAAATAGATGTCAGTAACACTAATATTGTTTATGAAGGTATTGAAAATTTCAAAAATCTTAAATGGCTCAGAAAACTGACATTTAAAAATTGTAAATACTTTGATGACTGGTGCCTAGACAGGGTTGTTGGGTTGTGTCCAACTATTGAGTACTTGGATATTTCAGAGTGTGAAAAAGTAACAGAGCGCGGTCTAGAAGCTCTTTATAGAGCATGGAATTTAAAAGATTTAATTGTCACGGATTATTATGGCAGCCCAGCATTTGAATTGACTTGTATGATGGTTGAAGACTGCCTACCTGGTTTGAAAATTCATATAAAGAAAGTGCCCAAGAAAGAACCTGAGCAAAATCTAAGTCATGAAGATAAAGAAGAGCAGGAAGAAGTACAGGAAAAAGAAGCTCTTCAAAATAAAAATTAATTTAGATTTATTAAACACAATAAGTTAAAGTTATAGATCTTTGTATATATATATTAAGTATTATAAATACAATGGAAATGTTAATTTAATTATTTACTATGTATTAACTTTTATATACTTTATTTTTTTCTCTGCGTTTTTTCACGTAGTGTAATTCTACTTTATTACTGACACCGTAATTTTTGATATTTTCTTTGTCGTTATTTAAGGGAATACCACCGAAGCACAAGTCATATTTTTTCCACACGTGTTTCCAGCTTATTTTCTTCTGTACCCTTTCTCGGTGAAGGGCCAGCGTTGTCTGTCTTCTTATTGCTTTTTTCAAATCTAGTACTGTGGTGTTGTTTGGGGAAACCTGTAAAAAAAATATAATTAACACTCTAATAATTAATGACACAAAGTACCAGACGTCATACAATTTTGTAATTTTTATAAACAAGTTGTAAAATAAAATCTTATGACAGTAAAGTTGGCGGGCATTTGACAATTTTTAAAACTTTAAATGTAAAGATTTTTTAAAAGTTTCTTTCTATAAGAATTATTATTTAATTTACTTTTCAAATGTCCTGTAGTTTTTTAAATTTTCTACATCTGCATATTTTTATTTTTTTTTTCTGTAGTTAATTTGTTGAAAAAAAATCCGAAAATTGTTAATTATCTGCTAACTGCAGAATCATAAATAATTAATGTGAGTAATAAACGTCAGATTTTATTGTTAAATAATTACCACAATAGATAAACGAGGTAATTCACCCCGATTTAAATACAATGTGATAGCTTGTCCTTGAGCGACTGCTGTCTGAGATTTTAATTCTTCAACAGTTACGTCCGAAGGTAGTCCAGAAAAAAGTGGATCACTTTCAATTATTTTATCAATTGCTTCTTGAGTCAATTTTACCAGTTCTTCATGACTGAATTGTACTTCATTTTTTTCTCCCGGTTCTTCATTTGAATTTTTTTCCTCCATTTTATTTCAATTGTTTATTATAATTATTGTTAACAATAATTACCGGCAAAATTTACGTCTGATTTTGCCGTCACCTAGTGTATATTCGAAGCGTTTTTAACCTAAAATTATACTTCTACAGAATATATATCATTCAATTTATAAAAAACAAAAAAAAAAATAAGTTCTCGTCAGACTTTGAATTAAAAAAAAAGTTAACATCAAATTTTTTTTTATCCAATTCGTCAGAATAAAAAAAATAGAATTAAATTAATTGCACGTCAGATGACGACACATGTATGTTAAGAATTCGAACAGATTCTCGAATCCTTTGTTCCAAATGTGTATCCTTGATAAAACTTGATCCTCGATGTCCTTTGTTACAAATTTCATTTAAAACCCGCCCATTTAAAAAAAAACCCATAAATTTTATCAAAAAAAAAAAAAAAACATTTATCAACTTGTTATATTTTTATTTCCATAGATCAAACAAACATACTTAATTACTTAATTTACATTAAATTAAAATAATTATCAACCATAATTACTCAAC
Source organism: Microplitis manilae (assembly GCA_030273425.1). Classification (NCBI taxonomy): domain Eukaryota; kingdom Metazoa; phylum Arthropoda; class Insecta; order Hymenoptera; family Braconidae; genus Microplitis; species Microplitis manilae. The sequence continues at coordinate 4,816,177 of CP092726.1, forward strand.
ATCTAATTACTCAAAAAAAAAAAACAATTAAAAATCCAAAGCAAGTAATCATTTCCATTAATCATCATATCAAATAAAAATAATAATAATAATAAAAAAAAAACAATTTCATTCATTAAATAAATTAATAAATAAAATCAATGTAATAATTTATTATTATTTTCTTATGATTACCATATTATGAATGAACACACGATAAAATGACTCTATCGTATCACGATGGCGCTGATTGAGTATCAATTTCATTACACATAAATAAATAACAAATCTACGCATACTCACACGTTAATACACCCAACAAATATATATTTACTTATATATATACATACATACATCTAAACACATACATTATAGCAGCTATCAGGTGAAAATGATGACGTTTGACACCGCATCGACACAAATTGTACACAAGCGCCTTAATCACCCTACTTTATCTAACTCTATACTACAGTTAAATATCAATAACCATAATACAAACATACATAAATAAATATACCTAAAAATAATAAAATAACAAAGTAAACAATAAACAAATTAAACCCATAATTTAAATAATAAATTTGTGACAGTGACCTAGTCATCAATTAAATTCAAATAATAATAAAATTTTAAATTTAATTTTTAAAATCTACTTACTAATAATTACATATAATACTGTAGACATTACATACATTCATCCATCATCCATACATGTATATATGTATGTATATATATATATAGTTTTTGATAAGTACGCGCGTATATTTCGCGGCCGTTCTTTCTCGATCTCAAAAGCTTCTCCCGAATCCCGGCGGATTTAACCGATTGTATTAAAACGCATTTATATATATGTATATAAAAATAAATAGGTATAAGCATGTGTTTACATATGTATATATAACAAATCGACGAGTCCAGTAGCTTTATCACTTAGTGGTAGTACTATACTAAATATACATGTACTTCATATATATTTAATTTTAAAATAGTGGTGGTTGGCGGTAGTAATGGTAGTGGCGGCGATGGTTTGTCGTCGTTTATTGTTGTAGTGTCGGTGGTACTGCTAATACTATAATAATAATAATAATAATAATAATAAAAGTTTAATAAAATATATAAAAATATATATCTATAATATATATAATAACAAGTAGTGCAACTATCAGATATACTACACTAATAAAAAAAAACTACACTACATAACTCAGATATAGTATTAAAGATATATTATATATATATGTATATAGATATATGTATATATGTATGTATAAAAAAAGAGTGTAGTAAGTGTCGTATGTACTGTAAGTAAAGTGAGTTGGTTGGTTAGTTAACATACTACAAGTTAAGACTTAGCGGTGTATGCGCGCCTTCTTAATTCTTCTTTACCTTGGTGTTGTTATATTTAACGTAAATTGTGTGTTGTGCAAAGGTTAAGATAAATTATATATGAATATATATATCTATATGTGTATATATAGATGGATAATGATAATTATAATTTATTGGTAATAATAAAAATAAAGTGAAGTATAAAATAAAATATTTATAAAATTTGAATAGTTAAATATAAATATAAATATAAATGTATATTATAGATTATATATTGCAGATAAATATTACTTGTAATGAGGAAAAAAAAGTGATTTAATAGGAAGGTGGTGTGAAATTATAAAACATGAGGATGTTTATTATTGAGCGTTGAAGAATTAACCCGAGGGCGGCTAAAAAACATGGGAAGATCGAAGTTTCCAGGCAAGCCGCCGAAAACGGTAACCAGAAAACGAATCAAGGTTCTCGGGCGGCCAGAAACAACTCAAAGTGATTCCGTAACCGTTGCTGAAAACATTTACTATGGACTTTCACTGTTCAATGAAACATTTGGCGATAATGAGAAAGTATGAATTTATTTGCAGTTTTTTTTTTCGCTTTTTTTTGTTAATAAAACAAATTTTGGTGTTTTTATTTTTACTTGATAAATTTGTTATGGGTTTAGTGTTGCATGTAATTTTATACTACAGGGTTGTGATATATATATAGATATATCATTATATTATTTTATTTTATGATTTTTTGTTTTATTAAACGACGCAGACACTTTGTTGTTGTGATCCGCCGATAGAGACGCGCACACAAGGCGCCGATTTGATTGCGACTTGAAATTATAATTGATTTTTTGTTGTTATTATTATGAGTATAATTAATTTACTTTTTATGTATAAATAACTGAGATTCACATGCGGATTTTTGAAGCGGGAAATTTTAAAAAATAATTTTGGAGTTTGTGATTTAAAATAATATTTTATTTTATTTATATTGGGTTTATTTTGATGACAACGGGTGATGTCATTGAGGCTTTATTTTTTATGGTATGAAGCCAAGCTAACAGACACCATAGTGCGTGTGTTTTATCATATATTTTGACAGTAGATTTATCGTATTTGTTCTTTTGCTTTGGTCTTTGGATTACTTAAAGATAATAGTATTTATTTTTAAATGGTTTTATGGTATTTAAATTTAAATAGCACCATAACCTGTCTATTTGATTTATTATTTTAATTTTAATACTTTGTTTATAAAAATTATTAAAATCCATCCAGAAAAAAAGGATTTCTTTGCACAAGAAAAATTTTTATTATAAAATAAAATGATACTGAAGTTAGCAGACGTCTAATAATTTTTTGAATTTTTTTTAAAATAATAAATTATGAAAAAAAAATATTTGAAAAAATTGCACCTATAGTTTTTTTTAATTTTGTGCATGTGCATATTTTTAGTTTTCTTTTTTTTTTAATTGATTTGTTGAAAAAAAAAAACCGAAAATTCTTGATTGTCTGTCAACTTCAGGATCATGAAATAAAAACAAAAATCTTATTAGGACTAGAAAAAATTTCGTGACTAATTTTTTTCTCTCCAAAAAATTCTTTTTTTTTGTGCAGAAATTATTAAAAATACTTTTAAATGAAATGATAATTAAATAAATAATTAATAATAATATATTTTATTTTTAGGAACGTCGTCCATTCCATGGTTTTAGCAGTAAAGAAGCTAAATTATCAGTATCATACATAAAAACAACAAAGCAAGATACCGATAATGATAAAAAAGTAAATAAACAATTAAATTCAAATGATAAAATAAAAACAAACGAATCATTAACAGAAAATTCATTATTAAAACCATTGGAAAATGATAATAATCAATTAAAAAACAACGATCACAATAATAGTAATTTATCGGGAAGTACAAGTAATAATATTATTGTTAAAGAAGCGGTAAATGTTAATAAAAATATTAATAATGATGATGAAAAAAAATTAAAGAGTGGCAATAAATCAAAAGTTGGTAAAGGGGTTGTTAAATTTAAACGTGTTGTACGTACGCCGATACTGAAAGCCGTTAATAATATATTGGATCGTCATCAACGCACACGACAGCTCCGTAACAGTACAGCAAAACGTTTACTACAAAGGGCTAAGTACAACATTTCATCGAATAATCGTAATATTACAATTCAGTCTAGTGATAAATCTAATGCTATTAAAAAATTCGTCCTTCCAATGCGCAGTGCACATTCATCGCGTGTTATCAAGCCAAATAAAAGATTTATTGAGGAATTAGAACAGAGTCCTAGCAATGATAATGACGATGGTAAACAGTCGAAGAAAGCCAAGGCGTCGAATAAAAATAATCGTAATGTTAAATCTAAATTGAAGCAATATAAAAATAATTCAAACTCATCGAAATCATTAAAAAATTATAAATCTGTGAAAGGTAAGGAAGACACTAGATTTAAAAGAAATGGAAGTCAGGTAAAAAAATCGGGTTTAATGAGTAAAACAAAAGTAAAGCATAAAATAACTGATAATATTAATTCGACATCAATGAATAAATCATCGGAATCAAGTTCTAGTGAATCATTACTTTTAAAAGTTCTTCCTAATTTGAATACTCCAAATGTTGAGTCTTCCAGAGTTAAAACACGATTGAGGATACCCAGTGAAACTACTATTGATACTGATAATTTATTATCAGCAAATAATGAAAATAGTATACGAGATAATAAAAAAATTGATTTCATTAATTCAATTATTTCATCATCATCCTCATCTTCTGATGACAACAATGATTGTATGGAGGATACTGTTAGTAATTATGATATTGCCAGTGAAAATCCACTTGATGCATTTGAATCTGACAGTTCATTATCAGAAAGTACGAGTGAGAGTAATCACAACAGTGAAGATGAACAGTCCGAGTGGACGGGTATGAAATTAGACGGTGGCAAAGTGATATTACGTAAAGCGAGATTAAAGCTTGAGAATAAAAATCCAGGAGGTACTGAAGGTCCATTTTCAGTTACAAATATCCAACATCAGCACCATCATCAGCAACATCACCAACATAGTCATAGTAGTAGTAATAATATTAGTAATAATAATAGTAATAATAGTAGTAGTAATAATAATAATAGTAATAACAATGGAAGTATTAATTCAAGTTTAACTGGTACAGTTAAATGTGGAGTATGTGGTGCAGTACGTTTTTATCGTTTTGTTAAACAAGCACGTAAATTTGGTATCTACAGTTGTGAATCGTGTCGTAAATTTATCAGTAAGATAATAAAGCATCAAGCTTGCGCCAAGTCTACCAATACGACGCTTCCTGTATTGCAGTGTCACAAAGGTGATGGTCTGTGTTTAGTGCCTCCAGTTGTACGCAGTCAACAGTGGAATTTAATGAGATGTGCTTATAAAGCGCGTTGTCCAGCTTGTTGGCTTAAAATGTGTCTGAAATGCTACAATATACCTACGTCTATTAAAGCAGGATTGAATACTTTACTTCCGCCTTTACTCAGAGATCCTTTGATGTCATTGGGGTCCATTAATCAGGACAGCAATGAAGTAATTTGTGGTCAAAAAAATGTTTCAACTAAAATAAATTGGCCAGCTGAAGACAGTTTGGAAAAAAATCTATTCAAGTCAGCAATAAGTTGGACAGGAATACAGGAGAGGAAGGTTGGGTATCAAAGTGGTCAAGGATTATTGACAAATAAATTTAACAAAGTTGATTATCCGATATCTATGTCATTGAGTAAAAAAAGAAAAAAAGATACGAGGATAAAAATACGTAAGAAAATAAAAAGTCCACTTGTATTGTCACCCCCGTCAGCCTGCTCGTCGCCTACTGTCGGCCAGTCTACTCAGTCACTTCGACAGAGGGTTGATCTCAAAGGCCCACGGGTTAAACATGTCTGCCGTAGTGCTAGTGTTGCTCTTGGTCAGCCAATAGCGACCTTTCCTTCAGCAGATGAAAAAGATGAGTCTGATGTCAGTAGCAAGAGTCTGGTGAGCGCTAAAATTAAGGACGAAGAAAAAAGGCCAGATACCAGGGAAAAAGTATCGAAAAGTAATCGAGAAAATAATGCCAATTCGACAAATAATAGTATCGTACAAATGTCTTATGTCAAAAAAAATAAAATTCAATCAAATAATTTGGTATCGAGTAATCACAGCGTACGTGCACTTGCTAAGTTGACAAAAAATAAAATTCATGAAATATCTATCGATTTTTGGGAGCAGTATGACCCAACGGAAGTTGGTGCTAAAGGTTTTGCTCTGATTGCATCGGAAATTTTTCCTATTCCAGCTATTTGTTTTCTTTGCGGTAGTGCTGGAAAAGAATCTGTAAGTATTATTATTTTTTTCATTCATTCATTCATTCAATATACTATTTTTTATTTACAATTAATTAATTAATACAATAATTATTTTTAATTGCAGTTAATTCACTGTCAGTGTTGTTGCGAACCCTACCATGCATTCTGTCTTGAACCCAGCGAGTGGAATGCCTGCGTCCAACCAGACTGGTGCTGTCCACGCTGTACAATCTGTCAAACATGCTCTCTAAGAACCGGGCCAAAATTATCGTGTATACGTTGCCGCCAATCTTTTCATCATTCGTGTCTATCAAAGTCGGGTGTAAATGCCAGACTGTACAGCCCAGATCGGCCTTATATCTGTCAAAATTGCGTTAAATGTAAAAGCTGCGGTAGCGAAGGCGTCAATGTTTACGTTGGTAATTTACCTTTATGTTCAATGTGTTTTAAATTACGTCAACGCGGGAATTATTGTCCGCTATGTCAGCGTTGTTACAACGAAAATGATTTCAATACTAAAATGATGGAATGTAACGAATGTTCATGTTGGGTCCATGCCCAGTGTGAAGGTTTGTCCGATGAATTTTATCAAGTACTAAGTTATTTACCAGATTCAATTGAATTTACATGCAGTCAATGTTCACCAAATCAAAATTCAACCTCATGGCGCAGTGCCATTGACAAAGAATTAAAATCTGGTTTTGTTGCTGTACTAAAATCATTGAGTAAAAACCGTAAGGTCTGTAATGCCCTCAATTGGAGTCCAAGAAAAGAGTGCCTGTGTAAGCCAATTGTCAGTGTAAGAAAATTATTAGATTTTTCTGACGCTGATAATAACACTAGTAAGCTTAATAATAATAAAGAATTAACAGTAACTGATAATAATGAGTCTGAAGATAATAATTATGATAAATATTCAAACAATGGTGATAATAAAATTGATCCTCTAAGTCGGTTTGATTTTGAAGTTGACGAACAACAGCAACAAGAAGTTCCGCGCAGAGGTTTAAGAAAACTGAAACAGAAATTCCATCTCAAAGAATGCTCTGTACGGGTTAAAAATTGTATTGTCAAAGATGGTAATGATTCTAGTAGCAATAGTGAGTCTAATAATCATCAGTCATTGAATACAAACTATAACTCAAGTACGACACGTGAGTGTATGTGTTTAGATGAAAATATTTTAATGAAACCATCGCCAAGTCTTATGTCTGTCAAACGTAAAGTAAATAACAACGAATATCAATCTCTTTTTCAATTTCACTGTGATATGGACCATGTTGTTAATAGAGCTGGTAAACAAGATCTCACAATACTTTATCATAGATCTCTGCAGGAAATATTTCCATGGTTTGATCCCAATCAAGCTAAAGTTAATTCTTATGACGATGAATTGTCATCTTCTTCAACTGACATTGATGGTGATGGTGATTCATCAGTATCTAAACTAAATGATTCTATTTTAGAAACATGGAAAGAGGAAGTTGTCAAAGCATCAAAAGCTATCACTATGAGAACGGGAAATATTTACAGTGAAGTTCAGTTGGAAGACACGAGACTCTGTGCTCTGTGCAAAGGTACAGGAGATGGTAAAGAAAATCGTGAAGGCCGACTGCTGTACTGTGGACAGAATGAATGGGTCCATGCTAATTGCGCTCTCTGGTCTAATGAAGTATTTGAGGAGATTGACGGGTCATTGCAAAATGTCCACAGCGCTATTTCACGTGGACGTATGATCAGATGCGGCGAGTGCGGCAAAAAAGGCGCAAGTGTTGGCTGCTGTGCTAAAAATTGCGGCAATACGTTTCATTATCCATGTGCAAGAAATGCTGGGCTGGGATTAAATGATGACAAGACAATTTATTGCTCATTACATTTATCAAATTGTATTAACAAAAATCAAAATGATGAAGATAATTTTAGTTTAAAGAGGCTTGTTTACGTTGAGATTGAGAGAAAGAAGAAAAAATTCGTTGAACCTGACAAAGTTAAAGTGATGATTGGCTCTCTTATGGTCGACTGTTTGGGTACAATCGTTCCTGAATTTTCCGATACTGCTGACAAATTAATACCCACTAATTACAAGTGCTCGAGGCTCTATTGGTCCACTAAAAACCCTATGAAAATAGTCAGGTATTATATACGTACATATATAAAAACATGTACGACAGATATTAATTTAGACTTGGATCATAATGTGACGATAGATCATTCGAAAGAACAAGAGGCTGAAGAACGTCAAAAAATAGATAATTTAATAGTCAAGCAAACACTTGATTCATTAATTGATTCTGTTTATAATCGTGAGATGGATGACAATCTTGCTGAGCAAAATAATACTGATCTATTGCCACCGGAAATAACAGATGTAATTTTTAAAGATTTGCCCCACGATCTCTTGGATGGAATCTCAATGCAAGATATTTTTCCTAAGATGTCTTACGAGGATTTTTTAGCAATGGATCTAAGAAATGATGGTATATTTGGTAACGATATACTTAAAGATGAAATGCTGTCTTCAGATGTTGATGATGAGATGATTAAATTGTCTGGTGACAATAAATTAACCAAAGATTCTCCCTGTATCTCAGATATAGCTGAGCAAAATGACATATGGTTACATCTTGAAGCTAAAAGCAGCGTTCAAGAATTTATGGATGATTTATTAAATTCTAAATCACAAAAATTTGGTGGTAAAGAATTAAAACGTTCTAAATCAGAAGTTATTGGTGGTAATCCATTGGTAGTTGGTAATCAAAGACGACATCATCAGAGATCTTGTAGTTTAACTTGGAGTTGTAAATTAGATGGTACTTACGGACCAACAGTTAAACGAAGAAAATTATCACGACCATCAACGGCAATAACCGGTGAAGTTAACAGTTTTGTCGTTGATTCTGCTGAAAAAAATTCAATGTTTCATGAATTACGTATACCTGAAAGTATTATGGTTACTGTCGGACGAACGACATCTCCTACGACAAATGAATCAGTAAGAGAATTTAAATATTGCATTGAAGACCCAGGAATAAATCGACGTATGATGCCTACAAGAGAAGACAACAAAGATCACAAACGTCTGCTTTGGCACACAAGGCAACAACCGCTGATGCTTCAAGTTGACGGCCCAGCAGATCCAAGTAGTGCAAGTGAATGCAGTTCCCCAGAGTATGACGTTGAAGAAAAATTAAATTCCGACGGTTATAAAATAATTGTCCATGAACAAGACAATTTATCGGACACCGATTCCGAGGAGAGTCTTAAAATACCACAGCTGGATGGCGCAGATGACATTTCAAGTGATGATGAGAGTCACAGCAATCCAATGGATACCATAATATATGTTCCTCATACTATTGAAGACGGTCCAGTAACTTGTAAACGTTGTCAGTGCACTTATCGAACCCATGACAGCTACAACAGGCACTTGTCTAACTGTGATATTGTAACGACAAGTGACAGTGACTCGGAGACAATTGATCACAAATGCGGGCCTTCATCGTCCACCTTTTTTGATGATTCATTTTCGCCGCAATTTGTCACACTGTCATCACCATCACAAGGACGCACATTGTCAACAGATTATCCAGATATACAGGCAACCTCACCACTTGAAGCTTCAGTACCGTCACCGCACACTGGTCTGCAAATAGAACCAATAGCCCAGGCTCTGATTACACCACAAATTCACAGTCATGAGACTGTGGAGACTCTTCATCAGACAGTATTGACATCCAATGAAGTTATAGTTCAAACTCAGTATACAAGAACAACTACAACATTACCCAATTCATCAGCAACAGTATTACCTCAGGATAGCAGTATAAAAATAATTGAAATAACAGATTCGCCGACACATGAACAGACATCACCAAGTATTACATTGTCGGCAAATGATAGTAATCATCATCAAGCTGTTGTCAGTCCTTATGTATCACAGACTATTCAATCTGTTGATACTCCGGTGGTAATTAGAGACATTGACGAAACTCATGTCAATCAACAACAGCAAAATCATACAATTATTTGTAATAATAAAGTATTAAAACCAAAACCGCGAGTTGTTAAAGCTAAAACAAAAATGATAAAACCTCAGTATATTAAAAATACAATAGGTCAGCAGCATCATCTAGAGCCAATACGTTATCAGACAATTCATCAAAATACATCGCCGATGGTTCATTTACAGCAGGCACCAAGAGCCGCAGCACCAACGGTTATTCTCCAGCAAGTACCGTCTTCAGGAATAATGTCAGCTTATGTTGATACACTTCAGCAACAGTCTGATCAAAATTTACAATACATCACAACAATTGGAGGTCAAGAAGCGGCATACAAGCCCCAATTTATATCAACAAATCAACTTGTACCTGGTGCATATATTCATGCAGCTTCTGATAATCTTCTAGCACTTTCCAATGGCGGTATTTCTGTCTTACCAAGTGTACAAATTGGGCAGCCTCAGCCAACTGTTTTAGGAACGATAATTCAACAGCAACCAAATGCTATTCAATGCGGAGTTATATCATCAGAACAATTAGTCTTAAGTTCAACTCCTACTTTAGAAATGTTTACAGATTCTACTGGCAGTATGTTTGTCTCCAGCCAGCCAATGTATTACGGACTAGAGACAATCGTCAGTAATACAGTCATGTCATCAAGTCAATTTGTTGCGGGTGCAGTGCCACAAGTATTAGCCAGCAGTTATCAAACAACCACTCAAGTATTTCAAGCATCAAAACTAATGGAACCAATTGTCGATGTACAGACAATACCAAGTGTATCAACAGTTCAAGCAGTTCAAGGAATTTCCAGTGTTCCTGTACAAACTGTACCAGCACAAAATCAAAATGTACCGACAGTCCAATCAATCCAAAGTATACCAACTGTACCTAATATTCATGGTAGTTACGTTGTTATGAATCCACAAGCTACTGATAATTCAATACCAACAGCACTTAATAATCATACGTCTGTAAATATTACACCAGCACCATCAACTGATCAAAACTTTGATGGCTTATCAAGTTCTATTATCAGCACGGAACCTGTAACAGCTAAATTACAACTCCAGGAACCAGAAATTGTTAATTCGGTAGCACCTTATATAGACATGTCTTCAAGATCAATGTCAACAGCAGTATCAGTATCAGTATCAGCGCCAGTAGCAGCACCAGCACCACGGGCAATTCAAAATCATCAAAGTATACCGCGTATTGCCGTGCGTCCAAGTCCAGTATCACAACAAGCCGTCACGCAACCCAATTACAGCCAGTGGAAATTTATTTCTGAGCCAATCTATAACGTGGAACAGCAAACTGTCAGTAGTAGCACGAGACCGTATCTTGACTCAAAACACGTGTCTGAAAATACTAGTATGATAAAGTCAAGTTTATCATCAAAAGTATCGCCACTATCAAATCACTGCGTCACGCAGCGTGATATTAAAAAATTAAATAACTGTGATGTTATTAATAACGTTAATGATATTTATGTTAATGGATTGTCAAGTAATTATTCAAGTTCAATAACTTCACAACAAACTGGACTTAATGTCAATAATATCAGTAATAACCCCAGCAATAATTACAACAAAATAATAACAAGTGTGGCACCAACGAGACCAATGAATCGAGTCCTGCCGATGCAAGCTGTTGTACCTAAACCTGAAACGATAAAACCGGATATTAGTGACATCGAAGAACCAACGAAAGAAATTAAATTTACAATTGAATCTGAGCCTATTGAATCATTAGATAAATCGACCATTGATTTAACTGATACTTTAGATAAAAATTTTGCAGATAAATTTTTTAGTGACAAGCCGCTTATTGCTGATAATAATTTAATAGACGATGAAATTCTATTTAATGACAAATTGTATGATGATAAAAAATGCGAAGAAATAATCGATAGTAAAATAATTGATGGAAAATTAATTGAAGATAAAAATATTACTGAGGATGCTAAAGTTTTTGAAGGTAAAAATGAAAAAAAAATCAATATTGATGATGATGATGATGATAATGATGATGATGACGATGACACTGATGATGAGTATGATGATAAAGAAGAGTTTGATAGTGAAGAAAAAGTAAAAGCTGATGATGATCATAGAGATAAATTAAAAAATGCCTCATTAAAAATAGTATTACAAAAACAATTACAAGATGGTTCTTATAAAATAACGCACAATATTAAAACAAAAACACCAACATCAACAACGACAACAGCAGCTCCAGTTCCTGCTCCAGTTCCTGCTCCAGCTCCTGCTCCAGCTCCAGCTCCTGCTGCTGTTGCTGTTGCAGCTAAAAATCCACCTAAAATAACATCTGTTGAAATATTGCCGTCAAAACAAACTCCTCATATTGGGTCATTGCAATTATTGCCAATTAAAAAATTTACACTGAAGGCTAATAAAGTTGAAGAAATTCCACGTATTATTATTGACAGTAATAAAGAAAAAGATTCAATTACAAACTTATCAAAACCAAAATTATCTGCAACCTCTGTTAAGACATCAAGATTTTTATCAAAATCAAAAGTTGATCCACTTAATAATAATATTATTAATAATAATAATACCATAAATAATATGAGTACTCCGAAGAAAAATGAACCTAAATTAATGTACGAAATAAAGTCACAAGATGGTTTTACGCATACGGCGTCATCGATGTCTGAGGTCTGGGACTCAGTATTTCAGGCGGTACAAGCGGCGCGAAAGACGCACAATTTACCACCACTTACACATAATCCGTTAACAGAAAATTTAGGCTTAGACAACAATGCGACGGTTTATTTGGTCGAACAATTGGCTGGTGTTAACAGATGTACTAAATATAAACCTAGATATCATAACTTAAAACCACCGAAATCATTTGACAGTGACATTTTGTCTGGATCTGAGTATGGATCAGCACGAGCTGAACCATTTAAAGATCGTAAAGTTCATGATATGTTTAGTTGGCTGGCATCACGACATCGTAAACAACCGAAAATTTTAGCGGTCTCGGAAATGGACGTCAGACGAGCTGCGAGTACTAATTTACCGATGGCTATGAGATTTAGAATGCTCAAAGAAACTTCTAAAGAATCTGTTGGTGTTTATCATTCTCACATACATGGCAGAGGATTGTTTTGTTTGAGAGACATCGAAGCTGGGGAAATGGTTATCGAGTACGCTGGCGAAGTACGTAAACTTTTTTTTTTAATTATAATTTATCAGTACTTGATACCCCCTTTTAAAAATATTTAATGAGCGAACTATCAACCACATGAAAATTTTATTAATTAATTAAAAAAAAAGTGGAGCATTAATTGAAAAAAGGACAACGTGGTTACAATTGCCGAGGTAGATTTTTAAAAATTATTTAATTGTTAGCAATTAGGATTTAAATGAAATTTGGCAATTAAATTTAAAATTATAGTTTATTAATAAAATTTTAATACAATTGTGACTGTTAGAAGACATTGAATATTTTTAAAAAGGGGGCATTATCTGAGTCTCAAGTAGTAATAGTACAGAGACAACTTTAAGATGTCATAAAGATGTCTTTTAAAAAGACGACAAATTTGTTTTGTCTCAAAGCCAAGTCTGCTTGCATAAATAAGACATGCAGCTGTTGGTTCTAGGATTCATAGGAAATTTGTCTTCTTTTTTCTGCCCCAAAAAAGTAATTTAAAATTATTTGTAATTTATTTTTTGTCGTCACTTGTGTCGTGACATAAATTTCAGACCGATTTGTCAACATTTTGGTGCCTTATTGATATCAAAAAACATTGTTGTCCTTTTTTAAATTATTGCTTTAATTTTTTTTTTAATTAATTAATTAAATTTGCGTACGATTATGACAGTTCGTCGTTGAGTATTTTAAAAATGTGGAAAATATTGTCTGAGAATACTCTAAAATTTATTTATTTATTTATTGCAGGTAATACGCGCATCATTGACTGACAAACGTGAAAAATATTATGACAGTAAACATATTGGTTGCTATATGTTTAAAATAGATGATCATTTAGTTGTCGACGCAACAATGAAAGGAAATGCCGCGAGATTTATAAATCATTCTTGTGAGGTAATTAATTATTATAAACAATATTCTTAAAAATAATTACTAACATTATTTAATTAAAATAAATAAATAAATAATTATTATTTTACAGCCCAACTGTTATTCAAAAGTCGTTGATATACTTGGTAAGAAACATATATTAATATTTGCCTTGAGACGTATTACTCAAGGAGAAGAGTTAACATACGACTACAAATTTCCATTTGAGGAAATTAAGATACCTTGTACTTGTGGCTCACGAAAATGTCGTAAATACCTCAATTAAAATTATCGTTAAGTAAACAAATAAAAAAAAAAACTTAACGTATTATCAAACAACGTCTCGAGCAATAGCGAGCAATTAAAAAATAGCTTTTAACGATTCGACGGTTCAAAATAATTAAAATAACCTCGATAAGTATATATTTAAAAATATTATTTAAATACACAACTACAATTCGTCCTACTAAAATAATTATTTGGTTAATTTGTTAATAGATCGCAGCTTTTATTTTATTATAATTATTAAATAGATAGTATACTAAGAAGTATATATACATATATAATTATCACAACGATATTAAATTTTCATTTATAATTTTTACATACGTATTAGATTTATAATAATAATTATAAGCATAATTGCTTTTTTTTATGCTCTCGATTTTATTATATTCGCCATTGCGTGATAAATAATTCATTTATTTTGTATTACTATTATTATTACTACTAAATAGCATTACATACTGGGGCTTTTCTTACGCATACATTTATATGAATATATATATCTATGATTGATTAATAATCCGGTTAATGCTTTATTTAATGAATCACGATTAGTGCTGTACTGCATCAGTGATAATTATTTTTTTTTCTTTCATATAATCATGACATGTTTAGTATATACTTTTTTTATTATTACTATATTTAATTCACTTGCTAAAATATCTGTAGTACCCAATGCAGTCAATGATCCCATTAATTATTAGGATTTTTAATCGTATCTATTACTTTAGACTTCCGATAATTATTAAAAAAAAAAAAAGAAAAAAGAAAAAAAAAAAGTTTATCTTCTAAATAATATTTAAGTAAAATTACAATATTAATAGTAATGACAATTGATTTAAATAATGTTGGATATATCCAGATAATAAGAGTGTACAGTGTATTTTATTATTGATACTAGTTTTATATTTTATTTTTTATGCCTGCTATTAGCCAGAGCTAATTGAATTATTTTTATTGTAAAATATGTAATAACTTTATACTTTTCTTTTTTTATACATTATTTAAATTACGTCTTTATAAAAAATAAGTATTACTTATACAAGGAATACAATAATCAGAGAAAAAATATGGGAGAGATGAATGAAAAAAAAAATTTAGGCGGGAGAAAATAAAATTTGGTTTTTATACTACTTTGGCAGACATTGATTAAGAATACTAATAAATAAATTCAATCAGATGACAGAAAAAAAAATAGGGAGGAAGCAATATTCGCCTTTCTTATATAAATATATATTAAGATATAACGCATTAAATTTGCAATATAATTAACGAAAAAAAAAGAATCTGTTGTAAAAAGTGGGCATTTTAATACTTTAATTTTTTTTATATACTTTTTCTTCGCTTAATTGATAAATAATTGATCTTTTATTATTTTAAAGTATTACGCATTATTGTGCTTCCACTTTAATCATGTATTATGATTTTATTTTTTTTCATTGACCCGCAAATCATGTGCTTTTATTTAACCGTAAATCATTAGCTCTTATAAATACAGATTTATTTAAAAAAATATCTATTTATATATAGATATATAAATATATATACTTCAATCGTCCGTTCCTTCAATTGTAATGAAATCAATATTATTTTTAAAGTAAATACTTGTAATTACAATTGAAACAAATATGTTTCATTACATACAATAAATTTCCATGGGGAAATAAATTGTAATCGCGATTTGCCTTAAATTCGTAGTTAAGTCTACGCTTTAACACGGTGATGATAGATTTTAGGAATAATAATAAACGTAAAATCTAGCATTATCATTTTAAAATTATCTAATATTATTTTTTTTTCTCATACAATAATATTAATAATAATTATAATAATAATTACATGTAATTATTGTATTAAGATAAATAATGTAATATCTTTATGATAATAATGATCAATATCTGCCGAGGTAGACGTCCCTTCAATTTATTGGTGCTCTATGGACACCGCTAAGTGCACTTTTCATTAATTAAAAAAAAAATAAAATAAAAAATAAAAAATGGTAATAAAAGAAAAAAAAATGGCCTAGTGTTAGACGAGCTGCAAATTTATGTTAAGTGTTTATTTACAAATAACACTTGATGAAAGATAGAGAAAGAGTGTGAGAAAAAAAAATAAATTAATGAATTGTGAGAAAATAATTTTTAAAAAATAGTCTATTGATTATAAATTATTTAAGAAAAATTAAATTAATTAAGATAAGAGATAAATGATGGCAGGAACATTATTAGAGCACGCAATAAAAAATTTAAAAAAAATAAAATGAAATGTCGAAGAGCACTTAAATTTTTAATCGGCCTGGTTTGGTACAAAATATGTATGGTGATGAGATGTAAAAAGTCTTAAAGTGGTTAACAAAAATATAATAATAATTAAAAAAAAAAACGATAACAAAATGATAAAAAAAAATAAAATAATGGAAACTTGTTCTGGTCACGAGAAATTGCCATTTATTATTTTTTTTTTTTAGAATTTTTTTTGTAATTTTATTTGATTATTTTTAGTTTTAATTATCGATAGTTATGAGGTATAAAAGTTATATAAAAGAACTAATGTTAATATAAATAAAATAATTATATGATTAAATAAAATTAATTAATTAATTATGTAAAAAAAAAAAAAAATGAAACGATAATGAGAAAATGAACGAATAGAAAATAAGCAAGGTAATAATTTACGAAATATAATAGCAATGTTAGATATTTTATTGATATTTATAAATTATAAAGTAATTTTAATTTATAAAATAATAATTAAGGTAAATAATAATATTAAATGAAGAGAGATACTAATTAAAAATTAATGCATAATTTAAGTTGATGCAATTAAGAAAAATATTATTTTTTACTTATAAGTCCCAGTTTTATATATTTTTAGACATCGCGGTAATTTTTTTTTAGTTTTTTATATTTGACAATGTATGCAATTGCATATAAGATATATATTTTATACATCTGTCATTATATTTTGCCATTAAAAAATTTTTTAAATTATTTTTATTTAATCATGTAATTTTATAATCTATTAGTTAACGCAATTAAATATTTTTGTTTTATATCTTTACTGACAAAACAATGAATTCAGGAAAGAAGTTTACAATAATAGTATACATATATTAAAACTAAATAATAATTGCTTTTGCTCTACCGGTTTCTAAAAATAAATAGTCTTAGTTCCGGTTGTAGTTAATGCTGCTTAATTAATTGATTAAAAATAAAATAATTAAAAATTGTGCATTTTTATGAGACTAACTTGTTTATTTTTTTGTTTTCAATTATTAGTGTGAATAGATAAAAATATTAAAAAAACAAATCTAGTATTATCACATTTTTTTTTTAAATATTGTTTTTTTTTTTTATTATTTTATTTTTATTATTTTGAAAGTTTGAAATTAGTTTTATTAATTAAAAAATAATAAATATTTAAAAACAAAAAGCATTAAATCACTGCTGAGTCACTTTTAGTAACTTGATCACATTTAGCACCAATTTAGTTTTTATCAAAACTAGATAAGGATTAAATTAAATGTGTGAATTATATAAATATATAAAAGGGAGAGTAATAATTAAAAAAAACAAAAAAATGAAAAAAAAAAATAAAGAAAAATTTTTAAAAAATGAAAAAAAAATTTTAAGATTTATCAGGAATTTAAAATTATAAATAGTCGATAAATTAATAATAGTCGACTTAATTATAATTTTTTAATGTAATGAACTACTGTGAAATTTTTGAATATAATGTGAAATGTTTGAGTATTTAAGAAAATAATAATAAAAATTAAGACAAAGAAAAATATTTAAAATAAAAATAAGATAAAATATTTAACGAATTGGAAATTCTTGAAGGATTAAAAAAAAAAAAATTGAAATTGTCTGTGATTATCAGTCATAATAATCTTTAGCTCCACATATTTTTTAGATGATATTTTTTAGGAGATTACAAAATTTATAATATAACCATATTAATTATTATTATTATCTATTAATATGTAATTATTGGATCAATTATGAACAATTATAAGAGTGACGAGTTTGTGAAATGATAAATTTTTTTAATTATAAAAAAAATAAAGAGTGAGAGTGTGAGAGCGAAATATTTAATAAATAAAATTTAAAAAATTTAAAAAAAAATTGTCAACTATTTACTGTGAGAAATTTTTTTAATGACCGATTGACGAGACTGTTTCTGAGATACTTGAGCTAATGTGTTTTTAATTTTAAAAAAAAATTGATAACAAAACTTTGGAGAATTAATTTACAAATAATTATATTTTTTCAATCCACAGTTTATTTTTATTTTATTTTTAATTAATTTTTTTTTGCAATTATGTAAATTAATTACATCAGAAGGTATTATTAGTACACGGACATATTAGCGGCATTTGTAATTGAACAAATAAAAATATAATAAAATACAAAACATGTCCAATAAATATATCCATTAACAAACATAATAAATCTAATGCTAATTTTTTTCGTGCAAGTGATCTTTGTAACTTTATCGGAAAACCTGCCGTAGAAAAATTACTTACATTGAATACAATAACTGCTTTTATTATAATTACTTGCAATTAACAAATCGTCTACACAGCTGTCATACATTTAATAATATAGTTTCTAACTAGAAATTTTGCTATCGGATAAAAAAATGATTGTATAAATTATTAATAACAATTTTAAGGTATTTGACTTGGAAAAAAAAACACGTGGTTTCAAAAAATCAATTACTTTAATTTTTAAAAATAAAACTTATAACTATTTATTGGGAAATCTCATAAATATTTAAATAATTATCAGTTTAATAAAACAAATAAAAAAAAAACTTGCTTTGATGATAAACTCGCTTATGTTTAAAATAATCGCTGGTTATTTTTATGGTAGCAGTAATTAGTTTTAGTATAATAATCTTATCACTGGTTTATGACTCCCTTTGTTCCCACAAACTAGTAATAGTACAAGTAAATATATAAGAATAATGATAATAAATATAGTAATGTCGCAATTGATTGTATAGGTGCTACTGGTTGCATTACATATGGTGTAATAAAAAAAAATTATGGAAAAAAAAAACCATGTACATAATAACAGGCACGTGTTGTTAGTTGTTAGTTCATACATTAAATAATAATTAATGTACTGTACGCTGTTAATTTTTTCACATTGCACTTAAATTTCCACGGTCAACTAGCTAATTGGGTTATCAGCCATTCTTTATTCTTATCAACTGCTATTTGTTATTGTACCGCAAAATTATCTTTTTAAGTGCATAGTAAAAACAATTGATTCTCTGAAAAAAATTAGCAATTGCCACTGATGACTAGTGCGGTAAGAATTAATAAGAATGACGACGGCTGGATTAAATTACTACTAGTGTAATATGTCATTTTGAATCTAATTATCGGGTTTTAAAAATAATATCTACGATAATTAAATATTAATAATGTAATTATTTTAAATATTAACGCTTATTTGTATTTATTATTTACGTTAAATTGTTATTGAGTCTCCTAAATGTTTGTTTGTCAATTTTTTTGTGTACTGTAAATATAAATAATACGATAATAATTTACGACGAATTTGTCTCGCGTGGAAATAGCCGTGATATGATTACGCGAGACTGACCAGTCAATCAGACTGTCGATAAATCAAGTGCAATGAGCTTTCATATGAATAAATTTTATTTATAATAGTAACAATAAGAATAATAAACAAACGAGGGTAATGATTTTTAAACATTAAATGTATGAGTCATCGTATTAACATCCTCCCGCTGTAGTGACTAATTTGAATTTCAACTAAATATTTAACATAATTTATTTAAATTCATTATTTATTTATTTATTATTATTATTTTCAAGTAAATTTTTAAACTTCATTAATTCATAATTCGAAATTTCTTTGGTGATAAATTCAAAAATTAATTTTTTTACCAATAAGTTTGAATTAAATTTAATTTTTTTAAAATTAGGCGCCAAAAAAATTGTTAAGCCAAAAGTTTGAATTTTAAACTAAATTTTTTTTTAAATTAGGCGCCAAAAAAATTTTTAAACAAAAGTTTGAATTTTAAACTAAATTTTTTTTTAAATTAGGCGCCAAAAAAATTTTTAAACAAAAGTTTGAATTTTAAACTAAATTTTTTTTTAAATTAGGCGCCAAAAAAATTTTTAAACAAAAGTTTGAATTTTAAACTAAATTGTTTTTTTAAATTAGGCGCCAAAAAAAAAATATAAACCAAAAGTTAGAATTAAATAAAAATTTATTTTAAAATTAGGCGCCAAAAAAATGTAATTTATCATTTAAATTAAATAGTCAAGGACATGAACTATAATTGGGATAGGTCATACATTGTAATATACCGTGTATTATTATATACATATATGTACAGTGTAAGACTACAGGTATGGAATAAAAAAAATATCAGGAGAATTACCTTCTAATAAAAAACTAAAATCCTCATAAC
This sequence comes from Microplitis manilae, assembly GCA_030273425.1. NCBI lineage: Eukaryota > Metazoa > Arthropoda > Insecta > Hymenoptera > Braconidae > Microplitis > Microplitis manilae. The sequence continues at coordinate 4,836,610 of CP092726.1, forward strand.
GTGCGTTAGTATTTACGATGGCGGTATGAGTTGCGCATCGTTGCGTTTCTGTAAATGGCGTTAAGTATTCGCGTCTGAACGCTCTTTCATCCATTTAATTAAACTTAAAATTAAACCATCAACTGAAAATAATAATATCCATTAAATATCCAGTTTATTATAAATTTATATATGTACATACATAAATATATATATTAATAATGAGTAATATATACCATTACTAAATACATAACCAATACTTTATTTTAAAACCAACATAATTATCATATATTAATAAAGTCTGGCAAAAAAATATCTAAGCGCAATTAAAAATCATAAGAATATAAAGTGAAAAAAAAAATAAAGAAGAGTTAAATACGCGGGTGATTATTATCAGTGATGTGACGGTGGATACAGCAAATCCTTGTGACGACACACCGACACCAGCGCCACGTGTTTTTGGTACGTCAAAAAATGATTGTTTTATCTCTCTTACTCTTACTTTACTTTCAGGTACAACCCGTACAATTTAAACCATACAATTGCAGTAATATATACCTACAGGATTATATATACATATATTTTGAAACGCCTGCGCCTTTGTGCAAAGAATACCCACATTATTATACATCATTACATATACATTCGCATATACAATACATATATAAATATATGTATAGAGAAGATTTTAATATCACTTTGAGCAGGTATAAAAATCCCGGAACGAATGTCCTATTACAAGTAAATTTAAATTTTCAATCATTTATCTACTACGAATATCTATTATATACAAACTGTAAAGTTATACATATATGTATATATGTAACAACTATTTGTATATAATATGCAGTTAGAACATGTTACGTATGCTAAAATTAATATTTATTTGTCCAGGCCATTATTACGTATTATCAGCCGGCATTTAATAATAATTTTAGTACAAAAAATTATCAACGAAAATTTAGTAGACATCAGACAAATTTAAATTTTTAAAAACGCGCGCTCAGAAAATTTTTAAATTAATAATTGCATTGTTGATAAATTTTATTTTATTAATTATTTTAAATTTAAAAATTGTCTGATGTCTGCTACATTACTCATCAACAAAATATATTATATATATACATATATGTTTTATTTTTAACTCTTATAAATTATTTAAGTATTAGTATAAATACATATTTTAAAAAAATAAAGATTTATATATATGTATATATATTTTTTATGTAAAGATATCAAAGTGAATGATTGCAGCCCGCGCTTGTCGTCGCGTGCCTACCGCTTACTGCCTAGCAACCGCGTTCACGTTCGCGTTCACGTTCACGTTCATTCAATTACTACTTCTCGCACTTCAATACACTTTTCATAAAGCTCTATATACTCATAATACATCAATAATTATTATTAATCAATAATTAATTAATAACAATATTATTAAATTATTCATATAATTATATTAATAACTCGAGATCTTTAGTAATGATACAACGAAGACGTGTCATTGACACCTGATTATCCATACTTGAATGGTATGTGATTCGGATAAAATACAAACCTGTTTGACATTACAATATATACATATATATGTATGTATGATGCTGTCTTTTTTGATAAATATTTTATTTTTAGCTCTGCACGATGCAGCCAAGTGAAAAAACGATGGAATTTCTATGTTACTTGAAACCATTAACAAAAAAACTTTTTATTTTTTCAATCATTTAAAAAAAAATTTTTTTGTGATACTGAATTATCGTCTAACAATTTTTTGATTTTTTTTTAAACAATAAATTCTTAAAAAAAAAAAAATTTTTAAAAATTGCACCCATAGTTTTTTAAATTTTCTACATGTGCATATTTTAATTTTTTTTTTTTAATTAAATTGTTAACAAAATCCGAAAATTGTTAATTACAGGATAATTATTTTAAAATTATTTCATCTCTTTATTTATTGCATTAGGAGCAACAAATAAAATTGCATTGCAAATAAACATGGAATTAAAAATAATTTATAATTACTAGAGACTATAGTTGTGTTACAACAATTAATTTCATAACATAGCTCAATAGTAAACATAAAACTCATAATATAAATGCACAGGAGTAGATAATACACACAAGAGTGCATGAAATATCTTGATTATTATTTATTATTTTTTTTTTTATGGTGAAACAAAAGAACTTTCGCTGCACACACGGGTCACCGGACGACGTGTGTTGGATATACACTGAAATATCATCAACACTACTCACTACTCTATATAACTCTCCTTAATATGTACTCGTATTGTATTATTATACATATACATATACAAATATACATATGATACAAGTGCAATGGAGTTACTCAGGTTGCAATCCCTCAAATTCAGGACCGTAACGATTTATTCAGTACATTATTATATTATGTTATATTAATTGCAGTAAAGTTAATCCACATTGTATGTATGTCTAATTATAAAATATAATTTATAATTTACGTATATATATTATTACAATTCGATATTATTTTATAATAATACAGATATTAGATTCAACTGTCAAGTGTCACTTTATCGCGGTAATATCAAGTTCTATATAATGATGATGCAGAGTATTTGCATATTAAATCTTTATTAAAAAGTTAAATATATATGTGTATATATATATGAAAAAAAAAATTTTTATTCAGTAATACAATTAAATATAAAATTTATTAAACGTGGATAGGAGCAAATAAAAAATTAATGAAACTAATTATTGGGGTCATGAGAAGGCGGAGGGATTACGCAGAAAGAGGATAGAAAGAGAAAAATGAAATGGTAATAGGCTGAGGCTTTTTCCCTCGGTTTACTTGTCGCTGTCGCACATGCCAGTTGCTCCGATCCTGATAAAATTTGTTGCTAACCGCGCACTTCATAACATATTTATACACATGTATAGATATATATTTTTAAAATTAATATAATTTTTTTAAAATTAATTTAAATATTAATTTAATACCATCTGATAAATTTTTTATTTGCTATTGTTGGTATTAAATTTTTACTCAATTGCATCATTCATATTTTTTATAAACTCAACAATTGTTGGAAAATAAAAAATATGTCACGGGAAGATAAACGGATTTTTTTTAATTTTATTTTATTAATCAATAGGATGATACTGTTGTTGTTAGACCAAGTAATTCATTGAATTAATATAAACCTCAAAAAATATGTAATTAAACTTACAGCGAGTGGACAATGAAACAAATACTGATTACAGTTTTTGTTTCTTAAATTATTTGAAGATAAAAAAATTTAAGTGCCATAAAAGAATATTTATTTTTGTCGTTATGACTAATACTTATTTTTTTGTTATTACTGTCGTTGAAACTAATTTTTAATTAGTTAATTATTATACTTTGTAGTTAGGAACATTAAATTAATTAGGATCATCATTAATTAGTGCGATAGAAAAATAATTTTACACCTTATTCCTGATATAAAAAACTTAAATATCTGATCATTATTTTTTTCTCGACGTAGATCAAATGATAATATATATATATATATATATATATTTTTATTACAGTTTATTATCTCGTGCGTAAAAATAGTAAATTTGTATCGACAAATCAGAGACGATTGTCTCGTCAAAAATAATCAATAATTTTATTAATACAAAAATAATATTAGATTTCTATCGGTTTTATTGTTTTTAATTGCCGTCTAGTGTCAATTAGTTTTCAAATTTATCATTATTATTATTAATTGATTTTTTTATTTTAAACAAAAGTAAAACTTCTCTTCATTGTAATTTAATTAATCACGAATAATTTTATTTTATTTAAATTAAAATTGACCACCTAAATTTGGAGAAGATGTCAAAATTTTGATATCTTAACACGGGCTCTTACGCAGAAAAAAAGGATTTTATTGGCGCGAAAAATTTGTAATTGCCTCAAGAAATTTTTTACACCATGAATAGATAACAAAAATTGTAAAGGGACAAGAAAAAATTTTTCTTTTATTTCATAATTCAAAATATTTCTTGCGCCAAGAAACCTTTTTTTTTTGTGTATGAAAAGTACAAATTCACGCACAAGTTTTTTAGAATAAAATCAAAAAGTATCAAAGAAATTTTATAAAAATTTAATACGTAACAGAAACCGGATTTTTGAACCGTAAAAAAAAAAAAAACTTTTAATTATTGACTATCTCGTTTTCAAAAAATAGTTAATTGTCTACAAAAAATATATTCGCGCAGCCGCAGTGAATATGGATACTGTGATAGCATCGTGTTTATGTACGTAATTTTTTTTATGTGTAACAGATCTTTCAGTTCAGGTTCAGACGAAAATTTTTGCCGAATTACTTTTGAATTTGACTATCATTGAACGACCACCTGAAAGTATCTCATGACAATAGTTTGCGAGTGCACTCGAACTCAGTTTAGTCCTAAGACCTTTTACACTTTGTACTATTAAATATGACTTAATAATATGATTTACATTTCATATGTACATATGTATATATATATACTTTCATGATATATTGTTAATCGATTATTACTATTATGATAAAGTTCGATGACCTACTACCCTATTTATCATATTAAAATTCCCGGGGTTTCATTGTTAACTATAAATATGAATTTAAATGATTATTATAAAAATTATTCAATTTGTATAAATGATAAATTAAATTATATAGACTTGAATAATAATTAAATTATTTTTTAAATAATTTATCTATCGGTAATTATTTAATGACTGTCTGGAGACTACGGGAACGTTTAATAAATACGTATATTATATTTTCGTCTTTCTAAATAGGTCAGTATATTATTTAATAAACCAATTAAAGTTTAATTATTTTTTTAAAAATCTATCCAATCGAACCGCTAAATTACTTATTATACAATTTATATTTCAAAAGTATAAATGTAACATTTTATTTAAATTTTACTCTGTATAATTAAATGTTTAAAAAAATATCAGCGATAGTAATAATAAAAATACGTGACAAAGTATTAATTATGATAGTTAATAAGTATATGTATTTATTGTTACCGTTTGCGTGTTTATAAATACATATATTTAAAAGTGTAGTATATTATTTTATTATAAAAATTATTTAAACTATGGTTTTTTTTACTATAAAACTTTATTCGGTCTGTATTAAAGATTTAACGGATTTATTAATTGGAATGTCGATATTAATTTATATGTATTTTAATAGAAAATATATATACAGTTATATATTTATAGAGAGTTATATGAAAAAGAAGGATAATATTCAATAAGATATTCAGATAGTTGATTTATCAAAATGACAGCTTATCTTTATTTATTTTATTTCATATATTTATTCATTTTTGTTTAACATTAAATCATTATATATACATATTTTTATAAACTATATTTATATAATAGTTACGGTCATTATTTACAATTCTCACGAAGTAAATTTTATTTATTATTTATTATTTTTATTTTATTCTACGATAATAATAGTTGTGCATATGAACATACATGCGTATATATATAAATATATGAATTACTTTTTATGTATTTGTCGTTGAGTATTTATTCTTACAATGCCGACGACTACGACAACCAACGACGAGGTCTTTTAATCGATCGATTTGATAAATTTCAAACGTCAAATGTTATTTTAACCGTTGAGTGTCTGCGCATGATAAAAATGAAAATAATCACTTGACATATGCAGATTTTATTCAATTATCATCAATTTAATAAACATTATTAATATATTATATTTAAATTATCGAATTATCAATTTGATAATAACAAAAAAAAAATTCGCTAACTATTTTTTATACACTGTAAAAAATTTTCAGGAATTACTGTGTTTTTATTTAATCCCTTCAGAGTAAAATTTACTCCGAAGGGAAGTTTATTTTAATATTGAAACTGAAACGGAGTGAATGGGGATTTGAATTAAATCTAGTTCACTCCAAAATCACTCCGGTAAAAAACAAACTCCAGAACTCCGAGTGACGGAGTGAATTTGGATTTAAATAATTCTGTAATCACTCCGAATACACTCCCAATTTATTATAGCGTACAATTGTATAAATTCCATTTTTTGATACTTTTTTTTATGAATAAAACAATATATAAAATTTTAAATTAAATATAAAGCTTTGTTTAACTTTTTTAAAATTATAATTCATTTTTTTTCAACATTAAATATTTGGATAATTACAAAAAATGTATATTTATACAGTTTAAATTATTTAAAAATTAATATTGATGTAAAAACGAAAGAGAACAACGGAGAGCGTCAACCCTTTGTCAATTTTTAAGTTTTAAAAATACTTCCAGTCATTTATTGTCATGAACCCTTTTCTAACACATGTGTGCTCAGTTCGCACATGTAGTCATATATATATGTAATTTATAACAAGTGCGTAACCATAAGCCAACTCATTAGGAAACTACTAAAAAATAATATAAGAATTATTTAATTATTTTAATTAATACCACTCTATACAATGAGAGTTTATTAAATGAACTTATAATTAGAGAATTTTGTCGTCATTAATAGGCTTACAATGTTCGCGGAAACTCTTGACAAAGTAATTTCGCCCTCGGCAACATCATTCCGTGTGCTTATTCCATTCCTACAGATATTTTAAATATTTCATTTACATAACAAATATCTCTACATATTTTAAATAACAATACTTTTTACAAATATATATATAGACATTATATATACACAGAAAAAAAGGATTTCTCAGCGCTAAAAAATTTTTACTCAGCCCAAGAAAATTTTATGTCTAATAATTTTTTCACTTTTTTCAAAACAATAAAGTAAACAGGAAAAAAATTCATTTTAAAAAATTGTACATATAGTTTTTTAAATTTTCTACATGTGCATATTTTTAGTTTTTTTCTGTAATTGATTCTTAATAAAAAATTTCAAAATTTTTAATTTTCTACTCCCTTAAAAATTATGAAACTGAAGGTAGCTGACGTCTAATAATTTTTTGATTATTTTCAAAACAATAAATTATAAAAAAAAATATATTTTCAAAAATTGCACCTATAGTTTTTTAAATTATCTACATGTGCATATTTTTAGTTTTTTTTGTAATTGATTCTTAATAAAAAATTTCAAAATTTGTAATTTTCTACTAACTTTAGTAATAAGGAAATTTTTACTTGACCCAAGAAGTTTTTTGAATTATAAATTGCAGACTAAAATTTTAGACTTCAAATCATAATGCAATTTTTGCACCAAAAGATCCTTTTTTCCCCGTACTCATATAAATATATAAATATATTGTCGTTACCTTATTTTTTTAAATCAAATTATCAGATATAAAAAAAAAGAAATAAATCAATAGCAATTAGAATGAGCGTGACGAGTCGATTGGACACACAGCACAATGCAATCTTTCATCCCCTTTTGGCATACAAGTCATACAAGATGAACCTCAAGTGCCCGGTGCACATTTCTGTAAGCATGAATGGCGCTGTTATCCAACTGATGGCGCGACAACGGACTACGGCGCCCTTCATTCATTTTTACTTCTCCTCCAAGCCCGTCATTACTCAATCCACCCTTCGACAACATCTACAACAACAACAACAACCATCACAACTACACTTGAACCTACAACTTTCTATTCCCAACCAAAATTTATGCGTCACAATATTTCCATAAAATTCCATCCGACATACTCATATGTTGAATAACAAAGCAAAAAAAAATAACATTCCATAAATATAGTAAATTTAACAAACGTGAAAATAATTTCAAGTTACGGCTCTGGAATTTAGTATACTTTATATTGTGACTTAAACGTCTAAAGTCTCAATAAAAAAATCCGCGCATCTTTATCTCATTTCATTGATGTCAAAAAAAACCGATAAGCATACAAATGATTGATAAAAATAAATAATTTAAAAGAAAATAAACATCTGCAGCGATAAAAAGCTCAAAAATATAAATATTGTTGTGTATTTTAGGTGGGAAGATAAAAAAAAGGCGCGCGTTTACTTTGATTATTCAAAAAGTCCCGGGCGCTCGGCGCGATTGCTGCGCCGCTGAACTCTACAGTCCGTTTCCGTCAGTTCTCGATACGAGTAGAGTTCGGTTTGCTGCAATGCTTTAGATAGCTTCCACACTTGCCTGGTTGCCTTCCATTCCCAGTCTGTTGTGTGTTGGTTCCTGAGTATCCGCGTTCGTTCGCGAGTCTCGCGTAGGTGCCTCCATGGTCGTGTCGTCTCGTCTTGTCTTATTTTACACACCAGTAATACTCTCACTCATACATGCAGTCTGCAGTCTACAGTCTACAGTCTACAGTCATCAACCAACCAAGTAATACTACTTGCACATAACACAATACAATGTAATGTACGACAGAGGACAGAGTAAGAGTGGTGAAGAGTGAAGATATAATAGTAAGACCATATTACTACCTAAACTAAACTATAAACTACAAGCTCATACTCGTACTCAGTTGTATTGAGCACCAGCACAACGAACTTGAGTGATAGATTCTGATATCTCAGCTGATCTCGCTGATCATTACCCAGTAGCTGAACCATAATCGTAATTATCATCATCATCATCATTATAATAATTATCACCAGCAATGTAGTATCAGTTGCAAGTTTCATATCTATATATATATTATACATACATATGTATATATATAAAGCAAGTGTGTAACATTGACCAGTGTGTTGTATAGTAAAGTGTATCGAGGTGCATTCGTAGCCGGTTTTCCCGTGTAGTGGCTGTCAGTGAGGATGTGCGCGGGCGTGTATCACATACTCCTTTATCATCGCACTGGTATTTGTAATCCACATTCATTTATTCCTGTGTAAGAATATATACACGTTACTCACTCAATTTTATTTTTTATTTCTTTGTCGTATCTCGGCTTTACTCGTAAGTTTATCTCAGTCTGGTTGCTAGCAGCCGGGTGAAGACGTTTTGTTTTAAAAATAATAATAATAATAATAATAATAATAATTTTGTTTGTTTAAATAATAAGTGTAGCAAGCGACGAGCTTTGGATTATTGTGTGTTCAATGTGTCAATTTATAATAACGTAGATATATAAATGTATATGGAGGATTATTGATACTCCGAAGCGTACAGTTGTGTGAGGTGAAAAAAAATATAATAATAAATAAAATATAAAGTTTTAAAGAAGAAGAAGAAGAAGAAGGAAGGAAGTGGTGTGTGCGCGTGTGGAATTAAAAACATGTGGCTTGAAAAGATGTCAATAATTCGGTGGTACGTCGTCGTAGTCATCGGAGACTCGCGGCTTGTGCACGGTAAATCTATATATCTATATTTAATACATACATGAATGTCCATATGCATATATATATGTATATATACGTACTCTCAGCACGACGAGTGTGCCGCCACGTCCGCCTGGTGCCCCCGAAGTAACACAGAGGTGTTAGTCAATTATATGTATATATATATTACATATATGTATGCGAATTGAACGAATGAAATAAGAGTGAGAAAAAAGTATGTGATAGAATCAAGTTTATCCTTAATATGAAACCAGCAGCAAAAATCCTCATCCAAGTATATCATTACTCTATCTCATACCAGTCTCTTAACTTTTTTTCCTGGCTCATATTTAAAAAAGAGTAAAGAATGTTTTTTTTTATTTTTATTCTTTACATTAGTTGGTGTAGAGTACGAGGAGCGAAAGACCACCCTATGAATTTCTCGTGCGTGTCATCATCGATGCGTGTCTTGGTGCATGTTTATTTACTCATAGTGTTGGTAGTATAGGGCAGCATAGTAAAGACGACGAACGACGACGACAGCCAAGACGAAGAAGAAGAATAAAAGAGTTTATATAGGTATATATATACATATACATATATCTATATATGTGTAGGTACGTAGTAGTGAGACAGAGTAAAGCAGAGTTCAGCCAGCCCGTTCTCTGGTGCTTGCTCTCTCGTTTGCTTCACTGCCTACGCGCGTGCGCTTTATGCTCTGTAGTGTGTGACGTACATATGTGCACATATATATCTTAGAGCTGTGCATGTATTTATTCTCTCTTTATATTTATGTGCATGTGTGTGTGCGGTGTATGGACCGTGAAGCCTGATAGTACACGAGCACAAGAGAGCGAGTGAGTACGATAAATGTATGCGCGTGCGTACACACAGGCATAAGTTCTGTACGGTGTACTTTTCTTGCTCTCTCTTTCTCTGTCTCTCCCTCTCTTTATCTGGTTTATATATAGGTATATAGATTGTAGTATTACTACACATATTGTACGATGATATGTCTTTCTTTAACTGCAAGTACTCTGTCCATAGTTTTGCTCTGTCGGTCGCGAGCACGAGAGGCTCGTGGCTGCCGCGCGTGTACGGCCTCTACTTTGCTGTCCACCCTGTACTGGCTGCACACTCGCTATTACTCTGTGTACATTACGTACATACATACATACATACATACATACACACATGAATATATATGCATATGTATATGTGTATGCTCATGCATGAAGTGAAGACTATGTGTACAGAGCAGAGTAGAGAAACGAGTAATGCAAAGAGGAGTAATGTTAGGAGAAGAGAGCAAGGAAGAAACGCCAAAGAACCGTCTAAGCATTCTATATATGTATAACAAGTTATATATTATCGTCGTCGTCATGTAGTCTATTTATAATATACATAATATGTCCGCCATACGTAAATTTTATTTTCTTATTCTGTCACACACTCAACTTAAATTTACCCGACTGCTACTGTTATATACTCATGTATATTACTTCCCTTTTGTCTATATAATTTAGCTGTGATGTTACTGCTATTGCTACTGCCACTGCCACTGTCTTATCTCTTTAACGTCACCCCTGCATTTACTTTCGTGATTTAACTCAAATCTCAATATCCCATCCCTCATGTATGTATAAACATACACCCCATATATTCATACATATACATGCATACTCGTATACAAACATATCAACAGCGTGTATATACATATATTGACGATGTATAGAACCTTATAAATTCCCTTTACCATACCCTCGCCCACTCATTCACTCGCTACAACTTTTATTCGTCATCCATATAATAGCATTCTATATTCGTAACATGAAGTGCGTACACACTACACCCTCACACACGTCATGTGTATTGTATGTATACGTGTATACATATACATTAATATACAATATCCATATCTGCAGTGATGTGTATGCGCGCGTTATTTTCCCTCTCTCAATACACAATAATATACAAAATATATATATTTATATTTATATACACATACATATACATATACATAAAAGAGAATTCTACACTACACCGTGCCGGGTCTCAACCGCGATGCGAGTTCACTCTCCTCCCTTTCTCTTTCCACTATATACATTTATTTCATACCGTGACAACGTTCTTTCTCTGTCGTCTCTTTACTTAAACTCTCTTCGGCTTCCTCCTTTATCAAGCTAACCTCCTCCACACTCCACTCCTATCCGCTACAACTACACTACCGTACACCCTACCCACTATACTCCTTCTTCAACTTCTTTCTTTATATATATATACTACTATAATGTACTATACTAGCTCCTATATCGTTCTATCCTCGTACTCCATTGCTTGCTTTGACTCTCTTTCGTATATATATATATACATATATATATATTGGTGTGTTATGTTATATTAACACGCGCCTGGAGGCCAGGAATTTTCTCACAATGGATGGGTTGTGTTGGTGTGTATGTAGTGAAGAACCGACGCCAAGTGCGACGGACCATAGCACCGGGGAGTAGGACCACAACACTACACCATATCACCAGCACCAGCACCACGGCCATCTCCTCAACGAGCATCGTAATATGTATAATATAATGAGGCTAATACCTAAGCGCATCGTTTTCAATAAATGCTTAACTTGCTATCATATTTATTTTTCATTTTCATTAATTTATTTTATTACATTCTATAATTTTTATATTAGTAGACATTAAACATTAAGTGTACTGATATAAATATTTTTTTTTTTATTATTATTATCACGAATAGTCAGCTGGTAGAGTTGAATAGATAATTCTTTTTTCATTTTAATTCACTGTATGGATTGTATACTCAAGACGACGGTGACTCAAGCACGTACATTAGTACGAAGAGTTCTCTTAATGTAGCATATATACCAGTAAAGTGTATAAATATATATGTAATACATGTATATATAATCGTAATGTATGTATATAAGTGTATATATTCTCGGTGTAACGTTAGTTCTATTCGTTTTATTTTACAGAATCGTTGGATAGATGGTTTAAGTCGTGTGCACTCAACTAGACGTTATACGACGCGATTATTCGGCTTTTAGTCCTGTCTTTGTCTGATGATACGACTTGATTTATATTTTACAGACTATGTTACATTTGTATGTAATACAAAAAAATCATTTTGGTTCATTCTTTTATTTTTGTGTACACTGTAAAAAATCGGGAGTTAATTCCAAGTGGTCACGCGCGGATTTTATTTAAATTCAAATTCACTCCGTCACTTGGAGTTCCGGAGTCCAAAAAAATCACTCACACGAAGTAAATAAGGAGTTTGTTTTTTCTTCGGAGTAAATTTGGATTTTATTTAAATCCAAGGAGTTTTGATATTAAAATAAAATCTCCTTCGGAGTTAAATTTCACTCCGAGATTAAATAAATAGTCACGTTCACTCTAACATTTTTTTACTGCATATATATTTATATGCACTGTAAAAAATCGGAAGTGAATTGAGAGTGATTACGGATTTTATTTAAATTTTAATTCACTCCGTCACTTAGTCTCGGAGTTTTTAAAAAAAAATCACTCCGCCGGAGTAAATTTGGAGTTTGTTTAGAATTTATTTAAATACGCATTCACTCTTACTCGGAGTTTAAATATTAAAATAAACTCCAAAGTAAATTTTACTCGAAGAGTAAACAAATAGTAAATCACTCCGAATTCCCTCCTTATTTAATACGCGTTCACTCCGCAAATTTTTCACAGTATAATTTTTTAAAAAATTAAATTTCATATTATTTTATTACATATTTTTGTAATCTTGCTCGCGGTTAATCTCGCAATAATTAAACTCAACTATATCGTCTTTATCACATGAGTGCTTAGTAACATGATCAAAATATCATTTTTTAGACACAGACATTTCAATCGATTGATAATGATACATATATTAATAAGAAAATGTAACAGAGTATGTTAATAAGAGTGAAAATAAATATTATACATGTTTATTTTTTTTCTTTTAATTGAAAAAGAGGTTTATCTGACCTTGAGTTTTTTTTTTAATATCTGTTCAGAATACTGATCGTGATTAAACAGATGAATAATAATATATCTGTTTTATTATTCTATTGTATACTACTAGTATTTTTTTCATTCTAACTCGAGTTATCTACAATAATAATAATAAAAAAAAAAGAAATGATAAAATCAGAATCAGATGCCGGATTATTTGTTTTAAATTATCTTTTTTTAGTGATTAATTTTTATTTAATTTCTTAATCATTATTATTTTAATATTTATTTTATTTTTATCCATTGATAATTTTAAAGCTGTTTAGGCTTTATATTTATGTTAAATGTGTTTGTAACTTTAAATGCAATTTAATTAATTTTTTTAATTCTTTATTACATTTTGTCCTTCTCACTTAAATCCTTAGTTATATTTTATGTTATTCGCATATGTATAACATTAAATTACTTTGCACTCCCTCATACTGATATATATATTACATGTATGTGTCATATTTTCTGGCTTATCCGTTTTATTTTATTTTACACTTCTATTCTAAGCCTTTATTTATATTTTATGCACCTAGTGTCTTAAATATATTAATATATATTAATAAACATATATTAATATGATGTAGGTGTGGTGTGCATTAAAAATAACATATTTTTTCTTGTGTCAAAACGGTTTATTATTATGAATTAAATGCTTACTACAACACGACTTTATTTTGTCACTATTAAATAACTATTCATCTTAACTATAAATTTTTATTCATAAAAACAAAATTTTACATATTTACGGTATCAATTTTTTATTAGAAAAACTAAAAAAAAAAAATGAGATAATTTTTTTTTTAAATTACATATACGGAGACACGGGTAAACTTTAGTGTAGAGTGGAATAGAAGAGACTTCATCGATTTGCTCTCCCTCTCTTATATCACATAGATATATAGATGTACATATATATGTATATATCTATGTATACGTCATCAGGCATTTTATTTTTACGCTGCAACACACGCAATGTAGACCACGTGTTTATGGGGCGCATCGATTCACGGCTGGCGTAACAAGTCCATTGATTAGTGTCAAAGACATTCAGGGTCTCTATTGTCACTTAACATATTCATAATATCACTCTTTTTTTTCTTCATTATTATTATTATTTTTTTATTATTACCTGCATGAAAGATTTTTATTCTCTATGAATAATAAATTTTTTAAAGGAGAGCTGGCTCGCTTGTATTGACTAACCTTTGATATAATATTCAACTGAGTTGTTTCTTTGATGTTATTGTTATACTAATAATTTTTTTAAATTTAATTATTAATATATTTTATATTGTACAGAAAAGAAGGATTTCTTGGTGTAACAAAATTTTATCTTGTCCTAAGAAATTTTTTTTTTCAATTTATAATACTAAAAAATTTCTTGAGCCGAAAAATTATTTTTTTCTGTGCACTTTAAACAATTTTCGGAGTAAATGCAGATTAAATTCGGAGTAAATGCAGATTAAATTTGGCGTAAATGCAGAGCGGGTTACTGTTTATTTATTTAAATTCACGCCAAAGTCATTGAAACTTCAAATCGGATTTAAATAAAATCTAGTACACTCCAAAATCACTCTATTGGAAAATCAAACTCTATTTACTCTATATGCGGAGTGATTTTTTCTCAAACTCCAAAACTTCGAGTGACAAAGTGAATTTGAATTTAAATAAAATCCGTATTTACTCCGAATATTAAATTTTAATTTTACTAATTTCATAATTTCAAATTTGAAATATTTTATAAAACTTTTTCCATCTAAATTTCCATGGCATTATTTCAAAAATTTAATCTTTGATAATTATTTGTTGTTATTATACTTTTTTTTACTGTCGTCATCACAATTAATACTTAATAATTTTATTAATCATTCGTATGATTAATTAATTATTAAGTACTGATGAACTTTACTGTTGGTACTTGAATTCGCGGGTATCCTGTGAAAAAAAATGTACATGTATAAAAAGTGCTTCATTCATATCTAACAAGTTGAATTTTAATCTACTGCAGACTGTAGACCAGATCTAAATATTTTATTCAAATCAAAGTCTGCATAAATATAAAATACCTATGATTAATATATCAAAATACGTATATTTATATTATTTATAATATCAATCACTAAATATTTTTTAATTATTTATTTATCAGAATTCATATAAAAATTTAATAAACTTAAATTTTTATCTTCTATCAAAAATCTAATAATAAATTTACTATCAACGTGAATAAACGATTGATAATAAAAATTTATAAATATAACTAATTCTATGATGAACCTAGACATATCATAAATGTTATTTTAAAATAATCAATAAAATTCAACCATAAATATTACATGAATTTTTTAATATCGACATTCTATAAATATGTTTTTTAAATTTTAATAAAAAATTTTATTAAATATTTTATCATGCAGTCTGCAGACGACGTACCAAAACTTTAATATTTTAAATAATATTATATTAATTAATATTTTTTTGGAGTAATGAATAAAAAAATAATAAAAAGGTGGCGTCAAGAGATGGCGTCGGGTAATAAAAGAATCCTTGAAAATTTGTCCTCTTGGCCCAGTACATTCAAAAATAAAAGACCTATAGAATGAGTTTTTCAGCAACGCAGGTGCATTGGAGGGGTCTCCATGTTCCTTCAAACAATTCCTCTCATTTTCCTCGCAGTGTCTTTTCTTTTATTCTACTTATACTTATACTACAACTCCCTTCTGCCAGTGTTGGAACTCGACAGAATACTACTATTCTCACTTATACTACTACTTACATTACTATTTATACTAGTACATATATATATGTAGTCATAGTATATAGTAGTGTGGTAGTGCAGTATAATATCCCAGTATCTCTTCCGAGTACACCGACCTGTTCTCAAGAAATAAGTGGCGTACCCTCGAAAATCTTTACCCTCTTTTCTTCTTCTTCATCTTCACTTATTCTTTTACTCCTCCACTCCCCTCTATTTTTTTTTCATTTTATTATTTCTATTTCTTTTCTATTTCTCTTTTTACAGCCACTTGAAAATTTACGGACGATGATTTATGCGCCACCCGACACACAAATTTAGTCGCGTAACCATTACTAGGTCTGCCTGTAGTAAAACTACACACAATTGGTGTATTGTCAAGGTAACAAAAATTTAAAAGACACTGCGGGATATAGAGAAGAAGAAGGAGAAAAATAAGAGGCCTACGTTAAAGGGAAAATTTTATTATTCGCGTAAAGCAATACCCTATTGATGACGGGCAATACGACTCTTGAGTTTTCTCGAGTTCTTCATAGCGCACAGGTATCGGTTACAAGTTGTTAAGATACCTTGTTCAAGAAAAAGGGCGACACCCCCTGGGGTTTTTACGGCAATGCAGGTGTATCTCCCTTGACTATATCAATTCATTCATTCTCCTTTTGACAGTCTTCGTTTTTATTTTTTTATTTTACTTATATTTATTTTTTTACCATACACTTTTTCATATAATTTAAATACTTTTTCATACAAATACATATATGTTTTTATATTTATTAATAATAACAATAATAATAATAATAAATTTTTTATTTAAAAAGAGTAAAAAATTCGCAAGAGATTCAGTATTATATTTATTTCACTATACACTCAGGTATCGGTTACAAGTTGTTAAGAGTCCCTTTACTTCGACATGGATGAATTCTTTCAGGTGTACTTTTGTAAGGTATCAGTACACTATAGTCTTCTCTCTTTACCTGATGTTTTCAGTATACTCCTGACCCTTGGATATTTTTTATTTTATTTTTATTCCTTCTCATCATTCGCGCAAAACCGTACCGGCTAAAATACCAAGTAAACTTTGTTTATTTTTTTAATTTCATATAAACTTTCCCAGCCTTCATTTCAATCCAGCATTTAATTAAAAAATTTTTTTACCACTTCATGTGTAAAAAAAAGTAAAATATTTTTTTAAAATATTTAAAATAATAACCATATTCTTTTATTTTCACAAGTAAAAATGTCCTTTGACAATAGATTTTTTTTTCTTTATTTTTATTTTACTTCGAATTTGTTAATCCTCCTGATGGTTACACTCAATGACTGAGACAAAACGAAAACGACGTCTACCTGTGTGTCAGTGTAGCTTAAAAATCCTTATTGAGAGAAAGCCACAAAGAAACCCAATGAGGAGGTAGTAGAGTAGAGTGATGCGGAGGTAATTGTCTCTCTACAGTGAGGGAGAGAACGCGTTAACGCGAGAGCAAAAATGAAAGACAAAAAGATAAAGACAGTTTGAATAAAGAATGAGAAAGAAACAAGATGTATAGATGTCTGTATAGATATATACGTATGTTAGTCTTAAATTCCGCCACTATAACGTCGAGCTGGCTATTCGTTGCCATCTGTACCTCTAGCTGCTCATACTCAGTCAAGTAGCAATCAAAGTGTTCAATTTTTTCCGCCTTTTTTTCCTTCTTACTCAGTACATTTTTTACTCCTCTAAGTGAACTAGACTTTTTTTTAAAAATAAACTTTTTAATCTTCGTCGCCACTGGTGTCTGTTATTAATAGAACTGAAAATTATAAATAACAAAAAAAATATTATTAATTGTCAAGGTTTCACTTCCTAGTATTATTTAATAAGTGTACAAGTGTTGTGATACAATTACCCATAGTTTTGTCACGAATTTATGAATTGGAGTTATGAAAAATAACGTGTGCTCGTCACGTGTACGTACACTTGTATATTAATAGTCTTTTAAATTAATTAATGAATGCTAAAAGAAAAAAAAAATTGCTCGTTTTATTCATAGCCGTAATTAAATATTTATAACAATTGTTTTTTTATTTTTTTTTGTTTTGCCGATTATAACTTATTTATAAATAGATATTTGTGTAATTATATATTTAATGTGTGCGTAATGTAAGTAAGTGTAAATTTTTCGCCTGACGTGAGTATATTGCGTCAATCTAATATGCTATTCCGGCATAATAAAATGTATATCACACTACACACTTGATGATGTTGAATTCTTGCTCAAATCACGGCACGCCGGGATCGTAGCGTCGAGGATTTTATAATACCGCTTTACTCTGAGCACCATTTTTTTTATAATAGATATCAATCTTATACACTTGTATAAAAAATACGATAAATCAATGATCCAGAAGTTAACGGATAATTTTAAGATTTTTTTTAAACTATTTAATTATAAAAAAAAAAAATAAAAATATGCACATGTAGAAAATTTAATAAACTACAGGTGCAATTTTTTTAAATATTTTTTTTTTCTATTTATCTTTTTGAAAAAATTAGACGTCAGCTAACCAGTATCGTAAATTAATGATCCAGACGTTAACAAACGATTAACAATTTTTAGTTTTTTTTTTTTAAACAATTCCATTACAAAAAAAAAAACTAAAAATATGCACATGTAGAAAATTTAATAAACTACAGGTGCAATTTTTTAAAATATTTTTTTTTTAATTATTTTAATTTTGAAAAAGTCCGAAAATTATAAGACGCCGGCTAACTTATTATTACAATAAATTATTAACCATTGGTCATTCACATATATATATATATAATGAGAATAATGATCATGATTATTTTTTTTAGCTCAGGTTTAAAAAAAAAATAAATTTATTAATATAAATTTAGTCTGTAAAAATAAAAAAAATACAAATTAATTTGCCTGATAAATTTAAATGTCATTCGCTGATGATTGATAAATAATTATTAAATTGACAAGATAATATTTTAATGGAAAGTTTAAATGCTGATTGGATGAATGTGTTGTCATGTGTATAGTATAGTACACATATATGTATTAAATTTTCCGACGGATGATTGCATTAGCCGTGAGTTTGCGTACGCGCAAATATATATGAATGAATGTACAACAGGTGACACGATGTATCTTGTGATATTATTTATAAATATATATGTATTTATATTTATTTACTTATTTATTTATTAATATGAATGACGATAATGATGATAATAATTATTTTTTTATTTTTGTTTGCAGATAAATTATCTGAAAAGTGGAGAAAAGTATAAAAAAACAACGGGGATATAAAGAGTAAGAGGCGTGAGTGCGATTTGGGGAACTTGTGAGAGTAGAATGCTTGGCAGCTGGGGCTGGAATGAAAATTTGGAGCTAGGAGTTGCTGCCGATAGTTCATCGGTACTATTACTAGCCAGCAAAAGTGATATAATTGATTTTGAATTAACGCATCCTGTCCCCGACAGTCGGGTGCTGAGGTATGCACCCAGTTATTGTCAATACTCCACTACAGAGTCACTGTACACCGGTCATGAGTCTCTCAAAGACCGTATGGACTGTAAGTATATAAAAAACTATATAAATATATGCCAATTATATAAATATAAATATTAAATAAATTTGTAAATTTTTGTTTAGAGCAGCGTGAGTTGGCGAATATGCTGACAGCACATCCAGAGATGCACGAAAAACGTGACTCGCTGAGCAGTGGCTGTGCTACCATGGATGAAAAAATGGTGATTGAGCAGCCACCGCCGCCACCACCCCAGCGCGATCCGTCGGATCCAACGATAAGCGCTAAAAAACTTCCAAAGAAGAGAAAATTCGATCCGTCGGAGCTGGAGGAAATGGACAAAACGAGTAATGTCATCAGCAATGTCGTCAGTTTGAATACAAATAAACAGGTAGTTTGTGCTCAGCAGACAATGACACAACCTAGTATTCAAATTCCACATACAATACCATCGCTGAACCAGTCTCAGCTCTCACCTCAACAGACCCACCATCTCCAGCAGCAGCAGCAACAGCAACAGCAGCAGCAGCAGCAGCTTCATCATCAGCAGTCGGATTGCTATCAATCCACCCAGACTGTGGTGCAACAACCGCCACAAAGTACGGCCGTCGATTATTCATTACGCGAGGAACCATCACGTTCGCGTCCACGACCTACTCCCATTCTTGACCTCAGTGAGTGGCGCGATCATCATGTACTTGCATTAAGGGATTCGCGTTATTACCCGGGTGTTATTAGAGATGCTGGTGGTCATGGTGAAATTTACGTTGAGTTTGAGGGTGAACATACATTAGTGAGGTACAGTGATGTGTTGGGTGCTGGTAAATATGATATTATTAGTGATGCTAGCCCGTCTGTAGGACAAGTTAAAGTGGACGCTAAAGTTTGTGTTAGATATTTAACGACGGGCACATCCTTTATTAATGGGACTGTGTGCAAAATATCGACAAAACCTCAGCCGAGTTTTGTTGTTAAAATTCAGCGGGATGACGATAAGAGTGAAACTATTTTTGTTAAACGAGCGGATTTACGGCTTGTCCAGCCTCCGTGGTGGGACGAGCTGGAAGAGAGTATGATGGAAAGTGAGCCGAGAAGAGTTGATTCAGTCGGTTCGTTAATTTACTATTTTTTTTCCTTCAATTTTTAATTTATCAAGTTAGAAAATTAAATTACATTAATTTAAATTTAAATTATCAGATCATGGATACAGGAATTCTCTAGATGCTCCAATGCCAATTCTTCTGCATCATACCTCTCACTTGCCAGGTCACAATGACTCTAGCGGATATTACCGTACTACGGGAACTAGTCCTCTCATGACAATTAGCACTCCAGTGCATTCTGCCAATGCAACTCTGAGCAACGGCAGTAGACCTTACGACGATTTGGAGAGTGAGGATGATCTCGATAGGGAGGATATCACATTTCCCTCAGATGCAGGTTAGCCCAATCATTTTGTCATAGACGGAATAGACATGCTGCATATTTATCAGCGACGTCTACAGACAATATGATTTAATATTAAGCTTATTGTGTAAGTAATGTATGAATATATTTAACTGACAGATGCAAAATTATCAGGGAGCAGTAAACGGAGTAGTATGCAGAGCCGTGGCAGTACCAGTAGCTTAGTAGAGCAGCGTAGTATAACCCCCCGTTCTCAGGCAGCTACACCCAGGTATGTACAGCATTTAATAATTAAGTGTATCATTGAATAATAAACTTTAATTCACTCAATAAATATTTATCACCAGATCTCAGGCGGCAACGCCACATAAATATAAAAAGGGTGACATAGTGGCCACTCCAAATGGAATTAGAAAAAAATTTAATGGGAAACAATGGCGTAGACTGTGTAGTAAAGAAGGCTGCTCAAAAGAAAGTCAACGGCGTGGTTACTGTTCTCGTCATTTAAGTTTAAAAGGTTCAGGTTTACGAGGACCCACAAATGCTTTTCATGGTGGTGGTGAGGAAACATCCAGAGACTCAGATACCTCACCAAATTACAGTGATCGACGAATGGCTGGACGATTTGATCAAGAAGAAACAGAAGCTGCCAATATGCTCGTATCATTGGGCAGTTCACGTTCAGCAACACCAGCATTCTCATCTCCGACAGCTCATTCTTCCATATCACCCTGTATAAGTCAATCACCAGTTCCGCCTCTAGGATTAAACCAAAACAACGTATTTATGCCAATATCCAGTCCAGCGCATCATGCTACGTCACTTATTTCGCCTGGTGCTAAATGGAAACACTCGCCAACGCAGCAAAGTTTTACTGTTCAGTATCAGCAAGTTATAAAACCTGAACCGAATCGTATGGTGAGGCCGAACCGGCCTCCACAGACAGCCCCGGTGCCACCAAATATGGGAACAAGCGTTATCCGAATCTCACCAGTTGGACGTCCAGTGCCCATGCAAAATCCTACATTGACTTGGTCTGAACAGGGTCCACCGTCGCGGCATCCTTCAGTCGTGACGTCTATTACTCAGCAGCAGCAACAGCAACAGCAGCATCAACAACAACAACAACAACAGCAGGGAATAATTCTCCAGCATGCACTTACGTCTAACAATGGGTTCGCAAATCACACGGAGATAAACGAGCAAAATACACAGCACTTGAAATCACCACATTCGCCGCATATTTCTCTTCCGGTCCCTACTTCTACACACAATGTAAGCCTTATTCATAAATCTCAAGATATTCCTGTCGACTATGCTCAACCCCAGATACCGAATCAATCAATTTACGGTTTACAATCTCAGCATTCACATCAACAGTCTCAGCTTCATCATCATCATCATCACCATCATCAACAGCAGCAGCAACAGCAACAGCAGCAGCACCAGCAACAACAACAGCAGCAGCAACACTTGTCACAGTCACAAGCACAACACGATAAGAAATATCTGGTTATAAAGAATGGAACTGAGGTGCAGTCGGTACATATCACTCAAGATGATAAATACCGACAAGGTATGATGAATCATATGGAACAGGTGCAGTCACAATTACATCAAACTACATGTCAACCACCACAATCTAATGTGATACCGTCCGCTCATACTGATAAAATGTCAATAATATCACAGGTAAAAATCCTTATCATAATATCGCGTCTAATTACAAAAGGACTTATGTTTTTATACGCTCTTTTGGCTTAGGCGCTAACTTAGAAACCAAAAGGCCGCATAACTTTCTTTTTTTAATTACTAATCATACTGTAAATTTATTCTAAAACTCGAAATTTTTAAAAAATTTTGAAAGCTAAAAAGACGTATAATTTAAATCATGCGCCCTTTTATAAAATAAGTCTGCAAAACGATTGGGAATGAAGAAAAATTATACACCCTTTTAGCTTTAGAGAGTTTCCTAAAGTCAAAAGGGCGCGTAAAAATATAATGATTTAAAAAAAAATATGCACTTGTAGAAAATTTAAAAAACTATCAGTGCAACTTTTTTTTTTAATTTATCATTTTTAAAAAAATGAAAAAATTATTAGACCTTGGTTAATTTCAGTATCATAAAATATAAGTACTTTTGGAATTGGTAACTTGATATTTTAACCACAGTACTGAGATTCTTTTTTTTATTTAATAACTCTTTCAATAATTATCATTATCAAAAATTGAATTTATTTTTCACAGCCGGGAAGTAAAGTAATTGGACTTCATGTAACGCCCGTGGATTTATTAAAGACTCAACCAATGTCAACTGGCGTTGTTATGTCAACAACATCAGCTATCACAAATACATCAGCACCCACCAGTGTTTATCAACATGTTATTGTTCAGCCGAGTCATTTAGTTCAAGTACCAAAGCCGTTGTCTCACTGTGAAGACAACAATAAAAGCAACGGTGTTGTCTGTAAGTATTTATTTAATAAATAAATATATAAAAACACCACTATATTACTCCAATTTCATATGATAAAAAATATTACTGTATATTATGTATTATTTAATTAATTAATTATATATACATATATGTTAAATTAATAATTAGCTGCATGTAAAATGAATTTAAAAACTAAATAACAAGGATTCCACAGATGCCAGTCATGAAGTATCTCCTGTATATCAACACCATCCTCCGCCATTGCACAACAGCAATTCAGTGCGCAATTGGAAAAAAGGTTTGGATCATCAACTGATGTGTATGATCTAAATAATTAATGCTTATTGCAGGCTTTTATTACGTCGGTGGTATTATCCATGATAATTAATGCGATGCCTACTTATACTAATTCTTTAGATTTTTAAAAATAATACTAACATTTACCACCGTGCGTCATACAACTGCTGGACAATCCTCGCTTCACTGCAGTTTCTTTTACTTATTAATAACCTCTTGAACTATTGTGTGTGCGTGTGTATGTGTGTGTGGGTAAATTATAACATCATAATCATTAAGCTTTACGATAATCCTAAAAATTGGTACAAGGCAACAAAACATTTAAATATTTAAAAAAAAAAATAACTTTATTTTCATCACACTCATAATTCACAATGCATTGACTACTTGCGTATGTGTATATGTATATATATGATTATATTATCCAGGGTTGCAGTATTGGGTCTACAATAAAACTTATTTTCAAATTTCCTGTCTGTTTTTAAAAATTTAAAAACAAATAAAAATTCAAATTTAAATTTCCACTTCCTGTGCTACGCTACTAACCACATTCATCGCAATTAACTCCAAAAAATTTCATTGCAGCTTTTTCCTGGCAGACAGTGGTAGATCAGCCGGAAGTGAGTCCACCACCATCGGCATTGAGTCCACCCCTTAGCGCACCACCAATACCATTGAATATTGGGAATGCTGGTGAAGAACCACCATCGGGACCAGCACCAGATCCTATTACACCAGCTGAAGAGGAGGATGATGATGTGTTTGAAGCCGAGCCGACTACTCCTGCTGAAATAGAGGCTAATTCAAATAAACGACGTAGTCAATCTCTCAGCGCACTTCATAGTAAAGAGCCTCAAAGTCCGTCAGTTAAGGTATTGTATATATTTACTTTAACTATACCTGCACCGAAAGTTTAAATTCTTGCTCTGTTTAGAGGGAATAAAGTCGTTCTTTTCTTTTATGAAAAGCAGAGCCAGAAATTAAAACTTTCAGGTGCAGATCGGGTGAAAAATCTTATACACATTGCGGAAGGTGAGATGTCCCAATCCGCGTGTTTGCTACCGGGCAATTATACGCAGGTTGAAATGTCCTACTTTCCTCCCTTGCTGTGTAATGTACTAATTATTTATATTTATATTTATATTTTTATAAATTAAATTTAATAGTCAAAAGATCCACGAATAAGGCGTCCAATGAATGCCTTTATGATATTTTCTAAACGTCATCGAGCTGTTGTACATCAGAGACATCCAAACCAAGACAATCGAACAGTATCTAAAATACTAGGTGAATGGTGGTATGCATTAGGTCCTGAAGAAAAACAAAAATATCATGATTTAGCGTCAGAAGTTAAAGAGGCGCACTTTAAAGCTCATCCTGACTGGAAATGGTGCAGCAAAGATAGACGGAAATCCTCGACGACTAGCTTCAAGGGCAATGAATCGAGAAGCAAGCTCAATAGTACGGGAGAGGAAACGGATGTGGGTCCTTCCAGTGAAGATGTTCCGTTGACACCGCGTGGTTCGGATGAAATTTACGTTCCCGTTACTGCTGTATATAATGAGATATCAAGTACTGAGGTAACTAAACATTCAAAAATTATGTAGTCGGCAGTGAAAGAGTTTTTAAATTTAAATCAATGGTTTTTCTTTTATTTATTTTTATCAGAATAATGTTAGTCAATCTCATCCGCCTCAACGAGTTCATGAGCATCAAATGCAAACGGATAACTCGGATTTTGGGGTAAAACAAGAGGAAGACGGTAATGCGTCTGACGATGATCATCAAATGGTTATTTGTGAGGATCCTCAGCCAGATACAGACTTGAAAGCAAAACCCAAGGCTGCTGATAATGGTGTTGAGATGCAGCAAGACGAAAATACGGAAAATAATTTTAATCAGTCAAGATATTCACCGGTTAGTGGTCAGAATAGGGAAGGCCAGAATATTAATACAGAAATCACGTGCCGTCCCAAGCCTATTAAAGGTATTTTTATATTTTTTAAAAACTAAATTATAATTATTATTGCCGTAAAAATAAATTTGAAATTTTTTGACAATCAGGTACTGAAACAACAACAAAATATCATCACGCGTCCATAGATAAAGGCGGAACAGTATCAGTACTGCCACCTTACTCTTATCTCAGTCCTGTAAATCCTACTGGAGTGTCGGGATTTCAACCAAAAGGAGGTGCTTTCATAACGATGCCAATATCCCCAAAAGTCGTTAAACCAGAACCTATAAAAGGGGATCAGCAGTACGCAACTCAATATAGTGTCAATAATTTAGTATCGAGTGTCCACAATGAAAACGGTCGAAGCATCTCGAAATTTACTGCTGCATCAGTATTGCACTCGGTAAATATTCATATATAAATACATATTTTTATTTTAGATGCTTAGAAAATTTTTAAATAAAATAAATCTAATCCGTCATTGAATATCACCCGCCAAAAAAAAATTCATTTCTCTTTCTCTACTCAACTTTTCCATCTTCACTTGAAGTATTTGTTTTTACACTAAATGTATAAAATAATAAAAAAAAACTGTAACACGTATTGTGACGGTGCTAAACAGATTGGATCAAAACCGATGATGGCTGTGCTGAAACATCAGCCTTTGCAGCCAATCACAACTCACCGTTCCCAAACAACAGTCGCTCCCTATCAACCCCCGCTTACTCTTACATTATTAAATAATGATTTGGTGGCTGTTTCTAAACAACAACAGGGTACCGCACAATATCTTGGACCAACTGGACAGCATCCAAGGATGTTATTCCCTAGTTTTCATATTCCTATTTCTGGTAAGTTATTTATTTTTTATAACTAATTATAACAAAGTGTTAAATTTAATTTATTTAAATTAATATAGACGCTGGAAATCGTAATGTATCAGTACAAGGTTTTGCTGTAACTGGAAGTAAAATAGAAACACCTAGTGTAATTGTCACTAAATCTCATTCACTTGTTACTAATTCAAATCCCAGTACACCGAGTCATCGTGAGTCAATTGGACATTCAATTGCTCGATTAGCGGAACCAGAGAAAAAGGATAATTTGATGTCAAATAATCACGTGCAATTTTGTGGTAAGTTTTTAACAAATCAATTACAAAAAAAATATGCACATGTAGAAAATTTAATAAACTATAGGTGCAATTTTTTCAAATATTTTTTTTTATAATTTATCGTTTTGAAAAAAAAATCACTATACGTTAATTTATTAATTTAATTTTTCTAGGCAATAATTTAAAAGTAGAACAAGAAAGGAAAGAAAGTAGCATGCATTTATCCTCGGGTAGTGAAAAACACATGCAGCCATCAACGCCCCATACTCCTCATACACCTCACGCTAATCAAAGTGTCAGTGAACATTCCTCGGGTGTGTTTTACTCTGTTGAAGAATCCTCTGGTAGAAATAATGACGCTGGACAGAATAAAGCTCCGTTTATGTTGGCACCAACGCCTGCTCAACTTGGACGGGCTCCGTTGCAGCGAAGACAATCGTTAGGTAATCAATAGTCATCAGTAATTATTAATTATTATTTATATTCATATTTATAATATATTTAATAATTATTTGTAGCTGTACCAACGTCAAATGCTGGAGACCAGGGAAATGCATCTCAACTTACTGATAATCGTCAAAGAAATGTTACGAATTCCGAATCACAGGGACAAAATTCAGCGGAACCTTTAGCTTCTCCTTCGGCGTCTACTAAAAAAGGCTCATTCTTCAAGAAAAATGTTGAGGATGGAATGGATAGGTCAGTATTTATTAGATTATCAGAGTCTCTTTTAATGCTGCGTGTATTTATACATAATAAGATCAAGAGATATACATGTATGGTAGCCCTTTATCCCCCATTCATGAAGAAGGTTCCCGTTTTTACCTGAAGAACGTGGTTTTGAAGATATAAGGGTTGGAAGTTTCGTCCTCTATTAATTTCTAAAACATCCCAGAACACTTGAGAGTATACGAGAACATCCCTGAACATTTCAAAGTTTATCTTTTTATTCCAACTACCGCGCAATTTCATTTCAACTCCTGAGCGAAGCCTGGTACCCGCTAGTTAATTGATATATTTAAATATTTATTTAATTATTTACAGAGTTCTCGAGCAGGTAAACTTTCAGGAAAAGTTTTCATCATTACCTGAGTTTAAACCCGAAGACATACAGAGTCCAAACGCAATAAGCATAAACACACCAGCTGGGTCTTCAGTTCACACACCAGCGACTGCTGGTCTTCATTCATCTAATATATCACTTCAGAACTCACGTAAAAAATCTGGTCTTGGATCTCACAGAGCATCAAGTAAATTATCTTTTATAATTATCTATCATAAATATTTTATATTTTTCAGTTGTTAAATAAATATTATTATTTTTTCTCTGATTAGTGAATGAGGAAGACGCGGAGTCAGACATTTCCGTCTCAGCAACACCAAAATCAACGGCAAGCGTTAAATTAACAGGCAACACCTTTTTCGGACCCGATTTCAATGTCGACGCGTTCAGATTGAACTCCGAATTAGGGGGTGAGGGTGAAACAAGTTCACCGAGAACGCCAAAGACTCCAGGCGGGGGAGCGAACACTTCAGTTGGAAGTGCTCGTGCAGATAATGAACGTGGTCCTCGTAAAGTTCTTGAACGACGTCGGCAATTAGTGATGCAACTATTTCAAGATCAAGGATATTTTCCATCTACCCAAGCCACTTCAAACTTCCAGGCAAAACATTCAGATATATTTCCTAATAAAGCTAGTTTGCAATTAAAAATACGTGAAGTTCGTCAAAAATTAAATAATTCTGGTTCTATTCCTCCAATAAGTGCTAGCAGTCTTGTTAGTCCTTTACCAGTACCAGAACCTTCACCCAATGTTACTGGTAAGTATTTTATTTAAATAAAACTCTAACTTATGCACAACTGGGGCTCTAAAGGTTTTTTTAATAATTAAATACACAGTATTTTAAATATCACTGACGTCCACTCGGTGACATTAATTCGTATCGGGTTGTGTTATAATTCCGAGCCGAGGGCAAGACGATTCGGTACAAATTAATCTCGCCGTGTCCATCTTAAGGCAAATAAATAATTATATATATTTTTTTTTAATTTAATAAAAAATCTGTGGAGTCATGGATCTGTATAATTACTGAAAAATTAATAAGTTAATTATAAATTATAAATGATTTATTACAGGATCAGTTCCTTCAACATCAATGGGAGCTCCTCAATCACTACCTGTAAGCAGTAGTGGTAGCTAGCGCCCATATACCAACTGTGATAATGTAAATTCTCGTGTTTCTAAACACGAGTATATAATAATTCTTTGAACATAAATTTTATGGCGTTTGGGTTTAAAAAAAAAAGAAAAAAAAATTATAACGTCATCAGGATAAAGTTTTTTTTTTTACGAACTATAAAGTTCTCTATTATATTTTACTTGATTAAAAATATCAATGCGATACTAGTGCAATTTAATAAAGAATTTTAAGAATAATTAATCAGTACGAAAGGCTAATTAAAATGTTATACATTATTAATGCTCTAGTAATATGACATCTAGAGTATATACAATAAAAATAAAATTATTCATCTATGATGAAAAGTTATTATTATTATTATTAATATTATTATTATTATATTAATTAAATATGTTGAGTTATCGTGACGGTTTGTCTTTTTTATATTAATAACAATTACTTATATTATTAATAATAATTATCTAAATTCGATCAATGCAACTGATTACTGTAAATTTAAAATTGATATGCCAGTGACGGATTTAAAAGGCCTATGATATTTTTAATCATTGTTGAACAGTCCTAGGATGTTTACAAATAATCAGCAACTTATTACATGATAATAAGGTATAATTATATATAAAAATATTAATAATAATAATAATAATACTGATAATAATGTGAAAATATTAAAATATAAATTTAAACTCGTAATAGAAATAAACAATTATGATAAATTTATTTAAAATAATTGTCAAGATAAATGTCATAAAAAAAATAATAATAATCTCTACCGAATTATATAAAACGATACTGAATATTGCACAAAAATATCTACGTAACCACAAATTGTCTTTGTGCTTTTTGTTGTAAATAATTATTATTACTATTATTATTATTATTATCATTATTATTATGTGGTATTCAACTGTTGGATAGTATGGAGAAAATTATTAACATTTATGAATAACTATTATTATTATTATTATTATTATTATTATTATTATTATTATTATTATTATTATTATTATTATTATTATTATTATTAAATAATATAAAGATAATTGTGAATGAATTATTCACCACAAAGTCTTGACACAATAAAGGACTGAATTTTTTTTTTTTTTTTTTTTATATGGAGAATAAATAATTCCATTATTAAAAATTTAATTGTAATAAAAGATTAAAAAAAAGAAAAAAAAAAAAATCTAATTAATGCCATCGTACGGCAACATGTATATGATAATGGTACGCGTTGAATTTATTGTTAATGACATGATAAATGAATTATCTGATAAAAATGAAAATTAAAAAAAAATGAATGATATTGATAGTAAAGAGTTTCAGATATATTATAATGAAGGATAATATTTCCGAAAGTACTTATCGACTGTTTTTAAATAAAACTTTGCCATTATTCAACGTAGCACAACACTGACAATTATCTTATCAGTCTTACCTTATATTTCATATATTTTATGTACTACGAGTATATTTATATTTTTTGTTTTTAGTTCACCATGACATCCATATCATATTTTACATCTTTTATATATTTTTTTTATATAACATATTTTTACTTAAAGATATCCTACAATTATTAAAATTTATTTATTTTATTTTTACATTTCTTGTATATTAAAAAAAATTTTTCATATTTTTTATGAACTCTGACTTTGTCAAAATCGAATATTTAAATAGCAGGATATCTTTAAACGTTTTATTTTTACTGCAATCGAGTCTTGTAATTTTTTAAAATTCAAAAATTAATTTTATTGTTTATGACAATCATGATAATTATTTTTTTAAATTAAATTAAAATTATAATTTTAAAATAATAAATTTTTCCGCTGAACACGAGCTTACTGATAAAAATAAATACGTTGAATTTTGGCGAGATTGTTGAATTTGGCTGTAAAGTAGATAATATAATTAGTTAATAAATAAATAAATAATTAATTAAATAAATGAATTTAAATAAAAGTAAATAAAAGTTATTAATGACTTAATAGAATAAACTTCCGATCGAACTTACAAACAAGCTATAAAATGTAATTATAATCTAGTTGAAATAATATTTGTCTGATATCTTCTGTAAATAGAGTACATCAGATTTAACTCATTAAATATAATTAAGAATTTAATAAATAATAAAATTCAATAATTAAAGCAAATAAGATAATTTTGAAAAATAACAAAAAAATAAATAAATAAAAGTTAAATATTAAAAAAAAAGTGGAATGACTAGGATGTGTAAATACGTGTAGATAACACGGGATATGTAGACTTATAATTAAGAAAAATGAATGAAAGCAAGATTAGGTTTTAAAAAAAAAATAAATTTATTATTATAAATATATATATGTATACTTATGTATATATATATATATTTATTATAACAATGAGCCTTTGTATATTGTAGACTTTATTGTGCTCGGGATTGTTTACTCCCCATAATTTAACTCCAAAGTTATAAATAACTTTTTTCCATAAAGTGTTCTGTCACTTTTATTTGTAAATATTTTTATTAATTAATTAATTAATTAATTACTTATTATTAAATAATAATTACCATAGATTGCCTCAATTCTAAAGTTATTATTTGTCATTAATAATTAAAAAAAAAAAACAAACAAATAATAGCTGGTTTATTTAAACATGAGACATTTTACACTAGTTAAATTTTATAATTAATTAATTAATTGTCATTTATACATTTTTTTAAATAAATTAAATATTAAAACATGCCTTCCAAACGGAAGTTGAAGCGCTTCCTTTTAAATTTAATATCAGTTTAATTATTTAAGTTTAATATTATTAGCTTAATAATTAATAATATACTTTAATTATTTAACTAGTGTAATGTCTTGTTCTAATCCCGCTCAAAAAAAGTTTAATAAAAAAAAAAGATAATTATAAATAATTTTTTTACTCGCGTAAATTAATAATTAAAAATAAACAACTTTCCAGTATTGATTAAGATTCGAGTTTAAAAACTTCGGTAATCTAATAATTAATTACAACTTTTTTTTTTGTATCATGTCTTTCGTTTTATTTCTCTCTACCCCTCGTTTTTATCTGAGATATTATTATATTAATTAATTAATAAATAATTTATAGTATGATGATAAAAAATGAGTTTTTAAGTTTTATGTTAATTAGCTGCCATACCCAAGTGACTGTGATCTAGAAAACCGGAAGTAAAGTTATATGGGATGGCTACTTGACAATGTACATACTACTGTTTTCTTCATCATACAGTAATTATTATTATTACTATTATTATTATTATTATTATTATTACTATTATTATAATTATTATTATTTACATTAAATTAATTGTAAACAACAAAATTAATTATTAATTAATAGTAAAAAAAAATTATGCAATTTAAAAGTAATTTTATTTTTTTTTCCGTTCTGTTTTTTTTAAGCGGCTATTAGTTTTATCTCTACTATTATTATTATAATTATTATTTTATTGTCAAATGTTCAATTTTAAAATATGTTTAAACTTGTTACGTAAAAATGTACATTAATCAAGTATAATGTTATTGATAAACACCTGGCATATGAAAAAATAATAATAAATAAAAAAAAAAAATAAAATATTCAAATCTATATAAATAATAAATTCTACCATTATTATAATAATTATTATTATTTAAGGGTGTGCGAATAATTCAAACTTACGAATTATTTGTATCGAATCTAATTATTC
Source organism: Microplitis manilae (assembly GCA_030273425.1). NCBI lineage: Eukaryota > Metazoa > Arthropoda > Insecta > Hymenoptera > Braconidae > Microplitis > Microplitis manilae. The sequence goes on from CP092726.1 coordinate 4,869,267, forward strand.
AATTCAAACTTTCGAATTTTTCAAATTATTTGAAAATTTACAAATAATTTCAAAATTTTATTTTAAACGGCTTAAAATTGTAATATTTTTTTCAATAATTTAAATTTCTGTCAAAGATAATTAGAGCTCAGACATTAATCTGCGAAATAATTAATTTTGGTCTCTTAAAAAATTAAGCTCTCCATTAATTAAAAATTAAATATTTGAAATGTTCGATTCGATTCGCACACCCCTAGTATTATTAATAAAACAAATATCCATAGACGTTTCAGGATGAGGAGATCCTACATCATGCGCAAATACCCGATAAAAATGATAAATAAAAACACAATAGATATATATTTAAAAAGAAATGTATTTAATATAAAAATAATCTGGATAATTATCATCAAATGGCATTAAATAATTAAGTTGATAAAAATATAAATATAAATTATTGTAAATAATAAATATTTCTACACATGTGCCCTTGTATTAATGGTATTTTAGTTAATTGGACCAATTATGAAGTCAACTACCAATTACTGTGTATAAAATATATGTGTAGTCATATTTAAAAGTAGAATAATTATGTAATTGTTAAAACAATAACTACTTAATTATTATAAAATTGTTTATAAATTTATAAATTAATCATTTAATTATAATTTTATATTTTTATTTATTTATAAATAACTACTAGTGTTATTGTTTTATCAATTATCAAATAATTGCTTTGTAATTATAAAATATCATGTGCCATAACTACTGAGGGATAAAGTAAAAAAAAGTTAACTGTAAAAAAAAAAATGGTATAAATATTTTCTATGAAAACGCTTGAAAAAAATCTTCTCTGCATGTCTGGTTTAAATAATAATTACTGACAATTATCCCTTCCAGGAGGTGAATTTAAATCTAATTATTAATGTAGATATTCAAACTTTCGTTTCATTTATCGTAAGGTTGTAATTAATGATAAATGAAAAAAGAATAATTATTATTAATAATAATAATAATAATAATAATATACTCATTATAAATTATTGATAAATAATAAAAGTAATATGGAGAAGACAATGTAATTAAATCACGCGCTTTAAATTATAAAATAGTTCAGTCGGAACTCTGGAATGGAAGACATTCTTGAAAGTTAGTGTAAATTTTGTTGTAGATTCGCGATGTCACCCGCACGAAATAAAAAAACCATCCTAGGGGTTGGAGAAAAGAAAATTAAATCATCCCCAGAAACATATTTTTGGAAATATTTGATAAACAAAAAAAATTTGTAAAAAAACTTCAAAATAAAACTTGTAGAGGAAAAAATTCACGTAAAAAGGATGAGATTTTTGAAATTTCTAAGCTTAAATTTACTGAATTTTTATAAGGATGCGCCACTGAAATAGAAAAAAATGGTCACTGCTCTATTTTTGGATAATTAATCCTATTTTTTCCAGAAAAAAATTTTCATTCTAATACAGTAATTAAATTGTCTTTAAACGAATTAAAAAAATTAATTATGTCATTGCATCTTACAAATTATCTTATTAAAAATTTTGAATTCGCCAAAACTGGCTCTAAAGTCGCCAAAAATGACATTTCTATCCTGTAGCTGCTGCTTACACTCATACATCAGGTATATACACATGCCTGATTAAAACAATGATTTACTCAGTAAAGAATGTATATCTCAGTATGAAAATTGACTTGTTTTGAATAATTTTTTCCATACAGATATTTTTCTACTTGATCGTGCATTCTTACCAAAATTCCGTAAATTTGAACTTTGAAAATTCAAAAATCTAGTACGGACTATTTTTTATAAATACAAAAAAAAACTCATACTTTTTTATGAATTTTTTTTTTCATCAACCTGGTGTGATATTTTTATTTTTGGGAATACGTACAGGTGACATCATATATCTTCATGGAAATTTACATCAACTTTTGAGAATGTCTCCTATTTTGGAGTTTCGACTGGACTAAAAGTCCAGCGTGAAAATAATGTAGAAAACGTCATTATAGACAGCATATTCGATAATTATATGCCTTATAAATTGTAATTATTAAAAGCAACGGGCTCTGTAATTATAAATTGATTTTTAAAAAAAAAATAAAAATTTTTTATGGACAAACTCCATAACACTTGTTGGATAGCAGCTGCAAAGAAAAAAAGTTTCGGCGTAAATATATTTTTGAATAAAAATATGAAGAAAAAAAAGAAAAAAAAAAGATAATAAATTATTTGTCGATGGATAGATTATCGAAGGACAACTTGTTGATAATAAATTATTTGTCAAGTAGTATTGTAAGCAATTGTGAGATAAAATAATTATTAAAATAATAACGGCGACTTTAAATAAATGAAATAAATAACTACAGTTTGTTAAATAATTACTGGAATAATCAGTTTGATAAAAAAGACGACTGTTAATAATTTTAAAAATTATTAAATAAAACTGAAAATAATAATTAAAATAAAATTTTAAAATCCGTGTTGACAATCGCCAATATTATTATTGTGAATTATAAAATGGATATGCCTTAATAAGGATGTGAAAACATTTTAAATTAATTAATTAAATTTAAAGTTAAATAGATAATTTATTTACTTATCATTTAGTTCATTTTTTAAATTAATAATTAAAACTTGATACTGAAGTTAGCCGCCGTCTAATAATTTTTTGTTATTTTTTTAAACAAAGATAAAATTAAAAAAAAATATTTTAAAAAATTGCACTTATAGTCTTTTAAATTGTCTACATGTGCATTTTTTTAGTTTTTTTTTTTTTAAATTAAATTGTTAAAAAAAAAATAGAAAATTGTTAATCTGCTGATTTCAGAATCAACGAAACTTACGAGTGTGAATGTAGCAGACATGAGACAATTTATAAATTTTAAATAAATAAATAAAAGTAATGAAATTTGAAAAAATGCGCGTATTGTTCATTGATCTAAATACGCATTTTTTAATTTTTATTCTATTTACATTTTATTTATTTATTATAAAATTACCTGGTAAATCCAAATTACGGTAAATTTGCGGTAGCACTGTTGTATTTCACTGTACATGTACAGATTTACTGAAAATACGGACTTTAATCACAGATTATTTAAATATGCTACGATAAAAATTCCACTAATTGCGATACATTATCATAAATTGTTGTAATTACCGCAGTCTGTCGTAAATTACCGTATTTTTATTAAAAAACTGCCATATTTTACCGTGAATTTGCGTATTTTATCATAAATTACCGCAAAATGCGGCAAGTTATAAAGTATTTTGCGGTAAAATTCGGATCCGCTATAAGTGTGAATGTAGCAGACAGACGAATTTAAAATCATTAATAAATAGAGTAAATAATTAATAAAGTAAAATTTTAAAAAAATGCGCAATTAAAAAATTTTAAAATTAATAAGTGCATTTTTTATAAATATTATTCTTTGAATTATTTACTCTATTTATTTATAATTTTAAATTTGTCACACTTATGATCCGTGAGGGAATTTTTGAAATTGACACCTGTCAGTTACATTGACACTCATTAAAACTTATTGTTGTTATATTATTTGTCTTTAAATATAAATAGTCAAAAATAATCTGTCCTTTCGAATGCAATAGTTACATGAGAGCCCATAATTATTCAGATAAATTTATTGTTTAAAAAAACCATAACTCAGATTATTAATTCAAAATATCAACAAAACTGTCCACAATTATTACCATAGCAATGACAATTTAAATTTTATTTTAAAGAATAATTTAAAGTAAAAAATTGAGATTTAAATTTGTAAAATTTTTTGTTAAAAAAAAATTAATTATCCGGATTTATAAATTAATTTTATCAAGTCGTTTTTCTACATTTCATAGGCAATATTTATTAAATTATAACAGATTATTATTATAGAGTTTATTGTAAAACTGTTTAATTATTGATAAGAATATATATATTACTATACAATACAATACACTGGATATATATAAATATGAATATAAATATAAATAAAAATTATCAATAATGAATAAATAAATTGAAAATATCCATATATATATATATACGATATTATATACGTATATAGTATCGAAAGTGCACGTTAGTAGGATCATATATCTACAAGAAACGCTTGAGAATATTTTTTCAATGCCAACTAAATAACTATTCCATGTAAAAATCAATGTAATAAAATTCAATGCACAATGATACGCATTTTTTAATTATATTAATTCATATGTTTATTCTAATTACATTTTTTATTTTTATTTTAAAAAATCTATCAATCGACTCAAATGCTTTTGGCTTTAAAAAACTTAGTTAGTAATTTATTTATTAATTAATAATTAGTGTCATTTAAGTCGTTGAATTTTTTCCATTTCTTCATTATTAAACCTCAGTACTGTTGCAATGGCATTCAACATATGTTTACGACTGGACGGATCACTACTGGTTAAATAATTAACCACGACATTTTTTAAATACTCCAAATTGGCGCCTTCCCTTGATTTGCATGCTTCTAATCTAAAAAAAAAAAAAACATGATTATTATTTTAGAGTAATTTATTTATTTATTATTTTATTTAAGAGTAAGTCTGCAGTACGATTAGCAATTAAAAAATTATGCGCTTTTTTAGTTTTAAACTTAATGACTAAAACCGAAGGGCGTATAAAAATATGTCCTTTTGGAATTAGTGATGATATATTAATTATTTGATTATTTTTAATTTATTAAAAAAAAACGACCTTGATATTTTAGCTTCCAATGATTTTATTTCATCAGCATGACGTTGGGTGATAGCCAATAAATCGCGTTGATTTTCACGTAAATTATTTTCCAATTCACTATTTTGTTTTCTTAATCCTGCGACTTGAATTTCGCGTCTTGACAATTCTTGAGCGTAATGAAGTAGAGGAGGATTATCAACTGAAAGCATTGCGGAAACAAAATCTGCAATGGGTTCTGGTGATTTATCATTAAAACCCGATTTAGAGTCCATAGTTGAAAGTAAATTACTGTCTTTTTTTAATAACATAGTACGGATCGAAGATTTCAAAGTTCTAATTTCTTGATCCTTCTCTTCAATTACAGCAAAAGAACGTTCTCGCTGACGCAGCAGTTGATGCTCAAGATCCGATATTTTGCCTCGATATTCACTCTCTTTTTGCGACAGTATCAAATTAAATTTAGTTCTCTCTTCATTAAATTGTTGAGACTGTAATTCCATTTTCATCTGCATTTCATTTTCACGATAATTTAATTCTTTTGATAACATACGGATTCTTTCTTCTAAATTTTTACTGTAAGTCTTTATCAAATTAACATCACTGCTATCATTTTTGTTGTCTTTATTATCACCATGTAAATTACTTTCAAGTGATTTTAATTTAATACTCATCTGTTCTTTATAGATTTCAAAATCACGTTGTAATGATTCATATTTTTCTTTATAATCATTTACCTCTTCATTAATGGAATGTAAATCAAGACTTTTTAAAAATTCTACAGAACAAATTATTCACTTAAAAATATATCTATTAACAACAACAATAATAATATTTATTTATTTATTCATTTACCTTTCATATTAACTAGACTATTTTCCTGATTATTCATATCCAGTAACCGTGCATACAATTCACGTATTTTGGCAGCTATTTTATTAGGATCTTCTGTAAACTCAACATCAACATGATCCCTATGCTCATGTAATTGTAATTCAGACAACTGATCTTTAAGTTTTTGTATTGCATGCTGATCAATTTGTCTCAGACGCTCATAACCACCGACAGTATCAGATAATTCTGCAAGTCTCGTCTCTAAACCAACGACCCGAGCTTCATGAATTGCTTCCAATGCTTTAGATTGTTGCTCTGCAGCAGCAGCTCTTTTGCGTTCCTATAATAAATTCAACAATTACTCCCCATTGACAAAATTATAAATAAATTTATTAAAAAATAAATTAACTTCATGAATAGCAATACGATGGTGTTTCCTCAACCCCGCGATCTCGGTCTGCAAAGACAAAAGCATCGGTGGTGTTTCGTTAACAGCAGCTTCGGCTTCTTTTAATTTATTATTTGCTATTTCTAATTCAGCTTCAAGTACTTTGCTTTGTGTTTTATTATTTGCTTGTTTTTTTAGTTCTTTTATCTGCTGCTCCAATGATTCTTTAGCACGACGCTCATCAGTGACTAGTCTTTGAAGTTCTCTGAGAAAAATAAAAATAAGTTACGTAAATATATGATGTTTTTCAGAACAAACGATTTTTTACAAGAGTATTTTTCAATAAAAATAAATCAATACTTAATCATTGCTGAATTATCAATATGTTCTTTTTCTCTCTCATGTCGTTCCATTATTAATTTATACTTGTAATGTTCAACTTCTGACTGTACGTTGTGTTGAGTTTTTTTCAACTTTTCTTTCAAATCTTTTATTGTTTTTTCGTACTGTAAAAAAACAATTAATTATTACTTGAAAATTACAATTACAGAAAAATGGACTAAAGGATAACAATAAAATTATCGACAGTAAGAAGTTTTGTCTCATATTTATTGAGTATTTATCAATCATAAAATCTGATATTTGTACTTAGAGTTGATACTGAAAGTATGAGTGAATGTAACAGATGTGAGACAATTTATAAATTTTAAATAAATTAATTAATTAAAATAATGAAATTTAAAAAAATGCGCGTACTGCTTATTTAATTATCGAAGAACGTATTTTTTAATTTTCATTCTTTTTATATTTTATTTACATATTCAAAAATTTTTTAAATTACAATTGTCACCCAAATTCATGATTTTGAAGTTAGGACAATTAACAATTTACAGACTTTTTTCCATCAATTTAATTTAAAAATAAAAAAACTAAAAATATGCACATGTAGAAAATTTAAAAAACTGTAGGTGCAATTTTTAAAAATTTATCATTCTTTAAAAAATTCCAAAATTACCAGACGTCAATTTCAGTATCATGACAAAGTCACATACTGAAAGTAGCAGCCAATAAAAAATTTAATTCTTTTAAATAATCAACTAGAATATTAAAGGAAAAAACTCAAAAATATTTTGTTGCACATCAGAAAAATTTTATTTTACTTACCAGTAACTTATTTATAAAAGTTAAAAATTTTGACTACTACCTTCTCTCATAAAAGTTTTCAAAATAAATAATTAAATTTCCAAAAATAAATTAATCAATAAAAATAATATACCTCATCACGTTCAATTCTTAATTGTCGTCTATCAGCTTGAAAGTTTGCTTCCATTCTTGATTTTTCCGCAGACAAAGTCGCCAACGAATCCATCAAAACTCGTAATTGATTTTTTAATCCTTCTATAGATTCTTCTTTTTTTTCTACAACTTTCTGTAAATCATCAACTAAATTAAGTCATCATTACATTTAACAACACCATGTACTTACTAATTGTAATTACACTTTAATTTTACTTACACCATCAGTTGTCTTTTCAATGTCCCCATTGTTTGTTAAACTCTTACTCTCTGTTCTCGCGCGCACATCTTTTAATTCAAATATTAATATTTATTATTTATTATTGTAGACATATACTTTATTTAAAATATAAATAGACAAATTCAATCTGTCAAACTTACCATCGTCAGATGATTTTTTTTTATCATTATCAACAAGTCTAGTTTTTTTATTTTTATCCATTTTTTTTATTTTAATTCATTTAATTTTTTTAAAACTAAATAAAAAATACTTTTTAAAATCAATATAATTTAATTAAAAATAATTAATAATTAATATTTACATGATATATATTTTTAAAAATTATAAAATATGGTTATGTTATCATATTTGACGTGAAAGTTTTCCAGGTTGTAAACGTTGTCAAGTAAAACATCAAGTGACGTCAGACCATGTGACTAAATTTAAATTTAAAACCAGTATCATATAAATTAATATTGTAAATTATATTATTTAAATTACTGTTGATATTTTTAAATTAAAATCAATTGTTAATTAAATAAATATACATTTGTTTTTAATAGTAATTTATTGTATGACAGTAAACGCAACTGACAGCTCACAATTTTCATATTTTAAAATTAAAAAAGTATAAATATGATAAACTTTTAATGTATAACTTATAATTATTTTTTTTTAATTACATGTAACTTGTTAATGAAAGATAAAAAAAAAATTGTATGGCGTCGGAGGTTTTCTTTATTACAATTTTGGTAAAAACAATTCGTTAAAAAATATTGTAAAATGCTAGATTTATGATAACAAGAATGTGTACTTAATAAAATAAACTGTTGAGTAATTAATAGTAATTATGTTGGTACAGATTCAACGTTATCTTTTATCGGAGATTCAATTTCTAAAGTCACGGGTCCATTATTTTCAATTTGAACACTCATCATAGCTCCAAATTTACCATCTGTATAAAATAAAATGATAAGTTATTTTATTTAAGAGCTAGTACAGATTAGTTTTCATGATACCAAAATTTAAACTTCAAGTTTCAGTGTCTCTACAGCTAGTCGTAAAAAGATAACTCCAGCAGATTTGAATTACCGTAAAATACGGTAGTGATACGACAAATTTGCCGCAGTTTACGGTATTTTACGGTGAATACTGTAAAATACAGTAATTTGGGGCATTTTGTACCGTAAGCATCGTCTGCTTTTTTTTATTTTTTAAATTTTAAGTGCAATACTTCACTCTATGGTAAAATGCTGCAATTTTACGATAAATGCCCGCGCTCTTACTGTAAATTTACAGCAAAATATCGCGCGTTTATCATAGAATTCCGTATTTTACCGTAAGTCTTCCGAATACCGTAAATCCGCCAATGAATTTCAGTCCAATGCCGCGAATGAATATTAGTAAATGCGTGAATTGTGAATGACTTGTCAGCGGGCAGAAACAAACTTGTTTCGTCCCGAGGGAACAAAATAATTTTCTGCCCGCTGACTGAAGGCTTTCGCAATTTAAACTCTGATACTTGTCATTTTTTTAATAGTCATTCCAGAGCATTAATTTTATTTACGTAAATGACAGTTCTGACTGTGATTCTTTCATAAAAATTAGTGTCAATAATAAATAGTATTCATAGTTTCTGCTTAATTATAAATTGCAAATGACAATTAACGTCTACGCTAATAGTTGATGACACCATTGGTCTTAAATTAACTTGTTTCCGGCTGCTGACACTGAAACTTCCAATGCAGGTAATCATGAAAAATCTAGTGTGTAAGGATGAAAGACAATTTCATCTGCGGGTGATGTTAGCCTTCACCCAGGTCTGAAATCCTTTTGTTCCATCCCTTGTCACACAATATACTATTAGTTACCTTTAATACGTTCGGGAGTGTATTTTTGTTTCAATTCACTCAAAAAATGTTTGTAAAATGACTCAGCTGCAGAAGTCGACATCGCACGATGGAAATCCAATTTATTTCCCTTCATGACATGGTAAAGTGTAAATTGACTGATACATAGAACTTCAAAATCTTTATCCATTACACTGGAAGCCCATCGTTTTCCAGTAGCCCCATCAAAAATTTTCAATTTCAATATTTTTTCAGCTCTAAGTTAAAAAAAGATATTAAATAAAATTTTATTGTTACCATAATTTAGCCGGCGTTTTCTAATTAATAATAATTAAAAGAATCTTACATGTACTCGGCATCAGCAATCGTGTCATCAGATTTAATTCCAATTAATACACACAATCCATTACCGATGCTACTGATAACTTCTCCATTTACTATTAAAAAATTAAAAATTGATTGTTAATTAATTAAACAATTAAAAAGTGAATTTGAATATTTACTTTACTTAATAGCGCATGCGTCAGAATGTAACCTGAAAATAAATTATAAAACTTACCTAAAACTGATGCTTTGGTCACGCGTTGAATCACAGCTTTCATTTTTTAACAATTTTATAATCGATCAAAAGAGAAAAAATTATTATAATTTAAATATTTTCGTTTGATTGGTCAATCAGGTAGACACAAACCAACAGCGGTGTCTTTAATGTTTACAGGCAGCGGTAAAAAAAAAATAAACAATGAAAATAATGACAATTAAATATGGAGGGTAGATATACATTGGCATGTAAAGTGCTATAGGATGTGGTGCTCATAGCGCCCAACGCGAATGTACCCATAGTTATTTAGTTACCTAACAAGATTTACCTTACCGACGTTTGAATTTCTGTTCTACGTGACGTGATTGTCCCTTTTTTGAAAAATTAAACTTAGATACTTTTAAAAAGTTTTTCATTTATACCATTACTTTTTATGATACTGAATTTAGCAGACGTCTATTAATTTTTGAATTTAAAAAAAAATGATAAATTATAAAAATAAAATTATTTCAAAAAATTGCACCTGTAGTTTTTAAAATTTTCTACATGTGCATATTTTTAGTTTTTTTTTGTCTGATTAAGTGGAAAAAAAATGCAAAAATTTTAAATTGTCTGCTAACTACAGTATCATTACTTTTTTATGTTGGTTACTAGATTTTTGTTCAATCATCACATTTTACTATTGAAGTATGTCGGCTGCCCAATTTCAAAACACAGTAACTGACAAAAAAAAATTTTTGAAATATGCATTGAATCAAGTTCACGAGACTCCATTGGAACTAAAAATACCAAAAAATCGATTTTGAAAAATTTGTCAGTTACTGTGTTTTGAAATTGGGCAGCCGATGTGTGTCATATCAATTTAAAGTTTTTATTCCGATTTTTACTTGATTTAGTGTAATATATAAGCTATTGAATGTATATATTTTGATATTGACCAATTTTGCTTTTAAATTTTCTTGCATTTGTTGCGGTGGGTACATTTTCGTTTGGATCTCTCTTATGCACCCAAAAGTCCGCTCCGTTTGTAAACTGAAAATTTTTTATATTTTTTAATTTCCATTTTATCTAAACATCTGATGAAAAAAAAATTCTTACCGCATAAAAATAAATTTAGAAAATCTTCATTGTGTTTAAAAGTTCATTCAACTGCAATTCTTAATAATAATCATTTACAATTAATAGTAAATCATAACAATAATCAGTTGTTATATTCTTAGAAAATAAATTTTTTTACTAATCACGGAATATACTGTGTAAAAATAAATATGTATAATATGAATTAACAAATATGAAATAATTATAAATACAATAAATAAATAATGTTTGGTTTTGCTCCTCATTCACGACCAAGTCACTGAGCGCAATTAGTATTTTTAAATTAAATATACAAAGAACCATCTGCGGGTCCTAAATATCTCATGGAAATTAACATGACGTCTATGAGTGTCCATACACCCAGTCCACCAAAGCTGAACAATTTGCCGATACCTTCCTGCCAGTGTCCCAAGTAAAACCTGTAAAATAAAATAATCATATGTCGACATTTTAAATAAAAGTACTTGAGTTGGTAATTACGTATTTTATTTAAATACCTGTCGGCACCAAAACCACCTAGTGTTATGCTCAAAATTAATGCCGTCGACCATTTGTATCCCCCAGTCCAATTACAACGCAAATTTTTCATAAATTTTCGTCTTCCTAAGCATATGATGTCACTGTTTACTGTACAATTAGTTCTGAAATAAATTTATTATTAAAGTAGAACTTTATTTTTTGAAAACGCTATTTATTGTCATTCGGATTCTATTGATTCTGATAAATAATTAGAATGAACTAGTTTATTATAACCCAGACATGATTATTCAATTTTTAAATTACCTGTAATATTGCGGAGGTGAAGCGACAGAATTACATGAATTTTTTAAATGACATTTGTGTTCCCAGTGATCAGTTTGGTAACAATATCTACACATATATTGTTTCGTAAATGATCTTTCTCCCTAAATAACGAAAATTGTTACAAAAGAATGATTTTTTTTTTAGAAATCATGTTAATTTTTTTAACATTTAGGGTAGAAGTACCATTTGTCGCCACTGCTCCATTTTTGGACACTTAATACTTTTAGTTAATAAAAATGTATAAAAGAAAATTTCTATTGTAAGTGTGATAAAAATAGCTTTGTACAAATTTTTAAAAATAAATCGTCACTGCGCTTTGTACAAATTATTTTATTTTAATTTTTCCAGTGTCCAAAACTGGCCCTTAAGTACCCGAAAACGGTACCTCTACTTTAGACTAATACATATCATCCAAATTATTAATAAATTACCACACAATCTACTGAATCAGGAACAGTACAATTGACAGTATACATTGATCCATAATCACAATGAGGATCAAGATCACATGTCAAACAATCACCTCCCATTTCTGAACATAATTTTCCGACTGGACATAAACCATAAAGATCATCCTGCTGATATTTTTATTTACATTTATTTAATCAATAATAAAATATAATGATCCTGAAGTTAGCAGACAATTAACAATTTTCAAATTTTTATTTTAAAAAACTAAAAATATGCTCATGCAGAAAATTAACGAGACCATACCCAAGTAGCACAGAGTCAACTTTAAGATGTCTTTTAAAAAGACAAGACAAATTTGTTTTTTGTCTGAAAGTCATCTTTTTTGGTATGAATACGACATGCAAATGTTGGTTCCGGAGACAGAGACGAGTTGTATTGTTTTTCCTGTCTTATGTCAATTGAAAAGTCATTTAGATGACTTATTTTACCACTATTTGTAATTTACTTTTTGTCGTCACTTGTGTTGAGTCTTTTAAGTAGGTATTTTTTCGGTGACATAAATTTCTGATCGTTTTGTCAACATATTGATGCCTTATCGACAAGTCAAAAAGTAGCCTAAGAACTGATATCTTATAGATGTCACAAAGGCAAGTGTGTTACTTGGGTAGGTGCAATTTGTAAAAATATTTTTTTGTCAATCAATCGTTTTTAAAAAAATTATTAGACGTCGGCTAATTTCAATATCATAAAATATATTAGTGAATTCTTATTATTTAATACATACTTTTTTATTATTATTAGCTGGAGTAACATTTGTAAAAGCGTAACTCATCATACCCTCTATAAAAATGAGATTAATATTAAATGATAATAAATTTGATTACAATAAATAATTAATAATTACCATATCCCATATGAACTTGTTTAACTGAATTAAATATCAATGAAAGTATAATAAATATAACATTTTTTCCATTTATACGAACGATATTCATTTTGTTTTTTTCTTTCCTGTCAAATGAAAATTTTCAAAAAAAGTCTCTACCCCGAAGACATTTTTTGACCTAAAATTAATTAATAATCATAAATAAACAATCAATTATTAGAGGTTAGTTTATGACACTTTGTTTTTAATAATTAAAACAATTAACATATACATTACCATCATTAATATATGACTTTAAATATGATTAAATTCATAACAAACAAAAATTAACTCAATAAATTATAAAATATTTTGAAAATTTCAAACTTTATTGTTTTAATAATAATTATTATTATTGTAATATATAAATATATGTAATTATATAAACAAATAAAAGTAAATTTGATGTTTTTGTTTATATTTATAAATATAACCCAGTAATTATAATTGTTATTAACTTTGGTTACTACAAAATCCAAAAAATGTCAAATAAATTTTATTTCCGCTTAATCAGCTGACATCCGGAGTCGATGTTTTAAGAAACGTTAATAAATATATATTATTATATATATATATACAAATATATTTATATATATAATATATATATACCAGCATTTATTAGCCTCACTTCACGTAAATATTTTTCCGCGATATTAAATTATTTATTAAATGAAGATAACAATAATTAATATCAATGTATTCCACATGTTAATTATTTATTAAAATGTCAGTTAATGGAAAATTTACTTTTTAATTTAAATCCAGGTAACTGTCTTTATAATTACCATTGCAAAAATACTCACTGCCTATTTTTTTTTATGCAAAATATATAAATTTTTTTTCATACTTAGCATATTTTTTTGTTAATTATTACGTTAATGTAAACAAACAATTTGGTTTTATTTATTTTTAACTTTCATTAATACAAAGATTATAAATTTATGAGTTTGACAATTTGGTTTAACGGTTTTTTTTTTCATGACAATATTTATTTAGCAATGCAACAAGTTCTATTGTATTGAGATTTAATATAATTTTTTTAAATTCATATTTATATCTGTATTTGTAATTACAGCGTGTGTATTTACTGAGTCATTTACTCTGATAATTATTTAATGGGATAAATTATGAACTCCAAGGATACAAATAACAAAGAAGGTGAAGTGGAAATAGAACTAGAGGAATCAATTGGCCCAAGTACTGGCAATGTAATGTCTGATGCTGAAAAAAATTGCAAAACAAAAATTCAAAATGGTATATGTATGTAATTTTAATAAATTATTCATATTTTTGACATTTTATACTTCTGTACTGTAAAAAATTGGGAGTGAATTCGGAGTGATTACGAATTTTATTCAAATTCGAAAATGATTTAGCAGCAGAGTAAATGAGGAGTTTATTTTCTCAGCAGAGTAATTTCGAAGTGATCTGGATTTTTATTTAAACCCGCATTCACTCCTATTAGGAGTTTTAATATTAAAATCAACTTTTGGATTGAATTTCACTCCGAGGGTATTGAATAAATAAACAATGATCCGCTCGGCGTTCACTCCGCCAATTTTTTAAAGTATAATAGAATATATTAATGTCAAATAAATATTATTTTATTGTAGTATCCAATGGGACATCATCGAAAATGGACAACGAGAAAGAAACATTTCAATATAAATACACGAGTACAAACATACCCAGTCCACATTCATTATCAGTAAATAATAATTCAAATTCAAATTCCAATGTTGAATCATATTTACCACCAGTATGTACTAACGGTTGTCAACAAGCGACAACTGGGAGCTCATCGTCGTCATTATTACCTGGATTCCCGGGATTAAATGACAGCGACACTCCAGATGATCCAGATATGATAAATAATGTTGACTATAATTGTGGTATCAACAAGTGCCCGGCAAAAGTGTCATGTAATTCCAGTAACGAGCTTGGAGCAACGTGGTCTAATTCGTTGAATAATATTTCGAGTATTGGTTCAACAAGTCAAGGTACTTGTTGCTTTTTACGACCTAATATAAATGGTACGAGAGAAGTTGCTGGACCAAGTGGATTATCTCGGGTATAAAATATTATTTAATTTATAAAAATAATGTTGAATAAATTATTTATTATTTATTTTATTTTTAAGCGTGAAAATAATGACAGAAGAGATTCTAGCTCAGGAAATGAAGGTGATGATTTTTCTGACGGTGAAGATTATTGCATATATACGTACAAAGGTAATGATGAAGCTGTTGCTGACGAAAGGCATCGAGGCAATGGACTTCTGGAGAATCAAGAAGCTGGTGGACAACAATCTAGTGGAAGATCAAGTCCAGAAATGGATTTTTTGGAAATGGATTTCGACCCTGGACCTTCTTGTGAACAGGTAGATTTTTTTACTTACTTGGTTGCAATAAATTGTAGGCAATATTTTTTTAATTTACGATATTTAATCATCAGGATACTGGAGACAGTGATTTGGCGTCGATTAATGAAGACATACAGAATATTGCGCTGGATAATGCAGAGGCTGATTCAGTATTTCTGAATGACTTGAGCGGCGGAAAACTACAGAGGCCAAGTGAGTCCTCACCTCAGCCTCAAAATGAACAGAATGTCAGCGTTGAATTGGAGACACAAGACAATGTACCTTTGGATAAACCTTCTACTAGTAATTCAAACCATAATCAAGTCGCCCAATGTCTACCCAGTACCAGTTCGGGAATAAGTTTGTATTTTTATTGTACTTAATATGCTAATATAATTTTAAATACTTTATTTATTTATTTCGGGTTTGCGACAGGAAAAGTTGGCACCAGTTTATACAATCATGCCGGAATTCCCACAAGAGAATCACACGGTTATCATAACACAAGTGGTGATTTAATTTCACCAGGTGATAATAGAGATTCTGATTCCGAATTGTGGGCTGACGCAGCAGCTATACCACTACCGGAAAACTCAACTGTCAACTGGTTAAAAGTTAATTTGAGTTCAACTCTGTGGCACAGAATGATGGCAAAAAAATTGATGCTTCATAAACAAACGGCATTCAATCAAAGCGGGGAGTCTAACTTGGTTTGTTGATTAAATTAATTATATTCCTTACAATAATATTTTTAAAATATATTAATAATAATAATTGCCATTAATTGCAGGAAAGTGACTTGTGTAATGACAAATTAGATGATTTGCAACCGGTTGAGAGAGTAATGCTCTGGAACGAGCAAGAAGCCGCTGCAAAACAAGTTACCCAGATCGCAACTTCTGCTTGCGGTGCCACATCAGCCATTAATGCTCTTGTAAATATTTTTATAATTAAGTAACATATATACTGTCAATTAAATTTACCATATAAGATATTTTATTTATAATATTAATTATTATTATTATTATTATTATTAAATTTTTAGCTCGCGTTAGACGTGCCATTTTCACCAGAAGTATTGGTAAAAGGCGTCGCGACAAGACTTCGTGAACCAGGAACTCCATTGCCGCGGTATCTATTGAGTCGATCGCGAGCAGGAGCAACTCATAAAGATCTCATTCGTGGTATTTCCCTGGCAACTAATGGCGCAGTGATAACTAAATTTTTTTCCTTCTATCCAGAACGAGCGATTTCGCTTTCACATTGGCTTCATTACTGGATTTCACGAGGTATTTTTAATTTAATACTCATTCAATTTATTGTTATCAGTCAACTAAATTTTACAATTTTTATTTTTTTTAAAGGCGCGGTGCCAATAGCAACATTGAATTTACAAAATTGTAGCAAAGAATCTAAAATACCAGATGCTTGGCATCATCAAATGATTTTTGGAGTAAGTCAAGCTGGTATTTACTTTACAAATCCATTAGAATGTCTTCCTGAGCAAGTAATTATCTAATTCAATTATGAAATTAATTAGAATAATTATAATAGTAAATGATTATAAAAAATATTTATTAATTACAGCTTGTATGGCATCAATTAGTAAGTCCAAGTGTTTTATTAGTACGTCGAGATGACGTTCTAGCACATTGGAACCCATCAACAGATTTAACACCACTCATAAATATGGATCATCGTTGGCGAAGGCTTAATGTCCTTGGTAATTTAAAAAAAATCTTAAAAACGAACCCTGTAGGCGAACCACAGAACTTCCCGTTGAAAAAGAGTAATTTTTGTGCGATGGTATCTTAGGACCAAGTCGACCGATTTGCACCTGCTTTGTCTTGATAAGCCCTTTCAATTACCGCCAAATATTTTCAAATCGGTTGATTCATTCCAAAGATGTCGTCAGACAAAAGAAATTTACATACACATATCCACACACGCGAACGTCCATCTGAAAATGGTCAGAATAATTTTCTAGTGACTCAAAACGTCAAGATATAATGAAAACTCGATTTTTAAAAATCGGACCAAAATCAATAACTTCACTTCGATTACTTCATGTATTTGTATATCAATATTTAATAAAATTTAGTAAATATAAATGTACAAATACATGAGTGTTCGGATACTGGTTCCGTGATTGGGTACTAGGTCTCTTGCCTTACTCAGGGTAAATTATTAAGTAACAATTTAATTGTAACGTTTAGGTCAAGTGGTGAATATAATTCGAGAATCTTCAGGCCAGAGACCTCAACCAACGACAGGAACATTTAGTGCCACTCATATCCGTATTCCTGCGTCATATCAATCAGGAATTACTCTCGTAATGCGATCCGACGCAGCTGCAGCCGATGAACTACTTCACGCAGAGGAATTACCATTACTCTAGTCTCATCATAAACAAAAAGACAAGACAATTATAACAGAAGCTACGAAATAAACGAAAAAGATAAATAAATAGTGTTGGTATCATTAAACACTACACGACTGTATGTAATGATTGTAATTAAATAGCAACGAGGACTGCACAAATTAATCAGTCTTGAGCTCATAAAGTTTTTTTTTATTTTTGGCTAAGGGATGTTTCAACTAATGAAGTAAACGTAACTATAATTTAAAATCCTTGCAATAGGTAATAATAATTAGACGTATTATAAAATAGAGTCTCCCTGCCTCGCGGACTGCTATTGAAATAAAGTCGTGAGCTGGTGTATAGTTTTTCAGTTTTATATAACTGAATTTTATATAGTGTTCACTATTTATTAACTCAGGTTCTTCAACGAAAAATAATAACATTTAATTACTTTACTTTTATTAATAATTTAATAATTTTCTTCGTCTTCGACATTTGTTTAAATTTTAAATTTAAAAAAAAAACTTTATCTTTTTCAAGCTTTTTTTGTAACTTTTGATTGGCGGTTTTTAAAAATAATAAGCTAATTTTGTTTGTTTGTTGATAATTAAAAAAATAAATAACTATTTGTGTTAAGCGATTTATTAATAAATTAATAAATAGAAGTTACTTGTGTTTGTATAGAATGAAAAAGACAATCTTTAATTTCAATAAATTGTATTGTCAGAATTGAATAGTTTTCTTGTTTTTTTTTTTTTTTTATGTACATATAACATATGATTATTAATACATATCAAGTGTAATTTGTCTCGGTGCAGTTATTTAGGACATGCTGAAACAGACAATGAGATTAATTAGTTTTAAACAATTGCTTTAGATTTAAAAAGAAAAAAAAATAATTACCTCTCGATAAGAGATGCTCTCATAGTTGAAGTGATTGCTGATGGCGTTGCGTCATTAAGTTTGAAAATGCTTTCAATTACAGATATTTCTGTTCCTGTAGTATCCATACCACAAAAACTTGCCCAATCATTTACGACCATTCCTGCTGCTACAACTTCACTTCCTCTATTAACGGTTCCAGCCTAAATAATTAAAGTTAATTAATTAAATTATGTTAAAGACCTAGTAGGAAACTAGTTCCCTGATCGAGTACTGGGTCTCTTACTTTACTTGAAACCTAGTAGTTTTTATTACAAATAAAATAGGGTAGAGGTACCATTTTTGGTCCCTTTAGAGCCAGTTTTAGACACAAAAAATTTAAATAAAATAATTTGTAAAAGACATTGTAAAATGAAAAATGGAGCAGTGACCATAAATGGTACCTCTACCTTGTATTGTGAAAATATTTACCACTAAAGGCACTTGGAGAAGCGACGACAATTCATCTTGGTCTTGTATTGAAGTTTTAGGATGTACTATTCCACCTTGATTTGACAAAATAGAGTATGACCCAACCAAAACATTGCTGGCAACTGTTTGTCGGAATACTTCTACGTTCAATGTGTCCGCTAAAATTTCCTCTGTTTCCTAAATAATAAATTTAATCATCAGAGGGATTGATTTAGTATAAAAAATTTGCTTTTCGTCAAAATAAATTTACCCGGTCAAGATCTGGATGAACTAATGCGACGTAATCGTTGCAAGCAACGACGTTTCCAAGTGCAGAAAGTCTTTCTTCAACTCTTTGGACTTTCACTGAGTCTGGTAAGGAATTTCTGATATGCTGAAGCTCTATGTCACTCGTGGAACTTGGTACCAATAATCCATTTTTGTTACCTGGACAATTACATA
Organism: Microplitis manilae; assembly: GCA_030273425.1. NCBI lineage: Eukaryota > Metazoa > Arthropoda > Insecta > Hymenoptera > Braconidae > Microplitis > Microplitis manilae. Next base: position 4,888,849 of record CP092726.1, read on the forward strand.
TATTTATTTATTTATTTAGATCAATTGCTTTTAAGTTTCTAATAGAAAAAAAATAAGAACCTACCGACAGTTAAACGTCCAATAATACGACAACCAGCAACTGATGCATGGATTACGGGAATGGTTTCACCCAATTCAGCCTCAAACACACTGGAATAAATATTCATTATTTAATTACTCCAATTCATAATTGTTTATTTTAAATAATTAAATATTATTTTTAAAAAATAAATAATAAAATACCTGTAGAAATTTTCAGAACCACCGATTGCAACCAGGCAATATGAATTGGTGAGCTTTGAAAACACACCAACTTCATTACTATTTTCAAATTGTACTCTCACTGCCATTTTGCCGTTAAAAAATAAATTTGATCGACTATGATTGTTATTTCTTTTGTAAATTTAATACTTAGTATCAAGTTGATGGAATTTATTCGATAGTTTATCTGGATTGGATTAAAAATCACTTAATGTTGATGATGATTCCTGAGACAGAGAATTTTTCACTTTAGATTCAACACGAGGTTTACAGTAGTTTACAGCCTCAAACTATGAAACTTTTGAGGTTACAAAATTTCATGAAATCGTAATTTTAATTTTTCTTATCGATGATTGGTAAAAATAAATAATTCTGTGACTGAGTACTGAGTAGATAGAGGGCTCATTGTTGGAAAATTTGAAAATTTTAATCTGTGGAATATAAATTTAAAATTTAATTTTGTAAAAAAATAAATGAAATGAATTAAAAATAACTTTTACATACTAAACATTTTTGAATTGTGATTTGAGGAAAGTGAAAAAAAATGGGCTAACAGCACGTGGTGTTCCCAAGCGGTCACCCATCCAAGTACTAACCACGCTCAATGATGCTTAACTTCAGTGATCGGACGAGAACTGGTTTTGTCATCATGATATGGCCGTTAACTGTTTCCCGAAAATTACCTTGTACAACATAAACACTTGCTTTCAAATGATAAAAGTTGGGGTAGAAATGACATTTATGACCACTGCTCCACTTTTGAACATTTAATACTTTAATTTAATTAATAAAAATGTTTAAAAAAAAAACTTCCAATGTAATAGTGTAATAAAAAAATCTTTGAACAAATTATGATCCGGAAGTTAGCAAATAATTAAAAATTTTTGAATTTTTTTTTCAACAATTCATTACCGAGAAAAAAAAATAAATAAAATAAAATATGCATGTATAGAAAATTATAAAAAATCTAAGTGCAATTTTTTCAAATTCATCATTTGAAATAAATTCAAAAATTATGAGACGTTGGCTAATTTCAGTATCATAACAAATTTAAAAAACTAATCATGACATTGCGTATTTTACAAATTATTTAATTCAAATTTTCAGTGTCAAAAACTGGTCAAAGACGGTACCTCTACCTTGTCTTATCTTTTTTTTATACTTTTCCAAGTAATTACTTATCACAATTTTTATGAGTGCGAATGTAGTAGACATCAGACAAATTTAAAATTATAAATAAATAGAGTAAATAATTAGTAAAATAGAATTTTAAAAAAAAATGCGCGTTTAAAAAATTAAAAATTTAATAAGTGCTTTTTTTTAAATTTTATTTTATTAATTATTTACTCTATTTATTTATAATTTTAAATTTGTCTAATGTTTGCTACATTCACATTCATCAATTTTTATATTTCATTTTTTATTTTCAAAGTTCAATTAGTCTAATATTTTATTATTTAAATTTAATTCGCACTCGGTAAAAAATTTAATGCAATATTCGTTTCAAATAAATAAATACTTTTTGAAAATAAAAATTTTTATATAAAATGTATTTTTTGAAAACACTAGACATAACATGCTCGCTTTGCTCGCCTTCATTTTTTCAAAAATCCCGCCACTATCTCAGTCAACCAATCAACAACCGAATAAAATAGTCACAGAAGTGACGTAAAACGATACGACATCCGGTCATCAACTTTTTAGAAGAGGATAAAATTACTCATAAAAATAAAATGAAATTTTCTGCACATGATTTATTGACCAGTAGAATTTTATTATATTTCCATCCAGCCAATAGGAACTCGGCGCCTACAGCCGTCAGAAATCATGAAAAATGGCCCTGATTGGTCCTGACATTTAAAATTTTGCTCAATCGTTTAAAAAATTATTTATTTATTTTTAGTTTAAAAGTAATAACAAATATCAGTTGAAAAAATAAACGAGATCAATTATTGATCTGTAGCCAAGTCCAATATTGATCAGCTGTCAAATTTATCATTGACAGAAATTATCGTGTGTGATTGGACAAATGCTACAGACAAGAGTCTAATGGAAACTAACCTCTGCTCTCTGTTTGTATTTTATGACGTTGTTGATCAAGAACAAGAAACGTGAATATTATTTTGAATCTCAAGTGACAAACAAAAAAAATTAAATACAAACACAAGATAATATTTGCAATAATAATAATAATTTATTTAAAAATAATTTTTTTCATATTTGCCCAAGAACTGGATTTTGCAAAAGTGGTTGGTTGTGCAAAAATGTTTAAATATTTTACTAATAAATTCTGTTGTTCATAATGAATTAATTTTTAAAAAATCTGGTTACAAAAAAAGTTTTTATTCATTCCAACAAATAAAGGTGACAAGTGACGATGAGTGACGTTCATCATCAACTAAAAAAATTAATCACGACTACTTCGAAGCTGATGACTTGGCTAGACATTTATTAACTTAAATATTTATTATTATTTGATAAATAAATTTATATTTTATTATTATTATTGTTTATAAATTTTATTGTAATTGAAATGTTTCGGAGTCGCAGTTGGTTCGGTGGTGGCTTGTGGAAACCTAAAAACCCACATTCACTTGAACATCTTAAGTATGTTAATTTAATTTAATACTATTGCAGATTAAATATTTTTTATTTTATATATTTATATTTATTATTGCATTGGTATTTCAGATATCTTTATAATGTCTTATCAAAAAATCAAACAGTGTCTGACAACAATAGAGGTCTACTTGTCGAGACCCTTAGATGTATTGCTGAAATTTTAATCTGGGGTGATCAGAATGACAGCAGTGTCTTTGAGTAAGTTATTAGAAATATTTGTTTGTTAATGAGTGTAGAAAAAAAAATATTTTAAAAATTTGCACTTATAGTTTTCTAAATTTTCTACACGTGCATATTTTTATTTTCTTTCTTTTTTCTATTGACTTGTTGAAAAAAAAAAATTTGAAAATTGTTAATTGTTTGCTGACTTCAGAATAATAATTTATTTTATGAGTGTGAATGTAACACAGGTGGGAATTTTTTAAATTTTTGAATAAATAAAATGTAAGCAGAATAAAAATTTAAAAATGCGTATTTAGTCTTTGGATAATTGAGAAATCAGTACGCGCACTTTTTAAATTTCATTACTTTAATTTATTCAATTATTTAAAATTTATAAAGTGTTCCATATCTGCTACATTTACATTCATGTTAATTATAAATAATCACAAAAAAAATTATTGAGAGTCTAAAGCTGTCATAATATCAAATAATTGATATGAAAATAAATCCATTGTCAGTAATAAAATAATCATTGATCTTAAAATCATTTAATTAATAAATTGTATAGGGGGCTGGCAATCGAGTACTTTACTCTATTTATCTTTAAAAAATGAAAATGCGTAGTTAGATAATTATTCTAATTTTTATAAATTTAATATTCTCATTGAACTAAATAATTTATCTATGTATTCATACTTATTTACAAATAATTACATAGTTATTCATTTTTTAACAGGAAATTGTTAAAATATGTTTAAATAATATTGACTGTAGGAAAAAAAACCTGAGCCATTTATCAAAAGATAGAGAGATACAAAAGTAAAATTAATTAAATAACACGTAGTTACAATTTTTCTCTTATTTTATTAAAAATTTATAATATTAATTCTTTAAAATACTCAAACTCTCAGCTGATATTATATTTCTAGGCAGCGAATTCAAAATTTATCATCTGTTATTTATTTATTTTTCAGTTTCTTTTTAGAAAAAAATATGCTGTCGTTCTTTTTAAGGATAATGAAACAAAAATGCGGTAGTTATGTATGTGTTCAACTTCTTCAAACGCTCAATATTTTATTTGAAAACATAAGAAATGAAACGTCATTATGTAAGGCACTTTATCTATTTATCAATAATTAATAATAATGATAATGACTACACTTTAATAATAATACAATAAATGATATATTTAAATTGTTAAGAACGTAAATAATTTAATTAATTTTTTTTTTTAGATTATTTATTGAGTAATAATCATGTAAATAGCATAATTGTGCACAAATTTGACTTTAGCGACGAAGAAGTTATGGCTTACTACATTAGTTTTCTAAAGACATTGAGTTTAAAATTGAATGCGCATACCATTCATTTTTTTTATAACGAGGTAAACAAGGTATACTTATTCAATTTTTCGTTTAAATTTGTAATTTAGTTTGCAGTTTTTAGTAAGTAGTCAATAACGATTAAATACAATACAAATATTAATAGTACTTTTTTTTTTACTGTAGCATACAAATGATTTTCCATTGTACACTGAGGCCATTAAATTTTTCAATCACTCGGAAGGAATGGTGAGAATAGCGGTACGAACATTGACATTGAATGTATATCGTGTTGAAGATGCTTCGATGCTTGCTTTTATACGTGATCGTACGGCGGCTCCTTACTTTAGTAATTTAGTTTGGTTTATCGGAAATCATATCATTGAACTTGATACATGTGTTCGAAATGACGCTGAGTAAGTTTTAAAAAATTAATTATTCCCAAGTAGCACACAGACGACTTTAAGATGTTTTTTAAAAGGACAAGACAATTTTTTTTATCTCAAAGCCAAGTTTTTTTTATATAAATAAGACATACAGGTGTTAGTCCTTGGAGTCATAGATAATTTGTGTTCTTTTCTCTGTCCTAAAAAAAGTAATTTCAATTAACAAATATTTAGATGACCTATTTGACAATTATCTGTAATTTACTTTTTGTCATCATTTGTGTTGTCTTTTAAGCAGATATTTTTTTGGTGACATGGCTGTGTGCTACTTGGGTTGTTTAATAATTTTATGAATAATAATAATAATAATAAAATTAATTTACAGTCATCAGAGTCAAAATAGATTAGCAGATTTAGTAGCGGAACATTTAGATCATTTACACTATTTGAATGATATTCTTTGTTTAAATATAGAAGATTTAAACGCAGTGTTATCGGAACACTTGCTCCATAAATTACTTGTTCCTCTATACGTTTACTCATTAACGAAATCAAGAAACCAATCAACTCATTCTCATCAAGATGAACGCAAACATGTCAGCGTTGTCGTATCACTTTTTTTACTGTCTCAAGTATTTTTAATTGTCTCATATGGACCTCTCGTACGTACACTAGCCTCGGTTATTTTAAAATCCGACTCGGCAATAATTGAAAATGGAGCGAGTAGAGTCTTAGAAGAGTATGATGTCACGATTGATAAGTCAATTGTTTTCGGACCACCTGCAGAGAGTCTAGAAAAGTCATTAGAGAGTTTGAGTGCGATATCCGAAGCTCAGAGTCCGACTGTAGATCTAGTATCATCGAACGATTCGCCACCGCTTAGTTGTACGAGTGACGAGTTACCTGAGTCTTCAGATTCGGATGCTGTGAGACCAGATAATTTCGATGACAAAATGAAACATCTTAATATTACGGACGAAGAAAAAGAACAGAGATTAGCTCTCGAGAGTCCTGTGTTATCTAAACAAATTGCTGATAGTTTATCTAATGGCCCTATTGTCTCTAGACCTTTTCTTGACACCATTTTAAACTCATTACATTGTACGGAAAATGATTATGCAGCACTTTTTGGACTTTGTTTGCTTTACGCTCTTATAAGTAATGAGGTAAAAATTATTTAATTATTTTCAGTAATGTAATTTATTAAGAGAGGAAGCTGGTCTGGGATACAAAAGAAAGAGCATATTTTTATGATTTTTTTTTTCAGAGTAGCTTCTTTATTCAAATTCCTAAAATTTGTGATATTATTAAGCATCATTTCAAGAATATTCTGCTAAATTTTCATAAAAAAATATTGAAAAATGAGCCAGTGGTAGTGGGGAGAGACGAGTCACCTCAAAAAAAAAGTTTCCAAACCGTAGGCAGGATAACTCAACTTTTTTTTTTAAGTGACTCGTCTCTCCCCACTACCACTGGCTTATTTTTCAATATTTCTTTATGAAAATTTATCAAAATATTCTTGGAATGTTGCTTAATAATGTCTGAAATTTTAAGAATTTTAATAAAGAAGGTACTATGAAAAAAAAATCACAAAAATATCCTCATTTTTTTTGTCTCTCAGACCAGCTTCCCTTCTTTAGGATAAAATAAAACGTTTTTTTTAGGGCGTTAAAAATGAAGCACTCGATTTGATGTCATGTATTTCTGGTAAAGAAGCATCAAGTAATTGGTACAATGAAACACTAGTAGAAAAATTAATTCAAGTTATTTCAATGAGCTGCCAAAACAGTAAGAAATAAATTATAAAAATATATAAATTTATAAAATAATAATAATTATTTAAAATAAATTTATTAGACGCTAAAATACGACTTGTAACATTGGAATTATGTACAAAATTATTGTTAAAAATCGTTATGTCTGATGGACAAAGTTTACTATGTGATGCTCATTTAGCGGCAATTGAATCCGCGCGAGAACAAAGCACTGCATTGTTGAGAAATTTTTATAAAGTAAGTTGTTAATTATTTATTATTTAAAAAATTAAATAATTTTTTTTTTGTTAATATAAATTAATTATTTAATATTTTGTTTATTAGAGTGAAGATATTTTTTTGGATATGTTTGAAGATGAATATGTTGAGGTGCAAAAAAAACCATTGAATGTCGAATGGTTAATGATGGACAGTAATATCTTATTACCTCCAACTGGTACACCGATGACTGGTATTGAATTTACAAAGAGATTGCCCTGTGGTGAGGTAAAAATAATTATTTAAAATAAATTTGTCTTACGAGGCACCACTAGTGCGACCGCCTGAAAAAAAAGGTGATTTTTGGGAATTTTTTTAAAGAAAACTACTGCATGGAATGTTATAATGATTGAGAATATATTTTTCGATATGTAATATATACATGATAAAATTTTTGGCCCAAATTTTAACATAATAGCGGGGTTTTTAAAAAAACTTTTAAATTTCGCGCGAAAATTTGATAATTTGCGGCCTGCAAAATTACATTTTCCATTCGATCGGAAAACTGTAACTTCATGGTATGGAGAAGTATAAAAGAAGCTGCAATAAGAATCAAGTCTATCAGATAATTTTTCTTCGAGTTATAATTGCAGCAAATTTGAAAAATATAATTTCGAGAACCAATGAGCGGCTGCTTTTTAAACGGCGTAACTCAAAAATTATGTAAAATATACACTTGAAATTTTAGTATATTATTTTTGAAAGTATAATCTATCGAGATATACAAAAAAAAATCGATTTTTTCAAAATTTCACACTAGTGGTGTTCCTTAAAAACCTTTCTTATTAATTAATTAAACAATTAACATTATATTTATTTTGAAAAATAGGTCGAGAGAGCTCGCCGTGCAATTAGAGTGTTTTTTTTAATCCGTGAGCTATCATTGACGCTGAATAAGGAGACAGAGACACAATTACCATTAACAAATCCAACAAATTGTGTCCAGGTTAACAACGTTCTTGACCTAAGTAAAAGTTATTCCCGTTTTTTATACTTAAATAAACTCGTTCGGGATTTTAATAACAATAACAATAGTAATTACTTCCTGAACGGTATTAATTAATAATTATAATGATAAATAATAAGTATTTTTATTTCTTTTATTTAAGATAACAGTGATTTGATTGCTTGCACGGTGGTCTGGAAGGACGGACAAAAAATAAGACGGTTTTTAGTTATCGATGTCATTCAATTAATTCTCGTTGAACCTGACACGAGAAAATTAGGATGGGGTGTAGCAAAACTAGTGGGATTTCTTCAGGATATTGAAGTCGCTGGTGACAAAGATGATTCCCGGTGTCTTCATTTGACTATTCACAAACCGAGTAGTAGTTCTACTAACAAATTACCTCTTCTTTCGGCAAAGTTTATTTTTGATGACCACATACGGTGTATGGCTGCCAAACAAAGGTAATTTATTATCTGATTCCGTGGTACTCGAGAACAAAGAAACTTTAATGCAATAAACGTAAATGTAAAATGTCATAAGTCATGCAAAATATTTAAATATTAACAATTTATAAATATTTTTATTTAGGGTAAAATTTCTTATTATGTTTTATCATAGCACTTACATTAATTCTCAGGTAGCACAGAGACAACTTTTTTTTTTTTTTGTAATTTTTCATTAATTAAATTAAAGTATTAAATGTTCAAAAATGGAGCAGTGGTCATAATTGCCATTCTACCCCAAGTTTTCTGATTTGATAGCAAGTGTATATATCGTACAAGATAATGTTATGTATCAGTTAACGGCCATATCATGATGTCAAAACCAGTTCTCGTCCGATCACTGAAGTTAAGCATCATTGAGCGTGGTTAGTACTTGGATGGGTGACCGCTTGGGAACACCACGTGCTGTTAGCTCAATTTTTTTTTTTTTTTTCATTTTCCTCAAATTACATCTCAAAAATTTTTAAGTCAAAGTTATTTTTGTGTCAATTTTTTTTAATTAATATTTTTTCGCTGACAAATTTCCGATCGCTTTGTCAAACTTTTGCTGGCTTGTCGATAGATCAAAATACAGTCTCACAACGTACCTTATCAATGTCACAAAGCCAAGTATGCTACTTGTTATTTTTTAATAAAATTCGAAATTTTGAAATTTTCCCGCGTTATGTTTAATCAATTTTACAAAAGTAAATTAATGATTTATGATAATTGATAATTACTAATTTTTATCTATTATTAATATTTAGTTACTTTTTTCTCGAGTCACATGTTACATACCCAATAATCTCTAATTTTTATCATTCGATACTTCATCAAATACTAAATAATTATAACTATTTAAAAATAGATTAAGCAAAGGACGCATCAAAGCACGACAGAAGAAGATGAGTCAAATAGCCCGACTTCTAGACATTCCGACAAATCTTCCAAGCTGTTCAACTCCCCCAAATTACGCTTTATTCGGTATTCGTCATGAACGTAATATATTTAATAAAATAATGACGTTCAAAAAAATAACAAAACTGTTTTATGATTACGATAATTAATAAATTTATTGTTCGTCAGGAATAGCTGGAAGAGGTCAAAGACCAAAAGACCAGCCCCGACCAATGTTTATGGTCAACAAAGTGCCAGGATTTGCGGCGCAAATGCGCAGAGACACTCCGATGAGACCTCGGCGTGACGATGCCAGCCCAAGTGGCAGCGGTAGATCTCAAGACAGCATGAGATCCCGCGACAGCTCACCCAAGATGCCGAGACCTCGTAGTGAAGAGATACCACTTGAAGATATGCGTCTTAGAAAATCTTCATTGACCGTCAATGGGTCTGCCAGTTCATCTGATAGAGATGAAATGCCTGTATTAAATTTATCAATAAATAATGACTTGTCTGTGATTAATAAGCGTTCTGAAGAAACGTCATTCACTTCAACGCAGGGTCAATCACGTCGAAAAAAAAAAGGTCAAGTAGAGACTGTGTAAATGCTTAACTTAAAAATAATAAAATATTTTAATTTCGTTGTATTATTTTAATTAGTTATTAATTTAAATAAAATAATATTGATTATTAAAATTTAATACGAGACTTTATTGAACAAATATATTGAAGGAGTTATATAATTGAGTAACGATTATTAATATAATTATTAATGTTTAATTAAACAGTTAAATGATGATAATTAGCATACATGAATATTAATATAAATATCTCGCAGATATTTTTAGTAATTATTATTATCATTGATTAATAATGATGACAGTATCAATGGGAGTATTTTAATCAAAAGATATAAGCTCAGCAGTATTATCATCATTTTTTTTAATTTCATTCTGTCGCGGTTCTGTTTGTGCTGACGGAACTGTCGCGGGAACTGATGCCGGATATTGAATAGGCTGCGATGGGTTCATTGATGGTATTTGTGTCTGTGAAATCTGGGTGTTACTGCCACTATTACCACCACCACTACCACCAGGCATTTGGATGGATCCAGGAGCTTGTGGTGGTGGAATATTACTAGCCCCGGCGACATGCTGAGGCATTTGTTGAGGAATTCCTTGCGGCATTTGAACACCACCGGGTGCTTGAGGAATGCCCATGTGTCCAGGGGGGCCGTGCATTGCTCCCTGCGCCGATCCAATTTGAGAAGCGTTCGCTGGAGGCACTGATTGAGAAATATCGTTCGACTGAGGACCTATACGAGGTCCCATGTGTCCAGACGACGGCCCATGCTGACCTGGTAATGTCATTTGATGTCCAGCTCCGGGAATTTGTGTCATTGATGGTACATTTGACATTTGCGGCATCTGTAATTAACAGCAAAGTCAGATAATTATTTTTAGAGGGAGAAAAAAAAATTTACCATTCCAGGTTGTGATGCTGAAGTCATATTGTCACGTGATTGAATCATTGAGTCATTGGGACCAGACTGCGGAGGTTGGTCTTGAGTTCCTGGCATGTTGGGCATCATGTGAGGCGGGAGAGAACCCATTTGAGACATAGAATAATTTGGCATCGGATATGGGCCCATTGATGATGGGCCATATGAATAAACGCCTTGGGTTGTTGGAGACATGGGATTGTAATTAGTACCCGGAACTTGATACTGAACATGACGAATTGGTGAGCCTTGGGTTGGACCCATATAATTAGGAACCGTTTGATAGCCACCTATAAATAAATTTTTAAAAATAAAAAATAAAAACTAATCTCGAGCTATTTATTTTTTTATTTTTACTAAACTTACCCATCATGTATTGCTGCTTCTGTTGCTCTTGGCGCATCTGGAGCTCGCGTTCACGTTCTTGAATTTTCTGCAAAGCCAATTGCCGTTGATAATTCAAGTACTCTTGCTTTTTCTTTCTCATAATATCCAACTTCATAGCCATTTGCATTTGCTTCTGTCTTTCAGCCTCTTCAGCTTCGCGACGCAACTTGTTACGATGCTCCTCCCGTAAGTCGTCCAACGCAGCTCTCGCATCTTTCACCTGAGCCAATTTATCTTGCAGGCCCTCGTAATAAAGCCGAGTGTCATCATGTTCCTGGATGTACTTAAGCAATCGCGAGTGCATCGCAGTGATGTTCATAAACAGACTTTGGAAGAAGCTATCATTGACAATAGATCTACCACGCGATGAATTGCTTTTCATTCTGTTAACAAATATTTCAACTTGGGATCTCAAGTTGTTGACAAACTCATCCAGGTGGATGTCAATGTCGCCGTTCTGCTGCTTGGCAACGACAACCCGTTGAGGCATCGGGCTGCCGATGTTGGGTGCTGATGGACTAGTGACATCAGCACGCGAACCACCAGTTTGCTCTTCATTAACTATCTGTCTTTGTTCCCAATATTTACGGTTAAGATACTTTGCCAACTCGGGGTCTGTTTCTTCTTCATGGACTTTCGAAGGACTAGGGCCCTAAAAGTAAACCGCAATTAGTAAAAAAATATTATTTTTATAAATTTAAATAAATAAAACAAACTGGAGATGGCGGAGGAGAATAAGTTGTCCGTGATATTGATATAGAATTACTCTTGTATGCATTTGTCGCACGTTTTTTATCCTTTTCTTTCTGTTCAGCTTCACTCTGACTCAATGCAAGCGCCAACTGGAGTTCCTCTTCTTCACGTAACTCTTCTTCAGTCTTTCGTGGCGGAACCTTCGTAAAATTAACAATTAAATAATTATTTTTAAAATTTCATTTGGTTATTAACTCACTTGCGACTCAATGGACGCCATTTTTTTTTATACTAATTAAATAAAGTAACTGATGATAAAGACGAGACGTCAGTCGCGTACATTAAAAATCAATTGGAAATAAAAAGATAAAATTAATAGTTAATGATAGTAACTTACTTGTTGCTGTTGAGCGAGTGAGCTGCTCAAGTATTCGACTGGCAAATCAGTTTCTTTTGTTGAAGCAGTACTAGGTTTATTTACGACAATGTAACAAGCATCACAAACTCGTACGTCTTTTTCAAAACCAAATTTAGGTAAAGTTGATGTTTTACTAGAACATTGACCGCAAAAAACTTGACCGCAAGCTCGACAATGATGTTTGCGTTGCACTAGACTAAAGGCAACACGGCATCGATGACAAACTTCACCATCAGCCCACTCGGGTGCTGTGTCTGCGCTAAACATTGCATCGCTTTCTTTCAACTCGGGAAACATGTATCCTTCTGCTTTCATTATGTTCATAGTATCCTAAAATTGATAAATATTTTGATAATTAACAAACTCATGGATGGAAATATTGAAATTTAAATTTATCAACAAATAAATAGTATATTGTCTGCCGCGGGATGAAACACAAGGATTTCAGACCAGGGTGAAGTTGGCTGACATCACCTGTAGTCTGTATACAATTTATCACCAGATCTGTACTTTAAATAGGGCAGGAATTTAAACTTCTGCAGGTACTCAAGTAACACACGGTTTTATGACATCTAAATATCTGCTTAAAAGACTTGACCCAAGTGACGACAAAAAGAAAACAAATTTCCTACGACTTCTAGGATCAACATTTGTAAGTTTCATTTATATAAAAAAACAACTTTGAGACAAACAAAATTTATCTTGTCTTTTTAAAAAACATCTGTATGACATCTCAAAGTTGTCTTTGTGCTACTTGAGTACAGTGAATAAGAAAAGAACGACTTTCTTCCCTTTAAACAGGGCAGGAATTTAAACTTTCGCCGCAGGTATGATAATAATATTCTTCCGCGGCATTGGACTAAAATCCGCTAATTTCGACTGGCTGTAGACACTGAAACTTTAAGCTTTGATGCTGGTATCTAAAAAAAATAAATAAATTTACCTTAACGGCTGTATATTTAGGACTATTTCTAAATGCGAATGCCCAAGCTTGAATCAATCCAAGTATTTTAGTTTTAACTTCTTCGTGGGTTGTTGTTTTAACTAGTTCTTTCAATTGTTCCATATACTGCTTAGTACCTATTTCATCATGGATCAAACTTCCACAATTTTTCACACATGACTCTAATACCTAAAAAAAAGTACTGTAATATATACCAACTATATTTTAAATTTGAATATAAAAAATAAACTTACAAGAAGACCAAAAAGAGAAACGTGAGGATTGGAATTAGTTATCTTTTTTTTAATGGCTGCAAGAGCTGGTTTAGGTCTAAAAAAAAGTAATCATAAAATTTAGTATTAAAATAATATGTAGATTTATTTAAATAATGAATTTATAAATAAATGAACATACTGTATGTCTCCTTGGCGTATGAGATCACAAATTTGTAAAATCGTCGGCCAGTCGGGATCAAGATGCAAATGGCTCGTAGCTTTATCTGTAAAATATATATAAAATTACATTGTATCAAGCAGACATTGTATGATATATATTAAACTAACAATGATGGGTACAAAGGAGTAAAAAATATCAGGTTATTTACCGAGTAATTGATAAAAATTTGGTGATCTCTGAAACATCCTACAAACACACCTAGATTTTGTTCTATAATTTTAAATATATTTTTTAAAAATATTATTCCAGGTTAATTGGTCTTTGACATCTGACAATTGTCACGTGAATCATACACTATTTTTTTTTTTTTTCGTTGGATCCGTGAATACGTCAATGCACATATATATTTTTTTAAATTTATATATAAAAATTTCAATGTATTTGCTGTCACAAATTGTAAGTTATTTACCACGTATGAGTCTGTGTAAGTGACAACGGATGTAAGAGCACGTGCGACGTCATATCCGGTTGATAAAAACGCGCGTAAATTTTAAACTTTTATAAAAATAAGTATATTTTTTTATGTTAAAAAATTTATTTTTAATTTTAAAAACCAAATATCTGTCAAAAAATTTACTAAATAATTTAATTATAAATAAAAAAAATTTTGTAATTACAATTGAAATTACAAACAATTTTAAATATACCTAAATTTATCGAAATAATTTTTAAAATTTTGAATGACAAATTAAATTTTGTAACCTTTTGACGCTTAAGATTTTCAACTTTTTTTTAAAAAAAGAAATTTAATACGCAAGATGTCAATACGTAAGTGATTTAAAAATTTAAATACGAAAAAAGAGCAGTGGAAAAATTAGTTTTTAGTAAAAAAACAGGACCCTCGTTTGAAAAAGTACCTATTATGTATAGATTGCACTGTAATAATTGAGACTCTTCTTTGTAATAAAGTTAATTACAACTACAGATACCACGTTTTACAGTTTCTAGTGTATTTTAAGTTGAACTAAACTTTATTATAAATTTCTGAGTGAATGCGGAGCGGATGATTGTTTATTTAGAAGAAGAATTTAATTTAAATATTAAAACTCCGAACTGGAGAGAATACAAATTTAAATAAAATCCAGATCACTCCGATTTCACTCCCAATTTTTTACAGTGTAAGAACTGAAAAAAGTCTTATATGAGACTGTAATAAATTACTACATCTCAGAAATAATTTAATTTTTACAGTTTCGAAATAGAGGAGCTATGATATTTGAAACAGTAATTTTTCCACTATTATTTTTTCTGTGAATATAATTTGATTTGAATTATAATTAAAATAATATATTTATTTAATAACTAAGGAAGTCAGAAGACACTGTCAGGAACATCAAAATCATCGTTACCGAGAGCATTATCACAGACATCAACAAACAAATCACGTCCAAGTAGTTTATTATCATTAGGAATACATCGTGGTAGTGTTGCGTTTAGAATTGGTAAAGCTGGTTTCAAGGTACTTAAATTCATGAATAACTTTCACAATATATTTTTTTAAATTACCAATTTATCAACATTTTTTTAAAAAACTGGTAGTACTTAAGTGTAGATAAATTAATTTTTAAAAACAATTAAATAAAGTGTCATTAGTATTACTCATGGAATGACTCATCATAACAGGTTCCAAGATATCAAAATACTTATCAGCTAGAATCAACTAATCCATTCTCACACAATATTGTCGATAAAATATTAAAAAATATTATGACAACAAAATTAACTGGCGTTACATATAATCCAATTATTTGTCTGCAATTGTGTCAAGATATTGCTATACAAGTTAAAAAACAAATTTACAAAGCTGATTTTAATCGGTAAATTTATATGATACTGAAGTTAGCGGACGTCTAATAACTTTTGAATTTTTTTTTAAAACGTTGAATTATAAAAAAGAAATATTTATGTATAAATTTTGTGTTATAGTAGAAATGTCATTATTGAGAATTCGAAAATTTTTGACGGATTATCAAATTTTATATACTTATTCTCCAGTCAATTATCTCTTGATCAAATTCAAAAATTTAAAAAGTTGGTTGAGTATTTAAAGAAAGATGGCAATTTAAATTTTTAAATTAATTTATTTTTGGCGGTTTTTGAGCTTTAAATTCATTTTAATTCAAAAGAAAAAATTAATTTTCAATTCAACTTTGTTTGAAACTTTGAAATTAAGAAATAATGAGAAATCTCCTATTTTAGATGCCGAGTGGCCTTTTTTTTTTAAATTGATTTGGTGAAAAAAAACATTTGAAATTTGTTAGTTGCCTGTTAACTTCTGGATGATAAATTTTTTTAAGTTAATTAATTAATTTTTTAAATAATTAGATATAAATACGTCGTAATAATAAATATTATCGAAAAAACAAACCAAGGAATACATGAATCATTGGGATTTATTTGGGATCATCAAAGAGATTCATATTCAAAATATATTTTTGAAAATTCACAATTTTATGCAATCGGAATTGCAGCAGGTGTTTATTATGAATAATTTACCATAAAAAATAAATATTAAAACCATAATTTTTTTTTATTATTATTAAATAATAAATTAGACATATAAACTATTCAAATAAATTTACCACCAACTCTGTAAATTTATCAGTTGATTAAACAGATAAGAAATAAATATATATATAAATTATATGAGAGTTGTTGATAATAAAATCTTAAATATAAATATAAATATAAAAGTATAATTAAAAAATAACGCGGTTTGTAATTTAATATAATTGCGCATGTGCGCGAGCACGAAATACGAAAATAAAAAGCGCGCATGCGCAAAGTGTAAAAAAAACATGGCGGTCGCACACGTATGCGCGATTAAACGTGTGTGTTGTCTCACGTCTTACAAAGATATTTCACTCTTTAATGAGTGTCAAAAAAAATATATAAGATAAAAAACTGATTTATATCATGTATCCTAAATATTAAAATCGTATATAAATTTTTTATAAAGCCATTGTTAATTATTATTATTGTTTTTAATTATTAAATGTCATCGTATTTAAACAATAGAGTGAAAATATGTATTTTTTTAATAAAATCACAATCACTGATTTTTAGATTTATTTTACTGTTCAATAGCAGCCAAGGGTTATGACAAATAGATACAAAAATATAATAATTTTATTATTGACTAATTATTATTTTTATTTTTATAATATTGAAACAAGACCATCATGTCAGAAAAGTGTAAGGTATGTATAAAAATACAACTGTATTATTAATTAATAATTAATGCCTATAGAATCATTGATAAATTTGTTCATTCGTATCCATCTGGATGATAATTTTATTATAATTTTAATTTGAATTGAAATTATTTCTATATCATTACCTCGGTACTTAAATTTAATTATTCTTCATTATTGTTATTCATTAATGTAATCTACAGGTTGAATATATTTTTTCAAGGTTTTGTAAATATGCTTGAATATTTGTTATGTTAATTTTATAATAATAATTATTATTATTTACAATGTATGTAAAAAGTATGAAATCTTCCAGTATTTATTGATATTGAAAGTTTATTTTAAAAAAGTTTGTTTAAAAATAAAACTTAAAGAATAGTTTAAAAAGTTACAGTCACAGTTTGAATGTAATTTCACTAGAGTCTAACTTTTAAACTTATCTGAGACAGTAATTTTGAAATGTTTATTTAATTTCCAGCCAATTATTCAAAATAAAGAAGTATTTGTAAAAACAAATTGATTTAAAAGTTTAAATTTATGAGTGTAGCAGAGATAGAACAAATTTAAAATTGATAATAAATAGAGTAATCAATGAAATAAAATTTAAAAAAAAATGCGCATTTAAAAAATTTTGAAACTGATAAATGCATTTCTTATAAATGGTATTTTTTAAATTATTTAATCTAATTATTTGTAGTTTTAAATTTGTTTGATGTCTGCTACGTTCACACTCGTTCAAATTTAAATTGTGATCCAAGAATTGTAATTTAGTTAAAAAATTAATGAGTGTAGTAGACATGAGACCGTTCATAAATTTTGAATAAATTAAATTAATTATTTACAATAATGAAATTTTAAAAATGTAAATACAAATTTTTTAATGAGGGTAAATGTAGCTGACAATTTGGAATCTTTTAAATTTTGAAAGTTACAGAATTTTAAAATAAGTATGTGCAATTTTTATATTTTTAATTGTTTACTTTATTTATTTGTAATTCAAAATTTTGTCTATATTATTCTTAATTTTTATATTTTATTA
Organism: Microplitis manilae; assembly: GCA_030273425.1. Lineage (NCBI taxonomy): Eukaryota > Metazoa > Arthropoda > Insecta > Hymenoptera > Braconidae > Microplitis > Microplitis manilae. The sequence continues at coordinate 4,906,594 of CP092726.1, forward strand.
ATGACTTTGTTTTTTTTCTTTTTTTGTATAGGAATGCACTTGCGTAAAATGCACAATAAATGCCAACAGATTCAGCGACGTACATTTACATGCGGAAATCGAACAGTTACGTCAAAAATTAAAGGAAAAAGAAAATTATATTGTTAAAATAGAAACGCAGTACTTGAAGGAGGTTGATAAATTTCCAAATGGTAAATTGGCGTCGATGAAGATTGACTTACGTCTATCGGAAGAAAAACATGCACGACTAATGGAGGCACAAAAGAGGATGCTTAAAGTTAATCAAAATCTCGAAGATAAATTGCTGAAACTTGTTGATAAATGTGAGACTGAGAAGAGTGCCTTTATTAAGGACATAGCGACACTGTCACATCGTTTGGCTGATGCTAATTTGACAATTCACAGCTTGTCCCAAGACAATGTAAATTAATTACTATATTTTTAGGGATAAATGAGTGTCTAGTTACAGGGTAGAGGTACCGTTTTTGGCCACTTTACAGCCAATTTTCGACGCGAATTAAATCTGGAGTGAATGACTGTCTATTTATTTAATCTCCTTGGAGTAAAATCCACTCCAAAGAGGAGTTTATTTTAATATTGAAACTCTGAATCGAAGTGAATGCAGATTTAAATGAAATTCAGATCACTCCGTTGAAAAAAAACTCCATTTACTCCGTGTGCGGAGTGATTTTTTCCAGAACTCTGGAACTCCGAGTGACGAAATAAATTTGAATTTAAATAAAATCTGTTATCACTTCGAATTCACTCCCGATTTTTTACTGTGTACTTTTATTACACTATTAAAATATAAATTTTATTTTACACTTTTTCGTTAATTAAAATGAAGTATTAAATGTCCAAAAGTGGAGCACTGGCTACAAATGGTACCTCTGCCCTAAAACTTTAAATATCTTCTTACACTTTTTTAAATTCCAGGCTAGATATAGAGCTGATATGAATCTAGCTATTCAATCACTTCAATGTAAACCATCCAACTTCGTCGGACAAAAATATGACGCTGTAAGTTTAATATTTTATTGACTTTTCAATATTTAATGTCTTCTATATTAAATATTACTGCGATTCAAATTCTAATTTTAAAATATCAGTAAAAATATTTATTCAAATTTTATCAATGTGTTATTCAAATATTTAATTATCAAGTATTTTCATTTTTAATTTCATTCGATACATATTTTATCGCTAATTGATAATCAATAAAATAATATGAGAAAAGAATTTAACAGAATTAGTAATTAATAAATATGAACAATGAACTTTCTCACTTTGTGTCACATTAATGTTATTTAATTAAATTTATATGTACAGTTGCACGCCTCAAACGCGAAGCGGAGAGGTTGTGCTTTATAACGAACTTGTTTTATATTTTTAAATGTTATATTAAAGTTTTGAATTTCAGTTTTGTCATAACAATCACATATTTTAATTGTTGACATCTACAAATTTAATTGTTCTTTTTTCAATTTTAAACTTTAAATTTTATTAATTACAGAAATAATAGATTAAATTTTTTTTTTATATAATAAATCAAGTTAAAAAAAAAGCTGAAAAACGGGTGACCCTGGGGGCCAACCCCAAAACCTCCTGCTGTTTTTGAGCTCGGAGAGCTCGAAAGCGTTACTATTGGTAAACTTTTTAGTTCAAAAAACGGCTGGACTAAAAATCTATACATTTCGCTAAAAAAAACTAATTTTCGTCCGACGATATCTTCGAAACAAATCAATCGATTCGCACGTGCTTTGCTACAATCAAAAGAGCTTGTGACATAGATTTGATAAAACTTGAAAACAAGTCGGTCGTGTTATTTACGAGTTATGTAACAAAAACTCAACAGGGGTTATCAGATATTTTCGACTGAGTTTTCTCGGAAAACAAAGTGCACATTGATGCACTACTGTCTAATCTAGCAAAGTGCGCTTTAATATTTATATATTATTCGTTTGTTTAAGAAAAAAAATCGGCCAAAGTTCCTAATTACTGTATTAGTGCATCAAAGATAATACCGTTCGCCCACTTGGGTGTGAGAGAGAAAAAAGTACGAACGCCTGTTAAAGAAATTTTTTTTTTTATTTTTATTTTTCGTATAACTTGTAAACTACTCGTTCGTTTGACTTCAAAAGCTTATTAGTTCAAATTCTTAGTGAGCCCTTCCGTTTGCCGCCAAAATATTCAAATCAGTTTATTCGTTTCAAAGATATCGTCAGACAAAGAAAGCTCACACCCACACACGGGCGTCCACACGGGAATAGTCTGAATAATTTCTCAGTAACTAAAAATATCGAAATCTAATGAAAACTCGATTTTCGAAAATCGGATCGAAACCAATAACGGGATTTTGTTTTAGTTTAAAATTTTCATAGCGGGAAATATAAAAAGTAAATTGAATAAGTCATTAATTAGGACACTGTCAGTAACTATAGCATGTACAAAATATTAATAATGATGATAATTAAAATGGATTGTTTTATTTTAGTTGCCACTAGAAATACAGTCACGAGTAAAACATTACATGAGTCAAAAGCGACGTTCAAGTGATCAATCACAATCAGAAGTTAAAAGTATAACTGTGCCAATATCAACGTTTCCACCAACGGCAATGGTTTACAACATAACAAAAACAAATCCAGACAAGCACAGTGATGACGAGAGTGACGACGGTAAACCACAAATAGATGTAGTTTCAGCAGCAATTATGGCCAAAGTCCTTGAGGATCGGGAAAAGGATCGTTTGCTTGCCAAACATTGTTCAACGTGTGTTTGTCATAAATCTATTTTAACTGTCGATTCCCATACGCAAACGAGCCCCGATAATATTATTTGTAATAAGGTGCAAACTAGTCCAAATAATAACAGTAAGAATAATAATAGTAATACTAATACTAATAATAACAATAACAATAATAATTACGATTTATGTAAAAGTGATGAAACAAAATGTCAAAGTTTGAATGTTAATAAAACAGGCGTATGCACAAAAGTAAATCAGGATTTGCCATCACAAATAAAAATTGAACGTCAATCTAAATCAACGCTTAAAATAAAACAAAATAATAATAAACCCAAGAGGATAGAAATTCCAATTGACAATATAGTAATACAAAAATCACAGGGTCAAGTTAATCCTGTTGATATAATAAACGAACGAATATGGCGAAATAATTGGAGCAAATCGAAATTGAATTCTCCCCAGCTAGAAGGCAACACTGAATCAAATAGTAAAAGTGACATTCATTTGGATGTAATAAATGAACGGATTTGGAAGACAGAACCCCGTAATAATATTAATAACAATAACCATAACAACAACAATAACAACAATAATAATAACAATAACAACAACAACAACAATAGCAATCACAATAATCAGGTGACAGTAATCGAAGTTTCAAATGAAGAGACTGCAAATCAAACCCCAGACTTTGCAGTAAGTCCGAGCTTCAGTAATGACAGCGTTCTGATGTCGAGCTCTGAACCGTCAAGTAGCTCGAGTGATCTAGTCCAAATAAATAATGAAAAGCGACGATTACTCAGTCCAGTAAATAAAGATCGTGTTATTGGCCCGCGAAATTGTTTGATGCGCGTAAGTCGTGAGGGATCGAAAAATATTTTACTAGACAACGCTGGTCAATATCAGACAGTTCTTTATACAAGCTCTGGAAGTGGTAGCGGTAGTGCCAATCAAACAAACACGGCTCTCGTACACAATCTTGCTAAATCAACACGTTCTGGTAGATCGCTGTCAACTAGCAGTGAAGAAGCTCTTCCTATTTTATCAAACGATGCAACGCAATTACAGAGGGTGGCTGAGTGGGTCCAGTCATCTGTTGGGGTTAAAAAAATTCCTCATACAAGAAACAGTAATAGTATTATTAGTAATACTAATAATATAAATATTAATAATAATAATAACAATAATAATATTAATAATACTGGTATTAAGCCGAGCACATCCAGTGATAATCTGACACAGCCACAAAATATGAAGAGCACAAAATCATCCTGTATTATCGAAATACCGAATACTGATGATCTTAGTAATGAAAATAATTCTTTAAAGGCGGCGTTTGATAGCAATAAAGGGATTGCCAATGAACTGGTTATTAAAACACACGTGATTGATAAAAAAAGTCTATTGAGTTGCAATAAAAAACCAGAGAATGAGCAAGTAAAAGATTTGATTTGCTTCGACTCGACAAACGAAGACGACGGAGAAGACGAGGATGGAAGAAAAAATAAGAACAGGAGTAATGAAAAAAAATTAAGCACAAGTGATGAAGATTGCGAAGTTAAAATAACCAAAGAAATGGAGGAAACTTATTTGAAATTAGCTGCCAGTCTCGATCCGCGTACATTACGTTTGCCCACTAATGTAAATGCGGATCTGACAATTGAAAAATATCGTAAGGATCATAAGAAAATTTATATGCAAAAAATACACGAAAAAACAGAAACTAATACATAACGTCGAGCTATAATACGTATTATTAATACTGCTGTTACTGCTACTTCTTCTTATTCTTATTCTTGTTCGAATTCTTCTTCACCTTGTTCTACTTTTTCATCAACTTGGTCATCAAACTCGTTGACTTGTGATCACAATTCTGTACAATATTTTATTTATAAATCAAGTCCTTGTGTTAAAAAATATTTATTACGTGATAATGATAATTAAAGCCCGAAATTATAATATTTTATTTTATTATTATTATTATTATCATTAATTTGTTTAAATAATTTTTTATATAAAACTATTATTATTGTAGATCGATTAGATTTAATAGTTTAGAAATTATAGCTTTTAAAATGTAATTTTATACAAATTTTTTATAATTTATAAACTATTGAACTCTAGATCATTATAATTTTATTAAACAAAACAAAAAAATGATATATATTTACAATTAAAATTACCTCATAAAAAAAAAAAATGAAATATATATAAATACCTGTATAGACACAAACTTTCGGGCTTTAATTTAATAAATTAATCAAATATATTTAATTAAAATTAAAAATTATAATTAAGTAGCAAATATAAAAGCTAATTTATGCAAAACCGCTTACTAAAAAAAATAATTCGGCCTATAAAATCGAAATTTTCTCTCATTAAATACGTGATATTTAATATGCATCTTTAGTTTGAATTTAAAAAACAAAATAACTAAACATACATACATACATACATACATAAATAAGTGAAATTACGAGAGAAAATATTTATGCTAAGAACTTATTTAAAAATAAAAAAATAAAAATGTAATTTATTTAGCCGGAAGTTTAATAAGTGCCGCTGTTGCTATAATAAATAATGAAAAAAATAATAATAAAATAAAATCTGAAAGAAAATCAATATTAAAAAACATTGTATGAGAATTATTATCCAGGGTACAATGAATACTAATAAACTCATATGGTTTGTATGCTAATATAAACATAATGACAATACCATGGCTGATTACAAGCTACCCTTATTATTATTATCATTATTATTATTATTATTGTTTATATTATACAACGTTAAAGCTTAAGTGTTGCTCGATTATACTGGAGGATCATTACATAGGCAGTATTACTATTACTATTATAATACTTATTACCTACACACAAGTAAACACTTCACAAAATTGATTGATAGCTTGGAAAAAAGTGTGACTATTTTGATGCCAAAGGCCGCGACATATCGGTCTCTAGTTTATAATTACTTCTTACTCGGCTAGATGGATTTTTAATTATTTAATTACACGTGTTTAAAAAATTAGTTACTAAAAATTTTTAAACTTTTAAATTTTAAATAATTTATAATTATTTTAACTAGCAGTAAGCAAATAGTTCGAATTTACAAATTGTTCGTATTGATTCGAATCGAATTTTTCGTAAATTTGTAAATTGTTCAAACATTTTATTTTGAACAACTTAAAATTGTGATATTTTTTACAATAATTCAAATTTTCGTCAGAGGCAAATAGAACTTAGTTCTCCATTCAATAAAATTGAATATTTGAAAGCTGATAAGAATTTTTGCGATTTGAATCGAGTAATTTTAAAAGTTACAATTCAAAAACTCGGATAATAAAATTGACGAATAATTCGAATTATTCGATTCGATTCAAACCCGAGCTCTAAAAATCCAGATCAAAATTTTAAAAAATTTATCATGATACTGAAGTAAGCGGACGTCTAATAATTTTAGGATTTTTTAAAAAATGATAAATTATAAAAATAAAAAATATTTAAAAAATTGCACCTATAGCTTTTTTAATTTTCTACATGTGCATATTTTTAGTTTCTTTTTTTTTGTAATTAATTTGTTGAAAAAAAATCCGAAAATTGTTGAGTAATTGTCTACTAACTTCAGGATAATAAATTTATCGCTTTTATTTTTTTTCATAAACAAGTAAATTTAAAAATAAATATTTTGAAAATTCAAAAATAGTTTTTGTAAGAATTTAAATACGCGCACTTGTTTTAAATTATTTAAAATTTAAAAGTTGTGAAGAAAGATTTTGTAATCTTTTTTTTGGCATGGGCATCAGTAAGAAATTCAAAATTTTTATTTTTTCTAATGAAAAATATATATTTATGCGTGACGACATGCCCGTATGTCTATTAGTCTAATGTGTAATGTAACGTAACATTATTTTTTCTTTGCTGAAAAAAAAGTAAAAACTATTTGTTAAATAACCTAAGATATATCTGTATATACGGAAGTTAATGGAATAAATATATTTGAGCATGCTCTAATTACTTGTTACAGTATTTTATTTATTACAAGTATAATTGTAAAATTTTTAAAATTATAAATGAATAATTCAAGGATTATATTTTATTTGAAATAAATTTAAAAACGCGAGTTCCATATTACGATTTAAAAATTAAATATTTATATATTTGTTTTGTAATTCAATATAATAATAGAAAATAATCCTTTCACTTAACTCATATGAAATAATTATTATTTTATACTTACCTAAGAATATTAATTATCATGAGAAAAGCCCAGATTTTATCGCGGTTATTTAAAAGTGACTCAAGACACATTGATAGTTGAAGAGTTATACAGCCCAGCCCTATTTTAACTTCAATCAAGCTAATGTTCAAGTAATTGCAAGTCAATATAAAAGCTGGGGCATTATTTTGCACACTGAAACCAATCATTCCAAGTGGTGATTTTTAAATTTTTTTTCTTCATCACTATACTGAAGTTAGCCGCGGTCTAATAATTTTTAAATTTTTAAAAACGACACTGTAAAAAAAAAGTATATTTAAATAATTGCACCTATAGCTTTTTTAATTTTCTACATGTGCATATTTTTAGTTTACTTTTTTTTTTTTTTAAATTAATTGAAAAAAATCAGAACGAAGTTGGCAGATGTTTAATAATTTATGAGTGTGAATGTAGCAGATATGAAACAAATTTTAAATTATAAATAAACGAATTAAACAATAAAAAATAAAAAAATTTAAAAAATGCACATACTGATTTTCAAATTTTATAAATGCGCATTTTTTTAAATTATTCGATTTACATTTAATTGACTAATTTCAAAATTTTTAAAATCGTAAATTGTCAGCTACATTCACACACAATAATTTTTGAATTTTTTTAAAAAACGAAGAATTATAAAATAAAAAAAATTTGAAAAATTGCACCTGTAGCTTTTTGAATTGTGTGCATTTTTTATGATAACGAAAATAGCGGACATCGGATAATTTTATAAACAAGTTCACTATTAGACAGAAAAATCTAAACCATTACTAAATTTCTGACATACACGTGGTCTGTTGAAAAAAATTTTAAAAATCTGAACCACTTTTAGACACTTCTTAGACAAACTAGACCATTATTAGACATCTGACGCGCACGTGCTCCGTTAAAAAAAATTAGAAAAAAATCTAGACCATTATTAGTCATCTGACACACATGAGTGTGAATGCTACTGACAAGTGGGTATTTTTTAAATTTTATAATAAATAAATAAAAATTAAAAAATGCGTATTTAGATAAATGAAAAAACAGTACGCGCATTTTTTCAAATTTCATTATTTTAAATTTATAAAACGTTTTATGTCTGCTACATTCACACCTACTCTGTTAAAAAAAAATCATCAGCGGAAGTTAAAAATTCAAAAATTATTAATTATCTGTTAACTTCAGGATCATTCTTCACCAACTACAAAAATCCATCCATTTATCACAGGTTTAGTAGTTAAATAAAATATGACCTAGTTACTACTCAAATCATAACTTGAAACCCAACTGAAGCTGTTAATAAAATGTTCTTGTTGTTTAACGGAGCCCGAACTTGGAAATGGGCTCATCATCGTACAGGAAACGTCTACGCACTTGATTATGGAAAATGAAAATGACGAAATAAACATAAGTAAGTAAAGAGAAATTTAATGACAGCTTGATAGCGAAGACTATCACTTATAATATTTAATAAATCTTGTAAATTACTTATGCAGATAATTTAATGCGTATAGCGGATATATTTAATGATATGTATGTATCATTAAGTATCTAAACAAGTTGATAAAGTCGATGTAGGACAATCACCAAGACCACACGTGTCAGTGGATATTTTTGGCGGTAATGTAGCACGCGTACTCTCTATTTTAAAAAGGGGGTTGCTATTCACTGCCCAGTGCTAGAATCCTACATGACAGTGATTCTTTCCCCGGCGCCGAGTATGTCTGGTAGCTGGTAGCTGGTCTCTGATAGCTAGTCATATATCTACTACACAGGTAAAACTTAATAGCACATACATTATTGTTTAACTCCAGTGTTCTCGCCGACTGGCTGGCTGGCTGGTCGGTCAGTCAGAACGGCCGAGTCGCGCTCTCACCAGCTCCTTATTTCTTTACACAGTTCCCTCGAATGACTCCGCGTGTGTGGAAGTCCACCGAGTCTTGCTCGAGACGGTGTCGCGTCCAATAACAACTGTCAGGTGAGCTAATAAATTTATTCAAATAAAATACTTACTTTTATTTGTATTACTATTGTTATTTAAATAAAAACAGTCTTTGGAAGTAACAGTAATTTTTATTGGGGTAGTAAAGATAATTGAAATAATAATTACCAATAATTACAAGCTCAAGTCCTTGTGTAAATCGATTACTTGGAGAAATTTTAAATAATAAAATAAAAAACATGCAGCTAACGAGATTTCTCTTTGACTGTCGACCGTGACTTTACTATTTATTATATTTATGTATATATATATTTTTTACTTACTTTTAGGTCTTTATAATAATAATAATTGTTGGTATTAATAGATCAGAGGAGTTAAAAAAAATTTAATAATTTTAAAATATTACGGGGTCATATTTTGATATATGTATCAATAATTTAAATCTAGACAAGTAAGAATGATTATAAATATACATAAACATGGGTAATAAATTTTTTTGGCAGGGTCGCAAGACGTCTGAGACAAAGATATAGAGAGAATGAGAGAATAAGGGTGCAGTGTATTGCACTGTAAAAAATTTGTCGAGTGAACGCGGAGTTAATTCGGAGTAAATGTGAAGCAGATGACTGTTTATTTATTTAGTCTCCTCGGAGTGAAATTTACCCCGAAAAAGAGTTCATTTTAACATTAAAATTCCGAATCGGAGTGAATGTGAATTCAAATGAAATCCAGATCACTCCGAAATCACTTCGCTGAAAAAAAAACTCCCTATTTACTCCATATGCGGAGTGATTTTTTCTCAACCGGAACTCTGATTGATAGCTGATGGTTAATTATTTATTATTGTAGATGAAGTTCTGGTGGTGTAAAATAAGATGCGACGAAGATTTGATGGTTTTGAAGAGGATACGAGAAGATATCGTAGACCGAGAGTTATAGATGATGATCATGTAGGATTTCGTCTTTTGGATCCCAGTGCCAATGTTCATCATCAATATTATTTGGATATTCCCGAGCCTCCGCGTGCACCGGAACCGTATAAAATATCCGGTGCGTCATCATCGATGACACGAGCACACCGCAGATCGAGTTTCGTTATTCTTGCTGACGCAATCGAACCGACATCGCGATCTGTCGGTGGGTCGCCGACGCACGAACAGAGAATTATCAGAAGTCCATTGTCTCCAACAAGAGTTGTACCTGGTGGTAGATCCTCCCCTTTCAGGCCTAGAGGTTTTAAAGGGCCACCTCCTCATGCACAATCAAGACCACAGAGTCCTCCAGTACCTGCTCAACGACGATTTATTCAACCCAGTGAGTTTATTTATTTCCCTAAGTTGTAGTTTGAATTTTAAATTAAACTGTTTCCTTATAAAATTTATATTTTTCTTTTCAACTGTCATCTATGTGTTGCTAATAATAAATTAGCTTTGAGTTATTTACTGTTGTATTTAACGTGTTAATTATTTATTTATTTCAGAGTCATTGTCACAAGGTAATAGTCCAAGGAAACAAAGTCTGATACCTCAACCACGAGGTGGTTTAATTTCACATCGTGCTAAGATTCAAAAGAACAAAGATCGTGATAAATGGGAACGACGGTCCGGTCGTTATGTCACTAGGATACCACGTTCTAGCTCACTCAAGGCTCCAGCAAAACGTCCGACAGGAGAGACGATACGTGCGGCAAAGTCGTCAACAAAAACAAAAACAACAACAACAACAACAACTAAAACTCCTGGTGTTTCTACTGGTGCTAAAAATTCAGCTGGGACTAAAGCAGCGGATAAGAAAATAAATCGATCGCCAACAAAAATACCCGTACGTTATGCAGCTTTCGCTCCTAATGGAAGCGTCGGAGGTGGGAATAATGCCGGAGGTGGAAGATTTATTCAGATTTCAGATAAAAATGATGATAAGCAAGAAAAAAAAGAAATAAATTCACCGGCTGTATCTTCTGAATCTTCCTCTGTGCCTGCAACAACCGACGATTCTGTTGTGATTGCTGGTGAAGAAATACCGGTAGTAAAACCTGTAGAGCAAAAAGAAAACGATCCTGGATTAGTGGATCTTCTTAAACATCCGACAAAAGGTGAAGGAACTAAAAGTGTCGTTAGTGCAACGACCACAACTGCAGTACAGCCGCTTAAAATTGACGCAACAAATATTATTCTTCATGAAAGTACTGGTGAGACAGCTGCTGTCGTTACGAATACTAAAGATGATAACAATAAAAAAAGTTCACAAAGTTTTATACCGGAACAGATTAAATCTGATACTAAAATAGAGAGTAAAACTGAAGCTAAAGCCGAGACTAAAGTTGAATCTAAAGTAGAAGCTAAAGTTGAACCTAAAACTAAAACTTTGCTAGCGGATGATAAAATTTCGGACGGTCTTCAATCCGTCGAAGCAGTCGTTGAGCCAATGAATGTTGAGGCATTAGTCGAAAATATAAAACCAGAGGATAATAAGGAGCTGAAGAAAATTAAAGATGAAAAGATTGCCGAGACAAAGGCAACTGATCAAGTTAAAGTACCGGCTAGGGAAGATAATAGTGATAAAAAATTAAAAACTGATGAAACTGATAGAATAATTCAAACTGCTGCTGCTGGTTCACTTAATCCCGAGGACGATAAGCGCCAAGATCAAAAGCTTTTGAATGAAAGGACTGATCAGACCCAAGATAAATTACGAAACCACGGAAGTGAAACTTCTCTTAAGTCATCTAATGGCTTATCGACTTGTTCTGTCGAGAGTATCCGCTCGACTGACACCGGAGTTAGTCTCAATACCGTACGTGGTGTCTCATCAGCAAGAGAAAAACGCGGTACCCATGTTGTCAAACGGTCACAGGAAATTGAAACACTCAGCGGCAATGTGATGAATATTGAAAACCGACGAAATGGCGAGCCAGCGTAAGTACTTTTTATTATTTTTAAAGGAAATTTATTTTTCATTAAAGTTTTTTATTTTGTTTTCTCTCTTAATTAATAATCCGGAAAGAATTTTATACTTTTTGTAGCTCTGGGTGTTCGTGACTGTAACGATGCGTGGTGAAATTTCTGTTACCCGTATTAGAAATATCTTTAAAGTTAACTAAAGAGTACTTTGTAAAGTAATATTATTATTTTTAGAAACTTATCAAAATGAGTTATTTTAATTCAAACGCTACAAGAAAATAATTTACCTAAAACCTGTAATCTTTTAGGCCTTTGATTTTTTCTTTACACAAACAATTTAATGTCCCCAATTAAATTAACTGTATTTACTTTACTAACTGTAATGTTTATTTAAATTAAGGGTTTAAACGTTGATAGTTAATTTTGCTAACTGGCAATTAATTATTTCAAGTAAATTATTTTTTAAATTTTAAATAACTGAGTCTCATATTGGGAAAAATTATCAGTATGCTAATGAAAAAAAGAAGAAAGCAAAAGAAATTTTATTCCTTGTACGTCTTTATGATAAAAATGAAGACGATAAAATTGTCCAACAGAACGTCGAGAGTTTCTTGACCTCGAGCGTGCGAGTACAGCTCGTTTGCTTGTTCCAGCGACGGACTTATCGATCCTGGCCAATTTGCATGGACGCTCGGACATAAGAAAACACAGGAATTTTTTTTCAATTTTTTTTCGGTTTTCTTTAATTGTTTTTATTAACAAAGATAAGAAGAAATGAATTTACTGGTAATTAGAGTGACTAAATAATTGTCCAGGATCGCGAGTGAGTCATTTTACGATCGGCACACGTCCAGGCATTTATTAGATATTAAAATTACTATAGAGAGTAGATATGAGAATTAGTGTGGGCGTTGGGCAAAAAACAATCGATCAAAAGCACAAAAGTTAATTCTTACAAGGGCAGGGTGAGGTAAAAACACAATTGACCAATTGGTAATTTTTATTTTCCTTCACCCATGTGTTATCGCTCAGGGTGAAAATGAACGTCGTGACGTCGCGTGCGGCCAAGGTCCTTTGAATAAAATGAAATTAAAGACAGAGAACGAAAATAAATGTGTGTACATATTACCGAGAAGAGAAATAACAAAGTCCTGAAGAAAGAGAAAGAGGACTAGATTAAAATTAAGCCCAACTTTAAGTAAATTTACTTATACGGTGACTCATTTATTAAGTGGACAAGTTGTTTTTTTGCTTTTGAATATTTGCAAATTAAAATAACGAAATATGTGTCACGAGGGAATTTAAATGGGTCTTGGGATGGGTAGGGGTGGCGGCAATCGTTGATGAGGAAGTTTAAGACGCTCATGAGCTATAGCTTATTGTCGGCACTGGAGTAGTAGGTGAAGTAAACACGGGTTCGAGACACGAGAACGTCAAGCTGAACAAAAGTCAGGGTAGGATATCGATTCTTAGTTAAATCTTTGCGTGACCGGGTCTCCCTACGTCCCCTTCTTAAGACTGACCAACCGCGGACTTGGGGTGCGCCGCAATCTTCGAGTAACCGACGTCCAATGCGACCGATCGCTTAACGTGCTAAGCCGCGCTGTTACCAAGTTACTTAGATTTTTAAAATTATTATTGGTAATAAAAACAGTAAAGTCTTGAGTTTAAGTAAATAAACAAATAAATAAATGAAGAAATAGTATAACGGTTTTGAAAATGATTAAAAAAATGCGGGACAAGGGCTTAAAACAAGTTGATCAAGTTCTTTCGCCCTTGACCTTTTCATTAGATGTACCATTGTTCATTGCTGTTGACAGAATCGTCGAGGTAACCGAGCCGACAGTCGACGTAATTCAATCAACCGATAACAGTCAGCCACAAATTGTCACCAAACGTGAGAGGTTTGTCAAATGGAGAAATTCGGTGGTGAAACGGCTGCAGGATCGCTGGAGCAACACAAAAGCTAAAGGAAGAAATATCAAGTGTTTTAATTTTCGGAAGAACAAAAAAAAAGATAACAAGTTGACTAAAATTAATCGTCAAGAACAACAACAACAGCAAAGAGCTACGGGTGCCACAAAAAAACCAAGTGCTTGGTCCCGTTTGAAACCAGCCTGCTGCAGGTTTTTTACTTTACTATTAATAATAAATTGTAGTCCTGGCTATTTACTCTCAAGTAAAATTAAATGTTTTCATTGGAAATCACCAGGAAAAAGTCCTTGTTGATTGATTGAATTAAAGTAATTATTTATTTTAATAGAAATCTGCGAGGACGTTCACGGGTAGCGCCAGCGGAAACGACAAGCTGCTGTCGTCCTGAAAAAAGTTGCTGTTTCTTATGTAAGCCAAGTTTAAGCTGGTGCCGATGGCCCAGTTGCTGTTCCTGCAAACGCAAAGAGACCACCAGGAACGTACGTGCCAAACACAGTTTAACGAGCGTCGCACCGCCGCCACTCTCGGAGGTAATTTACCTTAATTAAACTCAATAATAATTATCAATCTAGCGTACGTCATTCACTTGAATATTATATTAAGTGAAGAGCATAGAATGAGATAATAACCGATTAATCATTATTACTGCTATCAATAATCCATTAGGAGCAGAAATCCAAGATCCCGGATGTTCTGATTGAGCACAACTCCGTGATGCGGGCTGCCATTCCCTGTCTTCCCGTCCCACTGGCCTGGTTCTGCCTCGTTTGGAATGTCCTCCTTCCCGGTACAGGTAACTATTGACTGTCTATCTCCCTGTCTAATCATTCAGACAAGTCTATTAATGATAATTACCTTGTAATTATCAATTACTCAACTTCATTACTGTATTTGTTGTGCAATAGGTACTCTGTGGAGTGGGTTGTTTAATTTATGCGTCGGTCAGCCTCGGTTTGCTGCGACAGCTAGCGCTAAATCACGAGTAGGCGCATTTATTGTCGATATTATTGTTGGAGTCAGCCAAGCTTTTACTGTACTCTTTTGTCTTGTTGGATGGGGTTGGAGTATCTGGTGGGGTGTCACGATGATACGTTTAGCGAGTAAGTGTATTGATGTTTAATTGTATTAATTAATGACTTTTTACTGGATTGCTGGTATCAAGTGTCATAAAAATTTTATTTTATTGAATTCTGTTCTATAGGAAAGTGGAAACGATTCAAAGCCGCTGAGGCTAGTAACAATGACGTCGAAGCTAGAGGAAGTATTGATGCAGTTTTGCCTCCACCTGGAGTATCCACTCAAGCTCTTCGTGGAATGGAACGGGCTCGTTGATCTCCCGAATGATTGGCTTCCTGCTATTGTATTCTATATACTCATCTCTTATTCTTCCGTCTGATATTTATATATATATATATATGGGTGTGCCATTTTAGGGCAGCTTTTTTTTTAAACGAACCACTAGCGTTTATACTTGCAGGGGCTCTTCGCAATTTTCTATTTCCCATTTGAATAACACAGGAAAAAATATAGTTTTGAATTTTATACCTCGGCTCAGGATATTTTCGTAGGGAATCACGCTCTGCAAAAAAAAAGTGTTATCATTTTTTGATAAATCCATCTGTTGAAGTTAGTTGAGCTTTAAGTCAAATTTCGAGATCTTTGTACTTTTCCAGCGAAACTATCCAAGTTATCACAAAATGTCATAGAATCTTTTTTGTAGATAATTTTATTTCGAACAAATTAACTCTGATAAAGTTTTTCAAAATTCCTCATTGTTTTCTAGTTATTTTCATTTTAACGTCAAGCTCTTGAAATCGATCAGACTATTTTTTTGAGCTTGATATTAAAATGAAAATAACTAGAAAACAATGCGGAATTTGAGAAAACTTTATTGAAAATAATTTGTAGGGAATAAAATTGTTTACAAAAAGATTCTATGACATTTTGTGATAAGTCTTATAGTTTCGCTGGAAAAGTAAAAAGATCTTGAAATTTACTATAAATTTTACTTAAAGCTCAACTAACTTTTGAACAGATGGATTTATCAAAAAATGATAAGAGACTTTTTTTGTAGAGCGTTAAATTCCTTACAAAAATAAATCCTGGGCTTAATTGTACAGTACGTCACCCGAGGTATAAAATTCCAAATTTAAAATTTTTTTTTCCTGTTATTTTAATGGGAAATAGAAAATCGCGATAAGCCACTTCCTTCTAGAATAAAAACTAGTGGTTCGTTGATAAAAAAGTTGCCCTAAAATAACACACCCAAATATATATGTATATATATATATTACAACAGTAACAGATAACTCCGATACTTATGCTTTCAATGAAAGCCTGTATATATAAATTTTTAAAGGATAATTTTAAATCAATCCCTTATTACATGTATATATATATATGAGAATATATATATATATATTTTTTTTATATTAAATAATGCACGCTTAACATTGTATTCCAGTGAAAATGATGTATCGTGTTGTAAATATGACATATACGTTAATCTTTGAATTTAAAATAAATTTTAATAAAATATATAAGGCAATTTATCATTTTTTAATTTATAAGTTTAAACAAAATTTTAAATTACCTTTTTAATAAATATTGTTTATCTTTTATCTTTTTTTTACGTATAGAATATAATAATATAAAAAATATTTCAATGATAAAGGTAAAGATTGGAGTTGAATTGGTAGTGTGGGTGTAAAATTGTTAATCAATGGTTATATATATAGAGATATGTATATATAGATATATATAAGAGTAGTACATGTTTTAATGTGATTTCATATGTATCAATTCGCAGTATATAATGTTAATATAATGTTACAGTGTATGTGTTACAGAGTAAGTGATAGCGGCTGATATTTTTTTTTTTTTTTTTTTTTACCTTATCGTAATATTAATTATATTTTAAAACTTAAAATAAATTTATCTATTCTACGTAAACGCTAGCAGCTAAAAGCATTTTTTTTTCTTACTGTATACAGTAATTTTTGTTTTTAAAAATTTTTTTTTGAATTTTTTCCGCTGTTATCTTTTGCTGTCGGTCGTGAGTAAAGAGTGTATTTGTTGATCAATTTGTCAGTGTCTGTGTTTATGACTTTTTTTAAAATTACTTTATTACTGTTGGTGAATTATCATTATTTATATTCCAGTTATTTATTTTTTATTTATTGTTTTGAAAAATATTTGGCGAGTGAGTGTCAGCGTAAGAGTAATTATGGAACACGAGTAATAAAAAAAATTACTAAGCAATATCGATCATACAATTGTATGATAAATATATATTTTATATTAATGATCGTTAATGTTAATGATAAATGACTGTTTGAAAAAAAAGTAATTTGAAAATCAATTAAATAAATTTGTATAAAAAAAAAATATAATTTGTTAATAAAAAATGGAGCTATCAAGGCAATAGATAATTGAAAATATTCATTTAAATCTCTTGTATTTCATATATTATTTAATATATACCCCTAATCGAGTAGGCAATACATTTCTTGGCAAAGTTAAAAACGAGGAAAAAAAAAATATAAAAAAAAAAAATGAAATAAATGAGTAAATAAATAAATTAACTGACTCCCAAAAAATAGGACCAGATAATTGTGCTGGCTATTAAATATACATGATTATTTTAATAAAATTACGCTTAAAATGCTTTATCGCAATTATTGTTTGTTCACCAGTTTTTTTTTTCTCATCTAGCCTCTCGCTCTCTCGCTCACTCGCTCAAGTATTTTATCCTTTTATTCATCATCATTATCATTATATTATTATTTATATATTTTAAATATTATTTTGTATATTTAGATTTTCATCTAGACAGTGGTACACTTGGTAGGGTGCTCAGGGCTGCTAGGCACATGTAATTGACTCGCAAATAACTCTTTAAACAACATTAGAGCGTACGACATACAGTACAATGCTACACAGAAAAAATAGATTTCTTGGCGCAAGAAATATGAAGATAAAAATTTTCTTAAGACCGGAAATAATTTTCTTGGCACAAGAATTTTTTTCTCGCCTCTAAATTTTCAATTTATAATGCAAAAAATTTTTTCGCGGGTAAAAATTTTCGGCCAAAAAATCATTTTTTTCTGTGTAAATAATTATATACATTTATAAATATATATCCAAAGAAAATACTTATATATAAATAAAAATATTTATAAATGTCTATAATTACACACACATTTACGTTTACATATTTTGTATTTTTTTTTAATTTTTTTTTTTTTTTAGTATTACTTGTAAGTTTAATGGCATCGCAACAAAAGTATGAAGAGTAAGAGTGACTGAGCGTGTATATGTTTGTTATATAAATTTGTTGTGTACATGTAATTGTATACTGATTACTTTGTTTAATTAATCTCAATTATAATTTGTTATTTTTTTTTTATCATCATTATTCGTGTGTTAATGTTATTTATATTTTTTATTATTGTACTAATAATTATACCTCTATAGCATTAAAATACATTTAAATTTAAATTTATACGCATTGTACCGCGACATAACGGGCAATAATTTATTATAAAGGGAGGGTGGTTACTCGCAAATCACCGGATTAATAATTCAATTTAAACTAATCCTTGTATCTCTCATATTTGTCAGATACTTAAATTTATTATTTATCGAATAAATAAACATCCACCCAAATTAAAATATAATTTTTAAAAATAACAAAATTTAAATTTCCCGTTATGGTACAGTTTTTTAAAAATCATTTCACGTATTATTTTGTATTTTAATATTGTATAATATATATGTATATGTATAATATATATATACGTATATATATATATATATTCATTTATTTATTTATTTATTTATATTTATATATGTATAATCAATAAATCTTGTTATATTACATCTAGTTTGTCTTTTGACGCAGCGATGGGAAGACAGAGCAAGGACCTGAATGCTCCAGGTCCAGATTATTATGAAGAGGACTCTAGGTTTCTAGGGACGGGTCAGACTGGGGAGTTATTTATTATTATTATTATTTTCTTTTTGTTTTAACAATACGCAGTATTGTTATTGAGTTCATAAATACTCCCCTTGGTCTTATTTTAGGGATAAGGTTTCCTATCAACCGATATACGGTTAACTAACACTACATACATTGATATGACAGAAGATAGTTTGGATTTACTACAACCTGATATGTAAGGGAGGGGCAGGTAAATGACACCGGTAATACTTGGCTTCGCTAAACGCTTTATTGCAATACTAATTACTCAGATTATTAATTTTATTAAATGGAAAAAAATATTTCATATAAATTACTTGGATTTATAAGATAGATATATATTTATACATATATTAAGGGTGTGCAAATCGAGTTTGGATCGAAACTTTTTGTATTATTTATCAATTTTCAAATTATTCGATTTAATTCGATACGAATAATTTGTAAGTTTGAATTATTCGCACATTCCTAGTACATATATGTATGTGTGTAATTTATATAATCCGTTGTGATTAAGTGTTGAAATAAAATATTAAAATAACCATTAAGAAGATTTAAAATGTGTAATTAAGAATTTAATAGCTATAATAAATTTAATTATCCGAGTAATTGTGACGTACGTCGAGCAATATTGCGCTTTAGCGTTACAATTTTAAAATAGATTTTTTTTACAAACATAATTGATAACTAAATTATAAATTGAACAATAATAATCAACTGTCGATGAAGATGATATAACCAATAATGACAATACATCATAACAATTGTAATAACTATCAATTAATAGTAATCAATTATCAATAATTAATTAAATTATATAAATCATGATTAATAATATAATAATAGCGATATGTTTTTCTATACTAATTACTAACAAGACATTAATTCTAATACCATTGTTTTTTTCTTTTTCTTTTTTTCATTTTTTAAGACGCAATGTCTATTAATTAATGTATGTATATACTCCAATTTTTTTATAAAAAATTGGAATTTATAAATAATAGATTACTACAGTATCGTTTGATAAAAGTGTACCATACATTACTTATTCTCCTTCAAATATATACACACAGATGGGATATGCATTTAGTATTTCTTTTTTAAACAGAAAACTTTCGCTCCTTTTTTTTTTTAGAATAATTATCGACACAGTTTAAATCATTTTGTTTTTGTTCTTACAACCTTGATATATATTGCAGACATTGAAAATTTTCTTACTGTCTGATTATTTATTTTTTTTTTCTATCTTTAATTATTATTATTACAATTACAATACGCCTGTGTATATATTTATATATTTGTATAATGTATATGTGTGTGAATATTTTTGTTGTTTAATATATGTCATATATGTATCAGATTATTTTAAATACAATAAGATTTGATTTTGTACATAATTTGTATTCCATTCACCGGAAGATGATTGCTTAATACTGCAAATAATCTATCGCAATTTAAAAAAAAATATAATGATTATTAATTATTACTATGTATATATTTACATATACATGTATACACATATATATATATATATATTGAATATTTAGAACAAATACAAAATAAAGGATGTTTTTAATAATTGGCAATTTAGTAAAATATTTTATTGACTTAAATTTTCTACCGGTGTATGGTATAGTCTTGATTAGTTACAGCGCATTTAAATTTACGCGCTCGTTTAATTTTATTATTTTCATTTTTTTTAAATATAGAGTTTAATATCTTTCGGTATGTCTTTTATTTGTTTAAATATTAATTATTATTTTAATAAAACGAGAGCAAATGCAAACTCAATACTCGTCAACAGACGAATAATTAAACGAAATAAAATTTCGTTAATTAAACGGACACACAATTCATTTAAAATATAATTAAAATATTTTTTCAACGTTAATTATTTATTTGAAGTATTAAATGGGTCGTTATTTAGCAAATAATTATTCTAATTAAATATTTAAATAATTGACGTTAAAAAAAATTAAAAATATTTTATTTTCCCGCCGTACTATTATTTAAATCCGATTTAAAATTATCGGATTAAAAATAATTGCAAACGTTCGTTGTAATGTAGAGTAAAATTTTTATGTGTTAGTAATTAATTTATTGATTAATTAATTAGTAAATTAATGTACAATTTATTTATCAGAAAATAAGCGACAGTCTAATGTGCAGATTTTTTTTTACTTTAAAAATTTCAAATTCATACTTTACTTTTATTTTATTTATACTTTACTTTTACTTTTCATTTCAGTTAACTTTTTTTTTGGCTTTTGAATTTTTATTTAAAAGTACGGCGCGCTTTGATAAAAAGCGCCACTATTTTTATTCGCATCGGAGCGTGATTTAAATCACGAGGGCATCATTTAAGCGTCTCAATTACTGCTAATTTAATTAAGATAATTTTTTTATTTTTTCATTGCTAAACGCAGTTTTATTTTTTATTTAAATTTTGTATAAATAGAAAAGGAAAAAAATTGATCGACATTTTTTTTTCTCTAATTACTTTAATTAATAAATGTATGGTTGTATTATTTCAGTATATTTTATTTCTTACTTGATTGATTAAAATAATCTGGCACGTAAAAATATCTAAGCCAGATTGTTGGATAATTATAATAATGATAATAATCAGTTGCTAAAAAACTTTCCATTATCATGACTCATTATTATGTTTAAAAATTCTTTATAAAATATTATTTCCAACTGACTTGATATTTAAGTGTTAGTGATAATTAATGATATATTGTCGTGTGAATTGTAAATCGAGGATATACATATATATATTTATTTATATATATTATTATATTATTATTAATTTTTTTTTTTTTTCAAAAAAATTATATTTTTGCCAAAGTATATATTTCTCACAGCCGTATCCAAACGATATTTCTACTTGATAAAACAAAAAAAACTAAACAAACTTTTTGTTTATTTATATTTTTATAAATTAATAAATCCGTCGAAAAAAAATCATAATTAAAATAAAAATAAATAAAAATTGATTACGTTAAGTATTTAAAATAAAAATTTATAAAATAATTATGACGATACTCCCGATTTAATTCCAAAAACTCGTAATTAATTTTTTATACATTACACCTACAATTACTTACGATATGACATTATTCTCGCCATCTAATTATTTTTTAATCATTAATTAAAAATTCGCTGGATGTCTACATGTTTACTTTTTTTTTTAATTTTTCTCATTTAAATCTAAACTAACCTGATATGATTCTACACTTACAAATGTGTAGTAATTTAATTTTAAAAGTCAAAAATATAATCTAAATAAAAATATAATCAGTAATTATTATTATCAAGATTAAATCGCGAAAAATAAAATTATAATTAATAAGATTAATAAGATTTTAATATTTAAAAATAATAAAATTTAATTGTCAATAGAAAATACAAAGCGTATGTAAACGTCCGTGGGACGACGTGTTACTTTTATATTTAGTCCATAATTTTTTTAAAAATTACCATTTTTATTATTTATCATTATTATTATTATTATTTTGTTTAGGCTACTTAAGCACTTTCCAAAACAATTCCGTTCATTGAAATCATTGCGAATCATCGTTGAAGCTCTCTATGTACATACATCAGACAACGTATTGCATTGCACCGTTAATTTTTATTTTAAAATAAAAAACTGTGCAATACAATATTATATGTATTTTATTTTTATCAAATACTCTAGTTATATATTTGTTTATACACCTGGCTCAAATATAAATTTGTTCTTTATTTAAATCATCAATCATTTGTTTGTTTTATTTAAATTATTACTCCTAATAATAAATTCCACTTTCTTACTCTGTTATTAATTCATTTTAAATTTTATTTAAATTTTACACGCGCAATCACTCATCATCTCTCATGCTCTTGCACGATCAGTGGACATTAATTGCCGGTGACATTTTAGTTTTTTTTCTGTCTACGTCTCATGGGGGTATGCAATGCCCGGATAATTATTACTTTTATTATTTATCATTATCATTATTATTTGTAATCATTATTTTAATATAATGCATGGCCGAGTTGCGTCTACATTATTTATTTATTGTTAATAGATATCTCATATATTTATATATATATAGCAATTATAGAGTAATTTAGAAGAATTTAATTGATAGCGTTGTCATTTGGTTCGCTTTTCATCAAAAAATGTTTTTTTTTATCCGAGATCTAAAACCTGCTTTCATTTATTATTCAATAATTTAATTTTTTTTTATTTCATTTTGTTTTTTTTATAAAAACATCTCTTGACCCGACAAAATATTGCCAAGAGATACTAATTATCATGTTGTGTTCAAGGTAATTTTTTTTTAAATTATTTTAGTATATAAAATTCAATTCACAGTCCGTGATTCGATCCGTGATTATAAATCGAATGAGGAATTTAGTATCGAGTATATACTTATATACTTTTATTAATATTAATTTATTATTTACTTGAAAGTTATTAGGAAATCTGAACACTACAGCCCACCGCATGTGTGAACGCCAGTGATAAGATTAAATTTATTGTTCTTAAATATAGCAGTCAAGAAGATATATTTTATATATTTTTTTTTCTTTGTTTAAAATTCATAAAAGAGTCACGACGATTTATTGCCGCTTACTAATCTAAGCTTGTCTATAAAAGAGTTTCAATAAACTGTCGAATTTTTTAATGCTAAAAGAAATTTTTCAAATTATTATTCGATTCGTAATTTACAATAAATAAAATAATCAATTAATAGATGGATAAATTAACCAATTAATTAATCAATCTATGGGTTTACTATGCGGGTAAATAAATGAGTAGCGGCAATTATCGTCGGAAATGGTGCGCAGTATCGGGGACTAGAGGTGGCTCCAAAAATACATCGCGTAAAGTCGCGTAATCATCGTTCTAAATCCAGTTTAACCAATTAAATACACCAATCCAACATTACTTGACAATATACCATTATTATTATTATAAGTTATTTATAAATTTAATTATTCATTTATTTATTTCCCCGGTGTCAAAGTAATCCTGGACGGTTATTTAAAGGATTATAAACACGGCAGTTTTTATATTTAATAGCACGTGGTTCAGGTGTTTATTATTATTTTTAAAGCAAATGATAGTTAAGATGACACGTCATTAGAGTAGAGCCCGAACGTAAGAAAAGTCATACATTCGTTGTTGTTGTTATTATATTATTAATATTATAAACGACAAAAAATCGTCTAATCAGCAAACGTAATTGCCACGTGATTTGATATGTATCTGAGAAAAAAAAAGCAACTCTAAAATTTTGTGGCAATCTATCACACTTTATATCATGATAATTGTGATGTTTTCCCGTTCAATAATAAATCGATGAGTTATAAAAACTAACCAGAACCACGGCAGTACTAATTAATCAAAAAACGGGACGAGGGACCTCTAGGCATGTCTACGTCTGGATATAGTTGGTCCAGCCTTGTTTATTTATATTTTTCTTCATCTACACTTTCTTATTTAAAATCTCTTTTTGTTGCTTCTACATTTCTTTATATGCAATTTATTTTTATCGTTATTATTATTATTATTATTTTCCTATTTTATTTTTATTTACGTTTTTTTTAATCCTTCTGTTTGACAGCAGAAAGTAGAAATTCCGATACTCTTATCCGTAGGGCCAGAAAGCGGCCAGCGGCTGTGACGATAATGGAGGAAGCGACGGTTGTGGTGCTAATGCCGTAGGGGTCGGAAGTGCCGGCGCACCGGGAGTTGGCGGTGGGGGTGGAGGTGGAGGAGGAGGGGGTGGGGGCGGTTGATGAGACACCCTCTGTACGCCTGAATAGATACTCGGTGTAGTGATAAGAAGGTGACAGGAAGGAGGAAGTGGCGGTGGTAAAACGGGAGATAAAGCTATGGCTGTTTGGGGATGCACGGCTGTTCCTACCGTGACACATAATTCATGTAGGCCATATTGACCCTGCGCCTGACCTTGTGAGAGACGATGATGACGAAAATGATGATTGTGCTGATGGTATTGCTGCGGCTGCTGATGATGCTTCTGCTGCTGTTGTTGATGCTGTTGCTGTTGATGATGGAGATGATGATGAAGCTGTTGCTGCTGCTGTTGATGACGGATGTTGCTGATATGCTGATGCTGGCCCTGGAGTTCGACGTTCTATTCTGAGTCTTGTTGCATTTTAGCGTGCCCATTACCGGGTGAATCACTTGATGCATTGGCACTTGCACCGGCTGGTGGAAAGTTTGCTGGTATCGTACGTGATGATGAGAAACACAATTTCATGATGTACGGAAACTTGCCATCTAGTTTTAAACAACAAAAATCAATTTATAGGAGACGAATAAGTTTTTTTTTATTTTTTTTTTATCTCTTATTGTCTTTTTTTATTTTATTCTCTACTCTATTTGATTACTAACACATTTAATGAATACTAGTCATGTTCTAGTTTCTAAAACTTACTACTATTCTCTAGTGCTGTGTGGTTACACTCCATTATCGCAGCGACGGCAACTCCTACACTGCTGAATTCAATAAGCCCCGAGGACGAGCGCTCTGACTTGAGTGGAAACAATTTTATAGTTAAAGGTGTTTCTATTCCACGTTCGACAAATACATTATTAACTGTTTCCTCGGTAAGATCTGGTGGTGTATTGAAGAAGTGAACTATTTTAGACGGTGGCTGTATTCTATTTTTATTAGCCATTGCTGGATTTAAGAATCTGTTATTTTTACTACCAGTGAAGTCTTTAAAACTGGCAGTTTTATCCGGCAACACGTAAGGGTTTGTTACGTCAGCGAGAAAGGCCTGCTTTGAAAAGCCGAGTTGAAGTTTACCTTCAGTACCAATTGTCACATTATTTAAATTTTGTAAGCACCGTTCTACGGCAATACTATCACCCATTTGAATCATGGCACATCCTTCCTTTGTCTTCAAAAACTTGACCTGAAAAAATAAAAAAAAATCCATAAAGATTAAAAGATTATCGGGTTTCACTGGAGAGTGAATAACGAGGTAAAAAAATAATTTTGAAAAATGACAATACTTTGAGTGTATTTACCTTAGTGACGTTGCCGTAAAGACAGAAGAGGTTGAAGAGCTTGTCAGTGTTGACTTTGTCAGCTTGTAGACCGTAAACCATCATAACTGAGCCTTGAGTACTTGTCGGCGGCGTTTGTCCGAGACTTGGAACATAACCAGGTCTAGCTGGAGACGGATGAAGTGGCTCTCGGCCACTAAAGTCACCTTTTAACCCATACCTCTCATAAGGCTCGGCATACGTTGCGGGACCATTGAAGCTTTCCTCGTAGCGATCGTGCCCGGGTGGAAAGCCCACTTGTGGCGTCGAGCCTGCGGCCAAGAAATAACCTAACGTTATTAGAGTCGGCTAAATTAACCATAAGTATAAAGCTCACGAGATGATTATTTTAACAAGCTCCTTGAGGTTTTAATAACATTCGTTAATTATAAAAGACGTTGGCAATTACCAGAAAGTTTATTTTTATTTTTCTTACTACCGCCTAATTGGATATTTCATTTTATTTTTTTTGCATCAAGCTAAGTAAATAGTTTAGGAGAAAATGGAGAAATTAAAGTTGACTTTTCGAGTTAAAAAAATATTTAATCGCTAATCTGGGGTCCAAAAAAAAGGTATTATGTGAGAGTAAGTTAAAAGTCTGGTGGATATAATGTAATAAAATGAAGGAAAATAAAAAAGTTACCATATGGCTGTGGTGCTGCTCCATATCTCGGTTCAGCAAGAAGCGGCGCCGGTCGTCCGTTGGTGTTTGGTTCTTTTTGGTGAGCCACTGCACCTTAAACAGAGGTAATTTGCTCGGTAAGCACGGTTATCGCGACCAAACATACACTCTCGTCTGTCGTATATTTAATCTCTCGCTCTTACTCTTACTCTTCTTGTCTTTTAGAGTCACAATTTAACCACAGCCAACCACCAGCAACATTGTCAGTGAAACCGCGCCTCTACATATTTATAACATCGATCTATTCACCTCACATCCACCAACTAATTGTTATATACATATTACATGACCGTAAGGTTTAAATAATGTACTGTATTTATTATCATCATTTATTTATTTTATTTATTTATTATTAAAATTTTAAATATTTTATTCATTTGGCTTAAAAACTACTTAACTGTTTTGATTGGCAAGCAAGCGGCATTACTCCACTTACCGTAAATCAGTTGATCGATCTTGTACAAAATAATCTCTTGAAGAAGCCTCTGTTTTATATCTCCGACCGATAAAGCTGACAAGGCTCGGGATCATCATCATCATCATCATCAAAAGTACTTGTAGTAGAACCTACCTAAAGTGCTGTGTTCACTCACCAGACCTGATATCTCTTTCAATTTTCTCTCTTTCGTCCATTGTAAATCCAACATCACCAACATCATCATCATCACCATCATTATCATCATCATCGCCTCAAGTCAACAAAGTAGTTGATGGCCGCATCTGCACACAGACAAACATTCCAACATAACATCTTTCACCTGCAATCTTCCGCACTTCCGGATTATTCTTGTATTATTTCTGTGCACATGTTTTTTTTCCAAATGTTTTTTTGTTGATTATTATTATTGTTATTATTATTATTACTATTATTATTATTAATAAATAATAATTATTATTACATCCGTGTTTAATTAACCGGTTAAATTTTGTTTAAAGCCTCGACCGCCACTTGTGTTAAATTTATAAATTTATAAGTGTGAATTAACGGGAGGATTAATGACTAGACTCCGTATTATCCGATTTTAAGTAAATAATTATTATTTTTAATTACATAAATTAGCTCTCTCTCTTAATATTTCGTTTATATCGAATTTGTAGACTCGGTAAATTGATGGCGGGGCGATAGCAGTGGTCGATAGGTTCATCAGTCGAATGTTTGTCTGTGAGTGCATTGGTAGCCTTTGCAAAAAATGGCACATAACATTGTTGTGATTATTATTAATATTAATATTATTATAATTATTATTAATATATTATTACTAAAACCACTTGGTCATTAATTTGCATATATACACGATCCATATTGTATCTAATAAAGCACATATATGCATAAGTGTAAATTTTAGTGTTTATTTTATTATTATAGACTTTTTAATTAATAATTTTAAATGTCAAGTATTATTATAAATATATATATTATCCGACATAAAATAATTAATGTATATATGTTTGTTCTCAATTATTAGTACATTTGTATATAAAATGCTTTTATAGGTGAGTTGTTTCGTTTCATATATATTTTAACAGTCGATGCTGGTGGTGAATGAAAGTTGTTGAGGGTCCGATTGCTCGTATATAAATATGTATATATATATATTACTCTACTCGTAGTATGTGTGACATATGTGAGAATATCTTGTAAACTATGTGACAGTTACGTAACTAATTAGTCTTTTTATGCATACATATATTAATATATATACCTAAGTATATATATAAATACATATATACATATATTTACATTTTTTTGACATTATAAGCTTCCGTCTTATTATTTTTCATTCATTTTCATTCGTCTGTAGTTAATATTATGATATATATATATATATTTTTTTCCCATCTCCATCCCTCTGGCGTTCACCCGCAGTATAAATATAACTTTCTTTTTGCCTCCTTTATGTCTCGTCCGGCTCTTCAAGCGATAATTGACGGTACGATTCTTGAAAGCATCTTTCACTAAATTACTACAGGTCTCATAATAATAATTTACGTTAACAAAAAAAAATGTTAAAAAAAGTAAAGTTGATATATTGAGATTTTAACGCGTAAAACATTTGTCAGTTAGTTTCATCATCTATGTGTTTTGAGAGGTGTAGAGTTGTTAAATAATCGATCAATGATTATTCACTTGTATTTTATAATTATTTATCAGTTGATATATTTTTGATCCTTGTGTTAAAGTTGAGTGCAGGCCGTGGTGATGTATTTATTATAAATATGTGTGTCTTCTTTTATTATTTATTATCTCGATGGCATGATTCAATGACAAATTATATGTTTGTCATTTGTGTTGGATGATGTTTAAAGTAGTTTAAGCGCCGGTGATTTTTCTACATTATTTTTGTTTTCTACTTGCTACATTTTTTTTATTTTTCGTTGTGTTTATGTTAAATATACACTAGAATATCCATCATGTGTTGTGACAAGTCGCTCACTACATTATTTAAACAATAAACAAGTAATTTATTTATATATATATACCGTTTTTTTAACGCAATGTGTACTGAGGTGGTTTGATGTGTATCTGGAAGCTTAATGCGACAATGATTCACTATTTATATAAATATTAGTTAATAATATACCAATCATCAAGTCAATATAAATGGAAAAAAAATTTTTTTATTACAAATTATTTAAATATTTAAGGAAATAAATTTATTAATTGTAAAAAATACTGTTTAATTATGTGCAGAAAAATAAAAGTTTGGCGCAAAAAATTTTTACTCGCCTCAATAAATTTTTTGTATTATAAATTAAAAATAAATTTTTCTTGAGGCGATAAATTTTTTCTAATAAAAAAATTTTTGTCTTCAATTCATACACAGAAAAAAAAGTTATCTTGAGTTGAGAAAATATTTTAGAAGACTAACATTTTCGGGAACCAAGACAAGATTTTCTTGAGCCAGGAAAATTCGTTTAAGTCGAACTTTAGCCGAGGAAATAGAGGTTTTAAAAAAAAATTTTTCGAATCAAGAATATTTACATTCAGTCGATAATTTTTTTTCTGTATAGTGCAAAATATTTTTTGCACCAATAAATCTTTTTTTTCTGTGTAAAAAAAATAACAATAATAATTTTCTCTTGTTATTATTTAAATGAGTTTTCTAAATTTAAACTTTTCTAACAAAACCATTGACTTAAGGTCCACGATGCAGAGAATCTTATTACTGTGTGTACAATATAATCCTTTACAAAATTATTTATGTACAGTTTTACTCTGTTTTGCATAGTTTTAGCAGAATCTTAATTCAAAGCCCGGGATGTATGCTGACGTTTTACTATTATTATTATAAATTTTAAATGAACGAGATTCTAAATTAAAATTAAAATTTTACGGAAAACCGACCAACTCTTTAATTATTTATTTTTTTCCTTCATACAAATAATTTTTTCAAGGATTAAATTTACTAAAAAATAACAAAAATAATTTATTATCTAGAGCCGATATTTTCAAGCGCAAAAAATATGTACATAATTTAAATTTCAAACTAATTCGATATATTAAATTTACATTGCTAAACAGTATTACTAATCTATAAAAAAAATTTTTTTTCCATGTATAATTAATCGTAGAAAAAAAAATCTACAAAATGCTTCCATGCGACAATAAAGTGTAACAACGAATAAGGCAACGAATTATTATATTTAAACAATCGGTAACTGTGTGTAACTGTGATATTTATCATGGATTCTCTCACGTAAGCTCGCGTATATTTTTTCAAATGACAATATCTGCCGGGGGATTGGTACAGCGGACAAATACCGATCACAGAGAAAGAGCAAGAGTGATATACAGTTTGAGAGATTAAAGGATTAAATATATAGGTATTACAGCAGTGGATTAGAGGGCGTGGTCCAAAGAGTAATCGTAGGAGGTATGAGTATATACATATATAAATATACATGTATACATAAAAGAAAATTATTGGCATTGCGTTTATTCGCGTGGATTTTCTTCGGGGCGGTAGTAACGTCGTCCACACGTCAGACAGTCTCGTGACATCCCGGCAATCCGTGAATCTAAACGTAACTTCTTTTACTTTATCAGTGATTTTTCGTAGTGGGACAATGTTCCGCCCCGAGGAGTTCCAATTCGATAGTTGTCAGTTTGGCAGGCAGGCAAGCAGGCAGGTATAGAGATAGGCAGAAGGCGGCTAATGGCGATAAAAGAGTGTTGGTGCATGTCAGGGATAACACAGTAGGGTAGGATTGTGCGAGAGGGATGGAGGAGGTTTGGGGAGGGTAGGAAGCAATGAGTTGGAAATAGAAGTAGTAGAGAGGCTGATAGAGCATGAGGCCAGAGTAGAGAGGAAGCTTGGACCAGAATAGCATCAGTTGCAGCATTGGCGAAATATTGATGGTAGAAAAGAGACCAAAAATAAAAGGAAAGGGAATAAAAAAAAATTAACAAAAAAAATATTAGAAGAATGATTGTCGATCGGTCGTCGTTGCACTGCTCGAGTGAGTGAGCAAGTGAGTGAGTGAATGATTGACTGAGTAAATGAGAGCGAGGGAGAGAGAGAGACAAAAAAATAAAGAGAAAGAGCTTAAAAGCTTACCCAGTGCTGGTGTCGTATAGTCCCAGCTCTCGGCATCATTCTTGTATACATTAAGCTTGGTCGGCTGAAACATTTCAAAATAAAATATTACAATAATAATAATTACTACATACACAAGTTTAAAGCATTAAATTGACTATAAATGTCTCATAAAATATATATAATCGTAATTAAATTGCCAACAGAAAGTGTGAGGGTTGATGGAGAGAAACGAATGACAAATCGTAAAGATCACGCTTACTCGTGTAAATTGTATAAGATTCATATGATATTTAACTGAAATTACAGAAAATTACTTTGGCGTCGTGGATGAGAATGCTGATTATTATTATTATTAGTTATTATGATTATTAAGATGATGATGATGATGATGAAGATAACGTGTGGTGCCAAAGGGAAATACCAAAGTTTCTGGTAATGTAGCCTACTACTGGAGCATCCCTGTCATATCAACGTCATGTCTCTGAAATACTCGAGCTATATTTGTCCAGTGAACCAACTGCCAGCGGATGCCATAGTCGACGTTTTAAATCACATCTAGCGTATGCATAAGTGCTCGTTTCCTAGGTTTGATGTATCGTAAAATGTTATTACTGTTATGATTATGATTACGATTGACGATTTAAATTTTAAGTATCCGGTTTATTATAACTGCTTTTATGTATTAGTACTATAACCCGATATTTTATGGGTTCTTATCGGTTGTGGAATGTGATTCTCGACGCTTAGTCAAGGGGAACAGATCCCTTAAAGCATATTTGTTTTAGTCATACCAACGGTAATGTAAGTTTGAGTAGTAGTTGTAGTAGTAGTAGTAGTAAAATCATCTGACTATTTTTGGCAGGCACTCACGTGCTTTCTAGACCGCCAAACTGCTAAATCGCCTAGCATATAACCCAGCGTAGAAGCATTAAACGAGAGTATTAATTCAAGCGGCTGGCAGACGTTGAAAGACGAGCCAACGAATTCGCGGACTCTTCTTCAACCGCTACTACACTGCCTCACATTTTCTCTATCTCTCAAATTTTCTCATTCGCTTTACTTTCTCACTGTCTTGTATAGAGTCTGAACATTATATAGTTATAATATATACATTGTACAGTACTTGCTTTCTCTTTCTCTCTCCCTCTCTCTCTCACACTGTCTTTCTCGTTTGGTCGATCGATAATTCGCGACCTGCGTACGAGTTAGCACGTTGTAAAGTTTTAACTTTGAATAAACCAACGACTTCTTATGCTTACCTTGGCAAAGTCAATCTTCAGTGTGCAGCAACCCGAGTAAATGTCACAACCGTGAAGGGCTTCTTTAGCCCGCGTTGCTGACTCTACCGAGTCAAACGTAATATCAAAAACAAATCATTAAGGATTATATGTATATATTTATATAAATTTATATTATATTGTATACGAGCCTACGCACTTATATTCTTACATTTATGTTTTAAATGTTTACAATTAAACATGAATGAGAAACTAAAATAAACAGAAATACTAAAGCAAACAAAAAATTAATTTTCTCAAGTTTAATTTAGTTTCTCAGTTAAATGTTTTTTTTTTTTTTTTTTTTTTTAATTTAAATATATATTTATTTATATTTAGAATAAAAAGGATATTCGACCATAGCCTGAACGCCATTTTTCTTGAAGATAACGATACGTTGTACCTGTCCACTTGGGGCACTGATTGTGTGCAGTACTTCCTGTAACAGATGTTTATAAATGATATTTAACCAGTACAAAAATAGTAATACGTATATATTACTAATTATATAAATTGTTAAATAATTATTAGGGGTGTGCGAATCAGGTTAAAATCAAATAATTCGAATTTCCGTAAACCTGAAGATCAGAATGTTTTTCGCGCAACAAAAAAAAATTTGAAAGAATTAAATCTATTGAATGACTATAGATTATTGAAATTTTTCTCATATAGATGCTGGTATGTCAGCCGAAAATCTTTGGCCACCCCCTACCTCCGGTCAAATTACATAAATTTTTTTCATTTTCATTGCGGGAAAAACGTTTTGATCTTCAAGATAAATTAATCTTTGCGAATTATTCGTAAATTTTATAATTATTTGTCACTTAAGATTACTCGATTCAAATCGTGAAAATTCTAATCAGCTTTCAATATTCAAATTTTATTTAATGGAGAGCTTAGTTTTTGAAGTAACCAAAAAATTTTTCATAGATTCGTGTCTGAGTTTTATTTCCTTCTGACAAAAATTTGAATAATTGGAAAAACTTTTACAATTTCAAGTCGTTCAGAAAATTTTTGAATTATT
Source organism: Microplitis manilae (assembly GCA_030273425.1). Lineage (NCBI taxonomy): Eukaryota > Metazoa > Arthropoda > Insecta > Hymenoptera > Braconidae > Microplitis > Microplitis manilae. The sequence goes on from CP092726.1 coordinate 4,939,942, forward strand.
TATGAATTTTTAAATTATTCGAGACTACAAATAATTCGATTCGATTCGATACGAATAATTCGTAAGTTCAAACTACTCGCCCACCTCTAAAAATTATTTAAATTAAATGTATACGTTATATTTAAAGATAAAGAAGACATTTCCCATCTGCACTCTCTTGAGCCTTTTAAATTTTGATTCTGCTAGCAGTCGCTTGACCTCGCTCAACTTAATCCAGACAACGGTGTCGTCTTGCTTGAGAAATGAGCCGTCGTTATGCCTCAAAGTCAATGAGGAATTTACGAATGGTATGGACGTTATTTATCCACGTGGGCTGTTTTGTATAATACATACAAGCACAATGTTCGTGGATACTAAGCTTGTCACAACACACACGATCTTGGAAATTTTTGGCTCGCGATACGAGATGGGAGTGCAGACAGAGTGGTCTGATATATATATACATCATAAATAATAATCATTCTTTACAATCTAGTAGCATTAGCGTCTATGTATAATAATAATAAATATTACTAAGTATATATTATGTTGTTATTAAAACTTACGACTGTTATTGGATAAACTGGGTTGATTATTGTAAACAATAATACGTGATTCGGTTTATTATTGTCTTCTCTGTAAAAAGCAATAAATATTTATGAGCTAATTTTTCGGCCAAGTACATTACATATGAATGAATAAAATATTGCAGAGGTTCAGAGCTTGGCATTTTCATTCTTTTATAAAATTCTTCAGACCTTATACTCTACACACATATATATGTTCACATAGCTCATAAAATATGGCCAATTGTAAAACCTTTCTCACTTATTCTTTGTCTTCTTTTTTTTTTATCCTTAATATTTAAATATTTCTTCAAATTTTATGTTAAATAAAGAAAAAATGATGAAAATTTTATCATATTTTAAAGTTACAGCTGTTGTAATTTAAAAATTTTTAAATTATTAAAATAAAAGTGAAAAAAATATAAATTTTAAATTTATTATTTAAATATATCTTAAAATTTTATATTAAATAAAGAGAAAATGATGATAAATTTACGGCAATTTAAAGTTACATCAGTTTTAATTTAAAAATTTAAAATTATTAAACTAAAAGTTAAATAAAACTAAATTTAAAATTTAATATTTTATTAAAATTTGTAATTGTGAAATAAATTAATAAAGAATTTAATTATCTAAACTCAAAGAGTACCTGATAATTATAGATAAATCTACCGTCAGAAAACCACAAAAGTCTTATATTAATAAAAACTCCAATCTCTAAAACCTCTAATAATTATTACGTACAGTAAAGATAAAAAAAAACGGATGATGATAAACAATTTACCTTTTGCGACGCGGCTCATCGCCGTACCCACTGTATTCGTGATTCTGAAACACAATAAAATAAATTAAATTTACGATAAATTAAACAATAATTATGACGAACAATAATACAAATAATAATAAAATAATGACGGTCGCATGGAGGATAAAATGGAGGAAGTCGTATTGCAAAGTACACGTCAAAAAGTTAAGTCTAGTTGAGTTTGTTTTATTTATTATCTAAAGTGTCTAGTATTGATGTCCTATATACTTATATATACATTTGTATGCAATAGACAGATATAAAAGACAAATTTTAACTGTAAATCCCGGGCAAAACGATTCTAATTGTCGTCTACGTCGTTTAGTTGTCGTACTAAATACATTATAACAACCAAAATTCCCGATCCAAATTTACAAATTAAGCTAGCCAGAGGTCTACTCCATTTACTTTGAGTAAAATCGTTTATGGACGTCATCCAACCGCTCAACCATCGTAAACCCATTCTTTTTGTACCGGGCAATCAACTTTGACAACTCAACATACACTAGTTAAATCATGTCTTGCATAGATACAAATCTATCTATCACAGTCAGTAGTTAATAATATAACATAACATAAGATACAATTTACACCGAGATCAAATGGAGACAAAAATGTACGAATTTTTTTTTTACTATGCTGTCACCCAAACTTAAAACAGAAAATTGAGTCGTCAAAAAATTATTAAGCTGCACTTTAATTATTATTGTGAGTCTCTAAAATTTTTTTATTTTTTACTATACTGTACAAAATTTTCGGAGTGAACGCGGATTAAATCCGAAGTGGATGACTGTACATTTATTTAATCCCCTCGGAGTGAAATTTACTTGAGGGGAGTTTATTTTAATATTAAAACTCCGAATCGGAGTGAATGTGAATTGAAATAAAATTCAAATCTCTCCGCTGAGAAAACAAACTTCCTATTTTACTCCTTATGCGGAGTAATTTAAAAAAAAAAACTCCAGAACTCCGAGTGACTCAACTTCCCATTTCAAATTTGGTCGACAGCAGAATAAAAATTTGTATATTTCTTAATCCCATTTTTCCCCGTGCTAAATTACTAATAACTGAGATCTAAACGGCGTAAAATAATCGATAGCAAATACGACAACAGTCGTTTCAGCAGCAACAGGAAGTTTTTCCTTCAAAAGGATAAAGATGAAAACCAGTTAAGCTGAGTAGCTGTAACACATCAGCAGAATCAGCAGTTGTACCGGTAACAGCAGTGGCATCAGTAACAACAGCACCAGCACCAGCACCGGTACCAGCAACAGGAGAAAACCAACAAGGATACATATAGGAGTAAGAGACGGTAGACGACTATTGCCATTGGCAATATGCCAAGCACGCGCCAATAAAGAGATTAGCAACGAAAACAATGTTTACATTTTATTGCTTAGTATCCAAGAGAGCTTTCTTGACTCACTTTCTGCATCACGTTGTTCGCGGTCTTAAAATGCGTTGAGAGCACTCAGCTATCACACAAAACATCAACAACAAATACGTTTTATGTTGTACATATTATATGTTATATAGTAATTCGCTGATCTATTTACTTTTTACTAATGTTAATTCAGAGTTTATAAGCATATATATGATAGACATACGTAAGTCTATATAAATTATTTCATACGATTATAAATTGATATACATGTGTACATACAATTGGCATTTAAGTTGAGTTAAAACGGCACTTGTGACTCTTTTCTTTTTTTTTTTCACTGAAATAAAAATAAAGTAAATAAATATAAAAACAACAAAGCGCAAATGTAAAAAATAGAATGAAGAAAAACAATAGTAATAAATAAAAAAATAAGTATGTACCTACGGGCGAATAAACACGAATATACGAATGGGACAACTGACTACTTAACTTGTCTCGGCTGTAATATCTACTTGTATCTGTATGCATTTCTATTATTAACTCTGTGATATGTCGCGACTACAGTACGACGTTCGGAAGACAACACCACCGAGTACAATGACACGGTGTTGAACGAGTAATCAGATCGGGCTTCACTATCATCGCACTATCATTGCATACCTATAATATAAAATCTTCTTTTGTATGTCATCGGCGTCACCACATCATACATTATTAATATAAAAGACTAGATATAACCGCGAATCAAAATAGAGAGATAGGAAACAAAAGCTCGGTGAGGTAGATATCACTTTTTGTTGGCTTTTCAATTCAATTAAATGGATACATCTCTTGAGATAAATTTACTGGAAGAAAAAAATTTTTCATCCTTTATTCTCTTACAAGTTTTCAAATAATTTCAAATAATTCTCTGGGGATTGTTATTATTATTTTTTTTTTACGTATCATTGGTCAAAGGTAAACGATTTACGGAGATGGCAAATTGTATTAATTATCGATTTCAATGACGCACAAGCGCGTGCGCCAATTTTTGAATATGCGCATAAATGCTTCTTCATTGGACAGATAATTCATACTTTCGTCTTTGTGACAAATCATATCAGACTCCAAAATACTGTACCATTTATAATTTATATATATAAATAGGATACCGAAATTAGCCGAGGTCTACAGGTTTTTGAATTTTTTACATGTGCATATTTATAGTTTTTTTTTTTTTTTAATTAAATTGTTTAAAAAAAATTCGAAAATTGTTAATTGTCTGCTAACCAGGATCATCTATAAAATATATATATATTTTTAAAATACATATATATGGATGCTAGATATTACAACACCTGTATAACGACCACAATTTAAACTATGAGATGTTTGTCGTCACAAGATAAATCCAATGATTTATGATCTTTTTTAATTAAATTTTCGGGTAAAAAAAAAAGTAAAAATTTTTTTTGTCATCTCAATTGGAGTAAAAAAGCTAAAATAAATTACTGTTGAACTTTCCAATTATAAAGTCATATATATAAATATGTCATAAGCAATAAAAAATTTAAATAGAATAGAACGCGTGATTAAGCGAACGAAAATCGATATGCAGACATGCATTGTAGTGTATTATATATTTACTGTATTATATATTTATATACACCTACAGTCTATGTAATTGTATATTGTATTGTACCATTTAAAATATATATCTTTATATTATCATTATCATTACTGTTATTGTTGTTGTAAGTTAATAAAATAACAATAATAAATAATAATAATTCGACAAGCGTCTAGAGGAAGGTATCGTCAATAGCGACCGGCTTCGCGAAATAATCAATATACCTCCATGACAAGAGAGCGGCGGGACCGCTGGCACGCAGGGATAACAGGTTGTCGACTCGATGACGATGACCAAGACGACCAAGACGAGGACGAGGACACAGCTTAGCTATGACGGCGATCAGTTGACGGCAATTTTAACGGCGATGCCGATGACTTGCCGTTCAATGGTTAAACATTCAATCATCAACACTATAAGCTTTTTCTTTTACAATTTTATTATTTAATGCTCTTTGTATTTTTATCTCCTCCTTCTTTTACTCCGTTTTGTTAAACATTTTTATTTATTATGTATCAATATTTAACTCGGACGCGAAATCGATACTTCCAGATTAGCTTAACGAATCAACGATCCTTCCTCTTGGTACGTAGGGTCCATACATATAACATACCAATGGCGACGTGAGAGTTACGCGCGCGATCTTTTAATCCAACAATACCCAGCACCGTTGTTGTAATTGTAACGACGACGACGACGATCGTCCCCAAGCCAGGACTTATTCAACGATACTAATTTTATTTATAAGTTCAATCAACTGACGGCTGTTTTATGTTATGTTATATTATGTTCTGTGTGTCCATGTACATGTACTTTTTACTGTACGTATTGTTGAGTTTATGCATAGTATATTTATTTATCTACTTGAAAAATTATTTTATTTTGATGGTGACTAAAAAAAATTATCATGGTTAATATTTTTGTATGAATGAGTTAGTAATAAATAATTAAATAAATAATAATAATAAATTAATGTGTGAGATTAGTTTGTAATTACGAGATTTGAATTTTTAAATGTAAAAAAAATATATATATAGATATTTAAAAAATGCATGTAAATGTAAATAAATAACGCGAGTTTACGGTGTCTGGAAGCTCCTCACCCTGTGACCGGACTCCTCAAGTCGCTGCCTCTTCGAGTGGGGTCCGTCCCCATTGAACGCCATCCTGTCTCTCGTGTTACCGAAGTTAAGGTATATATATATTTTTTTATATATATATGGATAATTTAAATACACTCGCACCTCTTCGGTATTATATATTTAGTCGAGTACTTGGTGATGATTGATTTTTTATAGTGGACACGGGTTTATTTGAGGATGAGTTTAACGATTGTTCCAGGAAATAAGATCCGGTGATAAAGGAGCAGGTGGTGGTGAAGGTCTGGTAAATGGCGTGGTTATGGTGTGGAGGAGAGGGGCAAAAAAAAATATTATAAAGAACGCGACGTGCCACGAACAGAGTATCTTATCACGGACGTTGCTTGTCCGACGAACGCGCCAACGGTTTAAGGGAGACTGGGACTGGTGCGTCAGGAACAGAATAAACTGAGACGCCTCCGATAAATTTTAATATCGATACCACGACGACTACGAATATGTATGCACTAGGTAGTGGTAGAAACAAACCGGGATTAAACGCCCCGGCGAATCGGAGCGGACTGCAACGAATCGGACTGAAACTGACGAACGAAGGAATCCTCAACACTACTGTACTAAAATCTATATGATTTTATTTTTACAACGCCACTTAGTGCTGCCATCTTTCTCCTGAATAAAGTCCGCCATTTTTTAAAACTTGAGCGCGTGCGCGCGCTTATTTTATCGCGGGAATAAGTTCTGTCAGACGTTGTTCAACTATGCGGTTACATTAAATTTTAATTCGGGTGATTCTATTTTAAAATATGAATAATATTTTCAATAAAAAGTATCTGAAGGTATCAATAGTTCATTTAAATTTATTAACATTTTATGATTTTTACTAGAAATAAATGACTAATTTTCTGCAGTATAAATTATTTAAATTAAGTACTGATTTTTTTTTAAGGCAGTTAAAAAATGAACTATTTATAAAATTGCAAATAAAATTATCATCTACTGCTACGTTCTAAGAATTTAAAAAGTTTTAAATATTAAAACGAGTGTGAATGTAACTGACAGCTGTCAGTTTTTAAAATTTTTGAATAAATAAATAAAACGTGAGTAGAATTAAAATTTTTAAAATTCGTGGGCGCGTAAATTTAAAAATCAGCGCGCATTTTTTAAAATTCCATTATATTTTTATTTATTTATTTAAAATTCATAAGCTGTCTCATGTCTGCTGCACTCACACTCATTCAAAAGTTTAAAATTTCTTTTAAACTCCTAAAATGTCAAACTTAATTTTAATTGAATTAAATTACCAGTGTAATATTTAAAATTAAATAATTTAAAATTCGTTTTTAACGTACTTTATTTTATTCATTTATATAATTCACATGTCATATATTTGATTTTTTTTTTTACAGTCCTTTACATATCTAGGTATCAATTCGGTACATTGAGGTACGTGCCGTACAAGATTTAAATTCTACATTCATACATTTAACGTATTTACTATACGTATTTTTAAAAATTATTAAATAATAATTTTATTTCATTTAATTATTTATATTTTTTCTGTTCCTTGTATACATAGAGATCATGCGAAATGAAAGGATGGTTTCTAAGTAAATTGGCTGCAAATGCCACTACATTTTTTTCTTAAAAATTTAATAATGAGGTGATGTGAGTGACGAGAATACGTTATAAATATTAAAACGATTGAGTATTTTATTTATATTTTTTGTAAAAACTATTAGAGACATAATGGACGCATGTCTCTATCAATAATTAATTTTAAAAAAGTTTATTCATTTATTTCCTAATGATCTGGCAAATAAAAGTGAGTCTTGTTGACAGTGAGCGAATTAAATAAACTTATTAATAATACATTCAATTATCAATATATTGCAATACTTAGTAATTAAATAAATAATGATAAAATGATTAATGATTATAGAAATATCTGGAAGACTGTAACGATATTGCAAGTTGGATTAAACTCAAAATTTAGGACGAAATATATCAATGTACATGCCGACAATTTGTCGTGCGTAACAATTATTAAATAGTAATGCGTCTACACAGTAGCAAATCCAGCATATCAATACAATTGCTATCGTTATATTTTATTTATTTTTTTGATAATCGCTATTTTACTTTTTATTATTATTATTATTTTATTTTTCATGGTGATATTCAATTAATTTAGCTGCAGTTTATTATGTCTATTATTATAGGCAACATTTCTACTAACCGTTGAATGTTTTCATTTTTTTAAATTTTTTTACAGTCTCCAGTAATCACCAGAAAAAAAAATCCACACAAGTATTCACGAGGCAGTGGTAACATCACAAACTTAATCAGATAAATTGCATAGCTTCCTGATAATGATTGCGAAAATATTCCTGAGTGGAGGCTTTTTTTTTAATGCGTGAACTGTGCAATAGTGCAATAGAAACTTTTATAAAAGTTTCTTATTTTCCACAATTAATTTCTATGTAACAGCAATGATTAAATTTCAGTTGTCGTTCTTGATATTGCGTACAAAGTAATCAACGTGGCTTGGTCTGAAATTTAAATAATTAAAAACGTTTTTTGGTAAATTATTTAATTGTTAATTATAGAATAATGATTCAATGATGCATAAGTATGTAAGCAAATATAAATAAATTTATAATCTTAATTTATCTTAATGAGTCACAATTCTCAAGTGATTTGAGTTAAGTATTTATTTGAGACGATGAATCATGAATAAAATTAAAAATAAGTAATTTAGTGAGTATGAACAAAATGAAATTAAAAACTGACCTCTTCTATTTGATGACTTGGAATAGGACTAACTGATGCTGGTTGAATGAGAGATGAAGCTGGAATGGGTGGTTGACATGCACCAGCTGGAGACTTATTTATTTTTAAAGTTTCTTGGATTGAGTTTGGATCAGGTCGTCTCATGTAAGCAGCGGCTTCTTTTTTCGGCGGAACGACTGGTTTATTGGGCGGCACAGGAGGTGGAATTCCTCTTGGAATAAGAGGTTTTTTAGTTCCTGTTAGTTGTCCTGCTCCAGGTGATGATAATGCTGTTGTTGATGATGGTGATGGTGATGGAGATGATGATGAAGATGATGATGTTAGGACTGGTACTGCTGATGTTAGCGTACGCTTGTCCGTTGTCTGAGGAACCAACACATCACAGCCATACGTGTGTCTTATTAGTTATGATATAAATTTAATGTAATTATTTTCCGCTGCTCCAATGTGTTTTAATTGTTTTTTTTTTTTGCTATTTATTTTTTATCTTTATTTACCAACCAAGCCCAAGAGATGTGTAACCATTGACCAAACCATACAGAAGCCAGGACCAATTGGTTGGTGAAAAACAGCAGATAATACATGATGTGAAAAAAAAGTCAGCATGTGGCATGTGGCAGTTGTGACAACAAAATTTTATTTGTTTTTATTCTCCGATCTCGTAATTGTATGTATATATTTTTTGTTTTTAATTAATTAATTAACTGTTTACTTGCTTTATTATTTTATTGTTTGCTAATAAAAATGCTGCTGATCGTGTGAATAATTTTAAAAATATAAAGCAATTGTCACTACGAGCCGAGGCTTGCAGTGGACGCGGATAGATATTTTTTTTTTGTTTTTTTTTTTTTTAAATCAAATTATTATTATTATTGGAAGGGCAAGCAAGGAAGTTGTGTAAATAAAGCACGGAAGTGAGTTGCATACGAAAAATTTTTTTTTATGTTTTTAATTAAGGAATTAATCAATATACATACTAAATAATAGACTTATGTACACAAAAAATAGAACGATAAGTATTAATTGTAAAATAAAAATTATTAATAATTGAGTGAATGATATTTTTTTAGTATATATTATACCGATAATTAATTTAAATAATTTTATTACAATTGAAGTATAAAAATCAGGAGTATAATTTTCTAAATAAATATGGATTTTTAAATTGATTATCGATAATATATATACTGAAGAAAAATAAAAGTGTGATGATATCTTTGGAATATGCGAAATTAAAAAATTTATAGTTAAAAGAATAAATGATTAATTATAATTAAAAATTAATATATATGTATACGTCATACATAATAATAATAATATCGCATTAGTTCAAATTTTAAAGTGATAAAATTTTTTTTATTTAATTAATAATAATAAAAAATTATTATTATTATTATTTATGTTGTATTTTCAATTCTATTCTCGTCAATTGATAATTTTGACTACAAACTAATTATTAAGAGTAATATCTATTATATAAGTATTTATATAATTTTATATATATATATATAATTGAAATAGACGTGAATAGATTTGTTAAGTATTAAAATATTAACCAAGTGTTTAAAAAAATAAATGATAAAGATTAGCGTGATGATACATGAGAAAATGAAAAATTAAATGACTAATGAGGATAATAAACTCTAATGTAATGATAAAATACATTAATTAATTAATTAATCCAATAATAAGTACTTGGTAAATATATATGTTTATAATAAAATCAAACGCCGTTACGATAACGGGCATAAGACTAGAAATTTTTTTAAAAATAACATGTTTTATTAAAACATGCCATTACTTTTTTTATCTCCTAATTATTAATAATAATAACAATTGTTAATCATTTTTTAAAAAAAAAGTTGCCACGGTATGAATTAAAATAAAAATCTCGGCCCACATGAGTTGCGATGATTTTAAAAATATATAATAATAATAATAAACAGTGAAATGTTTACTTGGCTAAATAATAAGTAATAATATACATATCTTTAAAATGACAACGTAGATAAGGAAGACTAACTCTTCCGTGCACATACGACAGTATAAATATAATAATATATTAAATAATAATAATAATGATGATAATAATTAACTGATCATGCAGTATTTGAGACATTATTATTATAATGTGTAAACTGTGTGTAAACAATATAAAATTTTTTTCTCTGTCTGAATAAAAAATAAAAGTCGGTGTAATTAAAAATAGGGCCTTTGTTCAAAATGTGCTAATGATAATAATAATAATTATTAAATTAACGTAGACCGAGAAGAAAATTGTTGATGAATTACCTGAGGCTCCGAGGCCGTTGATTCAACACCACCAGCAATCGGTGGTGCTGTAGTTGCATTGATGTTTGTTGGGGCAGTAGTGACTGTTGTTGTAGTGCATACACTAGATATCGTCGTAACATTGGTATTAGCAAGTGACACATTAGAAGTACCTGTTGTGACATTTGTTATTGGTGTCGCGGGTATAGCTGCTCCGTAAGTAACACCTCGCATTACTTGTCGTGGTGTCACTGATCTTGCAATTCCTGTTGCTAAAAAAATTATTTTTATTTTAATTAAATTTTTTATTTATTTACACTTAAATTTTTTCTAGTCCTAATAAAATTTTTCGTTTTAATGCATAATGAAAAAAATTTTTCTTACACCCAGAAATTATTTTTTTTTGTCCATTATCATTATTACTATTTTTTTTTCAACTTACTTGGACCGCTTACAGGTACACTGGAAACAGTCGCAGTCGGTTGAACGACCTTACTACTGACCATCGGTGTACCAGTACCCAGAACAGCTGATCCTTTAACTATTAATATAATTAAAGATTTAATGAATTATACATATACATGTATAACTAAGTATCAATAATAATAAGGAGCTTAATGTAAGTAAGGATTGAAAAAAAAACTTACGAGATTGTGCAGCACTACCAGAAGGTCTTAGTGTCGGTATTGCTGCTAAATTAGCAGGCTTCGCTGGAGGTGGAGGCGGAGTAACTCCCAGTGGTGTACGTACACTACGCATAGTAGCACCATTTTTCCACGACTCGACCTCCGTTTTCAACCCCTCAAGATCCGCTTCCAATTCCTTATTACGTTTTTCAGCTTTAGCGAGCGCTTGACGATACTGCTGACGTTCCATGTCAAATTGCGCTTGTTGTTTTTCAACTTCAGCCTCCATTTGTAATGACTTTTTACTTTCTTCTTCTAATCCTTCGGCCATCGAATCAATACGTACTTTTTCTTCGCTCAATATCTGGGCTAAATCCTCCGAACGTTTTCTCTCCTCAATGTATTTCATTATTATTTTTTTACGTTCTGCTAATAATAAAAGTACTATTTGTTTTTGTCGTGATTTTTCTACTTCAAGTGCTATATTTTCTTTTTTCAATTCCATCTCCAGTCGTTTTTTCTCTTGTCTTTCTAATTCTAATTCTTTTTTCAGTCTCGTGCGTTCTTTCTCCAGTCCATATGTGATGTCATCGCCCTGTGCTGTGTCGTGTTCATGCTTACGTTTCTCTTCTTCTAACTCTTTTATTACCTACCAAAAACAAAATACTAAATATATATGGACATTATGTATAAATAGCTGGAGAGATTCATTCTAAAATAAGATTCAAATAGTCGTAGAAGATAGTCGTGTGACAAAAGAAGCATTTTTTTATTTTAAGCTAATCTGATATTGTAATCATCGATTTTATTGATTTTTTTCTTAAATAGTTCACTAAAGTATAACTTATATTTTATTTTATCAATAAATTCAGTGCAAAATAAAATTAAAATTAATTTTACAGTTTAAAAAAAAAATATCATACAGTTTCTAAAGTCAATAATCTAGACGTCAGAGATATTTAAAACAGCTGCAAAGTACTAGTAATCCTATGATATTTAAATACTTGTAAGTTTGAAATATACTCAGGTGTAAAAGTCGCAACTGCATTAATAAAAAAATTAAATTTATTTATAGTTTTTAAATTACCGTTCTATGTCGAATTTCCGCTTCTTTAAGAACTTTAGCCATGCGACATTGCATACGTCTCTGTTGAGTTACAAGAGCCTCTAGACTAGCAACTTGTCGGTCTGTTTGATTGTTCTCCATACGTATAACACCACCCACAATAGCTACATCCCGTGCTAACGCAGCATGTGGATCCGCTGTGCCACTTCGATACCGGGAGCTCAGTAAATGTTTCATTTTTTCAGACTAAACAATCCAATTATAATAAAAAAAATATATAAATGTGAACAAATAAATTCGAGTACGTGATGATAAATAAAAATATAATAATATATTACTTTTAATGCAGCTATTACAATATCACGTGCTTGCAATTCTCCTTCCAAGTATCCAAGAAGTTTCAATAGATCGGTTTTACTCAGCTCCATTTTGGGATTTCTCTAAAAATATAAATAAATTTATAAAATATATAGATGACAAACTGATATAATTTTAAACAAAAATAATTTGTGATTAATTGATATTGTTTTTGATATCGCGTTTAAATTCTTTAGATTAAAATGATAAAAATTTACACTTTCGAGATAAAATTATTGTGCAAATAAACTCGTTTTTCACGGTCATCAATTATCTATAGAAAAATAAAAAATTATTTAATCAATTACAATGATAAGTATTTATTATATTTATTTTGTAATTCTAATGCACAGAAAAAAGATATTTCATGAGCTAAACATGAAACAATCTCGATTGTTTTAAAAAAAAATATTAACAATGAAAACTTTCGAGACTTGATATGACATTTATCTACAATCTAAAAGTTTATGAATTAATAATAAGTGACAATGATAGAATAATTTATCATATAACAGAAAATAGTTAAACCTTCAAAGTATTGGACGAGCTTTTGTCGAGTGGCTCAAAATTATTTGATTTTTGTTGAGGATGAGTTTGTTGAAGTCCTTGAGACATTGAAGAGATGGAGGACGGCGACAGCATAGGTGACGGCGAGGGTGACTGCGACGGTGATGTTGATGTAGATGACGACGAGGGCGTTGATAATGATGTTGATACAGACAGCGATGATGATGGCAACTGTGATGATACTGGTGCTACGATTGATGGTCCTGCGGTTGATAATGTTGATGTTACATTAGCGATTCCAGGTGAATTTGAATTCTGTGATGCCATATTGTCCTCATTAAATGATTTCCAGCTTTCACAATTGTACTTTCGTCTCTTCTTGGCACACGGAGAAGGCGATAACTCACGTCGTGACGACACTCTCACTTTAGTATTCGACACCACGGACAATGATTTTCCTGGTGATCGTATAATACTCTTGGTATCGTAGTCGCCGCTCATCGGAAGCTGCTGCCTCCGAATTGCGGCGCGTCATTATTATCACAATAACTACAATAAACACAATATAAAAAATAGTTACATGAATTTTCTAAATTAATAATCATTAATATTTAATTAATTTTTATCCTTTTTTTTATTTAAATAAAATAAAAATATTAAAATAAAAGCAGCCAGCAAATAGAGTATTTTTAATCCATATAAAATAAATAATTCCAATTGGCTTTGATCACACGTCAATAAAATATGAGTATAAAAAATTTTTGTTGCGCTTGTACGCACATTGGCGTCTATGGTTTTTTTCTTTTATCCCAGCAACAGTCTTACACTTAATAATTAAATGTCATTTTATTATTTCCACAATAATAATATAGTAATTAATTATTGAATGCATTATTAATAAAATATTATTTGACTTAGTTTACGTGAATTTATTTAACAGTAGTGACACACAACTACCGCCCCAAAAGTACACAGACTGCGGCCTCCATGCTGCTGGTTCATCTTCGATCTCTCGAGTTTAATTATCGCGTACGAGCAAGCGCATTATTAATCATTAAAAATAAATACTTGTCATAATTCACTTATCAGTACTATTGTTACTACTATTTTATCAAGTAAATAATAAATCATATTGTCGTGTTAAATAATTATTAATAAACTATTGATTAATTTTCTTCAATGGTACACTTACTTGAATTTAATAATCATCTTGATTCAAGTCGTGCTCTTATTTATTGACATTGACAATTCTTTAAGTACAACACAATGGCTGACTCTGGTTGTTAACTTTTCGATTAATCGAGTGTACAAACTCGATTTTTATAAATAAAGAAAGTTACTTTTAATTCACTATTTAAACGCCAAGAGCAAGCGCGCTGCTGATGCAGTGACTCGCACATCAAAGCTACTCAAATTTTAACCTTATTTAAAATACCTATTGACGGACAATTTATTACTGATAAATTTCATATACAATAGCATTTATTTATTATTTTTGCTAATTGTTATTTAAATAAAGGATTCAAAATGCCAGAGTGTACGAAAGTCGAGTCGAAATCGACTAAAGATGTCAAGGGTAGCAAAGAAGAGGAAAAAAATGATTTAGTGAGTTATCAAATTTTTTCATCTTTTGTGCTGTTATTTTTATTATTTAGTCATTAAAATTATACTTTTTTATCAGAGTAATTAATTATTTAATTACTTTTTTAAAAATTAGACTTTGAAAAAAAAATCCTAAAGTTAAACATTTAAAAATTTTTTGATTTTTTTTTAAGTCGAAAATAAAATAAAAGTATGCGCATGTAGAGAATTTAAAAAACTAGGTGCAATTTTTTTTTATAATTAATCGTTTGAAAAATTCAAAAATTATAACGTCGGCTAACCAGTATCATTCAAAAATCCTGTCTACCGGCTGTATATTTAAAAATTTTTTAAAATTTAATGAGCAATAATTATTTTTACAGTCGGAAGAAGATAAATTACTCCAAGAAGAATTAGAACATTTAGTAGAACGTCTACAAGATTCTGACAGACGTCTCCATTACCCAGCACTGGAACAACTTAGAGCTCAAATTCGGGCATCAACGACATCGATGACCAGTGTCCCGAAGCCATTGAAATTCATGCGGCCTCATTTTGAAACCATGAAAACAATTTATGAAAAACTACTCGACCAAGAATCTCGTGAATTGTGCGCAGATATTATATCTGTGCTGGCAATGACAATGGCTGAAGGTCGTGATTGTCTCAAATACCGGCTGATTGGATCATCGCTGCCGTTGAGCGAATGGGGACACGAGTACGTGAGACATTTATCTGGCGAACTGGCTGCTGAATGGGACGAAGTCAGTAGCGGTGATGATGCTGCGGCGAATACTGAAAAATTAATAGGTCTTGTTCATGAAATAATTCCTTACAATATGGCTCATAATGCTGAGACTGAAGCCTGTGATCTGCTGATGGAGATCGAGAGACTTGATCTAGTGGAACGTTACGTTGATGAGAGCGCTTATCAACGCGTATGTCTTTATCTCACGAGCTGTGTCCCGTATGTAGCTGATCCAGAGAACAGTACACTGCTCCGCAGCTCATGGAAATTGTACAGAAAATTTAAGCAATACCCGCAGGCTTTGCGTGTCGCCATGCAGCTTAATGATTTAAATCTTATTGGCTATATATTTTTAAGTTGCACTGATTTGTAAGTATTCTACCTATCATAAATTTGAAAACTATCATTAATCAATTGATAAATAATAAATAATTATTTATTTTTTCCAGATCAATTCAAAAGCAGTTGGCTTTTATGCTGGGTCGCCAGCAAATCTTCCTAGAGATTCCCGAGTCTACAACAGAGTACGATGACTTGATAGAAATAATGTCAAATTCTCATCTAAACAATCATTTCCTCAACTTGGCCCGCGAGTTAGACATCATGGAACCTAAAACACCTGAAGATGTCTACAAATCACATCTTGAAAACTCACGACCGCCATTCGGTGGTGGACAAGTTGACTCAGCACGACAAAATCTTGCTGCTAGTTTCGTGAACGGTTTTGTAAATGCCGCTTTTGGTCATGATAAATTATTGATTGAGGACGGAAATAAATGGCTCTACAAGAATAAAGAGCACGGAATGTTGAGTGCAACTGCATCACTGGGTCTGGTACTTCTTTGGGACGTTGATGGTGGTCTTACGCCAATTGACAAGTACTTGTACTCGTCTGAGGATTACATTAAGTCAGGAGCTCTGCTGGCCTGTGGTATTGTCAACTGTGGTGTAAGAAATGAATGCGATCCAGCGTTAGCTCTTTTATCGGACTACGTTCTTCATAACAGCAACACAATGCGGATAGGGGCTATCGTTGGTTTGGGACTTGCCTACGCTGGTTCTAATCGGGAAGCTGTACTTAGTCTATTAGCCCCAGTATTAACAGATCCTAAATCAAACTGGGAAGTTGTCGGTATTGCTGGTCTAGCTCTCGGAATGGTAGCCGTTGGTTCATGTAATTCATTTGTAACAACAACAATAATGCACTGCTTGATGGAAAAGACTGAAGCTGATCTTAAGGATACTTATGCACGATTCTTACCTCTTGGTCTTGCGCTTTGTTTCCTTGGGAAACAAGAATCCGCTGAAGCAATAATAGCAGCATTAGAAATAATTCCTGAGCCTTTTAGATCAATGTCAACAACTCTTGTTGAAGTCTGTGCTTATGCTGGTACTGGAAATGTCTTGAAAATTCAACATCTATTGCATATTTGCTCTGAACATTACGAGCCTTCGAACGACAAAGACGACAAGTCTGATCGTAATCACAAAGACAAGGATAAGAAGGATAAGGAAGACAAAGAAAAGAAGGATGATAAGGAAAAGGAAAAAGAAAAAGATAAGGACAAGGACAAGGATGGTAAGCAAAAGGAAAAAGAAAAGGATCTTAGTTCAAGACAAGCAATTGCTGTGCTTGGTATCGCGCTTATTTCAATGGGTGAAGAAATTGGAGCAGAGATGGCTTACAGGACATTTGGGCATCTTTTGCGGTACTGCGAACCTGTTATAAGACGATCAGTACCTTTGGCTCTTGGTTTAATATCTGTATCGAATCCTAAGCCAAATATTGTTGATACTTTGTCGAAATTTTCGCATGACAGTGATCCAGAGGTTGCGCACAACGCTATTTTTGGTATGGGTCTTGTTGGAGCTGGAACAAATAACGCGCGTTTGGCTGCCATGCTCCGTCAACTTGCTCAGTATCACGCTAAAGACCCCAATAATTTATTCATGGTACGCATTGCTCAGGGTCTTACACATTTAGGTAAAGGTACGCTCACTTTATCACCTTATCACAGCGATCGTCAATTACTCAGCCCAGTTGCTCTTGCTGGACTTTTATCAGCTATCATCGGTTTCCTTGATGTTAAAAATAGTAAGTATTATATTTAGTAATTATAATTAATATTCCTTAAGTTAATAGCCAACGATTGTTGCTATTTTAGCTATAAGTCCAATTTTTTTTTATAATTTGTCGTTTTTAAAAAAATTCAAAAATTAATAGACGTCTGCTAACTCTAGTATCATTTGATAGTTGAAATAAAATAATGTTTTATTAAACTTTTTATTACAGTAATTCTTGGAAGATCGCACTATCTACTTTATACTCTGGCAGCAGCAATGCAACCCCGAATGCTGGTGACATTCGACGAAGAACTGAACCCACTTCCAGTACCAGTGAGAGTTGGTGTTGCCGTCGACGTTGTCGGGCAAGCAGGTAAACCGAAAACAATAACAGGATTCCAAACACACACGACACCTGTATTACTAGCTTACGGAGAACGAGCTGAGCTTGCCACTGAAGAATATATTCCTCTTACCCCGATAATGGAAGGATTCGTTATCCTCAGAAAGAATCCCGACTTTGTTCCCTAGTTAAGTCACTTTATTTTTAATAATAATTATTGTAAGGAGTGAGAGCTTGTTTAAAAAAAAAATAATAATAATGAGACACAGTATAAAATTTTTTTCTCATCTTTTCTAACTTTTATTATTTTTTTGAGACATAAAAAAGTAATATCTTGTAATAATAATAATAATAAAAAAATTAATAATATCATCTTAGTTAAAAAAAATTTTTTGTCATCATCCTTAAATTTTTACATTTAATATTTTAGTAATTAATTACATATTAATAAAATATTGTTATAAAAAATGTTTTGAGTTATTAAGTATCTACATATGTTAATCTACAAAAATATGTGGCAATTTTAAAATCAGTCTGTACGTTTCAAAAATTTAATAAGTATTTTTATATAAGTATATATAAAATATCATCAATTCATTGGCACGATTGTAAGTCCCGTAAAATCCATAAAAAATGGAGTATAAAAAAAAACTGGTATATTCACACTGGTATCAATGATCATCTTCAGAAGAGCCCAGAGTTTTTGTGCTATTTTTTTTTTTATTTATTATTTTTAGTAAGTCTTTAAAGTTTATTATTGCAGTCAAAACTTTTAATAAGTAGTTAAAAATAATATAAATGTCATAAACCCAAAACTCTGGACTCCAGTCAACATTTTTTAAAAATAAAAGTACTAAAAATAAGCAGTGTTAAAAATAAAAATAGTACACTAGTGGCAATAAGCGGCATAAAAGCAACAATTAACAATAATTAGTTTCCATGTTTCGATGGACGGTAACCGGCACCAAAACGCGATGCGGTGATTCGAGCCGAGTTGTAGGTGAGGGTGGACGAATAACAGGACGGTCGTCTTCAGGTTCCATGGTTGCATTGATAAGTAAAAGAGGTTCTGCGAATGATTGCTGCTCTGTATCATCGTGTGGTGTCATTGTGCTGTAGCCATGATCGCTGTCACCTCCTGGAGGTCGCCGATAATTCGTAGAAACACGATACGGTGAAATCGGCGGCGTGCTTTCATGTAACAGAGAATCTAAGTGGTTTTTTGATCGGTCAAGCTCAACAGGATCGCCGTCAGTACTTCCACCCAATCCCACGTCCAAGTGCGTCATCCGGAGAGTGTCAGGCGATCCGTGTAGATGAAGACACTGATGCTCCAAACCAGACTGGACACTGTGAAGACGGTAGCAGAAAAGTACGATACCAAATATAAGAACTATTGCAAGAATTCCACCAGCAACTGGTCCAACTGAAGGCCATTCTTTCCCAATACTGTCTCCAGTTGATTGAGAATTGTAAGTACCGTCTGCATACGGGAGTATCGCTCCTAAAACTCCTTTGAAACATAAATTGATATCGGAGCAAAATGGATGGACCAAAGTTGTCTCGCCGTCGATGTCAACTGAACACCACTGGCAGCCAACAATACCCAGACATTCTGATTCTGTTCCGTATGCTTTGCAATTTGACGACGGGCATTGCTGGAGATTTAGTTGTTCTGGAACAGTCACTCGATCCCAGCGAGTAGTCGGTACGATTCCTTGCTCATAAGGCGGCCTGCAAGGCTCAATATTGCTGATATTAATGGGTTCACAACCTGAAGAGTATAGAGAGCATTCACAAGGACATTCGCACTCCGTTTGTTCCATTCGCTTGCAATTGAGACAAGACCGAGCCATGGTATTGCACGGACAGAACGCTGGTAAAGTACAAGTTTCATTGACTACTCCAAAGAAGAGATTGGTATCCGGTACCGCAGCTAATTGGTACTTGACACAATGCTCTCCGTGGATAATATTCGTCAAAACTTCTTCTAGAGATGTATTAAATTGATAGTATCTCTCAATAGTACCATCCAAAAAATTAGCACAAATTTTTTTCCTTACAAAAAACTCATGATTCAAAATATCATTTGCTACTAAAAGTTCTTTGTGAGTCAAATGCTGCTGTTCTAATTTACCAGCTGGTTCCAAGAGTGATGGATGGAAGACCAGGTATCCTTTGTCGTCCATCAAAAAACATTTAATCATAGATTCATTGCAAAACGGCAGCATGTCTCGTATTAATCTCACGACGTAACCTAATGTAAAATCCATTGATGCAACAGCAACTACTGGATCTTCTTGAGTATGAATCGTAGATCGTCGTCCCTCGTAAATAGTCTGACTTAAACTTACAACATAACCAGCACCTCCACCATCTAAGTACGAACTAGTCAGTATTATTTTACCAGGATGATCGATGGCTTTGCCATACCAAGCACGTCGTCTGGGATCCAGACTCGAGTCCATCGCCAATCCTGGATAAACTTCAGCGACTCCACTCTCTACAGCAGCCATGTATCTCCTCAATATAAACATTTTTGACGGGCTCTTGTCGTGACGTTCTTTCCAATGGTCAATTATCTGTGCGAGCATCGCTGCGTCCCGTCTTACAAACGGACCAAGTCCTGGATTTCTCAGCAATCTCGTCGCGTCCTTGATGTAAGCCATGTAACTCTGAAGATTCATCAGCGAAGCCAAATCTTCTCGCCATGAATTCAAACACCAGGGCGATAAATACATGACTGCGCTCCCTGGACTCACGATGCTCCGTCTGTCCAGGCATAACTCGACGCTGTCGGCTAGAGTTTGTGATACCAAATCAAGCCGATGATGCAGTATATTCTCTGGCAGTGGCGGGGGAAATTTAGCAACCGATCTACGGACATTATTTTTGTAATCAGTTATAATACAAACAATTAAATCTAAGTACTTCAAGTGCTTCCATCTGACAGTTATCGTTTCATTCAATTTATTCGTCAACTCTCTGACTCCTGCAGGAGTTTCAATCATTTCAACAACAAGATCTTTTTCAATATTCTCAATATCATGAAAATAAACTTTTATCGGCTGCTCAAATAACGTTTCTACTCTCGGAAAATTTTTGTGCATCCACACTAAGCCTTTTTTATCAAATAGCACAGCATTGTTATTAAAACCAGCATTAAAGTACGTTATTTTTTCAACAAATTCACGTAATTTAACGTCAAGTGATATAAGTACGTCATCCGTAGCACGGACTATTGATACCCCTAGTGTTTTACCATACGGTTGTAAAAATATGTCTGATAGATAAAAATATTTCCTATTTATTATCGGGCATTGCAAATTAGCAAACAATCTTGCAATATCGTAACCAAGTGGATTATTAGTTGGCAGAGTTGCTGTACTTTCATTGATAAACGTCTCTTCAACATTAACACTTGGTTTTAAATCAGAAACTATCAATGCAGTACGAAAATAAACTTTTAATTTGTTCGACGCAATAATATTAACAATATTTTTAACATTGGATAAGTCTTTAAATGTATTTGTAATATGGACAATAACAATATCATCAAGTAAGCTTTTAGTTATCGATTTAAAATCTACTGACGATGATTCATTGGCATCAAGTCTTACTATTGAGTCAATACGACGTATCAGTTGATACTTATTGACATCAGTAGCTTTGACAAGAGTGTCAGTACAGTAGATTGAGGATTTATCAGCTAAGCCAATTACTGTTATTAAATCTGCATCTGACAGCATGTCGACAATTGTCCTGGCGGTTGCGCGGGCAAGTGCAATATCTTCTTCCGACATAAACATTCCATTTTCTAACAAGACAATAACATTTCTTGGTTTATCACACTGGGAAAGAAATAAGGAACCGATGTTACGAACAGGTCCTGCCTGTCCGCATATTTTACCCGGTCGTTTTATTGGAATAACTCGTAAATGTTTCCATCCACTGTCTTTTAAATTGAATGCCAATGCTAGAAAAAAATAAATTAATAAGTAAATTTGGTATCGTTAGAAAGATCTTGACTTGAATTTATATTTTTTCGCGGTTTAAACTCTTTTTTATTGCCAAGTGTCGAGATACATCAATTAATTTATATCATTCAAATTACATTTAAATTACGCGGGAAAAAAAGAAGATCATATTTATTTTCTTTAAATAAATATGATCTTCTTTTCAAGAATTCCATGAGTATACAATCATCGAAATCAATAAGTTTGTGAGTTAATGATGAGATTTGTCTTAGAGTTAATTCTAGAGTAGAGATTTCAACAAATAGTTCAATTAAAATCATATTTAATAAATTTGGTGGTAATATTTAGACAGTCACGTAATGACTGTAGGTTGCTCATTAATAATTAATTAATTAACTAAATATATATTACCATCTTCAATTTGTTTACAAAAATCTCCAGATTTTTGTCTTTGTACCTGAAGCTCTTGATTATGATCCAGATATGAATGATCATAAGTATTTATTTTTATTACTGGAGTAACAATGTCAAGACTACGTTCTAAAATGTCAAGAAATTTTTCCAGCTGGCTGTCGATGTCATTGACAAGTGTCTTCAATGCCGAGTCTGGTTCATCAGGTACTTGGATAAAATCAAGTTGGTCAAGCATTCGTTGAAACTGAACGAGTCCCAGTTCATCATTACCAATTGAACGCAGAGTTTTTGACAAACGAATGACAATGTCCTTGAGACACATGCCACCAAGTGGCGTGGGCTTAACCTGCTTTCTCAACGCCCGTCCCAACTGACATTCCACAGGACTGCTGTCAGTTTCCAGTCCATCATTTGCTTTGATAATTCCATTACATAATAATAAAATACTTATGAATCCTAAGTAAATATTCTGAGCATGTAATGTCGGCATCTCGGTGATATTTTTCCCGGGTAAACAACCGTCGTCATTGAGTATCCTAGAGTTTTTCTTTGTACTTTTATTTTTATTCTACTCTATAAAATACACTTTAATTAAATTCATCTCCAACAGTTAATTGCACTGGCTGTTTTTTTATTTATTAAACATTATTATTCAACTGTTGATATATTTTTTGTACTTAGCATTAATTATAAACAAAAAATAGTGTAAATAAAAATATAAAATATATTTGTTACTGGGCTTTGTCAACGCTTTTTTAAAACTTAGGCGCCAACTGGTGACAGTTTGCTGAAGCTTGTGATATTTTTCTCATATTTTATATTTTTTATTTTATTGCAATAATATATGGATTATTATTAATAAAGTAATGAATTAAATATTTAAATTAGTAATAATTAATTAATTAAAATGAATGCATTCAATGATACTGTGGCTGGTGAACCAGAGCAAGATGCTAATTCTGCGCTTATTGAATTAGATAAAGGTAAAAAAATAACCTATTTTATTATTATTATTATTATTTGAATTAAAATTATTCAAATCACCGGTTTAAAATTATTTTTCATTTGAATAAAAATGTTTTTGTAAAAAAATTTAATGCGCGTACAATTAATGATCCTGAAGTTAGTAGACAATTTAAAATTTTTGAATTTTTTTTTTCGACAAATCAATTACAAAAAAACAAAAATTTAAAAATATGCACAGGTAGAAAATTCAAAAAACTGCAGGTGCAATTTTTTAAATATTTTTTTTTTTATAATTTGACGTTTTGAAAAAAATCAAAAAATTATTAGACGTCAGTTGACTTCCGTATTATTAAAATTAGTGGCCATAAGAAAATTTTCAAATTTTTTTAAATTTAAAAATAATTACACAGATTTCGAGATCGTATGAATTTAAAAAAATTAATATGGAGTTTTTTTTATATAAAAATAAAATTTTTGACAGGTCTGCTGTCACTAATAAAATTATAATAAAAATTTTTTTTTTAGGATTAAGATCAAAAAATACTGGAGAACGTTGCGAAGCAATAGTAAGATTTCCCCGTCTTTTTGAAAAATATCCATTCCCGATTCTCATAAACTCAGCGTTATTAAAACTAGCTGATGTATTTCGTCTTGGAAGTAATTTTTTACGTGTATGGGTACTTAGAGTTTGTCAGCAAAGTGAAAAACATTTGGATAAAATATTAAACGTTGACGAATTTGTACGTCGTATTTACAGTGTCATTCACTCAAATGATCCAGTAGCACGAGCATTAACACTACGAACACTAGGAAGTGCTGCTGGAATAATACCAGAACGTCAGCAAGTACATCACAGTATACGTAAGTCACTCGATTCACATGATTCGGTGGAAGTTGAAGCTGCTATTTACGCAGCGCGTATGTTTGCCGCACAATCAAAACTATTTGCAGTGTCTATGTGCAGCAAAATATCTGATATGATTCGCGGACAAGCGACTCCGGCTTCCATGAAGCTTCAGTTAATTCCCATACTCCAGTATATGCATCACGACACGTCGACAGCATCAATGGTCAACGAACTCTGCATGGAATTATTAGCGAGTTATCCAGCTGTCGAGTTCGTCCGGGTGACCCTGAGTGCTATGAGCACACTGGCATCCGCGACACTGATCGACGTCCCAAACCAAGTGGCACTTCTTCTCAAATACTTGCGCGATGACCCGCGTTTGTCAGTAAAACGTCACGCATTAAGACTCCTGCTGGATTTAGCTAAACGTGGTGCTCATTTGTGGCCACGTGGTGCCTTAGATAATTTAGTCGACAGTACAACCCGACTTCCACAGGACAACAATGAAAGTACTGATTTATTACTCCGCACTCTAGATGTAATTGAAGTGTTAAGCAGAAATGCCGTTACTTGTGACGGTAATAAAGATGAAAATAGTCCATTGTCATCGATGTGCATTGACGCGTGTTATTCACACGACCCTCTAATTGCCGTCAAAGCTGTAATGATTCTTTCAAGAATCGCTTGCTATTGTTACGAAGAAAATCTGCCGGTCAATAACATTCAGCACACGATATCGTGCTTGGAATCGCTGATTGTACTTCTCGCCACCGAAGACAAGTACGTTCATCATTTGAAAATGTGTCTTGGAGCAACGGTAAAACTCTGCCAGGCGCACTTTGGCCACGCTCCTATTTTTGTCGACGTTATTGGATCGACGCTTATGAATTCTAGTTCTGATTATTGTCGCAATGATAAACAGAGTGCGGTTTTGTGCGAAGCACTTGGAGCTATTGGTAGTCTAGGAAATAACGTTTTGTTACCGCTTTTGCCTGACATACTTGAGAAATTAAAACATATGACTGATGCTCACACTAAAGTAATGCTTTGCACGCTGCTATTTCAAATAGTCGCTGGTGGTTATGAGTGGAATGAAGAATGTATGAAAGCTATTTTGACTGCAACAAAAACTGTTGACGGCTGGGCAAAGTATCGCATTGCTCGAGGTGCTGCGAGATACGGACATCATGGTATTGCTTCTGAAATTTTTAAAAATTTAAAGGAAACTGTTGCTTCAGAGCAGTTGCATTTTTGGTTGTCTGGTTTAGAATTGCTGACAAGTGCTGAGAGTTATTTAGCAAACGGTCAAGGAGAAAATCACGCGGAAAACAAAGCAAGAATTACTGAGAAATTAAACGGAGCGATATCGAAGTATGCAAGTGCTTGTGCGTCACTCAAAGCAGCCAGCACTCCATTGAGAAGTCTTCAGTTTGCTTGTGAGTACGCAAAACTACGGTGCGAATTTCTCCAGGCACTTGTACAGCTGGTGCACTCATGCAGATCTCTGTGTACTTCTCCGCCACCTGCTATCGCCATGTCAATTGTCGTCTTGACTAAAGACGAGTTTCAACGTTACGGCAGAGTAACTTATCAGCTAAGAAAGTCAGCTCAAGATTTCCGTACGTGCGCTGATAATTATTATAAATTGTATCAATCGGCTTTTGACGCTGATCAAGGATCTTTAAATAACATTCGTGCACTCCAGGAGATCTGTTTGCTGATGGCCAATAGCGTTGATCGTGTCTGCTCGGTGTATAATTCCGCGACAACGAATCAAAGAACTGAGCCGACTGAATTTATGTTCGGAGATTCTGTGGAGATGCGGCAATTGGCGAAATGTTGCGCTGAAGTACAACGACTTGGTCCCATCTGGCAGGTACAGGAAAAGGAAGAAGCCATCAGTCACTCAAGAATAGAATCACTTATTTCGCAAGTAATGTTACTAGCTGGTGGAAAAATACGTCTTCCTATGCCTCGTTACTTTTTCCAAGCACTACAGGCTACTGTTGTTAAATTATCCGTCTCTCCGCAGCCTAGAGTACTCGGTGAGCCAGTTTGCGTTCCTCAGGGATCACAATTGGCATTAAAAATAGAAGGCGTACTCCGTCATGGCCGGCGAGCTTCATTATTCAGATCTGTCGCGGCTGTCTGTATCTCCATCTCAACTTCACCACCATCTAAAATTAATGCCGACACGCGAAATGGATCCACACATGAATCAAATGGGAATGAACTTCAGCAGACAGTTATTCCACATCGTGATTTCTTCGCTTGTGAATTTTTACTGTCATTGGGAAGTTCATCAGCTGGGGGACTCGGTAATAATAATTGTGCTGGAAACGTTCCTGGGAGTAGTTCGGGTTCTGGATCCTCCAGTAGCTCGAGTGGTACACAATTTCAGGTCACTGCGAGCGCAAGTATTTTAGATAAAGATGGTAATGTTTGGAAATGTGGTCCAAGATCAACTCTCCAAGTACGAGTTCATGAAGAACCTACCAAACGAAAGCTTCCGTAATTTGTAAATTTATATCGACTATTATTTAATAATAACAAAAAGTAAATGATTTATTTTATGTAAAATGTACAATATATACACGTGTTAGTATAAAAATAATACAATTTTTTTTTTATTTATAACAAATTATTCTAATTAATTTATATATTATGCATTGCGGAATGGACTTGAGGATCGGAACGTTTTTCGCGTAATGGAAAAAAATTGGAAAGAAATTAAATCTACTGGATGACTAGATTTCTGAAATTTTTCACATATCTTCCTTGATCCTGACGTTCCATATAGGGGACAATTTTGCCAGCATTGACAACTAGCAGCTGTTTGCTAACCATAAAAATTACTGCTACAGCTTTAAAAATGATAAATTAGAAAAATATAAAATGTTTTTTTGATTCTTAAAAGCTCTATATGTTTACTTATAAAAATTATTCAAATAGCAAACAAAGTAATGTCTCGGGACTGAGGAGAAAGATGCTGGTATGTCAGCCGAAAATCTTAGGCGACCTCAACCTACCGGAACAATCCCTTAAGGAGGAGAAAATTAATTAATATAACGGAACCTAAGTCCACTTCCGTTAACCGGAAGCCCATACCTCGCCTTTTTAGGCATACTTGCGTTGTTGCGCGAAAAACGTTCTGATCTTCAGGTACATGGAATGGAAGACACTTTGATTGGATTAGTTAACATTTTTTCTATGGTAATCACCAGATTTACCGCCAGTTTTAGATAACAATTCAATTTTAAATATTTCAAGTTGTTCTGGTGTAGCAGCTGACTTACACATGTCGTAAATAGTCAGCGCAGCAACGCTAGCAGCAGTTAAAGCTTCCATTTCAACACCAGTTTTTCCAGTACAACTAACTTCAGTTATTATTTCAACCGTGTGTTCAACTTCGTTGAGCTGCAAATCGACCTTAACATTATCGAGTGCCAATGGATGACACAATGGTATCAACTCGGATGTTTTTTTCGCTCCGATTATTCCCGCAAGCTGAGCGACGAGTAACACATCGCCTTTCTTCATATTATTATCAGCGATAAGTTTACTGACAACTGGACCAACACGCACGACTCCACGTGCTCTCGCACAACGATTAGTTGAATCTTTGCTGCTTACGTCCACCATCGCTGCTTTGCCTGAGCTATCCACGTGCGTCAATGATGAATACTGTCGTGCATTTAATTTTATTTGATGATTAAAGTGGTGGTTAATTCCATAGATACTATAATTTTTAAATATTTCTTGTAACTGCGGCGGACCTGCAATTAATATGGGAATAATCAACCTCCTATCAAGATCATAGGCCTATTTTCCACAGATTTAAGATTGGACATGCCTGGAATATCGTTCGATATTTAAATAATTTAAATTAATAGTATTATTATTATTATAAGGTAAAAGACCTGCCTGATCAAGAACTAGTTCCCTTATCAGGTACTAATTCTCTGGTCGGGTACTGGGTCTCTGACCTTATTAATAAATTTAAATACATACCAGCATGTTGTTTCTTTTTCCGTGAAACAGCCAATCCGATAATATTTTCTAAATCATCATCAGAAGCTCCATTCCTCATGGCATCGCGTAATGATATCTCACTCTTGCCTTCAAACAAACAAACTTTAATATTACCATCCGCGGTAATTCGTAGTCTATTGCATGAATAACAGAAATGCTGACTCATTGATGTTATAAAACCAACTTGTCCAACAAATCCAGGTACACAATAAGCCTAAAAATATTTAATCATTCAGTTAAGTCATTTTAAATAAATAATATATTAATTGTTAACTATAATATACCTTCGATGTCGAATTTGCTGGTGTTTCAAGTTGTTGAAAGTCAGGAAACTCTTTTCTTATTATAAATTTCATTTCCTCAAACGATAACATTTTAGCTTCGTCCCAATCGTTACCAGAAAATGGCATGTACTCGATGAACCTCACATCAATAGGTCTATCTTTTGTGAACTTTACAAAATCTATTAGTTCATCCTCATTGAAACCGCGCATCATTACGCAGTTTATCTGAAGGAAAATTTATCAAAGTATTAATTAGTGACTGTGATCATGATTAGTTAGCATTGATGATAAATAAAAATAGTAATACCTTTACTGGGTTGTATTGTAACTGCACAGCTAAATCAATTGACGCTAATACTCGATTGAATCCTTGCCTTCGTGTAAATTTTTCGAATCTATCTTTCTTAAGACTATCAAGTGAAATATTCAAAGCATCTAGACCCGCTCTCTGCAGTGCCGGTAGTTGACGCGTTAATGTTAGGCCATTTGTTGTCATTCCAATACTTTCTAAATCTTTTAATGTCTTTAACTGACCTAAAAATAATTTAAATAAAATAATTAAAGTGAATAAAAACAGAGAGAAAAGCCGATTGAAGCAGGTGGTGATAAACCATTAGATTGTGATAAAGGTGAAGGTGAAGTTTAGTGGACTAGATAAGAAGTTAGTTTAAAAAAAAAAGAGGAAGAAAAATAGACGATAAGAATTATAAGAATGCAGATAAAAATTAGAAGCAAAAAATGTAATAACGCGAATAAAAAAAAAGAATTTTATAAAATTTTGTAGAGAAAATATCTGGATAAAATTTTATAAAATATTTTATGCAGCGATCTTTAGCTTTGTAATATCTCATGGAAATTTATATAATTGGATATTTATATTTAAATTACCCCTGGTTAAAAATACTGATTGAAAAGAATTGAGAAGCGGTCACTCTATGCAAACTGTATATCTATATATACAAACAAAAGAATTTAAATTATTAAAAAGAATTTGAATTTCATCATTTATAACTCTTTTTAATCAATATTTTTAAACAGGGATAGTCAATAAATGTCAATTACCAATGATGTCAACAATATCTCTACGAACAGTAGGCTCTCCACCAGTTAATCTTATTTTTTTGACTCCATTTTTAACAAAAAGTCTTGCTAGTCTCATTATTTCATCAGTTGTCAAAATTTTATCACTTTTCGTCAGCTTGACACCTTCTGCTGGCATGCAATACAAACCTATAATAAATAAAAATTTATTTAAAAACATAAATCAAAATATTATCTTTATAAAAAAATACTGACATCGCAAATTGCATTTTTCTGTTAATGAAATTCTTAGATAAGAATGATGACGTCCAAATGAATCCGTAAGAATCTCCTGTTTCTTATCACGATTCAAACGTTCACGAAGTTGTTGGATCTGAAATAAACAAATTATTTTTAATAATTTGAGTAAATTAATAATCTACAATTTAAAAAATTTATTTAATATTAATGACAGGAAATAGTTATTTTTTATTTTTTAAATTACTTACTCGTGATATTGTAGGCTGAACAGAACTTTCTATTGTTAAATATCTACTGAATACTTTGAAAACTCCATTTCTTTGAGACAACATCTTCTAGCAGCTCGTCAAAGCTGTCTGCTATCATCTGACGGGATTAAATTATGTATAATAAAAATAAATAATCATAGATTATATAAGTAGATAACTGAGATTTTAAATTCTCAAACTCAATATAATTATATATTATACCATAAAATTTTATAATTACGTTCACTTGATGTAATAATTAAATTTTTTGCTTGACAATTTAATTTTTTATCATTTAATCTCATTGTTATTACAAGAGTCAATGGATTATTTGAATTATAATTATGCTAAACAATAAGATATTTAAATTTTATTTAATTTAATTTTAATTACTGTCATATAAATTGTGTATATAATTTTTAATTAATGTAGATAATTTTTGATTGTGTAATTCTGACAACAGAGGCAGCAGCTGTTATAATTTTATATATAAACAAATATATACTTGTTTATTAATAAAAAAAGTAACAGTAAAAACAACAATAATGAAATTTATTGATGAGTTTATTGTTTTATTAATTAGTTAATCATAATTACCAATAAATAATAAAATTACGAATGAAGAAAACAAAAATTTGAATTTTTTTTTTGACGTCTTGTAGAGGTTGAGTTATAAAAAGTCAACATCATCGCCAATAATTACACTTAAATTTTTTAAATGTACTTAGGTGTTAATTTAATTGATT
Source organism: Microplitis manilae (assembly GCA_030273425.1). Lineage (NCBI taxonomy): Eukaryota > Metazoa > Arthropoda > Insecta > Hymenoptera > Braconidae > Microplitis > Microplitis manilae. Next base: position 4,970,533 of record CP092726.1, read on the forward strand.
TGTTTTTTAAATTAAGATTATAATGACAAACGTGTTATCTTGGATACGCAAATTATCTATTGGCACTAAAATAAAAGATGGTTTATTGCCTGATGGAGATATGGGGACTGCTCAAGATCTTGCTAACAAAAAAAACCCAAGTGAGGTTACTGAGAAAGATATCACTGAATTAAAAGATACTATTTATGGTAATAATTATATTTATTTATTTACTTATTTTTTAAATCATTACAATTTTACGATACTGACAGTAGCAGACATTTAAAAAATTTATTTATTTAATTACTAAATAAATAAAATACTTACATAAAGAAAATCTTTGAAAATTTTAAGTGACAGTGCAACAGACATGAGACAATTTATAAATTTTAAATAAATAAATAAAAGTTATGAAATTTTAAAAAATGCTCGTACCGATTTTTCATTTATCTACATACGCATTTGCTAATTTTTCTGTACTGACGTTTTGTTTATTAATTCAAAAATTTAAAAAATTGACACTTGTCAATTACATTCACATGACAATTGCACATAAAAAACTTTTAAAAATATTTTTGGGGATATTACAAAAATTATATTTTAATTACAAGTATTTCGTTTATAAAAGTAACAAATTTTTTGATGTCTGCTACTTTCAGTATCATTAACTTTGAATGTAACTGACAAGTGGGAATTTTTAAATTTTTGAATAAATAAATAAAAATTAAAAAATGCGTATTTGCATAATTAAAAAATCCGTACGCGCATTCTTTTAAATTTCCTTATTTTTATTTATTTATTTAAAATTTATAAATTGTCTCATGTCTGGTACATTCAAACTTATTCAGTATCATATAATTTAATTGTTAAAATATTGTGTGTTAATGTAACTGACAAGCGGGAATTTTTTGAATTTTTAAATAAATAAATGAAAATTTAAAAATGCGTACTTGCATAATTGAATAATCTATACGCGCATTTTTTTAAATTTCATTATTTAATTTTATTTATTTATTTATTTGAAAATTTAAAAAATTCCCACTTGTCAGTTACATTTACTCTCGTCAAATATTTACTTCATTTTATTTTGTTTTATTTAGATCTATTGAGAACAATAAAAGATCCTGAAAAACCACAAACACTTGAACAATTGGACGTTGTCTATGAAGATGGAGTTATTATTTGCCCGTCAACTCCAAATGGTACATTCGTTATACGGGTTGAGTTTAATCCAACTGTACCACATTGTTCGCTAGCAACATTAATCGGACTGTGTATTAGAATTAAATTAGAACGTTCATTAATCGAGTCGTTTAAATTAGATATTTATATTAAGGAAGGCGCTCATTCTACTGAAGAAGAAAGTACGTATTTATTGATTTAATATATTGATTAAAACTCATTAATGTGAGACGTTTCATATATAATTTATTAATTCAAATTAATCTCATAATGAGTTCAATTAATAGATCTACTCATCTATTTTTTTTTTAAATGTCTGAGTTGGATTAAATCATTTTCTGCTTTCAGACAGTGACGAGAAATAGTTACTATCAGTATTATATTTAAAATAATATTTTCATTTTCAATTACTTGATAAAGTCGCAATAAACTAAAAACAAGACGTCGCATATTAATGATAATTTTATTGTTATTTTTTAATTCGAGTCAAAATCTCCCCGATCTTAAATAAGTATTCATTCATTTACTTATTAATTTATAATTAAATTTTATTATCCTTTTTCAGTAAACAAACAAATAAATGATAAGGAACGAATTGCTGCTGCTATGGAGAATCCAAATTTACGTGAATTAGTAGAAAAATGTATAAAAGAAGATGAATAATTTATTTTTTTTACTGTATATAAAAATTTTTTAAGGTAAAACACGACGTTTCTTCTTTATCTTCTTCTTCTTCTTCTTTTGTCCCTTAGTTTTGGTCTTTTTCTTTTTAATTGTAAGAATTAACCGCCACCAGCGTTGAATTTTTTTGGCAGCGCGATTTTTTCTGAATGACTCCAATCGATCGATGTCACTTTTATGACGTTCGTTCATATATTCTTCATATATTATTGATTGCTCATCAATTATTTCCTAAAATAGTCAATAATTACTGTAAATATATATATTTTAATACATAGATTATATATTTTATAATAATTACCTCAGTTTTTTTGAGATTTTCTTCCAGATCACAACGTTCTGCTTTTAATTTTTCTAAATGACATTTCTTGTCACCAATTTCAGTGTCATAACGATGAAGCAACGACATTAATTGTGATATTACTTTTATTCTAACAAATAAATTAAAAGGAAAAATTCATATATTAGATAATAAGTAAATATATATATAAAAAAACCTTTTAGAATAAATTTCCATCTCTAATTTTTTATTCGTCGCCATCAAAGCATCGGTTTTATTTTTAGTAAACCCACAAATTTGATTTAAATCATTTTGTCTTGCTAGAGATTGTTTATATTCATTAACTTGCAAACGTTCATATTTATTTGATATAAATTCTGTGTCATTTATATATTTATCATTAAATTCTTTTAATATTTTAACATTCTTCAAGTACTCGCTCATTAATTTCGATTCAATTTCTCGGTGAAGTTTACGTTGGTGAAATAATTTTTCTGACAGCGCTAAATAAATAAATATATGATGAAATATTTTTTATAAAATAATTTAAGTAGTTAAATAAAATAATTTACATTTGTAATTATCTTGTATTTTATTGACATGATGCCACAATTTACAGTAATAAGATTGTCGGGTTCTATCATCAGTAACTGACAATCCAAGTCTTGATAATCCATAATCAATAAATGATTTGACATAACTTAGAAATTTATAATTTTCATTTGAATTTAATTCGCCAGCAAGTTTTTCAATCTCTTCTATTCCGCTCTGTTTATAATAATTTATTTACAAACATTTAAGTAGTGAACTATTTATCTAAGGGCATTTTCGAGTAGTGTCACCCCCCACATTTTTGAAAAATATTCAATGACTACTGTCATAACCGTATTAAAATTTAAATAATTAATTCATGTAGATTTTAAAAAAAATTAATTACAGTTATCAGAGTTGCAACTCCATTGTAATTTTTTCAATTAATTCTGTAATTTTGTTTTTTTAATGATTGATAAAATATTAATACGCTTATGACAGTTGTGTTATTGAAAATTTTTTAAAAGAGGGGGGGAGCATTGTCTACGAAAAATGACATTAAGTAATTAAACACACTAATATTAATTATCTACATAAAATTCCATATAAACTTAATACTTATTCTTATTAAGTAAAAAAAAAAAAAAATTAATAAGTGTACCTGTACCACAGAATTGACATTTAAATTTACAATATAAAATAATTTATCTGCATTATAGTTTTCCATATTTAACATTAAACAAGTGAAGTTAATGAAATAAGTAATAAAAAATTTAACTTTCCACAATTAAAACTTGAAATTTATTCATCTCAATACATTTAAATAATTTTTTAGATTTATTTATTTATAAATAAAATTTTATTTCTTCAAAGTCGTGGACACAAGAATTCGGGATTTTTTTTTTTAAATATATATATATTTAAATACACAGATAAAAAATTCAAACATTTGTTCGCGCGTTTTCACGTCCTTTAGCGCGTTTAAAATCCCATGAATATTCTTTTTTATCATTTGTTTTTTTTTCTGTCCGCCAATTATCACGTCCTTCAGATCTATTAATAAATTATATTTAATAATAAAATATATAAAGCAAGAGCATGTTCAGAAATTTCCTACAAATATTTATCAATCTCCCGAGTGTTTTTCTGAACATACCCTAAATATATAATAAATTTTATTGATACCTTTTGAATTGCCAGTTTTCATTTTTCTCAAATGAATTTTTCCTATCGTTATTGCGCTGTTTGCTACAAAATTTACTGTGACAAACAGAGTCATCATCATTTTTAATATGAGATTCCTTAGTCTTATCTTTATACTTATCTACTGGAGGAGCATTGGGTTTAAGTTTAGCGGTATCTCTTATTATTTTAGCATTTAAATCATTTGATTTATTATCATCTGTTATCGAATACTCTTTATGATAATCTCTTTGAGATTTAAATTTTCTTTTCATTTCTCCGTACTCTCCCTTGTCATTTCTCCCATTTTGCTTAGCGCGATATTCTTTTGAATCCATCTATAATAATTTAAAGAATTATGAAAAAAAACTCCATTACATTAGAAAATATAAAATAATAAATTTATGTTTGCACTCATTAGTTACTACCTTAGATTTTTCTTTATCAAATTCGCGCTTAACTTCCGGTCCCACAGGATATTTATTATTTTTATCTGGTTTATTTTTCTTCTTCGGCTCATCGTTGGTAATTTTTTCATTAAATTTATCTGACTTTATCGGTTTATTACAGTTTTTATTTTGTAAATTTAGTTTCTCTAACAATTCCAACAGTTTTGGATCGTCGCCCATCGTATTTTGTATTAAACATAATCGTTGATTTAACTTACGTCTTACTTTAACTAATTTACGATGAACTTTTACAATTGAATTCTTTAAAGTCTTTGATAAATCATCAAAGAACGTCAAAGAAACATTTTTTATTTTCGATTCCACATTTTCGATGAATCTGAAACAGTGAAAAAAACATATTTATTTATTGTTTAAGTACACGAATATGTTTTTTAAAATTAATTTTAAGATTTTCTATTAATTTTTTACGCTTCTACTCCCATGTGAAATTCTCCCACTAAATAATTAATTCATATCGTTTGTATAAAATCAGAAATGATATGGACCAAAAATATTTTTGTTTCCAAAGTCCCCATGAATTAATTAAAATTTTTACTCCAAATAAAATATTAAAAATTAAATTTTGATTAAAAAAAAGAAAAATAAATGCATCGACCGGGAATTGAACCCGGGTCGCCCGCGTGGCAGGCGAGCATCATACCACTAGACCACCGATGCTGGTGACTCCAAAACAGAGCCATGAATAAAATAAGCCAATGTTTTCTTGATTAAAAAAAACTGTTTAAAATGATTAAAAACAATTTGAAATGATTTAAAACAATTTGAATCGACTAATATATAGATATAAACCGCATGGAGTAAATTATTTCTCTTAATGAAGGTTACTCCAATTTATAAAACCATTAAAATGTATGTAACAAACCGTTTATTTGAATTTTCTTCAGTAAATTGAATCCCCGTCATAATCCTCTGCAAATTATCTTTTAGGTCAAGTAAATCTAGCAGCGATCGTCGATTGCAAGCAAAGTCTATACTCGTTTGATGCGGCGTATCACCATGTTCAATAATCGAACATAAAGTATTAAATGATAATTTAACTTTGTCAATTATTTCTCTTAACGATCCATTATTTTTTAAAGTCTTAATATTTACAAGCTTATTATCACCATTATTTTTAATTGTACCAACATTAAAATTATTTATTTTTGGCTTACTCAGTACTGACACATCAATATTATCTTTTAGTAAATGAGATTCTTCTTTTAATTCATCAGTACGATAAAGTGATTTTTCACTTTCTGTATTTATATCTTTAAAATTAACATCATTAGTTGGAATTGTTGGGGTAAGAGGTGACATTTCGGTATTTCCCGGGCCAAAAAATAATCCGATGCCAAATCCAACTGTCGCTGCCAGTGTGCATGCTATCAATATATGCATTAAACTTCCGGCCTAAAAATTTAATTTATTTTAAATAATTAAAATATTTATCAAGTTCAAACAAATAAATACTGTTATTTAAATTTTAAATTTAAATAACTAAAATAAAAAATATTTTATGTAATTTAATATGATACTGAAGTTAGCCAACGTCTAATAATTTTTTGAAAAACGATAAATTATAAAAAAAAAATTGCACCGATAGTTTTTTTAATTTTCTACATGCGCATATTTTTTTTTAATTGATTTGTTAAAAAAAAATCAGAAAATTGGTCATTGTCTGCTAACTACAAGATCTAAATTCAATTTACAGCAATAAAATAAATTGTACTGGTTAGCCGACGTTTTTCAAAACGTTAAATTTAAAAAAAACTTATTTTAAAAAATTGCGCCTATAGTTTTTTAAATTTTCTATTTGTGCATTATTTTCTTTGATTTGTTCTAAAAAAAATTCAAAAACTTGAAATTGTTTACTAACTTCTGGATCATTACAATAAAAGATCCCTTACAAAATGTTTATAATAATAAATGTGAAAGTGTACCGGTAACTGGATCTTATCAACAGGTTTTATAATTTCAGTAAGGCTTCTATATAAATTATCATCACTTTTTTCACAGTCAGTTATCACAGATATACCATCTGAATCATCATCACGTGTAACAAGAGCATCATTTCTGTTTTTATCCTCATCATCTTTCATATCATCTTTCTCTTCTTTGTCTTTTTCTTGGTCTTGGTCTTTATCTTCATCTTCATTTTCTTGGTTACCAGCCTGAATTGATTCTCCTAAAATTTGTATGGCCTGAAATAATTTGTAAAATTTTTAACAATAAAATTTACAAAAGATTTAAAAATAAATTTAAAAAAGTTTAATTACTTCACGAGCTTCTTCAGCATCAATGATTTCGTCAGCATTATTATCATCGTTGTCATGTTCATCAACACTATTACTAATACTAATACTGTCAGCAGATTCTTTGTCACCTATCAGAGTCCATTCACCAGAAGATGAACTATCCTCGTTATTGCGTTCGTTAACAGAACTGGATTTTTCATCGGGACTAGCCATTGCACTGGACATTTAAATAAATAATTAATAAATTAAATATAAATACATATGACATACATTGACGTAATAAAACTTGAGAATAATATACGACACTTGTAAGTACAATTGGCTATTGAGTATCAACATTTGTTTTTACTTATTTTTTATCTTCACTACTCAATATCCAATAGGATTTATGACACAGAATACTGTTTTGTAAATTATTGTCGACTTACCTCGAGCAATTAGCTTCATAAAGATATTTATAGAATTTTGTAGAATATAACTGGTGGATTTATTTATAAATATATAAATTATAAAATATAAGTACACTAATTGTCAATTTTCACGCGGTAATTCGTATGAGACCATAATAAAAACATGGACAAGCCGATAAACAAAGGAATTTTTTTGACACACTGAGACATGCAGTTAATAAATACACGTACTTTTATTATTTGTCCTTGACGATAACTTTGTTGTGCTTTCTTACCAACGGAAACATTATTTCGTATTTTTATTTGTTTTTTATAGGATTAGTTTTATTAAAGAGGGCAGCATCTCTTCAGCCTTAAAATTTTTTACGCGCTTTTTTTTTCTAATTTTCCGGAAGTTTTCCGGTAATTGGATGAATTAAATATAATTAATTATCAGCTGATTAATATTTTTTTTTTTTGAATTTTAATTAACTGTAAAGCAGCCACGTGGTGTTCATTTTACGCGGCTTTTATTATGATTTTGAAGTTAGCAGACAGTTCAAAATTTTCGGATTTTCTTTTCAACAATTCAATTTAAAATTAAAAAAAAACTAAAAATATGCACATGTAGAAAATTTAAAAACTCTAGGTGCAATTTTGTAAAATATTTTTTTTTATAATTTATCGTTTTGAAAAATAATCCAAAAATTATTATCGGCTAACTTCAGTATCATCTTTTAGTGAGTGTGAATGTAGCAGATAAAAGACAATTTATAAATTTTAAATAAATAAATTAATTAATTAATAGAATGAAATTTTAAAAAAAGCGCGCTATAATTTTTCATTCATCTAAATATGTATTTTAAAATTTTTATTCTAAACTTACATTTTGTTTATTTATTCTAAAATTTGAAAAAAGCCATTGTCAGCTACTTCACACTCGTGTTTTTTATTTCATTACTTTGAATTTTTTAGGTGGCAGCATCTCTCGAGCATCGAAATTACGAAGCAGCATTAAATATTAAAAAACACAAAGAAAAACTTTATGATTGGTCCATTTTTCCAACACCTAAAATATAAATACGCCCATTTAAAATTTTTCTATCGCGCCTTTTTGAGGTTACACCAAAACCCATGTGTGATGTGCAGATTCATCAGTCGTTTATCAATTCTGAGAATTAACAATAATTATATTTATAATTTATAATAAACAAAAAAATTATAGTTGTCATAATTAGTTGATGTCAAAGCAATTAAATAAATCATGAGGGTTTTAGAATTATACTCAGGTATTGGTGGAATGCATTATGCTTTTGAGAGTAAGTAAAATATTTACTTTAGTAAATAATTATGGGAATGTAGCAGATGACAATTTATAAATTTTGAATAATTAAATAAATTAATTAAAATAATAAAATTTTAAAAAAAGCGCGCAATAATTATTCAAATATTTAAATACGAATTTTTTAATTTTTATTTATTTATTCAAAAAATTTTTAAAATTGACAGTTGTCAGCTACATTCCCACTCAAATAATTAAATTTTAAATTATATAATTAATATTTTAATTTAAATTTTGAGTAATTATTTACTTATTTTTATTTTAGAAAGTGGAGTACCTGGAACAATAGTTGCAGCTATTGAAATAAGTACAGTTGCAAATGAAGTTTATAAACACAATTTTCCATCAACAAAACTGATAAATAGAAACATTGGTTCGTTGACAGTTAAAGATATTGAAGATATGAAAGTAGATAGTATATTTATGAGTCCTCCATGTCAACCTTTTACAAGAAATGGCCTTCAAAAAGATATTAACGATGCGCGAACAGTATCATTTTTTCATATACTAGAATTAATACCCCAATTGACAAATTTAAAATATATATTATTAGAAAATGTTGAACCATTTTCAAAATCCTTGTCTCGTGATATCTTAACTTCATGTTTACAAAACAGTGGATTTAATTATCGCGAATGTATTCTAAGTCCCAGTGACTTTGGAGTACCCAATAGTAGATCAAGATATTTTTTAATAGCTAAGAAAAAAAATTTACCATTTTGTTTATCAGACTCAAAGATAACAGACGTCAACGCTGATTTAATTTTAAATATTTTATCCAAGTCGTGCCGATTCAAAATATTTAAAAATAAACACCCGGAATATTTAACAAACAATTGCATTAAATTAAGTGAAGTAGTTAGTAATTCAAATGACATTGACACACATGAGTACAATTTACCGGAAACAATTTTAAATAAATATATTAAAGTACTAGATATAAGAAGTCCCGACTCCAAAGGGTCATGTTGTTTTACTTCAGCATACGGACGTTATGCTGAAGGCACAGGGTCGGTTTTCTCTCCATTACCCAGCTCTGATGTCGAGGAAAAAATTTATGAATTAAAAAATAGCGAGTTGACAGAAAATAACTCGGATATTTTAAAGAGTTTAAGGTTGCGTTACTTTACACCTAGTGAAGTATCGCGACTCATGTGTTTCCCTCATAAATTTACGTTCCCAAGTACAATAAATAAACGACAAAGATATAAATTGATCGGCAATTCGATAAATGTCCATATTGTCAGTCTATTAATTATTCTCCTTGATTACGTACCTGATTCTAATTAAAAAGAAAAAAAAAGTATAAAGAATTGTTAATATTTTAAAATAAGATATTTATTTTAATAACAAATAAATATTTTTAATAAAACTTTTATTATATTTAAACTTATTACACCCGTTTACCTTTGAAGCATGTGGTTTAATTATAGTTTTAAGTTAACTGGACTAGTTATTAATTACATTTAAATAATGAGTAATTACGTAAATATGTTAGATGAATTACTTATATATATCGCAGGATAAGTAAAAATTATATTGTTTCTAATTCATGAGGAATTATGATTTTCCTTTCGGCGGCAAATTTTTTTAATGCTAAATATTTAGCATGCCAAGACTGAATCTCTGTGCGCATCAACTCATTATTCTCTTGCATCAATTCCATATCCCGAATCTCTTGGGTTTTTTCAGTCTCCAACTCATCTTTTTGCTCAAGTCTTTTAGTTCGACAACTTGCTGCATAGCCACGATTTTTTAAAGTTCTTCTGCGTTGTTTCATACGCACTATCTCATCACGGGACAATCCACGTAATTTTAACTGACGATTTAAATCACGTACTGATATTGTCACGAGTTCATCATCACTGATATCCAAGCAAGGGCTTGGAGAAATTGGATCCTGCAAATAAATAATTAATTAATTAATGGCGGGCAGTTTGAATTGGCAGGGAAAAATTTAAAACTTATGTTAGAAAGAAAAATAATAATTTTGGTGGTGGCTTGTTAAATATGATGCGAATAGAATAGTAACTATCAGTAGGTTACAGTATGAATATACGTCACTTACACTTACAAACAGACTCAACTATACAACTGTCGAAAACATCAGCTGTTTTATTTAAACAGAAATAATGAATTAATGAAATAAATAGTAATTACCATTTTAACGGAGCGTCTTCCATCCATTTTAAGGGTCAAGTTACGATGCCACAGCAAAGGAGGAAAGTCTTTTCTTTCCGTTTTTCGTCTTTATAATAATATTGCTGAATCATTCTACAACTGGATGGTGTATATCGGCGTCAACCAGCAAAAGTTTGTGCTTGTGTTGGTTTGGATTTTATCCATCCATCTAACTCATACATATGTTACGTCCTGGTTGATGTTTTGGCGCTGGCGTAGTTGAGCGGTCGATTTAGATTGGACGTAGTGAAAACTTATACATAATTATAAATAATAATTAAGTATGGGTTGAACAGCCACCATTTGGTGGTTGCAATAAACTGGTCGTTTGATTGTATATATTATTTCATATATCTAAATCCGATTTATTCAATTATAAGGATATAATTTTGATTGATGTGAAAATATACAGTTGAATTAATTTATAAATTTGTTAATGTACTCTTAACAATAACTTCGAGAGGGTGAGAACGAAGTTGAGTATTTAAAGTTGAGCCTGACTGCTCTCGATGATTCTATATTTCAGACTGACTTCTCTTGATCGAGAAAAACTAGAGTAACTCTTATCAATGCGTTTGGGCATCAGACCCGCGCATCGATTCATATGGAGGGGTCATTCGAGATAACGTATGTTCTCGAATGATCCATTCTAATATTTATTGAAAATACTTAATTCTCACGATCTCTCCGCTTTTGTTACTAACAAATGAGTCACTTATCTATTAACAAAAGTTATCTTAAACAAAATAGATGTTTGTGCAGCTGCACGTCTCGAGGATTTACTCGAGGCGTCAGCGCTTATTTATATTTGATAAAATATAGAAAAATAACTTTATCAATTATTACTCATATCCTTAACTTTCAAATATCTTAAATAATATTATTCTATTATTATATTATATTATTTTATATAATTAATTAAATACTATAGAAATTACTTGGTTATCGATATTCGATATAATTAGTTAGATTTCAGGTCGGTAATTAGAGAAGTAAATTCCCACGTCATCTGACGTACAGGCTGGGACGTAACACGCCCCCACCCGTTAGACGAGCGCCCTCGCTCGTTCGGGCCTTATCTGTGAAAGATACTAAGTATTAAAAAAAAATTTGTTTTACCGACGTGAAATCTGTACACGTTTAATTTCTTTAATATGATATTTTTTTTGTTCATTTTCTATTTTTTCTTAAATCATTAGAGGATTATGTTTACATATCAATTTATTCATGCAATACTATATAATATAAATGTCTTATTCGCTATAATGGTTACATAGGCAAAAAAAAATTGTATTTCTTTTATTTCTGAAGATTATTATTATATATAAAAAAAAATTTGTATTATATATACATATTTTTTTTCCTTTTTTCTTTCTTTTTTGTTTTTTATTATATTTAACTAAATTATTAAATAACTGTCGTCTTCAGTTATGCGTATGAGTAAGAAAAAAAAATTTTATTATTTTATTTGTCTATTATTAATTTATTATAGTAATTTTTTTTTTTTTTTTTTTTTTATTCATTTGTTTATTTATTTTGCTTTAGTATATCTATGTGATATATTCTGTTTAACTATCTTCTCAATTATTTTACTTTTCCTTCTCTTTTCTATTCTTCTTATATTTTAAATATTTTATCTTCAAAAAAAAAAATCTGGTTATTATTATTTTATTTTCACTATCGTTTATTGTCTATTTTACGTTATATTAAAAATTATTATTATACTAATTCTAGAATATTTGATTTCTAGCATCATTTAATTCGTTTTCTTTATTATTTTTTCTTATCTTTACTAATTATTTAACTTTAATTATGTCTATGTTTCCAATCTTTCGAAATTATTTAGAAATAAAATTAAAATTTTTTTAATTTTCGTAGTTATTCTTACATTTTATTTAAATCAGATCATGAATTATTTGATATCATTTATTTTTCTTTGTTACTTTTAATAAATCATTTTGTTCCCTAGAGTTACTTAAATGCTTTTTTGAAAAGGTACTGGTGTAAAAAATTTTCAATTTACTTATAAGCTATCTTAGCTCTGTCACAATGGATGAGTTTTCTTTTTCCTGGCTTATATTCAATTTCTATATCGTTTTTATCTGGGAAGATTTCAGTAATTTTATAAGGACCTAAATAATTATCATCAAATTTACCATCTCTCTGATTCTTTACTAAAAATATATTTTGACCTATTTTAAACTTTACAGGATTTATTTTTTTATCATATCGTACTTTAGATTTTAATTTTGAATTTTCTAAATTTTCTCTTGCTTCTTTTCTTGATTCTAGCAATCGAATTGCAAGTTCTTTAACGTAATCTGCGTAAGTAGGAATATCATCTAAGTATGAAAATTCTGATGGTAATCGCGCTTCTTTACCAAAAACTAATCTATATGGGGTAAACTTTGTACCTTCGTGTACACTCGTATTATAAGCAAAAGTTGCATGAGGCAACCATTGATCCCAATCATTTTTATTTGTAAAATGTTTGATATAATCTGTTAATACTTGATGACTTCTTTCTAATGAACCATTAGATTGTGGGTGAAAAGCTGTCGTTTTTATTTGTTTCATTTTGAAAATTTTAGCTACACAACCCATAACTTTACCTATAAATGCTTGACCTTGGTCTGTTAAAATTACTTTTGGGCAACCGTGTTTTAATATGAAATTCTCGACTAGTGCTATCGCAATGTCTTTGGCTGTCATAGATACTAGCGGTATTGCAAAGCAATATTTTGAAAGATCGTCTTGCATCGTTAAAATATATGAATAACCGTTTGCTGATGTTTTATTAGGTACTACTATATCTAATGCTAATTTATCCCAAATTTCTGCGGATGTATCTGTTATTACCATCGGTTGTTTTGTTTTTATCCTTACTAATTTCTTTTTCTGACAACTAATACATTTTCTAACAAAATCTTCGACATGTTTTTTAATATTATCCCAAAAATATCTTTGTCTAATTCTATTGTAAGTTTTAGTTACACCTTTATGACCTGCCATTGGGGTCTCATGATTTTCAGCTATTATCTTTTGTCTCTCTTCTACTGGAGGTATTACTATCAGATCTCTACAAATAATTATTTTAATATCGGTTCCTTTAAATGTTTTAGCTATAATATTTTTAATTTTTGACCATACAGTTTTGGATAAATCACTTCGACCTTGAGAAATACTAATCGATTTTAATTTTGTTTTTTCCATGTATAATTTTAAATTTTTAAAAGCTTTACAATAATCTTTTTCGGTGGGTGCATCTGTACTGGTGTTTTGAGTAACTAACGCAAGTACTTTTCTTTTCGATGTTCCCATTTTAATTACCTGCCCTACTTTATAACTAGCTAATGGACTCAATTTTAAATATCCTGATTCTAATAATTGTTTTCCTATTTTACTTGGGACAGTACTATCTGCATTAATAAAACATAAATAACTATTTTTTTGCATTTCTAAATTATCTCTTGTCTCTATTATATTATCATTACTAAAATCGTTCGACATTACTGAAACTACGGATGAATCATCGTCAGAATCTATTTGTTCATTATTTGGATTATTATTTTCTACGATAATTACATTTTCTATTTGTTCTTGATTACTATCTGAATTTAATTCTGTTAAATTTTGTTGAAAATTTGTTATATTATTAGATGAATTTATTTGTTCGATTTGATCAAGGTTATCGTCATTAAATGAATGTATTTGTTCGATTTGATCAAAGTTTCCGTCATTAAATGAATTTATTTGTTCTCGTTGATCGAAATTTTGGTCATTGAATGAATTTATTCGTTCGACTGAACTCAAATTTTGATCAACGGGTGAATTTATATGTTCAGGGTTTTGTGGTTCTCTATCAGGAAAAGAATTTTGAAAATTGATCGGTTCTACATTTTCATTTATTATACTTAAATTATTGTTTGGAAGTTTATCATTTGCATTTTGTTGGCGATTAATTGCTTCGAGGGTAACCATTATTTTTGGCAATTGGGGTAGAAAATTATTTTTATTATTTTTATTTTTAGGTTTATTTGTTTTTATCTTAAAATTTTCTGAAAGTTTTTGTATTTTGTATGGAATGTGTTTTTGTGTATGTGTATGTTTATCGTTGTCCGTGCAACACGAACACGTTTTGGGCTTACGCTGTCTTTTTGACCTGCGTAGCTGCGGTTCGTTATTAGGGGGATTATTTATCGTTTGACTATTTGTTACTACACGATGTTTTTCTATGGCTTTACTAGGACTTTGTTGTCGTGGTTCGTCATTATTTGTTTTAGGATTATTTTTTATTTTTACATTTTTTACATTAGTTTTATTCATATCAGTGTTTACAATAGTCGGCGGTATTACGTTATCATCGGATGACGTCTGTATGTCCATCGGTCGTGCGAGTGAGTCATTAAAAGTAGTTTTATCAATTTCCATATTTACATGAATATTAGATTCGTTATAAGGATCGGCATGAACTAAAGCTTCTACATTTAAAATTTTTGGGTGGTCACCACCTTCTTCTGATGACCATGAAATCGCGCCTCCCATATTTTTAGAATTATTAATTTTTCTTATAGGACTCCGTATGGGAGTCGGGCATAATTTAATTGGACTTTTTGTGACATTTCGTGTAGGTGTTCTTAAAGTAATAGGAATAGTTTCTATTGGAGATTCAGTGTCAATGTCGTTTGAATTACTTGAATATATTTTTGATTTTATTATTTCTGTCTCGTCGGTATTTGACTCGTCATCTGAGGTGTCTAGAGTAATAATTTTTTTCGTCTTGTAATTAGTTTTATCTATTTTTCTGCGTGTACGAACTGCTGGAGAAGGTGTAAATTCCGCTATTTTATGTGATCTTTTAATTCGAGAAAGTATTGATTTATTTTTATCGATTTCTGTATTTTCAATATTTGTCTTTGGTTTTAAATTTGAGATTGAAGATATAATTGGCGTCTGTACGTCTGTTAATAATGGTAATGAAGGATCAGTGATTTTAGAACTTTCAGGTATATATGAATGTGAGGATTGAGATGACGCTGATAAATTATGAGGTTTCTTATGTTTTGGAGAGTTTATAGAATTATTAGATATATAAGACAAATCGAAGTCCGTCATATCAGATTCGTCACTTAAATACGAAGGGTTATTTTTAATGAGTTTTTTTCTTAGAGCTACAGCATCATAAATTTCTCCTGATGATGATGATTCGTCAGAATAATCAGGAAGTACAATAGACTTATTCGATTCAAAATTTTCGAAAGGTTTTCTTTTATAACTTTTTAAATTTTCATCAGTTTTTACTTTATTAGTTTCTTTTTTATTTTGATTCTCACTATCAAGCTCGGAATTTTTATTCGAAGGGTTTCGAGTATTATAATTTTTCAAGTTTTTATTTACTTTATCATTTTTATCTTTTTTATTATTTATTTTTGATTCGGTTTTTGAAATTTTTTTATATGGATTATACCGTCTAACGTTAGATTTTTTATTTTTTAAATTTTTATTTTCACCGATATATCCGTTTTCTTTATTTTTGTCAACTAATCGCCGATCGATAGGGTAGCTAATCCTATTGCCGTCGCTAGTATTTTTGACTGTTGGGTCCGTAGTTAATTTATCGATGGGCCCAACCATTTGAGTTCTTGACTCTTTTACTATATTTTTTTCGACCGAATTTTCATTATCGACCGCTCGAGTTTTTGGCTCGAGAATTTGAACTACCGAATTCATATTATTACTTGAAGTAATTTCCTCTGAACTTAAAATATTATTTTTGTTGAAGTTTGTAGATAATTTATTTTTATCACTATTCGAGCTAATTGACTCTGAATTAGTTTTGTATTTAGGTTTCTTTTTAAAAACTTTACCATCGTCTGAAGGGTCTGAAGTCCTCAACCTAGCGATTCCGGGTTTTCCAGGTCGCCATTTAATTTTAATTGGATAAACTTCGCGGTTTTCAATTATTGGGTTACGCGATAAAGCGTCCGCGTTTGTGTTTATTTTTCCCGCCTTATATAACACGGTATATTCGAACTCTTTAAGCCGTTCTCTCCATCTCATTACACGCGATGTTGGGTCATTCATATTATTTACCCACACCAGCGGTCTGTGATCGGTGACAAGAGTAAACTCTCTGCCATAGAGATACGGTCTAAATGTTTTCATACCGAATAAAGCTGCGACCATTTCTTTTTCGGTGGTCGAGTAATTTTTTTCGTGTTTATTAAGTACACGAGAGGCTGCTGCAACAATTGTATCTTCGCCAATTTTGCCTTGTGAGAGGATTGCTCCAACTGCATAGTTAGATGCATCGGTCGTTAAAATAAACGGTTTCGAAAAATCGGGGTATTGCAATATCGGAGCTGTACATAGTTTGTCCCGCAAGGTTTCAAAAGCTACCTGATGTTCAGGCGTCCATGTAAATCTTGCGTTTTTACTTGTAAGGTCAGATAGGCACTTAGCGATTTTTGCGAAATCCTTAATAAATCGCCGATAATAACCAGCAAGTCCAAGAAATTCTCTCACTTGTGTTGTATTTACGGGTGTTTGGAAACATTTGATCGCTTTGATTTTATCGGGATCAGGCTTGACACCGTCGGCAGATATAAGATGGCCTAAATAAATTACTTCTTTTTTCAAGAATTCACATTTATCGGCTTGTAGAGTTAAATTTGCACTACGTAAACGTTCGGCTAATTTTTCGAATTTAGTGTTATGTTCTTCTAAAGAACGTGCGTAAATGACTATATCGTCTAAGTAAACAAAGAGATCCGCTCCTTGTAACCCGCGTAACACTAAATCCATTAACCTTTGGAACGTTGCTGGAGCATTTTTAAGTCCAAATGGCATTCTATTAAATTGATAATGACCATGAGGAGTTGTAAATGCTGTTTCGTGCTTATCTTTAGGATCTACTTTTAATTGATGAAAACCCGATTTTAAATCAAATACTGAAAAATAAATCGCACCACCTAATTGATCAAGAATATCATTTATCAACGGTAGTGGATATGCGTCTTTAATA
This sequence comes from Microplitis manilae, assembly GCA_030273425.1. Lineage (NCBI taxonomy): Eukaryota > Metazoa > Arthropoda > Insecta > Hymenoptera > Braconidae > Microplitis > Microplitis manilae. Next base: position 4,988,011 of record CP092726.1, read on the forward strand.
GTTTTTTCATTTAATTTACGATAATCAATAACTAAACGCCATCTTTTATTGCCTTTTGAATCAGCCTTTTTGGGTACGATCCATAGGGGGGATTATAGGGGGAGGTCGAAGGTTCTATTATGTCCATCAACATTAATTCTGTAATTTGTTTTTGAATTTCGTCTTTTTGTGCAGGTGGATGTCTGCATTGTCGAGTATTTACCGGTACGTCATCGTTAGTAGGTATATTGTGTACCACTGTCTCTGTAGCGCGCAATGGTTCTCCCGGAATGTGGAACAGGTCAGCGTATTTTTCTACAAGAGAAACTATCGTTTTACGCTCTTCCTCATTCAAATGTCCTAAACGCAAAAGTTTTAACACTTGGTCAACACGATTTTCCCGGGCCCTGGTACTGTTATCGTATTTCTCTGTGTCGTTTTGCGTCAAGCTAGTATCCTCATCTTCACTTGTCCCGAAAGGGTACAAAGGAATTACGGGTACTTTCACTTTAACATCCTTATCAAGAGTATTTATTGCGTACAAATAAGCGATACCATTATTATTCCTAACTAAAGCTTCGCCTGCGTAAATACCATTTTCAAATTCAATGCGAGGTGTATAACCCTCTTTAAGATTACTATCGACTCGAACAAACATTGCTGTTTTCGTTCGAGCTTTTAAAACGAAATATTCTCCCTCGGTAAATGATAATTCTAAATTATTTAAATGTTTAAAAATTATAGTATTTTCTACTAAGTTAATTATTCCGCCATGTTCGCGTAAAAATTCCATCCCGAGTATTCCACTATAATCTAAAGGAAATTCATCTGGGATGACATGAAAGTATGTAGTTTCATTAAAAATTTGTATTTGAATTCTACCCAAAGTTATAGCTTCAGATACGCCATTTAGTTTATAACAATAAGAGTCATCGATTAGATTTTTATATTTTACTTCGCCGTATTTTATTAAATTTAAACTACATCCCGTATCAATTAATATTTTTCCGTAACTCGATATTATATCTTTAGATTTAAGCATGATAGACGTAGGTTTGTAGTCTATTGACATAGCACCTACGACATAAGTTCGCGTTGGTATTCTTAATTTTTGTTCGAAATTTGGCGCTGAGTTGCTACGTTTCCCATCGGAGCGCCGACTCGAGGGAACGCTTGACCGTTTCCCGTACCTGTACTCGGTTTTGCATTTAAACCGTCGCGTTTTCCTTCATTATAAATTTTTTTACGACAATTATTCATTAAATGACCATTCATTTTACAGTAATCACATTGAAGAATATTTTTGTCTATAACTCGATTAGATTCAGTGCTTTTTCTTTGCATTAAATTTCTACATTCTTCGATACTATGATTATTTCTTTGGCAAAAATTACAAAATTTATTATTTTGATTAAAATTTCTTTGATTTTGATGTCTATTTGGTTCCGATTTTTGTGCGTAGTTTTGATTATTCTTTTGATATTGATTTCGATTTTTATGATAATTATTTGTATTACGAATGTTGTGAGTAAAGTCAGTATCATTTTGAAAATTTTGTTTAGTGTGTGGGGTAAAAACGTGGTGGTAATCTGTACTTTTTGTTCGAGAATCATATACATTGAAAAAGTTATCAACATTTCTCATTTGTTGTAGCTGTTTTTCGACTTTTTCGGCTGATTTTGTCGCGGAGTCAAGGTCCGAATATTTATCTTCTTGTAAAAAAATAGCAAATTTCGGATGTAAACCCGATATAAATGAACGAATAGCAGTTTCTTTAGCTAGCGTAGCTTTTTCTGTCTTATTTTCTCCGTCGGTATATTCAATTTCTGACAATGTATTTCGCAAATGTTGGCTTATTCTATAGTTAAAATCCCTAACGCGTTCATGTGGGCGTTGTTGAAAGTTATCAAATTCTCTCATCCATAGTGAGATTTCTTTACTTTGTCTAAAGTGTAAATTTAAAAATGAAATAAAGTCGTCAATGCTTGTCGGGTCTACAGTACTAACTCTTTTTAACGGCTCGCCTTTACATTTGGTCTGTAATAATTTTACTAAAAATTCTTCGTCGATATCGTCTTTAAAAATTTTTTTAGCATTTACACATGCTTTTGTAAATGATTCTATTGGATAACCGTCTTTTGTACCGTCAAAGTCTGGGATGGTTTTCAGAAAATCTTTATAATCAATTTTATTAATATTACTATTATTTTGAGTTCTGTTAGAATTTGATGTAAATTGTGAATTTAAATTTGTGGTGTTTAATTTACTCATTTCCTCTCTTACGCGTTGCGCTATTTCGGTTTCAAAATGTTCATTAAAAGTATTTTTTACACGTTCATGATCTGATCTTAATTTTTGAATTTCATTTACTAATGTTCCTATTGTATCTTTTGCTTCAGCGAGAGAAGTTTCCATAAGTTCTAATTGAGACATTTTTATGAATTTATATTTTTAAATTTATATAACGCAAAAAAAATTACAAAATTGAATAATATCGATAAATCGACTTACTACTTAGAAGATTGTGAAAAAAAATAAATTATGGTTGATGCGAAGATCTACGTTGCCGTCGGAAGGTTGATGGTGAAGGTCAGCAGGTATGCACGATGTAGATATCTCAGCACTTAATGATGTTGAACTGCATCCGTCGGGCGTCGTAAATGATGTTGGTAGATTTGATTTGTTTAAAAAAATTTTTTGATTCTTCATTAACTTCACTCACTTGAATTTTATTATGATTTTTATTATTTTTTTTATTCACAAAATTTTTACTTTTTTTTTCTTGATATGTCTGACTTTTATGAATATATTTATTTTTTTTTATTGATTTATTATTTTCTGAGAGCGAAATAAAATTAGATTTCGATTCTTGGAAAAAAAAATTTCCGGATTTTTAATTCAAATGTTCGATGTTATTAATTTAATTTTTTTTCTTTATAATTTTATTTTAATTTTTTTTCTTTATAATTTTATTTTAATTATTTACGAATTTTTAATTTTATTTATTCGAATTTTTATTATTATTTATTTTACTCACTTCAATTCTCACTTTAATTTTCACTTTTATTTCACAATTTTACTTTTTTTTCTTTTACGTTGATATAATTTTACTTTGATAACTTGATGTCAATTTTCTTGTAATAAAAAAAAATTTTCGGATTTTTGCGATTTTGCCAGTCTATTCGGGGGCTGTTCGAATCCGTCGCTGCCACCAATTTTAATTATATATAAGTTGTTACGTCCTGGTTGATGTTTTGGCGCTGGCGTAGTTGAGCGGTCGATTTAGATTGGACGTAGTGAAAACTTATACATAATTATAAATAATAATTAAGTATGGGTTGAACAGCCACCATTTGGTGGTTGCAATAAACTGGTCGTTTGATTGTATATATTATTTCATATATCTAAATCCGATTTATTCAATTATAAGGATATAATTTTGATTGATGTGAAAATATACAGTTGAATTAATTTATAAATTTGTTAATGTACTCTTAACAATAACTTCGAGAGGGTGAGAACGAAGTTGAGTATTTAAAGTTGAGCCTGACTGCTCTCGATGATTCTATATTTCAGACTGACTTCTCTTGATCGAGAAAAACTAGAGTAACTCTTATCAATGCGTTTGGGCATCAGACCCGCGCATCGATTCATATGGAGGGGTCATTCGAGATAACGTATGTTCTCGAATGATCCATTCTAATATTTATTGAAAATACTTAATTCTCACGATCTCTCCGCTTTTGTTACTAACAAATGAGTCACTTATCTATTAACAAAAGTTATCTTAAACAAAATAGATGTTTGTGCAGCTGCACGTCTCGAGGATTTACTCGAGGCGTCAGCGCTTATTTATATTTGATAAAATATAGAAAAATAACTTTATCAATTATTACTCATATCCTTAACTTTCAAATATCTTAAATAATATTATTCTATTATTATATTATATTATTTTATATAATTAATTAAATACTATAGAAATTACTTGGTTATCGATATTCGATATAATTAGTTAGATTTCAGGTCGGTAATTAGAGAAGTAAATTCCCACGTCATCTGACGTACAGGCTGGGACGTAACACATATATATATTTTCAAACACATGTTGATCACATATATACATTAAGGCGGATTTTCATAAATAGTAATTATTCATGTGAAATTTTAAATTAAAATTAAAAAATAATGAGTGTAAATGTAGCAGACATACAATTTTTTAATTACATATAAAAACATTAAATAATTAAAATAGTAAAATTTGAAAAATGCGCCTACTGATTTTTGAATTTTCTAAACATGCATTTTTTAAATTTTCATTTTATAAACTTGTAATTCAAAGTTTTAAAAATTGACAGATACCAGCTAACTTTATTTTCTTCAAAAAATAAAAATATAGATAATTAGGGGAGAAAATTATAAAATAAATTTATAAAAATTATGGAAAAATAAATAGGTGTAGAAATAGTTCAGTTACAAATAAAAAATTTAATATCAGCATCAGCCAGCAAAAATTTGTGTCAGTTTGGATTTTATCCATCAAAACCATGATATTGTTAGAAGACAATTGACTATTTTCGGAGTTTGTTTTTCAAAAAATCAATGACAAAAATATAAAATATAAAAATATGTACATGTAGAAAATTTAAAAAACTACAGGTGTAATTTTTTAAATATTTTTTTTTATAATTTATTTTTTTAAAAAATCCAAAAATTATTAGACGTCAGCTAACCAGTATCATTTCCAACTCATACATAGATATATTTTTTCAAACACATGTTGATCACATATGTACATTAAGGCAGATTTTCATAAATAATAATTACTCCTTATACACAATTTGAAAATTTTAAATAAAATTATAAAAAATAAGTAGAGAAAATTACAAGATAAATTTATAAAAATTATTTTAAAAAATAAAATGCATGTAAAAATAATTTAATTATAAACAATATGTACAATGTATGTTACTCACATGATCATGTTGATCAATAAATAATATATACATTAATTGAACTATAAGAATAAACATGCGAATGATAAGTCCTTGTGTATACACGTGTGTTTTTAAGAGATACAATTTTGGATTTATAAATCGTAGTTAATGTTTAATTATTACTCATGTATAATTTAATTAGATGCACATTTAAACGGTTAGTTAATTATAAATAATTAATAAATATTAATTAAGTTATAATTTTCTTTATATTCAATACGAGGTTAAAGCTAGATGATGAAATTATTATTTTGACATTTAATATTTATAAATATATATTTTATTTTCAGTTGTAGGCTTCATGACTATAAATTTATTCTGAAACTGACAATGACACATTGGCGGCAAAGTAAAAATTTAAATATTAATTCAATCAGGATGATTAGCAATGAATTTGATTCTACTGATAAAAATAATAAAGTAAATCCTATGGATTTTTTTTATTGGTTACAAAAGTCAGCACCGGCGTTTCCTATCGATGCTTCTAAAGTATGTTTATTATTTTTATTTAAATATTTAGTAAAGTAAAAGACCTAGTACCCGATCAGGGAACTAGTACTCCATTACTGCATGAATTTCAATGTCTACATTTACTGATTTTTACTAAATATATAAATATACAAATATATGAGTGATCAGGTATTAATTCTCCGATCAGTAGTTCTCTGATTGGGTACTAGGTCTCACTAAGTACGTTATCAATTACTTTAATTATTTATTAATTGTATTTTTAAGGTGACAATTATTCATGAACCCGGAGTTTTTTATTCAACTTTATTAGATAAATGTAAGAAAGCTGAAAAAAGAATAACATTAGCGTCGCTTTATTTAGGAACTGGAAAACTTGAAGGGGATTTGGTAGGTTCGTATGTACCATTATTATGGTGCACGATAAATTATATAATTAAGTGATAAATTCAAAATTTAATGTTAATGAACCATTTAAATATTTAAATTTTAAGGTTGAAGCTATAGAAAAATCAGTAATTGCCAGCAATGGTCACTTGAAAGTAAACATTCTTTTGGATTACATGCGAGGCTCACGTGGTCAAAAAAATTCCAGAAAAATGTTACAGCCATTACTTAAACAACAATGGGCTGATAACATTAAAGTCAATTTGTACCATACACCAAAACTACGAGGGTTACTTAAGAAATTTATACCAAATCGCTTCAATGAATTAATAGGTTTGCAACACATGAAAGTATATATTTTTGATGATTCTCTGATCATTAGTGGGTAAGTTGACAGCAATTACCATAAATATATAAATTTGTATTGTAAATTTAAACTTTGATTACTTAAAGGGCCAATTTGAGTAATGATTACTTCATGAATCGTCAAGATCGTTATTTTCTCATTGAAGACTGCAAAGATTTATGTGATTTTTATAATGATTTAATATCTCAAGTATCAAAGTTCAGTTTCCAATTGATGCCAGATAATTCAACGTCATTTGATACCGACTCTAGTCCTCATCCTTTCCAAAGTCCTGCGAAAGAATTTGTATCAGCTGCTAACAGTCGAATATGTAAATTTTACTTCAATCAATTGGATAAACGTCAAAACGAAGCCGGGGATAATCAAGTGTCTGCAGACACGTGGATATTTCCATTGATTCAAATGGGTCAGCTTGGAATTTATCACGACAATGAAATTACTTTAAGATTATTGAAGACTGCACCTGCGGGAGCTAGTCTAAGGTTCGCTACAGGATATTTTAATTTAACGACAGAGTATTCGAACGCTCTGATTCGCGATTGTCAGGCTTCAGTCCAGCTCCTTACTGCTCATCCTACAGCCAATGGTTTCTATGGTTTGTCATTTTAATTATAAATACGATAAATTTATATTTTAATCAGTAACTAGAACTTTTGTTATCACAGGCGCTAAAGGTGTAGCCGGAGGAATTCCCGCAGCGTATACGCTGATAGAAAAATCATTTTATAAATATTGTGAACGAATGGGAATGAATGAACGCATTAAATTAAGAGAATATGTTCGCAGTGGTTGGACATATCATGCCAAAGGTCTTTGGTACACACTACCAAATCAAAAAAAACCCTCATTTACTTTAATTGGTTCTTCAAATTTTGGTAAATACTTTTTTTACATAATTTTTAATCCGCTAATTAGTATTACAATCATTTTTATTTTTTACTACAGGATACCGATCAGTAAATCGTGATCTAGAAACCCAAATAGCTGTTGTTACAAAAAATGATAAATTAAAAAATGATTTGCACGAAGAGTACAATAGATTATATAAAAATTCTCATCAAGTTACTAGAAATTCACTATCACAACATGATCGAGTTGCCCCGACTTGGGTTTACGCCGCAGTATTTTTATTTCGTTATTTTTTCTAGGATAATTTTATTATTGAGTTTTAATAAAACTCTTTTTTTAAAAACCTAAACAAATTATTCCAAATTTTATTACTTAACAAACCTGATAATTTTAATTTTATTTTTAATTTTACTTGACATCTCTACATATTAATTTAATTTAATTTTGTTTTTTTTATGGTTTGAATTGATGACACTGAAGTTAACGGGCGTCTAAAAGTTTTTGAATTTTTTTCAAAACAATAAATCATCTATAGTTTTTAAAATTTTCTACATCTACATATTTTTATATTTTTGTCATTGATTTGTTGAAAAACGAACTCCAAAAATTGTTAACTCAGTTTAATTCATAATCATTTGAATTACGACCGTAGCAATTGTCCGTCTTGTGGGTAAAATTTTTCTGGAGTTTAAAATTTTCCAATCAAATCAGTTCGCAAAGATGGAGAATAAATCGTCAGTCGCAGTCAGTGAAAACCGATCAAGGATCAAATAAATAAATAAATAAAAATAAAATAAAAAATTTGAGACAAAACAAATAAAATATATATTTTAAAATATGATATTCTATACGTAAAGTGATAGAATTTGTAAATATTATAATTAATATAGAGTACGTCTAATACCACGACTAAGTGGTCTTTTAAAAATATAAAAAATGGCCAATTTAAAAACATTTGTTTATAATAGTACGTCATTTTTTTTTCTTTGCAATTGAATAATTTACTTCCCAACGATAATGCTTAAAAAAATGTAGGGGCAAAACCGCGGGCACAGGTTTTAATAGTCACGACGATGATTATTTTTTTCTACTTGTCATCAACTGGGAAAGTTTCTTCTTTGACAAAAAATTCAACGACTTCCTCTTCTACATTCTTGGTATCAGAATCTAAATTATCGGTATCAATATTGTTCCTTAACTCCATGCGACGTTTCTTCTGTGAGTTCCACTCTTCGATACGTTTCTCGCGGTATTCATTGAATGCCTTCATCAAGGCGCAACGTTTCTCAATGAGTTCCTTGGACGCACGTGTCAAACGCATTCTATCCTTGCTCTCAAATTGGGCTGAATATTTCTTGAGGTTTTTCTTTATTTCCTTTATTTGTTCGGGAGTTAACAAAGTTGGTGGACGTGGTCGCCAGAGTAGTTGATTGAAGGCATTCAAGTTAACACGTTTCAAAATACGACCCTGGAATGTCCAAATCCAGTAGCCGTTATCGACGTTCGTTTTCCAGTTAGACACAGCCGTGACGACGTATCTGCCAGTAGGGTCCCACTCGACGTCGGAGGTTTGGTAGTGATCAGTTGAGTTCATGATAGTGAAGTCATTGGTGTCAATAAACTCGAGAGCACCAGCCATTGTGGTCAGTCCAGCCAAGACAATAAATTGTCCAGCAGGTGACCAGAATAAATGATTGCACGCTTTTTTCTCTAATTTTTTCAGCAACGCTGGTTGATGTCCGTATCTTACTTCGTAGAAACTTACATTGACGCTTGGAATTTCACCGTGAATTATAGCGAATTTACTGCCAACTGGTTCCCAAGCGAACGCGTGAATGGGCTCTTTCATCTCAACACTGTCTACAGGAATTTGTTTTTCCCGCATGTGGAAAATTTCAAAGTTGTACGACATTCCCGTGTACTTTTGCTCAGTTTTTTCCTTCTTTTTGGCAAATCTATCGACCTTGACACACAAGTAGTCACCAGATTTTTGCCAGAAAATTTTGCAGTCAGCTACATTGAATAGATTTTTATTTCTTATTTCATTACGACTAGGAATTTCCAAAAGTGTTACACGAGCTGGAACATCTTTGTCTTCTGGCACCCAGTAAGCGAGCACGTTATCAGTCGGTGACCAACTGAAGTCACGTATTCCTGGAGTTCTTATACTTTTTTTATCCAAAAGTCCAAATGACGGAGTCTCATAGACACTCAAAATATCTTCACCCATACAAGCCAAGTATTTGTCGTCGTGAGACCACCGGAAAATTGGCCAGACAGATGACCCATCGGGAAAGAATGAACGTTTCTCATGTCCAGTAAGGATGTCCCAAATTACAAGACGTTTTTGATCAGGTCCGCCGTCCATTCGCGGCGTATAAGTCACCAGATATCGTTCGCACGGAGAGTAATCAATGCACTCAACTCCACTCTGTCCGAATCGCGCTTGCTGCTCGAATTTCGGACCTCCCCAGAGAGCAACTCCGGGTTTGTGGAACGTCGACAGGTAAGTTCCCAACGGCGACCACTTGAAGTAAGTTTCTGTCCATCGCGAACGTTCTTCAATTAGAGTTGGATCAGGCGCAGAGTTCAGCCAAATTTGTACTGACACTCCGGCACCGTTACCACAAAGAACTCCAAATTGGTCATACGCGTCAGGTTCCAATGCGTAGTAATGCAAATCATGGGCTGCACTGTAAGGTTTTGGTTTCGGAGGCTCCCAGTCTTTCGGGATTTCCTCGTATTTCTTGAAATCGGTGAAAAGATTCACTTTGAAAGTGTGCTGCTTGTCAATCTTGTAGTTATTCGTAGCTTTTACCGCCGCTGCAGCATTCAATGGACTATTGTACTCCAAAAAAAAGTACCTACCAAAACAATTAAATATTCTATAGAACAAACATCAAAGATTGTGAGCAAGACGTAGTAGTAAATGGAAAATGATTTACCCTTTGGTAATTCCATTGTCATTTTTAGGGTAGAATCGATTAACGATGGTACCAAACTTTCCAAAGACCTTGTTTATAAGTGTGTTAAATTTTTCCAGCCGTTCAGGTTCGACTTGGGGCGCGCCGTCGACGACGATCACCGACTCGACACCATCAGTCTCCGATGGTTTTTGCGCCAACACATCTGGCAGAAGTTCTGTTTAAAAATTACAAGTAAAATGTTTAGTAAAAATACCACACATGGTTGGGATATCTATAAGTATACACATGCATTGTAATATATGACTTGAAGCAGGTTATGTCGCATGTCCCACATTTCCGGTAATCCATGCATGTAAAATTGCCACCGCATCAAATCGCTGGTTCGTCAGTTAATAAAAAAAAACAAAATAGTTTTTTACCTTCATCACTAATGTCATCAACGTATCCCTCAGGATCACTGAAGTTTGGCTCGTCATCTTCATTCATCTGCTCGTCATTATTTTGGGCTGGATCATCATTTTGATTATTTTTATCAACCAACGTCTTCTTCGCCATTTTGCGACCCCTGTGCTCCGCTTTTCCCGTCGATCTAAAGGAGAGATCAGACCCCACTGATACGATAAAAAAAAACGTTTCTTAACCTCTTAATTTTTTAACGTCATCTGGAAATTTTAATTCATAAATTACCCCCCAGGTGGCGGGTTCTTGTTTTACCAGGAGGAGATAATTTGATGCGCTGGAGTGCCGGTTCATGATAAAATAAATTTCCTAGGGAAAAATAAAAAAATATTGTGTTTTTATACTACAGTTTATCACATGTGTTGTGCTATGTATATGTGTGATGTATAGTATGACGTGTAAGTCTTGTAAAGTGAATTTTAATATTTTTTCATAACAAGGTATTATTAATAATTAGTTTTATTCGATTTATTGATAGTGATATTGCCTTTGGTAATTATTAACACTGTAATTAGTGTTAAATAAGTCGAGAATTCAAGTGTCGACGTGTAAAATGGCGTGGTTCGGTGATGGACTTTCTAGCTTATCTAATTTAAAAGGACAGATTACTAGTTTTACAAAGGAAGTCCTTTCTGACAGCATTGTCAATGACACTGGTATGTTAATTATTTAATTACAAATTTATTTTATATATTTTATAATTATTTGTTTATATTTTCCTTCACAATAACGTTCTGTCAAAATATTGTACTGTAATACCGATTGATAAATCATATGGTGCACCGGGAAATTTAATTTTATGGTTGTACTTTATGGAGTACATTGGAAATCATTTTATGTTTACTTGAGTTGATTGTTAATTTTTATTGTATTTTTTTCTAGATGAAGGATCTAAGCAGCTGGAAGAAGCTAATGTTAAGTGCGTTCAATTACAAGAGTTATTAAATTCAAGGGATGCTGAGGTAATTGGAAATTATTCATTTTTTTAATTTATTTGACGGATGAAATTTAAATTCAAGGCCATACGATTGGTTTTAAAATTACTGGATGGTATTTAATTAAATTTTGGATATTAGTAGAGAATGACAATTAAAAAATTGTAGTTAGGTTATTGAGAGCTACAGAAAAAAAAATTTTTAAAATTGGTGTTTGAAATTATAACCCGAAACGGGGATGTCGATATAGAGAATTTTTAAATTCAAACAATAAATTTTATAATACGTGACATAAATTTTTAAACTTAAATTACGATTTTTAAAGTTCGAATTTTAATTATAAATTAAAGAATTACAATTGAAAATGATAGCATTTATTGATCACTTTATCATTATATTACTTGTCGTTTCTCAATTTCTGTAGCTCATTTTTCACGTGTATAGAAAGCCAGCGAAATTTGAAATTTTATTTATTTTACCGGTTCTTTGTAGCGCTTGAAAAAATCAATTTGATTTTTTTTCTTATCATAATTTACTAGCATACCGAATTTTATGGAATTTTAAACAGCAATTTTAAAGCTGATAGTGCCTCAATGATATAAGAATCGAAATTTTCAAATTTTCTGGTTCAAAATTCAGTGAAAACTAATTTTTACTGTTTTAATTTCGTGGTATTAAAAAAATGGTCGTAAAGTAAAACTACTGATTTTGGACACTTTAAATACCCGTTTCATAAACGAATAATTTTGATAAGGTGATTTATACAATACGCGAAAAAATATCACAGATGTTTCTGTCATTTTTAAAGATACATTAATCACTATTGTTATAGTTATAATACTTTTTATACTGTTAATACATCGAAATAAAGTATAAAGTGAGCAAAACCAGTGCCTTTAACCAAATAGCTTTGAAAAAATTTATTTTTAAATAAAAGATGTTAAAAAAAAAAAAGATGGGATAATCAGCTACACGGAAAAAAATATTTTTGGCGCGAAAAATTTTTACTCGCCTCATTTTTATCCGTAATTTTTATTTAAAAAAGAATTTACAATAATCACTCAAAGATTCGTGAATTCTTGAATTTTTTTTTTTAGTTAATAAAGTAAATTTTCTTAATGCTCTGAGGTTTGCATTAGTAGATTTATTTAAAAATATCTATGTCCTGATTGCTGACGGTTGATTAATAAATTAAAAAAGTATCGAATGTCCCTTGGACATATGTTCCGATAAATTTTATTTTGATAACGAAGGTTAGTCAACTGGAAAATATCCTAACAGATGTTGTATATCCCTTAATGATCGTCGCTGAGTGTTAATCAAATATCCTTATCATTTTATACATTAATCCTTTCATCATAATCACACTTATCTGTTGTAAAATATTAAATTTATATAAACTAAAAATAAATTCATCCGTTTTACATTCAGTCTTTTTAGATTGATCGGCATAAATTTGTATAACATTCACATGAAAATAGTAATTTTTTAGATATTTATTTGTTAAAAATTGTAAGATTGTAATTTTAAGTAACTGCTACAATGGAGTATTATAATTTTTGGAAAATTTGTTATCAAATTTTGGTTTTTCTTTGTTAGTTGAGATTCCGGGGGAAAAAATTTCAGGTACAAAAAATAATAAAATTTTTTCTCAGCAAAAAGTGGCCCACAAATGGCCCAGGTAGTCAACACAAGGCTAAAAACTAGCTAGGCCCAAAAATAGGCCGACATTTTATCGGCCAAATTTCGGCCTCTTCTAATAAAATTCTAATGCTTCGGCGAGATTTCGGCCGAGTTTAGTATTTCCTGCATACTTTTGGCTAAATATTTTTCTAGAGATATTATAAGAAAAATTCTTCTAAATTTTTGAATAAACTTAGCACCAAATTGGAGCGCGAAATTTTAAATTTTTGTAAAAACTAAACCATTATCAGCTTCTTAACGAATTTTTTTAAAATAAATAGGGCCGAGGTACCGTTTTTGGCCACTTTAGTTCTACAGTTTTGAACTCTTCAAAACTTAAAATAGACTAATTTGTAAAATACGCAATGACAATTAATTTTTAAAATGTGTTTGAAATTACTTTCATCGCACTAGTACAGTGCAAGTTTCTTTTATATTTTATGAATAATTAAAATAAAGTATTAAATCTCCAAAAATTGAACAGTGGCCACAAATGCCTACCCTATGTACTTTCTAAAAATAATACTTACTACATACTATCTCTCAATGAATTTGTTATATTAAATATAAACCTAAATTTCATTTAATTAAACATATCTATTTTTACATTTCATTGATATAAAAAAATATAAATATATGATTACTATATTCTTTATAATAAAATAATCTATAGTTTCGCTTACTCAACTGTCTCATGAACGTAATCCGAGTACTTAATTGTGCTGAGTTTTATTTTATTATTTTTTTTTTTTATCAAACAACAAAAACTCATCCCAAGTATATTTAAAAATTTCCATTTTGTTATTTAATTGTCAATGACCTGGGGATATAAAAATTATCTCTTCGTTCCTGAACTAAATGAAATACTCAAAAGTTTCGGTTGTACAACGTCTGATCTATGACAGAGACAAAAAATAAGTGGTAAAGATAGATAATATAATATATAAGAACGAATGAAAATACCTGGTGAAGAGGTAGTTGCGTTTTATCACAATACAAACTAGAGATAAACAAAGTAAATAGAGACGACGCATCGTACGTTCTTCCCTCCATATGTATAGTAAACCACCGGACTTCCTTTAAACTCTGCTTTAGAAAATTTATTCCAGCATATCATATTTTTTATGTCAATTTTACCTTTTTAGGTACAAAAACACCATAAAAAAAAATTTTTCTTCGCATTTTAAAAATTATGTCTGTTTTTCAATTACAGATCTCAGTTCTTCGAAGACAAAATTGCAAATTGCAAAAAGCTGTAGTCGAATCAAATGTACGAGCTCATGAAACGGTGAGAATTTATATTTTTTAACGAAAAATAAACAAAAAAAATTTTAATGAAATGTTAATAGATAAATTTATTATTTATCTTAACATTTTTTTTATCTTATTCTTAAAAATTTTTTTTTTTATTGTACAACAAATACTATTAATTATACATACAAATTCTAGGGATAGATCCTTACATTATATTGTGTTTAAATTCAACAAAAACCGAAGGTTATTTTATGATCTTTTTAGTTTCTCCATAATACATTTTTTTATTTATATATACATATACATTAATATATTTGTATATTTTTCCAACTATAATATTCTATGCATACGCGTAACTAATGATACAATAATAACAATTACACACCATACACTTGTGTGGATGTACATTAAATAAACAATAATAATTTACAATTAATGAGTTATAACTGTAACAATAAATAAAAAAATCCATCACTATGAAGTGAGAAAAGTATAAAAAAAATTTATCAATAGACAAATGTACCGTACCGGTTATATATTTTATTTTTTATCGTATCTACGATCAACAAAGGATTGGTCAACAGAACTCCAATGCCATCGATGTCTCTCGATCTATTGAAAAAGGTCAACAGAAAGCATCAGGCAATTCTCTAATAATGTCTCTTCCGTTTCCTGTCAATCCATGTCACTAATTTTACCCAAATAATCACAGACATACACGCCGGGTTTAACCCTTGACTTGATTCACATCTGCAATGTTGGAATAATCATAAATTATTTTATTTCATTTATACATACACAGAAAAATATTATTTCCTGGAGCGGGAAAAAATTTGAATTTTGAAATAAATGAAAAAGAAAACATTTTTTTTAGCCCCATAAAATTTTCTTTTTCAATTCATAATTCAGAAAATTTCTTAGGGCGATTTTTGGCGCCAAAAAATCTTTTTTTTCTGCACTTTAAAAAATTAGTGGAGTAAATCCGGAGTGAATAACTGCGTATTTATTTAATACCCTTGGAGTAAAATTCACTTAAGGGGAGTTTAATTTAATATTAGAACTCTAGATCAAAGTGAAATTCACTCCTAAGAAGAGTTCATTTTAATATTGAAACTCCGAATCGGAGTAAAGTCAAATTTAAATAAAACCCATCAAACAAACTTCCTATTGACTTATGCGGAGTGATTTTTTTTTAAGCTCCGGAACTCACTCCCAATTTTTTACAGTGTGTGTACGAATATCTTATTCAAATTCCCAATGACTATTAAAAAAACTTGTCTATTTATACCAGCATAAAAGCTAAAAAAATTTAATTAAATCTATTTAATTAATTGATAATTTTATTACCAATAAATCTATAAATAATCAATTAACCTCCAAATTAATAAACTTTCTTCTTTTTTGTTATATGAAATTATTTATTTCATCAATTATTTGATATAAATTTTTATTGATACTTATATAATTAACAGCAAAAGGGTGAAACGAAAAAACTTTATTAAAGGATTTACCCCCGATGAGTAATACCACCAAAATATATCTATAAAATACATTAATTTTTCCACTTAGTTAACAATATCTAGTTGACTAATCTACGTAATATATAACATTTTATTTAGTACACGTGTACATTCGAGGTAGACTTACATATCTCCATATAATTGGTCGTCCTATCGAGTTTTGACAGGTCAGCTAAACATTATTATGCTCGCAATATTTTTCTTCCATTTTGTTTTTATCAACATAATAATATAAATATCGCTAAGAAGGACACAATATTCGAGTATATTCGAACTTATCGATGAGTAATTAAAAATGTATGTCATACAAATTCATAATTTATATATATTTATTTTTGTTATCACTTTTAAACAATTACCTCTATGATGTTTTTAATTGCTCCTATAATTATTTTGTGTTCAGTAAATATACCTATACATTTAAATATATATACGATTATGTAATTTGAATTCTGCAGTATTATAATAATTTATGATATTTAATTTAAATATATATTATTTAAATACAACAATTTTATTTCCTTAGAAATTAAAAAAATAAAATTCAGTCCTACTGTGCGAGTTTTATTCTCATCACCTGTGCCCGCAGAATTTTTAACATGAGGGCTGATAAAATTGTCCGGCTTTTAATGCTCTTGACGCGTACAAATTAAACAAGGATCAACAGTTAGAAAAAAAAAAAAAAAAAAAAAAAATTGAGTGAATGCTTAGTTGCATTATTCATGAACTTCTCTGTATACTTCTTACTCGGATTATTAATTACCTTTTAATTTTATTAATTATTTTAATTAATACATATTAATAATTGCTATATTGAATATTGAAACTAAAAAGATGACTAAATATTTTTCGAAAATAAATTTCTTTCTATTTTTAGATGAAAATAATAATTTATAAAAATAATCGTTAATCTTTAAAATTTTATTACTCTGTTGTGATAATAATAGTCGACCCACCTTGAAGATATTATTCACTATCAAAGAATTATTGCGTTATTTTTCCTCCTACTTCCTCGATTCTTATTAACGTTGATAGTAAATATGTTTAAAGAATGTCGAAACATGTATAAATATCACAACTTTTTTAAATTTATTTCATTCATTAAAAATTTTTACTCATATATTTTTTCTACCCAACAATATAAATTTTCAAAATTTTTCATGGCGGTAAAAATTTTTTAAAATAGTTCCTTGTACAAATTTGTCTTGCAGGTAGTCGTGGGGTTGAATTTTATTATTATTATTATTATTACAATTCTAAGCTCCTCCTTTTTTCCTCTACCTCCACTACTTTTCACAAAATAATTTCCTTCTTTTCGGTTTCTTCATACCAACACTGATACATATATACATAAATGTATGTCCATATACAAATGTGGTAGATTAGTAATGGTAATGGTATAAAGATAATGGTAACCACCACCGTTATACTACTTGGTCTATACGTGATGGATACATATACAGTCGTGGGCACGCGTCCATCACCTTACACTAGACCACTGTGTCGTGTGTGGTATATGGTGTGCATATTATATCCCCAACAGCCTGCGGGCGAACTCTTGGAGCACAGTCGTGTCTCATCGCTTGGAAGGTGTAACACGTGTCTACCTTACACTCAAATCTTGTCCACTTTAACATAATCATAAAATTATAAATTATTTTTTAAATTCATTTATTCATTGACATAACAATCAGTAAATTCACGTGTACGTCATATTCATATATTTATTAAGAGTGCAATTTTAAATTTACTCCAACTCCAACTTTAAAACTTGAGGTAACTTTATTTTTTTTTTAATTAAATTTTATTTTTTTATGAAAAATATATATATATATATATATATTTATTTTAATAAACAATAGTGCGGAAATGAAAGTTATTTATTCAAACAATACATCAATGGGATATGAATGATGATGTTATTGGAAATAATTATTATTGGAAGGAAGTTTATTAATTTTCTAATTATTTTTTAGTATTGATACATACATGTTTTTTATTATTGTTATTATTATTGAATAATATAATAACATTGTTATTATATAGTAGAGAATACATTGTTGATCTGTATTTTAATGACTTGCGAAAAAATCTATATGATTGAAACGGAAACACAGACATAGTAATACTGATATGTGTACACAATTCTTTAGTTATTGCTGTATGCATTACTCTCTGTTGTATAGATGTATATAAAACCGATTTGTGACGTTAAAAATACCTTGAATTGTACAATATATATCACATGACAGTATCACCGATAGTTCCAATTGTTAAAAGTTTTTTTAAAATATTTAAAAAATAAATTACGATGACACACTTTAACAATACGAAATATTTCCGTTATACGAAAATAATAAATATTAAAATTACTACCGAGAAATTTATTATTTTTATGATAATACATATTTCGGTATTGCTATGAGTATACAATAAAATTTTTAAATATTTTTACTATCACAAAAGACGCCGGTTTATCATAAATGCACCGCTGCATTTTCTTATCTTAATCAACGATTAAAATACACACACGATAGTCAACATCGAGGACAATATTAATTTTTTTTTAATTTTTTGCTGCTAAATATATGAGTAAGAATGTAGCAGGCATCAGACGATTTTAAAATTATAAATAATTCAAAAAATAAAATTTGTAAAAAATGCACTTATTAATTTTTGAATTTTCTAAATGCGCATTTTTTTTAAATTTTATTTTATTAATTATTTACTCTATTTATTAATAATTTTAAATTTGATGTCTACATTCATACTCATGCTACATATTTATGACTAATTATAAAAATATTAATTATTTAAATTTAAATTAAATAACCATAATAAAATGACCCACTTTAAAATAATTTACATTATACCTTGATTTATTATAAATATATAGATATATATACAAATATGAATAGATAGAAAATCTAATTAAATTGATCCTTGTACTTCGAACTCTTAATGTATTGGCATATGTCAAGCTGATGTCTCGTCCTCGACTTTCTCGTGTAAACTTGCGTTATTTAAACAAGTATTGAAGAAACCTGCAATTTAAAAAAAAATGAAATATTGAATATTAAATTTGTCATATTTGTTATAGAGTTTATGGATTACTATGAATTTCCATAAATATTTCATACCGCCCTTTTCATTTTACATTTTATTTTTTTCCACTTATAGTATCCGTTATTGTTATACAATTTTTTCCGGTTATATAACAATGATACTATTGTAAAACGCTGGCATAAATTTATCTACACCTGATTTTAAAATTTATATTGTAAATTAATATAAAAAACACATTAAAATATTAAATTACATTATTTTAATCCCATTAAAAAATATTTGTTTAATACCCCATTAAAAAATTTTGCCATAAAACTTTGCCTGTCTTTTTTTTATTGCAGTCATAGAATACAAAGTCTATAATTTTTTTTTACTATTTAATGCTATGAAAAATAAACTAATTTTATAGCCTCTTTTTATTTTTCTAAAATGACGTTGCAAAAATATTTAATGCCTCTTTTAATACCATTAGAATTAATTTAGCAAAACATTTGTTTTCTCTTTAAAATACATTAACAAAACATATATTTTTTTTTTACACTGTTTAGTAACACAGTAAATGGGTAAAAAATATATATATATATAATATAGAAGACAAACAGTTTAAGTTTGAGTTTAAGTAAAAGACATGGTTTTTAAATGATAATAAAAAAGTATATATATAATATATATTTATAGAAAAAAGTAAATATGACACATTAGTCAAAAGTGCATATGCTTACTTTCATCGGTCCTTGGTTAAACTATTGTGCAATAGTGCAAAATGCCGCTTGCACAATTAACGTAGCAACAAGTAATTCGCACAAACGATGTATATATATACTTATATGTACATATACATGCGTGAGGACGGTGCAAATAGTTTGTGGGACACGATTAGGCTTAACGTTATACGTAACGAGCAATTCTTATCGCGTGGCCGTTTATTTAACGTATGTTCGATCAACTTTCCACGGCGTTACACCTTGTAACCCCACAATAAAACGTCTCATAACATCGCTCTACATTATTGAATATCGATAGACTCATATATTTACCGATACATATACATATACATATATTAATATATATTTTATTGTTTTTCATTGATATAAGCTTTTTATTAGATATCGTAGCAAAGATCTAAACTTGGCGATAATTTCTGATTATTTTCTGCCTTCTATTAAATTTTTTTTTATTGTTTATAATTTTTACATGGGAATTTAATTGTTTATTTGTTAATTATTGAGTGATATAAATTGTAAATTTAAATTTCATTGTTAATTCGAATAATTTAAGTTTTGTTGAAAGTATTTTTAACACAAGAGTTGAAGTATTCAAAAAGGTGACGCACTCGCGGGCTTATCTTCCAGAATGCTGACGACGTTTTTTTTCTTAGTAAAGCAAAATGATCAGAAAGAAAAAAATGTGTCGCTTTACAGTAGTAATTTTATATTTTTTTTTATTATTTTATTTATTTAGTTTATTTTACTTTTTTTTTTTTTTTAATATACGGTTACCATTATTATGACTGTAACTTAAAATTTCTGATAATTGAGTCATTAAATTAAATTCAAATTTTTACCTATGTTTGTATATGGATTTTATTTATATTTATTTAATTCCGAGGTCAGTATTGACGGAATATAACGATGCGGGTTACAATATCGCGTGTCTTCGAACGTTGAAAATCGTCTCGATTACTTGTTATCGCTATGTACTATATATACATATGCATACACATAAATTTTTATATATACATATATATTAATGTATAGCAAAGGCTACCGTGTAACACATAACGTAACAAAAATTATTCAATTTTCATAAATAATTTTTTTTGCAATAAATTATTTCCGTTAATTTGCTTTACATTTTTTTTAATATTAAAAAAAATATAAACTATTTTTTGTCTCCATAAATATCAACGCAGCTGTTAATATTTACTTAAGAACAATATGAGTTCATACTGGAACGTTCGTTATTCCTGATATCTGGAGTCTGACGTTTTATCGCGACCTCTTTCTTACATTAGTCCTTTTTTTTTTTAATTTTATTTTTTAAAAGTACTTGTAATTATTATTCACTTTTTTGAGTCTTAACAAAAAATATAAATTACAACTTGTAAATAACAAATTTTTTTATTTATTCTCAAAAGTATTTCCGGTAAGGAAATAAAATAATAATCCTAAAAATTAATCCCTAACACTTGGGCTCCAATATCATTAAAGTATAAAATATATTTTAATTCATCTATCATATACCAACATTTACTTTTATTCATGAACACCTGTTTCATTATATCGAGTACATAATTTTGATACTGAATTTATCTATAGTACGTACTAATGTATTACAATAATGTCCAATAAATTTAAATTCATAAAAAATGAACTGAGGAAAAAAAAAATTTATTCATATGAATAAAATTTAAAAATATTTAAAACTTTAAAAATTGATGCACACTATTATTATTATACTTACTATCAATTTTTTTTATCACTAGATAAATTACTTTTACCGCGCTATTTGAGTTCGATAGTGCCACAGCAATGCCACTTCCTTTCCCACGTTCACTATCGGTGACTTATTACCCGTGCTCATCAGTACACAAGTGTGATAGGAATTTTTTTTATTAAAATAAAAAAAATATTTTCTATTGTTCGCTTTTACTTCACCTATATAACTAAAATATATAAATCTAATTGTATAGAAGAATAATACATTTTTTAAATAAAATAAATTTGTATAATATTTATATGTATATATAAAAGACAGAATATTATATATTTATGGAATACCTTTGAGAGACAATCAACATCAGGTTATTTATTGCTATTATAATATTTTTTTGTCACGGTATGCAAGTCAAACGAGCTATTATTCCTTGACCTGACCTAACGAAACTCTCTTTCATATTCATTAGCGTTGCCACGTCTTCTTGGACCAACCAGGTACCGATAGAGACATAGGCTAGGGTTTTTTTTACTACTTAAAATATTTTTTTTCCGGCTGAGACTAAACCCAAAAGAAGAATATACAAGTAAAAAACGTAGTCTATATTAAAGAAACAAATAAATAAATATAAAAAAAAAATAAAACAAGGACAGGATCCGAGACGCAGGCATCAATGTTCCTAAAAATAATTATCATACCTAAATAGGCCTTTTTATTTATTTTTTTTTGTGTTATCTTCACTGTAAAAATCGGGAGTTAATTTCGAGTAATTGCGGATTTTATTACAATTTGAATTCACTCGGTCATGGAGTCAAAAAAAATCATTTTGTATATGAAGTAAATAGGGAGTTTGTCTTTTCAAATCAGTGATTTCGGATCTGGATTTTATTTTAATATTAAAATAAACTCCCCTTCAGAGTGAATTTTACTCCGAGGGGATTAAATTTGACTCCGGGTTTGATTCGCGTTCACTCTCAAATTTTTTGGACATTTAATACTGTGTTTTAATTCATGAAAAAGTATTTTTTAAAAATTCTATTGTAATAGTGTGATAAAAATATCTTCGAACAAATTTAAAAAATAAATTATGTCATTGCGTATTTTTTACAAATTATTTTATTTAAAATTTCTAAGTAGCCAAAACTGGCCTTACAGTGACCAAAAATGGTACTCCTACCCTTTATTATTATAATTTTATTAAATACAAAAAAATTCAACCAGATACTAATAAAAAATCACTAGTAAAAAAAATAATTTACTGTTAAATTTTTAAAAAATTTCTCATTAAACAAAACCCTCGTTTATGTAATTAATTAATTATTTATTAAGATCAAATGAAATTAATACGCTCAATTTAAAATGTTTATTTATTTTGTAGTAATTAAATAATTATTAATTTGTTTCCTGCAATTAACAACTTATTATACTTTATCATTCTTATCGTCATACTACCAAATGACGTTAATAAAATGTGTTAATATTTAAGTACACAAATTTAATATATTGATTTAAAAAAAAAATGATCAAACGTCATAACCCATTAAAATAGAATAACGCAGATACTTAAGTGTGGAAAAAAATATTTTGATTTATAAAAACTATTGTAATTTATTTTACGTGTAAAACTATTAATTTTCTCTAAAAAATTAATTTTTGAACTTTTTTAAATTACGATATTTTCGCGCGATATTTAAATTCCATCTTAACGAATAAATTTTGAAAATATATACTACTGTTACTAAACTCCACTTTAATTTGATAAATTTATATTATAATTATGAATAAAAAAACAAAAATTGAAATTTCTCGCTCATAAATAACAAATTTTAGATCCATAAGAGAGTGATTTTATTGCAGTAAAATATATTCTTAGACATTAATCTCAACTCGTTTTCATCAAGATATTTATCAATAAAAAATCGTCCAATCCGGGATAATAAGGCGATTTGGCCAGCACTAGGACTTTATAATATATATGTACACATCGACTGGGTTACATTAATTTGCATTTCGATGAGTGTCACTTGAATATACGATAAATAAATAAACCCAGCGACAAAGGAAATAAAAAAATATCCGAATTTTTATTATGACTCACAAATATTGGTGATCCAACTTCCTTTTTACATTGATTTGTATCTCTAAATCGTCTGACTTAAAAACTTTTTTTTTTTATATTTTTTTCGGTCGGGTTTTAATGTCTATACATAATGCATTGTCCTTTTTTTGAATGTTGGACTTTTTGATGAACTTCTACTCATTGACATGCTTACAAATTTTTTTACTTTATTTATTTTAAATTAAAAAATATGTATACATATATATTGTAAAGTTAATCTCAATTTTTCTATATATTTATTAATTAATTTTTGAACTCAGTCTAGGTTTTTTTTTCTCGCGACCCAAAACTAAAGACATATAATTTTTTTTTATTGCATAATAAATTTTTCTTTCTTTTATTGTATGACCCTGTACATTGCCGGATAGAAACGCTTTATAAGTGCATTGTTCATGACACGAGATTATTATGCAAAGAAGAAAAGGATGACAATAATAATTGTGATTTTATTGTATTTATGTTAGCATTAACACATTGTAATTATTATTGTAATAATATTTAATAATTCTGATTGTGTATTTTCTTTAACTTTTATTTATAATTTGTTTTTTTTTTTTTTTTTTTTTATATATATTTTAGCAAGATGTCAGCGCAGATGAAGGCGGAGGATTTTTTTGGGATCCACCGGCGAGTAATCGCGAGGTCAAAAGTAATCGAAATCAAGTACGTGAACTACAAGATCAAATTGTCGAAGCCACCATGAGAATTCGTGAATTAGAAGAAGAAGTTGAAAAATACAAAAGTAAATCAATTGATAAACTTGATGATGTTGCGGATGGTCATCAAAAAGGTGAAATTTTACGGGCGAAACAGGATATTGTTAATCGTATTATACAAATTGGTGAAAAGGTAATTTAAATTTTGAATTTTAAATTAATTAACTTATTTAAAATAGATAGTTATTTAAATAACATGAACTAGTCGTTTATAATTTCAAATTTTTATAATTATTCTAAATTATTTTAATTTATCAGTTTATTGCGTTCTAAAGTTCTAGTAAATAATTTTAAATAATGACAAGTATAATAAAAATTAGTATTTTTAAAATAATTTTGGTAGTTTTAAAATCTAGTATTCAAAAAATTATAAATTGAGTTTTTGATAAATTAGTACTCTATTTGTTGAGTACTTGGATATTTTGCAGAATTTATTGCAAAGTGTCACTTAATTCCCAGATGTTTATTTCAAAGTTTATGTATTTTTTCAAAACTGGATGAATCTAAAGAGCAGCAGAATTCAAACTCGGCCAAAATTTCTGTTTTTATTTAAACCCGGACGTAAATTAATTTTTTTTTCATTAACAGTTGCAATAAAAATCGGCCGGGAACGAAATTTTTTTTATTTTAACTGTCATCTGATACTTATGATTTCTCAGGTCAGAGAATTAATTTAAATTTGAATTTTTTGACTTAAATAGATACGAGGTAATTCAAGTTTGTCAAAATCGAACGTGTTTTTTACTCATTTTTAACTTATTTTTGAGTAACTTGACCTCCTCAGTATCCATTTAAGTCAAAAAAAGTCAAATTTCACTCGGCTTTGGCTTAGCTGACTCAAATTTAAGTCAAAAAATCTAAGTTTAAGTTATTTTTTCTACCTGGGCTGCCCGATTTCATGGAAAACTTAATTCCCGCGTAATTTCAAAAAATTTTTGAATTATTCGTTGGAAAAATTTGAAATTTGTTTTGAAAAATAGTCAGATATTCATACGAAATAATAAATTGCCAATTAAACGGCCCCAGATCTCATGTAATATTTTATAATGACATGTATTCAAGTTGATTATCACGCAAATATTGAATAATGTAATTTATATATACATATATGATACCTGTGTATTTTTGAAACGTACACAGGGTCGAGAAGCGGAAAGGAATATGAAGAAACAGCAGTTAGATGAATCAACGTTTGTTAATGATTTTCGAGCAGCAATATCGAAACTTGATTCTCACGAGCAAATCCATTTAATACGTTGTGCTCTCCATGCATTGGAGCTTGACAATGGAAGCGAATTAAAAGACAATGATGATGAAAAAAATAATACACTTAAGAAACGTTATTATTCTCAACGTTATCACGACGAGTCTAATACTAACGGAGTTCACAATCGCGAGGTTGATTTGCTTGATAAAATAAATAAATTACAAGAGGAAAATAAAATTTTGACTGCCAGCGTCGAAGAATTGGATCAGCAGCATTCGCAATCTATCGGTAGGTTTTTAAAATAATAATAATATTTTATTGATTAATTAAAATAAAAATTTAAAACTTAAATAAATTTTTTTCCACAGAAAAAGTACTGAGCATCAAAGAAGAGCTTGAAAAAAAACACAAAAGTCTTCAGGCAGCTTACGAATCTCTTTATGTTGATTACAATTCATGTCAAGATAAATTAAATAAATTAGAATCGGAATTTTCAAATAACAATTCGACAATAAATGATTTTACATCAAATAAATTTTCGTCAGAAGATAAAAATATTCAAACAAAATTAATTAGTGATGATGAAAAAAATATTAATAATGAAACAACTCAGACTGATGATAATAATCATAGTAATATTGAAATATTAATAAAACGCGTCAATGATATTATAAAAGATTATAATATAAAACAAGATAATGGGGATGAAACGATATTCGAGACAGTGGCTAAGCATTATGTGGAAACGTCATGGAAAAAAGATACTCTTGAACGTCAAATGACAGAGCTAACACATGAACTTGAGCAGACAAATCAAATAAGAGATAATTTACAAATGGAATGTGATGAATTGCAGCATCATGTTGAGTCATTAGAAATGGAAATCCAACACGTTAAATCAAATTTACCATCTATACCTGAAGAAAGCGAAGAAAAAGTCGGTATGCTTGAAGCTGAAAATGAATCCTTGTCTCAGGAAATAAAACGTTTAGAAGCTGAGTGCGATTTACTTAATCACAAAAACTCGGAATTAATCACGGCAATGAGTAATGTCGAGGGTTCATTGAGAAACCAAGAAAATTTAGAAGCTGAAGTTCGTAATACCAAACAGCAACTGTTAATAGCGCAGCAGCAGCTGGCGGGTGCATCAAAAAATGTCGAGAACAATGAAAATATGATGGAGGATCTTAGTCGTCGACTTCATGCTGCGTTGGACGAAAATAATGAGCTGAGAAATAAAAATGACGCGATGGAGACGAGGGAGAGACAAATGCAAGAGCAGCTGATTATGTACGAGGGCAAGTGCAAAAGTTTGGATGAAAATATTGAACTTATTGAGGAGCTTAAGCTGGACATAAATAATGTCAGGAAAGAATTGAAGCACTCGCTGGATAATAACAAGCGATTGGAGAGTGAATTGATGACTGTGCATGAGGCTAAAGGAGAAATAGAGCGTGATATTTTGGCGCTGTCTCAGGAAAAGGAGCAATTGGAAATGGAGATGATGGCGCTGAAAAATAATGGAAGGATCGATGAAGACAGTAATTTAATTAGAGAATTGCGCGAGCAATTGGATCAAGCGAATCATGAGAAAAATGATTTGGAGTATGATTTAATGAATATGAGAAAAGAATTGGATGCTGCGTTGAGTCAAGCTGCTGTTTCTGAAAACGAATGCCATAAATTGGATGGGGAGATTAAAAAATTGTGCGAAGATAACAAGAATGCTTATAATCAATTGACGATTGCTAATGAAGATTCTAAGGAGAGACTGGAGCTTCTGTCGAGAGAGTTGAACTCATTGCAGCAGGAACACATATTTTTGCAAGAGGAAGCAAGAGCTGATAAAGCTGAGCTGGATGAATTGAAAATAAAATTTGAAAAATGCGAGTTGCAGTCGCGGGAATTTGAAATTAAACTACGGGAATCTAGGGCTGAGTGTGAAGAATTTAAAAATTTGTGTGAAAATTTACAATCAAGGGAAAAAATAGCCGATGAATTGGAGAAAGAAATTTCTAGATTTGAAGCTATTGAAGAAAAATTGAAGGAAAGTCAAGAAAAATACACAGAGATGGAAGAAAAATATATGAAACTTAAAAATAATAATGAAGAATTGATTGCTTATGAAGAAAAATATCTAGAGCTTGAAAAAAAATTAAAGAGTATGGAGGAAAATAAGTCAAAAGAGGATGTAGACAAATGTCATCAGCTTAAAGAAGATTTGATGGTACTTTTGAACGAGAAACAAAAATTAATAGAGGATAAAAAAGTAATTTCAGATATTTGTGCGAGTAAAACTGCAGAATTGGAGTCCTTGAAAATAGAGAGAAATGAACTGATGGAACAGTTGGCTACACGTTCACAAGAACTGCAATCGTCGATTGATAAATCGCAAGAAGCTGCGGACATGGCGCGTGAAACTATTGAAAATCTGTCTGAAATAGTCAACGATAAGGATAAAGAAATCGCGTCGATTAAGTCATCGCAGGCCTCTGATGTTGAGAAGAAAGTTTGTGAGAATGAAAATATTTTGACTTCGCTGAAAGCTGAGCGCGACGAACTTATTAAACTCGTACAAGTTAAACACAATGAAAGTTTACAGTACCACGCTGAAATAAAACGCATGACTCAATTGTTTAATGAACAGGCTATTGCACTACAAACATCCGTTGCGGAACGTGAGTCTTATGAAAAGTTGGTAAAAGATAAGGAGGCTGAAGTACTGTGGGCACAAAATGAACTTCAAGTAGTACGGCAACGATTGAAAAATCTTGAAGAGTCAACGAACTATGGGGAAATTTGTAATGTTGTTGAACATTCCTCGAAATTGGCTCAACTATCGATGCTAACTGAGAAAAGCAATGCCCTTGAAGCTGCTCTTGTTCAAGAACAGGCCAGCAATCGAATGTTACAAAATCAATTAACTGAAAGCCAACAACGTGAAAATTCGGCAGCACGGGAATTGGAGAGACTGAGATCGCATTTAATGGAAATTGAAGAAAATCATACTGAGGAAATGCTGATACTTGAACAGAGTAAAAAAGAAATGGAAAATAAATTATTGCAAGCTGAAGAACAGTTGAAAAATAGCTCGAATGTTTATACTTCAGCGAATATTAGGGCTAATCAACAAGTGGAGACTCTTCAACAGCAAGTGGCGCTTGTCGCCCAGCAAAGAGATGAAATACAAAATAAATTGTCTGCTGCTGAAGATAAAGTTCAATCTCAAACGGCGGCGCTTACCAATTTGCAAATTGTCCTTGAACAATTCCAAAGAGGTAATTTTTTATTTTTATGATCCTGAATGATATGGAAGTTGGAAGACAATTAACAATTTTTTGATTTTTTTTTTTAACAAATCGATTTCCAAAAAAAAAACTAAAAATATGCACATGTAGAAAATTTAAAAAACTACAAGTGCAATTTTTTGAAATTTTTTTTTTTATAACTTATTGTTTTAAAAACAAATCCAAAAATTATTAGACGTCGGTTAACTTCAGTATCATTCATTTTTAAAAATTAATCAAGATCGTTTGTGCGCGTGTGTGTTAATTAAATATTATTTTTTGATTTTAGATAAAGAAAGCGACATAAGAAATGCGACAGACAGAATTCGTCAACAATTGAATGATTCATTTAAAAAACAAGATGAATTAAATGAAGAGATTAAATTATTAAAGGTTTGTTTACTTAATTTATATTGTTTTAAATTGTAATCATTTTTTATACCGGATGATTAATTACGAGCTATATCTACAAGTTAACATTCAGATTAAAAAAAATATTATGACTAATGTTATTAAGATTAAATTCTTTGATTTGCGTCAATGTCAAATCCATAATACCAAGACATTAATATTAATTATTTTTTAAATTAACTATCTTGTAATGAAAATTTATGTATTTTTTATTAATTCAATTAATTATGTAATTAAATAATTTATTTTACAGAATCAATTGACAGAAGCGAGAGAATGTTTACAAGCCGCTTCTCGATTGAGCGAACAGTTAGATAAAAAAACTGAAAGAATACAAGAACTAAATGAAGAAGGTATTTATTAATTATACATTAATAATTAATTATCTTTAATTTCTTTCTATTTAAATATTTAAACTCTTTAATCCAAAAAATATCGCGTTACTAATTACAAAAGGACATATTTTTATTGGCCTTTTTGACTTTAGGAACTCCCTGGAGCCAAACGGACGTACATTTTTTTTTTATTACAAATTTTTATTACCCATGTAAAAAAAAATTCCCTTCAAAAAGATTTAAAAAAAAATTCGGCATGTGGAATTTCTAAACTTGAGACGGATTAGAATTTTGAGTGGCTTATAGTAAAAAAAAAAAAATTTATTTATGATTTTATATGAGCGAATTTTAAGTTAAAAAATATCGTTTTTAAAACAATTTTCAGGACGTATTTTTACTACATTTTACCCTCGTTCCGAAAAAGTTCCCATTAGAAACCAACAGCACCATGAGAATAAAAAAACGTTCATAAAAAATTCCAAATTAGAAATTTAAAAACTATATTTTTTGACTCAAAATTCGCTCGTATAAATTCCTAAATAAAATGTTTGTTTACTATCAAAATTACAAAAGTTTCAGTGGAAATCCTAATCTGTCTCAAGTTTAGAAATTCCACGTGTCCAACTTTTTTGAAATCTTTTTGGAACGAATTTTTTTTACACGTAAATAAAAAATAACTCAACGCCTTTCAGCTTTAAGAAGCTCCCTAAAGCCAAAAGGTCTAATAAAAATTAGTAACACGATATATAACGCATGCATTTAACTCACTATTAATACTGACAATTAATTTTGACAGTAGAAAAAAAAATTGCATGGTACTAAAAATTTCACGCTATTTCTAATGCTTATAGCTATTTCTCCTTTCAAAATTATATTAGATTTAATGCAATTAATTAATTAGATAATTTATTTTAATTGTAATTTAAGTATAATGAGTTATTAGATTATGAGTAATGAATTTATTTATATTTAATAGAATTGTGACTAATTATAATAGAGCAAATGCACAATAAATCTGGTGTCTTAGTCAAATATCAGCTGGTAATTCTGGGATTGTTAGAAACTCAGGATTCTTGCTGGTATCTGGTTAAGTACTAGAACGTCGCCTTTGCACACTAAATCCAACTCACGCATTATTCATTAAATTTTGGTGTTGGTTTTTTTTACCCAACTTTTTTTTTTTAAATAATTATTGTTAACAAAAAAATGTTTAATTAAACATTTTAATCCGACTTCATTATCATCAGCGATTAAAAAAATATTTATAAGTATAAATAATTATTAATTTATCATAAATATTTAAATTGGTATCAGGGAATTGTTATTAATTTTATTTTTCATAAAATTTAGCTAGAGTTTGTGTGCTGATTTTTTTTTATCAAAGTTAATAATTTGCATTAGATTTTTATACGACGAGGATGTTCTAGTATTTTATTTAATTAATAAAAAAAATAATTATGTCTGATAATTATTAAAAAAAATTATTGAATTAAATTTGAATATAAACAAAAAATTTAATTTTTTTTTTAAAACTAGAACTTCCTTTATAAAAAGTAACTAAAAGAATAAATACATTGTTCTAACATATTTAAATATAATAGAATATTTATATATTTGGTAGCGATAGTGTAAGTAATCTCATTTGGTAACTGTGAGTCGGTTCATTACAGTTTCTCATATTACCTCGTGGGATTTCCTACCCGCTACCATTATCCTTCAAATTAAATAAAATAAAATTTATTAATTAACACAGCAGATAAATATTTTTACAATAAATTATTGTCAATATTTTTTTAATCACCAGTATTTTACCCAACTTATAATTTAAATCCGTAGTTGAGTTGCAGTTTAATTTATAATTCATAATTAAAATTGTTAAATTACTTTATTTTTTTGTAACGCATATTAATAATTAAATAATTAGCATGATAGCTCAATAGAATGGCATGATAGATCAAAGGAATGCCGCATGATTGTATAAACATAGTTGTGAGTATTACATCAGGTACTGGTTATATTAATTGAGTGCCAGTGCTTGTGTTATACTTGCATTTATGTTTTCTTTAGTCATCATCAGTCTACAAACTTGGATGAAAAATTTAGTGCACATTTTTATGCATCAATAGGTATCTCAATAATAATTATCATTATTTTAATTATTAATTACTTAATACTTGTACTAGAAAACATTTTTTTTAATTGATATTTATTAATGATTTTAAAAATTTATTTATTCCAGTTTCTAAACTAAATGAACTTGTTAATACTGCGGAGCAAAGAATTAAAGAAGCTAAGGAAAGTGGTGCAGGAAAAGTTGATAAGTAAGCGGTGATATTAATAATTAGTACATTACACACCGAGGGAGGAAAGTAGGACTCACCAGTCGCGTGTAATTGTCTACAAACACGAGTTTGGGCCTAGACACGCGGATTGGGACGTCTTATCTTCCTCTGTAGTGTCTACACTACACAGAAATCTTTTTTTTCTGTGTATTTTTCACCAGATCTGTATCTGAGAGTTTAAACTTCTGGCTCTAGAAGTTTGTGGTAAGAATAGCTGCGCTAATTTTTATCATTCGTGTTCTGATAAGAGAAAAAAATGACTCTTCCCTCCAAACAGGGCAAGAATTTAAGCTTTCGGCGCAGGCAGGGTGAAAAAATTAATTATCAATAATAATTAATAAATGATTCATTTATTTTACCTAGAAATCTTGTTAAAAATTTGCTTCTTGGATTCATATCAGCATCAGCGCCTGACAAACCGTCGGTGTTGAGAGTAATGGCAACGGTTTTAGATTTCAATGAAACTGAGCGTGATAAGTCGGGTCTCAATAATTCAAGTGCCCATGGTGGCTGGTTCTCGGGATTATTACACAGCGGAAACCCTACAAAAGTAATCAATTGTCATTTTTACTTAATTTAAATTTACACTAGAACAATAAATTGAGACTGATACTTACTATTCATTTTTAAGGATCAAGAGGCATCTCTATCTGCTGCATTTGTTAGATTTCTGGAAAGTGAATCCAAGCCAATGTCTTCTGTCCCAGCTCTGCCTATTTCCAACACGGTAATTAATAAATTAAATAACTATTAATCAATCAATTAACTAATTAATAAATTATTTTTGCAGCCTATAACTCGACCAGGACACAGTAGACAGCACTCGACATCATCAACTCATTCCGGTGGTCTCTTGCTGTCCAATATGACACTTCCATCTTTTCCCGATTTCGTAGCACCTAGAAATACTGGGTCGATATTAAAGGAAGTTTTGAAAGACAGTTGATATTAATTATCATTTATCATTTATTATTATTATTAATTAATTAATTGTAAATAATTACTGATTATCATTTCAAGTCATGGAAATTTTAGAGTTGCTCTATAGAATTCAATTTAAAAAATTGCCTTGAATTATCTTCCATTAAATTATGATACTGGTCAGCTGACGTCTTAAAATTTTTTGATTTTTTTTTAAACGACAAATTATAAAAAAAAAATTTCAAAAAATTGCATCTATAGTTTTTTTAATTTTCTACACGTGCATATTTTTAGATGTACTTTTTTTTTGTAATTGATTTGTTAAAAAAAATCCGAAAATTTTAAATTGTCTTCGAACCAGGATCATAAATTATCAAGTACTTGCTGCTTTAATAATTTAGATAATTATTTCAGTAGCTCTAATCTTCGCTCAAAACCCTTTGATTAGATGCTATTTTTTAATATAAATAATTTGTATACTTAATGTACTAATAAATAAAATATTAATAAATTTTAATATATTATTCTATTGTAATTAAATTTATTACTCTAATTATATTTAGTTTTACTCGTAATTTTTAATATAATTTCTTAATAATCAAAATAATTTCGTCGACTTATGTATCATTACAACTAATTAATTTTAGTTGCAGTAATTATTAAAAAATTATATCGTAAAGTGAAACGTCAATTTTGACGTAATAAAAATATGATCAAATCTTAGACTAAAAATTAATTATACTAAAAAATACTTAAACTAATTACTTAAAAAATAAGGGGTAGGAAAATAAACAACTATTTATTTTTAACTTTTTCATTTCTCTTTTTTTTGTTCATATTTATTTTATAACTAACAAAATTTTACATTAATCTTAACAGAATTATTTATATATTTAGTGACTCGAAGTACAAAAAAGTTTTTTTTATGAACTAGAAATTAAATGTATGATAGTTACGCTGTACATTTCAGTCAGTAATCTCATTTAAAAAAAAAATAAAATATAAATTAATAATAATAATAATAATAATTAAGAAGTAAAAATAAATACTAGACAAAAAAATTTATTTCTTGGTTTTCTTGTCGTCTTTTTTGCACTCCTTGGCGCAGGCGTCTTTGGCGCAGGCTTCCTTCTCACAGGACTCGCGGATAGCTGGTTTGCCAGTGTGCTCTATTTTAATTTGACGTTCATTCTCCAATTTAGGAACGTCTTTTCTTGGAGCTGTGATGGTCAAGACTCCATCAGATGACAAGCTGGAGTTAACTTGGTCAATGTCGCACTGCTCTGGTATCATGTACTTGCGTACAAATTGTCTGGAGATCCATCCATGCTCGTCCTGTTTCTCCTCGTGTTTAGCCTCG
This sequence comes from Microplitis manilae, assembly GCA_030273425.1. Classification (NCBI taxonomy): domain Eukaryota; kingdom Metazoa; phylum Arthropoda; class Insecta; order Hymenoptera; family Braconidae; genus Microplitis; species Microplitis manilae. The sequence goes on from CP092726.1 coordinate 5,022,036, forward strand.
ACGACGACGCACTTATCAACGACCTTGACGTTTATTTCCTCAGGCTTGAACTGCTGGACATCTAGGATGACTTGGAACCTGTCCTTGTCGGCTTTTACGGTTGAAGATCCAGTGTCGCCACGACGAAGAAGTTCTGCCCAGGGTCGGTAGTATGCCAGTGGACTGCGACGACGTTCAAGTGCACGTGGTGCCAAATAACGTTCCAGGACAGATGGTGTCAGTAATTGGTCAGCTGTCAATGCTGATCCAAAGTCCTGGTCCAGGAGACGGTGAGGAGCTTCCAAGTCTTCCCACCAGTTTGAGAACAACAATGGTACTAATGCCATCTTAGTTTTTTTTTTTTCACTTGTCACAAATAAACTTGTAAGTATTTTGTTATTGCGTAGAACGCGTGAGTTTCGCTTGCTAGCGAGGTAAGAGAAGTTTATAGTTTGCTTGTTTGAATTCAACTGTGCCGGCAGTCTGATGCGCGCGGCTTATATAGGCACCGGCCGGTAGCTCGAAGATTCGCGAACGTTCTCAATAGAATACTCTCGAATTATAGGTTCTAATTCTTCTAATTTATATTTAAAAATTTTAAAATTAATTATTTAATTATCTTAAATGTCTAGTAATTATTTTAGTAATAATTGTATAGAAAATAATTGTATATTTAATTCAAAAATTGTTATTTAACCTATAGACGTTTCGAGAAACAGGCGTTAGCTGACAGTTCAATGACTTGGCTTCGTAAATACTCGTCTAGAAATTTCGTAACACAAGTCGGTGTTTATTTGTTTTTATAATTTAATTATTTATTTACTTTTTTTTGGTAATTATTCTAAAAATAATTTTTTTTTGTATAAATAATGTAAGTGAATGTAATTGACAGCCGGGAATTTTTTAAATTTTTAAATAAATAAATAAGATGTAAGTAGCATAAAAATTTTAAAATACATATTTGCATAATTGGAAAATTAGTGCGTGCTTTTTTTTAAATTTTTATTTATTTATAAATTTTTTCATATCTGCGACATTCACATGAGTGTAAATGTATCTAAGTGGGAATTTTTTAAATTTTTAAATAAAAAAATGCGTATTTGCATGATTGAAAAATCAGTACGCGCATTTTTTTAAATTTCCTTATTTATTTTAAATTTATAAATTATCTACTGTCTGTTACATTCAAGCTCATTAATTAATAACATTTTAAATTGTTTAATAATAATTTTTTTTATTATTTAATGCGTGACTACTTATCTTATAATAATATTTTGTGTAAAGTGATATTATGTGTTTTTTTTTTTTTAAACTTCGCAGTTTGCGATTATTGATCAAAATATTTTTTTGACCAGGTGGTTTGCCTAGAATGTGACAGAAAATACTAGAAAGAAGTATATATGTTATTGAGTTACGTATAAAATGTGTGTGATAAAAAAAGCGACGTAATTCAAACGTTTTATGTCATGTTTTCGGTCTCTGTTTATCTTGCGATTCTCGAATGGTCGAGATAGACCGAGCCCATCTGTAGGCGAATAAAAGTGTAAGTGAAAAAGAGAAAGAGAAACAGATGATAAAGAGAGAGAAGAAAAAAAAAATCAATTTTGGCAACCGTTCTCTATAATAGTAATAATATAATAAAATATAGGCCGTTACTATGAAACAATAAGTAAAATAATATTTATCATTTAATTTATCGTTTCATAGCAATGAAATTTATTGAAGTAAATAAAAAAATATAATTGTCAACGAGTTATCAATTATTGATACTTCATTTTATTTAATTATTTACTGAATTTCTTTCAAGGTCGTTGTAAATATTTTCTTTTACGTAAAATCCCAAAGAATTAATTTTTAATATATAATATAAATATATAAATTACTGAGTGTGAATGTAACTGACAATTAGCAAATTTAAATTTTTGAATAAATATATAAAATGTGAGAATAAAAAATTAAATAATGCGTATTTAGATAATTCAAAAATCAGTACGCGCCTTTTTAGTAGATTTTATAAAAATCTAACTGTTGTATTTGTCTTCATGACGCAACTTTTCAAAAATTTTAATATTTTCTATCTATTTGAGTCAAGTAGGTTCCAAAAATACTATTAGTGAAAAAGTTTATATATGTATTTATATATATATATATATATATATATATATATATATATATATATATATATATATATATATATATATATATATATATATATATACGATATAACGCGCGGTTTTCCCACGATAGCGTCTACAATTCTATATTGATCTTAATGAAATTTTTTTTACATATTTTTTAGCTAAAGAGCTCGGTTCAGTTCGAAGATGAGCTCAATCGGCCAAAAAGTTTAAAAGTTATAGTCGTTTAAAGATTTTTTAATTTTTCAAAAAATTTAACTTTTCTTGATTTATCGTTAAATAACTTTTTATCCTAAAGAGATAATCTATTTTTGGTGATTTAATCTTTATGTTCATTCGATTTGCTTTAATTTAGGCTATGTTGCTTACTCTTTTGATAATTTTTTCTAGTACTTTAATGAATCTCCAAATTTTCAGAAAAATCGAAAAAACTATTTTTTTTTACTTTCTCATTTAATAACTATCAAGTAATTCATAATAGTTGAATTTTGTTAATGTTTTTATGTAGCTTATCTAATGAGCTTTATATTTCAGTACTATTTTTTTATATTCAACGAAAATTACCTATTTATTTATTGAAATTTCGCTGTTGCATTCGTTCTTCCATTTTTCAATAAATTCATGTAACTGTTCCAATTCTGATTACTGCCGTGTAACACTTTTAAAATCTCAACATTAAAGTATGCATAAAGTATTTTTTAAAAATTGACAAGCATCAATATAATTGATCTTATAACTTTTAGATGAACCTTTAAACACCACCGTCTATCTTACAGATTTAAATAATTAAATGAATAATGAAAAATCTACTTCCATTTCGGCTGCCGAATGGCCTTTTTTTAAATTACATTTTAAATCATTTTTTTATATATTTAAAATTTATAAATTGTTTCATGTCTGTTACATTCACACTCATACATTAATTAATTTGGCAAAAAAAAAAAAATTCGTGACGTTTTTAAAAACTGCTTATTTAAAAAATTTTGCGGACAGTCAAAATACATTTGAGTGAAAATTCTTTAAATATATTTATTATTATTGTCATTTATATAATTTATTAATTTTGCTTTTAGCAAAAAAAATTAACCCATTGTGAATAAATTATTACGACGCAATATTTTGTTGTCGGATTTAGTGCGTGCTCGAATGTTCGTCTTGGATGGTAGTGGTCGGTTACAACGTATAGGGGAACAAAGAAAAAAAAACAAACGAGAATTTTTACCGGTTAACATCTATTACATATTATAACAATAATAAATATCAGCTGTTTCTTGTAAACAAATTTGAATTAAAAAAGAAATCAAGTTTACAATGTCAATTTCAGTAAATTTACGTATATATTTATTTAATGATAAAATTATTATTTGTCAAGCTATTATTTCTTATAAAAAATAAATTAGTTATTTTTAGTATCAATTATTGAGTAATTTAAATAAATAAATTTTAATATAAATAACTATTTATGTTTTTAAAAATGCATGTAATATGAATCTTGTTTATGTTAGCATTGTTAGCGTAGATAAGATAACTGAAACATTTGTTGTAACGTTTATTTTTTTTCCTCCGTTAACTCAACGAATATTCTTGAAGTTTCTCGTTCTACTCGTCCTTTAATGGGTATAGAAACTCCACCCTGTTCTCTATATTATCCTTCATGTATTTCGTTTTAGGATAGAAGGGTCCAAAAACTTGTCAAGACCTGCCTGGGGTTTTTGCTGAACAAAAACTCACATTCACATGCATATATTTATATATATTTATATAAAACGTTTTGATCATCTAAAAAAAATGTTATTTTAACGAAAAGATTTTTCACATTTGAATTTTGGCGGCTTCTACGTAACGATTTTATTTGAATACACACGAATTTAAATATATATAATAATTAATAATCATAAGTCGTACATATGAATGTAGTAAATAACATATGAGTAATATCAATAACATTATCAGATGGATTTTTGGTAAACAAAATTCGCAGACTTTTAATTTAAAAACAAAGATTTGTTATGTAATTACTAGATATTTTTGTACACTGAATTTCCATTAACTTCTAGAAAATTCGGAAAAAAATACTTGAAAATTCCATGTAATTCTAAGAAATTCGTAAAAAATTCTGGAATGTTCAATGAAATTCTAGAACTCTCTAGAATATTCCATAACGACGTTCTAATTGATTTTTAGATGAAAAAAAAAATTTTTATTCCTTTTTTTTCCGCGTAAATGGAGGATTTATTTAAATGGAGTTAAACCATTTGTTGATTAGAAGGTCGATAAACTTCTAGAACCTTATAGAATATTGCGGCAAATTTAAAAACCTTAAAAAAATGATGAAAAAAATAAATAAAAAACTACCGTACGGGTCAAAGTACGTACTCGTATTATTTAGAGATTAAAATATTTATTTATTGATAAATTATCTCAATACATTGGCAAGAAAAATATGTTCAGTATTTAATATTCAAAATATAACATTTATTTTGTAAATATTTATTTACAATAAATAAATTCTTCTATAATTGCTAGTTCTATATAAATTCTAGTAAGCTCTGATGATTTATAGATTAAAAAAAAAATATATATATTTATACATATAACATATATTTTATAACATTTTGTAAATAATGAATTACTTTAAAATATATTAATTACGCAACTTATTGTAAATAATAAATTTTATAATTACAATTTAGTCTCAATACAAAAAATAATTTAACTAAAAATTTTTTAAATATACAGCAATAAAGCTTTCAAACATATATCAACGCATGCTTATATATATTTATAAATATATAACATTATTATGTAAACAAATCTCTTATAAAATTTATGAAATAAGAAATTTAAATAATTATTTAATTTTTACAATAAAAATATTTTAAAAAATAAATATTTATAATTTTTAGAAGATAAAATTATCCAGCAGCAACAGACCCATTGTATCTTGGACGTCGGTTTGGTGACCTTGGCCTTTCCTGCTCTCCAACACCCGGAGCAACTTCAATAACAGCTGGATACGGTATATATTCAATTAAAATCGCTCTTTCACCTTCTAATTTTTTTCTAGGCACATTGATTGTCAAAACACCATCAGACGATAGCTCGGACTTGGCTTCATCAACATCATATTCTTCTGGAATGTCATAACTTCTCTCAAACTCTCTTGAAACAGTACCATGCTCATCCAGGATTAATTCGAGTCCAGCTTGTACTGTAATTACATTGTCTGCCACTTTAACCGCAATGTCATTAGGGTTAAATTGACCAACGTCCAAGGTCACTGAATATTTTTCTTCTTCTTGATACCTTGGTGTTATAAATCTACTTCGTCGATAATTTATGACATCAAATGGACGCTGATAATTTCTATATCTCGATGATGGGAAATAAATATTATTTATAGGCAATGCAAAATCTTGATTATCAATTCGATGAATGTGATTCAAATTTTCCCACCAACTGGAGAACAACATTGGTATCAATGACATCACTTAATTTAATTAATTAATTAATTAATTATATTACAAATTTCTCTTACTAATAATAAAACAAATTATTTTTATTGTTTATTTTTAGGCAACGTCAAGTAGCAAATAAACCAAATAAGAGGATGACAATTGACATAAATATCCTAGCTGGAAATAACTTGAGTCGAACACTTATTTATAAATATTATTAACTCTTTATTTAGGATTATTATTTTGTTAAAAATAAAAGTACGCGGTAAGAGTTTGTGCTCTGCAACTGACGTTTACCAGATTACTAACGTCATCATGTACATTTTCTAACATTGACATTGACATACTTATATAATTGTTTATATATTTTTCTATGCGCTCTACTACTGACATCAGTTGAATATGTTTTAGTAAATTTATAAAGATACTAAATATTTTTTTTAAGTTTTTGTAATTAAACTTTTTTTTTTATTATTGTAATTTAGTGTAAAATAAATTTTAAACTTTTTCTTTTGCAAATGCTTAATTGACTCATGCGCGCGCATATTGAACGTGAATTAAATTCAAATCTTAATTGTCAATAAAAATTTTTGGAGTTTTTTTTGTCAACAAATTAATTACAAAAAAAAAAATATAAAAATATGCACATGTAGAAAATTTAAAAAACTACAGATGCAATTTTTTCAAATATTTTTTTTTTATAATTTATCGTTTTTAAAAAAATCAAGACTATTAGATGTCAGCTAAATTTAGTATCATAAAAAAAACTTATAATTGAATTTAAAAAAAAAAAAAAAAAAAATTGTATTTTTAAATTTAATAAAAAATTTAAATCCATAATTACCTTGTTTTCTTTTATTTACAACTAATTTATTTCTAATTATATACTAAAATTAATCTAATTACTTCTAATTATAAAAATTAAAAACTAAAGGATAGGATTTCAAAATTAAAAAAATTATTTTTTTCTCGAGTCTTTTTTTGTTTTATTTTATAAGAAAAGTTTATAGAGAATACATAAATCTACAGTACATAGACTAGATCTTAAATCCTAACTTGTCTTTGATAATGATAATTAATATTTTAATGAATTAAATGCAATGAAGTTAAATTTAAAAATAAAAAGTGAGTTATTTGGTAATTGAATTAAAAAAAAAAACTAAATTTAAGCCTCAGGTTTCTTAGCAACAGCCTCTGGAGCAGCGTCACGGATAGCTGGTTTCCCAGTGTGCTCGATGTTGATCTTCCTCTCGCCTTCAATCTTGGGTTGGTCTTTGCGTGGTACAATAATGGACAGAACTCCATCAGATGATAATTTAGAAGTCACTTGATCAATATCACATTGCTCTGGTATGAGATAACGTCTGGTGAATTGTCTTGATATGAAGCCATGTTCGTCTTGCTTCTCTTCATGTTTGCCCTCGACGACAACCGATCGATCGACCACTTTGACGTTTATTTCTTCAGGTGTAAACTGCTGGACATCCAATGAAACTTGGAAACTGTCTTTATCAGCCTTTACTGTTGATGCCCCGCCTTGTCCTTTACGCAAAAGCTCACCCCAAGGTCGGTTGTAGTTAATTGGGCATCTTGATGCTGTTCTTGGCTGTTGCAAATATAGATAGAGGCTTCTTGGTGTCATTGACTCCGGGCGTAATCCCAAGCCAAAGTCTTGATCCATTAAGCTGTGAGGTGCGTCAAGATCTTCCCACCAGTTTGAGTACAGCAATGGTAATAATGACATCTTGATTGTTTTTTTATATTAATTAATAAATTAATAACCACTTGTATTAATCACGAAGATTAAAATACTTTAAAGTTTAAACTTTTGATACTTTACGTATGAGTTTTAGCTTTCGACTGATGGCGTAGCAACCCAGCAACTGAATTTATATGACTGAGGTGGCGCTGAAAAACTCACGATAGCCGGCCGGCGAATGTTCTTGATATTTCTAGAACATTCTCCAACATTCTATTGTTTATTTCAAATAATTTTACCTTTTTTTATGTTGTTTATTTTAAAATTAATTTTATTCCTGGAAAAGAAAAAAAAATATTATTTTAATTCATATTTACAGATTATTTATATATTTTAAATAAATTTATAAAAATTACGCTGAGAAATTACGTAGTAATTCAAGTATTGATCGAAGTATCGAGAAGTAAACAAAAATTTTGTTATGTAATACAATAATTGGATAATTTTTTGAAAACTGATCAGATGAAAGTATTTTTGAATATTTTTATATAAAAAAAAAAATATATGTATTGATATTTTGTTGATAACATAAGTAAAATATGTCAATGTCTGAATTAATTCAGTGCATTTACGCCGCAGTTTATTGGCAGCACTACGCAGTATAAATTAAAATTTAAATTTTATTAAAAAAATTTTTAGTTATTTAAAATATTAATTTATGTAATTAAATATGAATAATAACTATACTGAAATTAACTTATAATAATTTTTGAATTTTTAAAAATGATTAATTTTAAAAATCACACCCAGTTTTTTAAATTTTCTAGATCAATTTTACAATTAATGAATAAAATGTAAGCAGAGTAAAAATTTTAAAATTAATATTTAAATAAACGCAATATTTTACGCGCGTTATTTTATATTTCATTATTTCAATTTATTTATTTATTTCAAATTTGTAAACTCACTTATGTCTGTCACACTCAATTTTTTTTTTTTTTTTTAATTTAAAAAAATTTGAAAATTGTCTGCTAACTTCAGGATCATAAACAATAATAATAATTTTATAATAAAATTTATTTGTAGATAACGAATGGTCGAGATTTTTCTGGATGTCAGTTGATATGTGACGTTTTAAAAATAAAAGATTAATTTTTTTTTTGAGTTAATTATGGTGATGAGTGATTCTAATGTCATTTGTTATTTTTACGTTTGTTTAAAATCATAGAATTGACCAGAAAATAATTTAGACAACGGAAACTTTATAGAACGTTGTCGAAACGTCGAGTAACGTTTGTACGACGTTTGTAGGAGAGTATAAAAGCGAGCCGGAGCGCGCTACCCGTCAGTCGCAAAAATACAAGCAACGAATAAACTTGAAAAGCTATACAAGTGATCAAAGTATTAAAAACCTATGAGATCAAGAATGTCACTCGTACCAAAGTTGTTTTCTCACTGGTGGGAAACACTTGATCGTCCTCACCGATTGATGGACCAACACTTTGGATTGCCTTTGAATCCTGAGCACCTGTTCCGTGACGTCGAGAGGACCATTCGTGAGTACGAAAGAAGATTTCCAACAGCATACTACAGACCATGGGCTGATTTGATGAGAGACGATGAAAAAGGAACCTCTGTCATAAAAGCTGATAAGGACAAGTTCCAGGTCTCGTTGGACGTCCAGCAGTTCAAACCTGAGGAAATAAGTGTCAAGGTTCAGGACAACTTCATCGTCGTCGAGGGCAAACATGAAGAAAAGAATGACGAGCATGGAATAGTGTCCAGACAATTTGTCAGGAAATATTTGATTCCTGAACAGTGTATGCCAGACAAGGCTACCAGTTCATTGTCCACTGACGGAGTTCTGACCATCACTGCACCCAGGAAACCAGAAGCTATTGAAGCCAAGAAGGAAAAACCAATTAAGATTGAGTTCACCGGCAAACCTTCTATTGAACATGAAGAACCCAAAAAAGTCGCTGCCAAACAGTAAAATTTATATCTATGATTAAAAAATAATATAATTTATAATTAATTGATAAGAATTTTCATTTTTTGTTTTTGTTTTTTTGTTTTTTCATTTAAAAAAAGTGCGCCATTTTTCTACTTAATCATAATTTCATGTTACTCATATTTATCACTAGTCGTTGATTTGTAACTTTTTGTAAAAAATATGTAAAGTGATGCATTTCAAATGTAGTGTTATCAATAAATATATAAAAAAAAAAAATATATATATATAAAAATCTTGTTTATTATTTTAGATTTAATTCCTTAAATTTAAATTTGTCATATTATATAATTAGTAATGTAAGTTAAGTAATTAGTAAGTGAAAATTAATTTAAATTTAAAAATCAAGATGTATGAGGTAAGTAAATTTTTATTATAATTAAAGTTTGAAAAACTTTTACAAGTTTATAAAACGTTTTATTTTTAACTTAACATCTGAAAAAAACAGGATTTTTTTTTTTTTTAATGAGAATTTGATTGATAAATTATTGAAATTTAGTAAATAATTGATAATTAAATTAATTAATTAACTAAAAGCTTAACATAATGAAGAAGGGATAATTTATTACGTCATTTATATATTTTGTTTATTATAATTATTTATTTAATTATATGTACATGATATTAGATAATTTTTTATAAATATTAAAGTTTACATTTATAAATTATTTTTTTATTTACTCGCTAATAGAATAATCTGATTGCCAGCAGCCCAGTGCCTTTATATAAAATTGATAAGAGAATTATTTGTTTTTTTTTTTCACCAGATAAATTTATTGTTTTATCAGTTATTTAAAATCTGCTGCATTATCATAATTGAAAATTGTACAAGAGCTGACTGATGTCGCAATTTTACTTGTTCTAATTTCTTAATTTTCTAGTATGAAGTTTTACAAACAATTATAAGCAAAATTTAAATTTAATTATCCTAGAATCAGTAAAAAAATGTATATGCTTCTGTGGCTGGCAAATATATAAATAATAATTATTAGAGAGCTAGTTTTTGAAAGACTTGATGGTTTACCCTGCATGTTATTTAAAATAGAGACTTCTATTTTTTTTAAATTCATAAAGAAAATTATTAAAAATATTTGAATTTAACTAAATATCAATTTCGTGTAGTTTGATATATAAATTAAAAAAATGAAAATATTTAATTACTGATTGAAATCTTAGTGAAAGATTATATATATTACTATAAATTACTTGTTTATTTACAATTAAAGTTCTATTAAATAATTAAATTAATTAAATTTATCATGAGTTTAATTAACATCACAAAGATAACGTGAGATTTACTTGATCATCTCCAGGTAATACATGAAAAACTCGTGAAGATCCTGAAGGCGGCTGTGGGTCATCTCCATTCCCATTGTCATCACCCGTTCTGAGGACGACTCCCTCAGAATTCGTTATTTTCCACGTGTCAAAAGCTGGATTATCTTCTTCACCAAAACTATCTGATGGACTGACTGGCGGAGTGATGTCTTCCAGATCAATTGAATCTGACGAAGCGTCAGAAGCTTTGGAGTCATCTGATGGACTGACTGGTGGAGTGATGTCATCATCTGATAGATCACCAACTGGTGGAGTAACGTCAAGATCTGAGTCTGCTTCTTCATCAAATAAATCGCCAACTGGTGGAGTAACATCCAGGTCTGAGTCTTCTGCTTCATCAAATAAATCGCCAACTGGTGGAGTGACATCCAAGTCTACTGTATTACCATCAGATTCAGCAGTTCCAGGTGAGTTATCATCAGTGTCTGGTATTCCATTATTATTTGTCAATTTACTAGTTTTTGAATTATCATTTAAATTTCTAGGTGATTTTCCTTTTAATGAAGACCCAGATGTTGTATTATTTAAATGTTCTGGCCATGAACCAGAAAATGCTGACATCCTTGGCTTGGAACTCAATGACTGATCATCCAATTTTCTTTGATTCGGTTCTTTGAAAGCAAACGATGACATCCTTGACTTGGGACTCAATAATTGACGATCATCCAGATCTTTTTTATTAGGTTCTTTAAAAACAAATGATGACATCCTCGACTTGGAACTCAATAACTGATGATCATCCAACTTTTTTTTATTCGGTTCATTGAAAAAAAATGACATCCTCGACTTGGAACTCAGCAATCCACTGTCTGATTTTCTTGAATTTGATTCTGTTGAAACAGATTTAAATGAATAATTCAAATTAGCACTGTCCTTTAATGGAGCTTGGAAACAAAAACTTGAAGATCTTTCCAACGGACTAAGTTTGTAATTTGATAAACTATCAACATTTTTATCACTTATTTTTCTTTTTTTAACAATACTACTAGGTATTGCAAAATCAAAATCCGTTTCTTCGAGTTTCCGGTACATTTTTTAAAGCGATTTTATTATTTTTTGTTAATTTAAACAAAACTGTACTCTAACGCGATGCTTCACACAAAATGACTGACTAGAACGGAGTGAAATATAGTGTTGCTGTAAAAGTTTCAAACACGTGTACGTGTTGCTGCAGGTCAACTAATTATCAATGGGGGGGAAACGTTGGAAAATTTTTTCAGGCCAATAGAATACAAGGGACTCAGTGCACTGTAGGTATAGTACGCAAGAGATTTATTTTGGGAGAATCCCAGGTATAGACACGGTTTAAAATTTGTAATGTTAAGTGTTTAGGTAATTAAAGATCATCGAATGTACTTTTAAGTTTACGATACAATTGAAATGACATTATCTATAGTATATAGAACTATTAGTAGAACATTTATACATAGAGAAGTAATGACCCTCATTATAAAGTATTTTTAAATGTAATAGTACAATATACTTATCCAAAATTACAAAAATAAAATAATATAAAGAATATTTATGATACTGAAGTTTGCCGGCATTTAATAATTTGTGAAAATGATAAATTAATAAATAAAAATATTTTTAAAAATTACACCTGTAGTTTTTTAAATTTTCTACCTGTGCATATTTTGAGTTTTTTTTTTTTGTAATTGATTAGTTAAAAAAATACAAATATTTTTAATTTGCTAGCTTATGAGTGTAAATGTAATAGACATAAGACAATTTTTGAATTACATATAAAAAAATTGAAATAATAAAATTTAAAAAAAATGCATGTACTTATTTTTGAATTGTCTAAACATGTATTTTTTATTTTTATTTTGCAAACATTTTATTTTATTATTTCAAAGTTAAAAATTGTCAGGTGTCCGCTAAATTTACTGTCTTGAATGTAGCAGAAATGAAACAAATTTTTAATTACAAATAATTAAATTTAACACTAAAAAATGTTTAAAAAAAAAATACTCACTGATTTTGAAATTCTGTAAATGTGAATTTTTTTATTTTTATCTAGTTCACATTTTATTCACTTGTTTTAAAATTTCAAAAATTGACAATTGCCAGCTACAATTTCATTGCTACCTTCAGGATCATAAATATTTAATTAGTTTTTAAATAATTAAATTTTTTTTATAAATAAATAAATGTGGTTATGATTGATAATAAAATTAATTAGTAATTTAATTATTTTAGTGATTAAATAATTAATTTACCAGTATAATTAATTAATTAAAATAATTAATTACTAAAAATTTACTGTCATTTTAAATAATTAATTTTGTAAAAAAAATTTTGGTTGAGATAAATAAAGACTGAAGTTTTACACTGAGTTTAATTAATTTATTTAATTAGTTTATTTAATCTAGAAATTTTATAATACTCACATATTCAGACTGGATGCTTGTTAATGACTGATAAATTACTTTGATTAAAATTTATATTTATTAATTAATTATTTAATTTTAAATTTCAATAAAAAATTAAAAATGTCCTGCACTTTATTTATTTGTAAAATAATTTTTAATTTGAAATAATGACGCATGCGCGTTGATGCCGCACAACAGTACTTCCATCTACTGAGATAAAATATAAATATTTATGTAAACAAAACCTATATATGTTATATATTTAATAAAATAAATACAATTATAAGTAATAACTAAAAGTATGTTGTGATAATTGAATTATATTAATTAAATATGACGATTACAACTTTTTAGATTCAAAAATTTTAAATAAAAAAATAAACAATTATAAACGTCGGAATTCTACATGTTTATTTGCGAGAGCGATCTACTTGCCGGTAGAAAATTCTAGTCGAAAACGTTACAATAAAATACATAATAAAAAAATATATCAATTTATTATTTTTTTTTTTTTCAATATTTTCATAAATATTATAATCATATGTTTAGAAATATTATTTATAAAATAAATTTACAAAATATTTTATTTACAACTAAAATGTAAAATATTTATTTTGAATTTTTGTTTATTTATCACTTTATATAAAATATATTATAATTTTTTATATCGATTATAGAAATTCAAATATATCAAAATTTTTTAATGGATTCAAATAAAAATTTGCTTATAAATTTAAAAAATAATCCATGATTTTTTAAATTATTGTTATCAAGTAATTAATAAATTTTTCTAACATTTTTTTTTGTTTCATTCAAAAAATTTTTTAAGAAATTGATTTAATTTTCATTTTTTTAATGTATTTCGTTATAAATAAATTACATTAATTTACTAAATAATTAGACAAGAGGAATTATTTTTTATAAATATATCAGGTATGAAAATTGCACATAAAATATATAAGTACTTTATTAATAATAAAAATAAAATATTTTATAAATTTGACATTTAAAATAAATTTTAATAAAAATAAAAATGAAATTATTCAGGTAACGGCCAGAAGCTTCTCGAACTTTTTAATCTAGAAATTTCTGGTACATTCATACCCCCTCTCTGCTGTCAGTTGCTGTCTATATAAAACCGGTGAATTCCGTCGACGCCATCAGTCTGAAAACAAAAAATCAATACGCAACTTATACGCATTTAAGCGAACCGCACGTTTTACGTGTTACTATAAATTAATTAAATAAACAAACAAACAAGTGATAGTAATTGTATTTCATTTACTTATCAGGTGTCAAGTGATAATTAAAAAGTAAACCATGTCCTTACTACCATCATTATTCTCTCACTGGTGGGAAGATCTTGAACGTCCTCATCGTTTGTTGGACCAACATTTTGGAACAGTTTTAAGCCCACAAGATTTGCTTCCATTCCGTGAAGATGAGCCTAGTCTGCTGGTAATTCGTCCACCAAAACGTCACCATCATTACCATCATCCATACGAGAAGTCGATCGCTCGTAGATCCGGCAGTGGATCATCAGTTTTGCAAGCTGACAAAAATAAATTTCAAGTTAATTTGGACGTCCAGCAGTTTGCTCCAGATGAAATAAGTGTAAAAGTATCAGGACGCAATGTCATCGTCGAGGGTAAACATGAAGAAAAGCAGGATGAGCATGGCTGGATTTCACGTCAATTCTCACGTAAATATTTGGTGCCAGAGCAGTGTGACCTTGAGCAACTTCAGTCTAATTTGTCATCTGATGGAGTCTTGAGTATCATCGCTCCCCGCAAAAAAGCTCTGGAAGACAAAAATGAACGAGTTATTCCAATCACACAAACTGGGCAACCAGCCATCACATCAACAGACACCAAGTCAGCTGAACCATCAGGATCAAAGGATTCAAGTCCTCAAAAAACTCCAGTTACTCGTGCTCAAGACAAAGCATCAAAGACTGTCAAAGCTGCTTAAAAATAATAAGTTTAATATTTTCATTTTTTTCATTTATTCATTCATTCATACTCTAGTTAATTGTCATTTATTAAATTATCTTAAGTTTATTTTTTTAAATTACAAATGTAATTACATTTATAAGGACAAAGTTTGACTTTAGTATTAAATTATAATTAATAAAAGTAATTATAAAAGAATGTATCAATAAGTAGATTTATCGTTTTTTATATTTAATATAAAAACCATTCTTGTAAAGGAAAAGAAAAGTTTATAATAAAATGTGTGTAAACAATTAATTGTTTTTAATTTATTTAAGTTTAGTTCTGTTGTATATTAGGCTTAAGTTATTTTAAGGGTAAGTGATTTAATTAATTTTAAAAATTGTGTGGGAATATAGTTAATGATTGGCAATTTTTTAAAGATTATTATAAAAAAGAAATAAAATTTACTTAGAGTGAAATTTAAAAATTCGTGTTTAGAAAAGTATAAGATCAGCGCGTGCATTTTTTAGAAATTTGATTACTTTTATTTATTCGAAATTTATAAATTATCTCGTCTGCTATATTCACACATAAAATTGCTGCTTATTAATTTAAAAAAAAGAAAATATTTGAAAAATTTGCATTTGTATTTTTTTGAATTTTTTACATGCATATTTTTAGTTTTTTTTGTCATTGGTTTTTTGGGAAAAAAAAATTGATTGCCAACTTCAGCATCATAATTTTAAATGAGTGTGTAGCAAACATCAGACGAATTTAAAATGATAAATAAATAAATAAAGTAAGTAATTTAAAAAATCATATTTCTAAAAATGCATTTATTAATTTTAAAATTTTTTAAGTGTGTATTTTTAAAAAATTTTATTTTATTCATTATTTACTCTATTTACTAATTATTTTAAATTTGTCTTATGTCTACTGCATTCACAATCATAATTTTAAATGAATTAATTGAAATAATTAAATTTTAAAAAATGCGTATACGAATTTTTCATTTATCTGGGGTGCATTCTGAAATGCGGCTCGACTTTTGCGCGAAAGACTTGTCTTTTTTTTTTTTTATATTTTAAATATTTCTATAATATTTTACCGCCACTTTATTTTAATTTACAATTTTTAATTTCTCTCGCATTTCTGATAAACTATTTTTGAATTTCTAAATTTACCGAGCAAGTGATAAGAATAATTAATAAATTATTGATGAAAATAAAAAAATTTCGAGTATACTTTTTAGTCTAATTAACATAAGTATTGAAAAAAATAAATTTTAATAAAATTATTAAATTTCAATTTTAAAATTTCGCGCCAAGATGGCGCTACTGCGCGTTGCTGTATTCGATGCTCAAATTTTTGCTAAAGTGGGGGTGGGAGAATGAATTGCAAGTGTATTAACTGACGGTCCACTAGCGGCAGTCAGTATCATCGACAACGGCAGTAGTGGTCCAGATCTTTCTTTACGTTCAATTAAAAACACAGTATTGCAGTTAATTCGCGGAATTATCCATAAATTTTATTGCTAATAGTAATTGTTTAATTAAAATGTGCAGTATTCGTAAAATTTAAATTATGCAAAGTGTCTGTGATGTCGTTAGGTGTCGAGTGTTCAGTGCTAGTGTAAAGTGTTGCGAATTGCTGATGCTGATACTTCCAAGTTCCTGACCAAAATCATCTGGCATCGTCTGGTGGGAAATAGCAGTCAAGTGACGTTCGTTTAGCTGCAATACACTTGGAGCAATTTAATTCAAATCTCCAAGTGTATTAGGATACCCTTCTGCATATTATTTCGCCACCAAGGTTTGTTCAAACACTTGTGTGTTTTTTTTTTTAAATATTTTTCTATCATATTTTGCCGCCATTTTATTATAATTAACAATTTTTAATTTTTTTTCGATTTCTAATAATTTATTTTTTGAATCTTCAAATTTACCGCGCGATTAATAAAAATAATTAACAAATTATTAATAAAAAATAAAACATTTAGAGTATACTTTTTGGTCAAATTAATATTAATAATATTATTGACACAAATTTTAAAAAATTATTCACTTTCAATTTTGAAATTTCGCGCCAAGTTGACGCTACTGCGTATCACTGTACTCAACGATCATTCTTTAAGTTTGAATTTAATCACAGTATTGCAGATACATCGTAATTACCCATAAAATTTATTGCTGATAGTTATTGTTCAATTAAATTGTGCATTGTTTGTAAAATTTAAATTGCGCAAAGTGTCTGTGGTGTCTTTAAGTGTTGAGTGCAAGTAAATTGTTGAGTGTTTAGTGCTAGTGTAAAGTGTTACTGATAGCTTGCAAGATCCTGAGCAAAATCATCTGACATCATCTGGTGGGAAATAGTAGTTAAGTGACGTTTTTTAAGTTGCAATACACTTTTAGCAATTTAATTCAAATCTCTGTGAATTAAGACACCCTTCTGCATATTATTTCCCCACCAAGGTTTGTTCAAACACTTACGTGTTTTTTTTTTAATTTTTTAAATATTTTTCTATCATATTTTGCCGCCATTTTATTTTGACGTACGATTTTTAGTTTTCTCCAATTTTTAATAGTTTATTTTTCAAATATTTAAATTTACCGCGCAAGTAATAAGAATAATTAACAAGGGTGCGTTTTGAAATGCGCTACGCTACAGCTGTAAATACGAATTTTTAAATTCTTACTCTTCTTACGTTTTATTTATTTATTATAAAATAAAATTTAAAAAATCCCACTTGCTACATTCACACTCATTTAAATTAATATCGCTAGTATATTAATAGTATATAGATATACCAGCAGTAATAATTTAAATCCGGTTTGAAAAACTGACCCTCGTAGCTTTTTAAATTTTCTACATGCGCATATTAAAATTTTTTTTTTCTTGTAAGCGATTTTTTGAAAAAAAATTCAAAATATTGAATTGCCCGCTAACTTTATGATCATAAAATAATTAAAGATAATAATTGTAATTATTATTTTGTTATTTGTACTTGTTTATCTGTTGACCGCAAAGTCTTTAATGAGTCATACATGCTCATTAAATTATAATAATAATAGAAAAATGAGCGGAAGATTACAAAAATTTATGATATCATCAAAGAGGAGTTTTTCTAACAGCTGTTTAGTGTCAGTTCAGATGTGACAGCCAGTACTGTCAAAAAAAAAACTATTTTAATTAATTATATACAATAATTAGTAATATTGTAAACAACAATTACCAAAAAATGATAACAATAAGATAATATATATCTTATTAACTACAAATTTATATTTTTTATAAATTGTTAAAATTGTCATTGCAATTTTTCTAACCTGTCAGTTGTTAGGTTATTTGAATCATCACAAAGTATCCCAGTGACTAAATTAAGGATAAATTTTAAATTTATATAAATATATATATATTTATAATTGTAATTATAGTAACTAGAATAATGGATAATCAAAGTACAAATTCAGTAGAACATGATTACACGGAGATAGTACAGAGGCTGTCAAAAAAACAAAAATGGGCATATGGAGTCGGGCATGTATTGAATGACATTTGTGCCTCATTGTGGTTTACATATTTAATTGTATTTTTTCACTTTGTATTGGGTTTCAATCCCGTGTTATCAGGAACTGTTTTACTTATTGGTCAAGTAGCTGATGCTGTGTCTACACCATTTATTGGATTGCAATCAGATAAAACCGATGATTTCTGGTTGTGTAGATATGGAAGACGGAAAACTTGGCATCTAATAGGTATTATTTATTTTATTTATGAGTGTAAATGTTGCAGACAAGAGTCAATTTATAAATCTTAAATAAATAAATCTAAGTAATGAAATTTTAAAAAATGCGCGCATTTTTTCATTGATTTAAATACGCATTTTTTAATTTCGTTCCAACTTACAATTGATTTAATTATTCAAAAATTTTTAACTCCCACTTGTCAGGTACATTCACACTCATGTCAATGTAGCAGATATGAGACAATTTGTAAATTTTAAATTAAAGTAATGAAATTTAAACAAATGCGCATACTGATTTTTCATTGATCTAAATACGCATTTTAAAATTTTTTCATTATTTAAATTTTATTTATTTATTCAAAAATTTAAAAAATTATGATCCTGGTTAGCAGACAATTCAAAATTTTCGAATTTTTTTTTTTAACAAATTATAAAAAAAAAAAAAACTAAAAATATGCACATGTAGAAAATTTAAAAAACTATAAGTGCAATTTTTTCAAATATTTTTTTTATAATTTATTGTTATGAAAAAAAAAGTAAAAAAATTATCAGACGTCGGCTAATTTCAGTATCATTTAAAAATTTCCACTTGTCAGGTATATTCGCACTCATATTTTATATATTTTTTCCAGGTACAATATGTGTCATGTTTAGTTTTCCTTTCATATTTTCTCGTTGTATAAATTGTTACAATGCTGAGCATTGGGCTCAAATAGTTTATTATTCGGCATTTATAATAATATTTCAATTCGGTTGGGCTGCTGTACAAATATCACACTTGTCTATGATACCTGATCTCACACCAACCGAACACGAAAGAACGGAGCTCACTGCAATTAGGTAACATTGTAAACAAATTAATTTTAATTAATTATTCAACTTATTATTCTATTGTATGATTCACTGAATGAATGTCCGGCTAATTTATTCGCACATTCATTTTTATCATTGAATGATAAATTTATAATCATTATTTTTTTTTTTTTTTAGATATACATTTACAGTTTTTTCAAATGTTTTTGTATACGGAGTGACCTGGGCAGTATTGCACGTCACTAGTGATGATTTAAATAATCAAATAGGTCCAAAAGATGTTTACAAATTTCAACATATTGTTCTAATTGGTATGGCAGTTGGTGTTGTAGCGTCAATTACTTTTCATTCAATTATTCAAGAAACTCCGCACGATTCTACTGGTAATTAATTAAATTTCTATTTTTAGATCTCATATTTGAAGTATGAGTTATTTTTAAATTTAAATTAAATTATTGTCCAAAACTTTAATAAATTATTATTTTTTTGTGTAGGTCCTATAAGACGAAATTTACGACCGGCTTCGTCATTTTTGAGAGACGTTAAGTTCTATCAAGTAGCCGTCGTGTACATGGCAACTAGGTTGTTTGTAAATATATCACAAATTTATGTACCTTTATATTTACACGATACTTTGAAAATGCCCGCGACATCTTTGGCAATAATCCCCCTGATAATGTACCTCAGCAGCTTTAAAGTTTCCTTGATAATTGAGAGAATAAATACTAAATTGGGTAGAAAAATTTCGTATGCTCTTGGAGTATTGCTGGGTATATCTGCGTGTGTGTGGATATGGTTTGGCCAAGGGACGAATTTTACTAAATTGTATATATATCCGGTTTCTTTATTACTCGGTAAATTATTTAACAATTAACAAATTAATATTATTTATGATTACCTGCATTGGAACTTAAAGTTTCAGTGTTAGCAGCCAGTTAGCAAGAAGTTAATTTAAAACCAATAGTGTCATTAATTATTAGCGTAAGCGTAAATTATCATTTGCAATTTATAATAGTATATTACACACCCAGGGAGGAAAGGAAGACATTCCAACTTGCGTGTGTAATTACCAGATCTGCACCTGAAAGTTTAAATTTTTGGCTCTAAAAGTTTGTGGGAAAAATGACGTATGCGTTAATTTTTATCATTTATTTTCTGATAAAAGGGAAGAACATCTTCTACAAGAAGGAATTTTTCATTATAACTGCACTGAAAATTTAAATTCCTGCTCGGTTTAGAGGGAAGAAAGTCTTTAAGACAAATTTTAAATTATAAATAAATAGAGTAAATAATTAAAAAAAAAATAATTACAAAAAATGCACTTATTAATATAAAAATTTTTTAAATGCCCATTTTTAAAAATTTTATTTTATTAATTATTTACTCTATTTATTAATAATTTTACATTTGTCTGATGTCTGCTACATTCACACTCATAAACTTTTAGAGGCTAAAACTTAAATTTTCAGTACGAATATTATCTGGTCAAACCGGAAGAACAATCGATTACCATAATGCGTTCATAAACTTTGTAGAGAAGGTAAACGCAGTATTAGGTCTTCTTTTATTCCTCTGGTTTTAATTAGCCACGTGACTTTCCACTTACTAATCATCTGGACAAATTTTCATCAAAATATTTTTCTGAACACGTCCTACTGTTTCTTCCCAAGGGTAGATCCTGACTGATAACATTCACAATTTACGCGTTTGCTAATATCTATTCGCGGTATTGGACTGAAATTCGCTTCTTTCGACTGGCTGTAGAAACACTTAAGCTTTAAGTTTCGATGTTGATATCATAAAAAAATAAATAAATATATTAATGAGTACAGGAGCAAGCGGATCTATGATGTTAGTAACTAGTCTTGGAGTAACCGCAGATTTAATTGGCCCAAATACAGAAAGCGGTGCTTTCGTTTATGGTGCTATGAGTTTTACCGACAAACTCAGTAATGGAATTGTTGTCATGGCAATACAATACACGTAAGTCTGCTACTCAACAATAAAACTTTATCAATAATTATCAAGACAAAAATATAATTCAATTTTTCTATTTCTAAATAATTTCCAATGAGTTTAATTCAGTAAGCTTCCCTAATTAAATAAAAATTTTAATCGCAGACTTCACAAGTTCAATTCTCCTATTTATTATCGGGATGTACTGAGTTTTGTTTGCGGAGGAGCCGCAACTGTTGGCCTTTTAATGTTGATATCTATAAGACCTCTGATAAATCAAGTTGAAGGTAAAATTTATTAAGCTGAATGTCTTTGTTAGTAAAAAAATTTATTCTTACAAAATTATTACTTAGATTCGATAATAAGAATAATAATTAGTATGTAATATTTAATCAGTTACTTTATTTTATTTTTATTTTTACTTTTTTAATGAACACGTAATTTAATTATGTAATTATTAATTTAAATTAATAAGGGCATTCACTTAAAAAAAAAAAAGTAGGAATAAATCTAGATCATATTTAAAAATCGTAAATATTTATTTAGATGGAAGAGAATATCGGACTATAGAATCAGACGATACATTTGAACCCAGAGAAGTAAACTCGAGGATAACCAGTGAAAATTGATAAGTGTGAATCTAAATTAAAACCGTACTTATTTTATTATTTTTAAAACTAAATTATTGTATTAAATTAATTGATATTATTTATAAAAATTAAATAAAATTGTTAATTATTTTATTATAAATGAGGCATCTTATTAACGTGTAATTAATAACGAGATAAGAAAAAAAGGTATAATATAAAAATGATAGTCAAGGTATGAGAGGATGGCGTGATAGTGACGGTGCCTGTCTCTCATAAGTACGGATGACTTTCTGCACGCTATTCTCCACTGGTACCAGTCTCTGGTTACGTCCCATTGTACAAAAGTTCAATTTACTTGGTTGGTTGACTTAGCTTACAAGCCCTCCCAAGTACTGTTTAAAGATTTCAGATTTAACAGTGTATTTGTACGTCCGACTCCTGTATATTACCATCATAATCGATTCAACTACGACTCAACGAGCTTATATGTAATCCCCGTCAAAGCAACCTAGATGCCATAATGCTAACGGAATGCTACCGACCAACAACTATTCTCGACGATGTCGAATTGGTACATCCTCATTAGCTATTCAGAGTCCAGGAAGTTATTTGTCACGACCTAAATTACCATTCAAATCTTATTACTCTAAACCGAAAAGTAATTTTTATTTTAATCATATTGAAAATGCACCTTTTGGAAGACCTAAACGTTTTAAACTAAAGTAAGTTTTTATTATTATTATTATTTGTTTTTTTAAAAAATTTTTCAATATATATTTTTCTGATCGGTTATAATATTTGTTTGTTTTTTAAATTAATTAGCAGACTTCGGATCTCTAAAAATTATTTACTATATGTTGATATTTCGTGAGTCCAATACCCAACATCCTCAGACTACTTTCACTGATTACACTGATTACATTTTTTAATTTTTTAAATGCCCATTTTTAAAAAATTTTATTTAATTAATTATTTACTCTATTTATTATTAATTTAAAATTTGATGTCTGCTACATTAATACTCATGAAGTCTACCAGTTAATTAAAAAACAATTATTATTTTTAATTATAAATATTAATATTATTTTTTTTTCTTAGGAAATTAAATTATATACAAAAAATGGATATTAATAAAAAAAAAATACCTGATTATACAGAAACAGCTTACAGAGAAGCAGTATCACGTTTGAAATATTTACTAGCTGAATCTTACACTCCAAGAGGATCTGGGTAATATATATATTTTTTTTTATACTGCAAATATATAATTTGTTTGATAGTAATTTAAAAAAAATTTATTTCAGTAAAATAATGCGAGAAAAAAATATTTATAGACGAAGTAATACAAAGTTGCATGAGTCGGCGGATGATACTGATGACAGAAGTGTAGTAAGTGATTGTTCAAAAGGTTTTCCAGGTAATTTATCATCAAGGACTAACACAGGACTAGTATCTGACAAACGTCTGCCAATTACTTCGGTATTGAGCGGTGATAATTCACAAATGACACCGAAAGAAATGTCAACATTTATCATGCGTCAGGAAGAATATATTGAGCAGTTGGAATCTGAGTCTCAGTACTGTAAGGAAGAATTAAAAAATTTGCTCGGTAAAATCCGTGATGTTGTGGCGGAAAACGAAGCGCTGCATGATAAAAATAAGACGGTGTTGCTTAAATCATTTTTAAATGAGTATGACAGTCAAGATGAAAATAAAAGAGACAAGTCGGTGGACGTTGATCACATTCAGTCTAGTCCTGGTAAAAAAATAAAATTACATCAGTTAATTGAGGGCCCGAGTATAATGTATGAGTCGCGAATAAGTGAACTGGAGGCACAGTTGACTCAGGCAAAAATAGAACTGAAGAAAGCTCTGGAAGAGAGTCAGTCTGGTGGTAAAAAATTTACGGATGCTATTGATAGCAGTCCAGAGACTGTCCATCAGTTGGATCAGGTGATGAAAGAAAAACGCGAATTGTCTGATAAGCTGGAGGAGACATTGAGAAATTTACAAGTCGCGCGTGATCGCGAGGCTGAGGCAACGCTGAAAGCTAAACGCGCCATGGATTCTATTCAGCAAACTGAATTTGAAAAATGTCAAGCAGAATCTGAAATTCGTAGACTAAAAGATGAACTAGAGAGACAACGGGATAAAATCCGGGAGACTACACAAGAAACGTCTCGACGGCTGGCAGATGAAAGACATCAAGTCGAAAGACGTTATGGTCAACAAGTTGAGCAGCTTTCAGCTGACGTCGCGACTCACTGGGACGCTGCCTCCAAGTCTCAGTTGGAGATTGAGAGACAGCGGAGAGAAATTTTGGATTTGAAGAGAGAACTTGCTCAGAAGCAAGCGTTAATTGATGATCTCAAGAAGGAATTACACAATAAAATTTGTAAATTTTATTTATTATTTTTTTTTAACTTTAATTATTTATATTTATTTATTTATTTATTATAATTTTTTTAGCAAATTTACAAAGTGATTTAAATCAAATGGCAGCTGAGAAAGATGCAGTCGAGCAAGAAGTCGCAACAGCAAAATTATCAGCAGAAAGAAGTGAAAGACACGCCAAGCAGGAGCAAAGTCGTTGGCAAACAGAAATAAATTCTTATAAGCAAAGATTGGAACGCGCTGATGCTGATATTGTTCATTGCCGACGTGAAAATTTACGGCTATCTGAACAAATTGCTTCGTTAGAAAAAGAAGTAAAATATTTATAATAAATATTTCCACTTTCTTTTATTGATATTTCCGATAAAAAATTATTTATTTATTATTTTAGCTGAATATGGTTAAAATAATTCGCGCTGACAGCCAGACACCGGCAGCTACACCTCGGCTGGATAATGAAAAAGATTTGACATCAATGATAATGGACATGGAAACAAAACATGGTAAGATATTATTAAGTTACCTGTGTTGGGTATATTGTCCGTAGATTGTGATAACAGAACAAAATAATTATTAATTGTTAAAAAGTACCGGTCTAAGTAATTAGTATGACGTCTGTTGATTTAAAACAAAGATTTGTTGAACAAAATTTGTGTGGGAAATCGGCATTATGCCACGCATGGGTAGTAAGAAAGAAAAATATTAGTCAATTTATTATTTAAATTGACTAATATAATTCAGTTTATTGAATAACTTGGAAATTCTCTAGCTACCACAGTTGCTGGTCTTGAAGATGCTCTCAGCAATCAGGCTATGCTCGTCTCACAACTGTCTGCCGAATGCCAATCTCTCACACAGCGTTTGGATGCTAACAATCTCACGCACAAGTATTATTTTGATTATAATTTAAAAAACAATAAATTATTTTTCGGATACCAGGATCGAAACTTAAGTTTCAGTCTCTTAAAGTGACAGCCAGTTGAAAGAAGCGAATTTCAGTCCAATGTCGCGAATTAATATTAGCAGATGCATAAATTGTGAATGCCCAGTCAGCGGGCAGAAACAAACTTGTTTCGTCTCGAGGGAACAAAATAATTTTTCTGCCCGCTGACTGAAGGCTTTCGCAATTTAAACTCTGATACTTGTCATTTTTGAAATAGTCATTTCAGAGCATTAATTTTATTTACGTAAATGACAGTTCTGACTGTGATTAAGTTTCATAAAAATTAGTGTCAATAATAAATAGTATTTATAATTTCTGCTTAATTATAAATTGCAAATGACAATTAACGCTTACGCTAATAGTTGATGACACCATTGGTCTTAAATTAACTTGTTTCTGTCTGGCTGCTGATACTGAAACTTTAAGTTCCAATGCAGGCAATAATGAAAAATCTAGTGTGTAACTCAGGATGAAAGACGATTTCGGACTGCGGGTGATGTCAGTCTCATCCTGGTCTGAAATCCTTTTGTTTCATCCCTTGTCACACAATATACTATTAAAAATAATCACCGCGAATATTTAGGCGGGTTGTTTTTTTTTTCAAACATTTTTTTTTATAATTAATATTAATTAGTAAATTATCGTAAAATTATGTCGCAATAAAATGCATCAGGCTGTTCTGTGTTGACAGAGGAACCGGTTGACATGGATGATGGACCATTAACTTTGACAACTTCACCTTCAAAAAAGAAACGCACTGTAAAGGTTGACTTGAAACTTAAAATAAATCCGAAAAAGAAGTCCGTTGTTCTCCAGTCATAAGCACCTCTATCAGCACAGTAATAGTTGTAATTACTTAAAATAAGTTTAGTAAAAATAATAAATCAATTAAAAATAAAAAATTAATTTTTTAAATTATTAGGGAAGAAATTGTCAACTTACAGGAAAAAATAAACGACTTGACAAATAAAATAAAAGAATCATTTGAAAATAAAAAAGGTTACTAATTTAATTAATATTTAAATTCAATTATTATTATTATATATATTGATAATAAATATTTTTACAGGACAATCAGTGTCATCAGAAATCCCCCTGGAGTCACAAAAAAATTCCACAGCAAATCAAAATATTAATCAGAATCCAAACCCCGAGTATGATATCGATCAAAATAATTATCAACAAGCTTACAATGGAGAAAATAAAAATACCGAGGCGGAAGTACCGCAGTATGGACTACAAGACAATCAAAATTACCAAGACTACACAGCACATGATCCTAATTATCATGGTGAATATACAGCTGAAGATTATCAGCAGTACGAGCAGTACGACCCGTCACTTTATCCCGAATCAAACCAGGGTCTAACTAATCAAGCTGATCAACAGCAGTATGAAAGTTATCCTACAAATAATTATGATAATCAACAAGAACTTCCGCTTGAACAAAATAATGATAATGTTTCTTAACAGTCGTAGATAATTTAAAATAATATATCATACTTGTTTTAATTAATCACTTAATTATAAATTATCATAACAAATAATAATGATGTACTTAATTTAAAATCATGTCCAGATCAACTTGATAAAATGATAAATTAATAGGGTGGACAGTAAAATTTATAATTTAAATTTTAACATGGGCGTTTCTTCCCTTTATCGGGACTTTTTCAGCAACTTGATCATATAAACTCGTCTACTGAATATTTTTGAGACATCATCATGTTTAACGATATAATAATTAGCATTTTAACTCTGTGTTTGTTCATTGGTCTTTGGAGGAGCAGTCAATTTTTTAAAAAATTCAGTTTTTTCATTCTTAAATTTTTATTAACAACAATTTAAAATTTTTGACTGTGGCAATTTCTGGGCCATGTATTAGACACTTCAAGAAGTAATCCAGAATTTTTTAAAGCCTAGAAACTGAAAACTTGACTGCCCTAAAAGACCCAGTGCACAGACTGTGTTTCGAAAAATATTTTTACACTCGCAGGTTTTATATTTTTACTTACAATAAATAAATAAAAATTTAATGGAATACAGATAAATTACTCCCAATTATTATACACTAGTCGAGAGTATATGTATTGTGTCACATGAATTATAGTTTATCATTATTCTATTAAATTATAATTAAAAATATTAAAATGCTAATTATTATATCATTAAAAATGATGACGTTTCAAAAATTGACACTTGTCAGTTACATTAACTCTCATCAAAATTAAATTATAAATTTTAATTTACTGTCCACCTTATAAATTTATCACTTTTATAATAATAATAATAATAATAATAATAATAAAAAGAAAAATGTAGATGCTTGATTATTAGACGAGTGTAATTGTAGACAATGAAAAAATATATAATATGTTATCAGTAGATTATATTTGAACGCAAAATTTTTTCCCGCGTTAAATTTAAATCCACCGATAACCCGCGAAACTGTCCGATTGATTAAATTCAACGCGCATATGTGCTCTTATTTTATTTTATACTTATACGTATGTAATATGTTTGTTTTTTTTTTTACATGCTGTTTTGAGAGGATACTACGCGAAAGCAGATTTTAATTTTATGTATAAAAGAAAAAAAAATTACATACTTATATATACTTATGTATAAATTAAAAAAGATAAGGTAATCGATATCACTGAAGAGTTATTGTGTAATCGTGCAATAAGACTGAATTATTATTTGAAATATTGATACAAAATAAGAGGAAATTATTTTAATTATTACGTATATTGTTAAGAAAAACAGGTTAATAATGTCGGCTTTTTTAACTCGTAAACTAGTAAGTACTGTTGGTTCTTTGACTAAATATTCGCAGGCTGGAATATTGTCAATAAGACATTTAAATTTATTGGAGTACCAGAGCAAGGTGCTGCTAAAAGACAGTGGTGTTTCAGTACAGAATTTTACGATTATTGATGATCTACAAAAAACTGATAGTGCACTTGATAAATTTCGTAAGTATTTTATTTAATTCTTACATGATTCTGAAGTTAGCCGAGGTCTAATAATTTTTGGATTTTATTAGAAATGTTAAATTATAAAAAAAAAATATTTAAAAAAATTGCACCTGTAGCTTTTTTAATTTTCTACATGTGCATATTTTTAGTTTTTTTTTTTTTTTTGTAATTGATTTGTTGAAAAAAAATCCGAAAATTGAAAATTGTCTCAGAACCAAGATTAATTTTTTTTTTTTTATATAAATTAGCTATTATATTTTAATTATTTTTTTAGATGCTAATGAATATGTTATTAAGGCTCAAGTTTTGGCTGGTGGACGAGGTAAAGGATGGTTTGATAATGGGTTTAAAGGTGGTGTACATTTAACCAAAGAGTGAGTATTTAATATTTATAACTTTATCAAATTTATTATTTAAGCCCAAGTAGTACAAAGACAACTTTAAGATGTCTTTTAAAAGGACAAGACCATTTTTTTTTATGTAAATAAAACATCCAGAAGTTGGTCCTAGGAGTCATAGGAAATTTGACATCTTTTTTTCATCTTAAAAAAGTCATTTCAATTAAAAAATTATTTTGATGACAAATTTTTGATATTTTTTCAACATATTGGTGCCTTGTTGATAGGTCATAAAACAGTTTAAAAACTTTTATCTTATTGATGTCACAAATCCAGGTTTGTTACTTGGGATGCAATGACAATTAATTTTTTAAATCTTATCAAAGATTCTTTTATCGCACTATCTAAATGGAAGCTTTTTTTTTTAAACTTTTTCATTAATTATATTAAAGTATCAATTGTCCGAAAATTGAGTAGTGGCCACAAATGGTAATTCTATCTTAAGTTTTATGGTTTGATAGCAAGTGTACAAATAGTATAAGACAATCTAATATTATAGCCAACGGTCATATCATGGTCATTCCACCAGTTCTCGTCTGATCACTGAAGTTAAGTACCATTGAGCGTGGTTAGTACTTGGATGGGTGACCGCTTGGGAACACCACGTGCTGTAGGCATCATTTTTTTTTCTCCATTTTCTTCAAATTTTGAAGTAAAAATTATTTTGCATCAAGTCTTTTAAGCAGAGATTTTTTTAATGACATAAATTTCTGATTGCTTATTCAACATGTTGGTATCTTGACCATTCTCACTCAAGTGGTACACTTGGTTTTATAACATCTATAAGATAGAAGTTTTGAGGCTGTTGAAGAAGACAAATTTCCTATGACTCCTAGGATCAATTTCTGTATGTCTTATTTGTATAAAAAACACTTGACTTAGACAAAAAAAAATTGTCTTGTCCTTTTAAAAGAAATCTTAAAGTTGTCTCTGTGCTACTTGAGGAGTGCGCCCAATTTTTAAAAATTTTAATGACAACTGTCGTAATCGCAGCAAAGTTTTATGAGTTAATTAAAAAAAATTAAAGGATTAATTGAAAAAAAAAACAATCCCTGAGAAATAGATTTTTAAAAATTATATACAGTTGACATCAATTGGTAGTTGAACAAAATCTTGAAGAATTATTTTCAGTAAAATCTTCATGTCAATTTTATAATTAGAATTTTCAAAGTTACTCAACAAATTTTGTTTAACTCCTAATTGATAACTGTAAGTAATTTTTTAAAATTTTATCAGTGAAATTGCAATTTAATTGATTATTTATTTATGTATTCTTGCGGTTGATTACAGTCCGCAAGAGGTCAAAGATATTGTTAAGAAAATGCTGGGTCACAAATTAATAACAAAACAAACAACAAAGGATGGTATTCTCGTACAAAAAGTCATGATAGCTGAGTCTGTCAATATAAAAAGAGAAACATATCTCTGTATATTAATGGACAGATCGCACAATGGACCGGTACTCATTGCATCGCCAGCTGGTGGTGTTGACATTGAAACAGTTGCTGAAAAAAATCCCGAAGCTGTTAAGACGGTACCACTTGATATTTATTATGGGATTGACGATAAAATAGCCAAGGAAGTTGCTGAATTTTTAGGGTTTACTGACGATGATATTAAGCAGAAAGCGATATTTGAATTGAAAAATTTATGGAAATTATTTGTCGACATTGATGCGCTGCAAATTGAAATAAATCCATTTGTTGAGACTGAAGATAAACAAGTTGTTGCTGTTGATGCCAAAATAGCGTTTGATGATAATGCGCAATTTCGACAGAAAGACATTTTTGATATGGAGGACGTTAGTGAAAAAGATCCCAGAGAAATTGAAGCGTCGAAATATAATTTGAATTATGTAAATATGGATGGAAATATTGGTTGTTTAGGTACAAAAATTTTTTTTTTAATTATTATCTATACTGTAAAAAAATTGCGGATTAAATCCAGAGTAAATTAGGAGCGGATGACTGTGTAATTTAATTCCTTTGGAGTAAAACTCCATAAAATCTAGTTCACTCCAAAATCACTCTGCCAATAGTAGAGTAATTTAAAAAAAAAACTCCGGAACTCTGAGTATTTAAATAAATAAAATTCTAATTCACTCCGAGTTAACTCGATTTTATATTTTTTTAGTCAATGGCGCAGGTTTAGCCATGGCCACAATGGATATTATTAAAATGAATGGCGGAGAACCAGCAAATTTCTTAGATGTTGGCGGAGGTGTTACAGAAGAACAAGTTTTCCATGCGTTCCGTATCGTAGCTGAAGGTATTTATTGATATAATTTATTTATTTACTATCATTATTTTAATTATTACTTTACTTCTAGATCCTAAAGCCAAAGCTATTTTTGTAAATATCTTCGGAGGGATTGTTAATTGTGCGACAATAGCTAAGGGATTAGTCGCCGCTGCCAAACAACTGAAAATAAATAAACCAGTAGTAGTTAGATTGCAAGGAACAAATGTTTTGGAAGCAAGAAAAATTCTCCAAGAGTATGGCCCGCCTTTTACGATGATCAACGATTTAGATGAAGCAGCTAAAAAAGTTGTGTCGACTTTGAGCGTATAATTATTTTTTTTTTTATACAAGACAATTTTGTCTAAAAAAATCAAAAAGACAATTGTATGAACATGCAACGAAGAATTAAATACAACGCCGTGAATGGGGTAGACAATAAGCAGTAAACTCTCCATTAATTTATAGATAATGTTAAAGATAAATATTTTTAAAATGACTATGGCTAAATTTTATTACTTAAATATTTGACTGTTGAATTATTATAAGGTATGTTTATATTTTATCATAAAAAATATATTTATATACAAGTGATAATACATTTTGTTGAATTAATTGCAATACTAGTTTGTAAACTTAATTATTTCAATTTTTTATTGTAAGTTTGGTTTTAGTTATTTGATTTTAATGATTTATTAATTAAATAATTTTGTTATTTTTATTTTTTGTGTTTTATTATTGCGTTGATTAGTATAAAAATTTTTTATCAATGACGTGTGTAAAAAAAAATCGTTCAAAAAATGTTTAAAAAATATTACTGACAATGAATTTTCAAATTTGAGACATTTTTGAACTTGGAGTTGAACATTTTTGGAATTTTTAAATATTTACAAGTGTGAAAAATTCTCAACTATGTCGACTTTTCTTGCAGGTTTCTTTTTTTTTTGAAATTTTGTGAATTCATAATTAGTTTCAATTACTTATTTTTTAAACTATTTTTGAATAAGTCAAAAAATGACCAGAAATATTTTCAAATCGTTTTTATTTTTTTTGCCTCGTACCTGAGCAATAATTTAATTAATTTCTTGTCCTTAAATGTTTTTCAAATCCCAAAAACTGTTAAATAAAATTATCTTTGCTCAAAAATTTAAAAAACGCGCGGGAAAAGCTTTCAGTTTAAAATTTTTTACTTTATAATTTTTAAAAGTTCCAAAAATGTTCAACCTCAAGTTGAAAATTGTCTCAATTTTTGAAATTCACTGTCATGACCGTTTTTTGAAAATATTTTTGGAACGAATTTTTTTCACGGGAATAACAAAAAAGTTTGTTGATTATTTAAATACTTGAATAATAAATAAATAGATAAGTAAATGTACGATTTTATCGATTTCTCCGAAATTAGATTAACAAAAGCAAACAATCGTTGAAAAAAAAAAAAATGATATATCACTTTAGTAAAAATATAAATATCTTAAATCTCTTAGTATCATAAATAATCAATAAATTAATCATCCGTTAGGTCTTTTAAAATTTAATTCATTTCGTTTCATTTTAATATTTGAATCTTCAACTAGCTCGAGTATGTTTTGATAAATAGCCCGGGGATAATCTTTTCTCAGGTATAAGATGCACATTCACCTTTCATTCTCTTCAAAAAACTACTATTTCAAAAGAAATATTTTCTCTATGACTCATCTTCACAATAACAAGAAGCTAAAAAATTTTTCATCGGAAAATACTTTTTTTTTTGTTCAATGCAACAATAATTAATTGGTTTTTTTTTTTTTATGAATTTTGTATAAATTAAAAATAAGAATTGTAATTATTTATTTTTATTTTACCTCATATGGTCAAGAGCGAAACTCGGCCATAGTAAAAAAGAGTTTTTAAACTCCTCAAGATATTTTTTTTCTCAATGTATTTATAGACTTATCAATGTGTTAAATGTTTAATACAAGTTACTTTATTAGAAGACTATAACCATATACGGTTTGCAATTTAAAATGTGCTTATGAAGGTAAATGATTTCGTCAGACAAACCATAATCTGATGAATAAGTCCATGGGCCAGACCGGGTCATGTATTTACTTTTACTTTAAAAATTATAAATTAAAATCTATTTAACTAAACTATATTACACTGAGAGAAAAAATAACTTTTATATATTGTATTTTCTTACAAGAAATTATGCTATTGGAAATTTTCAATCTTACTATATTTTTCCCGTGTAAAAAAAATTTTTCTGTCATTCCTGACAGTGAACTTCAAAAATTCAGAAATAAAATAATTAGAAGTGTGGAAAATTTTCAAAGAAAAAATGTTCATAAATATTTTCAAATTTTTTTTCATTTCATACCTGACTTTCTGGTAAAAGCCGTAAATGTTCATAATTCCTAATTAATTTATTTTTTTTTCTTCCAAACCAAAAATTGTAAAATCAAATTATTTTTGCTCAAAAAAAGTAATACGCAAGAAAAGCCTTTAGTTGAAAATTTTCTAATTTTTTAAAAATTCAAAACATGCTCAAAATTCTCTCAATTTTTGAGAATTTGTGTAACGAATTTTTTTTTACAGACTAGTGAAAAAATTTGAAAATTTTATTCTAAATAATTTTCTTAAAAAAATCTGAGCTCAGCTCGAAATATGAAGATCTTTTTTTTTCGGAGTTTCATAAATAAATTTCGATTTTCTTCTGTCAAAAAAAAAAAAAATACTTTATAATCAACGAACATATAATTAATAATTTAATAATTTTGATTGACTTCCCTTAAGAAAAAATTGTTTTTACGTCATTTTTTGTTTCACCGTAGATTGTTTACTAAAGCCAAATTGCTCAACAATTCAAATCATTACTCAACGATTTATTTATATAAAAATGTTATTATTATAAAATATAAATATGATTGTTATTTTTTTTTAGAACCAAGATGAATAATGAATGCGCTTTGTTTTTGTAACATTGGCTCCTTCTTCATCTCGCTATAAAATCTTATATTAAGTGAATTTGCGTGTGGTAGAGAAGAAAGATCGTCTGTGTATATATAGCTCGGTTTCATTCCCCTCCTATCCAATATCAATGTTTCGGGGTAAAATTGTCAAGTGCGGGGGGTGTTACAGAAGCTTTAACGTGAGCTACCAAGTACTATTCTTGGAGAACTTCACTCAGACCTGCTTTTGCCTCCGTTACGAAGACGCATGTTAAACGGTTTTTAAATATCGACGACGACAACGACCACGCCGTCATTTCTCAAGAGGTTTTTTCATTAAAACAAATCTACTTAAAGTATTAAGTGCCATTATCATTTAATCCTCAAGCAGCTCTTATAAAATTCTGTGATCTTTAATTAATTATTCTTCTGCTACATTGTAGAGAAGAAATCGCGCGTGCTTTGATATTGTGAATTTTTCAAATTTTTTTAAAAAGGTAATTTTTCAAATTTTTATTGTGCTCCAAAAGTTCACTGAAAAATTTACGAGTGAAAATTTACAAATAGTTTGAGATTATTTTTTTTTTAAATGAAATATAAGTAATGTCTCAATGTATGAGTAACGCGATATATTTATATGTTTTTTTTTTGC
Source organism: Microplitis manilae (assembly GCA_030273425.1). NCBI lineage: Eukaryota > Metazoa > Arthropoda > Insecta > Hymenoptera > Braconidae > Microplitis > Microplitis manilae. The sequence goes on from CP092726.1 coordinate 5,056,602, forward strand.
GTTCTTGCATTACGATATGTTTATTTTTGTGATTTGTCTGCTGGCAAATTTACTTTTTTCAAATTAAACTCACGTATGCTGGTTTATGTTTAATTTGTGTTTCCATGTGTGATTCTAGCCGCGAAATTTGTGCTCCGTTGACGTTTTTAATACGTCGATAACGTACACATTTTTATTTATTCAAAATACAAGTAATCAAATTTTTTTATTGATAATTAACAGCTTCAAAATTTGACGTCTGAAAATTTTTTAATTCTGATGAAAAAAATCTTTGAAGCCTTGGTATTTATTTTTGAAATTTACTCCTATTGTTATTTAATTTTTTTATGTAAAATTAAATAAATCGTCGGGTGTCCACTGCCTTCATTATCAAAAAACACAAAAAAATAATTAGCGTCTTAAAGATAAAAAATAAAATATTTTATAAATAAATAATTATCAAAAATTATCAGTTATTATTTTAGTCTGACCTTTATTTTAATATCTCATTTATTTTTGTAACAAAACAGAATTATTTTAACCGCAAGCATTTAAAATTAAACTGAAAAATTTATATTTTAAATTTAAAAAAAAAATTTCATTGATGTTAAAAATTTATTTATTAAATAATTTTGACATAAAGCCGAAATAGAAACAATTGTCAAAACATTTACAAGAAATTACCGAACCAAAATAAAATATTACTAAGAGCGTGACTAAAAACGATAAGTGACAAATAAAGTAAACAGCCGATTAAAGTAAACGTCCTTATCCTTAATCTTTAGAATAATAAAGAAAAAAAAACTAAAACTTAAACTTTAATAACAAACTCCAAAACTAGACTAACTCTCTCCAAACATCGTCCCAGTTTCTGGGTCTCAAAAAAAAAACAAAATTTATTTTCTAAAAATATAATTAAATTTATTTATATTTTTCAGCTCCAGCAATTTCCCATCGGGGACTATCGGCGATTAAATTTATATTGAAGATCCCGCCGACTAAACCCGTATTTTTAAAAAAAATCTTTGCAATCAACAAAAACGTTTGCGCGCGCAGAATTGAAACAGGAACGCACGCACAGCAAACGCCGGGTCAGCAAAAAAAAGTAAATCCCAGAAGGGAATTAACTGAAAGAGAAAAAAATAAATAAATAAAAGGAATCTAGACTTTAAAGAATACCTTGGATGAGGAATACCTTCTGAGTCTTGTGACTCATACTGACCCACAGGCCGATATAGACAGCAGCATCATCATCATCGACTGGAGTCTTTACCAGTAAAAAAGTAAAAAAAAAAAAATATATACAAGTCTACAGTCTCCACTCCATTTCCCCACTACTTGGAGATCCACATAGCAATAGTACCATCACCATACCTACCAACACCATCACCACCACCATCACCATCACCATCTCCATTTCAAAAGAATATACGTACACATAGCTGAAGGCTAGAGTATAGAGTTTTGCCTCGTGTTCATACCACGCCGGCGATAAAATGAATGAGAATGATAAGTCAGTCAGGAGTGAGAACTCCAACGTGGAGGAAGACGAGAACGAAATGTTTGAGCGGGAATTAGCAGAGGATGCACAGTGGAAAAGGATACAGCAGAATACGTTCACAAGATGGGCCAACAAACATTTGAAATCAATAAATAAATATATTGATGACCTGGAATGTGATTTATCTGACGGTCTAAATCTCGTAAATCTGCTAGAAGTTTTGTCACAGAAACGTTTGCCTAAACACAATAAAAGACCGAATTTTAGATCACAAAAACTGGAAAATGTTGCTGTCGCTTTGAAATTCCTTGACGATGAAGGCATACGTATTGTTAATATCGGTAAGTTTTATACATATATATTATATTATTTATCGATGAAGTTATCAAGGACACTATCAAGTTTTAACAGATGATTTTTATTTAATTGCTTCTCCGTGTAATTAAATAAATAATAATAAAAAAAAGTTTAAACCGCGTTATCGAACAGCGATACGATTAATCGATTTTGTTTTGTAACCCGGGCATACCGGAATTTAAGACTTACTATAGGTACAGTCTACAAGGACACTGATCCTTGAAATTCTTTACCCGTAACCTGTTCTATTGTTCATATTTATAATTTTATTTATTCGTTATTTAAAATACTCATGAATTATTTATGATTTTTTTTAAAACCAAAAATAATATTTTAAATCGAGTGATAAAAATTTATTAATTTTAATTTAAAATGTGAGTTTAAATTTATTTGCTTGCTTGTAGATAATGAATTATATTAAATTTATAGAGGATTGGGAAAGAAAAAAAAATCATTGGCTTAGTGGATCCTTGCCGACTGCATCCGCGCGCAAGTGTCGCGCGCATTCTTAACCGCGATAACTTTAAAATGTTTTGCGGACGTAAACATTCTTACATGTATTATATGTAAGTCTTATCAAATTATTATTTCGTATTTCGTAATAGCTATATATATATATGGTAATGGAGATATGAGAATTATTTTTATTTGATTCGATTTAATTTAATTTAATTAACTTAATTAACTTAGTCAAATTTTGGGTGGCTATTTTTTCAAGGTAGAACTAGGATGACAGGCAGTAATTTAGTAATTTTGGGGTAATTTGATTTAGACAATATCGGTGATAAAATTATGTTAAGATTGCAGGCATCTAGCCAGACGTGACCTTGTAACGGTCAACAAGAACGCCCACTTTCTCTTAACCAAACCGTGTAACGTCTGTTCAAAAATAATAATTATAATAAACGTGATGACGATTGTGATCATGATGATTGTTGTTGTTTGGTGATGCTGTCTTCAAGTTGATTACTAATTACTGTATGACTCATTGAACATAACTTGGGGACAAACAGATTATTTTTTTTATTTAGATAATAGACTAAAACAATTTTCGGAGTGAACAAGATTAAATCCGGAGTAAATGCAAAACTGGTTTTTTATTTATTTACTCCAAAAAGGAATTTATTTCAACGTTAAAATTACGGGTCAGATGCGGGTTTAAATAAAATTCACATAACTCCGAAATTATTCTTTTCACTCCATGCGAAATGATTTTTGACTCCAGAACTCAGGTGTGGAGTAAATTTAAATTTTAATAAAACTTGAATTCTCTCCCAATTTTTTACAGGGAAATATTTAAATTAGACACTTAGTAGTGGTAGTTTTTTATTTTATGATCCTGTAGCTAGCAGACAATTAAAAATTTTTAATTTTTTTTCCTACGAATCAATTACAAAAAAAAATAAAAAATATGCACATGTAGAAAATTAAAAAAACTATTGGTGCAATTTTTTCAAATAATTTTTTTATAATTTATCTTTTTAAAAAAATCAAAAAATTATTAGACGTCGACTAACTTCAATATCATTTTATTGTTAGTTATCTAATGTGTGAGAAAGTTAACTGTCCAGTTATAAGCCAATGAGTTTAAATGCATTATATCGTCATCGATGAGACAGACGGACACTGATGTCATCCATTATATCAGACGTTCACACATTTTTATTTATATTTTACTATTAATAATAATAATTATTAAAAATATTTAATTTAAACTCCCAATTAATTTTTTTGTCTAAATTTATTATTTGCATAAAATAAGTTGAATTTAAAAATTTAAATTTAATCTTAATAACTTGAGTAAATTTGTGAATCGAATTACAGATGATCAATCAAATAAATCGACAACTGGTGGTTGAGTTTATTGACCGATTTCAAAAGAGTATTTTATTATTTGAATTTTATCTCAAGAGTATTTTAAAACTCTATATGATAGTCTTGTGTACATGCATAATAAAATACTCCTTAACACGGTGGTCGATTAATAAAATAACATTCAAGTGCCTCTTGATCCTCTTATAAATTTTTATGGTTTTTTTATTTTTTACTCGATATTATTTTACAATTTATAGAGCATCCATTGAGGGTCATTTTTAAAAATCACTTCATGCTGCGATGCTCGCAAACTAGTTCCTTACAATAAACAAAAGCTAATATTGTATTACACTTAACAATAGTGTAAATAATATCAGTTGTTAATAAAATATTACCATTACATATTTTTTAAATGATACTGAATGTAGCAGGCGTCTATTAGTTTTTGAATTTAAAAAAAAATGATAAATTATAAAAAAAAAAATATTTCAAAAAATTGCACTTGTAGTTTTTTTAATTTTCTACACGTGCATATTTTTAGTTTTTTTTTTTTTGGTCTCTAATTACTTAGAAAAAAATTCAAAAATTTTAAATTGTCTGCTAAATTCAGTACCATTTTTTTAAATGAGTGTGAATGTGACAATCAGCAACTTTCGGATTTTTTTTTTCAACAAGTCAGTTACAGAAAAAAAAATATGCACATGTAGAAAATTTAAAAAACTATATGTTCAATTTTTTAAAATATTTTTTTTTGTATAATTTATAGTCTAAAAAAAAATTCAAAAATCATAAAATCGGCAAACTTCAGTATCATTCCAATCAGCTGATGTCTGATGATTTGGACTTTTTTTAGACATGATAAATTACAAAAAAAAAATATTTAAAAAAATTGCACCTGCAGCTTTTTAAATTTTCTACATGTGCATTTTTTTAGTTTTTTTTTTTCTTGTAAATTTGTTGAAAAAGAAAATTCAAAAGTTGATAACTCTCTGCTAACTAGGATCAATATTTTGTAAAAAATTTTTTCAATTAATTAGTGGTTTATATTTTTAAATTACAGACGTTAGTGCGTGGAGCGTAAAAAAAAAACTAAAGAAAGAAGTTGATAATAAAAAAAAACTATTTAAATTGGGTGTGACAGGCAACTGAGCATGTAAATTTATGATTTATTAATTGAAGCAATAGCTCCTATGGCTCTCATTTTAAAATATAATCACACAAGTCTTTATTAATTATTATTTTTTATCACCGATAAATATAACTGTACCAATTCTTCATACTCGATATCTACATAATTAAAAAGTAGAACATTTAATTTTGTTTATCGAATAAAAATATGATAAACTAATTTATGTAACTTGTTTACATAAAATTAAAAAAATTAAAATTTAATTCTATTTTTCAAATTTAATATTTTAATTCCATACTACATCGATATTAAATTTGTGATAACTATTTTAATGATACGTCGGCATAAAAAAATATATATATGCGATTGATTTATCAACTTTTACTGAATAAAAAAAAGACTCGTGATATTAATGAATAGATAGATGTGTCAGTTACGTTTAAGAAATATATGACGTCATTGGTTGGTAATTGCTTAAAATAACTGGTATGAATCGCTTGGGCACTCTCGTCTTCTTTCTGAAACTCGTTAGAGTTATCTCTCTTTCTTCATATAAGTTTTTTTTATCATCTCTCTTTCTTGTGCAACTAAAAATCCACCTGTAGCTCTTACAATTCTCGCACGACTACAAGTATATTTGACATAATCAGCGTATGATCTCTCCGATTTAAAATCTTAAAATAAAAATCAAATTGTTACGTTTCTTATCACCTTGAACGCACTATTTACATCACTCTAATCAACCGCCAAGTGATTTAACATCAGGTGTTTTAACTTTAATTAGTTGGTATTCAAATTTTTAATTTATATTTTATTACACACGATATTAATTTTATTAATTATAGAATATTTTTGAGCAGTGGTATTTTAGTTTGATGTAAAACGAGGATATCGACCTGGTTTAAAAAAAATATATATATACATTGAGTCATTGATCTTGAAATATTCAAATGTTTTTAGTTTGATTGTATGATTCAGAGATTAAATGTGAGTCGAAGACACTTGTATATTTTATTCTATTTCCACAGTCTTGCTGTCACACTTTTATGTACACCCACGTACTTTTGTATTTTTATATTATGTTTCTAAGAATATATAAATGAATATTATACTCACATGTATCAGGTATTATGACTAATAATAATAATAAAATATTAATTACATTAATTAATTTTCTCTTTAAAAATAAATAACTTTATAAAATTATTTAAATATGAATAATAAAATTTTTTATTACCGCCAGTTTTTCAAACCGGGTTTGAATTATTATTGCTGGTACATATGTATAATGTTAAGGTATCGATATATTTACAATATTAATTTAAATTGTGAAAAACTGGCCCTAAATTTTAATAGTTAATAGAGTGGAAGTATCATTTTTGACTACTGCTTCATTGGACATTTAATACTTTACGTTAATTAATAAAAAGGTAAAAAAAACTTGCATTGTAATAGTGTGATAACATTAGTTATCATTGCGTATTTTATATAAATTTTCTGTGTCCAAAACTTGCCAAAAATTTTACCTCTAATGAGTATAAATATAACCGACAATTAGCAATTTTTAAATTTTTAAAAATTAGCGCGCCTTTTTTTAAATTTCATTATTTAAATTTAATTAATTTATTTACTTAAAAGTTATAAATTGTCGCATGTCTGCTACACACACTCATTTATCTCACCCTATATTTAAATTAATTAAAAAATTAAATGAATAAAAGTTTTAATTAAAATTAAAATTTTAAACATCTGATTTTCCATAGAAATTATGGATTCAAACTTGATAATTCATAGTATACATAAATATCTATATATATTTTTTATTGCAGACTCATCAGACATCGTTGACTGTAAGCTTAAACTGATACTTGGATTAATATGGACCCTAATTCTCCACTATTCAATTTCAATGCCCATGTGGGATTACGACGACACGGAGGAAGCGCAGAAAGGCGCCACTCCCAAACAGAGATTGATGCACTGGATCCAAGCAAAATTACCTGAGCTACCAATAAATAACTTCACATCTGACTGGAATGATGGTAGAGCCGTTGGTGCACTTGTTGATGCAGTCGCACCAGGTTTGTGTCCTGACTGGCCTGACTGGAACCCCAAGGATGCCGTGCAAAATGCCTCCGAGGCAATGAGTCTTGCTGATGACTGGCTCAACATACCACAGGTTTATTATTTTTATTTTTACTATCATTTATATTACACATAATATGCGGGTGAGTCATAAGTCATATCTATAAACTAGGAAGTCATTAATTTTTTTTTTTACATCCCAGCTTATAAGTCCTGAGGAAATGGTGAATCCAAATGTTGATGAGCTGTCGATGATGACTTATTTGTCGCAATACCCCAATGCTAAATTGAAAACCGGCGCGCCTTTACGTGCACGCACTAATCCCAACAGGTAAATTATTTTTTTTACCCAAAATAATTATCTATTATTATGAATTTTAAATTTCCTAATTATCAGTTACTAGTAATAGATTTTTAAAAAAATATTTAAGTTATTAATAATAATTTATTTCATTTTTTTGGTCGCAGCGTTCCTCCGCCCCGGTAAGTCGGGATGCGAAAGTATTTATTTTAATTATTGATTTACGCATTAATCATTGCCGTAGTGACATTCATACATAAACAACAAAAAATATATAAATATAATTCATAATTAAAGGGAAATATTACGCCTTCATTCTAATAAATATTAATGTTTGAATACATATCTAACTAGACGAACGTATGATAATAATTTTTAAAAATTAATTAATTAAGTTTTAGTTTTATTTTAATAAAATTAGCTGGTGTGCAAGCGTGTGGTAATTATAATTATTAAAAATACAACGGATTGTTTAACGCTTGTAACCGACTGGCAATATTAATGCGGATTTTTTTTAGTGTGGACGAAGGAATAGTAACTTTAATTACTGCAATAAACAACGATTATTTAAATATCTTATATTTTTTTTGTACGATAACATTTTAGAGTTCGCGCCTATGGACCGGGTATCGAACCTAAAGGACCGATAGTAAATGCGCCAGCAAATTTCACCGTCGAAACATTCTCAGCTGGCAAAGGCGACGTTGAAGTAACGGTCGATGACGCTAAGGGACATAAATTACCAGTGGACATCCGTTTTAATAACGACAGGAATCTTACGTACTCTGTTTCGTATACTCCCAAGAGCGAGGGACCTCACAAGGTCCGGGTTCTCTACGGCGGTCGTGAAATTCCAAAAAGTCCTTACACTGTTGCGGTCGAAGGTGTTCCAGGTGACCCGAGTAAAGTAACTGCCAGTGGTCCTGGTCTACAACCCGACGGTGTCGTAGTAAATCGGCCAACGTATTTCGACATTTTTACAAAAGATGCTGGTCGCGGAGTACCGGAAGTTATTATTCTTGATCCCCAGGTTAAACAGATAATAAAATAAACTGATTATATATTTTTATAATTATAAATTAACAATTTCTTTTCTTACAGAGTTCAAAGACAACTGTACCAGTTAAATTGCGTCAAACATCACCCGACGTTTGGAGATGCGAGTACGTCTCACCAATAACTGGTTTGCATTCAGTGAATGTATTTTTCGCTGGTAAATTAATACCAAAAAGTCCTATGGGAGTTAACGTCGCACCACTGTCAGATGCTAAAAAATGCCGCGCTTATGGCCGTGGTCTGTTACCCAATGGTGTAAGGGTCAAAGATATAGCAGACTTCGTTATCATAACCAAGGATGCGGGTGAAGGAGTACCAGAAGCCCGATGCATTGGTCCAGGAGGTGTTAATTTACCCATAACAATAAATAAAATTGATGGTAATAATTATAAGTGTCATTATGTGCCGATAAAAGAAGGCAGACATGTTGTGATGATAACATACGGCGGTAAAGAAATACCCAAGTCACCATTTGAAGTAAATGTTGGCCCTTATAAAGAATCATCAATACGCGTATTTGGTCCTGGATTACACGGCGGTATGGTAAATCATCCGGCTAGATTTACCGTTGATACAAATGGTGAAACCGGAGCGCTAGGGTTTTCAATAGAAGGACCGTCTAAAGCTAAAATTGATTGCCATGACAATGGTGATGGAACAGCAGACGTGACTTATTTACCAACAGCACCAGGACCATACGCTGTCCACATACTTTGTGACAATGAGGACATTCCAAAGAGTCCGTACATTGCAACAATTCAACCTGAAGCGGATTTCCATCCGGATAAAGTTGAAGTGCACGGTCCGGGTATTCAACCTGAAGGCGTAGCACGTGATAAGCCCACGCATTTTATCGTCGACGCTAAAAAAGCTGGACAAGCTCCACTGGACGTTACTATTCAAGATGCATTGGGACGTGATGTGCCAGTTAAGCTGGAAAATAAACACGACGGTACTGTACAGGCGCACTATGCACCAACATCTGGCTCTCAGCACATAGTCATGGTAAATAATAATAATTTAATAATAATCTATGCATTGTATTGGAAATTTTTTATGACTTACTGACATTTGATTGTCTATTCAGGTAAATTATGGAGGCGTTGCTACGAAGAAATCGCCGTATCGAGTCAAAGTCGCGTCGCCATTAAATCCAGCGATGGTTGCGGCCTTTGGTCCTGGTTTAGAGAAAGGAATAAAGTCAAATACTCCGACACATTTCAATATTGATTGCCGCGAAGCTGGTAACGGTGACTTAGACGTTACTATGAAGAGTCCTGAGGGTCATGACTTACCGATTTCGCTGACTGACAATGAAGATGGAACCTACACAGTTGATTACGTCGCCCCTCAGCCGGGTACATACACCGTTAATCTAAACTACGGTGGTCTAAAAGTACCTCAGTGTCCTATCAAGGTCAATGTTCAGCCGCATGTTGACGTGTCGAAAATAAAAGTTGAAGGACTTGAACCAAGTGAGTATTTAAACAAAACTCTGTTGACTAGTTGTGTCGCCGGTGATTATTTAGACTACGGTAATTGGGAGAGACGTGGGTTTTAAAATCGTAAATTGTTGTAATTTATAGATCTTCGGGTTTCGCGGGTTTATTAGTCACTGTTATACCCGGAAGTAATTAACAAATGATTTATTGCTTTTAACTAAAGTATATTTTATATACTTTTGAGTAATATAATATTTTAAAGTTCAGGATAAGAACAAGGATAATGCTAACATGTACGCGTGTTATTGAGCTGGTAACGAGCCAGTACTAAAATAATTCAAGGTGATTTATGATAAATTTTCACGCGACTTTTTAATTTTCACATGTCATAACATCGGTGTAATTTATTATTATTGTTATTGCTATTATAATAATTGTTTTATTATTTAAGCCTGAATTACTTTTGTGATTTATTTTTAGATAGTAAAGTAATGATATACTTAACGTCTTAATGGAGTAATAATTGTAATGAATGAAAATTTATAAAATTATTATGATGATGAACCAAAATGAGATTTAATAAATTTAGGTCGCGAATTGTCCCGGTTTACGATTAGCTCGTCTTTCCTGTATACCCTCGCCCGATGTTTATTTTCAGATCTCACAAATTCCTCGGTACGATTACGTAGCCTTTGGCTTAATCTAAAAATATTATAATTTACATTTAACTTGACAAAATTTATCTTTTAAATTTAAAGAATCTACGCGAGATATTTAAATTATGAAAAATTATTTTTTTTTTTAAATTACAAGAAACAGCAAAAAAAATTTTTTATAGCTTTTGAATAATTTTTTGGATTTTTTGATAATAGATCAATAGATTTTTTTTTTATTGATACTGATTTTTATATTAATTTAACTAACACGCGAGAAATATTTTTTTTTTGTGGCAAAATTTTTTAAATTTATTATTTTTTTATTAAAAAAAAATTAATTGCTACAATAAATTAAAAATATTGTCTCGTGTAAATTTAATAGTACTGACGTACACAATTATCGGAGGTGCACAAGCCAAAAAAAAATTTACTTAAAGATTAAAATTAATTGATTGTTAATTATAATTAATAAATAATTGCTTGCGCGCCACCGTTGTAAATAAATCCAAACAGCTAGTTTTCCCAAATGACGCTTCCCGTCAATAATTTATGCGCAAAATGAAAAATTTACGCTACTTAGCACTTGTGAATAATTGATGATAATAATTAATTAATTAATAAATTAATAAACATAAAATAGACTAGCAATAATTAACGCTAATTAAAATAGAGAAAAAAAGAAAACAATGTACAGCAAAAGCAAACAAAAACGAAAATTATAGCGGCACCAGTCAACAGTCTCCAGCAATTCCGCGTGATAACCCAGGAGGCTGGCAAGGCGGCTGATTTTCAAGTTGTTATAACAACTCCGTCGGGTAATAGAGTCAAGGCCCATATTATTCCTGCACACGACGGCTACTTGGTTAATTTTACGCCCACTGAACTCGGTGAATACCTGTTGGGAATAAGTTTTGGCGGCGAAGCAATAACATCATCACCTTACCGTTTAAATTGCGTTCACGGCAGCGATCCATCCAAGGTCCGTGCATCTGGACCGGGTCTGCATCGAGGTCTAGTCTCCAGGCCAGCTGAGTTTGTCATTGACACACGTGGTGCCGGACAAGGCGGCCTTGGTGTCACTGTGGAGGGGCCTTGCGAGGCTGCGATTAATTGCCGGGACAATGGCGATGGCACTTGTTCGGTCGCCTATTTACCAACTGAACCCGGGGATTACATCATCAATATCACATTCAATGATCGGCATATACCTGGGTCACCATTTCAAGCCATCATCGCACCAGAGCAGGATCTCTCCAAGATCAAGGTCACCGGAAATGGCATTAAGCCCCATGGTTAGGAGCCGCGTGGACTGTTTGCTGCTCGATTAAAATGCATGACTATTTATCTTAACATTTTTTTTTTTACTCACATATATTTTTATTTTTTAAACCCGACCCCTCCTACCCGCTTTATTCACTACCCTGTTTTTTAAATAAATTTTTTATCTTTGATTTTTAATTACAAGTAAAAAGTAATCACGTGTGTGCAGCTTGTACTTTTTTTATAATAGTGATTAATTAATAAGTTAATTAAAATTTATAATGTTTGGCGTTGCTATATAAATAATTAGTGTAGTATTAGATTTATAATTATTATATTTATTGCAATAAATATATATGTAATTTTTTTATTATTTATAATTACAGGTTTGAGTGTTAATACACCGACGGAATTTACTATCGACACACGAGCGATACCCAAAACGCCTGGTGACGATAATAAATTGTCGTGTCTTATTACCAATCCAACTGGGGGTAAAATGGAAAAAATAATTACACCCCAAAATGACGGCACTTATCGCGTTAGCTATACACCTTTTGAAGAGGGACGTCATACTATTGACATTCTCTACGACAATGTTCCGGTTCCTGGATCGCCATTCTCAGTGAATGTTAAAAGAGTTTGTGACCCACGTAAATGTAAAGCGTATGGACCGGGATTGGAAAAAGGATTTGTTAATAAATCAAATCGATTTACTGTTGAAACAAGCGGTAATTATTTATTTGTTTGATAAATGAAGTATTATATGAAATAGTATATTGTGTGACAAGGGATGAAACGAAAGATTTCAGACCAGGGTGAGACTATTACTGTGCTGATAGAGGTGCTTATGACTGGAGAACAACGGACTTCTTTTTCGGATTTATTTTAAGTTTCAAGTCAACCTTTACAGTGCGTTTCTTTTTCGAAGGTGAAGTTGTCAAAGTTAATGGTCCATCATCCATGTCAACCGGTTCCTCTGTCAACACAGAACAGCCTGATGCATTTTATTGCGACATAATTTTACGATAATTTACTAATTAATATTAATTATAAAAAAAAATGTTTGAAAAAAAAAACAACCCGCCTAAATATTCGCGGTGATTATTTTTAATAGTATATTGTGTGACAAGGGATGAAACAAAAGGATTTCAGACCAGGATGAGACTGACATCACCCGCAGTCCAAAATCGTCTTTCATCCTGAGTTACACACTAGATTTTTCATTATTGCCTGCATTGGAACTTAAAGTTTCAGTGTCAGCAGCCAGACAGAAACAAGTCAATTTAAGACCAATGGTGTTATCAACTATTAGCGTAAGCGTTAATTGTCATTTGCAATTTATAATTAAGCAGAAACTATAAACACTATTTATTATTGACACTAATTTTTATGAAATTTAATCACAGTCAGAACTGTCATTTACGTAAATAAAATTAATGCTCTGAAATGACTATTAAAAAAATGACAAGTATCAGAGTTTAAATTGCGAAAGCCTTCAGTCAGCGGGCAGAAAAATTATTTTGTTCCCTCGGGACGAAACAAGTTTGTTTCTGCCCGCTGACTAAAAGCATTCACAATTTACGCATCTGCTAATACTAATTCGCGGCATTGGACTGAAATTCGCTTCTTTCGACTGGCTGTCACTTTAAGAGACTGAAACTTAAGTTTCATTCCTAGTATCCGATAAATAAAATAACTTAATTTAATAATTGTATTGTAGATGCAGGAAATGGAGGACTAGGTTTAGCTATCGAAGGACCAAGTGAAGCAATCATGACTTGCACGGATAATTACGACGGGTCTTGTAGTGTCGAGTATGTGCCAACAGAACCTGGCGAATATGATGTAGCTATAAAATTTGGGGAGGTACATATACCTGGATCGCCGTTCAAAGTCCAAGTAGAAAACGGTATCGATGCAAAAGACGTGACTGCTTACGGTCCTGGATTAGAACCTGAGATGATTCGCGAAGGCATCCCAGCGCAATTTGTTGTGGATACCAGTAAATGTGACCCTGCACAGCTGGATATCAAACTGAAGACAGACAAAGGTCAGATGCAGAAACCAGACATTAAGCATCGCGGTGATGGTGTTTATGAAGTGACTTATCAGCCACCTGCTGCTGGCAGTAATATACAAGTCGGAGTCCTTTATGGCGATCAGGATATTCCTAAAAGTCCGTTTTCATTCAAAGTTAATCCAACTGTTGAACCCAACAAAGTTGTGTTGTCAGGTCCGGGAGTCGCATCAGCATGCACTGCCTCTTTTCCTGTTGACTTTGTCGTTGACACTTCAAAAGCCGGATACGGGGATCTTGAAGTTCAAGTACTTGGACCAGATCAAGTACCGCGTAAAGTTAGTATCCAAAACATCGGTGATGGTAAATACAAAGCAACTTATTTGCCGGATGACTGCGGTCGTTATAAAGTAAATGTTAAATATGGCGGCAAAGAAGTACCCGGAAGTCCGGTTAATGTTCAAAGTGTGTCAACTGGTAAGGCTGATAAGTGTAAAATAAAAGAGGGCATTCAACAAACTTTGGCACAAGGCGAAGAATACTGTATCAGTGTGGACACTGAAAATGCTGGCCGTGGTGCTGTTACATGTCGCATACGTTCAACTTCCGGAAGGTATGTTACATATTTTATTCTCAATAATAAATTTATTATAATTTATTCACTGGTTTCTATTTTAAAACAGATTTATTAACATGGACACTGAAAAATTTTAACATATATTAAATGTGTAAATTATAATTAATTCGAATGGAGAGAAAAATATTTAAAATTTTCTAGAACTCCTTCGAGTTTATTTCTGTTATTCGAAGCTCATTTATCTTTCTCTCGTTTCCGTTTAATAACTTCCTGCATCCACAAATGAACTCACACGTTCATTTTCTTATTGGAGAATATATATATATGTATATATATATTCACCTAAATATTAATAATTACATGACACATGTCATTAATTACAAGCAACATGACAAATTAATTTTTAAATAAAAAATATAAAATTCATTGGATTTATCAATTTTATATCTAATTTGAAGAACAATTTTCTTGACACGAAAATAGAAATTTATTTACACAATTTCGATAAAAAAATCGTCATGTTTTGAATTGAACTCATATTTCTTCGATTAAGAAAATAATTTTTAATGAAATCTTAAAATTTTTACGCCAAGAATATATCAGACATAATTTTTAATACCATAATTTCATGTGGTAACAACATGAAAATTATTCTAAAAGTTTTTTTTTCTCAGTACAGTATTAATTAACGAATCGGAGTGAATGCGGATTAAATTAAAATCCAAAAGACTCCGATGAAAAAACACTCCGAATTTACTTCCGATTTCTTACAGTGTAGTGTAAAAAAAAAAAATAAATAAAAATATAAAATAAACTGATAGTTGTGAAGACAAAGTAGAGATATGTAAATGGTAATTTTATTGTAACATGTATTATAATGACAGTGAGTGCTTAAGAACCGACGTTGACAGACGTATTCTATTGGAGTTGACAGACGTACATTTACTTTTGGCTCTCATAGAATCTAACACCCAAAGTGTCTGTAGTTATAGTACAGTACAGTAGGCTAATTGTATATTCATACATATGTGTATGTAAATATATATGTATATATATACTACGACAATGCATGTCTGATTATACGCGAACACGTTTCACTTGAGCGGTATTAACTTGCATGATACTTAGTTGGCTATTTCCTTCAGAATTTAATTCTCATCCTATGTAAATTGAACATGATGTTTTCTCTTCTGTTTGTTAATCTCTACCCGGCTCGTTGATGCCCTGTTACTTTAGATCTTTTGGCAATTGGCCGAAAATTTTACCTTATTGTCGCTGCTGATTATTTGCATACATTATAATGTCAACGTGGCACTATACTTTGAATTATTTATTGTTGATACTACAAATATATATGTTCCAATTATTTATACTGCGAGAAGTACAGTAGATTTTATTATTTATTTACTAGATTTAACGGCAATAATAAATTAAATTTTTTTTTAACGCTTCTGAAATTTAATAAATTTTTTTTAGTTGATAAATTAAATTTTTTAGTTTTTACGGGAGCCCGTAACTTTGCTCCTATTGGGAATAGCCCATCACAATATCAACGTTTTTGGTTTATTATGATGTCCGCTAGTAGGAGAAACCCTAAAAACTCCTTAGAAAAATTTACTTTTTAGGTTCAGATCCATATGAGTATAGGTGAAGATGGGTGAGGATGGGTGAGGATGAGGCTGTACATGTCTTTCTTTGAAGAGTAGCCCGTAACTTTGCTCCTATTGGAAATAACCCATCACAATACTAATGTTTTTTGTTCATTATGATGCCCTCTAGTAGGAGAAACCATAAAAAGTCCTAGGAAAAATTTATTTTTTAAGTAATTGACGTCGGGCAGATACGGGTAGATGCAGGCAGATGACACTATCTGAAAATCGGAACATTTTACACGCAATGAAAATAAAAAAAATGTATACAGCCTACAATTTTCGGCTGATGTGCTAGCACTTATGCGAAATATTTTGAAAATCTAGATCCAGTAAATGTTTTTCCTTTTCCGTTTTTTTATTTTCCTTCCGCGAAAAACTTTCGACTTTCCGGTACATAAATTTTCAATAAGTTCGATCCTGGTCAGATGTCTTATCTTTACTCTAGCCATCCCTACCAAGCTTTTTAATCAGATCTACATTCTCCTTCTACCTATCGTTTGAAAATCAGGTCCCGATTTTCCTACCATTGATAGGGTATAAAAATATATATGATTATAAATGTGTTGATAAAATTTTATTAAATACTAAAATAAAATTATCAATAATTAGTACCCTGTCAATAATTACAACTTTTACCTCAATACTATCGTTAATTAAAAAAAAAATGGCATTTATATTGAAAAACAAATTATCAAAAATTATTATTTGTTATTTATTTATTTATCGTTATATTTTATATAATTACAGTGAAGTTGTGGACATTGATATTGAGGATAATGGAGATGGAACAGTAAATATTTATTATACTGTTGCTGATGCAGGGGAATACACACTTAACATCAAATTCGGCGGTCAACCAGTGCCAAATGGTTTCTATACATTTACAGTACGTATGCAATAATTACCTCATAGTTATTAATTATTTATTAAATACCAAAATAATAAATTAAATCAATAACCCACAGCATCGATTTTGAATTTCTGATGTGCGTAAAATTTTTCCACAACTAACAAAATAATATAACTAGAGTAGACAATTGCAGCTCGTATACTTTATGAAAGTGCATCAGTTTTGGCCGGAATTTAGACAGTTACATTTGTACAAAGGATTTATTTATATAAGATTAATGAAAATAACGTATGGTAAACAAAGCGTGACTTGACTGCAGTGGCAGCTTCGAAATAAATAAAGTTGACGGAGAGTGAAGAGAGTTGACAGAAGATTAAAATTTTTTTTTTACGATAGTCTCTCGTTGGTTTGTAAATCCTCGTGATCTTGGGATGACAACTGTTTCAAACTGTCTCTCCCATTTCCCGAATTGCTTATAACATTTATGTGGGGGTGAGTGGGGGCGTAATTTTGTATCTAACTATAGAGACTAACACGTCCGGGATATTGTCGCGTGTTTCCAGTCTAACAGTTCACGTCGTAGTGTCGTCGGAATAGCATCGACGTCTTCTTCATCTGTATATAATATTTATATATTTATATAGATAGGGATAAATATCAGTGATAACTATATACTGCTATAGTACAATTACTGTAAATAAAAATATACACTTTGTACATGTAATCTGTACTATAGATGTCATTTAATTAACGGGTACTTTGGTTCCTTAACGCTGATTCATTTATTTTAAATAAAAAAAGGTACTTTTATATATTTTATGATAAAATTGTGTAAATTTGTCATATTTTATTTGTAATTTTATTTTTTTTTTGTGTACAGAAGTTGGGCAGAATATTTTTTTTTAGGAAATTAAATGTCAGTATAAATCCATAAATAAAATTACAAGAGATGTTGAATTAAAGTTTATTCGTATGGACATCCATGAACTATTTTCATCTTAACTAACGGGCTTTTTTTAATTTATAAGCGTAGAAAAGAGAGATTGTGGGTGGACTTGATGACTGGTGAATTGATGCTCTGGATTAAATTATACATTTTTAGACGACTAGATATTATTTTAAAATTTTAAAAAATATATACAGATTTTTATTGTACGTTTTCAACACATCAGTACTTTATAGTGATTTTTAAATTTTAAAATTTTAAAAAATGCTACTGGTTGTTAAAATATTTGATAGCAGTGTGAAGATTTGAAAAAAAAAATAATAATAATAGATAAATAAAGTTAATTTGACTAGGAGAGACACAGCGACAGCTGCAAATCTAGTAGATCCGCGTGGATTCACCGCGACTCCAAAATAACTAATAGAAGCAACAAAACGCCTGTTGCTTTCCGTGAGATTTTTAAAATTTATTTTATTGTAGATTTGCTATTTATAATTAAACTAGATTTTGTTAATTAAATTTTTATTTTACTCATTTCCGGGGTTGATGCGATGAAGAAAACGACTTAACATACAGAGCAATGGACAACATATGGAAACAATACTAAATTTGTGTTATATTACACTTGTTAGCGATCTAGATTAAACGTCAGCAAAATTCAAATTTATTTCTATCACATTCCTTAATAAATACAAGAGTAGGGGTTAGATCTATTATTGTGTTAGCAAATTGTTGTTTATACCATCTCTGACACCTTGAGTATCAAGCTCGTTCTAAGATTGTACAAGCTACCGTTCTATTGACAAACTAGAAAAAATTAATTTTATAATTTTAAGTGACAGTAAAGATTTATCAAATGTCTAAATATTTAGCTATTACGTTTACGAATTATTTAGATTATTTATGTGTACTGTACATACCTTGTTTATGAACGTAACAACCTCGTGACAAGATTCAATTCAAGGTTTTCGCGTCTTATGTAACGGTTTCATATTAGCCAGGATTGAATTATGAAATCAATTAGAGAAAATTTTTTATTTCACAATATCAAAATTTTTAATTACTTATTTATTTACATTTTTTAAAAAAATTTATCAGTTAATTTTATTTGATATTTTTTAAAAATATTCATTAATTAAATTTTATTAAAATGTTAATTAATAAAATTTTCGAAAAATTAAATTAATAGATTTTTTTTTAAAACTATTAATTATTAAAACTTTTTTGAAATACTAATTAATAAAATATTTAAAAAAAATTTTTTTTAGGCATCAGAAGAATATCGTGAACAAAGTACCCA
Source organism: Microplitis manilae (assembly GCA_030273425.1). Lineage (NCBI taxonomy): Eukaryota > Metazoa > Arthropoda > Insecta > Hymenoptera > Braconidae > Microplitis > Microplitis manilae. Next base: position 5,075,528 of record CP092726.1, read on the forward strand.
CAAAACAACAGGAAGAAGGTCGCACAACGAACGCGTAATAGAAAAGCACAGCTCAAGTGTTCAAGAAAGCTCAAGATTTACACGACGTAGTACAGCAAATCAGCAACACGAAAGTGTTAAGTCATTTAACTCCATCCGTCTCAACAGTATCCCTTTGCCATCAGGTGACGGTACCGTGACATGTAAGTACTTCATTCAATTATTTACATTTTTTTTAATTTTTACGTCTTTGGTACTCAGTCTCTCCTTTTCCTAGTAAAACTCAGCATTAATAAAATACTTGATCCTGTAAAAAATCTATAGTGAATTCGAACTGATTACGAAGAGCTCCAGAGTTTTAGAAAAAATTACTCCGCATATGGAGTAAATTCGGAGCTTATTTTTTTTGCGGAGAAATTTTGGAGTGGTCCGGATTTTATTTAAATCCACACTTACTCCGATTCAGAGTTTTCATATTAAAATAAATTCCCCGGAGTAAATTTCACTCCGAGGGAATTAAATAAATAGTCATCCTCTTCGTATTTACTCCAAAAATTTTTTACAGTGTACATGACTATTAAGTACTTAACGTAAACTATTGAGCAGTTTATCAATTAACCAAAGTTCCTTAGCATTAACAGTACTGCAAAAAATTTGCGGAGTGAACGGGGATTTAATCCGGAGTAAATGCGAAACGGTTGTTTATTTATTTAATTCCCTCGGAGTGAAATTTACTCCGGGGAGTTTATTTTAATATTAAAACTCAAAATCGGAGTGAATGCGGATTTAAATAAAATCCAAAAGACTCCGATGAAAAGACACTCCGAATTTACTCCGTATGCAGAGTGATTTTTTAAAAACCTCCAAGACTTCGACGGAGTGAATTTGCATTTAAATAAAATCTGTAATTATTTATTTTCATTTATTGATGCGTTTACAAATTTAATAGTTTGTTTGACGAATGTGACAAGTCTACCGTACGTTTGAATTTGAATCTTAATAATTTAATATTAAAGTGCAGTAGTAAATTATTATTATTATTTATTATAAAGTTAGGAAGTAAAGACCTTGATTAAAACTTTTCTACATAATACCCAAGTATTACTATGCCAAAAATATGAATAGGATAAAGTAAAATACGACGAACGAGGGAAGAAAGAGAGATAAATATTTAAAGATGTCGTAAGGTTTTGCTATTCGTGTTATTAATATTGGTTGATGATTAAGTGCCACCGCGTGCACATTTCATCAATTGAATTTATTTTTTAATCCTCAAGGGAAAGAGCAACAAATCACATAAATGAATTTGACTTAAATAAATTATCAAACAGAAAAAAAAGAGTTTTATAATTTTTAAGAACTCAATGAATGGAGTGATTATTCAAATTGATTGTAATTAATGATTGACATGAATTTTCATTAATCCTCGTACGTTAATCTTTTGGTTTTAACACTTTACAAGTGACAAATGAGTCACAACTTGTCCATACGATTGCGATTAACGTTACGCATCGTTAATTAGATCTTGATGAAGAGTTTGCGCCAGTCGTGCTTTTATATTTCCTTTGGCCCGTGATCCAACGCCAGAGCAGAGCTGCCGTGATTTCCTGTCTGCTGTCTATGTATTTTGATGATATACATAGAAAAAAAAATAAAAAAGAAATGAGTTTAGTAAAATTTATTTTTGTTAGAATTTTTGTAAAACTTTTTTTACGGAAGAAATAAATTGCAAAATTAATTGGTTTATTTTGCTGAAATTTTGAAAAATAAACGTAGAATGTTTATATTTTTTAGAGTTTACATTAGAGTAATATTTTGAAAAAAAATAAATTTATATTTTTAAAAATAATTTTTAGATTCAATTTTCGTGTTTAGATCTATTAAGAGTGATTGAAAACATATTTCAGTAACTGTTTAAGTAACTTTTAGTGATCCATTACATAGTAAGTAAATACATAATAAGATAAATTTAAACCTGCAACAAAGTATAGCTTAACTTAGCACATTTCTGGCAAATAAATGTTCAATGAGGTGTTTAAATGATTTATTTTAGAATTTAAGTACCAAATAATGTTTACGCGCCTTAGTCATTATTAAGTGAATGGGAAAATTTACACATTTATATTAATTTGTTTACGTAACATAAAGATTGATTATGCTGTAAAAAATTTGCGGAGTGAGTGCGGATTAAATCCGGAGTTAATGCGGAGTAGATTACTATTTATTTAATCCCCTTGAAGTGAAATTTACTCCGAGGAGTTTATTTTAATATTTGAACTCCACTTCGGAGTCGAATTCATTTCCAAAAAAATTTATTTTAGTATCAATCTCCGAATCGGAGTCAATGCGGATTTAAATAAAATCCAGATCACTTTGAAATTACGTCGCTGAAAAGACTCTATTTACTTTGTATGCGGAGTGATTTTTTCTAAAACTCTGGGACGGAGTGAGGGAGTAGATTGGGATTTTAATAAAAACTGCAATCATTTCAAATTCACTCCCGATTTTTTACAGTTTAAATCTGGACTGAATGCGGAGTGGGAACTGTTTATTTATTGAACTCCTCGGAGTAAAATTTACTCCAGGGAGTTTATTTTTGTATCGGAGTAAATGTGGATTTAAATAAAATCCAGTTTCCAAAATCACTTCGCTGAAAAGACAAACTCCAAATTTACTCCGTATGCAGTGATTTTTTTTACTCCGGAACTCCAAGTGAATTTGGATTTAAATATAGTCTAGATCACTCCGAATTCACTCCCGATTTTTTTCAGTATTTTGTATTTAAATTTTATGAATGAGTAAATACTTAATACAGTAGATAAATATTTTTAAAAAATCTTTTGGTTTCTTTTTCATATTTATTAAATGATGTTTTATAATAGAATGAATTTTTAAAAAATAAGTCTTTAAAAAATAATTAGTTTGATGAATGACATGGGTCTCTGACTATCAGATAAAAAACTTGAAATGTACTTTTTTTTTCAATTTTTCTCTAGTAAAACATGTCGGTTTTTTTAAAATTTTGACGTCCAGAATTATCTACTGCAATAAAAAAAAGTTATGTTTTAAATTTCATTAGTAGAAAAAATTTTCTTAATTCAAAATTATTTACTAAAGATAATTAATTCTATAAGAGAGGTTTGCTATCGTGATTATCAATGTAAAAAAAATAAATAAAGAAAAGTTAGAAAAAAAAAAATTGGACCACTGCCCATCTTGTCAATTAAAAATTCTCAAGAGCTCAGGCTTAATAATAATTAAATAAAATTTAAAAAAAATTTCCAGCGATAAATAAACTCAGAGGATTAGCAGCTCAATGATAATAAAAAAAAACATATATATATATTTATAAGTCGTGAAGAAAATAATTAAATATAGAACTTAAAATTTATAATATTTTTGTGTATCATTCCATAATAGTATCACTCCTTCTCTGCCGATCCCTTTTGGCGTCATCGCCCGAGCGCTTGCGTGGGAGGCGAATTAGTTTGGCCGAGAAGAGACAACTTCTTTGATAGCATTACATTTGTGGCATACGACCCCGAATGTTATATATTAACTTTAGCCTGGTCCTCTGGAAGATAATTCGGCCTCTATCCCGGGACCCAGTAGCATATTTAAAGTTGATACCAACTAGAAACTCACTCATTCCAACACCCGTGTTTAGAATTAAGAGTTGTCAGTTCAGCTTGAGATGTCTTGCTGACCACTAGAACTGGAATTTTCATTTTTAAAATTTATATTTTGTTTAATTATCAAAAAAATTTATATTTAATTATAATAATGTTTACCTGGTACTTTTTTTTATTGTGAATTTATAATTGTGTAGCTTCAAAGTGCATTCATATATTTTTTTTTTTTTGTAATAATTAATAAAAATAAAAATAATTTACTGAGATACCAGAAATGATTTGGGATGACGAGGAGGAGGAAGTTGTTGCAACTTGGGAGGATATATCATTTTATTACAAAGCGTGGCTAAAATCAGTTACTTGCAGTGAAATTGATTACCCAGACAGACCTAGTTTTTATGTAAACACAAATCCTGGAACCAACGGTCAAGAAGAAGAAATACCGTCTCCGGGTCTTGATTTCGCGCCGTTAATATTTCAAAGTCTTTATTATATTAATTCGCGTAAAGGTGGGACTTGTGTAGAAATTTTTTTGACTTTTATTTTTAGGACCCAGCTGAGTTTTAATTTACGGAAATATTTTTTTGCCCAAGATAAATATACTAATTTTAATTAATATTAGTTAAACTAATTTATTATTTATTATTTTTTTTAGCTGAAGTAAAAATGCCAAGTGGAAACGTTGATAAGCCAGTGATCGAAGATAATCATGACGGAACTGTTTCTATAAAATATGATCCAAGGGAAGAAGGTCTCCATGAACTTTACGTTAAATTTAATGGCGAACATGTTCAAGGTAAAATATATTTAGATTTTTAAAAAATTCCTTACTTATTTCATACTGGTTATGTCTACTAATTTTTGGATTTTTAAAAATCATAAATTAAAAAAAAAAATATTTTAAAAAACTGCACCCCTAGTTTTTTAAATTTTCTACATGTGCATATTTTTAGTTTTTTTTTTAATTTTGTTGAAAAAAATAAAAAATTGTTAATTGTCTAGTAACTTCATGATCGTATTCATCTTCGTTCCTTGATAATTTTTTTTTAAATTACTACAGTAATTTTTATAAAAAAAAACAAAGTAGATATATGATATTATAAATAATCTTATTTTCTAAAAATGAAATTATCCCTCGTTATTTTAGTTTTATAATCCGTCTTACTGTACGAATTATAAAGCAATAAAAGCGAGATTATGAGATCGTGAGCTTAATTTTACGATCTGGTTTTTCTATATTTAAAAATTAAAATCATGTTTTTTATTTAAAATTTTATAATTATTTTCAATAAAATTTTTATTTAAAAATAATTTCAACGCATAGTTAAAAAAATATATATAATTTTATTTATTTATTTAGTGCCATCACAGTGCAAAAATATGAGAGAAATCTTACATATATTTTTTATAATACTGAATTTATCCGACGTTTAATTTTTGGATATTTTTCAAAGCAATAAATTATAAAAAAAAAAATATTTCAAAAAATTGCACCTGTAGTTTTTCAAATTTTTTACATGTGCATATTTTTAGTTTTTTTTTTTAATTGATTTGTTGAAAAAAAATTCAAAAATTGTCAATTGTCTGCATTTAAAATTTTCGATTTCCATTTCCACGAATCAACTTTTCGAAATTTTTTCGCGAGCCACCACAAATTTACTGAGAAAAAAACCGTTTTCTACTCGAAAATTCTATTCCTAGGTCCATTTTGTACGAATAATTTATTAGAGGCCGTAATTACCAGATATTTATATACAAATAAATATATGTTGACAGGTTCACCATTTAAATTTCACGTCGACTCTTTATCGAGTGGTTACGTGACAGCTTACGGGCCAGGTTTAATTTACGGAGTCTGCGGTGAGCCTGCGAATTTCACTATTTCTACAAAGGGCGCGGGTGATGGCGGACTATCCCTAGCCGTCGAAGGACCCAGCAAAGCCGAAATTTCTTGCCACGACAACAAAGACGGCACCGTATCAGTGTCTTACCTACCAACAGCTCCCGGAGAGTACAAGATTTCAGTTAAATTTGGCGACAAGCCAATCAAAGGCAGTCCCTACGTTGCCAAAATAACTGGTAAAATATTTAATAAATTATTTATCACAATATTCAGCAATTACTTTCCTGTTAAATAAATAATTAAATTTAATATTCAAAATTAGGTGAAGGCCGTAAGAGAAATCAGATATCTGTTGGATCATCGAGTGAAGTCCAGTTGCCGGGAAAAGTATCCGAGGCTGACATACGTTCTTTAAATGGATCGATAACCGCACCAAGTGGTTTAGAAGAGCCGTGTTTTTTGAAAAAGATGCCCAGTGGTAACATTTGCGTGTCATTTACGCCCCGGGAGGCTGGCGAGCACGTCGTCGCCGTCAAGCGAATGGGAAAACATATCCAGAACTCTCCGTTTAAAATAGACGTTAAGGATCGCGAGGTTGGTGACGCTAAGAAAGTTAAGGTATCAGGAAGTGCACTGAAAGAAGGTAAAACTCATGTCGAAAACACGTTTTCCATTGACACGCGCAATGCTGGTTTCGGAGGACTGTCTCTGTCCATGGAGGGACCCAGCAAAGCTGAAATCCAGTGCAAAGACAATGCTGATGGTACTCTAAATGTGTCTTACAAACCAACTGAACCGGGCTACTACATAATGAACCTGAAATTCGCTGACCATCATGTCGAGGGCTCGCCGTTTACAGTAAAAGTTACTGGAGAAGGCAGCAACCGGCAACGCGAAAAAATTCAGAGACGTCGTGAGGCCGTACCGATTACCGAAGTTGGTAGTCAGTGCAAGCTGACCTTCAAGATGCCTGGGATCACTTCTTTTGATCTGTCGGCGACGGTGACTTCACCTGGTGGCATCACTGAAGACGCGGAGATAAAGGAAGTTGAAGACGGACTTTATGCAGTTGCGTTTGTACCAAAAGAACTTGGTGTGCATACGGTGTCGGTACGCTACAAGGAGATGCATATTCCTGGGTCACCATTCCAGTTTACGGTTGGTCCACTGAAAGACGGCGGCGCTCACCGGGTCCATGCCGGTGGTCCAGGTCTGGAAAGAGGCGAACAAGGCGAGCCCTGTGAATTTAATATCTGGACACGTGAAGCTGGAGCTGGGACTTTAGCTATTTCTGTTGAGGGACCCAGCAAAGCTCTTATTGATTTCAAGGATCGCAAAGACGGTAGCTGTTATGTCAGTTACTGTGTCTCTGAACCAGGTAAATTACATATTTATATTTAAATAAATTGTTTATTTATTTAAGTTTTATTTTTAACATTTCAATGATTCATTTTGCGTGAGACGCGTCCTCACCTCGTTGATATCCCGGTAAATTTATCTTAACCATCTAAAAATTATCTTTCATCTAAAAAAACATTTTAAAAATACACCATCGTCTATATATGCTCGCGATAAAATAATATTTTGGCGGCGGAGACACGATGCCGTTGCTATTACGTCTAGCTCACGTGGTTTATATTCGGGTCGTGTGGATGTTTTTATGCTGAAGATGAAAAAAAGATTTAGATAAAAATATAAATTGTGAGAATGGGTATATCATTATAATATATATGAGAGCGTTAAAATCAAGTGATGAAAATTAAAATTTAATATTTTTCGTGCGCGTAAATAAAATATTTGGTGATAAATATATGAGAAATATATAAGAATTAGCTTTTCTTAACTGTGTAAGATTTAAAAGAGGACAGCAGTGGAGGCGGCATTAACTCAAGACGTTCGGAGGTTTAAATTCGTTAGGGAGAGACCTAGTGGTGCACAACCAACTCCCGGTTGCACAGCTGCACTTGTCTTTCTCAACTGTCCTTTTATTATTTATTTATCTCTTCTTCTTTATCTTCATCATCATCATCTTCTTCGTTTACTAGTTCGTCAGTAGCACAAATCTATTTATAATTGCCATTCACTTTACTACTTCACATACATTTATTTATTTATTTACGTACTCATTGTTTACCTTCTTGTTATTGTCCAGTCATGAGTACATTTACAGCTTGTAAAAATATTTTTTTGCAAACTCCTGATGATGGTCAGTCTTAAATAAATTTTTTCTTTTTTTAATTTAAATATATTGATGTTTATTTTGAATTACAGGTGACTACAGAGTGGGAATTAAATTCAATGACCAACATATACCCGATTCACCGCACAAAGTTTATATATCACCGGCAGTTGGTGATGCTCACAAATTAGAAGTTGCTCAATTTCCAGAGCACGGTGTCCAACCAGATAATCCAGCAACCTTTTTAGTGCGTAATAATGGCGCACGAGGACAACTTGACGGCAAGGTAAATTATTTTGTTTATTTATTTTTTTACCCTGAAGCTGAAGTTCCCTGAGGGCTGTAATTTTATGAATTAATTTATGAAAAGATTTAAGAGTAGTTATTTATACATATATGAGCTCATATATATATATAATATTCATAACGAAAATTTTTTTTTAAATAATAAAAATAAGAATGAAATATTTTGTAAATTATAATTATTAAAAATTTTTTTTTGTCTATGGATATCCCTCCAGTGTTTCTATGACTAATCGAGGACATTTAAATGTAAGCTTGCGTAAAGTTAACTAAAAATAAACACGGCATTGCAAAATACGATGCCACATCATGAGGAAAAGTGCGTGGGCGATATATATATATATATTTTTTTTTCTGTCTTACTTGACACATAAAAGCTCAATACGCATAATATTTTATATTAATAAATTTTTTAGTCATTAGTCAGATGAGTATAAAATAATAATTATTTGGTAAAAATAATTTGCAGATCGTGTCACCGAGCGGAGTGGAAGATGACTGTTTTATCCAAGCAATTGATTCTGAAGAGTACTCTGTAAGATTTATGCCACGGGAAAACGGAATTCATAATATTCATCTTAAATTCAATGGGGTACACATCAATGGAAGTCCGTTCCGCGTGAAGGTTGGAAAGGTGGACGCTGATCCAGCCGCTATCCAGGCGTACGGTAACGGTCTCAAGGAAATAAAGACAGGACAGAAAACAGATTTTATTGTCGACACTTGCAATGCTGGCCACGGCGCGCTTGCTGTTACCGTTGATGGTCCCAGCAAAGTCGCTATGGACTGCACTGAAGTCGAAGAGGGCTATAAAGTCAGGTACACTCCTTTGGTACCCGGGGATTATTATATAAGTATCAAGTACAATGGGTATCATATTGCCGGATCACCTTTCAAAGTTACAGCAACTGGTAATTATTTTTTTAGCTTTTTTAATTAGTATATTACACACCTAGGGAGGGATGTTGGACATTCCTAACATGGATATTGGGACGTTCTACTTGCCTCCGGGGTGTGTATATGATTTTTCACCAGATCTGTACCTGGAAGTTTGAATTTTTGCCTCTATTTCTGGGAAGAATGGCGCGTGCGCTGATTTTTGTTACTTGTTTTCGCGTAAGAGAAAAGGACGACTTTCTTCCCGCTAGATAGGGCAGGAATTTAAACTTTCGATGCAGGTATGGTGAATAGTATATTACATGCCTTGGGAAGTAAATAAGAAAGCCTCAGATCACATGTTTGTTGACCTCGGCTTCGACTCTGGTCTGAAATCCTTTCGTTTCATCCCTTGTCACACAATATATGATACTAAAGTTAGCCAGCGTCTTATAATTTTTCAATTTTTTCAAAAACTTTTAAGTGTCTGCTGACTTGAGGATCATCACAATAAACTATTAAATAAATATTCAATAAAAAATTTTTCTGCAGGACAAGATTTAGCTGAAAAAGGAGCTCAGGAAACGAGTTCCATTGTCGTAGAAACAGTTCAGAAGTTTTCAAAATCAAAACAAACTGGTCCAGTATTACCGCGTTTCAAATCTGACGCCAGCAAAGTTACTAGCAAGGGTATGGGATTAAAGAAGGCTTATTTAGGAAAGCAAAATCAATTCAGCGTCAGTGCCGGTGAAGCTGGTCAGTATCTTACCCTAATTAAAACTCAACTATTGTTACGCAATTAATATTCACGTGTCTGTTGTTTGAAATTTGTTTAATAGGCAGCAATATTTTGTACGTCGGTGTTTACGGACCAAAAGGACCCTGCGAAGAAGTTTATGTCAAACACGTTGGTCGTAACAACTACAACGTCAGTTATCTTGTACGTGAACGAGGCGAGTACATCGTTATTGTCAAGTGGGGTGACGATCATATTCCTGGATCACCATTTAAAGTTGACGTTTAATTTATATAACTAACCGGTTAAATGTCAATTAATTTATATGTTTATAAATTAATCAGCGGTCACGTGTCAGATGTTATGAGATGCAGCTCATTTATGTCAGCACTTTTTTTTTTTTAAGTGCAATACTGTCAGATCGGAGGCAATTATTATTATTATATTGAAAAAATTTAATTTTGTTATTCTTTTGATTGATTTAAAAATTCGCGCCTTCGAATTAATAAGTAGAATTTTTTTTTTATCATTTAATTGACATAATTGTGCTATTTTTATTATTATTGTTATTACTTATTATATAAATGTTATGAAAGCTTCAATTGTATTTAAAAAAAAACAGCTTTGACTCATAATTAATTAACTCATTATTAAATTTTGAATTTTATATTAATTTTGATTAATGGAAAAATGATAAATTACAAGAAAAAATGGAAATGAAAATTAAAATTTATGTTTTTTGGTAAATTATTTTGGATAAAAAGCCAACAATGTGCCTTTGAGATTATATTTTTAAAATGTTAATTATAAATAATAAATGTAACTACGCTATATGTATGTTCTAAATGAGTATACATTAAAGTAAATTACAATAAATAAATGAAATAAATAAATATTGTCATGATAGTAATAAAAAAAATATATTTATTAAATGGAGTAAATTTTTTATTTTTAAACCCATTACTGTTTGCTACTTTAACTTTCAGAATTATTTATTTTTTTTTGAATTTGTATAACTCGAATTGTAAGTGAAAGACTAAAGACTATATAAAGAGTGTAGAAGAAGTTGATGCAATACATCAATGTCTGGAGAACACATTTATTTACTTTCCGAGTTGTTACTACAGATGGTCAAGATCATCTATCAGTAATTCCATATAATATATATTTTATAGTTCACTATATTTTATTATATATTTTATAAGGATATTCCAAGTATATATTACACATTTATTAATCATCATAAATATTCACTAGTAGATAGTAAATAAACGTTTATATTCTTAAATCATTTCAAAATATATATATGTATATATGTGGATTTTAATAATTATAAACTGTTATTATGATACTGAAAGTGACAGACATTAAAAATTTTTTTTCTTTTAATAAATAAATATGACCTGAAGTTAACAGACAATTAAAAATTGTGAGTTTTTTTATGTTGATAAATTAATTAGAAAAAAAAAAATATGCACATGTAGAAAATTTCAAAAACTACAAGTGCAATTTTCTAAAAATTTTTTTTTTAATAATTCATTGGCTTGAAAAAATTTCAAAAATTATTAATTTTTGAAACTGACTAATTTTAGTATCGTAAATAAATGAAACACTTAGGGGAGAAATTTTGGAAAATGTCAAGAGATTTTCAAAATTTTTTTGTAAGTGTGAAAAAAATTTATTTTATTTATAAGTAACTAGTTTATGAAAACAATAAAATTATCTGATGTCTGCTATTTTTAGTATCATAAGTTATAGACAAAAATTTTGGATTCGCAAAAAAAAATATGGGCATGTAGAAAATTAAAAAAGCTATAGGTGGAATTTTTTAAATATTTTTTTTTTACTATTTATCGTTTTAAAAAAAATCTAAAAAAATTAGACGGGTGAATTCAGTAGCTAATAATTTACTTTATGAGGGACGTTAAAGTATAGATTTTTTTTAATATAAAAGGTAAGGGTTTTCTGAGAGAGTGTCTTGTACTTTTCAAAAATATTCGATGACATTTGACTGTTATGAACGTATTAGAATTTTGTTAATTAATTAAAATAAAAATAATAAAATTAGAGCGTTATTTGAAAAAAGGACAATGTGGTTACAACTCCGCCGAAATATAGATTTGATAAAAAATAATTAAATGTGCAGTTGTTATCAACCAGGAGTCAAAAAAAATTTTGAAAATAAATTTCAAACTACAAAATTCTTAAATTCTAATTATGTTGACAACGCTTTTACTGAAATTTCTTTGACAAATTTCGTTTAACTCTTGGTTTTGACAGTTAAAAGTCATTGAATATTTTTAAAAAGTGACGAGGGTATTGTCTGAAAATGTCAATTTCCAATGCGAAGAAAAATTTTCTGGAAAGAAGAAAATCGAAGTTCACTTACTTTATTAAAAAAACTGGACTCTAGTTTCTTCGATTAAGAAAAATTATTTCGGATGAAATTTTTTGTAAGAATAAAATACAATTTCTATTGATTGTATTTTAAATATTGATTGTTGAGTATTTCTAAAAGTCATTCTTTCTCAGTGCCGATAGTCAATAAACATTTATATTATTAAAAAATTTCAAAATATATACATGAATTTTAATAATATACTTAACGATGGATTTTTAAGTTTTTTTTTTATATAAAATTTAATTATCGTATTTAAATATATGAATTTTTTTTTACTTAATTATAAAGCGCATGGGTGGCATTTAAATATGAGTAGATATTAATAATTATCATATATATATATATATATATATATATATATATATATATATATATATATATATAAATATATAAATTAATAAAAATAATGACTTACTTGATAATATAAAAAAAAGGTTGAAATATTTAAAAATTGTAACGATTTAGGTAAAGTTAATTTTATCTGACGTTTGACAATTTAAACTTTGAATCCAATAGCCTAGAGCAATTTAGCACCTCCGCCTTCCGCTTTCGTCAGCACCCGCGTACGTCTCTTACTCCAAAGTCTATTTAATAAAAAAAAAAAAAGAAAAAGTCAAACTGAAACAAAATAAAAAAAATGTTAAATAAAGTAAATAATAAAAAAATAAAAGAGGAGGTCTCAGAAGTGCCAGGTCACTGTAAACTCACGTCTCCAAGCTCTCGTCACCTTTCATGTGTCTCCACCTCATGTGCGCGACCGCCGTCGCGGAGAACGCGGAATCGCGGCCTCCGGTACCGGTTGGAGGGCCGGTTAAGAATAAACGCCTCGATGGAGGCGGTGGGCGTTCCTCTATTCAGACCGCATTCAACTTCGCAGGCGCGCTTTATCCTTCACGAGTTGCGCAGTGTTATTATCAACTTGTATGTGCGATACTCACTCAGTCTGCTTTGGGCAGCTTCAATTTCTCTTTAATTCTCGACAATTTTTTTTTTCATTCATTATTTAATCAAAAATTTTTTATTATCCCACGCAAATTTAATCTTCAATTCACAATTTTATTTTTCAAAATCTGTCTGAGCATTGACACTTCGACTTGCAAAAATTAAACCGTAAAATTTTCTATTCAAAAATTTTCTTCTACAAAAAAAGTCTTGAGTGCAAAAAATATTTTAAAAGACAAACGTTTTCGAGAAGTCAAAAGAATTTCTCTTGCTCAGGAAATTTAAACTTTTTTCCAAAAAATAGGTTTTCAAATAAATTTTATTGAATCAAAAAATATTTAATGTCTGTAAAAAATTTTTAAATTTTTAAGAAAAAAAAAATTCTTGAGCTTTGAATAAAAAGTATAAATAAAAAAAAATACATATTATTTAAATATATACATGTAGGTCAATACATATATATACTTATCCATATACATATACATATATAAAGATACATGAGAAGAGGCGGAGCTTTAAATACTTTGAATCCCCACTTACACCTTTTATGCGCGTACAAACTCTTTTTACGTGTTACAATTTAACCGTGTGTTACCACTCATGAAACTCTTTTCTCCCTCTACAACTCTTCCTCTTTATGATCATATATATATATATATATACTTATCCTTTATCCCCTTGCCCCCTTACTAAAACTCTCTTGCCTCCTACTACTCCGTTAGATCTTCCATACATATATAGACATATATATATATATATATATAACCAACGAAATGGAGTAAAGATATAATATAATAGATGAAGAAAATTGCGTATGTGAATGTAATGTAACGTAACGGTAAAGAGGTAACTCGCTACTGGTCTACGAAATGCTAAAGTATGTCCGGTTGTCTGGGTATAAATACAGCTGCCACCCTATACAATTTTATGCCAACTAAAATACAGCTCCTTTATATATTTATATGGATGAAATAACTAAATAATAATATATATGTTCTGTAGAAGGAGTAGTGAAGGGAAATATTTAAGATGGTGTGGAGTAAAACGCATCTTATACAGAAATTCCATCGCCATTTTGTAAATGTCATTTATTTATATTAATATTTATGTTTATTATAAAAATGAAAGGTATTTATTTTTTATACCAGCAGATTACTGGATATTATATAGTAGTCTGGAATATTACAACTGCTGGTGATGTTTAATTAGGACGTCTTGTGCGCGACAAACGAGCTCGACGCCGGCGAGATAACACGAGGGCGGAAATTACACCCAGGTATTTATAGGTGTTTCATATATAAATAAATGACAAAAAAAGGTAACAGCAACAACTAAATTCTCAGGTACTGAGAAAATTATGTATTATTTTCTCTTAGCATGTTAATTTATAAATTGTCATACATTTCTTATATTTATTGCACTGCGCAGTGAACACTGGGCTTGGGTTTTAATACTTCATTGAGATACTTATCGCTAGTTGGGCTGTCGGGTTTTAAATAAATAATTTTAAACAACTTTATTATATATATACATTTCATGGTCTTTTATTTTGTTTAAGATTTTTTATTACTTTTTTTTAGTTTTAATACAACGTCGGAATTTCATTGCGGCCGAAAAATTGAACATAAATATTTTTTTAAATTTTAAATAATTGGTATTATTATTATTTTTTAACAGAAACAATTATTATATTTTAGTATTTTGCCGTTAATTCGGACGGAGTACCGTTGGCCCGTCGACTTATATTTTTTTTTTCCAGCTAAAAAGGTATAGTCTATCTATATGCATACATAAGTCTCTTGTTGTTTTATCTAACGCACCAATTTGTTAATTAATTATTTATATTACCACAATTATTTATATTTTTTTTTTTATTAATTTCAATAGTGCACAGAAAATAAGGATTTCTTGATACAGAAAATTTTTATTTGTCTCAACAAATTTTTTGCATTATAAATTGAAAACAAAAATTTTCTTGACAGAAAAAATTTTCTTAAGACAAGAAAAAATTTTTTAAGTCAAGAAATTTTTTTCTGTCATAAAAAAAAACGTTTGTTTTCATTTCATAATTCAAAATATTTCTTGGGATGAAAAAAAAAAATTTCTTGAGGCAGGAAAAAATTTCTTGAGCCAAGAAATCCTTTTTTTCTGTGTGTTTTATATGAAAGTGCAATTAGATATTTTATTTATTTAATTATGATTTAAATTAACTAATTGTGGGCGGGCAATTATAATACTATTTGTTATTATTGTTATATTTATTATTATTGTTATTAGATTTATAATAATTATTATTATCATTATTATTATTAATAATCAGTAATATAATATTTTCATATCTTTTTCATTAAAAACTAATAGTTAATTTACTAAATACTAAATACACAACAGGACTTGAATCAATTAATTTAGTTTAAATATACAAAATGTACAATTATATTTATTTGTTCTTTAGAGTCCATAAAATAATTTTAATTGCTGGAATTAAATAATTTATCCGGATTCATTTTCAAGACTAGGTCTTTTATCTTTATCTATTTTATCGGGTTTCAAAACTATGGTTACTATGTTTCACATATAAATACGTCGTAAATCCGACGGTGATGTGATCATGTTGCACTGCGGACACAATTTTTTAGCTCCCTGTAATCATAATTAAAACGTGCACTTGCGTTAATATATATCAATACATTATTATTATTATCATTACATGCAGTAACAGGTATTACAAGATATATATATTATTTGATTTTGATATTGTTGATTTATCATCCGTATAAAGTCATACGGGCTTTGTCAATTTGTCATATCAAGTTGTAATTAATACATTACGCTATCAAAGCAACATGTCATCAATTGTATCACGATCATATATGTTTTTATTTATTCAATTAATTGCTTGTTGTTATAACGATTATTACACGGAAAAAAAAGTCAAAATTATTATGCTGAAAATAACCTGAAACCGCTAATGGGATCCGTAGCTTTTATTATTGATAAAAGAAAAAAAAATAACCGCTTTTGAAACGTAGAATCGAGATGTAAAAATATATCTATTTATGGAAAAAAAAT
Source organism: Microplitis manilae (assembly GCA_030273425.1). Classification (NCBI taxonomy): domain Eukaryota; kingdom Metazoa; phylum Arthropoda; class Insecta; order Hymenoptera; family Braconidae; genus Microplitis; species Microplitis manilae. The sequence continues at coordinate 5,091,491 of CP092726.1, forward strand.
GGAGAATTTAGTATTAGTTGAAACCATAAATTTTGGTACACGGAAAAAAAAAACTCTAAAAATTACTATTTGAAATTATAACTCGGAACCCGGTTGTCAATATGGGGAATTTTAACATTCAAATAGTAAATTTTATAATACGTGTCGTCTATTTTCTAAGTGTCAGTTACAATTTTTAAAGTTCAAATAGTAATTTTTCTTGCATAGATAATAAATTTTCCTACTTATTCTGTAATTATTCACGTTTAAATCGTAAATGAAAAAATTACTATTTAGAATAATAGTATTTACTGATAACTTTATCATTATATTACTTGTCATTCTCAATTTTTATAGTTCATTTTTTTCCGTGTACTGTAAAGACATCCACTTCATTTATGTGCTGTAGAGTAGTATATTTTACAATGTGCATGGGAAAAATTTATATAATGTAACGAATGTGAAACTGATGTTTTAAAATATTTGAATAACTAATGCCTTCTTCTCTTGTTTTATAGATGCTCGACTAAAGTCATATATTAACAGCATAACAGCATACATCTGTATTAAACTATGTATATCTTTGATTGGCTTTCTTTTACTGCTGTTAATTGTGGTGTTATTTCTAATTTAAGTGTGTTATTATTATAGTGTATAAGTGATATTACTATTATATATGAAAAATATAAAACTTACTAGTGTATGTAACCAACATTGCTCGCAATGGACGTGCCAACAACACACTGAAGTTACTGGTTTTTTATATTGTTCCTTTAAACAGAAAAACAAAAAAATTGCAAAATTTTAATATTGAAAATTTATTTTTCAATTAAAATAAAAATAATTATTGAAGAAAAAAAAAAGTAAATTACGTACCATACAAATTAAACACTTGAAAGGTTGACCCCGCATTTCATTTTCTAGCTCGCGAATTCTATTGCGCAGAGCATCGACAATAGGGGCGTCGGTGCCTTCGCGTTTTGGAGATGATGCAGAACCAGCATCATCACTGTCACTGCGTTGTCGTGGTGTAGAAGAAGGTGATACGGACATTGAATTATTAATATTAGTAGTACCGGGTTCTGATTTAACGTCAACTTGGGCGCCGTGTGGCTGATCCGGGGGTGTGTGGGGTGTAAGCGGTGCATTTGGTGATATAACAGCTTCGCGTAATGCATCGCGCTCTTTTTGTTCTCTTAATGAGCCTTCACCACGGGGCGCTATCACGTCAGCTTCCGAGTACTGAGCGGGTCCGAACTGCGCTGCGTCATCCCCATCCACAACCAAATCTTCCTCCTCTTCTTGATTACTCGAACGATTACTCGTTGACGTGGCTAATCCGGCGGCTGTAAAAAATTTAAAAAAAAAAAAAAAAGCCATCAACAAAGGACGGAAAAAAATAAAGTTAAAATTAATAAAACGGTATGAAATATCATACATATTGTAGGCAATATTTATTCAATATTCCCTCAAACGAAATTGCGCGGATTTTCAGTTTTAAATTTTATTAGACTCATCCGAAATATATACCATTAACTTTTAATACTTTTAAATCAATCTAAGCGTAAGGTAAAGCTCACCAGAGAATCCTCCCACTAGCATCGAACTGGCTCGAATCCTTCTCTGTCCAGCCCATTCGTACTCTTCAAATGTCTCGGCATCACCTTCAACGTCCACTTCTTCGTCATCTAAATTTACATGGGATCCAGGATTACCACCATTATGTTTAGCTAGACATCGCTCTACATGCTGATTAAGTTCTTCTGGAGTACCCGAGAGACGTTCACTGCATACAGGACACGCTGGCTCATCTGCTTTTCGTTTACGATTTTTAACCCGAATTCTCGCCTTTAAATAAATTTTTATTAAAACGTTTTCCTGTTGATCAATAATTTAAATTATATATTTACTTGGCGATTAGCGCGAATCCTTTTGTAAGTCTCCCATCTTCCCTGTATCGTTCCGTCAGCAGTCGAAGGTGCGTGAAGCATCGGTCCATGCTGATGATCTTGATGTCCCGGGGGTAACGATAACCTCTGTCTTGGTCGTGAATTATTAACAGATACCTTGTAAAGCCGATCTAATTCCTGCGCGAAATGCTGCTCGAGTTCTTGTGGTCTTACGGTAACACCGCAAACCGGACAACACGACGGATCTGACGAAAATTTTTTCTTACCTTAAACAAATAAATCACCTCAAAATAAATAGAACGTCATCTTTGTCCGTCACCATCTTACGTTAAATCTTATACTAAAAAAATTGTTATTTAATTTATAACAAGAATAATACCAATAAATCGTGGTAAAAAAATATAAGACTAGATATGTAAGCGGAAACTTTACTTTAGGCTTCGGAGTACGTATTGCGCTCCGGGCAAAAGATAACTGATCATCAGAACACCAGCTGCGGTCCTTCAAACGTACAACGTTTGTTTATTTACTTGTTCGGTTTTACTCTACACAGTTGGCACACAATGTTTAGCTGGGATTTTAGAATTCTTATACTCTATATTACATAAAGTAATATATATATAAATATATATAAGGGTCAGACTAATTTTTAAATCACTAAGACTACTGTACCATTTTTTTTTTACTACTACACGCAGAGAAAAAATAACTTTTGGAAACTGTATTTTTCTTACAAGAAATTATGCTACTGAAAATTCGAAAATTTCATTTTTCTTCAAAATTATTTTGCTGATCGAACACGGAAGAAGAACCAAATGTATTTTCGGGTAAAAAAAATTTTAATTTGAATTTTTGGAGAAATTTAAGTCAACTAAGTCAAATTTGAGTTTTTTGACTTCGATGGACACAGAAAAAAAAAATTTCTTGGCGCGAAAAATATTTTGAATTATAATTTGAAAAAAAAATTTTTTTAGAAGCAGGAAAAAATTTTTTGATACAAGAAATTTTTATCTCACCCCAAAAAAAATTTTTCATGATTCAAGAAATTTCTTGTGGCAAGTGAAAATTTTTTGCGTCAAGAAATTCGTTTTTTTTGTGTAGTATCCATTTAAGTCAAAAAAGCCAAAATTATGTTTTTTGACTCGAGTTTCCCAAAAAATTCTTAGGTCAAATATTCACTTATTTATACAGCGCCAGGAAAATTTTCTCAACTGTAGTGCAGCCTAATTGCCTGTAAAAATTTATAATAAAACAGAATTTGATTTCGCATTTAATTTTTTTCGGATCTGCGTAAATAAATTTTAATTTTTTGTCGTCAAGAAAATTATTTTTTCTACAAAACTTATTTTTTTTAGTTTACTTCCACTAGACCGTCATCAATAACTAAAACAATAATTTACCCGGAAATATCCATACATCTAACGTATCATTTCTTTAATATTTTTACAAGCTCACATGTATATTAATAAGATAAGCTACACACTTTGTTAACACAATTTGTATTTTGTATAGCACGTGACAGAAACCATTTGGCTGTCAGTGTGTATTCAAAAAAATTATTTAAAAAAATAAATAACAAATATATACATGTGTGTTTTTCACATATGTATATAATATACCTATATGCATACATTCACATATATAAAAGAGTAAAAGAAGTATTGGTTGGCACGCGAAGGCCGTTTTCGTCGACTCGTGACGTCTTACGTCCTTGCTATTCTATTATATACTAGAATAATCCAAAATCTTTTATTTTGTAAAGCCCCTTGCTACTCACGTTTATTCGGCGAATACCTCGCTGCATTCCACGACCGTTTAACATATCCATGTCTATTGGATATAGAGGATCCTTGGGCATGAAAATAAGACGGGTACAAGTCTAAGAGAGAAAGAGATAGAGCAAGAGGAAGAGGGAATTTTACTCTTTGTCCTCACCGGCTTTGGACTCCCTCGTAGCCCTTGATCGTCTTCATCTTCTTTATCTCTCTTACTCTTTTCCTTCTTCCTTGTTTATCTCCGGCTTACGGTAGCTCCTGTCTCTTCTCGCCCTCACCCTACTTTCCCTATTCAATTAAGTGGCCTCGCAAATTTATGTCCGCTACTGTATTCGATATTCCGTCGCTGTCTTTTATTGAAACAAGGACACGCGTATCTAAGAGTCGTGAGCTAAACAAAGACGACACTCGCGGATCGAATATTTTGAATTTTAAAAAATTTTTTAGTGTCATGTAATGTAATGAGTTTATATGTGCGCGTGTTCGAGACCAGCCGTCGTATCGGAAATTTAAAAAAAAAATTTTAAATCTTCGATTATCGAAACGAGTCTTGGCAGTCGTCAGGATACTCGTTATTTGTTTTTTTTTTATTTCCGTGCGCTTCTTTGTCTTGAATTAAATTCAAACTTCATAACGTCGTACCGCAAAATCCTAAAGTGCAAGAGTAAGATGATGATGAAAAAAAAGTACGACATAAGAAGCTGGGTATTATTTTAAAAGTTTTTTGTCTTTCTTAACATTTGAAATTTCTCTTTTTAAATTTCCTTTTTTATTTATATTTTTTTATCCTCTTTCATTTCTTACTTGTGTACGACTACAGTTTATTTTATTTTTCGTTTTATCATGACACTTTTTCGTTTAACCGTAAAAGAAAAAAACATAATAAGAAGGATGAAAGAAAGGAAGAAAGAAAAGAAGAAATGGGGAGAGAACCCTCAGGAGGATGACGTCGTAACCGTTCTTTTGAGAGCATCTCCAACCGCGCTATCATTTACACTTAGCTACTGTTAAAATCCCAACATTTTCTCACTTCTCTTTTAATATATATATACACTATTACTCTTTTTCTTATTCACGGTACGGTACAGTGCTGCGGATCTGAACAGAAGAATACGAAATTCATGAAAGAGAAGAAATAAAAAAAGTTAAAAGTGAGCGAGTTAAAGGCTAACGCATTGTATAAGGGTAAAAAAGTGTTTGCGAGCGATAGAGCGATTTCGTATCTTTAATTAGAACCCCTAAATGACCCTCGGTGTAATAAAATAAAAATAAATAAATAGATGAAGAAAGTAAGGAGAAAAAAATGTAGTTTTGGTTTTATATTAAATGAGGTAATTTAAAACGTTAAAAATAATCTTAATGCCGTTTTTCTTGATCATTAATTCGTAATTTAGATTTTTATTAGGCACTGATTATTTTTAAATGCTTTTACTTATTGCGCTGTGATGTTATGAATATATATTGTATATTACGACGGTTGTTTATTTTTTCGGGTCCATTTTGAGGGCATCGCGTATTCAATAACGGGGATGTGGTTCAGTTTGGTCGTACGTGATCAGATATGCCGGTGAGTATCTGCAGAGATTTTGAATCATTGGGAATAGACATTTGGCAACAATTCTCCGTGGGTTTGCTGGCAAGGGAGTGCGGCGTGTTGTGTGAGGTTTATGATGCCGATTTGAATTCCCGGGGCATCGGGCGCCGTTCGAGTACCTCTTTGATTTAATAGCGAGCATCAACGGGCGCATACTTGACGTCAAACTCTACTGAATTGCTATCAAGTGTATTTATACATAAGGTGTTTAATGGGCTGGTATATTCCACATGGAAAAAAATTATCCTCGAAATTTTAATAATTTGTAGTTTACTTTCGACTTAAAATTAGTATATTCGGTACTAATATCAAACCAGGATCATTATATATATTACAAATGGCTACTATTTATATTAAAATTTGATACACATGGAAGAGCAAAATTTGTAATTACGTATATTAAAATTAATATGAAAAAGAATCGATATATTGGTATCGACAGTTGTTACTATTCAAATGAACATAGAAAAATTTTAAAAATGAGGAACCGAAAAATTAGTAAACGTACATATTAATATATAAAGATCTAGTATACGAATTTTTCATTTTATTATTTATTACTTATTCGATATATGTATATAATAAATTAATTTATAATAACGAATAAATAACATTTTATATTAATTATTAGTCAATGGGACAGAATTTATAAAATAAGAGTTCAAAATTTTCGGAATTTTTAAGAGCAAAAAATCAGTATCTACACGGAAAGAAAATTTTAGAGAGTATTCCTATGCATTATAGGAATAGTTCCTATAATAGTATAGGATTTGTACCCATACTATTATAGGAATGGCTCCTATATATTATAGGAACCACCCCTATACTATTATAGAAACCATTCCTATAATAGTATAGGAACCATTCCTATAATATTATAGGAACCATTCCTAAAATATTATAGTAACTGTTCCTATAATATTATGAAAATGGGAATAGTTCCTATAATTATAGGAATGGTTCCTATAATTATAGGAATGGTCCCTATAATTATAGGAATGGTCCCTATAATATTATAGGAACTATTCCTATAATTTATAGGAATGGTTCCTATAATTTATAGGAATGGTTCCTATAATTTATAGGAATCGTTCCTATAAATTATAGGAATAGTTCCTATAATATTGTAGAAACCATTCCCATAAATTATAGGAACCATTCCTATAATTATAGGAACTATTCCCATAATGGTATAGGTATCATTCCCATAATTATAGGAACTATTCCTATAATTATGGGTAATATTCCTATATCTATAGGACGTGTTCCCATAATTTATGGTCGTCATTCCTATACTGGTATAGGATGAAATTTCACAAAATTATAGGAACCATTCCCATAATTTTCTTTCCGTGTAGTATACTAATTTTTCATTTTATTATTCACCACTTATTCGATTTATATGTATTGTAAATTTATTTATAATGATGAATAAATGATATTTAAAGCTAATAATTAATCAGTGATATCGAATTTGTAAAATAAAAGTTTGTAACTTTTTCAATTTTCGGCTGGAAAAATCAGTATCTAAGATAGCAATTCTTAATTTGACCAATCATTACTTTTTAATAGATTATGCAATAAATGAATTAACTTTCACTAATAAGTCACGTATTATACCTAAAAGTAATAATATTTAGTTACTTTTTGTAATAATTGATAGTAGTTTTTAGGAATCTACAAAAATTAGTAAACTACTTTGCATTAGGCACATAATATTACTAATTATTGATAACAGATTCCACTTTCTACTATTATTTATTAATTTTTAATATTCTACTTTTTCCGTGCAGTAGCAAATATATTTCATAAATAATTTTTTATTTCGTCGGTTGATGAAGAATTAAAATTTGAAATTTTCCGGGCAAAGTTCATCTCTACTCCTGTTTAAAAAATTTTTATCATTCACTGATTTTAAATCTCGTCTACAATTTATGTATTGTCATGATATAAAAAATCGGAAGATTTTTTCAGACAATAAATTGTAATAGACGTCTTATATAACATGAACGTTTGAGCTGTGCCTATGACTTTTTTTAAAATTATTTACTGAGCTAGTAATTTAAAAAATTAATAAAACTTTAAGGTTTCTCGATATTTTTAAATTTAAATTTTATTTTCGAAAAACGCGGGCTTTTCTTTGAATTGGAAATCTTGTCTGCGGTGCACTCGGCTGACATAGCTCCGAGAAAAAACTCCAAAATACCGAGTAGTGGAGTAAATTCGTGTAGAAATAAAATCCATATTAACTCCCGATTTTTAACAGTGGACAACAGTGTAACTACGTAACTACCAAAATTTTAAGTATGTTATTAAAAAAAATATATAAGCATGAATACCTAATGTTTATAAAAATAATAAAGCTAACGAGTGTTTACGGTTGTTTTAATCTGGATAGAGCAATTAGTATCTGATATCGATGATGATAAAGTAAGAGAACAAGAGGGAGAGAGGGCGAGAAAATATATAATGCAAACGCATGGTATGGAAGTAACTTGAAACTTAATCCGGTTTTAATTAAATAACCAAGCACGACGGGTTACTCTTGTCCTGCGTCTCTCATTTCCCCTCTACTCTCAGAATATCTCTTTCTTACACAAACAAACCCATCTATCCATGGCCCTCCAAGTTACATAAAGCGTGTCAACTACCCAAGAGTCATAGAATAATGCCCAGAGAAAGATGGAAACAGTCCATACAACAGTCGCGTTAAATTTGTCTGTATTGGCGGTTCTCAGCAGACTTCTACTACCGTTACGTGAACAACCAAAAGTTCACTCGAGGGTTCGTTCGCGTGGTTAAAACACTACTAGCCATTTAACCACAACTGTTGTCACGCGAATGGGGTGAGTAACCACACCAAGTACACCGGCATTCAACGCACCGGGGGGCCAACAAGCTATACCTCGTATCTCTCTTGACTGCTCTCCTCCTCCTCGTCGCTTTTATTTATCCTAACCAATAATATACACACCTTTAAACTTAACTAAATCTTAGCTTGTACCTCTTCTTCTTCTTCTTCTTCTTTATTTTAATTCCCATTTTATTTATACCTACATATACCTTTTAATTTTTTTTATACTGGCAAATGTCTCAATCAAATAATAACCCCATACTACTACTAAATTCATACCCGAATAAATTTACCATAATTCTTAATCGTATGTTGGATGATATTCGATCCCATGTACGACATCATACGACTTATATATATGTATATATATATATGTAGCTCTTTCTTCATCGCCATTACCCTACAGCCTACAACTACCTCTATACCCATTTAACGTCCTCAAGTGTAGGGGAAAATTTATATATATTTACAGAGGACAGGTGGGGGGTAAAACGGAGTACCCTCCACAATTTTTTAAAAAGAAAATTTTTTTTTTAAACATTTCAAAATCATTTTTGAAAATATACTGAATTAGCCAACGTCTAATAATTTTTTGAATTTTTTTCAAAGCGATAAACTATTAAAAAAAAATATTCAAAAAATTGCACTTATAGATTTTTTAATTTTCTACATGTGCATATTTTTAGTTTTTTTATTTTTGTAATTTGCTAGAAAAAAATATCCGAAAATTTTTAATTGTTTTTTTTTTTTTTTTAATGGCAACTGTAAATTTTTTCTATTTTTAAATATCAGTAAAAAAAAAAAAATTTTGCGTATTTGAATCCTTGAAAGTATTTTCTTAAATACCCCGTTCTGCTCTCTTTCCCCAATATATATATATATATATATATATATATATATATATATAGCTCTTTCTTTGTCGCCATTACACCTACAGCTTACAACCTTTATATCCATTTAATGTCCTCAAGTGTAGGGGAAAATTTATATATATTTATATATATAATAATAATATATAATAAGTAGTAAAAGAGAGTTAGTAAGTAAACGGACTAGGCATTTTATTAATAACTTAAGCTTTGAGAACAACGACAAAACGCGTTTGGTACTTGGTGTGCAGTCTCGGTGATTATCTGGGCTTTAGAGTCGAGTAATTAAATGATAACGGTCCGTTTTGACTTTTTTTATATTATATATTATATATAAGGGCCTAAGGTAAGGTAGTGAGTGTAGTACATAGTACAGTAGCTCTCTTTAATTTCTTAGATGAGTAAATTACGCGAGGGCGACTCAAGGGCTGCTTCAGACTACAGGCATAAGTTCGGCAGTTAAGGATATTTATCTATAGATATATAGATATATACATTCATAAGACTACTTTACTTTGTAGGTAAGAAGGCACTGGCGAGGAGGATGAGACGGAGTAGCGTGAGACACCGGGTGGTTTGCAATCCCTTTAAATGCGAGTCCTTTCATGCATACCCGAGTACCTATGCTTCACTACTCTCTTACTCTTATACTTTACTGCTACTCTGATTCTGTACTCTACTCTACTCTACTTTACTTATTATCTTCTTGTATGTATATATGTATATGTACCGAGATGAGAGTATCAACATGTATATATAACGTCTTATACCCACTTGGTGTTAAATCTCGTCCTATCGCAACACCATCGCTGCACTCAGTTGAGACACCAACAGTGTATGGTATAAAATATATAAAACCACCGATATCATAATTTTTAGATTTTTATTTTAATGTAATTATTAATACTGGTTAGTTGTCGGAAGATAATTTTATATTTATTAATACGCTATAAATATTTTAACTTTTGCGAAATAAATATTACAAAAAAAAATTTTTTAATGCTGGTTAAATACTTGGTAATTTAATTATTAAATATAGACAATTACTTTATGAAATCATGTTTGGTCTGAACAGTTTATCATTACTGTAAAAAATTTTCGGAGTGAACGTGGAGTAAATCTGGAGTAAATGCGGAGCGTATGACTGTTTATTTATTTAACTCCCTAGAAGTGAAATTTACTTCGGAAGTTTATTTTAAAAATTACTCCGCTGAAAAAATAGTGTCCGTATATGGAGTAATTTTTTAAATGATTTGAATAAAATCTGTAATTCACATCCGATTTTTTTCGGTGTTATACTGAACTTCTCATTGATTTTTTTTTTTTGGAGTGGGAAAATTAATTTTTAGATTAAAATTTTATGAATATAAATGTACACTGATAGAAGAATTTATTTGTACCAAATAAGATTTATTTATAGTTAATAAATGATTTATTTGAAAGCTTTAACCAAATAAATATTTATTAATAGTTAATAAATGATTTATTAAATGAGATTTATTTGAACCAAATAAATATTTATTAATAGTTAATAAATGGCTTATTTGAATAGAAAATGACACATGAAGCTAATTAAGTAGGGTTATGACAAATAATTTATAGTCCCATTTAAGTTTACTTTTTTAAAGAAAATAATACACACAGTAATTAATTTAAAAAATATTCAGCATTTTTTTTTATTTATAAAAAAATATTTAGTTGATTATATTTTGAATTTGTTACATTAGACAGTATACTGAAAGGTAATGTAAACAGTAAGTGGCGCTGTAGTCAAAAATCACAGAGATATTCACTCAAATAAGCCATTTATTAACTATTAATAAATCTATAATTGCGTCAAATAAATGCATTTATTAATATTAAATAAATACTTCTATCAGTGTAGCAGCCATTAGACAAATTAAAAATTTTAAATAAATCGAGTAAGTAATTAAAAAAAAAATATTTATAAAAAATGGACTTATGAATTTCAAAATTTTTTGAATGTGCATTTTTTTAAAATTTTATTTTATAAATTATTTACTCTATTTATTTATAATTTTAAAGTTGTCTGATCTGCTACATTCACACTCATTGAAAGTTATTAATTCCTAAGGAGTAAAAAAATGTCTATATGGAAGACATAATTAAATTACAATGCTAATTTAATAGTTTAATTCTTGTTTTAATATCAATAAGCCATAAATGTCACCTTGACTGTTCCTTTTATTGCATTACCGTATGTTCTATAATTTATTTAATTAATCGCCGATAATCTATTTTATCATTAAAACTATAGTCTTTATCAAACTATCTGACAGAATAATTTATGAAAAGCGTGGGTGTAAAAAATATTAATGACTTACAACCAAGTATTAATACTTGCCTGTTTTTTTTTTTTTTTTTGATTTAATTCAATTATAATTTTTTTTCAGATACACAGAAAATTTTCCATTAAAAATGACTCCAAAATTTTTATATTTCCACGCATTGAAATTTTTACTGTTTTTAGTATAAATTACATATGTAATTAATTACTTTAATTTACAATTAAATGGTAAAAAATTAGCGGAGTGAACTTAGAGTAAATTCGAAGTGAATGCGGAGCAAATAACTTGGAATTCACTCCCATTTTTTTGCAGTGCATGCAAATTATTCGAGTCATAATAAATTTATTTGAAAAATTATTCCAAGTATTTTATTAATTTCGAGTATGTAAAAAAAAGAAAAAAAAAATTGGATATTAAGATGAAAAGCTTAAAGAATAGCTTACATGAAAGTAGTTAAATTTATTTCTCCCAGGATGTGTGTAAGAGAGCGAGGAAGATATTTTATTTTTTAAGGGAAAAGACCAAACGATAGTCTTTCCGTTATTTTCCTTTGCCGATGTGCAGGCGACTTACGCGTCACCGCTTTTGCTTCTATTCCTTTCGCGGCTGGCTGTTCACTCTCATATAGACATTCCATTCTCTATTCGCTTCACTACTACTACACTACTATATAATTCAACAGCTCCTACAAGATCCAAAACGATCAACCCCCGGTTAGTGGTATCACTTATCAGTAGTAGTCGGCAACTCTGTGCTTTCCTTTACTTTTTATTCTCCGCTCGACGGCAGATTCTGTCTGACACGTCACACGACAACGTATTTATACGTCAAGACAAGTGAAAAAAGCCCTCGTGAAATTGCCACACGCTCGAGAGATGAACCAACCCAGTAAAGTAAAATGAATTTGCCAGCATCCAGAAGCTGCCATGGGAAAAAACGGCATTTAGTTTCACATTCAAACTTAATTCCTGGGATTTAATTTATTTATTTTTAAGTTAAACTCTGACCGCAAGTAGATTGCAAGTGAGTAAAATTCGTGTGTGTAAGATCGAGTAGAGTAAAGAGTAAAGAAGAGTGTTTTGGTCTCTCCGGCTGTCCGGGCTCCCGTTGTGTAAATGAGGGGTCGTAAAGAAAGCTACAACACAAGACCAAAGTTCTCAACTCAGGCGCCTTATCTCTCTTCTCTTGGACACCTTACTTGTTACTCTGTCTCAGTTACACTCTCATGACCCCCTACCGTCTTACCTGCCTTAAATCAAGCCTGTTTGTAATTAAGAGAATTAATGGCCTGTATCAGAGTTAATATTTGCGACATGACGCACGAGGTTGCCGCGGAGACAAATCCCTTATATATCATCTTTGTGCTTTATAGTTAACGCAGCCACTCTTGGTCATGTCCCATCGACGAATACTCTCTCTACTCTCTCTGGTTCGTATGTGTACCGTATCACCAGACCATGTTATATACTCCGTTTGTAAATAAAACCCGCGGTCAGAGTAAGATTATAAGTGTAAGTCGAGTAGAGATGAAAATAAGTTAAGACTTAAGTTAAGTATAGTTCTTATTAACCGGTGTAATATACACGCGGCTGAGAGCGAGAGAGACAGAGCAACAAGGAGTGATATGAGAAAGGAGGAAAAATATATATGTATGTATGTATGTGTATATAATAATGTAAGAAAGATTCACGAGGTTGGCTGGTTTATGAAGTGGACACAGACGGGGATACGTTATTACATTATCAGGCAACACGCACCGCCTCCGACTATCTCATCTCGTCTCTCACCTCTCCCGTAAAATCTCTACCCCCCTTCTCGCGACCCAACACCCGACAACTCCAAACTCCGTGGGATGTACGGCCGATGTATATAACCACAAATATAAATATATTATATGTATGTATGTATGTATATATGTATGTATGTAGAGTGGACAAGTGGCAACGGTACTAAACTAAAATCTCCCCGCGACCGGGTAATTGGAAGCGAGTAAAAAGAAAGGGACGCGGCGGTCCTATCTGTGCTAATAAATACGTTGCTACTGCGTATTAACGCTCGAGGATAATAAATTCCTGTTACAAAATGATTGCAAGATAGCTGGCAAAGAGAATGAACTAATTTTAAATGTAATATAAAATATATAAATTAATGAATAAATAAATAAATATTTTAGAAAAATTTTTAAATTTTACGCGGCAAAAAATCGGGAGTACTCGAATTTTAATTCAATCTGAATTCACTCCACGGAAAAAAGTTTTAGTTCCAATTCCAAGGAGTTGGCATTTCTTTACTCCAATTTGTAGTGACCTCAACTACAGCTGCGTTGTAGCAACTACAATTTTTTTCTGTGGTCACTAGGATTTTTAACGAAAATTACTCTGCATACAGAGTTAATAAGAATAGTTTGTCTTATTATTTATCAATAGAGTGATTTCGGAGTGGTCTGGGTTTTATTTAAATCCGATTTGAAGTTTCAATATTAAAATAAATTCTTTCGGAGTAAATTTAACTCCGGGGGAATTAAATAGATAAACAGTCCACTTCACTTTTACTCCGGATTCCCTGATTGAGAAATCTAATTTCAAATAATTCAAACACGGTCCAAAACAATTCAAAGTTGGCAAAATTGACTATGTATAGATTAGGGTGGCTCAAAAAAACCAACTCTTTTGTTTTCGAATCTCTTATTGATATTTTCAAAATTCGTGAGCGACCTCTTGAAAATTTTTTATCGAGCTGATTTTTGGAGAGGCTTCTTAAAACATCGTAAGCCAACAAATTTTCACAAGAGACTCGAAAAAAAAAATAGTCGGTTTTTTTGGGCCACCCTAGTATATATATACACTTTAGCATGGATTGAATCATTCCAAATGAGAATTCTGAATCGGTTTAATCCGCGTTCTCTGAAAATTTTTTACCCTATAATCTTTGGGGTTTCGAAATTTACTGTTATCAATTTTAGTCGTGTAAAATTTTTTTTAAAAACATTAATTTATTTTGATATAAATGAAATAAATTTTTGAATTATTAAAACACAGAAAAAAAAAATCTATTTGAGGATTAATAATTATGGAAATTTGTATTTATTTATACACGAGTATGGTTTGTAATAAGTTATATATAAGACTTATATGAGGGATTTAAATTTGTATAGTTATGACAAACAAAATATATACATATATATATATAATATAATATATAATATATTATTAGTTTGTATACATAGAGAATGGAGATGTGCACGCGGAGAAACATAACGTCAACAACCGACGGGCAGTTCTTTGATATCGGTGAAGCGTGAGGACGTTTTGGCAGACGGACGAGCGCACGGATGGACAAGCGTGGGTCTAGTTATGATTGTGATGTTACAATGTTGGTCCGTAGGCTCACGGAATGTGGCTTTATCTGCTTTCCCCGTGTTTCTCTGACGTTTCGCAGTCCAGTCGCCCCTTCTGTTCGCACGTACGTATGAACGTACGTAACCTGTACCATTACGCCACATATATATGTATGACCAAACATACATGTACATATATATATACATAGATATGGAATATAGTTGTACCGCGGATGCATGCTTGAATCCTGGGCATCGAGCATTCTCTACTCACACTCTCTTTCTCCTTCTCTTTCTCTCTCTTGCTCTCTGTGAGCAGGCTAATCAAACGGGCCAACCCGCTGTGCGAATATTAATTAAACTCAGCGTTATGGGTGAATGCCGAACAAATGTGCAAAGGGAGACGATTGTAGACACGTAAAGGAACGTAAGAGTCTAACTAAAATAACATCAATTGAAAATTAATGCACACGTTCAACATCATCTCGATACATTACTGATAACATATCGTTATTCATTAGTCCCATATTTAACTTAATAACAAATTTATATATTTTTATAACCATTACTACTGATAAAGTCACTTGTTATTTAGTTATTAGATTGTTTATCAATAAAAGTAACTGAGGTAAAATATCGATTACGCGCACTTTTCTTTGGAGTGAGATTAAACCACTTAATATAAATTGCTAAACTATACACTGTAAAAAATTTGATGGACCCGGTGTGGTGTAAATGCATCGGTGTAAAAATTTTGGTGTGAAAATTACACCGAATCCCGTGTGAAATTGAAATAATGTGAATTTTTATTTTTTACACCGCCAAACGAGTAAATGTATAAATGTAAGGGAAGGGCGGGGTAAAATGGGCTCCCCAAAATGGTTGACGCCTCGGAATATTTAGGGGCAAAATGGGCCCCCTAAAATTTCTGACGCCTTGATATATTTGGAGGCAAATTAGGCCGACCAACATTCTTAACATGAAAAGTGTAGGGAGGGGGAGGGGTAAAATGGTTCACAGAGGCAAAATGTGCCACTGAGGTAAAATGGTCCCTCCAAAATTTTAAAGGGACGATTTTGCCTCTGTGACCCATTTTACCCCTCCCCCTCCCAACACTTTTCATGTTACGAATTTTGGCGGGCCCAATTCACCTCAGCGGCACATTTTGCCCCTGTGACACTTTTTACCCCTCTCCCTCCCAACACTTTTCATGTTATGAATTTTTGGCGGGCCCAATTCGCCTCAGCGGCCCATTTTGCCCTGGTGGCCCATTTTCCCCGGTGATCCATTTTGCCCCTCCCTGTCCCAACACTTTTCATGTTAAGAATGTTGGTCGGCCTAATTTGCCTCCAAATATATCAAGGCGTCAGAAATTTTAGGGGGCCCATTTTGCCCCTAAATATTCCGAGGCGTCAACCATTTTGGGGAGCCCATTTTACCCCGCCCTTCCCTTACATTTATACATTTACTCGTTTGGCGGTGTAAAAAATAAAAATTCACATTATTTCAATTTCACACGGGATTCGGTGTAATTTTCACACCAAAATTTTTACACCGATGCATTTACACCACACCGGGTCCATCAAATTTTTTACAGTGTATAAAAAATTGTTTTTTTTTTTTGGAGCTTTGGATAGTAGAATAAAATTTTTAATTTAAGAATAATGTTGATAATTAATTATTGCTTATTTTGTTAATAAGTTCGTTGAGTGTACCCGTAGTCGCTCACTAAAAGTTGTGATGTACCATTTCGGATAAAAATATTTGGCCGAAAAAACTAAATCTGACCGAAATCACGGCAATTTTATTTACAGAAGCCGAAGTTTAGCGGAAATGACGCCAAAGTCGTAGAATTTTATTAGAAAAACCGAAAATTGGCAAAAAATACAAATTTTATCAGTATTCAAGAATAGACCGATAAATTAAAGGTCTATTTTTGGCCAGTATTTTTTTTTAAATAGAATTATATGACAGAAAATTTTCAGAAGCTTTCGGTCATTTTCATGCCGGACAAAAAATTTTATTATTTTATTAATTTGAAATTTTTCAGCTGTTATTACTCGATCAATGGTTCGATAATCGCTCAAAATAATAATCAATCGAACTATGATAAGTTTATACATTTGGAAAATAATTTATAAAATATTCCCAGAGAAAATACAGACTCAATACATACTCAGCCTTCGGTGTGGGAAAAAAACATAATTTTCTGCACTTTTATGTGCTAGCGCTATTTCAGAAAACCTCGCCTAAGTTCCCAGAGAAAATACCGACTCAATACAGACTCAATACAGACTCGGGGCTCGGTGTGGGAAAAAAACTTATTTTTCTGCACTTTTATGTGCTAGCGCTATTGCAGAAGACCTCGACTGAAGTTTCCAGAGAAAATACAGACTCAATACAGATTCGGGGCTCGATGTCGGGAAAAAATTGAATTTTCTCCATTTCTATATGCTAGAGCTATTTTGGAAGCCCTCGTCTGTAGCTTTCAGAGTAAATACAGAGTCAATACAGACTCAATACAGACTCAGCCTTCGGTGTGGGAAAAAAACATATTTTTCTGCACTTTTATGTGCTAGCGCTATTTCAGAAGACCTCGCCTGAAGTCTCCAGAGAAAATACAGACTCAATACATACTCAGCCTTCGGTGTGGGAAAAAAACATATTTTTCTGCATTTTTATGTGCTAGCGCTATTTCAGAAAACCTCGCCTAAGTTCCCAGAGAAAATACAGACTCAATACAGACTCAATACAGACTCGGGGCTCTGTGTGGGAAAAAAACTTATTTTTCTGCACTTTTATGTGCTAGCGCTATTTCAGAAGACCTCGACTGAAGTTTCCACAGAAAATACAGACTCAATACAGACTCGGGGATCGATGTCGGGAAAAAATTGATTTTTCTCCAGTTCTATATGCTAGAGCTATTTCGGAAGCCCTCGTCTGTAGCTTTCAGAGTAAATACAGAGTCAATACAGACTCAATACAGACTCGGGGCTCGATGTCGGGAAAAAATTGAATTTTCTCCATTTCTATATGCTAGAGCTATTTTGGAAGCCCTCGTCTGTAGCTTTCAGAGTAAATACAGAGTCAATACAGACTCAATACAGACTCGGGGCTCGATGTCGGGAAAAAATTGAATTTTCTCCATTTCTATATGCTAGAGCTATTTTGGAAGCCCTCGTCTGTAGCTTTCAGAGTAAATACAGAGTCAATACAGACTCAATACAGACTCAGCCTTCGGTGTGGGAAAAAAACATATTTTTCTGCACTTTTATGTGCTAGCGCTATTTCAGAAGACCTCGACTGAAGTTTCTAGAGAAAATACAGACTCAATACAGACTCAATACAGACTCAATACAGACTCAATACAGACTTAGCGCTCGGTGTTGCGGGTAAATGTAAGGAAATAAGTAAATTTTTTTTTTTTTCTTAATTTTTCTAGACCTAGGAATTGTTTCTATGTTAACATAGTAGAATTCCCTATATGCACATAGAGAACTTTACTATGTAGCATAGGAAAATTACCTTTTTTTTTTCTCCGTGTATATATCATACTATAATATATTCAAATTAACAAATAATTATTTATCAATTAAATATTTTGTTTCTAATTATGGAATCGCATTAATTAGTTAAATTAATCGAATAATGACACTGATAGGGTATCGGATCTTTTTCCTTATTCATAAAAATAATAAAAGAATTTATAAATTAAAGATAATATTGTGTACTAATAAAAATATCAATTCATATTTATCTTTTGTTAAGCTTTCAATACACATTTTAGCACTTAACAAATGCTTTTATATATTCCTACAGAAATTGCTATTAACTATATTACCAGTAACAATCTATAAGGTGTGATATCGCGTTTCTTTACTCTGGATAATTGTTATTATCAAGATAACGCGTCTACAAAGAAAATAACGTGTACTTAAAATACATACGGATGAAAATTTTTTTTTTACATTTATTCAAACTCCGATACACGGGTAACAACATTACAAGTAAGGAGAATAAGAGAGTATAAAAAACAATTTCAATAAATATCAAGGACGTATGCGCGTATAACAGGAGCACTATATATATGTATAGATATTTAGCATACCGCAAAAGTAGTCGATGATACTATCTTTCTTATTCTAGTGTACTACTTTAACTCTTACTAACGTCCATCCATGTAGATAAGAAATTTCTTTATTTGTATTGTAACATTACTAACGTTCTTGGGAATGGATATCGCCAGGACTATTGAGGGAAACTTATAAAAAATTTTTTCCGACGTAACAAATAACCGCCGCTGAATAATTTAAGATGAAATCGCTTGAAATAAAAGTTTATTTATTAGTATATAATAATATAGTACACCATAAAAAATTTGCGGAGTGAACGCGGATTAAATCCGGAGTGAAATTTATTCCGAAGAAGAGTTTATTTTAATGTAAAAACTATGAATTGGAGTAAATAAGGATTTAAATAGAATCCATACGGAAAAAAATTTCCTGTTGTGCCAACAGAATTAATACTGTTGCGACTTAATAGTAAAATAT
The DNA here is from genome assembly GCA_030273425.1 of Microplitis manilae. NCBI lineage: Eukaryota > Metazoa > Arthropoda > Insecta > Hymenoptera > Braconidae > Microplitis > Microplitis manilae. The sequence goes on from CP092726.1 coordinate 5,110,668, forward strand.
AATTAAAAAGTTAAAAATTTTGCGTCAAAAAACTTAGTGTTAAGAATTTTTGTGTTAAATATTTAATAGTTTTATGTGTACATTTAACATTTATTCTATTAAATCAACACAAAAAAGTGTTAAATATTTGACACAAAAATTTTTGACATTAAGTTTTTTGACGCAATGACGCAAAATTTTTTACTGCGTAACTATATTTTACGATTAAGTCGCAACAGTATTAATTCTGTTGCCACAACAAGATTTTTTCCTATTGCTGCAACATGCCTGCCTCCTGTTGCAGCAAAAGGAAATTTTTTTCCGTGCAGTTAACTCTAAAATCACTCCACTGGAAAAACAAACTCCTTTACTCCATTTGCGAAGTGATTTTTTCTAAAACTCCGGAACTTAGGTTGGATTCGGATTTAAATAAAACCCGTCATCACTCCGAATTCACTTCCGATTTTTTACAGTGTAGTAATTATAGTAGTTTAGTAGTAATAGACATTTAATTCCCTCGGAATAAAATTTACTCCGAAAGGAAGTTTATTTTAATAATAAAACTCAAAATTTGAATGAATGCGGCTTTAAATAAAATCCATAATCACTCCCGATTTTTTACAGTGTAACATTTAAGTTGAGAACTATTGTTGAATTCAAACCAGGTACCGAGTGAGTTCAACGCATGCTGAAACTATTTTCTTTTGACAACTAAAACCCATGGATATAAATATCTATATATATACATATAAATTTTATAATGTTAAAATAATAAAAAAAAAATAGTTGCACTTATATAGATGTCAGATTTAAAATGCCGTAAAGAGTATATGGGGCTGTAAATGTGCGGTCCCTTTGATAGATCCCGTAGATCGTAAGAGACTCTTACGCATAGCAAAGGTCTGTTGTAAATACCTAAGAGACGAATGGAAGGATAGTATCTTTTTATAAATTAGGTGCTGGGTTTGTGATCTTTAATATCACCAGCGGTTTAATTCTTCTTCATAAGCTATCCCGCGCGTTATGTAGTTTCGTCTGCTCCTCGATTCCATACTCGACTGCTCACCTCTCTTACAACTTTATTTTAAATATTTTTTTTTTTATTTTTATTTTACTTCTTGCCAATAATACAATGACCACTATAATTCTTTCTCTCAATTTCTTTAGCCCGTTATACCTACTCTTTAGCAAGTTTAATTGAGCCACTATAAAACTGGGAGGAAGTTACTTTTGTATTTTTACTGTATAATAATATCTAACCGGTCTTTCGACACTTAAAATGTCTTTGTTATCGTTTCTCACTAGGATTTTTTTTTTATTACACATATATGTATATATATATATATATATAATAGATTGTACACGTATGTTTATCTATACCTTGTAAAAACATTTATAAATTAAATGATTAAGAGATAATGGAAAATTGAAACCGAATTAAAGCCGGTTATCAATTAAAAAATTAAAAACAATATATATATATATATATATTTATTAGGTCTTGATAAAATTTATGATCTTATTTCTTATAAATAAATTTTAAAAAATAAACTTACAGTGCAAATTCCAAAAGAGTGAGAGATTAACATTATGGTACATATCCATTGCAAATAAAAAAACATAACACTTTTAAAAAATATATATCATTGATATCAGCATCAATAGACCTGAGTAATTAGTATCTGAATAGATAAATCACTTGTAATATATCACGAAAATAATGTATAATTAAACATGTATTTAAAGTGTTTGGAGCGATAACTAGTGTAGTACAGCAGCATTCCAGTTAAACAGAACGTAATAATGTAATAGTCCACAGCATCCACACTCGACTACTGATGTCAGAGTAGTATAGAGAGACCGGGGTGACTCTCGCATTTAGAGATCCGAGAGAGTGTTATGTCGAGGGGGGATGTGACTTCGCCCCAAGGAGCCAAACTGTCTAGTTCAGTACTGCCATACCAGGATCAGGATATAATACCAACTAGCATACTACCATACAGTAGCTCTTTAGAGCGAGAGAGAGAGAGAGAGGGAGAGAACTTTAGCTAACCGTAGTTCCCCTAATCCACATAACACTATACTAACTATACTAAACTAACACTGCCTATTCGTCTATTGTATTGAATGTCTTTAAAGATTATTCTGACCTGTCCACATCCGCTTTGCTGTGTACACAATTATAGTATACGCAGTCTATACCTATATCTATATACAGATACATTATTAGTAATATATATGTGTAAAATTAAATGAATGTTTTTGAAGTCATAGAAAAATTATTAATGATTTAAAAGATATGGTGTCAGTAAGGATAGACTACACTGGAAAAAATTAACTTATAAAAACAATTTTTTTTAAGGAGTAGAGAGAATAATTTTCTGACAGAAATTTATTCACGGTAGTGTGAAAAAAAGACAGCATATTTTGAGCTGGTCAGATTTTTAGATTAAGAAAATTTTCAATGAAATCTTCGAATTTTTGCGCTGAAAATTTCCGATAGCATAATTTTTTGTAAGAAGAAAATACCATGCTTCTAAAAATCATTTTTTTTCTGTGTATGTTAGTTGTCTTGTGGACATTATCAAAAACATGCTTCAAAAATTATTAAGTCCATGGAAAAATCTACAGTGTCACAAATTACAGTAACCATTGAGCATTTTTCCATGCATGAAAAAGAACTTTTACAATTACAGTACGAATAGTAAAAAAAACTATTTGCGAATGCAGAATTCACAAATTGCTGCTCATAGCATAATTTTTGAAAGATATTGTAAAAATCACATTAAAAACAATAAGTTTCACACTTTTGCGTTGAAAAAAGTATTTTTCACTATTCACACCATAATTTTCAAAGTTTTGTTTTTTCATGCATGGAAAAACTTCTAATGGTTACTGTAATTTTTTAAATAACCCTTGAAAATTTTTCTATAAATGGAAAAAGAAAATTTAAAATTACACTACAAGTAGTAAAAAAACTCTTTTCGAATGCAGAATTCAAAAATTACTGCTCATAACATAATTTTTAAAAGATATTGTAAAAATTACAATATAAACAACAGTTTTTACACTTTTGCGTCGAAAAAGATAATTTTCACTAATGACACCATAATTTTCAAAGTTTTGTTTTTCATGCTTGGAAAAACTTCCAATGGTTGTTGTAATTTTTTAAATAACCATTGAAAATTTTTCTATGGATGGAAAAAAAACTTTTAAAATTACACTACGAGTAGTAAAAAAAATTTTTTCGAATGCAGAATTCAAAAACTGCTGCTCATAATATCATTGTTGAAATGTATTGAAAAAATTGCAGTATAAACAACAATTTTCACACTTGCGTTGAAAAAGAGTTTTCACTATTCACACCATAATTTTCAAAGTTTCATTTTTCCATATATGGAAAAATTTCCATTGGTTACTGTAATTTGTAAAAAACCATTGAAAATTTTTCTTCGGACGCAGTAATTTTTGGAAGAGTGTTCATTCAAATTTCCCTAAAGTCGCCAGCATAGTCCGGCTTCATCATGACACCATAGCATTTATAAAAAAAATAATTGATCCGTTTACGATCGGTTTATTCCTCGCGCTTTATATTCGTAATAATAGAATTATAGATTTGGTAAAAAGCAAACTGTCATAGAATCATGTTTGTAAATTGAATTGACAAATCGACTCATAGGATGTTTGTTCAACAATAGGGCATATTGTCCTCATCAGCAGATTAGTGAACTGCTGGCTTACAAAGTACCTCGAATTATATAGCTCGCAGTAGTAGCAGAAATCAAGATCACACCCTCAGTTATACCCGTCATCTATGTCCACACCTATTTCGTGTCCTCTTACTCTACCAAAACCGGCTGCACGTCACGTATCGGTCTACCTTTCTATACATACCTAAATATATATCTATATAGATATATATCTATACATATATACATATTTAAGTATGTATACATATGTATAGTGAGTGTGTATAAGGATCTCGCACCCCTGAAAAACGACCCCATAATCTCGCTAATACAGATGTCACTGGTCCGACACCCAGCCCTTATATACACAACAAGAATACCCGAGTGAGAGAATCGACGTCACCCTTTGAGAAATATAACCTATACTAGTATTTTCGGTACTTTCAATGTATAATACACGGCTAGGAACAGTCCTGGCGTGCAAAAGGCCATCGTGTCACACCACATTAGCTTTAGTACAACGGTCGTACAACAAAAAAAATTTATAAGTATAAATATCTGAAAGATGTACGTGATATTTATTATTTATCGTATATGAATATTTTTGGTGTGCGTAAATTTATTTTACACAAAATGTATGTGATTTTAAATTTAAAAATGTTCTTTGAATTATCTTTACGATGTAAAATGTATTATTTGAAATAAACGTAGCGAATTTTCGAGCGGTAGATATTTTTTTTGAAAAAAAATATATGCACACCGCGGGTCTTGCGGATTTCTTGGGTGATCTCTTGCATGGTATTGTTATGGGTGTTTAGTACATATATTTGTGTAACATATAATATGGTATAATAGTATGTAGAGTTGCGTTGAATAGAGACGAGATGGTTGTGAGGGATAAGAGTAGACTTGTGAACGTTAACTTTAAAACCATTCGCCTGAGTTGTTCGTAACACGGTCCGTCGCGTAGCTCTGCTACTCGCATCTCTACTCTTGCGCTCGAGCACACCATGTACATATTTATTTATGTAAAATCGGTGCAACCCGGTGGACGTGTATATCGGGTAAACGGGAATACCCGAGCGATTTATGAGACGTCATTTTGCGGATTTGCGAGTATAAGCTTTTGCAAAAGATATCCCCTTATAACACACACACACACACCCACTTTACATCATCACCCATAGTTATACGTCCATTTGCCCACATACGCGGATGAATAATAATCCTACAATGAGCTAGGGAGGATTCTCATCTCATCGCTGGATTAATCGTTATTTTGTCCGTTTGACAAGAAATAACCAAAAAAAAATAGTTGGTCATACAGTTTTTTTTATGGTGTGCCTGCGCAGGAAGCAATTGGGTATAGTTTAGTTTGTAGATCCCTCAATATATATTTGAATGTGAAAAAAGAATAAAAAAAGCACCGGAGTGATGATGAAAAGAGACTTTGGGATTCACACAATGAACGTTTCCCAGTGACCAAAAGGATCAGGCTCGAGGATTATACAGTCAAAAGTCACAGTTCGAATTAGATGGTCCATTGAACAGAATATATATATGTATATATATATGCGGTACGTTCTAAAGGCTTCCGGTTTTCTAACACCTGCCTATTTATGTCATGATTGTCACTAGCTGGGATTTTTTACCCCCACTATTATTAGCACACACGGGAGCTCAACTTCTTTATAGACATATTTTCTTTCTTTTGTTTGACATAATCGATAATATAGAGTGAAAAATAGTTGACGGAATGATTTTTTTTTTTATATTTGTAAAATACCCAGGCACCGAGATGGTTTCGGTCGGGCTGGATGGGAAATTATCAGAGGGTAGAGGGCGAAGACGCTTTAATATCCTTTCGACGGTATGGCGGCACTTGGCAGTACTAAGAGTCTGAGAGAGGACTGCTGTTAAATGCAAGAAGGCTTTCTCTAAGAGTATAACTCTGACTACTCGCTCATCGCTTCCCCCTTCTCGTTTTCGGGCTTTGGATAATAACGAGGATAAGACCAAAGATATTAGTTGTAACAACCTACCCCAATCAGAAGTTAACCTCCGATGGGGTAAGCGAGGATTTTGGCTAATTGTTTGATGCCACCGCCCTCTCTATACTATTACGTCGAATATACCGAGCTACTATACTATACTCTCTCTACTTACTGTACTCGCTACTCTACTACTCACCCTACGATTTATTGCTCAGCAGATTTCACTTCGAAGTGTCGCTTTCACATTTATATCTTTTACAAATTCTTTTATCAAAATATACTGGGATTCAGTATATGAAAAACAAAATTTTCTGTTTAAAAATTCTTCATTACGGGTTGGACAAAATATGGGGCAAATTGGTTAGCCCATAGAAGTGGTAAATTTAAAATTTGCAGAAAAAAAAATCTTTCTCTTGATCGTGACCAATTTTAAATCAGTCAAATTTACCCGCCGGTAAAATAATTCAAAGAAAACACGAAAAAAAAAAGAAAATTTGTTTAAAAATTCTTAATTACAGCTTGTAAAAAATTATGGGGCAAATTGGTCAACTCAAAGAAGCGGTTAATTTAAAATTTGCAGAAAAAAAAATTTTTCTCTTGATCGTGACTAATTTTATATCAGTCAATTTTTCCCGTTTCCGATAAAATAATTCAGCCATAGAATACTGAAAAATAATTTTTTTAAAATTGTCTAATAACTTTACTTAAAAAAAGATAATAATATATCTGTATTGAAGTAATAAAACGTAATATTAAATATGATAGATATTAACAAAAATTTTTATTGAATACGAGGGGTTTTACCCCTTTTACACGGAGCGCAGTATCCCGTGCCTCGGAACAGGAGAAAGGGCGGCAAAGTACAAGCAACAACCTATTAATTAGCGTTTTATTATCGAATAGCCTTTTAGCGAAAGGGCTCTCAAAAGAGATACTCGTTCATACAGCCAGCAAGCTGGTATAAGACCCCGGCATCTTTAAACTCAAATCGTTTTCTTCATTTCACTTTGTGTTGTGTCTTAAAGAAACGCCCTGAGGCTTAATACTACTCTGCTCCATGCTGCTGGCGTTGCTACTATGTCTAAAGAAATGCCCGTAAGAGCCTGCTAAACGACGATAGTAAACCCACTGGGCTTTCACACGCACTTCCATTCCATTCACGCCGACAAATATATATACATATACATATAATATATAGATACACATAACAGGCGTGAAACAGCCATTTAGCTTTTAAAACTACTACTCTTACTACTCGAGACAATTGTGAGACGTAAAAATGCATGGAGCCATAAAATCATGCAGTTTACCTTCCAAATTGTTATTTTTTTATTACAGTATGTTTACCGTACGAAATTGCGCACATTGTTGTACACAAGAGTGGGAGTTAAGTTTATTTATTTATTATTATTTTCTTTCTTTCTCTCGTTCTTCAGTTTACTGTTTCGCTTGATTTGCTAAAAATTTACAGATAAAAGTTTACACCGCACGAGAAAAGCGACGTCGTCGAGGGATCATAAAATCGGGATTCAATATCCTAAGGGGGTGTCATACGTGTCACATAGATGTCAAGGGGCGCTCGTTTCGTGCAGCTTTGTCTTTTATGTATTTTTATTATTATTATCTTTTTTTTTTTTTTTCATCATACTATCCTCATGTATATATATGTTCACTCAGCACTAAAACATCACTTACTTCATTGGTGAGTCATGTGAATATAGAAAATATCTGTATGCATATACGACAAAATCTTGCTCAGTCTTAAACACTTTCTGGACCCGGCAGATACATAGTAGTCAGACACGGTCGTAAAAGGAGGATAAAACAATTTACAAGAATAAAAAATTTATATACATATATGTAAATATATAAAAATATATAAAACCCAGGGAATTTAATTCCATATACATCCGATAAGATATGGGTATCTAAAAATGAATTTAAAATTTTTTAGCTCGAGTAAATAATTCTTTAAGACTTGGAACAGTAATTGTGTATTTTTTGCACGAGTGTTTTATTGAAGACAGGTGGGTTCGGGTTATTTTTTATTATAATCGATGAAAACAAGAGATGCGTTGATGTAAAAGGGAACGGGTATAAAGAAACCGGGGGAACATCACACGCCACTCTCTGGCTGGTAGTAATATTTTACGTAGTTTACGATCCTCAGTCACCTCGAGACACCACCACCAGGTTTAATGTCTACAGGACTACTACACCGGCAACCGGGGGCACGGGAACAGCAAGTTTGAACAGATAATACTGGAGGCAGTATAAGAGAAAGACTACTGAGATACTGGGAGGTAGTCAGCCATACTTTTGGCTAATTGTCGCTTATTAAAAACCAAGTGTGTCTCGTCGCGAAACCCGTAAGCTCGTCCTGTCTTGTCTCGCTTTCCTTTATCCTCTTCTCTCTTGTTTTGTCCTGCTGCTGTGTCCTTATACTTCTTGTACTCGGTCTCGTCTCTACTCTTCTATACTCGAACAACTCGCGATGCCTTTTACGAGCCACCGACAGAAACTTACGAGAGTCTCGAGGACGTGTCACGAAGAGTCTAATAATTTTCGAGGATGACAACGGCAAAGTTTAAGATTAAGTGGATAAGGCGAATCATATATATGTATATAGATTAATCATTAATTTTTGTATATTTATAATACTTGATATTTTTTGCCGGTAGCCAGAGTAATCATCCTGATGACGGTTGTATTTTATTTTTATTTAAAGTTAAACAATTATTCTTGTTGTCGTTTATTGAGATATCGCGGCTACTGTTTCAGTCCTCGGTTAAATGCGCGCACACGATCGATAATGATAACTATCAGCTCTTTTATCGGTGCCTTTGCGGCCGACTCTTTTATATATATATGTTTATATACATATACATATATATGATAGTATAGTAGTGTGGTAGCATGTGAGGCAGCAGAAGGCATGAGGTATGAGAGAATATCCCAGGGGCAACTGGCCAATAAATAAATCGTGCGTGTCCACCGGTCGTCCGCGCACGAGTTGACTGAGAGTAGCCGCGAGTAGAGCGAGAAACTTGATCTCTTGGTTGTCGTTTTGTTGTCCAGGATGGGACACCACCAGCAGTAACATCAGCAGCAGTACCAGTAGCAGCATAAGCGGCAGCAGGATGACGGAAAACAAAAAATTACAATCCAACGATAACAATTAATAATTCGTCGTGCCGCGCGCGCTCACGAGCAATTTGTCCCTTTAAGAAGTCGAAATTCCAGTTGGCGTATTTTCACGACGAGATTTTTATTTAGGGATCAGAGCTGACTTATTGAAGGATATTTTTTATTAAATTATCATAAGAACGAGTAATTGACTAATTTTTTTTAACTTCCCGCTTAGAAAATCGATGATTTTCGAAAATTTCGGGAAGTTATTGTTTTCACCCCGATTTTCGAAAATCGAGTTTTCATCAGATGTCGACGTTTTGAGGTCCTAGAAAGCTATTCTGACTATTTTTAGAATGATGTCCGAGTGTCTGTATGTATGTGTGTGTGTGTGTGTGTGTGTGTGTATGTATGTAAACTCTTTATAACTTTTTAACTAAGAAACCGATTTGGATGGTTAAGGCGGCAATCGAAAGAGCTTTTTGGCCATCAACTTTTCTGAAAATTTCAGATCATTTGACCAAGTAGACTCGAAGATATTGGCCAATTACGAAAAAAAAAAATTTTTTTTTTTTAGTTTTTTATTGATTTCTCAGAAACGACATATACGATCGACTTCAAAATCTAATCAGCTCTAGAACGTAATAAAACGCGTCGATTGCCACCTCAAACATCAAAATTGCATAATTCGTTCGAGAGTTATCGTTGGAGAAAGAAATAGGAAAAAACAGTTTTTTGCGAATATCTTTGAAACGACTCAACCAAAAAATCTAAAAATCTAATGAGCTTTAGAATCTATTAAAACACGTCAATTGCCACCTCAAACTTAAAAATCGTATAATTTGTTTGAGAGTTATTGCAGGAGAAAAAAATGCTAAAAACTGTTTTTTTCGAAATTAATGGCATGCAAAAGTATTTTTGAGCTCGAAGAGCTCGAAAATGTATTTACAACGATGTTTTCGAGCTCTTTGAGCTCGAAAACAGCGGGAAGTTTTGGGGCTGGCCCGCAGGGTCAACCGATGCCCAGATTTTTTTATTACTAATGATTTTAAAATTTAGTGTTTTTTATTATCGGTCACGGGGCAATGGCTTTATCGCGTAGTTTATTTCATTGGGATATATCGTAACGCACGTGCTGATGAGGCTAAATTAATGTCGGTTGAGCTGTTGCTAATCTAAAGCACACCATGAGAATTATTGTGAGTATGAGCATGAGGTTTATTGGAGAAGAGAGTCAGATATATTTTGTCGTACCGGTGCAGGTAAAGGACAAGCAATAGTAGCCCTTTAGCTCCCTACTGCTGAGTGAAATACTCGCGTTCTCCCGTGGAACGTGGAACGTATGTCCTATTGCAATGTGTGGATGTGCATTATAACCGATGGATTGTGTAACTAGTTGCTGTATGCTAGAGAAAGAGAGTTACAGAGTGCCGCAGTAGTAATAGTAATAGTAGTAGTAGTAGTAGTATAAGCCCTCGCAGTCCGACGGCAGAAGCTCACAATGCCCAGTTTCGAAACACTATCCACGAGTATACCTCGCCCGATAATGGTGTCGCTGACATTAATTGCAACGGTATGCCGGATATCGAAAGCCAGTGACAAGTAGTTTCCGTGAGCGAGCCAAATGTTTGTTAGTATTTGTATGTATTACATATATATACATCAAACTGCGCGCCCGCGGTATACACATAACACTGGTGTCATTGTTTACGCTTGATTACAAATAGTCATTGATTTAAATAATATGTTGGATGGTTTTTATTTTTTTTTAATTGGGATTGGGTTTGTTCGGTTTGATGTAATAAATTAATCAGGGAAATTGGGGCACGACGCCTATTAAACGGGTAATTATTAGTTGTGGCTTTTAAACACGGATACGATTATTTTGAACAAATTTTTAAAATTTTGGTAAAAAATATTTTTTAGAAACCGACACCCATCTCTAAAAATTAATTTTGAAATCCAATTTTATAATTTATTTTTTGGATTTCAATCTTCTACACAGGAAAAAAAGATTTCTTGGCGCGAAAAATTTTACTCGTCCCCTGAAAATTTTTTCTTGACCTAAGAAATTTTTTGTGTTATAAATTGGAAAAAAAAAAATTTTCTTGAGGCGAGAAAAATTTTTTAAGGCGATAACAAATTCTTTTTTTCTGTGTACATACTTCAATTGCACTTGGATTAAACAAGCCTCCAAATGTACCGACATTGTTTTTGATAAAATATTTTTTTTTACCTAATAGTCTTCGAAAAAAAAAAAATGTGACGAAAATTTTTGTTTCCCAAAAAACAATTTTATATTTTTAAACTTTCCATGGCTCATTTTACCCCTACTCTGCTCTGTTTTAAAAGTAATTTTTTTTAGTAAATTTAAAAAATGGGCTATTGTGCCCCAGTCTCTCTTACTCTTCTGTTAATAATTTGATTAATTTTAAAAATTAGTTTGAATAAAATTAGACATTTTTATGATAAAGGAGTTATGAAAGCCCGTAGGTGTTTAATAATACATTTCATGACACCGTAGTCATTGTAGCCATATAGTAGGTTGTAAACAATAATTTCCATGTACACGTAATTTATACATGATTTCACTTGTAGCATTTTTTTAAAAATAAAATTTTTATCCGGAGTCCGTAAAAAAAGTCATTAAATAAAATAAAAATTTACAGCAACTAAAATATTTATTTTTATTCCATCCCACGTAAAATGATCATTAAAAAGATATTAGAACGAGTTACCCGATTAAAGAAATAAAAAAATTTTGACGACGTTGGTCTCCAGGCGCCGTGCTATCGAGGATTAAAGACTGAGGAAGTTTATAAAAGTATAACTAATCGGGTAAACGATATGATATGAGTTTAACTCGATTTCGATTAGTGGTAAGAATCGCGCGGGTAGAAGGAGAGAAATGGGGGAGGTACAGCAGTCAAGTATGACTGGTGCTGTCGTATATAATAACCGCATAAAACAGATACGCGCGAAGCAACACAGCTCACGAATATATTATGTTGCCGTGGCTAATTTACGATTATAACGTACGTGTATAACTATCATTGTTGATATACTGCCAGGCCCGAGAGAGGTAAGGCCCAGAGTATCACACATATAAATATAAATGTATATATACACAGACATTGGCTAGTATATAATACTTATTTTGCTAAAGAACCGATTCCTTCCACGCTTCCTCTGGTTGGCTTGTCCATGTTCTTGCATTTTTAATTTAGGCCCAAGTGCATGAGCTACACCTCTATCATTCTTGTATCACATAATGAAAAAAATAAAAAAAAAACCCCAACCGGAGTGAATATGCATCGGGATAGGAGACAGTACACAGTACAGTGAACTGACTGAGGGTTTAATTCATCCAAGAAATGATTGATCTCGATTCGAAGAAATCAAGGCGTTGAATTTCGTATCGTATTTTAAATGAATAAAATAAAATAAAATCACTTGTTTGGTGAATAAAAACGTCTTACTGTCTTTATATATAGATAATGTACAAGAGACGTTTGTGTCTTTTCTTATTGAATTAAATTGGAATTTTAAAAAAAATTAGCAAGAAGCAAGTTAATAAAATGAACAAAAGTATAAATAAAATGGGATATAATTTTATAAAATTGCCGTGGCGAGACTCGCGTGTGTTGTTAGAGAGTTGAGCGAAATAAGTTAAGACGGCGGCACACCTTTTTTGCGCCAATGAACGCAATTGAAAATGTTCGTGAGTTGATTCGAAGATCGCACTGTTCTCAGACCGGTCTGTTCTTTTATACAACAACAACATCAACAACAGAGACGACAGGGACGATGACGATTGCGACGACAAGTCACACAGGACTACTGGATGTAGTAGTGATCTTGTGTGTAACTTCTTGGATACCCACCACCGATGACAGTGACATGTCAATACCTAGCAATGAAAAGTGGTTATTCCCATCCGACAATTCTTATTCACTTTTAAGTATTTTTATATATAATAACAACAACAATAACAAGAAACTTATTGCGATCAACAATATATATAAATATATAGAGATTGAATAAGAAGAATTTTGTCTGCCGGAAGTGTGTCTGCTTTGTCATATGGCGTCGACAAATGTATATCATGATGATACGTATCGACAAAACAACAGTTTTAAACTTGTCGGAAATTTCACTCGTCAATCCCATGGCATTTTTCTTTTTCAATCATATATATATATGTATATATATATATTGTTCTTGTTATCTTGAGCTAAAAAAGAAACTAAATGGATAAGAATAAAAAAGTAAAAATAACAAAGCTGAAGCGAGAACGGAGAGACGGAAAATTTAAACAAAAATCTATAAGAAGGATGGTACGGCTGAGGAAAGTTTTAAAAATAAATAACAAGGTGTTAAGCGCCGGTAACCGAGAATACTGTACAGGGAGAGATGGGGGAGATGAGTCAAGAGAACGACCCCTCGTAGTTTCAAAAAACCATAGGCGAGTGAGAGTGAGAAAGAGTTTGACAAGGACGGGAAAAATAAAAAAAAAAAAAAAGTAATGCTTGAACGTAGCGTAAGAATAGAATATAAAAGAAAAGGAGATATATAGTGTGCGAAGGATACAGAGGGGAATGTAAAACTGCGGTCTCGTTGGCTGTTTAACAGATTTTAAAAATCACCAATAATTTCTCCGGGGGGCGACTGTTTGCTTTTCAAGGGAGATAGGGATGCTGTTGTTGTACTTAACTGTAGCTACCAACAGAACAGAACAGAACTGAGCCGAACAAGAACAAGAGCAAGTGAATACAGAGCCAACACTCGACACTTTAGCTCCAGTGTTGCGGGGATGTCAGTAGGATTGTAATTTTTCATTTTAATGGTGCCCGCTACTCGTTTGGCTTCAACTCGCTTAACATTTTACTCTTTCTCCATCTGTATATCTCTTTCTTTATCCATTTGCTGATGATACTTTACCCTTACACTCAACTCAACACATTTATTTGCTCTTCTTGTTCCTCATCTTCTTGTCCTATCAGCCCGTTATCCGTTTAGCTGGCTTACACTCTTTCTCGATACAAAGTTAACTCTTCTTTTTAACTCCTGCTACTTCCTTTTATCTCAAACGCAAATGTCTTAATAGCCCGGAGGTGAATTTACACCGAACATATATAATGAATACCGTATATGAATACAGTATATCTACATTATATAGATTCGCTGTAGAGTATAAGCTCCAAGTGTGCTCTCATTGATACACCTTTAAAATGAGTTTGTTGTTTGATCTTGGGCTCGGGTTGAATATAATATAATTAGTGTTGAGTAAGTTTCTGGAGTAGAGATAGCTCTGTGGAATAGTTTATTGTCGCAGATAGTGGTACAGTATCGAGTATTAAATGCCAGATGATGTGATACTGACTTGGAGCGAGTCTACACTAATATGCTAGTGTGAATATCCGAAGGCTAATGACCTACGGGTATCAGTTGAAGGGGACACGTTAGTAGCTGTCACCGCGTCCACACGTCACATATGTATCTCACTCTCATCATGTGATATGTCCCTCTCTTGTCTTACGCTCCGCTACCTTCACTTTATATTACTGTTATATGGATGAATGATGTCTAAGGAGCCAAGACAGCTTACACTTAAGACGTGTCACAAATCAAGTAAATGAGATAAAAAACCCATTTTTATATTAATCTTTTATTCTTGGATTACTTTTGTCTACTTTTATTTAACTAATTATCTCAATCTATTATGCTTTAATATATATATATATATATATATATGTATAAATATATTAATAATTACTTAATTAAACTTATAATTCATTCTTGAGTGATTAATTACCGAAATTAAATACCGTGACAGGAAATTGAAATCACATAAGCCGTTCTTTTTTTTTAAATTAATTATTGATTGTGGATTAATTTTTTTTTAAATTTGAATTGAATAAAAAATTTTTAATATTGAGCTTCATCAATTTAATCTACTGAGTTAAAAAAAAGTAAAGAAGAAACGTATGGAACTGCTGAGTAATAAAATAAAAAAGAGACGGAGATGAGTATGCTGGATGTTAAATATAAAAATGGAGAAACTCGGTGTAACATTGACGATGGGGCACGAACAAAAGCGTATCATAGGTGTGTATATTCGAAAAGTTTGATTTATTATTTTGGGAACCCGGGTGTGTATAAATCTAGAGAGGGGTATTTGTACTGCAGTTTCCAACGAAATTTGACATAATAGGCTGCAATTGATCGCAGGGGTCTATTGTAAAATTGTAATAGGTAACAAGACCACCGAACATCAGCTAAAGGGACAAGTCAAACTGAGAATTCGATTTATTATTGATACGTTTTTTTAAACCCGTATACATGTATCATATATTTATCTACTATATTATAGTAATATTAATATTAATATTGAGACTGATATTTTAGTGAATGGATTTTTGAGATTTTGATCTTCGGTCGGTACTCAAATTAATTTAATAATTTTGGGTCGTTGTCGCTCCGTCCAATTACGAGACTAATAATTCATTAAAATTTTTATTATGATAAATTTGTAACTGAATAAGATATATATTATCACTCAGTGCAAATATTTGGCCGGTTAACGTAAGTTCGGCGGTTCGAGTCTACTCTAGGATTTTTTTCTCTAAAATTTTATTCAATTTTTTGTTAATTAATTTCTAGACTAAAAAAAAAAAATAATTTTTTTTAGGAATATAAATTCTTACGCTGAGAAATTATTTTATTGTAAATTTTGAATAAATTAATTTCTTGATACGAAAAGTAATTTTTTGACTGAAGAATAATTATCTGCAAATAAAACACCAGTATGACTAGAATTATTTTAATAATTTTGGGTCATTGATGTTCACGTCCAATTAGACTTTAATAATTTATTTAAATTTTTACTATGATAAATTTGTAATTTAGAAAGAAAAATACTATCGCTGTCAGAGCAAAATAGTTGCCCGGTTAACGTAAGTTCGGCGGTTCGAGTCTACCCTGCGGCTTTGTTTTATCTAAAATACTATTCAATTTTTTAATTTAATTATGAGTGTGAATGTAGCAGACAGCAGACAAATTTGAAATTATAAATAAATAGAGTAAATAATTTAAAAAATATTTGTAAAAAATGCATTTGTTAATTTTTTAATTTTTTAAATGCGGATTTTTTTTAATTTTATTTTATTAATTATTAAGTGTATTTATTTATAATTTTAAATTTGTCTGATGTCGGCTACATTCACACTCATAATTTAATTCTACACTAAGAAAAAATAACCTTTTTTAAGAGTCAAAATTCCTACGCTGAGAAATTATTTTATTATAAATTTGGAGTAGATTAATTTTTTGATACAAAAAGTTCTAATTTGAAGAAAAATTATCTGCAAATAAAAATGATACTGAATTTAGCAGGCGTCTATTAGTTTTTGAATTTAAAAAAAAATGATAAATTATAAAAAAAAAAATATTTCAAAAAATTGCACTTGTAGTTTTTTAAATTTTCTACATGTGCATATTTTTAGTTTTTTTTTTTGGTCTCTATTTAGAAAAAAATCCAAAAATTTCAAATTGCCTGCTAAATTCAGTATCATAAATAAAACACTATGACTCGAATAATTTCAATATAAATGAAAAAATTTGGGTTAAGAAACGAATAATTATTAACTCAAAAAAATTTTTTTTTTTCAAAAGAAATTTTTCTCTTCACTGCAACATTGTTGTGTTAATTAATGAGTAAAAATTAAAATAAAATATCAAAACGTGATAATCTATAAAAAAAAAACGTCACCAAATAAATTACTATTTTAATAAAATAAATAATGAATCTAAGTGATAGATAAATCGAGAAAATAGAATATAATAATATCAATAATCCACAATATAATTGAAATTCAAACCCTGAAGTATCGAACTAAAATTCAGTATGCAGTATCCAAGTTTTGATGTTAAATAAATGAGGTAAAATACACTGCGTACATCAGTTGAATTTAGTTATCAAAATATCGACAGATATTATGTACATGAAAAAGTTAATGAATTATTTTTTTCATAAATGAATTAACTTGCTACGTGATACCGACATTTTATCTACAATATTCCCTCAGTCCCGTCAACTCAATATTTACTTTTTAAATACAAATCGTGTTTTTAAATATAACATCATTATACGTGTGGTAAATTGAACCGATTTCGTTTACGTGATTACTTTTAATAAAATTTATTTTCATTAAATTATTAAAAATAAATAAAAAAGAGTTATCGTTTAATGTAATTAAGTAATATAACTACCTCTTACTTTCTATTAATATATATTATTTAATAAATTTTATTACAAGCCCATTGATTCCTCTAATATTAGACCAGGGGTTGCGTTAACGATCAATTAACGTACATAATTCCATTACGATATGTACTTTAGATTGATAAATAGCCTAAGAAATTGCTATTGTGCAAAATAATGAGTCGTATAAAAAAAAACATTTGGAAAAAATTTGCAAAGTGAAATAAAATCCCCATCACTCCGAAATCACTCCGCCCATAAAAAAATCCCTACTCACTTTTTATGCGGAGTGATTTTTTTGAAACTGGAACTGAGTGACAGAGTGAATTTGCATTTAAATGAAATCCGGACTCACTCCCGATTTTTTACAGTGCACACGGAGAGAAATTTCAAGTAAATATTCCTATGCAGCATAATAATGGTTACATTACTCTATAGTTTGTGCCACGCCGTTCTTATGTGACTGCTTGTACAAACTATAGAGTAATGTAACCATTACTATGCTGCATAGGAATATTTATTTGACATTTCTCTCCGTGCATTTGCTTATTAAAAAAGTGATCAATAGATAACGCTCCAATATGCACAGAAAAAAATAATTTGGTGCAAAAAGTTTGTACTCGACTTAAGAAAATTTTTACTTGCCCTAAGAAATTTTTTGCGTTATGAATTGAAAACAAATTTTCTTAGAGCGAAAAAATATTTTCTTGAGCCAAGAAAAAAATTCTTTCCAGTCCTAAGAAAATTTTTGTTTTCATTTCATAATGAAAAATTTATCTTGTGCCAAGAAATCCTTTTTTTCTGTGTGCAAAAAAAATTTAAGAAAAAAATAATAATAATAGTGATAAAAAAAATATCAGCTAAAGTGTTTACCAACATCTAAACATACTGACGGACATTACAGATTTTTAATATTATTTTTAAAAAAAGCGACTTGAAATTGTGTTCCTTTTTTCCATTAATAAGTTATCTTCAAAATAGTATGAATTTCGTTCTAGTTGAGAGTATTTGAATAAATGTTACTATGATTTTTACGTGAGTGAATCAGCTGGGACTGAGTGAGCGTTAGCAGAACGCATCTCATTGCTTCGCAATTGAGTTGTGCAAAAAAAAAGAAAAATAGATGTAATGAGAATACGGACAAATGTAAGACGCGATAAATCTATTAAAAATTAAGTTAGGACGAGCTGGTCATCTCGAGATGTAGAGTTTGTGCTGATGGTGATTCTCTCTGACTACACTCACTGGCGATCTGGCGAAACCCGTGGCCGGCACGCCGGACTGAGACACCAAGGCATCAGTCAAGGGATTAGCGGGATTAGTGTGTTGAGGGGGACTTGTTAATTGCTCAGTAGGCAGTGGTATTCAGAGGTATGAGAAGCTTCTAACTGCTACTATACTCTCTGGCTACTGTGTTGCACACATCAGTTAGTATGTGCCGAGTTCGCTATACTCCACACTACTTGTCTCTATACATGTAGGATAGAGTGAGACTGAATCAAGACCCTGGGGCTACTTCGAGAGGAGAGGACACAAATCACCGCAGAGTTACGGACTTAAGGAGGCTTACTACCGATATATCGGATCGTATGTGTGTTTGCCGAGTGGTCAATGTGGTTTAGTTGTTCATTGCCGCCTATCAGATGCTTAGCTGTTATTTTTAATTTTCATTGTTAATTTATATCACTTTTTTTTTTTTTTAATTAATATAAGACTCCAAGGTGATTTATTACTGGATTTCACCTTCAGATAATGGAGTATTATTTATTTATGACTTTTAATTAATTCAATTATAAGCAAAAAACATTAAATTATAATTATTCAAATTTTGAAGGAACTAATAAATAGAGTGCGAATTTACAGCGATTAATAAATCAATAGATTTTAAATAGCGGATAAAATAAATTTATAATGAGATACTGTGTCGAACAAATTGGATTTTTAAATGTAATAATGTTAGAGAAAGTGATGAAATCACTGAGAATATAATAATAATAGTAAGAAGAAGAAGAAAAAGATGACGAAGAAGAGTATAAGCATAAGAATACAAAATAAAGATATTAAAGATGAAGACACAAATGGTTTTTGAGGTCTGCCGCTGATTTATTTATGCCTCATATCGTTTCGAGTGACGTATATAAATGTTACCTACGATAATTTAGTAGTGGTATTTCGTAGTACTTCGCAAGTGTATAAGTGTATTAAAAAAAAAAAACAATGTCTGCTACAAGTCTCCGGTTATAGACTTGTGGTCAAAGCGTAAATCAACCGGTCAGAACTTCTCAACTCGATCTATAATGTAATGTGTAATGTAAGAAACTCCAGTAACATCAGAAGCTGCTACACCTTTGTCCCGAGCTTTTTATTTTACTGACAATAGTGATAACTTCTTCCAGGTCTCCAGGTGTCGGACCACTACACCTCGATTGTAAATCAAACAGCTCTAGAGTAAATTTAAATTTTATTACCGCAGAATTTGAATGTCTCAATCGCTGTACGTCCTATTTACCGAGGACATTTATAAGTATGTTGTATACTGAGCAAAGTATTTTCGGTTCCCAGGAAATAATTGCCCGCGGATTTAACAGCATGACACTCTTTAGTTATTCTATGGTTCGTTGAATCGAATCCAAGTTAAGTTCTTCCAGTTAAGAAGTTCTGTGTTGGTTCTGTTATGTTCTGCTCTGTCCCATTGGATCTGCTGCGGACTCTCAACTCGGAGTAAAGTCGTACTCGATTGAGAGCATAAATTATCCTGGGCATTCTTTGGTGGCTGCCCGAGTTTACAGCCACTACAAGAGAGAACGAGATAAAAAGACCAAGGCAAGATTCCTTTAAGAAATCACGAGATCAGCGACTGATCTCGTAATTTACAACACGACTGCGTGCCTCCGCTTTTCTTCTTACTGCTTCTGATGCTTCTGCTGCTACTACCGCTCGTACACATAACACACAACTTAACTGTTTGATACTCCAGCAGGTATCAGTTGGATGAGAGAAAATAAAGACTTCAAGTGTGCACATATATATGTATATATATGTGTGTGTGTGATGTGGATAGGTGTAGTAGTGTTGCGGCGTAAAACCTGGATTGGTTGATGATTGCTGGATCTTTGATGTATTACAGATATATGTATGGAGTTAGTTAATGTAATGTCAAGAAAAAGTAACTTATGGGATATAATAGTGAATTAGCAAAAAGGATGATTGCTTAAGTTAATCGATAGGTCGAAGATCGAGGGTATAATCGAATTGAGTAAATCTCCGTGTAAGATGTACGATCACTATGGTATATTATTGTATACTATACGGAATAGATTGATCAATAGTGCAATTAGAGAACGACAGCTCTAAACCTACTGAGATCAAGGAGACTATCATTACTGTTACTCTTACTATTATATATATATATATAGATGTTGTATTATACATCACATTGAATAACTTGTATGGAAATAATTAGCGATTTTTATATATGACTCGAGCTAAATTAAATGACGAGGCTGAAGAAGACGGCTTTGGAATGTAAAAAAATTTTTTTGTGACTAAGTTTTACTTGCAATAAAATTTAAAATTACCAAAAAGGGAATTAATCAGATTAAATTTTTTTTATTTTAAAAGTTATATTTTATGAATGTTCTGTAATTATTTTTCAACATTAATCGGATTTTAATTTTACTAGATTTTAAAAATGGACTAAAAATTTTTTGATATTAAAAAAAGAACTGCGAGATTATAAATTAAATTAAATATGATTAATGATTTGAAAAATAGTATATGGAATTTCAAAACAAATTTATGGATTTTGATTTTCTATATTATTGAAATTCGCAAGAAATTTTTTTTTTCACTTATAAGACAACTGTAAAAAAAAAAAAATTTTAATTTTTATGATTTCAATGAAATTTAAAATTCAATTTCTTTAGACACTACGTTTAAAATTACTAGATACTGAAATTTTCATTACAAAATTTATTAAAATATAATTACTGACTTCAAAAATTTCAACTATTACTTTGAAAAAAAATTCATGGTTTTTGATTTTATATAATTATTTAAATTCGCATAGAAACTATTGTAAAAAAAAAAAAAAATCTGAAAAATGGTTTTGACCCTACGAAAAAACCTCAAAACTTCCCGCTGTTTTTGAACTCAGGGAGCTGAGTCTAGATTTTCTGTCAAATTTCTATAGGATTTTTTAGACGGCAATCCTGATAAAAGTTAAGACATCCGATCAAAATCAGTCATTCGAAAATAAAAATTAAGATATTGGAGTATTTACAAAATTAGTGATTAGTCTATTAACCAGTAAACTCGATAAACAATAATTCTGAACATATCAGATCGTCAGTAGCTCCAAAGTACTTAAATACTGTGTACTCAGCATAACTCAGTATCATAATACACACAGCAGATAATGAAATCTTGGGCATGTGGCATACGGTGTGAGTCATCGCGCTATCACATACTGTTACTCGCGGAAGATTGTAAATTAATGTCACATGTCACGAGAGTTATCTCTCATATATTCTCTCTATGTGTCTATATATATGTATATATACTAACTAAACCTCGGCAACAGCAAGTGTCCAAGTTTACCAATATGGGACGTGATTGTCCTCACAATAACCGCAAAACGTTTGTGTCATTTGCTTGATACTTTGACGAAAGTTTAATAATAACTTATTACACAAGTTACCCGTCGTAGTGTGAATTAGATTCTTGCTCACTTTTTTCGATTCATCGATTACTTTTTCCTATAAATACATTTTATATTATATATATATACCTTAATAGCCAGTTTAGCTTGAATTGACAGCAGTTTGACAATTAAAATTACCGAAATTTGCTGCCCAAATTTGACAGCAAAAGTTAGAAAGGAAAATTTGCGATTCATTTTCCTTCAATTTAGAGGTAACTTTTTTCAATAAAAGAAAACCTTCATAAAAATTTCTTTGAATTTTCCGTCAACTTTAGACTTTTCCGTTTTTTGACGACAATTTATATACAAATTTTTAAGTGAATTTGAATTCTAACTTGGGTAGTAAATTTACGTCAATTGTATAGCAAGTTGTATATAAACTGTCGTCAAAAACGGAAAAGGCCGAAGTTGACGGACATTTGACAAAAAATTCAAAGAAAATTTTATAATAACTTTTATAATAATTTTATAATTTTTAAAAATAGGCAGGGAATTTGGTTTTTTCGTTTCAAGTAAAAAGAACACGTGCCGAAGGACGATCTAAGTTCATTTTTCGATACGACCGCAGTTTTTTTTCGAATATCTCATGAAATATACAGATTAAAGGAAAAAACCATAGGAACAATTTTGTAGGAAATTAAATTTTTGACAAAAAAGGTCATGTTCATTTTTTTTATAAAATAAGTATTTATGAAGATATTTAAAAAAAATTTTTTAGGTCTCATCAATTGGGCATTTTAAGGATAACGAATGTTCAAAATAATGTTTTTTCAAAATATCTTCATAAATACACATTTTATAAAAAAAGTGAATATGACCTTTTTTATCAAGAATTTAATTTCCTACAAAATTGTTCCTATGCTTTTTTCCTTTAATCTGGATATTTCATGAGATATTTGAAAAAAGCCGCGATCGTATCGAAAAATGAACTTAGATCGTCCTTCGGCACATGATCTTTTTACTTAAAACGAAAATACCAAGTTTCCCACGTATTTTTTCACTGAAAAGAAGCTTTTTATACGGCACTTGAGAAAATTTAATTTTTAACGACCACCCTAATATATATATATATATATATATATATATATATATATATATATATATATATATCATATGATATTAGAATGACATGATCTGAGAGTGAGTAAAATTAAGATCAAATTTAATTTTATAATTAAATATAAATAGACAGAATATCTCTAATAGTTTTACCATTTTATATCAAATCTCAAAATATAAATCTATAAATTTAATCACTAAAATTTACCGTACGTTTGATTGATCCAAAATAGATTTGAATTAATAAAATTTTAATAATTAAAATTTATTTTTGGCAGAGCTTTAATCAAAAATGTAGATAAAAAAAAAAATGAATGAATAATGAATGATATATTTAAAGATTTTGAAACTGACAGCTGCAGGTCATATGTTAAAATTGAAATTAAAACAATAATTATTTTTTTAACTGTGAAATTTAATACCGACGGTAATTTATAAAAATAAATTTGATAATTTGATCATGAGAGATTTTATGTCACGGGCTATTTTTTAATATAATCAAGATATTAATAACAATTTAATTTATCAGTAAACCAATTACTTTAATTTATAAATTTCAATAATAGATTAATAATACCGTCAATCTAGTAAATTGTATTACAGCGGAATCAATATCAACTAAAAATAAATGTCGTTATTGCTGAAGAATTAAGATGTTATATTAAGAATTTATAAATCGAAGTTGATTGAATAAAAATTATTTTGATTTATGAAAAAATGTATGATATACTTGATGTTGTTGAAAATTAACCGAAATAAACGTCTAGTTGTTTTTTGTAAAAGCTTGTCAAATTGTGGTGTATAGTAGAGAAATTTATCGATGCTCTAGTTGACGAGCAGAGAATGGAGATGAAAACTAAAGCCCGGTTATATAAAAATATAAAAAAACACCAAATGGAATTTGAAAAATTTAATCCTGAAGCCAGCAGACAATTAATAATTTTTGAATTTTCTTTGTCAATTATTTCATTTAAAAAAAAAATAGTAAAAATATGCACATGTTGGAAATTAAAAAAACTACAGGTGCAATTTTTTGAAATATTTTTTTTTTTCAAATTTATCATGTTTTAAAAAATTATTAGTCATCGGCTGATTTTAGTATCATAAAAAATTGTATATATTGATAGAATAATTTACCGCAGTGGGTATAGAGTATACACGATACGATGAATGGAAAATATATTTAGCGTGGAAGCTAAATAGAGATAGTGTTGTAATAATATATCGATTATGACAGTGATCGAGTTGGACTGATGGGATTGCCGAAGAGTGTGAGGTTGCGGGAGTAAAGAGAGCAAAGAGATTACAGAGAGTAGCGAGTGAAGAGAGAAAGTAGACAAATAGATCGAGAGCTTCGAGAGTCATATCGAGGAGCATGTCCACAGTGAGAGAGTGTTCAACATACTGGCAGCATATGGTCTACGTTTAACTCACCCTCCTATATAACTATACTACACGAGCTAGCTCCACTCTCGTTTGCTTTACGCCTCCTCTTCGTCACTTCCCTACTCGTGTGTTAGCTCGTCCGATACTGATAACCCCCGATAATGCTCACCGGCAGCATCACCAACCGTGATTCCTCAAAATACACAACGCGCGCTTACATTCGCGCTAAATTTTTGCATCCTTTTATTACATCAAGAATTTTTCATTTATTTAGTAAAAAATTTTTAAAATTTCATTTTTAAAAATCATATGTAATTACCAGCAGCAACATGGAGTGCTATGGTGTCATGAAAAGCCGAACTATCATGGCCACCTCCATAGTAAAATTTCCAATGGTTACAGTAAATTGTGATACAATTCATGACCCTGAAGTTACCAGACAATAAATAATTTTTGAATTTTTATTTTAACAAATCAATGACAAAAAAACAAAAACCAAAAATATGCACATGTAGAAAATTTTAAAAACTACAAGTGCAATTTTTTAAAATATTTTTTTTTTTATAATTTATTGTTTAAAAAAAAATCCAAAATTATTAGACAGCTAACTTCAGTATCATATACAATTCTTATAAATTTTGATATGGCTATAGTAATTTTTTCATATGCTTCAAATTTCTGCAGGTGGCCAATATGGTCCAGCTTTACTGACACCATAACATTTCAAAAGAGAATCATTTCTCCGTGTATTCATTTGATAAAAAATTTTGAATTTCTTTATCAAAAAATTTCTATTTAATTTTTTAAAAAATAATTTTTAAAATTATCACTTATTGCGTATTAAAAAAACAGATGAGATTTCCCTTAAATTAAAAATATATAATATTTATGTTACTACACACTTGTTAATTCTTTAACATATGTAGTACATAAACGATAAAATAGTGATTGATAATTTGATCATATGGATATTAATCATTGTAAGAAAAATATTAAAAAAAGTTATTTAACCGAGGGTGCTAAAAACCTAACCACATTGATGACGTATATATATTATATATGTATGTATGTATATATCATAACTAAACTATGCCATATGTGCTGGGATGTGGTGTGCGGTACTTTATCCACTGGGTATGTATATAAGTTAACAGTAATCCGAAATAGAATAGAGAGTCTCTACAGCGAGAAAAAAAAAATAAATAAATAAAAAAAAATAAGAATAGATCGACAAATTTCGGGATCGTTACACAACCCTCTTTAAATTTTCCACATGGTCTTTATTTGTATTAGAGTAGAGAGGGTAAGAGTGTCTCGTGTCATATCGCAAACTCGAGAGCAAATCGAGCGAGGACCAAGTAAAGGACATTGCTGTGGTATGTATATAAATATATATGTATATAGCTGTGTACTAGGTATAGTAGTAGCTCTCTGGCCTGGGTTAGGTACACCCTGGATAAAAAGGTGAAACAAAAAGCCGATTACGCAACCGAGGGATGAAATACGAGGGTTGGCAAGGGAGCTACAATAGGGTAATTTTCACGCGAGATTTGGGAGGCGATTTCGCGCGAGGCGAGCTCTTGTTCGTATTCTTTTTACTCTCAACACAATTCTCTCTTTCTCTATTCTATTCGTTTTCTGTTTACGACGGTCTGTTACGGCCCCTCCGATATTCTTTCCATACTTATATACATACTCATTCTCATTCTACGGTACAGAAGGTAACAGTAGTAGTATCCAGAGTATGAGATACGGCCGGCGGGCCATTTCAATGTAGCCACGCGTTTGTTATTCTCTGGCACTTTGTTATTCGGAACCGGGTCTCTCTCGGCGACCCGGGCTTCCGTTTCGGGACAAATGGTCCCGCTCTTTCACTCTCTTTTTAACTTTTAAAACTTACCAGTCTCTCCTTTTTATTCTTACGTGTCTCTTATTTATATCTCGCACACCAACACCCTCGTTCTTATACACTTTACTTCGTTTTTTTATTATTGTACGCAAGTTTAAGTGCCCCACTTGTTCCATCTCAAAACTAAATGGTCCGATGTGATAAAACAAATTAAATGGCTGGATAAACTTACCTGTAACAAAAAAAAATAAATATTTTTAGTTCTATCAATACATTGTCATTTAAAAATAAAAAAAAATAATTTAGATAAAAGTCGCGCGTTAGTACAAAGTTGTCAGCGACACCGAGAGTCGCGATAGCGTTGCCATGACGTTAATTTGCGTCAAGGTGATTTGAAGAATCGATATACAAGTTATATAGATAGGGATGAAAATCGACATCATCGATGTATCGGTGGGTGGTACAGTCCGGTGGCAAATAGCCGTGGGGGGTTTTAGCTACGGTACTCAGGTCTACACAACTCCTGTACCTCACACTTGTGTAGTCTCTCTTGTTCTGTCGTCAGAGAGAAGCTTCACCAGAGAAGTGAGAAGTGAGAGGAGAGTGAAGAGTGGAGGAGATTTAGCCGTGTAATTGGCTCAGCTGGTGTTGACGCGATCCTATCATCAATAGCTCATCAGCCGCCCCCGGGAAACCTGTATCCCTCTCAACCCCTAGTATATAGCCTGTACGTCATCCTCATCCCCTCTGACCCTACACACTATACACTCATACTCAAAGTCCCCTGCCCTTGATCGTCGCCTCTGGGTAAACCCAAGAATACCAAACAGTCGTACTATATATTTTTCTCCTGAGATTTAGATTTATTTTTAAAATTTTTTAAATCTTTAAGAAGAATTTTGACTTTTATTTTTCCGTGTGCTTTTATCGTATAATCGGATAAATCGAGCAGATTATAAGGCGGCGATTCTAATTCCTAAGTATAGAGTCTATACTTGGTGAAAATTAACATCTTTAAATTTTAAATGAAATGACACGTCGGCACTTTATTTTATGTTGTATAAAAGCTACGGTTTAATGTATATATGTATATATATATATATTTATTTGTGAAGAAAAGAGACGTGGTAGGATGAATGAGCTTGGTTTGCCGAGTGGTGAGAGATCCTAAGAGAGAGCGTGTTAATCCGTAGACTTATGCCGCTATAAGATGCCCAGATTTATACGGCTTAGTACAAACGTCTTTCGACGACGCGAGCTCTCCTCTGTATCCTATATCCCGTGGGATATTTTACGTCACTGGCAATGCCAGTGGCCCGGATGAATAGGACATGCTTTCTAACCGGGGCCCTTGGCCTCCTTTACTTCATCTTCTTTTTGTCACTCCCAGTGTCTTCCTCTTTGTATCCACGGTGTATAATACACACCTAGCCTCTGTTAGGTACAAATACTTGTCAGTATTACGGCAGATAGGATGTGAGTGTGAAGAGTAAAGAATTAGTGGTGTGCCCGTGTGTATGGGTGCTAGATGAGGGAAATACTCAACGACCTTGTCGATTCGGTTGCTCATGCGGGCGTGATAATATCCAATCGCGTCGTTTGCTGTTCACTGCTACGTTAGTTCGCCTCAAGCGACCAACTAACCCTCGGATAATTTTCAGCCATTAATCGACGATAAAGACGCACTTGTAGATTGGACGGTCAATCGATTTGTTGCTCTGATAACTCATTATTTTTATCTTTTTTTTTCAAACTAAATTTTTTCTTGTAACTTTTTTTTTTTTTAACAAAAATAAATTATTTAAGATTAAAAATCTGATAAAGGGTAAGAGCACTAGTACCCAGCCCCTAACCAGTAGCCAGCCGAGCCTATACTTCAATATTGGCTCAAAATATATATATTTGGCGACGATACTTTAGGTTTAGATTGCAATAATCACTGCCTAAGTTGCCAACTACCAAAGAGTGAAACGGTGTGAGTGATAATGAGAAAAGGAGTAAATAAATAAAGTCATCTGCTCCGAATTTACTCAGGATCTAATCCGCGTTCACTCCACAAATTTATAGCAGTGTAGACCTGCACTGTAAAATAAAATTTGATATTTTTCTTTGACGACAGAACAAAAGGAAAATGTATATAATACATAATATATAAGATCCATGAATACGATTGGTCATCGGGATGTATATCCCAAAGGGCTCAAAAAGATTGAAGCGATTTGGCTGGCGAATAGATGCTACTGCATGTTTATTTATTTATTTATACATATTTTGTTCAAAAGAAAAGTCATCATGTAGTCTAGTCATGTAGGAAGGTAGGATTTAGAGACTGACCATCCAAAGGGGATGAGAAACTACCAAAGAAACAAATCCTACATGTGTTGTTTTTCCTTCGGCTCCTTTATTTCTTTGCTCTTCTCATCCCTTTCTCTTTCACACTCACTCATATTTTGCTTTCTTGTTTTTTTTCGCCACCACCAATGCCGACGAATATCCTGACGTCCACGAACAATAAACTAAAGTCTCATCATCCGCGGGGATTTAGTACGATAACGCGAGTATCATTCCCTCGGGAAAATGTCCTCGCGTAAAGTCCGTTTCTGCTTTCTCTGTTCGTTTAACTCTTGGACCTACCCTCACTCTTTTTGTTTCTTTTTTTTCCTAGATACCATCCCCTAAATACATATGTATATGTGTATATATGTGTATAGATAGATGTATGTATACGGTTAGGATGACAATGATAAGAGAAAAAGAGAAAAGTATAAAATAAATCGAGAAGTGGCAAAAGAGACAGTCGGTAGGACAAGCGAAAATGGTAACCTGACCGCGGATCAACGACGAGCGCCTTTTAATTTAGACAAATCGTCTCGATTAGCATAACGGGATAAATTATACCCGGGCAACCCGGACGCGTGCAATGGGGTGACAAGTCCTCAGGATACGAGTGGGATACACAACCGACACGACGATTTCTCTGACCGTCGTCAACCACAGATAGGGTATGCTATGACGAAGATAGACCACCACTTACTAATGCTAGTCTAAATCGTTTTACTTTTTTTTTTATTTATCCACAACTAAAATTTTAATAACCAACAGAAAAAAAATTTTTCATTTTTAGTTCATCGTACGAAAAATTTTTAATGAGGAAAAAATTTGTTGGCTAAAAAAATTATTCATTTTCAATTCATGGTATAAAAAATTTCTTGTAAGGTAAAAGCCCCTATACCCGCTCACTTTTCATTGGTGTGAGATTGAATCACTCAATATAAATTATTAAATAAAATGAAAAACCATATTTTTTTTTTTATAGTTATTTTTTATAACTTTAAGTATTAGAATAAAATTCAAGTTTGAAGAATATTGTTAATAATTAATTATTATTAATTTTTAAATAAGGCCCTTGAGTGTACCCATAGTCGCTCACTAAAAGTTGCGATTACCTTTACTCGATCAACACATGGCCCTATAGTCGCTCAAAGACAATATCAATTAAAATATGATCAATTTATTAATTTGGAAAATAATTTTGAAATTCTATTACTTTATTCTTTCATAATATAAAATTTCATGAATTTTAAAAATGTATTTAATAAGATATAGTAATACCAATTCTTAACAAATTTGACGTAACCTCAATTTAATCTAACGAATGAACGTTAAAGTAAAAAATGCCCGGCTGTAAGCGATTTTGAAAACAGTCATTCAATTTAAATTTATAATATATTATAAAATAATTTGATACATGATATTTTAATATATTTAGATTCACAAATAATTATTTATCAATAATAATATTTTTAGTTGTAATTTTTTTTTATAGAAATTATAAAAAAAAGCCTTAAACAGTCAAAGTGAGCGACTAATGGTACTGAGCGGGTATAGGGGCTTTTACTTTACTAATAAATATTTTTTTTCCGTAAAGACTTAAATAAAAAAAAAAACTTGATATTATTTATTTTTTAAAAAATATATTATTTTATTTAAATTAATGATAATTATTAAGATGACTATCTCGAGGCTTTTAAATACCGAATGTGAAATAATAAAATAAAAAAAAGTAACCAGAGGTAATTTAAAAAATATTTATCAGCGATTTATTAATAATGGTTTTAAAATATATTATATATGGATGTATATAAAAATAAAAATTTAATTGCATTATAAATGAGATAAATTGAGGACAGAAAGAGACATCAAAAAGTCACAGTAGAAAATATAATAACAGCTTGTTGCACGCAATTCACAAGTTATTAACCGTTCCCCCGATATCTGTATTCGCGAATGTACCACTATAATAAGTATTATAGTTTCTCCATACGTATATTCCCATAAAAAATCTGTCCATACATATACAAGTATATATATATATACATATATAGGATGTGAAGCTGAGAAAACAAGACGAGAAATAAAGGAGAAGTGGATCGATAAACGAAAAGTCCAAGTCGATTGCATTCTCGCGAGGATAATGCGCCGTCTCGTTTTTTTTATTACCCCAAGACACAACTACTCGGCTCAATCGTTTTCGATCGGGATCCACACCCGTTACATACATATACTTGTAATATATACACACTCCAGTAGACTGTGCAACATGTATACCACTAGTTTGCCGTGAATATGTTCTCCCTTAGCATCCTCCAATCCTTAATTGAACGATGCACTCGAGTTATGAGGATGAGACTGCAATCGGGAGCGAGGAGTCAGAGTTTATTATGTATTTCGCCCAAGATCCGCCCGAAACTTCTTTACATTTTTATCTTTATTATTATTATTATTATTACTACTATCAGTTTTTTTTTCTCGCGTTTTTTAAAAGACTAATCAGTTGAACGAAAAGTAATAAAAAGAAAAAAATAAATAAACCCAAATGAAGTACAAGATGCCGCTTTGCTCTGAGTTCGTGCAGAGTCTTCTTCATTGTGTTGTAAAAAACCTTAAGTTAAAAAAAAAGACATCAGCCGCAAGTGAGTATAAGTCCAACGACGTGGCCTTGCAGATTTTATAGCTTTTTGACGGACCACATCTCACGCTGTTGGACGACAAGTATGCTCGTATGTTGAGCTACAAAGTTGCAAATTTGCATCCACGTCAATGTCGCCGGATGTGGATACAATGCAACGGTTGACTTAACTAATAATATATAGCTAATAAGCTGGTATTTACGGTACTATTAAATCGAGTTCATTTTAAATTTCATTACCGCTTTTGCAAGAATCTTAAGATCATCACCAATTACACGATTTTAAATTATCCAATCTTAGCTTTTTTATTTTTAATAATATTTATATTACCACACATGTTTTTCTTTCATTTACTTTCAATAAATATTTTTTTTTTTAATTGACTCAGTTACTTTTTTTAAATTATCGCGGTATAATAAAAGATTACAGAAAATAATCATTTAAAATAATCGAATGGATAAGAAATTATTTAAAAATTTTAAATTCGCTTGTAAATGTATATACTTGTTCGAAGAAGAGTCCATTAACCAGTTTAGTTCCACTATCGATGGTCATAGTGATACACTCTATATTATACATCTATCTAAAAATATATATACATATATATGTTGTAGACACTAGTGTTATGTTGTTGCTTACTTTGAAGACTTTAGCGAGAGATAAATAAAATAAAATGATGAATAAAAGGCTTTAAAAATAAAAAAAAAGTACAAGAAGCAAACAAAAAGAATGGACGATGGACCACTCACCATTAGCTTTCTCAGCCGATCGTAAGTTTCATCGATCGTTAAACCACGCACTTAATCGTCATGTCGGCGTGGTGTTGTAAACTTATACTGCTGCTTCAGTCCTTCTCTTTTTCCATTTTATTCATTATTTTTTTTTTATTTTATACTTGCAACTCTTTGTTATTATTATTATTATTTTTTTTTTGTTATTGTATAGAATTGAAAATAAAAATGACAGTAATGAGGAATGACCAATGAGTTTGGATGAAAAGTTCACCCTAAGTCATCCCCTTAAAAAAAATCTTGGGGATGGATGCGTAGGTTTTTTTTTTATATATATATATATATCTGTGTATTCAAATGTCAGCTGGGATCAACCATTTGACACATTTTTACGTTTCAAAATATTATTTGCACTTCTTCATCCTCTCAACCCTCAACTACTGCTACTGTTACTGCTACTGCTACTACTACTACTGCTACTTCAACACAACCAACATGAATCTTTAGAGAATACAAATAACCCATACTTTAAACCCACGGGTTTACTACAAAGTTGGTAGTATTTTTGAAGGGAAAGAGAAGAAAATATAAATAAAATATATATATAAGTTTATGTAGATCTTTTTATTCCACGGTCTTGCGTGGCTTAACGATTCAATAACCGATTGGATTCGTTGCCTGTCGTAGTTTGCATCGAAAGTGTCTCGGAGCATCTGACATTATCGCCGAACCATCGACACCGGAATATAAAAAAAATGAGGAGTAAAGAAAGAAAAGAAAAAAAGTACTATGATAAAGAGAAATAATATCAAACGCTTTGCAGCTCACTCCAATACTTTACTTTCTTTATTTTTTATACTTTTCGGCCGACATTTGAATATTACGACATTATTAGTTTGTTTTTTCATTTCGCTTATCTAATAATAAGCAATTCAGTTTCAAATTTTAAATTTCAAACTCTTTCTGGAGTAATAAAAAAATAAAATGAAATTTTATTAAAAACATATCGCGTTACTAATTCCAAAAGGACATATTTTATACGCTCTTTAGGCTTTAGAGAGTTTCCTGAAATCAAAAAGGTATTTTTTTTGCTGACTAATTTTAAAGCTAAAAATTTAAAAAAAGTTTTCTTGGCGCAAAAAAATTTATTCACCCCAAGAAAATGTTTACTTGCCTTTAGAAATTTTTTTCAGTTATAAATTGAAAACAAAAATTTTCCCAGGGCGAGAAAAAATTTTCTTGAGCCAAAAAATTTTTAGTTTCAAATTTCAAATTCCCGAAACGATTGATAATATAAAAAAAAAAATTGTAAGCTCTTTTGGTTTTAGGAAACTCTTTGAAGCCAAAAATAGACGTAGAAAAATATAAGTCCTTTTGAAATTAGTATTAACACGATATATAAATATATATTGCGAGTGATAGAATTTTTCGAAGTGTATTTAATGGTTTGAAAAAAAAAAAAAAAATTATCACGGAAAAGAGTAGTGAAGAAAATGTAGAATAAGAAAGGAATATCGCGACCGACGACGCGTGAGAATACTTTTTAAAGAACTTCCGCGGTTTTTGGTTGTCGGCAGCGAAAAATGATGAAACGAAGTCATATTTATACGTATATATAAAGTACGAAGGTAAGTTTCAGATGGTGGTCGTTTCTGCGGTTAAATTAAATGATTATGGGCAAACGATATCAAAGGGGAAGAGACTTGATGTAGCCGTATAGTCAGTAGGTGGAACGCGTATTTCAATTCTTCAGCCTGACGGGTTAGCGAGATTGCGTATTTTTAAGCTTCACTCGTATCTTTACCGAAAGCCAAGCGTTCTTAAAGCCCGAGGCGCTTCCGTTTCGTTTAACGTCGAGACGAATCCCCAGGAAAGAACCTCTTCTACACTTGTACCATCACCACCAGCACATCGTAACCACATCGTCGTCCTCGAGGTTGGCGGCGGGAAGCGCGAAAACGACTTGTTGGTCTTTTCAAGCGTATCAGGGTACTTCCGTTTAAATTTCATATCCCTCACCAATAATATAAACTACACGGAATTGAGGTGTGTAACATAAATTTTTTTTTACTCCACATATAAATAAAAGTAGACAAATATTATCCAGTAGCTCTTTTTACTTATTTGCTCGATGCTGTGTAGGGTAAATTCGTGAGGATAAAATTACAAAAAATGTCCAGCTATGAGGGTGTGTTGGATTCGTTTCGAACATGGCTATCTGAGGGAATACTTTGATGTAATCTGCATCCGGGTACGGAATAATCGAGAAAAGATTTGACAGCGGGCAGCTGTGGATTTTATCCGCTAATCACCCACTCGGTCAACCGGATGAAAACCAACTAACAAACCGACCAACCAGGACTTTGCTGAGGTTTTTGCCTCGTCATTCATAACACCGACCTTCATTCGACGCCCGGTTGATCGCTAAAACTTGCTTACAGCTAACTCATGCTCAAACCCGCCCTGCTATTGCAATAAAGACTGCTTTTAAGATGTATATATATCTATGTAGTATATATATATGTATACATACATACTGCGGAGGAAAACTGAGAGAGTGATTTAAGCGGAAGTTCGTAGGGCTGCACAGATGCGACAAATCGACACAAGTTTTGTGTGGATCATAAGCGTCTATCAGCTCAGGAGAGTTGTTTTAGAGAAAGGGGAATCCACAAACTACTCAGTGACGTAAACGCCCTCTCATTTCACCGTCTGTTAACCAGATTTAAAGCATCTTACTCAAATATCTTAATTTCATTATGCCCGATTGAAAGTATATTTAGCTTACACGGTTTTTCATAGAAATATTTACCTCTGTATCATCGGTATTTTTCAATAAAACATTTTTAAACCCTCAGCTACATTTTTTTGATCAAATGAAATATGATTTGAAATATTTCACTGCAATTTAATTTTGCTGAATCAAATAGAACGTAATTGCAAAAATATTCTAAAGTATTTTTTAGATAGAAATATTTTTAAAAATATTTTACTTGAATTTTCCAGTTGATTCTTCTTTGTTAGCGAGTTTCAATGAAACGTAGATGCAAAAATTTGTCATGAAAAAATTATTTCGCAATTTAAGTTAATTTTTTTTCCCGGTATTTTATTTTTTCTATTATTAGTACTGATTAATAAATAACGTGTACATTAATTAAAAGTAGCTGAAAAGCAAACCACAAATTAGGTGGTTGGTAAATTTTAGCTCGGAAACTGGGCAGCAGCCACGAGAAATCCGGCTGATGCTTTAATCATTCATTGACTTCTATTATGTACCCGAGAGTATTTCTACCCGACTGCCGTCACTTGTAAATATCTTTGAATAATAATAATTATATTTGAAAAAAATTAAAATATTACACACTGAAAAAAAAAAATCTTAAGATAATTTAAAGAAAATATTTTGGAAGACAAAAGTTCGGGAACCAAGTCAAGATTTTCATGAGAAGAGAATTCGTCTTGGCCAGAAGAAATTTCTACTCTATCCAAAAAAATTGAAGTTTTCATAAAAAATTTTTGAATCAAGAATATTTACTTTCAGTAAATTTTTTTTCTATCTATGATAGAATATGATGCGTTGAGGAAAATAGACTGGCACTGAATATTAGTGTACAATATAGTGGTTTGCAGACTATAGTAACAAAATTGCACTATGTATATGTGCTTTGGTGTCGCGCGGAAATATTATACGTATAAACGGACGTATACGGTAAATGAATTAATATCGACGTGTAATAAAATTGAATAACGTGGTTTGACTGAACGTTATCCCGTAAGCGGTCGCACGGTGGGTGCGTTCAAAGCTCGCGAGGCTAATGTAGGGTGAAAAGGGGTTGGTAGGGTAGTATGTTGCAGCAGTAGTTGCTTTCGTGAGAGTCAGAGAGGAGTAAAATCACGAACAAGAGAGACAAGAGGACGAAGAACCATAAGAGCAAGAGGAGTACGCGGAGGTGGAAGTCTAGCTGGAGAGGAAGAGACGCGCCATACGGACGAGCCATTTAAACTTCTCATCCCCTATTACCACGCGTCTGTCCGCATTCTGACTTATACCAGGCATCGTTCAACCCCGTATTCGCGTTTATATATATGTATAATATATATATAGGTATCTTTCAACCCTCAAAACGTAAAACGGCCCTTCCAAGTCCTTGGTATTCTCGGTATTATTCAATCGCTGACGAGACTCTCGTTCTCTCTATCATCAGACCACAAAAAAATATTTTCTCACTTGACATATATATATGGTTGTGTAAAGGGATGATGTAGAAACTCTTGAACGCCGACACGTCATTTTTAAGCTAAAATTTCTCTTGGACCTGATAATTTTATTCATTTTTCTTCACTAAGCCAGACACCATCCTCAGTCGCTCAGTTTGCCTATGGTAATGCGATACTACCACCGGTTTGTCTTTTACTTCTATCTCTTTTACTATCTCCAACCGTACGATGGTATATTTTTCACCCTCTCGAGAAATGCTAGGCTCACCAGCTGTGAATTTTATATATGTATGTATATATAAATGTCTATCTGTGTGTATATATAAAGAGCGGCTGGAATATTATTAGTAATTAACGAAAAAGAATATCACATCGACTGTGAACTGTAGCTTGGGCCTTTTTGAATTGGTAATCGTTCGCCTCTCTTTTACCATCCTGTAAAATTATTCCAGTGTGATGAACAATTCACCCGGACTTTCTGATTACTTTTTCACTTAACTAAAAGATGTCGTAAAAAATTCACAATTTATTCATTGTCACTACACCAAAATTTATATATTTATTTTTACTCCCGTCTCGTGAAATACAAAAATTTTTCATGGTCCTGGTTACCAGACAATTAATTATTTTTGAATTTTTTTAAACACTTTAATTAAAAAAAAAAAAAAAAACTAAAAATATGCACATGTAGAAAATTTAAAAAACTACAGGTGCAATTTTTTAAAATAATTTTTTTTTTTAATTTATCGTTTTTTAAAAAATCCAAAAATTATTAGATGACTTATTTCTGTATCATAAATTTTTTAAACTTTTTTTGAGTATAAAAAAAAAATTCAATAAATAGAGTTCTTTTAATATTTTCTTTATGTCGTATGCCCGCTAGGTATTTTATGAAATTTTGAAAATTTATATTTTTTCATAAGCCGTTATTACTATGGATGTTTGTTATTTTTTAAAAATAGTTGATATCGCTTTAGAGTAAACATAAAAATTGAAAAAACGGGATTCGAGGGATATTTTAAATATGACATGCAACCTATATAAGCTATCGACACACATCAATGAGAGATCCAAGGGATGAGAGAAGTTGCTGCAATGTAGGATAATATTTGACGAGGATAAAAATAAACTTCAAACTACATATGATGAAAACAAAAAAAAAAGGTCCAAGGGTAATAAAAAATAAAATAAATATCTGCATTGGCACATACGAATAATATTATATACTGAAATGTCATTGCAGATGATGCTTTATTTTTTATTTATTATTTTTTTAGTTGCCGCTGTTTTGATATCGTGCTTGATGATGACACGTATAGTAAACCGAGGGATTTTCTGATCACTAAAACCTATATTATATAGTATTCTGACCCCATGGTGAGCAATATGACATTACAGATCCACCAGTAGAGCTGATGACTCTGAATGCTGAGTATAAAATTGATATTGCATTTGGATATGTATGGAAAGAAGGACAGAATTAATATATAGATACGTGTAACGTATTTGACAAACTCGGTCGGCACATATATAACAGTCATGTGGACTCACTGTTCGCGGTACCTTTTATTAATTAATAACAAATGTATTCGCCAATGAGTTTAATGGTAAATAAAATAATATCCCTGTCGGTTGAAAGCACACTACATACTACATACTACACTATAGCGGATATCCAATAGCCCCACAGGGCGAAATTAAATCTGCCGCAAACGTGAGCACTGTAGAAAGAGAGAGTGTGTTGAAAATATATCGCTGTGAGAGTAATATCTACAGATATATACATATATAACACTGATGTCTATCTCGTTTGGGATGGCTTGAGCTTTGATTATCGGTTGTTACTCGTCGATGGACGTCCATGACGCGTGCACTCATCCGTTATCAACACATATATTTCTATCACTTCATGTGCGGATGCTCGTTAACACAAACAATCCGTTTTTATATTAGTTTTGCGGGACGCATATCTTTCTTTTTTTTTTAATTCATCATATTAGGGTCGTTTATAAGCCACGTTTCGCGATCAAGAATTTAATTTTTTTTTTTTACACTAAAATTTATAATCTGGAAGTTAACAGAAGAGTAAAAATTTTCAGATTTTTTTTTTCTAAAAAATAAATTACAAAAAAAAAAAAAAATATGCATGTGTGGAAAATTTAATAAACTGAAGGTGCAATTTTTTTATTTTTTTTTTTCGTGATTTATCGTTTTGAAAAAAATCCTAAAATTATTAGACGTTGGCTAACTTGTCATAAAAATTTGCGGACTAAACCCGGAGTGAATGCGGAGTAATTGCAGAGCGTATGGCTGTTTATTTATTTAATCCCCTCAGGGTGAAATTTACTCCGGGAAGTTTATTTTAATATTAAAACTCCGAAACAGAGTGAAGGTGGATTTAAATAAAATTCGAATCTCTTCGAATTCACTCCCGATTTTTTAGTGTAATAAAAATTAATTTTTTTTTTTACTAATATGAATTACTTGATGTACAAAAATTTTGAATTAAACACTTTTTATTTATCTATATTTATATATATATATATATATATATATATATATATATATATATATATATATATATATATATATGACAAATGTCTGCGAAAAGGCAGAGCCGGATTTTAAACGAATTAAAAAAAAACCTGAGGAAAATTTTTTCAGACGCGCGTAAGCCTCTCAGATATCTTACTATTTATTTGAAAAAGCTCATATATTTTTCATATATATACATGAGTTTAATTAATTAAAACTGTTAACTACCGGAGTAAAAAATTTGAATTATTTTTTTTTAAGTCGAAAACGTTGGGTTGTAAATTACCGCGAATACTTAAAAAAAAAGTTAAAATATAATTGAGGGAAAATTTCTTAGCAGATTTTATGTAAATATATACAGAAGAGAATTTAAAAAATGGAATTTAAAAAAATTTATTGTTTGATAAAAAGTAAAATTGATTTTATTTTATATTTAATGTTTGGAAATAAAACAAAATCCAGTGATCCCGGATAAACTGAGAAAATTTAGAGTGGTAAAAAAATACATATACATAACATAAGAGTGGAGTGTAGAGGAAAAATATATATAGATATAGATATATATATAATATGCAAAAGAAGTTTAAAATACGTCGAGATGCCCGGCTTAACACCCTCGTAACTCGACAAGCTGAGGAAAAGAGAGGATGAAAGACAGATTGAGGAATGGGTTTACTCAATGTCTGGTTCAAGTACCAGAAGAACGTGGAAACAGACGTACGCAACCATCTGAGAGTAAGGAGAACGCAAGACGAAAATTCTTATTCATCACTTGCTATTTTCAAGTCATCTACTTCTGCATCTTTTCGTGCGCATCTTTTTAAAAAGTTTACCTGTTTATTTTTTTACTTTACATGTTTATAAGCATTAAATTTTTTTAAAACGACGAGTGCTATTAATTATACAGATTTTTAAATATTTTTTCAACTATATAACGCACTTGATTACCGCGATTACTCTTTAAATTTAAAAAAATGATATTCTCTATGTGATTTCAACGTTTGAAAATTAACATGGAATTTAATATTTTAATTGACGTATGCATATATTCAAAATAGATTAATATTATAAATTTAATTAGTATTACGTAACAATTATTTTATCATTATGAATTTAATTAATTAATAAATTTTAATTAATAAAAAAAATATCATTGTTGAATAATCTAAAATAATATTATTTTAAGCATAATTCAATTTTGGATAAACTCATATTAAATATATAAATAAGATATAAAAGATAAATTATTTGAATTTAATTTCATTGAAATAATATAATTTAAAAAATTATATTTATATGGAATTAAATAAATGTAATATGTGGAAAAATAACTTTTGTGTTTGTGTTTAATGAATGATAGTTATCGTAACTCTTACTTTTTCTCATATCATACATATACATATATTATTATATTAATTGTCGAGTGCGTGAATATAAACTCGATAAAATAACCCCATTTATTTGCATGCAATTCAACACATTTTTTATCACCATTCACCTTTTTATGTTCTTTGATACCATTGGCACAAATTATTTGTTACGATAATGTCCAATGAAAATATATATTGTTCGTAAACTTACTATATATATATATATATATATATATATATATATATATATATATATATATATATATATATTTTTTTTTTTCGTTTAAAGAAAATAAAAATTATTTTTAAAAATTTTGATGGTCGACTTTTTAAAAATATTTTGTTTATGAAAAATTTTCGTCCGTAAGATTTATTACCGATGGTACTATATATTTTGAAAATATATATATATGTATATATTTTTTTTCACAAAATTTGAAATTAATATTCAAAAGGTAGCGCGAAAAAATCAAAATTCTGGCCGAACTACTAAAGATACGACAAAAATGTACATAAATGATTTAATAAATAATTAAATTCTCTACAAAAAAGGTCTTATTACATTTTTTCGTATCTTCAATTATTTCAGTGTAATACCAACTTAAAGAAAGAAAATAAATTTGAACATTATACTTCCAAATTACTTACACTCTTGTTAATTTTTTCTATAACTTAAAAACTAACAGAGGTACGTTAATAAACCTAGAAACCTTTTTTGTAGCAAATTGAATTTCCTACAATTTTTATTCAATACATTTTTTTCATAAAATGTATAGTTTCGCGCCAAATTCTATTTGAAAATAAACTAACCTTTTCTTCTAAATATCAACTTTTCTTGAGTAGTAATTTTTGTTTTACTCGCAAAAAAAACCGTGTTCATTTCACAAGTAGATGACGTAAAGTAAAAAATAAAATATATATAGTAACATATATTCATAAAAGAATATACATGTCTATAAAAACGAAAAAAAAGTGAATAGTTTAGGTATTTTATCGTTATAAGGAATTTTCTGTTATTGTATACCGTTGGCCGATATTAAAATACCAGTGATTGATGCGTATACCGTGCACTGTTATGCCTGCGTTACTGTCATCATAGTCCAGCAATACTACAACATGAATACAGCTATTTTTCTCTTTACTTCCCTTGGTAATATTTCCCCTTGCCCCTAAAATATGATGCTTGTCATAACACGGTGATATTGCATCTTTGTACGATCATGTTTTCTACACAACAACCCCCTGAAATTTGTGTTTGTTTTCACCCTTCCTCATACTCCTCTACCTCCGTCCTCTAGCTCTGTCTATATAAGAGCCACTGGCTATTTATAACCGCGTAAATCACTTTAATCTCTATTTCTATCATTTTTTATCCTTTTACTATCGACACTTTGATTCTTGGTATTATTTTTATTTTCATTTGCGGGGTTTGCTTGTGACGTTTAAATTGGCTTCGTAAATTCTCCATTAGATTTCTGCTGAAATGTACACTCGAGGATGCGTGTATCGTATCAATTGAAATAGATTTTCGGATATTTAGTTAGTAGCTTTTCGTCATTGACAGTCATTAAAATGTATGATAAACACACGCCAGAATAAGCTAACTAAAATACATTCCATGTATGCTTGTCAATCTCTGGTAAACCATCCAAAAGTGATGATGATACTTTATTGAGGGAAACCCACGATATATATGAATATACCTCTTTCGCAATACGGTCGTTGTTAAATTTTCAACATTCATTCCAATTGTCATTGACGGGTGAAATCAATGTCCGGTGTTTAATGTTAAGTGTTCAAAAGATCACAGAATTCAATTTGTCTATTATAGGTATCTATCTATACACTTAATTGTGTCATGTATTTCAGTACAATCCTTGTGACAGTTCACTTCTTTTTTACACTCATATATATAAATATATACAGTCCGGTAATGATAAATGATACTTTTTGTAGGGTAATATTAGTAAATTGGAATGTCATAATCAAATTTTTCCCTTAACCATTCTCAGTTGTGTTTTCATATATATATGTTCATATATATGAACAAAAATTATTAATGATGTGATAAATTTCGATCCTTAATTTTTTTTTTTTTTTTTTTTCAATATGAAAAAAAAAAAATTTACTGATACAAAATTTTTTAATAAAATTTCTCGTATCATATATTTAATAAATATATTTAATAAAGTCATTAATAATATACCGTAATAAAATATACAGCAATAAAAGCTAACGAGTTTTAAAAAAATTAACGGCAATAAATCTTGACTTGGTATAAAAAAAAATGAAAGTAACAAAAAAAAAAAAAAAAGTTACAGAAGAAATGTATCACAACATTCTTCATAGA
Organism: Microplitis manilae; assembly: GCA_030273425.1. Classification (NCBI taxonomy): domain Eukaryota; kingdom Metazoa; phylum Arthropoda; class Insecta; order Hymenoptera; family Braconidae; genus Microplitis; species Microplitis manilae. Next base: position 5,152,892 of record CP092726.1, read on the forward strand.
AGTCATGAGTAGACGGTGAGTATGAAGTATAGTGTCGTGTGGGCAGCCGCTTTATCGGTTTAGCGTCGGATTAATAAGCCGCACGACGTGGTGAAACATTTTCTCTGAACTCTAAGTAAAATTTACTCTCTTACTCTTTCAAATAGCATATGAATACTCAGCTGTATTTAAACACAGCACAAGAGGGACTAGTTCAATTAAATAGAGAATTAAAAGAAGAACATGGCAGTACACACGGAGAAATTTTTCTTGTTTGACATGTTATGGTGTCATGGTAAAGCCGGACCATGGTGGCCACCTGACGGAAATTGAAATAAACACATGTCGAAATTACTATGACCATAGTAATTTTTGCATGCGCCTATTCTAATTTCTGCAGGTGACCAACACACTGTGAAAATCGGGGGTGGATTCGGATTTTAAGAAAATTCACTCTGTCACTTGAAGTTCCAGAGTTTTTAAAAAGATCACTTTGAATACGGAGTAAATATAGAGCTTTTTTTAACGGAGTGATTTCAGAGTACTCTGGATTTTATTTTACCCCGATTTGGAGTTTGAAAAAACAGTCAATCACTCTGCAAATTTTTTGCAGTGCATGATTCAGTTTTACTATAATACCATATCATTTCAAACAAGAATAATTTCTCTAAGAATAGATAAATGAGTAAATATATATATAATCATACACAGAAAAAAAAAGATTTCTTCTGACTCAAAAAAATTTCTATTTTCAATTCATAATTCAAAAAATTTCTTGAGTCAAATAAAAATTTTTTTGAGGCACGTCAAAATTTTTTGTGCCAAGAAATCTTTTTTTCTATACGAGAAAAGAATCATCAATATATAAGCATGATAATTATTACCCTACAATATGATAATCATCCCTATTGAAGACGGTAATAGTCATCATTTTTTTATTTTTTCAGCGTGTAGGTATACTTACATAGCAAATAAACAAAATATGTGTATGAAAATAGTGGTATGTTATATTACCGCGAGTAGCGTGAAACCCCTTGCCCTTACAGCCCCCTTGTGTTACTATTTATTTTATTTGGCTTATTCGTTTGGTTACATAGCCACGGTACAGCACGAATTGAATCTCACGAGAAGCGAGTAAGATGAAGGATATATATGTGGGTGCGAGGTACGACAGAAAATGTTTATGCGAAGCGTGTGTTATACGTGAGTCGGTAAGGGGTGGAGCGGGTGCTTTTGCGGAGACCCTTGCATGACATATGATCTTCCATATTGCTACGGTACACACACTACGTATGTTATTCTCTATCATTCTCTTTTCGTTCCCTCATACCTTGTTTGTATATACATGTATGACCACGACCACGAGCACGACCACGACAAATACCAGTATTCCACATACTCTCCACTCTCAATCTGATGTTTTGTGTGCTGTGCGAATTCACGGCAACTACACTTACCAACACACTTGTTCGTGGGAGTTTGGACTTACATATAGCTGGTAGTTTGTCTCACTCCTTCACGATACTTGCGTACTCGTGAACGTTTGTCATCGGGTTTACACGGCTACATAATATCTCACGGTTAGACCTCGGCTGGGGAGCCCAACAAATATTGTGTATGTTACAGGTTTCAAGATTATTACTTTTGTAACTGTTTTAAGATGTATGACTGAATTTAAATATTATGCCCTGAGTTATAAATATTTTAATAGATTGCAAGTGATATTTTTTTCAATTTATTAGTAAAATTAATTGAATTTTTTTTGCTTCAATTTGAGGGAAAGTGGGACGCGGCTGAATGCACCGAAAATTGATGTACTCGAAATCGGAACGTTTTTCGCGTACTAAAAAAAAAATTCTACTGGATGACTAGATTTCTGGAATGTTTCGAGTATGCTGGTATTTCAGTCGAAAATCTTAGACGACCCCAACTTCCGGTACTACCCCTTAAGCAGTCGAATTCATAATTTTTTTAATTTTCGTTGTGCAAAAACGTTTCGATCCTCAGGTACATGGAAATTGGGTAAAAAAAATATTTTTTTTTTTTCAACGATTGGCTTTCATAAATTTCAGTGATACAAAATACACTTATTCTGTTGTGCCCCAAGTTCTCGGGTCTTTTAAATTTGGTTTAAAAAATAATATCAATTATTTATTACTAATTACATGTATTTCTTATAAAATTAATTATTTTGAATCCATTAAATTATTATTTTAATGAAATACCAAAGGGGAGGCCCCTATGCTGCAAATTTATTAAATTCAATTTTTGTAAAAATAAAATTCCAGTACTTTAAAATCTTTAAAAAATATATATAATAAGATTTCTGTAGGATATAAATATAAAAAAATAGGATTCTAAAGAGGCCGGGGGCTCGATAGCTCACCCTAGTGGAAAAAAAATTTATTTGACAAATTTGTAAAACTAAAAAAAAAAAAAGCTATTAAATGTAACCCAAACAACAAAACACCCAGATAGTGTTAATAAACGGCATCACCTAATCCAAGAACATAAAAGACGCGTGTAGTACATATGTACCACGCACGCGTTTGTGAACTAAATCAGTGAAAATCTCCGGAAATGGTTGCCGGAGAGAGAAAGAGAGTTTGTTGGTATACGCAAACGTTTGCGGTTTAAACTCTCTCTATCGTCGTGAAAATCTCTAAACAGCCGGCACCACCCGGACAATTCGTCAACGCTATCTCTATCTCTCGGCAGCGTTCTCTCGTATACATAAACCAGCTAAAAGTAGTATTAGTACTAGCTGGGGTGTACGAGTATCAGTAGTTTCGCGCGCGACACTACTCTCCCCCTCTCTCTTTTTCTACAACATCACATAACACATCCCGAGCCATCCTATCCCATCTCGTCCGGTTGGATTTTAAAGAAAGTGGAAAATTTCGTGGCATGCAATCGGGCCGCACATAGATGGGCTCCGAAGAGGGTTTCAAGCTCACCGTTATCGTCGAGCTTATCAGCAAGGGCTTTAGTTGGATTGCAACGACCCAGAGCGACGTGTTACGCCCACACCACATATCCCACATACGCTTTACTTGGCTTGGGTTACAACCAATACATATATACATATACATATACATATACATATACAACAACTGTTAACGTTACGAGGTGTCGACAAATTGGTCGAGTTTCACATACGTGTCAACGTCTACATACATATATATATTTATATGTACATGTTCCCGTCATCGTCATTTTGTCATGGGTTTATTGCAATTTAACTTAACTTTAGCATATAATACTCAAGAAAATCTCATACTCAACATCATATCAACTGTCGTATTACTTTTCATAAAAGACTATAACGGGATCGTTATAGATGATTGCTTACACTAGCTTCTTTTTTTCATCATACAAGTTGTTACATATTTAAGATTGTTGTGTGAAGACTTTTGTGTATAGAGACTGACTAGTTTACGACTAATACTTGAGGTATAAAATAATGTAAGAGAAACGTAAAATATTATGAGAGTGAGGGTGAGAGAAAGGACATAAGGAGTAAGTAGTGAGGGTGAGAGACTGACGAGGGAGAAGCGAATTCGTTTACTTTCTATTACTTTGTTTTATCAAGGGATGAGATCATTACCCTACCCCGTATCTTTTGCCCTTCTTTTCTTAGCTCGGTGTGTGTGTGGGTGTAGCTTCTTGCATCGTTACCTTTTGGCCGACACCCTGGCAGCGGACGTACGGCTGCCTTATTCCCGTTAGCAGAAAGAACGGCAGTGGCACTGGGTCCTTGTCGCCTTTAGCGACAGTAATTTTACTTAATTAAATTCCGTTCTTTCTGCCGCTGGTGTCCCTTGGCGTTTTGCAATTTCCTCCGTTGATCTTTAGTATGTTTCATTGCGTCAATCCTACTCCCGAGACATTGTTTGGACTTTTCATAGATAATATTCTTGGTAAAAATACTCGTCTTATCGCGGTTTTAACGGCTTTTTAAATAAATATGTTGCTGATTTAAACTTATATTTTAACACAATATCACTAATTCTTTTTTTTTAATTAAAAAAATGACATTCATATTTTTAAATAATAAATATATGCATATATATAAGTAGTTAGCAATTTAGTGCGCAGAAAAAAGAAGTTCTCGACTGAAATTTTTTTTTGGTTCAAGAAAATTTTTTTTAAACATCAATTTTCTCGAATAAAATAGAAATTTCCTGACCAAGAAAAATTCTCATGAACCTGAAGATCAGAAAATTTTTCGCACAACGAAACGAAAAAATTTTATGTAATTCGACTGCTTAAGGGGTTCCAGCAATTGGGGGTAGACGAAAATTTTTGGCTGACATACTAGCATCTATATGCGAAACATTTTTTAAATCTAGTCATCCAGTAGATTTTCCGATTTTCAGCATAAATTCTTGACTCAAAAAAATTTCGACTTGGTTTCCAAAATATTTTCTTGACTCAAGATATCTTTTTTTCTTGGGGTGTAAAAAAAAAAAGTGACTTGTTTGAGAGTTAAATTCGCGAAAAAAAAATTATTACGCTGGTTGGTGGGGTTGAAAGAAAGAATAAAGAATGTAACCGAAAGTATGATACTCCCTCTTTTCCTAAACACTCAACCGCGTTTTGCGATGTGGATCACTCTCTTATTACCACTTCATTTGCAATTAACATTTATCGCCGGTGGAAAAAGTAATTAAATATTCCCAAGGAAAAATATACGCAGAGATATTATGAGTCACGTTGAAAGACGACTTAGCGAGGTCCTTAACTTTGAATTAAAAGGTAAAAAGTACTTATAAAAAATAAGGTACAACAGATAAATAAAAAAATAAAATAAAAAATTAGAGTGTATGGTGATATTTTTCTTTGTTGGTAAAATGATGAGGAGTAAAGTTACTCGTATACTCATAATATACGGTAATTTTATTTAATAATGTGTATGTGAGACCCCCCTGGTAGAGAATTTTTAATGGCGAATAATATGGGTACTCTTTAATGCCCTTGCACTGACCAGTTTTGGTCTCAAGTTAGTGTCTTTCCTAGTAGTAATCTCAAGACGGCCATTTTAAGGTAATGAATGTGAGAAAAGAGAATAAAGTATATGAAAAAAACAATAATAAAAAAATATAAAAGAGGAAATTAAGAGTCTCTTTAAAGCTTTAAATTTCTTCTTAGCGGCTTGTAATCAAAATTTTGTTACTTTTTCGTAGCTAAGTTTTACGGTCCAGTGTTTTCACTCTTACTCATAATAACATCCGCAACAAAACATAATTTACTAAATAAAAAAGTAATAAAATATTATTTATCATTAAGAAATTAATTTAACAAGTATTTAATTTTTTTTTTAAATGTCATACATTTATTGCTGATTAAATAAATCCCCAGTTTTCGGGGATTAACCAAACTAAACCCACTGAATAATTTATTAAAAATAAAAATAAGATGCAATAAAATGAAATCAATTTAAAGAGTTTAAATTGAAATCAATAGAGATGAAAAAAATTTTAAAATAAAATCCAAGTGAGCATCAATATTCGCTGTATGAATGTTATATTTATGTGGGTGTGTTTGTTTGTTATAGAGATACAAATGAAAACAAAAGTCCACAAAATGAAATATAAAACGGTATTCGGAAATGAATAGTGATATGCGCGTGTTTTTAACGGAAAGAGAGTAAAGTATTACAGGATATTGCCAACACGTATTTTTGTTACTGTTGAGTACGAAGAGTTGGAGAACGATATGCCCGTACGTGTTATACATATACATATATACATTGTACATATATATGTATATATGTATCGTGATGATACGACTGAGTGAACGGATTGCCTATCAATTTTAACGTTTACGCTATTGCTGAAATCAAATCCTCTGACCTCTTAAAATAAAAATTAAAAAATAAAAATTCACAGCTTATTAAATATCAATAAAAAAATTTAATTAATTTTTTTAAAAATAGTTATTAAAAAAAAAATAAATAAATAAATAAATAGAAAAGTTTTATACAGACTATTGTTAAATATAAGCCGCAATTAAACGGCATCAAAAACAAATCCCGTTAACTACTGGTTCAATTAGCCGTCAACATAGTAACAAGATTATTACTCCGGAAATTGTTGTACGAATATTTAAACGCATTCACGTGAGATCGTTAAATTTATTCATTTTAATTTTTTACGCAATACATTCAACTATTATTCTGCTTCCGATTAAATGCTACCGTCAATCTGCTCGATAATATTCAAATAAGCTTATGTTTATTGTTAATTAATAAGCGGATAATTTATGCATAATATTAATAAAAAAATGAATATTGAGTATTAAATATATAATATATATAAATGTATATGGGTGTTATAATGATAATGAAGATGGCTGATGACCTACCTTGGTCTTGTAAAAGACAACGGGTGGTCTTGGCAGCGAGTCCCGGGGGCAGAGCGAACCTGTAGGCTGGGCCCAGTGACAGTCCTAGACCCAAACCAAGCGCCTCTGCGCCGCATCGACCCCCGAATACTGGCCCCACTAGAATCACCCACAAGATTACATCATCAGTCATCGTCATTGTCATTATCATCTTTATTACACGGGTATCGACGAAGACTTTTCTTTTTTTTTTTTTTTAGAAACATCCTCGATACCCGCCAATAAAATACACATTTTTAAATATCATATTCATATGCTTAGTATTAGTAAAATATATATATAAAAATATTTAATAATATAGAGTAATTTTCTTTTGTAGGCTTTATTATCCACTTTGCATCAATCGACAATGCATGAGTTTATTGCTTTTATTTTTTTTTGCAACATCTGACACGTGCCAATTCTCCCTCACCGCGTGTCCTTTGAAGCTGACTGTTACTCTAAACTATATGTACTGTACGATGATAGGATATATCTCAATCCCCCTTTTCACTTTGCAACAAATCGATATTTATTAACATCATATTTTAACTTTTAAAGTCCTGAGCACAAGCAAAAAATAAAATTCCACTGGAAGCTATCATCCGTATTATTATCATTATATATTTATATACATATATATTATCCACGGTCTACAATATATATATCTTTATATACATAATATATAATATGCTACTGGCGGCTTAACATACTCTTCTTAAATTGCGTCTTTGAAATGCAGAGCATCGCCCGAAATGAAGAGAAGAAAAAATTTAAAAAGATATATAGTATATATATTATATAGATAAAGTTGTAAGTGTAAATATATATAGTAGAGGTAGTAGTATAAAATGATAGAAAGACCGTAGAGTTTAAGGCAAAAAAGCGCGTTGCCTTTGACTCGGTAGCTTACACGCTGATTAAGACACCCGATACAATTAGGCGGCGAAAAGAGTCTCAAAAGATCCGAGAGATCTTGCTTTAGGCTGCTTTACATTAGGCATCTCACTGGCTCATGGACACAGCACACAGTGTACCGTTTGCTAAGGTGAGTTTAAACGCAACGGGTGTCTGAATTCAGACAAGACATATATATTTTTTATCCTTCTCGTTCTTAATGTTTAAGATGTACATTTAGTTAATGTTATGTGGGTAGTATGACCATAAATTAGTCGTTTAAGTATCGAAAAATTTTTTAAATTATTTTTAAACATGTATCAGATGTAAGAATATTTATGTTCAATAAATATTTATGTATATTTATATATATACGAATTAATGAAAAGTGTTTCAATTGAAAGTCGATAGATCTCAGACTCGGAATTTACATTAATTAATTTTACAACGTGTTAAGTTGAATGAAAGCGATAAATTTAAGCGGGAACTTTTAAATCAATAATTGATTGATAATTAGCAATTAGTCATAATTAATTCAATATTTTTTGGAGTAGGGTAGAAGTATCGTTTTTGGCCACTTTAGGGACATTTTGTATAATACGCAATACCATAATTAATTTTTTAAATTTCTTCAGAGACACTTTTATCCCACTATTGAAATGAAAATTTTATTTTACACTTTTTCATAAATTAAAATACAGGATTAAATGTCCAAAAATGGAGCAGTGGCCACAAATGGTACTTCTACCCTATTTATTTATTTTATAAGGCTCGAAATTAGTTTAGTTGTATATATGAGATATATATATATATGTATTTACGCAGAAAAAAAAATTTTCTTAGGACTAGAAAAATTGTTTTTTTACCCCAAGAAAATTTTTGTTTTTAAGTCATAACAAAAAATTTATTGGAGCAAAAAAAAATTTTCTAGGGGGGAGTAAAAATTTTTTACGCCAAGAAATTTTTTATTTTTTTTTTGTATGTATTATATAAAATAAAATATAAGTTTGGTATAATACGTATACGAAAGAGTTCGAATCATGAAAACACATTGTGGAATTGGCCATAGAAGGCACGCGAAACCGCGGTAGCCGCGTGCGAGCAAGAGACACGAGGACTGGCAGCTGACAGTCCGCTGCAGATCCTTGCGATCTTAATCTCGGCAGTTTCTTCGCGGAAGGAGAGAAGATTCGTCTCGTCGTGTGTGTACTGCTTCGAGGATAAAAAATAAATAAAGTAAAGGGAGATACGAGAAACAAAAAAAAGAGAATAAAAAAAGTTGAGGCCAGTACAGAAAAGCTTATACGAGCGGGATTGAACGGAGATAAATGAAATAAAATAAAATAAACAAGAGTAGAGGAGAGGAATAAAATAAAAAAATATATTTAAGGAGTATGTTGAAAAAATAAAAAAGAGTTTAAAAAGAATGATAAAAAATGCGACTCTCGACGATTGAGAGAGGACGAGAATCCGTCGGACGGTGGCAGCCGAAGATTCGCTACTTGGTAAACCGACGACCGTATATATATCGAGACTTTGAATAATTCATTGAGCCGCGAGACTCGTCGACTCTTTTCTGCTCTATTCTATGTCTTTAAGTTTAAGCCTTCCAGCGCACGCTCACTGATTTTTTTCCTGGACACACCCCTTCGATAAGACCATCCGTCAGATTATTTTTTATTATTTTTATCATTATCAATTCATACATCACAATCACATATATAAAAACCAATAATATATTCTTTATATTATATATTTTTATACATTAATTATTTCTACGTTAATTTTTATTCCAATATTTTATTCAATTCAGATTTTTAAAAAATATTTTTCTTTAATTTTTATTGAATGTAGAGGGATAAGTTTGATGACTATAGATATTGATTATTTAATTAATTCGATTGTTATCCTCGAATAAAAAATTTCGAGTAAAATAACATTGTAATAAAATTTCTATTGTAACTGTTTCTATGAAATTTTTATGGTAGCCGCAACAATAAAAAATTTTTTACGGTTAAATAACAGGATTTTAAAATGCTTACAATGAGATTGAAAATGTACTTAATCATTATCTATAAAAGAATTTTTGAATTTAAAGTCAAGTACTGTACCCTCTTTCTGTCAAATTCAAATTTTTTTTTTTTTTGAATGGTCAAATTTTATAATAAACTTAATAATGATTTTTTAAAAATAACTAAAAGACCCACATGACTCTGAATAATTTTCTTTTTGAAATTCAAATAAATCTGAACATAATTTTTTTTAAATTTCCATAAAAAATTAATTTTTTTTCCTATAATGAATTTTATGGAAATGAAAAAAATTAAAAAAAAAAAAACACTAAACTTTTATCAAAAATCAGTGGCGGAGCCGCGACTTTGTAAGTGTTCCATTACGGTCACAAGAAAAAAATTTTTTATTTAAAAAAAAAAAAGAAAATGATAATTACATATATATTTATAATATAAAGATGTGATGAAATAAACCTGGCAACAATGAAAGTACACATACTTGACACTATAGCTATTACGGAAATTCAGGCATTTGAGCTCATATGAGTGGCTTGGGTTGCATCCAGTTAGACGGTTCAGTACTTGCCGTGAGAGATCTTGCTATTCAATCCTCTGTACCTACTCAGATACTAAATACCAGTTTGTGGAAATGTTACGAGACCATCACACTTGCATCCATACATACACAAACTCACTCACTCACCCACAAGCTTATAACCATAAATAATTATATATCTATATATATATTTAAACACAATGCACTCATATGTCATGACATATTCAACACATTCAACATTTACGACAACACAGTACTGTAAACAATATGGAAAAGAGCAAATGATAATAGTTTTAGCTTATATTACCCCCGCGAGCAAATAATTCAAGTTTGCGGTGATACATTTCAAAAACAAATAGTTGACCGTATCCCCAGTCAATATTAGTTGTCATATTCAAGTTAAATTATCATTGTAGATTTACAAACATCAAGAACCTAAATTATCAATCAATAACTTATACATTATACATATATATATAACAAATAATTAATCTAGATTATCATAAATTATTGAGATAATAATTTACGATATTGAATATCGCGGTTATAATTTTTTCATTTAAATAAACTTAGTAGTATTTATAACAATAATAATTATTGTGATACTGTAAAAAATTTGCGGAGTGAATGCCGAGTGAATTTCACTCTAAGAAGAGTTTCGGAAAATATTAATTATTAAAAAAATTACTAATACATAATGAGCTAAGGTCCGATATTTTGACATTTATATTGAGTACACGAAAAGAAAATTATGGAAATGGTTCCTATAATTTTGTGATATTTCATCCTATACCAGTATAGGAATGACGACCATAAATTATGGGAACACGTCCTATAGATATAGGTATCATTCCTATAATTATAGGAATAGTTCCTATAATTATAGGAATGGTTCCTATAATTTATGGGAATGGTTCCTATAATATATAGGAACGATTCCTATAAATTATAGGAACCATTCCTATAAATTATAGGAATGGTTACTATACTATTATAAGAATGGTTCCTATACTATTATAGGGATAGTTCCTATAATATAATAGGAATGGTTTCTATACTATGATAGGAATAATTCCTATAATATTATAGGAATGGTTCCCATACTATTATAGAAATGGTTCCTATACTATTATAGGAATAGTTCCTATAATATTATAGGAATGGTTCCTATACTGTTATTGGAAAAGTTCCTATAATATTATAGGAATGGTTCCTATACTGTTATTGGAAAAATTCCTATAATAGTATAGGAATGGTCACTATACTATTATAGGAATAGTTCCTATAATTGTATAGGAATGGTTCCCATAATGGTATAGGGGTGGTTCCTATAATATATAGGAACCATTCCTATAATAGTATGGGTACAATTCCTATACCATTATAGGAACCATTCCTATAATGCATAGGAATACTCCCTATAATTTTCTTTCCGTGTACGGAAATAATTACGAGTTCTCTTTCCATATATTCCCGCGAAATGATTTTTAAAAATTATAAGCAGCTGATAATAAAACTTTGACAAATATAATTCCACTGTCGTATGACTTACATCAACCATACCACGAAACATTTCATATTGTACCGAAATATAAAATATTCCCATAAAATCTATCTCACTATAGCTATTCAATAATTTAATATTTTCACTATGTATTATAAATATGAAATCATAATTTAGTGAGCTAATAAAACAATTTATAAATTAAAAACAATATTTTAAGTTTAATTATTAATATCTGAATGAATTATTTATTAAAATAATTATGTTTCTAATTAACAGCTGTTTCAATTAAATATTAATTTATTTAAGTATTAAAACTCCAGACCGAAGTGAATGCGGATTTAAATAAAAAATCCCTATTCACTCCATATGCGAAGTGATTTTTTTTTTAAACTCCGGAACTCCGAGTTACGGAGTGAATTCGTATTGAAATAAAATCCATATTTACTCCCAATTTTTTACAGTATAATAATTGTTAAGTTATAAAACAAAATTTAAATACTTTATCTGAAAGAATTGTCGAACGCATTGCCAAAATCAGGGCGATCAAGTGCCAAAGTATTCTCAGGCCGTTCGAGTTTCATGGTGGTTGATATTTCATACAGACTATGTAATATGTGATGGGTATATAACGGATTATATAGCCATCATCGGGTTAGGTCTCTGTTGTACCTTTGCCTTTATTGTAAATATATATAACCTATAGATCACCATCAAACTTAACCAACATAGTCCCGATGAGTATATATCCTTACATTACCCTTGAACGCCGAGTGCGGTTTCGCGTCCTGTCCGGGCGATAGTCCTTCCGATCATCGGGGCTTCCCTCGATTCTCTCCTCTACACCATGCATGCATAATACTTTTTTTTCTTTTATACTTTAATTCTTATTGTTTTTTTACTCTGTCGGTTTCATAAAATCCCGAATGCTGAACGCGACTTCGTGATCGGAATGCGCGCGAATAATGTGAAGATTGTTGTTATGTTCCTTGTTGTTGCTGGTTTTTAAAGTAAATGTTGTATGTTTGAAGTACAATGAAGTTAAGGAACAATAATAATTATAATAACAATAATGATGACGATAAAAAAATTTCAATTCTTCTGTTTTATTTTTGAAAGTAAACTTCCCTCTATCGAACATTCCGTGGCAAACGATTAAGACTTTAACTGCACGATAGAATGCGACGGTTCTTGCCGTCCAATGAATGTCCTCATTGTCTAAAGAGCGTGAGAAAAGTCGACACATATAAGACGTGTTCAATACAACACGTAAATTCGATGTAATTAAAGCAATATTTTACGACAAACACTTGGGTGACTTGTATTAGAGATACTGGAATACTGAAATACTGCATTTATATACATAATTATATGTTGCGAGAGAGAAGAGAGATAATGAAAGATAGAAATATCTATGTGTATGTATATGTATATAGATAGACAGAAGTGCCCGCACAATTGTACGAAAACAAATCGAACGAGTAGGGCGCGGATGCAGTGGTTGGAAGCTTACCAGTGATATCCAACCAGTCATCGAGACTTACTACGTTTATACGTGGGGATTACATCGGTATTACCAGAGGACAAACCCGCTTTCGTTATGTGGGATTCACGATAAGCTGGGTGAACAAGTTTACCCTTAAAAAAAATATAAAATAAAAAATATAAAAAATAAATAAATAAAAAATATTTTGAAATCGCGTTACCGATCAATCTTATTATTTTTCCTGCTATTTTATTTGATAATCGACAGCTTTCAATATTTTTTTTTTTAACAAACGTTAAATTTTTTTTTTACCAAAAATTTTACATGGAAAAAAAAATTAAAGTGTAAAAATTTTTTTTTTAAGGTCTTGTTAGAAGAATGAGTATCAATGTAGCAGACATGAGACAGTTTGTAAATTAATTAATTAAAAGAATGAAATTTAAAAAGAGCGCGTAATGATTTTTCATTAATCTAAAAACACATTTTTTAATTTTTATTCCACTTATATTTTATTTAGTTATTCAAAATATTTAAAAATTGACTGTCGCTTCCACTTTAGAAAAATAATTTAATAACTTAACTTATTAATAAGAAAATTTATGATACTGAAATTAGCCGGCGTCTAATAATTTTTGAACTTTTCTAAAAACGATAAATTATAAAAAAAAAAAATATTTAAAAAATTGCACCTATAGCTTTTGTAATTTTCTACATGTGCATTGTTTTATTTTATTTTTTTTTTTTAATTAAATGTTAAAAAAAAAATCCGAAACTTATTAATGGTCTGCTTGCAGGATCATAGAAATTTATATTCATTGTGCAAGTCAAGTGACATTCATAATTTGATAATTCTCATAAATATATGTAAGAATTTTATTTTCAATTATTAATGCAATTAAAGAATTTAATAAATCCCTTATCACATGAATTTATTCAATTCATAAGAAGATATAAATTTTGATGGACGTGAGACATATATATTAAATTAAGAGCTATTTCAATCGTTCTTTAATGAGAGAACCATTTACATAATGAACAAAATTGGAGTACGATTAGCGGATTTAAATTGTTGGATATATGAAATATAAAATAATGAAATAAAGAAAAGTATTGAGCTAATTTAAAAAATATAAAAATATAAATACAAAAATACTCTTTGATTTGATACCAGCGAATGGAATGAAAGAGAAACGCATTGAATTCAAAGATAAAATAAAATTAAAATGTATATAAATTCAATTGGAGAAGACTAAATGTTATAGCGAAACATATATCGATAAACGTGTGGACGTCTTTTTGGGGTCGAACGAGGAGCTAAGCACCCAACCAGACTACTTAAATCTTGTTCATCCCCTACAGCTATACAACTAGTACGCTACGGAATTTTTACGTCGAGATTTTTTTCGCTTCTCTACTTCTGGCTCTTTGCTACTGTCCTTCTTACTCAACTAACGAGCCTTCCGTTGAATACTTTAGTGCAGGGGTGGTCTCATCCCTCAGTCTTTTTCATCCCCGCACTTCTACTATCCCGACCACTCCTACCACCTCCACTAGACTCCCGAGTCTAGAGCACGGATCTCTTTTCCCTGTAATTAATTTGAGAAACCGCTTTCAATCCGGCTACTCACGATCTTCAAGCTTTTTTATTCACAAATGACCCCTTTATCTTGCTCACACTTATATTTATATACATATATACCTCAAAAAAAAATATATAATACACCTTATCCCCTATACCTCATATCATCCCCTTGACACACGGCTATTTTTTACGACAGTTGTAAGACAAGAAAAAAAAAGAATAAGACGAAGAAAATACCCGAGACAAGGGTGTAGGTAATCCAAGATTTATTTGGCAATTTCACTTGAAGGTTAATATACGCAATTCAACAAATATTTTAACAAGAATTTTTACAATCGATCTTTAAATAAAATTTATCGATGTGAATCTTGTTTTGCCCATAATTTTAATTTTTTATCTTCAACCGCACAATTGATGGGCGTAATTAAACTCAAGGTAATTAATAATCATTTAATAGCCCGATAAAATATTTTAAACGGCGATAAAGCTACAAAGTATCAAAGCATCAAACAAATAAAAGTTTCATGTTGAAATTTTGTTTTAGTACTTGAGGAAAAAGAGAGAAAAAGTGAACAAGTGAATCGTGGAAGGTAAAAATTTGAAATAGTAAAATGAGAAGGAGAATAAAAGTAACGAGAGAGGGTAAGAGGTGGAGAATTTCGAAATGCATTATTCATGGGCTGTGAGAAGATACGATATGATCCAATATGTGGCCCAAGTGTGCTCGACCCCTACAAGAAGTTACATTTTCTTGCTCTACTCTCTACAACAACTTGCTCTCTCACTTTACGCCCTAAGCTGCTGAAAATTGACGCTAGAATTTTCTCGTAATTTAGGATATCTGCAGCCTATCTCTTCCTATATATATACCGTAGGGAAAACGATTTACCTCATACTTTATAGTTAATACTCAGCCGTTTATACGTTAAATTTATATTTTTATTCCCAATGAAAAATAAGTCAAAATTTAAATTTATAAATAATAAAAATTATTATTTTTAAAATAATAATAATAAAAAAAGCTAAAGCGTTTTATATGTTATGTCTTCTGTAGTGTGGAGTGAGTGCCAAAGAGAGGCGATCGAGGTGGACAGACCAGCAGAAAAGCAACGCACCATATTAACACACAATGAGATACTTTTGTTTTTACATTTCACCCTCTATCTCGCTTATATTCGGCTTTTTAAACTTCTTATATACACGATTCGAACGTGAACTTGTTCTCTGGCTGAATCTTTTCTTACCTACCGGGTGATCTATTCACTTTTAATCTCCAATTATTTTTAAATTTATAATATTCATTATTTATATTTTTTATCCAAACTGTTTTCTTTTTATTTATCATCAAATTTTTTTCCTTTCATTCTTAATAAAACGGTTTAAATTTTTTATCGGAGTAAGTGAGTATTTGTACAGAGAATATGAATTTTTTTAAACACCCTGTTTGTAAGCGAGAAATTCTTAGCGCGAATAAAGAGACTCTAACAAGTCACGTGTGTGCATCTTTCTTATTCGTAATTCTATACAGTTTAACTCTGGTCCATTGTGTGCGGATTTCGTTGATAAATTACCGAATAATTGTCAAATGTGAGAAAATAAAAAAATAATATATATATATATGTATATATATACGGTTTAAAAATAAAAATATAAAATTGACAAATAAAAGTTAAGAGTCACAGAAAAAAGTACGAAAATAAATAAATAAAAATGGTGACAAAATAAATTTCACTTTTAATTAATTGATAATAATTTACCAGTGTCATATATATATAAATTAAGAAAACTAATCATTAATTAAAATAGAATATAAAAACATAAAAATAAATAAATTTGAGTAAAAATAAACGTGTGGGGCATTTAAAATTAAAGAAACACAAAGACACTGACGAAAACCCGAGGGATAATTTATCGATTCAGAAGGAGGAACCTAGACATATATAAATATATATGTATATAAAGAGTAAGAAAAAAAAATAAACTCTAATCAACGATTTAATCCCGTATAACGTTTGAGTAAATTTATTTTTCCGCTGGCTCGTGACCAGTTCACGGTGACGACGACGACGTGGTGGTAAAATTGTTGAAGCGAAACACTACACTACCAACGAGATTAAAAATGGCCTAATTGGTTAATTGTGTTAGCAGGATCGTGTCAAAGAGCTCTCTTATATTAGTAGTCAAGAGACGAATTAAAAGGAACGGGTAAAAAAAATAAATAAATTAAAAATTAGATAAACGCGAACAGAAATGTCGGAGTTTTTACTGCCACCATAAATGACACTTTGAGAATTATAAATCAACTGATTTTACTCACTACTCATGTAAAATAAATTTTTTTGATTAAAAAAAAAAAAAATTATTAATGTAAATTTAAAAAAAAAACAAATTTATTTATAATCACTTCCGGAAACTATTGGTTAAAAATATATATATATAGATTAGAGTAAATACCAGTGTATAGAAACGATCAGAAGACAGTGATAAACGTTTTTAGTTCCAGTGATTTCGGTTAATTGTCACTGGGGCCATTTTTCACTCAACTATATAGAAGAAAAAGAGAATACGAGACAAGTAGAAACTAAAATGCGTTGGCGTTTATACAAGACATTGGTACGATTGGTGTGTGCGGGTCTTTACCACTCGTAAATATCTTGTAGGGTGTCGTACAAGCGAAAGGGCTAAAGGTTGAGATGTCTTACTTGAAGGCTTAAGACACGACGACTTTCCAAAGGGAGAAAAAGGGTCTACTACAGCTACTACTGCTTCTACTACTATTTCTTATTCTTCTTCTTCTTCTTCTTCTACTTTTACTTCAGCCGTATTACTACTACTATATTTCTTCTTTGTGTTCTTATTTTTCTTTGGTAAATAGCCCTGAGTGTAATGACATCCGGGATGAGAGAAAGATTTTGAGCTTCCCACTACTCTGATGCCGGATTACTGAGGAGTTATCACCGTATAGAAGTAACAAGCTATTGTATATTACCCGGCCATATCAAATGTAACAATAAGCTTCCGCAATTCTATACCTGATATTATTTTTTATATTTATTTACTTTTTTTTCTGAGGTCATTTATTAAATTGGGATTAATAATTTAACTGTATTTATTATTTATTGTAAGAGGATAGATGACTTTTTGTCGACCCTTAAGTACTACCCTATGCCTAATAAAATACTACTGGCAAAGTGCGTAAGGGGGATTAATACTACTGTCCTCTACGCGGAGAAAAATTTACTTAAAAAATGTACAAATTTTGATTATGGTGTCGACTGAACTTGAAACAGGAAATTGAGAATGATACTGAAGTTAACCGACGTCTAAAAATTTGTTTTTGTCAAAATGATAAATTATGAAGAAAAAAAATATTTCGAAAAATTGCACCAATAGTTTTTTTAATTTTCTACATGTGCATTTTAGTTTTTTTGTCATTTATTTGTTGAAAACAAATCAAAAACTTTTTAATTCTCTAACTTCAGGATGATAAGTTGAGATGATCCTGAAATTAGCAATTTTCGGATTTTTTTTTCAGCAATTTAATTTAAAAAAAAAAAAAAACTGAAAATATGCTCATGTAGAAAATTAAAAAAGCTATAAGTGCAATTTTCTGAAATATTTTTTTTTTATAATTTATCGTTTCTAAAAAAATCCAAAAATTATTGAAGCTCGGTTAACTTTAGTATCATAAGTTGAGACCAAAAAATGACGATGCTGCAGGCTCACAATAATAATTATAGTGCAGCACAATTTTTTGACTTAATTTCCCGTTTAAAGTTTGCTCGACGGCCTAAATCAAATCAATACTTGAATATAATTAATAATAAAAATAAAAAAAAAAACGTCTAGATAATATCAGCTTTGAATCCTGCAGATTAACCGATGAGGTGTGAAAATGCCATCACAAAATCCAAACAGGCGTTTAGAGAATTTCCTGACTAGCAACCGCAGTTATTATGAACGAACATTTCGCGCGTTAACCTGCGCGTGGTCACGCTCCACATCAGCTGATGGTGACAGTTCAATTCGAACTTTAGTGTTCGGCGGTCAGAAATGTTAGCCGCAAAACCACACGCGTGATTTCTGTCTATCGCTTTCTCCTCTTCATCGCCCGAGAGTTTCATCATCACTTATAATAATTTTACATCGTCATTTACTCAACAACCCCCTTAATTCCCTATCCTTCATTCCCTACACCCTTTTCCATTTTACCAGAAACCATAAACTCATTTTAATTTTATAATTATGACAACTATAGTAATCAACTCATTTTACGAACAATCGAAAATAGACAATGGAAACAAATACTAGAACTTTAATCAATTTTATTTCACTCACACATATATAATATACCCCAAGAAAATTTTCGTTTTTAATTCGTAATGCAAAAAATTTCTTAGGGCGAGTAAAATTTTTTTTGTGTAAAGAACCATCATAACATCTATATAAAGTAGAAGTACCATTTATGGCCACTGTTCTATTTTTGGGCATTTGATACTTTATTTTAATTAAAAGTAAAACGACCATTTGAATAGTGGGATAGAAGTATCTTTTAAAATTTTTAAAAATAAAATTATGTCATTGCGTCTTTTACAAACTATTTTATTTAAATTTTCCAAGTGTCCAAAACTGGTCCTAAAGTGGCCAAGAACAATACCTCTACCTTACAGAGAGTGATATATATTTCGATTTAGTTGCTTTAATACGTTCAGCACGTTTTCGTGACAATTGCACACATATATGCGTACATTTGCCGCGTGAAGCCGCGGACAGTCCTCTCGGCAGATTTACCAATTTACCCACAAGCGTTATGTGTACGTAGGTTAGCTACCGTGGATGACAATGAGCAGAACGTACAATGTAGAACGAGTTAAAGTGAAACAGCAAGTGCGTGGCAGAGAAAGGAGATTCGTCTCTTGATTTAGGGGGTTGAGAACCAAACGGCGACGGGGTAGATGGAAGGAGTAGTTGAGCAATCACCAGCTAGTAGTGCAAGAGTAGAGGCTAGATGTGCGGCTTGCTGATGTGCGGTTGAAGAGATTAATATGCGCGTGAGGCGCACACCGTCCGTTTACCGGCACTTCCTCTCGACGCTAACCTGCAACACCTAACTCACTCTACTACCCACACTACCACGCTGTCTCTATCTTTCTCTTCTCCCTTTTCATCGTTTACCCTCTACTCCGCTCGCTTGGATACATACAACTCCACTCTCTACTCCTATACTGTTCACTTTGCTTCGCGATTGCCCATTCCATATTTAGTTTAACTGGCCCGCCAGGGCGCATTCCCATTTCTGCCTCCCTTGGCCGCGTGACCATTTAGTAATTTCTGTCACGAGTCAAGCCGTCCGTTTACTATAAAACCAAATATGTATGTATGTATTATGTAAACGTATATAGAAACAGTTTACATTCACATGGACAATACAAAATACCACTGGGTGACGGAACCAGCGAACGCAATTAAAAAAAAAAAATTTCCATACATCTTTGGTGAACAAGTTTTTTGTTGCAAATAGATTTTTTGTTCAGGAATTTTTTATCTTCTGCTCTTTGGCTAGTTCACTTGCTCGTAATATTGGCAAAGTGTCGGAACACTTGCTGTCTAGTAGTGTTACACGTAAATGACTTTTAGTAAAAAGATAAAAAAAATAATAGAGAAAGAGGAAGAGAGAGAGAGAGAGGAATGAGGAGGACTCCTCCCTAGTCCTCATCACCACGCCCCGACGTCTACAGTCGTGAGAGTTTCCGCGGTTTAGTGGAGGGGTTTTAGCCTTTGAAGGATAAAATACACGGATGAAAGTGCAGTATTAAGAGAGACGGAGAAATAACTACCCCCGGGTGAGTGGGTGGTAAAGTTCAATGCTCAATTTCTAGGAGGCGGAGCTTCTATTTCTAGACTTATATACAGATACATATACATATATGTTATATAGATACGATACTCTCTCTCTGAACGGGTTTTGTTCCTCGAGAATTGAGTACTACCGTTTGATTGTATTGCGAAGGAATTATGCGGACATGCGAGTGTCGATTTTTGATATTTCAAAATGATATATATGAGAAGTATATACACTGAGAGAAAAAAATACTGTTTTCAAGTATCTGCGTGCTTGAATCGTACCGAGTAAATATTTGTTTAATTATAGTAAAAATATACTCCAACCAAGTAATATTATCTTGATTTAAGAATTTTTATACTTATTTTAAGAAAATATTCTTGGTTAAAGTACAATATTACTAAGATTAAACAAATAATTTACTCGGTACGATTCAAGCACGCAGATACTTGAAAACAGTATTTTTTTCTCTCAGTGATATGTACAGATGTATAAAGGATTTGAGAAAGATCAAAAGCTGTTGGTTGGTACAAGTTTGTCTAGGAATCAAAGGGGTTAGCAGTGTCTTAAGACAATGTTCGTACTTGCGCGAAACGCCTGCTCCGCCCAGGAATCTTCTTCATACCAAAGTAATATATAGAGGAGGAGAACCGACGCGGACGCGGTCTTTATTCTTGCGCAGTAGAAAAATTTATCAACTTATACCCGACAATTTATATAAATTTATGTTACTGAAAATTTAAATACCGTTTTGCAAATTTTCCAGCCTGATATATATTTTTTAAAAATTATTTAAATATTTTTAATTATAATATTAATATGAATGATCAGGGACGAAAATTATAATATATCTTTGGTAAACTAAATATGAGATAAAAAAAATGGGTAAAAGATGAAAGAAAAAGATGGAAATATTTGATGTGTGTAATTCAATAATTTCATTCCGTTTGTGATGGCGGTAATTTGAACGGTAGCTCGTTACTGTCTGAACATATAATGAGTCTCGCATTACCTGTCCTTTTTAAATTTAAATCTAATGCACGAGTGAAAATAAAAAACAAAAAGTTTAACGAAAAAAATTGAAATAATAAAATAAGTATAAAGATTCATAAAACATATGTCACATGAAGAATAATGAGTTATCAAAAAAATTGTGTATATAAATAGGATAATTTATTTTTTTTTTGTTTTTTAGGGATAAAATATAAATGACAAATGATCTATTGATCGATTCTATTTGTAACACAAGAGACAAAAAGAATAAGAGAAATCAAATGAAGCACGAACAGAATAGAAGGACTAGACGAGACGAGGGTGAGAAATTGATGCCCGAATGCACGTACGTAGGTACATCTGAATCTGAAACGTGGAACAACGACCCTACATAACAGTAGTAGTACGTACCATACGTACATACAATTCGTTGTACGTATCTGTCATGTTGTAGAAAAGCACTTAGCCTCATTTGTATTCTTAGAGCGAAAATATTCCGTCCAGCGCGTCCTCCTCGATTTACCATAACGCACCACGAAATTATTCAATAATCAAATAAAAAATTTTTATTATCATTATTAGACGGACAAAAACGGATCTCAAAATTTAGTTACAATTACTGGGTGAAAAGTAATGGGTCCAATAGATTTTGCTTTTGACATAAGTGAAAAATTACTATTCCACTCTCTAAAAATGAATCAGTGAAATTTTTTCAAATTAGTGAATATTCACTGGGAACCAGCTATAAGTATACCACTGGTTGAATTAGTGGTATCACAATTATTATAATGTATAAAAGTAATTGTTATTAAATGTTATCGATAAGTTTCTCGCTCGTAGTAAGTATTGTGATACAGCATAATAATTTTTCGTATGAGCATAATAATTTTTTGGATGCTTCCCTTCCTGTTTCAAGTTTGGTCGGCAGCATAATAAAAATTGGTAGGTTTCGAGCCAACATTTTTCTCCGTGTAGTAAAGTCAGTACAGTCGGACCTGCTTATAAGACTATATTGCTGTCTTTTTTATAAATCAGGTATCGCGATAGTTTGAGAGAGAAACTAATAGTCTTATAAGCAGGTCCTACTGTACTATTTATGTAGTATCCTGTACTATATATTGGAGTATACTCGCTACTACAAATGTTTTACTACAATATTGTGGTAAGAACTACAATTTTTTTTACTTATGGATCCTTAAGTACACTGTAAAAAATTGGGAGTGATTACAGATTTTATTTCAATCCGAATTCACTCCGACAAGGAGTTTCGGAGTTTGAAAAAAAATCACTTCGCACATGGAGTAAATAGGGAGTTTGTTTTTTCAGAGTGATCTGGATTTTATTTAAATTCGCATTAACTCCAATTTAGAATTTTAATATTAAATAAACTCCCTTTAGAAGTGAATTTTACTTCGAACCAGAATTTCAATAATAGAACTCTCCTTCGGAGTGAATTTCACTCCGAGATTAAATCCATCCAGTCATCGTCCTGCATTTACTCCAGATTTAATCCGCGTTCCCTCTGAAATTTTTTACAGTGTATAAGATACACACTTAGTAATTTTAATTTATTACAGCACATTTAACTTATGGTACAGTAATTTTTAACTTTTGTCAAAAGTAAAAGCTATCGGATCCCATCAGTAGTTTCAAGTAACTTTCCACATATGCGGAAAAAAATTTCAAGTAAATATTCATATATGATTACATTGCATTGCTTATCATTAACTAGGCTCGTAAAGTAATGTCAGCTATGCTTTTTAAATCACATACGTTATAATTTAAATTTAATAAAACGCATTATATTTTTGTTATTTTAATAGTAAAAAAACAAAATTTCGTAAAATTTTTTGGTTACTTTGGATTGTTACATCTGTTCAAAGTGTACAAGAAGGTGACAGATAACAAGCTCGTTGGCATCGAAAGAACGCCAATTAACAGACAAAAGTGTTGAAATTTTTTTCTTTTATTTTTGCCACGGGGTTTCAGACTATGACTAATTATTGCTGGTCAAGCAATTATTTCATATAAAATAATTATTTTTTTTCAATAATTAACAATTTTAAAAAATATTTATTTTACATTCAAATATCCTTTGATTTCGTTCAAAATTTAAAATTAAATAATTAATTTTCTAAATAATTTCCATGCCCTATTTTTTTCCAGCACAACTGAATGTAAAAAGAGTAAAAATAATTAGCGAATATCTCATTCTCGATATGTGTATAAATTTTGAATACTGGATATAATATGTTATATCAAATGACGTGTATCAAACACACGTATATCAGAAACCAAATAAACTGAGATAGAAATGAAAATATCTGCTAGCTATTAATGAATCCCCAATCAATTTCACAGATATCTACTCCACATAAATACAATAATCCTCTAGTAATTTCAAACTAATTACAAAAAATGTTTCTACACAGAAATGTTACACCATTCATTAATTACAACCATCCACGTCCATAACCATTATAATCCCAAAAATTACCCATCAATCAATAACATCAGATTAATAAAAACCTGTAAATTTATCCGCGTAATATATTTTAAAGATATCAAGTTACAAAAAAAATATAAAACATTATAAATAATAAAATACTAAATGATAAATTGACAATTAGATATCGAAATGGATATTTTGTCAGATTTTAACCGATACTCATAATAATACATAAACAGAAAAGATATGAATATATGAGAGAGAGAATGAATGATATATATATACATATATAGAGTATGGGTTTATTCGCGTTATCAATTTCCTGACAAATATCTGTGTTTCCACGAGTACACACGTTACGTTCAATCACTGCGCTTGTATTTGTCGTGAGGGGTGAAGAGGAATGATGCGTGTATATATTTATACATATATATATGTATATGCATATATAGATATCGAGGGGTGCAACTACTGGTGCGTTTACCTTCTCCCCGATTTGTTAGCCGCAGAGGTATCGACTAGTTCGCTCGACACGTTTCATTTCGACATCATATTACGTCCGTTATACCGCGGAGCTTGAAATATTGCGGACTATGTCGTTATACACGAGTCAAAACTCACTGTATGTACACACCATAATACACTAACACATAACGTACAGATATATACATACTAACTATAACTACGCATCAACAAAACGATCCGTTCTGCTAACTGCTCACCGTGATACTAATGTGTATTTATAATTTACTCACTAATAATAATATACATTAGTAATAATAATAAATTTATATATTTTTTTCTTCATATCCTTACTAGATATAATATATATATTACTAACTAACTAACTATCAGCTTACGACCGGCTGTTAATGTGACACCAGTTAGCGGTCAAGAAATTTTGCAATCAAACGGATATTAGTCGCCTGTAAATTTTAAGCGTAAAAATTTGCGACAGAAAAAAGCCAATGACTGCATAAAAAATAAAATGTGAATTATTTTTTATTTATTTTTTAAAATAAAACACGGGCAACGGTTGGCTGAAAACCGCGGACAAAGCGAGGATGTAAAAATGAATAAGAATAATAAAAAAAAACGTTAACGTAGGCCACAAAGGTGAGGGCGAAATGAATGGCTCCATCATCTGGCAATTAAGGTACGCAAATTCACCCGAACAGAAGCCACAAGAATATTATTTTTTCGCGTATGTTTTTTATGTATACAAATGTGGATATTTTTATTGTAATTATTATTTATAATTAAATAAAATTTATCTACTCACGTCTGTAGGGCCGTCCTTCCTCCGGCGTAGATCGCTCGGTGTTCTCAGAACCAGGTGTTGCATTTGTGTCACGGTCATCATCATCAGGACTCTGTCCACGATTAGAGGCATTAGTTGAACCGGGTCCTGTTCCAAGAGGTGAACGACTTGCTGAACCAGCAGGACTTTGTGGTGCAACTTCTTGATTACTCGGTCCACCAGGTAGACCGCCGGCAACTCCGGACGACGGTAGTGATGGGGAAAACATATTTGACATATTTGACAGCGAACCGATACTTGCGAGACCAGATGACACACTTGAACCTCCGGTTTCGACTTTTAGGCACTTGCTCGGTGGCGCAAATGCCGATGGTCCTAGCGGACGAAATGCACCAAATGGTAAACGTGGGTCCAACGGATGAAGAAATTGATGCGGCAAATGCAGCATGTGATGAAGTCCGTAGCCCAGTGATGCTGCTGTGCTGAATGGCACTTGCAGTTCTTTCGAGTCGGTTACCTTTTATTAAATTTAAATTACATTTCAATTACTTTCATTATTTTACTATAAATACTTTGCATTTTTTTTGCATGCAATAAGCAAGTGAATTTACTATTACTGTTATTATTATTATACTTAAAATTAAATCTTAAATAAATCTACCGTTAAAAAATTAAAAAAATTTTTACTACTCTATATAATTAATATTATGAACGTTCATTTGAAATTTAAATAACATTAATATACAATTTAAAAGTAATTATCTCTTTTATCGAAAGTTATAATTCTCAATCTTTTTAATCTCATTAATCCTTTCAATTATTTCTTTATCATATTATTTAAATATCGTGAATATGAAAGTCGTTGATCAAATGAACGTATCAACTGTATGATTAATTAATAATGTTAAATGTCAATTACTTGTACTGGGATTAAATATTATAAAATTTTTTAGTAAAAAAAAATAAAAGGGGAGGGGGCATGCGGTGAGAGAGAGTAGTTATTGTTAAACTCATAATCTATATTACTTTTCATGCAATTACGACGAAAGCACGGCGAGGAAAGGGCACTAACTTGTGGATTGAAGGGTCTCTGCATTCGCAAGCCATCGGGGAGTCCCCCGGCCTGTGAAAACACGACCAAGGACGGTGGCGGGAGATGATTCGGCAAATATGAAGAATTGTCCATCTAAAACAGACACCGGTATTCTCTTTTTATGTTCTTCTCCATTTAATTACACCGCAATATGATTAATTAATTATATGTATAACCCGCGAAATTTAAAAAATAAAAAAAAGGTAATAAAACATTTTAAATCGAGTATTAAAGAGATTAATTCGAGTGTTAATCAGTCGAAAGTAGGAAAGCCGAACTCAGTGTACAATCGATATAGCATCCGGCATTAACCAGCCACGCAAAACCAAATTGCGTGGACAAATGCGTAACCGCAATGGTCACACACAGTACCACCCGCATCATCGTGGTTGTACGCTGATCGGCATCCAATGTATTAATGCCGGAATCAAAATCAAATTGGTTTTATATTACGTCCGCCGTCGCGGAGCAGTCACGAGTGTGTGTCCAGTGGTTTCGCATATAATTGTCCATCGACGAGCCATCGCCGCGGACAAATCGTTTCGGTTCTTGCCTACGCTCATCAATCATCCCTCTTTTAATCGATCATTTAACTCACGATAAACTACTTTTCCTCCCCTACTTTTATTTTTTTTACTCAAACTTTTTTTTATCCTCAAGTTCAGACATTTAAAAATTTTCAGATTTTTTTCACCAAATCAATGACAAAAAAAAAACTAAAAATATGCGCATGTAGAAAATTTCAAAAACTACAGGTGCAATTTTTTAAAATATTTTTTTTTATAATTCGTCTGGAGAAATTCGAAAATTATTAAACGTCGGCTATCTCCAGTATCAGTAGACAAAAATTTTTGAATTTTTTTTCAACCAATTACAAAAAAAAAAATCTAAAAATTTGCTCATATAAAAAATTTAAAAAACTACAGGTGCAATTTTTCAAAATATTTTTTTTTTTATAATTCATCGCCTGGAAAAAATTCAAAAATTATTAAACGTCGGCTAGCTTGAGTATCACTACAGTTAAAAATTTTTGAATTTTTTTTTAACCAATTAAAAAAAAAAAAATCTAAAAATTTGCACATATAGAAAATTTAAAAAACTACAAGTGCATTTTTTTGAAATATTTTTTTTTATAATTTATTGTTTTAAAAATAAAAACAAAAATTACTAGACGTCGGGTAAAGTCAGTATAATTTTTATTAACACATTTAAACTACCGCAATCGCGTTTACTCCATTGTAAAGATAAAAATAAATATATTTATTATATTTTTTAAAATAATATAACGATAACACTCGATTGAAGATGCATTTGTCACAAATAATAATTAATGCAATAGTTACAGTTGGACCGCTGTCTTTCCACATGATTGCCCAGTTGTGTGATGATTATCTTGTTGTTAAATTTTATATATATACTGTATATATATATAAATTTTTTAAATTTAAATACTACTGATTCGTTATCTTTATTATTATTATACTCGATAAATAATTCGCATTATCCACGAGTTAATTCCTGTGAATTTTATTCACAAGAACATTTTTTTTACTACGCAATCAGACATTTGTCATGTGAGAATTAAATTTAACTAATTAATTTTCAATTGATAATTAGCAAGAATAAAAAAAATAGAATCACTTTTTAAAAATAGTAGAGTAATTTAAAAACCGCGCGCTTGCAGTTAAAAGAGACCTAACCTCTTTCAGCTGTCACGCGAGACACTTCACGCACGTAAATAACCGCACAATTGACACAGTATATTTATTAAAATTACAAAATAATTACACCGGTTTCTATGACAGTGGAAAAAAAAAATAATAAACAGTAAATATTTATAGTTAAATTTGAATGACAGCAAATAATAATAAATGTTCTGGGAAAAATTGAAATTCAAACAATGAGCCATAAGCCCGCGCTTTGTCAATAGATGCGACCTAACCTAAACCCCGGCAAGTACTGTTGGTACCCTAGCAAAAGTGTTATCAGCTGTCACCCCGTCACGGTTAAACGTGAGAGACAAACTGAGAAAGCTAGGAAGCGGGGTATTGAATGCTAGAGGAAGCCGCCAGCCCGGTGAGCTACCTCGTGGACATGCGAGTGCAGACTGATTGGAGCGTGGAGTGAGGGTACTTACCCACGTCCCTCGAACGCAGAGGAGCGCGACCGCGGTTGCGGCGGCGGAGGTGGTGGTGCGGAGGCGGAGGTGATGCCAGATACGGAGGCTGCAATTTCCAGCTCCTACGTCCACTTTGCACGCGTGCTTCTGATGACTGAGGTTACGCCATCTATAATTGGGAAATTTCATGCGCATGCGCGTCTGCGCACCTCCGACAGTCATCTGGAATAAAATACTTGAATTTTATTTTTAAAATTTTATTTGTTATTTTATTATATTGATATAAATATATATGATTACGACATAAATTTTTTAATTTAATTAATTCTAGAAATTATTAATTTTTGTTTTTACCTTTAAATATTTTTTTAAAAAAGATGAGTTACTGTAAGTTGGTCGTGCGGAGATGGATGTTGAGTGACGTCGACTGAGTAGATTCCATTCCGACCAATAGCAGAGCACTTCAGTTTGTAAGATGATTCTTTTGTTTTATAAAAGAGTGAATGTAGCTGACAGTTGGCAACTTTTTAAAATTTATGAGTGTGAATGTAGCAGACATAAGACAATTTATAAATTTTAAATAAGTAAATAAATAAATTCAAATAATGAAATTTTAAAAAATGCGCGGACTAATTTTTCGTAGATTGAAATACGCATTTTTAAATTTATTCTACTGACATATTATTTATCTATTCAAAAATTTTTAAATTGACACTTGTCAGTTACATTCACACTCATTGTAAAAAAATTAATTATTTATAATCTTGAAGTTAGCAGACAATTAACAATTTTCGGATTTTTTTTTTTAAATTTAATTAAAAAAAAAATTAAATAAAAATATGCGCATGTAGAAAATTCAAAAAGCTATAAGTGGAATTTTTCAAATATATATTTTTTTATAATTTATCATTTTTTAAAAAATCGAAAAATTATCAAACGACGGCTAACTTCAGTGTCATAATTATTTACTGTAGAACAAAAAAAAATTAATAGCCAATTGAACAATTTTAATTTAAATGAATGCATTTATTTCAAATATATTTAATTAAATTTAAATATAAATATACTTAAAGTAATTTTCAGCTGCTACATAAATTAAATCACACATATCAAACATTTTGCTTTATTTTATAGCAACATAATATTTGTAACTTAAATATCTTGAACAAAAATATTAAAAATAGGAAATACATTTCAGCAACTTCTAAATTAAAGTTTAGAAAAAAAAAAAAAATAGAAAAAATGGAAAATTTTACATGACAGCTTGAACAGTCAGTAGTTGATTACAAGAGTAAACAGTTATTACTATTCATACTGATATAAATAATATAAAGATATAGCGGTCTCTTTGTAATATAAAAATATCATTAACTAAATATTCAGGTTTGTCTAAGTAATTCTTAACTTGTAATGATTATAAAGTAGTTTTAAATTAAAAAAAAAATAAAAAAGTGTTTTATTTTCAGTAAAATCATGGAGCTACACTTTTTTTAAAACTGATCTTATTACATTTAACTCTGAGATTAGTTTAATATTAAATGAATTTTTTTAATGAAAGTATTAAAAAATGAAATAATTTTCGGTATGAAAGAAACATTATTTATATATTGACGAAAGCTCATTAAACAGTATTATCAACAATATAAAGATAACATTTTTAAATCTCTAGAAGTTAAATAATGATATATTTGAGTAATAACATCGTATGGCAGATGACCGTAAAAAATAAGAGAGAGAATCTTAGTAGATTTTTCTAAAAATTGTCGTCTTCTTTGTGCTTCATCTAGGCGGTAGCTGATCATCCCGCCATATAATGGGAATTGTAATAATAACATTTCGCTGTCAAATTTAACATAATAATTAGTACGACCCAAACCTAAAGCTATTTTATGCTTGCTCTTAGTTATTATATCGTAATATGATAAATTAGTTTTCACAATTTTTGTTTTTTTCATCAGCTCAATTTCATTTAAGCACTCGGCGTATAGATCATTTAATTTTTCATCATTTAAATCGTGTAAATTTTCATAACCAAAATGTAAATTAGCAGCTTTTAGTTTAACAACATGTTGCAAAATTATTTGTCTGATATTTTCAGGATGGCGATAAGCAATTATTGCCATACCGTTACACTTACGAACTTTAATTTCAACACCTGCATTTAGAAGAATATTTACAATAGGCATATGATTATTATAGGCTGCAAAGTAGAGGGCAGATTTACCATTCTTCGTTAGTGCATTAATATTGATAAAATTTTCACTCATTACCAATAATTTTACTTTTTCGATATTCATATACTTTACAGCGGCATGCAGCAGAGTCTCACTACGACAATCGTCTCGAGTGTCAAGGCAATTGACATCAACACGAGTCGACAATATGAGCTCCAATATTTTGTGACTCCGATATTTAATAATATCGAAAATAAATTGTGGATTATTCTTCTCAACCGAACTCATATCAACCTTGTTATCAATCAATAATTTTACCATCGAAATTTTCTCACAGTCAATGGCAAACTGTAACAAACTGTACGGAGAATCACAAGGAGAGATACTATTAGTAAATAAACTGTAACAATTATTACGCTTTGTAGGCAATTCTTTACGGCGACAAAGAGCGTTGATATTAGCACCACGATTTATTAGATATTGAGCAATTCGACAGTTACCCTTCATGATCGCATGTTGTAATGGCGAGTAATCAATGTCAGAAGAGAAATTGATGTCAGCACCACTGTCCAATAATATTTTAACCAATTCAAAACTTTCGTTCTCAACGGCAATGCCGAGAATTGTTTTTCTAGTTATGTTAACGGCATTAACATCTGCCTTATTCTCAACCAATAATTTCACTATATTTTCATTGTTATTATGAACAGCACTATATAATGGTGATAATAATCCATACCAAATATTCACGTCAGCTCCATGCTTTATCAAATACTGAGTGATTTCAAAGTTATTTTTCTCGACAGCTTTAAGTAGCGGTGGCCGGCCATAAGATGGATTCACTTCAGTTGTATCAACATTGATTAGCATTTGCAATATCTCAAAATTATTTTTTTCAATAGCCACATGAAGAGGTGAGTTCAAGCAAGCTGGAGTAGCTTTAACACCTACCTTATTCTTAATCAGTAGTTGAACTATTGCTTTGTTTCCATTACTAATGGCGAAGTTTAACGGAGTTTCATAATTAAATACAGTATTAATATTCGCTCCATGTTCTATCAAACACTTAATTATTTCGTAGTTGTTTTTACGAATCGCTATATATAACAGTGGCTCGTGTGAATCAATGGATAAATTGACATCGATACTAGGAGCTTTGACTAGTATTTTTACTATATTTGAATTACTAATTTCAACAGCTTTATAAAGAGCTGTCGGGGATAAATTAAATGAATAACTGACAATAGTTTGATTAACGTTGGCCTTATTGTTAATCAGTAACTCCACTATTCTTTCATTCTCATTCTCAACAGCACGATATAATAGTGTTTTATCACCAAAAGTGGTATTAACGTCAGCTCCGCGATTAATCAAATGTTTGGTAATTTCATAATTATTTTTATCAACAGCCACATATATTGATGATTTTTGTTCATGGAATGAATCGTCTATGTGGATATCAGCACCAGCATCCAAAATTAACTTGAATATTTCAAAATCATCGTTTTCTATGGCTGTAGTTAGACATGCAGGTTCGCACAAAGATCTGTAATTAACATCGACTTTGTATTCAATAAGTAATTCAACGATCTTTTTATATCCTCTTTTAACAGCATGTTCTAATGCTGTTATTCCCCATGCACCAGAAGCATTGACAGTATTGATGTTAGCTCCATTAGTAACAAGATATTTCACTATTTCATAATTATTGTTTTCAATTGCTTGATTTAATGGTGCTCCAGAATTAACATCAGCACCAGCGTCAACCAATATACGCATCAATTCAAAACTATTTTTTTCAACAGCTACTTTCAGCATATTTTCTCCGTTTTTTAAATTAACCTTTGCTTTATTTTTAACAAGTGATTCCGCCATTTTATTGTTTCCTCTTCTAACAGCAATTTCTAATGGCGTTTTTTCCCAAAATACATCATTGATATCAGCCCCATCATTAATCGAACGATCAAACGTTTCGAAATTATTCTTAATAACAGCCATATGTAGTGGTGGTACAATTTTACCAGCATCCAACGAACATATTTCAAGACCAACGTCAAATAATAATTCAAAAATTTCAAAAGTACTATTGTCCCAAGCAATTTTTAAAAGTGATTGTAAGCTTGCTTCGACAGTACTTTTAGCTTTGTCAATTAATAACTCCACGATTTCTTTATTCCCTTTGATAACAGCAATCTTTAATGGTGACAGAGTATCATCATCAAAGACGTTAACATCGGCATCATTCTTAAGTAATAAATTGATTATTTTTTTATTTTTCTTCGAAACGGCAATGTGCAATGGTGTTTGTCGTTTGTTACCAAGAGAATTGACATTAGCTCCAGAACTGATCAAATATTCCGTGAATTCATAGTTGTCTTGTAAAATAGCCGAATGTAATGGCATTAAAATGGATAAATTCAAATCAGCGATCGCGTCAACTAATATTTTAAATATGATAAAGTTACCTTTTGTAATCGCTGCTAAAAGAGCTGTCTCGGCAGTTGCTAATTTAATATTAATGTCTGCTTTATTTCTAATTAATAATTTAACGATCTTGATATTTTCTTTTTCAACGGCAATTATTAATGGTGTTTGATTGTTGTAAATAGTATTTACATTAGCTCCTCGTTCAATAAGACGTTCAGTCATTTTGTAGCAATTTTTTTCAACGGCTAAGAACAAAGGTGGCAAATTTACCGGATTTACTTCAGCGCCTGCATCCAATAATATCTTGAATAAGTCAAAGTATTCATTTTTTATAGTAAAAATTAGAGCTGTTCCTTCATCATTTTTCGCAACTACATTAACATCAGCTTTGTTTTTAATCAGTAGTTTTACTAAACTTATGTTATTTTTTTCAATGGCGATCTGCAGAGGGGTCTGATTTTTTAAATTAAGAGCATTTACTTCAGCTCTTCGTTTGATAAGAAATTCAGCAATCGTGTAGTTATTTCCATCAACAGCCAAGTGTAGCGGAGTATTATTATTATACCTCATATTTATCTTAGCGCGATGATGAATTAAAGCCTTAACTAAACTCATATTGCCAGATCTAATAGCCAAAAAAAGTGCCGGCTCACATTTTGATGTGTAACTATTAACGCCAACGTTATGTTGTAGAAGGTAGTTGATTAATTTCCAGTCTTGTTTCTTTACCGCAAGTTGTAAAGCTGTCGTCTCTTCCTCTGGTTTTTCTTTACATTTTATATTAACGTCCATAGTTCCATGCAGAATCCGATAACGAACTGACTGATATGATAATTCCGATACTGTCGTCTCCCGTCTATTCATTATGTAATAATAATTCGTATTTTTTATCTTTATTGATTCCTACAAAAATAAAAAAAATAATAAGTTATATATTATTGTCATTGTTCTGAATCCATGTTCAAGTTTAAAATCAAATTTTACTTCACCACTCACTTTAAACTAATTAGAACCTAAGTCCTATCACTCGATTTCGATGATAAAGTGATTTATGCAATCCTGAAAAATAACAATACAATAATTCAGATAAAATTTTAAATTATTATATAAGTTGATTAATATTCATCTTTCGTAAAAAAAAAAATGTAAGCGACAAAGGGAAGCATAATAGATTTATAATTATAGATTAAATCTCTTTATCATTTGAATTTTTTATAGTGATTAATTTAAATAATAAAGTGTCGAAGCAATATCACACTACTCAGAAATGATCATTCAAGTAATAATTAAATTCCAAGTAACAAATAAAACTGTAATTGTGTATATATCTTAGTATATATTTATATATACTGTGTACCACATACCACAAAAAATCTGATACGCATATAATGCCTATGCTAATTATGAAATATGATTCCTCACAGTAAACATACGATAACCGTACCTCCACCATTGATGTATGAAAAGTTTCTTACTGTTCCTCTGTGTAAATGTATTGTATATGTATATATATAAAAATCATAGAATAACAAATGAGAAACTTTAAATTTTAAACTGCGGCTTTTTTTGTTAATAGATAGATTCACGAAAAATAAAAATGAAATATTACGATATTTATTGCGTACTACTTGCCTGCAGTAATTAGAAAATAATTTTTTAGAAGCTATACTATGTAATTAAAGAAGGAAAATAACAATATGTACTAAAATCTTATAACAATGACAAAAAAGTATACTTACTTGTAAAAGTAATAATTATTACCGAATGAACGTCGATACGGTGATATTTATTATTTAAAAACAAAATCAAACAAATAAGCCGATAATTTTTCGGCATAAATTATTCAAAGAAATTTAGAAGACATTGCATTGTGTCAGCGATTCTGTTATGTTTAAACTGGTCTAGTCTGGACAAAGAACTAGTGGAAATACGCTAATGCGCATCACATCAAGACATCAAGTCTTGCGCCAACGTATTATAACTCTTTTGTTATACGAATACGATACCCCCAAGTAGCACAGAGACAACTTTAAGATGCCTTTTGAAAGGACAAGACAAATTTTTTTTGTCTTATAGTCAAGTTTGCTGATATAAATAAGACACGCAGATGTCGGTCCTAGGAGTCATAGAAAATTTGACATCTTTTTTCCGTTCCAAAAAAGTCATTTAAATTTAAAAATCGTCCAGATGATGACTTATTTGTAATTTTACTTTTTGTAGTCACTTGCCAAGTCAGCCCGGGTGTCAAGTGAATATTTTTTCGATGACAAATTTCTGATTATTTTGTCAACATCGTGCCTATCGATAGGTCAAAATACAGCCGCAAAAGTCATCTTTTAGCTGTCATAAAGCCGTGTGTTGCGTGGGCAGACAGTGCCCCGAATTTTTAAAAATGTCTACTGACAACTGTCAAATTGTATTAAAATTTCATCAATTAATTGTTAAATAATTGAAAAAAGGACAATGTAATTGTAATGTCGCCCAGACATAGATTTTTTTTTAATTGTGTAGTTTTCTAATTACGTCGAATAATTATGTCACTCGATTGATTAAAATCTTCCGAAATTTTCATTTTACAAATTTTTTCAAAAGCTATAAAAATTCCGTAATAACAATTTATAAATTAAAAGAAAAGAAAAATTCAAAAATTAAATTCGTGCAGCCCAGCCTTAACTTCAGCCAATAATATCATTTTTGCTAAAAAAAATATTCTTATCAAGCGAGTAATCTAATTAAAAATTAAAATCTATATATATTTTTATAAACACGTGCAACACGTGCAGTAACGATCAGCTGATCTTATAATTTAATTTTCCAGAAATAAAATTCAATTTAAAAAAATAATAACTAACTAAAATGTCTGAAGAATCGAAGTCAGAGTTAGAAAAAATTTTTGACATTGCTAAAAAAGATGACAATTTAATAACAATTGGAGCTACAGTTGATACCGGTAATTTTTAATTTATTTAATAATGTTCTATATTATAGTAGACATAGCCTTACTTTTATTATATAAACAAATAATAAGTCCATATGTGTAGCGATATTTACTTGTTTCTAATTATTTTACAGGATTCGAATGGCAGGCCATTGATGAATGCAGAGAAAAAATATCGCAGAATTTACGAGTTTTTAAAGATCGAGGGAAAATATATTTTAATATTCCAATAGATGATTTCTATAAGGTCTTTTTTACTTGAATAAATTTTTTTACTAGACTACCCAGCTCTCAGTATCATTAAAAAATTAATTTATATATGTTTATGTGCCACAAAATATTTAAAAATTTTTTTATTGGTTCTATAGTAATTAAACTTTATTTCAAAGCTTATAATTATTGATAAATTATGTTTAAAAATAAAAATAAGTAAATTTGAAGTTGAATATCAGCTGTCAGTCCCTAAAATTTAATAATTTTCTGTTTTTAAATTATTTTTTTATTGAAAGGCCGCACAGACAAAAATAATTTCTTAATGCAATAAATATTTTTTATTATAAATTAAAAAAAATAATTTCATAGAACTAGAAAAAATTTTGCTTGAACCAAGAAAATTTTTATTTTCAATTTATAATACAAAAAATTACTTGGGAAAAGTGAAAATTTTTATGAAATGAGTAAAGAAATCCTTTTTTTTCTGTGCGAAAATTAATTGGAGATTGACAATCTGATACTTAAATCAATTAAAATAATAAATAAATTTATTTTTTAAAGGTCGAACAATTGAAATCAATAGACAATGTTTATATACTAGCTGATGTTAATTATTACTCATACAACAAAGACGACAAGGAGTATAATTTTAAACTTCTTAAAGACTCTTTATTAACAAATAAGTCTCAATTAGACAAGAGTATAAAAGCGTGGAAAAAATTTACTAAATTTCCTGGAAAAATATTCCCTTCTATTGAAGAGTATGAAAAAGTAGTAGACGCTCATAAGGCAGCGAAAGAAGAGCAAAAAAAAAATTCAGCTGAAGAAAAATCTGTGCCAGGTAAAAAAAAAAGAGGCAAAGACCCAGCGTCAGCTAATGAAAATGATATCCTGTCTTATCGAGTTTCCTGTGAAAGGTCCGGAATTCATGCATTTGAATCACAGGAAGTTGCTGTTAATTTAGGCGGAGAGTTTAATGATTTGTATAATTGGATCGTTGATTTGACGGATTATCAACTGGAAATTTTGTACAAAATAACTCACGGTGAGACTATTTTGCATTTACGTGTTACTACTGAGTCAATGCATCGGAGAAATATCGCGTTCTTTGGTCCTACAACCTTGAGAGCAACAATTTGTTATAATTTATTGCGATTAGCTAAACCCAAACCCGGTGAAATTATTATCGATCCAATGTGCGGTGGCGGATCTATTCCCATTGAGGTAAAATATTTAATTTTAGTAATTAAAAATAAAATAATTAATATTTATACTCATTTTTTTAATATTTAGGCAGCAAAAGAATTTCCACTGTCTTTTATTATTGGTGGAGATAATCATGAGAAAGCCATGGAAAGATCAAGATTAAATATTTCAATGCTACCTAAAGATTATAAAACAGATTTAATTAAATGGAATTTGGAAAAATTACCATTTAAAGATTCATATGTTGATGCTTTTGTAACAGACATGGTAATTTTTATACTGGCAATATTTATTTTTAAATAAATTAACAGTAGAAAAATTAAATATCCACAAGCTAAAATATATAAACAAAAGACAAAATAAATTTTTATAAATATATTTAGTATATTAGTATATTTAGTTGATGTGATATTTAAATTTTTTTAAACTTGAGGTGGAATATCATATTTAGCTTTTGTATTGTTGAATATTTTGTCGTAATGATTTAATTTCTGGATATTTAATTACGTAATTAAATTAATTAATAAATGAATTTATTTTGAAGCCGTTTGGTAAAAGAATGGGATCGATGTCAGACAATCGAGTTCAGTATAAAAAATACTTATTAGAACTAGGTCGTGTTGTTAAAATGAAATATGGACGATTAGTTTTATTGACTTATGATCGACGAAGTATTACTGTGGTAAGTTCACTGTTTTAATTTAATGTAATTAATAATTAATAATTAATTAAACAAGTATTCAAATTTTTTTCAATTATTTAGGCTTTAAAGTCAGCCTCAGATTTATTTAGAGTAAAAAAAACTTTATCTATAAGTATGGGAGGACTCAATGCAGCGGCTTACGTTTTAAAACGTACAAACTTAACATACGAAAGTTTTATCTCCCGAGTAACGACACTCGTCAAGCCACGAAAGTCATCATCATCTTCCGATAAATCAGAGTAGTAAATTTAAAACTTTAATAATTTCTACTTTATTATTTTTTATTTATAATTAATCCTTATAGTCTATAAGTTTTTTAAAGACAATAAAAAAAAATAAAAACTACAAGAAGAATTTTCTTCTACTTGTTTCCAAAGCATGACGACGACCCTGAATAATCCATTCATACTCTCCGTATTTACTATCAAAGGTTCCGTGTTGAAGTGATCGTAATTTCAAAGTGAATCTTGGTCCCAGTTCACGTAATTTAGCTTTACCTTTTTCTAAATCAAACTCATATCTGAAAGAAAGTTAATTAAATAAAAAAATTCTTTTACGATAAATTAAATTAAATATTAAAGTATGAGTATAAGTGTACCTGTGATGTCTGAAAAATATATAATCACGTTGATTATGAAAAGTAACAGCTCTACGACCTTTAAATTCCGGCTGATAGTGAAAGAGAGCACCCAGCATACGGCCAATAGTATGCCCCAATCGTGTAGAAAAATTATTTAAAATAACTTCCGGTCTGTGAGTTGTAATTTCTTTGTGACTACGCTTCAATTCAGGAGTTATTTTAACATTACTGAGTTTAAATAACGCTGTTGGACCATCTGGTAAATGAATAACCAGCATACCATCTGCAAACAAAAAAAAAATGATGTATTATTATCAGCATGATATAATCCTGGTTAGCAGACAGTTCAAAATTTTCGGATTTTTTTTTCAACAAATCAATTGCAAAAAAAAATAAAACTGAAAAATGCACATGTAGAAAATTAAAACATCTATAGGTGCAATTTTTTTAAATATAACATTTTTTTTAAATTATCGTTTTTAAAAGAATCAAAAAATTACTTAGACAATGATATTGAAGTTGGCCGGTATCTAATAATTTTTAGATTTTTTTCAAAGTGATAAATTATAAAAAAAAAACAATATTTAAAAAAATTGCAGCTATAGTTTTTTTTCAATTTTCTGAGTGTGCATATTTTGAGTTTTTTTCTTTTTATAATTTAATGTTGGAAAAAAAAATCCAAAAATTTGTAGTTGTCTACAACTTTCATGATACTGAAAGTAGCAGTCATTAGACAATTTTTTAATTTTTCTAAACAAATTACTTGTAAATAAAATATAATTTTTATAAAATTCCCAAAAATATTTTTAAAGCTTGTGATGTGCAATTTTCGAAAGTTTTTTTTTATAAATATTTTATTCCTTTATTTAAAAGAAATAAATTTTTTTAGTGTCTGCTATTTGTAGGATGAGTGAATGTAGCAGACATCAGACAAATTTAAAATTAATTATAAATAAAGTAAACAATTAATAAAATAAAATTTAAAAAAAAATGCGCATTTAAAAAATTAAAAAATTAACAAGTGCATTTTTTACAAATATTTTTTTTTTAATTATTTACTCTATTTATTTTTAATTTTAAATTCGTCTACTGTCTGCTACATTCACACTCGTATTTCCAGGAACATATCAAGATAAATAATTTAAGTAAATAAAAAAAAACATACTTGGCTGACATTGATTCTCATTAACAATAACAATATCAGTAAACCCTCTAGCAGTCGCAGACTTTACCATTTTTTTAACACCCGAGCGATTACGATAAAGAGAAATTGAGTTGGGAATAATACGCGTTAATTCACGACCAAAGATTCTTGTTTTTCTCGTAGGGTTGTCAGAATAAGTTATCAGAACTTTTGGTTCGTAATCTTTCTGATAATAAGCAGCAAATTCATCATTCATTAACTCAGCTTTCAGCTCAGCATTCTCTTCATCATCTAGATCACCTTTGATCATGGTCTCATCTTTTTCTCTGAGACTTTCAATGGTATGGGTGACACCTTTTGGAGCTCCTTCTTGGATGCGGGTCTTCTTGGCCTCTTTTTTCGCCTTCGCCTTGGCCTTCATCATCTTCTGGACTTTCATTTGCCTTACAGCTTTGCATTTTATATGATTAAAATTAGTGTCCGATGGAAATCTAACCTTATTGTCATCTTTATCACTCGTCTCTTCCTTTATTTTTACACCGTCATCATCTTTCTCTGGCTTTTTACGGCTCAGTGGATTTTTACGCAAATCTTTAACTTTCATATTTACTTTATTATATTTATTACTTTAAATAATAATTCACAACTCAATAATGATTTGAAACACCCACGTGTGTTTACTCTCAACACAACTTGATATATTTCTATATAACCTAAACTTTTTATATTTCCATTTAAAAAAAAATCACTACCGCTCCCTATGGTTGAACTTAATACTTCTAGGGCGTGTTCAGAAATATCCTCTGGAAGTGAAGAATTACCTAACCAGGTGTAATTAGTACCTTTGTAATGTTAAATCGCACCTCGGGTTCGACCAGAGGATATTTCTGAACGAAAGATTTGAATATTTTCTCTTCCAGAGTGTGTTTCTGAACATGCCCCTAATATTTAAATATCAATATATAAATTACTATGAGTGTGAACGTAGCAGACGTTATTAAATTTACCGCGTAAATAATAAAAATAATTAATAAATTATTAATGAAAATAAAAAATTTCAAGTATGCTTTTTAGTCTAATTAATATAATTATTCACAAAAATAAATTTTAATAAAATTATTAAATTTCAATTTTAAAATTTCGCGCTGATGGCGCTACTGCGCGTTGCTGTATTCAACGTTCAAATTTTTGCTAAAGTGGGGGTGGTCGAATAATCGCAAAATCGATTGTTCTGTATCAACTGGCGGTTCAATAGCGACAGTCAGTATAATTAGCAATGGCAGTAGTAGCGCAGATTCTTTACATTTAAATTGAAACACAGTTTTGTAGTTAATTCGCGGAATCATCCGTAAAATTTATTGTTTCTAGTCATTGTTTAATTAAAATGTGCAGTGTTTGTAAAATTTAAATTGTGCAAAGTGTCTGTGATGTCGTTAAGTGTTGAGTGTTAGTGCTAGTGTAAAGTGTTTTAGCATTGCTGATGCTGATACTTCCAAGTTCCTGACCAAAATCATCTGGCATCGTGTGGTGGGAAATAGCAGTCAAGTGACGTTTGTTTAGCTGCAGTACACTTGGAGCAATTTAATTCAAATCTCCAAGTGTATTAGGACACCCTTCTGCATATTATTTCGCCACCAAGGTTTGTTCAAACACTTACGTGTTTTTTTTTTTAATTTTTTAAATATTTTTCTATCATATATGGCCGCCATTTTATTTTCACGTACGATTTTTTTGCCGAGCGGAGAATCCGAACAGACCATAATAATTTATTTTTCAAATATTTAAATTTCACATTCACACTCATTAAATTACTCAAATTAATTCTTAGTTATATTATTTTTATTCTATCAAATAATAAATATCTTACATTTTATTTACAGCAAAAAATATAATAATAGTAATAATAATAATAATGAAAAACAGTCGATTATCAAATTCGTGTTACTTAAAATATTAGAACATTAAAAATAGTTATTACTTATAATAATTATTACCCTTGATTTAGTCCTGGACCATGAAGTTCAATAAAACCTTCAAGAGAACGCGGAACATACCCAGTATAAGACAGGCCATATGTTTTTACAGCTTTCGCCGCCATACATTTTAGGGACAGTTGTGTTTGTGATCTCAATACTATTTCAGCAACTCCTATTCGACAATAATTTTAAAACAAACCTCAGTAATTTTAAATACAATAATACTTTAATCCTCGACACCGTACCAATTATTGACGTCATATAATTTTTAAAACTTTGAACTTTCAAAAAATTTTTTCTATTCAATCTTTAATTTCCTAAACTAGAAATGTTTCATCGAGTCGTAAATATTTAAAAAAATATTTATGACAGGGCCAGTTTTTTAAACCGAGTTTATTTTTAATCCGGATTTAAATTATTGTAGCTGGTATATCTATATATTATTATATTATTAATGTATAGATATTCTCACAATATTAATTTAAACCCCAATAAAAATAAACCCGGTTTGAAAAACTGGCGCTTCAAGATGTTGATAAAAGTTTTGTCAATAATTGGTACCCTGTCAATAATTAGATTTTTTATTTTATCAAACAAAAAAAAAAATTACCAGTTGTTGCTGCATCGTAAGGAGTTTTTCCTTCACTATTTACTGTATCAACATGAGCTCCAGCATTAATAAGCTCCACAACAATACCGTGCAATGTCAAAAAATCACTAAACAAAAACATATATATAAATATACTCATTTATAAACCAATAAATAATGATTACGTAAATTTAAATACCTGATAGGCTTTTCATAAGCAACTATAACATGCAATGGAGTATTTCTATCATTATCCATCGCATTAACATCCGCGCCACACTCAATTAATAGTTTGGCTGTCGCACAACACGGGAATCTATAAAAAGTAAATGAAAAAACATGATTATTTAATTATTAAATCAATAATAAATGAAAACTTACTTGCAAACGTCATTGGTGTGAAAATCATCAACTGGCGTGTTAGCATTAACCGCAAGATGAAGCAAAGTTTGACCATCACGTAGAGTCATTTTTAACGCGCACAATTTGTACACAAGATAACGCGCCTTTTTTATATCTTTCTCATCATATGATTTTTGGTTCAATGCCATTAATTTAACAAGAATTGTCAAAATATATAATGCTGAGGTTATATTAGATTCTGTTTCATCCTACAGATTAAAATAAATAACAAATATAAGAGTCTTATTAACCCTGCGTATGTATATGGGTCCTGAAACAGTCAATTTTTAAAAATATTCCGTTTTTTTTTTCGATTATTCTTAAATTTTTGGCAACAATTTTAAACTTTTGACTTTAGCAACTTCTGGGCCATGTATCAGACACTCCAAGAAATAATCCAAATTTTTTGAAAGCCTAGAAACTTTTAAAACTTGACTGTTCCCTAAAATACCCAGTGCAAAAACCGTGTCTTGAGAAGTATAGTCTATACCCAGGGTTAACTGTCTTTATATTTAAATAGATTACAAAAATATATTCAAAAAATTAACTTACAAGATACTGTTCAATTTCATCAGCATCCGTATTATTTATTTTCAATTTATTCCTACTCAATTCCGTCACACTTGACTCAAGTACATTCATAACTTGAGTGAACTGTAAATCCACTCCAACATGAATCATTTGTGAGAACACCTAGGGTATAAATATAATTAAATTTTTATCACGTTAATAATATAAATATTAAATAAATAAATTACTTACTTGGGCAAATCGTAAAAGATCTTTGACGACAGACGTATCGTTTTGCTGTCTGAGGTGTAAAGCATGAAGCCATAAATCAATGCATCTATCAAATCTCGCATTATCAGCAAGTACAGCACCTCTATAAATAATTGGCTGTGGTACTTCTGGATTATGAGTACCCAGTATTCTTTCTCTGATAGCCAACGATTCCATATGAATAGCATTGGCGTCATTCTTAATACTCTCAAGTCTTTGCATAGTCTCACTCTCTCTCCAATTGTCGTAAGCCGACACGGGTTCATTTAATTTTTTACGTATTATATTTGTCGGATCCGCGTATCTGAAATAAAAATACCACACTGATGTTTCGTTTTCTTTTTTTATGTTTAAATAAATAATTAATACCTCAGTTCCATTGCTTTATGAAGATATTTATAAGCACTTGATAAACAATAATTATCTTTATCATTAGCAAATGATGCACCGAGTAATTCATAAGCTTCTATTTTATCCTCCCGACTGATATCCATTTCTCCAATAAAACATTCGACGATATTAGCACGTGTGCGATCAGCAGCAGCAATCAAAGGCGTCATCCCGCTGTTATTCTTAGTCATTTCAGCTCCAAATTTTAGTAACTCCGTTACTATGTTAACATGACCCCACTCTGCTGCAAAATGTAAAGCTGTTGCTCCACAAAGAGCTTTTACATTTGGATCCGCTTTATGTTCAAGTAAAAATGTCACCTGGAATCCCAAGAAAAAAAATTAATCTTTGACAGTCGTATAGACAGGCAGTTTTCAACTCAAAATATCTCAACAGCTACTCGATTTTTAAAAAAACTACAAGATACCTTTTTTGTAGGAAATTTGAAGCTCTACAAAAAAGGTCTCTTATAATTTTTTGAATACTTTGATATTTACAAAGATATTTACAAAAAACTAATCATACTTTTTTTCTGACGGAAATTTCCGATGGAAAATTTTTCACTTGACTAAAAATAAATATGACTAAGATAAATTGAATAAATAAAAAAAACTTACGACATCAAGATGTCCTTTATGAGCAGCAATCATAAGACAAGTATTGTTATATTTGTTAGCAATATGAATATCAGCATTATGCTCAATTAAATAATTAACAATATCAAGTCTTCCATCAAAACACGCCGCTCTCAGAGGCGTAGAATTAGTGTGAGTCGGATGATTTACGTCAGCTCCAGCTTTAACCAGAGTCTTTACAACACTGAGATGCCCCGCACCTGAAAGAAGCT
This sequence comes from Microplitis manilae, assembly GCA_030273425.1. Lineage (NCBI taxonomy): Eukaryota > Metazoa > Arthropoda > Insecta > Hymenoptera > Braconidae > Microplitis > Microplitis manilae. The sequence continues at coordinate 5,197,418 of CP092726.1, forward strand.
TTTGCTTCAAATTCAGAATATAAAACAACAATCATTTTTATTGCATTACCCAATCACAATAATTTTTCATTAATTAATTAATTGAATTAAATTAAATATATAAAATATATACCTGCTGCACACCAAAGTGCACTTGCTCCTTCAATGACATATCCGTCAAATTTGACAGTTCCCTCCTGCTCAATATCCATTTTAAATTTATCAATAAACATTTTGACTACTCTGTCATGGCCATAGCGCGCTGCTATTATCAGCGGCGTACTTTTTTGTCCATCTTCATCCAGAACTTTCTGAAAAAAAATACAATAATAAATTTAATACTAACTCTCTTTGTTTAAAAGTATTTAATACACAAAGGTCGTTTGAATAATTGCCAGCGACAAATTTTATTATACACACGTGTCAATTAAATTAACATTGAGTTCTATGATAAATTTAATGCCAAATCTATTTATATTAAATAAATAATTTATAAAATATACAATTTAAAGCAATTATTCAGTAAAAATTATTTGACAGTTGGTAGTAAAAAAAAGTACCAGGTTTTAGTACACAAAAAGAAATGATCTTGAGTAAAAAATATTTTTCATTACGAATTTAAAACAAATTCAATTCATAATGCGATGATTTTTCATGATCCAGAAGTTAACAGACAATAAAAAAGTTTTGAATTTTTTTTTCAACAATTAAATTTAAAAAAAAATAAAAAATAAAAATATGCACATGTAGAGAATTTAAAAAACTATAGGTGCAATTTTTTAAAATATTTTTTTTTTATAATTTGTCGTTTAAAAAAAAATTCAAAAATGATTAGACGTCTGCTAACTTGAATATCATTGATTTTTCAACTGACAGACAATCGACAATTTTAGGATTTTTTTTTCAACAGATCAATTCCAAAAAAAATTAAAAAAAAAAAATGCACTTGTAGAAAATGAAAAAAACTATATGTGCAATTTTTTTAAATATTTTTTTTTTTATTATTTACTGTTTTTAAAAAATTCCAAAAATTATTGGACGTCAACCGACTTCAGTATCATTTCATAATGCGATGATTTTAAAATTGACAGATAGTTTACAATCTTTAGATTTTTTTTAACAAATCAATTAAAAAAAAAAAAAAAAAATGCACATGTAGAAAATGAAAAAAACTAGAGGTGCAATTTTTAAAAATATCTTTTTTTTAATAATTTAGTCTGCTAACTTCAGTATCATAATTCAAAAAATTTGTCGGAGTAAATAAAAATTTTAAACTTCAAAAAATTATTTTTTGTGTAAACAAAAATAATAATTACCTGATTAATTATTGAATTAACTTGTTCCTCAGTCTTATCACTCAACAAGGTGTACAATGTCATTGACATACCAATTCTTGCCATTGAATAAATCCGATTGATAAATGGCATTAAAATATCCGTTTCGTCATCCATTATGACTGGATAAACACTGTACAGATTTATCAGTTTTGAATTTTTAATAATACCTTTGTAATTAGTAAAAAAATGAAATATATATCTAATGACAACTGATTGCTAGACAATTAGCAACAACAATAAAGTATAAATGACAAAACAAGCACTCAAGTTGTTTGCCCAACGACTCGTTAACCTCAATAGCAACTTTCATCGCTCTATTTACGTTATAAATACGCAGCAGAGAAGACTGAAGATCGCGTGGTCTATTTCAAGTTAATTTACACACAAAAATTCATCGATCCTAGTCTCTGTTGTAAAAATAGACAGTGACTTGTTGGGTGAGAGAACACCAGAACCAACTTCTTGCCAACTGTGTTTTTTTATTTTTCACACCAAACACTGACAGTTGCAAGTTTAAGTCTAAACGTCAATCGAACAAAGCATTCGCTCACATCACCAGAGCTTTTGCCTTACAAAAGATTTTACTGTATAACAGAACTTTAGTTGGAGCTTTCAGTTGGGTTGGAGAATCTGATGAAATATATTCGAGCACTCGGTTCTTGGATGTGCGTTGATGGAATGGATCCAATCCAAGCTTGGAGCTCTAGATCTCGTGCTTAAAAAATTTACATATTTTAGTCACAAGTTTTTTTATAAATATGTATATATATAGGTATATTTATATATGTATTGCGATAGGTTAATGAACGTATTGAAGACAAAGAACGTCCTCCACTTCAGGTTGTCTTAGAATTCTACACTGATGTTGATGCTGGTTGCTTACTGTTGGACAGAACACAGAATATTTAAAAAGTTAGATGTTTCTAGATTAACGTGTTGCAATTTAAGTGTTTTGTGTGCTGAATGACCTTGAAATTTTGTACACTTGTGTCTGCTGAGTTATTTATTTATATTTGTGACCATGAAGGGAGGGGAAAAACATCTGGAAAAATGTTTTTATTTTTTTTATTCATTTTTACATGAAATCGGTAATGACGAAAACTACTTTTGGTTTAAAAAACCCGCGTTAATTTTTGAATATGCACTTGGTAATTTTTTTAAAATAATTACTTATATTTCTTACTGAGGTAATTTGACCCACCGAAAATTAAAAACAATATATATATATTTTTGAGTTGAGACCACTATTAGGATGAGTGGAGATGGGTGGACATGGGTAAAGATGACTTTTTATGAAGAGTAGCCTCTAACTTTGCTCCTGTTGGGAATAACCCATCACACCATAAACGTTTTTTGTTCATTACGATGCCCTCTAGTCGGGAAAGCCATAAAAAGTCCTGGGAATAATTTATTTTTTAAGTTCAGACCCATATTAGGATGAATTAGGATGGGTGGACATGGGTGGAGATGACTTTTTATGAAGAGTAGCCTCTAACTTTGCTCCTGTTGGGAATAACCCATCATACCATAAACGTTTTTTGTTCATTACGATGCCTTCTAGTAGGAAAAGCCATAAAAAGTCCTGGGAATAATTTATTTTTTAAGTTCAGACCCATATTAGGATGAATTAGGATCTTATGAAAATTTGTTGGTTTGTCATGTTTTAAAAAGCCTCTCCAAAAATCAGCTCGATAATAAATTTTCAAGAGGTCACTTACGAATTCTGGAAACACCAAAAGTGATCGAAATTTGAATTATTTATCGAATAAATAAAAAAAAAACGAGTTTTAGATCGATTGTGATAAAAAACGACGATCTGATTAATCATAAGTAATTAACCTGATTTTTTAACTCACAATTATTGATAACAATAACTTTTGCTTCAATAAAAATAAATGTCTTTTAACTATTAAATTTATGATTTTTTTACGCCGTAAAATTCATAAATAAACGTTGCTTCAAAAAAAAAAAAATAAAATGTCAGCGTTTAAATTGAAAACTACAAAGAAATACAATGAAGTAATTAAAGGTAAAGAAGAAATGAAATCATACAGCGGCTTAAAATTAATATCCTCAACAAAAGTTTTTGAAAAATTTCTAGATATTTGTTATTGCACTGACAGCAAAGTACGTTCATTTGTAGAAATTATTTGTACACTTATTTTTTTATTACTAAACATTTGAATTATTTTTCTCAAAGGAATTTCTTGTACTCGATGATGGTTTAAAAATTCACAGATATTTATTAGACGGACAAGTAATCCATCCTTCATTTACTCTGAGCCCTAGTATGTTATTTTCAAAAATAAATTGGTGTGAAAGCATTAAATTATTTGCATGCTATGCTCCTCATTATGAAACTATTTGGCTCCTGGATCAAAAGTTCAAATCAATACAAACAATAAGAAATGAATTTAAAATTGAAAATTTAATTTTTTCTTATGATCAATTTATTGTCGTCGGTCTTATCAATGTTACTGTATGCATTATAATTATTTATAATAAAATAATAATAATAATAATAATAATAATAATAATAATAATAATAATAATAATAATATCCAGAGATATTTGAAAAATAAATTTAAATTAACTTTCGAGTGTGATCAAAAAATAAATATGATGGATGATAATTATGGATCTGTATGGTCAATACAATACTCCTCATTAATAACAATTGATATAAATTCACCATTAAAATTAGCTGGATCTTATTTAACGACAATATATATTATGCCATTGAACCCAGACGAAGATGAAGACACAAGTCTTCCAGTTAAATTTTTATCAAAAAAAATAAACGCTTCCGCATCGGCAATTACAGCTCTCTATTATCAACCTGCAAGTAAATGGATCATTACCGGTGATCAATTAGGCAATGGTATATTTATTTTTTAATCATTAACATTATTATTTTAATGAATAAACTTAATGATTAATTTTAGTTTCCGCATGGACAATAAATTTAGACAAAGTATTTAATTACTTAGCCGGTCATAAAGGTGCAGTGAAGTCAATTATCTCTCACCCTTCATTTTGTGGTTTCATTACCACGTCCACAGACAATATTCTTCAAGTATGGAGCTGTAATTTAAAAGATAAATCTGAGTCTTTTTCAAATCTTGGAGCAATAACTTCAATGGCAATTAATGAATCATCATCACTAGCAACTCTAGGAACAAAATTATCTTTTTTTTACACACACCAGCTTTATTTATTTTACTCTCCGCTTACGTAAGGGCTTAAAATAATAATTTTAAATGATAAATATTAAAAAATATCTATTTTCTCAGTGCAAAACCAAGTATTTTATTGTCAACCCAAAATATAATTCATCCAATTCGAATTGTCGTCAGTAATAATTATGATCATACAATAAGTATTTTATCTTCTGCTACTGGAAAACAAATAAATGTTATTGTTCTTCCATCTAATGTTGATCCTGTATCTATTTCTTACAGCTCTGTCACCAGTAAGTTATCATATAAATTTATATAATTTAAATTACAAAAAATTTTTTATTCCAGCTGACATTTATATCGTTCCAATGAAAATACAAAATATTATCATTTTAAACTCTAAAGTATTTCCAATGAAGATTAAGTAAAAATAACTTGTGAACTTAATTACAATAATTAGTATAATTTACTTTAAAAACAAAATATACTTTTATTTTTAGAAATTCATGGACAAGTGAAAAAAGAATAACAACTGTCGTAGTATACGATAATGATCAACAAATTGAATCTAATCGAAAGTTTTATCCAGCTGCAAATCCTAATTGTATGCGAGTAATTGCTGGAACAGATACAGGGGAGCTGATATCTATTGAAGAATCAACTGGAAAATTCCAACAAATCATAAAAGTTCTTTGAAATTTTATATTATAATTAATCTATCCTAAAAAAGTTGGTGTTATATCACCGCTTATAGTGAACATGGCAACGGTTGCTATAGACTGTGGTCATAGCAACGGTTGCTATGGAGATTGTTGTCAATGGCAACGTAGCTATGGAGATGATTGGTCATGTTAGCGGCTAATAGAGACAACAGGCATCCATGATGAATATCTTCAATAATGATATTTTCATAAGGGGATCGTTGAAGATAGATATCAAAAATAAAAAATTAACTTTCTAGCTGCGGTTCAAAATTTTGATATTTATAGATTTTAAAATTATCCGACAAATCAGAAATTCAGAGCGTTGTTGTTCAATTTATACATATTTTTTTTAGTTATAAAATAAAAAACGAAAAATTGTAGCTTTAAAAAACTATCTTCAATGAATGCGCGTCAGCGCGTATAAGTCTTGTAGTATAAAAAAAAGTATGTCTATTTAATTCTTCTTTAGGCACATAAAGGATCAATTAAAAAATTATGCGCGTCATATAAATCACGTCACATATTTTCTATAGCAGACGATAGGTGTGTAAAAGCATGGAGAATTTTTCCTGATATTATTGAACCCTTAGCATTAAATTACTGTATTTATTTAACTACTCCAGTAATTAATATCGCATCCGTAGGGTGAGTGTCAAAAAAATTAAATTACAGTTGATAAACTTTTAATTAATTTACATAAAAGATTTTCAGTTTGTGTAATTATTAGTACCAATGCGAGACATCAACTTTTAATGTACGATATAAAAAATAAAAGTAATTAGTTTGAGGTTCTAATAATTAATATGAGGTAATATTTTGTAAAAATAAGTAATTTTTTTAGATAAATATCAACATAATCAATCAAAAGATCACGATAAGCAGATTCTTGATATTTCTACACTCGAATCTTTACTAATTTGCGTGACATCTTCGGAAGATTTCACTTTACGCGTATGGAATCAACAGAACGATCTTCTGAAAGTAAAAAAAAAATAACTAATTAATTATTTATAAAAATAATTTGAGTAATTATTCATTTGTTGTATAATTTATTAGATAATTGAAATAAATTTAAGTGCAAGACAACTTACATTTTCTTCATTAAAAGGCGACATTATTTTTAGTTGCGGCAAACATTTGTATCTTCTGCCTTATGAAAATTGTAATTAATTTTTTCTTAATTAATTAAATTATATTAATTTTTGTGATGATAAAGATTTTGCTTGTATAGATTTACCAGAGCGGTATAAAATTGAAATAGAAATGAAAAATATTTGTGAAGAAAAAGAGGAAGATTTAATGGCAAGAGATGAAGACGATGATGAGTACATTGAATACGAAGAGGATGAAATTAAAAGGAGAGCTTTGCATCCGGTTAGCAGCGTGCCTTTATGTTCTTTGGACCCTTCATCAGACATTCCACGTCTTGGGACATTTTTAAAACAACAAGAACTTATGCATTTTAAATCACGTGACCGGGACATAAAAGCAATTGAGCAAGGTACTGCTGAGCTTTCTGAAAAACGTAAAAAAATGAAAAAGAAAAAAGCTCTCATTAATTACGACGAGTGGAACAAATATGTTGATGATCTAGCTAAAGATATTGACAGTAACAATAAAAATAAAAACAATTTTTCGTACGATTTTTTTCAACAAAGGTGTAGAGTTTTAGAAAAATCTTCAAACGCTTCGGATTTAATGGAATTTAATTACGAATGGTTTAAAAAAACTATTCCTAATTCTCTGGTATCAGAAAAATTGAAGGAAGATGACAAAGAACCTGAACCTCCAACAGAAAAAAAGACATATAAATATAAATATCCAGAGGTTTGTTATAAAATATATTCGAGGTGAATAGTTTGAACTTACAAATTATTTGTATCGAATCAAATCGAGCTATTCTATTCAAACTTCATATCAAATAATTCAAACCCACGTAGCACACTTGTCTTTGTGACATCCATAAGATGTCAGGTTTTAGGCAACTTTAAATTGTCAATAAGGCATCATGTTGACAAAACGATCAGAAATTTATGTCACCGAAAAGATACCTGCTTAAAAGACTTAACACAAGTAACGACAAAAAGTAAATTACAAATACAGTGGACTCTCGATAACTCGAACCTTGTTAAGTCGAAATCCTCAGTAACTCGAAAAAAATTTGTATTCTCTTTCGCTGAACTCTTAAATACGCGATATCTCGAATTATTTATACTCTATAACTCGAATTTTAAAAGTGAAACTCTATAGGTCGAAGTTAGTAAAATATAAAGACGTTTTTCTCCAAACTGTCCAATCTTATAGCAATCAAACCTAAATTCCTATAGGAATGTTCAATACTTCTTATATTCTTGTTTGTAATGTATATTTTCTCTCTAAGTTATTTTCTTGCAAAGTTGTTGACTGTTAATCAGTTCGTATCTAGACATCATGAGTGCTAAATGAAAATTAACAACTTGCTTTATGCTTTATATAACAGAAATCAATTGTTTTCTCAATTTGTGGTCTAATCTACTTGCAAACCTCGAACATCTTAAGCCGAAAACTCGTTAACTCGAAGTTTTTATCACTTCCCTTGGAGTTCGAGTTATCGAGAGTCCACTGTAGTGGTAAAATAAGTCATCTAAACGACTTTTCAATTGACATGAGACAGGAAAAACAACACAACTCGTCTCTGTCTCCGGAACTAACATTTGCATGTCGTATTCATACCAAAAAAGATGACTTTGAGACCAAAAAAAATATGTCTTGTCCTTTTAAAAGACATCTTAAAGTTGACTCTGTGCTACTTGGGTTTTAATATTTTTTAAAATAATTCAAATTTTTGTCCGAAGTAGATAGAGCTCAGACACAAATCTACGAAATAATTAATTTTAGTTACTTTAAAAACTAAGCTCTCCCTAAAATATATATTAATAATTTTATTTTTTCATTTTATAGATTATTGATAAAAAAGATTCTGATAACGGAGATTTATTAAGCATGACCTTATTCGAAAATTTGAATGAAACGTCAAATGATTTAAATATTTAAATTAAAAAAAAAAATCAGATAATTTATGAGGTAAAAGATTTTATTGACATGATTAAATGACTTGAATGATTATAATTAATTAATAATTATGATAGTATGATAAAAAATGCGTAGCATTAATTAAATTACAAATAAAATACCTAACAAGTAAGTAAATAATTATTATAATGCATTACTATTATTTTTTCATGTATGAAAATATAAAAAAGTGCGCTATAGTTTAATATATATATATTTGTTTTTAAATATATAAATTCCAAATATCATAGTCATAAATTAATCTCCGAACAATGATTTTTATTTTGAATACTTGTTTAGTATGACACATAAATTAATAATTTATAATTTTTAAATATTTCATCTGTTAAATATTTTTATCCAAATATACTAACTTGTATATTATAGTCGGTCTCTAAAATACATACATATAAAAATAAAATTATGCTTCGAATATAAGTAGGAAGATATTTAGCTACATGGCTACTTAACTTTTAAAAGGTTCACATTAATTGCTATTACATATAATTATAATTTATATTATTTATAATTCATTATTTAATTAAATAGCCAGTTAATTAATCAATGGATCAAATAGGTGGTTAAAAAAATATTCAATCGACAGGAAGAATATTTACATAAAAAAAAAAAATAAAATAAAATAAAAGACATTTAAAAATTTTCAAATGCTAAATTGTGGCACTGATTTATAAAAGCCTTAACTGCAGTCTCTTTCTCTTCATGTAAACTTTTTTTTAGTGATTTAAAGAGACTTTTAATCACTTAAAGTTTCCGACGTTCTTTTAAATTGTATACAATTATTTTTTTTCTCAAATTTAAATTTAAATACATTTATTATAAATCTTGTAATCTCCCTGATGGTTAAATTTAATTAAACACGAATTAAAATTAAAATTCTGTACGTCGAGGTACTGGGTATCGCAATACCAAAGCACTGTCTGCTGATATTATTGGCAAGGCATTATCGCAATGATGATTAACTAAATGACTAACGCTATCAAATATGCGATCCTTTGTTCTAACCTGTAATTAATTATTGTATTATTAATTAAAGAAATTCTCAATCAGTGTTCCCCAGTTTTTTAAAATTTTAAATGGCTTTCAACTATCATTTTTATCAGTATCGCCGCCTGGGAAATTCTATAGAAATTCTACAGATAAGACTCAGCTCCCTGAGCTCGAAAACAGCGGTAAGTTTCGGGGTTTTCCTATAGGGTCAACTATTTTTCATATTTTTGAATAAATTTTTCCTCTACAAAATTTGAAAATACTCTTAAAATTGACATAAAGATTTTACTGAAATTCTTTTTCTAAATTCTGTTTAACTCCCAATTGATATCAACTGTAAGTAATTTTTTAAAAATTGCTTTAATTTTTTTTTTAATTAATTGATAAAATTTTCATACGCTTTTGACAGTTGAGTCATTGGAAATTTTTAAAAAGTGGGGACACTGTCTGAAAATGGCTTTAATAAATTTAATAGTAAAAAAAAAAAATTAATAAGTTATTAAATTTAATAGTAATAAATAATTACCACTCCTTCGGGATCAATTAATAGCAAATGTTTAGGTGTCCCGTTGTTCATTCCCGTGAGAACATACTGGCCAGGAGAACCTTGAGATTCTCGTACAAGAAAATCACCATCTTTAGTAAGCATTGATTCAGCTTCCGACCTACTGACACTCCCATGGTACCAGACCTCTTGTTTTAATTGTTGTTTTTGTGATCTTGGACTCAATTTAGTCAGTTCTGATATAGCTGTGCTAAATGGCTCTAAACAATAATGATAATAATAAAAATAAGTATTCATTCAATTTAAATATTAATTAACATAATTGACAAATGATAAATGCTTACGCATATCAAAGGCATCAAATAATGATGAAGTTTCTTTTCTACTGTCTCTGTTAGCAGCAATCACTGTATCATTAACATAATTATGCTCAGGTGGAGTTAAAGGCATCACAGTTGCACCGTCGGAATTTAAATCAATAAGATTTCCGGTTTCTATAATAAAAAATAAAAAAAAATTATTTAACTACGAGCTCAATAAAATAAAATAATATAATGTTTAAATAATTACCAGGCCATTGTTGAACTGAAGTATGTCTACCCCTTCCATTAGGATACTGATCTGATATACATTGTACATTATTCGAACTCATTGAGTTTGAATTTGAATGATGATGCTTCAAATTAGGAAGCGTTGAAGCCGTAATAGGAAGTGGCGGTACCGGAGGTGGTCCTATATCCGGTGGAACTTTGCCAGGAAGATCATTATAATAATCACGATCTGGCTCTCTGAGTCCATTTAATACAGGACTGAAAAAATAAATAAGTAAATATGATAAATAAAAATTTTAAATGTTTGAGGAGAAAATAAAAATTAAAAAAATTACTGCAGAGTTGATGGTTTGGTTAAAAATTCTTTAAATCTCAATTCAAATGCTTGACCAATTGTCGAAATAACATCTTGAGCTAGTCCCCCACCGCACTCAAGTACATAGCAAGCTCTCCATTCCTGTATATCTTTCGCAACATAAGCGACAAAGTCGAGAATTTCAGTGTCACCTCCAGAAGCGAATGAGATACGCGGCATTTCATGTTTAGCAATAACTTGACCAGTGTCCAAACTTGTGAGTGCTAAACTGGTACTGCTTATTGTTAAATTAATGTTGTCACCAGCATGCTCCATGCGAGGCTTATCAGCAATAGCTTTTAATACTTTACGATCAACCTATTAACCATAAAAATTAATTAATTGTTAGTTTAAGGGATAATTTTAAAACAATTTTTTTCAGAGACGAATAAAAATTTTTGAAAATCCAAAATTTTTAGCCCTCTGTTAAGGTTTAAAAAAACGCTAAAGACTTTCTAGTTTAGATTTTCAGTGTTTACCCTAAATTAAATTGAATTGAAAATCGGTATCAAACTTTTATCAACAAATTAAAAAAAAAATTGAAGCATTACTTGAAAAAAGGACAATTTCGCTGAGATGTTGATTTAAAAAAAAATAACTTGCAGTTGATATCAGTTAGGAGTTGAACGAAATTTGTAAAGAGATTTCATTAGAATCTTCATGTCAGTTTTAAAATTTGAATTTCAAAATTTTTAGGCCAAAATTTATTCAGCAAATTCAATTGATATGATTGTAATTTTTTTTTAAATTCTATGTCACAGTGAAATTGTCCTCTCAATTAAGATTTTAATTTTTTTAAAATTAATTAAGTCACTAAAAATTTTCAAAGAGTAGTAGCACTGTCTGAAATTGTTCTTAGAATAATAAATTACTTACTCTTCTTTTTTTATCAGCAGATTTCAAACCTGCTGCTTCACAAACTCGATTAATGCATTCTCTAAAAAATAAATAATAATAAAATTTACAAGAAATAAGTAATAAAAACCAAATTCAATATAATAAATATATAAATTACTTGGCAACACATGATCTTGTTTCAAAATCTAAACTTTTCATCGACGTGTAAACTTCAAGACATCCAATATACTAAAAATCGAAGTAAATAAACAAAAATAAAAATCATTAAAAATAAATAAATAATAAATCAATAATTGCTAATTACCTTTACAGCATAGGTAATCCCTTCTTTGCTCACTAAATGATCAGGGTGTAACCATCCTCGTGCAGGTTTGCTTATAAAACTTCCACCTCCACCAGCAGCCATGACTACATTCCAAATTCTCTGTAAAAAATAAACAAATGACAATAAATAATAACTATTCGAATTACTCGTAATGATAGAAGTAATTAACTGTACAGTAAACTCATCCATGATAAGAGAAAATAGCTCTCGTACTATCTCAGACGAGAAAGTAGATCAAATGATAGTACCAATGAGTAATCTAATTGGAATTTCAATGTCTTTGGAAAAGACTCAACATTTGTAATGATTTTATAAAATTTAAAAAAAAATATTTCATTCACTTTTTCTTACCTCGTGTTTTTGTAATTATTGATTACCACTTATTTTATAAATTAATATGAATAGTTTAAATTAAAAACATTATTGTTAATAAAAAATTTTGCTAGGCCAATGCGTTACTTAAGATATAATGCCGTTAGTATATATATACATCTATATAAGTATATATATGAATACATGAAGGAAACGTATATATATATAATAAATAATTACAATTTTTAGGGTTAAAAAAATTAACTAGTCATCAATACGGCAGTACTGCTAATGATTGTGTTGATAAAAAAAAATGTTAATATGGTAATAATATACATATAAATATATAAATATATACACTTCATATATATGGATGGATGTATGTATATAAAACGATAAAATAATTAAAAAACCGTGGAACAATGTCTCATGAAATTTGACAGCTGATCAAGTAAACTTTTGCGCATGACTAAATGTATGACACCTAGGCCGTGTTCGCTGACATTTTTTTTTCTTGGCGCAGGCGCTCTAAATTTTAATGCTAAAAGACGGCAACGCGATTAGTGAATTTTAAAAATTGCGCGCCAAGAATTGGATGCGCGCGCACGCCTTCGTCAGCCAATCAGTGATGAGGATTTTCATTGGCTGCTGACGCAGTTTCAGTGCGCTGGTGAAATCAGTTGGTCATTTTTACTTTCGAGTCAAACAAAAGCTATCGGTTCTGTGTTAATAGTCAGTTAATTTGTGTTAATTATTACTTCTTTTATTATTTTAATTAATTTACGAAGGCTAGATTTTTATTATAATAGTTGTCGTTTATTCAAATAATAATTTGTGTTAATTTACTGAGTGTTAACGGATAAAATAGTAGTTATCTTGGAATGAGTGTGAATGTAGCTGACAATTGGCACTTTTTTGAATTTTATAATAAAATGAGTGAAAGTAGCAGACAGACAAATTCAAAATTATGAATAAATAAAGTGAATAATTGATAAAATAAAATTTAATAAAAATGCGCATTTAAAAAATTTTGAAATTAATGATTGCATTTTATATAAATATTTTTTTTTTTTATTTTTTACTTTATTTGTTTATAATTTAAAATTTTTCTGATGTCTGCTACATTTACACTCATGAATGTTGCTGATTGGCACTTTTTTAAATTTTATAATAAATAAATAAAATGACAGTTGAGTAAAAATTAAAAAATGAGTATTTAGATAAATGCAAAACCTGTACGAGTGTTTTTTGTCAATTTTATTATTTTAATTGATTAATTTATTTATTTTAAATTCATAAATTGTCTCATTTTTGCTACATTCACACTCATACCTTGGACGTGATCCGGGTGTTTGAAACAGTGGTGAGATTTATCAAATTTATTTATTATGCACTCGTAGTGAGAATCATTAATAAAAAACTCATGGAAATAAAACTTTTCAAGTGTACTTTTAGTCTAAATAATATAATTATAGACACAAATAAATTTTAATAAAATTATTAAATTTAAATTGTGAAATTTCGCGCCAAGATGGCGCTACTGCGCGTCGTATTTAACGTTCGAATTTTTGCTAAAGTGGGGGGCGAGAGAATCGCAAAATCGATTGTTTTGTATCAACTGGCGGTTCGATAGCGTCAGTCAGTATCAACGACAATGGCAGTAGTAGTTCAGATCCTTCTTTGTTCTTTACGTTTGAATTGAAACACAGTATTGCAGTGGTGTCGTGTTAAATTGTGCAGTGATTGTAAAATTTATCTTTTATTTATTTAAATTGTGCAAAGTATCTGTGGTGCAGTTAAGTGTTTAGTGCTAGTGTAAAGTGTTTAGTGTTCAGTTCGACTGTAAAGTGTTTAGTGGTCAGTGCTACTGTAAACTGATGGCTGAGCTTATGGCTGATGCTGATAGCTTCCAAGGTCCTGACCAAAATCATCTGGCATCGTCTGGTGGGAAATAGCAGTTAAGTGACGTTTGTTTAGCTGCAATACACTTGGAGCAATTTAATTCAAATCTCCAAGTGTATAAGGACACCCTTCTGCGTATTATTTCTCCACCAAGGTTTGTTCAAACACTTACGTGTTTTTTTTTTTAATTTTTTAAATATTTTTCTATCATATATGGCCGCCATTTTATTTTGACGTACAATTTTTAATTTTTCTTCAATTTATAATAATTTATTTTTCAAATATTTAAATTTATTGCGCAAGTAAAAGAAATAATTAACAAGGGTGCAGTCTGGAATGCACCCATAATTTGTACAAGAAGAATTTGATGTGCAAATTTAAAAAGTATTTTCTATAAATATTTTGTTTTTTTATTTAAAAGAAGTACATTTTTTTTAGTGTTGGCTATTTTCAGTATCATCAATAAAATGATGGTATAGTTTTTATTTTTCACTATCAAAAATTAATGGATTCAATCTCATAGACTATTAGGTGTCAGCCATCAGTAAAAAATGTCTTGAAAACAAGAAACTTGACTGTTACTAAATAAATTTACTAAAAAAAAAAAAAATGATACTGAAGTTAGCAGACATTTAATAATTTTTGAATTTTTTTAAAAATGATAAATTATAAAAAAAAATATTTAAAAAATTGGGCTTGTAGTTTTTAAAATTTTCTACTTGCACATATTTTTAGTTTTTTTTTTGTAATTGATTTGTCGAATAAAATATCCGAAAATTTTTAATTGTTTGCTTACTTCAGAATCATAAAAAAAATTCAAAATTTTTCGCGCTATTCGTGGACATACAGTCGTATAAAAGCGCATGCGTGAATCGCGTCAAAAAGAGGAATGAGATGACGGATGTTGGGTTGAATCTTGGATTGTTGAGTTAAAGGTTAAATTTTTCGGCTGCCGCAAGCTCACTATTACTTAATAGTAAATATTAATTTTGTGTTTATTGTTATTTATCAATAAAATAAAATGTCTGATGGCGAAGATGACTTTATGTGTGAAGAAGAAGAAGATTACGGTCTCGTAAGTATTATTTTACATTTATTCAATAATTTTACCGGTAATTACATATTTTGTTATACATTTTAAGGTTATAGTGACTTTACATAGAGTAAAAATAGACTTAATATTTTTAAAAATGCTCTAAATACTTTTTTACTTCTCAGAAAATATAATTTATTTCTATACTTTTATTTAAAAAATTCAAAAATAATTTTTTTTTTACCAAAAAATTTATTATTTATTTACAGGAATATTCAGAGGATTCTAATTCAGAACCTGATGTTGATTTAGAAAATCAATATTATAATAGTAAATCTCTAAAGGAAGATGATCCAAAAGCAGCATTACAAAGTTTTCAAAAAGTTCTGGACCTTGAAGCCGGTGATAAAGGGGAATGGGGTTTCAAAGCTCTGAAGCAAATGATTAAAATTAATTTCAAACTTGTAATAATCTTTTTCTAAATATTTATCATTGCAAATGTACCTGAAGGTCAGAAATGTTTTTCCCACAACCTCGAGAACTGGCCCTTGAGCAGTCGAATTACATAAATTTTGTTCATTTTCCGATCTTCAGGTACATCATTGCAATTAGTATTTTATGATACCAGCATCGAATTTTAGAGTTTCAGTGTCTCTACAGCCAGTCGTAACAAGCAAATTTAAGTCCAATGCTGCGAATGAATATTAGCAAACGCGTAAATTGTGACTGCCTTCAGTCAGCAGCAGAAACAGACTTGTTTCGTCCCGAGGGAACGAAATAATTTTTCTGCCCGCTGACTAAAGGCTTTTGCAATTTAAACTCTGATACTTGTCATTTCAAAGCATTAATTTTATTTACGTAAATGACAGTTCTGACTATGGTTAAGTTTTATAAAAATTAGTGTCAATAATAAATAGTATTTATAGTTTCTGCTTAATTATAAATTGCAAATGACAATTAACGCTTACGCTAATAGTTGATGACACCATTGGTCTTAAATTAACTTGTTTCTGGCTGTCGACACTGAAACTTTAAGTTCCAATGCAGGTAATCATAAAAAATCTAGTGTGTAACCCAGGATAAAACACAATTTCCACCGGCGGATGATGTCAGTCTTGACCCTGGTCTGAACTTGTGTGTTTCATCCCTTGTCACAACATACTATTATTTTTCCTTAATAATAATTGTTAATTATATTATTGTTTAGAATAATTACAAAGAAATGATGACGAGGTACAAACAATTACTAACGTATATCAAGAGCGCAGTAACGCGAAATCACTCTGAGAAGTCTATTAATTCAATCTTAGATTACATTAGTACCTCCAAGAATGTAAGATTACTTTTAAATTATAAATTTGATTACAAATATACAGTCGAAATTTTTAATTTAATTTTCATTCGAATTTTTTTAGATGGAACTGTTGCAAGATTTTTATGAAACAACTCTGGATGCTCTGAAAGACGCTAAAAATGATCGATTGTGGTTCAAAACAAATACTAAGTTAGGAAAACTTTACTTCGATCGTTCAGACTTTAATAAACTCGCTAAAATATTAAAACAACTGCACCAGAGCTGTCAGACTGATGATGGAGAAGATGATCTGAAGAAGGGAACTCAGTTGTTGGAAATTTATGCCCTGGAGATTCAAATGTACACTGCGCAGAAGAATAATAAAAAATTGAAGACTCTGTATGAACAGAGTTTGCATATTAAAAGTGCTATTCCTCACCCACTTATTATGGGAGTCATCAGAGGTAATTTATATTTTATTTTCTAGTGAATGATTTTCTAATGAACGAATAGTTGATTGATTGGAACTAAGTAACGAGTAATTAATTTAATATTAAATATTTTGTAGAATGTGGCGGTAAAATGCATCTCAGAGAAGGCGAATTTGAGAGAGCGCACACAGATTTCTTTGAAGCCTTTAAAAATTATGACGAATCTGGCTCTCCAAGACGTACGACGTGTCTTAAATATCTTGTTCTTGCTAATATGTAAGTTATTATTTTTTTTTTTTATTCAAATATTTACCAGCACTGAAATCAAAGTAAGACCTAGCTTATAATAGAATTTTTTTTTTTAATTAAAATTGATTGAGTACGAATTTATTTTTTAATTTAGGAAAGAGTCTGAGGTTTTTTTAATAAAAAATTTAATAAATTTAATCGTAGGGATTTGGGCAGTAAATAATACACTAGGAATAAAATTGAATTGTAATTGCGCTGTCATAAACTAAAATAAATTGGAATTAAATTTTATTCCTGGTATTTATACCCATCGTACGAAATCCTGATATTTTATTTATTCGTTTAATATAAAAACCAAGAAATCATGAAATATTTTATTGGAGCTCAAATTTAAAATCAATTTTTTCACTGATATCGATAAGTAATAAAAGAAAATACTGAGTACATTTTCTATTAATTGTAAATTTTTAGTTTTATAAAAAATTTTTGTTTGGAATCTACATATTTTTTGATACTTTTAAAAATTGCTTCTAGTTAAAGAGACTGGATAAGTGACGTTTTTATTTAAAGTGTATGGAGGTGATAAAAAGAAACAGTACATTAATAATAAAATAGAGTGCGTCCGCTAGTCTGTGGCATTTATTAATATTTATAACCGTATGCGCGACTCTATTTTCACTTGTAAAATTACGCGGGTAATTTTTTTCTAATTATACTTATAAATAACTATTTCAATACAAAGACAAATATTTGATTTTTATTTCAAGTATTTATGTCTTTATAATGCAAAGACATAAATTTTCAAATAGAAAACTTTTTAAATTTATTGGGTAAAAAATGCTCTTTACTTTATTAAATTCCTCATATATGAAAGTACATAAAATATATATTGCATTGAAAGAAAATATTACTTCTACTAACAAGTTTTTATTGATTTAAGAAGTTAATCTCTTCACAATTATCGAGAAAATAATTTCTTGTCTCAATAATTGATTGACATGCAATAAATTTCAATTTTATTTCAATTAAATCATTGATTAATTTTTCCGTTGCTGTCAAAATGATCATGAATTTTTTTGTATTGATAAATTTCGTGCAAAATAGTTGATTTTTAAATTCAAATAAAAATAGTTGTCGTCGGAAAAAATTGTTACGAAGAATAATGTCCTGAGATATTTAAACCGATGTACTGAGATGACAATTATTCGATAAGTATCCGGTGTTTAAAATAAAATTTAATGAAAAAAGTATTTTAATTATTTTTTAAGTCTATTAATTACTATTAAGAATAATAATAACAGTTAATTAATTGATTAAATGATTGCAGGTTAATGAAATCAGGAATAAATCCATTTGATTCACAAGAAGCCAAACCTTATAAAAATGATCCTGAAATTTTAGCAATGACTAATTTAGTATCAAGTTATCAAAACAATGACATAAGTCAGTTTGAAGATATCCTCAAGCAAAATAGAAATAATATAATGGATGATCCATTTATTAGAGAACATATTGAAGATTTATTACGTAATATTAGAACTCAGGTAATTATTAAATAAATAAATTTTATAAATGGCCAAATATAATATTAAATGTTAATTTATTTATATTATTAATGTAAATATTATTCAACAGGTCCTTATAAAACTTATCAAGCCTTACACAAGAATTCACATCCCATTCATTAGTAAAGAATTAAATATTGATGCATCTGAAGTTGAAAGTTTACTCGTGTCTTGTATTCTTGACAGCAGCATTCGAGGCCGTATTGATCAGGTTTGTGTTTTAAAATTAATTTAAATTGATCGTTAATTAATTATTATTATAACAGACATTTAATAAGTTGAATATTTAATTGTTAAATATATTTTCAGGTGAATCAAGTACTTGAATTGGACAAAAAGTCATTGTGTGCAGCTCGTTATAATGCTCTTGACAAATGGACAAGTCAATTGCACTCATTACACCTCGCTGTTGCTAACAAGATGTCATAAACAATTTTTCAATTATTATTAATATTAATTACTATTATTATTACTAATTATTAATTACTAATTCTAAATAAATATTAATAAAATTAACTGTTAATAGTATAATTTATAAAACTCGTGTCACTTTTAAATAAGAATGTTGGTTAAAATAAATTCGAGTGATATTTTATACGTAAAAAAAAAAAAACAGCCGCTTATACCTCGATTTTAATTGACGAAAAGAAATATATATATAATAATAAGGTATGAGAAATCAATAACACTCTTTATAATTTTAATTACCGTCACTGAGCAATTATATTTTATTTAAACGGGTTAAGGATATTTTATTTACACCGAAACGAATATAGGTTTGGTAAAACGTTTTTTTATTTTTACGTGTTCCAATTAATAATAATACAATGCGTTTTTACACATTCATATTAAATAACAGCGTTTCTATTGATCGGTATTTTTTGTTGTTTAATTTTTCTGATAAAGTGTAAAAACTTTTTATTAGTCAACTGTATGCGTACTTACAAACCGACATGTATTTGAGAATATATAAATATATATTAGACTGCCAAATTTTCGGTCCGTTATGAAAATTACGTTGTATGTAACATAGAAAAAAAAATGGTACCAATTTGAATCCTCCTTCATTACAAAATGCGCGCTCGCTTAAATAAGATTTCCCATTTAAATAATATGGAAATTTTTTTTTTTTTAATTTAGATTTTTATAACTTGTTGATGGATTAATAAATTAAAATGACCATAGAATATTTTTGTAGAGAATTGAATGCTCTACAAATAAGGTCTCTTATAATTTTTTGATAAGTTTAACCGTTCAAAAGTTACTTTTTTACGAAAATTTCAGTTTTTTCCCAAATGATTAATTTGTGAAACCTGTAACTTTTGTAATGAGATTAAAACATTATTAAACAATATTTTGACTGTCAAGAAAATGATTTACAAGAACGTTCCTATGGGATTTTGCGATTAGATTGATAGTTTTGGTGAAAAAGTAAAAAAAAAAACGATAAATTTTCCATAAGTAAATTTAAGCTTGAATAACTTCTAAGCAGTTAGATTTATCAAAAAATTATAAGAGTCCTTTTTTGTAGGGTATTCAATTTTCTACAAAAGCATTCTATGGACGTTTCAATTTATTGATCCATCAACGAGTTATAAAATTTTTAACTAAAAAAAACAATTTTTTATGAAATTTAAATAGGAAATCGTCCCCTTTCTGGGTCAACCTTGTAATTACATTTTTTTCATAATTAAAATTATGAGTGAAAAACATTCTTAAGTACTGCTATTGCGTAAAAAAAGCTTCAAATTTTAATAACTATAACAGAATGTTCGAGAAACTTTTGAATTTTAATATTTCCATTAACGCAGGTGTAACAGAATAGATGTTTTGACCGATTTACCAAAAAATTATAATTTTGCAGTTACGAGATTTACCCAGAAAAGGGACGAAATGTTATTTAAGCGAACGCGCCTTTTGTAATTGAGTTTGGTTCGAATTAATACCCAATTTTTAATTTCCCGCTAAGGAAATTGAAAGTTTTCAAAAATTGCGGAAGTTATTAGTTTCGGTCCGATTTTGAAAATCGAATTTCTATCAGATCTTGACGTTTTGAGGTTCTAGGAAGCTATTCTGACTAATTTCAAGATGATGTCCGAGTTTATGTGTGTATACGTACGTACGCATGTAAATATATGTAACTTTTGAATAGATGAACCGATTTTGATCGTCAAGGTGGCATTCGACGCGACTTGTCAATATCTAAAAGCTGTAAAAAATTGAAATTGATCGGTAGAGTACGTTTGGAGATATTCCAAAAACAAATTTTTTTCGAAAATGTTTTTGGATAACTTGTAATGTGCTCGATAGCTTTGAAATATCTCAAAAACGACTGGATAAATAAATTCTAAAATCTGATGAGTTTTGGAACTCAATAAAACGCGTCGATTGCCACCTTAACTGTCTCAATTGGTCAATTCGTTCGAGAGATACGTTGGAGAAAAAAATAGTAAAAAACGTTTTTTTCGAAAACAACGGCATACAAAAGTATTTTCGCGGGAAGTTTTGGGACTGACCCACAGGGTCAACTGATAGACCGATTTTTTTTTATGTTACAACGTAATTTTCGTATGGGATAGAAAAAAAATAACGATTTTATTTGGCACAGTCTAATATATACATATATAGTCAATAGATCTAAATGTCTTGGTGTTTCCGGTTGTTCTAAGAGAAGCTCCACGGCGGATGGAGTTGTTCTATATGTCTCAGACTCAGAGACTAAAGCATTGTTATTCCGACTGCGTATACGCCTATGTAAATGTTGGCTCACCTACAGAGTACACGATAGCTCTCGCGATTCACCTTCAAGCTCTAACATCCAACATCTTCCTCAACCTCTCACTACTAAATTACTACAAGTCTCTACCCCCGTTATATATATGGATATAATACGAATACTATTGCGAGCAAACAATCGCTGTTGCTACAGATAAACTTATTGGACTAGGTGAGAGAATTAAATACAAGATTTTATAAGACATTTTAAGTCAACTATTTTATTTTCATTTTATTACAATACTCTGCGTTAATTAAAAGTGTATAAACTATTTCACTTTAATTAATGTTATTGTTTTTTGAATCAAAAGCTCGTGTAATATTTCAATTCATGTTTTTAGCAATGAATTATTTTAAAAAAAAAGTTTAAGACAGTGATAAAAATATTTTATCTTGATAAAGTGACATTGCATTACGGAAATGAAATTAAATCTTTTATAAAAAAAGTAATTAAATATTTTCTTTTGATGTTTTATCACATGATTCTGACATTTTATATTTACTGAAATAATTCATTAATTATTAAGTATTATTTGTTATTCAAGTATTTTTATTTACTTTTTTTTTTTTCTTTTTTTTCTACTCAAGTAAAAGAAAAATTCTTTTACGTAAAATTATATTACTTGGCATTTATACTCTTATTCAACATATAAAATAAAACACGGATACAATAGTATATTTTTAGTTTAGTGTATATAAAATAGCTCGCAGCAAAAAAAGATGTTCATGAGGGGTATATTTTAACGTATCTTTACGTAGTACACTAGGTTGCTTTCATTTACAAATGGAGAACAATTGTAATACACATTTGTCTCAAGCTCAAAACTCTTGTACTCTTACTTTCGCTCTTTTACTCCCACGCTCGTATCATAAACTCATGTACCATCTTGCCTTCTTTCTCTTACATCGCTTCCAAGTTCTGTGCAGTTGCTCTCTATTCTGTTTCTCTTCTACACCAGTACTACTACTGCTGGTGTCGGTACTACTCATTCACAGACTCCGGCACTGAAATGGGCCATCAGACTAATTGCAATATACGTAGCAATAGACATTTACACCTTAGGGTGAGTAATACATAACTCGTGACTTCTCATCACGTACTATCTTTATCCCCCACAACTATTACTATTTTATCCTCTGTATTAGGAGGGAAAAAGTTTTTGATAAAGGTACTTTTAATAAAATTTAATTATTATTTTTTCATTAAATAGAAAAATTTATTAGCTTAAAATATGACATTTTTAATAATGAAAAATTTGAAACACGGTTAACCCTCCTGCTTAAAATGATGAAATTCGAATTCTTTTCAATAATTTCAATTCCTTTGTTTGTAAATATAAATATAGTTTGCATGGAGTAACTCCTTCTCGATTCTTTTCAATCAGTATTTTTAACCAGGGCCTGCGGGCCAACTTCAAAACTTTTTTCTGTTTTCGAGCTGAGAGAGCTCGAAAACATTATTATTACCGAAACTTTTGAACTCTGCGAGGTCAAAAAACGATTGGATCAAAAATGTATACATTTCGTTGAAAAAAAGTAATTTTTGTCTAACGATATCTCGAAAAAAATCGATCGATTCGCACGTGTTCTGCGGTAATCGAAAGAGCTTGTTGAGACTTAGAATTAGTCAAACTTTGAAACAAATCGGTCGAGCGATTTACGAGTCATGCAACAAAAACTTGAAGAAAAAATTTTCTAATTTTTATTTTTCGTATAACTTGTAAACTACTCGACCGATCTACTACAAAATCTAATCAGTTCTAAGATATCTAAAGAAGACGTCGGGCAAAAAAAGTTTGCACACACACGCGGCTGGAAGTCTATCCGAAAATAGTCAGAATAGTTTCCTAGGACTTCAAAACGTCAAGATCTGATGAAAACTCGTTTTCGAAAATCTGACCGAAACCAATAACTTCTTTTTTCGAAAACTTTCAATTTTCATAGCAGGAAGTTAAAAAAATACTGATATTTTTACTTCTTGGGGTTGAAAAATTTATATCTGTTTATTTTTCTAGTTTTATTTTAATTAAAAAATTCTCGAAAAGTTTATCGGTATCAAAATTACTATGGAGAACAAGATTTATCGTCTTGTTTGGTGATTAATCTATATCACCAAACTGTAAATAAAACTCTAGGGTAGCTTAAAAGACGTTTTTAATCACAAAAATATTGTTTATTCCCAAACACCGACTTTCTCCAATTGATATTTATTGCGACAAATCAATAAATGTCTACGACCACTAAATTGTCAGACGTAAACAATTTTTCACTTATTGTTCCATTGTTTCGTCGAGTTAAAGTACCAGATACTTTGTTGTTATTATTATTGTTGTCGGTGTTATATATACACGTGATCCATTAGCAGAGAATAGAGTAGGGAATAAAGTAAAACATGTCTGTCACTTTTTAACAGCAACATCATACATCATAAGTGTGAGTGACCTGGAGTAACGTCAGCTGGACCATCTATCTTGCAGAGCTTAATGTTGGACGTATATAATGTACAGGGCGTAAAGAATCTCACTTGTCTCACTAGCCGTTCAATTGACTTGTGTTATCAGCCTCAGCTTAAAAATTCATTTTTCAGTCATTAAAATCGTGTATTGTCGAGCGTTTTGTTTTTGCTTCTGTATATTTTTATGAGACTATTTTTGTATAACTTGTAAAGCTATTTCTTTATCAAGGAAGACTGGTAATCCTTAGCATTGCTGTTATATTCCCACACAAATATTCCAACCGAGCAGTTGTCCTGACAGTTGTGTATTATCCCTGTTGATAAAGTACACGTCGTCAAGAGGAAAAAAGATCTTTGAAAATTGTAATAACAGTATTTCTTACTTCACTCTTTATTTTTATTTATTATCTAGACACTTTTTTTTCTGTATAAATTATTATTTTTTTTTTTTTTGATAATTTTTATGTAATCTCTATCTGTCTTTTTTTTATTTACACAAATTAATAATTTAAAAAATTTTAACTAAGTAAATATTTAAAATAATTGAAAGAAAAAATAAAATTTATTAAGTAAATAAAAAGTAAAATGAGTTTATAGAATAAAAAATGGCAGCTAAGTAAAATAATAAAATGGATTTTACTTTAAGCGAAAATTAAACATTTATAGTACGTTAAAAATTTTGATTATCGTGTCTGTGGATACCAAAAGCTCAACTGTTTTTTGCGATCGAGTTAGTTGGGGAATAGAGTTTCTCTTCTCTGTGTCAATATACACCATCCGTGTGCCGTTTTACTCTGATATAATCCACGAGTGATTAACATCGACGCATACACCCGGGGATCGACACAGACATCATTGACAGGCACATTCAGAATTACGAGTAACATCGTCGCGCGGAAATATAAAAAGATTAATAAAAAGTTTCAATTTAAATTCATATGAATAATATAACTTTGAATATATTTTGATATTAAATAAATAATATAATTAAATGAAAATAATTATAAGGTAGTAATTGAAATAAAATATTTGTCGTTATTTAAAATTTACAAACAAAGTGAGTAAATGGAAGCGAAAGACTGCACGAGCTGATAGAAATTACGTCGATTTCGGTAGCGTATAGTTGAGTAGAAATACTCAAGGAAGAAAATATATATGTATATACATACATGTAGTAGACGGTAAGACTCAATTACAGCAGCGTTGGCTTTCGAGTAAATATCAGACTCAATCCCCTGGACACACGAGCTTTAGGATTTCAATCGACTCGCTCAGCTACACTAGATGCACGATATCTCAATCGAAGCTCAAGCTCAAGCTCATCCTACAGTAGTTCCTCTTCTTCATCTATATCTACTTCCGGTTGCCCGTGGCACCAGTTTCTCTGGTACAGAAGGATGTAGCAGGGCCTCTAGCAGCCAAACTGTAGTAGTTATCTGTGAATGAGATGAAGGGAGACAGCCGAAGATACATTTGGTTGGTGGCCTTTACTCTTGGTTAAGATATCTCACAAGGCCTTACTCTTGCTAGCTTACTCATGAGCTCGTGGAGTCATGGATTCAATCCACCTGAATGTGATTTTATTACGTTTGCTCAATTCCACGTTAAACACACTCAGATATATATTGAACAAATTATTGAATTACATGCTGGATTATCGCACGATTGCGACATCATTTAAATTATTCTACTTTGATTAATCGAGATGTCTTACTCATCTACTCCTAATCATCCTAAAAATTAATAATCCACATGGAAAAAAACTACTTGTAACCAGAAGATAAGAGAACTTACTGCAACAAATTTCTGCCTTAATATACGGGTAACGAACAATTCGTTTTGATAACGATGTTCTTGATAATTAGGGCCAGGAATTTGGTTTTTTATAAAAGGAGAGACAGAAGATAGAGAGAGACAAATAAGTTATTTTTTTGTTTCTCGCAATCAAGTGAAGACAGTAGCTAATAAAAAATAAAGATAGCTAATCCTGCATAAAAATATGTTTAAAAAAAATAGAAGGTTAGCGTGCAGATTTAAACCTGCTTGTAAATAAATACAAGTCTGTACTGCTCGGATAAATAAAGAGTGTAATTTATGGCACAGTGTTGTATAAAATTTTTAATAATTTCAAAGTGGTACAGTATGCTAGCTGGCAATTTTGGTCAAGGTCTTACTGCCGGTCTTGCTGGAGATAGCGCTAGAGGTCTTTCTGGAGACCACGCTGAAGGTATTGCTGTGGGACTTTCTGAAGATCGCGCTGGAGATCTTGGTGGAGATCGCGCTAGAGGTCTTGCTGGAGATCGTGTTTGCAGTCTTGCTGGAGATCGTGGTGGCTGTCTCGCTCGAGATCGTGTTGAAAGTCTTGCTGGAGATTGCGCTGACGGTCTTGCTGGAGATCGCGCTGACGGTCTTGTTGGGGATTGCGCTCGCGGTCTTGGTAGAGATCGCGCTGAACTAATAACTTATTTGTCTCTCTCTATCTTCTGTCTCTCTTTTTATAAAAAAACCAAATTCCTGGCCCTATTGATAATATAATACTTCTAGTGCAGTTGTCGCCCTATAATTTTATAATTTTATATTTTGATATTTCTTTTTACGATTACGTGGCTGGAATCGGCACTTTCAAGGCCAATAGCTCTCCTGCTAAGACTCCATGTCTTCTCGTAATTGCTATTGTTATTTTTCTAGTACAGGGGGTCACATTTAACTCACCTAAACAGTTGTCGTCTTGTCATCCGATTTTCAATATTTATTTCTTACGGCTAAATTGCCGAAATTAGTTGCCTGCTTTGAAGTAAGATGATATTTATAATGAATATTATGTATTTTCGTAACCAATCGACTACTCAACTACGACACAATGTTATTTGTATTTATAACAACTCCATTTGTTACCGTAAGCTTATCATTGTTGTCACTGTAAAGAAATCGCTCATTATCCTGTCATTTGTTATGAGGACGAAATTCTTTTTCTCCTTGCATACTAACTATTAAATTACTAATTGACATTTTTTTATGAAACAAGTCGGGCGAAATGTAATTTTACGAACATTTTATTTTTTGGCTTAGAAAAATTATTTAAGAGAATTTTTTTTAATTTTGAGATCATTGATTGCTACGGAAATTTCTTTGTTAGGATATTTGTTTTAAATTTTTAAGCGATTCGAGGTACTTGGGAATTATTTTAAACTACGATACTTTTTAAATTTTTATGAAAATGTGAAAAAAAGTAAGTTTTTTCAATGGCAGTTTAAAATTTTTCTATAATTCATTTTATGATCTTGAAAGTGAACTCCAAAGTATTAAGTTTGTATGGTTTTCATAAATATTAAATTTTTAATAGAAAACATAAAAAAAAAATGTGGAAATTTCAATTGCTGACATGATTGTAAAATATCTAGATGGTTTAAAATTATTTTTTTACTCTGGAAAAAACATTTTCAACTTGAATATTAATATACAAATTTATAATACATGTTCATAGGTATCTTTAAATTTTTCAGTGTTCAGTATTTTCTTTGTGCCATGAATTTTTTTTTCTTTAAAATTCTTGTTTAAAATAAAAATTTCAAAGCTTATTAAAATTCATATCTATTTTTGCTCTCTTGAATTTAAAAATATTATTTTATTCATTTTTATTATGTATAAGTTTAAGATATATATGTGGTTTGATGAGTCAGTCAAGTAGGATAAAAGTCACAAGTGTGTACATGTCTAGAGTACACAAGAATCGAGTTAAATTAAAGCTCTTTTTCTTATTTTTTCGTGTAAAGTATCGTACGTTTAAAAAGTATCCCAACTTTTTTATTTTTAAACTCTTGAGTTGTGACGTTAACATACCAGCAGACTTGCCTACTCGCTGTACTGTTTAATATTGCATCGTAGTTGGATAGAAGAAGTGAAGGTATACATGCTACACGCTCGATGCAGCAACACATTTGCACAGTGGATGCACACCTGAAATCATGCGCCCCAACCTCTACCAATTTCATCTTCTATATACAACTTCTTTTATTTTTTTTACTTAACTTTCATATGTGAGCTTTAATTTAAAATTTTCTTTTCATTTTATATAAAATATTAATTTTTTCCTTTTTATTTAAAAAAAAAGGCTCGTCGATTATATTTTTAAAAAAGATCTAGTAGATTCGGGGTCGGAATTGAGATGGGATCTTTACGTTTTCCCGAGCAGGAAATATACGATGCCAAGTTAAAGAGGATGAGTAGCAGTAGCAGTAGGTTCAGTGTAGTGTGGGGAAGAACAAGTTGGAGTGATGCTGATGGTGGTGTAGGAAGAATTACTGGTACAAGTGTGAGAGAAAGAGAGACAGACGATGAGGGATGACAGAGAGGCCTCAGTGGCAAGTCTGGATCTTGGGAGCCATACTTATTGAATATTAAACGGGGTACAGAACACCCTCGGGTACAAATGAAGTAGAGGGGTGTCTTCCTGTTATGTATATAATGGTGTAGAGTGTCTCTTTGCTCTTTCTAACGGCAACAGCATTCATACCAGCTGGTAAGAGAAGAGCACGATTCTCAAATGACAAAGGCAAGCGTACGAGGGTGATAATCAGTTCACCAGAATATTTCCATCCGGGATTACTTGCTTAATTTATAATATATTCCTATGACTACACTACACTTATTTAATTTCTACATCAACTTTTGCAGATAATTTCAGTTTTATTTGAGATTAAATTTGCACTGTAAAGATAGGAGTGAATTCGGAGTGAGTGTGGATTTTATTTAAATCTTAATTCGCTCCGTTACTCGGAGTTCTGGAGTTTTAAAAAAAATCCTTTTGTATAAGGAGTAAATAAAGAGTTTGTTTTTTCAGTGGAGTAATTTTGGAGGGATCTAGATTTTATTTAAATCTGTATTCACTCAGGATTTGGGCCGCGTTCACTCTGCAAATTTTTTACAATGTATTTATTTTCATTAAATTAAAGTATTTATTGAGTTTAATAAAACTGGTGATCTGTAGTCTTTTCGTCAGCTTAGATATGAATAGTAAAGATAATTTTCTGAGTAGTCAATGGAGAAAAAAAAATGATAGTACCAGCAAAAAATTTTTTAAAGTAAATCTCACTAATCAATTCTAGCGAGCTGGTTTTTTTTAGTATGAGGTAAAATAGTTATCTTAACGAAAAATTCAAATATCGGGTATCATAAAAATATGATCAATATTACACTCTTGGATATGTAGTAGATACTAAAATAAATTTCCAGAACCCCTTTTAACTATATATTGTCAGAAGCAGGAACTATTAATTTTTCAGAGGGTGGAAAATAATGTTCTGTATAAAATCTTACTAATAATCGCTGATAAAATTGAGAAAATTCGATTTTTTAAATACAATTTCGTAATTTATGCTCAATATAAATTTTATATTTATTATTCAATTATTTTCATAAATTTCAATTTCAAAATATGAGACAAAAAAAGTAAACAATTCTACCCCTCTTTTTATCGATCGTTAAAAAAACGAAAAAGTAAAAAAGTAATAATCTGATTTATAGTAAAGATATGACTGATATAAAATTTTATTTTATGATCTTAATAAAATAAAATAAATATATAAAGAGTTTTTTTTAATTCTTGTTTGATTATTAAATTCTTGGTCGGCGTCAATCACGCAGTTGTGTGTCGGGTATGAGAGAACAAGGTCGTAAGCGAGATAGCGGTTGAATCACCAGCTATACACATACTCAACTAGTATATATAGTGTTAACCGTGTGAGAGAGGGATGAATTCTCTTGCATGCTCGACTAGTAAATGGGACGATAGCGACACCCGATAAGCTTGTCGTGGAAGAGCGTCGCGTTTACCTCTTCTCTTACATATGTGTACACACTCAAACTCATACATTGACAAGTCTAGTCTAGTCTAGTAGTATCGGCGTAGACTGAGTTAGGTAGGCATGGACAGGGATCTAGACGAACATTCACAATGTGTGAACATCAGTTGAGGTCGTATGTGCATCATCTATACATTCAATATACCCGTTATACACTAGACGTGTGCTTCACGATGAGGTTGGACGATGAACATCAATGCGGAGGCAGAAGTGTGAGCACGGAGATCAAACCAACGGGACAAGTTCCCGTCATGTATTGCCTCGTTACTCTGCTGCTCATCCATACAGATATCGCTCTTGTGTGCTTTATCTCAATAATTAATTACATTTCGCATAATATAAACATGTCTATTGTTATTACAATTTAAATTAAAACAAATAGGAAACTCAGGGCAAAATGAAACCCCATATTTTTAGTTTTTTTTTATTTTCCCGCCACGAAAATTTAAAATTTTCAAAAAAAGGGAAGTTATTAGTTTCGATCCGGTTTTCAAAAATCGAGTTTTTATCAGATCTTGACACTTAGGGGGCTTAGGAAGTTATTTTGACTATTTCCGGATATACGTCCGTCCGTCTGTGTGTGTATGAACTTCAAAGAGTTCAAAAATTTAAAAATAATAACATTTTCAAACTTTTTAAGCTCGAAAATCTACAGGGTCAATCGTTTTTTAGATTTTTTTCAAGTGTTTGTTATTTGAATTATTTAATAGAGAATGCAAAAAGTTAATTCTGAGGTAAAATGGGCATGGTAAAAAATTTTTTTTTTAAAGAAAAATTTTAATTGACCGTAACGGGCTGATTAACTTGTCCTATTTTCTTTACAAATCGTTACAAATAATTTTCAAATAAAAAGTGATTTTTTTTTCTTAAAAACGGTGTCCTATTTTGTCTCAGGTCACTGTAGTTTTATTTAATTAGTTTTTTAAAGGGAATCGAAGGAAAGATTTTATTGTTTACGTGGTAAAAATTTAAAAATAATTGGCAGTGTAGAAGAAAATAAAAAGTTAAAAATAGATAAGAGCAATGAGTAAGATCGCGTGTTGTATTGACCAATCTTTAGTAATTTATCTACAGATTAATATCGTATAGAAGAGTTTTAAGGTGGTGGTATGCAGTAGTGGTCATTGATATTGGATCTATTGCCATTAAAAATATTAATGGTATATTGAATAAAATAAATTGCCAGAGATATCGATAAGAATGTTTGGAGTAGGTGGGGAAGCTAGAGAGAGAGGGAAGTAAGTTTGGTTGATCGACATAAACCGCAGAGTTACTAGTTGCATCGTAGCTTCGATTAATCAACTACGTTCGACTACGCGTTTACTTTTTCTACTTGTTTTCTGTACTGAGTATCGTACTCTCAATGCCTTACTCCACTCTTATATACACTACTGTATATACTGTACTGTGCTGGTCGGCCAAGAATTTTCTATCGCTTTCGCTGATGCCGTTTTTCTCTGTCGTGGTTACATGCTGCGGTAACCACTTTGGAAATCGATATCCCAACGATACACGTAAAGAACCAGTCAGAGTAATGCGGGATACCAGATAGATAAAAAGAACATTAATTTTTATAAAATACAATAAGTATCATTCTGTCGGTTAACATATACTGAACCGACATTCATGACGTTTTAATTTAATTTTCTTACCCAATTTTTAACTTCTTTTCAATAATTTATTCATTACATTTTCCGTTCGTTCATAAATTAATTAAATTTACTTATATGATATTATAATTTGATAAATCAGGATACATTGTTCATCTTGCATAAATGTAAATTTAACAATAACATATGACATTTATAACGAGGCCATGAGTAGATATTTCAAGAAAAGGAAATTAAAATTTATAAAAAATGTAAGCTGTAATATTTTGAATGAAGAATTTTTTATCTTTGGTATCAGATGGAATAAAGAGCTAAGATAACATGAAAGAAAAAATGGCAAAGTGTATGATGGTATGTCACGTTCGAGTTCTGGATTACATTTATACTTAAACTTCTGTACCGGTTACACAGGTAACGGGTGTAAAACCCAAGGGACCAATGCGCCAATACGTGTCTATAATCTTCCCTTTACAATCATCGTATTCCACAGTTCCCCAACGTTTATTGACCGTTGTGTTACGCACCTCACACACCCACGATGACTTTTGTCTGTTATACTTTACTGTTAGCTTATATTATATATATATATGTTCATAAGTTAAGATACAGAATATTATAGGAAAAATTTTGATGTGAGATTATCGATATTCTTGAAACGTTTGTCGTAACAACTCCATTGGGAATTTATACTCTTCAACGATATATCATAAACCATAACTAGCTCTTACTCAGTTATCTTCTGTTATTTTATCTTTAAATATATATTCGTCATGGATTTTTCATTCTCATTTTTATTTTTTTATATGTATACTTTACATAGAAGATGAAATTGAGAATTAAAATTAATAAAACGGATGTGATTTTAAATTTTATAAATATACAATTATAAACGAGTAAATTTGGAAGCTTTTAGTCTCTGATTAAATTTAAATAATTACATTAATTATTAATTGATGGTTCAATTTGAAGGAGGATATTGCTAAGAATGAGGTCAGAATCATGGATTAAAGTTTCTTGGGGATTGATCGATAGATGCTAGTGAGAGGAAATGCATTATCAATGTAAATTTTGGAATGTCTTGGTGGGTAAGGATGCTGGATGATTGAGCTGCTGAAAGACAATGCATAGTTTTCTTATCTTGAATAGTTTATAGTCTAGGTTTTATATGAGATTGCACGTTTCAAGTTCGTGATTTTATGCATCTAAAATTTAATTTAACTAAAATGAATTTTTTTTTACATT
Source organism: Microplitis manilae (assembly GCA_030273425.1). NCBI lineage: Eukaryota > Metazoa > Arthropoda > Insecta > Hymenoptera > Braconidae > Microplitis > Microplitis manilae. The sequence continues at coordinate 5,229,999 of CP092726.1, forward strand.
TGAATAATTTTAATGAATTATTTAAATTTATTAGTATATATATGCATATGGATATTATATTTTAATTGTAATTAAAATAATATAGAAAATATTTTTACACTGCCAGAAGTGAATTCAGAGTGAATACGGTTTTAAAAAAAAATTATTCCGCATACAGAGTTTTGTTTTTTCAGCGGAGTGATTTCGGGGTGGTCTGGATTTTTTTTAATTCACATTCCCTCCGGTTCGGAGTTTTTATTAATTATTTGATACTACACGGAAAGAAAATTATGGAAATGGTTCCTATAATTTTGTGAAATTTCATTCTGTACCAGTATAGGAATGACGACCATAAATTATGGGAACACGTCCTATAGATATAGGAATATTACCCATAATTATAGGAATAGTTCCTATAATTATGGGAATGATACCTATACCATTATGGGAATAGTTCATATAATTATAGGAATGGTTCCTATAATTTATGGGATTGGTTCCTATAATATTATAAGAACCATTCCTATAATTATAGGAGCTATTCCCATTTTCATAATGTTATAGAAATGGTTCCTATAATTATAGGAATAGTTCCTATAATATTATAGGAATGGTTCCTATACTATTATAGGAACAGTTCCTATAATATTATAGGAATAGTTCCTATAATATTATAGGAATGGTTCCTATACTATTATAGGAAAAGTTCCTATAATGGTATAGGAATGGTTCTCATAATGGTATAGGGGTGGTTCCTATAACATATAGGAACCATTCCTTTAGTGCATAGGAATACTCCCTATAATTTTCTTTCCGTGTACATAATTTATAGCGACGGTATTATTGTAGCAAAAACTACAGCACTTTGAAAAATGATTCCCATTTACGCTCGTGTATATAAACGAATTTTGAAAATTTATTTCTTGAAAACGCTGAAGTGAATCGATTTGAAATTTTAATAGTGATTCTTTGTTTTATAACTCTTTCGATAAAAAAAATTTCAGAATTTTGGTATTATTTTGAAAATCGGTATCGAATGTCCTTAAAATAAACTTCCCTTTGGAGTAAATTTCACTTGAGGGGATTAAATAAATAGTCATCCACTCCACATTTACTCCAGATTTAATCCGCGTTCACTCCGTAAATTTTTGACAGTAACGATGTGGGTTAGTTAATTTTTTTTTTTTTTTTTTTTTTTTTTTTTTATTAACTAAGTAAATTTTTTCGGTTGAAAATAAAAAAAATTTTTTTTTTTTTACTAGAACAATTTCGAGTAACATCTGGTAGGTCCCACGCTCTCAACTATAGTATCTGTCAGCCAGACCGACAATAAGCTGATAATTGAGCTTCTGCATAATTCCGCTTGCCTGAGTTTATAAAGATTTAATAATAAATCTCTAGTATCCGAGGACATAGACTTGTATTTTTGTCTTTGACCTTTTTTTATTATTTAGAACCCAAAAAGAGTGATATAACAAACAAACATCAATACCTTTACTTTTATTTATTTAAAAACTAAAAAATGGATTTTCTTTCTCTTGCATAATTTAATGATTTTATTATTTATTCACTCTGAACAAATTTCAATCAATACTTCGATAAGAAAAATAGTAATCAAATTTTTATAATACATATTAAATTAAAATAATAATTTTGTGAGTTTGAAATATGTCAAACTGGTGTAATGATTTATGGGCAACGTGTTTTCTTTTAGATTAGTTCATTTTGAGTTTGGTTTGCGAACGTACGGTCTCCAAATCCCCAATGTAATTAGTAAGACAATACAAAACAACTGATAGTTATCGCAGTAAACTTCGTTATAACCAGACAATCATTTTACACAAGACAATTATTTTCTTGTACAATAATTGTATCATCAGATGATATATTGTACTGTCGGGTTTAGAATTAATCTTCAGAATTTGATAAAATTTCAAATATTAGTAAATAATTATAAGAAAAAAATCTAATTTAATTTTTGAAGAGCTATGGAGATTTTGATTTTCATACATTTTACATTGAACCACCCGAGAAATCACAGGTTTTATCGAATTAACGTCTTCTCTGTAACTTTTTAAAAATTTATTCGATCTTTTCTTATAATAAATTACTGACATGTCAAATTCTGAACATTAATATTAAAACTGAGTACTAATTTAAAATACGAAATCATTTAAAAATTAATTTTACTTGATGAGAAAATTTTTTTAAAATTATTCTGATGATTTCAGGTCATGTATTTTTTTACTTGATTAATTCGAAGATAAAAATAGTAATTAATTAAATAAAACTGAGTCTTTTCAATAATTGATTATCTATGTAAATTACGGAAATACAATAACGATTTTTAATTAAAATTTACTATTAGGATGATATTTAATCTTATTTTTGTTAACCTAGTAATTTAATTACACACCTTAATCGCGAATCGTTGAGTGCTTTACTGTCACTTAAAAATTTTTCATTGATGCACTCCCATTAAATCTATTTACACTCCATATAATACAATGAAATTGATATAAAAATCACACTATTACAAAGAGAACATTCTAATAAACAAGTCTGGTTTTATTTTCAGTCGGTTAAATTTTATATTAATTTTAAAAATTCAATTTAAGCTTTAATGTTACTGACACCGGTTCAGTGGGTCAGTTGTACATGACCACGATATTTTTATCGCAGAATTATTCGACGTTTTTTTCTGCATTGGCTGTAGATTTTTTAGCAGAGTCTTAATGACTACAGTACTGTAGCCCTTTTTGTTTAATTATGATAAATATCAAAGGTCGGACATTGATTTTTCGTTACAATTTAAGTGAACACATTTTGTTTTGTATTTTAATTTTCTGCAAAATATTGAAAATTGAATGATTGGGACAGTACTACAGAAAATGGCGGTTGGTTTTGAAAAATAAAAAATTTATCAGATAAAATCTTTTAATCAAGTCTTAATTATAGAATCTCTGGTAAAAAAATTTAAAGTCAAAAAATAATAAAATTTCTTCTCGATCAAAAAGTGGCTGGCAAATATTCCAGGTAGTGAACACAAGGCCGAAAATTCTGGACCGATAACTAGGCCTAGAAATAGTCAAAAACTTGAAAATTTTATCTTCTATATTGCTTGAAATTTTTCAAAGTTCTATAATATTATTTTTAAAAAAATACTATGGCTGAAAGTAAGCTGACTTAATTTATCGGGAAATTTTCGGCCTATTCATTATGAACAATAAAATTTCGGTGTACATTCGGCCAACTTTCGGCCAATTTTCCATAAAATTTTATAACTTTCGCGTGATTTCGCCTACACGGAGAAAAATGTTGGCTCGAAACCTACCAATTTTTATTATGCTGCCGACCAAACTTGAAACAGGAAGGGAAGCATCCAAAAAATTATTATGCTCATACGAAAAATTATTATGCTGTATCACAATACTTACTACGAGCGAGAAACTTATCGATAAGATTTAATAACAATTACTTTTATACATTATAATAATTGTGATGCGGCATAATAATTTTCGTATGAGCATAGTAATTTTTTGGGTGCTTCCCTTCCTGTTTCAAGTTTGGTCGGCAGCATAATAAAAATTGGTAGATTTTGAGCCAACATTTTTCTCCGTGTAGATTTAGTCTTTTCGGCAAAATATTTTTATGAAACTAAAATATTTTGTATTTTGATTCTTACTTGTATCACATCGCATGCCACGCACTGCTCCATTGTGTTTTACAAGACTCTCTCTACTTTTTTTTTTTTTTTCTTTTTTCGACTCTAGTTCCTTTTACTTTTTGTTGCTCCCAATTAATTGTTCGTGCTAGTAACTGTACTGATCATCACGATTTTTGGTCATTTTGACCACTTAGGGACCCCCTGGATGGCTTTCTTGTGGATTCTTAATTCATACTAAGCTTGATTTCAATTCAGGGCATCGAAATCTAGTTCCAAACGAATTTTTAGCTTGATAGAGCAATAATTAGATTTTTTAGGCCGGTTTTAGTGTCCCTCGTACAATGGAGGTGCAGTGGCGTAGGAAAACCACAGAGAAAACCTAGCCAGTACAATTTTTCGGTTTGGGTGAATCTCCAATGGTCGATAAAGTTTTCACTTCACCGATCACCGGATCTTCATCTCGCGCCTAACGGTCAGAGAGCTTCGTTCGAACCTAACGCGTGGCTAAATGGTCACCCAGCCAAGTAGTAATCATGCTCGATGCCACTTAACTTTGGTGATCGCCCGAGCCACATGCTGCCTCAGCTGCTTTATAAAACTAAAATATTAAAATACCAAGAGAGTTTAAAACTAAATTTATTAAAGAAAAAAATTTATAAATAAATATTTAACTTAAATATTATAATGATGCGAATTTCTGAAAGTGGTTATGCATGACCGTGCAGTCATGTTAAGTTAAGTATGTTAAGCGAGCAAGTTTAGTGGGCAGTTAAACCGTTGTATAAGTAGTTGCTGACCGTTTTATAGAAAGTTCAGGAGAGCTTGAGAGTTTCGCTCACGCATTTTGCCGGGCATTTAGCCATCACAGATGAGTCAGTCGCTACTTGCTGGAATAGAATTGACTAAATTCGGATGCAGGGTGATGTGATGTGAGCAGTAGAGAGAAGAGTAGTAGAGATAAGAGCGAGAGAGAGAATCAGAGGCGGATTTAATGGTGTGGCTAGGAGTCACTAACATACAACAACGGGGTCACTTGGCTGAGGGGTAATAGGGTAGTTCATAGTAAAGCTAAGCTGCATCAAAGAGAATTTCCCATCTTGTGATACGATTGATAGCACACTACTGTATACTCTCAGTACTCTGTTGCTGCCGGAATGGCTAATAGTCTACTGTTGGCGCAATTAAAGTATCATTGCGTTACTCAGCACGGGTGAGCTGTCGCAAACGTGGCTTTTGATTATTCTCCAACGTTCAAACCTTCTGTTGTCTATATACATATATGCAGTGTAGTCAGATAGTGCGAAATATTCGGATTGGACAGCGACAATTCTGTCTAGTCGGTAATTAGAGCAATCTTTGTCATTAACTTCAGCCATATTTAATTACTTGATATATAAAAAATTTTATCAATTAAAATTTTTAAGTAAATATTAATAATTTATTTAAAAACAAAATAGATAATAAAATTAAGAGTTTTTAATTACAAAAAAAGTATATTAATTAATATTATGGATAAAGTAATGAAAAAGTTATTAATTATTTAAACAGAAACTTGATATAAAATTTATCAGCGTCTTATTATAAAGTAAAAATAAAAGTTAGATGTATACATAAATTTTTTTAAGTCTTCCATGAACTTCAGAATTATGTACAACGTCCGAGAGTGAGTTGCTTCCGGTTAAAATTCATTCAACTTTTATAAAGTCTAAAGGCATCGTATATATATACTAATATTTATCACAAGTAGAGTTTGAGTTTTATCGTTTTTTTATGCCTCGAATAATTGATATCGAAGGTCTTGGCCTGCAAATCAAAAAGCCTTTAAGGGTTGTTTCCTTATTTAACTTTCTTTTTTATTTTCTTCAACATCAATTATAAATTTCTATTCGATAATTCAATGCAATCGAGTTGAAAGAAAATCTACAACCGACTGGCTCATTAGAGGTTATTAAATTATGATTGATTGTTTTAATATTAATATTATTATTATTGATTAATTGAGTTAATAAAAAGTTATTGATTATAAATATGAGTATAAATAATTTAAACACTCGAAAATATGATGATGCAGTGTAACATTGTTTGAATACCACTGTAAAGTAATGTAGTGAATATTTTTGTCCATAAAATGCAATGCAATGTCTAGAATTTCGCGTTGATTTGTCTGGAATTTTTGATAGACAATATCAGTTAATTTGAGAAATAATTAACGTAAGCCATTAAATATTTGACATTATTTATCTGAAATAACTAATGAATAAATCATTGTCCAAACCAACATGACATTGTTGAAGGTAAAGTTATTCGACAGTAATACATATTAATACTTTTGTTTAAATATATACGGAGAAAATTTTACTATACTACCTATACGATACTAAATTTTCAATTTCAACTATTTGAAATGGTAGCAAATGAGTATTATGTAGGAATAGTTATCAAAATTAGTGTGGATGTAATTCTTATAATCGATATTTAAAAAAAATTGTTACCATAAGACATGGTAACCATTTCTATAATACATTATAACTGTGGTAATTGTTTAGATGTGTGGCTCCGCCTATTTTTAAACATAAAAAATACAATAATGAAGGTATCGAAAAATTTTTTTTTTAAAATTGTTCTTCTCTACGGCGGATTTATGGATCTGCCATAATTTACTATAGAATCGATATTTAAATCACTTTTTGTAGTCTTAAAGTATAAAAAAAGCACTTTTTTCTGTTTTTTTATCGAAATTTTCGTGGTAAAATTTTTGCGAGTTTTCAATTATTTTTTTTCTTAAAGAGAATGAAAAATAGAACAAATTCAAAAAAAAAAAAACGTCTCAATATCATAATTTGAATTTTTATTATAGTCTTTTAAAAAATTCGGCAACAGCGCATTCTAACTTTTTACACATCGATATTCAAATTAAAGCGGGAAAAATTTATTTCTAATCTCGTCTCTCTTATTAATGTATTTCTATCTTTGTTTTTCCTCCCTGCTGCTTCCGCGACGTTGCCAAACCCTCAATAATATGTATCTCTGTTGGTGAACGAGATTAAATAATAAAGTTTAACTTGAATTATTTAAATAATTACAACGGCAACACTATATTATTAACATCTTATCATATTCCAAAAATATTCAAGTTTATGGCATGTGGTTTTTTATTTCTTAAACTTGGGAGGTTAATAATGAAAATAATCGAACAAGTCATGACGGGAGCTTTTCCGCCATAAGAGCCTGTGTATAAGAACTTTAAAAATGTCATTTTAAAATTTTTTTTTCTAAAAAACTAGACGGCGGATCTTATTCCAATTTTGAGAATACATAGATGAAGTATTTCTTTACATGTATACTAAGTTTCAAATCTTAAAGTTGGAAAATCCTTTTTACATTATATTCGGTCGAACCTCCTTATAAATATAAATGATATTAATTACTATCGAATTTAATTTTAAACTTTTACTATAAAATTCTCTCCATGTATAGATAAATTTATGTAGAATTTGATTTGATTTTAGCTAGTACTATAGCGTTAAATATTCGTAGGCAATGTTTCACTAATTAAATTTCAAATGATATCAATTCTACATCAACCTCCGCGTGATCATTGAGTTTTTCGAATTAATTGCCGTTGGCGGTTGTTTGCGCAAGGCCAATTAATTATATATATTGTTGTCATTATTTGTACATTTATATACATTGTAAATAATAAATTTATTGTTAAAGTAATTATTGTTTCAAAGACATGCTTATAAATTAATTGGGTCATTCATAAGAATTATATATTTTATATTTTTAATTAATTCTCAATTACAATGCGTTTTACTTTTACATCAGTTACTTTCAATAACGTCTTGACAAGTGATTGATGACAATATAAAGGATTTATCAAGATACAGAAAAAAATAATAACTTATCTAACTAAAATGTAAATATGAGCTGTTATTATGAGCAATAGACCAATTAATTTTAGTAAACAATTGTTACTTTAATCAACTGAGTTATTTGGATAGCGATATAAATGTAATTAAAACGTTAATGAAACATTGATAATTGTCAAAGTAAATTAATTGCAATAATTACTCAATTAAATGCAGATCAATTGTCAGCAGTCTCAGTAAATCTGGCTCATGGTCTAAACATTACCTATATTATACATATGTTATCTGTGTATATATGTATGTTTAGTTTAACCCTAGGCTTACGGAGACTTGGCGACATGTGACATTACTATCTGATTAATTGTTTCACGATTAAATTCCGCTTACCCCTCACCAATCCTTTCTCTTCACCCTCTACTCACTTTACAACTATACTATACTACTGTATTATATTACTGCACAACAGTCACACTAAAATCTATTGGTAAATTGTCAACGCTCTCAAGTTCACTTCCTCTCATTGTTATGTACTCTATTGTATTTATATAATATTCAATTCAATATATATATATATATATATATATATATATTTACACACATAAAATTTCATATATATATCTATATATATTAAATTGATAAATTAATTTCATTTTACCGTGAATTGATTAAACTCTACCTTTGAATTTAATAATCTACACAATATCTACATTTATATTTATATATTTAACGAATATATTATATTTATATAACTATATTAAATATTAACGGAGATGAATTCAATATTGAATAGTCGAAAATTCCATATATTGATTGGTTACTAATTATCTCTAAGGTAAAATACATGTTTTATTTACGTTGAAAAAAAAAAAAGTTGCAGAAATGAAATTTATATAAATGTACATAATAATCGAAATAGTATATACGTTCACGTCATGCCGTATACTAAGGTAAATATTTATCTTTGTTACGTGCATGATCCTTTGATAATATTTGCCCCTTCGAAATTGCATGATTGAATTAAGCAAATACTCAACATTATTTTGCTATAACTCAAACTGTTCGAGCTATTAATTATTATTGCGTTTTTTATTAGTTATAGTAACAATAATAATGTTGTATGTTAATTAAACAATGTTTGACAGGTGATATTGATACCAAAGATACTAAATAATTTTCACGCTGTTTCGTTGATTAATTAAAATCTATGTTTAATTAATAACACACTGTACACAGTAATAAACGAATCGTCAAAGTGTAGAAAAAAGCGTATGTTAAAATTCTGAGTGTTGAATTTTCAACACTTTTGTGTGTCAATTTAACATACAATATTTATCTTGTTTCAACTGTCGCAATCGATTGATTTTTTAACACACAAAAATGTTATTTTATATACGAGAGTAACACTTTTTATGTGTTACTGTGAAATCAACACACAAAATATGTTAAAAATAATCTCGACCATCACAAAAGAATTCTCAGAAAATTTCAAGTAAAAATGACGTAATAAAAATATCGCCTGTTTAATTTGCAATTGTTTTTAAAATACATAACCTAAACTTTTAAATTAATGTTGATGAAATATAATTATTTTTTTGATATTAAAATAATTATTTTATTTTTGTTATTGTGAGAGAATTTATAGTAATTTTTTTATACATATTTGAATATTGAAGATAAATAATAGATAATATTATATATATTGAACAATACGTGATATTATTATTACTATTTTTTTTTTTTTTAGTTTTATTTATATTATCATTACTAATATTATCGTCATTTTTAATATTTGATTGCTGAAGAATTAATTACTACAGTTAATTCATTGATTTTAACTTTACATTAAATAGTGAAAAACATTTTTAAGAAGTGTCCAAGTAACACAAAAGCGTATGTCAAATTCAACACTCTTCAAGTGTTGCAAATAACATATAAGTGTGTTAAAATTAAAGGTTACGTTTTCGAAGATTTTGACACTCATAACGTGTTACTTTTAACATACACGAGTGTAAATGTTTCAAAACAAACGACGTACGCTGAAATAACATATAAATAAGTGTCAATCGATCGTTTTACACACAGCAAGTGTCAATTTTGACGAATCCTTTTTTACTGTGTAAAAAATCGGGAGTGAATTCGGAGTAATTACAGATTTTATTTAAATTCGCATTTACTCTGATGCGAAATTTTAATATTTAAATAAATTCCCTTGAGGGTAAATTTCACTCCGAACCGGAGTCAATATTGAAATAAACTCCCCTTTGGAAAAAATTACTCTTTAAGGGGATTAAATTAATATAGGAGAAGGGGGGGGGATAAAATCGGCCCCTAAGCGATTGGGGACCTATTTCGCCCCCATATCATTCGAGGCACTCAAAATTTTAAGGGGTCCATTTCCCCCCTTCCCCTACACAAATTTTTACAGTGCATACACTTCAAAAAATTTTGGTGTAAAAATGGCCCCTGAGAACTTTACCCGGTCGTGTAGTGTGAAATAACGGTGTGAAAAGTCCTTGGAGTAAATTTTCCACCCGTGTAATCTACTTTTCTTACACCATTCCGCGTTACTCGTTACAATTTTGATTAATGAGCAACAAACAATCATTGGATATTTTTGACAAAATCAATAACTACATTAATTATGGATAGATATTAAATAGTATTTTGAACATTTAAATATTTTTATGATTATCCCTGATTAAACAAAACGATTCACTCAATGATAAATGTATAACTATATAGTAGTAAAATTGAATAATTTTTTTTAATCAGGGATTTTTCTTAACGTAAAATTATCATAAATTACATATTTACTCACTTGACCGTGTAAAAATTTTTAATTCACACCGTCTAAATTTAACACAATATATGGTGTAATTTACACACCAAATCGTTGACACTACACCGAGTTCAAAAATTTTATACAGTGTAAACAATAAAATTTTTAAAAATTATTAATTTGTTACAATAATTCAACTGATTATTGTCAATAAAAATTCTGAACATCCAGTCGGTATATATGTCATATAAATATGTATATATATTTATATCCAAGTTTCTCAATGTACACATAACTTCTACTATCTTATGAATTTTTATCACTTGATTCTCATTTTACGATTTTCCTTTTTTTTATCTCCATCTCAATACTTTATGTTCATATATGTATATATATATAAAATATATATATGACCTACTATATTCTCAACATCTTGAAAGTTAATAGAATTTCAATTTATCGTATACCTCAACATAAACACAAGTATATGAATGCATGTTATAATTTTTTAAGTAAATATATATATTCATGTGTGATATTTTTTGACGTCTTTTGATCTCGATATCCTTCTGCATATTTTTTAGTTTATATTTTTTTTTTTTTGGCTCACCATAAAGTGTAGTAGGTTACCTTGGACATTAATAACGTATCATTTGATCCGCAAAGGTTCTTTTGCAAGCGCTCGAGTGCGACCAGCCACTACCAAAGTATATGATATCAGTTTGTAGTATTAGTAACAGAAGTTGTAGAAGAAGAGTGAGCCAGTATTCGTGGCCGTAGTTGTTGTATAGTAGTATTTGCAAGTAGACGAGAGTCAAATAGATATAAATAACCTTGTGGTCTTCCCTCGGGAAACATATGGAAGCTTTTCCAAGGGTTACCCGTAGATATGTCCATGGGAGTGTCGTATAAAAAAGCTCCTGGGAGATAAGTCTTACACGCAAGCTTATGAATATCTCATAGATAGTGATAGATATATAGATATAAGATGGATGGATAGATAAATAAATAGATTTGACCTCTGAACCCTTTGTCCTTGCGATTGATTTTTTTTATCAATAATCGGGTCACCTGTAAATTCAAACGACTGAATAGAAAATATCCCAGACGGATTTTATATTCTGTTGTTTCAGAATTTTATTGTTATTATATACAGATAAAGTTGGTGGAAAAATTTTTTTTTATATTTTCTTTTGTACGTCACGACGTCAATCTCCATCGCATCGAATTACTCATTCCTTTGAACTGGTTCTGGAGAACTGACGAGTGATATAGGAAGTACATTATCATTTATATGAAATCCTTTGGATACCCTATGCATAATCATTATCTGGCACTTTGCTATTTTTTATTTTATTTATTCTTTTGGTATAAATTTTTTCGGAGATTTATTGGATAAGCAATTTTTTATTTTTATTCGAAAAAATTTTTTTTCACAAAACTTTTTATGATTGAATTTTTTATGAGGGGTATTGGGTGTAAACTTTTATTTTTAAGTTTTTTATGGGTTGGAAGGTACATTTTTGTAGTTAATTATTCACCAAGATGCTAATAAAGCAGATTTAAATATGAGCTGAATCGATTTTTTGAATTAATATTCGCTTAAATAATTTTGTACTAAGTTAAATATTTATATTAATGTCTGAATACAAGTGTGCAGATTATTATTGTAAATATTTAAAATCAGGATCGATTATTAATTATCTTTGGGATATCAATAAAACTCACCAATTTTTTAATCAGGCGGTGATTTTTCTACATTTAATATCAAGTATTTTTTTGAAATTTATACTCAGTTTAATGGAAATTCTAAAAAAAAAAAAATCATATATAATTCAATAAACAGAAGCAGTATACTAGTTATTATTTTTAACGATTGAAATTATTCGGTCATTGAAGTTTTTATTGAAGGAAATATTAAAATTGTGGCTGTGATTACAAAATAGATAGCAGACTATTTATCATGATTTTATTTTTCTTATATATATATATATATATATATATATATATATATATATATATATATATATATATATATATATATATATATCTTTATATATATATATATATATATATCTTTATTGCGTGATTCATATCGCGAACAAAGTAATGGTTTTTAACAACCTAAATTTAGCACGAAATGCAGATGAATTTTCATGCTTAAGTAAAAAAATTTTTTTTATGAAAATAAAAGTAAAGAAGTAAAAAAAAAAGAGTTAAAAATTATTCAAATGCTGATAGAGAGAAGTCACTTGGGAACTTACGTATTTTATTCGACTCGACTACTGTCGAGTCAAAGAGTCAAAGACTCAAACGTACCTGGAAGAACTGATGAAAAAATAAAAGTAAAAAGCTTTTGCGATCAACGGTAAATTTTTATATGATTATTTTTTTATCAATAAAATTTTTTTTCATCAGTTTTCATAAAAAAATTTATTGTTCAAAATTTTACAATATTAACTTGCTAATAATAAATGAAAAAGAAGTTTCTCAATTTTTTTTTTCAATCGTTTACGTACAACGGACAAATTTATTTATTTATTTAATATAAAATTGTGTATTGTATTGATTCAAAGAAGATTATCTCAACGATAATGTTCGACAAGTTATTTAAATATGAATTTACATTATTGATGTTGAAGCCATTACACTATTTCATTTTGAATACATTAGTTTCCTTACAATTGTTGAATCCGCAAGGCCAAATAAATTTAATATCTTTTATTTCATAATCGTATAATTTAATCTGCATATTTTTGAAAAAATTTCTTTAGTATATAATTTACAAAGCATAATTTTTATCTTATTCATTTTGCAATAAATAATTTCAATACTATCAATAATAAATATGATCAATTTTACACAAAAAAAAAATATATAATAAGTAACCACAGAATTACAAGCACATATAATTAATTAAATTTATTTTCTTTATTTTACTGAGAAATAAATTAATATCCCTTCAGTTTTTGTAACTCTTTTGTCTTATAAATTACGAAGACAAAATATTACAGAAACTTATTTTATATTAATTTATGCAGCCTTGATAACGTACAATAAAAATATCATAAATTATTTTTATTTGTGACCAGTGGTAACTTATTGTATCTCTGTATTACGTCGTACGATATATTAATAAAATTAATTTAAGGCCAATAAAACGAGACAGATCCATCGTCAGAGTTTGAGTTGGAATTTAATAGATACCAATATGCCGGTAAAAAGAATTTGTTTTAAAAAAGTTTGATGTGTGGAATTTCTAAACTTGAAACGGATTAGAACTTTGAGTGAAACTTTTTTTAAACTTTTGTAGCTTTGATATAAAAAAATGTATCAAGGATTTTCTACACAGAAAAAAAAAAATTCTTGGTTGAAGGTAAATATTCTTAATTCAAGAAAATTTTTTTGGAGACCTAAACTTTCTCAGATAAAGTAGTAATTTTATCTGACCAAGATAAATTCTCTTAGCTCAAGAAAATCTTGACTTGGTTCCCGAAAACGGTGGTCTTCAAAAATATTTTCTTGACTCAAGATAACTTTTTTTTCTGTGTATAAGCGAAATTAGAGTGAAAAAATAACATTTTTAAAAAATATTTTTCAAAACGTACTTTTACTACATTGTACCCTCGTTCCGGTAAAGTTCCTGTTAGAAACCCATATAGTCTAGTCGAGAAGTGAGTTTTCTGCGAAAAATCGTTAAACCACTCTTAAAAATATGGCGATTGGTGCATTGGATTCAGAATTTCATTCTGAGAAATGGGTATTTTTTTTTTTATCCGCCATTAAAAATTCCATTTGTTATAAACAAAAAACGAAGAGACAAAAAGGGAGTCTCCGTTTTTTAGCTATAACTTCAAAAGTATTAAAGATAACTGAAATTAAAAAAAAGATCCTAAAAGAGGAGAAAATTTCAGTTAAAAAAGTCTCGACTCCCCCAGTTGTAGCTCCATTATTTATAATTTTAATTTGACGTTGAAAGTTGGGCTCCGCGCGGCCGTTTCGGCGCCTGCGCGTCGTCGCCGTACAAAGTATGCGACATAAAATAATTTTTTTATAACATAAAATATTAATTTAAAAATCTGAAAAAATTATAGTGTCATCTAGACACCTGAAGGAATATAGCCCGCAGAAAAAAATTTTTAGCTCGATTTTTGTAAAAGTTATTTGATTGTTAATTAACAAATTTTTCAGAGACTTGAATTTTTATAAAATCTCTTAAAAATGTTTAAAAAAAGTGTCTATAAATTTTTTTTCTCTTGGGAGCTCTTTTTATATGAATAATAAACAAGATTCCGTTGTAATAGTTTATAAAAGTTTTTTCATTTGTTTATAATGATTTTTCAAAGTTATCAAAAATTGAAATATCCGGCTAATGTTATAAAAAAAATTTTTTCCAAAATCTGTAAATGTGGTTGTTTTTGTATTCATATATTGCGTTTAGTAGCTTAGCTAAAAAATTTTTAACATGAATTGTTTAAAAAATTTTTATAAACAAATAGACAAATTGAAAATTTTTGAAATATTTTTTTTGTCATTCTGTTGTCTTAGTAAAATAATGATTTTAAAAAAAAATTTTTCCTTAAAAAAATTTTTTAATTGTTAATAATTGTTTCTGTCATTTATCCACCGTTTAAATTATTTATTAAGAAATCATTTTTTTTTTAAAAATCATTATTTACAATTCTCAATATAATCATGAAAAAAAATGTTTTTTTTTATTCAAATTTTCATTGTTTATTTTATAAACAATTTGTTATAATCAAATTTTCACTTTCATTATATTTTTTTCCGTAGCTTTAAAAAATTACAAATACAGCCGTGTGCATTAAAGTTGTGAAAAAAATTTTTTCTCTATTTTTTATTGAATTTTAAAATACTTTACCCAATCAAAGTTGAAGCAGTCAACTATTTTATCTATTTATAAATTGCTATAACTTTTAAACTATTGAAGATACGGTCTTAGACATTCAAGCCGATCTTTTAGACAATTTGATGATTTATATAATAAATTTTTCAAATGCTCGATATCTATTATGGTTCAATTTTTATCAGCATTTGTTTATAAAAAAATGCTTTAATTGAATCTTTAAACTATTATATCTTTTAAACTATTGAAGTTACGGCTTTTATGATTCAAGACAATTTTATAGAGTAATTATTGGACTACTTAAAAATAATTTTTTTATATTTTTAATTTCATTTGTTTATCATTTTTTTTATTTATTCAAATTATTACACGGTTAAGGGTACGTTTTATGGATGTTATTGACTTTATACTCACACACACAACAGAATGTTCCATGAAGATATTTTTAGTCAGGAAATCTATACTTGCTAACTGTCAAGGCGGCTTTTCTGTAAAAAGTTCATTCAATTCTGTAAATTTCTTCCAGGCTGCACTACTGGCAAAAATTTTAAGTTTTCGCTTTGACAAACGTTCAGTAATAAATTGAAAACTCCAAAACTAAATGGAAATAGCAAGAACAACATTAGTTATTGGTGTCAGTCAGGAGTAGAAAGTCAATAACATCCATAAAACGTACCCTTAACCGTGTAATAATTTGAATAAATAAAAAAAAATGATAAACAAATGAAATTAAAAATATAAAAAAAATTATTTTTAAGTAGTCCAATAATTACTCTATAAAATTGTCTTGAATCATAAAAGCCGTAACTTCAATAGTTTAAAAGATATAATAGTTTAAAGATTCAATTAAAGCATTTTTTTATAAACAAATGCTGATAAAAAATTGAACCATAATAGATATCGAGCATTTGAAAAATTTATTATATAAATCATCAAATTGTCTAAAAGATCGGCTTGAATGTCTAAGACCGTATCTTCAATAGTTTAAAAGTTATAGCAATTTATAAATAGATAAAATAGTTGACTGCTTCAACTTTGATTGGGTAAAGTATTTTAAAATTCAATAAAAAATAGAGAAAAATTTTTTCACAACTTTAATGCACACGGCTGTATTTGTAATTTTTTTAAACTACGGAAAAAATATAATGAAAGTGAAAATTTGTTTATAACAAATTGTTTATAAAATAAACAATGAAAATTTGAATAAAAAAAACATTTTTTTCATGATTATATTGAGAATTGTAAATAATGATTTTTAAAAAAAAAATGATTTCTTAATAAATAATTTAAACGGTGGATAAATGACAAAAACAATTATTAACAATTAAAAAATTTTTTTAAGGAAAAATTTTTTTTTAAAAATCATTATTTTACTAAGACAACAGAATGACAAAAAAAAATATTTCAAAAATTTTCAATTTGTCTATTTGTTTATAAAAATTTTTTAAACAATTCATGTTAAAAATTTTTTAGCTAAGCTACTAAACGCAATATATGAATACAAAAACAACCACATTTACAGATTTTGGAAAAAAAATTTTTTATAACATTAGCCGGATATTTCAATTTTTGATAACTTTGAAAAATCATTATAAACAAATGAAAAAACTTTTTTATAAACTATTACAACGGAATCTTGTTTATTATTCATATAAAAGAGCTCCCAAGAGAAAAAAATTTATAGACACTTTTTTTAAACATTTTTAAGAGATTTTATAAAAATTCAAGTCTCTGAAAAATTTGTTAATTAACAATCAAATAACTTTTACAAAAATCGAGCTAAAAATTTTATTTTCTGCGGGGCTATATTCCTTCAGGTGTCTAGATGACACTATAATTTTTTCAGATTTTTAAATTAATATTTTATGTTATAAAAAAATTATTTTATGTCGCATACTTTGTACGGCGACGACGCGCAGGCGCCGAAACGGCCGCGCGGAGCCCAACTTTCAACGTCAAATTAAAATTATAAATAATGGAGCTACAACTGGGGGAGTCGAGACTTTTTTAACTGAAATTTTCTCCTCTTTTAGGATCTTTTTTTTAATTTCAGTTATCTTTAATACTTTTGAAGTTATAGCTAAAAAACGGAGACTCCCTTTTTGTCTCTTCGTTTTTTGTTTATAACAAATGGAATTTTTAATGGCGGATAAAAAAAAAATACCCATTTCTCAGAATGAAATTCTGAATCCAATGCACCAATCGCCATATTTTTAAGAGTGGTTTAACGATTTTTCGCAGAAAACTCACTTCTCGACTAGACTACATAGCGCCATAAGAACCAAAAAACGTTAATAAAAAGTTCAAAACTTGAGGTTTTTGAACTTTATCAGACCCAGGGTAAAATGGAGTAAAAATACGTTTTGAGAAATGTTTTAAAACCGTTTATTAGTTTTTTTTACTATCAAATTTACAAAAATTTAAAAAAAGTTCTACTGAAAGTTCTAATTTGTTTCATATTTAGAAGTTCCACACGTCGAACGTTTTTTGAACTTTTTGGAACGAATTTTTCATACACGGGTAGTTGGTTAAGTAAAAAATGAATATTTTATTCAGGTAGAGAAAATTAGTGACAGTGGACATGTCAAACTTGTCATCGAAACTAATGGAAATAAATGAAATATATAATTTTGACCAATTATTGGCTAAGTAACAAGTAACTTTAGCGAATAATAATTCATATGATTGATGTCGGATTCTGTTTTTAATAAATTTTCAATTTCTTTTTACATAATTAACTGAATATTATAAATCAGATTTACTTCTAAATGGATTTTATTTAAAATGGAAAAAAGTTAATTAACATGACACTTATTGGTCACATGTTATCATATAAAATAGCAAAAAGTTAAGTAAAGTTAATTCACATGTATTTCTAAAAACCAATAACTTTGTAAATTATTATGGACACTCCATTGCGAGTATAAGCTTTCATTTGACGGATTAAAAAAAAAATTCAGCCTTCAAATGACTTGCATACATTATTTATATGGTTTAAATTATTTCGATTCTACTATGATATTTTTGACATTTAAATATTTCAATTGAGTTTTTATATAAAATATAGATTTCATTCGAACATAAGCGATAATATTCAGAAGACGTTAATTCGTTAATTATAACTTGTCAGGATCAATGTGCCCTAAAAAGTATTTAAATAATTTTTTTTCACATACGTAATTAACATAGACCTAGTCTAAAAATATTTCGTTTAATTAAAAAAAAAATGTTGAAGATTCTTTTGTGATGCGACAAAATTACTTTGGATCAATGGTAAATATAATTTTCCGTAGTTAAATAGTCGAA
Organism: Microplitis manilae; assembly: GCA_030273425.1. Classification (NCBI taxonomy): domain Eukaryota; kingdom Metazoa; phylum Arthropoda; class Insecta; order Hymenoptera; family Braconidae; genus Microplitis; species Microplitis manilae. The sequence continues at coordinate 5,248,469 of CP092726.1, forward strand.
ATAAAAACCAATGGTTCATAGATGAGATATCTGTGTTATCTATACAAACAATTAAATCAATTCATCTTAACACGTGGTATAATAATGCAAAGTACTTGACTTAGAAATTAAAGCACGGATTCCGTACTTAAAATAATAACCAATAAGTTGAAAAAAAAATATATCTATATACATTTGTAGAGAAACTAATTGGAGATTAAAACAATTTGTAAGGTGAAATAATTAGACACTAGGAAATTAAGTCAGAAAAATTATTAATACCCGCTAATTGTGAGTAAAACTGGGCCTGGATGAATAATTACTCTTCCGTTTCTAGATAGTATTCAATTATCGGGTAAAAACACCCAATTTCAAGTAATGTTTAAATAAAAAAGACTAAAAATAAAACAGAAGAAATCTGTTTTTATTCTTTCCGTATTTATTTTGTTTTTGGCTCGGGTTTACTCTAAATTGTAAGGTGAATTTTATCAAAAAAATTCTCTCTGTGTATAAATGGACGTTTTAACATGCTTTCGTAAACTTTATTTGACTGTCTATTAACATTAACAGTGATCAATTTTATAATTTATTTTCAGTGCAATGCGGCCAAAAAGGCTGATTTTGAACTATTTTTGAACTTTTTTTTACCATATTTCTTCTTTAAGTATGAAAAATTTCCAAAAAAGTTCATCGTCGTGTCACGTTTCGGACTTTAGAATAGTTAACACTTTAAACTTTTTTTCAACAATTAATTTTTTTACGGGTATATCAGGATTAAATTGCTATATATATGACATTAAATAGTATATTAATAATCATCAATAGCATCACCACAAATGTTTTAATATTTCTTGTTAGAACATTATCTATTTGCATAAAGATTATCTTTTCCAAATTAATACCGTACCAAATTGAATGAATTTATTATGCCCGAATTCTATCGGAGAATTATATTGACTGATAAAATATTTTGATGAACTAATTAATAAATTAGTAATAACTATTAATAACGTATCGATCGTTAAAAACTCGATAGTAAAAATAATAAATAATAATAATAATAACTTACCTGTTGTTTCGACATTGGTATGGATGCAACAAATCAACAGTTTAATAGCCCAACCCATTAAAATATCTCCAAGGCAATTGATTAGTTCAATAAATTACGCAATTGCACGTGCACACTAACAAAACGGATTCGTGGTAAAACTAATTACTCATAACGTCATAACGTATCATGTTTCATTTTACAATACTTAGCAATTATCATACTTTTTGTTATTTATACAATTATATATTGATAACAGAAAATATTAATTTTCAAATTTAATAAATTCAAATCACATAAGTTTTTATTTTTAAATCAGTATTTTATTTGAGTGAAAATTAATGCTCCATTTTTTTATTGATAAATTTTTTTTTTACAAACTGAATTAATAAAGTTATTTATATATTTATATTTTTATAATAATAAAAAAAATTAATAATGATAATAATATTCATAACCATAATAATGATAATAATAAAAATTGCGATATAAAGCTTGTCTACTGGATTATAGCAAACATTAAAAGCTTTTTGTTTTAATTGCCTTCACAGTTAATAAATTGGCATTGAATTAAAAAAGCTTTCTCATTATGATTTATGACACGATATCATTATATATTTATTTTTTTATGTTATCGTATTTGTTGTTTTAAATATTAATGAGATTGTGGAAATAATAAATGAAAATAATAATGTACATGGAATTGTTATATATATATAAATATATATGTATACATATCGTCTTCTCAATATAAAACCGCCGCCTTTTTTGTAAGTTATACAAGAGAGCTAAAATACAGTAAGAAACTCATTTTTTAACTTAAAATAAAGAATATTCAAATATATGCATACGAAGATATTTTTCTAAAGAATCTAATTACTTCACTAATATGCATGGAAAAATATTTTTTATCTCAATTTTTGAAAAATGGTTCCCTCTTACATTTTTTTAAAGAGGAGGTTCTCGCGCGAAAATTTTTATAACTTAACAATTTTAAAAATTTGACAACAGATTTAGACAAAGCATCAACAATATGTATTGCATGCTGAAAAAAAGTGTTAATAACCTCCATATTAACGAAGTAACTATTTCCATCTTCACATTTTAAAGATTTTCATTCTTTTATGCTAATTTTTCTCATTGGAAATAGTAACTATTTTTATCCAAGATAAAAATCATTACTATCTCAGATGGTAAAATTTACAAAATCAGTCGAGTCGCGTCAAGAGTCCGTCAACTTACATTTCTATTAAAGATTCCCCCTCAATGACTATGAAAATAATCATCTATAGACTCACACGCCTGCAAAGTAAGGAAAGTCTGCTATGGCGTTCGGCTGCTGAGTAAAACTAAAGATACAGGACTTTATAGAATTATATTCCCATACACCCATGCAAGTGGGTTCATAACGCGACTCGACTGTTCTTCAGATAATAAAAAAAATTAATATCTAGATGGTAACTATTACTATTGGTAGTAGTAAATATTATCATACAAGAAAAGACTGAATGGTGTACATAAAAACTTGATAATGATTGCCACATACAATATGATAATAATTTCCTACTGCAAAATGGTAATAGTTACACGGAAAAAAAAATTGTAGTTGCTACAACAGCAGCAGTAGTTGAGGTTACTAAAAGTTGAAGTGAAAAAATGCCAACTGCAGCTTAAAATAACCTCAACCACCGTGTAGTAACGTCAGTACTATTTACGTAGTATCCTTTACTAAATATTGTAGTACTCGCTACTACGATGTTTGACTACAATATTGCGGTTAGAAAAACCACAATTTTTCTTTCGTGTATCAATTTTTTTCGAGGGTGTACATCGATTGTTAACAGGAAATGCAGAAAAGTCATTTTTCAAAGAATATGAAGTTAAGCGGTTTTCTACCAAGAACGACGATATATATCTATATATATTAGACTGTTTCAAATTAGGGGACTATTTTTTTTTTTTTGATGAACATTGAAAAATCGAAAGGGTATCTTAAAATATGGTGACAGTTAAAATTTGAGCTCTTAATATTGATATTTAGAGGTGGCTATTTGTAATTTTCGATTTTTCATTTAGAAACATGGTAAAAAATACATAACTTCCGAAAAAATCAAGATACAAAAAATCTCTTCTTAACTATTTTGTAGCAAATTTACTGATCTACAAAAAAGGTCTTTTATGATTTTTGCATAACTTCAACCATTCACAAGATATCCGACGTCAAAGTTTGATAAAATTCAAAGAACTTGTTTTTGCTCGTTCCGAATTTTATACCATGCCAACCAATGAGAATTCAGAAATTTTTGATATAGTTTTTTAGTAGGAAATTGAACGCTCTACAAAAAAAGTCTCTTATCGTTTTTTGATAAACCCATCTGTTCAAAAGTTATTTGAGCTTAAAGTCAAGTTCTAGTAAATTTCGAGATCTTTTTACTTTTTCGGTGAAACTATCGGACAAATCATAAAATGTCATTAAATCTTTTTTGTAGACAATTTTATTTCCTACAAATTATCTCTGATAAATTTTTTCCGAATTCTGCATTCTATTCTAGTTATTTCCATTTTAATGTCGAGCTCTTAAAATCGATCAGAACACTTTTTTTAGGAGCTTGGCATTAAAATGGAAATAACTAGAAGAGAATGCAGAATTAAAAAAAAATTTATCAGAGGTAATTTGTGAGAAATAAAATTGCCGACAAAAAAGATTCTATAACATTTTATGTTTAGTCCGATAGTTTCACCGGAAAATTAAAAAGATCTCCAACTTTACTTCGAGCTCTAATAACTTTCGAACAGATGGATTTATCAAAAAATAATAAGAGACTTTTTTTGTAGAGCATTCAATTTCCTATAAAAAAACTATATCGAAAATTTCTGAATTCTCATTGGTTGACATGGTATAAAATTCAAAACGAGCAAAAACAAGTTCTTTGAATTTTATTCAACTTTGACGTCGGATATCTTGTGAATGGTTGAAGTTATGCAAAAATCATAAAAGACCTTTTTTGTAGATCAGTAAATTTGCTACAAAATAGTTAAGAAGAGATTTTTTGTATCTTGATTTTTTCGGAAGTTATGTATTTTTTACGATGTTTCTAAATGAAAAATCGAAAATTACAAATAGCCACCTCTAAATATCAATATTAAGAGCTCAAATTTTAACTGTCACCATATTTTAAGATACCCTTTCGATTTTTCAATGCTCATCAAAAAAAAAAAAATAGTCCCCTAATTTGAAACAGTCTAATATATATGATGCTTTTTAAGAGAATCTTATAATTAATGATACTAATAATATGTCTATATTTATTATAGATTTAAAGGGTATTATTAACATTTGATTGCACGTTTGTAATTTTCCAGTACGGAATTAGCTTTAAAATTTATTTGCAGGAAAATCTTATTTTATTCGTCTGCTGTTAGATAATATTTGTTTTCTCTTATTGATTTGGCACTTGTCACATCAATAGTTATTATAATTATTTTAATTCATATTACTTCCTGTTAATTATTATTTACATCGTTACTAACGTGACTTAAATATTTATTTTCATCTCTCACAACGATTTTATTTTTCACACTAACGACTGACTCGTCATTTCAATAGCAAGCTAATTTTAACAGTTATATTTCATAACGTATAGTTTTTTTTTTCTCATAATTTTTATACACGTAAATAAAACAAAGTTTATACATTGAGCTATTTACAGGTTTTTTTTATATTTATTATTAATAGTATTATTTATTATTAATTTTTTTAAATATCTGGGATCTCAATTACGTCACAAAGTGTAAAAATCACCTTGACAATTTATATACCTTTTAATTTATTTTCATTTATCACTTTTTTTATTTTATTTTGTTAATTAATTTTCGGACAATTTTTAATTAAAATTTTTATTTTTAAAATAAAAGCAATAAATCATAAAAGTAATAAGTATTTACTTCATCCGAGTAAAAAATGACTTCAATTATAAAAAAAAAAAAATTAACACAAAAAAAAAAAATTGTCCGAATAAAAAAAAAATAATGAATGTTACTTTGAGCACCAAAAAAGGTATTTTTAAAATTTAATATTTATTATTATTAACTTTTAAATATCGAGAAATTCTTATTTTAATAACATCTGATATAATGATTACATTAAAAGTAAGCAATAATACTTTCAACATTTTTTTTATCTTATAAAATCATCGTACCGACGATAATTATTATTTACCTAATATAAATTTTATTTTATATAAATAATAATAAAAAAAATTCCTAGGCATATCCAATAGTCACTTTCTTTCTGTCAAAATTTAAATATTCAATTCAATTCAATTCAAATAATTAATTATTAATGATCCTGAAGTTTGCAAGCATTTATGAATTTTCGGATTTTTTTTTCAACAAATTGACTAGAAAAAAAAAAAACTAAAAATATGCACATGTAAAAAATTTCAAAAACTACAGGTGCAATTTTTTGAATTTTTTTTTTTTTTATAATTTATTGCGAAAAAAAATCCTAAAATTATAAGATATCGGCTAACTTCAGTATACTAATTATTATTACACTGTGATAAATTACTAGTGAATTACGGATTTTTTTAAAAATCAAAATCCGCTCCATGACAGAGTTCCGGAGTTTTAAAAAAAAATTAATCTGCATGCGGAGTAAATGGAAGTTTATTTTTGAGCAGAGTGATTTCGAAGTGACCTGGATTTTATTTAAATTCATATTCACTACAGACTGGAGTCAATTTTAAAATAAACTCCCCTTCGAAGTAAATTTCACTCCGAGGGGATTAAATAAAACAATCATCTGCTCCGCATTTACTCCGGATTCATTACATATTTACTCCGAATTTCCTCCGCTAATTTTTTACAATCTATTATTTTTTTTCTGATCGATATGCTGAAGAATACCGCGGGCTTTTATAAATATCTATATATTTTTTAAATTCATTGTTTAAATTTTCATAATTTCTAGTTTATATCATTTTGTATAGCCTCGAACTTGTAAGTTGTTTTTATTAAAACCAATTGAGTGTGTCCTTTTGTCTTTCACCTCCATTCATCTCGTTATTGATTTACTTATATTTCCTATACGGAATTGTAGGCCGCGTGATGTTCCGTTTTGTTATTCGCATTCATAACTCGCGTGATATATTATTTACATGTGTATGTGTATGTATATCCGTATAATTTTTTTTTTATTTATTTTATTATTTTTTGCTTTATTCCTTCGTCCCAGTTTATTGTATTATACAAATATTGAAATGAAAATGAAAATAGAATGTGAATGAGAATAATAATCGTGGCTGACGTATTTAATGCCAGTGAAATAAAGAGAGATATTTAAACAATAAACTTTTGATATAAATATTACAATACAATACAATTAATATTTTTTTTTCGTTATCAATTTAGGTCCTTTTTCTTAGGCTTTCATGTTTTATATAAATTATTTATCATAATATATTTTATAAATTCAGTAACTAATTTCATTATTATTATTATTATTATTTTATTAAATTAGCATAACTAATTAATTGATTGTACAACTTGTGATATTTAGTTTTCTACCTTTTAATTCGTTAAAAAATTACAATTAATAATAAACTAATTAACTTAATCATTGAAATATTTTTTAAATTATTATTGCACCCATTAATGATAAAATTAAATTATTAATTAAAATAATAAAAAAAAATGTTTTCAATAAAATAAATAAAAAATAAATACGGACTAAAAGGTAAAATAATCACAATTAGAGTTATTATAAAATTCAATAATAATAAAAAAAAGTGTTAGTATAAAATATCTGGCATAGTAAAATTGAAATGGCTGGTGATCGCATAAACACGTCGGGTAAATTAGCGAAATTCACATAGCGTGGTTGTTCCACCGTGTGAAGTTCAGCCGGTGGCCGATTTTATGCTTATTAATCGTAATGCGTGTCATGAGTGTTGCATATAGTATCTCTACATATATCTATATACTAATATAGTATGGTTGTATAGCTCGATACGCTTTAAATGGGCGTTTTCGTCGTCGTTGGTAGCGTTAGCCGCGATATATAACAGCGTCACTGAGCAGTATCTCTGTTACGCTTGGCTAAACATGGACTGTGGTCGCTCACGCATCGCTTAACATAATCCCCCATCCGACCAGTGCTACATAGATTACGCAATGATACCTCCAAACGTCAAGTTATTAGTACAATGTACATGATTAAATCTCAGTCCATTTTGTCTCTTATTGGCCATTGAAAAAAAAAATTTTTTTTTTATAACACAATCATTATTACAATTGCTTCAAATAAAATTAATCTCTTTTAAATTATTATTATTTTTTTTTTACTTTAAAGGCATCCCACGGAAAAAAGAGCAGTTGAAAAATTACAGTTTCGTATAGTATTAATTAGTACTATAGCGCTCCGAGTCTGAAACTGTAGAAATTACATTTTTTATCAGTAAATTTTACAGAAATAACAAATATTACAGTTTCAAACTCGATATTGTCGATTTAAACTGTAAAACTTGCTGCTTAAAATTGTATTCATTTTATTGCTACAACAAATTTCTAAAATTACAGTTTGAACTTTAATGTTTACAGATTTTTACCCGGAAAGCCTGATTTACAGTAGAAACTGCAATTTTTCAACTGCTCTTTTTTGCGTGCCGTCACGTCTTTAATTGTCGTAATAATTTTGCTAAAATTAATTTAGTAATTTTTTGTCGTATGCATTGTAAAAAATTGAGAGTGAATTCGGATTTTATTTCAATTCGCATTAACTTCGATTCGGAGTTTTAATCTTAAAATAAATTCCTTTTAGGAGTGAATTCTACTTCGAACCGAGTTTTCAAAATTCAAAAAAATTCTTCAGAGTAAATTTCACTCAGAGGGAGTTTAATAAATAAACAGTCATCTGCTCCACATTCACTCCGCCAATTTTTTACAGTGTTTTTAATTAAATATATAGAGCATAATTGTCAGCGCAAATTAATTAATAAAATGATAGCAAGTATTTTTAATATAAAAAACATTAATCAACCGCACGGTAAATTTTCTTGTAAATTCAGTAGTATCTTACGCCTTCTGTCAGCCTAGCTTGTGGGTGTGCCACTGGAGTTTCTAGTGTAGTTTGAATTTCCTGAATTAATGCAGAGTAATGAATATTATCCGGTTCAATGTAACACTGGTTTATATTCATAGTAATTATTTAGTAAATAAATAAATAAGTATAAAAATGAATAATTTCGAATTGAGTAGATAAAAAAGTTGATTTTTTTACCATGAGAAAAAATATGGTCTTTAGAGTTGATTTTTATCACTTAGTAAAATATCACTCGTTTTAAATTTGTGCCACTGTGTGTTGTGAGTACCGATATTGCATAAAGATGAGAGAGATGATTAATGGTGGTTAATTAACGTGCTGAGGCACGTAAGGCGGCATGTAGGGTCCAGTCAGGATATACTGGACTGCTACGACCATCAGCTGGGGTGCGCTCCATCGGATGATATAAGCACTTCCTGTAACAAATAATACAATAATATATTAGGCTTGTTTTCATTTCTCCCTTTGTTATTTAATGTCGTGTAATTTTTTATTTTTTTTTTTTTTTTTATTTTACTTTTTGTAACTCGATGGGCGGAGGGATAGAAAGTTAGAGGGATAGAAAAATAAAAGACTGGAAGTGAAAAAGCGAGGATATCATTGAGAATAAAAGAGCGAGGGAGAAAGAGGGGATTTTTCTCGTGAGTCAGAAAAGTTACGTGTACTAAGTCCCATGAGTGCTTGGGGGAGGTATATCTAAAGCATCTTGAAACGAGAGTAGTTTTAACCCCTAGAGTCGATGATCGTGGCTATCGCTTTTACACTGTATCTAGTCTTAATGGCACCGTCAAGGGCGTAGTCTTTACTGTTTTTATTTTATTGTCTATACGATATTTTATTTCGGCCATTTATATATATATTTTTTCCAAAGACCTGAATTTATTTAACAATTAATTAAAATTTTAACTATTTACTTTAACAAGTAAATTTTTGAAATAAAAAATATATTAAAATAAAATAATTAAAAGTATGAGTTAGCATATGTTGCATTTGGTATCGTGACTGCGCATATGCTACAATGGTTTCCATTTAATCCCCGGGAACATGCGGATGACACGTTGCTAAAATTTATATCCACGTGTATATTTATGTACATATATCTTCTCAACTATAACCGGTGGTTTTCTTTCCTTTATTTTTCATTCACTTACTCTCTCGGTAGTTGGCGGTTGGAAACCGCAAAAATAAAAATTCTCCGTATATGACTCTCAACAAGGCACACGTGACGTTAATCATCGTAGCGGCGGAGATTCCGTGAGTCGTGAGAGCCGGAAAGCATTGGAGATATTTCCGGTAGGTTGAATGTGGGTGGCTGGCTGATGTTACACTCCGAGGCAAGGAGAGACGCGAATAAGAAGAAGGGGAGAGTTGAGAAGGGCTCGGGTTGAGGGGGGGAGGGTAAATGTGATATGACAAGTAAAATAGAGGAGTTGCACCGGCAGTTTCGCAAGTCGGCGATGCTGATATGATATGTCGTGGATTAATATTGGTAAAATGATGAGGCTCAAGCGTGAATTATTACGAAAATTGTCGTATACATATTATACACATGATGTCGACTGTACGCCACTCATCTTGTACAAATTGTATTCAGAATTGACGAGGCGATTTAAGTGGTTACTTATTTATTTTTTTTACACTCTTAAATCTTCTTAGAAAAAATACTTTATAATTTATATTTATTTTTTGTAATATATATAAATATTTCTTTTCATCGTTTTTTTAAACTTCGCGGCGGAATAATTTGACGAGTGTCCCTCAGCTCTTTTACTCCTTTTACTTTCCTTTGGGCTTGAGAGTATTCGCGATAGTATGACGTTGACAAGCAAGCTTGACTTACCGTCTCTCACGCCTACCACTCTCGCTCTTCAGTTAACCCACCCCTCGCATCCCTCGTCCTTTGCACTTTAGCCAATTTACATTTTACCGTAGTCGAATAATTTTCTGCTGGCAACGCGGAAGAAGATCGTCCCAGACCTCTTATCAACGCCTCACTTTCTATATCATATATTATGCATGACATCTACTCTTTATTTTATATATATATCATTTATTATTAATATTTTTTATCTCTAATTAATTATTTTTAGTGACAAATCACTTTTTTTTATTCAAAATATTAAATGTTAATTAACATTTTATCTAGTATACATAAATTTTTGTGATATTATCTCTATGTACAAGAAAGGTTACCTCATTAATACGCACATCTGCGAAAACTTTTGCTAAAAGATATCTTTGTACTGTGTAAGTACTAAACATTAACTGGTCTGCTACTTGCCTTATTGCAATTTACTGCACCAAAGTGCAACTAGCAAATATATATATATGTATATATAGTGTGGATAGTGTTAGTTAGGTTCAAGATAGAATAGGTAAAATGAAAATGAGCTGGAGCCAGTGGTAAGCACTAGCGTGTGCAATATACAGTACAGTATAACCTAGTGTACAACTAAAACTCGCGGGTTTTAATATCAGCATCGTCGTTTTCGTTGTGTGTTTCGTCCAACCACTTGGTCATTAGACTACGGAAATTGAGCACAACAATTTTGTTTTTAATTCTAGTCCATTTCACTTAATTTCCTATTTCTTTGTGTTTTTTGAGAAAAAAAAGTTTTGGAAAATTCAAAAGCGCACACCTCAATCACTCATTTTATTTTTAATCATTACTTTTATTTTATAATATCAATTCATTTTTTTTTGTCCAACTTTTAAATTATTAATTTAATTTTTTTATTTCTTATTTTCAATTAATTTTTTTTTAAATATCCCGCCTTTTTTCGTAGATGTCGCTTTTTTTTAAACCTATTGGTACGCTAGTGCTGCCAGTAGTTGATGGAGAGAAAAAAATAATAATAGTAGTAAAAATAAAAATGGCAGCTAAATTTTTCGTGAATAATCACTTTTACATTTTTAATTAATTACAATTTAATTAAAAAGATTTAGACGGTGATTTTTTTTAGGATTCTTGTGATAAAGATTACAAAGGTAAAAAAAAAAATTAGGCTGATTAATTGTGTCTATCGAGAGTTATCGTGTTTACTGTTTCGTACACGCCAATGGACAAGTCGCGTTTCTAGGATTAAAATAATTTATATTTAATTAATGGAGTAATCAATTGACTTAATGTTGGGCCGAAGTTATTCTTTAATAAATTGTCTTTGTATTGGCATGCAATTAATCCCATTTTGGGGTAACCATAAGAGTGTAGGGATAATTTAATGTGAGTGAATGAGTCGAAAATAATAGATCGATCATAAAGCACCCTCAGCACTTCCGCGCTTGAGGTGTGCAAAATAATGTAAGCAAACAATATTACTTTAAAATAAAGCGACGTATATAAATGATTAGATAGAGAATGTAGAATTTATCACCGTATACGGAGAATTTGAAAGTGAAGATTAGACTTTGGATACTTGAGAGCCTCTTGACTGCAACCATAATATACGTTGAAGATACTTGCTATCTCAAGTATCTCTCGTATTTTCCTACCGTATTTTATGTCTGTGTGTGTGTGTATGTATCTGTGATCTAGGACAGTTTCCTCCGAGTTGAAATACCACGTGATCACTGGACAACCACGATGAATTGCTTTGCTCTCGAGTTTAGACAAGCTTCTCCTCTTTGACGCTCCTGAGCTCAACGACCAGTCATCAAGACGTGTCAAAATAGTCCATTTTAATTTAAAATTGGTTTTTTAATTTATAAAAAATTCCTAGACTCGTATGATTGTTTAATTTTTAAATTTAATTGATAATTTAAAAAATAGTACAAACAAAAATTGATGTTAACTTTTTAGCAGTTATCATAATTACAATATATATGAGTATACAAATTTTTTTTTTTTTAAATTTAATATAATGTAGTATGTAATTTGGTCAACTGTTGGTCGGTCGTATGGTTGGGTAGCGTAGAATCAAGAGAGGTAGAATTTTCATTTGAAAACTCAACGTAATTGCATACGCAACGAAGCGCCAGCCATTTCGCGAAAGTGCTTGTACATATACTTTTCCACCTGCTATTGTTGTACTCACAATGAAAAGGACACCATAAATTTTATATATTCAAGAACATTATTTCTTGATAATTTTTAAAACATTTTCCTCATTATAACCAACTACTTTTTATTTTTTCTTCAACGTTTAACGTTTCCTTTTTTTATATCACTCTTATTCATTAAGCACTGCTCTATTATCTCTGCTCTATTTTAATAAATTAATTTATGCTAAAAAATTATGATAATTGAGATATTTATCTGGTAGAGATGAAATATATATGAATGAATGGGAAAAAAAAGTAGGAAGCCATTTAAGAGTTTTTGAAGCAACTCGTGACGCACTCGTGATGACAGGATTGGAGGTCAAAGCTTGAACGAACAAGAGATTGGTAAAAGGACGACAGGTCAAGTAGCTAAAGCCAGTCCGGTGTATGAAGGGAAAAAAATAGTAAAAAAAAAAAAAGTACAAAATGAAATAGTATAAGAAGTTTAAAGAAAAAGTTTAGAGAAAAGAAAGTTGTGAGGCAGGTATAGCCAGAAGCCAGGATGCAGAAAAGGAGATTGGAGGCCGGGTTAAAAGTTTTCTTTAAGAAAAAGGGTAAGGATGTATATAGTTATATAGTTACATATCCTTTAGCTACATCGGATACGTGGTGGTATATTTCCTTCGAGCTATCTCCTTCTATCCCTTTGGCTTTCTCTCTAGTAAACTCTGGCTCTATATCCGTCTCTATAGTAGTACCTAGTTTTCCAGCTCCTACTATTGAAGCATGGGGTTTATCTTATCCCAACCTTAACGTGCGGGTGGACCAATGGCTTATCTTTTAGACAACTAACTTGAAAGGACGTTATAACATTCACTAAAGACTATTACATACTTTATTAGGAATTCAAAATGCATTAATTAAAATTTTTAAAAAATTTCTTTTTTAGTAAATTAAATTATGGAAGAATTATTTTTTTAAGATCTAAGGGAGGAATTTCGCGTGGGGTATTGTGGAGAAAAATAGGCATCTGGGGTAAGATGGGCACTTTAAGATTTTTAACAAAAAAAACAATTTTTTTAGTAAATTTATTTATGAACTTTGAGTAAGTGAATAGTCTTGGAAAGAGTCAAAGATTTTTTAATTTAGGCGGGAAAAAAACACTCCAAATTTTTAAGTCAAATAGGAAAATATTTAAAGGATGTAGGTACTGTTAAAATATTTTATTTTTGATAATTTTGGAGCCGATACTCAATTGGTAAGAGAGTAAAAAAAAAAAATAATTTTTCTATTAAAATTGAATCGATTAATTGGAATCAAAATATATTTTACGTTATTTAAAAATTTTAAATTAGATTTTTTTTTAAATGCAAATGAAGAGAAAGTATACAGCAAACTTTTCATTTTAAACTCAATTATGAAGATATAAAAAATTTTTAACCTTTTAGATGTAATTTTGAGCTTACGCAGAGTTTTATAATCTTAAAATTTCCATGTAATAATAAAAAACTATGGTTACATTTTTCTTATCATCGATTTGCTGAGTCAAACCCAATAGAACAAAAATTACACTAAAAAACCGATCAATAAATCTACAGGAAAATTATTTGAAACCAATAATATTGATCATTTAAATCCTTTAATAATTTAATTCTGCCAAAAAAATCTGAAGGAATGTTTTTGCAAATAACAATGAATAAAATCCAATTTTCACTGTTGAAAAAATTCCAATTAAATTTATCGAATAATAAAACGTTCAAAGTTGAATAGAGAAAAATTTTTTATAAAATAATTTATCTGTTTTTATTTTTTGAATGTTATTGAGTAAAGGAAAATATTAATTAGTACTAACTATTAGATATGGCTGCAATGTTGTTCAGGAATAATTAGTAAATATGACCAGCGAGAGTACTAGACGAGAGTATCCACTAGTTGTTAGTGGAAAGGTATATTGTAGTAACTACAATCGTGTTACTGCGCTCTGAGTACTATTATTATATACATGTACATATATATGCGTATGTATATATATGTACAAAGTAGAGTTACATCTATATACATATTGGAGTATGGCTGTGTTAAGTAGAGAGCTGGTCAGCCGTTAATAGTAAAAGTTTCTCGTCTAGGTCAGACAGACTTGTAACAAGCTAGTCAATGGGTTATGGTTAACGGGCTTATATAAAATTATGGGAATTACAACACAAGTTACGTTAAACTGTTAAACTAATATTAAATTTTAACAGGGCTTATTTAGTGTGTCATTAAAAATTAAATATAATCGTCTTTCGCATATAACTTTATACCGTGCTCTCATTAAATTTAACGTGCAAATTTAATTCAAACCATATTTGTTTATAAATATCGTATTAACTTGTAATATTTTATCTATATAGCGCACTGTGATTAAATAATGGCTGATGTTTATTATTAGTTAATTAATTCACTTGATGCCGAAATAATTCGCTTGAATAAATGATTATTAGTAAATAGTTATTTATGATTATAAAACGTTACATAAATTGTTTGTACACTGAAAAAAATAATCGCTAGCAGCTAGCGATTATTTTCTTTAGCAGCTAGCGATTTTTAATCGCTAGCTGCAAGCGATTATTTCGCTAGCAGTAAGCGATTTTTTCTTTAGCAGCTAGCGATTAAAAATCGTTAGCTGCAAGTGATTATTTCGCTAGCAGTTAGCGGTTTTTTCGCTATCAGGTAGCGATTAAAAATCGCTTGCTGGAAGCGATTTTTTCGCTAGCCGTTAGCGATTTTATCGTTAGCAGGTAGCGATTAAAAATCGCTTGCTGGAAGCGATTATTTCGCTAGCTGCTACAGATTTTTTCCTTGTAGGGAAAGGGGGGCTAAATGGGTCGCTGAAGCAAAATGGTCCCCCAAAAATTTTTGACATATAAAGTGTTTGGTATGGAAGAAGGGGTGGGGCAAAATGGACCCCTTAAGAAAAAAAAGATTCAAATCTTCAGTTTTTTTTACTTGTCTTATTTAAAAATTTTTGGGGGACCATTTGCCTCAGTGGCCCATTTTGCTCCTCCCCCACCCCAAACACTTTTCATGTTAAAAAAGTTGGGGGCCCATTTTAACCCCAAATATTTCGTCATCCAGAATTTTAAGGGGCTCATTTTGCCCCTTTTTCCCTACAAGGAAAAAATCTGTAGCAGCTAGCGAAATAATCGCTTCCAGCAAGCGATTTTTAATCGCTACCTGATAGCGAAAAAACCGCTAACTGCTAGCGAAATAATCGCTTGCAGCTAACGATTTTTAATCGCTAGCTGCTAAAGAAAAAATCGCTTACTGCTAGCGAAATAATCGCTTGCAGCTAGCGATTAAAAATCGCTAGCTGCTAAAGAAAATAATCGCTAGCTGCTAGCGATTATTTTTTTCAGTGTAGTAGAATTGACTTGATTGGAAATAAATATTTTAGGTACATAATCCCGCCTCATACGTAAATTTGTAGCAAAATGATAGTAATCATTCCCTTTTAATTTTCCATTAAAATGATAATATAATGGATTAAATCAATTGTTTGACGAACAATTAATAATTATTGGTCTTTAAATAATTATGGCTGTAAAATGTATCAGAGGGTTTAATTTTGGTGCGGGCTGATAATGAGGTACTTTAGCCTAAACTATTTTTTTTTAAAATATTTTCAGTCCTGGGAAATTTAAATATGGGAAGGGGGGAGGGGAAAAATGGGCCCCTGGAGGCAAAATGGGCTGACATTTATATTACATATGTCCCCATTTCTTAAAGGGCCCATTTTGCACCCCCCTTTTCCCCTACAAGCGCACTGCATACGGAGTAAATAGGGAGTTTATTTTTCCAGTAGAGTGTTTTCGGAGTGATCTGGATTTTATTTAAATCCGCATTCACTCCGACTCAGAGTTTTAATGTTAAAATAAACTCCCCTTCAGATCCGGAGACACGGCAGTGTCTCGCGCCAAGTACACGTTCAAACACATATGTGTGTGCGTGTACATGGGCGGCGCGAGGCGATTCAATTTTACTCCAAAGGGATTAAGTAAATATAAAGTCATCCACTCACATTCATTCCGAATTCGCTTCGGATTCAAATTCGCGTTCACTCAAAAATTTTCTTACAATGTAAATTAGTTATTTTAATTTCGAACTTTGTCTTATTATATTTTGAAAAAGGGAGACCGGAGCAAGATGCCCCCCCCCCTAAGCCACTAGCTATTTTTTATGCGGCTTTTGAGCATCAGGTACAAATTATTTTCATCTATCACGAATAAATTTATCATTATTTTACCATAAACAAAAAAAAAATTTATTTTCCAGGGCCCGACGCCCCCTCTTCAAAAAATGATAAATGAAAAAAATTTATTTATAACATCACGTAGATTCCACGTTATATTTTTAAAAAAATCCATGTAATATTTATCTATAGTTATACTTTAGTAAAGTTTGAATGGCGTAGATCGAAAAGAGCTAAACCGGATAATCTAGCTAGTGCGCTCGCCAAAGCTTTTCGTTGGATAGGAATATAGGCGTTGCCGATCTTTTATTTATTCACGCTTTTCTCTCAGCTTAGCTCGACTCACGAATCTCTCACTCACTCGCTCGTTCACTCACTTACTCACTCACTCACATTTAAATACATAATACTCTCTCTCTTTTTACTCATACACTTTTATTTTATCTCAAGAGGGAAAGAAATAACAGTATAGTGCGGTTAAGAAGGAGACTGAGTTACGTGCTTTGCATCATCGTAAGTCGCACAAGTCTCTATCCATACTCTTTTGCTCGCTTTTTTCATCCATCTACCAACTCAACCAATAACCGCCTTTCCTATCTACCTATACCACTTATTTTAAAGCTCAATAGGTTACTTCTACATGTAATAGACTGTGTAGAATAGTTTACAACTTACAGCACAACAGCGATTGTAGTGCTTTATACCCCAGTCTATTATACAGTGAAATAAGCGTAGGTGTTTGACGCTCGCGATTGCAATTCCTGAGGGCGAAACGTACGATCACTTTTTTACATTTTATTTTATTTTCTTTTTCTTTCTATATAAAAAATGATTGACATATTCTCACTATAGAAAATTATTTCTTTTCTTCTTTTATTATTATTTTTTTTCATTGTATTTGTTTTTCTTTCTCTTTAATATTATCGCAAAAAAAGGATAAATATAACAAAAGTGTTGAAGTCATTGTGAACTGAATTCTTTTTTAAAAAGATTTCAAACAAACAAAAGACTTAATAATAAATTATTATTATTTATATCTATTTTGTATTACTCAGAAGTTTTTCCGGGGAAAAATGGAGTATAATAAATAAAAATGAAAATTTTCAAAATTAGTATTGTGGATTTTATTTTTTTTTTAGTTGAAAAAAACTAAAAATTAACATCTAATTTACATGGAATAAAAAACTTTATTTGTATCGGAATAAATATAAAATTTTTGAAAATAATTATTTTATTTTTAAAAAATAATTTTTTTAATGGAAGATAATTTAAATCTACAATACTTGTTTTGGAATTTAAATTTTTATTTAAAATAATTTTAAAATTGCAAGTAATTAATTGATCAAGTAGAGTAACTTTTTTTATCATGACCTAGTTGTTTTGCAATCAATAAAAATCACAACACTGACTATAATATTTTACAAGCAATATTATATTTTAATTGTTATTATTATAATTATTAATTTGCGTATTTTCTCTAATAAAACTAACTCATGGATAAAAATATTTGGCCGAAATCACTCTGAAGCCGTAAAATTTTATTGGAAGAGACCGAAAGTTGGCCGAAAACCCGCCGATAAATTGAGTCAATCTATTTTAGGCCTATTTATTTCGGCGATTTTAAGGCTTAATTATCAGTCTAGCTAATTTTTGCCTTTGTGTTTATTCCCGGAGCTTTATGCCGGCCACTATTCGTACCGACAAAAAATTTATTTATTAATATGTTGGCTTGAAATTTTTTTACTCGGGTTCTTTCTTTTAAAATATTGTCATTGATTAAAAAAATCAAACGTGTCAAAAATAAAATTTCTCACTATTGAAATGAATCATGTGTAAAAAAAAAATCTTTTTTGTTCGAGCGATTCATTTAAACTATTTTTTTATCATTTTTTACCAATTAATTTTATATCTAGAAATGATATAAACATCGCAAATATAATGATAATAATAATAATATTAAAATACTTTATCAACTCATATCATGTGCACGAAAGGTTGAACAAACGAGTTGATTTGGGTGGTAAACCTCGTCGTTATTTTATTGTCTCTGGATATTTTTTAACGATAAAATCAACAGTTTGGTAAATTGATCAGATATTATTTCGCGTGAGTTAACTCAACACTTTTGTTCTATTTTTTATTTGGGTCCATTATTCACGGCTATGATAAAAAAAAAATGATCAGAAAATTTAAGTTCTGAATTGGATTGATGAGCACACAGGTGTCATGTTAGAAATAGATACTTGATTTCGAATACGTGGTTTGAAACTTGGATCCTCAGACACGCTTCAGGTGATACTCTAAGAGGATACAGGATAGTTATAAGAACAGGTAGCTAAGGAATACAGAGAGGGATGTAGAGTAAGCTAGTTGTGGTGTGGGTTATTGTAAGAGAGCAACGGTGCCTGGAGTTAATATTAACATCAGTATCTAACGTATAGACTATATAGTATATATAACGGTAGCTGGGTTAGGAGAGTGAACGCGCGAGCGTGTTGTTCCTACGTAATTTCCTTCTAAATGTACGATGGGATGAGCATACATATTTTAGCTTCCAAGAAGATAGGTTAAGGTAACAGTATTAGTATTAGTTGTAGTAGTTGTAGTTGTTGCAGTAGCAGTAGTAGTACTTGTACTTCCAGGTATAAAGGTAACTTGTAATGTACGTAATTTTGTATATGGACGAAAAGCCTTGAGCGTAATAGTTATCGAAACAGTTACTCACGAGTCGCTTTATGTTTAATAGTCTTATAGAAGTCGGGAATTATTTACGACTAATATGTAAATTGGATATTTCGATTGTAATGAATAATAAAACATTTTTAATTGTTAGAAACGTGTTAAGCTGTACTAGTGGTGCTTATTAGACTGTACGGTCGACTCTCTCTATGTGGCCACTCTGAAAATGTCCGTTATCCTCATTTTAGAGTTTAGTTGTTCTCTCATCGATGAACAGTCAATAATTTTTTCAAACCCTCTCTATATATCCACAACAATCATACTTGAATACGTATATATATATAGTTTCAATACACGAATAGTTTTTCACAGCGGCCAGATTCAAGGCGGAGAGTCGAATCTGCAAATAAAATCTACGACCAAATCGAGCATAATGGTATGATAGCGAGGGGATATTTCTCTGAAATATATTCTCCTACAGCCCCGAAATTGGACACATTTAGAGAGTTGACTGTACATGTAGTTAATCTACCATCAAATTTTCAGTGCTAATTAAATCGGATTGGAATCAATTAGTGCCAGTGGGATATTTTTCAGTAGTCTTCATAAAATGTAGTCTTAAACATGATGTAGGCTTACACGGGTAAAAAGTTGGCCGAAAAAAGGCTCGGGGAGTGAACACAAGGTTGAAAATTAGCTGGACGGAAAAATAGCACCTAATAAAGACGAAAAATCGCGGAAATTTGGCCGATGACTAGGCCGAAAATAGGTCGACGCAATTTATCGGCCTACTTTCGGCCTCTTCCAATAAAATTGTACGGCTTCGGAGTAATCTCGATCAAACTTAGCCTTTACGGTAAAATATTTTTAACCGGATATATAAATTTTACAGGAAGCACGGTAAAAATTCTCACTGGCGCTAGTTGTTCCAGCTTTACAAGTGGCACTGTAATTTTTATTTGAATTTTAAATTTAAATTCTATAAAGAAATTCTCTTCGTGTAGAAGTAGACAGTAGAAGAAAAGTTAATAAGTGATAAGTAGTTTATTTTTGTATTTTAAAAATAATAAAATGATGCAATTTATTGAGATATTGTGGACTCATGTGGATAAAAACTAATTAAGTGTAAATTTGAATATCAGTTATCATTTATTAAATAAATTTAATGAGCGAATTTAATAATGAAATGAAAACTTGTTTCAGTTAAATTTAAATAAATAATGGCTTTAAATTATTTAATTTTATGGAGGTAAAATTTTGAAATAAGAAAGGGTTAAATAAATAATTACAATTCTTTGAAATGTTTCAATTATAAATATTAATTATCTATTTTTGTTTTTACTTTTGATAAGAATTAAGCTTAATAATTTACTTAATAAGTTATTTAAGATTAAATTAAAATTTATTAAATACCATCTCGAGTTGAATATCTTCATAGTAAATCTGCCGTGAAATAAATTTTATAAGACGATTTATTTTTAAAATTGGGCTCAATTTATATAAAAAGAATAGTTTTTTTTTTTTATAAATAATTATAAAGTTTTCAAGTAATATTTACATATTTAATTGGAATTTTCAAAGAATTCAATTCAATAATAAATTTTATTATGAAAATTTTAATTTTCAATTTTATTCTGTAAGTTAATAAAGTTAAATTAAGCTTCATCAAATATTATCACAATTCAGATGTTATTTTTCTTAATAATTTATAAATTTAAAAGATTCATTTAGTTTTTAAAATTTAACTCGTTCGACTATTTTAAAAAATAACTTATTACAAATTAAATTTTACACTGAGAGGAAAAAAATCTTTTCGAATCATTGCATATTCTTACCATAAATTATGCTATTAAAATTTTTTATATACTATATTTTTGGAGGAAAAATTTGAAGATTTTATTCAAACAAAATTTTGTTAATTTAACAAACTCAAGTTTATTTCAAAATATTTTGCAGAAGCGTAAATAAATTTTGATTTTCTACTGCCAAAAAAATGACTCTTCGCGCTATACAGTAAAAAATTTTTTGTATTTGTGTAAAGGAAAAAGGCTGTGTTAACAATTTTATGTTAAACAATTTTGTGTGTTAATTTAACATACTATTGTGTTGTTTGATCAGTTCGTTTTTAACTCCGAAAAATGTTAATTAAAACAAAAGTAACGTTAACTCAGTGCTATTGTTTAAACAGGTGTTAATACTTTTGAAATATAATTTTAACAAAGAGCGTGTGTTAATTCATTAAAGTAATACCGAGAATGTGTTAAATTAACTGTAGTCACTTGTTGAGATATATACATAAATTTTTACAAGTATTAAAATAACGCAAATAAAAATGTTAAATTAACACTTTAATGTGTTAAATTGTTAGGACCGGTAACAGAGAATATTAACATTTTTTTTTGTGTTAATTTTTTTTCACACAAACGAATAATGTTAAAATACCATAAAAATTTGTGTAAAATTTTGTTGTAACACACAGACTTGTGTTAATTTTTACCAATTTTTTTTTACTCTGTACACAGTAAAAAATGAATCCTTGAAGTGTAAAAAAAAGCGTGTGTTAAAATTCCGAGTGTTGAATTTTTAACGCTTTTGTGTCAATTTAACACACAGTATTTATCTTGTTTGAACTGTCGCAACCGATTAATTTTTTAACACACAAAAATGTTATTTTATATGAAAGTAACACTTTTTATATGCTACTGTCAAACCAACATACAAAATATGTTAAAAACAATCTCGATTATCGCAAAAGAATTCTTGGAAAATTTTCTACTTTTAACATACATACGTGTGTAACTTTTTCAACACAAGATATGTTAAAATAACATATAAACAAGTGTAACACGTTCGTTTTACATACGATATGTGTTTATTTCGACGAATCCTTTTTTACTGTGTAGATATAAAATTAATAATGCAATAGTTTAGTGTCAATTTATTACTCGAAAAAATATTGTTCTCAGAAGGCATTTTTTTTCTCAGTGTATAAATTATTATACTGCAGTAATAAAGCCATTAAAAATATCAGTAAATGTTGTAGTAAATTTAAATTATTTAAGAAGCTTATTTAAAATTATACCATGTTATTATTGATGATATAGTTGTTTTAGTTTTAACATCACTGCAGATATCAGGTTTTAAACTTTTATAATACAACTTTTCTTCGATCATGAATCCAGCGGTATCTACGCATTCTCTTCTACAAATTTCCCTCGTGAATTTCGCCTCACTACTAATAGATTTTTATCTTCTTTATAAATAAAAAAATTCCTCTCTACCGCAATATCTATTTTATTAAAAAATAAAGATGCAAAAATCCGCACTACTTTTTTTTCATCATCATTTTTTTTTTTTGTAAAAAAAAAACCTCAACTCATTGGACGCCATAGTATTCAAGTTACAGTGATAGTGAAAAGTGAGTCCGGTCTAAGCCCAAGTTTTTTTTTCTTTATTATATATTTTTTGTCTGTAGACGAACATGAATAAAGTATGACTAAAGTACGTTAGAGCACGTATCGCTTTTCCTAGGTAGACATACACTCGCAAAAGAAACACTACTCCCTCACCGGTAGCTTTTTGTTAAATTTTTATTTTTTTTTTTATATTTTTATTCGTTTTATTTTAGAACGTCCATACGACTTTCAGAGCCATCCTATCACTATTTTATTGGATAATATATTCTGAGAGAAAGCACTGAAGGAACTACTAGTACTAGTAGTACTACCACTGCTGCAGCTACTACTGCTTTAAAAAAAAAATATAAAGTAATGTTGAGACAAAAGTATATTGTGTCCTCGTTGACATTTAGAAGGAACACTTTTAATGCAACAAAATATGTATGCATGCCCTGGAAAATTGGATGACTTGTATATTAATGTAAATGTATTTTATATATATACATATATATGTGTGTTTGTGTGTTAGTGGTTAGGTCCGTCACGCTATCTACTGGTTTGCTCATCGTCTCTATGATTTATCATGCAAACCATTTCAAATCAACGTTACCAAATCTCTAGAATATGGAAATTCAAAATCCTACGCGTTAAAATACGTTTTAGCTGCTCATCTGTACCATGTACATGTACATATACATGCACATAAATACATTAATGAATACGGATTATTTTAATCAGATATAGTGTATTGAGGTAATTTAAACATTTAATTAATTTAATTTATATATATAACATATATATATTCTTCTATAGTTATAAAAGTCAATTTTTGTAATACAAAATTTTGTATTTATTCAAGTAAAATCAAGAAATTTTTTAAATAATGTAGAATTGAGTAATGAAAAGCAAATATATATAAAGTTTTCTTAAAAATAAATTTTCACTGAGAGCGAACATAAAGCTTCGAATTAATAATTAATATTTTTATTATTACTTAAACGCGTTGAAAAAATGATTTCAATTAACTTTTTAATAAAAAAAATTTCAAGTACGTGATAAAAAAATCTAAATTAAATTTTTTATAGCCTGTGGGTTTAAAATAATAATAAATAAATGAGTTGATTATTATCAAAGTAAGCTGTGATATCTTAGTGGTTTTAGTTATACGTATTTTGATTTTCATCACGAGTTTTTACACCGCAAACTCACGTTTCCAACGTAATATTGCAGCTTGATAACAAGAAAAAAAATAATGATAATAATAATAATAATAATAACTAATAACAATAACAACAAGAGGAGTATTCGTATTTATATGTGCCGATGCGGTTAAAATGTATATAAATGTGTCTTGATAAGTATAATACAAAGAGCGCGTGAAAACGGAACCAGATCCTTACAAGTATAAGAGTGAGACTTGGCATCCTATACACATACACACTAAACACTAATATATACTTATATTTACAAAGTAGTGGAATTGCCGTCTGTGAGCTTGTGCTTATGCGAAATAATAGAACGGGAATGCGACAGTGCATGGTGCAGAATAGTGTATCGCAATCACCTTTCCTTTGACCTTTTTTATAGTTTACAAAAAAAAAGCTTTGTGATATGGAGCATATGAGCTGGGATAGGAGATAATAGGAAACAAGGGTCTAGTTACTTTTATTATTTATAAAAAATAATATTCTATTACTTCAGGGTCGCAAGAGTTTTTTTTAAATGTCTATAATTTTTAAAAACCATTTTTTGATTTAGACAAAAAAAAAAAAAAAAATAAATAGTGAAGCAGATGAGGGTAAGAGGCAGAATGGTGATGATTCCTCACCTGTGCTGGCTCCATGAAGTTTTCTTTCGCGTGTTTCAGCTTCTTTGTGGCTCGTCGGCGGTCGCTCTGTCCTTTTCGGGTGATAAGGGTTGTAAACAGCCGGCCATATTGTCGTTGGTCTTCTCGGTGGCGTCGGGGTGCTCTGTTGCTTGCCTGAAAATTAACATCAGGACACCTCATCTACCAGGTTCCAGCTGCGAGTCCTTGCGTGCATTTTAACTTATTTATTCATTAACAAATAAGTATATATATATATTTATATATATATTTTTTTTTTTTTTATAATTGTCTATCAATTGAACTATTGTGCTTGTGGATTATCATGCACTGTTGCTATTCCACACCATACAAAGTCGTAAACATTTAACATATTTTTTAAAAATTATTTACTAGTAACTGTTACTATTATTATCATTAATTAATTAATTAATTAATTAACAAATGTTATTTTACTCTGATAATTGTTGGTATTGGTAGTGTGTAAATATGTGAACATTGATCATGCAAAAAAAAAAACATAGTAATAATATTAATGCATTGTTTTGTAAATAGTGATAACATTAATTGCGAATTACTCATTAAATATATGGAGGTAAAATGATTTTGTGGTTGGTGAATGGAAATAGGGTATTGTGAAATGGATTATATATTGATAATTTTGTCATACATAGCATCGATTTATATTACACAATAACACACACAAAAGACTATATAGTGCCGTAGGAAAAAAAAAAATAAATAAAAAAAATTGTGTAGATTTTTTTTATTAAAATTATAATAGAATAGGAAACAGATAAATGTCAGGCCTTTAGTCGCTTATGAAAATTCGTTGTTGTTGTTGTTTATATTTTTAATATTTTTTTTTAGTGACATCAAAACGCGTAATCGGGGTATGCCGGTTTAAATTTAAAATGCATACTTTGTGCATAATGCTCGAGTAAAAAAAATATACAAGACGAGGCTCGGGGTATAAAGTCCCGAGGGACGCATGGCCTGTTTACACGCTAGATTGAAAGTTTCAAAGGCGATAATTCTGTATTCACAACCGGGCTATATAGTTTCGCGTCATGTTCACTACTCTACGTCTATCTTTCTCTTTCTCTCTTGTTTGTTTTTGTTTGTAAATTATTATTATTATTGTTTTTTTTTCGACTTATTCTCAATGTACGTTGGTACACGTGTCGTAGGATGAGAAAACTCTGACACTTACAGCCCATCCCTTCCTAAAAAAATATATGTTTTTTTATTTTTTTACAACTCTCATTCATTCTTTCTTTGTCTTTTTATTTTTTCATTTCTTTTATTTATTTTTTAACTTTTTATAGAGTGGATAGATAGAGTTGGTGTACTATGCCCGTAGGCAACTCTTCAACTTGTTTCAACGCGAATAAAAAATTATACTTGAGAAAAAAACATTTTTTTAACACTTTTTATTATCATTTTCTTTATATTATTTTTTTATAACTTGATGAATACTTTTTAAAAGTTTGAATTTTAATTTACTTATTTTCTCCTTTCTTTTCTTTCCACCAAAAAAAAGGTTTTTTAATTAATAAATTAATGATAATGGAAAAAGTTGGGCTAATTATTTAAGCGGGTCTGTTTGGGTATCGTGTGCGTGTGCGATGATGTTTGATTAATGTTAAGTCTGTTGAAAGCGATCGTTTCAATAAAACGAGACGTAAAAATAGCGTCGTCGATAATCGAGGACTTGTACGGCTAGACGGGAAAATAACGAGCGGTACGGGAAAAATAGAGAAAGCACGACAGTTATCTAGGTGAAGAGTGATGGTCTGTGACCAACGCGACAATTACCTTCCCTCTACTCCAGCTCACTATCGGCTATCACGATAGCAGAGGCGTTCGACGATTGGTCATTGTCTATCTGTTATCTATCTACAGTATTCACTCTAACGACAGTTAGCATTAGGTTCTATGTAGATATATCTATATATTTATATCTATATAGACCACATATATAATTCCCAGAAGAGCTATGGTCTCGACCTCGTTGAAATTTCCCAGGCAGCGTTTAAAATATCCAAGAGTAGTACACTCCTACACTCCCTTAGTAGACAATGCGAACCGGTACGGCGTGTCTTTTAAAACCCGAGCCCTGGGTATGCTAGCCCAGGCTGGTTGCTGGTTGCTGGTTGCTGGTGGCAAGTTACTAAAAAGTTTTCGAATAAAAGTTTAAATACACCCGGAAACTTAGTTTCAGTAGCATCACCTCCACCAGCAGCATCGCTATCACCAAAGCGGCATGCTTCTGGTAGTGCTCTTGGATCTCCTAGGAGCTGGCTGATAGGTACACACACATACACACACAGCACTGGTAGCTTACTCCAAACAATATGGCCGTCGGGAGAGCTGTCTCTATGCTAAGAGTATGTGAATATATTACGTGCCTCGCTACTCGCCCCATGTGCAATCACACTTAGCCCGTATTTCAAGTTGCCCTGCCTTTACTTGACTTGCCTCTACTCTGGTTCTTCCTATCTGCCGGTCTACGTTAAACTCCCCTTCAAACCTCCGCTCTTTGTCCCGGGTTTTCTCTTTACACTGTCTCTGTCTCCAGCGTCTCCTGCGTCTGCTTTTGTCTCCATGGGATTTGTTTACAGGTTACTGTGTCTTCTTTTTTCTTTGTAAACCCTTCAGGAGTTGAGCGTAAAGCTTGGAAACACTTGCGCGGATAAGTCACACGGGTCTAGTATGTGGCTTGGCAACTTGTTTGTTCTTTTCGCGTAACACCCGCTTTGATTTATCGCGCACAGATTGTTTTTTTTTTATTAATTAATTAATTAATAAATAATAAACTCATTGAGCAATTTTTTTTTAATATGAAAAAGTATTGTCGTTATTCAGTTGGTTGTAATGTATAGACATGTGTGTGTGTATAAATTTTCGTTGTGAAATCCGTTTTAATTAATTTGAAACTCTGTTAGACAGGCGACAAGTTATTGTATATGGTGTTATTTTGGACGCAACACTCTAACTGGCATTCGCGTTCCTCGGGACGCCGGGATGAGATGTCGACTATCATTTTCCCGATAATTAATTAAACCCAGGATCGATGAATAATCCGAGGGGAGATACTGACTCATTACGAAACACTGTATTCCCATTGGAGTAATTCAACCACTGGATCATCTACTAGAGAGAAAACCCGACTTTCACCTTTCGATTTATTTAACTGACCATATATACATACATATATTTATATACCGATTGCATGTGTATTTTATATATGAATGTCCGGTTGTGTTATGGCCGCTGGGAAATTTTTTTATTATAAAATCCTGAAACTGTAACAAGCTTTGATGTGCCAGTCCTGCTCGACCCCAATGAAATTTCTATGTAAAATCACTCTATCATCTTTTACATTTTTCATTTTTTTATTTTCTTTACTTTTATTTATTTAAAAATTTTTTTTTTTTTTTTGAACTATTTAATGAACGAGGAGAAAATAACTCGACCAACTATCTCGTTATTCCAACGACGCGTGCAATCGAAATTGGTCGAAGCGCTCAATCGACACTCGATTTTTATTTTTTCATGTTCATGGTTTTTTTTTTTTTCCATGTATCAATTTGTTTCGTTTTTATTTTTTTTTTATTATTTATTGTTAATTTTTTTTTCCACGAACTAATAGTATATTATGATGAAATTTTATCGCAGCGAATGGACGCGTGCGGCAGTAAATTTATCGTTCAAGTGTGTGGGTATGAAATGTCAGTGGAAGTAAGAGAATGGGGAAATGTGTGCAATTGAACAAAAGAGAATGCGGAAGAAAGAATAAAAAATAAAAAAAAAAGTAAACGAAACTAAATGAATGGAGAAAATAAAGAATAAGAGCATTTATTATAGTCTCTTCTTACTCGCAGTGGCAAACGTTATCGCTCGTTCGTTCATTCGTTTCAGTTTTACCCATTTTTATTATCATTATCATTATCATTATTATTATTATTATTATTTTAGTTTTCGCGTTCGCGTATTCAACTCGCGTCTTACTAGCTTATTCTTTTGGACGAACTGAAACTAAAGTAGTGGAGTAGGTGAATGAGGAAGAGGTTACAGGTCTACTGTTCTATGCGACTTGGTCTTCTTCCCTCCCACCCAACTAAATTGGTCTTTCTGCGATTCGTTTGTAAGATAACAATAATGGAGCACCGCGAACTCATTCTACTCTTCTTCTTTATTCCCTTCTTTAATTTTTTTTTTTTTACTCTAATTCTAAAGATATTTTTTTCTTTTCACACTCATTACAAAGACCATCTTGTGCTGCCACACGCTTTTTCTTATCCACAGCCCATAGTAATTCAATTAAAAATATCGTTAATTAGGTCAAAATTGTAATAAGATCCGTGTAAAGCGTGATGATGAATTAAGGAAAATAAAATAATTTATTGGTAGTAAAGTTTAAATAAATTTTTTATTTTATTTTTCGCTGTTTATCGTTTAATTTTTTTTATTCTTTACTCATTAACAGTAACTGCTCTGTTACACAGTCACGTTTTGTCTGTACTCTAATTTTTTTTTTGACGCAGTAAGCTTACATTAAATATTTTCTTATTATAATAAATATATATCATTGTTCTTTTTTTATACAAAATATAAAAGACTAGTGATATATATTTAATAATATAAGATACTGAATTCAAACGACCTGAATACAGAAATCAATTTTCATAAATGCAAAGAAATTTATATATTTTTACCCATGAATATCAGTAGCTAAAATATTTTGCTGTATATACCATATATATATTTAAAAAATGCTCTTAAATATTTTCAAAAGAATAAAGAAAATAAAATAAAAAATTTATATAAAAGTACTTAAATAATTTATTCGATTTCAATGATTTTACGTCAATATTTTTTTCTATTTTTTATTTTTTTATTATTCTAATCCTGCGGCAGTTCTTGTTGTCATGAAATCCGATCGAGTTTTCATGAGTTTTATTTGACTCTTTTGAATTTAAACCTCTGGCGATAAAGAGCGAGAGAGATGGAGTAACAAAAAAGAGAGCCTGAGAAAGAGAGTGAGAGTTGAATTTATTGGCCTTGCGAATCGAGACTTTAATATAAACCTCCATTTGCGCTATTGAATTTCTCATTATAGCACTCAGTTTATCATCGACTTTTTTCGGTTGAATTAAAATTTTTTTCTGCTGCTTGGCTGCGCAACTTTTACAACTAAATATGCGAATGTGATTTCAATGTATACATATATATTTATATGTTTATGTATGTATGTATGTATATATGTATATATGTATGTATGTGTGTATGTATGTATGTATAAGTATGCAAGTAAAATTGTGAAAACACTGGCTTAGCACAGGCGTTAATAATAGAGCACATTAAGATTGGTTTCGCTTCTAGCCGAGTTCTCCGCGGAGGCTGGAAGAACCAGGGGTAAACTACCAGTGGGAGGGTACACACAAGATGAAGGAGCCAAAGGAAGGAGAGTTGTCGGCTAGGAGCAGGACTAGGAGAAAGAGGAGGAAAAGCAGGAAGAGGAGATGGCGAAACCACGGGGACCTGACCTAGCTATCCTCTCCCAAGTTATTCTAGCTCTTCAATAATGAAACCATGTTTATACTGGACTCCACAAATACATAAGGATTACTCCCACGTTGATAAAACTTGTCTCCACTCACACATCTGTTTACTTTATTTTGCTATTTTTTTTCCTCAAACATTTTTTTTTAAATTACTTGCTGTCGTTTACTATCATGATGATAATGATGTTAGTATAATGTTAGTGATATGTTTATTGTTTTTTTTTCTTTTTAAAAAAACTCACCCTCTTTGTTTGCGCTACTTTTTATCTCTGTAGCAGTTGGTGGTGCTGATGGTTGGACCATTTCTAAAATTCATAAAGTTATAAATTTGTAAATTAACAAGAGATAGTTGATAAAAAAAAAAAAAAAAAATAGAATAAAATGTCTTGGTGTTGATTATTTTAGATATACAGTCGGATCTCGTTATAAGACTCTTTCCTCGATTTTTTAAAACTCGCTTAGAACGCTTCTCCCACCAATAACTCAATGAAAATTTTGCGCCGAAACCTCGCTATAAGACTAACGAACAGTACTATTACTTTTTAAACAGTAACCAATACGGTGCTATACAGTACATGACACATATGACTGGTTACTGTTAAGATAGTCGTCGTTCATAGTTCAAAATATACAAACTTCTCAGTACAGCTTTTTTTGCTGTATAGAATGCGAGAACTTACTATTTAGTGACAGGAATGTGTGTCTTGTAGTGTCAAGAATAGTAAAGACACATATGAAAATAGTAATCGGTCCATATCAGAACAAGACTGAGTACACTGAGAAAAAAAAATACTGTTTTCCAAACAAGAATTTCTTGGTTCAAGAAATCTGTTCAAAATATTTATTGTATTATTATTAATTATCAATTTCTTGAAAAAAGAGCATCAAATTTATTTTTGTTAGTATATGAATTTGATATTATACTATGAGTAAACAAAAGAAAAGCTTTACTTGAATTAAATAAAAATTATTCCCTTCAATTCTACGAAGTCTTGGGACAAAATTATATATTCTTGAAAATTATCAAGAATATATGTTCTTGTATCAAGTAAATGTTCTCAATAAAAGTATTTTTTTTTCTCAGTGTACTGTTCCGGAAGTTAATGAAATCTACGAGATCTAAGTAACCATTCCTGTCACTAAATAGTAAGTTTTCGCATTCTATACAGCAAAAAAAGCTGTACTGAGAGGTTTGTCTACTCTTGAGCTATGAACGATGACTATTTTAACAGTAACCAGTCATATGTTTCATGTACTGTATAGCACAGTATTTTGGTTACTGTTTAAAAAGTAATAGTACGTGTTAAACAGTGACTTACTTTTCGTCGATTACTGCGCAGAACAGTAACCAGTACTATTTTTTTCCGTGTACAAACTAGAGTAAGTAATTTACTTTCACTAAGAATACTTTAAATTTCATGGTTTCACATAATTGATTAATTAAGAGAAATGAACAACAAAATTCGGTTTCTTTAAAGTTATACATAAAAATTCATTGTATAATAGAGCAGAGGTGAACAGAATACATAAATAAAAATAAAATGCAAAACGACGATAGTCTTATAGCGAGGTTTGGGCAGAAAACCTGTTAAGTGCAATAGTGGGAAACCTAAATTCTAATAATTTTTTCCCCTACCTCTTCGAACTCGTCTTATAACGAGGTTCGACTGTACTTGAAAATCATTTTAATTGAATGATTGTAATCAAAAAAACTTTTTTGTTAGTTAAAAAAAAAAAACGTGATAATAATTATACCGTATAGTCTAATAGATCCTTCAGTCTCGCCGAGTGAATTTTTGCTGATACATCTGTAGTTACCGAAATCACTGAGCTGTAGATTTCGTATGGTCAGCTGCATGTTAGTTCTGTAGCTGCTCTCCATTATCGTGCTGGTATACTTTTCGTTGCTTAGTACCATAGAGTTGTTGAAGTTCCAGTAGCTTATCGCTCGTGGATGTGCTTCAATGTTGCACTCAAGGGTTACGTTCTTTCCAGCTGGTGCTCCCATCAGCTGATTTGGCACGAATATCGTTGGTGAAACTGTTGAAATACATACATACATACATATGTATAAATAAATATACACATATGGAAAAATATAGATGTATAATCTTCAGTTAGTACATTCAACCGTACACCAACAAACATTTTACAAAGTACTTTTCAACTTCCGTAAAAACTTGCTCAGTTTAGTTGCTCTGTGTTATTTTTTTTATAAATATATAAGTTTTACTATTTAAAATAAAGTTTTATTGAATGGTAAATTTATATTTATATATTTATGAGTGGTAAACCGATTGAGAATGATAAGTATATATGGTATATATACATATGGAAACGGTGAATAGAAACTGTATTGCTTTGAGTAAACTTTCTCTCTCATGTGTCTGACGACACAGGGGACTGAATCCGTAGTAATTTAAACGACAGATAAGCTGAGTCTTGCTAGATTAGATGATACGCGTGTACTCTAGTGGATCTCAGTGTATACATGTATATATGCTACATATAAATGTATATGTATGATGTATGATCCAAAGTCCCGCTTTGCTTCTCTTTGAAACGACAAACTGATGTTGTTATGCATAACTAACTACGAAAATTTCCCTAGCTACTGCTTCTCTAATGTCAGCTATTTAATTTACCTTGACTTTACATCTTTCATTATAATATAAAAAAGTTATTTTTTTTTTTTTTTCTAAATTAAAAGTGAAAAAATCGCCACATTTATTTCCTTTCACCCAAGACTGATCTGTACTTTCTTTAGACAAACACTGGCTATTTTTCTGTCCGCGCAGTTCTTATTAAAAATTTTATTTCAGTGCTGGATATTGTTTAGAATAATATTATTTTTATTAATTTTTTAGAACTTCCCGCGATGGAAATTGAAAATTTAAAAAAAAAGAGTTATTGGTTTCGGTCCGATTTTCGAAAATCGAGTTTTCATCAGATTTTGACGTCATTTTGAAGTTCTAAGAAATTATTCTATTTCCGGTCGGACTTAGAGAGCTTGAAAACAGTGGAAGTTTTGGGGTTGACCCAGGGTCAACTTTTAAAAATTTTTTTTATTGCAATTTTTTAAAAATCAATTTACAGCTAAAAGTTTTAAAGGTAAAATAATTTGAATAAATAATAATAATAAAATAAATTTTTGTAATTTTGAGTTCGGTATAAAGGTAAACTGATATGTGTGGGTTGCTTTATGTTAATATGAGAAATATAGTGTGGGGTTAGTGTAGAGTGAATTCACTGGATACGTCAGTAGTGTAGCGGAGAAGTATGCGTTAATTAGGGGTCAGTATGGGAATCCGTGGATTTGTGGAAAGCGTCCGGGGTGGGAGGACATGCCATCGGTTCCGGTATACATAGAAGCTGAGTGAAATAGCCACATTTAGCATGCCTCGCATAATCCTCGAGCGCCACAGCGTTAAGCTTTAACTGACGTTTTTGACTCTTAAACAATTGACGGCTGATTGTCGATCAAACTACACTGATAATCATTGTTCGTAGAATTACTGACATAATACAATATATTTTAAACTTATTATAAACAAAATCATTAGCTTATAATTTTAGTTTAAATCACGTCAAAATAATTAGATGTACGTCAAAATGTTATCAGACCTTTTTTGTAGAAAATTTCAGTAGCTACCAAATTGTTCCTGTACTTTTTTCTCATATCTCTATTGGTTTATCCAGAATTTTAATTTTTTAAAAATAACTTTTAGATGTCAATTTCCAAAATTTTTAATAAAAATAAATAGGGATTTTCTCAACTACAAGATTTTAGTAGGATCATTGCGATAACGTGTAGTACAGAAAATAGTATCCGCTATCGTAATATTTAGTAAACTTTAGCAAGTGCAGTTAGCGTTACTACAGTTTTTGTTGAGGTTACTACAAGCTAACCGGCATTTCTTTACTCCAATTTGTGGTAACTTCAATTTCAGCTGCTACAGCAACCACAATATTTTTTTAAAAAATAAGTGATGCGGGTTTGAGTACTGCCAGTAAATTTTTTTTTATATTAAATTAATAATCAACTCAATAAATAAATTCAAGTATAAATATTTGAACAAAAAAATATTTTAATGATAAAAAATTATCTTTTTTTTTTGCATTATCAGAAAATTGGACGATAAAGCATATGATAAAAATTTAAAAAAGAAATTAACCTAGATTATGTACCAACATGAGGGTATAATGGTGTAATTTTAAGCATGGAAAATAGCTGAATAATTTTAAAAAGTTTAAAGTGTATTTTTAAATATAGATAGTGTGAGATTAGGATGTTAGCTATATGTGTTTACTGGGTACACTAGAGATAGAACGTGTGTGTATACTCTAGTGTGGACAAATAGAGTAATCGGAAAGTAGCAAACACATACGTATAATATATGTTCCTGTAGAAGTGTATACATGTAAATTTGTCGAGGGATGTCTGCTACTGTTACCTCGTTGTCGAATATATATACCTGCTGCTATACCAGCAATTTTGACCGCGTCGTCGTGGGAACTGCAGTGTTTTCCCACTCGCCTGAATAAAATATGTAGTCGGGACTTGTAAATATTCAGGAGACACTGTCGTGCCTATATACTGGCTATACTACTTGTACTGTTGTACTACTTGGTTCTATTCGCGGTGGACTATTTATAGGAAAGAATGAAAAAGGGTGAACGTGTGTTATACGTTTGTCTGTGTATTTTAGCCATGATATGTACGCTGGAATGTGGTAAACGAAAGGAAAAGAAGGAATGAGATAGCTAAAGAATGTTGTAAGTGAGACACGTACGAGTGTGGTATAGGTATGCAGGACCAGTCTGACGCGAACGAATGAAACGCATAAAATGGAAAAATGACCAAGACCATTGGGGACGTCCTTCTTGTCTTTGTATTTCCCTTGAGACTTGTGCCGGCTGATTCGTGGGAGTCGACGCAGAAAACCGAATTAAATTTAAACAACGCAAAATACAATATCTTCTCCAGTAAATTTACTTTCTGTTTGTTTTCTTTTTTTTCTTTTTAGTCAGTGTTTGCAATGGAACACTTATAAAATCTTTTATATGCCCATCTTTTTAAAGTTTGATCGATTGATATTTGTGATATTTTTGGGGAGTTGATTTATTTAAAAAAAAAAAAAATTTTAATTTGGAAAAAAAATGATAAAAAATTAATTGAATTATTATGTTTTAAAGATCAACAAATAATTACCCAGGTCGAAAATTTGATTTGATTTCAGTCAAATTAGATTGTATTTGGACTAATTAGTTTGTTTTTAAATTTTTATAAAAATTTCAAGCTGTTTTTCATCTAAAGATGATCAAAAACAGACTAATAAAAATAATAGGCAGTAAGAGTTTGATTTTGGTCTGGATAAAGTCAAAAGAAGGCATTATACAGTACAACCTGGTTATAAGTTACTGTTAGGGGCTGTAGGACAAAAATTTCTTGGAAATGGCTTTCCCCTACTCTTATCATTTACTCGGTGATCGCTCAGTTTTCTGCATGTGTTGCATCGTGTTCGTGTTTGTGTCCGCAGTCCTTTTATAAGTTAGTTGACGTTTGTTATTTATCTACTCACATACTTTAATAACTTATAAAAGGACTGCAGAAGTAAACGCTTCAAGACAACCGAAGAACTGCGTTAGTGGAACTGGAGTGGGGGTAGTATTTCGAGACGAGCGAAAACAAATAGAGGGGAAGTAACTTATAACCGAGTGACTTATAACGAGTTTGTACTGTATTATGAGAAAAAATATATGATTTTGATTTAGAGGCAACCGAAAACAAACTAAAAATGATTGAAAACACGTCTGAAAATAGTCTAAATAAGGAATAGTGCAAACGAATCTCGATTAAATTTCACATGTTGATTAAATACAAATAAAAAGTAAAATTGAACAGAAATAATTAAAAATTTTTGTTGATTTAAAATAGATCAAATTTTTCGACCCGGTATTTTAAACAATAAAAAGTTCAATAAAATTCATTCATAAATAATATGAATGGACACAAAATACTTGAATTGTATGTATCAGTTTATTTATTTTTTTATTTTTCGCTGTCTAGACGAATTTAAATTATTGAGAATTGGAGTTTTTTTTTTTTTTTTTTTTTTTCAAATTAATTAATTAATGAACTTACATTCAACATCAACGATTATTCTTTTGCTGACTGTTGGCGGGACTCCGTTAGTCGCAATGCAATAATATGCTCCCATTTCTGTACGAGTTATTTTAGTTAAATTTAATTGATCTCCGACATATTTTTCCACTGCAACAAAAATAAATAAATAAATTTTATAAATGTTATCATTTTTTAAATATATATTCGAAGCTGAAAAAGATATATAGGATATTAAAATTTTTTAATTAAAAATGATTATTCTTGAAATGAAAATAAATATTTTTAATAAAATAAAAATGATATTGTAACTGTTATTATCATGACAATGATAATAATTAAAGTACCTTAATAAAGTTTATACTAAAGTTTTATTGTTATTCAGTGATAGTACAGTTATATAATAGTAGGTAAGTCGAGAGATGTAGATATATAAGTAGAGAAGTAGGTCTAAATGATAACCCCAGGCTATTTCTCTTGACTCTTGTCTTTCTCATGATCACAACGCGATCGTCCCTTTGGGTACTGAACATTAAGAGCTCAAGTTTATTCGAATAAATCGCACTCGTGCCTCGTTTCATCAACTTCACTTAACAATTTACGGCAGAACTTCTGTAGCCGCGAGAAACTGGTGACTATATAAAGTGATTCACGTTTTAAAAAGACAAAGGAAGTAACGGAGAAAAAAAATATTAAAATAAACTTGAAAGTGTCTACTCAAGAATTACTTAAGTCAAAAACCCCTTGAGAGATATTGTAATTGAAAACTTTGACATTTACTACTTAACACTATACTCTGTAATATATTGTACTTGAAACTAACTTTATATATATTTTGTAACATTACTCTGGCTATCAAGTATACTATACTCTATTTTAATTAAAAATTACTCAAAATAATCAAAATATTTTTGTAACACATACTTTGGGACTCAGAAAATAGAAAATGACAGTGTCAAAATTACGCCGAATATCGCGTTAAATTTAGGCAGTGTGAATTAAAAATTTTTACACCATCAAGTGTTTAAATGTATATAATTCATGATAATTTTGTGTTAAGACAAATACACTGTAAAAAGAGCGGTGTTAAAAATGGACTCATTTTAACTCCGCCCGGTGTAAAAATGAAATTACACCGGTGTAGGAGGAGTAATTCACTGGTGTTAAAAATACCGGTGTTAAAGTGGGGTAACCGGTGTAAAAGCGGAGTAATATCGGTGTAAAAGGAGGGTAAATGGTGTAAAAGCGGGGTAAACTGCGTCTGCTTGGAGAATCAACTTTAAAGATTATAAAACACAAAAAATGTCAGTTTTTTATGAAAATTAACAAAAAATATCATTTATTAACAAGTATAGTGATCGAAAAAGTAAAAATATTCATAAAATAAAATATTTTAACACCCGTAAAGAATATCTACACCGGCGGCGGCGTTATTTTAACACCGGTCTAGAATATTTACACCGGTAGCGGCGTTATTTTAACACCGGTGAATTTGTTTTAACACCGGTTTAGAATATTTACACCGCTTTCGGTGTTAAAATTTAACACCGCTGATTTTAACACCTACACCACTTGGACTTACCCCGGTGATTTTTTACAGTGTACACTGTAAAACATTTTTGGTGTAAAAATGGTTTCCGAAGCCTTCACGGTCTAATCGGTATAAAATTTTCTTGGTGTGAAATATCAAGCGGTCTACTATTTTAACACGATATTAGAGTTTTCTTCAACACCATTTGGTGTTATTTGTTCAAATATTCAATAATATAATCTGTCGTCTAAAATTAATGAAAAATACAGAAATTGGAACAATAGTATATCATTATTATTATTGATGTCGATAATTCTAAAATAAAAATTAATTCTTAGCGTCAAAGTAATCGAGAGTTTTGAATAAAAAAACTTACATTTACACAAGTGTTCTTAATCACACGGTCCAAAATTTAACACTGTGCGTCGTGTAACTTTCACACTGGCAGTGTTGAAAATTTTAACACCAAATCAGTCTCACCACACCTAGGATTCAAAATTTTTTTCAGTGTAACCGTAAAAATATTCAAATATTAAAAATACTACACCACGGAATGGTGTTAAAGAAGTAGATTACACCGTGCTAAAATTACACGGATGGACAATTCAGACCAAGAATTTTTTACACCGTTACTTCATACTACTCGGCCGTGTAAAGTTCTCGGGGGCCATTTTTACACCAAAATTTTTCACAGTATAGTGCTATTTCGTATAAGACGTTTATTGTATTAACAATCTTGTTTCCGACTCAGTAGTGAATCATAACTTCCGTCTTACACACAATCGTACTTGATATATAAATTACTATCATATCATTTTTAACTTTACTCAGAAAATTAAATAATAGGAGCTACTATCTAGTTATGGTAAAAATTTCTATCATCAATCAGTTAGTAGTAAATATTGTCTAGATGATTGTATAAATCATCTAGATTGTAATATTCATCATAATTGTTACAATCCTGTATGTAACTAAAGTTAATTATTATAATTATTCTAAATAGTTATATTTATCATCCAGATGGAAACAGTTACCATCAGAACTTATAATTGTTACCATCCTGATACGAAATTTATTGCAGAAGTTATCATCCAATAATTATAAATTCTATTAAAAAAATTATAACACTAACTACTTTTGCATTGAAAAACGTTCCCATCATTCTAGATCATTGAAATTAAAAATTTGGCATAATAAACACAATTACTTAATTTTCTGAGTGTATAGCAGTGCGGAAGAAAAAAATAAGTTCAATCCAGTGGTGCATTTATTGAAAATGGAATTAACGTTAAAAAATTAATCCCGATTGTGTCCAGAATACTTTTAAATATTTATGATTAACTTTTTTTTTATTATAGGATTTAATTACTTACTTATTCATGAGTTAAGTTAACAGATGAATTTGTTCTATTAGTTATTGCATAAAAGATTTAAAAGTTTTATGTGTAATGAATTTCACAGCAGTACATTTTTGTCCACTTAAAAATTCATGTGATTTTTTTTTTTAAATTCCATATTTCAACAACATTAAATATTTATTGAAGTTTCAATTTTATAACTAACTATCAACGCTGAAGTTCAAATTAAATCCTTCAAAATTATTGACATTTTATGGGTTTTCTTTTATATTCACTTTAATATTTTAATTATAAATTAACCGAGGATATTTTTGACAAATTAAATTCCAAAAATTAAAAGATTTATTGATTAATCGTGACATTTAATTATCATTTATTCATTGTGATTTTATCAACTTCTAAAACAGTATAAATTTTAATTCATTCTATTTCATCAATATATTAATCTTTAAACTGCAATAATTATTAAAAGCATTTCAAAATCAATTTTTTTCCAGTTATGTCCTTATGTGATTCAAAAATTTTTGAATTAATCCCAAATTTGAAAAATTATAAATGTTGAAGAAATTACATGGTTACGTGTACCATAATAGTAAAAGAATGATTACCATAGTAATATAGGAACAAGTATCATGATATTATGGGAATACTCTTCATTTATTGTGGGGGTGGTTACTAGAATTTATTCCCATACGCACCTAGGAACCGTTCCAATGTGAATATAGAATTAATAACTATCTACCTATGGGAACTATTTCCATGGGTATTTTAAACTATGTTAATTATTACCATAGTAATTAACACCATAATTATAGAAACTGTTCTCATACACGAAGAGAAATTTATTTATTACCATACCGTTATGGTAATGATTACTTGGAACTATTGGATATAGGCCCATACTTTCTGAGAAAAGTTCCCATAAGTATGGGAACAATTCCCATCATTATGGTAACAGTTCCCATATCGCATGTAAAAGAATTATGGTAATGATTACCATACTCATAGAAATAGTTACCATAAGCAAATAGGAACCAATATTATAATCATATTGCATAGGTTCCTAAGCGTATATAGGAATAAACTCTATGTATTATAGTAACTATTCCCATAATTTTATGGTGATTGTTCTCAATATACTATGGCAAACGTTCCTATAATATTATGGTAATGATTACCATAATATATGGTAACCACCATAATATATGGTAGCCACCATAACATTATAGTAACCAATATCATAATATATGGTAACCATTACCATATCTTATGGTAACGATTACTATAATATTATAGTAATGATAACTATAATATATATGGGTGCCGTTCCTATTTTCAACATTTCAAAAAAACCGTTTACCATGCAGTATGGGAACCATTCCCATAATATATTGTAATTGTTACCATAAATTTCTCTCTGTGTAGTTGTGGAAACTTT
The DNA here is from genome assembly GCA_030273425.1 of Microplitis manilae. Classification (NCBI taxonomy): domain Eukaryota; kingdom Metazoa; phylum Arthropoda; class Insecta; order Hymenoptera; family Braconidae; genus Microplitis; species Microplitis manilae. The sequence goes on from CP092726.1 coordinate 5,288,733, forward strand.
CCCTAGAAATTATGGGTGTATTTCCCATAATTTCAAGTAATTATTACCATAACATTATGGGTTGATATTTTATCAATTTACTAGGAACGATTACCATAATTTTCTCTCCATGTAAAAGAAATTATCGGGATTATTTATTAATGAACCATCTCATACTTTTTATTGAAATTAATAAATAATTTTTTTCTTCTGATTATTGTGGATTAATTAATAAAAACCAAATTATCGAAATAAATGAAAATAAGGTCGTTAGAGTGATACTAATATGGTGTAAGCATAATTATATCGTTATTATTTTGTACATGATGTTATCGTGCTTCAATAATGATTTTCAATGACGTAAGGATCAGGTTTACTATAAGCGGATAACAAGTAATTGCAAACTACGATCGGCAGCTCCATTCCGCTTCCGTTATCAAATTATCGTCCATTAGAGTTTCGCGCCATTGCTAATTGGTGGAGTTTCTCTTGCGTGGCTAGATGGCAATGGTCACACGTACTATTATATACACACACATATGCAAAAACAAATACAAATATATTTATATTGATCTATATATGTATATAAACAAATGTGTTATACGTTGACAGGTGCCTCTAATTCGAGACTCAGCAATCGCTCTGATGTTTTCCCTTCTCTGTACGTCATTCCGACATTCGTTTTCGCTCCCATTGCTCAGCCATGCAAGTCAATTAACGACTAATTTTTTAATCGAACCTCTATAAATAATATAAATTCTCTCGAGTAAAAGAAAAAAAAATAACAACAATTTCAAATAAACGAAATCGTTAAATTAATAAAGAAAAAAAAAATTATTAATTATAATTCCTTTGAACTCAGTTAATTAATAAATATTTTTTTATATTAATTGTATGGTTTATGTGATCGAATTGCCAATTATAAACTAGTATGTACTTGTATGAACACGAGTAAACTGAGTAAACAAATTTTATGTAAAGTACATCAAGTTTCGTGCTTCGCGGAAATTTCTATGTATCATAAGGTTGCCTTAGAGTATCAAATTATTGTTATTATATATAATATATATATATACATATGTATATATGTATTGATGACGATGCCCGCACATGGTATTTCCGACATCTCTCAACGAACATGCCAGCATTGTAGTGCTTAACTTTTAACAAGCGCTAACTTTGTCAAGTTTTGGTTTGCCCTTACTATAGGTTATAACGTCGAAACCCTTCATGCACTTTATCCACTCTCTGGAGACAGGAGTTGCCCAAGTAGAGCTTGTTAGAAGACATCATATCCTCGATACTAATACAGAAGTCTTCTCACGCTTGAACGGATCATGCTAATGTTGACGTTTGACACTCTAATAAATCGTTAATTAGCATCACCGGGTCATAATGTCAAGTTTATTTTATCTGAGCGCTGTTTAAATTTACCTTCGATTTTCAAAGATCTGTCATGGAAAATTAATTAAATTTGAGGTAGTCTTCAATAAAAATACTATGTAACTATTTACAGATGTATGTTCTATATGATTATCATAAATTTTAATTTCGATTAATGATAGAATAGTTATGGTAAAAGAAAAACGGAAAAAATCTCTGAAAAAGCCTCTGAAACTGCATGGTGTCTCTCTCTGTAATCTACAATTTTTTTCAAAAGTAATTATTTTTTAAATTGACCTAGATCATGTTGTATATTTAAAATTGAAAACATTAATCAAGATATTGATATTTTTTTTTAACTTTTATCAGTTTTCGACAATCGCAGGTTAATTGAATGCTACAAAAATTGAAGTATTTAAAGAATAATTAACTAATTATACATAAAAAACAGAATTTTGAATTAACCATTTCAGAACGTTTCAAACTATACCGCACGTTTGGTACACGGAAAGAAATTTTCTTTAAAAATTACCGTTAAATTCACTGTAATCGTTGCTCATAATGCGGCGCTTTTATTAATTACCATTTTTGAAATAAAAATTACGAAAAAATTTATTTATTTTGTGGTAGACTTCATAAAATTTACCGAAAACCGAATAAAATTTACAGTAGACTACGGTAAAATTTGTTGAAAAAAAGTTAAAAATTATCTCACTTATCGACAAATGATTAAGTCGTGCCATTCGTCCCACGATTACAGTGAATTTAACGGTAATTTTTAAAGAAAATTTCTTTCCGTGTACAGTCCATTTTGAAAGGGTTAAAATTATGGTTTTGCAAATCACTATCACTTTAAATATTCGAAATGACATAAAATACATTGTAATTTTATACGCAGAGAAATTTTTAGTAAAAATTACCCAAAAATTTTGATACTGAGAGGATTCGTGGTAAATACATAAATTTTTCCATGCGCATGGTAAAATATACTACTCGATAGCATGTAAGTGAAGTGCAGTTCCTACTACTGCCCTGTCATGGCAAAACGACGTATCTGAAAAATTATAGTTTCGAGAAAATTGCGTTTAAAGTTTTAACAGAATTTGAGTCCAATTTGACAGAAAAATTAATTTCTGTTAAGACAAAACGTTGTAACTCGAGATGCGTTTTTTGTATCATAGCAAACTAATGCTTATTTTGATAAATAGATGAAATTGTTATGACAAAACGCTGCAACTCGAAGAATCGATTGTAAAAAATTTTCGAGTTACGGCGTTTTGTCGTAACAATTTTTAATTTTTGTGTTAGGCCTGAAAAATGTCGTATCTCTGAGGGCTTAAAAAAATTTCATCTCTATTTTCTTTTTTTTTTAATTTCCAATGCAAAAAAGATACGTTTTTTTTTTCATTTCTTTTATTCGCACATTTGATTAATATTATTGGCATAATTAATAAAATTAATAAAATTTTGATGATATCCTATTATTAAGTGACACTTAATAAACCGTTTTAGCTTTGTTACGACAAAACAGCGTATCTCGAGATACGTCGTTTTGCCATGACAGGGCAAACTAATTACGCACAGAAAAAAAAAATTCTTGGTTGAAGGTAAATATTCTTAATTCAAGAAAATTTTTTTGGAGACCTAAACTTTCTCAGATAAAGGAGTAATTTTATCTGACCAAAATAAATTCTCTTAGCTCAAGAAAATCTTGACTTGGTTCCCGAAAACGGTGGTCTTCAAAAATATTTTCTTGACTCAAGATAACTTTTTTTTCTGTGCATAGTAAAAATTTAGTTACTGGCTAGATGTCCTTACAGTCCCAAATTTTATGGGTATTTTTTACTCAAAAATTCTCTGTAATTTTTATGACATTTATGACCATTTTTAAAAATAATTCAATGTAATAATTTGAGCTTATTAATAACTTCACCAATTCGCTTTAAATTGCAAGGATAATTTTAAACAGTATAATCATATCATATTTTCTAGCTGAATTCAATTTACCTGAAATAATTCCTTCACCGTTTTCTTATAAATTTTCAATAGCGCGCAATTTGATAAGCAAAGATAGCTTTTAATTGAAACTATTTTTAAAATAGCCAATTACTGCGTATTTTTAAAAGATATTTAATGTTTCAATTTGTAGAAGGCGGTAATATGAAAAGATGAAATTAATGAGAATTTAATGTTTCTGAGAGCTTAAAATTATTGTGATATTCATAAAGGAATTATATTAAATACTAAGAGAGAAAGAATTAAATTAAATAGATGAACAAAAATTTTTTAAGTTTTACATTGCTTGCGCTTATTCCCTTTTAATTGGACGATATAATTTTCTCGTAAAAAGAAAAAAAAAATTACTGTTGACTTTTAAATAGGGAAGCAAAATGAGTTGTTAGTTTACTTTGAGTTTTAGTAGCTTTCTTTTAAAGTTAACATTTACTAGTCTCTGTACTTTGTCTCTTAACGCCTTTAATCTGTAAGATGCTGAGAAAGAGAAAAAGATTTGGGAATGGAGAGGTAAGACTTGAAAGAAGATGAAAAAAAAATCCAAAGAGGATGTACGGAAATGTAGAAAACTACTGAGCACTCATCCGTAATGTTTGTTTGAATTTTTCTTTTTTTACTTTTACGCATGGGTTACGAGCGATGTTCTTTTTATCTTCATAAAAATTCAATTTTTTTGTTTTAATGAGTTTTGGTGAAAGAAAAAAAAATTGAAATCGTTAGAATACTAATGGTGGTAAAAATTATTTGAAATAAAAATATTGCTAACAATTTTGGAATTATTGAATTAGAATAAAAGAAAAACTAAATTTTCGAAGCTTTTTTTTCTCTGTATGCTGACGAGTTTGTTGAAGCTAAAGAGTAGGGGTGTGCGAATATCGTTCGAATCGAATCGAATCGAATAATACTATTCGATTCGAAATTCGAATCGAATAATTCGAACTTACGAATTATTCGAAAAGTTCGAAGTATTCGAAATTTTTCGAATTATTCGAAAAGTTCGAAGTATTCGAAATTTTTCGAATTATTCGAAAAGTTCGAAGTATTCGAAATTTTTCGAATTATTCGGAATTTTTCGAATTATTCGTTATTTTTCGAATAATTCGAAAATTAACAAATAATTCGCACATTGACAAATAATTGTAGAATTTTTGAACTATTCGTCAATTTTTCGAATAATTCTGAAATTTTATAAACGATCAAACGTGGGATTCGGCACTCTGTACATTTTAAATATTTTATAAACAAAATATTTTTTTTGAGTTGTATTTTTAAGTTAAAAAATTAAAAAAAAAAGTATAAGATTTTTTTATTATACAATAGAGTTCACAAATCACTTTAAGCCTCGAATTATTTTAAAAAATTTACGATTCATTAAGAATATTATATAATTATTTTTGAAAAATTCGAATTATTCGAAAAGTTCAAATTATTCGGAAATTTTCGAATTCGAATTTTTCAAAAATACTTTTTTTTTTTAATTAATTGTATAATATTCTGAATGAATCGTAAATTTTTTATAATAATTCGAGGCTTCAAGTGATTTGTGGACTCTACACGGAGAAAAAAATATAGTAAAATTTACTAAAAAATATGGGAATAATTACTAAATTTAGATAGTAATCTTGAAACGCTTAAGATTTATAGGAAAAATTCATAAACAGATAAGTAAATTTTACTATCCCGTTTAGTAAATTTTACTATTCCGTTTAGTAAATTTTACTATTCCGTTTAGTAAATTTTACTATCCCGTTTAGTAAATTTTACTATCCCGTTTAGTAAATTTTACTATATTAGAATGGAAAAAAATAATATTAAATATTTATTAGCTTCTAACTTTTTATTATTATTACTATAATTTTAATTATTATTGTTATTTATGCCATCTGTATTAGTGCTGGTGTCGATTTTTGTTTCTTAAAAAATCGTTGTTTCAACCGAGATTCGAACCCTGATCTCCCGCGCGCGAGTCCTTTCCTATGCCTGACGGCCCGATGTCTCCTTTGGACAAAAGTCTCAGAACTTGTAATACATATTTGTATATGCTATCCCCACCAAATTTTAATTTTATCTATACATAGTACAATTTACTATACATATAGTAAAAAAACATAATCGTGTTAGCAAAAAATACATTGCGTATAGTAATTTTTAATATTTTGTATAGTAACAAATCCTATATTGTATTAGAAAATTTACTTTCTTAAATTTGTATTTATTAAAAATACTTATAGTAAAATTTACTATACAGATAGTAAAAAATACGATTGTGTTAGTAAAAAATACATTACGCATAGTAATTTTTAATATCTTATTATGTAATTATTACTAATTAGTAAATTTTACTAAACGTTTAGTAATAATTACAATACAGAATGTATTTTTTCATATCTATTAGTAAATTTTACTATAAGATTGTAATTTTTACTATATTTTTTTCTCCGTGTACTGTATAACAAAAAAATCTTATACTCAAAGATCACTAATATTTTTTTTTGTATAAATTTTTTTTTTAATTTTTCAACTTAAAAATTCAACTCAAAAAAAGTATGTTGTTTATAAAATACTTAAAATGTACAGAGTGCCGAATCCCACGTTTGATCGTTTATAAAATTTCAAAATTATCTGAAAAATTGACGAATAGTTCAAAAATTCTACAAATATTTGTCAATGTGCGAATTATTTGTAAACTTTCGAATCATTCGAAAAATAACGAATAATTCGAAAAATAACGAATAATTCGAAAAATAACGAATAATTCGAAAAATTTCGAATAATTCGAAATTTTTCGAATTATTCGAGAACTTTCGAATTATTCGAGAATTTTCGAATTATTCGAGAACTTTCGAATTATTCGAGAATTTTCGAATTATTCGAGAACTTCCGAATAATTCGAAATTCGAATTATTCGAATCGAATTTCGAATCGAATATTAATATTCGATTCGGGACGAATAATTCGTAAGTTCGAATGATTCGCACACCCCTACTAAAGAGTAAAGCAAACTTTAGACTGTTGGATTAATTAAGTTCGTTAAAAAAAAGATAACTAAAATTATTAACCGCGATACAAAGTTATATTATTTAGTCATGGTTTTTAATTGAATTTAAAAAAAGGAACTAAATTAAGTAACTTAATATGCAAATTTACTTTTTAAATTTGTAATGGATTAATTAATTAGTGATGTAGTTTTTCCACAATTTTTAAAATGACAATCAAAAATAAATGTTCTAATGAAAATGATGTTAGGTATATATTTAACTTGAAAGTAGAAATTCAAATGAAGATAATGAGGCACGATATGATTATTTAACGACCGTCACTATGAATAATTAATTTTTGAAATCTCATTGCCCAATTTAATAAATCAAGTTCATTTCAAAACGTCTCTTCAAAGCGACGGTTCAATTTTTTTTTCTTCATTAGTAAAATTAAAAAATTTTATTTTATTATATAGTTATATACACGTAAAAAACAATATAGTAATCGCAACTCTCTGGAATAGTATTGAGTGTTTCTGTAAAAAAAAATTTCAGACAGTACAGTATGCTATCTAGACTGTATCTACTACTCTCTGAATAGTACTCAGTACTCTCATTTTTTTTTTTCATGATTTTGAAAAAATAATTTAATCTTTATTTCAATTAATGTTAAGCCAAAAAATTCTTAACCGAAATAAGAATTAAAAACTATTTTATTCACCTATGATTCAAAATGAACTGAGAAAAATTAATTTAAATTTACAAAGACGTATGTCCCGAATTATGCACAGAAAAAAAATGATTTCTTGACGTAAGAAATATTTTGTACTAGTAATTGAAGACAAAATTTTGTTAGGACTGGAAAAAATTTCTTGACGCAGTTAAAAATTTTCTCAAAGCGAGTAAAAATTTTTTGTGCCAAGAAATCCTTTTTCTCAAATCTATTAATCAAAATTATTAAACAATAACGATTTCAAATTTTAAAGGAATTTTCAATCCAATAAAAAAAAATTTCAAGCAGCTTTTGAATATCGAAATACTTATACTGATTTAAATAGATCTCTATAAATCTCAATAATTTTTTTTTTGTTTTTTACTAGTACCTCATTTTGCCGAAATATGAGAAAAAACCTGTTTCCTATTATAGTCACGATAAAAAAATAGAATTTTTTGTTTTCATTTAATATTCCATTTAAACCGTTCACCCCTAAATAATAATACGTTCATCAATCGACGTTTACAATGAATAATAATAATAATAATAATTATTGACAATGAATCTAATTCGAGACGTTATATATGCCAGTCATGATACAAGTTCAATAACGTCATATGCACCTGGAATAAGGGGAATGACATGTTGCCTGCCACTTGGATGTGATGTCCTGTTCATCCGGTTCAGCGGCACACGGTTCAGGATGACGAGGCCTAAACGCTTCCGTTGGTAGCACGTGTAACCACCGGTATAATTCATAAGGATATATAATACCGTAGATTATGTCTAGTCGTACGACGTGAGTAGTTTAAGTTTTAATCCGTCGTTAGCCAGCTACACTGCGTTTCTATATACTGCGTTCTCGTTACTTTCCTACTGCGCTATATTACTACATATATACATATATCTAGCTACCCCTAGCCCCACCACCAGGAGCGTAGTACGTAAACCACCTACATCCACCCAACTACCCACTCTAGCTCACCGGCTTCTCCATGTGCCATGTGAGAAATGTCACAAGAGCGTATAATGTACGCTTTCATTCCAAATGGAGTGGCTCGAGCCTCAAGTAGTCGTGCCACGTACGCCCAAGCACGAGGGGGTTTTTATTTTTTTTTATTTTCTTTGTTTACTTTTTTTATTTTTTATTTTATTCTCCACAAACGTTTGCGAGACTCGGCTCTCAGGACTAATTACATATTTAAAATCATCAAGAAATAAACTTTTTACTTATAATTTCAAGATTTAAATGTTTTAACCTATTTATTTTGAAATTACATTCTTATTTATTTAACGTGCTTACTAATCTCACTCAAAAGTTTAGTTGATTAAAATTTCTTCTACATTGATTTATTATTATGGGAAATTAAAATTATTGACGGAAATGAAACCACCATTTAACTCATATAGAAAGAAATGAACTGTATATAAATTGAAAAACGACAAGTTATATAATGATCAGTAAATACTGTCATTAAATAGTAATTCTTTAATTTATAATTGAAACGTAAATAATTATAGAAAAAGTATTAAGATTTATTGTCAATGCAGGAAAATTTAATATTTGAATTTTAAAAATTGTAACTTAAATTTATGAAATTTATTACATGGGAAGTAAAAGACCTAGTATCCAATCACGCCCTGGCGGATCCGAATTAGGGTAAAATTGCCGCAATTTATGGTATACGGTAAAATATCATATACGGCAAAACACCGCAATTCACAGTAAAAATATGGCATTTTACGGCAGGCATGCGGTATTTTTACCGTAAGTTTGCAGTAAGAAAGCGGTAATTTACCGCAGAATTGTGAAAAGCCTGCGGTATTTTACCGCAAACTGAAGTATTGCACCGTAAAAACTGTAGAAATAAAAAAAATCATGCGGTGGTTACGGTAAAAATTACACAAATTACGGTAAGTTGCCGTATTCGACTGCATTTACTGTTAACTACCGTGAATTGCGGTAAACTTGCCGTCGAAATACCGCATTGTACGGTAAATTACAGAAAAAAATGCGGAAATGACCGTAATTCGGATCCACCAGGGACTCCATGAGTTTGTACATCTATATTTAGTAAAACTTACAAAATATTGATGTACAAAGACATGAATGATCGGGTAATAGTTCCCTGATCGGGTACTGAGTCTCTTACCTTGTCATTAAATTTATTGTTTGTAACACGCTGAAAAAAAAGTGGTCATACTTGCCATCTCAACGAAGTAACTATTCCCATCCTTACATTTAAATGATTCCCGTTCTTCTATGTTAGCTTTTACTATTGTAGATGGCCAGCATTCGTATCTTAATAGTAACCATTCTTTCCCGTGATGATAATCATTACTATCTTAGGAGGCAAAATTAAAGATTTTTCATGCACAAGAAATATTATGATCTAGGTGGTAACTATTACTATCGGCAATAGTAATTATTATTGTATGAGAAAAGAATAGTTAACATATACGCATGATAATGATTATCACATACATACAGAGAGAAATGTCAAGTAAATATGCCTATGCAGCACAGTAATAATTACATTACTCTATAGTTTGTGGATAAGAACGGCAGGACACAAACTATAATGTAAATATTACTGTGCTGTATAGGCATATTCACTTGAAATTTTTCTCTGTGCAGATGGTAATAGTTAGCATTTTTTTTCAGCGTGAACATTGAAATTCCCTATATTGACAACCAGGTTCCGGGTTATAATTTCAAACACTAATTTTCAAAGTTTATTTTTCTTCTGTGCAGTATTAATAAATTAAATAGAAAAAAAAAGAAATGAATTTGAAAAGTTTTAATAAATAGTTAATTTTCATAGTGATACTAAAAATGAAATAAAGATAGTCATTAAAGTTAGTACCCCAAAGTAACGTTATATGTCTCGTGCATATTTAATCGTTGACTCTCGAGACCGTGTGAGCGCATACATCTATCTCATTGGCAAAAATTCTTACTAAGCGTGTATATGTATGTATGTATATATAATGATAATATCATGGACTGTGAGAACTTGAGTTGATTAATTTGTACAATATTTAAAAGCTTTCATAACGGAAGGAAAGCGCACGTGAGAATATAAGAGTTATGAGAGTAAAATAGTTTCTGGTGTCAGAGTCTGCGTCTGTCTGGTTGATTCATAAATGTGCTTACTATTAGCTCTTTCGGGTGTAGTACGTCGGACAGTGGACAACCCAAGTGAGTTGGGTTTTCATAATGGATATGATAGCTTTGCAAATCCTAGCGTAATCCCTCCTTTCCGCTTCGCTACCTCACAGTAATATGTACACTCTAGAATGCTAATTATACACTGCTGTATTTACATCACACAATTCACACACTCACACACAATTTCATATATATATATAATTCTAGCTGTGTAATCAACACTAATCACCTTTTTTAAGCCCGCTAATAATTAATGTCATAACAAATATTAATTATTCAATCACTAAAATTTACATAATTAAAAATTTATTTACTACACGGAAAGAAAATTATAGGGAGTATTCCTATGCATTATAGGAATGGTTCCCATAATAGTATAGGAATCGTACTTATACTATTATAGGAATGGTTCCTATATATTATAGGAACCACCCCTATACCATTACGGGAACCATTCCTATACTATTATAGGAACCATTCCTATAATAGTATAGGAACCATTCCTATAACATTGTAGGAACCATTCCCATAAATTATAGGAACCATTCCTATATTATTATAGGAACCATTCCTATAAAATTATAGTAACTATTCCTATAATATTATAGGAACCATTCCTATAATATTATGAAAATGGGAATTGTTCCTATAATTATAGGAATGGTTCCTATAATTATAAGAATGGTCCGTATAATATTATAAGAATGGTTCCTATACTATTATAGGAATGGTTCCTATAATTTATAGGAATGGTTCCTATACTATTATAGGAATAGTTCCTATAATATTATAGGAACCATTCCTATAATATTATAGGAATGGTTCCTATAATTTATAGGAATCGTTCCTATATATTATAGGAACCATTCCTATAATATTGTAGGAACCATTCCCATTAATTATAGGGACTATTCCCATAATGGTATAGGTATCATTCCCATAATTATAGGAACTATTCCTATAATTATGGGTAATATTCCTATATCTATAGGACGTGTTCCCATAATTTATGGTCGTCATTCCTATACTGGTATAGGATGAAAATTTACAAAATTATAGGAACCATTTCCATAATTTTCTTTCCGTGTACCAGACGACAGATTGAGAGATCGATTGTGACCTATTTATATTTTTATTTATTACTATATAATTATTATATTACCTTTTGATCTCCGATCAATTGGAATCGATTGTCCGTCCTCGCGTCGCCACATCATTGTTGGCTCAGGATAACCTTCGGCTTTACATGTCAATGTAATATTTTGATGCTCCTTCACCGCAACTGTACTCTCCGATGACATAGAGTCCACTATGTTTGGTGGTACTGGTTAATAAATATATAATTTATAAGTACAATATGTTTCATATAACACGTCATATTTAACTTGATATTTGTATCGAATAATTGGTAAACTTATTGGGATTTAATTATGACGTTTTAATATATTCAGCGTTATTTCAGTTTCATAATATTTAGTTATTCATTATTGAATACTATATTCATTTATTTTTCACGCTATGTTTGTACATATTTTTTATTTATTTTGAAAAAAGCTAGTCATTTGTTTGACATTTGTGCAGATGGAAATTTTGTGATTATTAATTTATTAATAAAAGTTAATATTTATTGAAATGTATGACAGGTTAATAGTGTATTGCACACCTAGGAAGGAAAATATGAAATTTAAACCCGAGTGATTAATTGTCTCCCGAGCTGCAAGCAATTATTTTTTATATTAATTATGGAAAGTTTCAATTTTCGCTATTTCCAAAAAACATTCTTTTTTTTTTTATTAAATTTTTTCACATATAGAACTATTACTAAGTATCTAAATACTTTCGAAAGTAGATTCGGGGTAAAAAAAGAGTTTCAAACTTTTGAGAGTAATTTCAAATTAATTATGACAGTAACATCATAATAACTAAAAGTTATAAGTTGTTTGGATATTTGATAATTAAGTCTACAAATCACAGTTTCAAATTTAATTAATATGATATAAGTATGTTTAATATTGACAAATACTTCTAAGTAGCTTACATTTACAAATTAGCATTAAATTACAGTCAGAATAATTATAAACATTTATAGTAGGGGAAGTCGGGTATGGTTGTCTTACAGGTTAGTTTTCACAGCGGTAATTTTTGACGATTGGTTCATTGATCAACCTCGAAAACTGCGAAGCATCACCTCCCTTTCAACGCAGATCAATGTTCGTATTTCGTTCAATAAGTTGTCTGTTATGACCCCTGTGACAACCGTACCCAGTCTTCCCTACACACTTTTCGAAAAGAAAACTTCTAATTCGCGGTTAATAAAATCATTCATTTTGTGTTATTAAATTTTTTTAAAAAATGCCATCTTCAAATTAGCACATTAGAAGTATTGAATACTTTGACAAACACTCGGGTATCGTTCTAAAAATAGTCAGACTAGCTTCCTAGGATCTCAAAATATCAGGATCTGATGAAAATTCGATTTTGGAAAATCTGACCGATATCAATGACTTCTCTTTTTTTTAAATTTTCAATGTTCATAGCGGGAAGTTAAAAATACAATATTTCTATAAGTTACTTTTTCTGTCAGTGTCGTCCCAGAGATAAATAAAATAAACTTACCAACAACTTGTAAGTATCCAACTTGACTTATCATAGGTACAGTGTTAACTTGACACATGTAGTAGCCTCGATCATTTTGCTGAACATTTTGTATTCGCAAAAACCAGGTTTTCTGTTTGTCGTATGAAACTGAGAACCTCGGGATTTTTACTACTACGTGTGTGTGAATAGTAAGAAGCATTTGGCGACCAACATGTAACCACGCCACCTGAAACGATCAAACCATGATAATTAATAATTAAAGTTCAAAATTTTCAAACTAATGGATTCAATAATGCTTATATAAGAATTGTAAATTAGACAGGGATATGTGTAAAAAATGATATATTTATGATAATGATGCATACTATTAAATCGATATTTTTTATTAGATCCGGCAGGCAAGTTTTTGGGTGATTAATTAATGCTTTAAAGTTTGAGAACTTATAGCTGAGGTGTCGCGCAATTTAGCCTTGAGTCGAATACTATTATATGTATGCAAGTATTTTACTCTATGCTAGTTTAAACTTTGTTCTCCAAGTTATAATCGAGCTTATTCAACGCCAAACCTCATCGTGATAAATTTATACAATATATGTGGCTTATTCACTCGAGACTTATTTATCATAAGAGATACATTTACTTATGATTTAATTCCACGATTTGCCATATAAGCTAATTATAATTTTTCATAATTAAAAATTCATTATAAAATCCGAGTTTCACGACACCTAGCCAACGATTGTGAAAACAAAAGAAATTCTTATGAACTATAGCATTTTTAAATGGACGTGTAAGAATGTAGAGACACAGAGAGCGAAAAGTTATTTTTTTTTTTTATTAAATCAAAGTTTTTATATTCAAAAATATGTTTCTGGAGTATTATATGAAAATTCCGAATATTTTTCGAGTTATAGTCATTTTTGTGACAGCGCGTCAACCGTTGCATTAACTAAAAACTTTCAACACGTTTTTCTCGAAGCTACTGTTTTTGAACTGGTCTCATCTGTAATTTGCATAAATATGAACTGATTCGCAACTTTTTTTTCCCGTCTTCGTCTATTCAGTAGCTAAAATTGCACATAGGAGATTTTGAAAATTTTGATCTTTAAGATTTTTTAAGGTTGTTCGAATCCAAAAAAATGAGAAAAAGAAACGAAAAACTTTTTAATATGTCGCCATTTTTTTCAAATTCAAATTTTCAAAATTCCTTATGTGGAACGATAACCACATGCATACAGATTACAACGCGGTTTAGTTTTTTCGTTTCAGATAATTTGTTTTTGAGTTAGAGATAAGACCGTGGTGGGGGAAATTATTTTGGTGCTCCACGATATTTTTTAATAAAAATTTAGGAGAATTATCTTCAATGTATTTTTTATAAAACAAAAAAACTGATTCCCGAATTCCTTTATTATCCCGGTCGAAAAATTCTCGAAAATCACCTATTTTTTCGATCCTCGCAGTGGCTATCCCCCTTAATTCATTAAAAAAATATCGACGAGAATTTTCAATTTACGTAGAAAATTAAAAATTTCGTTCAAGTGGAAAGTTAATAAACGAAAGTATATAATAATATTTTCAGCACAAAAGTGACCACATCAATTCAACCATGCTTGTCGATTTATTAAAAAAAAAAGAATAAAACCATGCAGAGAAAGTTGACACATCGATTTAAAATGAGTGAAAAACTGATTGCCAAAAATTGTTCGAGTATAAAAAGAAAAAAAAAATTGTTGGGATAAAATGGACGTCAAGCATGATTGACTCATGCGTTTTCACGGAATCCGGAAGCTGAGCTCTATACTAGTGAGAATATTCCTTGCTTGATTGAAATATTTGGCAGCTATTCAAAGGCCGAATCCTCTTCGCTTTACCTCTGAGCCTGTTTGCCATTGTGTAAAAGAGATTGCTACGTATTTTTTATTGGTTACTTTTTTTATCATTGTTATTAAAAAAATCGGTCTGTCGGTTGATCCTGCGGGCCAGCCCCAAAACTTCCCGCGTGTTCCGAGCTCCTTGAGCTCGAAAAATTGGAGTAGATACATTTTCGAGTTCTTCGAGCTCGAAAATACTTTTGTATGCTTTTGTTTTCAAAAAATAACGTTTTTTACAATTTTTTCTACAACGACATCTCTCGAACGTATAAATCGATTGAGACGTTTAAGGTGGCAGTCGACGCGTTTCATTGAGTTCTATAACTGATTAAATTTTGAAATTGATTCATCGAGTCATTTTTGAGAAATTTTCAAAATACTAAAAAAATTTTTTTTTCTTAATTCTTTCGACAACGGTTTCTCTTGATAGAATCAACCGATTTTGATGATTGAGGTGGCATTCGACGCGGCTTATGAATCTCCAGAGCCCAGTTCATTTTGGAATTAATCCATCGAGCCCGTAAAAAGTTATCCAAAAAAAAAATTTTTGAAAAAAGTTTATTTTTGGAATATCTCCGAACGAGCCCTACCGATCAAGCTCAATTTTTTTCAGCTTCAAGATATTAAAAAACTGCGTCGAATGACACCTTGACGATCAAAATCGGTTGATCCGTTCAAAAGTTATAGATATTTACATACGTACGTACGTACATACATACATACATACATACACTCGGACATCATCGTGAAATTAGTCAGAATAGCTTCCTAGGACCTCAAAACGTCGACATCTGTTGGAATTTCGATTTTCACAAATCGGCTGAAACCAATAACTTCCCGAATTTTTGAAAATTTGCAATTTTCTTAGCGGGAAGTTAAAAAATCTGTGAGGTATCTTTTAATGATACGTTTTTGAGCAAGAAAAAAAAAAACAATTTAATTATTCATAACTGATAAATATCATAAACGTTTACATTCCATCACTTAACGATTTAAATTAGTTCAGATGAAATATTTTCATTCATTGTTCCGACAGGATCAATAACTCAGTTTCATTTACTAATTAAGTAATTAACGAGGTACTGTAGCGCAATCCTATAATTTTCTTTGTTCCAGTTGCTACGCAAACATTTTCATCAAATATATATCCTATGAAAATATTTTTTAATTTAAAAAAAATTCCTTCGCTGAATAAAGTTTTTTTTTAACTCTTCAAGTATTACACAACGAAGAGTACCTGAGTATCAATTTATAAGCTACATTAAAAAAATTTTTTGCTATTCTTCATTACGTTGAGTTCAAAAATTTAATAACAAAGATGTATGAAGTCGTATCAACAAAAATAAACATTAAAGAGAAAATGTGATTCATTGTGACATAAATAATTCATAGTAGACTATTGTTGTCAAAGCCAGTATATTAATATCAATATGGATATATAATATTAATACTGCTAATGAAATTAATCCACAAAGCACGTATATACTTATATGACTGTCATAGTAATTTTCGTTTGATATAAAAGAGGAAATTCACAAAGCTAACTTTACATCAGATTTGTCGGCTAATTGAGTTCTGTACGGAGTTAGTTAAAATTAGTATGGTTTCTTTAGATTGCTTCAACCCCGTCTTTGACGTCTGATAGAGCATAGGTTTCTCTGTGTCGTAATTGAAAACCACAAACTGCGCCCAGAATCCTCAACAAAAGTTTTTTTATTATTATTCTTATTTTTTTTAACAAATTAATTGCCAACAAGATTTTTTAATTGAATTTTTTATAAAAAATATTATTTCTTACTAATTGTTTGTTGTAGGGGAGGGGCAAAATGGGGTATTTAAGGAAAAATTTGCTGACTCAAATACGTTAACTCTCTTTTTTTTTAATGTTATTCAAAGTAAATAGAAAAATTTTTCGGCTGCCATAAAAAAAACTTTTCATTTGTTGTGGGCAAAATGGAGTACCCTCTAAAAAACGGGAAAAAAACTCTGGATTCAAAGAAAGAAAGAAAAATTTCTGATAGTTTTTATCATAAAAAAAAATCATTAACATTTTTTGACTGAAATTTTCGATTTTTAGAAAAGTTAAATAAAAAAAAAATTCAAAATAATGCTCGATTATATTTACAAAAGTAATTTTGGAATTTTTCAAAAATAGTTTTAACCCTCGGAGTACACAGGAGGTCAAATTGACCCCACTTCACTTTTGAAGAGTTATGTCTCAAAAACTATGCATTTTATCGGAATGCAAATCACGACGTTTTTTGTAGGTAAAACAATGCTCTTTCGAATACAACTATCATTATTTCGAATTAACTAATTTTTAACGGTGAAAAAACTAATTAAAATCAAACTTAACTTGAGAAATATTTTCGGATAAAAAAAATTCTGGGGTCAAAATGACCTCCAGTGTACTTCGAGGGTTAAAACAAACTTTTTTAAAGAATTTCGAGGGTACTCCATTGTGCCTCTACCCGCTTTGCCCCTTTTTATTGATTTATTAAAACGATAAATTTTTTTTATTAATTTACATTTTATCGGCATTATGTAAACGCAAAATAAAAAATTTATTGACAATGTGATAATGAGTTAGCCGATATTATAAAGAAGTGACGATAAGTTAAGCGTCTTACAGTGTATATATTAGTTGAGCAAACTTTTATATGAATAATGGATAGATGTGACTCTTGTGTCATATAATGATGGTAAACTTTAAAGTTAAACTCCTATTCGGTATTTTATAAAAGTACGGATAAAGTAAAAAAAGTTTAACAACAAATAAAATTAAATAAAAAATATATAAATTTTAATATTTAACCAATAGAAGGTTTAATGAATTTTTAAATTTTATAGAAAACCTATTGTGTACAACAAATGAAAAGACATAGTAGAGTGATACACAGTATACACTAGGGATTTTTTTAACGGTTTGAATTTCAGTGAATTGTTCTCATGTCGTTGGTTTGCACTGCTGAACAAAACTGCCACGCATTATCCATTCGATATGTCTGTGTCGCTTTTATCCCATATCAATATATGTATAGATATAGCTATAGATATATAGGTATATAGATGTATATATAGATGCGATGGAATACGATAGAAACGATAGAAACCAACAACATCAGCGTGGGTGATGGCGGTGATGCGTTTCCAATAGTCCATTGCACAATGCCGAGCAAGGGATTCTCTCTGCAAGAGGTAACGACCTTCCCGATCGACACGACTCGACCATGTGGAAGAACGGATTATATTATTCCTTTCTCGAGGGTGGCTGAGAGATAAAGAGAATCTGTTTTTTCTTGGAAAAATTATTTCAAGTATTTTAACGATACTTATAGCCAACATTTATATATCAGCATTTTTATCGTTACAAAAAATCCTTTCATTGCTTTATCTTTTATAAGCTTATTAAAAGTTAATTAACTTACGGATGAAAAGAAAATTTATTTAGATCTATAAGGGAAAAAAGGATCAAACTGGATGAAGCGGGAAAGCGGACTGCCGCAAAAAACTGATAAATATTTTTTTTTCCGGAATTCATAGTGTAATAAAATGTATCTTTGTTCATATTTTAAAAATTAATTGTCATTGCGTCTTTTACACATGATTTTATTTAAATTTTTGAAGAGGCAAAAAACGGCTTTTGTTTTCTTTATTAAAAGGACCGAGTAATAAAAAAAATTTACTCAGTAGCTTTTAAATCTGAAATGAGAGCTCTCTCTACACGGAAAAAAAATTCCTGTTGCTGCAACAGGAGGCAGGCACGTTGCAACAACAGGAAAATTTCCTGTTGCAGCAACAGGATTAATACTGTTGTTGCAACTAAATAGTAAAATATAGTTACACAGCTTACAGTTCTAAATTAGGTATGGAATAGTTACTTTGATATTCATATTAAGAAATCAATCATAATTTTTAATTATGTTGCATTAGCTTTTACTAAAGCCACGGTAAGATCTCATTAAAAGTCATTTAATTTTTCGAGCGACTCAAACGCAAAGCGTTGGGGAACTCGACTATCATTTAAAATAATTATCAGAATCTTTTTGTATTAAATCATCTCCTCGGTTTTTTTATACTGCACTTATATCGTATCAAAAGAAAATTAATATCAAGAGAATACTATATATTGAGAGAAAAATGTGTATATTTACAAATAAAATTTTTTAAATTAGGTATTAGTTTACTTAAACAGTGCCAAGAATATATTTTTCTAATTTCAGTGAAAAAAATCGGTCTATCGGTTGAACCTGCGTGTCAGCCTCAAAACAATGTTGTGAATATATTTTCAAGCTCTTCAAACTCGAAAATAATACACTGTGAAAAATTTCCAACAATTTTTACAATGGGTGCATTGTAACACCGGACCATAAGAAAACTGGTACAAAATTTACAAGTGTCCCGTAGTAAACGGTATGCGCAGACGACACGATTGGGACCTATGCGCATACGTTTACTATGGAACACTTGTAAATTTTGTAGCAGTTTTCTTATGGTCCGGGGTTACAATGTACCCATAGTAAAATTTAATGGGAATTTTTCACAGTGTATTGTATGCCAGTGTTTTTGGAAAAAACCATTTTGAGCATTTTTTTTCCCACGATATCTCGCGAACGAATTAACCGATTGAGACGACTAAGGTGGGAATTGATACGTTTTATAAAGTTCTAGAGCTGAATAGTTTTCGAAGTTGATCGTTCAACTCGTTTCTGAGAAATGGATAAAAAACTAAAGGAAAAAAAATTTTTTTTTCGTCATTCGCAAATATTTTCGAGTTTACTTGATCAAATGAATTAAAATTTTCAGGAAAGTTGATGGCCAACAAGTTATTTCGATTGCAGTAAGAACCATTTAAATCGGTTCATTAGTTAAAAAGTTATAAACCGGTCACACACATACATACCCCCCCCCACACACACACACACATACATACATACAGACACACGGACATCATTCTGAAAATAGTCAAGATAGCTTCCTAGGACCTCAAAACGTCGACATCTGATGAAACTCGATTTTCGAAAATCGGGGTGAAAACAATAACTTCCTGAAATTTTTGAAAATTTAAAATTTTCTTAGCGGGAAGTTAAAAACTATCATTATAATGTCGTCAATTAAATTATCACTTCTCTATATTAAGCTCGCAATTTCTGCAGACTTGGAGGTTCATAAAATATTAGATGTAATATTTAAGATAAATTAAAGTAAACTAACCTTGAAAGTACCTAGGTTGTTGATAACACAAGGTAAACTTGCGTCCCTACCAACAGCAACAGTCACATTTGGAATGGGCTCAGCAAACATGGGACCCTCTGACAATGCTGTAAAATAAAGACAGAGGGTGTAAGTAAATATATGTACATACAGTATATAGTATATTGTTGTCTCTGATGCGTCGTTAGTAGAAACACCCGGGATATATATACATAAACCCGACTAGAATATCGTCGTACATCCATTTCCCTGTCAATTTCACCAGAGAATAAAGAGCCTGCCTGCTTCTCCATACTCTCATACTCCTTAAGCTTTACCTACTCGGCTGAGCCGTCACTACACACCATCCTTGTACTATCTTCTAACCGAAATTGGCTACACACACACATATTTTCTACACATGTAACCATATAATATAAACATATATATACATATAAAGTGTCGTCAGAGTAACGTTGTCGGCCCGAGATTGAAGCAAGTCTTCGGAGACTTTACCTAAATACAATATGAAATTTTCTTCCCCTTTATTTTTAAATTTATCTATTTTTTTTTTTTTTTCCGTACATAAACTCTAGTCTACTCAAACTTTACTTTGTTTTTCTTCTGAAAGAATAGATTGCCTGAGATACAACTTTAAAGAAAAAGTATGTTTATATTTACACATCTATATATATGTTGATGTTTATTAACAATCTAAATACATATAAAGGTAAATAGTTAATTAAAGTGTCATAATTATGATGATTTAATCATAAGTTAGATGTAATCAGAAGCAGAAACCAATCAACCGTGTCCGTACGATACGCCACCGATAACTATATTTGATATACTGATATATTATATATATATATATGGATACAGCGTATATATATTTCGAGTTAGTAGGTTGAGCAGGTACTCGTCATGAAACTACTCATAGTAGTTCCACGACTGGAGTATAAGTTTCTAAAGGGCATTCGAGAGTGAAAGAGAAGGGCAGTTGGCTGGTTATTCAATTGGAAGAATCTCAGAGAACTTACCGATTCCAGTTGAAATAATTTCATCTGTTATCCTTTATCGTTTATTGATCTTTCCAGTTGTTTAGATTTTTTTATATTTATTTTTCATTACTATATTTATTTTTCACTTAAATTATCATATAATAACAATACAAATGGTGAAATAAGATTACATGTTGCCGGAGGATAAAAATTGTGAAAAATAACTTGGATCAAGTCATTCGTAAAAAAAATATTACGGATTTCCTTTTATTGAATGGACTCTTGTGTACTTTAGATTCAATATTTTACTTTGTTCTACTGTAACCGTATATTCTTTATACTCCGCTATACTTAGAGACATTTGTAAGATGCACTTTGCCCCAATCGAAATTTATTGGATAGTGGAAATGATTCGTAAGAAATAGTATAAGAATTCTTTTACTGGTTTTAGACATTATTTGGGATTTCTTTTTTATTTTTTGTTAATATTTTCGTTAGCTTTATTCTCAATATTATATCGCGTTACTAGAACCATAAGGGCGTATCTCAAAATATACGCCCTTTTGGTTCTGCAGAACCAAAAGGGCGTATAAAAATTTTTTTTTTTGCTCCAATCAATGTAAAAATGTCGAAAATATTAAAATATATGGAAAAAACGAAAAAAAAAAATTTTTTTGTTATACGCCCTTTTGGTTTTAAGAAAAAATTTTTTTAAAGTCATAAGGGCGTATCCTACTTTTTCGGTTCATTATCAATTATAGGTCAGAATAAGAAAAAAAATTGCAAGAGTAATAAAAATTATTACTCCACAACTTAATTTATCTGAACAAACATTTTTTTAAATAAAAAACCAAATTTCTTTATATAATTTTGATCGAATCATAAGTTTGTTATAATTATTTTAATTCAACAATTAATGTAAATAGTATATTGTGTGACAAGGGATGAAACAAGACGATTTCAGACTAGGGTGAAGTTGGCTGCCCGAGCCGCAGACGAGTGCTGACATCACCCGCAGTCTGAAATCGTGTTTTATCCTGAGTTGAACTCCATAATTAATTCTAAATTAATTCAACCTTATTTTGGGGTGCCAATTGGCACCCCCAATATTTTCACCTACACCATGGCCTGTCCACAACATTGTTACCACCCAGGGGCGAGCGCTTATCAGCTGTTCCACCCTGTCCTATAACTTGATATGTCCATATCAACTTGACATGTCCATATGAACTTGATATGTCGATATCAGATTTGATATGTCTTGATCTGACTTGATATGCTTGTATATAATTTTTTTTATATGTCTTGATATGACCTGATATAACTTGATAAGGGTATATATATTTTAATATGCTTGTCAAAAAAAATCTTGATCAGGTTTGATATGGCTTGATATGCCCTGATATGGGCACGTATACTAGTTTTTTCGAGTTTTCCGTATACATACGTTTGGTAAAATAATTTAGAAATGACCAAATAACGTAACATTGTTCGGAACAACCGAT
This sequence comes from Microplitis manilae, assembly GCA_030273425.1. Classification (NCBI taxonomy): domain Eukaryota; kingdom Metazoa; phylum Arthropoda; class Insecta; order Hymenoptera; family Braconidae; genus Microplitis; species Microplitis manilae. The sequence continues at coordinate 5,311,144 of CP092726.1, forward strand.
TTTATAATGATTCATAAAATCTTATGAAGTCTGTTAAATATTTAAATTTACCGCATTTATAAATTGTATAAAGTGCACAAACTTTGTTGAAAAATTTTTCCAATAAGCTAACGAGATCAATTTTTAAATCTCTGAGAGAATTTCAAATTTTCGTAATGAATTTAAATATAAAAAATTGAGATTTTAAATTGAAAAAAGTTTAATTATTATTAAATTTTTATGTATACTTTTTTAAAACTTATAAGTTAAAAAATCTTGAACTTTTTTTTTTTTTTTACCAAAGGAAGTAGTTCTTGCCCCGTTACTGGTGGGTATACCGTTAATGGTCTCGTTACTCTATAAACAATAACAATTGAATATAATACAAGTAACCAAATCAATCATTTATCTGATGTCTTTAATTTTCTTAGTTTTAATTTTATCCAAATAGATATAATCAACCTCATATTTCAAGTTCATGATTTGGCAGAATGGTTAATAGATCAGACTTAGAATCAGAAGTACTCGGGTTCGAGCCCATGACCTGGATGGGTTTTTTTTTCTTTTTTTTTTTTTTTTTTTCATGACAATTATTACATATACAACTTTACAAAGTTATACACAATTTTATAAAATTATCTATAAACTTAGTTCCTGAGATAACAATGTTAATCTCACTATATATAGTCTGATATGTCCATATCAGAACATATCAAATCTTATCTGTACATATATTTTCTGATATGGCCAATTTCCATATCAGCCCTGATATAAACCGCCGAAATCAAGCCATATCAGGCCATATCAGAAAATTTTTTCACGGGAATACAAGTTTTAAAGTAATTTATTGTTAATAAATTGTAATATTCAACTCCTACGCTTACAAATCTTTTTAACTTAGAATTGTAATATTATCAAAGAGATTTTTGAATATTGTTATTTCCAGAATGATCGTTGTGAAATAATTATAGATTGTTACCATTCTTTATTCAATTTTTACTAATCTGCATTATAATTTTTACAAATCGTAAAATTTACAATACTGATTGTAAGAATTAATAAAAAAAATGTAACTTTCCATTATTAATAGTAATTTTTGGTTTGGATTGTAAATTTCTCTTTGGAAAGTAATTTTTATTTGACAATTATAAATATCATCTAATTTTGAGCTTCGTTTTTTTCCGTATAGGTCTCCATAAAAATTTTCTTGAATTAAGAATATTTACCTTCAACCAAGAATTTTTTTTTTCTCTGTGTAAATATTTCAATTTCTATTCTAGTAGAAATATTTTGTTTACAGAAAAAATGCGAGAGTTATCGAGTAACCGCACATGCTTTAGTTAGATAAGAAACCAGTCTCTAACGAACAAAACAACGATGCTTTAGCGACAAGGCCACGCTATTGATAATGACTCCTAAGTTTACTTGTGCTATACGAGACTGGAAAAATACAGCACTTTTAAAAAAGCAGAATATAATTTAGAAATCGATTATTAGTAATAATAAAAAAATTACTCATTTTTTATCATGCGCTATAAAATCCGGTATGCAAGTAATTCCAATATGTGTAATTTTGGTTACATAGTTATGTATAATACTGTTTAAAAAGTATATAGGCTCTATATATGGCTAGGTATGGTCATATATAAGTCATTTTGTAATATATTTTTTTTAAGTTCCACAACTTGAAAATTTTTTAACTTCTCGCTAAGAAAATTGCAAAATTTTCAAAAATTCGGAAAGTTAATGGTTTCAGTCCGATTTTCGAAAATCGAATTTCTAAGAAATCTTGACGTTTTGAGGCTGTACACGGAAAAAACGACTCTGTCAAAAAAACAGTTTAAACTGTCAAATTGACAGATTTGCCGCTGTCAACCCAAAACTGTCAATTTAACAAATTTGGAAATGTTATTTTCACATTGTGGAAACTGTCAATCTGAAACTGTCAATTTGACAGTTTTTCGGTGTAATAATCACATTCAAAAAATGCAAAATTCAGTTAAAAAAAAAGTGTGGAATTTATATTAAAGCAATAATTGAAATTGTTTTTAATGAGTAAAAATTATACATTTCGTAAAATGTAAACAGTACATCCAAAAATATTCTAAAAATTGAAGTTTTAATTAAAAAAATTTGGTATTTATGTAAAATAATTGTTCAAATCTGCATACAATAGAAAGTAAAAACCATTAAGATACATATAGGGGGAGGGGGGGGGCAAACGGGGTACCCCCAAAATTTTATAAAAAAAAAAATTTTTTTTTTTTCGTCTAATTTCTATAAATCCGATATATTTGTGTACTTTTACCCTTACGCATGACACCTGGGGCAATATGGACCAGCCGAAAATTCGGAGAAAATGATTTTTTTAAATTTTTATCGTCAAACTCAAAAAAATTCAATAAATTAATCCATTTTTCAGCTGATTTTCTATAGCTGGGGGAAAATTAGCCACTAACAATATCCAAAAATAATGATTTATATTCTTAACTGATTAAATTATTTAAATAATGCAAGATAATTTATAATTTGTAAAAAATTAAAAACCACGTTCTTTGGGTTCAAAATAATTCATAAGAATGAAATTTCCCGACTAGAATTTTTCATAAGGACCTGACAAGGTCCTTATCAGGTTAACCTTATTTCAAATAAGGTCCCGATCAGGGTATCCTGACGAGGATCCTGATATGGATGTAACGCTTAAGACCCATGAGGTCCTTATCGGGATTGCCTTATAAGGTCCTTATCAGGATATCCTCATCAAATCCTTATCAGGATTACCTTATCAGGTCCTTACCAGGATATCCTCATCAAATCCTTATCAGGATTACCTTATTAGTAATTATTTAAAAAAAAATATTAAATTGCAAAAAAAAAATAAGAGAATTTTAGTTCAATTGAGAATGTTATCTATTGTATTGAGAGCATTGATTAGAGGAAGTAAAAATGGTTTTTATTGATGAAAAAATCCCGATGACTGCTGGGCTCGAACCTGCGTCCTTCCGATTCAAAGTCCTCGATGCTATCCACTGCGCTGACATACATATGTGATCTTGTAAGTGTAAATATAATATTCATTGTGATGTCAAAGAATAACTGATAAAGAAGTAAAAAATCCGTGCTGCAATGATTGACGTGATTTTTATACAATATTCTTTTGTACTTTGTTTAATTTTTAGTCTGTAAATAAAATACTTTAAGGGATGGGATATTTTTTTTTTTGAGTAAGGATATCCTGATGAGGTCCTGATCAGGAACTTGTCAGGTTGACCCGATGGCAAATAACTTTTTTTTAAATAAAGAGTTCCTGATGAGGTCCTAATAAGGAACTCGTCGGGTTGACCCGATGGCAATTAACTTTTTTTTAAATAAAGAGTTCCTGATGAGGTCCTAATAAGGAACTCGTCGGGTTGACCCGATGGCAAATAACTTTTTTTTGAGTAAGGATATCTTGATGAGGTCCTGATCAGGAACTCATCAGGTTAACCCGATGGCAAATATTTTTTTTTTAATAAGGATATCCTGATGAGATCCTGACAAGGAACTTATCAGGTCGACCCGATGGCAAATAACTTTTTTTTGAGTAAGGATATCCCGATGAGGTCCTGATCAGGAACTCGTCAGGTTAACCCGATGGCAAATAACTTTTTTTTGAATAAGGATATCCTGATGAGGTCCTGACAAGGAACTTATCAGGTCGACCCGATGGCAAATAACTTTTTTTTGAGTAAGGATATCCCGATGAGGTCCTGATCAGGAACTCGTCAGGTTAACCCGATGGCAAATAACTTTTTTTTGAGTCAGGATATCCTGATGAGGTCCTGATCAGGAACTCATCAGGTTAACCCGATGGCAAATAACTTTTTTTTGAATAAGGATATCCTGATGAGGTCCTGATCAGGAACTCATCAGGTTAACCCGATGGCAAATAACTTTTTTTTGAATAAGGATATCCTGATGAGGTCCTGACAAGGAACTTATCAGGTCGACCCGATGGCAAATAACTTTTTTTTGAGTAAGGATATCCCGATGAGGTCCTGATCAGGAACTCGTCAGGTTAACCCGATGGCAAATAACTTTTTTTTGAGTCAGGATATCCTGATGAGGTCCTGATCAGGAACTCATCAGGTTAACCCGATGGCAAATAACTTTTTTTTGAGTCAGGATATCCTGATGAGGTCCTGATCAGGAACTCATCAGGTTAACCCGATGGCAAATAACTTTTTTTTGAATAAGGATATCCTGATGAGGTCCTGACAAGGAACTTATCAGGTCGACCCGATGGCAAATAACTTTTTTTTGAGTAAGGATATCCTGATCAGGAACTCGTCAGGTTAACCCGATGGCAAATAACTTTTTTTTGAATAAGGATATCCTGATGAGGTCCTGACAAGGAACTTATCAGGTCGACCCGATGGCAAATAACTTTTTTTTGAGTAAGGATATCCCGATGAGGTCCTGATCAGGAACTCGTCAGGTTAACCCGATGGCAAATAACTTTTTTTTGAGTCAGGATATCCTGATGAGGTCCTGATCAGGAACTCATCAGGTTAACCCGATGGCAAATAACTTTTTTTTGAATAAGGATATCCTGATGAGGTCCTGATCAGGAACTCGTCAGGTTAACCCGATGGCAAATAACTTTTTTTTGAGTCAGGATATCCTGATGAGGTCCTGATCAGGAACTCATCAGGTTAACCCGATGGCAAATAACTTTTTTTTGAATAAGGATATCCTGATGAGGTCCTGATCAGGAACTCATCAGGTTAACCCGATGGCAAATAACTTTTTTTTGAATAAGGATATCCTGATGAGGTCCTGACAAGGAACTTATCAGGTCGACCCGATGGCAAATAACTTTTTTTGAGTAAGGATATCCCGATGAGGTCCTGATCAGGAACTCGTCAGGTTAACCCGATGGCAAATAACTTTTTTTTGAGTCAGGATATCCTGATGAGGTCCTGATCAGGAACTCATCAGGTTAACCCGATGGCAAATAACTTTTTTTTGAGTCAGGATATCCTGATGAGGTCCTGATCAGGAACTCATCAGGTTAACCCGATGGCAAATAACTTTTTTTTGAATAAGGATATCCTGATGAGGTCCTGACAAGGAACTTATCAGGTCGACCCGATGGCAAATAACTTTTTTTTGAGTAAGGATATCCTGATCAGGAACTCGTCAGGTTAACCCGATGGCAAATAACTTTTTTTTTTAATAAGGATATCCCGATGAGGTCCTGACAAGGAACTTGTCAGGTTTGCCCTAATAAGGCAAACCTCATATTAACCTGATAAGGTCCTTATGGTACTTCAGGCAAATCAGGAAGAAATTCTAGTCGGGATTGGTTTGTAAATTTTATATAACTTTATAATCAACTTTTTACAAATTATTTTTGTGAATTTGACAGTTTTTATCTGTAAATTTGACATATTATGGTTATGTTAATTTCACAGATTATATCTGTTAATTTAACAGTTTTTCTTTGTAAATCTAACAAATTCTATCCATGTCATTTTGACATTCCCATATCTGCCATTTCCACATATTATTTTTTTCCGTGAAGGAAGCTATCCTGACTAATTTTACGATGATGTCCGAGTGTATGTATGTTTGTATATATGTACGTACATACGTATGTAAATATCTACAGGAACTTTTAGTTGATACAAGTATATATATTTTTGATAATTTTTAAGAATACATAATTTTGTCTCAAGAATTTCGTAAAATTAAAGGAAATAATTTTTATTTATTTCAAGTTAAGCTATTCTTTTGATCACTCACAACATAATATCAAATTCGTATAATAACAAAAATAAATTTAATGCTCTTTTTTCAAGAAATTGATAATTAATTATAATGAAACAAATATTTTACAAGGATTTCTAGAAGCAAGACATTTTTGTGTAGAAAATAGAAAATAGTGTCTTTACTTTTCAAGGTACGTGTTTACGTAACGTAAAAAATTGTATTATGTTTATAACGTCAGCTAGAATTTTTAGAGGTCAAACCACTATTAGAAGTTATCAAAAGTCGTTCCACATAATTACTGTTTTCAACTCTTTCCCATTAGTGAATCGAGGTGTGAGTCATGTAGAGGTAGAGCCAATGAAAGTCCGTCGTAAGTCTGTATGAATGAAAGCTTAGAAGTGGCAGTGCTAAGGAGCGCCCCCTTCTACCACCTTTCCAGCCCCGTCTCCCAAAAACCGACTCTCTTTCAAATAGCTCTCTTTTTTTAAAAATAAGACGTACGATGCAAATTAGGAGTAGGGATTCAAAGTTGACCGGAAATGGTTAATTATTGAGCTTAACATTTGTCTTCGATTGGACGAACGAAGTAAAAAGTCGAAAACATGGTTACTATAAATATTGTGTTTCATTAGCAGATAATTTATACTTAAACTTGTTCTTGACTTGTTAATACTTTGATCGTCCTGAAACAGGTAAGATACTTGAATTCAAAAATACTTTTATTTTAATCAACTCGGGTGAAAATATTTCAAACTGGAGAGAAAAAACAGTTTTGTAGCAATTACAGAAAAATATCTGTAAAATTTACTGATAACATTATCAGTAATATTTACAAATAGAATATGTTATTTTCCAAATTTGTAAATATTATATATACAAATTACAAAATGTAATACTGGCAGATTACATTCTGCAAAAATTACATATTTTTTCGGTAAATTATACACGCAAAGAAAATTCTAGCAAAATTTACGATGATAATGTAGTAATCGTATACTAGACTTCTATTATCGTCAATTTTAAAATATCTTATATTGAAATTTACTATATTGGTTGTTTTTTTTACTGTATAACATCGTAATTTGAACAAAGACTTTTAAGATTAAAAATTACTTCAAAGATTACAACTTAATATCGTAAAAAAAAAAAGAAATAAAAATTACAATTCAAAAACTATATTTATTCTTATATTTATTGCTCTTTGTACTTTTGAATAAAATAAATATTTCAGTGCTGCCTTCGTTACAATGCGATGTAAGCGCGAAAAATTACGATAATTTATCGTAATTTTTAATCATTAACTGCATCCTCCGCAAGAGGCGCTCTCATGACTTATGAATGTATATTTAAATCGTTTATATTAACCTTAAAAATAAATTAAACTTTAAGCTCTCGGTGGCCGAGTGGTCGAAGGCGTCCGGCACTTAGCACTCGAAACTATTGCACGACTCATGATGCGAAGCATCAGAGTGTGCTTTACGATCGAAAATTTTTTTTCGCCTCACTTCGGCAACTGTTTCAATTATTATATCTTTGTTGATACACGGAATTAAGATATGTTGCACACCATTTTGAAGATAATTTAATGGAGATTAATTCCATACTTTTCAAAAATTTATTAAAGTTCAATAGAAACCGAAAAAACATCAAAATAGTTTAAAAAAATTTCCTGTCCGTCAAGTATGAATCCCGTATACACGATAACTTGCGAAAAAATCCAGTAATTGAATCAGATTTTTTTTTTTTAATTCTTTGAAAAATTTGTAGATCCCCTATTGAAAATGGCTAGGTAACTCAGTGTCGTTTAATTACAATTAATAAAAAAATAAAAAGGCTGCATAACTATACATATATATCTTACGTAAAATTAACATGGATGGTGATATATCTATACATTATACGTACATTTATTCCATCAGAGGCGCTTGCACATTACCGTTCTAGTACAGCTGTTTTTTTTTTTGTGTTATTACTAATTGGTAAGCCTGAATTTTTTCAATTCAATTCTTTTTTTTTATTTGTTTTTAGTAACATATATTTTTTTTGTTATTAATCGAGATATTGGAGAAAATTCTTTTATAATTATAAAAACTTACTAATATAATTGAAAAAAAAAAAAAACAACAACAACAACAAATTTTAATGACAGAAAATTGTATACATTTAAAATTTATTCGTGCTTCCCGCCATTTTTTTATTATTATTTTATTAGTTCATAATAAATGAGTACTGTGAGTCGTGCACTTTTGGATTTTCCAAATTTTTTTTTCTTATATTTAAAGTAGTTTCTCTTTAAATTTTACGATATTCACATCGTAATTTATAATACAGAGCTTATAAGACTTCGTAATATTTGTCTGAAGTATTATTTCTCAAATTAAAGTTTATATCCGTGTATATTATTACTTTACATAATATTTACTAATAGTCCATATAAAATCTATACAAGTATGATGTTCACGTTACAGAATAGTTTTATAATTTTAGAAATTTGTTTTCCAAAAAAAATTGCGAATATTTCGGTATTTTTTTCTTCAGTTTAAATTTTTGAAAAAATTTTAGATATTGCGTAAAATTTTGTTGCGAATTCAAAAATTTCAATCTTCTTTAATCTATTATGAAAATATATACACGAAAGAAATAATCGTCAGCAGCTACCGATTATTTCGGTAGCTAATACCGATTTTTTTGGTATCAGTTGCGCACACACCCACACATATGCATTTGCGATTTCGCCTCGGCCGACAGTTACATGTGATCTGAGGTATTTCTGACTTTACTGCCCTGGGTGTGTAATATAGTATTTTTTCTCGGCCGAAAATTTTTTGACAATGAAGCTTACAATGACTGACGTTAGAGACGAGGACATATTATTATTATTATTATTATTATTATTATTATTATTATTATTATTATTATTATTATTATTATTCTATTCGATTGCATAGAAGAGTAATAATTGTATTCGACAGAGAGATATTTCATTGCCCAGGAAAAGTGAATTATATATAGTTACGTATTAAAATTTTAAATATATACATAGCTATGTTTGGAAATTTTAACTAAATTAAAAAAAAAGACTTTCTTGATTTCTATATTTTTTTCTTTTTTTTTTTTATTTTGTTTAATCATTTTGGCGATGCGGGAATTATCAGACATGTGAATATTTCAAGTTCTATTCTAGTAGAAATATTTTGTTTACAGAAAAAATGCGAGAGTTATCGAGTAACGGCACATGCTTTAGTTAGATAAGAAACCGGTCCCTAACGAACAAAACACCGATGCTTTAGCGACAAGGCCACGCTATTGATAATGACTCCTAAGTTTACTTGTGCTATACGAGACCGAAAAAATACAGCAATTTTAAAAAAGTAGAATATAATTTAGAAATCATTTATTAATAATAACAAAGAAATTACTTATTTTTTTTTATGTATGGCCATGTATGGTCATATGTGAGTTATTTTGAACTATATTTTGAAGTTACACAATTTGATAATTTTTTATGTTCTATTTTGAGTTGCATGAAATTTTTTTTAAATACCATAATTTTAATTATCAAAAAATACTATGGCCAAAAAAAAAATGATACAACTGTCAGTTAAATATCCGCCTGTTTTCGGCCAAAGATTATTACTTACAATAATTTTATTGAAAAAAAATATATTATGACCCAAAAACGACCGATTCATTTATCCGCCTAATATCGACCAACTTTCGGCCTCACGGAGAGAAGAGAATGGTAAATTCTCCAATGTAACATAGTAATTATTACTATGTAGCATGGTAACGCAAGTTTTTAGCCGTATTATTTATTTGACATAGTAATTTGTCCGATGTTGCATTGTAACGCTAGCCATGCTAGCATGGGAATCATTACCATGTTACATTGGAATCATTCCTATGCTACATTGTAATTATTACAATTTCGATGAAGCTGCTTCCAATTGAAGGTAGTAAAAGGTTAATATTAAAATAAGGTTTTATAATTAAAAGATTAGGTTATTTAATTAATAATAAATAAATATTTAACTAAAATTTTGAAATAAAATAATAAATATTAACATTAACAAATTTTAACATGGGTTATTTTTAATAGAAAAATATTATACTAATTTAATTATTTATTCAAAGACGTTTAATTAATATTTTATTGTAAGTAAAATTATTAATTATGAATTATTAATGCAGAGGAAATTAACAATTATCTAAATTAAGAATATATTAAATCCATTAACAACATTTTAAATCAGCATACAATAGACAATGATACTTTGTCAAATAATACTTGAGTTTAGTATGATTGATGATTTCCATTAAAATAATATTCATTGATATAAGTAGTAATTAAGATTAATATATGTACAGGTTATATTAGACGTATATACTATATAGCAGCGCTTAATATTGAAACTGCTTTCACGCTATTCAGCATGGGACTCAGTACCATGCTAGCATGGCTTTAATTACTATGCTACAAAGTAATATTTACCAGTAGCATGGCTACTATGTAGAATGGTAAATATTACTTTGTAGCATAGTAATCATTCCCATGCTACATAGTAATGACTCCTATGCTTTGAAAAATAGGACTGGTTACCATGCTACATAGTAATAATTACTATGTTACATTGGAGAATATACCATACACTTCTCTCCGTGCTCTTAATAAAATTTAATTTAAATTTTCATAAAAAATTTTATGATGTAACGTGTATTTTACAGAAATTATTTAAAAAATAAAATAATTAACTGTCCCTCGATTGCTCGGTGTTAGCTCGCCGGATCCAGGGATCAGGGATAGGATGAGGGAAAAAGCACGTTAACAAAATTAATTAAATTTATTTTAAGGAAACTGAAAAATTGTGAAGCTTTATTGAAATCCAACTTAAAATTAATACAATCGTTTACATCTGCTTATAACTAACAATAGCGGGGATAGCTTTCGCCGTCCACTCCGCTATCTCGTAGCTCCAACCAACAATACCACTCCGGTTTTCATCCCGGGTGGTATTATGGCGAACTACTTCTTCGCTCAAATTATGGTTCAACCCCGTTACAATCCTTACACCTGGGGAACCACAACGAACGCTAGCAAGGTCTCGAGCCGGCACTTCCTTACAATTTACAATGGCGGGAAGCCTGGCGAGTCCTCAAGCCGCAGTCGACCCGTCGAGTCCGGCGTCTGCCACTCGACTGTTCCTACTCGCTCCCCACTCTGGGAGCACACTACTGCCCTCTCGACAGCCAAAATTCTGCGCAAGCGCAATTAGGTGGAGGTTCTTATACAAAGAGTCCACTCGTTCAAAATCACCGGTGTGCAAAGGATATTGTGGCTATCAGTGTATTCCACTGATAGTCGTCCCTATAACCACTGGCAAGTGTATTTCACTTGTCGTGGCCGGTGAATGCTTATCCGCCGTCTATTTCCGCATTTTTAGCCCTACCCATAACACCTGGGGCAAAATGGACCAGCCGAAAGTTTTGAAAATTGATTTTTTTAATATTTTTATCGTCAAATTAAATAAAAATTAAAATTGTAATTCATTTTTCGGCTGATTTCTTGTAGTCGGGGTAAATTTGGCCACTAAAAATATTCGAAAATGATATTTTATTTTTTAATTGATAAAAATTCAATTAAAAAAAAAAATTTTTTAAAATTACCATTTTTTGAAGGGGGGCCCTTCTGCCCCATAAAAAAATTTTTTTCTGCCTTCATATCCACCAATGATGTGAAATGTAATTTTTCTGTATGGATTTTACATAAAAAAAAATTTTATTTAATGAAATTCGATGACCTTGCAGAAATTTTTTTTTTCAAATTTTTTAAAGGGTACCCCATTTTGCCCGCCAGAAAAGAAAATTTTATTTATTAACGGCAGCAAAAAATTTTGTCTAATTACCTTAGATATCATTAAAAACAAAAAGATTTGGTGTATTTTATTAATCGAAAACTTAGTATTTCCTTAGGTACCCCATTTTGCCCCTCCCTCCCCTATATAAAATTCTAATAATAATGTTTGTTTTTTTTTTTTTTTTTTTTTTCAGAGTAAAACTACCGAAATGTCAAAAATAATTCTACTATTGTTATCCATTTTCTTATCAATCGCCATCAATACTAGTGAAGTTGAAGGATGTGAAGGTTGTTGGGTAAATAAACTTTCATTAGCAATTTCATAGTGTAATGAAATCCACGAATTCGCTTTTCTTTTTTTAACTATTTTCACAATTTCTAAGTCAATCATGTCTTAAAAAATGATTTCTTCAATATTAAGACATCTTAATTTTTAAACCCTAATAAATCCTTCAATTTGTGTATTTCACCTGCTCTCTAAATCTGAAGCAGTGTATATACACTACACGGAGAAAAAAAACAGTAATTTTTGCTGCGCCGAACACTAATGCGGTTAGTATGGTTTACAAAATAACAAAATTTCTTTCAAAACCATAAGAATTACTCTAACAGCAGCAATAGTTACTATTTTTTTTCTCCGTGTCCTTTCAGTGATTGTCGCTGTTTCAGATTTAGAGAGTGTATTACACAATTATTGAATTTTCAAACTTCGGACGTTTGAGTTGAATGAGCAAAAAAAACCATTGTTTGTATTGCAGAAATAAAAAAATTATTCCGATTAAACACATGTGAGTTTTTCAAAAATTAATGAATTTAATAAATTTTTTTTCCAGTGTCATCCCCAGCAAGGTTATAAATGTTGTGAAGGTCATAGTTGTAGCTCATATATGTTTCAAGGCACTTGCATGACTGAACATAACATAAGTGAAATGGGGGCTGCAGCAGCCACTATATCACATGGAAAAAAATGATTGTGATCTGTAATTGTAATTATAATTGTTACTGATTACTGTTCAATAAATAATTCAGAATTATGCTAGCATGTATTATTTTTGGAGCCAAAGTAGCTATTTTCCTTACGTAAAATTGAAGCGAGGGTTTGTGGTATGCTTGTATTGACGACACAAATATTGGGTTAATTTAAACGAAAATGAGTGTTGACACAACAAGTATAGCGGCTTTTTAATTTTAATCATACGTGGCGAAAATTACTTTTCAGTACAGTAAAATCATGCTGGAAAGTGAAATAGTTGATTTTACAATACCGTTCTATAGTTTCGTTCAGTTATCGAGAAAAAGGTATAGTTCACTTGCGCCAAAAAACGCTCGATTGTTGGCTTTTTAACGCACACACTAAAAAATATTGTGTGTCTGTGTTGAAAACGGTCCGAGTTAAATTACTTGTGTTGATCATTTTGTGTCAAATTAACACAATACTCTGCATTATTTTCGATTCGACATAAAAAAAATAAGTTGACAAAGGTCATGATTCGTAGTAAAAAAAAATATTTGAAAAATTTCATCTTTTACTTTTTTACTTTTCTACATGAGTATATTTTTATTTCTTATATTTTTTTGTAATTGATTTGTTGGGAAAAAATTTCGAAAATCGTTAGCTGTCAGCTAACTTATGGATCATGATTACTATCACAAAACAGTTCAATTATATATCATCATTGTTGACACTTTTGATATCCCAAAAATAATTCATGGTGAAAAAATAAAATGTAAAAGTTGACATTTTTTTTTTGTGTCGACACCCATGCAGGAGCTGCCAGAGTTGAACAACGGGGCCCTACTTGGCCCAGCACTGGGGAACCTAGTTTCAGCACACCTATATTGGTACACGCTTGGCTTCAGATTAGGTACTCAGTTCTGGCAGTTACAATGAATACCCGGGCTTGGGTCAAGGTAGGATTACCCATGTTTGGTTATACCTATGGTTTAATAAGTAAATCCTATTACTGTAGCAGTTAAACATTAGTCGGTTCGTTCAGTAGCTATCGTTCGAACCCAGCAATCAGAAAGACGACAATTCGCGCCCGGATCTCAGCAAAATTTCCACCAAGTTTTTTTCACATCTTCTATCTCCTTTACATGGTTTCAACGTTAATGATCAGAAATTCTATACGAGGTTAACTATGATAAAATTTTTTTTATAAAATTTATCCGATTCCTCGAAGTATAGACCAAGTCTGGCAACCAAGCATGGGTCAAGTCTAGTACCCAAGTCGGACCCCGTGTTATCATCCCAGAGTCTTACTAAGGCTGGCTACAAGCTTGGGCAAAGGTTCTACATAATTGGACCAAGCTTGGGCTCGTACTTTTCTCTCTGGTTATTAACATTCAAAAAGTGTTGAAGTTACTTCTGATATAACTCGAATTTAGTACCAAAATTTTAACACAAATTCTGTGTTGAAAAACAATACAAATATTATGTGGCCTGTTTCTAATACACCGATTATGTTGATTTTAACATGATATTTTTTACTATGCAGAAGTTATGAAAAAAACCTCTGTCAGAAATTTTTCCACACCGACTAGAATTTTTCATGAAAACTCGACGAGGTCCTTATCAGGATTGCCTTATAAGGTCCTTACCAGGATATCCTCATCAAATCCTTATCAGGATTACCTTATTAGTAATTATTTTAAAAAAAATATTAAATTGCCGAAAAAAAAAATAAGAGAATTTTAACTTGATTGAGAATGTTATCTATTGTATTGAGAGCATTAATTAGAGGAAGTAAACATGGTTTTTATTGATGCGAAAATCCCCATGACTGCTGGGTTTGAACCTGCGTCCTTCCGATTTAAAGTACTCGATGCTATCCACTGGGCCGACGTACAGATGTGATCTTGTTAATGCAAATATAATACTCATGATGATGTCAAAGAACACTGTGAAACCAAGTGTGTAACCAAAATTTACACACTTACCAAATAACATTGAAACGCCATAAGCAATCTATAGACATTTAATACACCGTGAAACGTGTTTTAAATGACTACAAAAAACTATAGTTTCGCTTATGGCCTTAAATATAGGACACACTTAATACGTGTTAAAATAATACGTTTGTAACACACTTGGTTTTAGAGTGAAGTAAAAAATCCGTGCTGCAATGATTGACGTGATTTTTAAATGATATTCTTTTGTACTTTATTTAATTTTTAGCCTGTTAATAAAATTCTTGAAAGGATGGAATAATTTTATTCTTAAATAAAGATATTCTGACGAGGTCCTGATCAGGAACTTATCAGGTTTGCCCTAATAAGACAAAACTTATATTAACCTGATAAGGTCCTTATGGTACTTCAGGCAAATCTGGAAGAAATTCTAGTCGGGACAGTCCAATAACGATATTTAAATAACGATATATCAAAATAACGATATTTTCTAGTACTAATTGATAAGAAAGTTGAATTGTAAGATCGGAGTATCACGATGCCTGTATATCAGTGCTGGCAAATATAAACTAATACCAGAAAAAATTACATAAATAATTAGGAAATTGTATAAAATTCTGTAATATCCTTAAGATTAAAATAGCTGAGTCGAAAGTAGTTACAGAAAGTTAACTGAGTATCGAATTATAACACGAATATATTCATGACTCCTTATCGTTTGAAATTAAAGAATGCTATTTAAATTTCTAGTTTTATATAATTTCATAGGATTTCATGATATCAAATTAATAGGACTCTGTAAAACTTTACAAAGTTTCATAAAATTTTAAGAAAATTTATTTTGTTTCATAAAATTGGGTAAAGTTTTGTCAAATTGTATACTGAGAAAAAATCATTGTTACAGGAGCTTCAAATATTATTTGAAATAAATATTTATTTAAAAATCAGTAATATTTTTGATAGGATGAATGATCTAGATACCTAGAACTCACAATGATTTAAATCTCATAGTAATTATCTTAATGACTGTTATGAGAGTGCTTGTATATTATATCTATACATTTGAAAGCAACCGATATATTGCATGATTCCACGCGGAATAACACAGCATGAATATAGTTTCTGGCACATGAAATAGAGATATTCTAGCCAACGCGTTTATAGTATTATATAACTCCCAGTTGGACCAGATTAGAGTTATTAATCTACACGTGAAAACAAATTGTCATAAATGAAGAAACTTCGTAAATATATTTCATAGTTAAACTTTGACAAGCTAAATAACCATCAATTATTTATCACTGATAAATTATCAGCATTAATAACTTACAGGTTTTCTTTTAGGACCTTTCATCATCAATAATAATAAATAACCTAAACTTAAGACCGTTTAGCTATTTTTGGTGATATTTAACGCAACAGGTAACATAACTGTCAAATTTTATAATCATGCTGTCATTAATCAAGTCATAAAATTAATTATTTAATTACTGATAGTATAGTTGATCAAAAACGTGAACAGTTCAACTGAATCTATAATTAATCGGCTCTTTTAAAATAATTAAATTATCAAATTCATTTATTTTGACTATATTGAATAGAGTCTTTAGTATTGATTAAAGAACTGTAGGTAATTAAAGAAACTAGGACAATATATATTACATATTGAATATGAATCTACAGGGAAAATGAAAAAACATTCGAGATATTAATCGACGTGAAATTTATTTCTAGTAACGGTGGCATTTTTTATGAACCAAAGATATCTGGCATATTTTCATACGTTTCGATTACGTCGATTTATTGACAAGTGGTGTTTTAAATTTTATTTAATGTCAATAATTCAATTTGACGTAAGCCAGCATTGAAGTGATGAGAAAATTTAATTGTAATAATTATTGTTCAATTCTTTTGAAGTTCATACTACATGATTAATGTAATTTATACAAATTAACATATTTATATTTACAGTATGAAATAGTAATAGTTACCATGCTGAATGCTCCATAAATTATGTCTGCGTGGTAAGAAATTCAGGCAAGTATTGCTGTACGGCCAAGCAAACTTGGGATAATTAGAAATTTAAGAAATTTGTACTCAAGACATAATTAAAAATTTCTTAAAATAAGAAAAATTGTAACAAAAGCTATCATCAGCGATAGTCGACTGTAAAATGTCAAGACTGAATTTGGAAAACATGGAACTTATTTAAATCCAGATTGAACGATTTACTCTATTCAGAGTTCCGTAATTTGAAAAAAACCACTCTGTATACAAAGTAAATAGGGATTTTTTCCATGGAGTGATGTTGATTTAATTTTAAGTCTTAAGAGAGACACTTGAAAAAGTTACATAAGTTTCGCATATGCGGGCGATACTTTCAAAGCTTACATCTCACTATCGAATTGATCAAATTCAATGCATTTGTTTTTCAATCGATAGAAAATTTTTTCAAGAATACGTCTTTCGAAATGGCACACATTTAAAAAACCGGGCAGTTTTACTTGGTGTGTCCCTTAAGGGCTTATACGTCCCCCGTACGAAAAAAGTATTTGCCCGTACGTATTCGTATGAATATATGAGGCATGTATTTAATTTTGCCCAGATATATCCTGAATGGATACTTTTTTCGTACAGATCCATCTTGATACGGAGTTTTAATGTTAAAAGAAATTCCTCTTCGGAGTGAATTTTACTCCAAGGAGATATAGGGCAGGGCGGGGCTAGTTGATCATAGGGGCAAGTTGTGCAATCGATATATCTCGAAAACTAAACCACTTACAACAAAAGTTTAAATGGCGCAAAGAAAGGGTTACGGGAGGAGAACACATTGCATGATTATCAACTGCCATCCGGTGTTCAGACTAATTAACAGAAAGCTTTATTTTTTTTTTGCGTCAAAAAAAAAAAAACAGGTCTTTCGAATTTTTCTCCTATACTCGTATAAAAATATTTTTTCGTGATCACGTAAGTATTCAAAGATAATTTAATTATTGCTCTTTCGATTACATATGGTTATTTATTATTAACTCTTATCATTTTTTTATAATTTAACTTTTACTTTGTTGCCTCATTTGGGGCTAGTTGAGCATGGTACGCTCAATGCATTAAATGCGTACCGAGCGTTGGTCTAACCTATATGTTTGTATACATGCAATTGTGATAGTGACAAAAATGATTTAATAATTTGGGATTATTAATCATCTAGCAATATTTTTGGTCTCATAATTAGTCACTACTTTAATTTGACATTTATTTACTTAATAATTAGTATTAAATATATAATTTAAAATACAAAAAGTGTAATAATAATCCAAAGATTGGGAAGTTTCAATTTTGTTTGATTTTATTTTAAATATCAAAGTTATAATAATAATATAAGTATGCAACAATCATAATAAATGAATATTTGCTTGTTAATTACAATTTTATATTGTATTCATATGATTTTATACAGCCATTCCGTTTATTTTAGCCATTGCACAACTAGCCCCATACTATGCTCAACTAGCCCCACTAGTGGGGCACGTTGAGCAATTTGGAGCGCTCGCGCATTTCTGGGAAAAACTTGTAAATTTACACTCGGATCGTTTTTGTGTCGCTAGACCACTTGAAGAAGACTAAATTACGAACCTAACAGCACATGAATTGATTAAATCCGATGCATCGTCTAAAAGTTATGAAAGATCAAACCAAAAAGTGATCAACTAACCCGGCCCTGCCCTAATCAGAAAGAATCATTAGCTGTACAATCACATCGAATCCACTCCAGATTTAACCCGCAAATTCTTTACAATGTAGCATTTTATGACGTAATGGATAATTTAGAAATTACTATACCATGTAGTAACCGTTAATGGTTCCCATGTAGTTAACATCGCCGTATAATTTTAATCGTATATTAAAAAAAATGTTTTTTAATTAAATCGTAGATGTGATCATGATTTTAGGTTGCTACTAAAATATATATCACGTAGGAAAATAATCTAGAAATTATCTGGTGTACTTGGGAGTAAGGGAGACAGTAAATGCAACAGGTGAGCGAGACTTTTGCTTCGAATAGATTTCAATTACGCTGAATTCCTCTATTTTATTGTATTAATTAATTCATTAAACTTCAAGTTAATTAAATATTTATAATAATTATTATTATTATTTTTATGGGTTTTAATAACGAAAGTTAACCAAGTAAGATTTATTTATCTGTGTTCAATTTTATTAAGAGTATTTTAAATGAATTTTAATTGGCCGAGTGCCCAAAAGATGTTAGACGTCGCTGGTAAATTTTATAAAAAGACATGGACAGACATTTAGACAAGCCTTAAGCATATGTGTTACGTCGGAGTCAGTTGGCGGTTTTTCAAAGACTCGTTCGCTAGCCAAACATTAAATTATGTCGAGTGAGTTTAGTGGGGTAAAATTCACTAGCTATTTATTGTTCATTTTATTAAATAGTTTAAAGTTTATAATTATTTGAATTTATTTATAAATAAGTTTTAATTTTTGAATTAAAAATTTATTGCGAAATTAATGGTGAGAATTTTAGGTGATATAGAAATACTTACAACTTCAAAAGACGTTTCTTGGTCAAATACTTGGAAAAGTTGACCGGGCTACTTGGGAAAGTATGTCGAATATTTTTAGTGCGGTATAAAGTTACAGAATTTATTAAAATATCTAATAACTTTTATAAAAAATGTAAATTAATATTTTTTGGAAAAAAAAAATTTTAGTAATATAATTTATCTTACATTGCTTGAAAAAAAAAATTTATTCTGTCACTATAAAAACTATGCACGAGACATATTTATTTTAGTAAAAACCAATCAGTTGTAGGATGTATGAGTTGTGAGTAAAATATAAAATTGATGGATGTGATGCAGATGAGAGATGGAAAAAATAAACGGCAATAAATTTTTCAACAACGTCTGACTTTTTAAATATTTATATTTATATATTTTTTTTTTATCAGAATATTGAAAACTAAAAAATTCATGACATCCTATTATAACTTTTTTGTTTATCTCTGTTACTGTTGTAAAAACATTAAAAATGTTATTGTTATTGTTGGTTTTTAATCCACACGAGACGCAAGGAATTCGTCGATTTTTATATATATACATTTCTTGGATAAATTCTGTCTCGAGAGACTTGCGCGCTCTAGGGAGAGACAAGCACGATATGATTTCATTATATCTGTTTTATGGCGCGATCGAGTCATAATAAATGTGTTTACACTGTCATATATTGAGTATATTTATTATCATAATCATATTGTTTTTGATATACTGCGACAATAATATATTTTTCTTTACTAAACATTTTTTTTATCGCTTACAGTATTATTGATCAATAATAGAGCTCAAGCTCTCATTGTACAGAATAATTTTTTTTCACATTGAGGATAAAAAAGAAATTTATGTAAAAGAAAATATTCTCGTGATTTGAAATTGAAAAATTTTTTTTGTTAATTTGATTTGATATTTAAGAACACTAGAAAATTAGGTACAAAGAAAAAAAGAATTTCTTGAAGCGAGAAATATTTTGCACAATGAATTGAAGAGACAACTTTTCTTGGAACTAGAAAACATTTTTTGGTGCAAGAATTTTTTTTTGCCTCAACAATTTTTTTCTCGCCCCAAGAAAATTTTTGTTTTCAAGCTTTGGAGCAAAAAATTTTTTAGGAAAATTAAAAATTTTTTGCGCCAAAAAATTCTTTTTTATTCTGTGTATGAACGATAAATATTTACCCGAAAAAAATAAATTAGATTTTATTTCGAAAAAACTTCTTTTTACAAAGTTCTAAAATTTCTTTTAAAATTGAACTTTAGTATTTTTACACTGAGACAATTAAATGATTGTGTTTATTATCCTAAATTTTTAGCCCCAATCATCTAGGATGATAAGAACGATTTTAAATGCAAAGATAGTTAGATTTATAATTTTTGTTAATAGGATTAACAATCATTGGATGATAACAGTTACCATCAGAATGATTACAATTACCATCAGGATGATTACAGTTACTCTCAGGGATGGTAATTATTATTATGAAAAAATTGATCGAAAATTCAATAAATTTCAAGTAGGGGAAGGGAGGGCGAAATGGGCCCCCTGAAATTTTGAATGCCACGAAATATTTGGGGGCAAAATGGGCCGCCCAAAATTTTTAACGTGAAAAGTGTTTAAGGTGGAGGGGTGGGGCAAAATAGGCCACTCAAAAAAAATTGTAACGAAAAAATTAACTAGGCGGAAAATAAAAAAAAAATAATTTTTTCGAGAGGTTCATTTTGCCCCACATATCACATATTGACGTGAAATATAATAGAAATATTATAGAGGTCGGAATTTGACGGAAAACGAAAAAAAAAAATTTATTTTAGAGTGATCCATTTTACCCCACATATCACATATTGGCCTAAAAATATGATAAAAACAATATAGAGGTCATAACTTGACGGACAATGAAAATAAAACTTTTTTACTTAATTTTTGAAAGGGTCCCTCGTGCCCCAGGCTCCCCTATTAACATTTAGTATTTTTTTACCCTTGTAAAATGATGGTTTCATTATAATCGAATTAATTGTTATTCTAATTATCTTTGATGGAAACTATTATAATTTCTTATGGTACCAGTTACTATCGAAAATTATAAATATAACTATTTAGGATAATAATCCTAATTAACTCGAGTTAACATCCATGATCGTAATACTTATCATCCAGATGGTAACCATTACAATCTAGATGATTTACACAATCATCTAGATGATATCATTACTATCAGATTAATAGTAAAAATTTTACCATCACTAGATGATAACTCTAATCATTTAATTTTCTCAGTGTACAATTAGATAATTTGTTTTTTATTTAGATTTGATCTATGCAGATCCGAATTTCATTTTTTCTCGTATTAACGTACGCGTACAAGTTTAAAAGTAAAAAAAAAAATTGATTTTTTATTTTAGTTAAAATTGAAATGAATTGGGGAAGTGGGGGCAAAATGGGCCCCCTAAAATTTTGGGTGCTTTAAAATATTTGGGGGCAAAATGGGCCCCCAAAATTTTTAACATGAAAAGTGTTTGGGGCGAGAGAGGGGCAAAATGGGTCGTTGCGACAATATGGGCCACTGAGGCAAAATGGACCATTGGGGCAAAATGGTCCCCCAAATTTTTTTTACATATAAAGTGTTTGGAGTGGGGGCAGGGACAAAATGAGACATTGAGGCAAAATGGGCCACTAAGGTAGAATGGGCCACTGGGGCAAAATGGGCCATTGAGGCTAAATAGTTCCCCCAAAATTTTTAACATGAAAAGTGTCGGGGGGGGGGGGTAAAATGGGCTGCCCAGATTTTGAAAACCTACGAATATTTTTAGGCCAAACGGGTTCCTAAAATTTTTTTAACAAAAATGATTAAAGAATTATGATAAGGGGCAAACTAGGTCACGAGTTCAACAGCATTACTAACTATAATTTTTTTCAAAAACAATTTATTCTATGTCAACAAAATTGATAAAAATATAAGTAATCAAGTAATGAAATTAGTAGTTATTACAACGAGTGATTAAAAACTTTGAATTGAGTTATTTTAAGGTCCAAATCTGTACTATCAACTCGTTTTTATGCTAAATACATAGCAAAAAATTTCAATACATAAAACAAGCGAGAAACATACATTTTATTGGGGGTTCGTTTTACCCAGATTTTCAGGATTTTTTAATTTTGATAGACACAGCAAATCAACACAAAAATCTCAGCAGAAAGAAAAAAAGTGAAACAAGCTGAAAAATTCACATTATGAAAATTTTTTGAGGGGGGCCCATTTTGCCCCACATTTTCATTTTTTTTTTTTTAACGGACAGAACAAATTGAGGTCAAATACTTGGCAAGGGAGTAAAAAAAAGTAGAACTCGTGAAAAAAACCGAGAATTTGAATTTTTTTTTCTTAAGGGGCCCATTTTGCCCCACCTTCCCTTACTAAAAAAAAACCATGATTAACATTACTTTTTTTTTTTTATAACAGCAAAAGTGTAATAAAAATTTGATCTCGTTGAAAAAATTTTTTTTTTCAGTTTATCGAAGAGAAAGAATTAAAAAATATTGACTTTTAAAATTTTAGCTACCACAGAATCAGGTAACCGTGAAAGTAAACAATTAATTAATGTAAAAATAAAAATCGCGTTATCAATTTTATTTCCCGTTTTTTTTTTTTTGTGCGGCATTTGTGTAAACATATAGTTTATTTTCAAGTACACATTTTTGTTTTGAAAAAATTTTATATAGTATTTCAAATATTAAAATAACATTTGAAAAAATAAAAAAATAGCAACAAATAAAAAAAAAAATATTCATTGAGTTTATCAGTAGTCGGTTTTTTTTTTTCTTCATATCATGCCAATAATTTTTCGCTGAGTGCAAGCATATAGTCATAGATATACTTTATATATCTACGTACATATATAAAGTTTGGGTTGAGTATTTTCTATTGCCATATGGTTTCTGAGCAGTATACGAGAAGAGAACGATGAGAAAAGAGAGATGTAGAGCCCCCGAGAAATTTATCCGACAGATAAAAATGTCTCTTAGAGAGTTTATACAGTGGAGGCAGGAAAAGATTTCAATAAAACCCACCTAGAAGGTTTTTTATTTTTTATTTTTTTTTATTCCTCTTTTCTTAAACTACCCTTACTCACTCACTCACTCACTCACTTGGGTTTTTCCGAAGCGTTCTTTATTCGCCACAATGCGATTGTGGATTGTAAAAGCCGGGAGTATTAAACGGGTCAGTGGATTCCAATGTCTCCAACATTTACGTGCGTACCAAAATTGACATTTTAAATATTAAACTTACTTTTATTTATTGTTTATCTGATATATTTTTAACGATAAAAAAATGTCAACAGCGATTATAAACAAAATATTTGAAATTTGACATGACATATGAACGCGCCAACTAATATTTAATTATTACTATTTGAATACGTGCGAAAGTCCATATTATGTTTACTGAGTAAATAGTCATGTTCTCATTCAATTATGAGTTCAATACGTGTAAAATAATACCAACATTCACGGAGTGTTGACATATTACATACATGAACAAAAGCTCTCAAATGAAAAAAAAAAAAAAACAACATATCAAATGATTAAAAACTTTTGTAAATTAATCTATTTTATTAAAAGAATAAGAAAAATTTTATCCAATCCATATCTCTATGATGAAATCAATTGAGTTGCTTAAAGTGATTTTGAATTTGCGCCTTTTAATGGTTTCAAATGTTGTCATGTGATACTTAGTTCATTATTTTAAGTTTCATAAGTAATTTTAAAGTAATTTAAATTTCGCGCTACATTATATTTTTTTTTTTTAATGACAGTCAAAAATTTCTGACATCGAAAACATTGCAATTCTTAAAAAATGAGTGCACAATTTATTCGCTTATTTTAAAAGACAATAATTAATCCCTAAGCACCCACATCCATGGACTTTCGCTTGTAAGAAAAGTTACATCATCATGAAAATTCATGTGGAAATCGACATTTTTATGATGTTTCTTGATAAAATTTGTAAATATTTTAAGCAGACTAAAAAATTAATTACACGGAAAGAAAGTTATGGAAGCGGTTCCCATAATTTTGTGAAATTTTTCTCTATACCATCATAGAAGTAACAACCATAAATTCTAGGAGTGTTTCTCATAATTGTAGGAATAGTTCCTATAATTATAGGAACGATACCCATAATATTATAGGAATGGTTTCTCTAATTAAAGAAATCGTTCCTATTATTTATAGGAACTATTCCTATAAATTCTGGGATCTATTCTCACAAATTATAGGAACCATTCCCATAACATTATAGGAATGGTTCCCATAATAGTATGAGAACGGTTCTCATAATATTATGGGAATGGTTCCAATACGATCATGAAAATATTAATTTATATAAACGTATGGGAATCACTTCTACAATACACAGAAATATTATCAAACATCAAAACAACTCTATATCTATATCTATTCATGTATGAAATTTATCCCTGTATAATAAGGGCAATTTTAGCTTAATTTAGTGTTTCAATACAAATTTAGCGTCAAAGAAGCTTCACTTGAATCTCTCCATATCATGAGGCAAATTTCTACATTATTTTGCAAAAATTTTTTTTTATCTTATTATGGGAATAGTTCTTATAATACATAGCAGAACATCCCATAATTTTCTTTTCGTGCAGTTTTTTTTTTGTTTTTTTTTTTTCCAATTGCTTTTTTTTTTTGAGAAACAAAATTACAAGAGTATTAAACAGACAGAAATTTGAACATGTGTGGATTTTTTAGAATATCCGACGATTAAGTTGTTAGAAATTCGACAAACAATCTAATTTGAGACACATCGAATGAATTTAGTATTGGCACTCGGGTAGTCGCGTAAGGACCGACTGCAGGATACTCTCTAAAAATAAATTAGTGAAACATACACAGCAAATCAGTAGATAGTCACTATTTATCCAGCTATAAGTAAACCACCAATTTAACTAGTAGTATACTTTTATCTATATTCACTAATTCACAGTGGATTCCCCACTACATCATTTTTAAAGAGTACTCTTGATAAATAATCATCTACTTTTCAAGTAATCAGTAAACTAATCATTTATAAAGTAAATCAAATATGAATTTATATTAAGACAGTGGTAACGATTATTACAGATAATTATCCGCAAATTAATACGCTTCTCATGAACAATACCAATATTCATGTACACGTATACGCCTGCATATAGATAATATGTATATAAAGCGTATATCCTGCATGTATCCTTGATATAATCGATCGTACGAAAATGAGCCATAATTTATACATACTCGCTTACGCGATTAAATATTAATAACGTTCACTCGAGAGTTTAATAACATCATATATCTAAATATGTAGAAGCTTGTCAAGTGCCTCGTAAGCCAATATCCTCTTGCTCTAGTTTAACTCACAGACATACACTCAAACATCTACTACCGTCTACACTCATATATATACATATACGCATAGTATACAGTGTATAGACATGTAGGTAATGTAAAGACGGAGTTAAAATATCCACCCTGAGAGCTATTTTTGAATAATTCTAAAAAAATCCAAGGGTATTCAAAAAAAGCACCTGGTAAGAATGAAAAGCTGATAGAGATCCTTGTCGCGGCACGTGCTCAGGTGCTGGTGGTACACTTTTGTCGATATACTTATGCAATAATAATAAGGTATCCAAGTAGGAAAGTATGAATGTACGGATGTATTTATGTAGGTACATTGGGCTGGCTTAGCACTTTAACCTGGGATTTATAGGGCGTTAAACTAACGCGCGGCTGAATAACCTCTTCGACTATAGCTCGTTCCGGACTGCCAGTTACTCTCTGCGGTCATAGTGTATGGTTCAATGTAAACCCAACGATCCGAGGCAATTTGATTCCCTTTCCAATGGGATATATAGTTTACAACACGTCCAGTCAACGATACACAGAAACACACACGTACACACACCAGTCAATATCGATATCATCCGCTGAATGACTTTCATTAGCTTAATAATTCATTTAGATAATTTATTAGCTACGTGGTTGATCTAGGTTGAAGCTTGCGATGGTGCTGGTGTTGGTGCTGATGCTGGCGCTGGTGGTTCTGATGGTGGTAGAGCTTGAGGTATTAGTATTAGTATTTAGTATAGCGATAGACGCGGCCCGAATAATGATGAGATGAATAGCCAAAACTACACCCAGTTGACCGGGTTCGCTGAGTATTTATGTCTCTAATGTTGTAGCTGGACAAGTTACAGGGTCTCGTGGCAGCCTGGTATAGTGTGCTCTTGTGTAGTGTTGTGGCGCACACCAGGATGATCCACGTCCACGAAGGGAGGAATAGACCCTGGAGATGTCTGTGAGAGGAATGTTTCAGACTCCATTACTTGAATTGGATTGGGAATACCAGCAACTCCCACGGCATATCCTGGCACCCTCGTATTTTGGACAAACATGATCATCATCTTTATTGCGCTGTAGTAAAGATTATCTTATGCATTCAAGCTACTTACTGTTTCTTTATTTTTCGCCCGTTGTTAATATTAATATTCTATGGAGATTTTATTGCAGCTCTGGGAATAATTTATCATTAATAATGAGAGTTTTACTTTTTGTTTCTATTGCTTTAGATTTATTGCTGTAAAATCTTGTCTTACTGTAAATAGTTGGATGGGTTTTAAAAATATTTAAGCTTGAGACCGAGAAAATGTTGGTTTAGCTGTAGTTTGGCTTTAGTTGGTTTACTTTGTGTCTAAGCGTCAATGTGGGCTTTGGATGTTTTAGTATTAAATGTGCATTTGGTATAATGTTGGAATTGAATCACTGGGACCGCAAACTCGGTACTGGCTAGACAGAATTATGGTCCTGGCCAGTAGTGTAACTGGTTGTCTTTCTGGAGTTGTTCGAGCAGGTGGAAAATCGATTGCGGAAGCATCTGCTGCCGATAGAATCCTACGAGTAGCTTCTGTCCACTCGATGCTCCAGTGGGTATACGTCATCCTCGTTTCTCTACTCGCCACGGACTTAGAGTGGAGTCTATTCACGGTAACTTCCGACAGCTGCATCCAATGGTCCGGTATCGACGACTACGACAGTGAGGATGAGAACGACGTCCAGTGACGGTCGGCTCTCAGATCTATAAACGACTACCGAGAGTTGTGATTCTGCGGATACAAACCCATTGGTATATAACACTTCAGTGCACTTCACTTAACCTTATCCTATTGATCCTTTTAGACTTTTAGATTCACATCTTTCGATGAAGTGCAGGATCATCCGACGTCGATCTCACGAATTCGTTTATACCTCTAAAGTGTACCAGGTGCCTTCAATCCCCAATTTTTCACCCAAATCCCTTTTTTTCTCATATATTTTTTTTATGGCGCGAGTGTTCTTAATAGTGATTACTTACTACACTTTAATTACTTGAATTATTTATAAAAATTTAAATTGGGCTATTATTTAAAAATACAAAATTTAAATTTTAAATATTTAATTGTTATTTAATTTGCTAAGGTTTACTTCAAAGCAATTATCTCATTAATGCTACACTTTATAAAAAAAATGAATGAATACTTTTTTGTAGCCAGTTAAATTTTTTATAAAAAAGAATCATATGACTTTTTACATAAAGTCAATATTTCAAACAAAAAAACCCGTTTGAAGTTTTTTTGAGCCTCAAAGAATTATTTATAAAAAATGTTTCATTAATTTTTGAAATAAAATCAATGGTTCAGCAGTAAATTTATTTAACATGAATGTAAAAAATTTATTTCACCTAAAGAACAGAGATTTTTGTTTAATTAATTAAATATTTTGATACAAATAATTGAAAACTGATGAAAGAATTTTTGTGGAATTCATTTACTTTTGATGTAAAAATAAATATATATCAAATAGAGAGTAGTGACGAGTAGATTTAAATAACATGAGATTATTTTTTATCGATTTAATTCGGAATAAAAAAAAAAGTACAATGTAAATGAAACCCGAGAGTGAATGAATCGAAATACGAGTGATGGTAATAAATATATAGAGTAAAATAAAATAATCACGATCAATTTTGGTATAAACGTTCATTAAAACTTATCCGTTGATTCACGCAAATTTACTCAATTCAACAGTAGAGTAGAGTGAAATCGACGATTGTGCACACTTTGTACGGTAGAGAATTAATCGAATGGTGAAAATAGTTCTTCTCTTTCGCTCTGTGAGTCGATGATCGAACATCCCAAAACTGTATCTTTACAAAGCGAACAAGTAATTTGTTGATTAAATAACACTTTTATTCTCACACTACTTTAAACAACTTTAAAGTTTTGTACATTAATCGGTTCTTTGTGAGATTCAACCAATTTGATCCTGTAGTTAAATTGCAGATTTTTTTTTTTACTCAATTAATTTTTTCATTACTTAATTTTGATAAATTAAAACGATTTAGGGCAGAGGGGGGCAAAACGGGGTACTTGAGGAAATATACTTAGTTTTCGAGGACTCGGGTAAATAGAAAAAACTTTCAGTTTCCGTTAAAAACAAATTTTTTTTATAGTTTAGGGAAAGGGGGGGGGGCAAAGCGGGGTGCTTAAGGAAATTCTACGGTTCCGAGGACTCAAATACACTAAATCTTTTTGTTTTTAATGATATGCGAAGTAAATAAACAAAAATTTCAGTTGCCGTTGAAACAAAAAAATTTTCACTTTGGCGGGCAAAATGGGGTATCCCCTAAAAAAGGCGAAAAAAAAATTTCTGCATATTAAATAAAATTGATCAAATTAAATTTTTTTGTGAGCAATTTACATGAAGAAACATTGAATTTTACACAATTACACGGAAAAAAATAAATTGTGACCAACGCGATACAGTATACTGACTGTGGCGATACTCGTTTAGCTATTTGGAGGTTAGTGCGCGTATTGTTACGTATAGTGCTGACAGCAATACGGATCGTGAATGGGAATAGAATAGATCGCGACGGTAGCTCTACAGATCGCTCCCTTCACGATACGCAAATCACTATCCAGTAGATCGTGCCAATCACAATATTTTTTTCTCCATGTATTGGATGCAAAAGAAGAAAAAAAATTTTCACTGGTTTTTATCTTAAATCAAAAGCCATCAACATTTTTTGACTGAAACTCGATTTTTGAAAAAGTTTAACAAAAAATATTCATAATAATACTCAATTATGTTTACAAAAGTAATTTTGGAATGTTTAAAAAACATTTAAAAAATAAATTTTTTTTTTATAAAATTTTGGGGGTACCCCGTTTTACCTACCCTACCCCCTTTTGCCCCCTCCCCCTTCCCCTATATCATAAAACGAGTCATTAATATTTTCCGTTTGATACTCGATTTTTGAAAAAGATTAACAAAAAAAATTCAAGATTCAAAAATTCAAGAAATTCAATACTCAATTATATTTATAAAGTGCCCCCCCCCTTTCACCCCGTCTGCTACCGGCCTGGTTCGATTTCCAATTCGGACTATCCGATATTTTTCTCAATTTATTTACAAACTATCCATTGAAAATATGTCTTCCTATTCTAATTTTCCTGAAAAAGTGCAGAACGCTTTACGTAATTATTCCCGTATGTCGTTCCTCATGTACTTTATACATTCCTCCTTCTGGAAGATATTTACACGCATGAAAAGAGATGAAAAGTCTTTTGTTGTGTTGACATTTTACATGTTTGTCATTTCGCTGCTTTTGCAACTTCGTGACGAGTAAAATTGCAAAGAAAAAAATAATAGAAAAATAAAGTAAAGTAAAGTAAATGATAAATAAAAAAAAAACAAATAAACATTATATATGTGTGTGTATGTGTACATGTATGTATCCGTGTATATGTATGTACATATATAAATAAAAGAAAGAAGCACTCGATAAGCAGTAAGGGAAAACTAGAAGAGACACGTCAGCTGGCTTACAATATATCTTCTTTTCTTTTGACACATTTTTTCGCATTTCACTAGACATTCTTTCAGCAAATGTCAACCTTAAAGAATGATATTTGTTTATATATTATTTTTATATAGATGATGCTTTCTTTGATGTTTAAATAAATTTATAAGAACAATTGCTGTGACATAAACAAAGAGAATAATTTATCATACTTATAGAAAATAAGAACATTGAGGAAGTACTATTCCTAAAAATTTAATTGATATATTTTTTTTTTTTTTTTTTTTCAATTACTTTTCATCTTGAGTTAATCTCTATAATCAACATATATATGTAAAAGGATTAGAATGATTGCTTATACAGCTTAGACAAAATATTTGAAAGATTCAAACACTTCTGTGTAAAAAAGTTGATTTCAATGACATTAAAGTCCGAGACCATTCTGAACTTTGAATTGATCGTTTTGGAACTTCAAAAAAATTTACGAGTAAAAAGTCAATTTCCAGACTTTATTTTCGAATAGCTGTTATGAAGAGTCGAAGTTCATTATTGGTTTTGAATTTTTTTTTTATGTTCTTTAAACCAGCAAAATTTTTAAATCGAGTTACTTTTGCTTAAAAAATTCAGACAAACGTTTCTCAAAAGTACTCAGTTGAAAATGACATATTTTTACTCTTGAATGTTTTAAAAATTCCGAAAATGATAGACTCAAAGTTCAGAATTATCTAAAATTTTGAAGTTCACAGTTATGGATATTTCTGGAATATTTTCAAAATGAACTTTTTTTACACGAGCTTGTTATATTAAAAATCAATTGAACTTTATGAGTTAACGCAATAAGTATTAAAAATTTTAGCTTGATATATCTTTATATCACCTTGTAACATTTTAGATTCAAATTTCAAAAATAAATCGGCATTTTTTTGCTATCTACTCGCCGATACCCTAATCAACACTTGGTACACGGCAAAACCAGTCAGAAAAACAAATATGCCGATTCAGATAGAAATAAACCACCGAATTTATTAGACTTAATATGTTTATTATGAATTAATAAAAAGAACTACAGTATTGATATCCAATAGGATTATATTCAACAAAAAAACTGAAGCTAGTCCAGAAAACAAATTCGATTAATTCTGTATTTCTAAAGATATCGTGTCTACATACAACCGCACCGAGCGACCGACATCAAAGGCACTAAAAATCAAATTGGATTTTTTTAGTGAATATTAAATTAAATTGACTGAAAACAACATCAGACTTGTTTAAGAGCATGCTCTTTTTGAAATAGTATGCACTTTATTTTATTATTAGTACATTATACAAAGCGTAAACAAGCTTCGTGTAAGTGTATATATATATATTTATAGATGAAATATTTTTCAACATAGTCCAAAAAGGTTTCTTGACACAAAAAATTTTTATTTGCCCCAATAAATTTTTTGCATTCTGAATTAAAAACAAAATTTTTTTGAGGAAAGAAAAAATTTTTGAATCGAGACAAACTTTCTTGCGTCAATAAATTTTTTTTTAGTCTTAAGAAAACTTATGTTTTAAATTCAAAATTAAAATATTTCTGGAGCCATGAAATCCTTTTTTTCTGTTCAAAAGTAACACACTCGACCTTTTGCGCTTCAGCTGCGCGAATTTTAGACTCCATTCAAATTTAAAAAATCTCATCTGTTCTTAAAACTGAATCTTCTATGATATTTTAATATTACTTATTGTGAAAATCATATACTAAATAATAAAAGCAGCTTTAGATGAATTATTTAAATTATTAAGCTGATTTTAATTCGAAATAAATTAATTAATAAATAAAATAGATTAATTTAAAAATAATCTTTATAAAAAAAAAGCTTCAAAAGTATTAAGATGTTTGTTTTTGAAGGATATTTTATAAACATAATAAAATTAAAAAAAAAAAAAATAGTTTACTGATGAATTAGAAGAAAAAAGTATTTATGGCTAGGACGTAACGCACTAGAAACATGAAATCGAAACTGCAGCAATTGTTAGTATATTTTTTTATATATGTATTTGTAAGGATATATATGGATGTGTATGTATTCACATATATACGTACATAGAAGAATATATAGAAGAGAGTTAGATATAGGTAACAGCGTGAATTCAACGCCGCAGAGCGCCAAATTGAATTCTACTCTGGTCCGCGTCTAGAAAACTAATGTTGACGCGATCGAAGCTTTGTGTTGCGATTTCCGAAGCTTTCTACTCACGCTTGAGTTATAGGCCGCTATAACAACACACTATGCCACATTTAGATCACGTGAATCCACCGTATTATTTTATAAAAAAAAAAATTTTTTTTTATTACATTTTTATTCGAATGTAAATATTTAAAGATTATAAAAATAGTTTCATTGTTAATGGGAATATAAGCAAACAATAGTACGAGTAAATAATATTAAATATACGGAACGAAGGTTTTAAGTTATGAATGTATATTTTTTGTTAAAAAATTCTTTTATTATCTTATAACAAAAGTATGATATATTCAATATATTATTTAATATTGTTTAATTTTGATTTAATAAATATGTAGACGTAATATCAGGTTTCATAAGAGTAACAAGCAACAACAATAATAATAGTATTGAAGAGATAAATGTAAGTAAAAACATTGAAATAGACCGCAAATGATGGAAAAAATCCGATGGTTATTGGATATATATTCAGTTGGATAGATTTACCCAGGAGAGAGAAGCTAATGTATGGGGACAGTTGGAAGAGTAATCTGTGATGATAAAAAAATAATATAAAAAGAAAATAGTGGGTGTCGAAGATGCAAAAGGCTTAAATCCGTCTGTTCAAAGATAATAGCGCGTAATAGGATATTTCAAGTGGCCCGATGGTTTCTTTTATCGGGCCGGGCATTTAAATGCAAAGTATTATTCAAATAGCACTCTGATGTTCTCTTTCTTCATTTACTTTATTTTTCTCTGGCTATAGACCATAGTCTCCCTGTGTGCTACTGCCAATGCCATCGTCTCTAGGGACAAGAGGCTTCATTTCCTGATATTCAAATGCGCTCAAACATCATCCTTCTCTGATGCTGATGTTGCTGCTACTCTACTCTCTTCTATTGCTAGGAGGAACTATCTACGGTTTTATACTGGATAACCGGTAACACACACAGCCCTCTGTGCAATACCACAATCCTCATTGTCATAGTTGTCTCGAAAAAATGGAAATTGACGTAATGTGTCAGTTATGAAATCATAAAAGATGAAAAGCTACTTTTATTGCTATGAATAATATTAATATTTATAGATTTTTTTTTCATTTAATATAAAAAAAAAATATATTAAATTTTTATCAACTATTGATTTATTTTAATTTCAATTGAGAACTCTTGAATAAATCGAAGTTATACCAAACATTTAAAGCACGTGCTATATTATTATTTATTCATTGGAATGTAAAATTTTGTTTTATTAATTTAAATGAAACCCCTGTCATAAAGACTATTTAACTATTAATTTGATTAAATGTTCAATGTTTTTAAAAATCTTCACGTAGCCCATTTTTTCAACGTCGCTTGATTCAAATATAAATCATTGATGCAAAAATGCTTCATATAGGAATATTTGGCGTTTTATTTAAATAAATGGTAATAATTTTCAATCAATAGTATTTTACTTCATCGAAAAAATGAATTTTCATTAAACATTTAGTTGAAAAAATTCACCGCCAACAATAAAAAACGAAACGATTGGTGTTAATTAAACATTCAATCACATATTTTCTAAAGATTGAAGTACATACATTTTGCAATCGTATTTCATACTGTCAAATTTAGTTGTCGAATCTAATGACTTATTTTTGCGCTTAACGTAACAGAGAAGCAAATAATTGAAAACTTAAAAATCTATGTAATCTTGATGTAATTATTAAATATAAATCAAATTTAGTGTTATTTCTGTTTAGTGCGCAAAAGCTAAATAAAATATAACCAGTTCTCACTTTTTAAAAATGAATTTCTGAAATTACATGGAACTCGACTGGTTACTTTTCAGCACCGTAGTGAGTCAGGTGCAGAATAGTAACCAGTCGGGTTCTCATCTTTCCGTGTAACTGCGATTTAGTGGATAGTCACTTTTCCCCCAGCTATAAGCATACCACTAATTCAACCAATAGTATATTTATAGCTGGTTCTAACTGCATATATTTACTAATTCGCAATAAATTCCAATAATTTATTTTCAGAGAGCAGCTGATCAATTGTCACTACACAGCTTTTATTACAAAAATACAGGACAACCTCATTATAAGTTACTCGGTTATAAGTTACTTCCCCTCTATTTGTTTACGCTCGTCTTGAAATACTACCCCCACTCCAGTTCCACTAACGCAATTTTTGGTTGTCGTGAAGAGATTGCTTCTGCAGTCCTTTTATAAATTAATAAAGTATGTGCGTAGATGAATGGCATATGCAGAAAACTGAGCGATCACCGAGTAAATGATAAGACTAGGGGAAAGTCATTTCTAAGAAATTTTCCTCCTACAGCCCTTAACAGTAACTTATAATCAGGTTGTACTGAAACAGTAAAATATGATCCCATTTTTGATGACAAAAATTTTTTTGTTTAAAGACTTTTATTTTCGTTTAGGGATGAAAGATGATAAATTGATTACTTTGATTAGCGTAGCCGTTCTAAAATTTTGATTCAAATTTTTAAAAAATTTTTTTGTAGGTCTTTATTTTTTTTAGCTTTATACTTTTAGTCCTCTTCAATTTTAGAAAGTAACTCAAATAGTTAATACGTGCAAATAAAATTTTCAATTCCAAATTTCATCGCAGATTTTTGGAGCCAACTTGCCATCTTTGAACGCCGCCAATAAAAGATTTTCAACAAAAATGAATTTTTCAAATGGTATCGTATTATGCCCCGAGTACTGGCAAATTATATAGAGTTTCACATTGACCCAGATTCCATAGAATTTATTTAGGCAACATATTAATTGCGACATCAATATAAAAAGACCCTAAAACCTGTATTGAAATAATTATCAATTATCTAATGAACTAAATTCTATTTATTCCATTCAATCTCTCTAGTTCTATTTTTAAGATATTATTAAATACCAAAATTGGCTATTATTGAATACTAGTTGATACTCAAATTAATTATAAAACGTTATTTGATATTATATGCAATATCAATAACGATATCATTATCTCGATTTCAATTATAATGTAACGGATGACGTTTATAATGCAATTGCCTTATTCATAACGTGCAAACAATGATCAATATTATGTTTTACAAATTCTAGTTTGTTGATTACAGTTTACAATATATACTAAATATCCGTTATCTTGATGCAATTAAATGAAGTTTTCTTATTTTAAGTATTAAATAACATTATGAAGTAAAAGGTTATTAGACTTCACGAAACCATTAATTTACAAGGAATAAGTACAGCAATAAAATATATATATTTATATATTATACAGCAGTACTCAACAGCAGGTAATTATAATTAATATAGGAAATTGATAACGTTTTTTTTTTTAACATTTTCATTTCATTTGGTAATTAAAAAGTTAAAAATATATGAAATATAAAATTAAAACGTAGAGGTATTAACACTCGATGGAACAGGATTTATTAAAATGTTGATTATAGCTATTCAATTATTTGATGGTTCGATAAATAATAAATATCATTAAAAAAAAAATAATGATAAAATATGTTGAGTTTATTTTTCAAGAGCTTAAAAAATGTCATCGTAACTTTTTAATTGTGTATTTTATCATATTGTTTGACTATAAAACAATTTAAAAATAACACTCGAATTAATGACAATAACTTTAAGCATACTGAGTTTGTTAAAACTTTTCACGGATCAAGAGAAAAAGAGCATAAAGTTGTCGACACGCGCGACTAAAACTCGTCAATGCGCAAAGCACGTTCTCTTGACAAAAAGCTTTCATTTCAATTGTAACACTAAATCATCACTTGTGCATAAAAAAACTTTTATTTCCCACGGTATTTATATATAAACGCATACACAAACTCAAAATTATGTTGAGTGATTTTAATATGGTTTGAGAAGTGTGGAATAAGTGAAAAAGTAATGATAAAATGAATCAAAAACATGAAAAAACTCTTTTTGATCCTCATACAAAAATAATAATTAAAAGAATCAAGTCATATCTATGTGATTTTTAACTTCCATAAAGAAAGTTGAAAATTTAAAAAAAAAAAGAAGTCATTGACTTCAGTTCGATTTTCAAAAATCGAGTTGTCATCAGATTTCGATGTTTTGAGGTCCTAGGAAACTGTGGTAATGTTTGTAATAAAAAAAAATTTGGAAAATCCAAAAGTGCACGGCTCATTATGCTCATTTATTACGAAATAGAAAAAATGGCAGGAAGCACGAACAAATTTAATATATACAATTTTCTTTTATTAAAATTTATTATGTTTTTTTTTTTTTTTTAATTATATTAGTAGTACTTTTAATTGTAATTTTAATTGTATAGTAGTAAATTTAGTAAAAGTAGTAATTTTGTGAATAATAAGTCTTGGGAATCTGAATCAAAAAAGTCTAATACAAAAAAAATTGAATTTAATTTCCTATCAGAAAGCTGTCGTACCGCAAGTCTGTAAATTGAAAATTAAATAATTTCCTGAGAATTTTTTTTTTGTTTTTTTTATATTGTAGTAACAAAATTAAAGAGGAAAAGCAAACACAGTAATTAGATTATTGAACACATCGAATGAATTTTGACTTCTATGAATTTTTTTGAATTCTTCGTTTTAGTGTCATCCCTCCCAAGGTTACAATTACTGCGATGGTCACGAGTGTGATTTTGGATACTTTTTTCAAGGACACTGCATAAAAATGCGGATGATGTAATTTCGGAAAGTAAAGAAAAATAATGAAAAGCTAACAAATAATATATTACCATTCTTTTTAGTGTGAATAAAATATGAGTAGTTTGAAAGGTAAATTCAAAAATACTTATAATTGTTAATGTTAAAAGTTTTTCAAGGAAAATGTATATTATACCGGGTTTTCTAATGAGTAAATATTAAGTACGAAACCTGTAGGAAACTCGGAGTATGGATAATTGAAACATGATAATAAAACGGATATTCTTGAATTAATTCAATAAAAAAATATATGAAAGAGTAATATAAATTTTTTCTTATGATACTTACGCGGAAAAAACAAGATAGTACTGGTTACTGTTCTGCGCAGTAATCAACGACTAATATAGGTAAAAATACATTTTAACGTGATTGATTCATATTAGAACAGGAGTGAGTCATAGCTTAACACGAACTATTACTTTTTAAACAGTAACCAGTGCTGTCCTACACAGTACATGAAACATATGACTGGTTACTGTCAAAATAGTTGTCATTAATATCCAAAACAGTACTCAGTCCTGTTCTGACATGAACGGTTACTGCATTCATATGTCTCTTTACTATTCTTGACAGTAGAGCTCTATTTTAACCTTTCTCTAAAGTTTAATAGTTTTCTGTCAGTGTGCTTTAATAATTATGATAAAAAATAATTTTTTATAAGAAAAAGTTACAAATAAATAATGGTGATTATATCATTACATGCATACAAAGTTGATAAATATTTCCAATTCGTACAAGAACTAAAATCGCTATCAACTTTGTACGCATGTAATGATATAATCACCATTGAAGACTTAAATTACTGTTCAGTTACTCACATAACTATCAATAAAAGCGGAGGTCGGTATATTTGAAAATGATGGATTTAGACGTTACTTATCTTAAATGTAAGAAGCTTGTTATTTTGTTAAATAATAATTGTTAATTTATGTAAACAAGAGTTGAATAAAAATACTTTTAAAAAATCTGATAAACCATTAAACTAAGTTATCAAGCTCTATTTTAATTTTATTTAATATATATTAATAATCCTTACATAAAAAAGAAGAAAAACTAATTATTTTTAAATATTTACGCAATTCTATCTCTATCTATACGCATATATGAATAATAACCTGAAAAATTTAAATAATCTATACTTGACAGATTTCAATTATAGAGCTCTACTGTTAAGAATAGTTAAGAGACATATGAATGTAGTAACTGTTCATGTCAGAACAGGACTGAGTACTGATTTGGATATTAATGACAACTATTTTGACAGTAACCAGTCATATGTTTCATGTACTGTGTAGGACAGCACTGGTTACTGTTTAAAAAGTAATAGTTCGTGTTAAGCTATGACTCACTCCTGTTCTAATATGAATCAATCATGTTAAAATATATTTTTACCTATATTAATCGTTGATTACTACGCAGAACAGTAACCAGTACTATTTTGTTTTTTCCGTGTATATTACAAGAAATATCAAACAAAATTTATTATTTTTCAGTTATCAATATGTTCCAAGAGTTTTAATTATTATGTTTATGAAGTTTGTTATTATAAAAAAAAAAAAAAAAAAAATATATATGGATAAATTAATTTATATAGTTTTTTTTTAAGTTTCAAAACTATAAATGGATAAGAAAAATTAGTAGCAATAAATCGAGAGGTTGGAGTAAGTGAGTAGTGACATGTCTGTGTCGACTAAGTACAAGCTGTGTCGACATGGCGTGAAAAAATGTCAGCAAAAAATAAAAAAAGTTATATAAAAGAAAGTGAGAAGGAGAGAAATAATAATAAATAAAAAAATGTTAGAAGAGTGTGGTGAAAAAGCAACTCTGTAAGGTTGGATTAAAAATGGGGAGTCTGTTTAAAAATGCAAATTAAGACATTTTATTCCGCTGAGATCTGCTGCGTGAGACAGTTTATATTGCCTCGTCCCGCGGTGGCAGTAATAAAAACATGAATATTTGAGAAAGTAACTCAAGCAAAAGAGCGCCGAAAAAAGTTTAACTTTTTCGACATTTTTCTTTTTAATTTTTTTGTTACTCTTTTCATCTGTATATTTATATATTACTTATATAATATATATACTCAACAAAACTATTTTAAGTATTTTAAATACACTACTCACTCTTTTAGATTGTTTATATTTATTTTTTTATTTTAGTATGAAATTCCCAGCTGACATAAATATGAAAGCTGGTAAATTATAATTTTTTTTTTTTTTCATAATTAATAACTTGGATACCGCCTAATTATGTTTTAATTAACACGTATATCTATGCATATAAATTTTATATGAATTTGATGAAGCACCGTAATTTCGGTCGTCTCAAGTTGCACTCTCGAGATACCAGTCCAGCCAACTGGTAAAGTGCTACTATACTCTTACATTACTACACACCTGCTTGTACTGTACCTACTTGTACTTATACTCTTACTACTGCTACTACTACTACTACTACTACTTCTATTTCTACTCGTACTTGTACTTATACTACTGGTACTCGTCGAGGATAAGGCAACCGAGGAAAGCGTGAATGAGTTTGAGATGATGAATCGAGTGTACGAACTACCGCCAACGAATACTATGAATAAAATAACAAAGAATGAAATATTAAAAATAAAAAATATAACAATAATAATGACAGTAAAAAAGTTTGTTTGAAAGTTAAAAATTAAAAAAGTAACAGAGAAATGATAAATAAGAAAAAGGTATTAAGGAAACTATGGGATTAAAAATGCAAATTGAGAGTACTCTTTTATACTATTGAGATTTAATACAGTATACGAAACTACCCAGTGAACGACAACACTGACGACGTCGACGACGAGTTTTATCTTTCGTAAGTAAAGCTTTTCATTGGCACGTTTGCATTAAAACAAGAAATAATGCATATTAATTATTTATAAAGCTCAAATATATGCAGTATTAATATTTTTATTTTTGTTAATTAAAACTTTTTACACTGTAAAAAATTTACGGAGTGAACGTGGAATGGATGGCTTTTTATTTCTTCACTCCCCTCCGAAGTGAAATTTACTCCGAATCAGAGCTATCGCGGAATGGATAATTTTTTCATTCATTGAATGCTCTCGGAGTGAATTTCACTCCGAAGGGGAGTTACGGAGAAATTAATTATAAAAAAAATTACTCCTAGAGGAAGGGGGGGGGGCAAAAGGGGCTAGGGTAGGCAAAACAGGGTATCCCGAAATTTTGTAAAAAAAAAATTTTATATTTTAAATAACTTATAAAGATTCAAAAATCACTTTGTAAATATAATCGAGCATTAAGGTAAGTGACCCCTCTATTGGCCAGTTAAGCGTATTTTTTTTTTCGAATTAAGAAGTAAAGTATAAAAAGACAATTCATGTATAAAACAATGATAGAAACTTGAAGCGTATACATTTAACTTCAAATTAAAAAAGAATAAATGTAAAAATATTTATTAGAAATTTAATAATAAATAAAAATAACTTCAATTCCTAATGTCCCCTCTATTGGCCTAGCTGTCCCCTCTATTGGCCTCCTAGCTGTCCCCTCTATTGGCCACCTTTTAGATAAAATTTTAGCTGATTGGATGTATATAATTTATTTTAATCTATTATAAATATTTATATTTATTTTGAAATATAACTTAATCAATTTGTTTATTTATTTTGACATTAAAAAATTAAATTGACTATTTTGCACATAAATGTTAATAACTTCAAAAAAAAATAAAACTAAGGTGGCCGATAATGCATACAGAGGTAATTTTCTTGTATCTATATTTGGCCACCCTATTTTTACTATAAATTAGGTAAAAATCATTAAAGTTTTAACTCTTAAAACTACTATGAAACGAGCTAATAAGATTACAAAAAAAAATCGGACTTTTAGTGTTATTTTTAATTAATAATCGGTTAATGAAAAAACACGAATACTTAACCTCCCTGATAAGAAACTACCAGAAATCGCGTCTGACGCACTACTATTTTTTTTTAATTCAAAAATAAATTTTTACAATAATCAAAGTATGTTTAATCTAAGCTAGATTAATTTTACTTTTTTTTAAAAAACTATTTATGTATCAATACGTACTTATTGTGGAAATATATCGATTTTTCGACCAAGTGGCCAATAAAGGGGGCCTGGCCGATAGAGGGGTCACTTACCTTATTTTGAATTTTTTTGTTGAACTTTTTCGAAAATCAATTGTCAGTTGAAAAATATTAATAACTTTTGTCTTATGATAAACACTATTAAAAATTTGTTTTTCTTATTTGTTATCCAATAATCATGTAAAATATCATTTTTCTTTATGTAAATTACTTGCACAAAAGTTTAACTTAATCACATTCGTTTAAAATCCAGAAATTTTTTTTTTTGTTTTTTAGAGGGTACCCATTTTGCCTGCAAAAATGAAAAATTTTTTTTGTTAATGGTAATAGAAAATTTTTTCTATTGATTTTGAATATGACTAAAAAAAAAGATTTAGTGTATTTTAGTGTATTTTGTATTATAAATTGAAGAAAAAAATTTTTCCTGGCTCAATAATTTTTTTCTCGCCTAAAAAATTTTATTCTTGTACCGAGAAAATTTTTCGCGCCAAGAAATCCTTTTTTTCCGTGTACTACAATATTGTGGTTAGAAGAACTACAATTTTTTCCCATGTATAAAAATTATTATTAATAAGATAAACATAATCAATTATATTTTCTTATGCATGATATATTTTTAATTATTTAATAATTTTATCTTAATTTAAAAATTTATATTTTAAAATTTTATTATTTTAAAAAATAATTCGATAAAGGTCATTTAGAATAATT
The DNA here is from genome assembly GCA_030273425.1 of Microplitis manilae. Classification (NCBI taxonomy): domain Eukaryota; kingdom Metazoa; phylum Arthropoda; class Insecta; order Hymenoptera; family Braconidae; genus Microplitis; species Microplitis manilae. The sequence goes on from CP092726.1 coordinate 5,352,825, forward strand.
CGGGCTTTGTAGTAGCTATCTCTTAAATTTATGCACCAACGGAGAATTTAATATTCTCGTGGCGTTTGGAGCGCGTGCCGCAGTGAAAAGTTTTATATTTGAACTAAAAAAAACAAAAGTAAACCCATGGGAGCCCTTTTTGAGGTATCAGAAGAAAGAGACTTTGCAACTCAACGAGAAATTCAAGAGTGAGGGTAAAAAATTAAATTAACAAAAAAAATATATTCCGCAGAAGTTAAACTAAGAAAGCAAGTAACAGGGTAATGCCGAGATTGCTGACAAAAATAAGACGTTAATTTTTCACAGCTCACTGGTACTTGTTATTGATTGTCTCTTTGAATTTAACCTTTTTTCAGATAAAATTACCCTACATAAAATATCCAGAATAGCTGGAAGCTGGAATCGTTACTTTCAACAGTAATGTTTATTGTCGTATTATCAGATAGGATATATAAAAACGGTCGAAAACAATAATAAGTTCAGTGATTAAGGTGCCGGCGATATAATCGAAATACGACAATTTTTCGCACCCTGCGCTAAAATTATTTTCAGTTGAATATGTACGAGATATATATAGAGATACTTTTACTAGTTTGATATCTAGATCGTTTCAGAAGAATTTTTTTTTTTTGAGATATGAATTCGGAAAAGAGGAGCGCCGTCGTATATGTGATCGGTAAGAAGATCACGCGCTGAACATAATCGTACTGGGTCTTTTTTTTATTTTATCAAAGAGGAATTCTAGGTCCCTTGTAGGGAATGGGTCACAAGGCATCCCTTATCTGTAATTTATACTTTCAATTTAGTCGCCGGCCGAGCTGTTTCCCAAACTATCGACTATATAAGAGGCACAAGCAATTGCTGCTTCAACTTTTTTTTTTTTATTATTATTACTATTCTTATTCTCAAACTTATTCTTTTCTTTTTATATATTTTTCCATTTTTCTTATATTTCTTGTTCTTGCTACTTTTTAGACGATCGCAGCCTGCGCTTTCATATCGTTTCATTTCGAGCTATGAATGTCCATACTCCGAGTGACCGTTTTCATTCGGAATATTATTTTTATTGAATCGATATTCAAGCGTAGTAAAATGAAAGATATATAGATGATAAAAATATTACTTACCTCATTTTTTACTGATTTTTATGTAATATATATTTTTTATAAATTTATTTCACTGAATCAATTTTTATGCTGTTATGGCCCTCAACAATCATACTTCCGGCATGAATTATAAGTCTCAAAGGGTCTATAGGACCTCTGTCTTAGATTAGTTATAGATGTCGAACTAATCCATATTTTTACACGAAATTTTATTATTATTTAGAATTTTTCATAGAGACTAAAATCTATTGTCAGAAGTTTTAATTTTGAGTTGCAAAAAAATTTTCGTGGCATAAAAAAAAAAAAACCAAAAAATGATTAAGATAAAAAGGAGGTTTTGGCGCAAATAATTTTTACATAATCGTTTTAAATTTAATTACTTTTAAAATTGACCTAGATCCTGCGATATTTAAAATTAAAAAAAAAAAAATTTTAATAAACAAAATTAATCAAGTTTAAAATCGATTTATTTGAAAAATTGCGCTGAAAAAATAAAACGAATTTCTCAATTTTACTGATGTGTCGATTCGTCTGTTCGTGCGTGTGAACGTATGTAAATATAATAAATTCCGGCACACACTATATCCAGACCCAATTTTTTTCGTATTAGCTTTGCGTTATTCTTGAATAAAATTCTATTGAAAGCTGCTACTACTATTGGGTTCATTTCATTTCATTACATTAAAAAAAAAAAAAAAAAAAAAAAAAAAAAGAAATAAATAAAAATCATCAGAATTTTGATAGTTTCAGTTCATTATAGTCTTTTTTTGGTGTCACAATACGCTCTGTCATGTAAAATTCAAACAAAATCAAGTTTTATTTTTGACCCATGTTAAATAAAAACTTTGATCTGTAATTGTATATGTTTGTATTGACGTAATTTAGTAACAGTTGATATTAATATTATGAGTATAGTTTTGGTAAAGATCGTTAGTGCGAATGCCCGTTGAGACCCAGTAATAATAGTTTGCAGTTAATTACTGGGATGGTTATACGTGGAGCACATGCTTTGGGTTTCATCGGAATTTAGTGAAAATTGCCAAAGGTACCGAGAGCAGCTAACTTTACTCCCGTTGACAAAGTCGAATACATTGTTACATCATTATATTCTCATTAGTGTACACTAATTAGTTATAATACCCTTTATCTTGATGGTTAAATAAATATAAATATTTATATATACATGTAAATTAGTTAATTAACCTTTGAATATATAAAATAACAAACAGAATTAAATAATAAATTAGAGCCGAGATTAAATGAGATTTATAAATGAGATTATTCTACCGAAAGAAAATCCATAAGTGAATCGAATGACTTTGAGAAGATTAAAGTCTTATAATAGATTTATGTTCAACTATAATTATCATCTCTTTAGTTGTATGGAGAACTGAAGGCTCTTCTCACCCGTCATTTCCTGCCATTCAATCTCATCAAAGTTACGCTGAAGTACACTTTAATTATAAAATAAATTCATTACTATGATAATTAATTTATAGGATAAACTTTTCGTATTTTCTAATTACCACTTTTTCCTTTTTTTTTTTACTTGCACTAATTTTTCGCTTTTTTACTCAGATTTAGAAGTTTAATTAATATTTAAGTGATTAATGTTTCCGTCGAGTGACAGTAATTGGTTATGAGTATTAAGGGTAACGAGAATAATAATGAATAAAAAAAATAGTGTAAAAAATAAAAAAATTATTTTCAGTAGGCTAACGAGCTCCAACTAGTATTATTGAGTTAAACTTGGATATAACTACTAGATCGATAAATTTGCTCAGTATAATTGAAGAATGTCATTTTACGTTTTTATAAAAATACTGTTTTTTTAATACTTTATTTATTCTAGCGTGAAAATTAAATTTTTTACTTAGTAATTGCTGTTTATTTTTCATTTTAAATTTTTTGTTGCAATTTAAATCTAATTTTTTTTTAGCGCTGAATATTCAAAAAGTGAACTTTTAAGTTCTGATCAAATTTTTTGCATTTATATAAAAAAATAAAAAAGTGTAGTAAGCCAGAAGGTATTTTCTGTACCATGACCCTCGGGCTATGAAAATAATTTAAATTTAACAAAATGGCGGGGTTTGTAATAAAAGTTCAAATTTCGCGCGAAAATTTTATGATTTTTGACCTGCCTTACATTTTTGATTTGATCGGAAAACTGGAGGTTTATGGTACGGAGAAACATATAAAAGAAGCTGCAATTTGAATCAAATTTTAACTGCAGCAAATTTCAAAAATGTATTTTTGAGAACCGATAAGCGGCTGCTCTTCAGATGGCTGTAACTCAAAAAAACTATTCGAGATATCCCGGGTCACAATATCTAGCCTCAATCTAGCCTCATCGAACCCAAATAAGCCTCAATCGATCCTTACTGAGTAAAAAAAAGCATTTTGGGCCTCAAATGATGTTCAAAACGCTTCAATGAGCCTCAAATGAACCTAGTCTCGACTATGTAATTTAAATTCGATTAGTATTATTTGAGGCTCTTTGATAACTACTTGAGGCTCACTGAGGCTTTGTGAGCATTATTTGAGGCTCATTGAGGCTTTTTGAATATCATTTGAGGCTCAAAATGCTTTTTTTTCTCAGTGAGGCTGGACTGAGGCTAGATATTGTGACCCGATGTACTAGAAATTTTAGTATGCTATTTTTGAAGGTATAAACTATCGAAAAATACAAAAAAAAAAAATTGATTTTTCAAAATTTCACACAAGTGGTCCCCCTTAATGATGAAAAAAAAATCTATTTTGGTTAATTGGCTGCCTGGGTAATAAATTTTTAAAAACTTTAATTAGAAGAATTTATTTTAAAAAAATTCCGAGCAATTAAAATGAACTGATGTAGAGCTTAGCGATTAAAAAAGAAAGTTATTTTAGTCTCGAAAAAAAAAAAAATGATAAACTGTCGTAAGGGAAGGTAATTTATTTATTCACTAAAATATTTAGCCATGCAGAAAGATTTCACAATACAATTTATCTCAGATCTTATTCAAGAGCGCGTTATCTAACATTTCAAGCATTGGATTTAGTGGCTTTATTCTCACTACATAAATTTTCATTTGAATGACAGACAGTGGCATGTGAAAACTTCTATCTGTCAGTGAATATATCAAGCTTATACATTAAGTAAATACCCCGACTGTATATAAAATTTATACAACAAGACCGTCAAGTGAAAAGTAAAAACTTAAACAAAAAAAATTAAAGATAAAACTCGATACCGGAAATTATGCTCACGACGAACAATAACAAGAATGCATTGTTAAAACGTGTGATTGTGATGTCAATCGATTATTATTATTGCAGAAATGCATTGAAAGCATCGTCGTCGTCGACGTCGTTGATCATTTCACGATGAAATTTACCGGGTCCCATTCCACGCCACCGTATACTTGTCTCGAGCTTAAAGGGGCGTCTCGTACTCGGAAGTTCAACGTCGGGGTAACGATGTTGCGGCGTTTCCGGTTAGAACGAAGCTTTGTTCGACGCGCCGGAAACGGATACCGCTCATCAGGGACCATCAGCTCTTCTAACAATGCATTCCCATCTTTAACTTTTCTCTTTTCACTCTTTGTATCATCGTCCACTCTTCCTCATAGACAACAAAACAAAAAAAATTACAAAAAAACCTTAGAATTGATAAGAAGAACATGTTCCTAATCATCAGTATCATTAAAGAAAAATTACAGTTCTGGTACTTTATTATTTAGTTCCTTCTCTCGTTTATTCACCCCAAAAAAAATCATCTTTTCTTTTTTCATGCGTACATAATCACGTCACTGTTAAATTGTCCCTCTTATGGAGAATTTATTCGTGTACATGAAACGTGAGGATGTAAAAAAAAGGGAGAGAAAGAAAAGAGAAGAATAAAGAAAAAAAAAAAAAAGGAAAGGAAGGGACACAAAAAAGCTTGAAAATGACTCAAGGGCAGATTTTTGTTGTGTGAACAGAAGTGACAAAAGCACAGCTAAGATTATCGCTTACACTGTGTTTTGGGGATAATACGAAAGATTTTGGAAGAAAGAAGAAAAAAAATGCCAGAGTGCGATGATAGAAAAAAAGTTAGATATTATCAAGCTTACTCTCTTACTCTCACTGAAATTCTGTCAAAGTTGTGTTCAAGTGTTAGAGGCCTTGTGGAATCCAGAGGGTGAAATTTAATTAAAATTTAATTCGTCGGAGGTTTCGACTCTAATCCGTTAGTAGTGGGAAAGCATTCGTGCGTGATCATCCTTCATTCTCGGCTCGGACGACTGTGAAGTAGAATAGTGGACTAGTCGGTCAGACGGGATTTGGATTGTTGGGACGTGGGCTGAAGAGAATGTTGGAGATATATTCGAGAGTAAGAGTAAAAGATGCTGATAGCGAAGGGACCGAATGAGGAGGTAAATAGATAGAGAGAAAGAGAAAGAGAACGAGAGAGAGAGAGAGAGAGGAAGCAGTGGATGGAGACGGGATTACTGCTAAAAGCGTACAAATCCTTGTCGGTACGTCAGCAAGGCCTACTATAGAATGCCTTGAAAGAATTCGGTCCAACGGGAGTAGGAAATAGAGTTTCGAGGTAGACTGCCCATACAGCCCGTTAAAGTTTACCCTAAAGGCAGTTATCCGAGTTGGGTATTGGTTTTCTTCTGTTAGTTCACCGGAGACTCTAGAGGTATAGTATAGTCGAGAAAATCTTGCTTGATATTTTTTTCTCTTTGATAACATTTTCTTTAGTACTTGTCATTTGCAGTTCAGATCACATTTTATTTTAAATTTTACTTAACCCATGCAACGAAATGTTTACATTAAAAATAAAAAGCCAATTAACATGTTTAATAAAAAAAAATTAAAGTCAATATTGTGGGTATAAAAAAAAATCAATTGCACTACACATAACAACGTAATTTTCTACGAGATGTGAAATCAGAAAAATTGACATGGCTGCTTTGAATAATTTTTTTTTCTCTTTATTTCGAGTTGACTTTTTCACACAGGCATGTATCAAAAAATGATGAAAGAAAAAAAAATTAGTCGAGATGAGAACGAAGAAAATGGAAAAGGAGTCGGTGACACCAAAGTTGTACCTTGTCTAGTCATATCTTTCTTTTACTCACTACTATTTTCTTACTCTCACGTACTATATACCGAGTTGGTGTTATAGTACACCTTTTTCCGTCACTCACTCACTCGCTCACTCATTCAGTGAACCACTCCATCCGATCTACAGAACACTCGCTCACTCATTCCATAGCCTTAGTATATACCTTCGTCATACACTTTTCTCCTTATTTCCATCGCCATACTCATTTTCCGCGTTCTCCATTTCCCACGACGCTCTCTTGGCTTCTTTCGCCAACCGAGCCGCGATAGGGAAAATGGAAAATACGCTCGTTCTCTCCGTCGGGGATGCTTTATGAAACTTAATAAATACGGGATGAATCTTCTTGCACGCTGGGACGACCTATGGGTACTAGTCGACAGTCCAAGTGCCAGAGTAAAAGAAAAATATTAAGTATATATAGATATAGATATATATAAATATAAAAGACCGGAAAGAGCATTTTTCAATTTTACGGATGTTAAAAAAAAAAGTATTTTCATGATGTATGTGAAATATTGAGTTGTAAAGATGGACTTTTTTTGTAAAAAAATGTCCATGTCTTGTACTCGCTGGATAAAATTTGTTGATGCGTAAACGGACTATATGCATAAATGTATATATAAAATCCACACAAAGGTAAAAATTTTATAAGTCTGTATAATACTCTTTTCCTTTTTTTTTTTTACTGGGTCTTTATGCTGCACAGGACTTTCGTAAAATAATATTCGGACAGCAGGATGATACATCAAGGACTCGATCAAATTTCACGGCCCGGATATTACTAGAAATGGATGGACGTTACTCTTGGCTGGAAATATGTCATAAATGAATTTTCTCTAATGGAAATAAAATATAATAAAATTTTAGTGTTTTTAGAAATTCGATTATTGTTTAAATCTTCGGCTTGTTAAACTGGAAACTTAAGGGGAGGGGGGCAAATGGGCCTAGTGAAAAAATTTTAATATTTGATTCTTTTTACCCTTTTGGCTCTTTTTAGTCTTCTGCCGAAGGCATACAAAAATTTAGAAGGTCTATTTTACCCCCCCCCCCTCTCCCCCAAATATTTTTTCTAGTGATTTCAAATTGATTTTAAAATTTATAGTATGAATTCTAAAGTGATCCGAAGTATTTGAGGCACAATGGGTCACCGCAAAAATTTGGTGAAGAAAAAAAAAACTGTTTCTATTATAAGAGTCCTTTTTTTTAAGCCATAAATTTATCTTTTATTGTAAAAAAATATCTCATAAAAAATATTTGATTTATATGAAGCTGTCAAAATATTTTTTGTGAGACAGAAGACAGATGAAAATATCAAATATACATATGTACGCGAATTTATAAATTACTATTGCGTCTAAAGCACTGAAATATTGACATTAACAGAATTACTTTTATTTTTAGTTTTTTTTCACGTTCTATTGTAACATTTATAAATATTTATAACAGTAATAACTGTGATAATGGTTAATGGAATAGAAAAAAGCAAATAAAAAATTATAGTGATTATTATCTCGGGGAAACAATCTACAAAGAGTGATTTTTATTTCCCGTACTTTAAAATGAGATTAAGAAATAATGATAGAGGAATTTTTAAAAGGTTCCAACTCGTGACTAGTACGATAACTAAAAAAGTCTTTTTAAACTTCACAAATCGAGATTTTAATCTCGTAATTTTAACTACAAAGTTAATAAATTTTAAATTAAAAATATTTATCAACTCTCTGGTAATAAAAACTTTATTAAATATTTTGCTCATTTAAATTACAACTTTGCAGTCCAAATGAATTTTTTTTTTTTCAAACTAAAAATATTATTATAATATTAAAATAAAATATAACATAAAAATAAATATTACAAAGATAAGATTCATGTTTTAACAATGAGTTAGTTCCGCATTCCGGATGTTATTCTTCACTTGTTTCTCTTTCGAGTTTCTTAGATAATATCCGGTGAGTTATTTATCTTTTTCTCCACATCGTCTATACATATTTATATAAATTTTAATAAAGAAATTTTGAGCATACACGTAACCGCTAAAAAAACGCTATGTAGATCTTTCGAATATTAATAATGATTTTTATTAAACACCCCAGGTCAAAAAAATAACTTGACTTTGACTTATTTCTGACTTAATTAAATTGATTTTGGCCAAACACCGTTGCAATAATATTTAGTTTTATTTAGAAAAATAAATTCTACTGTCATATTTTTGTATACTTGGGGGTGTCCCTTCCCACTAGTCCTTGACCCTTAGAATATGTAAATGGGAGCGTACCGAGTACCGAGAGTACTGGGTTATAACTAATACTTTTCTGATTTAGTTGAGCCAAAAACTTTCAGCACTAAGCATAAGTTGCAGTTTAAAACCTAAAATATATTTTATTATCATTCTGCACTGAGAAAAAAAAATACTGTTTTCAAGTATCTGCGTGCTTGAATCGTACCGAGAAAATTAATTGTTTAATCTTAGTAATAATGTACTTCAACCAAGAATATTTTCTTAAAATAAGTATAAAAATTCTTAAATCAAGAAAATATTACTTGGTTGGAGTATATTTTTACTATAATTAAACAAATATTTACTCGGTACGATTCAAGCACGCAGATACTTGAAAACAGTATTTTTTTTTTTCAGTGTGATAACTTTGTCTGTCATATCATAATTATAATTATTCAAGTATGTGTCAATTAATTAATCATTTATGAACTATTAATATTATCTCTGTATTAACCCTTAACGGCCACACCTCACCCATGTCACATAACGGCCACATGGGGTTTAAGACCTCTAATTCCACTTTTTTTATTCTATTTATTTGAAAGGTTTAAAATCTCTAATTTCACTTTTTTTTAAGCCTGCACGGAAAGAAAATTATGGAAATGGTTCCTATAATTTTGTGAAATTTCATCCTATACCAGTATAGGAATGACGACCATAAATTATGGGAACAGGTCCTATAGATATAGGAATATTACCAATAATTATTGGAGTAGTTCCTATAATTATGGGAATGATACCTATACCACTATGGGAATAGTTCCTATAATTATAGGAATGATTCCTATAATTTATAGAAATGGTTCCTATAATATTATAGGAATGGTTCTTATACTATTATAGGAATAGTTCCTATAATAGTATAGGAATGGTTACTATACCATTATAGGAATGGTTCCTATAATATTATAGAAACCATTCCCATAAATTATAAGAACCATTCCTATAATTATAGGAGCTATGCCCATTTTCATAATGTTATAGAAATGGTTCCTATAATCATAGGAATAGTTCCTATAATATTATAGGAATGGTTCCTATACTATTATAGGAATGGTTCCTATACTATTATAGAAATGGTTCCTATACTATTATAGGAATAGTTCCTATAATATTATAGGAATGGTTCCCATAATTTATGGGAATGGTTCCTATAATATTATAGGAATGGTTCTTATACTATTATAGGAATAGTTCCTATAATGGTATAGGAGTGGTTACTATACTATTATAGGAATAGTTCCTATAATAGTATAGAAATGGTTACTATACTATTATAGGAATGGTTCCTATAATATTATAGAAACCATTCCTATAAATTATAGGAACCATTCCTATAATTATTGGAGCTATTCCCATTTTCATAATGTTATAAAAATGGTTCCTATAATTATAGGAATAGTTCCTATAATATTATAGGAATGGTTCCTATAATATTATAGGAATAGTTCCTATACTATTATAGGAATAGCTCCTATAATATTATAGGAATGGTTCCTATACTATTATAGGAATAGTTCCTATAATAGTATAAGAATAGTTCCTATAATAGTATAGGACGGGTTCCCATAATGGTATAGGGGTGGTTCCTATAATATATAGGAACCATTCCTATAATAGTATGGGTACAATTCCTATACCATTATAGGAACCATTCCTATAATGCATAGGAATACTCCCTATAATTTTCTTTCCGTGTGGGGTGATTAATCACCCCATGTGGCCGTTAAGGGTTAATAAATAACAAGTTAAGCAATAATTTTCGTGACTTTTTTAACTTAGAAATTTTAGTCAACTAAGACAAACTCATCAAATTTGAATCGGATTTGACTTACTTGGTTCAAAAATTTAAGTCAACTAAATCAAATCCAAGACAACGTGACTTGAAATTGACTTAGTTGGCATCCCGGGTCGAAAAATTTTATCGGTTTTAAATAAAATAAATATTTAAGTTATTTCAATTAAATTTTGTCCGTACTATTCCTTGTTTAGACTATTTTCAGACTTGTTTCCAATAATTTTTAGTTTAGTTTTGGTCACCTGTAGACCAAAACCATACTTTTTTCTCAAAATATTTTCTTTTGTTTTTATTCAGACCAAAATTATAATTTTTCTGCGTATTATTTTTATTGGTCTGTTTTTGAGTGTCTTTAGATCAAAAACAGCTTTGAATTTTCATAAAAATTTAAAAATAGATCAATTCATTCAAATACAGACCAATTAGTTCAAATGCGGTCTAATTACAATTTTTCGACCCGGGGTAAATCGGCATTAAGTAAAACGACAGTCACAAGTAAGTCAAAACCACATGTGTTTTCATATCTTAAAATAAGTTTTTATTTAGGAGAACTTAACCTTGACTTGATTTTGTCTTGCTAGACTTGTTTTATTTTCAGCTTTTAAAACTACGCTAAAATCAAGTCATTTTTTTGACCCGGGACAACGCGCACTAATATTTCTTTAGTTTTTTTTTGGATAGCTCCGGAATTAAATATAAAAATAAAAGAGGTCTATTAAATAACAGATAAAAAAATAAGTAAAAAGTAAATAAAAATATTTAAAGTTGAGAAGCATTACAGCTTGACGGCAGTTTATTACAACATAGAGACGACACAGAACGAACGTAAAAGCGCCGCCTGGCACAGGGCACTTGGACGGCAAACAGTTGGGGTTGGCACGACAACTTCCCCTCGACACACTGCCGTCTCTCAGTCTCTCGGTCTCTCTTTTATCGTGTTTTATTTTTCCCGTACAACTATTTTTTACAAAAACCCTCATCCCCATTTCCTTTACTCTTTGCTCGTTTATTACCACACGAAATAACGTCGAGTTTGCCGTCCGATCACAACTATCCCATTTTTACCACTCTCTTATTCTCTCTTTGTCCTTATTTGTCAATGAATATTTCATGAATCTAATCCACTACATCTACTACATCATTTAATAAATAAATAAATAACCAATATCTATTTATACAATACATTAAATTACAATTACACAATTATTTTAGATAACATTTTATTTTGTAATTTAAGTAATTATGACTAAAGTATAAATGGGAAAATAAAAATATAAATAAATATAACTGTTGTTGCATTGCCAAAATATTCCCGAGAGAATTTCAAACCGAAATTAAGTCTTGCTACCCGCGTGGCACAACAATAGGGTCGCATATTCCTCGTTTGCCCTTTAGCATCTGCTTGGAATCTTGGGCTTCGCTGTATATACTACTGCTATACGTACTATTACACGTGAATTAGATACAGTCTCACCGGCTGGCATGCATGCAAGCTCTGAGTAGTAGTAAAGAGTAAGAGTAGTATTAGTAGTAGTAGTAGTAATAGAAGAACAAAATGAGAAACTTCTGTGGGGAATTAGCGTAAGTTCACAATCGTACTCCCGAGAGGAGTTGATGGAGAGCAAGGGGGATTTATATATAAATATATGTATATATATAAAGCTAAATGGTGTACGATATGTAAAAGGATGAGAAGATCTTCGAGAGCTCTAGTAACGTTGCATGGCATCTCAAGCTGTCAGCTTTCCGCTGGGAATATTTTACTAATGTTTGACGATCGGATGTTAAAAATAATCTGTTATTATTAATTTAAATGAAAGATGTTACTTTTAAATAAAATTAATTTAATTACAATATATTTAAAATATGCCTTCATCTTATTTGTTATTATACATAGAGAGAAATTAATGGTAATCGTTACTATGTCACTAGTAATTATTCCTGTAATGGTATGGTAATAGTTACTATATATTATGGTGATGATTTTCATAATGTATGGGAATGATTACCATCATATATTGCTGGCTACTATAATATTATAATAATAGTTACCATACACTATGGTAATAATTACTATAATGTTGTGGTAATAGTTACCATATATTATGGTAATAATTCCCATAATATATGCGAATCGTCACTATTATACATGGTAATGGCTATTGTAATATTATAGTAATAGTTACCATAATGTTACGGTAATAATTACTATAATATCGTGGTAATAGTTACCATATATTACGGTAATAATTCCCATAAGACATGGAAATTGTCACTATAATACATGGTAATGACTACTGTAATATTATAGTAATAGTTACCATAATGTTACGGTAACAATTACTATAATATTGTGGTAATGATTCCCATACTGTATGGGAATTATTACTATATAACAATGACTACCGTAAGATTATAGTTATGGTTACCATAAGATTATAGTAATAATTACTATAATATTGTGGTAATATTTACCATATATTATGGTAATAATTCCCATAATATATGCGAATCGTCACTATTATACATGGTAATGGATACTGTAATATTATAGTAATAGTTACCATAATGTTACGGTAATAATTACTATAATATTGTGGTAATAGTTACCATAATATTGTGGTAATGATTCCCATACTGTATGGGAATTATTAATGTTTAACAATGACCACCGTAAGACTATAGTTATGGTTACCATAACATTATAGTAATAATTACTATAATATTGTGGTAATAGTTACTATATATTACGGTAATAATTCCCATAAGATATGGAAATTGTCACTATAATACATGGTAATGACTACTGTAATATTATAGTAATAGTTACCATAATGTTACGGTAACAATTTCTATAATATTGTGGTAATGATTCCCATACTGTATGGGCATTATTAATATATAACAATGACTACCGTAAAATTATAGTTATGGTTACCATAACATTATGGTAATAATTACTATAATATTGTGGTAATAGTTACCATAATATATAGGGTTTATTTCCACATGCATTTAGGAACCGTTACAATGTGGTATAGAATTTATTTCTATTTGTTTATGGGAACTATTCCTATGAGTATGGTAATCATTACAATAATCATTCTACCATGCAATATGGAAACTATTGCCATAATGATGGGAATTGTTCTCATAGTTATGAAAAATTTTTCCTGAGAGTATGCGCTTATATCCCATAGGTCCAAGTAATTATTACGATAGCGGTATGGGGTGATATTTCATTAACCTACTAAGAACAGTTGCTATAAATTTCTCTCCGCTCAGAAGCAATTGTAGAATAAATAAAAAAAATGTGCGGTCATGTAACGAGCAGTAACGACATTTACTATCGTCAAGAGAACAGCTTCGAAAATGAAAAAGGAAAAGAAAATTTAACGCTCTTCAGTGTTATATCTAAGGTAAAACATCCCATAATAAATCTTGAGACTGTGCAATCAATGTTTTTATACTAGTTTCTCTGTACGCTCTTCAACGTCCTGTCTTTTTAGTATTTTTCTGTAACGTGTCCTTTTACTTGATCCTATTAACCCGTGTTTATTTTCTTTTTCATCCTACTCAATTTACACCGTCATAACATATGCGCCTGGCTTTAAATTAAAAAATTTCTTCGTGTTTAATTAATTTCTAACAGTAATTTTTTTTCATTAGTTCGGTAATATAATAAAGCGATTTTAAAATGTTGAGTTACGTAATTGCACTTGGGAGCTCAAGTGAAAGTTTAAATATAAAAATTTTTTTATTATTGTAAGTAGTTTATGTCCATCATAAGTATCCAAGGGCTTGTCGTATATTGAGTGTTTAAAAGTAGTATAGTAAACTTCAGTACAGTGTTTTCAATCTCATTTTCAACGTCTTCTTCCGTTACAGCTACTCGCGCGTTCTTCGAATCGCGTTGGTTGGCAGCAGTTGAGTCTAAAAACTAAACTTTTAATCAAATTAAGTGTTATGCGCAATAGAAAGTTTCCTTCGTAAACTGTTGACGTCGTGTAATGCCCGTTAACGTTAATTCACGTATACTTGGACACAAACTCACGTTGAAACTCGGCTATGTGTGTACATAAAAAAAGTACACTGTGTGTAATACGAGCACCACACTATTATATATATATACACACATATATATAATGATGAAAAAAAATTCTCATGTTATTTTTATTTTGTTCTTTTTCGGTCAATTTTTCTGTTCTAACAATGTCTTCAAAGAGTTTTATTATTTTTTGTGTGTAATGAATTTTTTTGTTACTCGTTTTTATGTAGACGAAAAGTCTTTGAAATGAAATATATTCCAGTAATGAAATATTTTTTAATATTTTACGACGATATCTTTTTCTCTAAGCATTTTTTGTTTTATGAGTTTTAATGTTTTAATTTAATTTAACTTGTACCCATGATCGATTTTTTCAGGCATTCGATGTTTTGTGTAAAATAAAATTTTAGATAAAGGAAGTACATCATATTGGGTTGGTTGAATCTTATGAAAGAACTGAAGCGAGCCAAAGTTTAAACTTCTTTATTGACTTCCTTTTCTTTATAGTAGCAAAGAACGCAAGACCTAAAGGTATCTACGGCACTTTCTCAATTCATAAAATAGCAATAAGGACTTTTTGTATTATTGTAAATAAAAACGAAACAAAATTAGAAATTTTATTAACTACTTTATTTGTGGAAGAGTGGAGGGTATATTGGAACAGGTTTTAAATAACAGACAATAATTATCAGTGAAACTTGGAAAGGGAGACGGGACATAACGGAATACTCAAGCCAGTAATTAATTCTTGTTACTTTTGACCGAATACAATTCTTTTGTATTTATTTCGTTTAAGCTGTCGTCATTTTCCACCATTTTGTGAAAAATTTAATTTTAGTTTTCAATTGGGGAAGGTGGCAAAAGGGGGTAGGGTAGGTAAAACGGGGTACCCCCAAAATTTGATAAAAAAAAATTTATTTTTTAAATGTTTTTAAACATTCCAAAATTACTTTTGTAAACATAATTGAGTATTTTTTGTTAAACTTTTTCAAAAATCGAGTTTCAGTCAAAAAAATTAAGTACCCCGCTTTGCCCCTTCTCTTCCTCTTTCCCTACTATAAATATTTCCATTTCACTTACACTAAAAAATCTATATTGATTAATCGAAACTTAAAAAAATCATTTTCCGGCGTAACATGAAAAAGCTTATTTTAGTTTTCTGAAATTTTCAGGTGGGTCATTCTATCCTAAATATTTCGTACAGCTTAATTGAAAATAAAGTCACTAGAGCTAGAAAATTTTCGGTAAAAGTTGTTTATTATAACAGAATTTTTGAGGCGTCCTGTTGTGCTTGTGTATTTTTTAATTATATCGCTTTAACATCAATAGTACAGTGCTCCCTCTCTATAATTCCCCTCGCTATGATTCTAGTTCCCCTCATTTTCAGGGGAATGTGTTCCCCTACTCTCACTACATTGTATACAAGATATATTTGAGTACGTTCAGAATGACTGCGCGCGTATTTCTCTGTTTAGTACTCTTAAGAAAGAGTGGGGTTCCTCTCTAAGAAGGAATTCTTAGAATTTTAGCCCCGAGTTGGGAATTCTAGAGAGGGAGCACTGTACCACCACGATAACAAGAAATTTTTCATAGTAAATTGTTTTCTTAGTAAATTTTTGTAGCATTCCGTCAATGATGTGCTGAAATTCGGATGTAATGAACTATGAAGCTAATTAACCGCTCCATGGGGTCCTATATCGGGATACGTCCAAACACCCTAAGGCACTTTGGAACTCGTGGTATTAAAAAAAAAAAAAACTCTTGAATTTTCATCGATTTCTTGTCTCTAATTTCAATCATGAATGGGAGGGAATTTTTTTGGGAATGAAATTTTTTTAACAAATGATGTCATTAAAAATAATTGTGAGAACCTATCGATCATAAGCTGTCATCAGATATTAAACGTCTAATTTTAGTAAACAAAAAAAAATTTTTTTTTTTATAAAAATTATCATCCCCTCTGAAATTATAAATCTTTCAATTTTATATCAATCGATTTGTTGTAATTGGTCGAGTATTTTCTAAGATATTAAATTTTTATTAAAAATGAGGAACGGACATCCGAGAGATTTTATGTTCCATTACGAACGCACTAAAAATAATCAAAAGTAAAATGTTTTGTCGTCCGTATAAAAAGTACATATTCTACGGTACTCTTTTCAATTTGTTCGGAGTGGCCTCAGCTATACTCATATTTCCGAATGAAATCACTGCAGCAAACGTACCATTAAGATATCATATATAATAAAACGTATTTTTTTCTAATATTAAATCGAATTTCACAATACTATAAAAATAAGTACAATACTTATAATAAATAAAATCTTTCCGCAAAAGCTTTAGATTTTCAGCAAAGTTTTTAGTTTTTACTACCCACTTGTAAATATTAATTTTTCGCTGGAAAAATTTGATAAACTAGAAGGTAAAAGACCTAGTACCCGATCACCATGTTTTTGTATGTTTATATTTAGTAAACATAGATATACATATACATGAATGATCGGGTAGTAGTTTCCTGATCGGGTATTGGGTCTCTTACTTTGTATGTTTCAATTAATTAACAAAAACTATTTTTTGCCGAAAAAAAAGTTGTTCAATTGGTTTTTTACAAGTTCATCGAATATGTTTGCTATAGAGTGTTCATTTTTTATCGCATTCTTTATTCATTGAATAATAAAAATCAACAGATATATTTTTATAAATATATTTTTTTTTTATTTTCATGAATGAAAGTTTAAAAGGGAAAAATATTTTTTTCTACATCTGTCAATCAAATGCCCATATAAATCATAAATATATATATATATATATATATATATATATATATATATATATATATATATATATATATATATATATATATATATATATATATATATATATATATATAAAAGAGAGAGAGAGAGAAAGATTAATTTTGTGTTTGTGAGCTTTCGTGCATTTCTGATGTATGCATTGAGCTGCACTGAACTGACGATTTGAATATCATACGTACGAATGAGTTGGCCCTTTTGGCTACACAATCCTTTGAATTTATAGCGGACAATACAGCAAAAGCTTTATAGTCATTTGTTACGGTATCCTCATTATGTTTTTAAGCTCTAATAATTTCAACTGGTGATTATTATTTAATTAAAAATTACTATCATCGTAGACCAATCGAATGAGATTTTAATATGAACATTTAATGAAATTTAAAACCCGTAAAATTATAACAGATTCAAAATTAAGTTTATTCTTTTTAATGGATTTTAAAATACACGAAAGTAGTTTTATGTGGGTGTTGAATAAAATCAGTAGTTTCGTTGGCAATGCAGAGAAGAGCAAGGGAACGTCGTAGTCGCATGGCATTTTCAATTTATGGCTTGATACTTGAGTAAATTTATGGAGCTTCGAGATCCCCCACGACGCGCGAGACATTTCACCCACTGAATACAGAGATTCATTTTGATGAGTCTCACTGTAGACTACTGACTCAACTACTTATACTACTACTGCTACAAAATTCATGTAATCAAGTATATATATAATCTTTTAAGATTTTAATTCCTCGGTAGATTTATCCAAACAGCGTAACATTAAATATTTAATTATAATTTATATTTTATTTTAAAAATTTTATATTTTCAATTAAAGAAATAATCAATTTTTTCCAAGTGCAAACCGAACTACTAATTTCAAAAAGTGGCTCGGTTGGCACTCAGAATTAGTGATTATTCACTTATTTCACTTATTCATGTTTATAGAGTAAATATACTGTAAAAAACCGGGTCAAGTCCAGATGGTGTGTGTTAAAAGATTTTATTCAACGCATGTCTGATTATCGCGACTTATCATATCTGCAAAGCAAACCCTAAATGACCGTTTACCGATCGGTGGTTGATAATTCGTCAAAAAGCAAATGGCGTCCCATGTTCCTCAACAGCGTGTGTTTATAGAATCATAAACATCCGGATTTAAACCATAAACACGTTCCTCAAAAGTCATTATCGACCGTTCTCAAAAACAAACTCTACTATTATCACTAAAGCAAATAATCTCGACACTAAATATATTCAGAATGAGCAGTACAATCAATCTAATAACTTTGCTGTCAGTGTATACGTATAAATACGTTGGTTATTTTTTATTAATTAAAATAAATAAAAGATATGAGTGGTAAGAGAAGTCAAGAACTACCCTAGTAGAAATAATCGAGGGCCGCCTAGATTACAAACTAGGCCCTCGCTAGCGATATCGAGGCAAAACTAGAAATCGCGCCACCTACAACTCATGTGTAAGTTTTGCTTGAACCAATATCCGTGTACGTTAGCATGTGTGTATTTTATTGTATACAGTAAATAACCTATTAGAAGAATGAAAATTATGTTTATAAATATCATGAGCACTTGAAAAAATAATAAAGTTTAAATTAACTGTGTAATTATGTTGTTAGTATCTCAGCGTATAAGTAAATAATTAATTTTAATAATGGATACAATTAAAAGACTTGATACAATAACCAAACTCCGACTTTGGGCAATAAAATCCAATATTGCAGATTGTCATTTAGACAATTTGTTAAAAATATTACAATGTAGTGCACTTCCGGAAAAATATGTGACATTAAATCGTTAAATAATAATGATAGTTAATTAATGATATTAGCGATGTGAATATAATATTAATTTTAATGCTACCATAATTAATAAAAATTCAAATATTCAAATTTTTGAATATTTAAAAAGTAAATAAATTATGTGGTATTGTTTTTTATAAATTCGTTTCATAAAGAAATTTGAATAAAAGAATGTTAAATAAAAAATGTTTTTAAATTATTCAGACTATCAATAATTATTATATTTAAAATTAGTAATTTAATTGTTACAAATAATTTCGATTTTAATTTTTTTAAATAATAATTTATAATAGCTTATTTGTATTTAATCAATATATAAACTATAACTGGGAACCATGGGATTTAGTATCGCCATTTTTTATTTGATTTCTAAGCAAACTAGCCAGGCGCTAGCCAGTGCCTCGATATTATACTGGCTAGCGCCTGTCTAGAATCTAGTAAAACTAGCCAGCGCCTCGAATTCATTTCTACTAGGGTAGTATCATATAGAACCCCACCTGATTTAGGGTTAACTTTGCTGATATGATAATTCGCAAGAATCAGACAATTATTGAATAAAGTATAGTGCATAGCACGTGAGTTAAGTCTTTATCCGTCAAACACAATGTTCTTAGCACTCGTCTCCGGTGCACACTAAGTACTCGCTGGCGCTCGTGCGTGTGCACCTACGACTCGTGTTAAAAACATTGTGCTTCCCTTATAAAGACTCATCTAACCCACTCGCTATGCAATGTACTATTTAAGTGTTAAAAATACTTTGTCAATATTTTTACTCACTCGATCACAACAATTAACACAACATTTTTATCAATTAATTAAATTATTGGTGATTGAAATAGTGGAGTAAAATTATGTAATTTTTGTATAAATTACATATAACATAAATAATTATTAAAATAAGTACACAGTAAAATTGAAATTTTCTCCAGAAAATATTCATTAAATTTTTATATTTTTTCATACGTAGTAGGGGAGAGTGGGGTTGGTTGTCACAGTGGTTATAATAGACAACTTAACGAATAAAATACGAAATTGATCGGTGTTAAAGAATTGGCGTCGAAAGGGAGGCAATACCTTGCGATTCTTCGCCGCCGATCAATGAACTGATCACCACAAATTACCACTGTGACAACCAACCCAGATCTCCCCAAAAATTTTTTTTTAATTTATATACGGGGAATTTTTTTTTACACCGATTTAACACCAGTATTTCAATATTTAAATTGAGTCCATTTTTAACACTGTTTTTTTCTTTACAGTGCATTACTTATTGAATTTAAATAGAATGTATAGTAGCAGCAAAATGTTTCATCATTGAAATTAATTAAATGAAATTTAAAATTAAACCAGATTTTTTTAAGAGTGACAGTGTTAATTGACAAGTGTTGAGACATGTGATAATTAACGTAGTTAAGTTCAAGTTAATAAGAGATTACTTCTATTGATAGAATATACCGAAAATAAAATAAAAACAAGCAGATGTAAATTTAGAGTCGTTGATCGGTGGAAAGTTGACGGGAAAAATATTTCCGTCCGGTGCAGAGAAAGAGCTGAATTGAGAGAGCGTAGCAAGTGCTCGGAAAATTTGCTTCAGTGGCCGTTTGTTTCTCTACAACAATTTTTCTCTATGTAGTTTCTCACCGCCCCCAGGGAATATTTCAACTGTGACTTTTACGCGTCGCGTTGTTGCTTCATGTCACGGACGATACCGTCCGGTTATAAACTACCACTCAACGAACATAGAAGAGAACTATAACGCAAGAAATAAAACGACTGATAGAAAGATAAAGAAAGAGAATGACCGACTACGTGCACTTTTTTTTTATTTTCATCGTAACTATCAGCTATTAATTTTTTATTTTCACTTTTACTATCACAATTTCGATTATTTATCGTTTATTTTTTATATCAATACTCAATATTTAATTATTTTCTATTATATAATTTGAATTCGAAGTCCGTTAACTGTAATCTATGAATTAATGAACCTTATGATGTTCAAAGAGAAAAAAATTAGATTCTGAGTAAAATATTTCAAGATGGAATCGAACTGCCGGCCTTTTGTTAATTAAGTGACTTCTGTGACCTTTTTTTCTGACTTTAATTGATTTTTTATAATCGATTTCAGTTTGAAATATTTTCGCCAGGGTTGAAAATATCGCAATTTCGGGCATTCTAATGAAATTTAGAATCTAAAGTACAATTTTTGAACATCTTTTCAAACATTGTCTATGTAAATTATTTGCCGTAGAAAAAAAATTGAAAAAAAAGCAACTTGATTGTTTGTATATTTTCAAAATTTTCGTGCAACTTTTTATGCTCAAGTTTTTGAGCTCTTACTTGGTGAAATTTTTTTTCCTTGCCATGCACTAACTTTTTGAAGTTTGAGAGCGAAAATGATTTTTTTTTGAGCTACCCTAATTTATATATTTTTCGACACAGACCTTTTTGAAATAAGTATGCAAAAAAGTATATAGCCGCATGCCTTTTAGTATAAGAAACGCGATATCCTGGTGAATAATTTAAAAATTACTGTACCATACACGAACCATTAAAGTTGTTCCTGATAACAATCACTGCCATATAATTTTTTATCATGTACAAGTGTTAAATTTAAAAAAAGTTTAAATTGAAATAGCTATATATACATATATAAAATTTTGAAGACAAAAAATATATAATAAAGTGTGACGTAGCAGTTTGCAAGTGTAAAGACAAGACTAGTAAGCTCCAACACCTCGAAGACGCTGACTCGACTTAATCTTTACTCTGTAGCTATATAGATATATATAGATGTATATATAGATATATGCGGTTGCTACCGATGCATTTGATGTCCTTACCCCTAAAACCGCCAGCGAACTAAGTATAAAAGATAGTCGTGGATAAAGTTGCGTATCCCACAGCCATTTAACGAGTTGAAATAAAATTTCACAAAAAAAAAAAAAGAAGATTAAATTTTAATTCACTTATTTAGCATTTCATGTTTTATAAAACTTTGTCTAAAACTTTTTTTTCCAGTCAAAAAAATATCTATTGCGTTCCATTAACATATTTTAACTTCAAAAATTTAGCGTAAACAATTTTATAAATATCGGAAAGCAAATATTTAAACATTTCAATTCAAAGTTATGCCCGAATGATGTCAAAATTATTCTTTGTGCAACGCAATCCGTAATAAAAAAATTAACGTCAAAGTTCTGCAGCACGTTTGGCATTCTATCGCATACTCGTTGCAACAGTTATTTTTTTTTTTTTTTTTTGTGTGCACACAATTGTTCGGGACAATCATGTAAACATGTGTTTCAATCAAGTAGCTTGAGTAAGTAGAGAAGAATTGCATTTGATTTGTGACAAACGAGTATTGAAAAGAGGAAAAAATAAATAAAAGTAATATTGAATGTAAGTCAGTGAAAAATACGGGCTTTGGTGGAGATTTTCACGCCAATTCTCGTCCTCTGTACAATCTTCTTCATGCAGACAAAGCAAGCGCAATGAAACAAAAAATTAAACCTTTATATATAGATATTTTTTTTTTGGTTTACATTGAATTTATAAAACACAGTTGAATACACGTTCTATTTTGAGACATTTTTAAATTCATTATCCATGTGAATTGTGTCAATGATAAAAATAAATAATGAATAATATCAAGATATCGTTTCCAATTCATATGTCATTCTATTTCAAAGCTATATGTTTATTTATTCAAAATGTCACTTAATGAATTTATTAGTAGCGACAAATTCTTCCCTCAATTTACTATTATAAACACGTTTGTGATGCATCTCTTTGTGTCAAGCTGCATATCGTAACTTCATTTTTGAGCAATTAAATTTTTAATGCAGCTTAAGACCACAGTAAACTCTAATACCACTTTCGAATCAGTGATAAATAATCATAAACTTCTAAGAATAAATTTGTCGGTTCATCAGGTAAGGAGTTATACGCTCTAATTGCCGAATATGAGGTAATTTCCGGTAAAAAATTTCGTCAGGGCTCTAGGGATTTGAATTTTTTTTTTTTCGGTAGATTAATTGACAGCGGATTGAATGTGGCAGGTACTAAATTTTTCAGTGCTGTCAGTTTTAAACCTGAACAACATTACATTGTTTCAAAGTGATGTTGCGAATTATTTTTAGTCGTACTTGTTCAAATCCTCATTACTAATTCCATAATGAAATTTTTTAAATATTTTTTAATAGAGTTTGTCTTTTCAGATGAGTGATTTCGGAGTGATCTAAATTACATTTACATCCGCATTCACTCCGAATTCACTACAGATTAAATCTGCGTTCACTCTGGAAATTTTTTACAGTTTAACAATACTTTAATAATACTTTTTTAATACTTTCCATATATTTTGCGAAATTATATTTGTAAAATTTTGAATTTTTTTAGGAGGAATTTGCATATCAGATACTCTTGTAACCTCAGATTACGACTTAGTAACTACCTCAAAGTATGTCCCTGAAGATTGAAACGTTCTTCACGTAATCAAAATGAAAAAAATTTATGTAATTTGACTTCAAAGATAACTTAAGGGGTACACGGAAAGAAAATTATAGGGAGTATTCCTATGCATTGCAGGAATAGTTCCTATAATGGTATAGGAACCATTCCTATAATAGTATAGTAACCATTCCTATAATAGTATAGTAACCATTACTATGCTATTATAGGAACTTTTCCTATAATAGTATAGGAACCATTTCTATAATATTATAGGAACTATTTCTATAATAGTATAGGAAGTATTCCTATAATAGTATAGGAACTATTCCTATAATTATAGGAACCATTTCTATAACATTATGAAAATGGGAATAGCTCCTATAATTATAGGAATGGTTCCTATAATAGTATAGTAACCATTCCTATACTATCATAGGAACTATTCCTATAATAGTATAGGAACTATTCCTATAATAGTATAGGAACCATTCCTATAATTATAGGAACTATTCCCATAATGGTATAGGTATCATCCCCATAATTATAGGAACCATTCCTATAATATTATAGGAACCATTCCCATAAATTATAGGAACCATTCCTATAATTATAGGAACTATTCTCATAGTGGTATAGGTATCATTCCCATAATTATAGGAACTATTCCTATAATTATGGGTAATATTCCTATATCTATAGGACGTGTTCCCATAATTTATGGTCGTCATTCCTATACTGGTATAGGATGAAATTTCCCAAAATTATAGGAACCATTTCCATAATTTTCTTTAACCGAGATCCAGTAGATTTTTTTCTTTTCATTTTGTATTTTTATTTTCGTTCCGGGAAAAACGTTTCGATTTTCAGGAACATCTCAAAGTACACTGTAAAAAATTAGTGGAGTATGTTCTGAGCAAATGCAAAGGGGAGTTTGTTTTAGTATTAAAACTTCGAATCGGACTGAATGCAGATTGAAATAAAATCCAGAGCATTCCGAAATCACTCAGCTGAAAATACAAACTCCCAATTTACTCCGTATGCAGAACTCCGAATGACGGAGTGCATTCGGATTTCAATAAAATCCGCAGTTACTCCGAAGTCACTCCAAATTTTTGTACAGTACATAAGCCCTAAAAACATGTTTTCATTTTTAAAAAATTGAAGTGTTATTTTTTTGAATAATTGAAAATTTATTTACACTTTTGAAAATGATATTTTAAGTTAGTTTATGGAGTCTGGTGCACAAAGATAAGCTCGATGAGTAATCTACAGAATTGAAAAATATTCGGTCAATACATATGCATTAAAACGCGGATGATATTCAATAAAAAGTAGATAACGAGCATGTCGAGCGTTAAAACCCACATGCAGCGGGTAATCTGATAAAATCAAGTCTATTTAAATATTTTATAAAAATCGTTTATCAAACGTTATAATTAAAAAAAAACTTTACTATCTATATACTGACCTATATAAAGTTAATCGCTAGTTTACTATTACTATTTCCAATTTCAATCACAATTTTAATACAAATTAAAGATTTAAAGGGCTAATTTTTAAATCAAATTTTTTGTTTCGTACGTGAAAACGAAAATGAAAACAAAAAAAAAAACATTAATAACATTTTTATTGAAAAATTTATAATCGACTGTCAATGGACATATTTTATTTAATTAAAATATTGTTCTTGTTGATTCTGTTGACGATAAATATCATTATATATAATAACAATATGAAAATATTTTGCCGGAAGTAACAAATATGTTTGACATAAACTTTCATATCAGTGCCGCGGGGAAAATAACAAATATTCATGCTGATAAAAAAAAAAAAAAATTATTTCATATTAAAACAATGGTTTTTATTTAAAAAAAAAAACAATAAACAAGAATGTTTTTGTTTATTAAATAATAATGATAGTAAACAGAAAGTAAAACAAATAATTTAATTTATACACAAACAATTCATTCAGCATATTTTCCGGAAATACATACATAGAGTGAAAATAATACTAATGTAAGTATTAAATATTAGTATATTGTGTGACAAGGGATGAAACAAGACGATTTCAGACTAGGGTGAGGTTGGCTGCCCGAGCCGCAGGCGAGGGCTGACATCACCCGCAGTCTGAAATCGTGTTTTATCCTGAGTCACACACTATATTTTTCATGATTACCTGTATCGGAACTTAAAGATTCAGTGTCAGCAGCCAGTAAGAAACAAGTTAATTTCAAGCCAATGATGCGGAGAACTGTTAGAGAATGAGAAATATCTGATTTACAGTCACTTATTAAATAGTAAATAGTACAAAAATATTATTTTCACTCATTTTTTAGTAATTTTATTTGGTTAATTAAAACTGTCACTTAAAAAATGAAACGAGTAAGCTGAAGTGACAAGTAAACAAATGAGAGTAATAGGGCTGCAAATGAACATTAAATATATCTAGCACAGGGCAGAAACAATTGTGTTTCTTCCCAAGGGAAGAAACACGCATGTTTCTGCCCGCTGTGAAGGGATTTGTGAATTACGAATTCGCTAGCAGTTGTTTGCAGCATCGGCTTGAAATTAGCTTGTTTCGACGGGCTGTAGAAACACTGAAACTTCAAGTTTCGATGCTGGTATCATGAAAAATATTATACATAAAAAATATGACTGCAGTGTCTTATTTCTCTTTTGACATTTCTTTATTCCATTTTTTTTTATTGCTATTCTTGAGAAGAAAAAGAAATAGTTATAAATATAAACGGAAGGTATTCTCAGCAAAGCGTACCGGAATCTACTACTGTATTGCTTCATTTTTTTTTTTTTTTGGTTTCAGATTGAACATTTTTTATTTATACTGTTTTGCTACCGGACAACCCTATAGAATTATAATATAGATCTTTCAATATTCTTAGCAGTTATTTTCTTTATATAACGTCTATGCAGAGTAAGACATAACTTTTTGCACGAATTTGTAGACTCTCATGGAAAAAGAAACTTGAATATAATATGTAAAAATAAAAGTACATGAGTTGAATTTGAAACACATATAGCGATACATTATTAAGTATAAATGGTAAGAACATTTTTGAAGTATTCGTAGGAAAATTTCTTATAAGAAATTTCAAACTTCTTAATGTAAGAGAGAATGAGTCAATTTGCTTGGGTAATATGACACAAAAAAAATGTATTTCAAATTATTTACTTAGTTATGAAAAGAAGAAGCGCGCAAGTCAGTACTTAGGATAGGGCGCAGTTTTCAAAAATAAAAAAAAATTTTTTTTGTCCATGAAGTTCAAAGCTCGAGTTATTGACAGTGTAACAAATATTTCATTGTTCAATAAATTTTTTCAAAATCTTAAAGCGAGGCAGATTTTTATGAAATTTTTTAAAGTGATGCAAAATTTTTGAAAATGCATTCATAATTCCCAATGCATGAAACAACAAAAAAAATGTTCTCTCATGTCTGAAAACAGCACAGAAATTGAAAATTTTACTGAGATTCTATGCTGCACTGATAGAAGGATTTCTTAGCATTGAAGAAACGATTTCTTAACTATTAAAAAATAATTTCTTAAATAGTAAAAAATATTCGTTAAATACAAAAAAATTATGTTTAAGAAATGATTTCTCAAATACTAAGAAATCCTTTTATATATCAATGGTCGTTACATATCCGGTCCTCTTCCGGCAAACCTTAGACCACTCGAATAGTTTTAATATTGGGTTATCCTGATCTACACCCTGTCCGAAACTGCACAGGTAAGACTACGGCATGCCCGTTCCGGCAAACTGTATTGGTACCAGACCCGGCCCGGGTATAGTGTCAGGCATTACATCAGATATTTTTTACTCGAGATATGATTAATAATATAAAATGCTTTATGCACTGTAAAAAAATTAGTGGAGTAAATCCGGAGTGAATGCGAAGCGGATGACTATTTATTGAATCTCCTTGGAGTAAAATTCACTTCTTAAAAGAGTTAATTTTAATATTACAACTTAGAATCGGAGTGAATGCAGATTGAAATTAAATCCAGATACCTCCGAAATTACTTATCTAAAAAAAACTCCCAATTTACTTCGTATTCAAATTGATTTTTTTTAAACTCCGAAACTCCGAGTAACGGAGTAAATTCAATTTTAATTGGAATCTGTAATCACTCTAAATTTACTCCCAATTTTTTACAGAAAAAGATTCATTCTCATACATCTCTGAGTCAAACAAATAACCCTAATACTTAGTATCGAATTCCGTGAAAAAATTAAAAATTGAGTTATTTCTTTATACGAATAAATTTTTCTTAATTTTTAGATCTATCGATAGTGAGACATTTATAAAAAACTTTGAATTTAACAAATTAAAAAATTTCTCAAAAGTTTTTTTATATTTATCTTCAATAAAAAAAAAAAAGTTAGTTAGTATATTTCTGACTACTTTGATATATTTGGCTTTCATTCTTGCCAACAAGTTAATTCTAGCTTCTATTTCCCTGGGGCAATCGCACGCCAATTTGCGCAATTATTGACGACCAAGTTGTGGTTGTAGGAATAAAAAGAGTAATTAAATTATAAATCTATTATTCAATACTAATTTAAAAATTTTTATTCTATTCACTTTTTTTTTATTTCGCACAATTGATCAATTTTCTAGAATTTAAATATTTAACTATTCATTAAAAAGTGTGAGTTGAAAAAAAAAAAAAAAGGTAAAATAAATAAAAAGTCAATTACGTGAGAACAAATAAAATATGTTTGAGATAAAGTTAAGAATAAAATGTTGCAGCTTGTACGCAATTCACTTTTTCAGGATTTCCACATCGGGCTCAAGAGCTTTCGACGATAACGGAGGCTAAAATTGGTTGAGTCAAAGAACAAAATCCATGCCCCAGCATCCTCAGATAATACAGAATTGATTAAACTTCTTGAGAGTTTCAAATAGTTAACTGACATCGTCTTTTAAATTATATATAAGCTTATTAAATTACGCTAAGTAAATAACTTTAATAATAAACAACATTTTAAAGTATTTTTTTTTTATTTTCTCTGTACTTTCTTCATCCAATTTAAGTTAAATTTTATGTTAGAGGTTTTTTATTTCTATAGATATTTTATTACAGAATTCCTCTATTTGTGATTTAGATAAAAGGGTGTAGAGAAGTGTAGAAACCTGATTGGAGGGAAAATTAAATCGTCGGAATGAAGGTGTCACTAGTGGAAACGAGAATAGAGATTCGTTGATTGCATTCAGAATTCACTGGACTTTCACATCTAGTTTACTCTGACATTCTATATATCTATATACAAATCTACCTATATGTACATATATGTAATTAATTAATTAATTAAATGAAGATTGACAGTTTTTAAGTGGTTTACTTACTTAAAAAAATTCATTTAGAACTTTATTTTCGTATTGAATAAAAAATTTTTATTTAAAAGTTTTTATACGACTATTTATTTAGTGATAAAAAAAAAATGTGAAAGTTATGTTTTTGTAACTTTGGTTTAAATTTAAAGTTACAGTTAAGCAAAGCTTTTCAATCAGTCACTGCGTGGAATACGAGTGGAACCGAACGGAAACACATCCGATTGAATTAACATTGAATGTAACCGAACTCAATTTAGATGGTAGTTAGGTTAGCTAGTTGGATGGACCGTTAAATAAACTGCACATTTACTTTATGGTATTTTCATTTCAAACATAAACTTTGCGACATGTTCAAAATACACATGTAGATATATATATACATTAGGGCGCGTCATTTCGGAGCAACATTTTTTTTTTAAGTGCTCTTCTAATCGATCAGAACCACTTTTTTACGAGCTTGAAATTAAAATGAAAATAACCAGAAAACAATGCGGAATTTGAAAAAACTTGACTGATAACAATTTGTAGAGAAAAAAATTGTCAACAACAAAAATTTCATAACATTTTGTGATAAGCCTGATAGTTTCGCCGTAAAAGTAAAAAGATCTTTAACTTTACTTCGAGCTCTAATAACTTTTGAACAGATGGATTTATCAAAAAATGATAAGAAACCTTTTTTGCAGAGCGTTCAATTTCTTACAAAAATATGTATGAGTCTATTCGACCCACTGATTTGTTAAGGATTTAAAAGTACTTAAAGCTATAAAAAAATTTTCCCGTGTTATTTAAACGGGAAAATCGAATTTTTCAGTGAGCTAGGTCTGTAATCGACATAGAATTTTTTTTTCTTGTGTTGAACTATGATTTTTTTCACATGCGCTTAAAAAAAAAATGTTGCTCTGAATTGACGCACCCTAATATATATATAGTGCAAAAGTGTTTCTAATAAATATCTAAAATTGTTTGATAAACATAATGAATAAATCATTAAACGTACCCTCAGAAAATTAAGTAATTGTGTTTATTATGCTAAATTTTGAATTCCAATGATATAGCATGATTGAAACGTTTTTCAATGCAAAAATAGTTAGTGTTATAATTTTTTTTAAAAGAATTAATAATTATTGGATAACTTCTGCAATAAATTTCGTAACAGTTACTATCAGGATAGTAACAGTTGCCATCAGTATGATAACAGTTACTGTCAGGATGGTAACAATTATAGTTTCTGATAGTAACTGTTACCATGTGGATGATAAATATAACTATTTAGAATAATAATAATAATTAACTCTAGTTAACATACAGGATTGTAACAATTATCATAAATATGGTGAATATTATAATCTAGATGATTTTTACAATCATCTAGATAATCATTACTACTATATGATTGACGGTAGAAATTTTTACCATAACTAGATAGTAACTATTATTTAATTTTCTGAGTGTAGGGATTAAATAGTATATTGTGTGACAAGGGATGAAACAAGACGATTTCAGACTAGGGTGAGGTTGGCTGCCCGAGCCGCAGGCGAGGGCTGACATCACCCGCAGTCTGAAATCGTGTTTTATCCTGAGTCACACACTATATTTTTCATGATTACCTGTATCGGAACTTGAAGATTCAGTGTCAACAGCCAGTAAGAAACAAGTTAATTTCAAGCCAATGATGCGGAGAACTGTTAGAGAATGAGCACTATGTGATTTACAGTCACTTATTAAATAGTAAATAGTACAAAAATATTATTTTCACTCATTTTTTAGTAATTTTATTTGGTTAATTAAAACTGTCACTTAAAAAATGAAATGAGTAAGCTGAAGTGACAAGTAAACAAATGAGAGTAATAGGGCTGCAAATGAACATTAAATATATCTAGCACAGGGCAGAAACAATTGTGTTTCTTCCCAAGGGAAGAAACACGCATGTTTCTGCCCGCTGTGAAGGGATTTGTGAATTATGAATTCGCTAGCAGTTGTTTGCAGCATCGGCTTGAAATTAGCTTGTTTCGACGGGCTGTAGAAACACTGAAACTTCAAGTTTCGATGCTGGTATCATGAAAAATTAATTAAATTATTTATATATATTTTAGTCTATATTCATCCGACCTGAGTGATCGATAATTTCACTATCAGACTGTACAGAAGTCATTTAAATGGTTGTCTTTTTCATGTCAACTTCAAAAGGTTGTCATTTATAATGGAGTACATGTGAAACAAGATATATTAAATTAAATTTAAGACGTTATTGTAAAGTCTATTACAAAACCTCAAATGACTAAAAATATATAACATTTTAATATCTTATTGAATTGATAAATAGATATATTTCGATAATTTATTCAATTTATTTGGTATTAAATAATATGTTTTTTTATATCAATGATTTTCGTATAATTCTGAGTTTAAAAAGTGACGAGAATATGGGGCGCGCGAGTCGTTTTTCATATATATTTATTTTAATATATATTGTTATGTAAATTGAGCATATTTCCATGCTCTTTTGAGCCTTTAGCCAATCACGTTACTGGTTTGGCTTCACATATATTTCATGTTTTTTATATTATAGGGATGTGATGTTTAGTGATACAGGAAACTAAAGAATGATATAAATGGATATGAAAATTAATCTAGTAACACTACCAGAATATTTACTACTCGGATTATTATTACTAGAATTTTAATACTTAAATGAATATAATTTTTTTTTTAATGCGCAAGTTGTAGAAATTAAAAATTTTTGAATTTTTTTAACGTATTTTAAACTATTCTTTTCCGAGTAATTATGAAAAATCTTTTCATATATATGAAGAGCATTTTCATAAGTCTAAAGGAACCATTTTTATATTAGTATAAAATCCATTTATATAAGTGCATAGAAACTGTTCCTATAACTTGCTCTCTGTGCATGGAATTTATTGTAAAAAATTTACAGTGCTAGCTCTCCAAAGCTATAACACTAGGACTACCCAGACTTTTTAGAGTACTCGCTATAAAATTTAAAGTCTCTAAGCGTGCTATGGACTTTTACATTTTAAAGAAAGCACCATAAAAAGTCTGGTTGGCACTAGTTGCTGCAGTTTTATCGAGCTGCAGCTGTAAATTTTAACAAAAATTTTACTCCCTGTGTTTTATACTATTGTTAAGGTTCTAATCTTATTTAATGCTGGCGTTAATCGAACCATAAATAATGAGGTGAACAAAACAATACTATTTTTAATATTTAAATGACTGTCGATTATTACTTGGGGTTACAATAAGTTGGGTACAGAGCCCATAAAAGTTTACTTTTAAAAGTGATGTCAAAAAATTTTTATTACTGACAAAGAAGATCTAAAAAAATTTAATTACTTTTACTACATGCCTTTTTTGTTTTTGTGTACAAATATAATTTGTCGGACTGATATGTCAGAGATATTTTTAAAAATTACTAGTTAGTTTATGCTGACATGAAATGTGGTTTTCTGTGACTTTACCATCAGTCGTAGACAAATGTGATACTACATAGTATAAGTCAGGCATAACCACAACAAGACAAGTTTATTATAAAAAAGAAATGCAGAAATTCAGAATTGAAAGAAAAATATTACGAAGCCAGTGACAAAAATATGGAGATCCAATAAAGAAAAAAGTATATAAAAGGTCGTTACTGAGACTATATAGGGAAGGGGGGGGGCAAAGCAGGGCACGCTAAATTTTTTTGTTTTTAATGATATGCGATGTAAATAAACAAAAATTTCAGTTGCCGCTGAAACAAAAAAATTTTCACTTTGGTGGGCAAAATGGGGTATCCCCTAAGAAAGACGAAAACAAAAATTTCTGTATATTAAATAAAAATGATTAAATTAAATTTTTTTGTGAACGATTTGCGTAAAGAAACATTAAATTTTACACAATTATTAGATGTAAAAGAAAAAAAAAAAATTTTTACTGGTTTTTGTCATAAATCAAAAGCCATCAACATTTTTTGACTGGAATTCGATTTTTTAAAAGTTTAACAAAAAATATTCAAAATAATACTCAATTATGTTTACAAAAGTGATTTTGGAATGTTTAAAAAAACGTTTAAAAAATAAAATTTTATTTTATAATTTTTGGAGGTACCCCGTTTTACCTACCTTACACCCTTCTGCTCCGTTTCCCCTAACGCAATCGAAATACCATACTAAGAGAAGGGCGGGTAAAATGCGATCGGGCAAATGAAGCGGACTACCCTAATAATCTGGTGAAGTTTTTGTTTCCAAAATTGTTCTTGATCATTTGAGACTTTCAGTATCATTTTCTCACGATTTCGTGTGTTCCAAAAAGAATTTTATCTTTTCAAATTTTTTTCCAGAAATTTTAATCTCTAAAATGATTTCTCGAATTAAAATTCATTTTTTTAACAACTCAGGATAAAAGCTAATTTTTTCATAAATGAAGATTATTATTTAATTATCTGAATTATTTGACCCAGTGCTTAATTATTTAAATTTCCGACATCTGACAATATTTTTGACAGATACTCAGCTGATTAAAAATTAAAATTTTCAATTGTAATTACAATTAAAATGTTCCGAAGAAGGTGTTATAAATGTATTAAAAATATGAGATTAATATTTAAAAAGCATTAATTGCTTTTCCAAGTGATTGAACTATAAAAAACTTGACATAAAATTCATGATTAATATTTTACATTAAAATTATTAGATTCACATCACAGTATAATTATACATATGTTCCAAGTCACACTTTGTTTTTAATCCGCATTAATTATTAAAATGTATGAAAAGTTCTCCATCCCCAAAAAGACATTTGAATAAATTAAAATAATATACCTTATAAATTTTCATTACTCTATATTTGAATTAAATAAATATATTGAAAGCTGTACTATAAATAATGATAAAATAAAATAAAATATAAAATGTCGTATAAGGCAACAGGTTAAACTCCAATAGAATTACCAATGAAAGTTGGGTGCAGCTTGCCACGCAATTGCTTTGTGAATGGGCTCGATAATTCTCAAGACTGATCGGATCGTATTCTCTCGGATTGTCGCGTGTTGTATATTGACGTTGTCACACAAACTAAAATATATTATACATATACATAGAATACGATTGAGTGGAGAAGTATAGGGTGCAATTGGCTGAGGAACAATCTTGAATACGAAATTGAGAAAAGCGAGTAAAAGCTCACGGAAGTATAGCAGAAAGTTGGCTTTCGTTGCCAGACTCATTGCATCTCTAAAGAAACTATACAACACTGTTATATTTACGTCTACATATATCTATATATATTTATAATGCGGTAGAGGTGTGGAGAAGGTCGCATATATAACGTATGCAGTGGGTTCCTTGGCGTTAGGAAACTCACGAATTAATCTCTGTAAGAGTTAATACTAGCCGACAGCAGTAGTTGAGCAGTAGTAGGTGCTTCTCG
The DNA here is from genome assembly GCA_030273425.1 of Microplitis manilae. Lineage (NCBI taxonomy): Eukaryota > Metazoa > Arthropoda > Insecta > Hymenoptera > Braconidae > Microplitis > Microplitis manilae. Next base: position 5,387,003 of record CP092726.1, read on the forward strand.
TACTTTGGTGTAGAGTAAAACAAACTTCTGGCCGACACAACGCTCAACATCTGAGGTAACAAGGTGTACTGGTGGTGTAGTAGTACTAGTACTAGTAGTTGCAGCACCAGTAAAAGTGAGGGTAAAAGTAAGGAAGGGAAGCTGCTGGTGCACCAACTTTGTGAAACGTTTCGCGGATTAGCGAACGACTCTACCGCAGTAACAGTGAAGGAGGTCAACGCTGGGCTCGGCCAACCGCAGCGATAGTCGTACCAAAAGCTTCTCACATAACGTTCATCTACCCACTGTAACTTGTACTCGAGTTATAAGTATTATAACGTACAGCTGAAAATATATTCTTGCTTTTTTAACTTACAACAAAAGTTACATTTTTTTTTTTTTTTTTTTTATGAAATTATGTGCCAGGTTAAATACATATTTAAACTGCAAATAAGGATATTTATGTGTAGTTTAATTTAAACTTAGTTTATTTTTTTTTCTTCATACTTTTCATGTCCGCATGGTTGAAAGTAATGTTTGTATTTTATATGATATCCCGTACTGGGACACTTATAAGGGATCTTCGTCAACGTTAAACCGAGTTGTCTTCCGGTCGAGTCCGCACATTTAACCGCATTCTCAAACTTGCAAACTTCTCGCTGGGTAAGTTGGCTAAAAGCCACTACTCGCTCATTCTTTTTTCCTCTTCCATTCTTCAGTGCTATTTCTTCTTTTTTTTTTTATTTTTTATCTTTATTTCACTTCTATCCGCGTTCTCGAGTTACTGAAACGACTGGCTATCACGTCGTATAAGACACTTCCGGTGAAGAAGTTCCCAAGTCAAGTGTCCCGGGCCGAAAGTTTATCGTTTTTAGTGAAATTCTCAGCTAAATTCCAAACAAAGACCTTCTCTATATATATATATATATATATATATATATATATATATATATATATATATATATATATATATATATATACTACTCGCGAATTATTTTATACGTGTTACAATCTAACAAACAAAAAGCATTTTAAAAATATTTAATATTTAGAAATGTATAAGAAAAGTTGGGGTATCTACATATATGAACATAACACAAAACTTACATAAAGTCAAAAGTTATCCATATATTCTTGACTTTAATCTATTTCTCTCTCGCTTTCTTTCTCTCTATTTCTTCGCGAACAAGACGTCAGAGTGGCAAAATGTAAGATGAAGTTTAAACTTATAAATTATTTTCGTACAAGAGCTCGATAAATTTTCCGGTCTTAACTATGAAAAGTTTTTGACTAAAAAAAAGATTAAAAAAATAGAAAAAGAAAAATACAAGAATGTAGTTGGCACTCAGTTAAAAAAAAAAATAAGCACCTGTTTTCCTAGTAGATACGTGCCTGCTGCTAGTGGCATTAAAAAGTTACTTTAAAATGCCATGCATAGAGAAGCCGATTCTCATAGAAAAGCCGTCGTACCTATATATACACCCACACACACATATATTCATATTAAATGTATATATATGTATTTACGTTGGGTATGCGAGGCCGTTTTCGCACGTATCTCGCGCCTTTTCCGGACGACGACGGATAACAACGACGTCGTTTCCAACCTCACGTGCGACCCGATATTACGAGGCGGTCTCATACGTGAGAGAGCAAAGCATGTATGTATATATGTATATATGATGCCGGACCATGAACGAGAAATACTGACATTGCTTCCAACTATACGGCATCTATAACCTCTATCACTACTTCTCGTCCTTCGTTTTCCTTCCATTCTACTGTCATACACTTTTTATATAAAAATACAACACGTATAAGGTCATATTCGTATTTACTTTTTTTTTATTTATACTGATATGTTCAATTCACGTCAACAGAAACTTGTCATGTTACAGGAAAATCCGTTACCAATACTACAATATTTATATAAGCATGTTTTAGGTTCGAGGAATTGTAAAAATATTTTTTTGTATTATTTACTTTCTTATAGTCGAAATGTCAAATTGAATAATTTTATTTATATAGATTGTATGTGTGTTTATTTGTAATACTAATTTATTATATAGGTGGAATTGAAGAAAGAAAAATAGAAATCAAATGAGATAGAATTCAATACGTAGGGAATAGTATCAATTATTTTGTATTGAAAATCGAACGATCGACAGGTTAGAGTTCACCATTTGCCGATTTTCCAATGTCCCGAGCACGTATATCGCACTGAAATTCTATACAATTCGTAGATATATATATATATACATTGAGGGAGAGAGAAATAGATAGAAAAGGATGGGGGATGAAGAACGTGGGTGCCAGTTCATTTCAACGGGGGTACACGAGTAGCGTGTGCGGCAAAGCACGAGTTGCCGGAAACTAGCTCACCGAGCACCGCAAACACTAGGATCAATTTAAACCCGGATCTTTGTAATCAAGGCGCCCAGACGTACTTTGGAACGTTTCAAAGCCCACGAATAAAACGAGGAAAATGTTTCTGTTGGAAGGTGTACATAAAAGAGTGCGCATGACTACAACGTAACCGACTAACTAATTTTACCACATTTACTAAATTTATTAAACCTTTTACTTTATTTTTAATAATACTTATTTTCGTATAAATTACTCTGGGGCTGAAATAACTCGAGCGAATCGAATTTGTATTAACCAAGACTTATAAAAAAGTACCAAATTTTGTTAAATTTCATTTTTCAATCAGCTTTGATAAATTTTATTGAATAAAATTATGTATTTTTTAATTGAGTTAAGAATTTGGGTTTAATTATTGAAAGACATTTATATTATTGATGGAATTAAATGAAATATATGAAGAGACTAATAAGATAAGACGTTTGTAAAGGGTCTATTTTCTCGATCGATTGTTGGATTCACGTGGAAACACTTTATTCCAATGGCGTATCTACCACGAGGAGTAGCATTATAAACATGTCGACGATAAATCACGAGATTCGATGCTGCTGAGGAAAAGCCGCGAGTACGTATATAGCTTCGGTAAGACAGACAAAGATAAGCTGAAAGAGAGAAAGAGTAACACACAGAAAGCCAACGCGACTAATACAATGAGCGAGTGAAGGAGAATAGTGAGATAGATTTATCGGAAACCTAGCTCTCCAATACGCGAAACCTACAGCCAATATTCATTCCCAGCATTTCACGCCAAGCATAAATAAGGATCGAGAAGCCATGAAAGAATTTCTTGCTTTTCCACCAGCGCAACTTTAAGGAAAAAAAAATAAAAGACATAGGAGAGAAAAAAATTGAGGAATGAGAAATATATGGAAAAAAAAAGAAAAGAAATACATCGAGCAAAAGGTTAAGAATGGAAGCTGGATGATGTGAGAGAGAGGCCATAGAAAGACGATAACTTCTGGCGCACCGGGCGATTGCTTATCGTGATTGCTCGCGAGAACTTTAACAAAACTTGCTGCTCGTTTGTCGTTGGAAATGTGCTTTCTATTGACAACCATCGATTGTTGTATATTCATATATATATATAGATATATATATATATTAAAATATACTTGGGACCGAGACAAATGACCTTTTTACCTTAAAACTTTTTTATTTACTATGTTATTGACTACACTAAATAAATATTTATTACCTCGGTTCAATAAACCAGTCGACCAAAAATATTTATGAAACAAAAAAAAGCAGCAAATAAATAAAATGTATTTGAAAATTTGCATTGTGAAAAAAAAAAATTTATATCCTCACATTGGTTTTGAATATTCATTTATTATTTTTCAAATTACCTATCAACAATTCAAGACATCCGAATTTTTTTTTTATTTCTGAATTATGTTACATGGAAAGAAAATTATGGGAATAGTTCCTATAATTTTGTGAAATTTCATCCTATACCAGTATAGGAATGACGACCATAAATTATGGGAACACGTCCTATAGATATAGGAATATTACCCATAATTATAGGAATAGTTCCAGCGCAGAACAGTAATCCAGTCTATTGAATAAATAGAAGTTCAGTAAAATATGCTTTTGCTATTGGGAACCTTAGAATGGGCGTGGCTTAGATATTAGTCATCTGGTGGCCGAAAAATAAACTAATCAAAGTAGGCTACTCTGAATGTTTACTATACAAAATCAACTGGCTTATTTACGTTTTGATAATTTATTTAAACCATTATAAGTGTTAAAGATTATTACAATAAATAATGCGGGTGTCAATTCAAGACACTTGTCAATTTATTAGTGGAACACTTCAAAATAAAAATTTTACCGGTGATGGAAATATAATAAATCACGGACACTTGTTGAACTTTGGTAAAGTTAGTGAAGACAATAAGTGTTTAAAAATTATTACTTTTTACGAGTGTAAATGTAGCAGACATTAGACAAATTAAAACTCATAAATAAATGGAGTAACTAATTTAAAAATTAATATTTATAAAAATGCACTTATTAATTTCAAAATGTTTTAAATGCGTGTTTTAAAAAAAAATTTTATTTTATTAATTATTTATTCTATTTATTAATAATTTTAAAATTTGTCTGATGTCTACTGCATTTACACTCATTACTTTTCGTCTTCAATGATCAAGTATTCGAGATGATCCGGATAAAATAAATGTTCAAGTTCTCAAAAGTGGAAGAATCGTGGGTATGAGTTTTTCTTGTTGTTGGTTTGATGGTTCATACAAGCACGTGGTAGCAAAACTGTTTTATTTATGTCAGCAATTATCAAAACGGTCGAATTTATCTTCTTGATCCATTTAATTTTTCGAAGTAACCACGTTTGCAATTTTTTGACGAACATTGAAAAATGTACACTGTCATTTTTAGAATCACGACTTTTACAACCATACAAACAAAATATGTTACATTTAATTTTTTTTGATGGAAATTCCATGTTTATAAATTCGAAATTTTTTTTTAATTGAACGAAAACAATTTTTTAATTCATAGGAATACAATAACTATAAAAACAATTAAGTATTTAGTATTTATATTAGCTGATAGACGTATAGACACATGTAAACATTCATGATTTAGCCTACTTTGAGTAGTTATAGCTTTAGCCACCAGTTGGCGTATCAGAATTCTAAGTTTCCCAATACTTAATCTTTCGCCCAAACACGCTCATTGACTGGATTACTGTTCTGCCCAGCAATGGTTACTGTTTTTTTTCTCCGTGTATACAGAAAAAAAAGAATTTCTAGGCACAACCCCCCCCCCCTTCAAGAAAATTTTCAATTGTCCCACGAAATTTTTTGCATTATGAATTGAAAACGAAAATTTTCTGAGCCAAGAAATCCTTTTTTTCGGTGTAGTAATTACAAAAAATTTTCCACATTTTCAATACATTTTTTTAGTCGCGTTTTAATAAAAAATTTTCTAAAGAAATATATTTTTGTTCACTAGAAGATTTATTGTCAGAGCTTGAAAAATTTTACATTACTTAAAATTTTCCATCCCTTTGTGCTCTGGCTACTGTGTCGTACCCCAACTCATTTTTTTCCATGTAAAAAAAAAAAAATTTATTTACTCATCTCCATTTTATCTGTCAAGTCAATTAATATTTGTTTAGCTTTGAAATAATAAATCGTAGTGCTTAAAAATTTTTTCTAACGAGATCAAGTTATAATGAAGTAAAAAAGTTTCGTGAAAAAAAAAAAAAAATAAAAACTGTGCTGACAAAAAAAAAAAATAAAAGTACAATAGTGTTGAGTAGAGGGCTTGAACTAAAACAGTTATAAGGTGAAACTCTCATGTACTTGAATGCTTGTAAACTTTTCAACGACGTACTTTTACTACTTACTAACGGGGTAAAAGTGTTACCAGGTGGGCAACGGCCACACTGATAAATCGTCAAAGTATTTCAGTGTACTTCGCTAGCTATAATTGTGTCCAATTTAAACTCTTATTACTCTCAATACTACCTAGAAGTATGCCCATACAAACTTTCCTTATTATACAATTCCATATAAAAAAAAATATATAAATACTATAATTTTATGATCAAAATGACTGAAAAATAAAATAAAGTTTTGTTAATAAGTTTTATTGTTTTAGTTTTATTTTTAAAAAATATATAATTATTCATCGAAAATTTTAATGAACGAATAAAAAAAATTTAACGCCACTCGACGATTAAGTGTTCTGTTGAAGTTAAAAAAAGAAAAATGGAAGAAGGAATATAAGAAGAGTAAAAAATGTTTCAACTGATTCACGAGTAAAACGAGCTAATTGAACAGATGACACAAGGCATCGAGTGCTGAAAATTTATGTCCAATATGTCCTTACGAAGATTTAAGAGTAGAGGAAAGACTTAAAAAGACTAGTGTGTATGAACGAGAGAAAGATATTTCAATTCCCAGTGGAGTAAGTGAACAGAAAAGTTATTGGATTAAAGCCATCGGACATAGGCATCTTTCCAATCATGTTTACATACTAACTCATCGTATTAGACGTCTTTCAAATAATAAAATCGCATTATCCGTAGTTATTACTTATGATAAATGTCCATCAAAAAGTAAATAATCAAAAGAATATGTCGTTCAGTCTTTAAATCACTTGAATGTAATCAATTAGCATTGAGATTATGTAGTGAATTACGTGGAAACAACAGTGTCTGACTGTAGCGCGGAGTCACTACTTGTTCATTGGATTATTTTTTCCTCTTGTTCAATAGACTGGTTGTTTACCCAGGGAATAGAGTCTTAAGTGGGGAGAAATGACGCTAGTGGTTGTAGAAGACTGCAGTGAGACCTTCTTTGTCTGCTAGTTTTTTTTTTCTCTTTTCTCTTGTAGTATATATATTTTTTTTTTTGCTCTATCTCTTTCTCTGGTAGGAGTAAATCCCAGTTATAAAAGAGTCCAGTCTACACACTCAGTACCAAGAGTTTATAATCCCTCAGAGGTTCAGTTTCTGATCTCTAGATCGTCCAGATGTTTTGTGGTTTTTTTGTTATTTGTTCTTTAAACCGTTACACGTAAATACTTTATTCTTGTAGTAATACGTCATTGTTGTCATTATTATTATTATTGTTGTTGTTATTGTAGTTATATATCAATCACATGGATGTATACAGGTTGTAAAAATAGAGAAATAAATTTATTGGGTGAGTGAATAGAATGAAAGTGGATAGGTTATGAGTTTGAGAGAAATTCAGAGAGTACGAAATGTTGAATTGGCCACACGTATCTTGCTCGAGCTCGACAGTTTAGTCTGCCCGCGTATAGCTGTGTTTCGGGCATGTTCTAACCGCGACGGAACATTCATTTCCCATGTGAACCATGGCTCACCTGGTTTGTATTTCTATATACATTTTAGATTCTCGAAATATACCACGATACAATTCCCACATTTCCATCATCCGTTGCGAGCTCGGTTTCATCTGTTACCGTAAATCAAATTCTTATTACTCACATCCAATTTCAAATTATAAATAAATAAATAACTATAGAAACTTAATTTCATTTATTTCAATTATTTAAAAAATTTAGATGTGGTGTAAAGAAAATCGGGGTAAGTCCAGACGCAGTAGGTGTTTAAATTTTTGGTGTTAAATTTCAACACCGAAAGTCGTGTAAATTTTTTTTACCGGTGTTAAAATATTTTTCAGTGTTAAAAATATTTTACTTGTCGAATTTTTTTACATACTAGATCACTGCAGTAATACTGTGTTTTTATTAATTGATTAAATTATTAGTGATTGAAATGGTGAGCGTAAAATTTTTAATAAATTACGTATCATATAAGTAAGTATATAGCGAAATTGAAAGTTCCTTCAGATAATGTTCATTAAATTTTCATATTTTTTTTATGTGGAATACCTTTTTTTTTTCTATTTCCTATACGAGAAATTTTATTTTAAAAAAAATCAGAAAAATTATTAAATGTCTATAAATTTAAGAATCAAATACAATTGGTAATTAACAATAATTAACTAATATATAACACAGTATCTAATAGTTCAATTAATTTAATATTCTATTTTCTTATTTTGTACTTGTTATAATAAATGATTTTTTATTAATTCTCATAAAAAAACTGACATTTCTTGTGTTTTACGCAATTGAAAAATTTGTGTTAAATTTAATACAAATTACATGTCCCTAACAGTGCATTCAATTTTTTGTAATAATTTAACACATTATACTTGTATCAAATAATTGACAGAAAATATTTAACCAATGAATTTATACACAAGAGCAAAAAGTTTTCAACTGTGTATAAGCTTTCCAAAATTAATACTCTGAACGGACGCAGTTTACCCCGCTTTTACACTAGTATGACTCCGCTTTTACATTGAAATTTTAACACCGCTTGCAGTGTTAAATTGAATAAATTTCTAACTTTGCTCTTTTTACAGTATACATTTTTTTGAGGTTTAGTTTAATGAAAAGTTAATTATTTATTAGGGTAGAGTTTGCATGTAGTAATAATTAATATTTATATATACATGAAATGAAAGCACAGTAGAATAACATTGATGGCCAGAGCTCCATAAAGCTCGAAGTAGGCTTCTCCCGCGGGCAAACTAAGTCCCCAGAGTTGTCACACTAGTGGTATGTGCCCATGTGTACCAATAATTAGATTAAATATACAACGAAATGTTGGGTAACTAGGGTACATATGTGTGCACGTGTATTGTAATGTCACCTGATAACGATGTAGAGAAATCGCACGAGAATCAAGTACGTTTCTGTGTTACTCAAATGGTCAGAATGTTGTCGGCGGCATTACACTAGCGTGACAGTTACCGGATATTGATTCTGTCGTTTATACATAGTTTAAAAAAAATACTCTAAGAGTATTTTAACTTCTGCTTCAATAAATATGTCAATTAAGCTGTGTGACTTTGTTGCTTTATATTCGAATTTCGAATGGCATTAATTTTTTTTTCAAACAATTTTTTTTAACTCCCTATTACTTAGGGGAGGGAGGGGCAAAATGGGGTACCCCAAAAATTTGGTGAAAAAAGAATTTTTTTTTTTCGTCTAATTATTATATATCCGATAATTTTGAACATTTTCAGCCCTACGCATGATACCTGGGGCAAAATGGACCAGCCCAAAAATCAAAAAAATGATTCTATCAAATTTTTTTCATCAAATTAAAAAAAATTTAATATATTTCCGCATTTTTAGCCCTACCCATAACACCTGGGGCAAAATGGACCAGCCGAAAGTTTTGAAAATTGATTTTTTCATATTTTTATCGTCAAATTAAAAAGAAATTAAAATGGTAATACATTTTCGGCTGATTTCCTGTAGTTGGGGTAAATGTGACCACTAAAAATATTCGACAATGAAATTTTACTTTTTAATTGATAAAAATGCAATTAAAAAAAAATTAAAAAAAAATTACCATTTTTTGAAGGGGGTCCCCTCTACCCCATTAAAAAAATTTTTTCTGCCTTCATATCCACCAATGATGTGAAATGTAACTTTTCTGTATGTATTTTACATAAAAAAAAAATTTTATTTAATGAAATTCAATGACCTTGCAGAAATTTTTTTTTTCAACTTTTTTAAAGGGTACCCCATTTTGCCCCTCCCTCCCCTACTACTGCTACATAATAAATCTATACTACAACTTGACGAGGTTAATAAATTAAGTCACGTTTCCGGTAGAATGGAATTGATTATTAAAGTAATTAATTGAAGTTTCTTTATTAAAAATAATTAATGAGTATCAAAGGAAATAAATTGTGCTTTTACTGAAATAGCTTCATAAGTTTGTTGAATATTTTCGTCTTGTTAAAAGAAGCTTCTTGAAAATAACAGAGATTGTACATTTCCGAAAATTATGAATAAATAAATAGCTTATAAAGTGCAATTGGATTGTTATTTTGTCTGAAGAAGGAAAATTCAAAATACTATATTTATTTTTTAAGTGCACTCTTGAGAAACAAGTACATCCTTATACTCATGAAAGTGACATGAAGGATTTCCTATTTTTTTTTTGTTTTTCATAACATACACGTTATATATAAATGTACTTGTATCAAAGCTGCAAGCTTTTGCTGTTATGTAATCTTGAATGGTTGTATCATTCTTTAGACGAGAAAGCATCTATCTTTTATACACACGGAAAAAGTTTCATATCATTTCCTTATCCGGTTTTGTTTTTGAGAGCAAACTAATCTTACAGTAACGAAATAAAATAATGTAATAAATTTTAAAAATTGTAACGCGAGAAAGAATATCTAGTAAGCTATAGAGGATATCGGGGCAAGACGGCCCCCTAAGGTGGTAATTATTTTTTATGGCTTTTAATCTATAGGTCAACCTAATTTGGTCTTTTCTTAAGCAAATCCATTAAGATTTTACCAAAACTAAAGAAAAAAGTTTTTTTCTGGGGCACAACGGCCCCTCTCATATAAAAAAGCGTAAAAAATTTTTTTTTTATTGAAAAAAAAAAAGATTTTAAGCACAAATATACTATTTCCGTACATTTATAATCCCATGGACTTTAAATTTATTTTTCAAAAAATTTATTTAGCTGATATAACCAGTTTTATTGAAATTTTAATTTATTTATTTTCACCCCAATGTAATCTATTGGCCTAAAAAAGCTTTCATCAATAAATTTTTCAAATTCATTTTAGTTTAGAACAAAAAAAATTTTTCTGTAGCAAATTTTTTTTCAGGTGGTCGATTATGCTCCAGACATGGCAGATCAGTCTAAAATATCTTTAAGAGGGTTTACCATCTATTCTCTTTCTCACACACATGTGAACAAACAAAACGGTCCTTGTTGCACTTACATTAGCAAATGGAAATTTCAAATGAGCCGTTCTCCGGTATAAACTCAAATTTCCGAACCGGAAGCATTTCATTCGATAAATAATAACTTTACGCATCGAATGACATATTTTATTTAATTATTTGGGCCTTTATCTATGAAAACGGTTCATTTGAAAATCATCTGTTTCACTCTCTTAAAACATCAGAGATAACATGATTTGACCGAAAATGGAAAAAAAAAAAATTTACCAAATTTTTGAGGTGGGCCGTAGCCCCGGTCTCCCCTGCATATGAAAAAGGGGTGAAATTTTTTTCTGAAGCTATTTCAGGTATCCGGCAATTTTTTTTAATGATATCCTATATAATCTGATGTCTTATATATTTTAAGTATCAGTAAAAAAAATAAGAGATTCAGTAAATTTTGAATAAAAATTTTTTCTTAATGTTCGTGTTCTACTCGGCCTTCATTTCTTTATATATATATATATATATATGTTTATGTATAAAATAAAATACAGTAATAAAAAAAAATAAAAGTGAAACGATTAAACAAAAAGTTTAATTCACGGTGAATTTTCGTGCTCGTAACAAGTTCGTCAGCGAGAGTATGACTTGTCCATTTAAAATGAAAGTGTGCGTGCAGTAAGTAAACTAACATAAATCTCATATGAAACATAACGTATTTAAATATAACCTAAGGTATACAAGACTTTATCATGGGGATTAGCATAAATATAACAACCAGGATGGTACATCGAACGTGACTTGGTAACTCCGTGCTGCTGACACAACAGCACGGGAAACTCTAATGAACCTGAAGCAATTTAATATCACGTTTAAAAATTAGTTTACCCTTAATGACAGGACACTAATTACCGTTCATAAATTATACCTTAGAAAATAAAATAATGACGTTGAAATTTTTTTTTAAACTGTCCAGATACTCTGTTTTTACTCTAATAATTCTTTTGTCTGAAACAAAAATTTTTTTTCTTCATCTTTATTAAAAAAGTGAATTTCCTGTTAACTAGATAATGCACTTAAATACTGTCTTTTGAAAACGGAAGGAAAGAAAAAAATAAAGAAAATACAAGGGTGTTTTGGCTATTTATCTTGGCATACGCTTATTAAATAAAACGTGGTTTAATGAAAACAATGAAGCTTTGTGTCGAAGACCTCCATCGAGCTTGCTTTCACATCCGAGAATTTACATTAATTTACATCACTAATTTAATAACACGTATGGACATTATGGGACATTTACGCTACGTTTATAATATATATACACATATATACATACATATACGTATATATTTTGTGTCCTGTACTCTGTATGATAATAATAATAATAAAAATAATAGAGGTAAGACATTGAGTAAAGAGCATTGTATACAGTCGACTACCCGTCATAAACCTGGTTTAGAGGATGTAGGGGACATTTTTCTTGAAAATTCAGTTTTCCTACTACCGTACATTTAATTTTGTCCTCGACCACCCGTTATAAGCCTATTTTATTTCATATGATTTTAAATGTCATATCTACATGGAGAAATTATTCTTGCTTGAAATGCTATGGTGTCATAGTAATGGCGGTCCATGTTGGCCACCTAACAGAATTTGAAATAAACACATGCAGAAATTACTATGACCATAGAAAAATTTCCAATGGTTACAGTCATTTTTGATCCACTCACATGAAAAAATATATATTCTGGTAAAATAATAGGGGAAGATGAGGCAAAATGGGCCCCTTAAGAAATGAGGACTTATATGTAAAATATAAATGTCAGCCCATTTCGCCTCACTCTTCTCTGATAGGGGAGGGGGGGGGGGATAGTCTACTTAAAATTTTGAGCGCCTCGAATGATTTGGGGCAAAATGGGTCCCTTAAATTTTGGGGGTCCATTTTGCCCTCCCTTCCCCTATAAATCTGGCTTATATCTTTAGTATTGTCGTATGTATGCTATTTTGCTGGCATATATTCCTTGATATATATTTTTCGTATGGGCATAGTAATTTTCGCATGGGTTTATTTCTATTTCCGACAGGTGGCCAACATGGTCCGGCATTACTATGACACCATGGCATTTCAAACAAGAATAATTTTTCCGTGTACGTATCGTCATACGCCGTTACCCTGATTTTTCTAATGCCAAAATCTCCGGGAAATATATATAGTAAATTTTCCTCATTAATTTGTCTATTAATTCCTATTCTAATTTTGACAGTTCTAACGAAGACTCAGAAGGGGATGCCTGGTACAGATCTTTAAAAAGTGGTTAAATAGGAGGTTGTTTTGGATTCAGTAACAGCTGATTGAGGGGAAGAGGCTTATTAGGGGCAGACTTATAACGGGTAGTCGACTGTGCAGGGGATTTATATTGAGGGTAAAAAAAAACGAGGGAGTTAAAATTATCTACTGAGTATTTACTATTTATCTTGAATTATGCATATATACCTATATATATGTATATAGGTCTATAGTCTAGAGCGGAATTTTTATTTTATCTTATATCAAACAGTTATCGCACCCAGCTATACGATTGCCATTTGTATATGCCATGTTATTTTTGATGGATGTACATTTTAAAAGCAAATCGTAAAATATCTAGCAATAGGTCATTTGTAATGTCCTGACATATTGAGTCAATTTTTATTATCTCATAAATCGATAACTCTTTATATAGCTCGCTATCATTCATTATTTATATTTATACATGTCTTCAATAGTTGAATAATAATTTTTACATATTTATTAGCAGAAGCGACTGGGGTACGAATAAATATCTCGACTTTAAAATAAAAAAAAAAAAAAAAAATTACATCATAATTTTAGTAAAATTCAAAAGTATCCGAGGTATAATGGGCATCATTAATTCTAAAGCGATAAAAAGTCTTTGAAGTAAAATAAGACATTAGAAAAATTTAAAGTAAAAAAAAATTTTTAAACTAAAATTATTGTAAAATGGTGACAGATTTTATCAAAACATAAAAACTAAGTGTATTCGGTTCACAAAAGCCACAAGAATTTATTTAATCGCTTAGATATACCATCTTGCCCTAGTCTCCTTTACTATCAACAGTTCCAAAATAAATTTATTTAATATATTGATATTGATCAAATTTATTTCGACTTCCTTACACGAAATGTTTTATAATAAATATTCTCACGACGTACGAAATATTTTTATCATAAAAAAAAAATATCCATAATTACAGGCCAGCTAAATATTTTTATTTAGTATGATATATTTTAAAAGTTGCCCCACGTATAGAAAAATAAAATATTAGCCAGAAAAAAAAATAAATTGAATACTTTTCACCGTAGAGTTTATCGAAGATTCCCAATAGCAGTATATCCGGACCGGTCAGCGTTATCGGACTTGCTCTTTTAAAAACCCCTACCCCCTGTCCACTATACACTATCTCTCGTCGCCCAGCTGGTTCTCTTTTTCTGACACTATACTATACTAGGCAAGTTCGATCTTTTTCTCTCTCTATCGCCGTGAGATTAAGGTATAAAAATGATAAAGTCTTCACCGACGGACCTTTTTATCGCCGATAAAATTCCAAGTCCGTACAGATCCTAAAAGTGTCAAGCACTCTTGGAATCCGATATTTTATTGTGACGTTAGAGTGAGTTTTTCTTTATCTCTCGTTTCGTTTGTCAGTCTTCCTACTCTATTTTTTTACCCCATTATACTCTTCGCTGTATACTATAGCCAACTGTCCCAAACGTTTACGATGAAAATACCGAACTGCTATATACCTTAAGTGAGACCGATATGACTGGACCACTAGTTTTTTTTATATTTTCCCAGGATATCATTCTCGGCGGCTCTACTCGGATAAAGAGAAGTCGAGGGATCGAACTCCAACCATACGTTTTGTCCAATTCGTCGGATAAAAAACCAACACCAACACTTCCTGCTCTTTACTCACATCCACTTTCTCACTTACTTCAACTTCACTCCTTTTTTTTTTATTTAAAAAAATCTATTTTTATTTATTTATTTATTTTTAACTTGACGATTTGTTCGCTCGTCTGAATACTCGAAAACTCAAGTATGCGTAAATACAAAAAGCGAAAAATAAGAACACGGAAAAAAAAAAAGAGGTAGAGAATCGCTGTCGAGACAATGGAAATCGATAAATTCCTTCATTAAAATCTTCTCACTAAGTCCTCGAACATTTGAACATTTATACATCCTGTAGAACTGCTTCCATAAATTGGAGGATTAATCTGCAGTAAGATAAAAATTCACGAGGAAAAAAAACGTATGGATATACATATATATTCATTTTCATACTTTTTCAGTCACTTATACTTTCTTCAAAGTATTTTAAATAAGCCATTAAAAAAACATTTAACCACCAATTTAAAAATTTAATTTTCGGTATTTACATTTTCAAATGATCGGTATCAAATCAAATAGTAATTTCAATAATATATTAAAAAATTATTTTTTTTATTTACTTCCTGTAATTTAAATCCGTTTTCAGTAAATTTGTCTAAAAATTCCATATAAATATATTGAAAAAAATTTATGAATCTGAATGTAGCAAACATCAGACAAATTTAAAATTATAAATAATTAAAAAAAAAATATTTTTGAAAAATGCACTTATTAATTTCAATATTTTTGAAATGTGTATTTTTTTGAAATTTCATTTTATTAATTATTTATTCTATTTATTAATAATTTAAAGTTTGTCTGATGTCTGCTACATTCATTCATAAAAGATTTGAAAATTCATAAATGCATATTTTATTTTCGACTTAAAATATCATTTAACTTTTTCCTCAAAGTCTTGACGTTAAAACAGATGCTTGAGGTGTGCGATATAAAATAATTATCTAAATATTACAAGTGATAAAAAGTTTCATGTCTTTAATATTAAATTAATTGATTTTCAATAAAAAATAAAAAAAAAATGTCTGGAGCAGTGTTGATTCTGACATTAAATTAACCGCGCAAGAATATTATATTATATGACAATGACATGAAAATATTGCGGTTATAAATTATACATCTATATCTATATCTATATTATATAGATACATATAGAACAAGGATTATGACGAACGGCATTAAAATCATGGTCGCGGTTTACCGAGTTTATTACCAGGACACTCGTTTTACGGGCGAGAAAATAACGAGGAAGAAAAGCGATCAAGTCAAAAACGGCATTGTGGTCTAGAATAAAAAGCTCAACTGGGATAACAAAAAATAAAAATATAAAAATAAAGTGTGTGGCTGTGGTTATGCTACAGCCGGTCTTATATTTAGAGACACATTGAAGACTTTCCTGGAGCAGAGAGTCGTATCACCGCACCTAGACATTACTACTCAGAAAATACAGTGGCAGTAATGGTCCAGTAAATCACATTATATTGTTTCTCTTCGGAAGGTAGGGGACAGTGTCAGGGTGTAGTGAAGGGTGTGGCGTTTACTTGGCTGTTGATTCTGCTGTGTCGTCGACATATTATACCTTATGAAACTATACCAGTATATACATGTATACATTCACTAGGTAGGATATTGTAGTCTAGGTAGTACACTGTATATGTATACTGGTGTACAAGACACACACCTAGATCACTAAGACAGTTTTAGTGGCAAGAACCAAAGCTCCAACGTGTAGAGGTGAAACTTAAACAAGGAAGCTTAGAGTAAGGAAGCAAAGCTTAAACGAGGAAACAAAGCTTTAACTTTGTCTTCCTTGGACGATTATGGTCTTTTACAAGTACCGATACTCTTTCGCTTACACTAATACTTGCACTTGCACTGACACTGGCACTGGGGACTCGGGGCTCGGGTCGAGTTCTTAATGTTATGTTTTTTTATAACTTTATTTTTTTCTTTTAGATATTCTGTCGTTAGACACTCGAACGCTTCCAGCTGTTGACGACGTGGCATTAGCCAACTTTTTATATAAATGTCGCGGGAGTTTAAACCTATCGAAAGTATTTTTGAGTAATACCTTTGATTCAATTTTAACATATTGAGTTATAATAAATTCAATGCACTGGAAATTTAATTTTATAAATTTTCATGCCTCATTTATTTGCGTTTTTTTTTCAATGATGTGTAATTTATTGTCAGGACAATTATTGTCAAGTTTTTTAATGTAAAATGATGATAAAAAATTGAGTTGGATATGGAAATAGGTTAAGAGAGAAAAGTTTGAGATGAAGAAGAAAATAAATAAATATGAAAAAAAAAATAATGATAAGAATGATAATAATAATAATGATATTATAGTGGGTATTCATAAACGATTGCCTTGATGAGAAAGGCATTGTATGGCTTTGTCAACAACATGGTTAGTGGCTGCCTCAGAAGAGTCGTAAACAGATTACAAGGGTAGTGGTGTGCAGACCAAAAGAGTGCGGCAAAAGTAAGTGGAGATTGAGGGATAGCTGTGAGGGTCGGAGGGTTTGAGGTGAGGTTCAAGGTGGAGGAAAAAAAAAGATGAGAATGAGGATGAGAAGAAAAAGATGTATAAAGAAGGCTGAGGGTGAGTTTGGGTGGATGCAACGAGGGAAACTCGTGGGGTGAAACCAGCAACCAAGTGGTTGTGCCGGCACTTGAGGAAAGAGATAAAAGAATGCTGAGGATAGACGAGAGGCCGCGGGAAAACGAGGCTAGAGAACGACCCAGCGAATGGGAGTTGAAGGTATAAGAGCAGAGGAGTAAAAGAGGATGATGATGGAGAAAAAGAGAATAAAGAGAAGCCAGGGGAGGATTGAATGAAAAAACCAGCAAGGTGAAACTAAAAGAGCTGAGGGAGGAGTTCTATAAATGAAATAAGGTATCGTCTAAAGAGAAATAAAAAATTTTTTTTAAGATTAAAATTATACTTTTTTCTTGCTAGTTTTAATAAATTTAGTCTAGATTAATCCTGGATAATTTATTTATTAAATATTTAATTTAATACTATTGAGAGAATTAAAAATGATTTTTTTTAGAGAAAGATAAATTGTCATTAATTTATTAAAAATTTAATTGCATTTACTTTAATTAATGCAATTATTCAATATTAAATTGAGTATCATATGTAATCATGCTATAATTATATTCATCAATTGAGAAATTACCATTTAAAATAATGAGATAAATTTAAATCAAAGAACAGAAATTAAAATAGCATGAGGTCGAATCATGAATAACGTCGGTGTTAAATTTTAAACAGACATGTGGAAATATAATATTTAAAGATATGTTCTTTGTAAATTTATAAGACGAATAAGTTGACTTGCAGGTCGTCGACCAGAATAGACGATCGACAATGACTCTGCAGAGTGCTGTTAGCTCTCGACTACACTAGGTGTCACTTGGTAACTTTGTGGTATCTTTACTTTCGTCACAAGAAATCCCGCTGGCGTCTTGTCTTAAGTGCTTTCATACACTTGAGAACCGTCAGGACATCTTAGTCTTGGTCTTGGTCGCTTCTCATGGTCTTTTCTCCTGACATCAATGAGTACCCAGACCCTATGGCTGCACTACACAAGATACTGCATCAAGTAACAGTAGAAGCTCAATGCTTTTCATCATGGTAAGTAGCATTACACGAGTAATATAGCCGAACAAGATTAATATTGCGACGTTCCTCAGAGGGTACAACAGAGGTAATAAGGGCGTTTTGTTACTTGTGTCCACCGCAAGTACGTCATTGTAATGTCGTAAACCCATTGGTGCTTTTAGCTCAAAGTCAAACGTAATATTGACTATTAGTTTGATTAGTTTAATGAAATTGTTGCATATATATATGTAATATGTATGTATGTATGTATGATGTACATTAGACATAAGTAAGGCAGATCTATGAAAATGAGGATTCAACTAATATAGATGTTTAGATATATAGATATAGATTTATTATATATGGATACTGTGTACGGCATGTGCATTTGATCAATGAGATGCACGTCCGGTTGCAGGTTAATAGCAATATTGCCCGCTGCTAACTACTCCCCTTGCCGTAATTTGATCCCAGGTATTAGTACACTGAGAGATTCCTGATCCTCGTCACAGAGGGTGCGAGCTAGAAAGCTAGAGTGCTGTACAGAGGACTAGGACTCGAGAGCTGGTGAGTGAGATTGTCGATGCAAGAGAGACAGAGACAGAGAGAGAGAGGAAGTGAGAGAAAGGGCTATGGTGGTCTGGAGTAGGGTAGAAACTGGATCGGATCCTCTCTACCGAGCCGTGACATAATTTAACCAAATTGCCGGACAGCCAGGCACGAATACCAATCCCCCATTTCTGTATTAAACATGCTCGGTGCAGTATCTCGACACGCACAATTTCGCAGGTCGCGTGTGCACCGTTAGCTGAGTATAGACCGTCGATCCTCATTCAGAATCGGTGATACGTGACGACGTACGACAACCTCGATTCTATCGAACAAAGAGATTTAAACTTATCGCGAATTATTATACTAAATTATTTAAATTTTCATGTAGATCATTTATTATTATTATTATTATTATTATTATTATTATTATTATTATTATTATTATTATTATTATTGTTATTATTACTTTTTTTTTTTTTCTGTAACTTTTTGATTACTCGGAAGTTTCATTTTAATTTAAATACAAATAATTAAATGATAAATGTGAATGGATAATTGAATCAAAATGAATGAACAAAAATAACAAAAGTTATAATTGTATTTATTTTTGAATGAATTAGTACAATGGAATGTCGAGTACAGTCTAAAGTATAGTTGAGATGTTTGAAAATGGTAAAACGTGACGATCACGAGGTCAAGGATTGTAGCAGTAGCAAGTGCATAGCAGACGCAAGGGTGAACGGGGCCAGATAAAGAGAAAGAGCAAGTGCCGTCGGCGACACTCCAGGGAATCTCCTACTCGTGCATTGTTTCGTCGTTAAGCAACAAAAACAATGACGATCGACGAACAAACGTCGAGTACCGACAGTTTAGTTTCCAAACTCGTTCTCATACCCTCAGCCTGCGCTTAACCCTCCAGAGCTTTTCTACGGCTAACGCTCCAAATCTGACTTTCTCTCCTTCTCCTTCCTCTTTTCCTCTGTCCCCTTTATATAATATAGGATAGTATACTCTACACTGGTCTCTATATAGATCGTCTACTAGTCAGCCCTATAGCAGCACTTGTTATCGCGACACGTGAATTGCATTTGCTAATGACGCGAGAGATAAACTCGTCTTTTTTTGTTACAAGTTCATCTGGCCTCGTAAATATTCCATTCACTGGCTAAAAAATACATTCATTTTTACCTTTATGTATTTTTTTAATTTTACTTTCATTTTTTTGATATTTACTTTAAAGATGATAAAATCAGGTGCTAGTCTTCTTGTCGATATTATTTTATATTTTTATGTTATTTCTCAAAGATAGAATTCAATAGTCCGGTCTCGTCGTGTTCGTTGTCGTTGTCAGAGCCGTCTGAGTAGTAATCGTCAGACGTCGTTCCGGGTCTCGATGGAAAAAGGTCACGTCAGTGCGCTTCAAAGGGACAAAGTTCGTATCCAATAACGAGGTTGCTTCTACGCGAGTCTGCACGCGCGAGTCACCCTACTAAACCTTCACATTCTATCTCTATATATCCATGAATATATATATAACTATGAAAGTATGTATGTATGAAGTTATTTTTCGTACTGATGCTCTTGACTTCTAATTCGATTCTTTTGAAAAGCACTTCAAGACATACTTGTCTTGTTACGCGACATATTTTAGTGATTATAATAAATATTTAGAAAGGATCTGAGTATTTTAATAAAAAAAAAAAAATTCCGGGATATTTTCTTACGGGGGACCACTAGTGTGAAATTTAAAAAAAAACAGTTTTGTTGCATATTTCGATAGTCTATAGCTTCAAAAATAACATACTAAAATGTCAAGTGCATATTTCGAATAGTTTTTTTGAGTAACTATCTGAAGAGCAGCCGCTTATTGGTCATCAAAAATACATTTTTCAAAATTGCTGGTTATAACTCGAAGACAAAGTTTTTATGTACCATGAACCTCAAGATTTCCAATCAAATCAAAAAATGTAATTTTGGCAGGCGAAAAATCATCAAATTTTCGCGCGAAATTTGAAAATTTTTTGAAAAACTCCATTTTGTTAAATTTCAATTTTTTTCTTAGCCTGAGGATTAAAGTACGGTAAATACCTTCTAGTTTAGTTAACTTTTTGGTTTTTTTGATTTCATGCACTGTGAAAGTCACCCCGAGTCAAAAAACAAATTCAGATCCAAGTCTCAAAATTTTCAAGGGAGTTTTTGAGGATCAATTTAGAATTTTAAGATTGACAACAGTCCAGAAAGACATCCTATTTTAGTCCTCAAAGTAGTAGTTACGATCTATTTTACCATTTTGAGGACTAAACTAAAATAACATGATCTGGATTAGAGCCTCAAAATATTCAAAAAATACAGGAATAATTTTATCCACATTTGAACCTCAAAAGTCTCATTCGACGTATTCTCTCCCCTCCCTTTTCTATCTAAAATTTTTCAAAGTCCGAAATATAACTTTTCATTCGTTGAGGATTTTGAGGTCTTCATTATAATTTAAAGTCGATAAATTATTCTCATTTAGACCTCATAATTCTCATTGAGGGTTTTGAGTACTAAAGTAGAGTTACTTTCTGGGCGATTAATAAAACATCAAAGGAATTGAGGCTTTTGAGGACTAAACTAGAATTTGTTTTTTGATTCGGGTCACTATTATTGCAGCAGTGAGGGGACTTTTTTTTGAGCTTTGAGAGATTGAGAATAACTCGCGGAGTTTTGAATTTTTTGGACCAAAAATTTTATCTCGTATTTATTATTTATCCACAAATATATCCTTTAAACATTGAAACATTCCATGCAGTAGTTTTCTTTAAAAAAATTCCCAAATTCATCTTTTTTTCAGGCAATCACAATAGTGGTTATAATTTTCTCCTAAATTCCTCATAAAATCTAAATTACTAAAGAACTTTCGACAAAAAAATTTTTTTTCAAATTTTTACGAGTGGGCCATTGTACTCCTAATGTCATCGTGTCCTGATTTCATCTAGTCAAGGACTTTAAAAATAAAAATTAAGAGATGAAAAATATTCAAGACAAAATTACCATAGAAATAAAATTTTTCATAACAATCTTGACCATTAAACCCTCAAGAGGATCGTGCACTGAAGTAAGTGAAAAACGTAGAGCTTAAGAAGAAGCAAAAGTGAAAATCTCGAATAAAGTCTTTGGCTCAATTCTCGAAGCACGTAGTGTCGCAGTCGAGTTTCTTTCGACCTATATGTGGTCGTCGTCGTCGGTCTGCACTGTCCGATTCAGCCTAGACTTGTGCCAGCTTTAGCCTCACACCGTAGAGCAGAACTAGATCCAAAGTACTAGTAAGATCGGAAAACGTGAAACTCGAGACTCAGACGACTGGAAGTAAGATCTAAGTACTTGGTATAGTAAAGACGTGTGTAAGTAAAAGATTGAGATGGAAGCGAGATGAGGATAAAGTCCAACATGTCGTGAATATTTTACACGTATTTTTAACGCCACCTCGACTTGCCGGAACAATAATCCCCGTCTTCTTTCATTCGAAAATCTCCATGCTGTTTTATAATACAACAATACGTAGACTAAATAAAAAAATAAAAAAAATATATATATTTCTTTTATAATCCTGTCATTTTTCTTTAATCTCCCTGTTCATATATAAATATATATTTATGTATGTATCTGTAGATCATACTTCTCATCTCCCATTATTTATTCTGCACTCATCGTCACAGACATCATCTTCATTTCTCTTTTATCTCTGAAATAAAATGCTCCTTTGAGATTTTATTTTTAAAAACTCACGATATTGTCTCTCGATTAATCATCATCATCCACTCAAGTATAAAAAAACTCCATACAAAACATTAGATTAAAAAATGATGATAATAATAATAATGTTAAAAATATTTATGAGGTATTTTGTAGCTGAGTGGATTTAATAAACGACTATAATTTGTTCCACTTTAACAGAAGAATGTACTAAGGAAATAGCTGGTGTCCAATGTACGCTTATTTTTTTTTTTTTTTTTTTTTTTATACTTTGGATGGATATTTTTTAGTTATTTTTGTTCTTCCCTTTCCCTTTTTTGGTTCTCTTTCACTCTTCATCCGACACTGCGTGGGGTGGTCGGTCCGTGGAAAATCGAGTGTGCCGTTGGAAGCTCGAGTGCTCCCAAGTGACCGAACAGGAAGAGAAGGAGTGAATCGATGATGGAAAAAGTTTCGCAGATTCTGGTAATGTATCACTGCCCAACCCACTACGATCTTTTTCTACTTATATCCTACTCTTTTATCCTCTTTCTTTTCTTTTTATATCATTTTTTTGTCTCTCCTTGCTCACCTGATTTTCTCACACCCTTTATATCTTTTCTTTTATATACCACTTTTTATACTTTTCCATCTTGACTCACAAATGGCTGTATATATTCCCTACGTACGTGCTTCTGACTCAGACATATACCTACATATCATACTTATATTTATATATATATGTACATGTATATGTATGTGTATATATACTCTACACAGGTATCCTACATTACATAGAAGATGAGAACTCTCGCATCCACACGAGTGAAGGGATGAGAGCCCATGAATATTCGCGACTGGTTACGCTCACGTGGATTCTTACTACCGAAACACCACCGAGTATCCTCCACTTGAATATTCACAAGTCAATGGATACGTTAATTTTCCTACCCACCACTCTTCTTATTGTATAATTTTAATCATATTTTTATTTTTATATTTTTTATCTCATAATTTTTATTTAAATTCATTCATCTCTATGATTTTCATCATTCAAACAATTCAATGGAAATATATACATATCATTATTTAGAGAAACTCTATACAAAAAATTTTTTTCAACCCTTTAGTGTCCAGTGATATATATTAAAGAAATGAGAAAAATTTGTAATTGACATAAAAAATTATTTTAGAGCAAATGGGGTCGCTTTAAAAATAAAAAATTTTTTTTTTATATTTTTGATGAATGTGATAATACCTTTGTAAATATATATATTTAAATAAGAAATTTAGTCTGTAATATGATTTTGTAGTAAAACCGTTGATAAAAATTTAAAAAAAAAAAAAAGTTCGGGCATCTTATATTACATAAAAATAATAATTTACGACTTGAAATTATTGAGGAAAAAAATTTTTTATCTAAATTTATAGGCACCCCATTTTACCCTGAATATTTTACACGCCTAAAAACATTTTAAATAAAAAAAAATGTATCTCAAATCAATAATAAATATCAATTTGAACTAAAAATTGTCCATATAAACTTAATTATATTAGTCCAATAATTTACATAATTATCTCTAAAATAATTTTATCTCTATTCAAATTTACAGTATAAGTTATACTAAAAAAAAAAACACTTGAAAAATGTTTTTATAATTTTTTAGAGATAGTAAAATAATGAAAGACTATTGGCGTAGTACAACCTCTTTTCTATATACATATATATCTATATACATGAATATGCAGGAAAACTTTTGAGGAAAATCTCCTCATTCGCCCGGAGCTACCAATGATAAGGTGATTCTCGCAAACTGTCGTAACCTTCCACACTCATATATGCTGAACAACTTTAACAATTACATTTAATATGATTACCCATACATATATATATATATATATATATATATATATATATATATATATATATTCTCGCCTGTGTAAACCATTGATATACCTATTGTAACCTACGATGCTTTAAATTAAATATTATATATATATATATGTATTTCTGTCTATTTCTCTATTCTCATCATACAAACGCGTTCATCTGAGAGAGTATATAGCATACTGGCTGCTGTTCTACTGCAGTCTAATCAAATTTAATAACTTTTGTGCTAGCCGCACTTCATCTCCTCTGTGTCTCTTTGCCTATCCAAGTAACCGTTGTCCTGTTAACTCGTTTCCTACTGGCTTCCTTTTCGCCTTCCTGTTCTTCACATACTCGGTCTTCTCTCGGGATACCTCTTTATTCTCTGGCACAGTTCTCATGGCCACCCTTACGTGCGTCACGTTATAAACTTGTGCCCGGTATACTATACCGAGTCGAGTATAACACAATCGTGCCACTGAGTACCACTGATTTATGATGGAGACATGCTTGCACGTTGAAACTGCTTGATCGTTTCGTGACTCCATTTTGGGACTCAAGTCCGCACTGTTCTCTATTCTCGTTAAGTCTATAAACTATACAGTTTGTCTTTTACCTGCCTTCTGTGTTAGTCTACGAGTTTAATGAAAAAGACACTGTACCGTTAAAAAAGTCACTTTTTATTAGTTACATAAAAAAAAGTACTCATTTCACGTACTATAACGGATATAGATATATATATTTATATATAAATGTTGAGCCATTTATAAAGACACGAATGACGGGCAGATTTTCCCAAGAGATCGTCGACACTTTTGTTCTTGAACGTTTGATATTTTTTTCCTTGTAACAAATGTTGAGATCTTGAGAGATTTAGGAAATAGCTGCTGTAGCAAGTAATACTTTTTTTTTTTTACACTTTTTATCTTTTATATTTTTATTTCACTTTATTTACTTTCTTTTTATTTATTATTTTTAAAATTAAAAATTCGATGATACCAAAATACAGCAAATGTAAAAAAAAAAAAATGATAAGAACAACAATAATTAATGGCTGACTTACAGCAAAAAATATAAACGGGGTATTATTTCTACTCACTTCCGTTCATCAATTTTTTTTCACTTTATTCTCTTCTATTTCTTATTTCTGTTTTCATCTTACTCTAATTTTTTTTTTTCCACATCCCATTCTTTTTAACTAGCACTCACGCCCGGCCCGTTTTTTCTTTTCCCACTTCGGCGGAAGGATAAACGAAACCGCGATGGTCGATTGAGATGAAGAAAAAAGTTTTAAAAAAAGTATAAAAATAAAACAAGTCATTGCTCTGCAGATCGTGTAGTTTATTTTGCTGTTATAACTCTATTGTCGATATATATTTATTTCAACGCGAGTACATATACTCTGAACACACGAAACAATTTATAATGTTGGGAACTCTCATACATTTTAAAATTATAAAATAATAATGGCAAAATGAGAACTTAATTTATAATTTGAAATACCAGCGAGAAAATAAATTTTGTTTTAATGTTCTGTTGTTGGAGAATAACATTTTTTTTATAAATTTAATTATTTGTGTAAATAATTTTCAAAAATTTTTTTTTTTGTGGCAAACAATAAAAAAAAAGTTTACTAGTCCCGTATGAAAATATATATACGATCAAGATATATGATAAATATCAGAAGATATAAGTGACCAATTTAACCATATTTTCTGATATATTTTTTTTTATATTAAAAAATATGATATTCATCATATATATATATATATATATATATCTGTTGTATACGGTAAAAAAATCTGTCTATCGATTGACCTTGCGGGCCAGCCCCAAAACTTCCCGCTGATTTCGAGCTCAACGAGTTCGAAAATAATGTTGTAAATCTTCGAGCTCGAAAATATTTGTATATGCCATTGTTTTCGAAAAAATACGCTTTTGACCGTTTTTTTCTTCAACGATATCTCCCGAACAAATTGACCGATCGAAACGATTGAGGTAGCAATCGACGCATTTTATTGTGTTCTAGAGCTAATTAGATTTTAAAATCTATCGATCGAGCCATTTCTGAAAAAGTTTAAGAAAACTAAAAACAAAAACTTTTTTTTTTGTGTTTCTTCTATGTTTTGGAGTCCATTTGATCGATCGATTTTAAATTTTTAGGAAAGTTGACGGCCAACAAACTTTTCCGATGGCCACCTCAACCATCTCAATCAGTCAATTCATTAGAAAGATATAAAGAGTTGACATCTATACACAAACGCTTACACACACACACTTGGTCACTATTCTGAAAATGGTCAAACTAGCTTCCTAGGCATCTGATGAAAACTCGATTTTCGGAAATCGGGGTAAAAAAAAACTTCCCAAATTTTAAAAATTTATAATTTTTTTAGCGGGAAGTTAAAAATTTTGTATTTTTCGAATATAAAAGAAAATATATCGATACAATATATTAGAAGGTAAATGCAAATGTATATATAGCTCAATATAAAAAACATATAAGTTACATATATGGAATACATACATTTACTGTTGCATATAATTTTATATGAAATCGGCCAAAATCTCTATATGATTTTCTATAATATATCATATATTTCTTTTCGTTGTAAACATATATGATTTTATATATTTTAACCATATATTGTTTTTTCATACGGGTTATTTTATCGATTACAATATAAATTGCATTTTTTGTTTTGTTTGTTTGTTAGAATTTTAAATAAAAACAAAAAGAAAAATAATTAATTGGGTAAATTTGATAACGATCGTAAATAAAGTCAGTAAAACAGAGAGGGTGATGGATGGAAAAGAGTTAAAAGAGCGGATGGATAAAAAAAAAATATATTGGACAAGCG
The DNA here is from genome assembly GCA_030273425.1 of Microplitis manilae. Classification (NCBI taxonomy): domain Eukaryota; kingdom Metazoa; phylum Arthropoda; class Insecta; order Hymenoptera; family Braconidae; genus Microplitis; species Microplitis manilae. Next base: position 5,414,240 of record CP092726.1, read on the forward strand.
TGTCGTGGTATTATAGTGAAATAGAATCGAGCTAGCACAGGATCTGGGGTTTTGGAAACCCAACCACACACGTATTTTGCAGCAGTTAGGACAGTGGTTAGTGTAGCTGAAACAACCGCACACACTGTGCGGCCATTTCGGTGGATTCTCTCTTGATAGAACGCGACCCTTTCACACTCTAACACTCCCCCTCGAAATTGCTGGTCTCTCACTCTCTCACGGTCGGCGATCTGTTCGACGCCTTCGCGGATTTCCCGATAATGTTGCCCGCGTTAGCTATATATCCTCGGATATACGAGTGCGAAGGGGCGACAGGATATCGAACGACGCCAATAACTACAGATTAGTGTTATCAGAGCGTAACAAACCCAAATGCTAGTTTACCTTGACACTGTTTAAACACGCGATCTAAACTCTCAAGATCAATTCTCAATAATCTATATATTGCTGTCCATTATTTTCACTGTCATCATATTTTTTTTTATATATATATTTAATACATAATCGTAAAAAAAATTCATTTCTTATTCCACTCAATAATTTTTAATAAAATCTCCCACTATATTTTATTTTATTACTCAAAAGTTATTTTGTTGAAATTCTTTACTCATAAAAAAAAAATTATTGAATAAAATTCTTTATAAAACTTTTTCCAACAGTATACATAACTTATTTTATTAAGCTATTATTAATAATTATTTATAAAATATTCCAATCACGATTTACCTGCGAAAGGCTCATAAATAATGGCATTAAATTTTTTTTAAAAAGTAAAAATGTGTAAAAAAAGTTTTGTTTTATCTACAAACTGGTCGGACCTTTTCTGCGTAATTTTTATTTATTTTTTATCTTTGAAGAATTTACAAAATTTTAATAAATTGGAGTTTAATAATATGTCTATTGAAATACTGAATTATTGTCTGTAATCAAAGAGTGGATTTTTGTTCAATGGAATTTGTTTCTCATATTTAATAAAACTATAACTTGATTGATCAAATATTTATGTTCATTAGCAGTAACTACAAGCTTATTAAACTGAAATTCATTGGAAACTTTTAAATTTATTAATAAAAAAAAATATTATACGAAGGGCATGTGGACTATTTATCAAAAATTCGAAAAATTTTATTCAAATATTACATCTAAATGGTAAAAAAATTTCCATGCAGTATAAAGACCCAGAAAAATATACAGAAATTTTTTTATTATATATTTTACTCTAACAATAATATTTTTTTAATCAGCCATTCTTCAGTGATTTGAAATGCAAAAAATACAAGTGTTTTTTTTTTTCAATAATCGATTTTTAAAGTTTTTACAATTTGCCTCAATTTAAATTTCTTAAAGGAAGTTTTCGCATAATTTTTTTTCTCGATTTCTAATTTAAAACTCCTACAAAAATAAATCATAAGAAAAATTTATTTAAGCTATAATAAATTACTCGAATAAAAAAAACTTCCTTCCCATCAATTATTTCCGTAATCGATAATTATAATCAAGGTTCATTAATGTATAAATAGTTTTTTTATAGCATCATCAAAACTTTTAACTTTTTCACTTCAAGGTCTGATTAATTCACTTTATAGGCTCGATTAATTGTCGAGGTTGTGAGTAGGTGATTAGTCACTGCCTGTAGAACAATCGGTACTTAAATCGAGAATAAAAAAAAGAACACCAGCACTATTGAGAGTAAGGGATGGCAAAGTAAGAGGGTGAGAGAATAAGTGAGTGAATGAAAAAGTCGTAGTACGAAAACATCCCATAGACCGTAAGTTTCTGACGTGTTATCTATATATATTGAGTTGATTAAGCTCAGTCTCAGCTCTACTCTCGGTCTCGGCTTCGGCCGATGATACGAGTCACTCAACTTCATCTTCTTCAACACTCTGCTCTGAATAAGTCCTCGACAACAAAATCATAATCACAGCTTGATCTTGGTTATAGAATTTATCGACTTGAGCTAAAGCCCTCGAAGATGGGACAAGCACGCGAGCAGTAGCTTTCGAGCTTTTAGAACAATCGATCTTACCATCTTATTATTATCTCTCTTGGAGAATCGCCTCCAGTCCGACAAGGCTTTCGCTGGCGTTCAATCTCTTTACAAATCACCTGAGGGCTTCTACCAGCCATTCACGAGTGCCTTTACCTTAATCCCGCCCTCTTACATTTTTTTTTTTATTATTATTGTTATTACTATTTTTTTTTTTTTAATTCTTTGGAGATTAACCAAAAGCTTTGTCGCGTGTCAGAAATTATTCAACATTCCTTTCTCTTCCATCTCATTTACTATTTATTTACTATTAATTATAGAAATGAAGTAATGATTTTTGGAAATAAGAATGTACAAATACACCCAAGTCAAATTTTAAGGCATACTTTGAACCTAAATGAGCATTGAAAACCTACATTAGACTTATTATAAACCTACTTTAGGACATAACCATTACAAAAGCTTGAAATGAACCTACTTAGATTTATGAAGGCATGAATTAGACCTACGTAGACATTAATCATAAAACGAACGTGCCTACACGGAAAAAAATAGGTTTTGCAACAGAACGCCGCCCTGCCGCTGTAACAGGATTTTGACTTGTTAATGGAACAGGATTTTTCTGTTGCAGCAACAGGACACGTTCTGTGGGAGCAACAGGTCAAAATCCTGTTGCTGTCACATGAAAATCCTGTTTCATTAACAAAAAAAAATCCTGTTGCAGCGACAGGGCGGAGTCCTGTTGCAGCACCTATTTTTTTTCGTGTAGGATATTTCTAGGATTCAGAAATCTTCTGGAAAAATGGTAGCACATAAACTAAAGAAAGATAATGTCTCTACACGAAAAAAAAAATCAGCGCTGCAACAGGACGCCGCCCTGTCACTGCAACAGGATTTCGTCTTGTTACAGCGACAGGGTGGCAGTCTGTTGCAGCGCTTATTTTTTTTCCGTGTAGACTTAACAGAAATAAGGACTTGCATGGAATATTAGAAAAAGGTAAAATTGTAAAATTCGGACTACTGTATAATTGATACAAGTGATCCAGTCATCTCTCCATTGGACTAATAACACCCGAGGGTGGATTGAATCTCACATGCAGCCCGAGACTAACAGAGGGTCAATTTAAAAAATTCCGAGTTCGTTCATTTTACGGTATGTCTTTGAAAGTCTAATTAATGCCATTATAAGTCTAAATTGGTTCATTCCAAGGTTTTACAATTATTGTCCTGAAAAGTCTATTTTAGATTTTCAATGCTCATTTAGGTTCAAAGAATTCCTTAAATTTCGACTCGGTCATATTTTAATTAAATGTTATTAAAAAAAATTTTTAAATAAATTGAGCAAGCCAAGGATCCTTGAACGATGGGTAATTTTAGATAATTTATTATTCATTGATAGAAAAGCCGGAGACGAGGACAATTTGGCTGGCATTCTCGCGTCGACTGCACAGCTGGAAACCTCAGGATCTTGGAACAACTCCAAATTAACTTATTAAATTAGCGCGGATGCGAGAGCTAAACTTGGCAGTCCTTTTCATCTAGAACATTCGACAAGAGTCCTGCCACTACCGAATCAAAGGACAAATGCGTGATACCTTGAAGAAATTCATTAGAGTATTCAAGTGCCAAAGTTAATATTACAAAATTATATTCAAATTGATAATTAATATTTTTTTAATTAAAAGTTTTTCAGTTTAAATTTATAGAAAAAAAATTATTTATATGAGTTTAAAAGCTATTTGAATTTGGGATCATAATTTTTTGCCGTAAGATGGAAAGTGCCCACCTAAAGGTCACAACACTGGTTTTAATTCATATTACATTATTGAATTTGATGTCATTTATTTTTACCAATTTTTATTCTATTCAATAATATTCACTCGAAGTAAATTTTTTTCGAAATTTTGCCCAAAGGTGAAAAACAAATTTTTTAATGTCAATATAAATTCAACTTATTCTTAAATGAAGGTAAAAAAATATTAACGATTTCGCGTATTTAGAATTTAAAAATTGAATTTTTAGTCCAATTTTTCCCGTGAAATTTTTTAGAGATAAAATAAATTCCAGATTAAAAATAACTATACTTTCAGTAAATACATAACTGTTGATTGAAAAAGTAAAAATGAAATTAAAATGATAAAAGATATTATAGTTTTTAAAAATCAAAAAGCAATTATAAATTCGATTATTGAATGTATTCAGTTAGAAATATATTTGATAAGATTCTGAGGTGCTTAAACATAGTTATTTGAATCTCTCGATTGTTATATAGGTTTTGAGGTATATATTTGAATATAGTAAATGTACAGATGAATGTCTGAAAATAGTTATATAATCCCTCGTGGAATGGTGGACGTCACGATCGGTTGGTACGCGTACAGACACACATGAATCCGTCCAATTTATCGCCAGCAAATTGAATCTTTGTCGGCAAATCTATGGCACCATCCACTCGGGATAATCGGTTAGTTAATTAATATCGTCAATGCAGGGGATGCGAGGAGTTTGCATTAAATCGAACTAATCCACGTCCGTTCAATTCACTCGTGACCACGACAATCATCCTGGAATTTACTCTACAAAAGCTCTATCAAACCGGCCCACAGTTATTCTTACTAATTACATTTTGATATTTACATAAATTTATTAGCTATTTATTAATTATTCATTATTTTATTTTTTTTTTAACTACACGACCCATTTTCCGAATAATTTAAAAATATTCATTAAAAAATTCCCAGTTCTCACAATTATTTTTATTTCTTTGCCAACATATAGCTCAAGAGTCTTTGACATTTTCGGCGAGATATTTTATTCAACCAAAAACTATTTTTAAGGTAAAAAGAAAAGTAAAATAAAATAATTGTACAGGTGTTCATGTGGAAGTAAGATAGACTCTCGAGAGGTCAGAAATTATTGCGGTTCGAGTCAAGACAGTTGGGGTAAAGACAACGCGCAGTCGTTAAACGAGACCGGGTGTGCGAATAAATTTTACTGGGACTGAGTAACGAGCCGGGGCTTTTGGTTACACAGAGAGAAATGCGGTAAAGCGAGTGAACAACCCCGGAAAAGTAACGTGTGTGTCACTACGCAATAAGTCTTGTTGAAAATAAAAACCACCCATTCATTTTATCAATAATGTATATAAATAAATATTTATGTTTATACAAACTAAATTAAATGTATAGATAAATTGATTTTATTTTGTCTCCTTACTTTTGTGTACAGAGTTAATGGGGCAAAATAGGTCCCTGGGGCAAAATGGCTATCCCAAAGTTTCTGATAAAAACAAAATTCGAAAAAAGTTAATGTAGACCCCTATAAATTTTACAAGAAGATTCGACATCATTGGGCAAATTGGGTTATCTAAAATTTTTTAGTTTCATAATTTTTTTTAAATCCATTATGCCTCAGAATAAATATCAGTAATAAAAAAAAAAATATTGACACTACTTGTTTTTTTTTTTTTTTTTTTGATTAGTCTATTTTACCCCATTTTCTTTTACTACGTTACTTTTTAATTAAAAAGAACAACATAAACTTTATGACGAAAAAAAAAAAATGTAAGTAGAGTAAATTTTTTTTTATTTCATCAAACAATTACTGATGTTTTCTTATTAGCACGATGACGAAATCCCATTAGTGCATCTTGAACGTCTATTTTACGACATCTTACTCGTAACTTTTTTTTCCACAGGACGAGTAGACTCAAGATAAAAAAGGTAAAAAGGTAGATATGTTGGACGATAGCTTCGTTAGAAGTTACCTTGGTTCGGTTGGTAGGGATTCTTGGTTCTTTAATTCGTTTACCAGGCATTTCTAGCAAGCGAGTGAGCAAGTAAGACGAGAGGACAGTAGATACGAGAGTCGAGAACCGAGAGTAAAGAATAGAGAGTGTAGAGTGTGAGCTCGAAAGTCCGAAACTTTTCCATTTCATTAAGCTGTCTCCCTTTTTTCTTCTTACCCCATCAACTTTATTACTTTGTCCTCTTTTGGCATTGCATCAGTACCCACCTGCTACTATACACTAGGTTTATATACATTCTCTTTCTCTCCAATCTACACCCTGCTCTTCTTTCTCGTTTCATTTCTCTTCCCTTAGCTATCTCATCTGACGCTCTTTACCCTCAGCCAACACACCAGAATAGAAAGAAAGAGTGCTCTCGGTAACTTGACTTGATAGTTATCTTTTTTATTTTATATTTTATTTTTTCCGAGCCACCCACTCCGAACCAGGTGCTCCGCTGCTTTAATGATAAATAACTCGACCCCCGTGAATTCACTTCTTTAAATAACTTTTTTTTTTATATCCAACCTACACCATTCGATCACCCCATTATATTTATAACCATGTCTTAAGACAAGACAATCTCATTTATGTAATCCACAGAGTAACTTTCGTCTAAAAAAAAATCGTGTACCTGAAGATTGGAAGGTTTTTCACGGAACGAAAATAAGAAACAAAATGAAAAGTTGAAAATCTACTGGATCTAGATTTCTGAAATGATTCACACAGGTACTAGTATGTCAGCCGAAAATTCTAGGCCACCCCCAACTTCCGGAACTACCCCTTGTCATACTAAGCAGTGAAATTACATAAATTTTTTTGTGATCCTGAAGTTAACCGACAATTAAAAATTTCCGTATCTTTTTTTGAACAATTCAATTACAAAAAAAAAATAAAACTAAAAATTGCGGACATAGAAAATCTAAAAACCTATAGGTGCAATTTTTTTAAATATTTTTTTTTTTATAATTTACTGTCTAAAACAAAAATCTAAAAATTATTAGACTTCGGTTAACTTCAGATTCATATTCTTTTCATATTCGTTGAGCGAAACACGTCAGAATTTTTAGGTCCACAAAAAACTTTATTTTAAACCATGTATAAATTTTTTTTTTTATTTTTACAGATATCTAAACCTATTAATAGATTACTATGACTGAAGAAAAAAAATATAGCCGTTTATTCTGATAAAGTTTCACGACATTATTTCAAGCAATTAGATATTTTTTGTGGGCACTCGTGCTCCATAATCGTAACCGTTAGAATCTGTTATACGTTCATCGAGTACCATCGGACTTCTCTCTTTTTTACTTTATTTTTTTCTCTCTAGAGTATCTAACCGGAAGGTTCTTAATTCGGATAAAATTAAACATTACTAGAGAGAGGCTTCGAGTGCCAACTACGTGAGCTTTTGCTATTAACCACCACAGCCGCAACTTTAATCGACGAGTAACTTCTTTTTTTTTTTTTATTTTATTTCATACATTTTATTTCTTTCGGCTTTTTATACACATTTTTCTTTTTTTTTAATACACGGTTGTTCTTATCCTCAATTTTCTCAATACTTTTCCACCTTTACTCCGACAAAATGAGTAGCGGAAATCGTAGCACTATTTTTGCAATGAAATTTCCGGTTCGTAACCCTTGAACCAAAGTCTTCGAATACAATAACTTTTTATTCTCTCAATTGAGTGTTCTTATATCGTTTTAAATTTTTTTTTTCATTATATCTTTCTTTCCATCTACTACTTTATATTTTATTTTATTTTTTTTTCGGTTTTTATCCCTAAGCTTTTACAGTGCGGCAGGTGAATTGCAAGTTTACGGTAATCGATAAGAATTTTTACCGTCTTAGGATTTACAGTGTTTGATAAAGGATTTTGCGACAAGTTTACAACTATACGTATAAAGAGACACGACAACTATGCTAACACAAAATCTCAACGACGCTTCTTTACAATTCCTATTTCCTTTTTTGTTAATATCCGTTACCGTAAGCTCTCATTATGCTTGTATTACAAAAACTACTTTTTATTACGTTCTATATATTATTTTAAGCATTTCCGTTTTCGTATTATTTATTCATTAGTTATCGTATTTTTAAACCGGTCATTTTACATGCCACATATTTATTTCTATCGAATGGATTTTAAAAATCAATAAATAATTAGGTTACATTGAACAGAGTTTTTTTTATCATTTATCTATTTTTTCAGGATGTCCGTAATGTAACGCTTATAGAATCGCTCAAACGTGTGATTTTTTTTTTAATGAATGTTTGGTGTCTTATTACTCTGCAAAAATCGGGAATGAATACGGATTTTATTTCAATCCGAATTTACTCCGATTCGGAGTGTTAATACTTAAATAAATTTACATTTGAAACGGCTGTTACTTAGAAACATAATTAATTGAATAAATAATTTATTCAGATATTAATAATTAAACTTAAAATTTTACGTTTTTAATTTATAAAATGTTTTAGTAACTCACTAAATTATAATTTCATGTATATAATGCATAGTAAAAATATTAAATAATTGAATAGCTATAGTGAGATAGTTTTTATGGGAATATTTGATATTTCGGCACAGTATGAAATGGTATCTCGTGATATGGTTGATGTAAGTCATACGACAGTATGTGACTCGGTGGAATTATACACTCTAAAACCAAGTGTGTTACAAGTATATTATTTAAACACATATTAAATGTGTTATATGTTTAAGGCCATAAGCAAAACTATAGCAGGGTGGCCACAAAGAAATGATTTCAAAATTCCCTGATATTTCCCGGTTTTCCAGTAAAGTTTTTCACATTTTTCCCTGATTTAGAAATTTTATTTGTATCATTTAAATATTCAAAGTTTTTATTATATTTTCATTTTCAATAATTAAATTTGATAATTAATTTATGTGAAAAACCATAAAAAATGGCAATAAAATAAATGAATATTGCCTACTTTTGATTATTCGATGTTAAAAATGTATAAGTTAAAATATTTAATGAGAAATTTTATGATTCAAATAAATTCAAAATATACTGATTACAAAAACTAAGGGATGTACTAAAAAAATTTCAAATTTTTTAGTAATTTTCAACAGTTTGTAACTCGAAGGAAAATGGTCGTACAACAAATGCAAAAAGTCAAATTATAGCTTCAAGTGTCTAGTTTTCTAATCTGGTCTGTAAATTATTTTTGTTATGAACGGTTCTGGAGCAATCAAAAATCAATTAGAATTATCGAAAAAAATTTAATGAAGCTCGGAGACCGTTTTTAAGACGAGCAAATATTTGGTAATTTTTTTTTCGATAGTTTTCTTAGGATTACTCCGGAGCCACATATAATAAAGAATTTTAAAGACCAGATCACAGAACTAGACACTTGAAGCTACAATTTGTCTTTGTTTGTTTTTGTCATACGACCAACTTCCTTCGAGTTACAACCTGTTCAAAATCACTTTAAAATTTGAAATTTTTTTAACATCCCCCATTTCCCGGATGCATTAAATTCCCTGATAATTCCCGATATTCCCGGTTTTTCAGGTTTGTGGCCACCCTGCTATAGTTTTTTGTAGTCATTTAAAACACGTTTCACGGTGTATCAGATATCTACAGATCGCTTATGGCGTTTCAATGTTATTTGGCAAGTGTGTTAATTTTGACTACACACTTAGTTTTAGAGTGTATTTGTGTAAGTTGTATTATCAGCTGCTTATAATTTTTAAAAATCATTTCGTATGAATATATGGAAAGAGAGCTCGTAATTATTTTCGTATTCGATATAAATGTAAAAATATCAAAGACCCAAAATCACTATGTATTAGTAATTTTTTTTATAATTAAAATTATCCGAAACTACCCTTCGGAGTGAAATTCACTCGGAGAGAATTAAATAAATAAAAAATCATCCACTCCGCGTTCACTCCGTAAATTTTTTACAGTGTATATAGTTAATTATTATTAATATTATTATTATGAAATTTGGTTTGAGCATGAAATTAATTTTTTTAAATCGAGAAAAAACAAATTTACTCAGAGTAATTAAAAAAGGAATAAATTAAAACATTATCACAATCGAGCTTCGAGGAATATTTTGTTATACATGACAATTATTTTTTTTTATTTTTATACATTGGGGAGATTAGCTTAAAAAACAAAACAAAAATAGATAATTCTAAAAATCTATAAATAATTTCGAGTAATAATAATGATAATAATAAAATCTAAAAGAACTGAGAGTAGATGAAACTTCTGAGGCAACGATAAAAATAGTTGTTTTTTAGTTAACGAGTCTCGGAGTTATATAGAGTGAAATAGAAGAGAAAGACGACGAAGAGAAGCAGGGAATTTATAAAAGTTTCAGGATGTTCGGCAGGTACTGGCATCGTTCAAATTGCAATCAAAAACGATGGAACATGGGGGATAGAAAACGCATGGCGGATGGAAAACATTCTGCGGAAAACGTTACGTTATACTCGTCTACCCCGACGTACTCTCTACTACTGAAAGAGGATTGCAACGAACGTGGTGATGACAGTAACGAACGATTTATTTTCATTTTCAATTTTTTATCATTTTTTTTATCTCATCTGTCTAACGGATTATCCCGCTGATATTTTATATATATATTGAATATTATTATTTTCACATCACGTTACCCTGTAAATGCTACCGAGTTGTATACGAAATTGAAAAATTATAAATAAAAAATGGATTGTTTGGTAATAAATATGTTATATGCACCTCAAATATCAAACTTTTAATTTTAAATTTAAATTAAAATAGATTATAGAATTTGTACTCGCGTTACATTAATAACTAAAGTTATTTAAACGTATGCATATAAGAAGCTGCGAAGTGTCAAAAGTATCTGAATATTGATATGAAAGGATAAAAATATAAATTTATTATTTATAACCGTATGATGGCTGAAAAATTAACGATTGAGTGGCTGATGGTTTAAATAATTGTCGTATTTGTAGAAACACCTTTTAATGTTTTATTGATGAGTCTATTTTAGAAAAATTTGAATTTTATGCAAGCCAATGCAGTTATTTATTAACGTTTGTAATTTTATGTCTGGTTCATTTATATATAATTGGCACGATTATCATAATTATTTTTGAAAACTTGTCACACTTTACATCGATTTACTCCGCGGAAAAAACAGAAAACAGGTCAGAGGTTGACCGTCGTAATTAGCGATGATTAAGTTGATGCTGAGTAACCTTCTACTTAAAAAAAAAAAAAGTAACCGGATTTTCAAGCCGCTTTTAGCTTGCTTACCGATATAGTTATTTTTACCTAAATTTTTTTTTTCGTAAACTTTTAAGTGCAGTTATTATTGAATTATTAAAACTATATATATAACAAATGATTCTAAAGTTAGCAGACAATTAAAAATTTTCGGATTTTTTTTTTCAAGAAATCAATGACAAAAAAAAAAATCAAAAAAATGCACATGTAGAAAATTAAAAAATCTAAAGGTGCAATTTTTTAAAATATTTTTTTTTATAAATGATCATTATTAAAAAAATCAAAAAATTATTAGACGTCGGCTAATTTTAGAATCATATATAACAAGTATGTAATTGAGATTTCAATTTTGGTATTTTTTATCAATTTTTTAAAAACTTTTTTTCTGTATATGCACTGAATTTACTAATTAAATTTTAATTCTTATTTTAAATTGTTTTAATAAGAGAAGAATTTAAAGTTTGCACGTTTAAATTTCCCGAATATACTTTTGAAAAAAGAAAATAATGAAAAAAATATTATTCTGAATATTTAAAAAATAAATTAATTGGAATATAAAATAGTTAATGAATAAATAACAAAAGACTGAAAAGGATTTAGAAATAAAAATTTAAATGTCAACGAAATTGTAGTAAAATTTGGAATTTAAAATAGTCGTATACTGGTCACTTTGAAAATTCACGTTCATTTATATTCATTTACCCAATATAACGCGAGTATACTCAAAGAAGCGAGGCCGAGTTTCTGTATAGGTCTCGACTGTAGCCGAGGTACGTGAGAATATCAGACAAAATGAAGGCGTGAACAAGTACATAGAGAGACGACAGAGAGTGTTACATCGGTGAATAGAGACCAAGTGAGAAGGAAGCGGGGGAGAAAGTAAGCTAAAGTTAAAGCTAAAGCACCAAAGCAGACTCTCTATCTAACCTTTGAGAGGAAAACTTTGCAATCCCTGGCGTCCAGATTAATCTAAGGTACCCAACGCGTCGACTACTTGACTCTCGAAGCTCGTGCTCGAGAGCCACCAGCAGACCCATCGCCGTTCCTATGTACGCCCAGCAGAGCCAGGGTGCCAAATTAATATTTGTTGCGCAGTTATTCAAATTAGAGGACACCCACTACCTCACTACCACCTTACCCCGCTAATACCACCACCAGCATCACTATACAAGTCCTCCAGGCTTTTCTCCTAAATCTACTCGACCTTTACTCTATCTCTTCGATCTACAACACATTGTCTACGACCCACCACTGTCCAAGCTTTCTCATACAAATTTAACCAACTTTCAAAAGCTCTAAATCCCCGTGCTCTTTCGTCATTTACATTTTATTTAACAATTATTATTTATTTAATTAAATTATTAATTTATATGAATAAATCCCCTGTCGCAGGAAGGAAAATTTTTGCAATTAATACTATTGTATTTTATATAAATAATTCGTATAATTTGAAAAACGATTTTTGTCTTATAGTTTTAAATTGTTGCTGTGCAAAATTAATTTTGTCATAAAAGACCTGAAATCCTCTTAAAAGATTTAGTGGAAGTTTTAAAAAAATATACAGAACGAGGAAAAGTATCTTAAAGTAGACAGTGGAAATTCAAAAAATTTTTTTTTATATTTTCTACGATATAAACCCAAGTTACAAGCTCTGAAATTACACTTGACTTTAATGAGATTATTAATTATAATTACGAATGTAAAAAAGGGATTTCTACTTCATTATATCATTCATGTACGGAATCTAGTGATATTGTACGATATGAAGTTGACATTAAGTGGATCAAGTACTTTTATTATAATTATTTATATCTTTTTCAGAATGTTACGAATGTTTTTTTTTTCAATTTTTTGCAATAGGAATGAAGGTAAATTTCTAAAGAGTAATTTGAAAAATTTTGAACCTCTGACAAATCAGTAAAAAATATCACACGGAAAGAAAATTATGGAAATGGTTCCTATAATTTTGTGAAATTTCATCCTATACTATTATAGGAATGACGACCATAAATTATGGGAACACGTCCTATAGATATGGGAATATCACCCATAATTATAGGAATAGTTCCTATAATTATGGGAACGGTACCTATACCATTATGGGAATAGTTCCTATAATTATAGGAATGGTTCCTATAATTTATGGGAATGGTTCCTATAATATTATAGGAATAGTTCCTATAATTATCGGAACCATTCTTATAATTATAGGAACTATTCCCATTTTCATAATATTATAGGAATGGTTCCTATACTATTATAGAAATAGTTCCTATAATATTATAGGAATGGTTCCTATACTATTATAGAAATGGTTCCTATACTATTATAGGAAAAGTTCCTATAATTATAGGAATGGTTACTATACTATTATAAGAATGGTTCCTATACTATTATAGGAATAATTCCTATAATAGTATAGGAATGGTTCCCATAATGGTATAGAGGTGGTTCCTATAATATATAGGAACCATTCCTATAATAGTATGGGTACCATTCCTATACCATTATAGGAATCATTCCTATAATGCATAGGAATACTCCCTATAATTTTCTTTCCGTGTATGAAATAAAAATCGAAGAAACGAAATTAGAGCTTATTTGATCAACTTTGATTTTTTTTCTTTTCTAAATTAAGCTGAGTTTACTTTATTGAAAAGTTAAAAGAAAAAAGTCATGGAAGTAGAATTTTTGGTTGTTCTTTTGAAAATTTTAAATGGCGACCCTTCGAAACTAGTTTACTGATTGTTTTCAAATTGGGATTTCAATCAAGGTAATTACCCAAAGCACCTTATATACTCCATATATATGTATACATAATGTAGTACATACCTTTTTAAACCTTTGGTACATTTAAAACCTACGACAAGTGGAATAGTTTGATTTCTACACAACAAAAAAGATTTCGTGGCAAAAAAGTTTTCAAATCAATCAAAAATTTTCTTGAGGCGAGTAAAAATTTTTTATGCCAAAAAATTCTTTTTTTTCTGTGGATGTGATCTACTCAAAGAGGGCCAGAGAATCAGCTATAAGAGCTTTTGCTTATAAATTGATTCGTTATTTCAATTATAAGCATCACAATGAAGTTCAATTAGTCAAGTATCGACACTGATAAAAAAGTTAACTTGATTCAAGAGAAAAATTCGTGAACCAAGAATACTACTTTGAAGGAAATGATTTTCTTGAGTCAAGAGAAAAAGTTTTTTAATCTAGAGAAATTTACTCAATCCAAGAATAATTTATTGGCTCAAGAACTTTTTTTCTTGACTCAAGAAAATCATTTCCTTCAAAGTGGTATTCTTGGTTCAAGATTTTTTCTTTTGAATCAAGTCCACTTTTTTATCAGTGTATAAAAAAAAAATTTACCGTTTTTTGGTAAAAAAAACTTATCAAAAATAATTTTCAGATATCGAGTTTTCAAGACTGGGTATCTATGACATAAATAACTCAAACATGTGTTATTATTTATATTCAATAAATTTATCTTTCAGTGCATCAATATCCGGTATAAATTTTAATACCCAAATAAATGTGTCTAGAATTTTATTTCGATAATTAAAGTATTATAAAGGTGGCTTCAATTTAATGATTTAAAGAACGAAAGGAAAAAATTAATAAATTTGTCGAGATGAAATTTAGTGGAATAAAAAAGTGAACAATCGTTGGCACTTAAATCAGAACATCTTTCATACAATTATGGTTTTTGTAAAGAGAAAAAGAGATAAAGAGGGAGCAAAAGGGGTGTACGGCTGGGAGATGTATAAAAGAAGAGTAACGATAGTTTACACGAGGATGGTTAGTGCGGCATTGCGGTGCGCTCTCATGCCCGAGGGCTTGAAAAACCACCAGTGGGGATAATAGCTCCAGATAGAATTGTCCTACGAACAAAAAACCAATCCATCCCTCCTGATTGTTAGATAGAGACATCCACAAAGCAAATTCCTCCAGTAATATTACAATCGTTTAAATTTTATTTTCCATTCGACCGCTAATTTTTATTTCTATTGCTGCGTTATTTTATTTGCATACATGCCATTTGTTACCGATAAATCACCATAAATATATTTTTGCAGACACGTTAAACTCGTTTTATTTTCGTAATTTGAATTATTTATTTTCTATCTTAATTTTTATCCAAATAATTTTTTTTTTTTGATAATGAGTTTTTTCATTTTCATTTTTTCTCTAAAAATAAAAATTTAATTCACCTAGTAAAATATTTTTTTATTTTTCGCCCAATATCGCTTACGATCTATTAAAAACAATAAGGTATCAATATCTTGCAGTTATATTGTTAGGTTTTCATCAAAAAATATCATAAAGTATATTCATCGCAATTGTTTATAGTCCTCTAAAAAAAAAAAAAAAAAAAAAAAAAGCATTTCTTTTTTTATGATTGTTGAGTTATAACACGAGTTAAAAATAATAATAACATTAGCTATCGATTTATTAGGTCATTCAGCCAATTATTTTCAATTATTTATATTTATGTATACATATACTAGCTGTTATGTCGACAGGTGATTGGAATAAAAATTGAAAAAAAAGAGAGCAAAAATAAAATAAATATAACGGGATAATCAATCTGATGATCAAGTTGACGTTTGAATTATACACAGTATAAAACTGAATTAATTCAATTTTCATTCAAACGCACTCTCCATAACGGTAAAAGAGTAGTAAAAATAATGAAACAATTTTTAAAAAACTAAATAATAAAAAAAAAAAAAAACTAGATAACAGGATACGGAAAAAGTGGTCTACCAATTAAGTGAATATGTTTTATATATCTATGAATGTATGCATATAGACAGTAGCAGCTCTGGTTGCGTCATGTTACAAGACTCGACCCAGTTCGAGAATAATAACGCTTTTCAACCCAAGACCCGAGACTACCCACTCGTAATTATCCCAAGCAATTTGTCCTTACTATTGCACTTCCGCAACGCGCTTTACCAAGGAATGCACCACGATGACGAATGCTATAAAATCTCTTCCTCAATATACGACACAATACCTATCTACTGTCTACCATAAACCATTACATCACTTTCTTGCAATCGTATACTTAAAATTTTTATATATTTATTAAAACAATACATTTTTTTTTAAATTACGTACTGTGTTTCTGCTATTCATTATTTTTAACAATGTACAATTAACGGTTCTGTTTGAGTGGCAATTGTGATGGTAATTCAGGAACAATTGTTGAAAATTAATTTCAATAATTTATTACTACCATCGAGAAATAAAATCAATCAATCAACTGTAATATCGTATTATTTAAATTAATGGTCACCATTAACGTTAAAATTTATTATTGCTACTACGCAGAGCAGGAACATAAATAATGCTGAGTAATTATTTTGTTGACTGAAGAATTTAATTTGGATAATTTTTTAAATTAATGAGATATTTTACAAAAAAAAAAAAAACTCTTATTAAAAGACAATTGGTATTTATTTATGCGAATCTACACTGTAAAAAATTTTAAGTCCGCTGTGTGAGAAGGTTACACAACGCACGGTGTTAAATTTCGGATCATGTGAATTAGAACGTTCATACCACTAATGGTGTAAATGTATAGTTTGTTTATCTAGAACTCTCGATTACGTCGATACTACACGGAAAGAAAATTATAGGGAGTATTCCTATGCATTATAGGAATGGTTCCTATAATAGTATAAGAATTGTACCCATACTATTATAGGAATGTTTCCTACATATTATAGGAACCACCCCTATATCATTATGGGAACCATTCCTATACTATTATAGGAACCATTCCAAAACTATTATAGGAACCATTCCTATAATGTTATAGGAACCATTCCAAAACTATTATAGGAACCATTCCTATAATAGTATTGGAACCATTCCTATAATATTATAGGAACCATTTCTATAATATTATAGTAACTATTCCTATAATATTATAGTAACTATTCCTATAATATTATAGGAACTATTCCCATAAATTATAGGAACGATTCCTATATTATTATAGGAACCATTCCTATAATAGTATTGGAACCATTCCTATAATATTATAGGAACCATTCCCATAAATTATAGGAACCATTCCTATAATATTATAGGAACCATTCCTATAATATTATAGTAACTATTCCTATGATATTATAGGAATTATTCCTATAATAGTATAGGAACCATTCCTATAATATTATGAAAATAGGAATAGTTCCTATAATATTATAGGAACTATTCCTATAATGGTATAGGTATCATTTTCATAATTATAGGAACTATTCCTATAATTATGGGTAATATTCCTATATCTATAAGACGTGTTCCCATAATTTATGGTCGTCATTCCTATACTGGTATAGGTTGAAATTTCACAAGATTATAGGAACCATTCCCATAATTTTCTTTCCGTGTGGGTATTTAATTTTTATTTTTAAAAAATCAATATTAATAATAATAATAATGATGATATACTACTGCTGAAACCTCTATACTATATGATAATTATTAATTACAGATTATATTATCGGAGAATATTTGGGCTGATAACACCGAACGGTGTGACAAAAATACCCATACCGCGTTCAAAGTACACCGCTAGATATTTCACACCAAGAAACTTCCACACCGAGCAAACTGTGTAAAGTCCTCGGGTACCATTTTCACACCGGAAATTTTTTATAGTGTAAATAAACAACGAAACGATTTTTTTCAATTGAAATATGATCGATCTGTACTTGAAGTTAATTTTATAAGTAATGACAATAAAGTCTTGAAACAGGTATATAGTCGAAATTAACATACTTGCCAAATTACATTGAAGCGCCATAAGCAATCTATAGATATTTAACACACCGTGGAACGTGTTTAGAGTGATTATACCTGTTTAAATAATATTGTTGAAAAAAGGTTAAAAAAGTGTTTATTCTTAACTTCAAAACGTGACCCAACGACAAACTTTTTTTGAACGTTTTTTAAACTTTTGAAAATTCAAAAGAAAAATAAATAAATATCCTTTTATTAAAACATGCTAAAACAAAAAACATTCAGACATAATTCAAAATCAGTTTTTTTTGAACGTATTTTGCACTGAAAAAAATTATGAAACCTAACACTTCGGGTAGAATGTCGAAAAAAGTTTACAAATGAGTCAAAAACGATAACTTGTAGTATTGTCAATTGTTTTTTTAAAATTTAGTCAACGCTTTTTGAACCTTTTTTCTATAATTTTTTTTTTACACGAGTACAAAAAACTAGTTTTGCTTATAACCTTAAACATGAAACATATTTCATTTGTTAAAATAATACACTTGTAACCCACTTGGTTTTGGAGTGAATCTTTTATCAAAAATATTCTTATTATAATTATTTTTTTTCACTTAGTGTTATCTTTACGAACAAAAAAATACTTTTAGCAAAAGAAAAATCGGAAAAATTGAAACCATCTCTCCAGCAAAAAATTAATTCAACGCTAAGTAGTAGAGGTCGTTGCTCTTAACTGATATTAATAGTTTGAATTAACAAAAAAAAATGATGGAGTTAAATAGAGTTATAAAATAAAATTAAACAATAACAAAAAAAAAAAAAATGATAAAACTGCGTGAAAGAAAATACTTGAAGCGTTAGGGTTGAGTCATAAATTATATTGTCATAAATCAAAAGAGCGGTCGAAAGATTTTTCAAAACGCACAAATAAGATTTTGTAATGAAAAAAAAAGAGAAAAAACATAAATTGAAAAGCGAGGAAAATAAAAGAATACCTGAGGCAGTAGTAAAAAAATTCAATGCATCAAACTATGGAGCATCGAAACTGAGATAAAGTTTTGGAAACCTGCAGAAAGCAGCGTTGTGCAGATAATCAAACTGTAATGTTCTAGAGCTCATACAAAGTAAAATCTCGTTATATAATAACAAAACCCTCACATTTATTAATCCAAATTCTAACCTGACCTTAATCCCATTACTACATACCACAGTGAGTTATTAACATTAATTATATATTTTAATAGTTCGAGTTAATTATTAACATCACTGTTGGGGTGCATAATTGAAATTAAAAATCCAAATTATTAATAAAAATTAATTATGTAATTTAAGGACTCGCGTTAATAGTTAAAAATAATCATTAGTATGAAATATTATAATTAATAATATAAATTAATCGTTGAATTCAATAAATTAATTAAAATCAAAATTTTTAAAAACTTTTTCACAAATTGAATTAATTATCAAAGCTCTTAGCCAGAGTTAAAAATTTTAATTAATTATAAAAAGTATAATTAAAATAAATATTTAATTTTGATATTTAAAACTAATAAATTATTTTTCATAAAATTCTAAATTTTAATTTGTAAAAAAAATTAATCATTATTTTTTTTTACTCCTAAAATTTATATCATTTTTATTATTATAATATTTATCTATTGACAATAAATAAATAAATAAATTCCAAGGGAATATTTTAATCCGTTGAAATGGTTGCTACAGCTTGCGGTAATAGCTACATCTGCATGTGACATATGTCACACCCCTTAAAATCGGAAAATCGTCTGAGATATATGAAGTGAACGAACGGCGAGAGTTATGACAACTTTTCAATACTCCTTCCAGTTTCCAACCCTCTTTCTTCTCTTTTATCCCAAAAAAAAAGCTGCGAAAAACTCGTACTTGCAGATATATCCGTATAACGTAATATCCATACTTGGGCTTTGTACCCGCGGGTATTTATCCATCCAAGAAGAAAAAGGAAATATAATAATAATAATAAAAGGATGCATAGAACAAAACGCAAGAGCATCGACGCGTACAACGCTGCGTGGATTTTATAATACCTCAAGCCTGGAGGGTAGAAGGGAAAAGCAACCGTCGAATAGTTTACGAAACGCTGGAAATACTTAACTTCTGACTACGGGTAGAGGTATAAGGCGATGATATTGCCTTCTATATACCTCTCTTCAAGGTTTTACTTCCTACAAATTCAAGGGTTCTTAGTCGTGTTTGTATGCTTTCTCAAGTGTACACACTTACACATACTCATATGTATTATTTCCAACCATCCAACATCACTTAGTGATTCATTTTCATCGTACTCACATATACACATTATTGTTCTTCAAATAAAAAATAAAAATAATCAGGCTATTCAAGTGAACATACGAGTACAGGCGAGATGCATGTGTGCGCATTAAAGCTCTATACTCGATTGTTTTCAAATATTTCCAAAGGATTCTCCTAATTACTTCATAATTACTTATATCACTGCACACACAAGTTTGTCATAATTCACATACTGTAATTATGAAAGTACTAATTTATCAGTCTGTCATATTAAATGAAAAAAAAAAAAAAAAAAAAAAAATCACGTACTAGGGATTACAGTATAATTTTTATTTATTTTAGTTAATTTATTTTTTATTTATTTTGTTGGTAGGGTGTAATATTCTGAAAACGTTTATCTTTATGTGAAAATGAACGTTGAGGTCAAAAGAAAAAGGTCGACAGGGCAAACGATATTTCATTATTTTGTAGGAAAGCCGATCGTGGGCAGTAAACGAGAGTACAGGGAATGAGGGTGGACCGAGTAACGTTTGGCGTTAACGCAATATAACCTAGGGTACAGAATATAGTTGTATAGCATAGTAGGTATATAGAAGAGTATGTATGAGAAGTAAAGAGAAGAGAAGCTACTGAGTTCACGCGCGTGCAACCAGACGGCACGCTATAAATCAATCCCTTCTGCTCGTACTTCATACTCTGGGATACACGAATAAAATGCAATTACGTTGAATATACTGTGTGATATATTTATATATAAGAAAAAGATGGTGGTAGGTAGATACAGATAATGCTAAACAAAAAGACAATTATTCGTGTTTCACGGTAATCCACTAACTCATCATCTTATTTAATTAAATATTTGACTTTACTTAATTAATTGTCAGAGCTGATGAAAAAAAAAATTAAACTTTATATTTTATTATAGAATTTATGTAATGAGGTGCATTTTTATTAATTTTATTAATTCTTTAAATATTTAAAGTTACCCGAACTTTTGGTTTGTTTAAAGTGACAATATTTGGAAATGGCATTGGTCAAAATTTTAAACTTTTTCTCTTTAAATACTCAAGTTCTTTTATTTTTCTTTTTATTCTTTATACACTTATAATGAGTTGTTGGACAAAAAGTTTTGCACTCGTTAACGACCTCGGGGATTGATCGGCGGTCAAAAAAAGTATTAAAAACTCTGAAGAATTTGAAAAGAATGAGAGCTATAAACATGTTCAGTATAATTTTAACTGAGAAATGAAGAAAAAACTTTTCATAAGAAACGTAGTATCAAAAATTTTAATGTCAGCATTTTCGAGGCATGACTTATAGAAATAAATGAAAACGAAACAAAGAACGGCAAAAAATTCTCAAATACTTTATTTGCGGGCGATTTATATCAGAAATGGAAAAAGAGAAAAATCAAACGATAGAATGGCGGTAAATTCAAATTTATTCAGAACCATAAAGTAAATTCGGCTTATCGATGGTTAAAAAAACAGCTGTCGCTATGAAAAAGCACAAATTAAATTTAAATTTTTCGAATAACAGAATTTAAATAAGCTGCCGATTTTCAAATTTTAATATGGGTAATGATCCGTATTTTGTATTAAAATCTGATTTATAAAAATACATTTTGCATGAAGTGCAAAAATGAAAAAAAAATATTACTATCAAAATTGGGCAGCCGCAATACAGAAGTCACTTCATTACAAACGGAATTATAAAAATTCTTTGTTCTTTTATTAATAAAAATTATATTTACTTTATAATTTATCTAAATAATATATATGCATATATATGAATACTATAGGTCAACCAATATCCGTAGCAAAATGAGTAAGACATAAGTTTACCACATCTAGGGCCTGAGTTCGAGCCCACCCACTGACCAGCGGTCACTAATATTTGCGGTTCCCTGCAGTTGCTACTCTATAGTACATATGAGCTATGATTCAAATGTATAATGAAGACTTGATTATCAACAGTATAGTTTAAAAAAAAAAATAATAATTACATGATTTACTCGAATTTAAATTAAACAATCAGATATTTCATTATAAATTGTTAAATTAATAATTACAATTAGCAATTGCTAATTAAAAATTTTAAAAATGATCCAAACGTTTTAATTAATTAAAAAATATGACTACTGTTGTTATTAAGAGATTTTAATCTCATTAAAAATATAAGTACGTCAGAATAATATAATATGTAATATCAAGTTACTTTTACTTTAAATAAAAAAAAATAATAAAAAAACATTTTAATCCTAAAATAGTTACCCTATACTACTGATGTATGAAAATTAAAAATTAAATAAATCTACACAGAAAAAAAATGATTTCTTGGCACAAGAAATTTTTTCTCCCTTCGAAAAAATTTTCGTTTTAAGTTCATAATACAAAAAATTTCTTAGGGCAAGTACAAATTTTCTTGGGTCAAGAAATTTTTTTTTTTGTGTAAATAAGATACTGTAAAAAATCGGGAGTGAATTCGAAGTGATTACGGATTTTATTTAAATTTGGATTAACTCGGAGTTCTGGAATTCTGGAGTTTTAAAAAAAATCACTCGCATACGGAGTGAATAGGAAGTGATTTCGGAGGGATCTGGATTTAATTCAAATTTGCATTTACTCCGATTCCGAGTTTTAATATTAAAATAAACTCCCCTTCGCAGTAAATTTCCCTCCAAAAAGGATTAAATAAAAAAAAAATCCGCTCCGTATTCACTCCGGATTTAATCCGCATTCACTCCGAAAATTTTTTACAGTGTATATGAAAGGAAGTTTGTAAAATTTGTTTTTGTTGTTGTTGTTGTTGATTTTTTTTTAATTATTTATGATTTGAAATAATTTAAAATAAATGGGAATGAGTAAGTGATAAAAGTTATGAAAAATGTGATAAAATTTGCGTGCCTTTTCTACTTTAATAAAACATAATATTTATTGTAATCAAGATACATATATCTTTTTTCTCGGTAAAACTTTCTCATTATTATGTGAAATGAGGTTTAGGTAAGTTGTGTTGTATCGGGCAGAGTGTGTGTGCCAGGAGAAAAGAGAAAAGGTTGTTGTGTGTTGCAGGAAGAGAAGGAAAAGGGAAAGGGAAAGGAAAATAAGGAGCAGGAGCAGGAGCAAGAGTAAGAGTAGAAGGAGTAGGAAGAGGAAAAGGAGAAGAAAGAAGAGGAAGGATGGCTAGAAGAGAATGGAGAGTAGAAAAGAGCTCGAGTTTGTGGAGTAACGGGCACTAATGTACATTTAATGTCTTAACTTTGAATACAGCCCAACCTGCCTGAGAGATAAGATCTTAAATATGTTTTTGCATTTATGCCAGCGAATGCACCCTCTACTCTGACGGATAAAAAATATATGATGAGCGAAAAAAAAAGAATGCGAGCGAGAGAGAGGAAAAGGAAGACTTTGTGTGTAGCACAATATCATGAGAGAACTTTGTGAACTTGAATCATATCAGTCATGTCTTTTTTAATTTTAACGTTAAACTTCTAAAAGATTTTTAAAATAACTTTTTGCTGTAAGCTCATAAGTAACTTCTTGTTGTAATAATAAATTAACATATTATCAGAGATTATGCGCCCACACTAAGCTGATTATCTTTTTTAATAATTTACTAATCTTTGAATATTTAACAAAAAAAAAAAAAGGAAACTTTCAGATTAAAAATTTTACAAAGTGTAAACTTAATGAATTTATTATATTTCAGCTAGACTGTATAAAGAGCAGTGTTAAAAATGGACTCAACGCGGTGTTATAATAAAATAACGCTGGTGTAGGTGGTGTAATTTGGTGGTGCTAAAATACCGGTGTTAAATTGGTGTAAAGGTGGAGCAATATTGGTATAAAAGCGGGGTAAACTGCGTCCGTTCAGAGTATTAATTTTGGAAAGCTTATAAATCACACGAAGTGTCAGTTTTTTATGAAAACTAACAAAAAATATCATTTATTATAAAGTATGAAATACGAAAATAAAATATCAAATTCCTTGAACTATTAGATAAAGTATTATAGATAAGTCAATTATTGTTAATTATCAATTGTACACAGAGAGAAATTTATGGTAACACTTACAATATACTATGGGAATGGTTCCCATAACGCATGGTAACCGGTATTTTTGAAATGTCGATTATAGGAACAGTATCTATATATATTATATGAGAACTGTTACCATAATGATGGGAATTGTTTCCATACCTATGGGAACTTTTCCCAGAGAGTATGGGCCTATATCCCACAATTCCAAGTAATCACTACCATGACGGTATGGGATGATATTTCATAAATTTACTAGTAAACAGTTACCATTAATTTCTCTTTATGTATATTATATTATTCTTAAATTTATAGACATCTAATAATTTTTATCATCTCTCTTAAAAGAAAAATTCTACGTATAGAAATTAGAAAAAAAATGTATTCCACATAAAAAAATATGAAAATTTAATGAATATGATCAGGAGGGAATTTCAACTTTGCTATGTGCTCATTTATGTTACACGCAATTTATTTAAAATTTACACAATTGTACGTCCATCATTTTAATTACTAATAATTTAATTAATTAATTAATAAAAACACTGTTTAACTGTACACGGAAAGAAAATTGAAGAGATGGTTCCTATAATTTTGTGAAATTTCATCCTATACCAGTATAGGAATGACGACCATAAATTATGGGAACACGTCCTATAGATATAGGAATATTACCCATAATTATAGGAATGGTTCCTATAATATTATAGGAACCATTCCTATAATAGTATAGTAACCATTCCTATACTATTATAGGAACTATTCCCATTTTCATAATGTTATAGAAATGGTTCCTATAATTATAGGAATAGTTCCTATAATAGTATAGGAATGGTTCCCATAATAGTAAAGGGGTGGTTCCTATAATAGTATGGGGAGTATTCCTATGGATTATAGGAATCATTCCTATAATCCATAGGAATACTCCCCATAATTTTCTTTCCGTGTAGACTTACCCCGGTTTTTTTTACAGTGTAAGCATATTTATTTAAAATATTTGCATTGTAAAATTATTGAAGATGAAATATAACCTAATAATTGTTAATTTAATTTTATTTTGTAAAGTATTAAGATAAAAAATTAATTAATAAATCTAATTAAATTGCAATGGAAATATAAATTGATTAAAACGTTGTATAAAGTGATGTACGTTATTGTTATCAAATTAAACTTGATTGCCCTTTTATCCGAGTTTTGTAAATGGAAAATAAAATATTGCAATGAATAATTATATATGAGAATTAAAAACAAAATTTCAGCATTCAACTGTTTGATTAACTTGAAGTATTAAAAAATAAATCAAAGAAATATTTCAAACAGTAATCGATTAATTTTCATTTTTATTAAAATATATATTAAATATTAAAAGAGTAATTATTCGTGAAATATCCTAACCGATAAAATAATGGCCATTGAATTTTTAATAAATCCGTGGCCCAATTAATATATTCTATAACTTTAACTATTGTTTAAAATTATACAAGCGTAAATCCGGCTTTAATTTAAATTCATTTGCTATGTTGAAAAAAAAAGTAATTTAAAAAAAATAAAAAAGTGGAATAACTCAATTTTTAACTAACTTGCTTCTATATATATATATTTATCACATACGACGGAACGACAGGCGTTGATTGGTTAGTTCATAGCTGACGTCGACAAATTCAATATTGCGCACCAACGATTAATATGTATTTAAATTAAAGCTTCAAAAGCTCTGAGTATGTGAAATTGTACACCTGCCATCCACGACGTTCGCTCTCACGCTTATAACTTATATATAAATATTATTTACGCGAGATACTAAATATCGATATCAAACATCACGAAAAAAATAAAATAAAAATTTTATTTAAAAAAAAAAAAATGTTTTTTTTTTTTTTTTTTTTTTTTTTTTTATGTGGATGATAGTATCGTCTAATGGATTGAGAAATGTTATACTCATATGACTTTTCTCGAGTCGCAAAACCGTTTGAAGAAGTTCTTTAGCCCGTAATAGCAGTACCGAGCGACCCACTCGTACGGGTGAGAAGCTTTTGCTGCAGTTGACACCTGTGATAGCATGTCACTGAGAACTGCCGCTACTGCTGCTACCGCTCTGTGATTTTCATACTATAATCTTTAGATGGAGGTAAGATTTTGCTTTCCTCCCCACTCAGACGACACTATATCCTACTCAACTTGACATTTTATCATATGCATTTCGATGTGAAAGATAAATATTTTATATATGTATTATTCTTCTTGAATATCTTTCAATGTTAATACATTAGTTTTTTATTTTACCCGATGAAAATATATATTGCGAATTTCTTTTATTGATCGAAACTATATCCATTGAAGATAATAATTTGCTTGTCGAATAAAAGATGGAATATCTCGAAATGTTTTTAATAATTTCAAAAATTTAGTTATGAAAATTATAAAAAATTCAATATGTAAAATTTTAATGACTAGCGACCGCTCTCAAGTCAGCAAAATATTTTTTCGTATGAATACTTTATTTTTGCAGCTGATGGAAGTAATAGCATAAATATTTCCATTTTTTATTAAATTATGTATATAGCGGTTCGAACCCGGGCTTTGGTCTTTTTTTTTTTCATTTTAAAAAATTGAATTTTAAAAAAACTTACCTTGACACATCATTGTGATGACATGAAGTATACTGATGCTGAGGTATCGATTTCTTCTCGGTCGATCTGCCATTTTTGCTGTTGTCCGAGTCGTTCTAATGACCCTAGGATTCCTAAAAAAAAACAATAACGAAAAAATTCATTAATGATACCGAATTTAATTATTTGAATTACTAACGTATCATTATCATGTCCGCATCCAAGGCATAGGCTAGTGCTTTTTTGAAATTTTGAAATATGAAATAATGTTAACTAAAATGTATTCAAATACCATTTCCACCTAAAAATCTATGGATTTTTTTTGGGCTCATGAGAGTTCAGAAGAACCCTTAAAAAAATTGCGCTGATCAAATCACTTATAATCTTATTTGAAAAAAAATTTTTTGTTAGCCACGAACGTTCGGAACTTCAGTTACATCATTTCCAAATACATATCAATATCCTAATTCAATATTGTTAGATCTGTCAATCAATTTTTCTAATTTTTCATAGATGCCCTTATAGAAAACCGCACTTTTTAGCTACGATAATAGTAATTATGACGATGCAATCGTTAACTAAAGTGTGTAGTTAAAAAAAATTTTCACAAAAAAAAAAAACTCGAATTGGAAAAAGAGTCAGATATGAGTTAAAACTAATTATTTAAAAAACAAATTTACTAATGAAAAAATAATAAAATTTCCCCAACCCGAATCTTTTATAAATTTTAATGTAGATTCTACATCTATAATTTCATAACAGACTTATCAGAGCTTTAATAGTTAATATTTCAATAAACTATACAAAATTTTTATTTTATTATTTATGATCAATCTTTACTTGTTCCCGAATGAACGATCCCGATTAAAAAGAAAAAAATATTATACTGTGAAAAAAGAATAAGAAAATTTCAATTAGATACGAAATGTGATCCAATGTATTAACAGTATACGTGATTTTTATTGATGAAAAAACCCCGGTGACTGCTGCGCTTGAACCTGCGTTCTATTGAATCAAATTCTTTGATGCTATACCCTGCGTTGACCCACATTTGTTATCACGTAATTGTAAATAGTATATTTATTATGACACCAAAGAATAACTTATAAAGAAGATAACACTCATATTTTATCAATAAATTAAATCTGCCTTCCGAAGCCATTTATTTTTATAGAACTAATGATTTAAAAACATAACATCATAAGAATCTTAACCAATCAGGATCGGAATGAAAGTCAAAGGGCTATTTCTTAAATCCGAGATTCCATTAAATCCGAGATTTATCCGTAACAATGTATATCTTTGAATTATATATAGTAACAATGATAAATTAATCTCGGGTTTAACTGAATCTCAGATTAAAAAATTGGCGATGTAACAATGCAACCAAGCCAGCAGTTAACTTTAAGCGTAACTTTATATAAATGGATGAAATTTAAATACAGTAAAAAAAAGAATATTATTTAATTAATAAACAAAGCAAAAGTTAATTTATATGTAGTAAAATATAATGAATATTATTAATTATGGATTACAATTATTTACGAAGGAATGGATAGTAAATAATAATTTTGAAATCTAATTATCTTGGTTTATGTAACTACTATAGTACGGTAGAATAGGATAATACCTGTTAGAGCAATATTAATCAGATTTACTGAACTGTAACTGGTAAATGTATTCATATTACTTGGTGTATAAATATTTATATATACTTGTACACATATATCTAAAGATAAATAGCTAAATATACATACGCGGAAATGGTGATGTATTTAATTAAAAAAAAAAAAAAAACTTTTGGTATATTTTGTTTTTAGCATCAACATATACATACAAGTATCAAATAATTATTTTAGTTTTAATTTTTGAGGCATCACTAAAAAAAAAATCGGTGCGAATTCACTTGATCTCTGTGTTGAGGCTATCAGTATAAAGTTTAACCGCGAAAACGGTGTTAAAATTTTTACCAGAGTTAAGCGGTGTTAAAAAAAAAGGTAATTTTATTTTTCGAGAATCAAAAGTCAAATGGTATTTCAAATACAAAAAAATTTTATTTTATTGTTTGAAAAATTCATGTTACGACAGATTTATCAATTTATGGAGAAATCAAAGAATATTTTCCACAATTACATTTTTATGTTATTGTATAAAATATGAGAAACAAGTTTTTATGATTATTGCTCTATAAAATTGAATGATGACATCCAAAAAGGTCAATATATTTATCAATATCTATAAATAATTATATTTTTGAATTAAAGAAATACAAAATTATGATTCCTTTTCTTAAAACTGCATCACACCTGCTAAATAGGGGAAGGGGGGGGGGACAAAACGGGATAGGCCGGCAAAATGGGATACCCTTAAAATTTCGTCAAAATTTTTTTTTTTCGAAAAACTTTCGAAAATGGTCAAGAATGACATCTAGTATAATTTTACACTATCGAAAGCTAAAAAAAAACATTTTTATATTTTTTGCGAAAAGTATAAATAAAAAAAATGTACAAATTTTATCGTACTACAAATTTATTTTCATGGAGTATCACAAATTAAGAAATTTATTTCTTTAATTAACTCAAGAACAATAACAACAATAATACTGATAAAAACTCTAAAACTGTAACATTGGTAATCATCATAATTTTAACCGTTACATTGTAACTCTCATAATTTTGTAATATTTTATAACTTTAGTGCTATAATATCACATTATTAACAGTTATGTTAATTTTCTAATATTCAATATTTAACTATTTCTCTTATAAAAATAATTTCTTTGGAATGAAAACTAACCCGACTAGAAAAAAAGTTGTAAGACCTATTGGAATACAATTGGGTTCCCAATTGGGAACCCAACGTTGGGTTGTAACGCATAGCCCAAGATGATCCCAATCGGGTCATCCCTATTGGGTCCCAATTGGGTATACCCAACTGTTTCCCAATTAGGCACACTCTACAGGGTTTCAATTGGGTTCACCCTACAGAAACTTTAGGCCAACCCAATAAAATCCCACTAAAATCCCAACATAAGAAAAATTTGGTTAAATAAATTTTATTTAAATCCTCTCATTCTAGTACAATTTTTTTTTATTTATTCAATTTTCGTTATGACTGTTAATTTACAATAGTGTTAGCTCACAAAAAAATTAATTATTTCACAAATTCTCACTTTGCACGAGACACAATTTTTATAACCTATATTCACTATACTAGCACTTTAATATTATTTTGATCAATTATATTGCACTGCACTAGCACTTTCTTTATTATTAATTCTGTCAATTATATTGCACGGTATTGTAACTGTAAAGATGTCAAAAAATTACGCCTTGATAAGTTACTTAGAACGTTTTCCAATGCAAGAGTCACGTGTATATGGGATTTTGTCCACTAGTTATTTGTTTTATGCGCGGACCTGTCTGAACTTGTCTACGCTTGTATTATAGTCACAAGATTTTGTCGCCACGTGCATCATTGGTGTTAACATACACAACTATTCGATTTTTATCTTTACATATAATAGAATAATATATGAGCATATGAAAATTAGTAGATATTTCATATGGATTGTTTTTCCCTTAAAGTTTTAGTTTTTTTTTTAAGTTTATAATTAAATTTATAATCTGCAAGTGATTAAAAATACGTTTTACTATTGTTAAGTTTTTTTTCTTTATTATTAAAGTTTAATCAGTTTTTTTTTTTTTTTCGTTTTCATGTTAAAATACAGAATAAAACGTAAATATTTTGCATTTAAAAATTATTTTTTTAATTTTTAGAAGTAAAAATTTTTTTTTTTATAAACTTCATGTTTAGTTTTCCTAACGTGATCCCAATTATTCCCCAAATGGGTAAGACCAACAGCTAGTTATTAATTTTGACGTTGGGTTATCCTAATAAGTTCCCAATTATTTCCCAATCGGGCAAACCCATTGTCGAATCATTAATTTTAGCATTGGGTTTTCCCAACAGGTTCCCAATTATTTCCCAATCGAGTAAGCCCAACAGCAAATTATTAATTTTGACGTTGGGTGGCCCCAACACGTTCCCAAAAATATCCCAATCGAGCAAACCCATTGCCGAGTCATTAATTTTAGCATTGGGTTAACCCTATATGTTCCCAATCAAATCCCAATAGGAATAACCCTATCGGGCTTGCCCCATCAGTACCCAATGGGGTCCCAATGTATGCTTGGGGATAATTTCTAGTCGGGAACTAACATTATTTTTAACATAAGTATTAAAATTTATAATAAATAACGATAACGATATATAACTGATTCATCGTTAATTAAAGATAAATCTCTAAAACTATTCACAATAATCACAGATAAATTGAGTATCGTCCTCCAAAACACCAGTACATGAATCATGGCCCACCTATGACAAAGTTGGCATTGCGTCCAAGATTTAAACGATTCTTTGACGCCGCACCCGGGACGCGCAACCGAGAGTAAATTTTGTTGCTTACATCAATTTCATTCACTTGAAAAAAAAAAAAAAAAAATTTACTTTTTTTTGGGGTATCCCATTTTGCCCGCAAAAAATAAAAATTTTTTTCTGATAGCAGTCTAAAATTCGTTATATTTATTTCAAATAGAATCAAAATGAAGCCAATTTACGATATTTGTGTCCCTAAAAACTAAATTTTTCGTTAAGTATCCCGTTTTGCCCCCCCCCCCTTCCCCTAATAAATTGTTGAACTTTATTTAAAAAAAACAAAATAAACAGAATAATAAATAAATAAAGCAATAATAATAGGCTCAAAAATGATAAATCACAATTAAGCTCTGCAAATTCATCAATCAGTTTAAACCCGAATTAATTATCATTCATATTAAATTATCTCGGCCAATAGTTTTCATATGTCACCGTTTCACTGTCATACTAAATTAACAATCGATTATAATCACCAGCGTTTTTATAAATTTTAATATCAAAATTTTTAATTTAAATAATTATTTTCACAACACGGCTATTCAGATGAGCGCCAAATCCTATCAACGTGTTCATAAATATATAATACCCATACCCATACCCTTATACATTCATATAGATATATACACAGATATAAAATCCGCAGTTTGGTCTGCGTATCGCGACTCGCGGCCGGACGGAAACCAATTAATAAGCAGCGACCGGTGAAAACTTTCAGATCATCCTATTCACCATCTACCCAATCTCCAGTCCGGCACCTAGTGGAACATTTCATTGCAGCGTTAGCCGCTAAACTTTTTAAATGAAATGAGTATAGTTGGTTTCAGTGGATCCGCGTAACTATCAACTCGTTTCACGACTCGTTACGTGCTTAATAACAATTATGTCGTGAGCATCTACATTCCGGTACAACTACTACACTTTCAGGATCCCCATCGTTATACTCTGCCCTGCCGTACAATACGTTTACTTGTACTACTTTACTTGTAATCGTACACCATCAACAGAATAGTATGTCCACAGTAGTTACTGAGTCCGTAGCCCACCCAGCGAATTAACGCCAGCGAATTTAATGTTTAAATATATATGTATATTTGTATATATACATCAACATGAATCGACACACAAACATTTACATGCATAGACATACATCCCTCTTGTTTCCCCTCCACCGATAGCCAATCTCGCGAGTGTCGTTCACGTTTGCGTACCAACCACTTTGTTTTTCCGAGTACGCTCGTTAATAGCCTCGGATTGTTTAATCCAATTGGACAAATTGCTCGCCACGCGGCGGCAAACGTTTTACCAAAATAGTCACGGTGGTGATAGAGGTGGTAGTGGTGATGCCAGGGGATACGACAACTCACTACTATATGGTACTTTAATATATATGTATATGGGACACAAAAGAGTACCCGACACATTGCCCTGAAAACTCTCGTGTCCAGTACTCTGCTCTACTCGCGTGACGGTTTTTCTATAGTTCGAAAACAAAAATAAAAAATATTCGGGCATCAGTGCGAGCAAAGAGTTAAAGAGAAAGAGTTTAAAAAAGTATAAAAAATAGAGATAACTGAACAAAACTGGTGAACGAAATGACTTTTAACGTATAGTGTCGGGTACAGATTTACGAGGCGATTTACAAATTGGCGGTTATTGTACCACTCGGAAATCAAACTGTCCTCTAAATCAAAACGTCCGGCGGCGTTCATTAAACGTCAGCTATCGTAGTAACCTCTACTAATACAACTGATGTTGCTATCGGCTTCTATCTATATACCTATATATTTAACGATGTCGTGTGTCATTTGTACACAGCAACAATAATAATAACAACAACAACAACAACAACAACAACAGTTACAACGGTCAGTCTAAACATGGTTTAGTTGATGCATACAGACGACGCTCGTGGCAACTCGACGCCATCGTAATTTCATCATCAGCTTTCACTCGTCTATCCTTCTGCTAACTATTATATCTACGAGACTCAATTAGTTTAGAATACACTATTACACTAATAATTGTTTATTGTTTGTGCTATTGATCTTGATCTTTATTACATATTGCTGCCAATTATTTCGCCACATTATTAGTTACTCTCTATTTCATTTAATTATTTTATGCCAACAAATTTATTTATGCATTTTATTTTTTCAACCCCCCAATTATGTTTTAGTTCAATAAATAATTTTTACACTGTCAAAAATAAGGGATTACGGATTTCATTTAAATCTGAATTCACTCGGTCACTTGGAGTTACGGAGTTTAAAAAAAATCACTCTGCACTGTAAAAAATTTTGGTGTAAAAATGGACCCGGAGAAATTTACACGGCCGTGTAGTGTGATATAACGGTGAAATATACTTTTTTTACACCATTCCGGGTTACGTGTTAAGTTTAATTAATGAGCAACAAGTGATCATTAAACATCTTTAACTACTTAATATTATTTAGAAATTAAATAGTCGGGAAAGGAGGAGGGCAAAATGGGTCCCTAAACGTTTGGGGACTCATTTCGCCCCCAAATCATCCGAGGGACTCGTAATTTTGGGGGTCCATGTTGCCCCCCCCTCCTTCTCCTATTTTTAATATTTAGATATTTTTATGATTATTTTTCCTAATAGCATAATTATCAAAAATTACACCTTTACATAATTGGCGATGTAAACATTTGTAATTAACGCCACCTATATTTAATACGATATTCGGTGTAATTTTCACACCGAAATTTGTACACCGTCATTTACACTTCACGGAAAGAAAATTATGGGAATGGTTCCTATAATTTTGTGAAATTTCATCCTATGCCAGTATAGGAATGACGACCATAAATTATGGGAACACGTCCTATAGATATAGGAATATTACCCATAATTATAGGAATAGTTCCTATAATTATAGGAATGGTTCCTATAATTTATAGGAATGCTTCCTATAATATATAAGAACGATTCCTACAAATTATAGGAACCATTCCTATAATATTATAGGAATGGTTTCTATAATATTATAGGAATGGTTCCTATAATATTATAGGAATGCTTCTTATAATATATAGGAACGATTCCTATAAATTATAGGAACGATTCCTATAAATTATAGGAAACATTCCTATAATATTATAGGAACCATTCCTATAATATTATAGGAACCATTCTTATAATAGTACGGGTACAATTCCTATACTATTATAGGAACCATTCCTATAATGCATAGGAATACTCCCTATAATTTTCTTTCCGTGTACACGATCCAAAAAAAATTTTTACATTGTGTATACGGAGTAAAAAGGGAGTTTTTCGGATAAGTAATTTCGGAGGGATTTGGATTTCATTTAAATTCAAATTCACTCCGAATCAGTGATTTCATATTAAAATAATCTCTCTTAGAAGTTATTTTCACTACGAACTGGAGTTTCAATATTAAAATAAACTCCCTTTTGGAGTGAATTTTACTTCGAAGGGAATCAAATAAATAAACAGTCATCCGCTTCGCATTAACTCCGGATTTAATCCGTGTTCACTCCGTAAATTTTTTATTGCACAGTTACATTATAAAAAGTTAAACGAAAAACGCGCGTAAATTAAAAAATAAATAATTAGTTTATTTAAATATGATTTAAAAAATTATTATATTGTAATAAAAACAGTGTAATTTCATTTTGTCCTACTTTGCTATAAAATACTATTAAAATGAATATGAACAGATATTGACGATAAAATGAAATTAAATCAATGATGGTTTCGGAAATGTGACACTTGAAATCGACACATATTTCAACAAAATATATAAATTTTAGTATTGAATATTAATAAACTATAATTTATTTAAAAAATCAATAAGTCTAATTGAAATTGAAATTAGCTCGATAATTGAATAAGAATGTTTTTTTAATTGCTATTTTTTTTGTGGTTTAAAAAAATGAAAAGAAAGTCGGGTAAAATTGTAACGCTTTAATAAGCTGAATTCTTTCTTTTTTTCTTTCCTATATTAATTTAAAAATTATTCAAAAAATATTTTAAAGAAGGAAAATTAGTAATTACTTGCAGTGACGTAATACAAAATGAATAAAAATACTTTAATTAAAATATTCTGCCCTGAACACAAATGGAGAGATAAGAGTTAATAATGGAATTAATTAAATTAGACAAGCTATGGTGGGTTTTAGATGAGTATATCTACAAATATGTCTAAGAATAAACTTAGCTCTCAACGTCATACTCAGTAACTAACCATCATCGACTACTCCCAGTTGTGTCGAGTTAAAAACTAGCTGAGCTTGCGAGTAAAATGAAATGTATATGATAAAAAGTGTGTGTAATAAGTTGACGTTGGATGTTCAATTTTGTGAAAGTGGCTTTTCGAAATGAGATTTGAATAATGCATGCATGCGGATCCACGTGGTTACGGACCAACGGCTCGTAATTTCACGATTGCAATTTTTTTTGTTTCTTTTTTTTTATGTTACAGAATTCCTTTTTACATTTTTTTTATGATTCTTTCTGTCGACCATCAATCAATCATAAATAAAAAGATGAGTTAGTGGAGAGAAAATATATTAAAATTCGAAGTAAAGAAAAATAATTTATGAAAATGTGGAAAAGTAAATAGTAGACTCAAGAGTCATAAAGAATAATAAATTTTATAAATACATATATGGATGCACATAATTTATATTTATACATATGAAATAATAAAATCGCGGTTACGAAAATTTTTTATCACTCTTTTTTTAAGAATCTTACATTTATTATTCTTTTCATATAACTGAGGTTATATTTTTAAAAGAGTTCATTTCTGTCATAGTTTGAAATATTATTCAACGATTCAAAACTCCATATGGAAAATTTTTCATCATCTTTTATTTTTTTTTTCTTTTCGTTTAGTCTAACGTATCATTGATGCATACACGGGTTTTTATAACTAGCTCACAAAAGAAAAATATAATATAGAATAACGGAATATGTAAATGATAATAGGATTTTTTATTGAAAAAAAAAATAATACATTTTTATATTTATGCTATTTAAACATCTTTGATATTTACTTCTTTTGCTTATTGTTAGAAAACATGATATTTTTTTCACACAATGAACTGCTAAGAAAACTTTAAATTAACTCGAAAGTTGAGTAAAAAAAAAAATATTACTGTAAAAATGATTGAAGTAAACGAAGATTATGAATAATGGCAGAAAAAAATATAATGGAAAACAAAAAGTTGAGGCTCTAACAAAAAAAAATTGTCATAATGGTGACTCATGGACACTAGTTTCTATTCAGCGAATGTCTTAATGACCAAAATAAATTTTTGCTTTTTTAAAAAAAAAAATATCAGGATTAAAGTAACGGCAGGGATTTTAAATTTTTATATTTCAAGTAAAAATACAAAAAAACTTATGTGGATAATAATAATAATAATAATAATAATAATGTAAATTTTTATTATGAAAACTGCAGAATAATAAATTTATAATCACGATTTAATATAATTTTTTTTATAAAATATAGAATTTG
Source organism: Microplitis manilae (assembly GCA_030273425.1). NCBI lineage: Eukaryota > Metazoa > Arthropoda > Insecta > Hymenoptera > Braconidae > Microplitis > Microplitis manilae. The sequence goes on from CP092726.1 coordinate 5,450,923, forward strand.
AAATTTCATGTGTAAATAATGTAACGATAAATCATAATTTTATTTTACTTCTATTGAAAGGGATTAACGCCGCGGCAAAATATTTAAAAATAAAATATAAGCTGTAAAGATCGCTCATTATTATATAAAATTTATTTAAACATTCGCTGAGAAAAAAAAAATTATAGTGATGTTTAAATTATTTGCTATGTATTCAATTATTGATAATATAAAATAAATAATAAGAGAATTTTTTTAAAACTGTATATCAGACACATGACATCACTGGTATATAGACATCTCGACATCTACTAGACAGCTAACAGCTGAGTTTAAATCAAGTCACGCGATAAAATACACCACTATTTGAAATTTAATAATTTACAATCAGTCAGAATGTACTTTTTACATTAAAAATACATGATCATTTTTAAATTTAATATGGAGCAGAAAAAAAGTATACAATTGATGACCATTATGCTGGCATATTTACTGTAATATCAAGTAGCAAAAATTGTTTTGTGTAGAGACAATATTTTTTTGGCGCAAACATTATTTTATTTAACATTTTTAATAAACTGAATACCGATTTTAAATTTTTACATGACAGTGAAATGTACGGGTTGATTTAATATAAAATACTCAACCCCAAAAATTTAACAAAGCCGGTTTTTAATTCAGATACATGATATCCTTTAAACAATACCCCCGGTCTGACAGACCGCCAATCAAATTTGAAATCAATAAAACTTTTTTTGATGTTTATGTTAAAATATTAATTAATGTGAAGTTTGAAAACAAATAAAGTTTACACACGGAAAAAACAGAATATCAAAAATGAATAAATAATAGTAAAAAGTAGAATCTGTTATCAATAATTAGTACTATTATGCGCTTAATGCAAAGTAGTTTGCTAATTTTCGTAGATTCCTAAAAACTACTATCAATTATTTCAAAAAGTAACTAAATATTATTACTTTTAGGTATAATACGTGACTTATTAGTGAAAATTAATTAATTTATTGCATAATCTATTAAAAAGTAATGATTGGTCAAATTAAGATTTGGTATCTTAGATACTGATTTTTCCAGCCGAAAAATTGCAAACGTTACTGACTTTTATTTTATAAATTCGACATCTCTGATCAATTATTAGCTTAAAGTATCATTTATTCATCATTATAAATTAATTTACAATACACATAAATCAAATAAGTGGTAAATAATAATATGAAAAATTAGTATACTAGATACTGATTTTTTGCTCATAAAAATACCGAAAATTATTAACTCTTATTTTATAAATTCTATCCCATTGACTAATAATTAATATAAAATGTTATTTATTCGTTATTATAAATTAATTTATTATATACATACATCGAATAAGTGGTAAATAACAAAATGAAAAATTCGTATACTAGATCTTTATATATTAATATGTACGTTTACTAATTTTTGGGGTCCTCATTTTTTAAATTTTTCTGTTTATTTGAATAGTAATAACTGTAGATAGCAATTTATCGATTCTTTTTCATATTAATTTAAATATACGAAATTACAAATTTTGCTCTTCTTTGGGTATCAAATTTTAACATAAATAATAGCCATTTTGTAATATATATAATGATCCTAGTTTGATATTAGTATCGAATATACTAATTTTAAGTCGGAAATAAACTACAAACTATTAAAATTTTGAGATATAGTTTTATTCATGTAAATAAATAGTCCTCTTTTTCAAAAGTAAAAAAACCGAGTGTACTTCTAGTAGCGGTCTGTCAGATCAGCAGTACCCGTAGCGTGAAAATTTTTAGAGTGGCCGAGTGAACGCGGATTAAACCTGGAGTAAATACGGAGCGGATGATTTTTATTTACTTAATTCCCACCGAGCACATTTACTCCTTAAGAGAATTTATTTTAACATCAAAACTCTAGGTCGGAGTGGACGTGGATTAAAATAAAGCCTGCATCACTTCGGAATCAGTCCACTGAGAAAAAAATGTTTTATTTTCGCTATATGTGGGACATTTTTTGTTCAAAGCTCCGTGACGTAGTGAATCCGAATCGAAATCAAATCCATATTGACTCCGAATTTACTCCCAAATTTTTACAGTATGAGTATACTGTGAGAAAAAAAAATATTTTTTCATATAAAGTACTCATATATTACTGAGTTTTAAAAAAACTGTCTTCTTGTTTATTATCGTAAGTAATATTTTACTCATTAAATAAATATGTACTACGGCTTTTATTTTATCGTACTAGTAGTAACGACGATATTAAATGAAGATAAAAATAAACTTAAGAGGGTAAATTAAAAAAAAAAAAAAAAGTATATAATTAATATGAGATATGAAAAAATATGTCAATATAAATCCTCAAAGAGAGAGTATATAAGCTAGTAAAAATTATTACGTGTATCTAACATGTACTTGACGCTGTCATCAAATACACATCGTGATGAGTCTCGAGAGAGTAGCGTATGCTGACACGATAGAATTCAATGTATTGCCACGACCTACATATTCTATTTTCGACTATATTCATTTTAAAAGCCATAAAAACATCGGAGAGCATCGATAGTGAATTGAATGAGAAAATATATACATAAAAAAAATAATAATAATAATAATAACAATAGTAAATAAAGGTAATATTAGAACGAAAAAATATAAGCGGAAAATATTGATAAAAAAAAAATAATAATTGGCAGCAAAAAATCGTCACAAATATCCGGCGAATTGTGTATCAAAAATTTTAAATAAAACGACAAAAAATATTCGGTAGAATATTAAAAAAAAAATATCGACTGGAGTACAAATTGTTTTTTCTGCTTATTTATGTATATATATATAATACTGAAGTTAGCCAACGTCTAATAATTTTTTGATTTTTTTATAAACGATAAATTATTAAAAAAAAAATATATAAAAAAATTGCACTTACAGTTCATTAAATTTTCTACAAGTGCATATTTTGAGTTTTTTTTTTTTTATAATTAATTTGTTAAAAAAACAAAACCCAAAAATTGTTAACTGTCTGCTAACTTCAAGATCATATATCATTCTAATTAGCAAATGGTCTTCCATTTCAAAAAAATCCTCCATTTATGTGAAAAAAAGGAAGTTAAAAATTTTTTTCATCTAAAAGTCAATTCTATATCTAGTATATATATAGTATTTTTGTCAAGGTTACTCAAATGATTTTTTTTCTGACTATTAGTATCTGAAAATTGCACGCAATCACCTACGATGTATAATTAATTAGAAACTTTGCTAATTAGAACGTCGATATATATTTATAAATATACTGAATTCGAAGGATAAATATAAGAAAAAATATATAAATGTAATAAATGTGTATCAAGTATAAATAAAATAAATTATATATAAAAAGAATGGTAAATAAACAAGGGTGTAGTTAAATTGTTAATTTCGTTATATAAAAACTAGAGCCATTGTTTTAACGCAACAATAAAATTTATAGATGATAGTAGATTGAAGCTATTATATATTTCTAGATGTATAAAACCCCAGCTGAGTTAGAGCACTTTTGTATGTTGCTTTTATTTTTATTTATTTATTTTTTTTTTTTTTTATAGACCACTGAAATTCGAAATGTGTTACAATAATAAAATACACAAAATTGGATGAAAACCAATTCGTTAAATTTTATCGTTATAAATATATATACATTTTATTGTTATAAATATATATACATTTATTTATTTATTTATTTTTATGAAGTGATTCAAGGCAATGAGAAAACCGGAAAATAATCGTTGACACTCGAGTATAAACAAGAGATCGTTCGATAAGTGTGAAACATCAACGACCTAACTTTTTTTTGTTCACAGGTTAGTGCACCCCCAACACGTTACACCTATAAAATCTCGCACATTTCCACCAAGATAGATAAGCCGTAAAGCTCAGCGTTTTTTTTTTGTTAAAAAAACTAGGGTTTTGTCGACCATCAAAATAGTCACGGTTATTCTGAACGAAATGTAATGTAACGGAAAAAATATAAAAGGAAACAAAATTAAGAAGATAGGAAACAAAATCGTGTCATCGGCAAATGAAAAAAAAAAAGTAAATAAATAAATAAAGTTATAAATATAAAAAATATAAAACGATATTGAAAGTAATTCACGAAATCTTGTTATTGGATACGATAATAAAATTTAATATTCGATAGTAAAATATATGTCCACGATGTATTAAATATTTAAAACTTATTGTACACGTTAAATTGAATCAGCACTATCGATAAATCTCGGCAATAAAATTAATAATGAATGAAAAAGTACATCGATTCCCTGCGTCATAAGTTATCGAACTTTTTTTTGACTCGATAATTGATAAAATAAAAATGATGAATGGAACAATTACTTACTCGTAAAAGATAACCCGAGTAATAAGGGCTCATCGATTTACCCAGCAATTATTTGTGAATTCCAATTGTTCAATTAATTCACTTAGACTTGTTTTAATCACTTATAACATCCACGTGGGCCTCAGTCAACTCGCGTGAGTCAATAACATTTTACTAATTATTTGCATTTACTATAGATATACTAGATCACTCCACATTATATAAATTAATCAAACTTCTCATTCACTGTCAATAATGCTCCATAATTAAACTCAGCCTACATCAACAAAACAAAAATCAAATATTTGTTTTACATAAAAATTAACAAAAATTAATATATTAAATAATTATTACTATAATTTTAAATTTAAATTAATATTTTATCGATAAAAAAGTAATTAGAGTGGTCACTATTGTATTAAAAAAAAAAAATTTAATTAATTGAAATTCAATTTAAATATTTATTTAATCTGTAATATTATTTTCTATAACGAAAATTTGCATTCATGTTACCAGCAAACGCTTGAATGGAATTTTATTTTTCAATAAATAAATGACGAGATAAAAATTTCAATTAAAATATATATATTAAAAAAAAAGTTGTTTCATTTATTTATGGTTGAGTAATTTTTTTTAATAAAATAAAATTATTTAAATAAAAAAAAAATTGATGAATAATTTTTTGAATAAAAAAAAAAAAAATTGATTACGTTAAAAGCACAGTGTGTCACAATAACACGATACGAGTAATAATAAATCGAGCGTGAAATTAATCAGATGATGATTTTGACAAGAGACAACAGTTAACACGAAGACTCGTCGCGGCAGACTGGTAGTTTCGCGATACGGGTTTAACCAAGTCCCGATACGAGACACTCACTCTATCACTCTTTCCCTTTCCTTGTCTGGCTTACTCCCGCGACTACTATCCTGACACAAGTAACGTACGCTATCGTGCGAATCTGGACACGCGCGCGGATGCCGGCGCTCGCGCAATAAAGTGCCGGCGTACTGGATAGGAAGGACTACCCCGTGTCCCCGTGCTGTTACTCGGATTCAGAAGCAAAGAGTGGGGACAGAAAAGCGCAAGTAAGTAGGGAGATACGTGAGGATGAAAGAGAAAGACTGAAAAACCCCGACAAACGTTGTAGCTGAGAAAGATGAAAAAGGATAAATGAAAAAGAAACGAAATTTTAGTTGAGAGCATGAGGACGAGAGTTTCGCGCGAGGACAAGGACTTCCAGGTGCGGAAGGGGCTGAAGGGTGGCTTTGATACCTCCGGAAAACTGCTCTGCCGGCATCCCACACCCACACCCTCACCCACACCCACCGAGAACCAGAATATATCCTTGATTCTCAACGATCCTTTGCTTCTCTTCCCGCCCTACCGTTACCCGCCTCCACCTTCTTCTCTTCCTCCCTTAACTTTCATTTCTCACTGTTATTTACACATACATATATTATATATTAAATTTTATATTATTATCACTTATCACTCTCAAATATCACAATTTCTCTTCGGCATAATTTATAAATTTAGTAGAGGAGAGTGGGGTCAATTGAACCAGGGGGCAATTGAACCACTAAGCTTAAAAAATCGAAAAAAAATATAAAAATGAGTCGTCCTCTTGGAATTATATTTTAATTCACTAAACCTTAGACTGACCAAAATTCGGAACCAATATGATGATTTAATTTTAAGGAATTCAAGTTTTTGTGTTTTCGGGCATCTGAACTTTTTTTTCAGCTCTTGACAAATTGTTTAATAATTTTTTTAATTTTCAAATGTAATCTTAAAACTTTTTTTGTAATACTTTCATTCATATATTAGTCATAAATTTCTAACTTTACTTCTAGTAAAATAGTTCTTGAATGTTTTTTTTTAAACTAATTATTTAAATAAAATCATATGGGGTCAATTGAACAAGTGCTCTCGGGGACGGTTGAACCACACGAATCGCACTGTGAGCATCAGACATGCACGCGCATCTCGACAGAATGTGAAAACAAAAGCTATACTAAAAGAAAAAAAATAATTATATTGACAAGAGTTTTACAAGTGATTGTTACAACATATAATGTTATATAAAATAATTAATATTATTAGAAATGTCGTAATTTTAGTTTTAAGCTATAATGAATAGTAAATTATCCATTAAAGTAATTCGTCTGTGGTTCTAATACTCTTGGTTCAATTGTCCCCGACTAGTGGTTCAATTGACCTCACTCTCCCCTATCTCTCAATAAATATTTTGTTTTACTCAGCAATTTCAAATTTCAATAGTTTCTAAATAATTATCGAAAGCAGAAACCTCCCAATATAATTTAGATTTTCTCAAAATATTATATGTAAACTATATATATATTAACCTAGATATTTGTAATGAAATTTAGTTGCCGCATAAAATTTACATTGTTTGCTGTCTGTAATACAAAACTATTATATTTCCACATGCATATAAAATTACATTGCTCATAATATTAATAAAAACAACAACAATTATAGAAACTAATAAATTAAACAACAAAATGTTTGATGATGAATAAAATATAAGAACAGTAAATTAACAGTTAAATTTTATCTTACGTAAGCAAGTAAGTAAACGTGTATGTAGGTAAATGTAAGTATATATATATATGTGTATGTGCATATACATATATAAATAAAGTTTAAGAAACAAGGGTTAGATTTACGCAACATCTCATGAGCTTCGTCTTACATTGACCTAGGTTGGAGTTGCGATAGTTAGTAAAGCTAATAACGCGAATTAGGATTCAAAGTGAGTGTACACCTAAAGCCAAGCATAGCTTTGTATGTATATATATGTAGGAGTAGTAGTAGGAGTAAGAGGAAGTTATATACACTCGTGTGCTTTCTGGGGTGATATAATACAAGGTAGAGAGTATAAGGTGTGGTAGGAGAGTTGAGTGTAGAAGAGAGCATAGAGTAGGTGGTAGCTCTACCTACACTCCTGTCTGAGAAACCTGACATGCCTACCAAAGCCACCGCATCTTATGTGCTGGTGGACTCGAGCCAACATTTCAAATACACCTTTTGAGTCACGTGTTCCGACCTTTAAACTCGACAAATCTCTCGGCATTTTATCCTCGATAATTATTATACAACTACTTCCATTACGTTCGATATGATACCAATTCAATTTAAACACTTCTATTTATATTCAATAAAAATATTTTATTTTTTTATGTGTCGAGATCGATTGCACAGAAAAAAAGGATTTCTTGATGAAAAAATTTTTACTTACCCTCAGAAAAATTTTGTATGGTGAATTGAACACGAAAAGTTTTCTTGAGAAGCCAAGAAAAAATATTTTGGGGTGAGAAAAAAATTATTGCGTTGAAAAATTTTGTTCTAAGAAAATTTATGTTTTCATTCCATAATGCAAAATTTTTCTTGCGCCGAGAAATTATTTTTATCTGTGTGAGATCTATCGAAATCATAATAGATTTTTTAAATGCGTTTTATAAATCTTCTTAATAAAATTTTTATGCATTGATTTATTTCAGAAGCAATTAGTGGTCAATTGTGTCTAATGGACAATAAGAGATTGTAAATTCAAGCAGTTAAAAATAAAATAACTTATAAATTATGAAATAAATGTAAATAGAGCATTTTTTTTTTGTCTTTACCAGAACAAACTGTGATAACTTATTTAAAACAGTCTAATGAAAATAGAATATGTAAAATATTAATAAGTTCAAGTTATATTAGAGACCGGTCTTATTTTTTTACTTCAATCTAAAATTTTCAGGTTTTTCGTCATAGCCCATTTTTTTCGACGTAATTCCACATCTAAAATAGCTGGGAGTAAAACTCAATTTTTCAGTACTTTATTCCTTCATTATTGTAAAATTTAAAGACATTGAAAATTTATAGTTATCTTACCGATCTAAGTTTACTTAATTACCTATTTTTAGCAAAAAATTTCATTAATTGTTTAATAAGACTTATTATTGAACTCTTTTTTATTCGTGATTAAAGCGCAGTACTTTTTGTTAACATAAAAACTTCAACGACAAATTAGTTCAATTAAAAGAAACTTCTAGCACTAGTTCGGCTTACTGATAAAATTCTCATGAGCCCCTAGACAAACCATTAGACAGTTTCAAAATTTTTGAGTACATTTTATCAAAACCCCTCAAATATATCTCAAGAGATTCTCAAAAAAAATTATTATTTCTTTTTTTAATATTGACCTACATTAGAATTTATTAATTTGTCTGCCTAATCTGAACTTTTCGTGACCGTTAATTTATTACCAAATATTGATAAACATCATGACATATGACAATCATGCTTCAAATTACCTCAACCATCAATCGAGTATCCATCATCACTCAAAATATAAAATTCAAAAACTCACTATCTAAACATGAATAAGTGAAATATTTGAATATTCACTAATGCAGAGTGCCAATTGAACCACTTTTTGGAATTAGTGGCTCGATTTTCACTTTGAATTAGTGAATATTCACTTATTTTCACTAAAACTCCACTAAATATAATCGAAGTAAAAACTCGCGTATTATATTACTGATCAGCTGATACGCACACACACATTCGCACACGTGAGACCGGAGTGAATTGAGAGTGAAAGAAAATCCGCGTCACTCCGCATGCGGGTTGATTTTTTTTAAAACTCCGGAACTCCGAATGGCGGAGTGAATTCGGATTTAATCTCACTCCGAATTCACTCCGGATTTTTTAAGGTATATTAATTTAATTTCCTTGGAATAAAAATCACTAAGAAGCGAAATTTATTATCATATTAAAAGTTCGAATCGGAGTGAATGTGGATTTAAATAAAATCCGTAATCACTCCAGATACGCTCCCGTTTTTAGCAGGGTAGTTTTAAGTTATTGAAAAATTTTAATATTAAAATTTGTATGTGTTTATATTAATTAGTGTTTTTAAAAATGATAATTAAATATAAGACGCACAACGTGATCACCCAGACATTTTTAACACAATAGTTATTTCTAAACTACAGTCCTAAAGGTTGAAATCTCCCTTTATCTTTTTTTATGTCTTTTCTTCTCGGATTGGTCCATTGCCATCCAACGGCTTAGCATAAAAATGTGAATACGATGGATTAAAGTAAATGATATCATAAAAAATAATAAATAATTTAAAAGTAAATATATTTTTAAAATAATAAAGGCAAAAAGCAGTTTTTGAAACTAATTAAACTTAAATGTATCTAATATCCTGCTTGAATAATTAGCTGCATAAACTTTATAAAAAGAATTAAGTTATTCTAGTACAAAGTTGTAGCTTCTAATATTATAAGCAGACGAAGATATTTTAGTATCAGAAGTCGAAATGCATGTGAATTTTTTATTGTTTGAAAAATTAATGATACAACACAGTTACTATTTTATGAAGGAATCCAAAAATCTTGTCCTAAATGACATGTTAATGTTATTGTATAAAATATGGGAAACAGACTTTTATCATTTGTCTCGTTACAAGTTGTCATCAAAAACATAAGAATTATATAATAAAAATAATTATAGTATTCTTTCTAAAGATTTGATTTTATAAGTGATCAAGAACTTATGCAATTTATTCCGTTCATTAAAAAACACATTGCTTACTTTATAGCTGAAAAAATTGTTTGTCTCTCAATGAATGATAATTTCGTAATTCTAACAAAACATTATTATTATTTTGGGTGAATCCAATGTAATAGTTAGGGCCAGGATTTTTGCTTTGATTCAAAAATAACGATTAATAATTAATGCTGTCAAATTTTTGATATTAACGCAGAAATATTGGTCGTATAAAAAAATTTTTTGAACAAAAGTTGTAGAGAATTTAATTTTATAAAGAAAATTTCTCTTACAATTTTTTCATAGGACTAATAGGAGAGCCGTAATTTCAAAATTAAGATTTCATAATTATCAAAAATTTGAATCTTTTATTATGAATCTTAATTGTGGAATTACGGTGAAAATATTGGTTGTATGAAAAAACGTTTTAAATAAAAGTTGTAGGAAATTTAATTTTCTATAAAAAATGTCTCTTATGATTTTTTTATATGACCGATATTTTCACGGTAATTTTAAAATTACGATTTTCATGACTATCAAAAATTTGAATCGTTCATTATGAATCTTAATTTTGTAATTGCGGTGAAAATATCGGTCGTATAAAAAAATCATAAGAGACATTTTTTTTCGGAAATTAAATTTCATAAAACTTTTGTTTCAAAACTTTTTTTATAAGACCAATATTTTCACCGTAATACCAAACATTCTAGCCATTATTCATAATTAAGGCAAAAATCTTGTCCCTAGTAATAGTAGAAAGGAACTAAGCAAAAATAATGATAGTTTAGTCCAGGAATCGAACCTGAACTAAAAAAAAAATTTAATAATAAAATGTCATCTATGGCAAAAATATAATAATAACAATATGACCATGCGCAATGCAAAACATTATACAAAATTATTATTATTATTTTTCTTTGTAGATTTTGAACACTTAATTTCACACCCTGATTCTCCTGTAGGAGTTAATTTACTCCGTGTGTACATCGATTTAATATCACTAAGTAGCACTGTTACACCGGTGTAAGTTTATTTTAACACTGCATTTTTTACACCATACATAAAAATTACGGAGCACTCATGTACCTGAAAATCGGAACGTTTTTTGCGAAATGGAAATAAAAAACCAAAGTGAAAAGTAAAAAATCTACTGGATCTCAATTTCTGTAAAGTTTTGCATGCCAGCTGAAAATTGCAGGCCACCCCAACTACCCCTTAAGTCACCTTTAAAGTTAAATTACATAAATTCTTTTCATTTTCGTTGCGCAAAAAACGTTTTGATCTTTAGGTACATGAACACTTGTATTTTATTAATTGACATTTAACGACTTTTTTATTACATTGATGATAATATTTGCCAATAAAATATTGATCGAACAGGAGTAACGTCGTACAAGCTAATTAATAATTAATTTATTCAATTTCAGTCATGTGTTAATTATGGCTCATGAGAATATCGTCAAGACTCTAAGCCATTTTTTTTTCTTTTATAAAAAGAAATTATTCATTACTAGAATGGCTAATAATGTAAATATGATATTGATGACATTTTTAGTAAATTAAAAATTAATAACGCTAATTCCCGACTGATCAAAATGTATATAGAGTGGCTTCTAGGTTGCTTTTGTACTCGTATAGTACAGTAATTAATTCATGTATCCGCGTGAGAACACAGGGATATTTTAGCTCATCTGTCCAGTAGCACCGATAACCACCAGTGCCGCACATCCGACCAATAATGACCCTGGCGATCGCGAATTATTCACGCGTTTATCGTCGCGCCCTACTGCAATACACTATCTATACCATTCTCTCTCTCTCTCTCGCTCTCTTTCTGCCTTTTTACATACTATCGCATGCGTGATGACATTATACTTCACGCCTGTGTGTGCAATATTAAAGCGATAACGTTTTAACCAAACATTAACTCCATATCGTACTTACACACTTATTAAATTTGTCAAAAAAAAAATATTTCCCGGTTGATAATTATCGAGATAGTAAAAATAAATAAATTTATATGATATATTATATAGAAAAAAATTTTATGGTTTTTATAATATTAAATGTATAGGGGAGTAAAACGAAATGGAGTAGCCTCAAAATTCTATAAAAAAAGTTTAGTTTTCAAAATAATTTTTAAATATCTCAGAAATATTTTCGTAAATATAATTGAACATTATTTTGAATTTTTTTTTTGTTAAACTTTTTAAAAAATTGAAAATTTAAGTCGAAAAATGTTAATGAGTTTTGTTACATGATAAAAATTTTTTTTTCTTTCTTTGCATTCAATAATTACTTAAAATATAATTATTTTCTATGTAAATTACATAAGAAAAATTAATTAATTTCCAGCAATTTTTTTTTTTTTTCACCTTTTTTAGGAAGTACCCCATTTTTTCCGTAAAAAATGAAAATTTTTTTGTTAATGGCAACTGAAAAGTGTTTCTATTCACTTTGAAGAGAAAAAAAAAATATTCAATGTATCTAAGTCCTCAAAATTTTAGTATTTTTTTTAAGTACCCCGTTTTGCCCTTTCTCTATTTCCAGTATCACAGAAATAAATTAGATAAAACGTTGATACATACCACAAATGTATTTGATTCGAGTAGAAGACATATAAGTAGTATTGAAAGAAAAAAAAAAAGAAAATAAATATAAGTACGAATATAAGGGTTGATAAAAGAATAAGAGGGAGAAGACATGAGATGCCATGGCGTTAATGGACTTTTCAAAACTAAAAGGCTACGGCAGTTGCTGACGGAGGTGTACGTAATAGATAGCTTGGATAATTGCTTCACTTAAACGAGAAACACGTTCGACCTCTACGTTCACTCCAATCCTATGGCCAACGATACATGTACTATACTAGTATTAACAGTCAGCCCTTTATTACTATTTACTTTTATTGTAACAACTTTTTATATAAAAATATATATTTTATATACGAATATATTCATATATTTTTATATTTTATATACATAAATATACACTAGTCACTGTTGGATGTGTTATTCATTTATTCGAAACATTTTCTCGCGCTTCTATTCGTGAAATACATTATTATCATACTCACCAATCTGCCACGTACTGACTACGATAATTTCTATACCTAGTAATTTTGCACGCTTACAAACCAACTGAGTTGCCCACCTTCATTTTCTCCTCACGGTTATGTTGCACGTACTTAGGTGGTCTATTCCGCAAACCAATCTCTCATGTGTTATCACTTCCCGCGATTTAAATAAAAATAGAAGAAGAAAAAAAGAAACAATTACAACAATCAATTCCTTAATTATTTACTAAAATTGAATTAATAACGGTAAATAAAATTTTAATCCAACTTATTACTCGAAAAGTATCCTATTGGATATTTTAAATAAAAGATAAAATTAGCAAAAAAAAAAGTTTTAATCAAAGGAATTAATTAGATTTAAAAACAGCGGACGGTAAAAGTTTTAAAGCTTAATTACATGTAAACGACGTGTATATAAAAAGTAAGTGGTTTAAAGTTTTCCGGTTTTAAAATTGAAATTGTTTCGAAAATATTACAATGAGCGAGTTGCGAAAACAGCAGCAGCAGTCAAGCGAAGAGTTAATTAACTAAAGAGGATGCCAATAGACACCATGACGCTCGCGTGATTTTGTTTATTGTCAACTTGTTGTTGTTGTCAAACAATTTATATATATAAGATATATATAGGTATGTATATAAATAGAGAGAGAGAGAGAGAGAGAGAGAGAGAGAGAGAGAGAGAGAGAGAGAGATTAAACACCGAAGCCTTTGTTGTATGCTGCGTGTTTGTATATCACGGAACTCATATATGACAGAATGTATCACGTGTGATGCGTGTGTTTTGATGCACCAAGAGAGTAGGGATTCCACGGGCTACCGCTAAATATACATACATATCTATATACTGTTTATTGTATACAGTGTCTATGTATATATGCACATGTAGTCTCAGTATTGGTGGATGTGTTAAGCGTGTTGATGAGAATGTATATGGATGCAAGTAGGCAGAACACACGAACCCTGATACAAGGTCCCGAGAGTTCAAAGGTGAAGCCCTGCAACAACGCATCTAATTACTTCCTTCCTTTATCGTAGGTGATAGAGCCACGAGGCGATGAATTAACATCTTGTTGGTTTAAGCACTTGTATTACTAACACACGGTCAGCGAAGATTGGATAGCTGACACCGATATACTCACGGCTATTATTGTATACTCTCTGCAATTCACTACTAACAACAACTTTAATTTAAATCTCAACAGAAACAATAAACAAATTATTACAACCTTGATGATTTCAAACTGTTTTTTTTTAACAAGAAAATATTTTTACAAGTTGATTAATTATTTAAGATGCAGTTAGAGATTTCAAGTAAATTTTCATTTTATTTATTGAGACGAACATTGGAAAAATTCGAGAGAAAATTTTTAAAGTAAACATTTAAAAATTTAAATATTGAGCAGTTACGAAAAATTTCGTTTAGTTTATTTTTATGCAAAATAAAACATGACTTTACGTTTTATGTTCAAAATTTTAATTCGATAATTGGAGCAATTTATTTATTTTTTTTCATAATTAATTTCAAACATTTGCAGCTCAAAATATCCCACAGGGTTTCTATAGACGAGATATGAATCTAAAAAATTTGACTGTTGCATTGTATAAATATTACTAAATGTCAGAATATTTTGAAAAATGAAATATATTGATGATAATAATGAGAATAAGGGAGAGTAAGGCAGGACGACCCCCCTAAGCCGATTATTACTTTTTGTGGCTTTTAACCATCAAATCACTTTACTTTTGTCTTATTTTGAACAAATTTATGGAGTTTGCCGAAACTCTAAAAAAAAAAAATTTTTTTTTTTTAATTTTTTTCATCATTAAGAATGGATTTTTTTTCTCTTGACAACTATTTTTACTTTTATATTACTCAAAAAAAAATTTGAAGGTGTAATAAGTCGTTCCCCCCCACGATTCGATTAATTACTAATTGTTATTTAATAAAAAAAAAGTTCTATATTTCTTATTCTTAACCCAAAAAAACGCGTTTTTTAATTTTTTAGATTACAGATAATGTTGCTTTATTTAAAAAAAATTATTATTTTCGAATAATTTTTAGTGACCAAATTTTCCGCAGCTATAGAGAATCAGCCGAAAAATGGATAGGTATATTAAATTTTTTATAATTTGACGATAAAAATATGAAAAAATCATTTATTTAGAATTTCCAGCTGGTCCATGTTGCCCCAGGTGTCATGCGTAGCGCTAAAAATACGCTAATATATCGGATTTATAGCAAGTAGACGAAAAAAAAAATTTTTTTGATCAAAATTTTAGGAGGGCCTTTTTGCCCCAGGGGTCTTCGGTGCCCGACCTTGCCCTATAAAATAGAATTCTTTAAGCATATACAATAATCCAAGTAGAATAAGTGTCCACCTGCACAACAGACTATGAAGATTTATACAGCTATAAATGGAATATCGAATGCGCAGTAACGAGGAGTCAGTGCGGGAAATTGAGCAGAAAACGTTCATGACGTTAGCGAAACTCTCGTTGGCAATCGATACACGCTTGTAGGATTTATACATACGAAAAGAGAAGAAGACATAGAGCAAGAGAGAATAGTATCGAATGCAATTGAACATCGTGTAGACTTTGCGTGATGCAGTACACGAGTGATGTGCACGACGAGAAATGCTCATCGACTCATAGAAACCACGATCGAATAATCGAAATTCACGTTTTAGGTTCTAGTTGTCCGTTTGGCTTCATCTATATATATTCACGCTCTTTTTATATATTCTATATTCTCTTCTTCCGTATCTCAATTTACGGATGCCGCTGCACTTTCCCAACTGATGTGGATATACCTATATCGGTAATCGTGCGGTGGAATGGCGCGGCGCTTTGCCCAGATTGAAATTCGCTTCTTTCCTTGAATTGGACCCTCGACACACAAGATTCAAAATTGCATCGGATTCGCGAGAGGCTTCTCTACTGAATCGATTCTCCATTTCAAACCTCCTGATACTAGACTCGTGATTCTCATCGGTCCGATATTCCTACCCTACTACAACCATTCGGATTAGTACCAGTCTAGTCTAGACTTTGCTTCAAAACAGCATTTCACTTTTGAGTTCAACTGATTCAATATTATTTTTTATGTCTTACTTTGTTATTAAAAAAAATTTATATGATCAGGAAAAATCAAAAGAACACTAAACGCTCATGTTAAAATAAAACTAAAGAACCTACAAAATACAGTCTTACTTATTTTCGTTTAAAAAAAAAACCATAATATCATAAAAATTTTCTTTCTGATAATATTCTACCTTGCAGCCGATTCATGAACAGAAAAAAAGGATTTCTTGGAACAAGAAAAATTTTGCATTGTGAAATGAAAATAAACATTTTCTCAGGACTAAAAAAATTTCTTGGCGCAAAAAATTTTTTCTCGCCCTTATAAAATTTTCGTTTTTTTTTAATTTATAATGCGAAATATTTCTTAATGCCAAGAAATCCTTTTTTTCTGTGTGAGAAAGAATAAAAAATTCATAAATAAATAAATATTTTTGTTTTTTATATAACGTATACTGAAAAAAGTGAATATTATTCCCAAATAAACCAATTTATTTGTGGCTTTTTTGAAAATATTTCTTAATGACAAATTAATGTATTTGGTACAAATAAATATAACACTTGATTCGAATAATTTTATAATTTCACTGAAATATATCATGTATTTGTGGTAATTAAATGATATATTTGTGGTAAAGATATTAAATTCACGACAAATTTTGGTAAATTTTCCGATACTTGACATATATTTGAAGCATGTGGCCAAACTGACATTCATTTGCAGCAATTGGATCATTTCTTTACCACAAATAAATCACTTATTTTACGCATTAAAATTGCTCAAATATATGTTATATCTTCCTCACAATTAAATATTTATTTGGCCGTATCCAAAAAATCTTTGGCTCAAATAAATCTTTTTTTCAGTGTAAAGATATGATTTTTTTTTTTTCAATTACCATAATAAAATTTTTTGATTCCTCTTCAATATGTAAAGAAAATGAAGTCATTTGTAAAAAAAAAATACTCTCGACGTAAAAAAAAAAATTTATTCCTTATAATTTTTAACAAATTTGAATTTTGCTGTTTTTTGATAAATCCGATAAGAAAAAATAACAATTTACAAGACGGCCTGCATAATTAATTATTTAAGCTACAAAACTAAAAAATTTACGCCCGTTTATTTTTTAAACATAAATATTTAATCTGTTTAAAATTCTATTAGTTTTATCGAGTTAAACTACAATAAAAAAAAAAACTATTTAAAATGAAAAACATTTTCATTATTTATTTTATAATGCAAATAAACGACAGTAATATATATGTATATATCTTTTTTTTACGCATGACGTATATATTTGTCTAGAAACAACCGTATACACTCAAACAATATTTATATTTTTTGTTTTTATTATTTTAGTCACACACATTAAATACAAACCTATTCACAGATAGCATCGTGCACTGATCCTCTTTTCACACCCTATGTTTTCTTTTCATCCCCCTGGGATTAAAAGGAGAAAGAACTGAAGGAAAAAAAAATAGTAAAAAAATGAGAGAGCAAGATAGTGTACCCAGAGAAACTCTCGTGATGCAGGGTGACCGTTTCATTACTCATCTCGCACGCGTCGCCATCCATACTACACTCACATATATATACACATATATATATACCTCATCCCTCAGCTCAGTACAACCCCAGTACCTTCAATCTCTCTATACTCGCCGGCAGTGCGCATTTCCCTTTCTCTCTATCTATATCTACACACTCACACTCTCATACTACTGATACCAACTCTCATTTTTTACGCCTCAGGATATTGTAATGTTACAAACAACAATATGCATCTCTACCGTATAATAGTAATGCGCCTCCTCTGTCTCAGTCACAAGAACATAAACAACCCGTAAAAAAAAAAATAAAGACAAAATTTAACAAACATATAAATCTACTTTTTGTTAAAACTTAATATTGTTATATATAATAACAAAGTTAGTTGGTTAACATAGTTATTACTTGTAATAAAAATAACTAATCAGTAATCATAATGGTTACTCATCGTCCATCACGCGATTATTCCACGTGGTTTTATCGAGTTTTAAGTTAAAGAAGAACAGAATAAGAAAATGAACAGAAAGAGTACTTATGCCATTACCATTACCATTACTATTATTATTATTATTATTATTATTATATAGATATTACTCTACTCTTTCGTCGCAAAATGATGAGCAAATCCATTAAACTTTCTTTAATAAGATTTCCTACCCCTATTATATATATAAAAGTTACGATGAGAAAACGTTACATTGGACTTTCCAATCCTATCGTCATTCATACTTTTCCAATATTGTAATTTAAATATATAATAACATTATTATTATTATTATTAACCGATACTTCAGTTAAATAATAAACCAATTAATCAATCAATTAAAATTAATAACAATTAGTAGGTTAATATATTCTAGTCTGGCGATGACACAACTTGTCCAAATGTTATTTATTTATTGAGTATTATTATAACTGTCAGTAAATATTTATTGAAAAGTATCGACCAGTCATTAGCAAAGCATTGTTTAATTTATTATTTATAATAAATATTAAAAAGAGCTGATAAATTACACTGTAGAGAAGCGGTGGTGAAAATGGACTCAATTTAACACCACGTGGTGTTAAAATATTGGTGTTAAATCGGTGTAATAATAAAAATTTCACACTGAAAAAAAAAATCGGTCGCAGCTACCTATTGGCAATTGGTAGCCACTACTGATTATTTTTGGGTAACAGCTACCGAAAATTAAGTAACACCTATTGGAAAAAATCGGTAGCTGCTATCGAAAATTAGGTAACTGGTACTAAAATAATCGGTAGCGGCTACTGAAAAATAATCGGTAGTAGCTACCGATTATTTTTTTCAGTGTAGGTATAGAAATTAGAAAAAATTGCGTGACCTTGACAGGTCGGTTGTAAAGCACAACCTCGCCGCTTCGCGTTCGAGGCGTGCAAAATATACATGACATATAAAAAAATATAAAAATTTCATGAATGTTATATGGAAGAAATTTCAATTTTGCGATGTACTTATTCATGTTATACGTAGTTTATCTAAAAATACAAAATTTGACGTTCGTCATATCAATCAGCAATAATTTAATTAATTAATAAAAACACTGTTTAACTCTATAGTGATCGAGTGAATAAAAGTATCCATGAAGTAAAATATTTTCAACACCGGAAAATATTTTAACACCGGTAAAAAATAGTTACACTGGCGGCGGTGTTGAAATTTAACACCTACACCGTCTGAACTAACCCCGGTTTTTTAGTGTAGGATTAAAAAATAAAATATCTGGTTAAGAATACTGCAGTTGATGTAAATATGTAAATGAGTGGATTGGAATGTTGTTCAAAATTCAGAGATTCGTATGAAACATTGTTGAGATATGGAAGCAACAGTGTATACATAAATATACTGGAGAGAATGCAGGATGATGGTAGAGAGAGGAGAGAAGAGAGAAGAGAGAAGTGGAGGAACAGGAAGAGATTTCGCAGCGAGAGTGTCCAACGACAAAAACAATGGGAATATAACTCGGAGAATGGCAGTACGTTGAATTTACGGTGGAAGCAAAACACTCGCGGCTGATTCTGACACATCTACTGGCTATGGTGGATTGCGGGGAGATGATGAGCGGAAACGATGCGACACGGATTCTGAAGGGAGAGAGTGCAAGAGAAAAGCATATGCCAGAGGGTGGCAAATCTAGACGGTTACTTAGTGTAGCGGCATACACCAACAAGAGTAAGAGATACTGGCAAACAGTATTGTATATATATATATATATATATATATATAATAGCAAGTACTCAACAACGAAACCGGGCATTTTACAGCCGCAAAAGTCTCACTATTTCTACCTTCTTCTTTATTCCGCTGTGCTCTCACCGTCGTATCGCGTCATAAGCCTCCTGCGGTTCGTTGCGGTTGACAGAAACAGATACTACTCAGACAAGTGTATGTTTGTTTCGTTACATTCATACATATATGTAAATACATATATGTATCACTTGCATTACAAAGCACAATTCATAAGTTTACATCTGTCAATTGCACTCGTTTTAAAACTTTTTATTATTTTTTAACTTAAATTATACGACCAACTTTAATTCATTTTATAACAAACAGTTTCACTGTTTAAAACTAAATTAAAAAAGTAATTTAATATTTATTATTATTTTTTATTGTTTTTTAAAAGGAAAAAAAAATATTTTTATTATTAATTTAATAAAATTGAATGGTTCAATTGAAGGTATGTATTTAAAATAATAAAAATTCCTTTGTAATGGCAGTATTGTTTAAAAATAACAGCAGACTTTTGTTGAAAATATATAATAAATGCCAGCAATTTAATACGAATTTATAAATCGCAAATTGAGTGACGTTTTGTCGCACGCGACATACAACTATAATCACTTGTTCTCTTTCGTCTCCACTACCCTTGCATGTACTTTTTTTTTCTATTCGTACATAACTACACGCGATAGAACATTGGCACATTTTTCCAGCCGACAATTCAAATGCACGGTTATAATACGTATTTTATATATAAACATATATATATATATAGTAGAACAGTATCCCCTTTCCCCTATCATCCAGTTTCCTGCGCTATCGAGTAAGCAAAAGGGCGACGGGATAAGGGATAAGATAAAGCGCGTGAATTACCCGCTTCGTTAGAGAAGGGAAAAGAGATCCCCGCGGTAGTAGCAGAGGCAACGTGTAAAATGCTTGGGGATTTGACAACCCAGAGAATGAGGAAAAAAAGAAATAAAACAAAAGGACGATGGTGTATAATGCTTTACTGCTAACTATATTGTATATATGTATATTAGATGTGTAAAGGGAGAAATTAAGGAATAAATGCTTACGAGGAAAAATGTCGAGACTCTCTGGTATTTCTGCTTCCACATACCGCAATCATTACCTTGATTTACTCGTCTACATCATGATAGATAAAATTTACTTTGAGTTTTTATAAATACTTTCGTTACACTACAAAAAATTATGATACTGAAGTTAGCCGTCGTCTAATAATTTTTGGAATTTTTTTTAAACAATAAATTATAAAAAAATAAATATTTGAAAAAATTACACCTGTAGTTTTTTAAATTTTCTACATGTGCATATTTTTAGTTTTTGTTTTTTTGTAATTTATTTGTTGAAAAAAAAATCCGAAAATTACGATTATAAAAAATTGGGCGCGAATTCGGAGTAATTACGGATTTGATTTAAATCTGGATTCACTCCGTCTTTCGGAGTTCCGGAGCTTAAGAAGAAAATATAGAGTAGGGGAGTAAGGGGTATGACGGCCCCCCTGGAGCACGATGGCCCCCCTCAAAAATTTAGTAAAAATTTTTTTTTTTCATTTTCGGTCAAATCATGATATCTCTGATATTTTAAAGATATTTAGGCTGATCTACAATATCTGGGACATAATGGACCACCTGAGAAAAAAATTCGCGACAGAAAAAAGTTTTTTTTTCTAAACTAAAATGAATTTGAAAAATTTATTGATTAAAGCTCTTTTAAGCCAAAAGATTATACTGTGGTTAAAATAAAAAAATAAAAATTTAAATAAAACTGGTTATATCTGCTAAATAAAATTTTTTTTTAATAAATTTGAAGTCCATGGGATTATAAAGGTACTGAAATAGTATATTTGTGCTTAAAATTTTTTTTTTCAATAAAAAAAAGAAATATTTTTTACAAGCTTTTTTTGGAGGGGAGCCGTCGTGCCCAGAAAAACAAAATTTTTTTTAAGTTTTGGTAAAACCTTAATGAATTTGCTTAAGATAGGACCAAATTAGGTTGACCTAAAATTAAAAGCCATAAAAAATAATGACTGGCTCAAGAGGGCCGTAGTGCCCTACCCTCCCCTAAATAGGGAGTTTGTTTTCAGCGGAGTAATTTCGGAGTGATCTGGATTTTAAATAAATTTAAATCCGCATTCACTACGATTTGGAGTTTTCAAATTAAAATAAACTTCCCTTCGAAGTAATTTTTACTCCGAGGGGATAAAATAAATAAAGATTCATCCACTTCGCATTCACTCCGCAAATTTTTTTACAGTAATTAAATTAACTGAATAAATATTTAATGCTTAAAATATTTATAGAAAATATTTCAAAATCAATACTTGTGTAGTTGGGTAAAAATAAAAAATCTCTAAAGAAAAAGTCAAAAAGTTTGTACGGAAATGGTCATTGGTAACATAAGGAAAAGTTTTTTGACCGTGTGAACTCGAGTGGATATGTTATAAATAAGAAAAGAGAATGTTCTTTAGTATTGAACATGTATGTATTGTTTCTCCATCAGAGGAATCGATTATAGTCAATTTATCTAAAAGTTTTACTAACTGGTAATAGTTATACAGGACGAGGGAAGTAAGTAAAGCTCGTTAAATAATTCAATAATATTCTAGATGCCAAACTTTAAGTTACCAAGTATATTTCAAATAGATGTCCAACGTCTTTATCATCTGTGTTCTTTATTTATTTTTATATTTATTTTATTTTGCTTTACTTTGTTTTAGTTTGTGTTTTTTTTAATCCTTTTTTTTTTTTTTTACCAGTCTTCGACTGCTATTTTTTCTCTTTGGTGCCAAGCGAACGAGATACTCTCAGTACTTGAGTGATGTCTTATGTCTTTTTGTCTCTTTACCCCTAAACTCCAGTCGAGAGTTACGCAAACTTCTTCCAACTTCAATTTACTCTCTTACTAACATTTCACATCGCTAACAGACTGCCATCCCCTGTGTTTCTACTGTCTACTGCTCATTCTATTGCTCTAGTATAGTATTATATATAGATGACGACTCACCGCAATAATAATAGGAATCCTAATTTCTATTATTAATCAACTAATTTTTTTTAACTTCCCGCTAAGAAAATTGCAAATTTTCAAAAATTCGGGAAGTTATTGGTTTCAGTCCGATTTGTGAAAATCGAAATTCCAACAGATGTCGACGTTTTGAGGTCCTAGAAAGCTATTCTGACTAATTTCACGATGATGTCCGAGTGTATGTATGTATGTATGTACGTACGTACGTACGTATGTAAATATTCTGTAACTTTTGAACGGATGAACCGATTTTGAACTTTAAGGTGTCATTCGATGCGGCTTTTTATTTACTATAAACACTGAAAATTTGAGCTTAATCGGTAGGGTACGTTCGGAGATATTTCAAAAATAAATTTTTTTCAAAAATGTTTTTTTTGAATAACTTTTAATTCGCTGAATGGATTGATCTCAAAATCTGTTCAGCTCTTAAACTTTGTAAGCCGCGTCGAATGCCGCCTCAAAAATCAAAATCAGTTTATTTGTTCGAGAGAAACCGTTAACGAAAGAATTAAAAAAAAAATTTTTTTTTAGTATTTTGAAAATTTCTCAAAAACGACTCAATAAATCAATTCCAAAATTTGATCAGTTGTAGAACTCAATAAAACGCGTCGATTGCCACCTTAAACGTCTCAATCGGTTTATTTGTTCGAGAGATATCGTTGTAGAAGAAATGGTAAAAAACGTTATTTTTCGAAAATAAACGCATACAAAAGTATTTTCGAGCTCGAAGAGCTCGAAAATGCATTCACAACAATTTTTCGAGCTCAAGGAGCTCGAAATGGGCGGGAAGTTTTGGGGCTGGCCCACAGGGTCAACCGACAGACCGATTTTTTTCTTTGCAACTATGACAATCTGGTCCAAATACTGCTTAATTACTCTGTTAGTATGCTCAATCTATTAAATCATTCCGTGACAATTTTTCTGTTTTTTTTTCTTTGATTCAAAAATACCCGGTAAGATTATTTGAAATTCGTAAACTGTAATTTTGATTTAAATTATTGTATT
Organism: Microplitis manilae; assembly: GCA_030273425.1. Taxonomy (NCBI): domain Eukaryota; kingdom Metazoa; phylum Arthropoda; class Insecta; order Hymenoptera; family Braconidae; genus Microplitis; species Microplitis manilae. The sequence continues at coordinate 5,474,855 of CP092726.1, forward strand.
GAAAAGAAAAAAATCATTTTTAAATTTAAAATGCGAACTTATTTGAATTTTAGTAAATAAATAACTAAAATAATTATGTTGATTATTTTATAAAAACGGAATTCAGAAACATTTAGTACACTGTAAAAAATTTGCGGAATGCATGCGAATTAAATCCTGAGTGAATTCGGAGTCGGCGTAGGCTAGGCGATATTGAAAAAAAAACATTGATTTCGTAACATCGATAGTTTTAGTTTTTTAATATCGAGTATCAATATATCTTGTTCAAAAAATATCAATAGAAAAGAGTGATACTTTAGAAAAAAAACATCGATAGTTGGAATATCGACAGATATCACCCATTTCTAATTGAAAAAAAAAAAACATCGATATCGTAGCATCGATAGTTTTAGTTTTTTATTATCGAGTATCGATATATCTTGTTCAAAAAATATCAATAGAAAACATCGATACTTTAGAAAAAAAACATGGATAGTTGAAATATCGATAAATATCGCCCATCCCTAATTCGGAGTAGATGACTATTTATTTATTTAATCCTCTCGTTTAATTTAAAATTAAACTCTGACTCGACGTGAAATTAACTCCTAAAGGGAGTTTATTTAAATATGGAAACTCCGAATCGAAGTGAATGCGAATTTAAATAAAATTCAGATCAATCCGAAATCACTCCGCTGAAAAAACCGACTCCTTATTTACTCCTATGTAGATTGATTTTTTTCTAAAACTCCGGAACTCCGAAATAAAATCCATAATTACTCCGAATTCACTCCTGCTTTTTTAACGTCTAATAATTTTAACTATTTTTTTTTTTTTAATTTCTGTAAAAAAAGATTTTGTTTGGCTTCATTTTAATAATTTTCTTTAGAAACCATATAATTAAACTTGAAATTTCTTTCTTTTTACTTTTTTTGCATCAATTACCTTTGATTCAATTAAATGATAATATAAAAGAAAACTTTCACCAAATACTTCAATTAACTGAAATTAAATAGAAATTCAAAGCTTACTGTCTCTTTATTTCGTACCAAAAACTTTGAAATTTTGAATCCTACTAATTTAACTTAAGAAATTTTTTTTAAACTAAAAGAAAAAAGCTTACTTTTAGTTTCTTTACTTGTTAATTTGTAAAGAAAATTTTTTAGAATAAACAGATTCGAAACAAATATTTTTCTTAATTCATAGAATGATTTTAACTGAAGCTACTACGTGATAAATTTTAATTATCTATCTACGATATTTATTTTTTAATATTTCAAATAAATTAAATAAATAAAAGAAATTTGTCTGGTGATATTAATAACGGAAATATTAATTAAATATAACTTTGTAGCAACATATAGAAAATCCTCTTGACAGTACAACCTTCAATTAAATTGACAATTGGAACTTCGTAACTATACTAACATAAACCTAACCAGCAACAAACAGCAACCAGGCTGTTTATTACTTCGCATCTCGTTCACCCAGGGAAACATCGTTACGACGTGCAACGTGCAAGGAAACTGACATAAACTGTTGGCAAAGTATAAAGTGTTGGTAATTGACTTTTTAACTTGGCCGTTTTATATAAAGAAAATAATAATAAAAATGAAAATGAAAATAAAATATAAAAACATGACACGATATATGTAGTAAAAATGAACAAGATAAAGTAAAAAATGGACTTTTCATATCTAATGTCCTCGCACGAAAATCCGTTTTAAGGTGTAAAAAATTTATGTTTCGATATATAAGATATAAAATAAAATATATATATAGTGATACATGCGGATATGTAGAATGATATAAAAAATAATACATTCAGTACTGTGCATTAATATTTTTGTAGAGTGTACACGTTAGATATTTTCTTAGTATAAAGCAGTTGTCGATCATAGAGTGGTTGAGAATCTTGCTGTAAACGATCGAGGTCAAAAATTTTGTAATTTAAAGCACGTAGTCAAGTTTTCTCTAGTCGAGACACCTGAGGTACACCCTAAGACGTGTCCAGAGTTTTAGAATCATACTTTTATAGTCATTTTTATCATACACTATTTTCATATTTACGCTAATCGCCGCAATACGTTAAACATCTAATTAATGAATATTTATTAACTAGGTAACGTATTTCTGAGTAATTCTATATTTAATTATCAACTGACGAATTTTAGTAATTTTAGAAAAATAAACGTCTTACTATTTGATCTGCGAACAGTGAGATTATGTTTATAACTGCCGGTTATGATGAAAATTTTATGAAGAATTTTTAAAAGACCTATTTGGATACGTTTATAAACAAAGTTTAAAACAATTATAAGAATAAAATTTAAAAAATTTTTTTAAATTGTTTGTTGATGTTTACTTTTTTTCGAGAATTAATAAAAATTTTGTTCAAACGAATCAGTTTATGTTTTATCAAAAATAGAGCTAGCGCCACTTGCTGGTATCAGCGAAATTTATCTTAAAATTACCATAGGTAATATCGAAACTTTTATTACCAAGAGTGGGGGCTGATAACAGACCTGATAACTAAGTTGGCAGCAACTTGGCGACAATCTACTGCTGCAACTTATTGCCAAACTGGCCGCAAAAGTTGACATAACCATAAGTTGATGACAATTTTCTGAAGAAGTTATCACCAACTTGTCGTCAAATTGGTGTCAATTAGTTGCGGTTAAGTTACAACTTGTTGACAACTTTCACCTTCTGTAACTATTGACTACAATGTTACCAACTTTTTTATAAAATTGATGACAACTTTCCATCGAATAATGGAATACCAGCTTTTGCCACCAACTTTCTCACAAAGTTGACGTCCAATTGTCGTAAACTTATGAAAATGCAAACGTTGATATTCTATTAGTTGACGGAAAGTTACTTTTAATTTTTCCAAAAAGTTGGCATCAGGTTGCAGCAGCAGATTGTTGCCAACCTTTTGAGAAAGTAGCCAACAGTTACAAAGGCTGAATTTATCGTCAACTTGATCGTAACTAATTGACACCAACTTTCTGACCAGAAAGTCTTGCCATCAAGGTAATTTACCATCAATAAAAACTGATGAAGAAGTTTTGAGATGAAACGGAAGGCAGCAGTGTAAGAGATTTATTGGAACGTACAGTTCGATATTTAAATTTAAATTGACAGCAATGAATGTGCACTCTTTGACTGTAGTTTTTGATCAAGGCAAGTACCTATCAACTTTTATCTACTAGTTCAAATGCCAGAAAATCAAAAGATGTAACTTGACTTGGAATATTGATGATTTCTAAGAAAATTTAGTTCAAGATCTCAGAATCTATGCGACCAATCTACTATCCAATGAAAATAATTATCAAATTAGAGCACCAGGATGCTAGGCATTTTAAATTTCTTAAATAATCAAATTAAATATGCCCGTATTTGGTTGTATTTTTTGGACAATTCTAGCTGGAAACATTCATTTTCAGAATAAAAATTATTCTGATAAATGTTAGCTAATTAATACTTATTTTTCAACATTAACTATTCATAATTTCAAAATAATTCCGAAATTTTTTTGAATTCTCATTCCATCAGTAACCAAAGATTTTTTTCAAGAGATAATTTGATTTAAAAATTACTTACCAAGCCTCTGTAGAGTCTTGAATCCCCGGGTCGACTGTCAGCTGAAAATAAAAAATATATTATTGCTTAAAATCAAATAAATAATAATTATTTATTCAAATAATTATATTTACCTCAACTTGTTGTTGAACTGAAAGTATCAATGCTAAAATTTATTTGCTTTCTTACAAACTCGATCATCAGAAATCACAACACTAACACTCACTTCACAACACCATCACTTACTTATGCGTATCAATGTAGCAGACATATGACAATTTTTAAATTACATATAAAAAAATTAAATAATTAAAATAATAAAATTTTAAAAAAATACATGTACTGAATTTTGAATTCTTTAAACATGCATATTTTTATTTTTATTTTATGAACATTTCAAAAGTTTTAAAAATTGTTAGATGTCCGCTAACTTTACCATCATCACTGACTTCTCAACACCAACACTCACTTCACTTTACTCAAACTCAAAATACACTTCCACTACTTAAAAAAAACTTTCGCAATCACGAATTAAACATTTAGATTTAAATATACTAATTATCAATAGTTTAAATGACTACTCAACAGAAAATTTCTAAATGAGAGTAAAAATGTTCCACCAACGACTAAATATGCAACAGAAAACGGCGCGAGCAAGCCAACAATTAACAACTGACTACTGACTACTTGTCTATCTGCGTTGTACAACACGACCGTAGTTACTGCGCATGCGCCTTTATTTAAAACTGACGAATCCCGTTCGAGTAGACTAACATCAGAGAGCTTGCAGTCACAACTTCCAGAACACTTTTTACACAAGTAAAAATATGCATAAATATTTTTAATTAGTTACAAACAATATAAATATAAACAACTGAACATACAATATATGATTTCATATACATCAGTCAACTTTAATAAGAATAAATTTTTCTTTGTAAATTTTATTATTGTCATGAAAATGGCCCCTTAATTAAACGGATTATTTTTTTATGATAATAATAAATTTTCTTAGAAAAATTTATTTAATACTAAAAATATATGATTGTTGCGTTGATATATTTTATAAAATCAGTTAATTATATGTATAAATAATTTTAATTGTGTAAAAAATGCTCGGAGAATTTTTTAGCAAGCTGCTGTTAGACGACGCGACTGAGTACTGACTGCTGCGCAATGCGCAAGCGTCGTAGTTGAAAAACAGACGCTAGCGCCTGGCGTCCACTAGTGGGGAATTCGAGAACTAGATGAGCTTCTCATGAGTGTGAAGGTAGCAGGTATGAGATAAATAAATAAATAAATTACAAATTATAAAACTATTAAATTACAAATAAAGTAATTAAATAATTTAAAATATAAATATAAAAAACGCATATAGTGATTTTCAAATGTAAATGAGCATTTTTCAAATTTCATTCGATTTATATTCTATAAACTTATTTGAAAATTTAAAAAAATGACAATTGTCAGCTACGTTCACACTGATGAGCTCCTCGCTTAGATTATTCGTGTAATGACTGCAGTGTTCGGTGTTAAGTTTAACAAAAGAGTAAACGCGCGGACTTTTACTCGGGTGAATAAAATTGTAATTTTTGATAGTGATTGACTGTGATTAAATAATTTATAAAAGAAACTTTAAATAATAAAAACTAGGTTACAATAAAGTGAAGTGAGTGTTTGTGGTTATTGTTACTGATGGCTGGGGTAATTTTATCAAATCTATGAGTGTTAATGTAGCAGACATAAGACGATTTATAAATTTGAAATAAATAAATTAATTAATTAAAACAATGAACTTTAAAAAAATGCACGTATGGATTATGAGTGTGAATGTAGCAGACATCAGACAAATTTAAAATTATTAATAAATAGACTAAATAATTAGAAAAATTAAATTTTGAAAAAATGCGCGCTTAGAAAATTTGAAAATTAATAAGTTCATTTTTTTTAAATATTTTTTTTTTAATTATTTACTCTATTTATTTTAAAATAAATATATATAAATTTATATTTTATTTATAATTTTAAATTTGCCTGATGTCTTCTACTTTCACACTCATGTATGGATTTTGCATTTATCTAAATACGCATTTTAAAATTTTTACTCTGCTTAAATTTTATTAATTTATTCTAAAATTTAAAAAAATGCAAATTGTCAGCCTACATTCACACTCATTTAAATTTGCTGACTCCCAGTCATTATGTGAATGTTTTATGCAGGACATATACAAACTGTGGTAAATATAATTGATATATTTATTAGTAGACATAATTATTGAGTTCATATTGATATTATAATTGTTATATTTATTTTTTTTAGAAGAAACTCATGAAGGACGAGGAATTTATTGACTCCTGGTGATTTGGTGATAGGGTAAGTCGCATGACAGTTTGTTTTAAATTAATTTTTAATATTTAAATTGAAAAATTTATTGAAATTTAAACTTGGGGATTAGTATACTTTATTATGTACTGTTAAATTTATTTTTTTACACAAAAATTTAATGTTTTGACAACTGACACTTTAAAAAACAATATTCTTTTAAATATCTACTGCTCTCACGATCATCACAATGAAACCTATCTTTCGTTTAATTTTTTTTTTTTTGATAGATTCATTTTATAGAAATAAATATCAGTTACTTTTATTCGTTATCATAAGAATTGATATCAGAATTTATTTTTTAAAATATTTAAAATTAATCATTTGGCGCATGCGCTTTATCATTTTAATTGAAGTGTTCAACAACAACAAACTTCTAGGTTATATTTATATTTTATGTAAACATTCCCCAATTCCCACAGTTCTTAAACACCGATCCCAATTAAATTTATCAGATTAATAAATCATGTGTACTGTTTTCATTAAAAATAAACAAACAACTTCAATAACAAGTAAGTATAATAATAATTGTAACTTATAACAATAATAAAAATTATCACCAAGTTATAGTTGTTGATGATGATATCAAACTAATTAAGTGAAATAATTCAGAATGTGGTTGAAAGAAATTTATTTAAACAGGATTTAAGTTTCAGGTACAACAATAATTTCAAGTCAATTAGGTAGTAAATTAACTGATGCTAACTTTGCTACCCGTAATCTAAGAGACAATGTCAGCTGATGAACATACTGATATCAAGTTAGTACTAGAGCGAGAGATATCTAGGAGCCCAGAATATTCAATCAAGATGAAATTCAATTACCAATATCTTGTTCCATGACTGCTGGTACTGGTAAATAAATTTTGTGAGTATATTTATAATTAATTCCATTCATCAATTCATTTATGGAGTTTTTTTTATAAATGTTTCATTTATGTAATGACTGATTTCTTTCAAAATTTTTCAATAGAAATTATCTGTACCTTGCTTGTATCTCATTAGCTGAAATAAGTGGTACCAAACAACAAGATATCTATACTTATTAACAATCACTGCATAATCGTGATCCAAAAGATTAGGAATTAGTCTTTGCTTGGGCGAAAAAAAATCAATTAGACAAGTTATTCGTGGAAGAGAAAAATTATCTAGACACGTGCTATGTCCTTGTCAGATTCATGACTACATCCAATAAACTTGCTGATGATTTAATGATATAATACACTTTAAGATATCAACGACAGAAATCAATATCACGCCTGAATATATCATCTAAACACGCCAATAAAGAGATGAAACGTGAAGACTGAATTATCAAACTAATTTTCAATCAGTGCGCAACGATTAATTAAATTTCGTCAAATCCCAATGAAACTAAATTTTTAACAGCAGTCATTGAGATGAGATTGAATGTCCATCATTTAGATGAATTATTAGAGCAAAAACATATTGAAACTTTTTGATAATTGGTAATTTGTTTGATGATATAGAATATTTGATTTATAAACAAGAACACATCAGAGCTCTTAAATTTTTTAAAACCATTAATACCTTGTGTTAAATATTTCAATTCACCATCGATTGGCTTGCAATTTTGTAATATTTTGAATATTTATCAGTAAACGGATTTTTTAAATTCTGATCGTTCAGTAAAAGAACTCTATAAAGTCAGGAAATTTATAATATTGATGAGTAATATGAAAGGATTATTTATGAAAAGTAGTTCCAGCTAGCATCGCTTTATTCGATTTATAAACAAGGTCACTGATATTTTTTTATTAAAATCATAAGTAATTGTAGTTTTAGTATTCCTGGCTACTTGTTACAATAATACTTATCACTTATCACTTATTAATTTTATTTATTTTTCAATGAATGGTCCAACAAATTGACTCGCTGATTTTTCTTATTATCGAGCTCTTATTTTGGTTATCAAAAGAGAATACGTGGAATTCATAAAACATACTGAGTTATGATATTAGAATACGACATTAATTGTCTAATTTTGACCATAATATCAGTTCCGTACACATTATTATCGATACTTAAGTAATAATTATGTTGTGTTCTATTTTATATTCATTGTATTACAGAGCAAATAAATTTTTCGAAAATAATAAAAAATCAAGGTGTAGATTTTTATTAAAAATTTATTATAAATAAAAAGAAAGCAAATGATTTATAATTTTATAATCATTTGTATTGACAATAAATCTATAAAGTACTGGTATTATTTAAAGATAAAAATATTAAAAGATATTTTTATTTAAAATTCAATCGTAATACCACTGATTTATTCATATACTTTGATTATATTTATTTATTATTTGTTGATATCAGTTGATTATAAATTTTAATTTTAAAAAGTTATCGCTAATGAGCCATCACGCGAAAAATGTTTCAAAAAACTGACCCATGAATTGTCAGACATTATCTAAACTTTAATAAATATGATATTAAAGAGATTTATTAATTTATTTCGGCATTATATTTAGTACAAAAGTGATTAAATTTGCTTAAGTTAATAATTTTAATTAAATTTATTGAAGTTGTATAACAACTGATTTGATTTTTTAATGCGCAATTAAGTGACTAATGTTCATAAAAAGTATTATTACGCACAAACTTTTATCAAGTGACATTTTAAATTATCTCGAGGACAAAATATTATCGGTGATAAAAAAAAAATGAACATTCGTTCTAGATCTCTTTTTAAAAATAATCTTTCTGCTAAAATAAATCTCATTCATAACAACTAATCTATTTTTAGATTTATAATCATAACTCATTTTTCATTTTCCGTAAATTTGTAAAAGTATTTTTAAACCTCGTTTACAAATGTCATTTTCTTTCAAGTCTTTTTTTTTAATCTTCTAAATTAAAAAAAAAAAAATATCTTTGTCACATTGAATAAAGAAATTTGATGAAAGGATTTTTACAATTTTGATTGCATAGATTAGAAAAATATTCGCACACGGAAAAAAATAATCGGTAGCGGCTACCGATTGGCGATCGGTAGCCGCTACCGATTTTTTTTCGGTAGACGCTACCGATTATTTCGGTAACAGTTACCGAAACAATCGGTAACCGCTACCGAAAAATAATCGGTAGCTGCTACCGAAATAATCAGTAGCTGCAACCGATTGTTTCGGTTCTACTGAACAGTTTCAGAAAAATTCTTTTTTACATTTAATTACTATAAATCTGATATATATATGCATTTTTGACCCTGCGTATGACACCTGGGGCAATATGAACCAGCTGAATATTACGAAAAAATTATTTTTTTATATTTTTATCGTCAACTTAAAAATAAATCAGTATATTTCCGCACTTTTGACCCTACGTATGACTCCTGGGGCAAAATGGACCAGCTGAAAATTACGACATCTATCGAGTGATAGTCGGAGCAGGCAGTACTAACGGAAGCAACTGCGTGCAAAATATTTAAATAGTAAAAAAAAATTTTTTTACCTGTAATTCGACACCTGTAATTGGAAAAATTTAATTCATTTTTAACGCCGCTCTTTTTACAATTTCTCCATGCGGTGTTGAAATGAAATAATACCGATGTAAGAGGCTTAATTCGGCGGTGTTAAATCAATGTAAATGCAGAGCAATACCGGTGTAAAAATGGAGTAAACTGCGTCCGCACATAGTATTAACTTTGAAAATTTTATCAAATATAAAAAAAATTTACACACACACGTTCACACACACACATACACACTTTCGGACCCACACACACATTCGCACACACTCGGACGCCCAAACACACGTACGTGCCCACACACGGACGCACTTACACTGATACTGAAAAAATCGGTAACTACTACCGAAATAATCGGTAACTGCTACCGATTTTTTCGGTAGCGGTTACCGAAAATTAATCGGTAGACGCTACCGATTATTTCGGTAACTGTTACCGAAATAATCGGTAGCGTCTACCGAAAAATAATCGGTTGCGGCTACCGATCGCCAATCGGTAGACGCTACCGATTATTTTTTTCCGTGCATGACTAAAAACTTTATTTTGAATAATTTTTTTAAATTATTCAAAATTTTATTTTCACAACAACTTTAATATTTCTTTTTGTAACTTATAATAAATAAGGGAACAATTAAATATTTTAAATTAAAATCCCAAAATTTCGGACTTGAAAAAATATTTTTTTTAATAACATCGACAAATTTTTTATACAAAAAACAATACAGTACCATTTACAGCCATTGCTCCATTTTTGGACCTTTAATACTTTATTTCAATTAATAAAAAAGTATAAAGAAAAAACTTTGTAACAAAAGTATCTTCTCATACATTTAAAAAATTAATTACATCATTGCATATTTTATTAAAATTTTTGCAGTGTCCAAAACCGGTCTCAAGTGGCCAAAAACAGTACCTCTGTTTTCTATTCAGAATTTTGACAACGTCAAATAACACGTGCTTTAAAATTTTCATGTGTCCGCGTATACATTCCTCATTGACAACGTGCTTAATATAAACTAATAGGTTCGAAATAACAATGCGCACTCTTGGGTAGGGATAAAAGGCGGTAAATATATTAGTATTGTCGTGGATCCGTCTACAATATGCCGACCACAATTACATAAATATAAATACGAATAACAAATTAATATAAACATATAAACACAACATTTCATGTGTATCCTTACTTATAGTCTGTTTTATATGAATGTATGGTGCCTCAGTTGTACATACAAACTGGTAGTACGCACGTGTGGTGGTGGGGATGACCACCGCGGTACTAACATCACTACAATACCCCTACCTATTTCCCTCTTGCACACCTACCACACGCCTCACACTGTCCTGGCAACTTCATTCACGTTTTCGGTGATCGGCATTCACTCGCGAGCCGCTACACCGTGCGGTTTATCACCACAGGTGGATTGTGCATCAGTGTAATCACTATTCCGCCCACCTATATATTTATATATCATTAATATAAATCGATATATTTATATAAATTACATAATTGAATACCATTCATATATATTTCATTTAAATAAATATATACTGACTAGGAAAAAAAATTTTTAAGTATCAATGACAGAAAATATTCAAATGTAACTTTGATTGACGTAAGAAAATAGTAATTTTTTTTTTATAAAGACATTAATAAGTGAAGGAGTTAACTCGGTAATAAAATTAGTAAAGTGAGACGCATATAACAACGGTACTTATTTACTAACTAACGTCTCATATAATACAGCAGCTCTTTACGTTGTGGAAAGTACTACACGCTCCGTTTCACGTCGTAGACTTAGTCACGCCCGCGTGTCCTCTTCCTTACACTCTCTGACAGTATAAATTTTTATTTATATTTTTTTTTATAAATATTTTACTATTTTTTTAAACTCCAATAAATATAAATACACATAAATGTGCACTTGGTAGTTAATTTTAGCACGCAAATAAATCAAGAGAATATTTAATCGCGAGTTTTCCGAGACGTCTAGACGTTTGTCGGTTCTCGTTAAACAACCAGTTATATATCGTGTTAAATAAAATCCTCGTGTTTAAATAACTAAATAAAAAGTAAAGTAATATATGTGTAAGGACATGTTTGGAATGCAGTTATTTATTTAATAACAACTTGTGTGGACTTGACTATTTTTAATAAAGTAATTTGTGATTTTTTTTACGGATAAATTTTATAAATAGTGTCGAGTGTTTGTTAATTCATTGATTGTAAGACAATGGAAACCAACATGATACTTGTTTTACTATTTTTAAACTTCGTGTCCTGTACGCAGAGTAAGTAAACTGTATTTTTTTTTTTTTATTTATTTATCTTAAAAAATTTTGTTATTTACACAAACAATAATAATATACGTATTATATTTCGGGTGACTTAGTCATATATATTTGTCTTCTGGTCACACATGAGACAATGATAAGAAGAATAGAGTATGGAGTAGAAAAAAGTATTTTAAAGTTGAGATACAATTTTAGTTTTTTAAATATATGAGAATACATTATTCCCATTCTTAAAGCCATTGATCAAACATTTATATTTATAGAACACGAGACATTTCCTTTGAATTCTTTTCTTCGTTCATATTCTCTTTTATTTAATATTTCCGTCTTTTGCCTTTCATTCATTTATTTTCCGTTTTCTGTAACCACGTACTCGCTTTTTTTATTCTTTACTGTTTTGTTATATTTAAAGATAAGAGAAGAGAAAAGGTTGAAATAATTGTTCCCACACGAAACTAGGAAGAGAAAAAAATAGATAGTCAGATAGGAAAAAAAATGAGTAGTTTAATCACGTTAATGGATGACTTTAGTTACGAGCCTCGATCCCCAAATCCTATTTCCGAGGGCTGCTTTTCCCTCACACTCGATTAATTCAAACAATTGCTATGAATTTCACAGACTTTACCAATTTAATACGGAACAACTTGACGTTAATATTTACTCTTAAATAAAATCCACTTGTTTATTTATTTTTTAAATAATTTTTAACGTCAGAAACTAGTTTTAAAAACAGACATTATTTTAAAAACTACTTCCTTCTGCATCAGGTACATTCCAAATAATTTAAAAGATAATAATAATAATAATAAACCGACTGGTCACATATTTTTTCTACCTGTTCATTGACCAAAGATGTCATTAAAAATACCGAAAAATTTTCGTCCCTAAATACAGGGTCGATTTTTTAAACATACCCCACATTATTTCTCTTCTACCTTCCTTCCTTAATACAGTTACAAAAAAACATTTATAAAAGAATAATGAAAATACTTTTAGCCCAAGCCCAAGTCTGAAATTTCGAATACACTTATATTAAGAGTTTACCAACACCCAAGGACACTTGCAACCAGATCGACCGGAAAATCTTTTATTTCTCCGGGTATCCCGTTGGGTGTTCATGGAAAATCCTCAAGCCTCCCGTAGAAACGAGTAGTTACGGATTTCATTGTGATTCGCGACAATGAAATACTATGGGTCATGTAGAATACAAAATACCTGTAGTACATACCAGTTTTACTACAAAAGTACTCTTTAATACTATAGGCTTTACTATACATCTAATCCTTGGTATTTTGTCTAGTTCCGACATGCTCAACGGATATTTCATTCAAGAAATATTTCTTTGCTCCTCTTCTTTACGGTGTTTTTTTTTTATTCATTTTAACTTTTTACAAATACTTACTTTCATTTTACTTTTTTTTTACTAGACATTTAAAAAAAAAATTAAAAATTTCAATCTTGTTATATATATACGTTAATTGTTCGGAAATAATTTTGGTAATTATATAGATATGGCTCCACCTACTTTTGGGCATAAAAAATTGGAAAACTAATGAGTCATGCTCTTTATTGTTTTATCCTTTTGTTCTACTCCTCGGCAAATTACTTTTTTTATCAAAGCGATCCAGAAAATTTAAAAACTGTCTGGTATTTTAAAAACCACCTGGAATATTTTTAAAATATGTAAAAATGAGAAGTCTAGGGTTTCCGAGGCGCCGCCAAATGACCGAAAAGTCTTGTAGAACTCGACGAAATTAGGCACTTTTTCAAATAGCTATCACTTCTTCAAAAATGAACTAATTCATACGTTTTTTTTTTTTTCAAAATTCTCGTCTTTAAATGTACTTTTCACAAAAAAATACAAAAAAAAATTGAAGGTATTAAAATCTATGAAATTTTTCACTTCTTTGAAAAAATTCCATTTTTCTCAAAATCCATTTTTGTCGAAAGCTAAACGAGATATCGAAAAATATTCTTTAAAAATATCTTATTTCGTCGAGTGCAAGAATTTGCGGTTATTTCGCAGCACCACGGAAACATATTTCTCATATTTTAAAAAGTTTTTAGTGTTTAAAAAGTTTCATAAAATTTTAGAACTTTTTAGAGCATAAAAAAAAAAAAAAAAAAAAATTGCTCTAACAAAACTCAAGTATGTAATTAAAAGTAAAAAAAAAAAGTTAACTTAATTTATTTGGTATAATTTAAAGAATTTAAATGTAATTTAAAATAAAATTTGAATATACGCAGAGTCCATTAACCCTTAGATCGCATTATGCAGGCAAGAATGTACCAACACGTATTAAGAAAATAAACATTCATATAATACACCTGTAAACGTGTAGTTTCTTCATCCGTCTGAGTTGAACACATGTATACAACATACATACATATATATAATACATCTATGCTGATAACAGTCAAACGGAAATGAAAAGATAGTCGACAAAGGGGCTCACTTGTTACAGAACACGAAACATTTCATCATTTTACTCTAATGTATTTTTCTTTTCGCGTCCTTGATTACTATGCCCATTATTATGTACTATTGTTGTTATAGTAATTATTACTATCATTATCATTCTTTAGTGGCGCCTTATAACTTAGAATGAGTGATGAGCACGTGCAATAAAATTCCATAGACCAACAATTCCATATAACAAGTGTTATAAAATATCGTCTACTGACCAGCAAATAAAAGCATGTATAGGTAGCGTGCTGATGAATCTGCACCTGAGCATTTCTCGGAATAAATCCAACTTTCTCTTTATACACAACTTAACTCGAGTTGAGTTCGTCGTTATCGAGTTAGTCACTCGATCAAGTAGACACGCGTGTCTGCTTTATTAGTCAGCAGACTACAATTTACTTATCAACAAGCTTCTATTTCCATCCTATTTATTAACCTCATTAAATTACTTGCAATTTAAACGGCTACATTAAAAAAAATCGGGAGCGAATTCGGAGTAATTGCGGATTTTATTTAAATCTGAATTCACTCCGTCGCTCGGAGTTTCGAATTCTTAAATTGCATACAGAATAAATAGGGACTTTGTCTTTTCCGTGGAGGGATTTCAGAGTAGTCTAGATTTTTTTTAAGCCGCAATTATTCTGATTCGGAGTTTTATAATTGAAGTAAACTCTCCCTCGAAGTAAATGTCACTCCGAAGGGATTAAATAACTAAACAGTCATCAACTTCGCATTCACTCCCGATTTTTTACAGTGTAACAAATAATTTAACGTAAAATAAAAATTAATTTATGGTCTAGTATCTGTAAAAAAAATTTGCAGAGCAAACACGGATTAAATCCGGAGTGAATTCGGACTGTGTATTTATTTAATGCTCTTGGAGTAAAATTTACTCCGAAGAGTTTATAATAATTTTGAAACTCTGGTTCAAAATGAAATTAACTTCGAAAGGGAGTTTATTTTATAATGTTAAAATTCCGAAACGGATTGAGTACGGATTTAAATAAAATCCAGATCACTCCAAAATCACATCCAAAAAAAACTCCATATTTACTCCATATGTAAAGCGATTTTTTCTAAAACTCCGGAACTGAGTGACGGAGTAAATTCGCAATTAAATATAATCTATAATCACTTGAATTCACTCCCGTTTTTAGCTGGGTATCTATGAGATAATTTATTTTTTATTCAAAAATTTTTTTCCGTCAATTACGAATATACATTAAGTCATAACTAAATTTATCAATCATCATAAGTAATAATAACTCTCAAGACTTTTCTCACGGTGTGCAAAAGTCGGAACTTGAGTGTTTATTTATTATCTTTTTTTTCATATTTTATTTTTTTATGTCTCTTCCTGTCCTATTCTGTTGGCGAGAATCGTAATCTTTACTCCAGTGGCCTCGGCGGTTAGGACATAAACGTCTTTAAAACCGCAAACCAACTTCACTCCTCGAGTATATCTTCTCATACATTCTCACAATCAGCTGCTGATTCTGTAGCTGGTGCAGCTGATGCCGATGGTATTAGTGTTACTCCAACCTCCAACTCACTAACCCTGAGACTAAAAAATTTTTTTACGATAAAACCAAAGGAACAAAGTACCACGACGCTATTTTCTCTTTACAATTCTTCTGTTCTTCTCTACCACCTATACACATTTCTTTTTATTTTATCATTATAATTTTTAAACTAAATTATCTCAACAGTTCATAATAATAATGAAGGCTCGTTTACTTCGCATAAAAATATTATTAAACTCTCACTACTTTGTCTAAATATTATTGCTCGGTTAACTTTTACGATTATTTGCTCTGTTTTAAAAAATTTAAACAAAAAAGATAAGGCGGGAAAAATAAATTTTAAAAAATTATTATTGTCTTATTTTAAAAATATTTAACGCGTGATTATCGCAAGACGTGTTAACTTCCGCTCGAAATCTTCACACGAAAGATAAAAAAAAACTAAAATAAAAAGTTGAGATAAAAATAATAATAAATATGAATGAAAGAACGCGAAGATCAAAGAAATCCGACGACTAACGCCTCGAGGTGTTTTCTTCACTCTCATTCTCTTTAACACTTGTCTCCATAATAATCCCATTGTATGTATCAACTTTGCAGATTCTCATTAACTCATACCCTGAGACATTACACAGCTTTTTTTTATATTTTTCATTCACATATTAATAATATTTTTTTTTACTCATGCAATACGAATTACTATCAAAATAAACATGACGTACGAATGAATAAAAATATAAATCAAACTAAAAATAAACTCGTAAAATAATTTTATTCGTATGATTAAATTGCGATGAGATGCATTTTTTTATGACATGAGTGGCAAATTGAAGGTAAAAGCCAGCCTTCTGGTTTACATGCCACTTGACTGTCTGATTAATCTTAAATTAAAGCTGCACTCTTTCTCTCAAAAAAAATAAATATAGGGGAGGGGGAAGGGGCAAAATGGGGTGTCTAAAAAAACACTAAGTTTAGAGAAAGAATACACTAAATATTTTTTTTAATGATATTAAAAGTACACTTTCAAAAATATTTTGAATTTTCGCAAATAAAATTCCTTGAAATTTTTACAGTCGAGTCGCGTTATAAGTCCGACTTGTATCTTTTTCTTTTAACCAGACTCGCGTTAATATGAGGGAGACACTAAGAGGACTTATAACGCGACTCGTATTTATAAATAGAAAAAAAAATTCAGTTGCTGTTAAAAAACAAAAAATTTGAATTTTACCCCCTAAAAAAAGTGAAAATTCTGGATTTTAAATCATTTTGATTAAATTAAATTTTTTTATGAGTAATTTACAAAAAATAAAAATTACATCTCAGATAATTATTGGATACAAAGGAAGAAAAAAAAATTTTTAATAGTTTTTATCATAAAATAAAAGTCATTCAAATTTTTCGATTGACACTCGATTTTTCAAAAAGCTTAACAAAAGAAAAATTCAAAATAATGCTCAATTATATTTAAAAAAGTGAGTTTGAAAAAAAATTTAAAAAAAACAATTTTTTTTATAAAATTTTGAAGGTTGTCCGTTTTGGCCCACTTCCTCTATTAAAAAAAAAAAAAAAGGTATTTTAAAATTATAAATATCTACTCGGAAATAAAAATAATAAATTTTCGTGGGTGGTAGGAAAAAAATATAAGATAGTTATTGAACCGAAGATTGATGAACCGGGTGAGCAAAAAAGACAGATGTGTCATGAGCCACGTGGATGGTAATATAAAAAGGCTTCTTTTTCCACTTAACACACGTTGAACGTGATCCCGATAAATAAAAACCTCTTAGAGAATACCTATAGGTATATGTATACCTGACCTAACGACACTCAAACGCTTCCAAGGTACTTTTGGTTGAATTGCTGGGTATAAATGTAATGTTTAGGCACCGATGGACCTTTATATGCCCATTGACACGTGTCGATCTTTCAATCCAAGTCAACATGAGTCCCAAATAATATTTTCAAAGATTAAATTCAGGTTATCTTTTTTTTTTATTTAATAAATAAAATTATTAATGACAGCTGTGACTCGAGTTACAGGAAGCCTCGCCTATTTTTATACATATATATATTTTTATTATTTCATCTCTTTGATAAAAAAAATGATCAGTCATACAGCCGGTTCCGGTTTTTTTTTCCACGTGCTAAACTGGAAGTAAATTATCTGTTTTATATGTTATTTATTTAATGTACATACTTTGTACATTAAAAATTATGTAAAGTGACGGTGTAAATACATGGGAAAGATATTTTTGAAGTAAGTTATTAAATGAAATTTATTTGTAATACTAAAATAATTTTATTGACTGTTAATATCTTTGTGAGAAGGATCACAGCTGTTGGGATGGGCAATGGGATGTTAATGTTGAAAGAAAGTTTAAACGAGTTGTAGCCGGTTCAAAATAGAAATAACATGCTAACTGTAGTGAATTCGAGGGATTGGCAATGTCTGCGTTGTCAAAATTACTTTAAAAGCAGCAAAAAAAATAACTCAAAAATAAATACGTTTAAATAAAGTAACAAATGCACGTAAATTAACTGGCGAAATGCTCGGAAAAAAAATCAACATCAATGCGCTGACACTAATTTTAGAACAAACGCGAAAGTCGTTAAATACTTTGGGCAATTTCGAAATTTAAAAATAATTTTAAATGGATAATTAAATTAAATTTTATAAAACAGTGTCGTAGGTCAAATAAACCTGAACTTGAATAAACTTTCACCCTCAACTCGTGTCACACTGAGTATATAACAGTATAATTATGTTTACTTGATATTATATGGTGCTTTTTTTATACGTGTCTCGTGCGTGTAAACCGATTAAAGTGACTTTAATGCCCTAGTCATATTTTTATCCTCTTACACTTACGTTTACTTTCAACTCTATACATTTAAATACTAGTATACATTCCATTTAAATTTTTCAATCACTATCTGCAGTAATAAAATAACTTTATCCGTAAGTTTATATTTATTTATTTATATCAATTTTATTTAAAAAAAAAAAAAAAATTAAAAATAAGGTTACTTGTAATTTTTCTTGCCCCATGACCATGATATATATGTATATATAGTAACAAGTCGCGTGTGGGTTGTTCGGAATTCCTATGCAAATGCCGAGCAAGCGTACACCAGACTTATATATATACATATTTAAGTATAGCAAGAATATCAGCTTTTAAACTCAACTCGTTTTGTTCCTCAGGATCTTGTCCAATGACTATCCACGCAGGACCATAATAGTCCACTATTAACATAGACAGAAACGACAAATCAATGTTTTACCCAAATACAAACACAAAGAAGATCCACATAATACTTTTAGTCACTTATATAAATATATATTAAAGTTATACAGACTACGCCTGTAACCATTTTTTTGTATTTTTTTTATCGGCTAAATGAATACAAAAAATTTTCGAGCCATTTTTTATTTTTCGTCACAAAAAAACATTAATATGAAGTATTAGATGAGAACGTATTTAACATATATATTTATGTATGACTCATAACGATGACGTTTTACATAACTCGATAGTATATGCGAGTTCAAACACGTTCTTCATTATTTTATTTGCGATAACTTGTAAGGTGAAGCTGTGTCTACAGCCTACATGTTAAATATTAACAGGTTTCATAATTAACGCAATAGAATAAAACATTTTTTTTTAGTTATCAGAAAATCGAGTACTATAAATTCACAAAAAAGAAAAATAAGTATGAATGTAGCAGATATCAGACAAATTTAAAATTGTAAATAATTAAAAAATTAATATTTATGAAAAATGCACTTATTAATTTTAAGATTTTTTAAATGCGCATTTTTTTTTTAATTTTATTTTATTAATTTTTTAATCTATTTATTAATAACTTTAAATTTGTCTGATGTCTGCTACATTTACACTCATGGAAAAAAGGATTTCTTGATGTAAAATATTTTGACTCGCTCCAAGAAAATTTTTACTTGCCCTCAGAAACTTTCTGCATTATAAATTGAAAAGAAAAATTTTTTGAGGCAAAATTTAAATTCTCGCGCCAAAAAATCCTTTTTTTGTGTATTTAATTTGAATGAATAACTTATATATATTAGGTAAATAAAAACTAATCAGATATTAAATTTCATATCTTTTCCCTTTAATTATGATCCTCGTGTTGACAGACTTTTGTCCGTGAAATTCAATGGCTTCGCGATTCCGCCCTCGGAAGCCAGTCCGGGTATGCCGCATTCTCACGTTCCCTTGTGAAATATTCCTTTTTTTATTTTATTTTATTTTATTTTACTTTATTCAGGAAGTGATTAATCGAATTGAGAACTTAAAACTTTCCCATGAGTTCTATTTCCTTTGAAATCAATCCAATTCAAATAAGAAACAAAAAAACAGTTATTTTTGCCAACAAATAATAAACAATACCAGTATAATAATACATAAAAATGGCTAGATCCGTATGAATTGTGCGAGTGTATTAACAAGGGATTGTTTTTTATAGCTTTTTCGCTTCGGTCCACTTCATCTTCCCCTCGGATTAGAATTTACCCCCATAACTTTAACGAGCAATCCTCAGCACCCTCTTTACTATATACATATATATGTGCGCTCCACATGAAACTTTAATACCTCGATCTCGCTTATATTCAGTCCCCAGAATTATTCCCCTCGTACTGTGTAATTTTGCTTTTGGGGATAAAATCGATACTACTCCTAAAATTTTAGCAAGTGCTACAA
Source organism: Microplitis manilae (assembly GCA_030273425.1). NCBI lineage: Eukaryota > Metazoa > Arthropoda > Insecta > Hymenoptera > Braconidae > Microplitis > Microplitis manilae. The sequence continues at coordinate 5,495,300 of CP092726.1, forward strand.
CAGGTTCTGTTTGTAATTTTACAATAGAACAAAATATATATATTTTTTATAAATTACTACTAATATTACCCTGTAAAAAATTGAGAGTGAATTCAAAGTGATTATGGATTTTAATTAAATTCAAATTTACCCCGATTTTAAGTTTAAAAAAAAAATTACTCCGCCTTCGGAGTAAATAGGGAGTTTGTTTTTTCAAATGAACGATTTCAAAGAGATCTGAACTGCATTTAAATCCGCATTTACTCCGATTCAGAGTTTTATTATTAAATTAAACTCTCCTTTGAAGTAAATTTTACTCCAAAAGCATTAAATAAATAAACAGTCATCCGCTCCGCATTTACTCCGTATTCACTCTGCTACGCTGAGAAAAATTCCCAACAAATTTTACTATGGGCGCATAGTAACACTGAACTATAAGAAAACTGATACAAAATTTACAAGTGTCTCATAGCAAACGTATGCGCATAGGCCACAATCCTGTAGTCTGCGCATACGTTTACTATGAGACACTTGTAAATTTTGTATCCGTTTTCTTATAGTTCGGTGTTACTATGCATACGGAAAAAAATGTTGGCCGAAACTTACCAATTTTTATTATGCTGTCGACCCAACTTGAAACCGGAAGGAAGCATCCAAAAAATTATTGCATACGAAAAATTACTATGCTGTATCATAATACTTACTACGCGCGAGACACTTATCGATAAGATTTAATAACAATTACTTCCATACATTATAATAGTTGTGATGCGGCATAATAATTTTTTGGATGCTTCCCTTCCTGTTTCAAGTTTGGTCGACAGCATAATAAAAATTGGAAGGTTTTGAGCCAACATTTTTCTCCGTGCACCCATAGTAAAATTTATTGGAAATTTTTCACAGTGTATTTTTTTACAGTCTACGGTAATTTAAAATTACATAAGGTGTCATTCTTAGAATTTATAGTATGTCATGAGGATGACAGTCAACGACAGATGGCTATTTCAAATTAATACCTATAATATAATAATTATTTAAATAACAACAATATAACTTTGAAATGCATTGAAATTTAACACGCGAATGTGGCAAATATCCGTACGTCTACCTGATGATTCCAACAATTTTTTATACATTTTTTATTTTTATAATTTTTACATACAACATCTGATCTCTACTCGTGAATAAAAAGAATTCGATCTTCGTATATATTTAGCCTGGAAAAACATTTTGTTTAATTTTTTTAAATTTTAATATTGTTGAGTTAGACTATTGTAATTTTCATGATAAAAAGTCATTCTTCTCGGTTTGTGTATCATCTTGCCGACTTATTTTTTCTATAGCCCATCTTGAAGAGTTATATATTTTATGTTAAATAAAAAAAAATATATAAAACTCAGGCCCCCTGCCTTTTGCGATACCAGGTGCTCGTGATGTCGTGTTACCAGACTCTCATCGTTAATTTTCTTTTATATTACTCTTATTTTGCCCAAAGAACAGAGTAGTTAAGCCGAGACAGACCAGCCTGACTCACCAGAGGACAAAATGAGAACCAAGTCCGACACCAAAAACATGAAATCAATGAGAAGAAATAACGTTAAAATTTTTTTTATATCGGAAATACGTGATACATAAATCGACAGATGTTAAACCGCATATTTTTTTTAAAATAAAAATTATCTATTGTAGTTTTTTTTACAGATCTATACAAACAACTAAAAAAAAATTATTTTTTAAACAACTCCGGTGATTTTCTCGAACAATTAAATTTTTATAGATAAACAATAATTTTTTTAATGCTCACGAAGATTCTCTGTAACTCGTACTCTATATTCCATGTTCTTAGGAAAATTACAAGGGATAAAATGTAAAAAATATAAAAATAAATAGTGTATAACTCGTGAAGCGAGTCGATCGCGTGCCACTGTCTTATTTTCTTATTTACTTTTTTAAAAAAATCGCATATTGCGAGACGTCAAATCGAGTATATGACACGAGCTACTTATTTATATACATTAAAATATACATAAAATGACTTTTCATGCTTCCCGATTGTGGACAATTACTGGACGCATGCGCATCGTCGGCCAATTGTACGTCTTAGTCTGTGCAAAGGACGAATTTTTAAATTTCAGGACTAAAGATTTATTTGAATAGTCTGAACCATAATCACATTTTAAATACAATAACAATAATAACAATAAGAAAAAGCGGTGACAAAAAATATAGTACACTAGTAGGACAATATAAATTCGTCACCCTTTCAGTGAGTTATTTTTTTGAATTTTAAAAATTAATTCTCCAGCCTTCTCGTGTCATTTTTCTGAGAATCATCGAACCCGTTTAAAAGAGTCGGCATAAAAGTTGCGTTGAGCTGAGAGTTCCAAAGTAATGTTAAGTTGAATAGCCTATGGACACGAATGAATTTCCGGTCTGGATCAGTACACATAACACAGCACCGCACAGTAAAATATGCTTATACTTATACCTAGATTTATCCTTGACTCAGCCAATTTGAATTAAACGTCTCGTGCTATACTACTGCAGTTAAACTCAAAAGCTCTCAAATAGCAGCTGAATCAGCCCTTTACTCATATTCATTAAAACTTTTTACTTACGCGTATACGCAAAAACTTCTCAAGGGTAATTTGACTCTTTTACTTGTTCATTCATTGATTTTATAAACATTCATAATAATAATAATAATTACCATGAGTGATACTCGGTAATTCATCAGAAGTATAAATATTTATTCAAAAAACATACTACAGATAAAATATTTATTTTTGTATTTTTATTTCGACTGAAAATAAATAAAAATCTGTTGTCTAAAGAAATATTTTACATCTGGAGTTTCCAGGTGTTGCGACCAGAAAATTTACCTTTTATGTTTGGTGCTCAAAAAAAACCTAAAATGCTCAACAGCCATGAGTATATTGTTAAAGATTAATATATACAATATGTAATTAAAAATTAATTTTACCTACAGTACAAAATGCGCCGAAAAAATAAATTACACAGAAAAAAAATAATTGCTTGGATGATACTAAATGATACTAAAATTAGCCGACTGCTAATAATTTTTGAATTTTTTAAAAAATGATAAATTATAAAAAAAAAAATATTTGAAAAAATTGCACTTGTAGTCTTGGAAATTTCCTACATGTGTATATTTTTATTTTTTTTTTGTTCAAATTTAATTGTTCAAAAAAAAATCCAAAAATTTTGATTGTCTGCTAACTTTTGGATCGTGATACTAAAGTTAGCTGACGTCAAATAATTTTTTGATTATTTTTCAAAATGATAAATCATGAAAAAATGAAATTTGAAAAAATTGCACCTATAGTGTTTTGAATTTTCTAAATGTGCATATTTTTAGTTTTTTTTTTTTTTTTTTCGTAATTCATTTGTTGAAAAACAAATCAATCTCATACTTTTTCAAAGCATCAGCCATGTACTTTTTTTAAAAGATCAATTATCTGAAAGCTAGGTTACGAAATTTAAATGAGCAAGTGAAATTATCGTCTAATGGGATAATGTATTTAATATGTATCCGTATTAGGAAATTGTTTATTGAATTGTAAAAGTGATGGGAAATGAGGCGTGCGTATTATCATGTATCGAGGTTGTCGGGTCGTCACTGGTCGTCACACTCCATAGCAACCCAACAATGACTAAGCTCTATGGCAACGATACGATGGAATGAGCAAGACGCTATAACTATACCCATAGATACTTATTCTTACATATACATCTATACATATTTCTATATACTTCTTGCTGGGTAGAGGGTTCGACCGGAAGTTTGTTATAATCCGCGAATACCTTGTGTACTTCTACTCAGTTGCTTCCATTCCATTACATTCGCCGACTACCATTTAAACTTATATATAATATAACCTTATACTTATACATATACAATAATATATATATACACACACATACACATTCTCATATATATTTTCTTTTTATCCCGATAGTTTCCCGTTCGTGAATCGACGTAAATCCAAGAGCTCGGTTTTGTATCATCTATTACTATGTACCATATATATATAACTAGGGAAATGAGAATATAAGTATAAAGGACTCGACTCGATAAAAGGAAATTTAATGCACAATTGAGTATATAAGAATTGATACTTGTTAACATTTTCAAAATCTATCTACAGTATTCGTTCCTCTATTTCCATTACAACTCGTTTAAAAAAAAAAAAATATTTTTATTAACTTAGTCACGTAATCTCTAAAAGCAATAAATAAAAAATGTATTTACAGTTCTGTTGACCGTAAAAAATTCATAACTAAAATTCAGATGCCCGTAAAAAATTTAATCTCATGTATTTCAACAAAATAAGAATATAAAGATGATTGCCGTGTCGAGCCGATTGAAGATTATATCCTATGGGTTATAAAGTAAAAGGAAATATTGTTTATTGTATATCTTGAAAATATAATAAAGTATTAAGGCATAAATTTATAAAAAATAAAAATTACATAGCACAATGGGTGAGTCTGCATGCAAGCTGCAAGATAGGATAGAAGAGTAGAGGACTTTCTCTGTATGTATATTTTCCTGTATGCTTGTACCTATAACCGTGTCTTCATGTCTTCTTGTCCGGGGCTATCTTTATCTAGTGTAATATATATATAGGTATACGTGGGACGAACGTTCCAGGCTTTGCTCCTGAGGCATCTGCATTATGCAGGGATCCTCAAGCAAACTTACTTTTATTAAAAAAAAATATATATATATATATATATATATATATATATATATATATATGTATATTTTTTTTTTTTTAAATAAATGTTATATGATCATTAACAATCTGTAAAAAAATTAACGAAGTGAACGTGGAGTATTTATTTAATCTTCTCAGAGTGAAATTTATTGCGGAGGAGAAGTTATTTTAATTTTGAAACTCTGGGTCGAAAATGAATAAATAATAGTAAAAAGTAGAATCTGTTATCAGTAATTAGTACTATTATGCGCTTAATGCAAAGTAGTTTACTAATTTTTGTAGATTCCTAAAAACTATCAATTATTTCAAAAAGTAAGTAAATATTATTACTTTTAGGTATAATACGTGACTTATTAGTGAAAATTAATTAATTTATGACATAATCTATTAAAAAGTAATGATTGGTCAAATTAAGATTTGGTATCTTAGATACTGATTTTTCCAGCCGCAAAATTGCAAAAGTTACTGGCTTTTATTTTATAAATTCGATATCACTGATCAATTATTAGCTTAAAGTATCATTTATTCATCATTATAAATTAATTTACAATACACATAAATCAAATAAGTGGTAAATAATAATATGAAAAATTAGTATACTAGATACTGATTTTTTGCTCATAAAAATATCGAAAATTTTTAACTCTTATTTTATAAATTCTATCCCATTGACTAACAATTAATATAAAATGTTATTTATTCATTATTATAAATTAATTTATTATATACATATATCGAATAAGTGATAAATAACAAAATGAAAAATTCGTATACTAGATCTTTATATATTAATATTTACTAATTTTTGGGGTCCTCATTTTTTAAATTTTTCTGTTTATTTGAATAGTAATAACTGTAGATAGCAATTTATCAATTCTTTTTCATATTAATTTAAATATACGAAATTACAAATTTTGCTCTTCTATGGGTATCATTTTAATATAAATAATAGCGATTTTGTAATATATATAATGATCCTAGTTTGATATTAGTATCGAATATACTAATTTTAAGTCGAAAATAAACTGCAAACTATTAAAATTTCGAGCTTAATTTTTTCCGTGGCTCCTAAAAAAGTTCAGTTTAAATAAAATCCAGACCACTCCGAATTCCCGCCCAATTTTTTACAGTGCACATAAATATATATTAGTATTGTTCTTATCATTAATTATATTCGTGGGGTTTATTTATTCTTGTTAACCGAATTTAAAATAAATAATATTTAAAAATGTAACCTCTGCACGCACGGTGATGAAACGCACGCAAAGTTAACTCTCTAAAGGTTTTAAAAATCAAAACTGTTGATGTTAAAGTCGAAGAGTAGAGTTAACTCGTTCGATCGCGAGTCGCGCGATACGACGTCGTTATTCAGAAGCGAACAACTTCGACGGTTATAATTCATGCACAAATGTATAATATACATACAGCTTGGATATATAATACTATATCCAACTCGCATATCACATCACTCGTGAAACAACCGGTACTGATAGAGGAGGAACCATCAACCACCAGTCAGTTATTTTTCTTCTCAAGTCTTTCATTTTCTCGGTTGCGCACTTGGCGAAACGACACATCAGACATCAGCTCTCTCTCAATCTACCAATTATTTCTCAATTCTCTTTTATACATAAATTTTTTTATTTTTTTTAAATGTCTACGTATTACTCAAACTCAAATTATAAATAATAATCAGTGCGCATGCATACAAACTATTTATTTTTAATTATAATTGATATAATAATTTATAATTAGATAGATAAATTAAAACACAATTGAAACTTATGAATAACAAAAAAATATGCATATATATTTAATAAAATATATTAAAATTAATAGACACATTGCGTGTGGAAAAATTAAATAAGAATAATATCGTAGTGTCTCGGTACCTTTGCGCATTCGTTTCGCAAGATGAACGGTCGGCATGTATCATATATATATATACACATATATATGAGTCAAACGTGCCCTCTTATATCTCTGAGTAGTTATACCATCGTGACTGTAGGCGAGTTAACACATATATATGTATATATATAAAAGCTATAGAACCGCCCGCGTCCGGAGAGTTCATATCCCTTGGGATAAATTAACATTCCAGTGTGGATCGCACAGTAATAAGCTTCTCGTTTAAATCCGAGCACCAGACGACGTTCTATATAATTTTTTTTTTTTTTTTAATCAATTATTAAGTAAAGAAGTTAAAAAAAAATTTTACACCGTAAAACATCAGGAGTAAATTCAAATTTCCTCAGAGTTCCAGTTTTGGAAAAAATAATTCCGCATACAGAGTAAATAGTGATCTGGATTTTATTTAAATTCGCTTTTACTCCAATTTGAAGTGAGATTCACTTGAAAGGGTTTAAATAAAATCGGCTGCTCATTCACTTCGAATTTAATCTGCATTCATTTTGAAAATTTTCTATTATAATTACAGTTTACATTGACAAAAATAATTAATACAGTATTTAAATAATTAAATGAAAACATTTAACACAATTAAAATTGGTAAGATAAAAAAATAATGAATGAAATATTATGAAACTTGTTAGCGTTACAAAAAGTAAGAAACAATAGCTTTTGAAATGTATACATACATTGAAAATACTATTATCTAGTGTTTCTATACATGGTATATAGTACCTGTAGTATGCAAACTTTATCTCAAAGAGTGTATCTGAGGCAAAAGTACTTTAACCTCTTACTTTATTTTTATTCTTGCGGATTTATAATTTAAATATTTTTTTATTCTTTTTTTTTTGTCTCTTTAGTGCATGTATACATTGTGCATATAAAATTACTAAATCAACATGAGGATACAGGAGAGGACGTCACATGTGTGTCTTGCTCGGCATATTTGTGCGAAAGAGAAATCGTTTGTACTAATAAAGTATGTATGTAACATGACCGACAAATAAACTCGTCTATAACTAGGTAGTTCATTTTCCCATGCCACTCCTGTATAACTTGCACTTAATAATGCCAGTGGCGTCTGACGAGTTATAAGTCATAACATTACAAGTCGTCTTTATCTACCTGCTTTTCACTTTCGCAATTTTATTATTTTTTATAGTTCCGTAAAAAAGTTTTTAATTAGGATTCACATTAAAAATTCCGTTTTTTTTGTACTTCAAAAAAATTTAATTTTAAAAAATAATTCAAAAAAATTTTAACTCTTTCTTGTGATAAATATATTGAAATAGGGGAAGGGGGGGGGGCAAAACGGGATACTTAACGAAAAATTTAGTTTTTAGGGACACAAATATCGTAAATTGGCTTCATTTTGATTCTATTTGAAATAAATATAACGAATTTTAGACTGCCATCAGAAAAAAATTTTTATTTTTTGCGGGCAAAATGGGATACCCCAAAAAAAAGTAAATTTTTTTTTTTTTTTTTCAAGTGAATGAAATTGATGTAATAATGTCTTTCTAAATTGATGTAAGCAACAAAATTTACTCTCGGTTGCGCGTCCCGGGTGCGGCGTCAAAGAATCGTTTGAATCTTGGACGCAATGCCAACTTTGTCATAGGTGGGCCATGATTCATGTGCTGGTGTTTCGGAGGACGATACTCAATTTATCTGTGATTATTGTGAATAATTTTAGAGATTTATCTTTCACTAACGATGAATTAGTTATATATCGTTATCGTTATTTATTATAAATTTTAATACTTATGTTAAAAATAATGTTAGTTAGTTTTCATTCCAAAGAAATTATTTTTATAAGAGAAATAATTAAATATTGAATATTAGAAAATTAACATAACTGTTAATAATGTGATATTATAGCACTAAAGTTAGAAAATATTACAAAATTATGAAAGTTACAATGTAACGGTTAAAATTATGATGATTACCAATGTTACAGTTTTAGAGTTTTTATCAGTATTATTGTTGTTATTGTTCTTGAGTTAATTAAAGAAATAAATTTCTTAATTTGTGATACTCCATGAAAATAAATTTGTAGTACGATAAAATTTGTACATTTTTTTTTATTTATACTTTTCGCAAAAAATATAAAAATGTTTTTTTTTAGCTTTCGATAGTGTAAAATGATACTAGATGTCATTCTTGACCATTTTCGAAAGTTTTTCGAAAAAAAAAAAAATTTTGAGGGTATCCCATTTTGCCGGCCTATCCCGTTTTGCCCCCCCCCCCCTTTCCCTATACTTAAAATATATAAGAGAACTCGGGGCAAAATCAGACAACGCTTCGAAGACAAAACAAAATTAGTTTGTTTTTAAATACTTAATTACGATTTGCCGAAAAAGGGGAAGTTGATCAGCTCAGTTGTCGATAAAATAATTTAGATAACGAACTTAAAAAGAGAAAAAAAATTTCACTGAAAATTTTTAAACAGAACACAATTTTTCTTCATCGCAATTTACCTCAGGTGCCGAACCTCGTAAAAATAATGCAACTATAAAAACTTTGTCAGTAAAAATTTTTATTTACCTGATCGTTAAATTATTAAATCGATTAATAAATGAGTAAAGGATGCACAGAAAATTGAAAGACGTTCGATCTAAAGCAGGATATCCTGCCATAAAGATAACATCTAAATATTTAATACATAATAGCAATAAGTGAAGGTATAATAAAATATGTAATATATATAATATATAAATATAAATTAAATTATCGTGCAAGCGCATGTGCGTTCTAGTTACACGTTTCGCGTGTAAACTCATTAGCCCAGGGGCCTAACTAATGAAAAGCACCGAGCGCATCGTTTGTACTCGTTAATGAGTAAAAATACTTTATATTCCATTGAAAAATAATCCACCGGAAGAAGTCAATCCCATATTATACTAGCAATCAATTTTTCCATTTAGAACTATACAAACTTTTTTAAAACTACTAATTAACAACTAATTTTTTTAAATTCATCTTTTAATTACATTGAGTATTTTCCTTACCGGAAGTGATTAACTTTTTAACTTCCCGCTATGAAAATGGAAAATTAAAAAAAAAAAAGTTATGGGTTTCGGTCCGATTTTCGAAAATCGAGTTTTCATCAGATCTCAATCTTTTGAGGTCCTGGAATCTATTTTGACTATTTCTGGATGGACGTCCAGCCATGTGTGTAAACGTTTTGTGTTCGACGATGTCTTTGGAACGAATCTGATTAGATTTTGTAGTTGATTGGTCGAGTATTTTACAGATAAAAAAAACATTTTTTTTTAATTTCTGTTGCATAACTCATAAATCACTCGACCGATTTGTTTCAAAGTTTGATAAAATCTAAGTCTCAAGCTCTTTCTTGCCTTAGATCACGTGCAACGCTCAATTTTTTCCAAAGACCGACGGTCAAAAATTAACGATTGTTTTTTTGGTCAAAGTTTTTTGACTTCGCAGAGTTCAAAAGTTTACCAATAATATCGTTTTCGAATTTTTTGAGCTCGAAAACAATAGAAAGTTTTAGAGTTCGTCCACAGGGTCAACCTTTTTTTAAATTTCGTCCCTAAAAAAATAAAATGAAGGTAAATCTTTTTACACACGATTAAGAAATAAACGAAAATGAAAATAAAAATAAACATATATGTAAGTCAATAAGTATACAAGGACATTTTTAGTAATCCGGCAGGTCTTTGACGGTAACATAAGAAGCATTATGATTTATGAGAATAGTACAGTGAACTTGTGCGGGCCCACCGACGAGTTCGTCATCATATAACGCGAGAAATCTCAACTCAGTAAGACGAGTAGACGAGCTGAGTGGTGCTCTGAGCCTCTCGGATCAGCTTTACCATCGTCGTTGTATTATATTATAGATACATATACACGTAGATATATATATAAGGGTGTATATATGTACAAGTAATGTGAAAGAGAATGAAAACGTCGTGGTGGGTAAGCCGAGAAGAGTAGCGCTGAGTATAATATGAATAAAAAGAATACAAGTATAAGTATAAGTATAAGAAGAAAAAGTGAGATGAGATGAGAGAGGCGTACGAACGGCGATGGGAGCGAAAAGTGGCGGTAACAGGTGCAGCCGCACAACCTAATTGACTCTGCCAGGATCAGATGCTTCTCCTCCTCCCCTATCCATAATGCATCGACATTCTTGTCTTCTAAACACATTTTAATGGCTTACACTGTTTTTTTAAAATAAATAACGACAAGTTAAAATTAAAACTGGTTACACATAAAAATAAATAAATTTAAAAAAAAAAGAATAAATTTTTATACGAAAAAATTTTATTTATTTTTTAATATCGATCCAGACGATTAGGGTCAAAAGCACACGCGCCGGAAGCCCATGGCTCAATTTTGTTTCGATTAGATCGGCAATTTAGGCTCACAAAAAAATAAAATTTAAAAATAATAATAATAATAATGATGAAAATAAAAAGAAGAAGAAACGAAGAGGCGCCTGGTAACGAACCCACAGCATCATCCGGTCGGCTCGTCGGTCCATTGTGTATTAAAAACCCAACACAAACCTTTTCCTTCTTTATCTCCCATTTCATCTTCTTTCGTTCGTTTTCGTATTGCCATTATCATCATCATTATAAGTTTTTTTTTATATTTTGGTAAATAATTTTAAGTGGTTGCTCAAAAACCGACAAAGTTTCGCTTACTTTATACACTCACACAAATACACATAAGCTTTTTTATCCTCTTTGGGACTTCCGGTGCTGGCGCCCTTCCTTATATATTTTTCGCTACGAAAAAGTATCCAAAGAAAATAACAAACTCGTCTGAGCCTGCAATATCCGTTTTTAAAAAATAATTACATTGTTAAGATGAGTGAGAATTTAAAAAGGATCTTTACGCCGGTTTAAACTTGCTCGGATTTAGAAGGATCGTAAACCACTTCCTTTAGATTTTATAACTTATACTTTATTACCTCGTAAATAATTCAATACATACATATCATGTATATATATATAAAATATTTATGATAGTAATGGTAATGAGGATGATGATGGCGAAAGTACGAGAGAGTGAAACAAATCTCGCATCTGTTGGTCCTTTAGTCATTAACGAGGACATGTGACCATATGGCATCCTGCAACGAAATAATATACACGTGCACACCTATACATTTTTGTAAATAAATTAACAAAAAAAAAATAAGTTAAAATAAATAATAGCCACCGTAAGGAATCAGGACGAGGCCATTTTTTGCAAACTCACTCATCACTGACAAGATCCCAAACAAACAAAAAACTCACGAGACTGGTTATTATGACGTGAAAAAGGATGATTGGATATGTCTTCTCTAGGCTTCATTAAACTCAAATGATAAACATATATGAGCAATATTAAAAATATATATTTAAAACTAAGTAATTTAAATTCGTTATAAAAAAAATCTGAAAAATGGTTGAGCCTGTGGGACAACCCCAAAAACCCACTGTTTTCAAGCTCTCTAAGCTCATAAATTTTTGAGCTCTTCTAGCTCAAAAAACTGTTAGACCGGAAATGAATTATACAAAAAAAACCTCAAAAAAATCATTTTTGAATTTTTATTTTTCGTGTAACTCGTAAACTACTTGACTGACCGATTTTGAAATCTATTCAATTTTAAATCTTGATGAATTCCGTCTTTTGCCGCCAAAAACGCTCGAATCGGTTGCTTTGTTTTGAAGATATCGTTGGACGAAAAAAGCTTCCTAGGATCTCAAAATATTGACATCTGATGAAAACTCGATTTTTGAAAATCGGACCGAAACCAATAACTTCCCGCCTTTTTTTAAAAATTTAAATTTTCATCGCGGAAAGTTCAAAAAAGATTTAAATCTCTTCTTGTTAAAAATTTATATTTATTTTTTACTTAAAATTACTTCTTCAAAGACATTGTTTTAATGATAATAGTAAATTTTTTTCAACACTACGACATATTTCCGTTAAAATGAAATACTAGAATAGACTGACTAGACTTATGGAAGTTTTTGATTACACCAATTACGCATAGCTGTAAAGTAACACAAGACATATTATAATAATATCATATCGTGTGCATTATTTTAGAGGCCAATGTACTTCTAAGACATAAGTTACTTTTAATATAAATATTACGTTATCTTCCGGTCATAAATTTTCAAAATCTCTCATAATAATAAACTACATTATCATCAAATCGCATAAATGAAACGCGTGTTATTTTATTAAAAATAAATGGTAAATTTTTTAAAAATATTTAAGCAAAAAAAAGTGAGTCAGCACGTGACTGCCCTTATATGAATCGGCAATTAGGGGAGATTAGTATAGTAGTGGAATTATAAAAATAATGTTCGAGTCGAAAGACTTAAAAGGAAAGCAATTAAACGCATTGAGATCTCAGTCAAAGATCTGAGGCTAATAATACATTTCCGGTTGAAGAAATAAATTTTCTTAAAAAAAGTACAGGGGGAATTAAAAATTAATTATCAAATTTTGGTGAGTGAAATAAGAAAGAAATTAAAAGTGATTTCGTAGCCGGAGGTCGGCAGGGTTAACGATCGCGAGATTTAAACGAGGAAATACTCTGAGGGACGAAAACGTTAAAAGCAACCAACACTCTGGTTTACTGAGTATTACTGCGGGTATTTTACTCTTGCGGTTGCTCAATCTCTGCACTTGCACGACACGATACCAGTCGAGTAAGTAAAACCGCAGGAGTTACTGACATGTACACTATGAGTCTGTTATGAGTTAATATAACTATATAAACTTGAATTGCAAGGTGCTCACTACAAGTTCATTCATATTTTATGAATTAATCAAACGATGATATATGCAGAGAATTTAATAGTATTTTTTACATAAAAAATTTATAGAAAAATTACTATGTCATAGTAACATGAGAACACCCTAACTGAAAGTTAACTATAAGCTACTGCCGTAATCTAAAGGTAACTTAAAGGAAACTGTTGGAGAGCAAGCAGTTACCTTTAAGTTGACACACGAAAAGAAAATTATGGGAATGGTTCCTATAATTTTGTGAAATTTCATCCTTTACCAGTATAGGAATGACGATCATAAATTATGGGAGCAGTTTTTATAATTATGGGAATGTTACCCATAATTAGAGGAATAGTTCCTATAATTATGGAAATGATACCCATACCATTATGGGAATGGTTCCTATAATTATAGGAATGGTTCTTATAATTTATGGGAATACTTCTTGTAATATATAGGAACGATGCCTATAGATTATAGGAACGGTTCCCATAATAATATAGGAACCATTCCTATAATATTATGGAAATGGTTCCTATAATAATATGGGAATGGTTCCCATACTATCATAAAAATATTAATTCAAAGAAAAGTGTGAAAATAACTTCTACACGGAAAGAAAATTATAGGAAGTATCCTTATGGATTATGAGAATGGTTCCCATAATGGTATAGGAACTGTTCCTATAATATTATGAGAATGGTTCCCATAATGGTATAGGGGTGGTTCCTATAATATATAGGAACCATTCCTTTAATATTATGGAAATGGTTCCTATAATATTATGGGAATGGTTCCCATACTATCATAAAAATATTAATTCAAAGAAAAGTGTGAAAATAACTTCTACACGGAAAGAAAATTATAGGAAGTATCCTTATGGATTATGAGAATGGTTCCCATAATGGTATAGGAACTGTTCCTATAATATTATGAGAATGGTTCCCATAATGGTATAGGGGTGGTTCCTATAATATATAGGAACCATTCCTTTAATATTATGGAAATGGTTCCTATAATATTATGGGAATGGTTCCCATACTATCATAAAAATATTAATTCAAAGAAAAGTGTGAAAATTACTTCTGCACGGAAAGAAAATTATAGGAAGTATTCCTATGAATTATGGGAATGGTTCCCATAATGGTATAGGAACTGTTCCTATAATATTGTGAAAATGGTTTCCATAATGGTATAGGGGTGGTTCCTATAATATATAGGAACCATTCCTATAATAGTATGGGTACAATTCCTATACCATTATGGGAACCATTCCCATAATACATAGGAATACTTCCTATAATTTTCTTCCCGTGCAATAAATTGTCTGTAATTTGAATTCAAATTGGACTACAAGTGTTACTGTCAGACAATGACGTTAAGTTGATTTCACTTCAAATTAACGGCAAGTTTTTCTGTCAAGTTACATTCAAGCTACTGCCGTATTCTGAAGCCAACTTAAAGAAAAGTATTACTAAGCCAAGCTTGCCAGAAATTTTCTCGTTAAGTTAGCCGAAAATTTTTCACGACAGAACTTGTAGAGCAATCTCTAAAATCCTAGCTCGGGTTACCGATATTTTATTTGTGAATACAATAATCTCTTAATAACTAGACTCGGTCCACTAGTTCTTGAGATTTTAGCTGTGCCAGCAAAAAAAGTAGCTTTTATGAAAATGCGCTTAAAGATATGTCACTAAACTATTTATCCAATGAGGCGTCCTCGACTTAAAATATAATTTCTGAAGTTTTACGAGTTCCCAAAAATTCTCTCACAAGCATTTAGTTTTACAAAATTTCAGATAAGAATAATGATCGCTTATAGTACTTTTTCGGTCTGTGTAAAAGGAATACCCTCTTAATTATCAAATACTTGTAAGTAAACGTAGTGTGCGGTTTTTTAAAAATATTTGTTAATAAAAAAAAAAAAAATGATCACGAGAGGCTTAATTATTAACAACTTGGATCATTAACTTCGGAATAAAAATTTTATTCAATAATTTGTAGTAAAAAAAAACAATGTTATATATTTATTAACTTTAGTATAAGACAGTAGACAAAAAATAGCCGATTTAATTCCATCATTTTGTACAGGAGAGTAATTCTTGACGAGACGTGTTTAATGAAAATCGGCATCGACAGAACTGGTGCTGCAGCTTTTTTTAAACCCAATGAGCCCTCTGGCATATAATAATAATACGTGCGTGTAAGAGAGACGGTGATAGTCTACCTGTGTGATCACTCGTTTAACCCTACACGTTAAGTGTCTCGTATTTATTTATTACTTCCTGTTGACGACAATTGAATTTAATTCGCTTATCGTTTTTTTGCGGTGCTTTTTTTTTTCTCAATAATAACCATGATCTCAATCTGAATTACAATCATGTATGATAAATACCACATACCGAAACTAATGACATTGAATAGCCAACGTATAATTCGGCCACTCCCGAAAATTGTCATTCCCACGGATAAAATCGCTCAAAGAAAAAATATAAAAAAATATAATAACATCATTGTAGAATAGGACAGATAAATCGAACCTAGCAATTATTCATCTTCAGCCTTGGCTATTTTGTAATAACTTACGACAATTAAATTCTCAAAGTCTCAAAACTATAATTTTCAAATTAAAGCAAACAAAAAAAAACAATAATGATAATAATAAGACCTAAAAAAAAATCTTAAATCACGTTCCGCTCAAACGATCACACAAACTTCCATTTGCCGCAAAAAACCACTTTACCTTTTACATTTGATATTAACCAACAAAAAAATTCTATCTCAATTTAATATTTTTTGTAACTCGGCTCACCAAATTCCATCCAAATGATGTACGACTACTATTAAACATACAACCGCCACCACTTCCGTTTTAATTTCTACATAATGCGAAATTAATTGGCCCAATGTGACCTCAATATCTTGTCCTTTCGCACGACCCCTCATATCTAAGAATATATACACATATATTTATATAAGAGAATAAGAGTAGTTAGTAGATGCTCGATTAATTCGTTCGTCTAATTAATTCGTACCCGTACACATTCCTCATCATAAAAAAAACCTCAACATACTTTTTTTGTGCGTTAAGTATGTACGCACGCACATATAATGTGCACTTTACACCTGCTTCTTGATAATCTTTATATAAATTTATCCCAATTTTCGTCTTATCACCTTTTTTTTTTACTTAAAACAATCTCATAAAAAATCG
Organism: Microplitis manilae; assembly: GCA_030273425.1. Classification (NCBI taxonomy): domain Eukaryota; kingdom Metazoa; phylum Arthropoda; class Insecta; order Hymenoptera; family Braconidae; genus Microplitis; species Microplitis manilae. The sequence continues at coordinate 5,511,914 of CP092726.1, forward strand.
TTCAATTAAATTCCCACATTTATTAACACTTATAAATTTAATTATAATAAATTATATTAATTAAATAATTGTTTAAAAATTTACAGGTTCAGTGGTAGTTTCAGATGTATCAGAAAGTCCAGGAGCAGTTGATAGTTTGCCAAGTTACGATCCACAATTTATGGCGCATTGTTATTTTCCTGCTGAATATCAAGGAGATTTTTTGATGCAAGTTAATGGCCCTGGTAAGGGATCGGCAAATTCTGGAGAACCGATTCAATATTCAGCACTCAACATAACATTTGACTCTATACCTGTTTGGGGATACTGTCACAAACGAGTTGGAGAAAATGTTTTGCTGGTTGACACGTGAGTATTTAAATCTTCAGACTATTATATTTATTTATGTTATTGTTAACTCATCAGTCCCATCTCTATTCATTATTTTGTTATTTAGATTTATAAAAATCTTATCTAAACAACCGACCCTCGTCTCATTCCGTTCTCATCTCAATTAATTATTATTTTCGATAACGCCGGTATTTTATTCTTCAAACGTTCGTCCAACGTTCGTCGGACTGTTGTGTGTATAATAACTGAAAAAGCTTTCAAGGCAGATTGATTGATGGTCGAAAGTATTAAATATTTTTAAAAACGAAAAATAATATTTACACAGCGCACTTAATACTTTTTTATTTATTTCTCTACTAAAAGCTCGACGATTTATGCAATCAATAAATAACTGCCATGCTTTATTGCTTCCACATTTTTTACCTGAAATAATATTTATCATGAATTTACACGCGTTTTTTTAACGAGCCCATTTTTTACCCGGCTCTCGAATGCTTCGATTTATTTTTTATTTTTGACTCCTCATCTTTTTTTATTTAAAAGGTACTTAAAATTTTTTCATCAAAATATCTCATTTACAGTTTAGCTTACACTCTTTTATCGGGTTATTCTTACAGCGATTTTAAATTCTTGACTTAATTTTCGATTCTATTTAATTCTTTACACGATAAATCGAGAAGGTGTCTTCGTGTGTGAACACATTTATTTTAAATTTATATTTGTTTTTATTGCTCTATATATATGTGTATAATGAATTCATAAATTGCCATTAGATAAACACGTAACATGACAGCATATATATTTAAAATCATTACATGTATAACGAGATACTTTATTTAATCCCATGTTTTCATAATTTTATTTACTATCCCATTTTGTGAAATTTGTTATGGTTTGTTTTTTATTTTTGTTTTAAGCTACAAAATATTCAAACGATCTAGTCTCCAATATTTTATACAAAAATAATAAACAAAAAATGGAGCCAATAAATCAATGAAATTTTTTTTTCTTTGTTTCAATTAAAATATGTAGAGTAGAAATACACTGTAGAAAATTGGGAGGGAATTCGGAGTGATTGCAGATTTTATTTCAATCTGAATTCACTCCGTAACTGACTTCCGGAGTTTAAAAAAAAATCAATTATAATTTCGAGAAAATGGGGAGTCTGTTTTTTTAGCAAAGTGATTTCGGAGTGATCTAGATTTTATTTAAATCCGTATCTATTCCATTTCGGGGTTTAAATATTAAAATAAACTCCTTTTTGAAGTGAATTTCACGCAGAACCGAATTTTCATTATTAAATTAAATTCCTCTTCGGAGTTAATTTCATTCTGAGGGCTCTCTGGAACTAAAATTGTGAAAATTCACTAATTTAGAGTGATAGTCGTACCACTTACCCCAAAAAGTGATACGACTATAACTCTAAATTAGTTACTATTCACTATTTTCTAGTAAATTTCGTTAATTTTTAGAGAGGAAATTAAATAAATAAACAGTCATCCACTATGTATTCACTCCGGATTTACTTCACATTCACTCCACTAATTTTTTTACAGTGTACCATTTGTGGTCGCTGTTCCATTTTTGGACATTTAATCCTTTTTTCAGTAATGAAAAAGTACCAAATAAAATTTCCATTGTAACAGTGTGATAAAAGTATCTTTGTACACTTTTGAAAAATTAATTAGGACATTACATTTTGTACAAATTATTTTATTTAAATTTTCCAAGTATCCAAAACTAGTCCTAAAGTGGCTACAACCGGTACCTCTACCCTAATACGAGTCAAAAAATGTTTTTTTTCTATCTCGAGCATAAGTTAACGCGTTCCGATTTTCTATGCATTTTCAAGACCGCGCAAATCAATTGATTTGTTCCAAAAATATCGTACGATGAAAATTACTTTTTTTTAACTGAATGTTTTTTTTATGATCCTGAAGTTAGCCGCCAGTTTAAAATTTTTGGATTTTTTTTTCGACAACTTAATTTAAAAAAAAAAAAAACTAAAAATATGCACATGTAGAAAATTGAAAAAACTACAAGTGCAATTTTTCAAAATACTTTTTTTTTTAATAATTCATCGTTTTCCGAAAATCCAAAACTTATTAGATATCGGCTAACTTCAGTATCATTTTTTTTTTGCTTGAGGAATAAATTACCTGATTTTTGATCTCGAAGAGCTCAAAAATTTTCAAATAATAAGTTTTGGAGTTGGCCGACAAAGTCAACCATTTTTCAAACTTTTTTTTTTTTTGCATTTTACCATCATATAAATATGATATAAGTATTTGATGACTAGTAGAGTTATAAAGAGTAAAAAAAAATTAATTCAAAGTATTTTTTCATTGAAGAGCATTTTATCCCCTCTTTCTCTATTATTAAGACATAAACCATTTAAGTATATAAAAAATCTAATAATTGACATTGATGTGACAAGTAACCATTAAATAAATTCTATTTAAAACAGAACCGCAGAAGGCCAGTGCATCAGGTGCTTCCGCTTGAAACGAAGATCCCGTAATATCATTGAAGTCTTCTCAGAAGACCTCAACAGGTGCTACACATACGAAGACAGCGCACTAGCGTCATGCGACAAACTAAACTCAAGATCCATTCTCTATCGTAAGTATTCTTATTTTTAAAAAATACCTTTGAGACATAAATATTTATATCAAACCCATAATTAAAAATTCCCGTATACATCAGCATATTTTTTCATTAATACCCGCACAATACTTAAAATTACTCATACCCAGCCAGACCTTAAAAATAAAAAATAAATGAAGTTATTGCTGAACAACATGTGAGGAAGTATGCATCCTCATACGCGTGACCTCACGCACGCGTGTGTGGATTCGTTTTTCTCACGAGTCCATCAATTAAAATACCTGCGTGTGCGATTCCATCCCACATTTGCATAATCACAGCTCGATTAAACTCGATGTGATGCATCCAGTTCAACATACATTGTAAAATTATTCTACCTCAAGGTTACTCAAAACACTCGTCTCTATATTACACGATGCGCATGTATATAAATCCCTTATACATATTTACATACATTCATACATCCGTGCATAAAGTCATTTTATTTTAAAAGTCATATTTGTATCTCTCACAAATTAATTCCGATCAGCTTGCAGTAGATCGCGTTCATCAAATAAATTAAAAACTCACCCTCCATATATATATACATATATACAGATGTAATTTAAATTTATAACTTGAATCGTACTTCATAATTACCGTGAGTTAAAAAAACAAATAAACGTAAGATCATTAAAGCTTCCTTGTAGTGATTGAAGTTGAAGGATGAGTATGAAGTTAAAATATAAATAATAATCGAAGCGGAAGTTTGAATTGCCCGGCGTGTAATGCCAGAGATTATTTTCAAGTAAGACGACGAGGTTAATTCATTCTATTGATAATCAATAAAGCGCAACGTAGTAATAAACTTTTTTAAATTTATTTATTTTATCTATAGATATATAGATATATATTTACTTATTTTCTTTGTTTTAATTCTCATGGGCATGACGAACACGATCAACGTTCTCCGTGAATGATTTTTTATTTTCCTGAAACAAAAAGTTGGGAAAGGAATAAAGTAAAAATAAAAATAAGAGGATGAGGATGAGTGAAAAAAATAAAAAAAAATAGTTTGAATCGGTTGGATGGTCAATTGGCCTGAGAGGTTTAATGTTTAAGTATTCAAAGGCGTCAACAAAATACCCTCGAGGACCACCAACGCTATGACTGTTTCTTTTCTAAACTACACAGACACAAAGTTGGTTAAATAATTTAATGTATGGAAGACTGAGACCGCTGGTACAGGGAATGACCGGGTGATAGAGAGAAATAAAATCTTCTACACGTCGACTCTTTTCTCTACCTACATTTATTTTATATACCATCAGTTTCGCGTCCGTGTTTTTTATCCTGCCGCACCCTAACTTGCCTCTGCATTCTCTTTCGAGGCGTGGGAGTGCCTTATACTTAACAACACAACTAACTCGTCGGATCCAAGACAAGAGATTCTCAAGATCTCGTTGGACTGATCTCCACCTTTCTCAGTATGCCAATGATAGTACCAAACTCTCTCAACAATAATAACTATCTATATATGTATATTAGACATATCTTATTATTTAATACCCCTCAATCTTTTTAAATGCATCAATACCACCGACTATTATAATTATTATTATTATTTATATAAATATTAAGTATCCTGATTTGAAATTTAAATCCTTGCTAGAACCTAGTAATTCTAGCATCCAAAAGAAAAAGACTTACTGAGTACTTAATTTGTATAGAAAAACAACTCCTATATAAAATCACTAAATGTCAATTAAGGGTGAAAATGACATTTTTAGTCGTTATACAAGCGTTAAAATTAAAAATTCCTATACTCATCAGAGCCTATACTTTACTTAGTCCTGTGAATTCTGCACTATTTATTAGGATCTAGTAGACCTAAACTCAGAAAATTAAGTAATTATGCTTATTATGGTAAATTTTTAATACCAATCATCTAGAATGATTAAAAGGTTTTTCAATGCAAAAATAGTTAGTGTTATAATTTTTTTTAATAGAATTAATAATTATTGAATGATAGCTTCTGCAATAAATTTCGTAACAGTTACTATCAGGATAGTAACAGTTACCATCAGGATGATAACAATTACTATCAAGATGGTAATATTTACTATCAGGATGATAATATTCACTTCTGCAATAAATTTCGTAACTGTTATTATCAGGATGGTAACAATTATAATTTCTGATAGTAACTGTTATCATCTGGATTATAAATATAACAATTTAGAATAATAATAATAATAATAATTAACTCTAGTTAACATACAGGATTGTAACAATTATCATAAATATGGTGAATATTACAATCTAGATGATTTATACAATCATCTAAATAATATTTACTACTATCTGATTGATGGTAGAAATTTTTACCATAACTAGACAGTAACTCCTATTATTTAATTTTCTGAGTGTATATGGTCTTAACATCTTTATTTGAACTTATCAACTCTTTATTCTAATTAAAGAGGACCACTAGGGTGAGATTTAAAGAAAATCCATTTCTCTTGCATATTCCGACAGTCTATACCTTCAAAAATAACATACTAAAATTTTAAATGCATATCTCTAATAGTTTTTTTGAGTTACCATCTGAAGAACAACCACTTATCAGTTCTCGAAAATACATTTTTCAAAATTGCTGCAGTTATAACTCGGAGACAAATCATCCGATATATTTGAGTCGAATTGCAGCTTTTTTTATACATGTTTCTACGTACCATGAACCTCCAGTTTTCCAATCGAATCAAAAATGTAATTTTGGCAGGATAAAAATCATCAAATTTTCGCGCGAAATTTCAAATTCTTTTTAAAAACTCCATTTTGTTAAATTTCAATTGTTTTCTTAGTCTTAGGGTCATCGTACAGGAAATACCTTCTAGCTTAATAAACTTTTTGGTTTTTTTGATTTCAAGCACTGTACAGCTATCACTGCAGCAGTGGGAGGACTTTTTTTAGCATTGAGAGATTATTAATAACTCGCTGAATTTTTAATCTTTTGGTCCCAAAATTTTATCTTGTATTCATTATATATCCACAAATATATCCTTAAAACATTAAAACATTCCATGCAGTAGTTTTCTTTACAAAAATTCCCAAAAATCATCTTTTTTCAGGCAATTACACTAGTGGTCTCCAGTCCTAAAAATTTTAATTTATTTTCCTAAAAGAAAAGTAGTAGATTTTTGAAGTTTTTAATACCCGCAAAATAAAAAATATTTACACCCAAAATTTGTTCAATACCAGTAGTAAAATTCAACAGTTTTTAGATATCACTCGTGATTAAAAATAATTTAACTTTGACATTTCATTTTTATACCTTTGATATGCAATAAAATAAATATACAATACATATCAGAGTATTACAAAGTTATCTCAGTCTTAATCTACGGATTTATTCATTGATGCATTGTTAAGTAATTTATTTTATAAAAACTTGTCTTTGCCAATGGCTTGTGACTTTTTTAAATGCGCTGAGCAGTCTTCTCGAGTTGTCTTGTGTTGGCTCTTGAGACTGTAATACAAATGCTCAGTGTAATGTGGAGGTCAATGAAGCGAAGTTGTACTTGAGAAAAAATAAAAAAAAATTCATGAAAGAGAACAGGTAGTGAGAAAGATGAATGAGAATTGTCTGGTTCAATGCTCAATGCTTTCCGTTCATGGTTCAGTTTTGCTGGCACTGCTACTGCTGGCTGCTGGCTGCTGTTACTGCTGCTATGACTAGTCTACCTGTCGAGTAAACGACCTTGTCCGTGACCAAATGAAATTGCTCGACGTCCATCCGGTCTTTTCACTCACTCGCGACATAACGACAATGACAGACAATATTTTTTTTATAACACAAATATATATAGTGATATAAAAAATATAACAAATCACATTCTTGTCGCCAAGAATGTCCGTCTCGGTTATGTTTTAATCTAAAAGTCATTTTTTTTTTATGATTGAGAGTTTAAAAATTTTATTTGACAAATTGGTTAAGAATGAGATGAAGATAAAATTATTTTTAGTTTAAATTTTAAAGCGTAAAAAAATAAAGTAAATAAGAAATTGGTTACGCGCGTGCGAGATTCAAATGACAGTGTCTCAAATTTCCTTGGGGAGGTTTATATATGTAGGTATTATAGAAAGCCCACGTGAGAACAGGAAATCCCACAAAAATTTACCCCACGCGCATATCTCTGCTCGTGTGTTTTGTGTACGGGTAAAGAAACCGAGTAAAGAGAATAATGTGCGCATGTATTTTAAACCAAGACCAAGACCAAGACCAAGACCACGAATAGAAGTTTAAGATCGAAGACGAAAACACCAAAGGACTTGGAACGTGAGAGAGTAAAACGAAGACCCTTTTACGAATAAATGGTGTGTAGTTTCATCTACTTCCGGTCTCATAGAAAAAAGAGCTAAACCCACCTCCAAATCCTCGAGTTTTTACAAAAAAAAATTTCTCAATGATCTTGTGGAATTTTTTGATTTATTACATCTTATTCTATTTTTCATAACATCATTATAAGTTATAAGTATAGGTATACTCTATACATTTATACATTAAATACAACGTCTTCTGTAGAGTTTAACCACCAGCTTCCTGTTTCTCAAATATCGACAAAAACATTAAATCCCATCCGAACAATCTCCGGTCACGTTTTTAGTTTGTGCTTCATTCTTTTTAAAAATTTCTACCTCGTCCGGCCTCCCCCTTACTTAGAGTTCTGCGGAATTTTTTATAAATAAATACTGTTCTGTTGAAAACTTTCTTTTTAATTCAAAGCAAATTACTTGCAGTCATTTCAGTAATTTTTTTTTATTACCCAAAATGTCAACTAATTTTAGAGCGGACATTCACTTGAAAAACGATAATTTTCATTGAAAATTTTTTTTTTTTCATAGACAATTAATTTTTACATACAAGAAATTTCATATTAAGACTAATAAACCTGCAATTTCTTAAAAACTAATTAAAGGTCTTAAAAAAAAAGTTAGTAGTGTATTTTAAAAATTTTTTCATACCAGCATCGAAATTTGAAATTTCAGTGTCTCTACAACCAGTCGAAAGAAGTGAATATCAGTTGAATGTCGCAAATTAATATTAGCAAACGCGTAAATTGTCAATTCCTTCAGCCAAACTTGTTTTCACCGAACCTGCACTGAAAATTTAAATTCCTGCCCTGTTTGAAAGGAAGAAAATCTATTTTTTCTTTTACGAGAAAACAAATTATAAAAATTGGCGCCATTCTTCCCATAGAGACAAAAATGTAAACTTTTAGGTGCAGATCTAGTGAAAAATTTTATTCACACCACGGAGGAAGGTAGGTTCGCACACACAGGTTCGAATTTCCTACTTTTCACTCTAGGTGTGTAATATACTAATTCGTCCCTTGGTAACAAACAAGAATGTTTCTGCCCTTAGACTGAAGGCTTACGCAATTTAAATTCATACTTGTCATTTGTTCAATAGTAATTTCCTACCATTAATTTTCTTTACATGACAGTTCTGACTGTGATTAAATTTTATAAAAATGCGTATCAATAAATAGTATTTATAGTTCCTGCTTAATTATAAACTGCAAATGACAATTTAATAGTTGATCACACCATTGGTCTTAAATTAACTTGTTCCCGACACTGAAACTTTAAATTCCATTGCAGGTGATCATGAAAAGTGTGTAACAGAATGATACACGACTTCAAACTGCGGATGTCAGCCAACTTCACCCTGGTCTGAAATCGTTTTGATTCATCCCTTGTCACACAATATACTAATTAATTTAAACCCAACTCAATATCTTGATTAATCACATAAAAAATCTATTTTGAACAGTCGCATTGTATTTTCCTTAAAAATTATGCTTTAGTTTTTTTAACCCATTTAAAGTTCATTCAATTTCCATGACAATTACCCTGGCAAATAAAAAAAAATTTTCACTAATAAGCATAGAAAATAACGATTTATATTAACATATTTTTTTCTTTAATTTATTCAGGTACAAAAGATATCGGAGGGTTGCCGATAAGAAACGAATTCTGTCCGATAGCGGGAAAATATTTTTTTAAATACAACGTTAATGATGGGACTGAAGATACGACGGAATGCAATACATTCTCATCGACTCTGGACAACTGCCCAGACGGTTCTGTATTTCGTTTGCAGTTTAAAAAATGCACATTCGAAAATCACGGGACTAATTTAATCCTCGAAAATCGAACGACTGAAGTCGATCGAAGTAAGTGCCTACATACTATACATTGTTAATTACATACATAAATATATATTTTTTATCATCATCTTTTTTTAATTATCACATTTTAATAGCAATTATCAGGTTACTCAGCTGTTAAATATGCATGTACCTTGTTCATCGCGGATCCCATCAGCAGTTTATTATCCTACTCCGTTACATATTTTTATTTATTTTTTTTTCTTCGTTTATCATATTAATTACTGACTACATTCCACTGTCCACTCGTTACAATTACTCTTTATTTTGTTTTTAAAATATACTTTACCGTACATGTATACATATATGCACTTGTACATACATTTATTATATATACATACATATTTATTATTGTAAGATTATCATAAGGTATTAAATTATATTTAATGGATGTTTCATAGATATTACATTCAATTGCTTGGGAAGTTGGCCGGCTGGACCTGATTACAGTAATAACACGCGATTTATTGCACTTCTTGACACCCGTGAAACTGGTGATCTAAGACCACAATATCGTTGTGGGGTAAGCTTTTATATTTATTTAAATGAGAGACTTGATACTCGATTTGGCTGTTATTGTAAGAAAATTTCGGAGTAATTGCGAAGTGGATAAAATTCTGGAGTTGATTTTAACATAAAAACTCTAGAACGACGTAGACGCGGATTTAAATACAATCTATATCACCGCTAAAAAAAACTCCGTATGAAAAGTGATTTTTTTAAACTTTAAGTGACGACGAGAACTCAGTCTAAAATAAAAATTCGTATTCACTTTTGATTTTTAAAAATGGAGAAATATTTAGTTCACATACATATTTAAAAGAAATTGAATATTTCAGTGGTCAATCTCAAAAAATTTTGAAAATAAAAATAAGAAAATATTTGCCTTCGATTTTACTTCAGGTAAAAATTCCAAATAGTTCATTCAAATTTTGAATAACAATTTTTTTGATTCTTGTTAATTTTTCTATACAGTCGAACTCCATTAACTCGGAATTTCCCTCGAATCTTGACCCCCTATTAAAAGTTACGCTGCCTCCCGCCCGATGTTATACATTTCTGTGTCTCTGTACAGAAAAAAAAATTTCTACAGTAAGTAAATATTCTTGATTAAAGAAATTTTTTTTGAAAACCTTAATCTTCTCAGATAAAGTAAAGATCTCTGAGCAAGACAAATTCTCTTGACTCAAAAAAATCTTGACTTGGTTCTCGAAAACGTTTGTCTTTCAAATTATTTTCCTGACTCAAGGTAACTTTTTTTTCTGTATACAGACAGGACATCCGTTAACTCAAAAATTCAAAGAAATTTCCGTCCTCCATCGACTAACTCCAAATTAATGGAGTCCGACTGTATCTAGAAAAGTGATATCAGTTTTTCATTAAACTTTCAATTAATCTCCTTTGAAATAATTAAATTATATAAGTAATTAATCAACAAATCTTGAGATCAATGGCTAAAGCATACCATTGAAAATAAATTTATATCCAAATTAATCGGGCACTGAGTCTCTCCACTAATAAATTTTTTTTTTTTTTCAAAAATAATAAATAGTATTAATTAAACAAATACTTATTTTCTAGTTATATCATTCAGATCCATCAACTAATAGAATATACATGGCATTTAGTAGTGATTCAAGTTGTACCCAAAATCTTCATAACTCAACCAGCGGATATGAAACTTTAATCCTTACACGAGCCCTTAATACACAAAAAATGCCAGATTACGTCTCATCTCATTTAGCATCGTTAGTATCTCATATCATATATCTTTATATATTTTTTTTTATTTTTATTTCATACTCTCAGCCTTAATGAGTTACATATATATGTATATTTTTTTTCTTATTAATTTAAGATTAAGATAATATGCATATATATGAATGTATTATAATTTTATAATTGACATCTCGAAGATTAATGAGCAGTTAATAAATTAAACGATGATATAAAAATTTAAATATTTTAAATGCTAAATGTTTATTTTATTTTTTATTATTTTTCGTTAAACAGGTATCCGAAGTGGGTACACGGGGACTGGGAAGAGTCGATTATCTCCAAAAGTACGATGTCCTTCAACGATCTCAATGGGTACCGTAGCTATACATTCGTCACCGTTGACTCGAATGACGACACTGATCGCTACATAGTTTACTCTAAAGATCACTGGTAAGCGATCAGATAAAAATTACACTTAAACTGTTGTGTTTCTTCTGTGATTAATTGCCAAAGATAACAAACGTTTTTTTTACAGTGAAAATCAGGCCTACGTTTGTATGATGATGAGACAGAGGAGTGAAAATGTTATGGAATTCAAAATAGGTAAATATTTTAGATTTTTTTTTACGGCCTTTATCTAAAAAAAGTTTATTTTTTATCATTACTATAAACGAAAGATAAATTTTATTTATACTATTCTTTCCAGGAACTATTTCGAGTCCCGTGTACGCAAAATATTTGTGTGAAGATCCTAATTTAGATAGATCTGATAGTACTAGTCCATGGATGACACAAGCTCGTGAGTATTTATTGTTTTAAATACTTGATATTTATTTGTAAATTAAACGGTTGTAAACAATAATTTAAAATAAAAAATTTGTTTATTCATTTCAGGGTTAGAACGAGTAGTGGAATCTCCGTGTCCTATCACAGGTCATTATATAGGCAGAATACCAGATTTACCAGGCACGTGCGCCGAATTGAGTAGTAACTGCAACACTAAAGAGATTATGTACTACAAAGTAACCGACTGCGAATCAGGAGAATTATACGAAGGTAGAATATTTAATATTATATACTAATTTTAGAAATTAAAAAATTTAGAAAATTCTTTTTATTCATTAAGTTTTAATACAGAAAATTATTAAAGTCCATGATTTTTAAAATCCTTATGAAAACTTCCATGTAGGATTTTATGGGAATCCGTATAGGATTATATGAGAATCCATAGAAAATTGTATAGAAAACTATAGAAAATTGTATAGATTTACGTAAGGATCCATGGGGATTAACATAAGAAATTATAGATTTATATAAGAATCTATGTAGGAGAGTATAGGCACCTGGATTCCCATATATCGAAATTTTACATAGGAAACTGTGGATACCTAGATCCCCATGTAAAAAATCCATGTAGGGACCAGAGTATCTGAATTTCTATGTAAAAATTTTACGTATATGGTAAACCATGCTCACATGTAAGCTAGATTCCCATGTAGATTTTCGCATGGTTTAAATTCTCATAGGGATCCATGTAAGAACCTATACTTAAATCTATACTAGATTCTCATATGGATTTAGTATGGCTTAAATTTCGATGGGAATCCACGTAAGAATCTATGTTGGATTCTTGTCAGAAATCATATTGAAAATGGGAATCCATTCGAAAACGCCATGTGAAAATCCAAGCTGTAGTCCCACGGGGATTTTTTGATAAGAATAATTCGAGATACAAATGCCGCTTTAGAATTATTGTAAATTATTTTTCTCTATTGACAAATTTTTTTTACAATGACCATCTTCTTAAAACAAATTCTATCAATATTCTTAAAGAAATTAAAAATATTTTATGTGTCAAAAATTTAAATAATAAAAATGTTAAAGTGACTCTATTTTTTGAGGGCCTGTAAAAAATTTTATTGTGGCTTTGGAGTTTTAATTTTTTTTTAATAACTTATTTGACGGAATTGAATAAGCGGTTTAAAAAAATCACAAAATATTTTTATAGGCTCTAATAAAATAAATCCCTATTTTTATTTGACCATCAAATAAATATTTACATTGAAATAATTAAAAATATACAATAGAATTTTTTAAGTACTTGAATAATGTCTCAATTTAAAAGTTACGGTCTTTAAAAATTTAATTATTTTTTTAAATGAATATTTATTTTAAATAATAACGTATATAAATGTATTGCAGAACGTACGTATTTGTGTCTCGGACAATGGGAAGAAAGAGGAGTAATGTACACATATACAAAACGTAATGATACCATGAACGATACTTATGCAAATACTGAATGTTTCGTTGGTTTAATCGTTAATGACGACGAGATTTATATCAAAGAAGCCGGCGATCATTGTTTACGTGATATAGATCCAAGAACAGAAGGAATGCGGCTCTACAGAAAAGGTAATTCTTAATTACTATTTAATAATCAATTATCAATTATCGATCCGCAATAATTACGTACACGTGTAAAAGAAATTCATTCCAAAGATTCCAAAAAAGTTCGATTCGAAATATATATTTAAGCTTAATGATTATTGATTTAAAAAGTTATGGTGTTAGGCAGTAGCAGCGAGAGTAGTGCTCCCCACTAGATCGCGCCCGCCTCTTGTTGTGTCCCTGGTAAGACACTTATTTCACAGTTGTTATATTCCAAACTTATAGCATTTGAAGACTGCAGCGCTTATATTATAAGATAATAGTGATTTGCTACCACTTGCAATGTGAAACCACAGGAGCGAGTAAAAAAGTGCCCAGATAAGCGATATCAGAGATTTATGGAAATCTTGGTAGTTCCGATATTCATTGGCTACCCATTGGGCCCCAGAGTGAGGGCCACTTTCAGCCATTAAAAGAATAAAACCAGTCTCTTCTGAAACCATCCCCTAATCGATATGTCAAAAAAGTTTGGCATTCACCGACTACCAAAGGTTCCAGTTGAAATAATGTCGAAAATTCTGAAGCATTTTTAAACTTAGTCACTCATCATCACATCCTATCAGATATTCACCATTGCAACTCGATAAACTTGGTTGCTATAATCATTCCTTTCATTCTTTGCACTATTTATTTTGTTGTGTAATGTAATATGGTATATTTAGTCCGTAGTAAAAATTGATAAAAGCCATTCTATCAGTAATACGACATTGAGCTGTTAAATCAAATTTAAGAACTCTGAAACAACAGTCTTACAAGGGACAAAAATTCCGTCGGGCGACATCTTTCGGAAGCTTGAAAAATTCACTTGTCTCACTCTGATAGTCCTTGTCTAGAACCCTATTCATGCTGTATATATAGACAACCCATCGATACTCTTTTCATACAACAGTAATTTAATTCATTTGCAAAAACATTTTTTTTTTCCAGGACAATGCTACGGTAATTCACCTAGTCCAGCACCAACGCCAATAAGACCAAATCCACATGACCCAATAATGCGAATAACAACACATTCCATACCCGGTAACGCATTAGCGCCAACGAAAAAACCACCGACTGTAATTTCATCTTCAGCATCACACTTAACAATTCACTCATCTCTCAATATCTTTATCTACCTAATTTATATTTTTTATATCAATTTATAAAAAAAAAATCATGAGCAAAGTCTGTAAATCGACGTGATGTAGAAATGCAAAGAAATATTTTATATTTTGATATAAAATTTGTAGTATAAAAAATTGTAGAAATTTCTTTTTAAGTTATAACATAGACCTACTATTATTAATATATTATTTAATATATATGTAATTAAATTTTAATTGTAATTGTAATTTAACTATTTAATTAACTAATTTTTTTTTTATATTAAATGTACAATGTATAAAATTAATCGAAAGATTTCATGGAAATCATGAGTCACTAATATATATTTTTATCTAACGGCAGCTTGATATGACAATGCGTCAACATATATTTATATTATAAATTCACATTGCTTTTGTAATATAAAACTATGTAGAAATTTTTTTTAATTAATTAAAGATATAATTAATTCACACAGAACTTAATAGTTCACTAAATATATCAAAAGCAATAAATACTTTAAGAGACACAGACTAAAAAAAAAATTTATAAATAAATAACAACTGCCTTGTTACGATACTTAATATTTAAGTACATGTAAATATATTTTATTGTAATTAACTTGTTATCATATTTTATTTTGTAAACAAAAAAAAAGTATATTGTGATTGTATGAATAATTTTAGTGAGCGAGTGAATAAAATGAATATATATATATGAGAGTGTCAAATATATGAGTGTTATTTGCTTTGCCAGGTGCATTTTTATACTGTAATTATAATTATATATAAAATAAAAATAAGTAATGACACAAAAAATATAAACAAGAATATGTTCGTTTGTGCATTTCATTTATTAACATGAAAGACAAAATATTTCAATAAAAAAACGTTATAAATATAACAAAATACATGTAAAGATTAAGATTAAGACAAAGATAATTAAACACATTATTACATAGTAATTATTGGTAAGATATTGTAACATATCGTAAAGTCTTTTGATCATTATTAATAACTTATTTAATTAATTATTTGAATTTTATTTTCTTTATATGTGTAATTCATCAATTGTTCAACAACTGGCTCTTTAAACATCCAATCAGTATTAAAAATATATACATAAATATATTTTTTTTATTTGAAAAATTGTTCTTTCACGGCGTGTTGTTTTATTTTATCGGCATCAGCTTGATGTACTATATTGATATAAAAATTACGCGAACGTGCGTCTTTTATTAATGCACCCCACGTTTCATCTTTCTGTAAAATAAAAAAATTTTTAAATTAATTATTTAATAAATCTTTTTGTATTTTTCAATAATAGTATTTAGCTTATTTCTGTATTTTAAATACTGGTAATTGTCCTAGGTGCATTCGGAAATGATCTAGCTCTAGCTCTCGTTTTATGGCAACGTTTGACTAGAGCTAGAGCTGAAGCATTTCCGAATCCAATTACTAATTGCAATACCGCGTAATTTGAAATTACAATTCTGCGTAAGGTAAGAAACCTAGAACCCAATCACTGACGTATTTGTATATTTATATTTAGTAAAATTTAGTAAATATAGATATACAAATATATGAGTGATCGGGTACTAGTTTCCTGATCGGGTACTGGGTTTTTTACCTTAATTGCAAAAGGTACAATTTTATAGGAACAAGAAAATATTACAAAGTGTAGATTATCCATAGTGACACTCGAGTTACACGGTGTTAGGGTTGAGGTACCATTTGTGGCCACTGCTCCATTTTTGGACCTTTGATACTTTATTTTAATTAATAAAAAAGTATAAAAGAAAATTTCTATTTTAATAGCGGGATAAAAATATCTCTGAAGAAAATTTTAAAAATAATTACAGTATTGTGTATTTTACAAAATATTTTATTTACTTTGCAAGTGTCCAAAACTGGTCCTAAAGTGACCAAAAACGGTACCACTACCCTATATTTAGAAAATAAAAAAAACTTTTAACAAAAAAAGTTATTTTTGATATTTTTGACACGCGGTACTGCAGTATCTGACATATATTTTTTTTCTAATTAAAAAAAAAGATCAAATATTTAAAATAAAAACATTGAACTTTAATTGAGAATACGACAAGAAACTCTTGATAATTTTTTTGTTTGTCCAAATTAAGTCTTTAATTATTTTAATTCTCAAGAATATTTAACCGGAAGTGAGTGTGATCAATTTAAATTAATTCAATGAAATATAAATTTAAAAACCAGTCAATTTAAAATAATCACGCTACCAAATACGTAGAAATTATTATTATTATTATTATTATTATTTATGGTTGTCGATTTAATGACTATATTTAGAGTCAACTTTTGACCGACGTTACGCAATTTACAACTCGTAAAATATCAAAAATCAACCGCAAGAAAAAAAATTTTTATAACAAAATATTTATCAATTAAAGAACTTATTTTCTTGTTAATTATTAATAAAATTTTTTTTTAAATATTTAAAAGTTTATTTCTAATATTTATTTTTTTCAAACACGCAGAGAAATTTTTAATAAAAATTACCCAAAAATTTTGACAGTAAGAGGACATGAGATAAATATCTAAATTTCTCCCATCCATATTGTATAATATACTACTCGATAGATGTAAATGAAGTTCAATTTCTACTAACAACAGTAAAAAATTAGATACTGGCTAGATGTCAGTAGCAAATTTTATGGGTAATTTTTACTCAAAAAAGTTCTCTGAGTGAACAAAAACTCTAAACGCCAAATTTTTATTTAAAAAAAAACTAATTTGCACATTTACTGTGCAAGCGGAACAAAGAAAAAATAAAAATGAATATTTAAAACTTACTTCAAAAGTTTTAAAATTTCCACACAAAAACAGCGTGTTCTTGGCACGTGTCAAAGCGACACACAATCGTTGTCTATCAGATAAAAATCCAATTCCATTACTCCTGACACACGACATAATAATTATTTCTCTTTCCTGCCCTTGGAAACTGTCGACAGTATTGACTTCTGTCACTATTTTATGTTTAATAACATCAGGTACATTAGCAAATCTGAAAAATATAAAATATCAATAAAAATATTAAATTAAAAATCATTCATAAAATAATAAAGTAGATAAATACCTATCAGCCAATTTAATAGATATCAATTTGCGTTGGTCTTGATACGGCGTAATAACACCAATTTTAATCACTCCTTCTACACTTTCCAGGTTGGTGCATGTCGCCATAGTGTGTATGAGGTTTACTACAAATGTAGCTTCGTCTGAATTGGAGTAGGCATTATTGTCCTGAACAGACGTAAGATTGAAGACTTTGTAACTGGAGTAAGGCCAGGGACCTGGTTTGAAGGCTGTTTTCAATTGGTTATTATAGAAAAATCTATTCGGCCAATACACTATCGGGTGAACCATTCGGTACTGAGTGTCCAGTGATATCACCGGGTTATTAAGATCGCCTTCAAACCGTTCGTATATACGAGAAAACAATGACTTGTCATACTTAAGGTCCTTGGCTTTGCTGGACAGCACCGTAGCAGGAAGTTGCTGTGGATCTCCAACGAGTACCAGTTTGACAACTCCAAGCATCAGCGGTATCAGTGCCTCTGGCTCACAACACTGAGTCGCTTCGTCTACAATGCAGATACTTATCTTCTTATCATCGCTTCTTTTACCAAAAGTCGACTCCATCAGAGTTGTATAGCAGGATGACAAAGTACACGTTATAACATCCGCAGTCGCCAGCAGTTTTTTTTCTTGGTGGTACTGCTTCTCATTATTTTTCTGACGTATTTGCTTACAGGTTTCTAGCATACCAATCTGCGAGATATAGTCATCATATTTCTTCTTCAACTTTATCCGCTCACCCTCTGGAATATTTTCAGCGCTCTCTAGTGTTGCCCTTAATCGCACGATCTCGGTGTTGAGCCTCGACTTCTCTATTTCCCCACTGGTGTCACCCGGAGCTTTACTCAGCGAACGACTGGCCAGCTCACTGATGGAAATGTCATGGACACGTGGGTGCATTGACTTAGCGTTACCGACCCGCACCATTTTGAACGGCTCATGCGATTTGTCAGTTTTGAATTTAGCTCTGACGTCCATCAGCCGAAGTGTTATTTCATCAATCGCAGCATTGGATGGCGCGCACACGAGTATCCGTCTACGATCGTTGTTCTTGTATCTGTTTTGCCCATACATTATTTCCGTGACAATATTGACAATCACCCGAGACTTACCAGTACCAGGAGGACCTTCGACCAAACAAATTTTCGGAGTTCGTTCCAGCACTGCGCTGGTGATAGACATCACAGCTTCTCTTTGCTTGTCATTAAGTTTATCACCAGTAGCAAATTTGCAAGTCTTGTCGGATACTTTTTTTATCGTGTAGACTTCTTTCTCCGCATCCGGTTGAATTATTGGGTAAAAGAGTGGACTCGATGACAAAAATTGCACAGCTTGAACTGAGCGCATGCTAGGCCGCATGAAAAACATCGTTCGTAATCTCTGTGGTCTGGTAAATTTGATATTCAGTGGGAGAGATTTTGTTATCATGGTAAATGTCATCAGAGCAAATGCATTTGGAACAGTTCCATTCAAACAGCGGCTGTAGGGTGGAGTCGATGGTGTCAGTACAGTCTTGTGAAAGTCTTTTACATAAGCAAAGATGGTCTGGAATTGAATCGTTCTATCGCCGGTGACGATTGCGAGCTCAAGCATCACCAGATCGTCGACATTTGGATGGATCTTTTTGTCAATCTGGAATTTATCACGAAGAATATCGACGGTAAAGATCGTAATCGTGTTATTAGTCGAACGTATCGGGGTCTGAGTGATTGAATTCTCTCCGATGGCTCCAAACATCAAGGAACGTTTCTTCTTGTACTCTTTATCGTTGCTGTCTTTTACGATTCCTGCCCACATCTCCAGCAACATCAGCGCTGACATGATGCTGTAGTAGTCTGTGTAGTTTGCGTACCAGGACAAGTGAGGCATTTGTCCATCTTCAACAATCGGCAAATTTTTCTGCGCCTTCTGGTCAAACTTGGCAGGGTCCAGCCAAAGTGGATTCCAGTCGAAGACCCGCAATAAAAATTGATCGGGAGTCGGAGCTGATATTCTTTTAGGTGCAGAAAAGCCATTTGTGTTCATTATATTATTGTGCCTCAGTGTGAGAACATTGCAGTGATTTTTGATCGTTGAAACAGGCGCAGGTGGTACTGGTAGCACTTTTGGAGTTGCGTGAGCCGACAAATCTGGTAAGTAATTCGACGGATCACCTGGTAGTGTTTTTTCTATTGGTTTCGGCATCGTAGCGTCTTTTTGAATACATTTTCTGACTAATTTATTACCTGGTAATATTTGAAAGTAGTGAATTTTTGGTTTTGCATTTGAGAATGATATTTTTTTTCTTGGTTTTACTAACTGTTGATTAAAATTATTATTATTTGGCAGATAATTATTTAGTAATTCAATGTTTGGTATTTTTTTCAAAATACCGCGAATTGGTTTTGCTACTGAACCACTCGATAGCCTCCTCAGCATATTATTATTATTATTATTAATATTATTATTATTACTATAATTATTAGCAACTGAACTTGATGGGAGAAATACTGCATTAGTAATCAGAGTTGGTTTTGAATAACTACGAGAATTTGAATTATTATCAAGACGAGAGCTCGTAGTCGGCTGATTATAATCCAAGTCAACATCAGAAGCGTAATCCATAAAAGTATCTTCAATATCCATATCAATTTCGGTATTATTACCAGTGATACTGTCAATATCATAGCCGTTATCATCATCATCATCTTGGTCTGTCGGCGGCGGAGGCTCAGCGTACCCAGGACAGGAACGAGTTGATATCACATCAAAGAGATCATCAACAGCAGTTGGATTAGTATTCATATGGTTTGTTTTGATGACTTCTGCATGCAAGTCAAAAGCTGGACCATTGTTAAGACTAGTCGATGCTGTTTCAGCTTCGGATTCACCATTTTCGGTGGTATCGAGGTCCGCTCCTTCGGGAATAAGAAACAGTCCGCGGTTCTTAGACACTTTAGCTCGAGGTTTGTTAATTCTTTTGGTAGTTGAGTTATTTTCGTTGGACTTCCGTTGCTCTTCTGCCAACTGCTTCAGCCGCTCGCGACGATCATGGATCAATTCTTCCTTGCTCTTTTTAGATGCAGCTTTAGACAGAGCTTTCGCACAGCCACGTATTTCGTGAGCGCGTAATTTATTTCTCAGACGAAGTTTCTGCTCTTCCATGGGATCATTGGATTTTGATGAATTCGCCAGCTTTTTACATTTTGAGAAGAGAGCTGAGTCATAGTCTTCTTCCTGGTTGTCTGAGTCATTTGGTGTAACTGTGCCATTGGTAGCTCCGTTGGTGTCTGCGTTGCTAGTCGAAGCCACTGCAGCAGCACTGAATGTCGCGCTGACCCCATGTCGTCCGCCACGAGTAAATATCGGCGGTTCAATGGTTTGGATTTTCTTTTCCTTCTTAGAAGAAATGGAAACTCTTCTGCCATTTATCAGAACATCCGTTTTAGCTTCTGTTGTTTTAGAAGAGTCAGTAGTCGGTACTTCCGGTGACAAAGTCGCTATCGCAAGGAGAAAATCAGCTGACGTAGGCAGTCTTCGTATCTGTTCTTCATCAATCGGCGGCTCCTGGGGGATTTTCTTCTTCTTGATCTTTTTTCTCTTCAAATCTTCTCCGGTGCCTCTATCGCCAGCTACGAGAGCTTCTTCAAACAGTGGACGAGTTGAGTCCGTGGACTTCCGTGACGTAGATTCTTCGCTACTTCGCCTATCATTTTTGACAATTGATTTGGCTTTTTCTTTTTCTCTCTCTTTATCTTTACATTTATTCTTCTCTTTATTCCTTTCCTTTTCCTTTTCCTTATCCTTATCCTTAATTTTCTCTTTGTCTCTCGCGTCTTCTTGAATACTTTTCAATTTTTTATGACCACTCTTATCTTTACGTTCTTCCTTTCCTTCTTTGTCATACCGCTTCATACTCGTAGCTACAGTATCAGACGAATCCGAAGACAGTTCATCAGCAGCGTGGCACGTAAATGAAGTAGACGCAATGGGTTCACTTTCTTTTACTTTCTTGATAACTTTCCGTTGAATGCTGCCATGTTTCTCAGGTACTTTAGCACTTTTATTAACTTTCGTCGTCGTATTTGACGGTCCAGGTGACGGCCTAACCGCCTCAATGACGATGGACTTCACAATAGGAGTTTTCATTTCAATATCGCTTCGAATCACGATATCTTTCTTCTTCTTCTTAGTCTGGGGTTCTTGTTTTATGCGGTACTGTTTCAGAGCTACGTCTATTTTTTCAAAAGATTCTCGGTAATCATAAACGTCAAGAGATTTGTTCGCAGCACTGACTTCATTGTTACTTTTCTCTGATTTCTTATCTTTGGACTTATCCTTACCATCATTCTTCTTGTCATTTTCTTTTAATTTCCCATCAACTTCTATTTTAGTTTCTTTAGCTTTAGCTTTTCGCTTCTCTTTCTTCTTTTCTCTCTTGGTCTTTCTGTCAGCGTGTTCTTTCTTCTTAATTTCTATTTGTTTCTTTAGTTCTTCACTAGCAGAATCAGCAACTGTAGTGTCAGCGACATCATCAACTAGCTCAGCAGCATTTTGCTTCACAGCTTCACCATCAGCAACCAGAGCAGCATCTTGAGCAGTTACTTCCGCTGTCTCTTCAAAATCTTCAGTTTCCATCAAAAAGTCATCTTTGTTCAATTCATCCAGCAACCCATTGACGTCATCATCGTTGTCAAAATTATCAACAGGCTCAGTTACTAAATCTGGTTCCTCTTTTATGCTCTGACTCTCCAACTGACTTCCCGACAACTTCAAGAACCAGGGATTAGTTTCAGTGTTGTACTCATCATCATCATCATCATCATCAGAGAGTACAACCACAGGATATGCAGTTTCTTCTTCAACTTCATCAGCTTCCTCATGGTTGTAGTAACCAATTTCATCAGTACCAAGATCGCATTCTTCTTTAATAATTGATGATACTGACTTGTCTTCAACAGCGTTAGCATTATTCCCATCATGATTATCATTAGCATCAGGATCATCAAATAATTGAGAAGCTGGAAAAACGACCTCGTCTTCATCGTCTATTACAATTACGTCAATCGATGTATCGAATATCATTGGCTTGGACTCTTGTTTCGTCACAACAAATTCATTTGATTTTATTGAAGTTTTAGGACTCGTAGTTGGCGAATCACTGAACATATCAGCGTCATTTGAATTTGTCTCTTCGTTGCTTGGTTCATTGGATGTTAATTTGTCAGGAACTTTGTCAGTAGGAGCGCTAGATGGACCATTAACTGAAGCCATTAAAATCGCTTCTTGAGCTGCGATGTCCTTAGAATTTAACCCGTTTGCGATGAGACTTTCATTGACAGCTGTCATCTCCTCCGGAATATCTAACTCGTATTTAATCAAATTCTCTGCTTGGACCAGATGATCATTATTGTCGGCGGTATCACTAACTGAAGGAATTGAAGCTGGTGGCTGGTCAGCAGGTGGCTCTGGTTCCTGCTTCACTCTTGCTGGACTAGCATCAATCATCACACAGTCATCTAAAATTATAAATATTTTTATTTATTAATTTATTTAAGTAAAATGAATTAGTTCACAAGAATAAATCGTACCTGTGAGATCGATTACTTCAGTCCTGGCCATTTTAGATGGTACTGGAGATACCCCATTTGATTTTCTTTTCTGTCCCAATTCTTCTTTAGGAACATTTTCATCGTTAAATTTTTTTGCTTGTTTAAGACTCTGAAAAAAAAACAATTAAATAAAATTGATTAATATCTTCTATTAGATGTTTTTATCATTAACAAAAAAAAATTAATTTGTTTTAACTTGTCATCACTTTGCAAATAATAATTTTAACGAGGAAATTTTATTTTTTTTTTTAACTTTCTTTAGTAGCCAAGTTGATGTCAATTTACTCCAACTTGTCGTCAAGTTGAATGCAATAAATTGACGCGAACTTGAGGAAAACTTTTTGTGTCAACTTGACAATAAGTAGTGGCAGTATATTGACGCCAACTTCCTGGGAAAATTGACATCAAGTTGTAGCCAATAGTTAAAAAGTGTAATGTTGCCGTCAATTTGATCGCAATCGACACAAATTTTTGACGAAAAACTCTAGCTATCAGGAAAATTGTCTCTAATAAAATTATCTTTTGTAAAAAAATAATCAAAAGTTCTCGTTAAATTTTGAATTTAGTTTTGTACAGAATATGAATGTAATAAAAAGTAGTGGTACTATTCATACAAGTCAACTTACCAGTTCTTTAAGCCGATATACATATGGCCGGTCAGCATCAAAGTTCTCAGTTTTATCACATGAAATTCCAAGAATATCATCAATAGCAACGTTGTGGAATTCACTGGCTACAATTCTGCGACCATTAATATAAGTGCCATTGGAACTCTATAGAAAAAATAAAATAATGCATTCATTTAGTTCAGAAAAGAACTGATTTGATGATTTTGATTTTCTTTTGAATCTTCAATTTTTAAAAATTGATAAATAGTAAATTGAATAATGACGTAGCTGTAGTTTGATATCTTATCTGATATATTTATATCTCTATATAAGATTATATAATTTAAAAGTATATTTTTCTTAATTATCGTATTTTTCTCTTCACTTAAAATGTGACTTATAAATAGATATTTATATGTTGCAATACTGCGCAGTTGTCTCTTTGTAAAAATTCAAATAAATAAGTTAAAAATTTCTAAAAATTTGAATTTGAATTAGAGTATCCGCTTTTTGAAAAAATTGTTGAGTACTCTACATTTAAAAAATTTATAGACAAAAATATCAAAGTTATTTTTATAAAGAGTTTTTTAAATTTAAATGTCATTTGTATTTCATGAATAAAAATTATTGAGAAGATACATTTTTTCATACATAATTTTTTTAATTTAAATTTTGTTTTTTTAAATGAAAAAATCTTTATCATTATGCTGCCGTGCTAAGTGCCAAAGTGATAACGTATAAAAATACTGAGAGTTAAGAAAAATTAATTAAATATTAAACTGTAACACATTTATTAAGACGCAAAAATTTAAATAAATATTTAAAAAATGTATCAGCTAATTAAATCAAATAAAATATCATTTCTCGCTATCGTCCAGAATAAACACAAGTGTTTTGAAGAGATTTAATTAAATTATTATGTAAGTAGGTCAGAAAAAAAATGCGATTGACCGTCTAAAATAGTCTACTAGCAAATAAAAAATAGAAGAAAAAATGAAACTTACGTTCAGGTCCCAAACTTGGAAACGATTTTGAGCGATCATAAACAGACAGTGTTTTCTCGATATTGAAGGACTCATTAGCATGACATCATTGGTCCTTTCTCGTCCACATGTATACTAAAAAAACAGTCCGGTAATTAGTACATATAAAATTATCTAATCACTAAGTCATGAATTTAATTAATTATTTAAGTTTATGTCAACAATAAGTGACTGAACAATTGAAAATATTTGAAAATAATAAGAATTATAAGTAGTAAATATTATTAACTTACCCCTTTTGACTCCGGTAGCGGAATTGGGTCTGTAGAACCCAAGGGTTCTAGATAAAAACCTCCCATGATTACTGTAACATAAGAAAATATCGAACTGAAGAAAAGACAATTGATAATCGCGGCACAATGTCTTTAATGTTGTCTCTTGTCGACTACATTTAATTTATTTATTATTGTCTCGCGTACACGCTTGTCGATGATATGCTTTGTACTGACTTTTGTTAGATGTTTAGAAGATAAAAAAGTAAATAGAAAGGAAACCTAATCATTGAAAATTTTGTGGATTTCTTCTTTACCAGCAATCGATAAAAACGATTATTTGTATTTGTTGTATTATTCCAATATTTTATTTTTTTAAAAAAATTTAATCATTTTTGTTTAATTTTCTTTTTTTTTTTTAATTATCAAGTAATTTTTTTTAGGTTTCATTTTATTTTTCTTTGAATTTAGTAAGCTGACGTTTGAATTTCCCGCGGAATATCAAATTTTAAATAACACGAGTAAATACGGAAACAGCCGAAAATTAAGCGCGTATTTTAGAATTCGAAAAAATAAAATAAACTTTTTTTTTAATTAATTATCAAATTTTCAAATGTATAATTAATTAATTAAAAACAATTTAAGTAAGCAAATAATTAATAATAATTGAGTTGTCTCATTTAATAAAATTTATTTTATGTAATTAATTATGATTTTGAAGTTAACAGACAATTAACAATTTTTGAATTTTTTTTCAGCAAATAAATAAAAGAAAAAAAAATCTAAAAATATGCACGTGTACAAAATTTAAAAAACTATTAGTGCAATTTTTAAAAATATTTTTTTCTTCATAATTGATCTTTTTAAAGAAATCAAAAATTATTAGACGTCGGCTAACTTGAGTATCATAATTTTATTTGGTGATCATTACTTTGATAATATTTTCTAATTTCCGCCAAAATTAATTCAAAAGCGTTAATTTCATTTCTTAAATTCTTTAAAAAATGTGAATTGTACTTACGGATTTAGGAAAACATTTTTTTAAAAATTGCACAGAATTCTTTAAACAAATTTGACAATAATTTAATTTAAATTAAATATTTAAAAAATTTGACCGCACGTTTAATTAATTTTATCATTAATAATTTGTACTCTTACGTAAATATCTGATATTAATAAAAAAAATAAAATATATAAATATGAATAAAACACAATTTGAATTACATGCAACCCTTGGCGCTAAAAACAACAGACTACTTTGAATTCGTCGTTTATATTTGAAGCAATTCTATTTTTTCAGACTGAGAAATATTAAAAGTGAGTAGGGGTTGCTACGGAACTTCAAGATAGTGATTGGTGGAGGAATTAGTAAAGTATACGTAGAGAGGGTAAGTGAAACAAGGGAAAAGGCGGGTAAGTTTGCGCCTTGCATTATTTGTGTTCCGCCCAAAACGATTACAGAAAAAAAAGGGAGTTTACACAATGTATTTTGAGCATTAAAAAATATTTAACAAGTGAAAGAAAAGTGCGGGAATTAAATTAAATTACAAAAAAATGAATTTTTAATTTTTGATGCCAAAATAGATAAAAATTTTAAACTACTTTAAAAACTTTTGAAAATTACAAAAATTAAAATATGTAAAAATGGATATATACTCAGGTATGTAAAGTGACAAAGAGATTAAGTCAGTCCTACGGGAAAATATTCAAAAAAACATTTTGTGAATGTATATAAATATTTATAATAACTAGATTATAAGTATTTACAAATTTTTGGACAAGAGCATTTGGTAGGTATGCAAAGAGCTTAGCACGCTTAGCTCATATTAAGATTGTGTTTTGGGAATATTATTTTTATAATACGATATACTGTCTAGCCGCTGGAGACTTTAAATTAGTCAAGAGCGGGGGGTCTTTGCGTTCGAGCCTGGGGCTTTTGTCAGTGGCTACGACGACGCGTGTGGAAACATGTGGAAATTGAGAAGAGAAGAAGAGGACTAGGAAAAATAGAGGTAATGGAGAACAGATGGAGAAGAGAAATACAGATTGAAAGAACAGCTGAGATAAAATTAAGTAGTGATACTAAGTGAAAACCGACGCTATTACAAGTGTATTTTTTTAATAAATTTTGAATCAACTACTAAGTAATTTACAATTATTTTAAATAAGCAAAAAGAATTGAATGATTTTGAAAAATTATATTTTGAAATTAATGAATTCTTAAGTGAATGTTAAAAAATTTTAAGTGATATTTTTAAGTTGTAATTTTAAATTTAAAGAATTGAAAAAAATAATAATTTATGTAAAAGCAGCAAAAAACTGACAATTTTTATATTCATAAATAAACATATTTAATATTAATGAAATACATTTCAAAAAAATGCGTACGAAGGATTTTTTAAATTCTTCGTATGCATTTTTTTATGAAGTTATTGTATTAATTTGTAATTTGTTTAAAAATACTAAAAAATTAACGTCAGTTATTTTCAATATGATTTGAATATTTAATAAAAATTTGAAAAGAAAATAATAGAAAAGAGAAAATAGTAGAATAGTAAGTAATATAAATATTTAATTATAGAATGATTGAAAAAATACATATTAATTTAAAATTTATTTTAAAACTTGACAATAACTAAAGAGTAATCGATCTAATTAATTTTAGTTAAAATATTTGAAAAAAGAAAAATATTTTTAAATTTATACATTAAAAAAATTATCCTGAAGTTAGCAGACAATAAAAAATTTTCAGTTTTTTTTCAACAATTCAATTATGAAAAATGAAATAACTAAAAATATGCACATGTAGAAATTTAAAAAAACTACAGGTGCAATTTTTAAAATTATTTTTTTTATAATGTAGTTTTAAAAAAAAATTCAAAAATTATTAGACGTCAGCTAACCTCCGTACCATAAAAAAAAAATAAATAATTCAAAACACGAGTTCAATCATTCAATAAATAAATAAATTAATAAATAAAAAAAAATTCTCACCAAAATTTATCAGCTTCTTGAAAAGATGTTCTATGAGGTTGAATTCACATGCAAACACAACAACTGAAGTAAGTATCACGCAGTTTCAAAAAATTTTCTCAACTGCGCAACACAATATTTAAAATCAGAGTCGTGTTTGTATGTATCAGCGTCGATGATCACTCCCTTCAGATGTAGTATCAGTAGCACAGTCGTAGCAAGACCACGACGCGCACACGTCTACAACTCTGATAGAAGTGCTATGAGTAGCTCAGTTTCCTGGGGTTTTTATACCCGAAAACCGTGGGAAAGATCCAGTGGTGGGAAATTTGTTTAAACAAATCAGCCCTCTCCCACATAGCAGCTGGCCGGATGTCTAATGTTTAAAAATTCTTATCTTGGGCTATGAGTAATCCAACCTTGGTTCAAGACCAAAGCGACTGCCTAAGTTCTAACGTCATCAATGGTATCCCATACAAAAAAAAAAAAAGAAAAAAAAAAACATGAAAATGCTTTTAAGAAAACAAGTTTAGTAAATTATTAATTCTTAGAATAAATTCTTCTTATTATTATTATTATTATTTGGTGAATCGCCGTTAGTTTGAAGCCGACGCAATATTTTTTTTTATTTTCAGACCCTTTCAAGAGAAACCGACTAATATACATACATATTTGTTCTTGGCATCATAGGTATACAATTTGTATTTTATTTATTATTATTATTATTATTATTATTTTTTAATACTAATAATAATAATAATAATAATAATAATAGTAGTATAGAATTACAGTAAAAATAAGAAATATTTATATATATTTATATTTCATATAAATTTCATCAGCCAATAGGATATTTTTTCAAATATTTTTTGAGTTTACATTAATAATTAAAACAAATGTTATAAATTATTATTATTATTATTATTATTATTATTATTATTATTATTATTATTATTATTATTATTATTATTATTAATTATTATTATTAATATCTTTTAATTTTTAAATAATATAACTGTGAGCTTTCAACTTATGGTAAAGATGGTATTCAGATATTCATATTTAAATATATGTATATATAGATGTATTGTTAGAAAAGAAACTACTACTAATATAAAGCTAGCAAGTACTGTATAAAAAAAAAGTGAAGGGACCAAGGTGGTCCTACGCCTGGAGAATCATCAAGTTTCTCTCACTGCAAGTGAGAAAGAATATTTTTTAAATATTTTTTCATTCTTTATCTGAGTACGCATATTTGTGTGACTAAAAGTTTATTATTTTTCTAGAAAAAATAAAAATTTTATTTGTAGTTTATTTTTTTTAAGCCGACGAAGCTTATACATTTATTTAGTATAATACTGCAGTTAGCCAATGTCTTATTTTTGAATTTTTTTAAAAACTAAATTATAAAAAAAAACAATATTTTTAAAAACTGCATCTAGTTTTTTTAATTTTCTACATGCGCACTTTTTTTTTTTTTTTTAATGGATTGGTTAGAAAAAAAAAAAAAACTGTTCATTGTCTACTAACTTCAGGATTATTAATTTGGCGCCATAAGTCGGTACCCGGCTGTAAAGAGTCAAGGGTAGTTGGTGATGCTGAGGAATGTAAGGTAAAAAAAAAAGTGAAACTTGTGACAATGTTCATAATTTTGAAGCCATAAAATAGTAAATGTCTAGCCTCTAATTTTTTGTACTTTTTCTGTGAGAGAAAATTTATTATAACCGTAAATACATATATCAGACATGAAACAGTTTATAAATTTTAGAATAACTAAATAATGAAATTTACAAAAATGCACGTACTGATTTTTCATTTATCTAAATACGCATTTTTTAATTTTTATTTTACATACATTCTATTTATTCTAAAATTTTAAAAATTGACAATTGTCAGCTACATTCATACTGGTAAATTTATTAAGTACATCATTTCTTCTTTTTTTTTAGAATGGAGGAAAATAAATACAAAATACTTAAATATAAAAAATTAAATTTATTTTGCGACCAGATCATAGAGAGAAAAATTTCAGATGAAAATAAAAACGTTGGTTTGAATTTTACTATCATGTGAGTACTGGTATGAAACATATATATATTATTCTATTGTATATTATATTTTTTATCTATAAATACTGACTTTAGGATATGAATCATGCTTTGAAACGGAACAAAATTAAGTCTTTATCAAACAACACATTTTTCAAATTTTATTATTAAGACATTTCTCATTTAGTGTAACAGCTGTTACATTCAATTTAAAATTAAATATTTATTTAAAACTACAAATAGATATATCTTATAGTTTGTATATAAATCAAAACGAATATAAAATATTGACTCGAGGCTTATCAATTATGAACATATTTTTTTTTAATATGTACTAAGTAAATTTAAAATAGAAGAAAAAAGAATATTTTCAAAAATTTAAATTAAACAGACCTATGAATTTAGAATTTTCGAAAACTTGGCAACTAATTAAATTTTACTTGCATTTTATTTTTATCAACCGATTTAAATATTAATATTTATTTTAAACTAGGAACGAAAATTTTAAAATTTTGAAAAAGTTTTTACTTCAATTTTTATTTATGTTTCCGGTGGATATTTTTGTAGACCACCCTCGGTAGTTTATGTCCCTGGGTGTCTCTCTGAACCTGGACTTACTACTTTAAATTTTTCTTTTTCCACGCTCTCTAAATACTACATATACTTTGGATTTAAAAACTTCCAAGCTCCAGTACCCATTTTAAAATTTTTATGACGAAAAATATAGTAAAAAATTTGAAATCATATTCATACTTACGCAATTATTTGCACTTAACTTAATAATTTTTATTAAAAAATATATTTTGAAGCAAATTTATATAGATATTATATAGATTTATTAAAGAAAATTACATCAATTACATATATGTAATTATTATACAATTACATATAAAAATACATGCAAGAATATATGATTATTATAATGATACACTTTTTTGGCCATTAAATATTAATATAGAATAATTTGTCGATTAAATACTTTAACACACAGAAAAAACGAAACTTCAAAAATTAGTGAGATTTAAGAGAGAATTTAAACATTCTGAACAATAAATTTTTTATAATACGTCTCATAAATTTTTGATATTACAGTTACGATTTTTAAAGTTCAAATATTAATTTTTCCTGCATAGACAATAAATTTGAATATTGATCCTAGAATTATTAACGTTTTAAAGATAAATGAAAAAATTACTATCGATGATAGTATTTACTGATCACTTTATCATTCTACTAATTGTCGTTTCTCAATTTATATAGTTCATTTTTTTCCGTGCATTCTATAATATTATGTTATAATATTATTGTCATTTTTTTTGTCCTTATACTTTTCATTTCATTTAATGAAATTTTTTTATATTGATATATTCTTAAAATTATTTTAGTTTTTAACATTCAAAAATATATAAGCAGTTCTGTTTCTGTAAGTTACGACCTCTTACTATTATAAATTATCTCATTTTTATGACCTTTGCTTAACCCTAGATAAAAAAAAAAAAAAAAAAAAATAGACCTGAAACCCTTACTTTAATTTGAGTTTCAAAGTGTGTATGTGTGTATATTTGTCGTATATCAAGTAGTTGAAGATATTGAGAGGCAATACGGTAACTTGACACGTGTCCTATCCGGGGCAATACAGTCATCATTCTGAATTTTAGTAAATAGGTTTGTTTATTTGAAATTTATTGCAGACACAAGTTTAAAAAATAAATGAAACAACTATATAGTCTAGTCAATTTAGAAATAAAGAGTCATTAAGGAGGCTTTATAGTAATTTTTGTTCAAGCTTCTTTCTAAAAGAAATCCTCTAAATGCAAAATTAAGAATGAAGCTCGATGCATTGCTCTATACTTTAGCAATCTAAGTTCTTATTTTTCAAAAATATTCATTTGTTTAAAAGAAAAACGTGGACAAAGTTTCCATTTACTGTATGAAGAAAACTAAAAAATTGAAAGTTACTAATAATTTTTTCATCTGCGTTTACGGAAACTAACGATATCCACACGGATATACCCTTCCTGTCTCCCAGTCAACTGAGACTAATATTTTTATTGTCCCTCGAACTTTAACTATGGTCCCAACTCTTCGTAACTTACATAAAAGTACTGTTATATTAAAATGTATTTATCTTTATAGTTTTGTTTACTCAGTTTCAAAGATAATTCAAATCTTCATTACTATCTTAGAATCTTTCATATCTCGTGTAGTCATTTCATAATTAACGTGTTTATAGAAACCACGATTCCGTGCATTTTCAAGTAAATTTCTCCAAGTTGCATCATGATCAGTCTAAAAAAAAATAAACCAACAAACAAATTAATTTTTTGGTGATTGTATAGAATAAGGACTAAACATTACTTAAATTGAAAATTATTTTTAACGGCTTTAGAAACCGAGTAGGCTCTTGTTTTTTTCCTGTTCTGGAAGTTATTTAGATAAAAATCCAAGAAAGGCCATAAGGCAAAGTAATTGCTAGTGGGAGTTCGTTTATGTGAATGCCACGTGTATTTGTGGGAGAATAGATGGTCGTCAAGTAACATAGTGTACTATCCTAATATCTCCCATGAAAAAAATTTATAAAAATAATATATGTGAAAATATCAAAAATATATAAATTATGTATAAAAAATATATTTTTGAAAGCAAGCTTTTGGCTGATTTTCGTATATATTTTATATACCTTCAATACATTAAAAAAAGAGGCAAACTGAATTTTTCGATCGTAAAGCACTCTCTGATGCTTCGCATTAAGAGTCGTGCAATATATCTTAGAATATATAACAAATATCGATATTATGATATAAAAAAAGTATATTACAATTTATATTTTTGTTATATTTAATTTTTTTTTTTTTATATCATACTCATAATTTAAAAAAAATTCTACATGTATATTTAATATTTTCATCCCGATATTTTGTATATATTCTAAGATATATTTAAATTACATTTAAAAAATATAAAATATATACGAAAATCGGCTAAAAGTTAGCTATTAAAAGTATATTTTTGAATACATGGGTTACTATACCCTAAACAAAAGCACTGTCGAGGAAACCAGTATGGTAAGGGTTCCACAGGCGGAGCTATAAGGCAGTTAAAGTTAAAAATGGCATAGAAGAAAGGGAGAAAACGAAAGAAAATCAAGCATCTACTGTATTAGTTTCTGACATCGTATATTCGGTTGGATACAGATTATTATTCTGTATAATTTTGAAACTTGTCGACTTACTTTAATAAATTTGAAATTTCCGCAGATGAATAATGAATATTTTGCACGCGTTAAAGTCAGACACAGTCGTTGCTGATCGTATAAAAATCCCATTTCGCTGCTTCTTACACACGACATAATGATTATGTCATATTCTTGTCCTTGAAAACAATCAGTTGTATTAACATTTATTACAACTTTGTTCTTAACATCAACAGGTATTTTTTCATCATTAATGCTGAAACAAATACATGAAAATATATAATTTGACTATAATATATATTAAAATTAAGGGCATGCTTAGACAATATCCCCTGTCGTAACCGTATTAAAATTTTATGAATCAATTAAAAAAACAGTTAAAGCATTAGTTAATAAAAAGACAACGTAGGTGCAGTTGTCACCGAGATAAAGATTAGAAAAAAAAGTTACTTACTGTTGTTATCAACTAGAAATTAAACGATATTTGATACATAAATTTCAGTAAAACCTTCATGCCAATTTATAATTCGACATATCAAATTTTCTAGGCTAAAATTTATTTACCAAATTTAGTTTGACTCCCAATTGATAACAATTATAAGAATTTTTTTTAAAATCTATTTTTTGGTGAAACTAAGTCCTTTTTTAAAATTGAAACTTCAATTAATTAATAAAATTTTAATACGGTCATGACAGTTGAGTCAGAGAATATTTTAAAAAAATGGGGCCACTGCCTGAGATCTGAGAATGCCCTGAAATAAAATAAATGATTTACTAACCTTTCAGTTAGTAAATTATCAATTAATTCTTTCTGATGGTAATAAGGTGTAACAACTCCTATACGTATTTTATCATCCAATTCATCCAATCCAGAACGGATTATCATTGTATAAATAAGATTAGAAACAAAGTTTGCCTCCCCACGATTGATGTAAGAATTACCAGAAAACTTGAGCGATTCTTCAGAGTCATGACCAAATACTCCATACTCTTGAAATGGCCATTTCTGTAATACAGAGACGTTAGGACGTAATTTGTTATTATAAAAAAATTTATTAGGCCAATCTATTATTTCTTTTGCTGTTCGGTACTGGTTGTCTAGTGTAATAATAGGGTTATTTTTATGAAGCTTAAACTTTTCATGAAGACGTGAAAACAATGATTTATGATGATTAAATTCTTTGACTTCATTGGAAGCAATTGAAATCGGCAGCTGATTTGAATCCCCTACAAGTACCAACTGCTTCACGCCAAGCATCAGCGGAAGCAGTGACTCTGGTTCCCAACTCATCATCGCGTCGTCAATAATACACACATTAATTTTTTCCAAACCTTTGGCAAACGTTGACTCCATTCTATATGCCCAGCAAGATGGCAATGTACAAGTAATAATATCCGCTTCGTTTATAATTTCGGCGAAACTCTTGTTCGTGTCTCTTATCAATTTACTAACAAGAACCTCCTTAACACTCTCGTGTGTTAGCGATTTAGTGTTTCCAATTCGCACAATTTTAAATGGATATTCTTTAAGAGGACTTGCTTCTTTTAGCTCATTACGAATATCAATTAATTTTTCAGTTATTGAGTCAATAGCCGCGTTCGACCGGGTACAAACGAGTATGCGTTCTTTCTTCTGACATCTCTTGTAGCTGCCCATTATTTCCGTTACGAGATTAACAATAATATGTGATTTTCCAGTACCCGGTGGTCCGTCAATCAAACAAACCTTGGGGTTGCCTCCAATTATTGCGTTCGTAATGCGCACAATAGTTTCCATTTGTGTTTCATCCAATTTATTGTCGGTGAGAAATTTGTATGATTTATAAATGGGTATCTTTGGTAGTGAAAAAATTTTCTCTTTCATATTAGGATCAATGATTGGAAATAGTGGTGAGGATTTTAAAGATTTTATAGCTTGAATCATGTGTACGAACATGCTTATGTTATATACGCAGTGTAGTTCGTACCTTTCATCGCACACAATATTTGATGGCAGTCGTTTAGTGACCAGTGTGTAAGTCACTAAGACCGAATCCTCAAGTCCTTTATAAGCTGTTTGTGTCAATACTTTGTTTTTACAATCTTTTATGTAAGCAAATATTAGAAGCTTTGATTTCTTGTCACTTAATGTCAGTGCCAACGTCACAAGATCACCGGGCTCTAAATTTTCTACCTGTTCTATGTCAATGTCAAATTCAGTTAACGGATAGTCAGAGTGGTCATATAGTGTTGTGGTGTTTGATTCTTTATTAATAACTCCATAGATAGAAGGGTTCCGCTTGGCTTTAATGATACAAGTCCACATTTCATGTAAAATTAATGTCGACATCATACGGTAATAATTGGTAAAACATGGTCTTAAATGCATTTCCATTTTCTGACGAGCTAAATTGCGGCTCCGAAACGGTAATTGAATTCGAATTTCTTGACTGAATTCCTTGCTATCTAACCACTCAGGGTCCCACCTCAGAATACACTCCAAGAAATCAAATGGTAGTTTTAATGAATGGTTTGTCATTTCAGGTTCTTTGGGAGTTGATTTTATATTATTTTGAATTTGAATGTTTGAATCATTACCGTAAGATGTTGATGGCATTGATATTTCCTGTGCAATTGATTTCGTCGGTAAGTTATTGAAAAATTTTACTTTTTTTATTGTTTTGAATAATCCTTGTGCCTTGAATGCGGATTTAGGTAAATCTGAACGGCTGTTTGTCAATTCATGAACAACAGCAGATGCTCCAATTGTACTGCCGTTGTGCTTTTCAATATTAATAACATTTTGCGGTTCATTTACATGATTGTTTTTATCCTGTCTGTTGGTTGTTGGAGATCTTTCATTGATTGAAAGACTGCGATAATGATCTGTAGTAGGTTTTCCCAAGAGATTTTTTTTGATTTCTGCATAGGCTAGTATTGAAGCAGCTGCTGCTGACAGACATGAACCAGTAGATTGTCTACTGGCCTGTTTCTCAAAAGTTGGATGTTTAGTTTCCGCCTTTTGATTTAATGAATTTAATGAAACTCTATCTTTATTCTCGATCATTACTTTGTTTTTCTCATCTTGTTGGACATTTTTGCGGGTTTGATCAAAAGCAAATATGTCATAATTAAGTAAAGCAATTGATGCGTTTCCTCTTGATATGTTCTTATCTTTGCTTTGGTGTTCAGGATTTTTATTTGGACTTATGTGAGGTAAGCTTGCATACTGGCTATACCTAGGTTTGGATTTAAACAAAATCAATGGAGGTGCTAAGGCACTTCTTTCAGATTCTTGAGGAGAACCTAGTGGAGTATTAAAATAAAATTTGCATTGCTCTTTTTTTCTCTCTAGATATTTATTCCAATCTACGATTTTATTTCGCAGATATTCTGGATCATTTTCACGGCCTTCATTCGAAGTTGTTTTTTTATAAGTAGGTAATTTAAAGATTACGTGCGATCTTTGTCCAATTTTTAGGATCTTGTCTTTGCTTTGGGGTTCATTATTTTTACTTGAAATTTTTGACGAATTTGAAAATTTTTTATCATTAGCGTCATATTTAAATGAAGTAGATGCAATAAATTTTGTAATATTTCCCATATCTATAATACCGCTTTGGTTTACCGAATTCTGTTTATCATTTTCTTTGAAATTTTTAATAACATCCTCCTTATCAATAGAATGAGATTTTAATGAAGTAGATGCAATAGATTGTATGATTATTTTTTTATCTGAAGTACCGTTTTGGTATGACGCATTCGGTTTATTGTTTCCTTTTATGATATTTTCCTTATCTGAAGTACATTTTAGGTTTGGCGATTTCGGTTTATCATTTTCTTTTGAATTTTTAATGACATCCTCTGTATCAATAGCATCAAACATTAGTGAAGTAGATGCAATAGATTGTATAATTGTTTTTTTATCTATATAACCGCTTTGGTTTGGCGATTTCGGTTTATCATTATCTTTTGAATTTTTAACGGTATCATCCTTATCAGTAGCATCAGATTTTAATGATGTAGATGCAATAGATTGTATAATTGTTTTTTTATCTAAACCATCGCTTAGGTCTGTTGCAATAGGTTTAGTATTTTCTTTGGCTTTCTCATTACCATTCTTTTCATTCCCCTCCTCAGAAATTTTTTTGTTTTGCTCAAATCTTTTATGATTGTCACCTATCTCCATCTCTTGAGCACTTTGTTGTGCTATCTCATTGCGTTGGTTCCCGATCGGAGTCTTTACTTTTTTTTTATCAGCTGAATTTCCCATTAAATTCTCATCATCATGTTTAGATATTTCGACAAGTACACAGACATCGTTATCGTAATCTAAAATAATTTCAATTCAAATGCATTAGTTTAGTCAATTTAATACAGTGATTACCAATTAACTATAATTTACCTGTTGTATCAATTTCTGGTTGACGGTTGGTGTTAATTTCAATTCTAGCTTTTTTCTCCTCTCCTGTATGTAACTCGTTTTCGAATTTTCTCTTCCAATCACGTTCATTTTCTTTCAATCCCTAAGAACAATTAAAAACGATAATTATTTTTATTAATCTATTAACTTCCTCAGTAGATCGATAAACAAAAGTTATATTCATAAAGAAAAATATGTTTTGATAAATATATGTTATAATCGCAGTGATTTTATATATTTTATATAATACATGCTCAAAATAAACGCCGTTAAATGCCTAACCTCGGCCTCATAAACTTTTTCATTAAACACTCATCACTTCTGATTGGTCAAATGCAGTGTTTTAAACTTTCTTAAAGCATTTGGGCACCCCTTCTACCGCAAAATTCGACGAAAATAGGCGTGGTATATCCCTACTCTATAATCCAAGTTATCAAAATGTTCAAGATAGACTACTGGGGTGAACTCACCTTTACCTAAAGCTGCATCACTAGCAAAAAAAATTCTCTAGATTACACATGCGCATTAAATTGATCGGCTAACGATTGTGGATCGTCATTAACTGATAAATTTGTGTCACCTTAAATTTATAACCTGAACTCTAATTTTATAAAAATGTCATTAAAAGTAAAAAATAAATACTACATTTTAATTAAATGGAATCAAAGGAAGATATTCATTAACCTAAAATTTTAAGACTTGTTAGTTTTATATTTAGAAAAAAATTTGTTCAAATTTTCATATTAAAAAATACATGTATTAGACTTTGTATTAGGTTAGTTTTTATGTTTATTTATTAATAAAACAATAAAATAAAAAGATAATCTTAGTTTCGATGAAATAAATAAGTATTTAATTTCATTTTTAATAATTAAATGAATAAACACTTAAGTAATTTTTATAAATAAATAAACTGAACCAAAGAAAAACATTGATTTCTATGAAGACAATTATTAAAATAATCGCGACCGCATGACGCCGACGTTAAGCATTTAACGACGTTTTAATTTTGAGCATTTATTATATAAAATATCGTAGACAACTAGTGACATCAAGTATAATACTCTCGTTCGGTTGGTAACACTCGCTTCGCTCGTGTTCCCAAACTCCGAACTCGAGTATTATACTTGATGGCACTAGTTATCTAAGGTACTATTATTAAATTTTTAAATATTGAATAACCAGATTAGTAAATTTATTTATTTAGTAGATAAGAATTATTTAATATTCAAATAGAAAAAATTCAATTGATTTTTTTTTTAATTTAAAAATAATGAATAAAATGATAATTGCTTATATTTCGGTTTGCTTATTTCGTATGCGAATAAATAAATTAGTAATGCAATTAATTATTAGATTACTAACCGGTAATTGTCAGACACAAGAAGTCCAGCAGCAAGCACCAGAACTACGTAGTATGAGAAAACTCTTCTACTGCGCAGTTGTCGGTATATGGCTTCGTATTAGTTGAGGTACCCTCCAGGCGTAACACAGTTGGATGTAGATGTAGAATCACGATCTGCTCAAATTGACTGCTCGAACAATAGTACTTCCAGGCCCTCGATTTCACAGAGCTTTTATAGACTGTAAGTGAATTTGAAATGGAGGGGTTGCTCTTCAACTGATGACCAATAAGAATTGCGCAGTTTATATGGATCCATATTAAATGTTTAAACATTTAGTTGAATTTATTATGAATCATCTATAAAATTAAGAAAATATCGATAATTCTAACAACTTGTTTTTTTATGTCAGCCCAAGATTTTTAATCAACACGTCAGTTATTTATCGCATATGAATTTCGTAATTTTTCCGGATCATTAATTAAATCAATAAATAATATCATTCAACCGGGTTTAAGTTACATTATTATATTTTAGAATAACGTTATTTTTTTAAACGAACAAAATTAATTTTCAAGCATATATTTCTTCATAAGAATTTCAAGTAATCTCTGCACAGTTGAAAAATTTATGTCCACTCAATTTTTTGTGTTAATTTAACACATTATACTTGTGTTAAACAATAACACAGGTTTAAAATTTGTTGAGATCAGATAACACATTTAACTTTAGTTAAATTTACACTTGATGGTGTTAAATAATTGGCACAAAGTATTCAACTGTCACGAACTGAAGGTTGTGACGTTAATTATATTTACTTAAATCAATGAATTCTATTCTTTTATCACACGAGGTTCTAGTAAAACTTTATGATAAATTTATATGAAATTGATCAGAAAATATTAGTGATACTATATTTATCTAAGATTCCAAATTATTGGCAGAGCTTCCATGCTCGTAACAGACTGCCAAAAGTTGACATTTTTCCGGGGTTTATATATTCTTAAAGAAATTGGTTGTTCTTCTTCAATAAGTATTGATTTGTTGATACCTTCTTAGCTTGGTTAACTCCTTTTCCTTGAAAAGTACTTCGAGTTTCCTAATGAGGTTGTCACACCATCAAATTTTAATTTTCATTTTGTCATAAGGGA
The DNA here is from genome assembly GCA_030273425.1 of Microplitis manilae. NCBI lineage: Eukaryota > Metazoa > Arthropoda > Insecta > Hymenoptera > Braconidae > Microplitis > Microplitis manilae. Next base: position 5,551,996 of record CP092726.1, read on the forward strand.
TGGTAACGGTATTTATTATCGTTTTATAGCTTCTCTTAGGCTTTAACTTTTATTATCATAAACCTTAATTAAGTTAATATTATGCAATTTAATAAATTTGAGTCATAATACATGTGTACCATTCGTTACACAACCATTGAATTTTTATACACAAGAACACAAAATTTTCAACTCTGTGAACTTTTATAGAAATCATATATTCATTTGTTTAAAACATTTATAATATGTATGTACCGAGATTACGGAAAATCGCTTCGTCTTCAAAGAAAACTATAGAATAAAAATTGATGAATTAAAAAATTTTCAAGTTTTATGCAGGTATTTCAAACTTATTTACTATAAATAAATAATTTGAATATTTCAAAATTGATCGTTTTGCAGAAGAAATTTTCTTGAAATAACTAGTCGTAGACAAGTAGACTGAAATTTAATTTTCATACCCAGATAATTGAATAAATTTAGTGGTAGAAGAGGTGTTTTTTAAACAAATTTTTAAATAGGAGTACATCTAAACTGGATATTTAAAATTACAATTAATATAAACCTTTAAATTTTAATAATTATTTATATAATATTTCAACTCGGAGTCGGTTGTCGTCTTGGGAAAATAAAAAAATAAGAAGTAAAGCGTGACAAAGATATGACTAACACTTGTTGCACATGCGTGTATTTGTGAACTTTTGAGTAAGATCCTACTCCAATAGGAGTATTGAAGTGAGAAGGCAGGGTCAGGGCTTCGAAACATTGCCTTGAATAAACCATAAAAATGAAGTCCCTCGATCTTTTTTTTTATGCACGTGTACCGTAAGTGAGATAGAAAAATACTCAAATTTTTTCTTTTATAGCAGTATTAACAACAAAACAATTTTGTTTTTTATAATAAGTTATATATTAATTAATGATATATATATTTATATTTTAATAGAATAAACACAATGTTTTGTTTTTGATGGAAGTATATATATAATACGCAGATAAAAATATCGTTCCCTTTTCTTATTCTCCATATTCGTCAACAAACTTTAAAACTATAAATCAAATATTAAATATCTTAAAGTTGAAATGTTTTAAACTCTACTGAGTATTTAACATAACTCCAAGTTGTTTTTTATTTTGGACTGAAGGTTTATATTTTTTTAAATAAACATCATTTCTTAGTCATATATGCAATTATTTTTGTATATTTTTTATGTGTAAGCCATTATTAATCATTAGTATTATTACGAAATAATATAAATTAATATTTATAGCAGTAAAAAAAAATTAAATAAAAGTTCTTTAGTAATGAGCGAGATAATTCATGAGATGCAATACATTGGTGTTCAAATATTGAAAATTGTCTTGTACACGCAAAAAAATGAATTATTAAAATTAGTAATTGATAACTAAAAATTTAGAATGTGGTCACAATTTAATATCATTTTAAACAGTAATTTCATGGTTTTATTGAGTATATTTTAATAATCTCAATTTAAATATTGAAATTTAAAGTTTATATGTAAATAAATCATGTGACAAGTAATAAAAATTACTGTTTGGTAGATAAAAAAATGAAATTATAATAATTTAACGTTTCAGCTTCAACATTCGATATTTAGAACATTCGTTTATAGTAAAAAAGTAAAAAAACATTCAATATGATAAATAAAATTTTCAATGTCGAACATCTGATTTTATGTGCAACGGTATATAATTATTACTTTCTTCAAATTGTCAAAAAGTATATTTTAAGCGCATCAGTTTTTATAGTTTGAAACAATAAAATTTTACTTGTGTTTGTAAGCTTTTAATATATGTGAAAGAATTAACCTAAAGTATTATTGATGCGCGACGATATCTATATTGCAGAATGACGTATTTTATCACTTCAAACAATAAAATTTAAAGACCAAGAGTGACTATTTTTTTTTTCACATCAATATATTTTAGAGAATTATTCTTATACTTTTTCGCTTTCAATATTATATTATTTATAGATTAACTTTTTTGATGCGGGTTTATTGTTCAAACAATAAAAATGAATTGAAAATCCGAATAATATTTATTATTTTTTTTTTTTGCGTGTATTTGTCGGTTGAGAAGTTTTCGATTCATGAACACGATAAAAACAAAATCGAAAGAAAAGGAAAGAATCATCTAAAGCCAGTTGGTCTTCTGTCAGAAAAATTCGATGTACTTTTTTATATACTTTTTTTTTCTCTAATATTTTATGCTTTGCACTAAGAGAAAAAAAAATTAAATTCAAGTAAACATGTTTACTCAACTCTTTATACTAAAAACACAAAAAAATTTACTACATCGAAATATAATATTTCTTATTTTTATAACGATTGCATCAAGTGCTCATAAATTTCTATAAATGATGCTTTTTTACTACAATTTAAAATACATTTTGTTTGCACTCTTTAAGTAAACTCTGACTTAAATTAAGAGTTTTTACTTGGGACTGTATACTTTTTTCTCTCAGTGTAGAGATACTTTATTACGTCTGTGCTGTCATATAAAACTTCATTACTTAAATAATCCACATAAGATTTTTTTTGTGATTCATAAGGATCTCATTTGTTCCTTATCTTTAAAGTCTGCAAATTGTAATTAAGTTTTGCAACAAAACACCGAAAACGAGATGATGAATAGACGGAGAACCTAAAGATGAAAAGAGAAGGGATACACTTATCCTAAATTCCAAAGCAGCTTTGCTTTGACGACAGAGTGATGTATAGTGGGGCTAACTTCGCATCCAATGGAACCTTGGACTCTCCGTAGGTCAACCTCTAAGTATTCTTTTACAGAGAGGCGTATTTTTCGTGCAATGAGTTTTGAGTTTACTTTTAAAAGTCAGCAATAAAATATTTTGTTCCCCGACACTTAAACAAATCATAAATCTTGCGTATCTTTTCTCATATGATCGAAGTACGTGGACTCAGGTCGACGAAATACTGTTCAATTCTACGTTTATTATTTTTCTATTTTGTTTCACCGAAACTAGCTTATTAGCTTAATTGCGTAACAATTTCCACAGAGAAGGAAAAGAAAAAAAATAATGTAATCTAGTTGCTTATTGAATCATGCATATTTATAACGGAAACCTTTTGACGTTTATCTTTTGTTATTTTCCCTAATTTTTATTTTTTATCATGTACCCGGAAGCCGAATTTTTACATTTCTATAAAAAATGAATTAATTCTATTTTCCCGCCTCTTTTTTCCGACTAAATAACCTTGTAGACTTCAAAGTGTACATCTATACAAACTCTCCATGCATCTACATATGTACTATGACTTATGTGTTGGTACATATCTCATTTTGTTATTTCCTAATTATTATTATGTTCATTGATCACGAAACATTAAGAATAACGTATGTTTGTCCTCTTTTAATAAAATTTTGTCACGATTTTGCATTGCTGCGGCACATTAACTGCTACAAAAATATTTTTTTTTTTTAGGTTCCTGACAAAGAAAATATGATTCAACTCAAGAGACAAAGGAGCGGTTTCAGTATCAAACAACCGACCAACTGTCTTTTTATACCTAAACGCAGTAAAGAGGTGTAAGTCCGAGCCGAGTGGAACCTCAATCCTAACAAACCTACCCTTGTACACAAGATCGTGTCCTTAAAATACCCTTTGTACTGCTTGAGCTATTTTCTCACTTCTCGAAGGTCTTTCTTGATAACTAATGAAATGATCTACGAATATCTGTCTACGTCAAGTTACTCCACGGTTAAAAACTGTATACTTGATGCTAACTTCCAGCATCCCATTGTGTAATTGACCATAAAAATATATACTTTTGTAATTTTCCTAATCTTCTCTTATTCCTGAAAAGTCAGCTCTAGTTTGTAGTCCCATAGATTGTAATTAGACAGTAAAAGACAAAATATATTTCTAGAAGTCAGCGATGTCTATATATACTCTCTAAAAGTGACTTAGGGAAATTAACTAGCAAATAGTGACTATTCACTTATTTTCACTAATTCAGTTTTAAAAAATAAACGCGTAACCGCTTCCATAAAAAAAATTTAGATGCTCAGGTGTACACATTGTGATGCAAATGTACACTTCTACCTTTTCATCTCTTTCCTCTATGATGCCTACAATGACTTTCCAATAAAAAAAAGCAGTCCAGAGAATCCGAAATCAGACAATTATGAAAAAAAAATGAAATTGTATGATAAAAATACAATTACACACAATAAATTATACAATTTATATAAAATAACATGAATAAAACATAACTCCCTGGAAATATGAATAGTATTTTCTATAACGAGTGCAATATTCAAAAATTGATTATTATAAGGTATACATCTTGGGCTACGTTTTCGGTGGTTTATGTATTTTAAATTTGATTAGGAATGCGGATGTTTTTCTCGTCAGTCCATCCGGTCCAGCTCATCGATACAGTGACCTTTTAATTTTAGGACACATGTGCAGTTGAAAGAGTAAACAAAAATATAATGTATAAGTGTTCCGGAATCCAAAGGTCTTCATATGCGACTAAAGAATGTAACAAAACTGTTATCAGTTTTATGATCTTTCATCTGGTCGTATTGAACTTAGGCAACAGGTAATGTCTCGCGAAGAGATTTATAAGTCATCTAGCTCGTAAAATTTTATGACCACAGAATTGATTAGGGCGCCCAGTGCACACGTGCACACGGAAAAAAGAGCAGTTGAAAAATTACAGTTTCGTATAGTATTAATTAGTACTATAGCGCTCCGAGTCTGAAACTGTAGAAATTACATTTTTTATCAGTAAATTTTACAGAAATAACAAATATTATAGTTTCAAACTCGATATTGTCGATTTAAACTGTAAAATTTGCTGCTTAAAATTGTATCAATTTTATTGCTACAACAAATTTCTAAAATTACAGTTTGAACTTTAATGTTTACAGATTTTTACCCGGAAAGCCTGATTTACAGTAGAAACTGTAATTTTTCAACTGCTCTTTTTTGCGTGCAAGTGTCCCGGATAAGGTCAATAACAGTTTAGTCATCTTTCTGGTACTACGTCCACACATACACGCACTCTTGTAAATGTATTGCATATAAATGTACGCAGTAGATAAATGTGGATGCAGGATGAACATGCTGTTAAGTGACGTTGCTAAGGCTGGGCTTGAGAATAGTTGGCTCTGCCCTTTAAAAAGAGAAAGAGAAGGAGATGGGAGTCTTTCTATCTGTTGATCTCTCTCTTTCTCATTCACCATACACTAACACAGATACCTGCCGAAATTATAAAAAATCTCGATTGGGCGTGGTCAAGTACACGTTGTCCCTAAAGCAAAATTGATGAAAGGAAAAAAAAATTTTTGATAGTTAAATCGCGATGATCTATACTAAACACCTAGTAAAATTGATTTAACGTAACTAAATTATAATAATTGTTTTTTATTCAAATTTGTTAATTGATAATAGGTTACAATTGTTAACAATATAACTGGTTTAAGCTTAAATATTTCTATAAAGATTAGAGTTTAAGTAAAAAAATAATTCAAAGTACAATCCCTGATTAAACAAAACTATTCATTCAATGATGAATATATATTTATATAGTAGTTAAATTGAATCGTTTTGAATTATATTCAATCGTTTCTTTCAAACAGAGATTAAGAAGCAGTTAAGATTTTAATGTAACATACAAAGTTTTTATCCGTCAAATAACGAATAAATTAATTTCATTTTTTTTGTTTTTAAAATTCATTGCGTACACTAATGAATTAAAGATACAACTGGATTTCTATTGTCAAAGTATTCACTGATACGTGAAAATAGCGATTGGTTACCAAATTTTTTAGCTCTAATATCATCATAATTAACCGACGCTCTTGGATCTCTTATGAGTAATATTTTAGTGACACCAAGCATGAGAGTAGTGAGTGTCTCTGGCTCATAATTGAAGTTTTCTTCATCGATAATGCATACGTCTATTTTATTTGGATTTTCGAGACCAAACGCCCACTCCATTTGATGATTAAAAAATGACGATGAGAGAGAAGTGATAACATCTGCTTTCCTTAATATACTGTTATTCACATCTTGAAATTCTTTATCATCATAATGTGGTTGTTTGCAGCTCTTATTTAGCAGTAACATTTGCGAATTACAACTATCGAGTTTATTTGTCAATTCATAACGTTCAGGACTAGGTAAATAGTTGCTTGACTTTAATTGCATAGTTATGTGATTGATTTTTGATCGCAGGCGGTTTACTTCTTGATCGACGCTGGCATTACTGAATCCTTTATTCATCACTGAACGCGTAACTTCATTTAATAAGACATGACGAGTGCGTGGATTTATTGTTCTAGGATTTCCTAAACGAATTATTTCCATCGGCTTGTGATTATTTTTTAATTTTTCCCGTACATCGATTAATTTACTCGTGATATCATCTACCGAGGCATCACTGCGAGCACATACAAGTATACGGTTTCGCTCATCAGTTCGATATTTATTTTTACCGTATACTATCTCCGTAATAATATTTACGATAATGTGTAATTTATTCGAATGTGAGACTTCTAGAAGACAAATTTTAGGATCAGGCCCAGCGAGTGCTTTAGTGATGCGTAAGACAGCTTCTGTTTGATTTCCAGGTAAATTATCATTGGTAATTAGTTTGGGTAGCTTATAATCTGGTACTTTTGGTAAAGCATAGACTTCTTTGTCGGAACCTGGCTGAATTACAGCTTTCATCAGTGGAGTGAACGGTAAAAATTTGATAGCTTTAGCCATGCGTATAAATTTATCAATACGGCAGACAGTTTGCAATACCAGTTTTTGTTGGAACACAATATTCGCTGGCAAAGATCGGGTAACGATTTTATAAGTAATGAGACCAAATGTTTTGTGATAACTTTTTGTGCAAGCGAATATTTTTTGGTACTGAATTTTCTCGTCGTTGTTGATTTTCACAGGCAGGTCAAGCATGATAAAATCGTGTCTTTCAGGATGGCGTAATTCTTTTCGTTCTGATCGATTGATAGGTATCTCAATTTCGAATTCAGTTAATGTCTCATCAACTAAACCGATGGGCACCTCTCTAATAGAAATTTCTTTTACGACCGCTTCAAAGAAAGGATTTTTTTTCCAGTTAGTAATTCTAATTATATGGATCCATATTTTTTGTAATATCAAGTTTGACATGATTTCATCATAATCATTATAGCTTGCATAAGCCCCTAATTGTGGTATCGATTTCTCTTCTGATGGACTATTTTGTAACTCTCGATCTTCTTCTGAAACCAACCAAGCTAGAGCCCATTTAAAAATGCGCGATAGAAATTCATTAGTTCTCCGGGATAATTCGTTGTTCATATTATCATTATTGTAATAATTGTCGACACCTATGTTCACTTCCCTATCAGCAGCATGATTCTGGACATTTGCTTTATCTTTATTATTTGTAAGGGCTGAAGAAATACCGCCAGAACTTGTTGAAGCACTGAAATTATTTTTCTCATTTTGAATAATGTTCGGCTGTGTTTTGTTTCCGTTGATAAAAACCCTTTTACCACCATTCGGGGTAGTCTGATGAGTTGATGAATCTTCCGAAGCTTTAGTCGATGCAGCTGCCCTTGAGGAAGGAATTAATCTAGTTGGAGTAGATTTATTGACAGTAGTTTCTTTTTCAACAGTTATGGTTCGTCCATCAGAGTCTCTCATTTTCTTCTTCGGTATGATATATTCGCTTGAACTACAACCTTGAGTAGCAATTGTACTCTCGCGCGATGATTTTCTTTTCTTATCTGCATTTTCTTTGTGTTTAATTTTATCTTTATCTTTTTCGTTGCTCATGACTTTATCGTTAGCTTTATCAATGCCTTTATTTTTCATTGCATCCTTGTCTCCAGACTGATTTTTGAATTCGTCTTTTTTACTCTTCTCACCTCCAGCCTTTCTAGTATCTTTTTGACTGATTCTACTTCTATCTATTTTGTCTCTATTACATTTTTTCGAATCGTTTAAGTAGAAGTTATCCAACTCAGTTTTACTCTGACTTTTTGAATGATTGTCCGAAAATCCACGATCAGTGTCGTCATCAGAAATTAGATCCGCTGATGCCGAACGATTACAATCATCTAAAATTGTAAATATTATAAACATTTTAAAACCCAGTAATTTAATTAATACCAAATAATAACTTGTCTAATCAATACCATTACTTATTTCTATTTCATCATCAGTGTCTAATGGCTTATAAACTTTATCTGGCACACTTGATAGATAACTCTTTGATTTTCTCTCTTCTCTGAATCCGTTTTCATTAGAGCTGGTCCCAGGTGTATATATATCCTAAAAACAATAATTCAAAATTATTATTTCTATAAATTTCAGAGAATTATTATTGTTATTATCATTATTTCTTTTACGATAGATATTAGTGTATAAATGAACTTACATCACATTGAAGTCGATACACGCAATTTTTTTTACGACCATCGTCCTTAGTTTGGTTGGTTCCGATTCCAATAATATCATTGATGAAAATTTCCACCATCGTGTTCGCCGAAATCGCTCGACCATTGATAAATGTGCCATTGGCACTCTATATAGCAAAAAAATTAATTATTTTTCGAATTTTTGATATTTTATACTCGAAGATCAGAGTAAACAAAATATATTCAATCTTTATAAAAAGTTACATTTTTATTGTATACATACACTGAAAAAAAGAAATATTGGTCCCTAATAAGTAAATTTATTTCTGGTTTTTTTTTTTTTATTTCTTAATGACAAATAAATATATGTAATTGATACAACTAAATATGACTTGATTCAAATAATTTTATACTTTGACTGAAATATGTCATTTATTTGTGGTAAGTAAATTATATATTTGCGGTAAGAATATTAAATTGGTGAAGAATAACAGAAAATTTTGCGATACTTAACATATATATTTGAAGCGCATGGACAATTAAATATTTATTTGGCCATATTCAAATATACGATATCTGGTATCAGGCGTTATTATCCTCGGACAAAATATCTCTGACAAAATATCCCCGGACAAAATATCCTCAGATAAAATATCCCGAGACAAATTATCTCTATGACAAAATTTCGCCATGATAAAAATATCCTTGGCAATCGAAAGAAGCAGTTTCTAAAAAAATAGACTGAAAAAGCAGACTTGGAAAAAAATATTGAGAAAAAAATAAACACACACGAAATCCGTGAAAATAAGGGCACAGCACGATAACAAGCATTTTTTTTTTTTTCGTTATGCAATGATATTATGTTACAAATATTTGAGGAGAATTTGTCTAGGAATATTTTGTCACGGGATGAAGACGCATGGAACCCGATATCTTTGGCTCAAATAAATTAGTCGCGATCAGCTCAAATAAATCTTCTTTTCAGTGATAATTTATATAAAGAAATAAGCAGCCAAATTAAAATTTTATTGCAAGAATTAAATAATTAATACTTACGTCAAAATCAATTATTTGTACGCGATGTTTCGTCACTATAAATATACAGTGTTTCTCTGACACTGATGGATGTGGTAAATAGATCTGATTTTTCCTCCTGTCGCTACCGCATGAATTCTAATAAAATAAGATAATGATTAATTTATAAAAATAATTTATATTTCAACTAATGATGACTTAATCAAATGAAATATTTTTCTTGAAGTGATAATTTATAATGGATAAATACACGGATAAATTATTCTTTTTTGAAATGCTATGGTGTTGAAATAAACATGCAAAAATTACCATGACCGAAGTAAAAGATAAAAAGGTTACAGTAATTTTTTATAAATGTATAATGGTAAATTTTACTATGGCTGTCATTTTTGCAAATTTGTTTCAATTTCAGCAGACGACCAACATGGTCCGACTTTTACTATGACATAATAGCATTTTAAATAGAATAATTTTTTCCGTGTACAGTTAATCCATTTTTATAAATGCTTAAATTAAATTAATAAACAAGTAAACTACTCTCTTAAATCTGAAATAGTGAAAATAGTGAATATTACTGCCAAATTGTGATTGTCATGTCCCTGATTAAGACAAATGATTTGCTCCATGTTGTGTATATCTATATATATTAGTCGATTCAAATTATTTTAAATCATTTCAAATTGTTTTGAGTTGTTGCAAATCATTTTTTAAAATCAGGGACGATTTTCACAAATTCGTTTTTAGAGAGTACACACACAAAAATTTTTAAAGTTTACCTCTTCATCCTCTGATAGTTGAATACGTTCAGGACGTACTAAAGATTGAAGATAAAATCCGCCCATGATTAGTTAATGAAATTAAAAAATTCCTTTTAAACTGAAAAAATATTAAATTATTAATCAGCTAATTTATGTTCGCTGGAGTTTATAGTTACAGTAGTCGTAAACTGAAAAATAGAATTAATTTTTTTAAAAACAATATTTTTGTAAGTAGTAAATCAATAAAAATTGTAACATTATTAACACTGTATACCAATTGAAGAATAATTGTCTTGAACGAAAAAAAAACAAAATGTATTTACAGTATGTACTCAAATAAAAAAACGATCAGTGTAGATCGAACTGAGTTCAGATTTTTCGATTAAGAAAATGATTTTGAATGATATCCTCAATTTTTTGTGTCAAAAGTATGTAAAATTGAAAATTTCCAGCATAATTTTTTATAGGAAGAAAATGCAATATTTTGAAAAGTTTTTTTTTCTCTAAGGAAATTAAAATAAATTACTTTATCATATAAATGAAAAATTATTTTTATATACAGTATGACATTCGATGTCTTATACACTGAGTACGATATCGAAAAAACGTATTTTTACTCGTTTTTTTTTTTATTAAAAAAGTAAAATGTATGAAAAAAATTATTTTTAATTTATAAATTTAAATTAAAAATTTTAAATAATGAATTATAAATTAAATTTATACTTTGGAAATATTAATAAATTGATAATATTTTAACTGATGAAAAAATAATAAAACCATCAGCTATATAGTTTCATTATAATGAAATAAAATATTTTTGCATAAACCATCATTATAATTCTTTAGAAAGCCAGACTTTGTAACATTTCATTTTAAATAGTTCAATTGCACATACAAATTCAATTTTTTTATTTAATATTCATGCAATGGCCAATACTATATGTGAATATTAATAACTCGTTAAGATAATATACATTTTGTATTACACGATTATTAGTTATGTGACTTCTTTGCTTTCAAATGCACCCACAATATTTGAACGTCTGAAATTCTTCGTTGCTTGAGAAGTTGACGATTCGCCGACACGTGAGTTACTACTCGTCTGACTTGACTTAGTGCATAAGAGCAGCCAGATCCCGGATGAAAAATTCCCCTTCGCATTATTTTAGCACCACTCACAGCTTAAACGGTGCTTGGGAAGGGGAACTTTTCGTCCGCGATTTGGCTGCACTGGTGCATACGCGATACTGAAGACACTCCCACTCGAAAGGTGGAGAAATAAAGCGCCCTTGGACAGTTATTTTTTTTTAATTGTACGACTTCAAATAATTTTAAAGAACTGATACTCTTATAACAAAAAGTTAAAAGTTTTACGACATCCGTTAAGAATTATGGGCAATATCGCTATAATGATGCGTGTTACATCCCATACATATACATAAACATTTGAATAAATGGTCATTTTAAAAACCTACTCAGCGAATTAGGAGACAATGGCAAAGTTTTTGCAAACTGGGCTATCAGGACAAGTACAAATAGATTGCTATGAAATTTACTAAAGACTACAAAGTAAAATGTGTTTTTATTATAATCCTGATTAAGGGGGTAAGCTGGTCTGAGATACAAAAAAAGAGCATATTTTTCTAATTTTTTTTTTTCAGAGTACCTTCTTTAATAAAATTCTTAAAATTTGTGACATTATTAAGGATCATCCCAAGAATATTCTGCTAAATTTTCATAAAAAAATATTGAAAAATAAGCCAGTGTCAGTGGGGAGAGACGAGTCACCTTGAAAAAAAGTCTCCATGCATGCGGTAGATAGGATAACTCATGACTGCTTCATCTGAAATCAAAAAATCAAAAAGATTTCTTGAGTACATAAGTTTATTTTGGATTTTAACCAAGTTTTTTTTTTCAATAACTACTTATTTATTAATCAAACAATAGGAGCAATTATTCGTAAAAATCAGAGTTTTTTGATTACACCTTTACCAAAAATTCAAAAAAAATTTTGGTTTTTTGATTTCAGGTGAGGCAATCATGAGATATCCTGCCTGTTGTATGAAGACTTTTTTTGAGATGACGCGGTTCTCCCCACTACTACTGGCTTAGTTTTCAATATTTTTTTATGAAAATTTAGCAGAATATTCTTGGCATGATGCTTAATTATAAGACTTTTAATAAAGAAGGTACTCTGAAAAAAAAAAAAAAAAAATTACAAAAATATGTTCTTTTTTTGTATCTCAAACCCCTTTCCCCCAGTAAGTCAAAAAAGTAAATTTTATTTTTTGAACCGGGTTATTATGCTGCACTCCAAAATATGCATGTTGTACATTTAAAACTTATTGATAAATTGTAATGAAAATTATTTGTCTAAAATAGGCATTATTATAAAATAAAAACTTTTTAAAGGTTTACAATAATAATTATAGTACAGCATAATTATGTTTTGGTGACTCAACTTCCTGTTTCAAGGTTGGTCAACAGCATAATAAAAATTAATATATTCTTAATCTTCATTTTTTCTCCGGGTAATAAATAATAAAAATAAAAAATAAAATATATGCGAAGCTTATTTATTCTTGACGTGACTAGTTAAATACTACAGAAATAAATACAATATACATTGAAGTAAATACCAAAACAACAAGCGCGCGTGTTGTGCAAAAATATAAATTAGTCATAATACAATACACGCGAATTATGGGTGAAACCTCTTCTCCGAACACGTTCATGGTTAAAGACGTCAAAACAAATTCACAATTGGGTGATCGGTCCAGTGAAAGAACACGAACAGTAAATGTCGAGTCAAAACTAAAAAAGTAATTTGAACTTCAAAAGCCTAAATTCTTTTAATATTTGACTTATCGCTGCATTCAGAGAAAAAAAAATATTTCCGAATCATTGTATCGTTTTACCACAAGAAATATGCTATTAAAAATTTTTAATCTAATATATTTTTGGTATGAATTTACATAAGAGTTCATATAGGAAACCATGAGTATTTGGATTTCCATATGGGAAATCTACATAAGAAACCGTGGGTACCTAAATTACCATATGGAAACTTCACATAGAAAACTATAGGTACTTAAATTTCTATGTAGGAACTTCATATGAGAAACCATGAGTATCTGATGGATTCCCATATGAGAAATCTACATAGGATACTGTGGGTGCCTGGATTCTCATATAGGAACTGGGATATATGGATTTCTTTGTGGGAAATTTATGTAGATATCTGGGTTCCTATATAAATAATTTCTATAGAATAAGGGTATCTGGATTTCTACACGGAGAAAAATGTTGGCTCAAAATCTACCAATTTTTATTATGCTGCCGACCAAACTTGAAACAGGAAGGGAAGCACCCAAAAAATTATTATGCTCATACGAAAATTATTATGCCGCATCACAATTATTCTAATGTATAAAAGTAATTGTTATTAAATCTTATCAATAAGTTTCTCGCTCGTAGTAAGTATTGTGATACAGCATAATAATTTTTCGTATGAGCATAATAATTTTTTGGATGCTTCCCTTCCTGTTTCAAGTTTGGTCGGCAGCATAATAAAAATTGGTAGGTTTCGAGCCATCATTTTTCTCCGTGTATGTTCATTGTCTATTGATATACGCATATCTGAATAAAAGAACAGATTAATATTCTTATATAGGAAACCATGTGTAATTCATTCGAAAATGCCATGTGGGAACACACATAGAAATCTACGCTGAATTTCCATATGGATTTTTTTGATAGGGCATACATACTGATTTTCATAAGTAAACAGTTTGAAAATATGCTAGATTATTTTTATCATGTGGACCGAAACATGTATTTCGAATTACATAAAAGAATGCCGAGAATGCACGTATCCGGGCTCATGATCGAATTAGTCACTCGTTGTTTACTAAACATTATCTCGATAACACGGGATCGTTGACTGCGGTCGCTCTTAGTTTCGATGTTAGGTGTCATATGTTATATGTTCCTCAAAAACAAATTAAAAATCATATTACATATTTATTTTCTCTCGAGAAAAGAAGATCGTATGCAAGCTTATCAATAAGTTTTGATAACAATAATAATTGTCGTGTATCACACTAATTTTTTGTAGATACATGAATGCATCTGCCCGTTTCAAATTTGGTCAGCAATATAATAAATTTAATATATTTTTTATTCGCATTTTTCTCCATGCATGAGAGAAGTAAAAGGTCTTAGTCCGCAATTGTAATTTTCCTCATCAATGATGCAAACGTTTATTTTATTTTAATTTTCAATATAAAATACCGGCTCCATTTGATAAATGAAACGTGACGATAAGACAAAAGTTTGTTCGTATATATAGTTAAATGTTTATATATCATACATGAGTAATGTGTTTTTTTCTCATGGTGCGCTGTACCGACGATATCGTATTTCTTCTCTGATACACTGTAAAAAAAAACCGGTGTAAGTCCGGTGTTGAAATTACCGGTGTTAAATTTAACACCAAAATCGGTGTTATAATAACACCGATGTAACACCGTTAGCGGTGTAAATATTTTTTTCGGTGTTAAACGGTGTTATAAATTTTCCGGCGGCATAAATTTATTTTAATTAACACAATATTTATAATCGAACCGTACATGTTTAATAGTCGGAAATAAATAATAAAAAAAATAATAAAAGAGGAAGATATTGATATTTAAAAATTATTTTATTGCTTCATGTATCGATGACTTAACAGATTTACCAATTTACGGTGTGGAATCAAAAATATTTTCGTTAATGATAATAATTTAATGTTTTACTGTAAATTATGGGAGACTGTTTGTTATGATGCGAGCTTATGTGCAAATGAAATAATTGAAAAAATGGAAGAAAAATATCAAATTATTAGTTTTTCGGATTTGAAATTTCCACTACCGTATGAAAAACATCAATGTTATGATAAATGTTACTACTATATAGTTCTTAAACATTTATTATTGTAAATATTTAATAACTTGTTGTATTTATTATATTAAGTTAATTTATGTTTTACTTGATTTCAGTCTAATTGTAAAATAAACATTAATTTGTTCAATTTCAATTAATATCTAATATTATTTAGTGTTTCATAAATTCTTTACTAATAATACACCGACACGGAGTTACTGTACACTGCTGTAACACCGATTTAACACCGGTAACACCGATTTAACACCAAATTTTTAACACCGCCAAGAACCATTTTAACACCGGTGTTAATTGACCGGTGTTGCACAGCGGTGTTAAAATGAGTCCATTTTAACACCGCTTTTTTTACAGTGTATAAGAATTTATTAGGCAGCGTCAGTTTCGTTAATTTATTTTGAATATATATAATTGTACTTATATTTTTTAAAATAATTTTATCAGATTATTGTAACGGCCTTAGATTTCAATGTTAAGAACATATTCAAGTAAGATCCATGGTAGATTCTTCAGGTATTACTTATAAAAATTTTTAATTGTATTCATTATGTGGGAGTATTTTTCCACTTTCAAAAAATTTCCGTCAACCACCGTACTCTTTGGGTCATAAAATCCCTACCCCGGCATTCAAGGGGTTCATGACGTCACGGGATCCCAAGAACAACTCTAAATTTTAGCAAAAGCTAACACCCTCGATAGTCAAAGGGCATGAGGCAGATTTTCTTCAGCCTTCGTGAGACTCACACCACCAGCTAGCAACACTGGCCCCGTTTTATCTTTCATTTTATTGTATCATTGTAATTGCGGAGTATTGTTTTGACACTTATATATTTGAATTTAATATATTGTATCACATTATCGATAACTATACTCTACGGGTTTTATTAATTATTGTCGAAATTAATTAACATTAGTCGAGCACTGTACAGAGTGTAGTTATAAAGTTAAATAAACTACTAATACAACGAAATAGACTACTACAGTTAATAATTACATTGTTTATATTTTATACAAGAATTTATTTAAAATTTTGAAATGGTTATTGTTCAACTCTCTGTTGGCAGAGACATGAACGATTTGCAGATACTGGATTAGATCAGTTATGAAACGTAATTATATATGGTGCGAGTCACAAGTAAGATAAATTTTAAAAAAAGTATAGGATCAATGATTACGATTAGAAAATAAATGTTATTTAATAAGTTAATATCAGGTGATATGAAATAAAATAAAATTTTAAGGCAATAAATAATTGATAATAAAAAAATTATAAAAATAGTTGATAAAAAATAACAAAGGATTAAAAATAGCAAACTATTAGGGAGAATTATTAAAAAATCACCCAGTAAAATTTTAAAGAGTTTTCTAAATGATTTGAAAAATTTATTTTTCTATTCTATTAACATTCAATTTGTTTTTTAAAAATTGTACACATGTTGCTTCTACTATCACTCGGATCATAAATAAAATATTCGTAATCAACTTAAGCCTTTTTCTGATAAAAACAAACATTTTTATTAAAATTATTTTTATTTAATAGTTTAAAAAAAATGTTATATATAATCGTTTAATCACTCTTTATCATCTTGAACATAAATAAATGATAGTATTCGTTGTTAATCATGTCTTTTGAGAAGCTATGTTTCAAGTACTGATAAGAGTAAGTACTGCGCAGTATGTATCGATTAATTTCTTCCACTGTGTTTTATTCTACATTAAATAGATCTTTGTAAAATAAAAATATTTCGAATGAGAGAAACAAGTAATAACTTTAACAGCTGGTTAATAAGAAAATGAAAGATATGCAAATTTATATTGTTGAGAAAATTCATTTTAAATTATCAATACTACAATTAAAATTGTATTGTTTTATTTTATTACCAACATTAAAAATGTTCTTTTGCAAATTTGACGATTTAATTAACAACCTATTGTACTTTACGTCAAAGTAATATTAATTAAATGTATACTTAGTTATAAATAATAAATATAATTAGAAATATTTTACTTATGTAAGTAATTACATACAACCTTTGCTTTTTTTCAGTGATAAGCCCTTAAATAAAGTATTTTAACAGCTGTTAAAATTGACAGCGCAACTAAATTGTAGTGATAGTTTTTTATCCACATTCTTTAACTAATAATGGCTCACAATTGTTAACAATTTACCTGACGAGATTTAATTTTTTGTATGAAAAATAATATTTAATTGAAAAAATTATTCAAAATATTGAGAAGCAGAATTACTTTTCAACCGTAACATCCCGACATCCGTAAAGACTTTAATAGAACATACAATTTTTTATCCGTTTTTTGTTCTTAAAACTCATTAATGAGTTAAGGATATAACAGGACTTTCATTGTCGAAATATTCACTGATATGTGAAAAAAGTGATTGATTACCAAATTTTTTGGCTTTGATAACATCGAAATTATGCGAAACTCTTGGATTTCTAATCAGTAATATTTTAGTGGCACCAAGCATAAGAGTAGTGAGTGTCACTGGCTCATAATTGAAGTTTTCTTCGTCGATAATGCATACGTCTATTTTATTGTGACTTTCGAGACCAAATGCCGACTCCATTTGATGACTGAAAAACGACGATGAGACAGAAGTGATAACATCCGCTTTCCACAATATACTGTTATTTACATCTTGAAATTCTTTATCATCGTAATGTGGTTGTTTGCAACTCATTTTCAGTAGTAATAATTCCGACTCACAATGTTTCAGTTTATCTGTCAATTCGCGTTCTGCACTAGGTGAACAGTTGCTTGACTTTAATTGCATAGTGATGTGATTGAATTTTGATCGCAGACGGTTCACTTCTCTATCTACGCTGGCATTACTGACTCCTTTATTCATCACTGAATGAGTCATTTCATTTAAAGAAACATGAAGAGTACGTGGACTTACTGCTGTAGGATACCCTATACGAACTATTTCCATCGGCTTGTGATCATTTTCCAATTTTTCCCGTACATCGATTAATTTACTCGTGATATCATCTACCGAGGCATCACTGCGAGCACATACAAGTATACGGTTTCGCTCATCAGTTCGGTATTTATTTTTACCGTAAACTATCTCCGTAATAATATTTGCGATAATGTCTAATTTATTCGAACATGAAACTTCTAGAAGACAAATTTTAGGATCTGGCCCAGCGAGTGCAGTAGCGATGCGTAAGACAGCTTCTGTTTGATTTCCAGTCAAATTATCATTGGTAATTAGTTTGGGTGGCTTATAACCTGGTACTTTTGGTAAAGCATAGACTTCTTTGTCAGAATCTGGCTGAATTACACCTTTCATCAGTGGAGTGAACGGTAAAAATTTGATAGCTTTAGCCATGCGTATAAATTTATCAATACGGCAGACAGTTCGCAATGTCAGTTTTTGTTGGAACACAATATTCACTGGCAAAGATCGGGTAGCGATTTTATAAGTAATGAGACCAAATGTTTTTAGATAATTTTTTGTGCAAGCGAATATCCTTTGGTACTGAATTTTCTCGTCGTTGTTGACTTTCACAGGCAGGTCAAGTATAAGAAAATCGTGACTTTCAGGATGTCGTAAATCTTTTAGTTCTGATCGATTGAGAGGTAATTCAATTTCAATTTCAAATTCAGTTATTGTCTCATCAGTTAAACCAATCGGTGACTTTTTAATTGAATTTTTTTTCACGGTTGCGTAAAAAGAAGGATTTTTTTTCATAAATAAATCCTCAGCACTGCGATCTATTTTGAACCATATTTTTTGCAAGATCAAGTTAGACATTATTTTGTCATAATCATCATAGCTTGCATAAGATCCTAGCTGTGGTATCAACTCACCTTCTAATGGCATAGTTCTCTTTGACGTTTTATATTTCTCAGGATCTAACCAAGCTAGATCCCATTTGAAAATATGCGACAAAAATTCATTAGTTCTCCGGGATAACATTTGCAGTACTTGTATTTTATCGTCTCTAAATTTTTCATTATCCTCAGTAAGTAATTGTAGGCTTGAATTAGTGTCGGCATAATCTTCAACATCCGTATCCACATCACAGTCAATAGTCAGGTGGTCCACCAGGTTTTCTCCAGGAAAAACTTTTTCAACAACTTTAGCTTTATTTTTATTAACTAAAGTAACAGCATCCGGACTTGGTGAAGAATGGACATCTTTTTTCTCACTCCTAGTAATGTTTAGTTTTGTTTTTTGTCCACTGGTAGGAACTCTTTTACCAGTATTCGAATTAGTCTTGACTGATGAAGAACTTTTCGAAGCTACATCTTTAGCTGATGCAGCTGCCGTTGATGAATCCTTGAGTCCAGCTGATGTACATTTCTTCGCTGCTTGTTTTTCAACAATAATCTTGCGTTCAGAGTCTTTAATTTTCTTCTTTGGTACAATAGATTCTCTACTACATTCTTGACTAGTACTTTTGTTCTCGTAAGATTTCTTTTTTTTGTCATCTCCTCCTTTATTATTATTTTTAATTTTGTCTTTATCCATTCCCTTATTTTCAACTCTGCCCTTATTTTTAATTTTGTCTTTATCCATTCCCTTATTTTTAACTCTACCCTTATTTTTAATTTTATCTTTATCTTGCTCTTTATTTTTATCATTACTTTTATTTTTCAATGTAACCTTATCTTGAAACTGATCCTTGGATTTATCTTCTTTACTCTTTTCATCTTCAACTGTTTCATTTTTTTTACTTACTTTGTCTCCATCTATTTTGACTTCCTTAGATTTTTTTGAGTCATTTAATTTCAAATTATTTGACTCAGTCTTAATCCGTTTTTCCGCTTGAGTTTCCGAAAATCTCCCAACCGAGATATCAAGTCCACTATCAGTATCGCTAATTGATAATTGAACCGTTGTTCGTAAAAACTGACAGTCATCTAAAACGAATAAAATTAATTATTAAAAACCCAACAATTAAATTAACAATAAATAATAATTTATCTTACCATCATCATCACTTATTTCTATTGCATCATTAGTGTCTTCTCTCTTAATTACTTTATTTGGCAGTGGTGATAAATCACTTTCAGATTTTCTTTTTTTGTCAGGAGAACAGTCCTCAAATTTATATGTATCCTAAACATAATAATTAAAAATTATTTTCATTCATTTATTTGTTAATTTTAGTTGACTTATTTATTTTTTTTTAATTATTGATGTAAATAAACTCACAAGAAAGTGAAGTCGATACACAAACTCGTTTTTAAAATCAAAGTCCTTAGTCTTGTTGGTCCCGATTCCAATAATATCATTGATAGCAATGTCTTTAAATGTGTTTGCTGGAATTTTATTTCCGTTTATATATGTGCCATTGACACTCTATAAAAAAAAAATTAATTAACTATTAAACAAGTAAATAAATGAATACTTTTTATCTCAAGTAATTAGTTTTTTTTAGCGACCATACAAAACTTTGATTAAAAGCTTTGATTAAATCCGAATAAATCTGATTGAAACAATAAGATTTCTATCAGATTTTGTCGGAAACAAACATTCAATTAAAATTGCTCGAGAGCATTCCAAGTATCCGCTTAAATTTTAATCCTATTGAATTGGATTTAATCAGCAAATAATATATATATTTTTGAATTATTTTCCGATTGAAATTTTTTAATCAGATTCAATCGGAGATAAGTTTTTTTTTCGATAATTGAAAGGGAAATTTTCAATTAAATCTGATTAAAATTTTGTTACTGGAGTTTTTAATCAGGGAATTTTCTATATGTTATTTATCAGCAATTAAAATAATTTATTAATTTAGTAAAAATATAGAATACATTCAAACAATTTATTCATATTAAATATAATAAATAAATTATAATGTCTAACATACTCTTTATACTACCGAGTATTTAATTTTTTATATCTGTCATATTATTCGTTACTTAATTTTCTATCTCATAGAATAGTTTTATTAAAATTCATTTGAAATTTGTAAATTTTTAATAAAAATCAACGATACAAAAATTAGCCGAAGTCTAATAATTTTTAAATTTCAAAAACAATAAATTAAACAAAAAAATGCACTTATAGTTTTTCAATTTTCTACAAGTGCATATTTTTAGTTTTTGTTTTTTTTTAAATTAAATTGGTAAAAAAAAATTCAAAAATTATTGTCTGCTAACTTCAGAATCATAAAAATCAGTCAATAAGTATCGTTTACAATTACGCTATTGTTTGTGCTTACAATTTAACTTGTTTTGTTCTTTACAAAAAGACAACCGTGATTTAGAAAAATGATTTGGAATGATTCAAAACAATTCGAATCAACTTATATATAGATATACACTTAACATGCAGCAAATTATTTTTAATCCAGAAGTGTCTAAACATCAGTTCTAATGTTAAAATATTATTTTTATGGTAAATGTAATGGACTATCACGAGACTTGTGATAAATAAAATATATACATGTGATAATCTGTCATAATTAAAAAAATTTTAACCATAATAGATAATATTTACATTGAGGTCCAAGATTTGGAGGCCACGTTGCGTCATCAAAAAAAGGCAGTGTCTTCTCGACAACAAAGGGCCTACTATTGTAATATCATTGTTTTTCTTTACTCGTCCACAAGAGTACTGTAAAACAATACACTGATTATTAAAAATTCACAATTATTCACTAACCAATTAAAAAAATTCGTGTGAATAATAATTTGAAACTTAATAGAACTGTATTCATTTTTTTTTTTTTTTTTTATCAAACTCACCACTTTATATTCCGATAAAGAAATTCCTAGAGCAGAAGTCAATGATTCAAGATAAAATCCTCTCATCATTAAAATTAATTTGTCAAAGAAAAAGATTAAAATTACATAAATTAAATTTAAATAGATTAGATTATATTATTATTGACACAAGGCATGACAAGTAAACAGGTTTCTTCTAAATAAGTTTTTTTTTTTTTTTTTTTTTTGTGTTACATATATAAAGACTTTGGGAGAGCCAATGGTGTCTAATTTCTCGCAATAATGCTGTTCAGTATCCCGCCAATCATAAATCTTCTGGCTATTTCAAACGGATTATGTACCAACCCTTTTTTTTACAAATATAAATGAAAACTTCATTATCTACCGTAGATATTATCAATATTTTTATTATCAAAATTATTTTAATTAGTTAAATATGAGTGTGAATGTAACAGACATCAGACAAATTTAAAATTATTAATAAATAGATTGAATAATTAATAAAAGTAAATTAAAAAAAATGCGCATTTAAATAATTTTGAAATTAATGAGTGCATTTTTTGTAAATATGATTTTTTTAATGATTTACTATATTTATTCATAATTTTAAATTTGTCATATGTCTGCTACATTCACACTCATTTAACTAATTAATTAATTTATTTATCACTAATAATCTAAATCGATTAATTAGTAGCAATAAATATTTAATTAATTCTTCACAAAAAGTTTTAATGAGTGAATGTAGCAGGTATGATACAGTTTATAAATTTAAAAAAAATTAAAACAATGAAATTTAAAAAAAATGCGCGGACTTATTTTTCAAATATTTGAATATGCAGTTTTAAATTTTTATTCCATGTACATTTTATTTATTTATTCAAAAATTTAAAAAATTGACAATTGTCAGTCAAATTCACGCTCATAAAATTTTATTTAAATTTTCCCGCGCTTATAAATTTAAAATTTTATGTAAAAAAAGTGCAATAAGGTTTGGATTTGAAATCAATTTCAAAATTATATAAGAGACTGTCATATATATGTATCAAAGAAATAAATTTTTTTTTTTATTGAAAATAAAAAAATTATTGTTAATGCAATGCACGCAATTTACTGCGCAGGTGTAAAGTACTGGATTGCACCATCTGACATCATGTCATCATGACCGTGACAGTGTGGTCTAGTGCATAAGAGCACGTGTTGGAAATTTATAAAACTCTAACCTAAAAGTGAGTAATCATTTAAATATTTTAATTATATTTATATAAATTAAAATAAGTAAGTAATTTAATATTAATATAATAGTATGTAAAATTTTGATTCAGACAAAGCATGTCAGTGTACCACGACGACGTTGAAATCGACGATTTTGAATACGACCCAGACACGGATGAGTTTACATCTAAATGTCCATGCGGTGATGTTTTTCGAGTAACTGCTGATGAATTACTCAAAGGACAAGATACTGCAACCTGTGATTCCTGTTCTTTGGTTGTTAAAGTTATTTACGACGCAGAGACACTGCCTGAAACCCTTGAAAGATTGAAAAATAAATATAAGCAAAAGAAAGCACAAAAATTAACTAATTAAGGTTAGTTTTTTTAATTATTATTTTTTGTATTAAAAAATTACGGCTTTCCTGATCTCTTTCATTGACAAGATAATGATACTCGAATCAGCCAACGTTTCATAATTTTTACATTTTTTTTAGAAATGATAAATCAAAAAAGAAATATTTTAAAAAATTACACCTGTAGTTTTTTTAATTTTCTACACATGCATATTTTTAGTTTTTTTTTTGTGATTTATTTGTTGAAAAACGAAATTTGAAAATCATTCATTGTCTTCTAACTTCAGGATCATGGCAAGATATTATTATTATTAAGATTATACTCTTTTGTAGAATTTACAGAATAGAATTCAAATATCAAGGATAGATAGATTGATATAAACTTTATCAGACCTTGAGATGACAATCTCTTGTGGGAATTCAAAAAACAAAATTTTTATATTAGTTAAGATAGATAATTAGCAATATAAAATAATAGTTGATAACATAAATCATTAATAATCATAAACTTGTAGTAAAAATAATAATAAGCTCCAACTTCTAGTATATTTCAATTCAAGGTTTCTGAATCTAGAAAATAATTATACGCAGCACTATTATGAAATTTCTTAAATGTAAGAAGACATGTAAGGCACAGATGTAGTATATTCGAAATGTGAATTGACTAGTAAGTAAACGTAAATAGTCCTGCCTTATTGAATAATTGACTCTGATTCATATAAATTGCTGTATATATAAGCGAGAAAGAAAAATATTTCTGATTTTTCAATGTTATTCAACCTAGTCTGCGATAATATGGTGTAAGGATGTTATAAAAACGGTTTCGCCCAGAAAATACTTGCTAGGCTCATCAGTAAAGTTGATGCAAGTATATTTTACTTTAGACCGTATATACACGTATTTTTGAATGATGTTAAAGATAGTGACAGCGAATTCTTCATATGATCATGTCAGAGCAAGTATTCCAAGCTTGCTATCATATTTTTAAAGTGTTCTATTAATGCGAAAGAGTAGAATCTTAATATCTTGTCAATAAAAATGATCAAGACAGCTGTCCTTTAATACAAAATATAAAAAAATCTGATCGTGGATTTGCTACTATTATTATTAATTTTTGTAAATTATTTATTACTAATTATTAATAATATTTCAGGTATCAAAGTTGGAGTAAAATATTTTTATATATTAAGTTAACATAAAATTACTTGTAAAAAATGTCGGGAAGAGGACGTGGAAGAGGTGGTGGTGGTGGACGCGGTGGTAGAAATGCAGTAAGTGATCCAACGGTCGCTAATCAAAAACAAGAAGAAAAAATGAAAATAGTAACACAGCCACCACCACTTTACCCACCGCTAGAAAACAAAGCACCTAAACCCCAGATAACCGCTGAGTGGTCATATTTGTGTGAACTAAGACGTGACTTTGCTGAGAGTCTTCACGAGTCAATAAATAACGTCGAGATAATTGCTGTGAAAAAAGATATCGAACGTTACTCCGATCGGTACGCTGATATATTGACCAACAAATCCAGGTATGACGAATTCTGTGACTGGTCAATAATGCCCCGGGAACTGAAACCCGTTGAGAAGAAACGGAAAGCTAAAGATCCAGTCCAGGATGTCAAGGCAAAGAAAGTCAAAGAGATAAAAATAGATGAAAAGTTGGCAAAACTCGAAGCTCTTGAGGAGTCGAAGAAAGACAACGATGACGAAGAAGAGAAAGCCAAGAGTGGGGATGAAGATGATGAAGAAGAAAAAGATGCTGAAGAAGATCTCGAAGACGAAGAAATGGACGACGGCACTGACTACGCAAATAATTACTTCGACAACGGCGAAGGATATGACGACGAAGACGACAATCTTGATGACGGTGCTGTTTATTAATTACAATTTATTAAATAATTGTTGAGTTGATTTTGCTTTTTTAATTAAATTTAATTACTCTGTATTAATGATCATGCAGGCTTTTGTTATTCTAATTACTAATTAGGATAATTTAATTCTAATTATATTAATAAAAGGATTAAAATTATGAATTAAATATAAGTAAAATTATTCAAAGGACAATTTACTAATTAATTATCAATTGATATAAATTATTTCGAGTCACAGGAAGCGTCGGCGTTTTTTTATTACGAGTATTTCAATTTCTAATAATTCATAATAATATTTTATATTAATAATAATAATATATATACATATATGTATATATATTTTTTTATATATATATACTATATATATATATATATAGCCATAATCATTTATTTATTTTGTTTTTTTTATCATCATTCAATATATATATATATTAATATTTAAATAAAATCCACCATTTTTAAATTTATATTTACTTAATAATTCAACTAGAGTTTAAAAACAAAGACGCGAATGTAATATAATTAATAATTATAATAATAAAAATAAATTACGTTCATTCGTGCCTTTCTTAATTAAACAATCTCTTTATAATAATTAATATTAATCACCTAAAAAGCATTTTTTAACTTAACAATTACATAAAATTATCAGGATTAAACTCCAGTCTTTACAATTATCAACTAACACTTTTTAAAAATAATAATTTTAGCAAAAGAAAATTAAAACGACAACAATCACATGCGTTACAGTTTATTTTACTCATTAATTACGCGATCAATGCCTTATTTATTTTTATCTTTTATTAATTACTTTAATTATCAACGATATAACGCGAGGAAAAATTGTATCAAACGTAATTACTGCAAAATAATAGACTCAGTCATGTCAATTATTTTTGTTTTTATTTATTATTAAATATCCTGCCGTAAACTGTTTTGCAAAATATGAGAAACTTTTATATTTTCATTAAAAGCTTTGATTAACATCGATTACATAATAATTACCCTGCAAAACTAATTCATAAGGCAACACCAGAGGCCAATAATTAAAAAAATTTGTCTCTCCCCTCTTTAAATCTTTCACTTTCTCTATCACCATCGATCTCATTACATTAATTAATTGTAATTATAATTATAAATATATGAATAATATTTTAATATACTCATTAATACACAAACTTTTGATTACAAATTAAAAAAATAATAATTATAAATACAAATAATTGTGTCTTATAACGAGTTACAAATTCGTTGTATCTCCGATCTTAAACTCTGACATTTTATATAAACATTAAATCAACAATACATTTTATTTATTAATTATCATTTATAATATTTCTCGTATTTTAGCAAAACAGTGTCGGTATTTAACCATTTAATGCATTTTATTAACTTCCATTACCATTTTTTAAATATTTTATTAATAGCTTTCATCGTGTTTTTTTATTTTTACCTTTCATCATTCATTTAATTGTTATATTATATATTTATCGTTATTATATGATCTATCTATTTATAATAGGCATTACGGACTAAGGCGGGGATGCAAAATTAAATCCCGGGTTGCCTTGATCGCTTGGGCATTTCCACAACGATTATCTTACTCTTGTTAATTAATTCATTAATTATTCATTATTATTATTATTATTAAGTATTAATTTATTAATATATATATATTTATATATTTTCCCCCCATCCTACTTTAATCCTCTCTCTCCTGCAGCATACCACTACTCTACTCCGTAATCCCTTGTACAAATAACACCGAATGTGGGATTGTCTTACTGTAATTGATTTATCGTTCCTAGAAGCTCGTATTTATTATCAGTTCTTATTTGAATTGATCTTGATAGTTCATAGTTCGAAGTCGATAAATTAATTTTTTTAAAAATTAATACGTGTAAAAAAAATTCGTGACCAGCACGTGAGTCGATCCGTTGCGTCTAGAAACGACAATCGAGTCTATTTTAATACAAAAACAAAAATCAAATGCCCTTTCATCGTCAGGACAAAGGGAAGGATCACATTGGTTTTTTTTTCTTTATTATTTATTTGTTTAAATAACTTTTATGACCAGCATCGAAACTTGAAGTTTCAGTGTCTACACCCAGTTGAAATAAACAAATTTCCAATGCCGCGAATATTAGCACGCGCGTAAATTTTGAATTCCTCAGTCAGAGGACAGAAATAGTATTTAGTTTCTGCTTAATTATAAATTGCAAATGACAATTTAATAGTTGATGATACCATTGGTCTTAAATTAACTTATTTCTGACTGACGGCTGACACTGAATCTTTAAATTCCAATGCAGGTAATGAAAAGTCTAGTGTGTAAGAATGAAACACGATTTCAAACTACGGGTAATGTCAGTCCTCACCCTAGTCTGAAATCATTTTGTTTCATCCCTCGTCACACAATATACTATTTTTTACCATACCTGCACTGAAAGTTTAAATTCCTGCTCTGTAAAGGGAACCAAGTCGTTTTTTTTCTTTTGTAAGAAAACAAATATCAAAAATCAGACAAGTTCTTCTTACAAACAAGTAAAAATTTAAACTTTCAGGTGCAGATCTGGTGAAAAATTGTATATAGTCTGCAAAAGAATAGACTTTTCCTACAATTATTACTGTGCATGCGCGTTAGTACAAAGTCATAGATTTTTTCATAGCCAAGTAGTGGGAAAAAAGACCATTCTTTTGCAAACTTTATAGACACCAAGGAAGGTAGTACAAGATCCACGTGTTTGCCGCCCTTGCCTTCGGTTGGAGTATGCACACGCGGGTCATAATGTCCTATTTTTCTTCCCTGGTGCGTAATACACTATTTTATTACTCCTGGAAATTAAATTGTCCAGATCACAAGACAAGTGCCTAGATTTAAACGGGCAGTGTGAGCTTGCAAAGTGCTTGTAATGGTAATTTGTTTTTGTCAATGGTATTACTAGTTACTTTAATAAACAAATAAATTAATTAGGTATGCCGCCAAGTTTAGCTAATTAATTTAAACGCGAGAGAGAGGCTGCGGGTATCGTAAGATCTTTATTATATAAATAAATAAATAAATAAAATAAATAATTCTTAAATAAATAAATAAATAAAAATAAAAAGCTCGGAGCCACGAGTCCTTTTAGTACAGGATTTAAATCTCAATGAGATTAAGGAAACTTTATTTATATTTAAATCGCTTAACTCTCTCTAATCGCAAAAGTCCTCCTGAGTCCTACGTTCATTGTTCCATCAGTCATTTTTATCTTTATTTATGTACTTATTCATTTATTTTGTTCTTTGGTTGTCTAAAACATTTTGATCCTTTTCCTTAACTTTTTATTTTTTATTTATTTTTTGTTTGTTTGTTTGTTTAGTTAAATTTTTTATAATGTTCACTACGGTTGGTTGGTTTCTCTGGACTTTGGACGTGGATCTGGATGGAGTGTGGTACACTGGTGTATTTTTACGCGTGAGAGAATAAAGCTCATTGTATATTGCTATTTTTAATTACGCAATCATTCATTCGTATTTAACTTGTTATGTTTTTTTCCTTCAAACCGAATATTTTATACTTAAGTATAAATCCTTTTGTCTCTCCCCTTTTTCTCTCTTCTCCACAATCGTTATTTCAAATAATTCATCTTCTCTGTTATTTTTCTGGTGTTAATAATTCAATTGTTGGATAAATTCTCTCATAATTAAAACACCAGCGAGGAAGATTGTTCCCCGAAGTAATAAGTTACCAGTACATAGCAGCGTTAAGTATAAGTTTTATTAAATTATGAGATTATTTATTATTAAAAAATGTTGATTATAAACTTTAGTTTTTTTTTACGTCTGCTATTCATCTTCTTTATCATTTATGGCAATGTATTAATTTATTATTTATGTCTATCTATTTTAGTTTCTTCTCTATAATGACAACCATCCATACGTTTATTATTAATTATAATTTAAATTGAATCCTCGTATTAATTTGTCCCTCGGGGAACATTTCTTCAGGGGTTTCGCTTCAAAGCATTTTTTTTTTTTTATTTTTTTTATTTTTTTGTAATAAACTCTGCCGGTTAACCAGCATCAAACCCAAAGTAATTTTAAAAATAATATTTTTTGCTTTTATTCGTTTAGTAAAAACAAAACTAAGCATTCTGACTATACATCAGTCTAGAAAACTGATTAAATATTTTGAATTACCTCAAGTATAAATAAAATGATGTTATGTGTATTAAAAAATTTCAGACGGAATTTTATTAACGTACTGCTACGTTTACTTGATAATTATCATATCTCTTCAGATTGTATTTTATTTAAAATCTTTTTTGTTTTTTAGTGCAACCTATCTAAACTTTATTTAAATATTTTATTATTTTATGATAAAATAAATATGAAGGAGCTTGATCACGAGGCTTGTGATTATGGAATAAAAGCGTTAATTATTTAATAATTTTTAATTTTAATTTAAAGGATGATTTTAAAAGCTCGTGATTATTTTGATAAGCTAATAAAATAGCTTAAGGCCATTCTCAAACAGTGCCCCTTTTTTTAAATTTTCAATTACTCCTGTCATAAATGTATTTAAATTTTATCAATTTTAAAAGAAATTAAGGGCATTCTCAGTATCCCCTTTTTTTTAAATATTCAATGACTTCTTCATGATTATAGTTAATTTTTGTTAATTAATTAAAAAAAAAATTAAAGATAGATTTTTAAAAAAATTACAGTTGGTACCAATTAAGAGTTAATCAAAATTTGCTAAGTGAATTTGAGCCTACAAAATTTGAATTATAAAAATTGACATCAAAATTTTACTGAAATTTAATTTAAAAATTTCGTTTTACTCCTAATTGATGTCAATTGTAAACATTTTTCTTTTTTT
Source organism: Microplitis manilae (assembly GCA_030273425.1). Lineage (NCBI taxonomy): Eukaryota > Metazoa > Arthropoda > Insecta > Hymenoptera > Braconidae > Microplitis > Microplitis manilae. The sequence goes on from CP092726.1 coordinate 5,582,133, forward strand.
TTTTTTTCAATTAATTAATAAAATTTTAATACAGCTACGACAGTTGTCACTGAATATTTTTAAAAAGTAGTATAGTTTGAGAATGATCTTAAAGCATTAATTGAAAAAAGTACAACGTGGTCACAATTTTCTTGATATAGAAACAAAAATTACTTACATTTGTTATCAATTAGGAGCCAAGCGAAATTTTTTAAAATAAATTTCAGTAAAATCATGTCAATTTTTTAATTAGAATTTTCAAATTTTGTAGGTTAAAGTTTATTCAAAAAATTTGGTTGAACTCCTAATCGATGACAACTGTAAGTAATTTTTTTAATTCTATATTTTGGCGAAATTGTCTTCGTTGTTCTTTTTCCAATTTTTTAAATTAATTAATAAAGTTTTAATACACCTGACAGTTGAAAGTCATTAAAAATTTTTAAAAAGTAGAGAGCACTGTCTGAGAATGACCTTAACAAAAGCTCAATTTTGAATGAATGTTATGCAATCAATGAAAATGATAAACATTCCTATCATCATCTTCATCATTCAGATCATTAACATGATTGATATAAATCATATCAATGATCAATATCCTGTTTCCCTCGCATCATAAATCGACATAAATCTAAAATGCACAAAGCAGACTATTGATTTATACGATAGCATATGAAGCTCATCAGCGATTTAATCGCTACTCTGAATCTGGTATTTGTCATTCTACTCAATCTCTCCTTTCTTTATTTCCTCTCCACCTTTATCATAATAACCATCATCATCATCATTATCATCATCATTTTTTAATCTTCAAGAGTTTTTACACTATTATCACGCTCTACAAAGAACAAGCACACGCTTAATAAAGATGACAAGCACCTAAAAAACTTGACACCTTTTGTTGGTTGTCATCATTCTTTATCTCATTAAATTCATTCATTTATTATCAATGCTCGCCTACATATCATCCCGTCGTATCATAGAGTATCAGTATATAAAGATTATTATTTAAGCTTGATTATCAGAGCCCTTGCCCCAGAATTTATCAAATCTATTGCGAGCGATCTCGAGTACGTCACTCGCGACCGATCGTTGAGCTGAACCTGGACTCAAAGCTGGCGCTTCAAGTACATGATAACCGGATCCTGTTGGGACAGATGCTGGTGATTCTGTAACTGGATCTTCTGCCTCAAGGACACGGTATCCTGTGGCAGTTGATGTTGATGTCGTTGTTGGTGCTGTTGTTGCCACTGCTGGCACTCCCTCGGTTTTACTCTTTTCAAATTCAAATACTGGATCTTCTAAACATCTCAAACTTGTGCCGGCGACGGGTTTTATCGCTGGGTCTTTAGACTCTTCTGGTTTATCTGCTGCTATTGAACCCTAGAGTATCAATTATTGATTAATTAATTTATCAATTCATTCATTATTTATTTAAATTTACCTTATCACTTTGGGTTGGGGTCGGTGTACCCTGTAGATTGCTTGGTAATGGACTGTCCCTCTCTGAATCCATATCCTTGTGACCGTTTAGACCCGTGTAACTCCCCAGTGACACGCTCTCGCTCTCCGGAGACTTGTAACCCGAGTGCTGAGAGTGCTGCTGTTGCGGATGAGATTTGTGCAGTGCCGCCAGTTCTGGTGGTGCTGATTGCGGTGCTGAGTGGACTGTTGGTGCTGCCCAGGTTTTCGCTTCGCTGTGAGGTCTCGTTAGCGGTTCTTCTTAAATGAATAATCACCTTAGTTTTCAAATAAATTTAAAATACTCAACAGAAAATAAAATAAACTTTTTACCCTCGCGAACATTTTGCGTCACTGTGAACGTCTTCCCGGTGTCCAGTGGCACCGTCCAATTTACTGGCTCCGGTGACCGCATTATCATCTGCTCCGGACTTTTTACGCGTGTCGGCTCCGGTGGACTCTTTATCACAGGCTCGTCGTCGAACCACGGGCTGCTTGTTATCACCGCGGTTGCCGCTGGTGCCGACACGGTGGCAGCTTGCGACGGAGGGGTCGACGCTACGCTTGACTCGCCGCCCGTTCCGTCCCCATTCATATGCGGCTCCGCGGTCACTGGAATTACCAATATTTGATGCTTATTTCGCGGTTGTTTATGTTCATTTAAATTAACTTGACGACACTGCTCCTCGTTCTCGACGTCTAGTTTTTTTTTAAATTTTTTCTCATAATGTATTAATATTTTTTTATCCAATTAAACCTATTAAATTAAATACATTAATAATTAATTATAATTATTTGAAAGTAATTTTAAATTTAACTAGCCAAAAGCCGTGCAGCGAATCTTATTAAAAATAGGGGAGGGGCAGACGGGGTACTTAGGACATTAAATTTTCGGGGTCTTAAATACGCTACATTTTTTTTTTTAATGAGGATCATTTTAAGTTAATTAGATTTAAAAATTAAAAAAATTTTAAATTATCTTGTTCACGCCCAGAATATAAAGATCTAACAACTTATGACAAGTGTTATGAATATAACAATACAATTGTTAATGACATGCGTACTGTTATAGACATTACTTTAAATTTGAATAGTTGTTTGATTAATCTGTTAATTAATTAGAACAATTATAAGTAAAGAGCTCAAGTTTTTGGTTGATGATCGTATATATAAATCTGAACGACTAATAATCAACAAATTTGAGAACGAAAAAGTCACAATAATAAAGTGACGTCGTTCAAAAAATTAATGTTTGAATAATTAATCAATCAGTTGTCCATAATACTCGTGAAAAATTTTTAGATAAAATTGTAATTACAGTCGGACCTCGTTATAAGACTATCATTCTGTCTTTTTTATAAACCAGGTATCGCGATAGTTTGAGAGAGAAACTAATAGTCTTATAACGAGATTCTACTGTATTTTCAAATCGATTATTGAAATATATTTGAAGTACTTTGACTGGGAGTTCTTTTTATTGTAAACTAGTAAGAAAAAAAATTTAATTTATTTCTTACTAATTTTTTTACAAACCAAAATTTTTTTTAATAATTCAAAATAATGTTCAATTACATTTACAAAATTTTGGAAAATTTTTTTTTATAAAATTACTCCGTTTTGTCCCTCTTGTCCCGTTTGCCCCCTTTACCCTATATGAACTAATTACATATTTTTTTAATTCCAAGACAATTAATAAAAAAAATAATTACAATAATTATTTTTACGTCGAGTACGGGTAGCATGAATATAATAATAAGCTTTTAATATTAAGGATTCAAGGATTTGCAGACGTCCTCACAAATATCGAGCTTATCTACGTAATAAAATAAACATACATTAGCATTATTTAAACATTTATGTGTTATTATAAATTATAATAATTATTATTATTATAATTATAGTTATTAAAATAGACAGTATTACAAGTGTTATTTATTTGTTTTTGTTGACTTGGCGTATCGTGCGATTTAATTATCATTTTTTTGGTAAATAAGTGTAGCACATATACATAGACATATATATATATATAACACATTGCATAACATATTAACATCAAGTTAGAATCCACACAGTACAACACTCAAGGATATATCAGTAACAATATAAAGTTAACACGGACATAAAAAATAATGACGCAGAGAGTAGACTGAGTATATCGATTGGACACCGAGTAAATAGACTGATGGAGTGTAGATAGGATTGGATTATAAAGTATAAAGAAATAAAAGTATTAATATTAATATCAAAGTTTGGATTATTTTTAGAATGAGGTGGAAGGAAAAGGTCAAGGAGCGGTGGTCAGATTAATGATCCTGATGATTTAAACAATAAAAAGAGTAGAATAATGATAAGTAGTAATGTAAGGCAGAGAAATTGACGTCAAATGACCAGCGGAAAATTGACGAATGGTCATTTTTTTTATTTAATGATCATTTCTGCTCCAATTTGATTTTGTTCAAAAATATTTTATAAAAAATTGAATGAAAAATTTTTACTGTCATTTTGCATTTGAATAGAAGTGAAGAAAAAAGTTTTTGAATTTTTTTAAATAAACAAATCGATCGTTATGTTGAGTGATACGAGTTGCAGTTTATTTACAATTACAAGTACTTGTATATTTAATTTCGTCCAGAAAATTATTTCATAAAAAATTATGATACTGACGTTAGCCCATATCTAATAAGTTTTGGATTTTTGGAAAACGATGAATTATTGAAAAAAAAAATGTTTTGAAAAATTGCACTTGTAGTTTTTTCAATTTTCTACATGTGCATATTTTTAGTTTTTTTTTTTTTTTTTAAATTAAGTTGTCGAAAAAAAAAATCCAAAAATTTTAAACTAACGGCTAACTTCAGGATCATAAAAAATTGACTAAATAATTGACTGAAAAATTTTTTACCGTCAGATTGCATTTAAATGAAATTTTTTACGAGATTTTTAAAATAAACAAAGCGGTCACTTGCAGTTTAGTTACAATTACAAGTGTTTGCACATTTAATATTATCAAGAAAATTATTTTATAAAAATTTACCGAAAAGTTGACCAAATAATTTTGACGTCAATTGTCAGCAAATTCCCATGATCTGACTGAACATAAAAATGCGTAATTTCGCATCACAAGTAATGAGCAAAAAATATGTGTGAGAAAATAAAATGTTGAGTAAAAAAATTCTTTAGTATGTATAAAATTAAATTGAAAACATGAAAAGCAATTTTTTTAAACGTAAAGTGACAAGTTATAAGCACACATTGATTGCATTTAATTATTGTAGAATTTTTAAAACAAAGTTACTAAATAGAATAAAACCATAAACGGTTTCTGATGTTAAATTTTTTATCGAGTGAATTTAAAATAATAAAACTTTGGCAATTTATTTCACTCATCAAAAGTTTATTTACTTAGAGACTTTTTTTTTAGTCAATTTAAAGTAAAGTACAGAAGAATAATAGAAATAAAGTGAAATAATAGTAAACTTTTCGAGCCATAAATGAACAAGAGAATAACGATAAAAATAAGTAAGTAGTAATTCTACAATAATTTGAAATCAATAGGTAATTACACGGGAATAAAAGGATAAGAGGAAATAAAAAGACGATGGAGTTACAGGCATGCTACTTACTAGCTTGCAGGGCTGCATTAGCTCGGTACGATTGAATTCGATTGTCGGTGATAGAGGATGATTTGGATGGGTGATCAGCAGTAGGCGCGGATGCTGCCTTGGCTTTGGCTGATCCTCGGGCTCGCGCAACTACTGGACTATGACTAAGATTATTACGATTATTACTGGTGACCCGGTCCAATGATCTCGAGCCCGAGGTTGCTGCTGCTGAGGCTGACTTGATGGCTGACCGGCCAACGGAGCGGTCGCGAGCGCTTTGATGAACCGCGTGAAGCTTATTTGGGGCAACTTTTGTATTTGTTGTTGTTGTTGATGTTGTTGTTGTTGTATTTGGTAGTAGATTTGTTTTCGCGGCAAGATGAAGAGGACGAGGGGAAGCGGTTGTCGCGAGGAAGGCTAAAACATATATTATATTGATGGTTATGATTATAAATCCGTTCTCGTTCCGGTCTGGACGCACTCATCTGTATAAATATTTTTTTTAATTATTATTATTATTTTTATTTGAATTTTTGTTTTGGTACTTTTCCTTAAAAGTGATTTAAGTGACTTGCAGATTTTATTTGAATATTTAACCGTGCTTGCCGGAACGCGAGGGACGTGGAATGCACATGAGGTGATTAATGCCGCGATAATTAAATTTATAAATTGTAATGAAGGACAAATGTGAGCTTTAAGACAGTGAGTTAATATTTATAAACGGTGCTAAAGTCAATATATGAAAGTAACTACTATGAATATTTGAAACTTCTCTGTATCTTATACTTATTTATTTTATTGTTCATAAATTTCAAATTATTTAAGCCGCGAGATATTTACTGAGGCTTACGGTGGGTTCGGCTGCTTGCTCTGGACCCTGAATTGCTCGGAGTAGAGCCGATTAATACCTAAAGAATCCGATTGTCAATTAAAAAATTAATAATTCTTTTAATCGGAAAATTTATTGACAAATAAGATTATTTTTCCTTATTTTTATATGTGATGGTCGGAAATATATAAGTCAGTCAGGCCCTGTTCAAATAAAACGATTTGTGACGATTAAAACTGTTTTGATCGTCACGAATTGTCAATTGATGATTAAAGAGAATTAAAAACCATTAAATTTTTAATCGTTTTTATTCTTCATGTCTGACCAGAAATTATTGTATATTATTTTATGATTAAAGACGATTCATGACGATTAAAAATTTCATATCGTCATGAATCGTCTTTAATCGTAAAATAATATTGCAATTTTTGGTTCCACCCGAAGATTAAAAACGATATATGACGGTTTGAAATTTTAATCGTCATTAATCGTTATTAATCGTAAAATAATGAATCGTCTTTTGACGATTAAAGACGATTAATGATGATTAAATTTTTAATCGTCACAAATCGATTTGTTTAATCATTGTATACAATGATCAAGTCGTCGTTATGATTAACTAGACTCTATTATTAGAACGGCAACTGTTTAAATTATATAATTAGAATAGACAAAAAAAGGATTTGCTAATGCAAAGTATTTTTACTTGGCCCAAAAAATTTTTTGAATTATAAATTTTAAAAAAATTTTCTTGGCTCAAAAAAATCTTAACTTGGTTCCCAAAAACTTTTGTCTTCCAAAATATTTTCTTGACTCAAGAAAACTTTTTATCTGGGTAATAAAATTTTTATGTAAATTTTTGAAATGCTGCCTCCAAAAAAAAAAGCTTACCGTAGTAGCCAAAAATGGTACCTCTATTCTACCCGATATAGAATTTGGAAAATTCAGTTCACTTTCAAAACTTTTCGGGTTTGCTCAGAGCAGTCCAGAACAAGCAGCCGAACAGCCCGTTAATTAAAGAGCTTAATTTTAAAAAAAGAAGAAGTAGAAGAAGATAACTTGAGAAGTTTCATCCAACTACACGATAACGAGATGATAATCATTCAATGATGAATGAAGAGTAGTTTAATAAAGGGATCTATATATCAGCAATTAAGTATCATGTCAATCAGATAAATTGATTGTTAAGACAGACGTTTTTTAATGAGAGGACAATATAAAACGTACGTTTGCGCTGTACCCTCGGTGAGGGCCTTCTTTGGAGTGGCGTGGGCCCAGGGCCAGGTGGCGGTGGTAACGGTGGTATGGGTTGCTCATTCAAAGTAGACGATTTCACCGACGACACAACAACAGGGGGTTTTGAGGAAGAGGAGGACGGCATAGACGACTTAGACGACTCTCTTATGCTCCAACGTACACGTCCGACCGCTGAAACACCCGCTACTACGTTGCCTAATCGTATAATCACTATTTTTTATCACGTGTCACGCTCGATCAAAGTCTTATCTGTGCGATTGTTTTACTTGATTGGACATTACGTGTGTACATATTTTTTTTTTAATTAGTAAGGTATTTTTAAAATTCTTTTACTTAAATTATAAATTTCTAATTACAATAAAGGGTTTATTTTAAACAAAAATCATGCATTTTTTAAACATTATAAATATCTATCGCTCGACTAATTTATTTTAGAAAAATCAATAAATTAGTTAACTAAGTTTTTAATTAAAATATTTTTTTAATACATGCAGACTTTAATTTGAGCGACGGATACTATTTTAACAATGGGATCAGAAAACTCCGTAGTAAACAAGTTTTAATTAATTAGCTAACGACAATTAGACGTACTCGGCGAGCAAACGAGCAGTCAATCAATCAATTTACAGTAATATAATCTTATATATATAGTAGGGTAATCATTATTTTTTAAACTTATCAATTTTATCCCAAAGTATTTTTATTTTCATCGAAATAAAAAGCCAATTTGAGTGATTCAAAAATTTTAGAGGATTTATTTTTTTAAATTGGACTTATATGAGTAAATTTTCTAATACAAAATCCAAAAATATATATATATATATATATTTTTTTTTTAATTATATAAAAACAAATTAATCGCAACTTTCTTTAACTAAAAAAAAAGTAATTATTCATTTATTCAAATTTAAATTACCATTAAAAAAATATAAAAGTTTACTCAGGTATGAAAAAATTTTATATTTTAAAATTTACTGAAAATTAATATTCATATTTTTACTTATTTACATGCCTATATAAAAATGTATTAAATTTTTTGATATTAAACCCAAAAATATATATAATTTTTTTTTTAATTATAAAAAAAAACGAATTAATTGCAAGTTTATTTGGTAGAAAATTTTTTAATTCAAATTTAAATTTAAATAAAAATTAACAGGCAACAAAAAATTTGTATTTTATTTTTTAAAATTTACTGAAAATTAATATTCATATTTTTGCTTCACTGTCAGATAAATATATCCCCAAAAATGTAATAAAAAATAAAATAACCACGAACTATTTTCATAAATTTTTAAATTTTAAAATTACGAGCGACTTCTAAAAATAATTCCGTAGCACTCAAACTTTTAAAGGCTTTTAATTTTAATAATAATAAATGTTAGCGGTTTAAATGTCACCTAAAATATACTTTGGGGTGAAACTGATTAATTTAAAAAATGATATTAACAATTGACATCCTAATTCATAGGATAATAAACTAATTGATGGATACTTATAACTGTATGCAAAAAAATGCAGTAGAATATTAACGATCATAAATAGTGGGTTATAATATTGGTAATAATTTAAAGAGGATAGTGGTAATAGTGGTAGTGGTGGTGGCAATTGGTGTTGGTACATAAAGTGGTGGGTTGATATAAGGAAATTTTATATAGTAGATAAAGAGTGGAGGTGGCGGTTTGTTGAGAGTAGAGAGACTTTGCGACGATCGATCGAGACACGAACCAAACAGTTCTCGTATATACTATTTTGTACATATATATAAATATACATTTATATATATATATATTAGGCTGACGTGAGCCAATCACCTGGGAGAACTTAAAACGTCAGGGACTTTACTTACTCGGACGTGGATGCCTTTCTGGCTCGCCACTTCTGTCTCTCGGTTCTTTATCTTTATGTTCTTTTTCTTTTTCCTTAAAAATAAAGATATAAAAAAGTATTAATCTTAACTGTCTACTTAAAAATAATAGAGGTTTATTATCTGTTGAACAAGATTACCTTGATATCTTTGCTAACTGAGGGTGTTCTTGGTGTTTGTCTCTTTGGAGATCTACTTAACGGACCCATACTCTGAGAGCGACCAGTTCGCGGACTATTCTTGGGGCTTGATTTAGTACGCGGTTGAATTTCTTCACGGTGAGATTCTTTTGAATCGTCACGACGTCGCGGCACTACTGGCTCCAGCTTCTCTCTTGTTGGAGAAGGCAGTAATGCGCCATCGCCTAAATTTTTATTTTTAAAGTTAGATATTCAAATAATAATAACAATAATTACGATTCAAATCTTACATATCCCGGTGGTGCGATCTAAATGATGACGGAACAAAAATTCTTTTCTAGCACGAGCTATAGCCTTCTCGGTATCCTAAAATAATTGAAATATTATTTATTCACATGTATGAAGTTTATGGGTAACATCTTGAGATATTTCTCTTGATTCTAAGCATCAAATATTAACTGACAAGGTTGCACACTAAATGAAATATTTTAAAAGCTTTTAATAATAATTCATTCGTTTGCAAAATATGTGATGCTGGAAAACAGTATACTGTAACTTAATTTTATGTAGACTGAATACTAACAACAGCTTTCAAATCATCTTGCAGAATTTCATAAATTGGCCTCGCTTGTACAGACGATGGTCTTCCAGCTGGTGGCATATTTGAAATAGGCGCAACCTTCCGCGTATTTTCTTTCTCTTTTTCTTCTTTGGTAACCGACCTATAATAATAAAAATAATATAATATAATATAAAATATAATAATAGTAGTAATAGAAATAAATGACAATAAAAAATTGATAAATTGTGAACAGTAACGATGAAAGAACAACTACGACAGGTTTCCACAAGTGTAGGTGCTAATTTTATTTTTTCTAGATATTAAAAAAAATATCATACAGTAAAATATCAATTTCATCAGGCATCACTCGATTAACAGCTAGTACTAAATAAAAACACTAAAAAAATAGTGGAGTAAATTCGGAGTGGATGATTGTTTATTTATTTGATTTTTTCGGAGTGAAATTTACTCCGTTCATTTTAATATTAAAACTGAATCGGTGAATGCGGATTTAAATGAAATCCAAATCCGAAATCATTAATCTGAAAAAACGAAACCTCTATTTACTCCGAATGCGGAGTGATTTTTTTAATTCTGGAACTCCGAGTGACGGAATTAATTCAAATTAAATTAAAATAGTCACTACGAATTTACTCCCAATTTTTTACAGTGTAGTGTAAATGTAAATGAATTTGAGTAAATGTAAAATTTAAAACGAGTGTGAACGTAGCAGACAGACAAATTTGAAATTATAATTAAATAGATTAAATATTTATAAAAAATGCACTTATTAATTTAAAAATTTAATTTTATTAATCATTTACATTGTATTGATAATTTTAAATTTGTCTGTCTGCTACATTTACACACATAAATTTAAATGAGTGTAAATGTGGCTGACAATTGGAAACTTTTTAAATTTTTGAATAAATAAATAAATAAATAAAATTCAAGTAGAGTAAAACTTAAAAAATGCGTAATTAGATAATTAAAAAACAAGTACGCGCATTTTTTTCAATTTAATTATTTTAATTAATTTATTTATTCGTTTTAAATTTATGTTGTCATATTTGCTGCATTCACACTCAGAAATTTAACTAAAAAAAATTAATGTTGTTTAAAAACAAATCAAATGTTCAAGTGTAAATATTTAAATAATTATGTAATAGTATATTGTGTAACAAGGGATGAAACACACGATCCCAGACCAGGGTGAAGTTGGCTGCCCTAAGGCTGACATCACCCGCAGTCCGAAATCGTGTTTCATCTTGAGTTTTCATGGTTACCTGCATTAGAACTTAAAGTTTCAATGTCAGCAGTCAGTCAGAAACCCGTTAATTTAAGATCAATAGAGAGGTCAACTATTAGCGTAAGCGTAAATTGTAATTAGTAGTTTATAATTAAGCAGAAACTTCAAATACTATTTATTATTTACATTAATTCTTTTAAGACATAATAACAAAGTCAGAACTGTCATCCACGTAAATAAATTAATGGTCTGAAATTACTAATAAATAATTGAATGACGGGTAAGAGACCGAGTACCAGACTATTCATATATTTATATATCTATATTTACGAAATTTTACTAAATGTAGATATATAAATATATTGAGTGATCGGGTATTAGTTTCCTGATCTAGTACTAGTTCCTAGATCGGTTCCTAGATCTTTTATCGTATCGGAGTTTAAATTAGAAATGCCTTCAATCAACGGGAAAAATAATGTATTACACATCAAAGGAGTAAAGTAGAACATAATTGCCTACCCAAACCGAAAGCTAGGGTAACAAACACGCGGATTAGAACGCTCTACCTTCCTCCGTGGTTTGTATACAATTTTTCACCACATCTGCACCTGAAGGTTAACATTTTTGCTTCTGTTTATATAAAGAGTGACGCATACGCTAATTTTTATAATTTGTTTTCTCATAAAAGAAAAGAATGTCTCTAAACAGGGTAGGAATTTAAGCTTTCGCTGCAGATCTGGTGAAAAATCATACACACCGAGAAAGGGAGGACATCCCAATCCGCGTGTTTGTTCCCAAGGGACAAAACACATATGCTTCTGCTCGCTGATTGAAAGCATTCGCCATTTACTCGTTTGCTAATATTTGTTCGCGTCATTGGAGTGAAATTATCTTGTTCCGACTGGCTGTACAAATACTGAAACTTGAAATTTCGATGCTGGTATCGTGTAAATAAATTATTATAAATAATAATAATAATAATTATAATTATAAAGGTGAACATCGAGTATTCATTAGTACTGGCCTGGCGAGGGACAGTGCGTTGAGGGCGTGATTATTTGAAACACGATTCCATAGTGTAGCTTCCTCTTCAGATGCCAGACAACTTCCCCATTCGCGGTGCTTATTTAATTAATAAGCGTTAAAAAAAATAATAACAACAGTAATTAATATTATGTATAAGGGAATATTTTTTAAAAATTGTAAAAGACTAAGAATTTAATAGACAATTGTGAAACGAAACTAAACAGCACAAGGACACAAATTACCTTGTACTCATCGGCAAGTCGTCTAAGTTCAATGATCTCATTTGTCAAGTACTCATTATCCACTGGCGCTTTACTTATCTTGAATATTTTATTTTCTTCGGCGATATTGTTGTCGATAATACGCACACCTTTACCAGCATATTTTCTTGGTCTGTAAATTACAAATCAATAAAATGCTAATATACTTTCAAATAACCATCATTAAACACACCCTGTCGTAGTTGCCTTTATTTCCTGTAATTTAACTTATAATAATAATAATAATAAATTAAAAAAAAGTAGTAATTATTATTATCATTGAGTATTCCTGTAATAATTTATAGAACCATAAATCAAAGAGTGATTTAAAAATAATCAGAGTATAAGAAATTGAATAAAAGAGTTTGGTAAAAAAATGAGGACACTGACCTGAAGGCGACTTTGAGGTCAGCAAGATCCTCATCACGTTCTTCAGCTTCAAGAACGACTCCGTCAATATTATCAGTATTATTGCCCACTAGTGGTTCGAGCTCAGATGGTTGTACTCCTGTAGTAAAAATAAAAATCGATATTAGTATCTACTGAGTATGAATACTAATCCAATTGTAGGGATTCGACACGTGTAAGTGACGAGCATTGACAAATTGAGAAGCCATATATAATATTCATTAGTTACAAAGCTAGATATAAGGTAAGTGACCCCTCTATCGGCCAGTTAAGCGTATTTTTTTTTTCGAATTAAGAATTAAAATATAAAAAGACAATTCATGTATAAAACAGTGATAGAACCTTGAAGCGTATACATTTAACTTCAAATTAAAAAAGAATATATGTAAAAATATTTATTAGAAATTAAATAATAAATGAAAATAACTTCAATTCCTGATGGCCCCTCTATTGGCCTAGCTGTCCCCTCTATCGGCCTCCTAGCTGTCCCCTCTATTGGCCACCTTTTAGATAAAATTTTAGCTGATTGGATGTATATAATTTATATTCATTTATTATAAATATTTATATTTATTTTGAAAAATAACTTAATCAATTTGTTTATTTATTTTGACATTAAAAAATTAAATTGACTATTTTGCATATAAATGTTAATAACCTCAAAAATAATAAAACTAAGGTGGCCGATAATGCATACAGAGGTAATTTTCTTGTACCTATATTCGGCCACCCTATTTTTATTATAAATTAGGTAAAAATCATTAAATTTTTAACTCTCAAAACTACTATGAAACGAGCTAATAAGATTACAAAGAAAAAATCGGACTTTTATTGTTATTTTTAATTAGTAATCGGTTAATGAAAAAACAAGGATACTTAACCTCACTGATAAGAAACCACCAGAATTCGCGTCTGATGCACTACTATTTTTTTTTTAATTAAAAAATGAATTTTTACAATAATCAAAGTATGTTTAATCTAAGCTAGATTAATTTTACTTTTTTTTAAAAAACTATTTACGTATCAATACGTACGTATTGTGGAAATATATCGATTTTTCGACCAAGTGGCCGATAAAGGGGGCCTGGCCGATAGAGGGGTCACTTACCTTACTGAGAAAAAAATTAAATTCCAGTAATTATTTTTCGCGTTTCCATAAAACTTAAAATAAGTCAGTTTTTCTAAAATTAAATCGGTGGTTTTATTTTAAGAAAACTGCTTTTACTTTAGTAGTAAATTTATAAAAGCATCAATTACTGAAACCGAGTAAATATTTCTTCAATTTAGTTGATATGTTTTCATTTTTATTACAATTAAAAACTTCAATAAAGCAATCAATTGGTTAAATAAAAAAAAGTAATTGAAGAATCCTCTTCTAAAAAGTTGATGACCGGATGTCGTATTGTTTTACGTCACTTCTGTGACTATTTTATTCGGTTGTCAATTGGTCGACTGAGATAGTGGCGGGATTTTTGAAAGAATGAAGGCGAGCGAAGCGAGCATGTTAAGTCTAGTGTAATTAAAAATTTGAAAAAAATTTTTTGGACCAAGAAAAAAATTTGTTTGTATTACGAAATGAAATTTCTCATTGGTAATGATGAAAATATGTATATTAATTTTTTCGAGAGCTACTTCTATAAACTATTAAATATTTTAATTTTGTTAATTAATTGTGAAAATTAATAATTAAGATGACAAACATTGATTAATAACTTCAGAGTTAATTAAAAACATGGTTTATAATAAGCCACCGTGTAGGATAAGTCTTGCGTGATCGGGCTAGGTTCGAATCTTAGGTAGGGTAAAATTATTTATTTATAAAAAAAAATGTTTGTCAAGGTACGAAGCTAATCTAGACAATATTAAATAAAAAAGGATGTTTAATGATGTTTTTTTAACAAAATCAAATTTTTTTCTTGGTGTTAGGCAAGTAAATAAAATACTTGAACAAAGCAGTTATTTTATTTCATTGAAGAAGATAATTACTTGGCAGTATTTGAGTAATTACAATACTTAAGTTAATCACTTTTTCTTGAAAATATATATTTTTTCTGTGTACGTTGTAAAATATTTTTGGATTCAGTGTAATGGTGTAAAAATTTATGATCCTGAATTTAGAAGACAATTAAGAATTTTTGAATTTTTATTTTTAACAATTTAATTTAAAAAAAAAAAAATATGCACATGTAGAAAATTTTAAAAACTCTAAGTGCAATTTTTTTAAACACTTTTTTTAAAAATTTATTGTTTTGAAAGAAATAAAAAAATTGTTAAACAGCTAACTTCAGTAGGGGAGAGTGGGGTCAATTGAACCAAAAATACTTTGACTTTTTTTTTATATGAATACAAGCAAAATGATAACTTTTTATTTTACAAAATTATAACTTATTATACAGACTATCATTTCTCACAAGCACATAACTTAACGAATGATGAAAATTTTCAATAAATACGAAATTGTACAACTGCATCAAATGGTTCAATCGTCCCCTTTGCGGGGGCAATTGAACCACTACTCGGGGACAATTGAACCATGAGTATTAGAACCACAAATGAATGACTTTAATGAATATTTTACTATTCATTACAACTTAAAACTAAAATTACAACACTTCTAATCATATTTATTATTTTTTATAGTATTATATGTTATAACAATCACTTTTAAAACTTCTGTCAATATAATTATTTTTTTTCTTGGTTAGTTTAGCTTGTTTTAACATTCTGTCAAGATGCGCGTGCATGTCTGATGCTCACAGTGTGATTCAACCGTCCCCCAGAGTACTGGTTCAATTGACCCCATATAATTTTATTGAAATAATTAGTTTAAAAAAAAATATTCAAGAACTATTTTACGAGAAGTAAAGCTAGAAATTTATGACTAATATATGTAAGAAGGTATTACCAAAAAAATTTTAAGATTTCATTTGAAAATTAAAAAATTATTAAACAATTTACCAAGAGCTAAAATCAAGGTTTAGATACCTAAAAACACAAAAACTTGAATTTTTTAAAATTAAATCATCATATTGGTTCGAAATTTTGATCAGACTAAGGTTTAGTGTATTAAAATATAATTCCAAGAGGGCGATTCATTTTTATATTTTTTTCGATTTTTTAAGCTTACTGGTTCAATTGCCCCTTGGTTCAATTGACCCCACTCTCCCCTATATCATAATTTGGTGTGAAAATTACACCAAATATCGTGTTAAATTTATGCGATGAATCAAAAATTTTTACATCGTCAAGCGTGTAAATTTGTAATTTATGATTGTGTTAAGAAAAATATTTAAATTTTTAAAATACTATTTAATATCTAAATATATAATTTTAACTAAAGAACCAAATGAGAAGAGTTAATTATTAATTATTAATTGTTGGTTAATATTTAGCATAATGAGAAATGTGAGGATAAAGAGAGTCGAAAATAAAGAAATAAATATATAAAATATATGTAGCTTATAAAAATTTTGTAAAAAACTAAAGGTTGTGCAAATAAAACTTGTTATTATTATCTAAATATATAATTAATGTAGATATTGTTTAAGTAGTTGAAAATGTTTAATGATCATTTGTTGCTCATTAATCACAATAATGAGTAACTCGGAATGATGTCAAAAAAGTAGATTACACCGTTAAAATTACACGGATGGATTGCATCAAGGATTTTTACACCGTTATTTGACACTACACACCGTGTAAAGTTCTCGAGGTCGTTTTTACACCAAAATGTTTTACAGTGTAGATAAATAGGTAAGATGTATATGTATTACCATCGCGTTTGTGATCAACATCTCCAGGTCGTTTTTTCATGTGAACTGGGGCAGGTCCTGATGAAGGTATCCCTTGTTTTAGTGCACCCATGCTCAATGATTTTCTTGGTGGTCCACCGGCATTACCACTAGCACCACCAGCTGCTGGTAGCTGTGCTACAGTATCGCCATTTGTCAGCTGGGCTCGCCTTGGCCAAGCGAATTGCAATCGATACTCAGTACTTATCCGTGAAATCGCCTTGCTCAGCTGGCTTGCTGGTAGTACTGTGCTTCCTGTCACCTCCTGGTTTTTTTTACAGATAAGTATATATATACATGTATACAGATTGATTGATTGAAAAAAAAATAAGAGTTAGAAAGGAGCAAGAACAAAAGGACACTTTTTAAATGTGTCGATAGGGTCAGAGGAGTGAGTTGCTGATAGTTTTATGTCAAAATGACGCTTCAGCAGACTGGTATTGTGTATATTGGATAGAAAAGTTTAGCTGAAAGGAGATAAAAGAGTATGCTCCAGGCATTTTCAATTTATTGAACACATTTTTTATTTCTTTTGCGGATTTTATTGTGTAATTAAATTTTTTTATCGGAATTAATTTTACTTCGAATTGATAAATTCAAATGGACAAAAAAATTTAAGCTTCTTGTGCCGTGATTTTTTTTTTATTTGACTCAGGGGATTATATTAATTGATACATTTTCTTATTCAACAAAGTAGCTAAGATTATATTGATCAATATTTGCATAATTAACTGATGATATTGATAGTAAAAAGCTGCGGGTATTAAAGTATAAAAAAACATTTCTTGGAGATTTAGATTTAAAAGTATAATTTACTTTAGTACTTTAATTTTTTAATTAAATAAAAATTTTTAATTACTTTGTGATAGAAAGTATTTTAAAAAATTACTTAGTAAATTTTTTTAATTAAATCAATCATGTTAATGACTTTATATATTTTAATTAATAAATATTTTTATGCAATTAAATTTACTTTTAATTATTAAAATAAAGTTATCAATTTAATTTACTTTTAATTAATAAAATAATATTAATCAATTCAAGTTATTTTATTATGATTTGAATTTATGCGTAAAAAATATTTAAAATCAAATTTTTTGCGGCAAATTTAAAAAAATGACAATAAATTAGAGTACATTGAATGTAATTACACACTGTAATTTAATGTAGTACCAAAGGTTGAAACCATAATTCAGTTGATAATGTGAATTATTTAAATTCGGTGTATCCAATTTAAATATCACGTAAAACCATAAACAACTTACCAATTACGAAAGAGAAGTAGATGGAAAAGGGGAGAATTTTAACTCGGATTGCACTTTCAAAGTAACTATATATGTACCATGATAATAATATCGTAATAGATTGAAGATTGTACGGCATTTAACTATCCGAGAACTGAATTTCCAAACTACGATTAAATTTGTAAGATGAGTACTTTTAATATTGACAAATAACTTTTTGATGTTGAGGTTGATAAAGTTGTCAAGGATATTACAGAATTTAATTATTTAAAATTTTTGTTTGATTAAATCAACTTTTTTTTCTTTCTTAAAAATTTCTCGTTTTATGAGTGAAATTGAAAAGCAGCAAAGCTTATTTTTAAAATATTTTTTTAATGTCAACTACCCAAGTAGCACAGAGTCAACTTTAAGATGTCTTTTAAAAGAATAAGACGAATTTTTTTTTTATCTCAGTCACTTTTTTTGATATAAATACGACATGCAAATGTTGGTTCCAGAGACAGAGCCGTGTTGTTTTTCCTGTCTCATGTCAATTAAAAAGTCGTTTAGATGACTTATTTTACCTCTATTTGTAATTTACTTTTTGTCGTCACTTGTGTTAAGTCTTTTAAGTAGGTATTTTTTCGATGACATAAATTTCTGATCGTTTTGTCAACATATTGGTGCCTTATCGATTTGTCAAAAAGTAGCCTGAAAACTGATATCTTATAGATGTCTCAAAGGCAAGTGTGCTACTTGGGTGTTACTTTTTAATTAAAGAAAACTTTATAAAAGAATTTTCATTCTTTTTTTTAATTTAAAATTTTCATTCGTTACTTGCTCCTTTTTTATTTATAAAACATTTTATAAATTTAAAAAAAAAAATTTGCGTACACGAGTTCTTATACTGTCAAAAATTGGGAGTAAATTCGAAGTGATTATGGATTTTCTTTGAATTCGCATTCACTCCGATTCGGAGTTTTAATACTAAAATAAACATCCTTTAGGAGTGAATTTTACTCCGAGGTAATTAAGTAAATAACAGTCATCCACTCCGGATATAATCCGCAAATTTTTTACAGTGCAGTGTATCGATGACGTTTTTAATATTTAAAAAAATACTAAATACTCTGATGAAATAATTAACTTGTCAATTGTATATCTAACGACCTATTCGTAAATGAAAAAGTATAAAAAACTTCAATTCTCGTACGAAATTTTTCCCTTTGCTCTACTCCAATTACCATTTAATTGGTTAAATTAAAAAAAAAAAAAATATTTTAAGGAAAAAACTTTACCCGAACTTTATCAGCCACGACATTGGTGTCCACAGCATCAATTCCACCAGCGTCAGCGGCAGTGATGAATTCATGATGTCTGTAAGCAAGCTCCGGGCACTTCTTTCGTCTCGGCAATGGAGGTTCCAATGTTGGTCCTGTAAATTTAAGCGATTCATCGTCAATAGTCGCCTCTCTATACACTGATACATACACAGCTATAAATATGTATATATACACATGTAAGTTTATAGAGCGTTATATATATTCATCGTGAATGCTCGAGAACATAAAATGCTATACTATTCAGCAAGTAAAATTTACACTATACGACTAGAACAGGGTTACGGCGGATTTAAAAAGCTGGCTATTAAATGATTCAACTTGCACCGTTATTTATTCCTAACTCGATGACCCTCGACCGCTTTTCGTCTCGTGCACGATCAACTCGATCCCTCATGTCGCACCAACGCAAACATGCTCAACTACAAAGTCCTTTGTGATATACTATCGCTCAATATTTATTAATTAACTCAAACCAGTTCTCCAAACTTTATTGTTTCCACGACAATGCATTTATTAATGAGAAAAAAAACTAATTAATTATTGCATAACTCTATGAAATTTAATATTAAATGTAATTACGACAACAATTATTGTTATTGTTATTTTGACATAACGCAAGACACGAGGGATCGATATCAACTTGACCTCGAACTTGCTTATAAACTTGCTAATTACTCTAGTCTAAATAATTAATTGTCTCTATTGTCTTTCTAAAAAAATATTTAAAGAAAAAGCTTTCAAACCTATTTATAGAAAAGTCATTTATTATTCAAGGAATGATGTGCGAGCACTAAAATCATTTTGATTCATCAATTTACTTGTTTTTAAAGAAATTTATGCAATGAAATGTCACTCAAAAACTGAAAATTTTAATAATTTTTAGAGATTCAAAAAATTATGATACTGAAGTTAGCCGGCGTGCAATTATTTTTGGATTTTTTTTTTAATGATAAATTATAAAAAAAGTATTTGAAAAAATTACATCTATAGTTTGTTAAATTTTCTACAAGTGTATTTTTTTCATTTATTTTCTTTAAATTTATTTGTTGAAAAAAAAATCCGTAAATAGTAAATTGTCTGATAACTTCAGGATCATAAAAAATTACACAGAAAAAAAAATTTCTTGGCGGAAAAAAATTTTACCCGTCCCCAGAAAATTTTGACTTGTCCTAATAAATTTTTTACATCATAAATTCAAAAAGAAAATTTTCTTGGGGCGAGAGAAAATTTTTTATGAGTGAGTGTAACATGACAGTAAAAGTTAGCAGACATTTAAAAATTTTTTGATTTTTTCTAACGAAAGAAATAATTATTAAAAAAATATTTTGAAAAATTGCACGTATAGTTTGTGAAATTTTCGATACGTGCATTTTTTTTGAAAATTTTTTTTTTCATTACTTACCTGTTAAAAAAAATTCTATTTAATTTCAAATGTCTGCTAACTTTACTATCATGATTGTAACAGACATCAGACATATTTAAAATTATAAATAAGTAGAGTAAATAATTAAAAAAATAATATTTACAAAAAATGCACTTGATGATTTCAAAATTTTTTAAGTGCCCATTTTTATTAAATTTAATTTTATTAATTATTTACACCTTATTAATAATTTAAAATTTGTCTGATATCTGCTACATTTACACTCATTCATTTTTTCTAGCCTTACGAAAATTTTTGTTTTCATTTCATAATAAAAAATTTTCTTGCACCAAAAAATCCTTTCTTTCTGTGCACTATTATTATTATATGCACGTCACTTCATAATCCAGAATATATATAACAGCATGCACGAACTCTCAAGCTCTAAAACTTGCGCCTGGTCGCAGGTGCACGTTTAGTTTCTGTCAAGAATAAAAAAAAAAAATGTATATTTATAAAAAATAAAAATGCGGGTTCTTATTCATAAAAGTTAGGATGCGTGCAAAGAATATTTTTTTCCATGCAATCTTTTATTTTAAATTTTTCCAATCTTTTATTTATACATGTGCATTGTTTTTATTTATATATCGTTGCAGGTTTATTCTGTGTAGTCACAGTTTAGAGAAACTCGGGAAGTGGGTGGCAGTAGGAGGCTCTGTATAATATACAATATATAAAATATGTATCAGTACTTGTTATTTTTATTAGACTGTAGGTTATAGATATCACATGATATAATGCAGCTATTGATTCCTCGAAAATATAATAGTTTAAAAAGTCTAGTGCGGCAAACATGCGGCTTTTGTGACTTGGAATTCACGGGTTTCTCTATAACATACATCAGTCACGCAACACCAGAGATTGTACACGCGATTTTAAGTTTTTAAATTATGTCGTTTGAGATAACGAATGTAGGATAATAAAATTTTAGCACTTGTTCAGTTAAATTTTTTTTTGGGTCAATGCACTTGCGACCATTTTCTATGCAACTAAAAATTTAAACAAACTAATAAAATCAATAATAATAATAATCAATCAATCACTAGTTTAATTACAATCAAAAAACGTAAATATTTTAAGTAACAAAGCAAGCAGGATAATACATAAGCGTGTAGTTTTGTTTTATTTCTTACGACTGATTTTCTTACGTTCGTATCAACACGTAATAGAGATAGAAATAGATTTAAATAAATAATTACAGTGAGTGTGAAAATAATAATTATATATAAGTAAATAAATAAAATAATAATTAAACATAAAAATATAATAATAATATAAAGAGGCTTGGTTTGCGTAGCACCCGTTCGAAACGTCACTTTTCGTCTTACCTTCGGTATTATTTTCATCCTCAGTTGACTTGGCGGATTGTAGCTTCGCGGTCACTTGCTTCGCTGCAATCAAAATTCGCAGCTGGCACCGATTTCGAATTTGGCAATTTTTTTTTTTTATTTTTTTACACCCTCTTTCTTTTTTAATTAAAAATTATTCATTTACATTTATTTTATTTATAACTAATAATTTTATTTACAAATTTATTATTTTTTTGTATATCAGAAATTTACCAAAAATATGACGCATTTTTATTTTTAAAAATTTAAAACTAACATTCTCTAAGTGTCAAAATATTAGTTAATAACAAATTTTTGAAAATGACCATTAAAAATAATTATACTAAAGTTTATAAAATATTTGAATTAAAAAAAAAAAAAAATTAAATAATATTTTGACAGGTACTACTTAGCTATTAAAATATAAAAGTTATAAATAAAAATGAATATATAAAAGGTAAATGCGTCGAATTCTTGCGGTTATTTCTGTGCATAGCCAATCGAAATACTTGATTGCGGTATAATAAGAGATTGAGGGAATAGTGGGGTCAGGAGGTTAGATTATGCGCGGCACTCACCCACATTTACCCTCTCACCCACACAACCCTCATGATCTTACTCTCTCACTCTAAATTTTTCTCTCTCTCTTTCTCAGTCACTCTTTCGTTAGCTCTTTAGGGAATCCCTCAGAACACGCGATGTCGTCGTTCATGTGCACATAATGAGAGTCTGTTTTCCGGGCAAATGTACTCTCTTTGGATTGTTACTTATTCAAGCATATAAGTACTAAAAAGGAATCCTCGTTGACATGTATAATCCACGAGAGTGTGCATTTAAAAATATAAATAAAACAAACTAGCAACATTTAAACTCAGTGTCATAAGTGTCATGAAGAGTAATAGGTGAAAAGTGTCTGCAAGATTAACAATTATAAGTAAAACAAAAAAAACGACAACAAAAGTACTATGAAAAATACTATTTCAATTGTAAGAAGTAGACTAGTTAATTAAAATAATGGATGTAATTTTAGAAATTAACAGCAAATTTAAAACGTTAATTTTAATCAACTAGTTTGATAATGATAATTTATTAATTAAAACGTGTAGACGTTCACGAGGTGTAGGCACGACCAACAATAATAGACTAAAACTCCTAAAAACAAAAACGAACTATTTATTTTAAGAAAAAGTCGTAAGAATATTTTATTACTCATTTTTTTAAATTGCAATTTTAATTGATGCCCATTTTATTTTTATTTTATTTGATAATTTTATAGCTGAAGTATTTTTGTAAATACTTACAAGTGGATATGGATTTTAAAAACAATGTGAACATCAATCAACAATGCCAAGGTAATATCAAGATGAATAAGAGAACAATTGTATTGAATTTGTTCTCATTTTATATATTGATCCTATTTGACTATTATTTTTTTTTTAGTATTTATTATTTTTGTTTTATAGTTTGTTCGTCTTTTTCTTCTTTCATTTATTTATTTTTTTTTTTTTTAATTTTTTTCTTAGTTTTATTCAAGAATGTTGGTGGAAAGAGGATTGTAAAATAAACTTACTGGAAGTTGGTGGTGCTTGGGGTGCACGACGTACAACTGTGTGCTCCTGATGCGGCCCTGTATACTCATGCCATGTATATGTGCTCCTGTACTCTGAGTGGAGCTGCTGAAATACAAGAAATATAAAGAACAAAGTCATTATTTTTTTATTTCAAATTTACGTCTACTTTTTTTTTATGATTTACATGCTGAGAAATTTTCCAACTGAAAAATTATTTTTACGAATGACTTTTTACTCTTGACATTTTTTTTTTTTAATGATAGTACCGTTAATAATTTTTTTATCTTAATGATGTCACGTATAATTATTTTTTAGTTTAAATTTTTAATTAGTAAAGAATTTGTTTATTGAGATGTATAAATATTAGTGGTGTACGAATCGTATATTTTTTCAAATTATTCGAAAGTTTTTAAATTATTTCTAGTTTTTTAAATTACTCGATATTAATCGAAAAAATTTTGGTCAGTATTCAATTTTTATTTAATGGAGAGCTTAGTTTTTAAAGCAACCAAAGTAATTTTTTCATATATTCGTGTCTGTTATACTTTACATCTGACAAAAATTTGAATTATTTGAAAAATTATTAAAATTTTAAGTTATTCAGAAGAAAATTATTCGTAAATTTTCAAATAAATCGAGAATTTACAAATAATTCAGTTTCGAATTGTTTAAAAATCTAAAAATAATTCTAAAAGTTTCGAATGATCCAAACACTTACGAAGAATTCGAAATTTCAAATTATTCGATTCAAAGTTCAAATGGAATAGTTTAATTTGATTCGATACGAATAAGTCGTAATTTCGAACTATTCGCACATCCCTAATTATATGTATCACTGTGTACTTTAAATGCAAAGCGTTATGTGCTCGCTCAAAGTTATCTCTAAAATTTTTATAATATGAAAGCTTGTTATTCATATATTATCATACATTATTATGAAGAAAATTATAATAAATATAAAGAATTTTCATGTCATTGATTTTATCCTTAAATTTTAATGTCGTCCGTTGTCTGTTCGTAATTTCGTTAGTTTGTAGAGAAGAAATTACTAAAAAGAAGTGACAAATTTATTAAAAATTTTTTACACCAGCTTCGTATTGTTCTAGAATAAAACTTTGTTGAATATTGTAATTGAATTTAAAATAATTTAATTATAAATTATTAAATTAATAAAAAGTTTTACAGTTTTATTAGCTATCTTTGTTTACTCTCGGTAACAAAGCGCTGTCACGCGTCAATTGAAGTAATTAAAATTTAAAAAGTTATCTACAGTTTATAAATTGGGAATTACTAACAGGTTATGTAACAAAGGGTTTTTTTGTAATTAATTAGATTAAACATACCCTACACTGATAAATTATTATTTTTTGAAATGCTATGGTGGCAGTAAAGCCGCACCATGTTGGCCACCTAACGGAAATTTAAGTAAACACCTGCAAAAATGACTAGTCACAGTAAAATTTACAACAATTATATTACAAATTCCTGTAATTATTATAAATTTTACTATGGTAATTTTTATCTGCGTTTATTCCAAGTTCTGTAGATGGCAAAAATGGTCCGTTTTTACTATAGCACTTGACATTTCAAACGAGAATAATTTCTTCGTGTAAAAAATACTTTATTTTTTTTTATTACTAATCGTAGACTTATTTTGAAGCTCAAAACTTTTGCAAACCAAAATGACATATAATTTATCATGCACCCGTTAGGCTTTTAAAATTTTTCTTATCAATTCTTAGCTCTAAAATAAGTCTCTAAAAATTTCGGCAATGAAAAAAAAAATATACACGGAAAAAAAAATAGTGCACTACTCTCCATGGAAAGATTACAGTTTCAAATATCAACAAAGTCCCTCTACTTGGTAACTAAAAAAATTAAATTATTTCAGAGACGTAGCAATTATTACAGTTTCATGTACACTGTAAAAAATTTTCCCGAACGGGAATTAAATCAGAAGTGAATGAGGAGCGGATCTGTGTATTTATTTACTTCCCTTGGAGTAAAATTCACTCCGCAAGGAAGTTTATTTTAATATTGAAACTCCAAATCGGAGTGAATGTGACTAAATAAAATCCGTAATCACTTCGAATTCATTCCCAATTTTTTACAGTGTAAGACTTGTTTCAGTCCATAATAGCATTTCATTCATAATAAAGTTTCGTTCAACTAAAAACACATTAGAAACTTTTCAAATTCGGTATCTATAATTGTACTGGCTTTATTACAAGAAGTAATCTCAATAATTACAGTGCATAATACTTAAAGTTTTTTATACGAGGTTCCTGTTTTTGCACTAAAGACTAATTTTTCCACTATTCTTTTTTTCGCATTCACTCTTTTGGTTTTAAGAAGCTCCCTGAAGCCCAAAGGTCATAAAAATGTAAGTACTCTTGAAATTAATAACTTGATATCTATAATCAATTCATTACGTTCATTATATAAAATCTACGTAAATGTACATTGATTCACATAGACCTAAACAATCTTTACATAAATCTTGACCAATAACTTCATTACAACTCTAACGCAAACTTTTGGATTTAAAATTTTTTCTGGTAAAAAGTTTGAAACGTTAGTTGTTACATAAGTTATTCATTCACACGTTAGATAACAAAATACACAAGTGTATAAAAGAAAAATATAATAAAATTTAGTGTAAGTTCAAAACTTTAATATCATGGATATTAAAGTTTCAAAAGTGTTAACTTTTCATACAAGTTTGTTATATATTTGTATTTTAAAAGACAAAGGCTTCGGGATAAAACAAAGCGTAAAGTTATAAAATGCCGTCATGTAATTAAATAAATGCAAATACTTAAACAAGAATTTAGGTCATTTTGTTATACCCTTTACAACATAACTATTTATGTATCTAACTACAATCACGTTGTACTTTATCTTGACAAACTTTTAATAGCAATAATTAGTAAATTATTACAGGGTAATTAGTTATAAAAACAGGCATTGAGAAAATAAAAAATTTTCTTCTTTGTAATTTTTTTAGTGTAAAAATATGTGTAGTAGGTATTTAATGAACAATTGGGCAATGAGTACCAGTTTACGCCGCAGATTACACTTATAAAAAAAGGCAACAAATAAAAAAACAAACGGAAAGAAGAAAAAACTAAAGGAAAGAGTGAATAAAAAAGAATTTTATGCCTGAAGCTGTATGCATTGTTGTCGTTTGATCAATGTACCAACTACATGCGTTTTTTTATCTTTTTTTTCTGTCTTGCATTTCATACTTTTACACTTTTTATATTTTTTCTTTACTTGGTTTCTCATACCATTATTATTTATGATCCAACCAAAAGGAATCGATTTAGCATTGGAATGAGCATCGTTGAACAAAGCATGGATAATTTTTTCTAGTCTAGACTCTTTGCTCGTGACCGTAAAGAAGTGATGAAGAATAGACTGGAATGACGGCAGTCAGTATAGATATGTATATATTATATATAAGAAAAAAGAAATAAATTAGAGTTCAAAAGAGTGAAGAAACTTTTTATTCTCACTTGGTGATTTCTTATAGTCAATGAATAGAATTTGACGGGAGCATAAAATTTGCTGGAGCGAATACTCCGGATTGTTGGTTAACTATAAGCTTGGAAGAAAAAGATCTTGATAACATGAAATATAATCTCCGAGAGATTTCCCTTTCAATAGACGTAATATTTTATTGAGTTCTCGGGCCTATTCAGAAAAATAATATTAGCAATGTAAACTCGGTTATTGAATTTTATAAAATATATTTTTATTTTATTTTTTATCCAATACTATAATAACATTACTAAAGTTTTTTTTTTTCATTAATCTCCTTTAAAATAACATCGTACATTTTTCTCTTTAATTAAAAGTATGAAAAGATTTTTCTTTTATTGAGTAGAATGCGTCACAGTTATAAAATATATAATAGACTGTCACGATTTCAATGAAAATATTAAAATTTATGAGTCAAATAATTTTATTTAAATTAAATTTTTTTTCTCTAGATATTTTTTTTTTTTTTGTAAAAAAAATTTTCAACGAAACTATAGAAACTTTTTAAAATTTTTTTTCCTTTCTGTGGAAGGATCAAATAAAAAATATGTAATTAGATTTAGTTGTTTTTGAGATTGAAGATAATTGATTATTGCAATTAGGTTAATTGTTAAGTTAGACATATTTAAAAAGCTTCAATGTCAATAACCAGAGTAATAAGTCATTGCCAAGTGCTATAGAAACAAGTAAGACGTTAATGAAAATTCAATTTGACTCTTGATCGTCGACTCAGCTACTTGGATAATAATTGCATTGCTTCTTAGCTTATAATCTTTCGTACTCAACTATCTTGTTATAATACACTGAAAAAAATTAGGAGTAAAGTGGGTTTCCGGAATTTTAAACAAAAATCACTTCACATACGGAGTAAATGGAGTTTGTTTTTTTAGCGGAATCATTTGAAAGTGGTCTGGATTCTATTTGAATCTGCATTTACTTCGATTTGGAGTTTTAATATTTAAATGAACTTCTCTTTGAAGTGAAGTTTACTCCAATATTGAAATTAATTCCTCTTTAAACCAAATTTTACTCCGAACCAAAGTTTCGACATTTAAAATAAATTCCTTTTTAGAGTGAATTTGACTATAATATTTACATAAATTTCCCTTCGGAGTGAATTTTACTCCAATATTAAAATAAACTCCCTTTCGAAGTGAGTTGTACTCTAATATTTGCATAAATTTCCCTTTAGAGTGAATTTTACTCCAATATTAAAACAAACTCCTCTTCGAAGTGAGTTTTACTCCAAACCGGAGTTTGAATATTTAAATAAACTCCTCGTTAAAGTGAATTTTACTCCAATATTAAAACAAACTCCTCTTCGAAGTGAGTTTTACTCCAAACCGGAGTTTGAATATTTAAATAAACTCCCCTTTGAAGTAAATTTTACTTCAATACTTACGTAAATTTCCCTTCAAAGTGAATGCTACTCCAATATTAAAATAAATTTCCCTTCAAAGTGAATGCTACTCCAATATTAAAATAAATTCCCCTTCGAAGTGAATTTTACTCCAAACCGGAGGTTGAATATTTAAATAAACTCCTCTTTGAAGTGAATTTTACTCTAATATTTAAATAAATTCCTCTTCGAAGTGAATTTTATTCCAATATTAAAACAATCTCTCCTTTGGAGAGAATTTTATTCCAAACCAGAGTTTAAATATTTATATAAGCTCCCTTTCGAAGTGGATTTTACTCCGAAGGAATTAAATAAAAAAACAGTCTCCCACTCTACATTCCGGATTTACTTCGCAATTTTTTACAGTGTAAATCAGCTATAATTACAATAATAATAATAACTAAAATTTTTATAAACTGAGTTCAACATTAATTCCTTGAAATCTAAAATTTAAAACCAATTTCCATTCCAATCAAATTTTTTTTACTAAAAAATTTATTTTATTTATTTGCGGCTGAGCATGAGCACTAAATTATTGATACAATTAATCATTCAAATGTAGTACGTGCGAATGCGACATAAAATACAAAAAAAATTTTTTTTTTTTAAAAAACATCGACAGTAATCACGACTGAACAATTTGAACCCTTAATGCATTTCACATCAATCAAAATACCTCAGTGAAACAGATTCGACAGATGGCTTTTCACATGATCTATTAGCTTAATCTCTAGCTTTCTGTCACTTTAATCTTTTACTCCAGCTGCCAAAAATATTTTTATTTTATTTTTTATCTCAATTTACCTAATAAACTATTTAGATTATTCGGTCACTCGCTTTTTAATTTGATTACATAATCTCAGTACATATTTTTCTTTTTGATTTTTATTGTAATTTATTTGTTTTGTATTTAAATGTTTATTTTTTCAGTAAATATTACACGCCAAACATTTTATCTCATCACATCGTGTGTCCGAAATGTTGAGATTTAGATAGAATTTCGTCGAGGTCAGCATAGCAAATATTTGCTCACTACTCTACTACTTTTGCAGACACTTGCAGAGTACTTTCGAATATAAAAGCATCCAAAGCATCATGTAAAAATAAAATTCAACAACCGATTCCAATCTATGTCCGTCTATAAATATATATATATAGATAACAAAAAGACTTGACTGGCCTACAGACTGGAGATTTTAAAGAAGACATGAATTCAATGACTTCAAATACAATAGAATTATTGACAAAGCTGTTGCAGAATTCAAATTACCAAGTATAAAATTTTTGAATATCGCGCGCGAAATGCCAAGGGCGTACTACAGCAGTTAGATAGGGTTTTGTGCCAAAAGGGTGTATAAAACATTTTTTTTGCCATTCAACTCGAAATAATTTCAAACGTCAAGATCGATAAAAAAAAATTTTTTGAATTACTAACGCCAAAAGAGCGTGTAGAACAAATGTTTTTTTATTACGAAACATAAATATGATGATGTATTAATGAAGCAATATCAAAATGAATATGAAAGGTAAAAAATTGAACTGTAGGAAGGGGCAAAGTGGGTTTTTTTCAGTTTCATTTGACTCTATGTGGAATTTTTGTACACCGATAATAAAGTTGACATGGAAGCGCGAAAATTTTGAACTAAGAATTTTATTTTGAAGAAAATTATTTTCTTGAGTCAAGAGAAAAATTTATTGAACCAAGAGAAATGTACTTGACCTAAGAATAATTTCTTGGCTCAAGAATTCTTTCTCTTGACTCAAGAAAATCATTTTCTTCAAAATGGTATGCTTGGTTCATGATTTTTTCTCTTAAATCAAGTCCACTTTTTTATCAGTGTATACCTGAAGATGGAAACGTTTTTCACGCAATGAAAATGAAAAAAATTTGTGTAATTTAACTGCTTAAAGGTGACTTAAAGGGTAAATTAGAGGTGGCTGCAATTCTCGACTGACATACTAGCACTTGTGCGAAACATTTCATAAGTCTAGATTAAAATATTTATTTTTAAATCACTTTTACCATTGAAAAGAGATTTAAAGCATGAAAGCACTTTTGTGTTGATAAAAATTGCTGACAAATATAAGATAAAAGAAAACAAAAAATAAATTGAATAAAAGTTTTATAAAGAAGATTATTATTATTACAAGTTTTATCTGCATAAAGTGGATAAAAATGTTAAAATATAAAATAAGTTTAATAAAAAAAAAGGAAGTTTAGTTATGAAATCAAGTTTGCTGAGTTGTACAATAAATCTATGACTGCCTCGAGTGTTATCGATAAGCTTGAGCCAAGTAGAGTTTACTGAGGTAGAGGTAGAGGTAGAGGTAGAGGTAAAGGTGAGATGTAAAAGAAAAGCAGCTTTGGAAGTTTCAATGCAAGTTTATATTGTCTCGAACAGCAGTGGATCTAGTTGAGTATATCAAACAAAGCAATGACTTTTATAAGGACAATAGAGTGCGAGGCTTTGGCTTAGTTTGCGCATTCATCAGCAATTCACACTAGATTTTCACATACAGCCGCTCACACATTTAAGCGCACGTGAGAACTTAATGAAGCCAGTCATTCCTGGGAAAAGTTTAATCAACTGTGCCACATTGTTAATGTGGATTATTAATAGCTTATAATACTGTGTATTTTATTTATCAATTCAGTTGTAATAAAATATAACAATTTTTATTGTTCATTGTTGTTGGTATTTATTACAAAAGTTTAAATTTATAGAAATAGATTCAAATGTCGGAAAAAATTTTATTTTAGATTTTTATAAAACAATTTTTTTATACCATTTAAATTTCTATAAAAAAAGTGAAGTGGAAAAAATAAATGTTGCCTTTTTTTTCTGTAATAAAACTATTAACTTTTTGTTTGATTTTTTAAAATCTTTACTCTATTGTTAGTGGAATTATTCATTTTAAAAAATAAAAAATTCAAAGTAACGAAAAGTTTTATTAAATTTTTATTTTGGAGATTTTTGAAAAATTTCACGTTTGTTTGAATCTTTTCTTTTTATTTTTACACTATTTAAATTTCTATAAAAAATTTGAAGTGGAAAAAAAATTGTATTAAAATTTTTTTTCGATTTTAATAAAACTAAAAGTTTTGTTTGACTTTTTTTTTCATCTCTATACTATTGTTAGTGTCATTAAACATTTTTTTAAAATATACTTCTGTAAAAAAATTCAAATAATGGAAAATTTTAATAAAACTTTTATTAATTTTTTTTTCAGTTTTTTTTAATTGGAGTAAAATTTCACTAATTATTTTTTTTAATATTTATAAACATTTTGTTCGAATTTTTAAAAATTTTCAAACTATTGTTAGTGCAATAATTAATTTTTTAAAAAATCAACTACTAAAATTTTTAATAAAAATGTTATTAAATTTTTTTTACTTGAATTTTAAAGAAAATTATTAAATGTCTGTTTTAATTTTATTTTTAATTAAAACTTCATCGTTATAACTTCACATTTAAACGTTAACATTTCAAATAATAGCAAAAAAGTAAAATATGAATATTAAAAAAATAAAATAAAAAGAATGATATTCATTGTGAATAATCAACTAAACGTGGGTAGATGTCAGTCAGGTTAGTCTGGACCGTAGAGCTCGAGTGAGAAACTAGAGGATGCAAAGTAAAGAGGGAGAGGTAAAAAATAGAAGAAGAGATAGGGTGAGAAGGGTACAAAGCCGGAAATGTTTCAGAATATGTGGGAGGGAGTGAGATGTTGAAACCTGTTGGTTGAATACCAGTAAACCATATAATATGTGGTAACTATACTACGTTACGTACACCGGTATTAGAAGGATAAGTAAATTTACACGGTTTTACTAGACATTGGATATGACTTAGCCGTCATTGAGAGTCAGGACAAAAGGGAATGAAGACGTGGGTGATACGATATACGAGAAGGACTTTCAGCGCATGGAAAATGGGCTCGTAGCTGTGGGTAAAATCGATTTTCATGGGAAAAACAAAAATAAAATATAAAAAAGAAGAAAATTCCTCAAGGTATTAAGACAAACAGAGGTCAAACTCGAAACCTTCATCAAGCTCCCGGCAAAATATACTGTATACTCAGGACACAGAAACGCAGAAGCACGAAAGTACTGCATAAAAAAATCAAAGAAAAAAATAATAAAAAAAAAGAATGAAAGGAGAAAAGAAATAGAGTTAGGATCCTTCCTTTTGTTTTATAAGTTTGTTTTACCTTGAAAAAGATGAATTGTTGGCTCAAAAAGTTATTTGATGGCTCAAGACTTAACTCCCGTCTGAGAGATATAATTTCAGATAGAATAATATATAGATATAGATTTATATATATGAGATATACTTAGAAGAATAATAAAGTGTGAGGTATTAAGTTTAAAAGTGTGTTGAATTGACCGATTATTCTTTAAATTATTTATAAAACGGAAGTATAATAAAAGGAAGAATTTTTTACGTAATTTGTAAGTTTTGAATTATGAGATGAGGAAAAGTTTGTGCTTAAGTTTATTAGTTGGCAAAATTATGACTTTTTTTTAGTGAAGGAAATGGTTAGATAATTAATTTCTGTTGAATTGATTAAATTAATGGGTATATGGTATGAAAATACATGTAATTAGAAAATTAAGTGTTTTATATTTTAAATGCAGGTGTAATTTTTTTTTTCTTTGGACTGAATTTCACGGGTAATGTGCGAAATAATACACTGTACTTTTACAAGTTTAATTTGGTAATTAACTCGTATTTATTTTAATTCTGATATATAAAACTTTGGTTCATTCTATAGTTGTACTCAAGTATAAAAGAATGTAACATAAAAAATGTATAAAAGATAACATAAAGTTTCATAATAAAAATTTTAATTATTCCTTTGAAATGAGAACAAAAATAATTTTTTTTTAGAAACTTACTGAATTTAACGTCAATTAAAAAATAAAATTATTTTATAATTTAAGGTAACACACAATAGCCATAGAAATTTAAAACAAGGGGTGTAAAATTATATAGCTGTCATGTACGAATGTCAATTGAAAAAACATAATAAACAATTTCTTTGAGCAAAAGCATAAAAATTTTAGCGAGTAAGCACAAAAAGGATCTGATAAGAGTGGAAACGATTTAATGTCAAAAAGATATATAATGTTATATACAATACGTATAGAGTAAGTGGAAAAACCTCAAAGAATAGATAAGAAGACAAATGTGAAGACCTGTTGGCAGCCAAGACGACGTCGCATAGTAAACCGCAACGATCCGCAACGCAATAAGACCAGTACACCAGGAAGACAGGAAATGCACCTGTACTTGATGTATATATGTATATATAATATATATATAGATCTCAAGGCTCAAGCCCTGGGATTCACTATCAAATCCTTTGCGCTTCGCTTATTCAAATTTCCGTTTCACGGTTGATTGCTCGTTGTCGTAACGACCACCATGAGATATATCTCAGCAATATGCGCCCGCTATTACTGATACTATCACAATCAGGTATCACGTATGTAAATGTCACCGATACTAATAAAATAAATTTTATAATTATGATCTGTATCTGTATCTATATTTATGTGTAAATAAATCAGATAAAATCGTTATTTATAAATATGTAAAAATAAAATTGTGACGTTGACTCACTGACGTTTCACTGTTCACTGTACACAGTAGCATAACTGTCTACTCGACAGCCCCTACAATCACTAGATTGTAATATAATAATGATAATAATAATGACAGTGATGATGATAATAATAAATAAAGTGAGAATATGGTAGTGTAGTGTTAGGAAGGGATTGGATAAGAGTATGAACCGGCTAAGCCATTGAACCACGCGGCCAACCGAAGCGATTTTTCTACTTGCTACGTTCTAATTATTTTTACTGCTTACTATTGAGAAATATACACCAAGAAATCCTGTTAATTTATCAATAGTATTAACTAAGTCATTATGGTTTATTTTTTTATTTTTACCGGGAATTCAAATAATTATTTGTTTTTTTATATTACGTCGATTTATTATTATTTTATTTTTTTAAAATAAGGTCAGGCTATAGTCTCTATTAGTCTAACCATATTACACAAGATAAAAATATAAAATCGTTTATTTTATATAAATTATCAGTAAGTACTTTTTTTTCTGAGCCTAGATATTATTTTTTGGTAATCATTTATTATAATTAATATTTCTCGGTAGTAATTTTTGTAAGAAATTGCCGAAATTAGACATCGTTTTTTTCTCTACTTCTATTTCTGTTTCGGTAAATAATTATTTTGTATTGAGTAGTAATGTAAGGCAGAGAAATTATCTGACAATTGACATCAATTTACCAGTGGTCATTTTTTTTAATTAAATAATTTCTGTGCCAATTTAATTTTGCTCAGAAAATTATTTTTTAAAAAAATTAACCAAATAATTTTTGACGTCAATTGATGAGCAATTGTCAGCAAATTCGTGATCTGACTGCACATAAAAATGAATTATTTTGCATCACTAGTATTGACAATTCAGTCATAAAAAAAAATCATAACTTTTTTAAAAATCATGTTTTAAAATTTAAAAATTTATTTCAGTGAATGTTTAAATTTGATTGTAAAAAAATTTTTGAAAATTAATTTTACAATTAAAAATTTCAAGTGACCCAACTTAACCCATTTTAGTTACTCAACTCTTGTATAATAAAAAAAAAATAAAGGTCAAATTTCCCCCTTTTCTCTTCTAAATTTATAAAAAATGAATTTTATTTAAAACACTTCAATAAATTTAAATTCCCTATTCAATTTTCCAACTTTGAGTTGAACAAAATAAAAAAATAATCGAATAATATATAAAATTTATATGAAAACCGGGATGTATAAAATTATCGGCTAGCCATATGTTGATATTAAAATGATAAATGCCTAATAAAAATTGATGAGGAATTCAGTTTTGTTCGGAACATTCCCCTCAGCTATGACGTAATCCAGCGAGTTGAAAGCTTTGAACATCAGGATGGCTCGATAACGGGCTTGCGAGCCCGCACATTAGAGTTAGTTGATCGTAAACCACCAGGAACCGATACCCAACCGATAGTGCTGAGGCTCATTGTACTGTAGATACATTCTACAGACTACACTAGTCAAATAGCCGGTGTCATTGCTCCAGATAATAGTTTTGCTTAAACAGTAGCTTTACTCACTTTATTTCCAACTCTTTCTACAATTACCTATCCTATTACCATTACCATTACATTTACTCAGCACCTCCCTGCTGTTTTCCTCCAACATTACTATCATATCAACCAACAGCCAACCACTTAGAGCTTGTACTCACTTTCGTCTACGAGCAGCGCTTAGAGTGGAGCTTAAATTCGCGAACCCAAATAGAGACAATCAAAGTTTAACACGATACCCATAGTCAACAAACTCAAATAGACTAAAAGGTATCCCCTGAGTCATTTAACATGGGTGTGGGTGTTACTTAAACAATGTTTGCAGAGCGACACATCGACCCGGTAAGCCGGGGGATACTTAACATGCAAGTTGCCGCACGTTATGTGCCTCATTACAAATTTAACTGCAGTATTGTGACCTCTCTTCATCCGTCCATCTATTAATCTCATTCTATTGTAAATTGTATTACATTTCCAATAATATTATGGATCGAGAAATTTAAACAATTTCAATCATTTACGTCTCCGTCCACATAAATGCTCCGCATTAATCTACAACAAACAAATCTACACTGAATTTCATTGATCAACGCTGATCATACAGACCACTGGCAATTAAAAAATAAATAAAAAAATATGTACATATATATATTACCACACAGAGCCCTCTGATCATTAGTTACAGATGAGGGAATGCTAAAATTTAAATCTGTAATTAAATAAGTCGTAAAACGAAATGGTGGTATAAAAAAAAACCAGCTTTCATCAAGACCTTTCATATTCCCTCGAACCTACAACCCTCCTGTCCTTTAATTCTGCTCTCTGTCCTTCATCCTTCAGCACAAACTACTAAATGCAACGACCCGATAAATTTATCGTACAAAATTGCAGTTAAGTTTCATCATGTATATGTAATATACATATATACATAGTAGAAACTCTACTCTACATACACAGATCCCCACATTTAAATCGACTTATACATACGAGGGACTAAGTCCCTGAATGACGTAATCCTCTGTGTCATATTGACGAGAATTCACAGGGGGGAAAAAAGAAATGGCTGAACCGCACCCACTAGACTAGTATTTACTTCTCATTGTATATCTATAAAAATATATATTCCAGTTATAAAAATAAATAACCGGCTCTGGACTCTGGCTCTGGCTGATAGAGATCAGTAAACTCCTGTCCCCCAGTACCCATCGGTTAAAAAAAAGCCGGCGACCCGGTGGCTGCGCTAATGAAGGTATCAGAGTGTGATTAATGACAAGTGGTAACTGATAACGTAATTAATATAAATGAAGAACAAAAGCTCACCTTATCAATTGGCATCGAAGGGCACGCACGGCACAGGTTCCAGAATGAACCAATCATGAGGCCGCGTTGTATGGGGCAGTGGAACAGTAGTGACACGGCCTAGGGGCCGACGGACACCGTGTCCCGTGTCGTGGACACGTCAGGTCTCGGTCTACGCTCTTCGGCAGCCGTTTTTGTAGCTATAAGCTTCTCCACCTTTGGCTTTCACACCTTCTACACAACCACCTACTTACTGTAGTATACTTTATAATCACTCTCACTACCTATTTTTTTTTTTATGTTACCTCGTGGCAGTGACACTTCCAGTAAGCCCTCTGTGTATCAATATCTCCAAATAAATATATACTTTTATTGTACACAAGGACCAAATCACCTTTCCATTTGATTACAATCACACATACGATACTCGATGCCGGCCGATTGATTTTTTTCTTTATTACTATAATACTTTACACTAAACTTCAAGGACAAGATAGACTAGAAAGAAGTTTATGTATAGGTATATGTGTATATATTAACCGATAATAATCACTCACTAAAGGTTTATTTTTCACGTCCGGCTTCCCGGCTTTGCGCGAACCTCTTGAACTGATGTAATGTCAAACGGTTTTATAAAACAATTTATTATTGATGGTAATTGTCTTTTACGTCGGGCGAAGAGTTGGTTGATGTAACAACGACTGACGGATAGATAATTGGGAATTGGGGTTGTCAAAAATGAAATTTGAAAGTTTTATAGGGATGATGATGATGAAAAGAGTTACGAATTTTGTGGGAGCCACTGTCGTATACGAGTGGCGTATGTGCTTCACTTGTCAACGTCGTCGTTGTGGTGGTTGATGACGGTAGAGGTGGTGGTGGTAGTCGACGTCGTTGTAGTCGTCGTCGTCGTCGTAGTCGTATCGTGGTGCTACGGACGAGTCGTCGCGACGTGTCGCCGGCAAGGCGCTAGCTCACTACATTAGGGTGGCAAGAAGGGAATGGAGCAGTACAGACGTGAATTGCGTTTGCGCAATGACGTCGGTCGATAGTCCGCAATGTACTAGTACATAGCGACTAGCCGACTACCTCGTACTGTCGTTCTCTATTCTGCTTTGCGACGTCAATCTTTCTCGCTTACACCACCCGCGCTTATGTTGGGAATAATTGTATATGTGGATGCTATAGATGTAGGGGTGGCACCGTCATCAAGCTGGAGGTGGAAATGGATATGTGAGTAAGGGAGCATGTATATGTATGTGTATTTATATGAGTGTATGTGAGGGTGGGGTGGTTGGGTGGGTGTATGTGTATGGGGTGGGCTACACTTCTTTTATACTTCCGTCTTTCTTTCTTCACGGCCCCCGGGCTTACACGTAAATTTCCTACGTGAATCCCTTGGCCATGTAACGACTAGACCGGCTTTTACGTCATTCGTACATTACTAAAGCCACGTGTAAATATATAAATTTATATTTCACTTCTTAATATAAAAAAAAAAAAAAAAAACAAAAAAAAAACATTTTTTTTTAATCCAAAGTTTGTTTTTTAAGTTTTACTCCGAAATTTGTACTTGAAATTTTAATTACAAAATTAATTTCTGATATTTTTACTTCAAAATTTGTTTTTTAAATTTTACTCCTAAATTTGAATTTAAAACTTTGATTCCAAAATTTGTTTTTTAAATTTTACTCGTAAATTAGAATTTAAAATTTTGATTCCTAAATTAATTTCAGATATTTTTACTCCGAAATTTGTACTTAAAATTTTGATTCCAAAATTAATTTCTGATATTTTTACTCCAAAATTTGTTTTTTAAATTTTACTCCGAAATTTGAATTTAAAATTTTGATTCCAAAATTAGTTTTTTTAAATTTTACTCTTAAATTTGGATTTAAAATTTTGATTCCAAAATTCGTTCTGTAAATTTTACTCCGAAATTTGTACTTAAAATTTTGATTCCAAAATTAATTTCTGATATTTTTACTCCAAAATTTGTTTTTTAAATTTTACTCCGAAATTTGAATTTAAAATTTTGATTCAAAAATTTGTTTTTCAAATTTTACTCCGAAATTTGTACTTAAAATTTTGATTCCAAAATTAATTTCTGATATTTTTACTCCAAAATTTGTTTTTTAAATTTTACTCCGAAATTTGAATTTAAAATTTTGATTCGAAAATTTGTTTTTCAAATTTTACTCCGAAATTTGTACTTAAAATTTTGATTCCAAAATTAATTTCTGATATTTTTACTCCAAAAGTTGTTTTTTTAATTTTACTCCGAAATGTGAATTTAAAATTTTATTCCTAAATTTGTTTTGAAAATTTTACTCCTAAATTTTTACTTAAAATTTTGATTGCAAAATTAATTTCTTATATTTTTATTCCAAAAATAAATTATTGAATTTTCCATATAAAAATAAAAAAAAAATTTCTTTTCAATACAATTGAAGCCCTTTCTTTTATTAAAAAATTTGTTTGTCTTAAGAATATTATTATTTTTATTATAAAAATACGATGAAAAAAAAATGGCACGCTTGTGTGAACTGAATGCTAGGCTTTTTATTTTTTTTTAATAATTTTCTTCATTTTCCTCATAAGCCGTTGGGTACACATTTGAATGTGACGAAGAATGAGAATCAGTAAATGTAAAGAGGAAGTAAGAGAGTGGAACAGGAGCATAGTGTTGGTAAAGTTTGAGCAGAGGAGAAGGGACGAAAAAGCCAGCAGGCGCGAGAGATTCAGAGAGAGACAAAGAAACCGCGGAATGGAAGAGCGAGACGGCTAGTGGATGAAACAACGCACGGTAAAAGGATGACAAGGGTGAAATGGGCACCAGGGCCAAGGGGTGAGAAAAAAGACAAGAGAATCACTCCCGTAGTAACTTTTAGTTAAACTAACGGCGCCATAACGTCGCGACTATCATCTTTTACTCGTCATTTAATACATTACAACATTTTATGTAATTTATCAAAAAAATTTAATGATATCCCCGTTACACTTAAGTCTACGTAGGCTCAGACAAATTGAATTTTAAAGTAAAAAATTTAAAACACGAACTTGTTAATATAAAAAAAAAAAAATCATCTGGCAAAGTCAATGAGCGTTACGGAAAATTTATGAGCTTGAGATTGAGATAAATGAACTGGCAAGACTTGAAGGAAGTCCTGGAGACAAAACCAGAAGAATGACATTTTAAATTAAATTATCAAAAAAGAAATACATACTTTATTTTTACTCTGTTTCCGTAAGATATTTTTTGTAATTATATATTTTTATTTATTTCATTTGTATGATAAACGACATAATATATATCAGCAGGGATTATGTGTCAATTAAATTTGAATTTGATTGCGAACTAATGTACACATTTATTTAACTTGTTAAATAGAGATCTCTATGAATACATATACATATTTTCCGAATATATATATATATATATGTATATATATCGTCATACTAGTAATTTGACACGAATGAAATATTGATTCTCGTAAAATTGTCAACACACGCTCGGTAGAACTTATTTCATTAAACAGGAAAATTTCTGAGCCTCTCTTAATTTCGATAAACTGAATTAAGTATACCCATCGATTATTGAATCCGATTTCATTAACCTAATATATAATATTTTTATATTGAATAAGCAAAGATTTTTTATATTTATTCTTAATCATCTTAAACAAACATCTCATAAATTTTTATTATTGTACTTCTTTTTGTTTACGTCTAAATTTAACCAACGGAAACGCCCTTAAAAAATCAATGGATTTTTTTTTTTATTTTTTGAATACAAAATTATTGTTTGCGTAACCGATAAATGAATTTTTTTTTCACGACAAAATATTTGCATTTGATAATTGATCGAAAAATTTGAATTAAAAATAAATTATGACATGCTTTATTGTTCAATTAAAATTGAATGATAAAAATAAAAATATTCATAATTTATTTTATTAAAATTACACGCAATATGAATATATATAAAATATAAATGCACATGTTTTAATGATACAAATATATGAAAAGATCATCAGTATCAAAAGTTAGTCCGCTAGACTACAGAGTTGAGATAACGCCGTCTCGTTACTCTGATAAAATATTCTGGTGGTACTTGCCGTGAGAAAAAAAAATGGAGGACTGGTGTCATGTCGCCTGGAGGCATATAATATGTAAGTAAAGCAAGAAGGGGGTAATATAGAAAATTGCTCAGAGGGTGTCGCGCCAGATTTACATTTACGGAAACGCAAGGATGAATTGAAAAGACTTTTCCATTTCCTCTTTCCCTCATTTTTCGACCATCTCTTTTACTCTTATTTATATATTTTACATATATTTAACTTTTATTTAGCATCACAAAACAGCATAAAAGTGCCTGTCATATTTAA
The DNA here is from genome assembly GCA_030273425.1 of Microplitis manilae. NCBI lineage: Eukaryota > Metazoa > Arthropoda > Insecta > Hymenoptera > Braconidae > Microplitis > Microplitis manilae. The sequence continues at coordinate 5,623,213 of CP092726.1, forward strand.
ATAAATAACAACAAAATTTACGTACACAGAAAAAATAAATTTCTTGGCACAAGAAATTTTTTCTCGCCGTAAAAAAATTTTATTGTCAATTCATAATGCGAATAATTTTTTAAGTGAAGTAAAAATTTTTTGCGTCAAGAAATCCTTTTTTTTTTGCCCTAAAAAATTTTTTACTGCCCCAAGGAAATTTTTGATTTCTATTGATAATACAGAAAATTCGTAGGGGAAAGTGAAAATTTGATTAAGGCGCGTAAAAATTTTCTGCTCCAAGAAATACTTCTCTTTCTGTGTAACAGCAGTCGCAGTAACATTATTTCAATTTCGCAGACTAGTTCACCCAATCAATTGTGTATTGATTAATACGTCGCCTTTAGATTTTTTTATTACTGTAAGCAAACGCTTTTTGAACTACAGTACAAACAATTTCATGCTGGAAAATTAATTTGTGTGAACAAAATGAAAATTAAATAAAACGAATAAAAAAAATAAAACAGAATACAAAAAATTAATGAATTTTATCAACGCATTCAACTGGAAACGTCGATATATATAATATATGTATACAATGTATAGCGTAGTATGCCAATTAAAATAATAATCGAGCGTGTTCAGTGAATCGTGTATTTTCAACTAGACATTAAATTGTGAATTAAGAGAGTGGATATATGTAATGAGATAACACTACCTGGATAAGCGATGGCATGATTATTCAGTAATATAATGAGAATAAGACGATAGATAATTAAATGTAGTGTTGACGTTAAATTATTAAATGAGCTCATTTAATTTGCATACTTTACTTATAAAAGTATGTCAAGTTAATAACATATATATAAAGTTCGTACGTTAATTACTGACAATATTAAATATGCGTCGTTTTGATTACACTGTAAAAAATTGGGAGTGAATTCGGAGTGATCTGGTTTCATTTAAATCCACATTCACTCCGATTCGGAGTTTCAAACTCTTCTTTTGAGTGAATTTCGCTCCCAGATGATTGAATAAATAAACAATCATTTGCTCCAGATTTACTCCGCTAATTTTTGACAGTGTATTTATAAATCAAATTATAATCCGATCTGTATATTTATATAAATCAAAATCATCGTATGTAACAATTAAATAACAAATATTTTATTATTGCTGCAAGACACGCAGAACACTTATGGTATTACCCGAAAGAAAACGGCTAAATTTTATTGGTGTTTGAATGGACGAAAATCACGAAAATATTTCATGTTAAAGACATAAATTCAATACTGTTATATAATTATTATTTGGTAACTTATATATCTATTTACTGTATAAATTCAATTAAATTGCAATTATTATTGATATCATTATTATCGAAATAACAATCAGTTTTTGTTTGTAATTGATATTGATAAATATATAAATGTTATGCATAAATATATCGACAATAAGCTTAAAGAGTTTAAATAATTTAAATACATATATTTTCATACAATTTAAAGGGCATGTAATTTCGTTTAATAGCATGAAAGAATTTAGGCAATTTCCGTTAAGCTTTATCACGATTATCTTAATGACAATTGTAAGACTGCGGCAGATATTTGTAACGAATTACTGCGGGTTGAATTAACTTTGTCACTGACAGGATAATACGTACATATATATATATATATATATATATATATATAACTAAAATAAAAGCGCAATAAATATATAAACGTAGATATGGTCGTTGTCCTATACTACAATTTCCGGCAATGTGTTCTCGTCGTACCTTAACGTGAATAGCATGCGAAAAAATTGATGAAAATCAACCTGGAGAAGAGCCAAGTGAGCATGTCCTTAGGATATATTAGAAAAAAAAATAAAAGTACAAAATTGATTCGAGAAGTTGCAAGGCATCTGCGCCATCTATCGTCATCTACCAAAATTACTCGAGTTAAAAAGGGGATTCCCAACATTCCAGCTTTCAACTGAGATCACTTACTGCTTAATGATAAAATAGAACTCTACACAACTTACAATCGATAAGATGACACGAAAATAAACTACCCTCTACCCTGCTAAATTTGAAAAATGATTAAACACGCAAACATAAACAAAGAATAAATAAGTTAGGTGTTTAAAATAAAATGAAAGTTTATAGTGTCTAGACACTAGAACTATTGGCTTTTACTTAACTTTATTTTTTTACCCGACCCTTTGTGCTATTTTTATTACCTATACTTTGCCACACCTCACGTCAGGTTCACGGCTAATGACAAGTGTTACTTGTTTTCTCAAGTACTACGATAAGTAGAATACCGTAATGGTCACTTTTAAAAATAATTATATTTTCGCTGAATCAGCGTCCTCTTTTCTAAAACCACTAAATGGACTCAGTAAAAAAATCAATACTTTGTGACAAGAGAAATTAAATACCAGTTGAGATAGAAAAATAATATAAAACAAAAAGTGTGCCAGAGGAAAAATAAATAAATTGACATGATAATCCATACAACAGCTAAAAATACATCACGGAAAAACTTTTACATCCCAAGCTTCCTACGTAAAAATTAAGTGTCCAATTCATTTTTTTTTTTCTTTTGACTACTTACTAAAAAAACCAATTAAGGTACAAGGATTAGGATCACGTTAATTACTTTTACTTCATATAAAATAGTAAATTATCAGAATTTTTTTGAACAAATTAAAAATTTTTTTGAACTGTAATTTTCTTTTTTAAATTTCTGATAAATTTTGTTGATCTTGACATTCAAAAAATGAATGGCAATGATAATAATTTGTCACGTTATATATTGCGTGAAAAAAAATATATATTTGTATATATGCATGTGTAGGACAATGAGTAATTAACCGTGCCCTAGCTTTCAACATCCGATCGATCGCAATTCTCCCAACGCGTGGATATTATTATCAGACATGCACACGAGCCACGAGGGGGTGTAGGAGGTTAACAAACCCTTATTTTTTTACTGTGTGTGTATCTTTCGTCTCGCATTTCCGTTCCGCGCGGTCGACGAACGCACGTCTTATAGACCACATTATATATACAGATATATAAATATATTAATCGATATTAACCCACACACTTTTATGTCTTTACAAATAAAAAAAAAAAAAAAAAAAAAAACATTCAGTTACGACTTGAAAATAACCAAAGAAAGGTCTAGTAAACTTGTAATTAATTTAAAATAATTACTCACCAAATACTGTCTGCAATTTTTTTTATTTTTAACAGTAGCACGTTGTTTTTTCTTCTTGGATGTGGTTGCACCTAGACCACCACCGTTTCCCGGTTTTTCTTTGACAGCCGAAGGGAATAATGGTCCTTTGTTGGCAGGCATTTTCTAACCAAATATATTTTTAAATATTGTAGATTATTTTAAATATATGTATATATGTATCAACAATTTGTTATAACTAATTAATTAAATTTATTGTTTATAATTTAACTATTTAATTGAACACTTTTATTTTTGTTTATTTAAATATTAATTAACTATTATTATTAATTGGGTAAATACTATTTATTTGTAACTAAAATATTAAAAACACAGGCTCAAGTCAGAGAGTGAGTGGTGAGTAGTTGTCAGTTGACAGATTATGTACACACACGAGACGGTTACTTTTTCGAGTCATCTTTACATGCGCGAATAAGGTTCCTGGCCAGGTTTTTATGGTGGAGGGAGTGCGCAAAAGGGCAAACTCACCTGTCGCACCTCACAACCTCAATGACCTCAACTATCTAACATTTAAAAATGTCTTACCAATTGTTTTGTGATGATGTCATCTTCCTGGTTTATTTCACTCAATCGCGCACACTATTTAATAGATGTAATTTTTTATTGTTATGAATTATTAGTATGAATGTAGCAAACGGAACGAATTTTAAATTTTAAATAAACGAATTAAGAGTGTGAATGTAGCAGACATAAGAAAATTTTCAAATTTTTAATAACTTGTTAATTTTAAAAAAATGGATGAAAAAAATGCGCCAAATTTGAAAATTTGACAATCGGCTAGATTCACACTCATAATGAATTGAGCAATTAAAAGAAATGCGCATACCGATTTGAAATATTATAAATTAAATGCGCAGTTTTTTATTTTTATTCGATTTATATTTTTTTTATTTATTTAAAAATTATAACAATTGACAAATGTCTGCTACATTCACAATCATCATAAATTTATAAATAGCAGATATGAGACAGTTTATAAAATTTAAATAATGAGATTAAAAAAATACGCGTACTGATTTTTCATTTATCTAAATACGAGTTTTTGAATTTTTATTCTACTTAAATTTTATTTATTTATTCAAAAATTTGAAAACCCCCCACTTGTCAGTTACATTCCATGTATGTAATACTCCTATAGGGCAAGGTTACTAGAATAGGGAGATTGGGTCAACCATTATCCCAATGTTAAATTTTGTCGCTGGTCCCTTTCTAGGGATATATGCTGGTCTACCAATCAGCTTTCCTGGAACATTTGGATGAATTTTCAATACTCTACAGAGATTGGATCTGTACTCTGTAGGTAATCGAAAGTAAAAACCAAGCACGATAGATAAGAAGCAGCAAATGGTAATATTGTTATACATTAAATTTGAAAGCGAAATGCCGCTGATTTGTATAAGAAGTGTAGGGAAAATATTTCAATAGATAATAATTATTTTCAAATTAAATCTTACCAAACTTTGCAATTAACTATACTAAACTTGTAAAAGAACATGGAGCAAGTATATGATCGTTTAAAAATTTTCAGCAAAAGAATTTTTTTTTTTTTAACTTCCCGCTAAGAAAATTGAAAATTTTCAAAAATTCGGGAAGTTATAGGTTTCAGTCCGATTTTCGTAAACTGAATTTATATCAGATTTTGACGTTTTGAGGTTCTAGGAAGCTATCCTGACTAATTTCACGATGATGTCCGAGTATATGTATGTATGTATGTAAATATCTATAACTTTTGAACGGATGAACCGATTTTGATCGTTAAGGTGTCATTCGACACGGCTTGTTAATATCTAGACGCCGTAAAAATTGAGCTTGATCGGTCAAGTGCGTTCGAAGATATTCCAAAAATAAGATCTTCTAAAATTTCTCAAGAACAATTCAATAAATCAATTTAAAAATTTGATCAGCTCTAGAACTCAATAAAACGCGTCGATCGCCACCTCAACCGTCTCAATCAGTCAATTCGTTCGAGAGATATCGGTGGAGAAAAAAATGGTAAAAAACGTTATTTTCCGAAAACAAAGGCATACAAAAATATTTTCGAGCTCAAACAGCGGGAGGTTTTTGGGCCGGCCCGTAGGGTCAACGGATAGACCGATTTTTGGGTAATAAAACTTTTAAGTAGTTAACGTATGGGTTTTTCCCGAAGTGTGAATAGGGGACAATTGTCATAGGTAAATGGCAAGCACAGACCCGGCGCCTTATCATTTAAATCCTTGGTATTATGAAGGTAATTTTACTGTTGAGTTACCATTAAAGATATGACGCCTATACCTGAAGCGATAATTACACTGTGATTAGATCTTCTATGAATATATGACTATCATAAAGTTTAGTAAACATATTTAATGGTCTTTCAAACATTACAGAAAAATAAATCCTCATGCATAAATAGAATTTGTTAATGAGAAATTTTTAAAATCTCTTTTGAATGGACCGAATTTACCATTATAATGTTAAATATTTTGAACATAGTTCATTAGTATAGGTGTAAAATATGGATTGAAATCGATTTAAATCCCATTTCGTAAGCAGAAGTGTCAAATATTTTACAGATTACAATATATTTAAGTTCACTTAATTTTCGTAAATTACATAGTATTTAAAAATTTATCCGGGGAATTCCCAGAGATTTTCGTAAAACAAAAAAAAAAATATAATAGGTTTTATCTACTAGCAAATGAAATATATTGAAGCGTTCTTCTTACATGATTTTTTACATTACAGTTTATTTTGCATTATTTAAAAAATTTTATCAATTAAAAAATAAAATATTATTTTCGAATATTTTTAGTGGCCAAATTTGCCCTAGCTATAGAAAATCAGCCGAAAAATGGATTAATATATTGAATTTTTTTGATTTAACGATAAAAAAATGAAAGAATTATTTTTTTTAGAATTTTCAGCTGGTCCGTTTTGCCCCAGGTGTCATGCGTAGAGCTGAAAATGCGCAAATATATCGGATTTATAGTAATTAGACGGAAAAAAAATTTTTTTTCTTTTATAAAATTTTGGGGGTACCCCGTTTTGTGTCCCCTACTCACTGCTACCGAGGCGGACGAAAAGTTCCCCTTCCCAAGCATCACGATGCTATTTAAATTAATGCTTTGGAAGGGGAACTTTTCTTCCGTGTTCTGGCAGAGATGATGCTTACAGATCATTTAAAAGTTGGACGTCTTTCGAATAAGTGGTTTTTAAAATATAGTGTGCTCAGTTACTGTAAAACAATAAACTTGTATAATTGAATACGTCTTTCATACACATTACGTTATAAGTTTATAATTAATTGTTGAGTGATAATATTGGAAGAATTCAAGTTATTGATATTTTTGTGTGTTTCTTTAAAAGTTATAAGTTTTTTAAATTAAGTGGTTTTTGAATATATGTTAAACTTGTTGAGCTACTGAGAAGTTGAACATTAATATTTTGATTTAGTTGAAACTCTCCTCTATTATTCATACTTGATAGAAAAAAATTATTGTCACCAAATTTTTTTTTTGGAATTTGAGTTTTTATTCGCTCCAATAATTATCAAGAAGATATTGATCGAAATGTCATCTATTACAAGAGGCCAGTTAATGTCTGCAATTTTCGACGATGATACTAAAAAGTGTAAAAAATTATTAAAATCAGCAAACATGTTACAACTTCCTATTCTTCGTGGTGAATATAATATTCTTAAAATGGGGGTGAAGCGCAAACGTGTAAAAGTGGCTGAATTATTGGCAAAAAATCGCATTAAAATAAGACACCAAAAATTGCATCGTTCTTCGAACACCCTACTCCACGATGCTGTTCGATTAGGGCAGTTTAAAATTGTTAAAATACTTGTACGTAGAGGTGCTGATGTAAATGCAAGTACAGTAGGACCTGCTTATAAGACTATTAGTTTCTCTCTCAAACTATCGCGATACCTGATTTATAAAAAAGACAGCAATATAGTCTTATAAGCAGGTCCGACTGTACTAGAAATGGGATGACTCCTCTTCACGTTGCAGCAAAACATGGATATCTCAAGATTATGGATTATCTTATAAGTAATGGTGCACATGTGAATGCAAGATGTACAGGACCTTATAAAAGTGGATATACGCCACTACACTTCACTTGCGAATTGAATAATCTTAAGTGTGCGAAATTATTACTAAAACATAATGCTTCTGTTATTCCAGCAAACGTTGATGATATTCATCCACTCGATATTACAGTTCTTTTACTTTTTTTTAGAATGACTCAATTGTTATTGAACTATGGTGCAAGTATGGCTGTTAATAAAAGAATCGATGAACACCATCTCGGCACGGACAGTTTTTTTATCAATAGTACTCGACTATATCAAACGATAGAGGAAGCTCAAATAAGATATGCAGATGAAAATTTAACTTTATTACACCACACAGTTACACGCCATTCTTTACCAATGGCAAAATTATTATTAAAATATGGAGCAGATGTAAATATTTTGAGTAATGCTGGTCTATCTCCATTGTCAGATGCCATAATGGACCATAATGTTCAAATGATTAAGCTCTTGTTAGACAACGGTGCTCTTATGAGCTACGATACTGATGATAAAGTGGTAGTAACAAAATATCTATTTGCAAACCGACTCGGAAAGTATCCACATTATTGTAAGTCACAGTATAATTTAGTCGATAAAAAATTAGAAATAATCAAACTACTAATTGATGCAGGAGCTAGCAGCAAGGTGTCAGACCGTCCGGCGACTCTTCTCTATTACTCTATTTTTTTTGGATTCAGAAAAATTGTTAACTATCTTCTGTATCATACCGATTTCGATTTCTATCGTTTAAATGATTTGGAGGTACAATATGCTGCTTTTCAAGCAAGTCGTATACATCAAATTCCAGAGATTGCCAATGATACAGAGTATATAGCAAAACGCAAGCTCGAATGTAAAGAACTTACTTACGATTTGATAGCGGACAAATATTCGAGGCATTTGATAGGTTTGCCGTTGGACGACGAGAAATCCTATGAAGACCTTACCAGAATTCCAACTGGGTTTGAAGTCACAAAGGAAGAACATGAAGATAGAATTAAAAAAATTAAAAACAATATTCAAGGAGTCGTGGATGAAATGAAACGTGAGAAAATAGGTAACAGTAATATTAGTTTTTTTCATATTTTAACTTCGGATATGGACAAAATAATAAAGTTTGCGTCGAACGAAAACTTAAGAACGTTATGTATCGATGATTACAAAGAAAAATATTTTATATACTTTACTAAGCTAAGAGGCGAACTAAGATATGCCGTTAAAAAAAGCTTATTGTTAGAAAAATGTAATAAGTTAATTTATTCTTTATTTAAAAATGTACTACCATATGACTGTTGCGAAGAAATTGTTACGTATTTAGATTGTGATGAATTTATAAGTAAATTTGTTCTTGATCATCAATAAAAAAAAAAAAAATTTAAAAAAACTGTTTTTTGTTATTTCCATCTCCTATCGTATCTGATATATAGATATAGAAATAAATCAATATATAAAAAATGTTAAATATATAACCCGAAATCTCAACTCATTTAATTTTAAGGTCAAAGACAATTTATAAAGTCAAATTTGACAGACTTTGTCTCCTATATTTTTTATCAATAAAATTAATTTGAATTATATTAGCAACAGTAATCCCAAATTTATAAATAACAATTGTCATGTAACGTCAATTAAATCAGCAATATTCAAAAACTTGAAAATAAAACAAAGCCACCGATAAACTACACGAAAAGAAAAAAAGGCCATTCGGCAGCCGAAATGAAAGTAGATTTCTTATTATTTGATTTTTTTAACCTTTCAAATAAACATTAATAATAAAATAAATGTTTTTGACATTCTCAAAAATTCTCAAGGTTATAGAAAAAAAAAATTGTCAAAAAATTTTAAGTTAGATGCAAAAAATTTAAAGATCGAAATTGAAAAAATTATCAGAATGGTAAGTTGAATCGCGAAAATTGCAGTTGGAGATAATTAAATTATCTACGCAAAGTAATAGTTGATACAAAATAAAATAAAATAATTAGAGTAGAAATTACATAACTGTCAATAAAACAATATTGAATATACACACTTAAACTGAGAAATTTTGATTTGATAAGTGTTACACAGCAGTAATATGAATTCAGTCAGTTTCATAGATTTACTAATGAATACGGTATTAGATTACTATGGAATCTATTGAAGGTAGGAGAAACAATGCAATAGCAAAACTTCATTTAATAAGTGGTAGTATAATAAATTTTATTGGTCTAGTCACATATATAGTCATGAAAATTAAAGCTTATTTAAGAGACTTTCAGATGAATTTTATAAAAAGTTGATAATTTATAACATTCAGAAGATATTAAAGAAAGAATAAGTAAAAAAAATTTGGAAAATCCAAAAGTGCACGACTCATAATGCTCATTTATTATGAAATAATAAAATAATAATAAAAAAAAATGGTGGGAAGCATGGATAAATTAAAAATATATACAATTTTCTTTCATTGAAATTATTTTTTTTTTAATTACATTAGTATTTTTTTTTTATTATAAAATGATCCTGAAGTTAGCAGACAACTAGTAATTTTCGGATTTTTTTTCTCTAAATCAATTACAAAAAAAAAAAACAAAAACTAAAAATATGCACACTTAGAAAGTTTTAAAAACTACAGGTGCAATTTTTAATTGTCTTCTAACTTCAGGATCATACTATCTAAATACGCGTTTTTACATTTTTACTCTACTTAAATTTTATTTATTTATTCAAAAATTTGAAGTCCCCCCACTTGTCAGTTACATTCCATATATGTAATACTCCTATAAGTGCTAATACTCCTAGTAACCTTGTCTTAACAAGGTTACTAGAATAGGGAGATTGGATCAACCATTATCCCAATGTTAAATTTTGTCACTGGTCTCTTTCTAGAGATAAATGCTGGTCTACCAATCAGCTTTCCTAGAGCATTTGGATGAATTTTAAATACTCTACAGAGATTGGATCTGTACTCTATAGGTAATTGAAAGTAAAAACCAAGCACGATAGATAAGAAGCAGCAAATGGTAATATTGTTATACATTAAATTTGAAAGCGAAATGCCGCTGATTTGTATAAGAAGTGTAGGGAAAATATTTCAATAGATAATAATTATTCTCAAATTAAATCTTACCAAATTTTGCAATTAACGATACTAAACTTGTAAAAGAACATGGAGCAAGTATATGATCATTTAAAAATTTTCGGCAAAAGTATTTTTTTTTTAACTTCCCGCTAAGAAAATTGAAAATTTTCAAAAATTCGGGAAGTTATTGGTTTCAGGGGTTCATGGGTTTTTTCCCGAAGTGTGAATAGGCGACAATTATCATAGGTAAATGGCAAGCACAGACCTGGCGCCTATCATTTAAATCCTTGGTATTATGAAGGTACTTTTACCGTTGAGTTACCATTAAAGATATGACGCCTATACCTGAGGCGATAATTACACTGTGATTAGATCTTCTATGAATATATGACTATCATAAAGTTTAATAAACATGTTTACTGGTCTTTCAAACATTACAGAAAAATAAATCCTTATGCATAAATAGAATTTGTTAATGAGAAACTTTTAAAATCTCTTTTGAATAGACCGAATTTACTCTATTATTTAGATTCTGCTATACGAGATCAAAGGTAACATCGATCCAACGGCATTGACATGAAGAACAACAAATATGAATCGAGCATTTAATTGAGGGAGTATCATCGACGAGGAGAACATCTTTCAACAGAAACAGGAGTTCATTAAGGAAACATTAGTCAATTAATACTGTGTTTTTTAGATTTCACCATATGAATTAAAAGCCAACATTCGTCCGAGTTTATCAACTGGAAGAACTCGAAACATGAACACGGCATTAAGGAAAGATCACCGATCGAGACAAATACTTATTTTTCATTTTTAAATATTTATTTATCAGCTCTAAGAATAAGAAAAGTTTTACATTTGTGTTTGTATATTAGCGTTCCGAATTATAAATAATTTTACACAATGTGTTTATCTAACATGGCATATAGTTTATACGTATGATTGTACTTGTTTATTTTAAGTGACGTTATAGGAAAAGATGAAAAAATCTTGTTCTGATCCCATACCTGCAATCGAGTTCGGAATATAAAACTTCTGAAATAAGTTTCTTAACAGGAACACCTCAAAAGGTAGGCGCCATCTAGTGGTAAGCACCGAACTACTCCTGTATCCGTCCAACGTCAGCGACGAAAAAAATTACAAATATGAGCACTGCATTAAGGAAAGATTATTGATGGAGACAAATTCGTTCAATAGAAGCAGGAAAAAGGGAAAAGAAAGGAAATTAAAAACAAATAAAATTTAAAACCAATACTTTTTTTACAAAATATTACTTTTTTGCACGGCTCATGATGCGAAGTATCAGAGTGTGCTTAACGATTGAAAATTTTTTTTTGTATTATGCGATAAAATTTATTAAATATATTTATTAATTGATAAATACTGTTATTTAGATTCTACCTTACGAAGTAAAGGCTAACATTCAACCAAGTGCACTGACGAGAAGAAACAAACATATGAACAAGGCGCTGAGAGAAGATCTTCAAAGAGGTCAAGAACTCCGACGGAAGCAAAAGACAACCAACGAAGAGAAAAACAGAAAGGTAAAAGACATTTGTTTTAATTGTAAAATTATTTTGATTTAGATTTCACCATTTGAAGTCAAGCCTAACATTAGTCCAAGTGCAATGACGAACAGAACCAAGAACATGAACACGGCATTGAGGGAGGATCATCGATGGTGTCAAATTCGTTCAATGAAAGCAAGAGTCTATAATCAAGACACGCATTGACAATAGAATGGAAGAAGAAGCAAAAATGAAAGAATGCTCACAGTTTTCAAATTTTCAATTTATTATTTAGTAAAATTTTATTATACATAGAAGAATTTTTACGTAAACTAAATAAAAATAATAATGACCAATCAATAATACTACTACTTGATGGTCTTTTGGTAGAAAAGACCATCAAAAACTAACAAAGAGATAAGAAACATTTGTTCACTCAGGAATAAATTAATAACAGAAAGGCATTAGTGCTGAAACTTTTTTTTCATTTTTATATCTATTTATCAGCTTTAAGACTGACATAAAAATTTTACATTTGTGTTTATACATTAGTGTGCCCAATTGTAAAACAATTGTACACTATGTCTTTATCTGACATGGTTTATAGATTTAACGTATGTATATAATTATTTCTTTTATGTAAAGAAGAAAGTCGTAAAAATCATATGATGGTACAAAATTGCAATAGAGATTTCGGAATATAAAACTTCTAGAATAAGTTTCTTCACAGGAACACCTCAAAAGGCAGGCGCCATCTAATGGCAAGCACCGAACTACTCCTGTATCTTTGTGTACTATATCCGTCTAACGTCAGCGACGAGAAAAACTACAAATATGAACACTGCATCAAGGAAAGATCATTGATGGAGACAAATTCGTTCAATGGAAGCAGGAAAAAGGGAAAAGGAAGGAAATTAAAAACAAATAAAATTTAAAAACAATACTTTTTTTACAAAACATTACTTTTTTTTTAATAGTTTATTAAATATTATTTTTTTTTAATATATAATAAAATGTAATTCAAAAATTTCCTTAAATCATAAGATAAACGTCTAAATAATAAATTAATAACTAATTAAATTTATTAATATAATTACAAAAAAATTTTTTAATATTTATATATATATTTTTTTTTTTTTTAAGTAGAGTCGATGCTGAGACGCGAATAACAACACATAATAACTGTGGTGAAAATCGTTGCATCATTATTATTGTTATTATTAATTTTTTTTTTTCATTCATTTACAGTTAATATTAATGAGAATAAATGTAAAAATAATCTAATTAATGTAAATGAAAATTAGTTACGTACAGGAACAATATTTACGATATTAACAAAAAAATTATCATTCTTTCATTTCTTTTAAACAGATTAAATTTAATATAAAAACAATAATTAAACAATAATCGTTGATGATGAAATATTTATAATTAATATTCACTTAATTTGATTTTAAAATGCACATTTTTATTATTAAATATAATTGCAGTTGTCTGTAATTTTAATTGGAAGTTTGCTATCAATAATTATTAATTAAAAAAACACTAATTAATAAAAAACAATTGGAAGCTCGAAGAAAAAAGTAACTAGAAAAATTTTTTTTACATTTAAATTAGAAAATAAACCGTAAGGATGTTTAATAAATAAATAAAACAAGCCTTAGGCCGCGATATAAATATTTTATCAGTGGGAATCTCATTAATTAACGAATATAAATAATCATCTGTTCATTTGAGCGGTTATGCAGTCAAATATTTATTTAAATCGAAGCAATAACTTCGTTTTCTCATTTTTAAATCTTTTGTTCTATCAGTAAACTATACAAGTGGAATCTTGGTAACGAAAAAAAAAAAAAAAAAAGTAAACCAAGACAGACAGTAATCAGTAATTAATAATTAATAATTATTCAAATTAATTTATCTTTTTAATTATAAACATATTTCCATAATTAAAACAAGTGGAAATAACGTTTAGTACAAAACACTCAATATATGTTCAATAATGAAATATCCATTGGGATATCGCGTACTTTACAATCGGTAGTAGCACCAATTAATAGTTTAATTAATCTCTTTAAAATTCTTTTTTTTAAATTAAATTAAACGTAACGGTGCTGATTTAAAAAAAAGACAAGTTTAAAAATAATATAAAACTTATGTATAAAAAAAATTTCTTTCCCTAGTTATTAATGTTATAAAAAATGATAAATATAATTGTTATTAAATTTATAATTATAATTATAAATTAATATCGAGCGTGTAATTAATTTTCTTAATTTTTTTACTAAGTCTTAGATCAATCTTATTACACTAAAAGGCACATTTTTTTTAAATCGCACCTGATAAAACGTCGTTATGATTATTGACTATCCAATAATCTGTTACCCAGGTTGCCGCCCACACAATTATTGCGTTATCGTTTTTTTTATTTATTATTAATTTGTATTAATATATGAATATATATTACAAATGATTTATATTTTTTAAAATGAATGATTTTTGTGGCACGATGAGACGCAAATTTCATTTATTTAGTAATGAATATTACGTAAATTACGCGTACAAACAAAAAAATTTTTTTCTTTTTAATAATAATAATTATAGTAATAAATATACAAAGTAATATACGTAATATTCATAAAAACTTATTGCCTATATCGCGTTGATAAATTTGTCTACGAAAGTCTACGCAGACTTTTATCAAACAAAAACTACGCAGGCTTTTTTTGTACATTTGGCCGGACAAAAACTATGGGAAGCCTCTGGAAGAGATACATTGTTCTTTATACGAATAGATAATTAATAATTAAATATATAACGTAAACAATTAAAAATAATTTTTTAGTCAACTAAAATTTAACTATACGGTAATTTTGACTGGAACTTTTAAACTGCTTTTTTGTTTTTCGTTTCTTTCAGTTTTTTTTTCGTTGATAAACAAAAAAATATATGTATATATATATATATAATATATATCTGTACAGTCGGAGAATAAATATTTTTATGATAAGGAATAACTTAAGTTATTCAAGTGCTTTAACTTGGGCCATTACTTTGCCTTCCCACAGTGGTAATACTTCAGAATCATCAGTTATTTCTTCTTGTATTACCTTTGTATCCAGATCTTCACATTCTGTTTTAAAGAAATACCTGTAAAAAAATATATAATTTAACTCTAGTATAAATAATTATGATACTAAAATTATGGAACTCAAGTTAGCCGGCATCTAATAATTTTATAATTTTTTTAAAACCGATAAATTATAAAAAAAAATATTACAAAAAATTGCACATATAGTTTTTTTAATTTTCTACATGTGCATTTTTTTAGTTTTTTTTTTTAATTAATTTGTCAAGAATCCGAAAATGTTTAATTGTCTTTTAACTTCAGGATCATATTGAAATGAGCCGAGTCTAATAATTTTTGGATTTTCCTAAAAACCATTAATTAAAAAAGAAAAATATTTTTAAAAAATTGCACGTATAGTTTTTAAAATTTTCTACATGTGTATATTTTTAGTTTCTTTTTTTTTTTTAATTAAATTGTTAAAAAAAAATACAACAAAAATTGTTAATTGTCTTGCAACTTCAAGATCGTAATTTTTGGATTTCTTAGAAAACGATAAATTAAAAAAAAAATATTCGAAAAAATTCCACCTATGGTTTTCTAAATTTTCTACATGTGCATATTTTTAGTTTTTTTTTTTTAAATTGTTAAAAAATAAAATTCGAAAATTGTTAATTGTCTGCTAACTCCGAGATCATAAATAATTAAAATATTTAATTTAAAAAATAATAAATAATTACCGATAACTTCCTTTTTTCGGCAAATATTCTTTAAATTGTTTCAAAGTAACATTATGTCCTGGAATTTTAGTTCTATAAGGAAATTGTTCGTCACAAAAATTGAACACTACTGTGGTGAAATCTCTTATATCATGACGGCTTTTTCGTAATGTAGATTGATTCGATGGATGTGGACATTGTTGCGGTTGTTGGTGCTGTTGGCTACTAAATACTGGCTCATGAGATTGTTGTTTGTAGGCCGGTAAAATACGACGGTTGAATCCGGATGAACAGGCAGCACTTGAAGGCCCAGGGTACATCATACTACTTGCGCTACCACCACGTGCTCTGTCTTCCTCGAGTAAACGTCTTTTTGCCTCCTCCAATTGCGTTGGCTAAATAAATAAATAAATATAAGTAATTGAAATAATGATAAATATTTATTAATACTTACAATGTGAGGTTGAGGAAGTAATGGCATTCCTGGATCACCAAGGAATGGTTGCGCACGACCACCCCATTCTTCTCGATTAGCTCTCTCTAAAGAACCGCTACGTGAGCCATATTTTTTACCATGTCTCATGTGTTTCAGTTCGTTCTTCTTTTCAATTTGATTCCGCCACTGCATACGACAATCTTTACTAGCAGCAGTAACATCACTGATAACACTAACACCACTGTCCGTCAATTCCGTCAACGATTTCTTTGTTGCTGATCTTCTCGACATGTCGCTTCTACGAAATCTTTGATCTTGACCTGTTATTAAATTAATAATCATTATAAATTCATAATAATAACAATAATTTTTAAAAAAATATTAGGGGTGTGCGCTCGTGTTCGAATCACGATAAAGTCGAATTATTCGTTACTTTTCGATTTATTTGTAATTTGTTAAACTACTCGATTCGAATCAAGAAAATTCTGATCAGCTTTCAAATCTTCAATTTTTATTTGATAGAGAGCTTAGTTTTTAAAATAACTAAAAATGATTTTTTCATAAATTCATGTCTGAGTTCTATTTATCCTGACAATAATTTTAATTATTGGAAAAAATATTACAATTTTCAGTCGTTCATTAGAAAATTTTGGAATTATCCAAGTAGCACACTTGGATTTTTGACATCTATAAGATGGCAGTTTTGAGGCTGTATTTTTACTTATCAATAAGACACCAAAATATTGTCAAAGTAATTAGAAATTAAGATTAGAGGTACCATTTGTGGTCACTGCTCTATTTTTGGATATTTAATACTTTATTGTAATTAATGAAAAAGAGTATAATAAAATTTCTACTTTAATAGTGAGACAAAAGTATCTCTAAATAATGGTATTATTGTCTTTCACGAATTAATTTATTAAAATTTTTCAAGTGTCCAAAACTGGCGAAAAAAAAAGCCTTCAAAACTTGACAAAAGTGATGATAAAAAGTAAAAATTTAGTAGAAATTTAGGAAAAAAGGCAGGAAGCGATCGATGATTTCGAGTTGGGTTCGAACCCAAGCTCTCAAAGACCTCTACGGTGCATAAGACTACCCTACCTCGTACCCTATGACCTGTATGAACCCTAAATCACCTTTGGACTAATAAAAGAACACAGATTTCCTATGAATCATAGGACTAACATTTTCACATCTTATTTATATAAAAAAAACTTGGATTTGAAACAAAAAAAATTTGTCTTGTCCTTTTAAAAGGCATATTTATGATATCTTAGAGTTGTCTCTGTACTATTTGGGTATTAGTAATCAGTAAATTTTCGAATAGTTCGATTCGAAGTTCAAACTGTTGGCACACTCCTAAATATCATAATAAAAAAATACCTTGTAGATAAAGATCTGGCTTATGAAGAGAATCAGCAAACTCAGAAGGCACAGACTTTGATTTAGGCAAATGAGTTGTCGATGAACTTAATGAACTAGCGCCAGCAAAATCACCCTCGGCAAAATCATGAATATTACCACTGTCAATTGAGAACGTCGAGTAACCATCTTTATCTTTACGTTGTTTATGTGACCGTGAGTAATTATGTCCAGCTGACTTTGGAGAAACGATACCCGGTGACCTTGAGGGCGTTGGATCCGACCAAACACGCGACACATGCTGGTCCAAAATATCTTGGTCATTACCATCATCGATGCTAAGTTTTTGACATAACGCGTCCGCTAAATTTTTCGTTGTATCTGTACTGCCAACGCCAGTACCACTAGCAGATATACTGCAATCCGAGGCATCGACAAATGAATCTTCCGTCAATTTCTCAACTTTTTCCTGATGCTCTCGATCGCGCTTTAATATTTCCAGTCTCATGGCAAGCTCTTGAGCAAAAATCTCTGGCTTAGGCGGCTTCGTAAGCTCTCGCGGCGCGCGATCCGTTCGCGGTATCACCGAATGAAGCAACGGATCGCGATTCAAACTTGCTGACTCTTTGATTGCTCTACTATGTCTTAGGTACTGTTTCTTACTGCTCTTAGACCGTCCCGTTGACATTCCATCCCTACAAACAAAAAAAAATAATAATTTAATTCACTTCACTATTCAAATCTTCATAATTTATTATTTGCTCATTAACAAGAAATAAAATAATGGGATATCAGGTGAACATTGACAGTACTTGCCTTGTTCTGTTGTCTTTAAATTCCCATTAAATATGCCCAATTGTAATTTACAATAGATAATAAAACAATTTAATAATAATAATACAATAAAAGTGTCAGCTAGTAATCGAAGTTTGGTGATTGATAGCTCAAAGATTTTAAAATATTTACTTACACTGAGGAATCGGTAATGGATAGATTGTCCGACTCAGTACGTGCATCGCTGCTCAAACTCTGTAGCTCCGAGTCCTGTCTCGACACTGGATTGTATGACGAGTATTGAACGCGTACTTTTGATGACATATGGTATGGACTAGTTCCAGGTTGCAAGTACATTCTATTTAAATGCCACACATAAATGCCAAACAAACTAATTAAAAAAAATTCTTTACGTAACTAAAATAAATTACAAACTACTGCGTGGGATAAACATCTAGACTATTACTAATACTACTACTACTACTACTGCTGCAGTAAATAAAAGTATAAAAAAAATAAAGTTTAATAAAGGGGTTTAATGAAACTACTTAACGCATGCAATTGGATAATTATGGATGGATTTTCATCACGCAAACAAGCAAACACGTGATTAATGACGATGTCAACTAGACTCACCCAGCGAAAGCTTCTGGCTTAGGTCTGACATCCAAAGCCCTCGTTTTTTGAGTTGCCATCAGTACGTCTTTGGTCAGTCTTAATTCATTGGGTGTATCACACGCCGAACGGGATATATGCTGTATAGGATGATACTCGGTATCCTCGTGCAGAGTTGGCAGTAAACTTGGGCCACATGACAATGATATGTCTCGGCTTGAGCTCGAGCTTGGACAACCACCTCCTTGTTCTGGATTTTGGCAGGCTTGCACATACTGGAGGAACATATCTGATCGTAAAAAATTTGGATAGGATGTCCTTGCCATCAGGTGCTCAGCCTCCAGTTGAGCATTGTCGAAGATATTTTCCTCCGGCCAGGTCTCTTTGAGACGACGTTTTGTTTCTTTTTTAACATCTTCAGGTATTTCCAATTGCGCTTTAACAATATACCTGACAAAAAAATAATTTAATAATTAATAATAATTAGGCAGTGTCCTACCTCCACTTTTTTAAAATTAATGACTGTCAACTGACATAAGCATATTAAAATTTTAACAATTAATTAAAAAAAAATAAAAGCATTAATTGAAAAAAAAGACAATTTTACTGAGATGTAGATTTAAAAAAAAATTAATTAGTTGACATCAATTAGGAGTTAAACAAAATTTGAAAAATAAATTTCAGTAAAATTTTCATGTCAATTTTTAAAATTTTGTAGGCTAAAGTTTATTTAACGAATTTTATTCAACTTCTAATTAATGACACCAGTAAGTAAATTTTTTTGAATTCTATATCTTGGCAAAATTGCAACTGCGTTGTCTTTTTTTTAAATTAATTTTTTTAAAATTAATTAATAAAATTTGAATGCGGTTATAGCATTTGAGCCATTGCATATTTTTAAAAATTGAAGGGCAATGTCTGAGAATGTCCTTAATGAAAATAATTTATTGATAATAAATGATAACCTAATTTCAGTAAGTAGATAAATAAATTTTACCTTCGGTAAATCGCTTTAACCAATTGAGATGTTTTATCGGCATTCTGTGGCTCTTTGAGACCCACACAAGCCAACCAAAATTCCAGTACATCAATGTCATACTGATTCCCCTCTTCAGTAACATAATTTCTGAATAAATGAAGACCCTCTCTATCTAGTAGCAATGATTGTATACTGCGTGCCCATCGCAGACATGCCGGAGGTGAATTTGTCTCCATAATACCACAGGAACCCTCCGGCTCAAACCCAAGCGGCGCTGAAGCATCGCAAGATGACGAGGCCACGTGACAACCTAGAGCCGAGCGTCTAGGTGTCAGAGCCGGACTTTGCGAACGATACCTGCCGACGTAGGACTCTGTCTCTTCTCCTGCAATTAAAGGTACTACTTACTAACTCGTTTACATTTTTTTTTTACAACTTATGACTTATTTAAATCAACCGGGCTTTGTTAATCTAAAGATACCCAAGTAGCACAGAGACAACTTTGAGATGTCATAACGTGGTCTTTTAAAAAAACAGAACTAATTGTTTTTTTGTCTCAAAGCCAAGTTCTTTTTATATAAATACATACAGATGCTGGTCCTAGGTCATAGGAAATTTGTCTTCTTTTTTTGTTCTGAAGTCATTTCAATTAAAAAATCGTTTAGATGAATTATTTGTAATTTACTTTTAATCGTCACTTGCGTCAAGTCTTTTAAGCTGTTAATTTTTATGATACTGAAGTTAGCCGACATCTAATAATTTTTTGAATTTTTCAAAACGATAAATTATAAAAAAAAATAGTTTTTAAAATTTTCTACATGTGCATATTTTTGTAATTTATTTGTTACAAAAAAAATACGTAAATTGTTAATTGTCTGTTAACTTCAGGATCATTAATTTTTTCGGTGATATAAATTTCTGATCACTGTCAACATTTTGGTGTCTTATCAATAGGTCAAAAAACAGCCTCAAAATTGCTCTCTTATAGGTGTCAAAAAGCCAAGTGTGCTACTTGGGTACTCTCATATAAATCCATTCAATTATTTAATTTTTTTTCAATCTAAAAAATTAATGAGTGTGAATGTAGCAGACATCAAACAAATTTAAAATTATAAATAAGTAGAGTAAACAATTTAAAAAATAATATTTATAAAAAATACACTTATTAATTAAAAAATTTTTTAAATGTGCATTTTTTTTAAATTTTATTTTATCAATTATTTACTCTATTTATTAATAATTTTAAATTTGTTTGATATCTGCTACATTCACACTCATGAAAATTAAAGATAATCTCAGACAGCTCTCACTTTTTTAAAAATATTCAATGATCTTGAACTGTCATGACGTATTAAAATTTTATTAATTAATTAAAAACAAAATAAAACCTTAATTGAAAAAGAACAATTTCGACCAGATATAGAATTTTAAAAAAATGACTTACATTTGACATCAATTAGGAGTTAAAAAAAATTTCACATAAAGATTTTACTGAAATTTATTTAACAAATTTCGTTAAGCTCCCAATTGATGTCAAATGTAAGTAATTTTTTCTTTTAAATCTATACTTCAACGAAAGTATGATACGCTTGACAATTGAAAATCATTTAAAATATATAAAAAGTGGGGGAGTAGTCTGAGAATGGCCTCAACGAATTAGTACATGATGATAATTGTGTCTTTAGATATCAAAGTAGCCGCTTTTATTTAACAGCGCCGCAAGTTGGCTGTGTGATAAACTACTCAACAGCTGGTATTGTTATTGTTTATATCCTACAAGTCAGGTATTGAAACAGTTAAATAATAAATAAAATAAAATAATATAAAATAAATAAATAAGAAAATAAAAATTACCGGGAACCGGTGGTCTAGGGGAATTCTCATTGAAGTAACGGGCTTCGTTCCGCCGAGATCTATTCATCCTATCTATCGTAGCTGTAAAGTGATATTTTTTTCTTATTTCTCTCTGCTAAACTATATTTCAATCCTCGCCGCTTCCTAGTGGACATGGCTAAACCAAATCTGCAATTATAAGTAGAAAAGGTAGGTATTAGTAGGACCAAAGAGCAACGACGCTGTCACCAATCATGTCTGACCATAGTAGTATTTTTCTACTTGGCGGTAAAAAAATATTTGAATTTAAAATTATAAATAAATAAATTGATAATTATTATATTTTATTGTTGCAAATGACTATGTAGTGGGTTTACAATAATTATATGGTGATTCTGAGCAACAAAAGTCAGTCTAGCACTTGAAATGGTATCGATCCTTTTGGCTGCGCAGGGCTGCGCAGGGCTGCGCAGCCTCCAGGTTTAGGCTTGTTCATCAACAAAAGGCCATTGGACCGTGGAATATGAATTGAATGGAATATTATTATGATTCATAACTCCAATTAAAACGGCTATAAGCTTTTTGTTATAAAAAAACAAGCATACAGCCCATAGGGTGAACCCATATGCCCATCAGAGGGTTCACCATCCACGCTGCGCAGCCAGACCACGTCTTCGGTAATTCCCATTGGTCTGGCTTGGGTTTTATTGATTCTTTTTTAAAAATTCAAGCATAATCTATTGAATTGCTCGCGTAATATTACGCCTAACAATAGATTAATATAAGAATGAGAAAAAAAAAATTTCATTTTCAAAATTTATGATTTCGCGCCAGAAATTTGAAAGGTGAGATTCGACAAACTGCTGCTGCTGTAAAATATATCAGTTAATAAAATTTAAAAAATGGTTTCAGAGACGCAAGTTGATGGATAATTATTTGAAATAATTTGAATTTTGGAGTAGCTGAGTTAGAATTGTGCAGGAAAGTGAAGGAGGATGAAAAGCATGTGGCATGCACGTGGAATGGAGAAGTGGGAGATGTTATGTAGTGTACGAAATATAATAGACGGGAAATATGATCCCGTGGATTATAAAGCAACAGACAAGTATAAAAGCTGTCATAATCAATCATTTTAGTTGGATGGATCGCGTGTACCTGAGATGTAGAGACCCATAAACAAACGGCTACGTACCATGATTATGATGATGCGGATGATGAGGATGATGAACCGGAACCACGAATTTATATGTTTAAAAAAATTTTTTTTTAACTTTATTCTATTATATAAGACGGTTATAAGTGTAGGATGCTGTTTATTCAACGATTCAATTCGTACTATAAGTTCTATTGTTGAACGAAGAATCTCAAAACAGGCTGCGCAGGCTATCACCGCTAAGGTTCGGATTGGACTGCGCAGCGTCCTGACCAGGATTGAAAGCTAGACTTTTACAAGTCATACCGTGATTTACAATAGGGGGATTTAACAATACCGTTATATCGATTGATTAAATGCAGAAAAAAAATTGTTTATATTTTTTTTTGCATAAAAAAAATTTTTTTGACATTTTTTAGTTTTAAGTAGAAACGGACGAAATTGGTCAGTTTTTGGGGATTTTTCATGGTTTTCATCAGAAATTGACAATTTTTCTTGGAATTAATTAATTAATCTATTTATTTAATTAACAGTTTTTTAAATTAAATTTTAAAAAATTAATTGTTTAAACAATTGTGAAAATATTAAAAAAAAAAAATTTTTTTTTAAATTTGAAAATAATTTATACGGAGAAAATTCAATTATCATATCTACAATACTAAATTTAAAATTTTAACTTTTTGAAGTACACGGAAAAAAAATTCCACTAAAATTTACAATGTTGACATCGTAATCGTGGACTAGAATCATTGACGTCAATTTTTAAATGTCATTTCAAAATTTACTAGTCTTTGTTAAAATTATGTTGTTACATAGTAAAGAATATTACCTACATCGTAATTTCAACAAAGACTATAGTAGATTTTGAAATGACATTTAAAAATTGACGCCAATGAAAGTCTATTCCACAATTACGATTAACATCGTAAATTTTAGTAGAATTTTCTTTGTAGTAGTAAAATTTTTCTAATAATAATTAGTTTTACCTTGGAAAATAATGACAGTAACAATTAGAAGTGACGATAAGTATCGAAGATGCTAATTCTAAGTATTAAAGAGTACATTTGTTACAATCGAAGACGATAACTCTTACCATTCAAAGTTGTGAAAATTCCGGATTGAGAAATAAGTTAAATTTATATAAATTTAGATCCTTTATTTGTATTAATAACACGTGCGTGTGTTTGAGTGTGTGTGAAATTAATCCCATACTCAGTTAAAAAAAGTGAAAATTACATGTAAACAAGCTTCAGGCTGTAACGCCGATATTTAAAGTATTTATTAGTTTAAATAGTAATTATTATTTGGGCTGATGGTAACTATTACCATGTTATTAAAAATTACGATGTTGATAATAGTTAACTAGTTAAGATAATAAAAATTATGATTTCTGATTATTATAAATAGTTTTAAATTTTTCCATATAGTTTGTAGATACTACAATTCAGATTGTATATTTAATAATTTAAATGATATTTCGCATTTTCTAGGTAAACCTCGTAACTACATGTACCTGAAGATCGCAACGTTTTTCACGAAACAAAAATACATGGATTTGCTGCATTGCATGCTTTTGCAAAAACGAAATAAAAAAAATCTAAATGTATATTCATAGAATGATTCGCACGTCAACCGAAAATTGTAGCCACCGCCAATTATTCCTTAAGTCTCAGCAGCCAAATCACAAATTTTTTCGTTTCATTGCGTAAAAAACGTTACAAGCTTCAGGTACTCGTAACTACATTTTTTCCATAATTAAAACTATGAGTGAAAAACATTCTTTAGTACTGCAATTACGTTAAAAAAAATTTCAAATTTTAATAATTATAACAGAACGTTCAAAAGACTTTTAAATTTTACTATTTCTATTAACGCACGTGTAACAGAGTAGATGTTTTGAGCGATTTCCGAAAAAATTATTATTTTGCAGTTACGAGATTTACACAGAAAGGGGACGATTTACTACCATCGAATTCAGTTTTAAAATTGTACTGTAACTTGATGATAACTTTTACCCTAAAGTTTTCTCCATGTAGTTCAAAAATTTTGACAAACATTTTAAAAATTAAATAATTAAATTATTTATTTAAAAAAAACGTGATAAAAAATTTCTGATTTTTTTTCGATTAAATCAATTTTATTAATTTGAATTTTTCAATGAAGAATTAATATATTTATCAAATAAAAAAAATAATGATTCAAATATTTGTATTTTATTTCGAAAAAATTTTTTTTAAACTTAAAAAAAAAAAAATTGAAAAAATAATAAACAATTAAATTAATAATTAATTAGCAATTTAATTAATTGAATGAAAAAAATATAATTTAATTGAATTGATCAATAATATATTTAAATTTAAATAGAATTAAATATTTTATTAAAGTAATTAATTATTAAATGATTTGATTACTCAGCAAAAAAAATAATTTAATTAATTAAACAGTTTAAAAAATGTTAATGAAGGATTAATATTAATGATGAATAAAATTGTTTGGTGATAAAAAATTAATGATGGTAATGGATATAGATTTTAAGAGAGAATTATTAATAAGTGTTATTAAAAATGTAGTAAAAAGATTTTTTAAACACTCAGCTGTAAAATTATGTTTAAAAGTTTAAAGTAAGGGTTTTATAAACAGCGGAGAGACGTTAATAATTATCAAAAGAATAGTAAAAGAACACGAACTCTTCATTTAAAAGTGTAAATGTTTGGATAGAAGTATACAGACAAAAAAGCTCAAGATGTGAAAAACTAAATCAACGTGATGTATACAAGAGATGAAAAAGAAAATAAAATAAGTTTGTTGAAGTGGTGGTCAAGCATACGTTAATCAAGTCTAAATTTACATACACGTTAACTTTTAAAATATACAAATAAAAGTGTCAATTAACGAATGTATGAAAAAATATTATTCTCATACTCCATTTGACTTTGTTATTATAGTCATTATTATATATACATATATAATTTTTTTCTTCTGTTGAATCAAATTTACAAGGTAAAAAAAATTGTTTTAACGGATTGAATAAAAAGTTTGAGATAAAATGTTTATGTAAATGTGAAAAAAAAAATTGCCAAGACGTTGATAAAATATGCATAAGATGCAACAGTTTACAGCAGCATCAGTCGGTTTGTAGCTGGCTCCAGCCCCGGGTTTTATAAACCTCGGCTGGAGTGTGCGGTCGATAAGGCAAACTTGAGAGAGCCGGCTCGGGTCGAAAGTAAGGAAGAGAGCAAACCAGCAGAATCACACAGGATCACAACATCTCAAACATCCCCTGCTACATCGACGTGACACCTTTCTCTCCACTACTGTACCATCGAATGTCAAACATCATAAATTATTTGCGGATCAATCTATAACCATTTTTGTTTCTCTATTTTATCTGTTACTTCTCATCTGCTTTATTCACCTGTATAAAATAGTTTTTCTGCACAATAAAAAAATAGAAATAAATTAAATTTGAATAGTTTTACAAATTGTCAATATTTTATTTGATAAATGATCATGTTTTTTTTTTTAAATTTAATTAAAAAAAAAAATGCACATGTAGAAAATCAAAAAAACCATAAGTGCAATTTTTGTGAATTTTATTTTTTTTGAATTTATCGTTTTTAAAAAAATTATTAAACCTCAGCTAATTTTAGTATCATGACACTGAAGCTAAAAGACAATTAAGTTTTGGATATTTCTTTTAACAAATCAATTACAAAATAAAATAAACTAAAAATATGCACATGTAGAGAATTTAAAAAGCTATAAGTGCAATTTTTTAAATTTATCATTTCTAAAAAATTCAAAAAATTATTAGACGTCAACTAACCAGTATCATTGATAACTAGAATTCAAAATTTTTACTCCAAAATATTTTATAAAAATTAATCAAATTATTTTTTTTAAACGAAATTTTGAAAAAAAATTGAAGGTTCATAAATATTGTATTTGTTTCAAAAAGAATGATATTATTCAAAGGAATAAAAATAAATTGTTTTTTTTATTTTGACACTTAAAATTGAGAAAACGAGCAAAAAGTGGTCTATAGACATTTTAGACTACTAAGAGACCCTGTGGTTAGCGTTAAATTTTTTGACGCTACGGTTTTAAACTCAAAAGGTTAGCGACTGAGTATACAAAGATCTCAAACTCGAATTTTATGAAATTTTACCTGAAAAAATATCATCAAAAGAATTTATTTCTGCCGTCATAATTAAGAAAAGCCAAGAAAAAATAAATAAAAATAATTATAGAATAAGAAGTAGAAAAAAAATAATGAAATTCGAGGGTTGAATTTATCGCAGAGGTAAAAACCTAGTCTCGTTACTAGTTATTTCAGATGCATTAGCAGTTGGGCTTAAATAAATAAATAAACAAGTAATAAACGTTAAATATCTGGCGGATGATTTCAACATCATTTAAACCCGGGCAAAAACAATGATCTTTGTAAAAGTCGGGGCGTTCTGATGCTCCGAATCCTTCAGCTTGCCCAGCATTCTTTTATCGCACTACCAGTTTTTCAGAAGAATCTTTCCTCTCTTATATACATATATATATGTATACTATATACTACTCCGTAGCTTGGCTTTTTCTTTTCAGACTCACTTGATTTTTTTTCCTTTTCCTTTCCTTTTTCTCTCTCTTAGTTTTTTTTTCTTCAACTTACAATCGCGTCGGCAACTGCATCATGACGTTCCAAGCAAAGCCCGCACGATGATAAACGACGGGGTCGCGCCAGTAAAGAGTACATTTTGAAGACGTTTATCGTAATTTGTGTATGGGTAGAAAAAAGAACAAGAAAAAAAAAGATTAAGGTAGTAGTGAAATCCCTCGAGTGAGGGAAGCTAACGCCGGCTGGAGAGAAAGAATAAGAATAAAAAAGTAAAAATAAAATAAAGAGGAGGAGAACTGCAACGCGCCAGGTAACTAAGACTCCAGCAGCGCGGTGTCAGTGAAAACGAGTAGTAGAGAATGAGAACTCCAAAAAAAAATAATAATAAAATAAGAAACGAAAAATAAATATTCGAACCACGAATTTTACCGGTGATTTTTCCACAGATCAAAACAAAATGCCGCTCCAAAATTTTTTTTTTTTTTTTTTTTAAATTTATTTTTGGACAAGAATTTATTTTTAAAAAATTTATTGCAAATTTTGTTGATCACCAGAATAATAATTTTTTTAAAATTTATTTCTGGACAAAAATTTAATGCAAATTTTATTGATCACCAGAATGATAATTTTTTTTTAAATTTTGAACTGGACAAGAATTTATTTTTTAAAGATTTATTGCAAACCGATCACCAAAATGAGAATTTGTTTTTAAATTTATGGAAAAAAATTTTCTTTTAATTAAAAAAAATAATTTAAATTTCTTTGAAACTTTCTTTTGAATAATTTTTTTTAAAATGTATTTACAGGATATATAAAATGATCTGCAATCTGCAATAGCGTAATTTCCCTTTGGAAAATTTGTTAAAAGCAAAAGAGAGAGACGGGATGTAAAAAAAAAAATAAAAAATAAGTGAGAGGGCAAAAGATTACGAGTGAAGAGAGAGAAACGGCAAACGGCAATGGCTCTTGGTACGGCGGCGGCGGCATCGCTTGATGTTTGCCGGGCCCGTAATTACAGGTTTTCGGAACGCCTCGCTTGGTCAAGCTCCGAAGCCGTTCAACAGAAGAGAAATGAAAGAGAACGAGGGGAAAAAAGAGAGAAAATGAGATAGACATACACTGTAGTGTATAAGAGCCAGGCAGAGGCTGGCAACCTTTACAACAGTCTGTCCGACCGTCTATACCGGGTGTCAGACAACCAACTTCAACTAAAAACCATTTCTCATTTTATACTTGATATTTTACAATATACATATTATATACATACATATACATCCCTCATAGACTAGACATTTGTCACTGGGTTTCAAAAAATTCAAATCTTTTTCTATCGGCATAATGATGAAATACGTCCGTTGGCAATAAAATAATAAATTTAAAATGCTTAAGAAAAAAAACACATACATATATATTAACATATATGTATATAAATATACGCGAACGAATGACAAATGACAACGGCAAGAAATCCAAGACACTAATTATAATTTTAAGACCGTCAGTAAAGGGAAAAATGCTATTGAGTCGTCAAACTAAGAGAGACAGACTCCAAGTAACGTCAGACTTGTCGGGGTCGTAAGAGTGCAAAAGAGAAAGAATTAATACTTGGTCGACTGTATATATAGATATATTATACATCATATAGGTAGAGTATAGTGTATGATGATGTGATACGTGTGATATGTATGTAGAGGCTACACTACACTAATAAACGGCGTATGTATGTCTGTATGTGTAAAATAAGGAAGAAAGGCAAGTTGCTGGTTGCCTTTGATGTTTGCCGACATCGTCACCGGCTCTGCCACCTCTGCACGCGATCACCGCGTGTGTACTTAAATACACCGCTTACAAAGTGGAAAAAAATCTAGTATAATTACCGGAGAATTTCTCGGATTAATAATGAAAAAAATATTAAATTTAAAAATAAAATTTTAAGTGGATAAAAAGTTTGATTTTAATTTATTATTTTATATGTTATGCTACGCTTTGCTATTTTATTTATATTTTTACTTTTATCTTTTATTTTATTTTACTTTATTTTTTTTTTCAGTTGTGAGTTTACTCACAAGACGCTGCACGAGGTTTGTGACACTGACCGTCCTCGATTAGACGGAGAGGTCGCTGGGCCATTGGTGATGGGTACAAAAGGCCAAGTGCGATCGCAACTTAAACTAAACCGTACCGAATGGATGGAATACATACATAACATAGAGTTAGCAAGAGAAACAGAGAGTCAAGTCCGGAATAGTGGGCTGTAGTAGTAAGAGAGTAGAGTAGAGTAGAGTAGTAATGTAATGTAAGAGAAGGAGAGGATAAGAAAAACGTATATGGCCGAAGCAAGGGAACAAAGTGGCGTCGCGCCAAGCCCCAAGACCCCTCTCTGAGAGGAGCTCCACAAGCGGCCAAGGAGTCCCGGAGTGCCGGAGTAAGCACGAGAGAGACAGCGGTAGACGGCTGAGGAGGACACAGTGAAACTTCAAAGGACTCTTTGATGGTTTCCGCTGCTGGCATCGCGAGATCTTGATAAACCCGCATTATACGCTGCTAGTCTACTATCGTGCCGTCTCGTCTCGCGCCTCACTCGACTACCTCGCTTCCTCTCTCTTACTCTTCCTCAATTCCTCTTTTACTCTTATTCTCTTACTCTTTATTCATCGTGTCTCTCTGGCTCTCCCTCTCCCTCTCCTTCTCCCACTCCCCCTCGCGCTCTCAATCTCACGTTCTCTCTCACTCTCGTTCTTACTCTTTCTTTCTTTTATTCAATCCTCCACTACACTGTTCCTCCTCATCGTATATACCAGTATGCCAGTGGTATTGTGAGGCTCGAATTATTTTTTAACTCCACCGCGGTCCAATTATAACCACTTATTTTTTTTTTCTCTTCCTACAAACGAATGAAAAATTTTTTATCAAAATTCAAATAAATATATCATTAAATAATTACGTTGAATCTCTTATTTTTTTCCAATGTTTCATATATATCTATATATTTCTATAAAGAAGGAATAGAAGGAAATTGTATTCCATGATATAAGAAAACAAAACAAAAACAAAAATCACTCTTACGCCTCACCTAAGAGTATAATATATACATATAAATATATAAGTGCCTGGGAGTATCACCTGATTAATGTTTCAGCAGTCGTAAAAGCCAAAGTTGATCTTCTCCCCATTTTATCTCTCGAGCAGTTGTTTTGCCTACAGGGATATGACAGAGAGGTGGAGTTAAGTCGGCTTTTAGGTGAATCCCACGCTTACATTAATATGTATGGTACTTGTGTGTCTCAAGTAAAGCCGACGATAAAGGATACCAGTATAGTTATAGATACCTCCATGAGTAGAGTATGGTAACAGCGAATATAATGGAAGAGCCCAAGTAGTATACTAATCATAATTGATGAAACGTTTTCAACTAACCGTTTGACGAAATACCCGGCATAACTGACTGATGTTGTTGAGAAACATCCTACAAGTCAAAGACACTAGACACGTTAACTGACTACTGTTGTGTCCTGTGCGTTCTTGTTCATACAACATTTAATATATACGACATACGGTTCAAGTACTGTCCGGCTTTACAGTAACATTACTACATTAGATTGTGTGCTCAACATAAGTGGATGGGATTACAGCAGCAAGAGAAGGGGACTGACAGTACAGAGGACATTTACCAAACTAATGACTAAATTCCCAATCCGATGCTTTCAATCATACGCTATTCATTAGTTTATAACGGATTTACGTTAATACATCAGTCAGCTGCTCACGTCCATATCAATACATTGTTTCTATATGATGATATATATATAGATATATAGATATACGACTGACTGACTGATTGTATGTGTAGTGTATAGTAGTGTAGCATTTAACTGGCACACTTGAAGCTCTTTCATGTCCCCGCCAATCCGTTTCCGCTATTTCCGCCCTCTCTTCCTTCTCTACCCTCTTCATACCACGTGCTCGAGTGTACAACAGAATGTTCGACAGTCGACACATCATTCTCTCAATCAGTCCATCTCTCTCTTGTTCATTCACAAGTCTCCTCATATTATAATCCTTGGAAAAATTTACTTTTTTTTTAAATCCACGGGATTAGTTTTTCCTGAGTTGATCTGTACGCCCACACACAACCCAACTACGAAAAGAAAAAATATCATCAACACCATATCTACCAAGCATCATATACATATATACACTGTATACATGTACAAATACTATCTATACATTTACAAATCCATCCCCAACATCCATAGTCATGACTAGTCCCAACTCCCGAGGGTAAAATTCTACGAGCTCGGGTATTTCAGAAAGTGTCTGACTTTCGTAGAATTTAAAAAGAATAAGAGATACCCGATGTACGATAGAGAGCGAGTAAGAGAGTGGGTGAAAAAAAAATATAAAAAATTCTCATATATACATTTTAAGTTTGAATATTTGATATGTAACTGGTGGAGTGAAAAGAAAGCTCTCACGCTGGGACGTTTTGTAGGCTGGTGGCTGTACTGCTGATGGCAAACCACTAGTTTCTATATAGAATAATATATTGAAAAAGAACACACACGTTTGCATATTACACAGTACCTATGGAACATATTTTTTTTTATATGTATATACATACATACATACATATATTACTGGAGTATTCTGTTGTGTGTATGAAGCGCACACGTACAGACAGTGGGATCCGCGTGTAAGTGAGAATTAGACGTGGATAAAGCGAGAAAGATCACTACTACGACGACGAAGACGACGGCGATGATGATGATGATGTGAAGTGGATACAGGCAACCAAAGGATGGAAGCAGATCATAGTATAGCGGCGGAACGGTCTACGGTAAGCAAGTAATGGCCGCTAACCAAAAAAAAAACTCGACAAAAATCAAAATAAATAATAATTAACCTAAACAAAATAAAACTTTGAGTAAATAATGATAATTAAAATTATTATAGTAATGAAAATAATATGTAGCAATAACAATAACAGTGTGCAGTTAATATTAAATATGTAAGTGATTAAAAAAATAATAAAATCACCTGTCCGACGGCGAGGGCGACGTCTGTAAAAACTGATGGCACGCGGTGCTGGCGTCCGTGTTTCCGTTAAACGGCCGCCTCACCTTAACAATATTTGACGTTATTTTATCTTCGACGTCCGAGGCTCTTATTACCCCGATCACGGTCCTGATACTCGTCTATCCAATATCATTTTTTAATTCACCTCTTTAACAAGATAACGTTAACGTCAACTTCTTGGTGGATAGAAGTTGGTGTAACCAGAGGAGTAGTTAGGACGGCACGGGTTGCGCATGGCGCGTACCACGACGACGCGAATAAAAAACCCGACTCTCTGGGTCTCTTATATTCACTCTTTTACGTACGAATGCGTTTGTCTGGTTAGCTGCTGGCTACTTCTGATGCTTATGCTGCTGCTGCTGCTGCTGTTTCTGCTTCCGAGCCACTCCTGACTATTTTATGTGCATTTGTATTTTAACCAACAAAACTACAGGCTACATTTATAAACACAAATATATATATATATACATATATATTAACTATATAGATATCAATAAACATCACCAGTAACTGCACATAAATAATTATCAATAAATAAATAATTTCACAATTTAATAACAGAATAATAAAACAAAAAGAAAAATATTTTTAAAAATTTAAACGCACCACTGGAGCCAGTATCACAGTAGTAACAAACTCACAGATCCAACAACACACATCACACTGCTGTACATCGTCGCCATCAACTGCTCGCTCACTTCTCCCACTTCTTATACTTGTTTTTCCTCTTCGTCTGGCTCTAGCTCGGTCTCTCCCTAACGCCCGTCTTGTTATTTTCTGTCTCTCTCTTCTTCTTCAACTTGTTCTTCTTCTTCTTCTTTCTTTATACCTTTATCTTATTCTTTTTAAGTTGTTTCCTTCTCCGCCTCCACTCTGCCACCTAAGCACACCTAGGCTGAATCCATGACTGTCCACGAGTGTACGATTTGTCAGCCTGCTCAAGCTCAAGTCTGTTCTGCTTACCCTGGTATTACACGGGATTTACTTACTCACTCTCACTGTTCGTGTACATGAGTTCTCACTCTCATGTGTGGGCTCCTGAGTTGTTTGAATTGAGACCCGAGACTCCCGAGACTGAGCGGATGAGTGAGAGAGAGAATTTTCAAGATTGCCAACTTACTGCGCGCTCTCGTGACTACTTTTAAAAGCTCCCGCGTTTTTGTATGCGTGTGTAGATGATGTGAGCGTGTGTAAGCGTATGTGTATTGTTAAGTTAAAGCTAATCGAGCCTATTGCTTAGCTTTCAATTCATTTGTATCCAATAAACTAAAGAAATAATATATGTATATAATAATGGTATGATTTTAATAATAAAAATAACAATAATAGGTACATACAATTCACGCTTTACAAGCCTTTTTAAAAGTACTATTGAGATTAAGTGTTATTGCAACGATGAATTGTTAACAAAAGCCGTTTGAACGTACACTCGTGGATGACAAATGGTTCAACTTTCCTTTGATCTTCGCGTGCCTTTGTTTTATCGGCGCTTTAGGCGCTCGACAATTCACCACCGGAGGGTGGCCGAACCGACACAAATGCCTGATCATTACCATTCAAATTTAATATTTATATATTTTTACCCCAATTCAATTATAAATTAATCTCTTAAGCTTATACTTCTATACTAATTGCTTTTATTGTTTATTTTTTTGTTTTTTTTGTTAACCCTCACAACCCTCGTGTCAATTTTGAAACGGCTAATAAAAAATTAACACGTTTTATTGTTATTTTTTAATCTGAAGATCTATATTAGTCAATCGCGTCAAAGAAAATGGAGTTTAAAAATTAGCGGCAATTTCAAACTTGGCGGGCGGTTTGAAAAATTTGTATTGCGCTTGCGCGCTTTAGTTCTTTTGCGGTTTCTTTGAGATGGCGCTCGAGTTTTGTTTATGTATTTTTTTATCAAAAACACGTGACTAAGAAGATATCAGATATCAGATATAACCATCATATATATATGTATATAATCAAATTAAATAGGGCGGGAAATATTGTTGTTAATTATTATAATAAAAGTATAAATATTAATGGAAATTATTGATTTTTTTTTACGCCAGATTTAAAATAGTTTTTGGAAAAGAAGGAAGTTTATTGTAAGCTTCACAAATTAAAAATTTTTAGGTTAAAAATATTAAAATTTGTTTTTATTTGTTATTTAAATATAAATAACAAATAAAGAATTAAATTTATCAATGAGTATTTCTCAAGTGCATGAACAGTACGCTCTTTGTTGCACGACAGTGAAAGAAAATCCATGGGTTTGAACGCAACTGACATTTATCAGTTTTTTAAATTTTCGAGTAAATAATTCAAATGTAAGAAGAATAAAAATTAAAAAAGTCCAAAAGTTAAAATTTTAAGTTGCAAGTACCAGGTACCAGTCATGCGCATCGAAATTTCAGAATAATTACAAATGGCCGCCAAGAAGTAACTTGAGTAGCTTGAGTATAACCGCAATAAACAAATGAATAAAAAAGAATCGTTCTAAATTAGTTTCATATCCTGTAAGTCATATAATTACTTATTGTTTCTTAATAATTAAAAATATAAATATACTAAATTAAAAACACTATTGTGAAAGGTCAATTTACCCCACTCACCAGGTTGGATGTTGACAGTAACAGAAGAATAAAAAATTAATTATTAAAAAGATGGAAATACTTAATCGCAAACTTGTGAAGCGCGTAGGTTATCACGAGTGGAAAATAGAAGATTTCACGCCACTTATTGATGTTTCCGACTTGATTGAAGGCAAGCCAACGTTTCTTGAATCGCTGAGCTTTTCCGTAGATGACACAGTAAAAAATTCATGGTGTTTACGATTGGGTTTCACCGGAGAACGACCCGGTAGTAAAGAGTGGGTATCAATATCACTAGCGACAACCAGTGACACAGAACCAGTCAGAGCGATGGGTTCATTATTTATTTTGAATAACAAAAAAGAAAAGAAATTTACTCAATGCTTTAATAATATCGATAAAAGTTCTCACATCGCTTGGTACTCAAAAAAATTTTTGGAAATAAAAAAAATGTTGGATAATAAGGATGAATTTTTGCCAAATAATCAGCTGACTATTGGTACCGAGGTTGTTATTTACGATTTCACTTTGGCGCCAATTAGTACTCAAGTTTCATCAAAACCTGCAAAGCATACAATTTATGATGATTTAAATCAACTTCTTGTTAACAAACTGGGTAGTGATGTTACTTTGGTTGCGGGTAATAAAGAGTTTAAGGCTCATAAATCCATTTTGATGGCTCGTTGTCCAGAGTTTTTCCGAATGTTCACCATCAATGAGCTCAACAGGATCAACGAAAGTAAAATAGTTATACCAAAAATGGATCCGAAAATATTTGAAATGATATTGGAGTTTATCTACACAGATAAAGTCAGTGACGTGGAAAATAATGTTGTCATGCTACTGGAAGTTGCGGATAAATATCAGCTACAGCCACTCAAAGAGCTGTGCCAAGAGTTACTTTTGAAATCCCTCGATATAGATAACGCTATTCAAATTATGGACTTGGCTTATCGTAGTAATGCTCAACAATTATTAGAACTTGCTACTGAGTTGATAATAAGCAATATTACACGTGTTATGAAAACTCCAATTTATAGTGAAGTCACAAACTCAAATCCATTTATTTCGTCAATTCTTGTTGAAAGACTCGCGTCTATGATTCCAGCTGCTGGTTCATTATAAACTAGATTTTTTCAATTCAGAGATTTATTGAGACTAAAAATGTAAAATACTTAATTTTTATTTTTTACATGATTAATTGACGTGTGCGAATAGTTCGAACTTACTAATTATTCTTATCAAATCAATTCGAACTTCGAATCGAATTTTCGAATAATTCGATAACTGTTAAATTCGTAACTTTTCAAATTACTCAATTCGAATCGAGAAAATTATAATCAGCTTTCAAATATTCAATGACTTTCAACTGTAATGACCGTATTTAAATTTTGATAATTAATTTAAAAAAGTTGAAGCATTAATTGAAAAAAGGGCAACACAGTTACAATTTCAGGGCATAGATTTTTGAAAAATTACTTACAGTTGATATCAATTAAGAGTTAAACGAAATTTGTTGAATTTCAGTAAAATTTTCGTGTCAACGGTATAATTTGGAATGTCAAATTTCTTAGGCCAAAATTTACTTACCAAATTTCGTTTAACCTCTGATAAAAATTTGCATTAATTGGTAAAAACATTACAATTTAAAAGTCATTCAAAAGAAAATTTGGAATCATTTGAAAATTTATGAATAATTTGAGAATTGACCAATAATTTGAAAAGTTACGAATAATTCGATTCAAATTTTAAATCGAATATCACTATTGATTCGATTCGAACACAGTTCGCACACCTCTAATTATTTATTTTGACAGTTATTTATATGTAAATTCAATTTTTTTTTTTTCTAGTTGAAGAAATTCAATACGAAGATTGCTCAAGGATTAAAATAATAAAGCTTTAATTATATTTACTTACCTAGCTTACATAAATGTATCATCGTTTTGATAAGAGTTACTATTATGACATATTCTATTAATGACTATATACAAATAGTAAATTTGTTATTTGTTTCGATGTAAAATAAATAAATTCATTTCTTTACTATCTATATAAATTTACAAAAATTAGTTTTGGAATTATCTTAAATGGCTAATTTAATATTTTGTAATTAACTAGATGGTAAAGTTAATAGAAAATTTACTAATAAATAAATCAGGTAAAAAAGAAAAAAAAATTGTACATCGAAAATTCACAAACTTGACATATGAGCAACATATTTTTTATATATTTTGGATCATAATAACGAACAAAAAGTAAGTATTAAAAAATCAACTCGAGTATTCAAACTTCATTAAAGTTGGGGTTCTAATAAACTTCTGGAAATAAAAAAGTTATTGGGAAAGAAAGACAGTTTACCAAATAATATTATGACATGTGTGGATCTTGTTGTACTTGAAGATTATACATCAACTTCAACGGAAGTTCTATTAAAAACTTTGAAGCACAAAATAATTGATGATTTTGAGACTCTTTGATAAGAAAATAAATGTCAATGTGATTTAAATTGTTGGCGACGAAAAGTTTCATGCGCATAAGACAATTTTATCAGCACGAAGTCCACTACTTGCTTCAGTTCTACACAGAATGCAAGAAACTAACTATAATATTTTGATGATAAGTGGTATAGCTCTTGAAATATCCCGAGAAATGTTAAGATTTATTTATATATACTGACAGTTAATGATTTAGACAGGAAAGTTGAATCTCTATTAGAAGTGACTGATAAATTTAATGAGTGAATGTAACTGACAATTTTGAATTTTAAAAATTTTTGAATAAACAAAATGTGAGTAGAAAAAAAAATGAAAAGAGTATTTAGATAATTTAAAAATTAGCGCGCGCAATTTTTTAAAATTTCATTATTTAAATTATTCATTTAAAATTTTTAAATTGTCTTATGCCTGCTACATTTACACTCATTAAATTCAAATTTTCAAATTAATTCAGAAATCGCTCCCACTACCGAAATTTCAAAACTCCGCATGTGCAAAGAAAAGTGGGAGAATATTAAGTACATAATCATTCAGAGTGGGAGTAAAAACCGGAAACACCCGAAGTGCGCTTTTTTGCTAGGCACTTTTACCGTGTACATGAATTATAACCTAAATTGCAAATAAAAATAAATAAGTGCCATTGACCTGCACCAATTGTTCAGTGAAAACAATTCTTATTAATAAAAATAAGTTAAATTTCATCGTCAAGTAAAATTTTAAAAAACTTATTTCACAAGATATATTATTTTTGTATTCCACCAGAAGTATTTAATTTAAAAATGAAAGTCGCTGACAGTAAAATCGGCGAGCACAAACTTAATCACAAGTGGGAAATTGATGATTTTGCATCAGTGATTAAACGACCCAGCTTTGCTACAAGCAAAAATGGATTTTTTCAGTCCCCAGGTTTTTCAATCGAAGGCACAATTAAAAACCTGTGGTATTTAAGATTAAGTATCAATAGAGAAACTTCTAACAACGAAGAATGGCTGTCACTGACCGTAGCGTCAAACAGCCATGGAACCGATCCAATCAGAGCAAGTTGTTTGTTATTTATTTTTAATGATAAAAAGAAGAGAAAATTTACCCAAACTTTTTGTAACAGCTTTGAAAGCTCTCACATTGACTGGTGCTGTGAAAAATTTGTCAAAAAAAATTTATTACTTGCTAATAAGGATGAATTCTTGCCTAATAATATGCTGTCAATAGGTATTGAGTTGACAATATTTGAATCAGCGGCAATTAATACTATTGAAATTTCACCAAAACCATCAAAGCGTGTAATTATCGACGATTTAAAAAAACTTCTTGATCATAAAATAGCCAGTGACATTACTCTGCAAGTTGGTGATGAACAATTCAAAGCTCACAGGGCAATTCTGATGATGCGAAGTCCAGTATTTTGCAAGTGGCTCACCCATCAAACGAAAGAAAACATGGGGGATAAATTTGTTTTGTCAAATATTAGTTCTGAAAACTGTAAACTCATGTTGGAATTTATTTACACGGACAAAGTTAAGGATCTTGAGAGCAACGTTGAGAATTTACTGGCAGTTGCAGATGATTATCAGCTGAAAGGTTTAAAAGAAACTTGCGAAGAATTACTTTGTGATTCAATTACTGTGGAAAACGCTGCTAGAATAATGCTTTTAGCACATCGTCACAACGCTAAACAATTATTTGATTACGTAATTGAGTTTGTTGCTATTAACATTACGCGTGTTATGAAAACTACTTACTATGTTAATTTTATTAAGTTCTATCCTGATGTTTCATTGACTCTTATTGAAAAACTTGCGAGCTTAGTTAACATTCCTGCTACTCCGCAAACTCCTGAAGTCATTAATTATTTGTCGAGAGAAAAAAAGTAAATTATACTAGTTTCTCATATTTATATTTATTTATTTTTAAATTTATTAATATTGACTTTTTTTCAGTTTAAAATAAGAGGTAATTTTTTGATGAAGAGATTTAAATAAAGCGAATTAATTATTATTAATGTGCGGATAATTACTGCAATCATTGATGACAGTAAATAAATAAATGAGTTATTGATTGTAAATTTATTTATAGACTCGATACAATGGCTCAGGTTTATTTGGGAAAATCTCATAGATACTTAAGATTAAAAATGGATTTATTTTTTATTAATATAATTAAATATAATTAAAGTACTTATTTTAAATGACAAATTGTTGAAAAGTATTTTTTTTTCTTTGTTTTTCTTGAATTAAAGTATTATAGTATTAAATTTTTTG
This sequence comes from Microplitis manilae, assembly GCA_030273425.1. Taxonomy (NCBI): domain Eukaryota; kingdom Metazoa; phylum Arthropoda; class Insecta; order Hymenoptera; family Braconidae; genus Microplitis; species Microplitis manilae. The sequence goes on from CP092726.1 coordinate 5,663,027, forward strand.
TTCTCTAATTATTATGATGACGTTTAAAACCAAGTTTACTTTTTGAATTAATGTCCTAAGAGCTTCTGAACCAGTGAGCCTCTTCACTTTTTAAAAATATTTAATGACTTTTAATTGTCATTACAAAATTACAATTTTATCAATAAATTTAAAAAAAATTACATAGAGTTGTTATCGATTTGGAGTCAAACGAAATTTGGTAAATTTTAAGTGACAAAATTTGAATGAGTGTGAATGTAAGTGACAAGTGATAATTTTAAAAGTTTTTGACTAAACAAATAAAATGTAAAATACAAATTAACGAATGCGTATTTGAATCAATGAAAAATTAGTACGCGCATTTATTTCAATTTTATTTAAAATTTATGCATTAATTATCAGTAAAATTTTCTCTTCGAAGTGTTAAATTTTATGAGTATGAATGTAACAGACATGAGAAAATTTTTAAATTACATATAAAAATTTAAATAACTAAAATAATAAATGAAAAAAAATGCATGTACTGATTTTTAAATTTTCCAGACGTGCATTTTGTATTTTTTTTTATAAACATTTATTTTGTTATTCCAGTTTTAAAAACTGTCAGAACTCCGCTAACTTTACTATCCTATGAAAATTAATTTAACTCCGTTTATGGTTCGAGAAAACGTTCGACAATTTCTATTAGATATTTCCAGCTTTCATCAATGAATTTATGAATCAAAAATAGTTTCTCATCACCCTCTGAAAAAACTCTAGCTCCAAATATAAACAGTTAGCTCACGGTTCATGCGCTTTCGACTTATTTACTCCGTGGCACCGTAGAGTTTCGTAGATGATTCACCATTGAATAACCTAGAACACAAAAGTCAAAAACAAAAACAGCTGTGCCTAAATTTCATAAAAAAAAATAGTCAGTAATAATTACAAAATAATTTCTTTCCATAATCTCAGTGATAATCTAAAGAAATATAATTAAAAAAATGGATAGATATAATTCAAAAACCGTGAAACATAAGCTGCAATACGAATGGGAAATAGGTGACTTTACATCACTCGTAGAAACGCCCAATTTTAATGTGAGTTGCGTTGAATTTGAATCTCCAAAATTTTCAGTAAAAGCTGGTTTTGACAACGAATGGTATTTGGAGTTGAATTCGACTAAAGAAAGAGTTTTGATATATCTTGTTTCGGAAACATCAAGAAAGAATCTGAGAGCTCAGTATACATTTTCTATTTTGAATTATAAAAAAGAAAAAAAATTTGTACAGTCATTTAATTACTTTTTTAATACGACTGTATGTCGTGGACCGGAAATAAGTGTCTTCAAACATGAGCTATTTACTAATAAACAAGAATATTTACCAAATAATACACTAACGATATGTATAGATCTTGGAATATATGATCAATATTCATTGAGTGTTCAAATTCCATCAAAGTCTTCAAAATACTCAATTGCTGATGACCTTAAAAAGCTACTCGATGTCACTGTAGCAAGTGACATTACTTTGGTGGTGAGTGACAGAGAATTTAAATCGCACAAAGCTCTGCTGATGGTAAGAAGTCCAGTTTTTTATGCGATGCTCAGTCACGATATGAAGGAAAAAAAAGAAAATAAAATAACTGTACCAGATATTCATCCGGAATTATTTGAAAAAATGTTTGAATTTATTTACTCGGACAAAGTTACTGATCTCGATAATTTTGCTGAGCAGTTACTGGAAATTGCTGATCAGTACCAATTGCCAGGACTTGTGGAATTGTGTGAAGAATCACTGGGAAAGTCTTTGACAGTTAATAACGCAGTTAAAATTATGATATTGGCTGATCGCTTTAATGCCAAACAGTTATTTGACTTTGCGATTGACTTTGTGGTCAGCAATATTACACGTATCATGAATACAAGTGATTATCAAGAAGTAGTAAAGTCCAATCCTTTTATTTCATTGAAACTCATTGAGAAATTTGCGACATCTGGATATGGACATGGAACGTCGTCAAAATTTTGAAAATTACTCATGGTATTTATTGCATTTATTATTAATCTTAATTAATTAATGGAAAATAAGGACGCTTATATATGTGCAATTATTTTTTTTATTTTTTACCAACGTTGAGTCATTATTTGTTGACTTCCTCAGGGCTATACAATGATAGGACACATAAATTGTTTTAAAACTTGGGTAAAAAAAATTATATATAATTATATGTGAAAAATGGCCTCGTATAATTATATATAATTACTTATATTTATACTTTATACAATTTTCAGGGATTAAAAAGAAATTAAAGGGACTCTGCCTTTTAAAATGCATATATTTCATAACTCATTTCTGTAAAACTACATGGTTATTAGGGTGGTCGTTAAAAATTGAATCTCCGACGTCCCATAAAAGTTTCTTTTTAGTGGAAAACCGGGGGAAATTTGGGTTTTTCTTTTTAAGTAAAAAAAAACGTGCCTCAGAACGATCAAAGTTCATTTTTCGATACAATCGCGGTTTTTTTTAAATATCTCATGAAATATGCAGATTAACGAAAAAAATCATAGGAACAATTTTGTAGGAAATTAAATTCTTGACAAAAAAGGTCATATTCATTTTTTTTATAAAATGTGTATTTACGAAGATATTTTAAGAAAACTTTTTTAGATCTTATCAATTGATCATTTAAAAGATTATGAATGTTAAAAATGACGTTTTCTTTCAATGTAGACAACTTCGTAACTCATAACATATCAATCATTAATGCTTCTATAGTTTCTACATACTTAGAAAAATGTTATTTTCAACATTTGTAATCCTTAAAACGCTCAATTCATCAGATCTAAAGAAGTTTTTTTAAAATATCTTCATAAATATTCATTTTATAAAAAAAATGACTATCATCTTTTTTGTCAAGAATTTAATTTCCTACAAAATTGTTCCTATGGTTTTTTCCTTCAATCTGCATATTTCAGGAGTTATTTAAAAAAAACCGTGATTGAATCGAAAAATGAACTTTGGTCGTCCTGAGGCACGTGTTCTTTTTATTTGAAAAGAAAATTTAATTTTTAACGATCACCCTAATGGTTACATATGATTATATATAAAAAAAAAACCACCATATATATTTATATAAAATTTTTTTTACCTGGGAAATTATTTTAAATCATATAATCATAATAAATCTATAAAAGTTCTATAGTTACCAAATATTAAACGGTGGTAAAAAATACAAAAATAATTGCACATGTGTCCTAATTTCCTGTTAATTAATTAGTTGTACTGAGTATGAACGTAAACAACAAAAGTATTTATTATTTATCTTGATTTAAAAATACATTTAATTCAAACTTTATTTTTTTTCAGATGAAGGGAGACTCTGACCAGGTTTCACTATAGACTACAAATAAATCAAAAGCAATTTAATGCAAGTTTACTTAATAAGCATTCATATTTACGACGAGTACATTATCGTACTCATGTACTGAAGTACTTAAAAAAAAACTACCTCAATATATTATAATTACAAATACAGACAATAAATTTATTACGTTTCAAAAATAATTATAAATATACTAATATATAAAAAAAATATTTTAAAAAGTCCGCGTGCATTTTTGCTAATAATATTTAATTTGTTTATTGAAAAATAAAAGAATTTTTAATTGTTTGCTGATTTTACTGTCATAAATTTATTGAATTATTCATTTCCTTTTTATTTTTAATTTAAACAAAAATTAACTATTCGAATTTCGTACCAAAAATTTTAAAATCGCGCATGCGCATTAAATTGGATGTGCGCATGATGTTTTTACCTGCACAGAAATTTTAAAAACAAAGTCCTCTGGTAATCTGAGAAAATTAATAACAAAAGAAATAGTTTTCAACTCCATTCCTGGTAAAAAAAATCTTGAGAATAATTCCGGTGAGTTTTTTGAATTAATTAGTATTTGAATTATTTAATTGTCAATATTAATGATGTCAAAGTAATCCTAACCTGTTTGTCAACAATATATTTATTTATATTGATATTTTTTGAATAATTATTTGTTTAGACACGATGTCAAAGTACGTAGAGCTTGCAAAGATATCAACGACGTATGCAAAACGTATGAATCACCTGTCAAACAGAATATTCGGCGAGGTCTTTCGTCCTACGAACAATCAGTCTATGAAAGTCGTAAAGATGTTTAGCGAAAAACCGATACAAAAACGTCCAGAAATTGTTGAATATTACCCACGAATTCCGGAGATCGGTTGGCTCATGAGAAATCTTCGTCTATATGGTCTCTATCGTGATGAGCATTTAGATTGGAAAGAGGAAATTGAAAGATTGCGAGTTCTGAGAGGTAAAAAACCCCGCGTCAAGAAATCATTACGTGGTAAATAAGTTTTTTGAAATATGTATTAAAGTTTATAGAAATCATAATAAATTTATAATTCATTAATTTATTTTTCATCGCTATTGAATTTAAATTATACATTAAAAATTAAGGTAAGTCCTAAAAGTACAAGAAAATTAATTGAGTTCAGTAAATTTGCGCATGATGTATTATATAGAGGAAAAATATCCGACAGTTCTTCATTATCAGCTGGTTTTTCTTCTACATTTTTATCACTTCGCTCAGTATTTTCATAATTATGACGATCAAGTGTCTTAAGTGTTGTTGAAAAATCACCAATATCTTGATTAACCATAATTATTTTAGTTATAACATGATTTTTACTTTGGATTTTATAATTTTCAGTACTACTATAGTTGTCAGAATTATAATTTAAGTTAAAGTCCATTGATATTAAATTATTTATCCACGATCTAAAATAATAAATTATTTAAAAGAATGTAATACTGTTTAATTATAGTCTATTGTGTGATAAGGGATGAAACAAAATGATTTCAGACCAGGGTGGTTGGCTGAAATCGTGTTTCATCTTGAGTTACACACTTGATGTCATGATTACCAGCATTGGAATTTAAAGTTTCAGTGTCGGGAACAAGTTAATTTAAGACTAATGGTATCAACTATGAGCATAAGCGTAAATTGTCATTTGCAATTTATAATTAAGCAGAAACTTAAATACTATTTATTATTGACACTAATTTTTATAAAATTTAATCACAGTCAGAACTGTCATGTAAATAAAATTAATGGCCTGAAATTACTATTAAATAAATGACGTATCAGAGTTTAAATTGCGAAAGCTGTCAGCGGGTAAAAACATTATTTTCTTCCCAAGGGTTGAAACAAGTTTGTTTCTGTCCCCTGACTTGAAGCATTCATAATTTACGCACTTACTAATATTAATTCGCGGAATAGGACTGAAATTAGCTTGTTTTGACTGGCTGTAGAGACACTGAAACTTTAAGTTTCGATACTGGTATCAAAAAATAGTATATTATACATCTAGGGAGAAAAGTAGGACATTCTAACTCTGTGTAATTGCCAATCCGAGCCGAAGTTGATAGTGTGGTGACGATTTTTCACCAGATTTATATCTGAAAGTTAAAATTTTTACCCCTGTTTATGGGAAGAATTGAACTTCTGTTAATTTTTATCATTTGTATTCTCATTAAGGGGTAATGTTAACTGTTTTTCAATCTGAATTTAATTTAATTGACGGACAAGCACTGAAAACTTAAAATAAAGTCTTTAGCGTTTTTCAAAACCTTAATAGAGGACTCAAAATTTCGTATTTCCAAAAATTCTAATTCGTTTCCTAAAAATTGTTTTAAAATTCTCATTTACTCTATGAGTGTAACAAAGATAGTCTCGTTTATTTTTCTGAGTATGAGAAAGAGGTCCAGTGGCATTTCCTTAAAGAAAAGAACGACTTTCCTCCTAAACAGGGCAGAAATTGAAACATCCGGCGCAGATATGGTGAAAACTATCTTTTGAATGTTTTAATTCACGTATTTGTCACCCTCGCCTTCGGTTCATGTAGGCAATTACATACACGGCTTACAATGTCCAACTTTCCTCCCTAGGTGTGTAATATACTAAAAAAAATTACCTAAAGGAAGTAAGATTCAAATAAGTTGAAGAACCATCGCATTGAAGTGAATAGTTGGTCCAAGAAGCTATTCCAAGTACGCGGCTATTCCCATCCGGTTCATTACAGACAATCGGTGACCCCGGATTACCTGCGCACTGTTTCCGGCTTTCACCGCTAGCACATACAATATTTACGTCATTGATTTTATTTACACAGGCATCTTTATCTCGGGGTTGTACTGAAACTATTTGTATAGGTTTCGTAAACACCCGCATTTTAGAAAATAAAATACTGTCCCAGCCGTATATAAAACAACAATCATATGAATTTATTGATTTAGTCGCTCCGATATTAACGAACATGCCACTGGTTTTATTTGAAAAATCTAAAGAATTATGTAGATGCTGTAGATTGAATGGACGGTAGAGTTTCATAAGAGCGACGTTGTGCCTGTGGTCGTGTACTTTGGAGTACATATCAAAGCTCGGATGAATGAACGTCGCTTTTACACCGATTGGTTTATTTACTGTCTCGTTATACCAAACGATATTGACGAGAATCGACTAGATTAATTAATCAGAGTATTAATAATAAATAAAAATATTAAATAGTAATTAATAAACTTACATTACGTTTGTAAACAAGACACTGTGCGGCAGTTAAAACCCAATCCGGAGTAATTAATACGCCCCCACAAGGTACTATTGTATAAAATTGTACCAAGTATGGAAAAAAATCATCATCTATTTGTTGATTATAAACGAAAATATTAAATGTTATAATTAAAATAAATATTAATATAAAAATTGACATTATTTATAAAGATAGTCATCATTTGTTTTTTTAAAATTTTATTTTTAAAATAAAAACAACTTCAGTTAATAAAAGTTAACTTTCAGTGAGGCCAAACCTAAACTATTATTAAGTGTATAATTAAAATCAGTCAAGTAAATTGATTAACTATAATTCTTGTTTAGAATTTTTTAGTTTATTTTCATCATTGGGTTTCTTGGTTTTATCTTTAGACTTCTTCTTATCGCGGCGATCTTTGCCCGTGTCGCCTTTTTCTTTGAGACATGAGTCATCATCGTCTATGAGCACCCGCTCGGAACAAAGATACCTGGAGATAAATATTTTTGACAAGTTAAATATTTACTGTAAATGTTTCAATGACTGGGCATTATTTTAAGTCGCAGTTGACAGTTCCGGGGGTTTTAACTCTAGTATAATTACTATTTGTGATTAATGGGAAAGATGGACAAATAGTTTAATGTAAAACTTTTTTAATTTGTCGCCAACGTTTCGTCAAATTTGCTGACATCTTCAGAGCTTTATAATGAAAACCAAATGTACCAATTATTACAGATGTTGGTACAAAATCAAGTATATAAATTCAAATATAGTCACATAGATAACAATTAGATACATACTAATAATGATAATACACAAGTATATAAAAACAAAAACACTATTTACCAAAAATTAGACATTTTACATATTAATCGAAGTCAAATATTAAATAATTTGTCCCTCTTTCCCATTAGTCACGAATATTATTTACAATGGACTCAAACATGAATAAATATAATTACTGTGAAAAAAGATAAAAAATAAATTAGTAACCTCTCAAGGGGTATTATTCCTTGATGATTGAAGTACCATTCTTCAATATCTGACTCATGGTTCTCCAACATATCTTCACATTGTGTTTTCAAGGTTGTTATTTCAACAGATGGCTTGTCCCATAATTCGTAGGGTATTCCTAGCTCAACTTTAACTCCTTTATCTCTGTAATTATACAAGCAAATATAATTACATACTTTGAGCTTTGACTTAAAAACTCTAAAAATTATTTTTAAAAATAAATAAGTTATTTATTTACACAAGACCATGGAGAGTTTTGAACGTTTGACTCATTCCTTTAGAAAATCTCGTGCTATCATCACGTTCCTTATGAATATTATACTCTAAAATACGTTCACAAATATCTTCCAATGATTCAACCAGCCTCAGTTCTCTAAAAGTGAAAAATTAAGTAAATAAAAACAAAAATTTATTGATGCTCCACTTTAAATTTTACAATCAATAAATAATATGATGAATTCATAGGGAGGACAGTAAATTGAAATAGGAAAGTAATCATCTATAAATAGTGCTATCATATATTTATATCTTAATTATTATTCAATGATTGAGAGTATAAATATAGAGTATCACATAAATAGAGAAGTTTCATTGATTTTTTATCATCACAAAGTTATTTATCAGATGAAAAAACAATTTTTTAAGAAAATGTTTTAGTCATTTTTTTTTTTGAGTCAAAATTTTCAATTTTTTATAAATTAATTATGAAAATTGAATAAATTTTGGCGCAAAAAAAAAAAAGACTTTTAATTGATTGAGGCCATTGCATCTATTAGAGCTTAGAACCGATGAAAGTCACGCTATTCTTTTGTATTTTCTTTTCGTTGTGATTCTGATAGATAAAACATGGATATTTTTTCATCTCTGTACGATAGCGCGTTGAGATCAATTATTATAATACTTTTCCCTCAATTTTTCTTAACTCTCATTTTAAAAAAATTTTAATTACAAAACTTGCAACTTTTCTATTACAGTTTATCTTTATTCTATTAAATTGTTATTTATTTATTGTAATTAAAAATATTAAAATGTTAATTATTGTATCATTAAACATGATGACGTATCCCTGTTTAGAAAATCTCATAGAATCCAATAGACTCTTATGAATTCCCATAGAGATTTTATAAGAATGAATGAGTTCTATGAGAAATGTTAAAGTATAGGGCCTTATACATACAGCCATAAGGATTTATCCGATATTTTTAAACAGGAATATCTCAAAAACATTTAGTAGATAGAGTTTCTATGATCAAGGCACTATGAGATTGTAAAGTTTAATATTTAATTTAAAAATCTGTAAATATTTATAATGGTGACTTGTTTTAATTGCTGAAGAAGTCCCAATAAGGGGACGAAACGTCCAATTTGTGGTCAGAATTAAACTATAAGTTTCAATTTACTGTCCGGCTGCCTATGAATTCATCATTCTATTAAGTTGATCTGGACATAATTTAAAATTAAATATTTTAATAAGTAATATTACGATTGTTTGTACTCCTTTTTCTTTTTTGGAGCAATATCGTCCAAGGAATAACCAACTTCCAGGACATCATGAGTCTTTCCAGTTTCATCTAGCCTAGCTTCCAGTTCCATAGAAAATACTTTACACACTAGAATTTAAAATTAATAATTAGAATAGCTCCTCATTATTAACTATGAAAAATGATGATTAGACTCCTTACTGTTTAATAATAAATTTCATGATTCTGAAGTTAACAGACAATTTAAAATTTTAGGATTTTTTTTTTCAACAAATTACAAAAAACTAATAATATGCACATGTAGAAAATTAAAAACATTATAAGTAAAATTTTTTCAATTGTTCGTTTAAAAAAAAATCAAAAAATTATTGGACGTCGGTTAACTTCAGTATCATCTGAATTTTTAAGAATTTTGATAGTTAAATTATCAATAAATTCTAAAATAATTAAACTGACTGAAATTACATTCAGTCAAATATTTGACAGTTTTTGTACAATAAGTTAATGCGTATTTCATTTTTTATTTAATTAAAATTCATAATTTTTATAATCATGGATTATTACATATTTGATATAAATAATTTATATCATTTGCTAATAAAGTCAATAAATAATTGACAGGACTACCAATAAATGATTTGGTTTTTTAAATTTTTGTTCAATTTTTCAAATTCCTCCGAGTAAATTATTGCTAAAAGTAAATAAATCATGACAGAAAATAATAAAAATAATATATCTTTTAAAAACTTCAATATTACCTTCACATTTATTCGCATATTTGACACCTTCATCTTCTTCAGTAACCGCATTAATTGATGTAAACAATAAAAAAATTAACAATAACAATGTTCGGACCATTATAAAAGTTTAAAAACTAACAACCCGTTAGGTTATGTCACTATTCTATAATTATTTTATCAACACTGATAATTATAATATAAAAATGAATATAACTGGTATAAATTTATCACGATTCTCTTATCATCAAGTTACATAAACTAATGATAAATAATTAAATTCGTTTAATTCGATAAAGTATCCATGTATGTACATGCATGTCATGAATCACAACAGTGCGCATAAAATTCTATTTAAACGGCGCGGTTTTTAAGCGCGAAAAATTTGAAATGTCTGTTTTAAAGTGCTGATGAATTTATTAACATACAATAATAATAACGATGATTTGCAGACAAAATATTGATTAATATATATTTTTTTAATCTATATTATTATTATTATTATTATTATATTATTATCATTTTATTAATAATTAAAATTAATATATTAATTTTACGTCTTCGGTATCGTGTACTCGGTGAAATCTTCCATATGAACGCGTTCATTGGATCTTGTTTCGTCGGTTTTGTCATCAGAGCTACTGTTTGATGATTCTAGAAGACGACGTCTCAGTCGTTTTATGTGTCTTAGTCGTTCGAGCCAATTGGAAGAATATGGATTATGGCCTTTTGCTTTTAATGATGATGATACCATTGATGCAAGCTAAAAATATATATTCAAATAAATAAATTATCAGTTAAATTTAATAGAGGTGTGCGAATAGTTCGAACTTATAAATTATTCGTATCGAATCAAATCGCACTATTTAAACTTTTGAATAATTCAAATTCTTCGTAACCCAAGTAGCATACTTGCCTTTGTGACATCTATAAGATATCAGTTTTTAGGCTACTTTTTGACTTGTCGATAAGGCATCAATATGTTGACAAAACCATCGGAAATTTATGTCATCGAAAAAATACCTACTTAAAAGACTTAACACAAGTGACGACAAAAAGTAAATTACAAATAGTGGTAAAATAAGTCATCTAAACGACTTTTCAATTGACGTGAGACAGGAAAAACAACAACACTCGTCTCTGTCTCCGGAACCAACATTTGCAAGTCGTATTCATACCAAAAAGGATGACTTTGAGACAAAAAGAAATTTGTCTTGTCCTTTTAAAAGACTTTTTTAAGATATCTTAAATTTGACTCTGTGCTACTTGGGTAAGTTTTCGAATTATTCGAAACTTTCTTTTGAACGAGTTAAAATTGTAATAGTTGTTCGAATATTTCAAATTTTTGGCAGAGGTCAATAGAGCTAAGACACGAATATACGAAAAAATTATTTTTGGTTACTTCAAAAACTAAGCTCTCCATTAAATAAAAATTAAACATTTGAAAACTGATCAGAATTTTTTCAGTAATTTGAAAAGTTACGAATAATTTAAAAATCCTAATTATTCGATTCGATTCGAACACGATTCGCACACCACTAAAATTTAATTATTAATTATTTATAAATAATTACATTAGCATGAAGAGCTAATTGCCTTGATAAAATACCAAGATTTTGATCAGATATTATTTTAGATTCACTGTGACCAATATGTTCAGCTAATTCTTCTCTTGCTTGTATTGTTACTTGATTAGCTCCATAATCTAATGGTTGGATTATGACACAAGCATAATTAAACTGTCCCTAAATAACAAATAAAAATAATTAATTAATTATTTACATAAGAACCGTATTCAGATAATTTTGTCCAAGCTTTTCTCTGAGATAAAAGCCCTGAATGCAACATTTCAGTAAAATCTTCATGTCAATTTTCAAATTTTGTAAGCTAAAATTTATTTACAAAATACTTTTAATAATATAGATATTAGATAAATATTGTGACAGAATAATTAAAATATTAATTTATGTAAAGAAGATAAAAAAGATCATCTTGTTTTTCGCGCCAAATTCAAATGTATTGCGAATCATATAAATCTATTAATTTCGATACTTGGCAATAAGAAAGAGTTGAAACCATGAAGACACGAATTTAAGTCGACCTTTTAACGATACCAAATGTAATAACATTAAATAACTAACTCTATTACAGAGATATGACTGGAACAAAATTTTCCTTATTCTCTGAATAATATAGATGATAAAAAAGTACCTTGACAGTTTGAATGTCATAAGACTCGCCACTTTCATTATAAACAATAGTAACATAATCATTTCCAATATGTTGTTTCTTCCAAGTACACTTAGGATCACTTTGCTTAGTGGGCATGAGCGTCGCGACATGAAAAGCTACCTGGGTAACGTCATCCTGCCATATGTAGGCAAAGTTACCATGCTCGCCGTTGCGATCAAGTCCACCGAGAAAGACACTCTCGTCGACATTTTTCAGACAGACCAGAGTACCAAGTCGTTGGAGAAATTCCGCGTATCTCATTGACCCGTACTGGTTGGCCAGAATTTCGGATTCATTGGACGCTTGATTTGGTCCCACATACAAGACCCCGATCTTGTGAGTTTCGTAGGGTTGAATTCGGTCGAGATTCGTTACAGCTCGTTGCAAAGCCGTCGTTGGAGGTATCAGCAGAGGTTTCTCGTTAGTGCTGCCAAAGTGGGCGGTATGATACAGTTGGAGGAATACAGAGCTGGGATTTATTCCAGGGCGTGGAACTTCTTTAACACGAGGTGAAGTACCGCGACGAATGCTGTCTCGAACGGGAGACATTACTGATATTGTATGGCCACGATCACGAAAAGCTATGGGTGGCAATGCTGATGGGTCGGGTCTTTCTTCACGACGTTCAGTTGGATGACTTCGTCCTAGTGGTGGTTTGCTTTCTATACTCGAGGCTATTTGTCTGAGACTAGATTCTATTGTCGACGTTCTTGAGTATTGTTGAGTAGGTGACTGAGGAGGCTTTGATGATGACATGTGATGCTGAGTAACGCGATTTTGGGCGGGTAAATAACTAGGAGTTGAAGCAGTAGGTGATGCTGGTACAATATTACTGCTACTACTGCTACTGCTACTGGTTCCATTATTTCCAACAGTTGTTGTTGTTGTGGTTCCTGGATGTGATAACTGAGTTTGAAAAACCCCAGGATGATCTCCAGCCTCAGTTACTGGTGGAGTTGTACCCATACCAGATATTTCTTCAGGTATTGCTTCATAACTAACCCTCATGTCTTTTGAATACGCGGTTTTTGCATGCTTGACATCAAACTCCGAGTTGGGAGCATCAGCTGGAGGTATCACTAATTTGTCTTTATTTAAAAATGGATTTTTCCAGCTGGCACTCATTTCAGGGCTTGAATTTGAACGACGAACAGGATTTCGTGATCTCTTTGAATCATCATCGCCGTCTTCCAAGCTCTCAATACTATCACGAGAACTCTGACGCGACGTACTGGGTCGTCCAGGTGATCCAGGTATCGCAATAGGTCCAGTAGATTTATTTAAATTACTTTGATGCTGATCAGTACTCTGCCCTCCGCTAGATTTGCTCTCAGATTTTTCATCAGTCTCATCTTCAAAAGATTCCGTTGTCGTGGTGTCTTGACTACTAGAAGCTTTTGTCGTTGGCTCAGAATTAGGCATCAGCAGCGCCGTTAGGTCTTGCAGTGGAAAATCATTCATAGCATCACATTGGACTGAATTTTGTACTCTCATAATCCAAGACATATCACCAGTAGGCCGACGAACGAAAATTTCCGCCCAACCTTGACACCAACAAGCGCACGGCGTATACTCGTCCTGTTTATCACTGCCAAGAATTTGCTCTAATTTACTTGCCTCAGCTTCCTTATCACTTTTATTATCCGCCTTAGCAAAATCATCATCAAGTGTCTTTTTGCTTTCTTCTGTCGGCGAATTGGCCGCAGTATTTGTACTTGAACCAGCATGTCCCGAAGACTGTCTCGATAATCTGTTCTCGTCTTTATTCCCATCAATACTCGATGCCCGTCGTGGTAGACCAGCTCCAGCTCTATGCTCTGGACTTGTCGGCGCGGCTTTGCAAGCAATCCAGCAGCTATCACACAGTCCAGCTCTCATTGATTTCATGCTGCACCCACTGGTAGTGACAGTAATTAATCGATTGTTCAGGAACCAGGTCATCGACTGTCCATCTTTCAGTAAAAATTCCGCACCAGCGCATCTCTTAGGCCGCGCTGTGTAAGTAGAGAATGTGTACCTGGCTAACAAATCAATACAAGTCTCAGCCAATTCCATATGAAAAGTCATCAACTTTTCATCCATCTGTGGTTTCAAATCACCAATTATTTGGTTACCCAGTACAGGTCTTTCTCGCCTGCCTCTGCTGCCTTGTTCAGTCAGACTCGAACTGCGTTTCCTGTGAGAAGAATCTTCTTGCAGTGTACTGAAGTTCGATGTCTTTACCTGTCCCTCCTCTAAAGGCATCACCACATTGTCATTCAAACCAGAGGTTATACATTTAACAAACTCGCGCCTCAATGACAACCGACACTTTAAGAACCAGACAGCAATGACATGATGTGCTAATGAGACTGTGTAGTGATTGTACTTGAATGGATTCGTATAAGGCAGCAGAAGAGCGAAGATTAGTCGGTACTGGTTGTCAATAAAGCTCGAATAGACAGTAGGTAATCTTGCAAGCATTGATAAAAATTCTAGAATAGGTATCGCAATATGCTGCACTGCTGAAATTTTTGACAGATCTGACAAGACAGCTGGTAGCAATTTATTCATAGCGTCACGCATCTCCAACGTACATGTAGTCAGACTGGTGACGCACTGACTCGCGCATCTGGTTGTCAATCCTATCTCCAAACACTTTATCAATCGCTGCTGCAAATTTGGCTCAAGGTGTGTATGGTAAGACGCCAAAGACGTCAGTACCGGAAACACAAACATGCGAAAATCTGAAATCGTAAACTTAGACGGTGCATTGGTAAGTGATTCAGGTAATTTAAGATTTCTATCAGTGATCATCGAGCACAAAGCAGCAGCAACGTAGTCGATGTCATTGCTCTGACGGGCAAGAATCAGCGCACGATTTTGCAGTAAATTTGGCGTTTCTTTGAGAACTAATTGAAGTACTCGCCAGTCTCTTTCTTGCTTCAGACACATTATAGCAGCTTTGCAGGCCATCGCTAAAGATATATGACTTATTTGACACGATATGTGTTGTAGAGGTGCTGGACTTACTGGTGGACTGTTACCACCTCCACCACTTGGTCCTAAACGATCTGGTGCAGACGCATGCTCCAAAATTAAATACGGACTGAATCTCGTTACTGTCCCAGTCTCTGGATTTGTGTACCCAATGTGGAACAACGAATTAGCGCGAATTTTTAAAAAACATTCAAATATCAAATAACGTATTGTTGAAAAATCATTAAATATTTGGGGCTCTTTGTAATGCTGCTCAAGATGATTAACAAGTATTTTGTAAGCACGAATAGCATGACTAGAAGGCAGACGATATATTTTCGTTGTAAAGATATCAATAACACCACTCACAGCAGTTTTAACATCTTTAATATCATTATCACTTACTACCGGAGTGTCTACAGTAAATGGTTTGTTTATTATTTTCTCCAAGATGTCCAGCAACTCAAGGCATCGTTTAATCTCACAGTTCAAACACAAATCAACCAACAAATGAGCAGATACATTACGTATCATAATGTCAGGATCTGCATCAACGTGCTGTAGATAAGGTACTATTATTCTCTCAATTAATTCGTCTTCATGATAACGATTCATGTGAATTATTCTCGTGACAATGTCTAGCACCTTTGTCCGTATGCTTGTCCGAGTTTCGATTTTAAAGTAACGTTCCACAAGATTTGCCAGCTTTGACTGCCAGTGGTAGTGCGTAAGACCTATGATAGAAGCACGATAGTCAATGAGTTTAAAAACCGAGGCCTCGGGTCTGGCGTCAGAACATCTTTCGATCAGGTCATAGAATCTCTGGACATCTCCATTGTACTGATTGGCATCCATTAGGTTTTCTATGCCATTTAATGTGTCATGAAGACTCTCTGATACTTGTTGAGTTGCCGGTTGATTGCTCGTTTCAATGTGAGCAATCACATGTTGGATTATGTCCAAGACAACACTCCACGTTGGTTCAAGTAAAGTTGGTCCGTATTTATTCACCAGTCGTTGCACAGCCAGAGTTACTTCGTACATGACAATCGGGTGGTTGCATTTCAGTGCTTGGATGAATGAAGGCAGTACTGATATCGGAGTGCATTTTAGCTTCTGGATCCTGTGCGTTCCCCAGAGGCCCATGTTGACATAGAACACGGCTCCGCGTAGCAGGCGCACGTCTCGCTGGAAGTTTGGGTCCTGCAGCAATCGGCACATCGTGTAAAGTGCCGTGTGTCCCATATCAGTGCCCAGTAGTTTTTTCATTATCTTCCAGCTTATTTCGCAGTAAATGTCAACATTGACACTGCGACACAGTGCTGTGATAAATGTCTGCAATGAATCCGACTGTAAATTAATATTGTAGCCAACAATTGTGTCAAGTGTATCAAGACAACCGGACACAACTTCTTTATTATTACTGTAGTAACACAAATGACAGATAAATTGTACAAGACCAGACACAATATCCTCGTCAATGTACGCCGAGTTGTACTTGATAACGTTAACAAGAAGTGACAGAAATTCAGCACCGCGTTTCTCATCCCCGTAAGTGACTGTCGGCATCCATTTAAGCAGAAATCCCCCGACCTTTTCTTCCAAGTGCACAATGTCTTTGCCATTGTCTGTCAAACGTTGGAGCAGCTCCAATCTGGGGCCGATGTCCTCAGGTATTTCGTGGTCTTGTACCACCTTAAAAAATTTAACGCGCATCAGTGATGACAGTCTGCTATACTGGCCTTGGACTAGACAACTCAGAAAAGTGAGGACAGTATGACGGTGTTCTTTAGGTACATCTTTGTTTAGCATATCTTTAACTAGGTTCCAAAATTTTTCAGCCGCTCTGTCTTCCCAGTGATTATTTAAAACGTCATCTGTTAAATCTTTTAGGATACGAGCTCGTTGATTAATTGGGTTCTCTGTACTTATTTCACGTTCTATTTCTTGGGTCAATATGTGCTCCTCATTACTTTTATAGTTGCCTATATAATTTAAATAATTAATTAATTAATTAATCATTGAAATGGTGTTTAAAAATAATTCAAGGACGTAATCAGTTGATTAATAAACATTTAATAAAATTTAAAAAATAATAAATATTTATTTTATTACCTTTGTTAATACGGAACCACTGTTTCAATTTGTCATTAAGTGTTCTCTGATCTTTATCTTTAATATTCATCTTTGACATTGTAACATCTCTTGACGGTGAATTAGATTAAATTTAATAGTTTGATGTAACAGTATAACTTATTCGCCGGTTAGCTAACAACAGACTACATGTCAAGAATTGCGAGAAGTTAAAAAAATCATCACGTCCATGCGAAATTCACAGCCTTTGTTCCCACATGTACACACGCACTCACATATTTATGTATATCTATATATATTCTCATACACTTTTAAAAATAAAACCTCTCCATATGATCCGCTGCTTTATCTTCTGTCAATAGTTGTCGTCGTTGATAATTATTCCCTCAGCTTCTAGATGTCAGCAACAAAAACTATTGTTGGCTGGATTAAAATTTTTGCCGCGAAAGTAAAATTTGAAATTTGAAATTTTTTTTTTGTTCCTGAAATTTAAAGTTTCTATAGGAAATTTTTAGATATTTTAATACATGTTCTGTTAAATTGAATTTGAAAATACTATCATTGATAATTATTGTAATTAATTAATTATTTATTATAATTAAATAAAGTAACAGGAAACTTTTTGAAGTAAATAAAAATTGACAAGTTACATAAAGTACGGAAATTTTTACGAATGTGAATGTAGCAGACATCAGACAAATTCAAAATTATAAATAAACAGAGGAAAGAATTAAAAAAATAATTTTTATAAAAAATGCACTTATTAATTTCAAAGTTTTTGAAATGCTCATTTTTTAAAATTTTATTTTATTAATTTAGTCTATTTATTAATAATTTTAAATTTGTCTGATGTCTGCTACATTCACACTCATAAACTTTTACGTTTTTTAGTCAAAAAATCTAGACATGAAATTTCAAATGAATTATCTACGATACGAAGAATTCAATGGCGGGAATTTCATTTATAAAATCAATTTTTATGGAAGCTCGCGGTCGACAACAATTAAAATTTGTACGATTCTTGAACAAAAGATCTCTGAATTTGAAATTTCAAATAAATTTTGGTTGTATCATGAGAAAATTATTGGTTTAAATTTTTTTCAATGAATTGAGTTTTAAGTTCGGTTCAAATCCCCCTCCTTTTTTCGGGGAGCGTCAAAAATCGAGGTGCCTTTATTTTTATCGTGAAAATCAAATATTATACATATCACTTGGGATCAAAATTGATTGGCAAGTATACGTCGGTGGATTGAAGGTATCTTTGGTCAATTATCACTTTTGTAAGCATAGAGCAAAAAAGGATTCGTCAAAATCTACAAATTTTGTGTGTAAAGCGGACCCTGATTAAAAGAAACGATTCAAAACGATTCAATTTTACACTTATTAATATGATATATTAACATACGTCGTGAGTGTACACTGTAAAAAAATTCACTTTTGTAAAAACAATATTTTCTTAAGTAATAAAACAATACAAATTTTTACATTATTAATTCTATATTTAAGCTGAAGAATAATTTTCTAAACAAAGAAAAATCAAAATTTCGAACAGTACTTCAAAAAAAAAGCTGCATATTTGAAGCTAAGCTCAGATTTCCTCGATTCAGAAAATTATTTTGGGTGAAATGTTGGAATTTTCGCACTAAAAGTATGTTGAAAGGAAAATTTTGAATAGCATAACTCTTCGTACGGGTTTATTCTAAAATTATTATTATAAATTTCGAAATTTATTTTGGAAAATTTTTAAGATTTCATGATATTTTATAAAATTTTCACCCTCGTGCAAGGCTTAAATGAGTCTCATATGTAATAGACAAAACTAAGACCAGGAAATTAAATCCCCCGTGTAATTCGGCTGCTCAATTTCAAAAGACAGTGACTGACAAAAATATTTTTTTTTTTTTAATATGTATTGAATCATGTCCAAAAGACCACAGGAACTAAAAATACTAAAAAATTGATTTTGAAAAATTTGTTCCTCACTGTGTTTTGAAATTAGGCAACCGAACTGAACACGTGGAAAAATTTCACATAAAAATTACAAATGTAAGCACTTGGAACTTTTAAAACTGTATGCAGCTTTTCTTCTATACGAATACCAAGAAAAATCTAGATATGATATGAGGTAAAGAAGAAATAGCAATCTTGTACTTAAACTGTATTATTATAATTGTTAACCAGTATAGTAAAAAAAAAAAAAAAAAAAATAATGACAAGTTTCGAGATGTAGTTAAGTCATAAAAATAAAGTCTTTAAAGAAACCGAGAAGTGAAGACAAGTAAAAAGACTAGGGTCATGAGTTGGTGGTTACAATTCTTTTGGTATACATCCGTACATATGTGATTAGTAATCCCAACGGCATACCAAGCGTCGGACTACTTCCTCCAGCCATGCATACTGACACCAAATCCTATATACCAAATGGTTGTTTGTGAAGCTGAATGCTGCTCTGATATGAAGCTTACAAGTTTACTGCGATCACGATCCCAATTTTTGCAGCTCCAGTACCTGTACAGGTGATCATAAACAGATCAGGATATAAAAATATATAATTATTTTAAAATAAAATAATGAAAAAGAAAACCTGTTGGGTTAATTTAATACAACTGAGCAACCAGCTCATTAATAATTATTCTAAATCATACGCTATGGTAATAAACGAACCCTGGCTATGGAGCCAACAGAAAACGAGATGAAGGTAAGCGTGAAATTTTTTTTTTTATGACCAACCAAAGTACGGATGTAGGTTAATACATTAAGAAGCTATTACCGATAAAACGAGTATCTAACGAAGTATTTTTTATATTTCAAGGCCTTGAGGATTTCATTTTTATATGATACACCAAAAATAATCATCATCAATTCGATTCTCACAGTCGAATTTACAGTTAGACACGCCCGGTAAATTTTACTTTTATTTTTTTTTAGCCATTGAAAAAAATTGATATGGTGGTTTTGAATAATTGTCGAGTAATGCATTTGATTGATTGATTGATAGATAAAATAAATGAATCTAGTTCTATTAATAGAACAGATGGACTGGATATAAAAGTCGGTAACAGTAAATATATGCGACGAGGATGTTAAGGATGTTAATAAAATGTCGTATGGTGATAATAAGAATATCAACAATGGAAATTTAAAAATAAAGGAGAACGAGAGAATAATTGCAAAGGTAGTTATAGTAAGGAGCTCATAATTCCTTCCAGCGTGTTTGTAACCCGGTGGAAGGAAGGAAGAGGAGTACGGAGTGGAGATATAAGAGCGACTCCGGACGGCTGTTCGCCTGTTTCACACTCTCACCTCCGTAGCACGAAGGTGATTCTCTCAGAGATCTTCTGGTTGTTGATACTCTCGTTATCTGATACACCAGAGAGGATACTCATCTGTGAAATTAAGTTATATTTTTTATTACTGTTGTAATTTACGAGGCGAGGTGAGTTTACGATATTAAAATCCATCAATATCTATAAAAAAAAATAATTATTTTAATCAGTTTGTGTTTTAATAAGTGTTAAAAATAATAATATTTTAATCACTGAGTGTTAACACTGTCGTGAAAATTATTTTAATTATTATTTTTACGGTTTAAACAGTGGGACTTTGACCTACGTACCGTTTAGTCCAGCCCACTTCCTTATTCTCGTTCATCATTTCCAGCATTTTTTTTTTTTAATTTTTTTTTATTATCATGATTACTTTTAAAAAATAAAAAGAAGAAATATAACTGACAATTAGTATTAATTAGTATAATTTAGTGAAGAAATAAAATAATAAAATATTTTCAGAGCCATGAAGAACGTGGCGGTGATACTGGTGCTATTTGTAAGCTGCATAGCGTTTATCAATTCATCGCCACTTCCTGGTGTCGGTGACAACAAAGTATCCGTAGCGACAAACAAAAATAATAAAGACAGTGGTCTTGCTGTGGTATCATCACGACAATCAGGCGCAGCAGCATCTGATGACGACGACGACGACGACGACGATGACCCTGAGGATATATTGTCTGATCCACTAAGCGATGATGACGACGATGAAGATGACGACGATGACGATGACGATGATGATACTCCGTCGGAGGATACTAAAGGTGAAGACGATGAAGAAGATGATGATGATGATGATGACGAAGATTACCTAGAACGTTTCATTGATGACATTCTTGGAGGTAAAAATTAATCCCCGTTATATTTGTATAAGTTATTTCTTTAGACTAACGGTACACGAAGCTTCGGCTCGCAGGAATTAACATAATTCAAGCGCGTGTTCTACTTGGTTAACTTTGGCCTACTTGTCTTTACATTTAAATACTTAGTAGTATTTTGTATAAAAACAAAA
The DNA here is from genome assembly GCA_030273425.1 of Microplitis manilae. NCBI lineage: Eukaryota > Metazoa > Arthropoda > Insecta > Hymenoptera > Braconidae > Microplitis > Microplitis manilae. The sequence continues at coordinate 5,684,471 of CP092726.1, forward strand.
AAATTTAAGATATTAATAAACGAAATAAATTTATTTTTAACAGGAGATGAAGATGATGACGACGATGATGATGAAGGAACTAGTTCAGTTGTCGAGCCAATAAAACCAGCAAGTCCAGTTCAAGCGCCTCAGGCACCAGTCATACCAGCCAGTGTTCAATCAGACTTGAATGCAGTTGCTGACGAGGGTGCGGTTATCGCTGAGAGCGCAGACATTCATCAGCATTCATCGGGTGTCGCTGATGCCGCTGGTGTTGCGTACGACGAAACAGCTGAAGAAGCCGGAGATGTTCAACCAGAAGGCCAAGCAGCAACAGATATCGAAGGTGTCAATACTCAACCTGCATCACAACCTGCAATCGTTCATCAGACTTCAAACATTACGCCTGTTGCATCGGGAACCGCGGACGATGACGATGACGACGACGACGACGATGACGACGACGCAATTGCTGACGTTATTCCTGACGATGACGATGACGAAGACGACGATGGTGAAGAAAATGATGATGAGGATGATGATGATGATGAAGATGATCTTCTTGGCCGTAACGCCCGACTTGCACGTGAGTTCAAGGGCAAGACAAAGAAACACACTAACAACAAACGGTCGCGTAAGCATCATCACGCGCGCATTTCGAGCCTCCAAAAAAAAATCCCACCTAAATAATTTTTTTTTTTAACTTTAACTTATTATTTATTTATTTAATATTTATTTTTGGTTTTTTTTCTACTGCAAAATCAATTGAATTAATTAATTAATTTTAAATTATGCGTCGAGCTTTATCGACACTGTCTTTCTCATAGACGTCGCATGTTTAATAAAGCCTGCAATCTCATGTCAAACGAGAGATTCCCGAGGTTTATCATTACTTAAAAGACTATTATTTATTTTTTTTTTTATAATTACAAAGTAATCTTGATATTTATTTATTTATTATTTATTTATCTATTTATTATTGTTAGTGAAAACTCGATTGTCTTGCTTTTCATCCTCATGTCCTCGGGATTCGTCTCGTCTCTCCCATATATATTGTAGCTTCTTTTTTTTAATTTATTTTAATTTAAAACGCGATTTCTTCTTCCGGGTAGTGGAGAGAGGGAGTAGCGTTAAAATGCCAAGCTTTGGCGACGTCACGTATCTCTTTTTTTTTTTAAACATGTATTAAATTTACGATACTGAAGTTACCCGACGTTTAATAATTTTTGGATTTTTTTTTGAATGATAAATTATAAAAAAAAAAATATTTAAAAAAATTGCACTTATAGTTTTTTAAATTTTCTATATGTGCATATTTTTAGTTTTTTTTTTTTTTTAATTTATCGCTCAGAAAAAAATCCAAAATTTATGTGTCTGTTAACTCAGGATCATTTAAATTTTTGTCTTACAAATAATTACTTATTTTTTATTTAAATACTATCGATACCCCGGTATTTTCTCCTCGAAAATCGATTATTATAAAACTTATCGCGTTATTAAATAATGTGTGGAGGCACGGGTGCGAGTGCGAGTGTGAAATTTTTATTTCCGAGGAGATAATACTCAGCAGTGAACTCAAAAAAAAATTAATACTTAGACTGTAAAAAAGATAACAGCATAAAAATGAAAAGAAAAAAAAAACAAATGTTATAATACCCGTATTATGAAATTAATTTGATATATTGTACAGATGTTTTTTTATAAATTCGGAATTTAAAATGATAAAAAAATGAAAAATTAAAAAAAAAATTTTTAAAATATAAAGTTATGATTTTTACAAAATTGTGTTCTGTTCTTATTGATAGTACGGTTCGTGTCCAGATACTCGGTGTTACAGTAGTAGGCTCTACGTGACGTGCCGAATGCCCAAGCATTCTAATGTAGCTTCCTTGCATATTTTTTTTTTTTTTTTTATTAATTAATTAATTAATTAATTATGAAGTTTCCATTATTAAATCTTTACATTCTTTAATCGTAATAATTGCCAAAGCTTTAGCTTCAGCTTCGTTTTAATTAGCTTGAGTCTTAACTTCCGCAGGCTTTTTTTATTTTAAAACAATAAAATTAAAATGATAAATTTATGTAGACAATAATCGGGTGGACAGACTGTAACAAAGTGTACCTGGACAGAACCATACTCGACAAATATCTCGACTCATCTTTCATATTTCCTGTAAAATAAAAAATCCATTATCATAATTTATAAATAAGTTTGTAGTTGGGTTAAGCTAAATGGGAATTGCTTGTTTATAAATTAGCTATTATTTATTTATTTATTTATTTATATATAGATATACATATACATGTATATGTATCTCTATATAAATAGTATTTATAAGTAAAATTATAAGAAGAAAGTAAATGATGGGCGTGGTAGGTCACTTTGTTGAGCCAGTATGAATTAGTAATGAGCTTTCACCAGCTCGTGGTGTCATGTTGTATCGTGGATCCAATGGGCCAGAGATGAAACGAGGCCAGTGACCCAGAGTAGCATGGAACGTACGACCCTGACCTACTAAAAGACTCATCGTCGTGTACATATACATATACTTCTATATATATACAGAGATCTCAGTATACAAGGGTCGGATATTCCAATACAAGGCTTGTTATTATTTATAAAAATAATTTCACGAAGAGAGTAGAGATGGAGACCAAAGAGTTGATGTGAATTAAGTGTTGAGTAGGAGAAACTGAACGCGGAAACAACCGACAGGCCTGTTGCCTCTTACAGCCAATGACCCACATCTGGATACCAGTTTGGTCAAGAGATTCCGGTGACGGGGCCCCGTTAACATTGTTGGCTCTGTATAAGTAGGTTCCATAATTTTCCTTACCTGCCAATCCCACACTACTGTATAGATTACCTGGCTTCCTGCTATTTCTTCATCTGGTGCACGGGTTACTCCTGTTTTAATCCTGCTGCTGCTGTTGCTGTTGCTGTGTATTGGTTGTTGGCTTTCTTTTAAGGGCGAAAGGAGGTCAATGTTTGAAATCGTGACCTCTGGAATAATGAGGACAAGGCCGGGGATCAATATTCTTGCTGAGCATTGTCATCAGTTGAAAAATTTTCACAGGTGCATTTGAACCCGGGACTCCTGGCGATGTATCTGCTATCTACGTATCCAAGTACAATAAATTTGTTGACAATATTTTGGGAAGGATTAACAAAATTCTCAAGGCCAAGTACGATCCTGTTACGGTTAAGCTCACGAACCCTAATCCTTCGAACAAAACTAATAAGACCAAGAAGAAGAAGAAGAAGACAAAGACTAGGAAAAGTAAACAGGAGAATGTTGAATCTGTTGATAGTAAAATTAATGTAAGTGTGTTAATTGTTAAGTTGATTTAAACATTAATTAGTTATTGTATTTAATTTTTTTTTTGTTGTAGGAGTCAACGACTGCTACAGAAATAGTCGAGCTCTTGTCAACTGAAGCCACACCTTTGATTAACGCTTCCAATGAACAACAAACTAGTAGTCGTGGATCAGTTGTCAAAGACAATAAAAAGAAGTCTAGCTCGAGTAAAAATAAAATTAAAACTAAGCCAGTTGTCAAAGGAACTTCTAATAAAAATAAAGTAATAATTTAAAAATACTATTACTATTAATTACGCGATTTAGTGAGATACTGAAATTAGCTGAGGTCTAATGATTTTTTAATTAAAAAAAAAATTGCACCCATAGTTTTTTAAATTTTCTACATGCGTATATTTTTTAAAAATTAAATTGTTTAAAAAAAATTAAAAAATTGTTAATTGTCTTGTGATATTTTTGCTTTAGGTAAAACAGAATAAGCCAAAGCAAAAATCCAGAGCACGAGCAACTCTGTACGGTTTGTCTTCACTCAAAAGAGCTGGTGACGTGTCCGTTAATATGATGAGCGACCACACGACAATTAGGACGAAATTTAATTTAGGTCCGCTTATATTAAAAGTTGAAAAAGAATTTGGAAGAGCCGCGAAAAAAGAATTACGAAGTGCCACTGCGACAACTGCTGAGATGTCAGGAAAATTAAGTCTACGTGTGTTGCATGGCGGAGCAGCGACTCTGCATTCCATTCGCGTTCTTCAACCCAAGCAGGTACTAAAAATGATAATAACAATCATATTTAGTAGCGAATAAATCAATAAAATTTATATATATATTTTAGGTACGAGTTGACAGCCCAGATGATCACGATCGCACCCGCGAATTTGTCTGGCGAAGATCATCCCATATTGCCCACCTAGTATCGCAGAAACTTTCATCAGCCACGAGGTCGATGCTTCGGCCGCCACCATCGACACCTGAAGTATCATTACTATCATCATCATAATTCCGTGCTACATATTATCATTATTACTATTAATTTAATCAAATATTTAAAATAATCGATTATTTATTTATTTATTTTAATATGTAATGTCAATGTCCGCTAGCTAATCGTGTAAATAGATTCTTATATTTATTATATATAATAATAATACTTATATTTATCAAATATAATAAATTTGATAAGTGTTCATCAGGAGACTGAACTTGATTTTGGAAAATAAAAGATACATTTTTATCTGAATAAAAATAATTGTAAAAAAAAAGTCACAATCTTAACTGATAATTGCTCAGTCTTCAGCGGCCTTGTAATCGCACACAATTAACATACATATTAAATAAAACGCAAATGTGCGTTGTGTACGTGTACATAAATAAGAAGGTAGTTATCATAAAAACTCGTATACGATAAAAAAATAATAATAGTAGTGTGTGTACTATAGTGCAGCGGTAAAAGCTACTCCATAATAATATTCCTCTATTCTAACAAACAATTTATAAGTATCTGTGCGTTTGTTTAGTCATCACATCACATCACATCAGCAAACGGTTTGCTTATGTGTTATGTATATAATCCCCACCATTTAAAAAATAATATAAAATAAAGTTAACTCGCGACTGCGAGACAGCAAAGACACTACACGATAACTCAGCACTTTTAGTAATACTTTACACGTTCACGGACTGGCAATCATTGATATATTGTTATATATTTTTTTTATCATCATACTTTAAAAATAGCAAGGAAGATATTTCATTTCTTCAACGTAATTATAATATACGTGTTTGCTTTTAAATATATATTAGGTCTTTAATCTTTTATTTGACCTCCAGTTAATCATCATGGTATCGTTGATGTCAAGATTAAAAACCACCAGAATAGTAAATAGTGTTTCATTAATACGACAAATGTCTACGAAAGTAATGACTGATGGTGAGGATAAAATAAATAATAAAGAAGTAAGAATAAGTTATCTTGATGGTAAGGACAATGGGATAGCGGTTTTGGGACTGGAACGTCCTGAGGCAAGAAATGCATTCAGCAAAAATCTTGTGTCCCAATTGACCGAAGCCGTTGATGCGATACGTAACGATGAGAAAGTTAGAGTACTCATAATTCGCAGCCTGGTACCGAAGATATTTAGTGCTGGCGCTGATTTGAGGGAACGATTTAAAATGACGGAGAATGAAGTTGAACAATTCATACATTCACTGCGTAATTTTATGAGAAATGTCGAGACAATGCCAACGCCTGTTATTGCTGCTATTGATGGTGCGGCCTTGGGAGGCGGACTTGAATTAGCACTTGCCTCAGATATAAGAACAGCGGCCAGTGAATCTAAAATGGGTCTTGTTGAGACTAAGTGGGCCATTTTTCCTGGTGCTGGTGGCACATTACGACTGCCGCGGATTGTTGGTCCTGCAGTAGCCAAAGAACTTATTTACACGTCGAGAATAATTGATGGAGACGAAGCTAAAAGTATTGGCTTGATTAATCATGTTGTTAAGCAAAATAAAATGGGCGATGCTGCTTATCACGCAGCACTTGATATTGCCAGAGAAATTTTACCCAATGGACCTATCGGTGTTAGGTAATTTTTTTTTTTACTTTTACTATAGTAATAAAATTTTATTATACAAATTATTATTTTTTTAATTGATTAGATTGGCGAAAGTTGTAATGTCACAAGGATTTGAAATCCCTATTGAAGATGGATTTGAAATTGAGAAAAAGTGTTACAGCAAATTACTTAAAACACAAGATCGGATTGAAGGATTGGCGGCATTCTCAGCTAAACGTGTTCCCATTTACCGAGGAGCATAAAAAAAATATTGCGTAATTGTTTTTATTTTACTTTATTAAACCTTTCTGTTGTCCTTATTTTTATATTTTAAATAACTGTTACTTTATAATACTACTGTGATATATTAAGTTTTCTTTTTGTATTTTAACTCTTTAGTTAATATATTTTACAATATATATTATGTATACATTTAACAACAAATAAAATTAACAATAAATTGTTAACTGTTTGGTTTACAATAAATATTTTTTTTGAAAGACTATTTTTTTATTGGCAGGAACGGAATGATAAAAAAAAAATTTCTTTAAAAAATGTTGATAAAATCACAAAAAAAAATACTTAGAAGGTTTTAATTAAAAGGTGACCGGCAAAAATATTCAATAAAAAAAATATCAATTGCTGATGGACGAGCAGCTGATAGTGGATATGAATTTTGAATATTTTCAATTGGCGCCAAATAAAAAAATAAATACTTAACAGGCTACTCTTTACTACGTTTTTCATTAAGAATTTCACAGAGAATTTTCAATTGCTTGAGTGTATCCTCTGGTCCTGACACGCGATGACCGATAGTTAAGTCGCTTTCATAAATTTCATAATCATTTCCGCCTTCTCGTGTTTTGTCACCAAAGAAGTGAATCTCATCGTACTCATCAACGTGCCGCAGACAGTAAGTTTTGTCCCATCCAATAGGAAAGACATCAAATGATATTTGGCCACCGATACTGTAGGTCAGTGCCATGTCAGAAAACTCTTTTTTCAAAGCTTGAATAAATTTCTCGCGTACGTGATGCTCTTTGTCGTATTCGTAAAATTGTAAACGTTCTTTCTGACTGCAGTTACGACCGACTGGCGACACATTTATCATTCCCGTACGAAATTCAATGAACGTTCCGCGTTTGAAAGGTAGTTTTAAATCAGCTATATACCGCAAGCAGAAGTTTATAAAATCTTGCAATGAGTCCTCGCCTATGAAGTTTTGAATTGTCTATAAAAAATGACAATACATTTATTTATAAGCAATTAAATCACTCATGATTAATTTATCAATAGTAATTATTATATTACCTCAGATGCGAGTTGTTTTCCATCTTTGAAAGCAACAAGGCCGTTTTCAGAAAATACATATTTAAATTTTTTAAATACATCATTGCCACCCAATTGTTCTTTTACTTTATCAAGATCAGATCCACCAACAACGGCTATGTCAAATTTTTCTTTTTTAGATATTTCTAATAATGATTTTTCGATATTTGGTTCTATTTTCTGTAATAATAAATAAATAAATTTATAATATATATATATATATATATATATATATAAAAAAAGAATAAGTAAACTTTAAAAATTAAATTACCAAACGTGGTTTAGTTAATGTACCGTCGACATCAAATAAACAAATAATTTTTTTCGACATTGTAGATATATTTCTATTAAAAAATCTGAAACAAAAAATTATTTAAATCACCTATCCAATGAAAAATATGTTAGTATTAATATGTAAGTCAAAGCAAATTTTGAACGTGCAGACCCTGTACAGAAAATCTCGTAGAATTCAATAGATTCATGATCCTGAAATTGACAGACAATCAGCAATTTTAGTATTTTTTCTAACAATTTAAATTAAGAAAAAAAATGCACATGTTAAAAATTTAAAAAACTACAGGTGCAATTTTTTGAAATACTTTTTTTTTGAAAAAAAATCAAAAAATTATTAAATGACTAACTTCAAAATCATAAATTAGCCGCCGTCAGTTTTTGGATTTTTTTTAAAACCATAAATCTAAAAGAAAAAAAATATTTAAAAAAATTACATATATAGTTTTTTTAATTTTCTACATGTGCATTTTTTTTTTTTTTAATGGAATTGTTAAAAAAAATTGTTAATTTGCTAATTTCAGGATCATATAGTCTCATAAATTCTTATAGAGATTTTATAAGAATTAATAAGCTCTGAGTTCTATAGTTAAGTATAGGATTTATACACACAGCTATAAAAATCTATCGAATTTTTTTAACAGGGTAGTAACCAAAGATGTATTGCAATAAAGATGCGACGAAGTGAATGAGGGAAGCAACAAGTGAAAAGTGCTAAGCAAAAGTAGTATAAGATGGACTGTTAAGATCTAATTCAAATTCAATTTAAAATTTTACTTTTTCTTATCTTTATTATTTTATATTTTTTCCGGTATTTCGTATATAAATATCTTATAAATATTTACAATTAGAAGAATTACAAAAATACAAGATAGGAAAAAAATTTTAAAAAATACTCTTGTATTCTATACATTGAAATAAAGAATTAATCGATTATTTAAATCACGTGAAAATTCACATGATATCCACACCCATACCATGTCTTTATTTTGATTAAAGATTTAACAAATATGAACTTTGACTTGATATCATTAAAAAAAAAACTATCAATCATTAATTTAAATCTATTATCGCACGATGCTCAAGCAAAAAAAGTTTAAAGTCCGATAAATTAAAAAATATAAATAGCTTAAGAAAAAAAGGAGTAAAAAATTTATAAATCTTTAACCTATACATATATACGTAATATAGTAAACAATTATGTAATTGTTTACTTAATTTTTGAATTAATAATTACACAGATTGTTGATAAACTAATAAATTTAAAAAAAATAATCAACAAGTGAAAGGAACAAGAATTAAAGATTTAAAAGCTTACAAACGTTCACAACGTGGCAGATAAATTCTCATAGATACATTCACTTAATTTACAACTACACGTTCTTACTTACGTACATACAATTCGTATATCCTTCGTTGAATGATGGTAAGTACGATGTTCTTCTTATTTATATATACCTATATATATTTATATGTATTTATTTATCTTGTGACATCAATTCAACTCCAAAAGATCCCGTGATGTGACTGACTCAAAAATTCTCTACAAAAAAGATAAGAATTAAATAAAACAGTTACGGCGCTGTATGTACGCGCATATTTAAATAATAATTAAAGTAATTAATCATAAAAATGTATTTGAAGTGGATTTTAATTACATTGTGCTGTTTATTTATTGAAAGAACTAAAGCAACTCAACGTAACGCCATATTGATGCTGGGTAAATTATTTAAAAATTATTTATTATTATAATTATTTTATGTGATAATTAATACTTTGTTTAAAATAAACTGTCATTAAATTTTTAAATTATTTTATATGTCAGCCGATGATGGGGGATTTGAAATGCGCTCGTATAGAAACAAAATTTGTCAAGCTCCGAATTTAGATAAATTGGCTAAAGAAGGATTGATATTTAATAATGCTTATACTTCAGTTAGCAGCTGTTCTCCTAGGTAATTATTTATTTGATTTATTACTTTAATTGTTTATTAATGAGTTGTAATAGTAATAGGAAAGCGAGAGATCTGGCTCTCAATATTACAAAAATACCGTACGATAAATATTTTATTTAATTTAATGATCGATTCTTCAATTTTTATAAAAATTAATCTGATCATATACAATATTTGTTTATAGATAAAAATTAAATAAAGTCTTTGCTTTCTTTAAATGTCAGTCTATTATTTAAGATGTAATTAATTGATTTATTACTCATAATAATTAATATCAAAAATTATCAATAATAATAAATTAAAATTAGATTTTGTAACAAAGAATAATTGTGAAATTAATAATCATTAAATAGAGTCAAGTAATGGATTTTGATAATTTTATTGTTGAAATTTTTTATAAAAATAAGTCTAGTTGAAAATTTAATAATAATTAGTAGTAATTTAAACCCGAGGTTACCCGATTGCATTCGTTTTTATCTTAAACGGATAAAAAAAACTGTATTTTTATATTTTTTACATTTTCAAGTAATCGAATTCGATTCTCTAAGTTTTAAAACATACGATTACACCCCCAAGTAACACACTTGGCTTTTTGACGTCTATAAGATAGCAGTTTTGAGGCTGTTTTTCTACCAGACAAGGCACCAAAATGATGACAAAATCAGGAATTTCACCGAAATCGACTTGATCAAGTGATGACAAAAATTAAATTACAAATAAATCATGAAAATGATTTTTTAATTAAAATGACTTTTTTAAGAAGAGAAAAAGAAGACAATTTTTCTATGACCTAGAACTGACATCTGAACGTCTTATTTATTTAAGAAAACTTGGCTGAAAAAAAATAAAATTTCTTATCCTTTAAAAGACATTTTTATGACATCTTAAAGTTGTCTCTGTGCTACTTGGAGATACTAGAGGTCCAAGTAGCACACAGACAACTTTAAGATGTCATAAAGATGTCTTTTAAAAAGACAATACAAATTTTATTAAAAATAAGTCATACAGATGTCAGTTTTAGGTCATGGAAAATTTGTGTTTTTTTTCCTGTCTTAGAAAATTAATCTTCATCGACAAGTAGTTCAGATGATTTATTTGTAATAAACTTTTTACCGCCTGTGTCAAGTCTTTTAACCAGATATTTCTTCGGTGACAAATTTCTGATTGTTTTGTCATCATTTTGGTGTCTGATCGATAGGTCAAAAAACAGCCTCAAAACTGCTATTTTATAGATGTCAAAACACAGTGTGCACGGGTTAATTTAAAATAGTATTAAAAATAAATTTCAAAATTTATTTGTTAGCTGATAAGATGGTCACGCACTCAAAATAATGATAATTATTGATTTTATGAACTATTTTCCAGCCGATCAGCAATTTTAACTGGTCTACCAAGCCATCAAAATGGTATGTACGGTTTACATCAAGGCGTACATCATTTTCAATCATTTGATAATGTTCAGAGTCTTCCAAAATTATTAAAAAAAAATAATGTGCTAACAGGTATTTAGAAACATTCATTATATTTATTTATTATTAAATAAATAAATAAATAAGTCAATTAATTAATTGACTCATTTTATTTAACTTAAAGGAATCATCGGTAAAAAACACGTGGGACCAAGCCAAGTATTTTCATTTGATTATTCTGAAACTGAGGAAAATAATTCAATACTCCAAGTCGGTCGTAACATTACAAAAATAAAACTTCTAGTCCGCGAATTTTTATCAGAAAGCAAGAGAAAAAATAAACCATTTTTTCTATACGTAGCTTTTCATGATCCGCATCGTTGCGGTCATACTAATCCAGAGTACGGTAATTTCTGCGAGAAGTTCGGCAATGGAGATGAAGGAATGGGTACAATACCCGACTGGAACCCGATTTACTATCAATGGGAGCAAGTACACCTCCCTTACTTTGTCCAGGATACAGAAGCTGCGAGACGTGATATCGCAGCTCAGTATACGACTATCTCGCGACTTGATCGAGGTGTCGGGTTAGTGTTGAAAGAGCTTGAAGATGCTGGATTTAAAGATAATACTCTTGTTATGTATACCTCTGACAATGGGATACCTTTTCCTAATGGACGGACAAATTTATATGATCCCGGCATGGCTGAGCCAATGATTATATCATCACCTTATCACAAAGATAGAAGGAATCAAGTTACTTATAGTATGACATCGTTACTTGATATTGCACCCACGATATTAGATTGGTTTAATGTCAGTTATCAGGTAGATCAATCTAATCAGACTCCCGAGGTCACATTAACTGGCAAATCACTCTTGCCGCTTTTAATTGAAGGTAAGTAAATAAATAATATTTAGATTATGCTTTTCTTGAGGGTACTCCTCTACTTTATTTGACTTTTAATTATTTTATTAATATCTAGAACCTGAGGAAAAAGACGGAATAGTATTTGCAAGTCAAACTCATCATGAAGTAACAATGTATTATCCAATGCGTGTCGCCAGAACTAAACGATACAAATTGATCCATAATTTAAATTATCGAATGCCTTTTCCAATTGATCAAGACTTTTATTTATCTCCGACCTTCCAAGTAATTAATTTTCAATTGTAATAAAAAAATATTAATAAATTAATTTAATTTAATAATCGTAATATTTTTTTTTAGGATTTATTGAATCGAAGCCGATCAAATATGCCATTGAGGTGGACCAAAAATTTGAAGTCATATTACTACAGACCCGAATGGGAGCTGTATGACTTGAAATATGATCCGGAAGAGTTAAACAACATCATAAATAAACCATCAAGCCAGACGATTTTCAAAGAATTGTCACAGAAATTATTCGAGTGGCAAAAAAAAACTAATGATCCCTGGATTTGTGCTCCTGGTGGAGTTCTAGAGCCTATTGACGGTGATAAAAATAATTTAGGATGTATGTCAACTGACTTTTAAAACCAAGTCTTTGTAAATTTGACGTAGACTGTAATTTAATCTCTACTCGAATATTCAATGTGTCATTAAATTTATCGAACAAGTTGTTAAAGACAAGTCATACATTTGATTGTTGTACTCACTATTTTTATAATTGCAAGGTCATAGTCTTTAGGCTGTGGTATTTTTTATATCTCTTTCATATTTTGTAATAACTTCAGCAAGTTTACGGACGTAAGCTGCAGATTTGTTTGCTCTCTCTTCCGCTAATTCAAAATCCAGTGATATTTTGTCGAGCTAAAAAAATAAATTCATTAAATATGTACTCATATAATTATTTATAAGTATGAAATTGTACTCATAAATTAGCATATTGTTTTTTATATTTTTTTATATTTATAAATAAATAAATACCAAACAAATTCTTTTTTTTTTTTTTGAATTATAAATTATTAATAGATTTATAATCCTGAAGTCAGAAATTTACGGATTTTCTTTTAAATGAATTAATTAAAAAAAAAACTAAAAATATGCACATGTAGAAAATTTAACAAACCATAAGTGCAATTTTTTGGAATATTTTTTTTTTTATAATTAATCGTTTTAAAAAAATTCCAAAAATTATTAGACGTCGGTTAACTTCAGTATCATATAAATTTATGATCCTAAAGTTAGAGACCATAAACTATTTTGAGATTTTTTTTTTTTTACGATAGATTGAATTTAAAAAAAAGAAACTAAGAATATGCACATATAGGAAATTTAAAAAACTATAAGTGCAATTTTTTAAAGATTTTTTTTTTTAAATGATCGTTTTTAAAAAAATCTAAAAGTTATTAACGTTAGCTAACTTTAGAATCATTATAAATTTACCTTTTCATACAAAATAAACAAATTAATTAATAAAATATAAATGTAATTAATGTAATTACGCAGTAATGAATTATTTACTTACATCTTGTTTATATTCGAGAAATCTATTATTTTTTTGATACAAAAAATAAACGTCTTTGGCTTTAAATATTAAAAAAATGAATAATATAAACGCAGTTAATAAAATAAATATATTTATAACTTGAATATTGCGGAAAATAATCATAACTTTTTGAATATACACTAAATAATTCCAATTATCTAATAATTAAAAACATTCCATTTTTAAAATTAGAGGTTAGATGTTAGAATTTTTTTAATTTCGGCGCATGAGCAATCACGCGCGGGAAAAAATTTTATATTTGGTAACAATTACATGGACAAATCATTGAGATCATTTTGTTCTTTATTAATTACTATGAATATAATAAGCTTGTAAAATACTTAGTGTAGAAGAACTGATAATTAATAAATTACTTGGTTAATTAAAAGAAAATTATAAGAATATTTAGAATAAGTCAGAGAATTTTTACTCAACGAAAATTAGTTTATTATTATTTTAGTCGTTCTATACATTTTTATTGAAAACAACTGAATTTTATTAAGTTAACATCAGTTAACATAATCTATTTTGTCATTTCTAACAAATAATTTCATATACTCTATTTGGTTGACATTAATATTTCTCTCTAAGATAATAAAATCATTTGGTAGTTAAGAAATATTTATTTAATAGACAACTAAATTATTTGATAATGCCAACTAACTTAAATATTAAAGCAAAATATTATTATATTAACTCTATTAAATATAACTTAGACACAGAGAAATACATTCATTTAGAATAAATATATATTTTTTAAATGCTAAAAAAAGTACTGAAAACAACCATGTGTTTTTTTATTGTAGAAAAAATTTTTTCTATTTTTTATATAATTTTTTAAATTATTGTACACTTGGACTTGTCGTTACGTTTCTGTTCTTCTTCATTGTTATTGAGATTACTTATAAACTATTGAAGATATGACTAGAACACTTCAATTATCTTTTATTCTCCATTAATGAACAAACTGAGCTTTTAACCGAATAAGCTCTAACTCAATTGTTTATCAATTTTTTTACTATTATTTATTTAATTCCCTCCAAATAAATTTTTTTTTATTTTTCAGTTCATATATTCTATAAACTATCGAAAGTACCATAAGAATACTTCAAGTCTTATTAATTCTTCATTAGTTAATAAAAAAATTGAGCTATTTTTGATTACTAATTACTTTTGACAAATATTTAAAGTGTATACGATATTTAATAATATTAATTAATTATTGTTAAATATTATTTAATATTTCTACTGTCAACAGACTATAGAGAATAGTATAAAAAAGTATTCATTAGTAATTAATTATATACAATTTAAAATCAAAATAATGTCAGACCCAGACGCCAAATGTTAAAATACAATAAAAACAACATTACTAAATTAAATATAACGTATAAACAATAAAACTAATATAAATTTTTTTTAGACAAAACGAAATGAGAACTGCAGATAAAAAGCTTTGAAGCAAAAAAAAAATAATAAGTAAATAAAATTCGTGCGTGATCTTGAGGACGATGAAGAGTAAGAAGCAGCAGCTGTATAAAATTGTTGATGTGACATCATAGAGTAGCACCAGGTCAGTCACCAAAATTTACCCCAGACTCATATAATCATCGTTGACTTTATTGTCGGGTTATTGTAGCTTGGATTAACGAACTGGAGGAACAATGCAGCATCTAGCGACATTGCCGTTATTCACCTGCATCGCTGTTTCGGCATCATACTCCATTGCACGCGTTTTATCACCATGGCCAGCATTTGCTACTCCACATTGTCGTCTTTCTTTGAATAAATCCGCTACCCCAAATACCTAGAATCAATTATTTATCGTATTATTAATAATAATTGCTATTAGTAATTTATAATTCCTAGTAGTTACTATAATGCTAATAGATATAATGATGATTAGATTTAATAAGTTATAAAATGACACCATGTTCATTGATAAAATAAATTTGTAATAATAATAAAAGTATAATGTTTTAATTCATTGAGGACACTTACAGTAAACAAGGAGACGATTCCACCGATAAGCATTCCCACGAGAACGTCACTCCAGTGATGCTTGTAGTTGGAAATCCTTGACATTGCTGTCAACCATGCTAACAAAATAAGAACAAGCTGAAGAAAGTTTTTGAATATCCCGCTACCTTTCCATGTTACTCTCAATTGTAAATATAACTGAAAAAAAAAAAGAAATTAAATGTATATAAGTGAGTATATAAATATTTTATTTATTTATAAATAATATGGTAAATAATAGTAATTATTAAGGGTTTATTATTTTTTCTACTTACAACGAGATAAATCATAGCGTAGGTGGAGATTGATGAGTGACCTGACGGAAACGACATTCTGAAAAGACACCGAGCGATCAATTGAAACGAATCGTGACTTAAATATCTACATTACATTAATACATATTAGACCGATTCAAAAAAATCAGCTATTTTTTTTTTTTTTTTTTTAAAGACACTCTTAAAAATTTCAGTAGGATTAAATATTAATATTAAGTACCTGATTGCAATTTTCTATTTCCTATTACGCGGGGAAAATTTGTTTTTAAATTCGGAATTTCATAACTCATCAGCTAATTATTGTAACGGAAAGGTCAATGCATATTCTTGTTGAAAATTAAAAGCTCTATAAAAAAAGTCTTTCATAATTTTTCGATCAATAAACTCTTTTAAAAGCTCTTCAACGTTAAATTTACATGAATGATAAATTTCAGTATTATTCAACGTTCCAGACGAAAATATTGATTTTATTATAAAATGTCGTAGGACTTGTTTTGTAGATCACTTTATCACTAATAATTTATCTTTCTTCAAGTTCGACCGAATTCTTCAGTTATTTGTATTTAAATGTCAATATTTTAAGAGAAATCGTATTCTGACCATTTTTGACCAGTTTTAAAACCGAAAATGATAGATTTTTCACCTAAAGTCATTTACATATGGTTAACAATGAATACAATAAAGAATCATATGCGTCTATGAATGAAAAACGCGGATTAAGAAGAGATTTATAGTACGATAGATGCATACTTAGCACGCTTTTTTACAGATCAAATCTGTTTTTCAACTGATATAATTAACTAGCAATAAAATAAAATAAAAAAAAAAGTATATAATAACAATCTTTTAAATATCAGATAAGACTTTTTTCATGTTATTAAGTAATTAGCATTGATCTATTTGCGTGCCATCTAAATCACAACTTCTGTTTTCATCCGGTTACAACTTAACGACCTTACATAAAAATTATAATACAACGCAATGAAGATCATCGTCCTCAACTCCCCCGTTACCGTCGAGTACAATAAATACGAGCACCGGACTCAATAGAGTAATTAATTGAGTACACATTCAAGTATACTTATGTATATATTATATATATAGTATTCTACCTGACATCTTTCATCAGTCTCGTAGTGACCTTAGACGCAGTGCATGTAAATTGATCGTGTTCTATAAATTTATGATGATTTATCGGCAGGCTGCAATTGATACTTGGCTTACAGAGTTCTATAAAGTGTGGGCGTAGTCTACCAATCGCATATTTGGACACGTTAGTGGTCAATACCGTCACTGCAGCACCGAACGCAAATGATCCGATCTAAAAATTAACCACGACTATTTTATTATTCTATATAAATAGTTTTTTTTTTTTGCTTTTTGTATTAAAGACACTGCATTACAGTAATGATACCACTTTACTTGGTATCACGACCGATTTTCTCTTACCTTGTGATAGGCCAGTACCACCCAGCGTGGTATTACACGGCCAAATAATTCCATCGACGATTGTCCGCCGATATTTTTAGCGTGCAGATATTCACCGAAAAGCATCTGGAAAATATATATATATATATATATATATTTAATAAATGAATAAATTAATCGATATTGATTGACGTGGATTATTTTATAGAATGTAATCAAACTAGTTAATAGAATAAGTTTAGTTTTATGCTGTCGGAACTATGAACGTAAATTATTATGTAAATATTATTATTCATCCATCTTTTTATCAACGGATGAATACGATAATTACTTTGCCGAATAACAATATATCATATAAATATTACACACATTAAGACTCGGAAACTAACAAGCGGGAAAATAATCAAAACATACAATTTTTTGACCACACGAAGAATCCGGGAAGAAATGAATAATTAAAAAAAAATATGTTATTCATTTTATTACTTACCACGCATAAAGGCATGAGGATTCCAACGGTATTGAGCATAGTATTAGAAACTGTTGACCTGCGGTGAGGATACATCAGTGATTCATCATTGCAAAAAAACCCTCGTTGGTAGGGTTGAGCAAAAAAATGTAGTCCCAGTAACGCAAAACCAACTGAAACAACAAACAAATAAATAAATAAATATAATAATTGGTTAAACCAACATCTAATAGTGGTCTAGTCTCTAGTCTCTGGTCCAGCGAAAAAACTATTATTTTTTTTATTTGACGATTCTCCTGAAGATCAAACGGAGATAAAGTCAAAGGCCCGCGGACTACGGACAATTCCAGATGTTCTCGTATGTGAAAATATATAATATTCGAGGGTTGTACATATATACACGTTGTTACTACTTACATGTAGTGAAATAACACCCAAAGAACCATCGACCGGTTTTTATATCTTGAGCCTAACGAAGTTTGAATAAGCCCGGTTATTATTTGACACTTCGAGCATTCTGCATACTCAAAAGGATTCGATTATCACTTACAGTATGCTTTACCACCCGTTCAATATTTTTTTTTTTATTTTTGTTATTATTAAATCGCATATATGTGCACATGAAAACATACGTGATCATCCTGCCTCATATATTAGATATACAATATCGCATTTAATTTATATTTTTTAATAACACAACAATATTGTATCATCATGCTAATAATTATTTATACCATTATTATTATTTTAAATAAAAGACCTTGATTATTAGCGGAATTTTTCCCCTCATACTTTTCATTAAGTCTACACATGCATTGACCGTAACGAAATACGATCAAGTATAGGGACAATGATGACACTGATGATGATGGTGATGATGATGTCGTTGATCGAGTACCCGGAAGAATCGTCAGTTTCGAGTAATAATAAAAGGTGGTTCATTGATGGCTACCAGAAGTTATCGTTAAAATCAACACCCATCTATGAATATCAATTATTCATAAAACATACTCATGACAGCGGAAAACAAAACAATTAAAAATATAACGATCGATCTGACGTTAATGAGTAGTGACAACCACACACCTGTCTACAATCAATATGCCAACCTGAATGATTATTTTACCTGATAAGTAAGGTCATTCTCAGACAATATCTCCCACTTCTTAAAAATATTCAATGATTTTGAACTGCCATAACTGTATTAAAATTTCATTGATTAATTAAAACAAATTAAAGCGTTAATTGAAAAAAGGACAATGTAGTTACAGTTTTACCAAGATATAGATCTAAAAAAATATATTCACAGTTGTTATCAATTAGGAGTTAAACGAAATTTGTTAAACTCATTTCAGTAAAACTTTCATGTCTATTTTATAATTCCATTTTTCAAATTTTTTCGGCTAAAATTTATTTTTCAAATTTTGTTCGACTTCTAATTGATAACAACTGTAAGTAATTTTTTTTTAATTTACATCCTGGCGAATTCGCAACGACTTTGTCCTTTTTTCAATTTATGCTTCAATTATTTTTTAATCAATTAATAATATTTAAATCAGGTCATGACAGTTTAAAGTAATCAACTATTTTAAAAAAGCGAGGACACTGTCTTAGAATGCTCTCAAGTTTTTGTGATAAATTGAGCGCCAAAAGAGATTAAATTCCTTACCAATGGCCATGCAAGTGAAATCGATGATAATTTTCACTAACAGTATCTTCGAACCCCGATCCATGATTCATCTGTCAAAAAATTAAAAAACTCACTTTTAGTAAAATGTAATTTTTATCTGAAAAAAAAAGTTGATTAGCGAGTGACAGGGCGTGATCAATGAGTAATTTATTTTTTTAAATGTCATATATATTTATGTTTAGTTAAATTAGTTATAATTTAATAAAAGAAGCATAAAACTAGATGAGCATGCTGTCAAGTGTAACAGCAGATGTCATATTGTTTCGATAAAGAGAGATAAAAAGAATAAACTTACTAGGATGATTTTTTGTAGGTGACTGCTTTCAAAAACTACTGCTTCAAACTGTCTATTGCGTGCCTCAAACGCGAAGCGGAGCTGTTGTGCTTTACTACCGAGTTTTCAAAGTCACGCGATTTCCTCACAGTAAACTGGATGTATTTTTTTTATAACACACTTAAACGTTATGAAAAACACATTGATACAAATAGGAAACACTAATGAATAATCTTGATAGTTTTTTCAAGTTGTCCGATACGTATTATTGTAAATAAAGTTAAATAAAAAAAATTTATCGTGGGTGTGCATTAGTCTGTGGCTCAAAAAAAGGTGGTGGTAAGGATATCTGGAGAACGACTTGACGAAAGAATTAAATTTGTTTTTCACAATCTTCAGGATTATGCAGAGAAAGTTCCTTTCGAAAATCACTACTGTAGTCCTTCTCGTTTTTTAACTTCCCGCTAAGAAAATTGCAAGTTTTCAAAAAAAGGGAAGTTATTGGTTTCGGTCCGATTTTCGGAAAACGAGTTTTTATCAGATGTCGACGTTTTGAGGTCTTAGGAAACTATTCTGACTATTCCCGGATGGACGTCCGTATGTATATGTGTGTATAAACTTTTTTTGTCCGACGATATCTTTGAATGAATCAACCGATTTGAACTTACTTGGAGTTATACGAAGAATAAAAATAAAAATTTTTTTTTGTTTTTGGTTTTTTGCGCATAACGTATAAACAATTTGTCCGATTTACCTTAAAATGTAATCAGTTGTAAGTCTTGTTGAGCCCGTTCGATTGCCAGCAAGAACATTCAAATCGGTTCATTCGTTCCAAAGATATCGGACAAAAATTATAATTTTTCAGTGAAGGTATATTTTACCGGCCTAACCAATTTTTGAACTCAAAAATTTAAAAGTAATAATGTTTCCGAGCTCCCTGAGCTCGAAAACAGCGGGAAGTTTTGGAGCTGGCTCGCAGGATCAGGCGGTTTTTAAATTTTTTTATATAATAAATCATTACTGTTAAAACCGGCAATTTTACATGGAAACGAACACACACTGCAGCCGTTTTTATTAGGAATGTTTCCCTTACCTTACTTTTATTGCCATATATATGGCTTAACAAAAAAACAGCTCAAGACTTTATGATAAAGTATTTTTTTAAAAAAGATATTAAGGAATAGAGAAATTTTACGCATGGTAAAATTGACGAATATGGAATTATTTAAGAATAAAGATGTATAAGAATTGAGAAAAGTAAGAGTTATTACCTTGCAAAATCATTGAGATCATTTCGTTTTTTATTCATTACTATAAATATAATAATCTCTTAAAATACGTTGTATAAAAGAACTAATAATTAATAAATTAATTGATTAATTAATAAATAATAATTAACTATTGTTTGGGTTGATCATTGATTCGTGTTCCACCGTATGAAGTTTCAATGTTTTTCAGTGGACTTGATTCATCCTAAAATCAAGGTAAATATAAATTAAAAAATTATAAATGATATTTTATAAAATATAAATATATATTGAGGATAATTAAATAACTACACAGTTATTGTTAAATCAACAAAAATTATTTCAATGGATATGTACAAAATTTTTTTTTCATTTTAATTACCAACGGAATTAAAAGTTTAGTACTAAATATATATGAACAAAAATATGTTCTACAATAGGTAATACATTAGATATACAATTATTTATGATATAAAAGTTTTTAAGGCCTTTGGATATTTTAAAATTCTAGTATGAATATATAAAGCCAAAGTTCTGATAACCAGATGGCTGATAAAAATTACTGTAAAATTTCTAAAAATTCATTTTCATACTTCATTAATTAATTATAAATATTGTGTATATATTTGTATAAATAATTTAAAACATTTTTGTTTTTCTGCATCTCTGCATTAAAGCACAAATATTATTGCATTAATTTTAAACTCGCTTGTTTTTTTTTAACACGTGACTTTAATTATCAGCGTTATCGCAATCCATTGTTTTTTTTTACATTCACGTGTAAGTAAAATCCAACAAAAAGTACAACGGTACAATCAATAATAAAATATTAAAGAATAAATATTTCTAATTTGATCTAATACCATTTTTAAAACTATAATACTCATTCGTAATTGTTTTTTTTTAATTAATTACTTTAGACGAATATATAAAATGTATACGCTATTTAATAATATTAATTAATTATTGTTAAATATTATTAAATATTTCTACTGTCAATAGACTATAGAGTATAGTATAAAAAGTATGAATTATTAAATAATTATATACAATTTAAAATAAAAATAATATCAGACCCAGACGCCAAATGTTAAAATACAATAAAAACAACATTACTAAATTAAATATAACGTATAAACAATAAAACTAATATAAATTTTTTTTAGACAAAACGAAATGAGAACTGCAGATAAAAAGCTTTGAAGCAAAAAAAAATAATAAATAAATAAAATTCGTGCGTGTTCTTGAGGACGATGAAGAGTAAGAAGCAGCAGCTGTATAAAATTGTTGACGTGACATCATAAAGTAGCACCAGGCCAGTCACCAAAATTTACCCCAGACTCATATAATCATCGTTGACTTTACTGTCGGGTAATTATTGTAGCTTGGATTAACACTGGAGGAACATTGTAGCATCTAGGCGAAAGCCACAGCAGTCACGTCGATATTCTTATTTATTTGACAAGCTTAGAGCAAAGTCAGTTGTTTAAATTTTTTTACAATATCAACGGACGTGATCGGCACTGCCGTTATTCACCTGCATCGCTGTTTCGGCATCATACTCCATTGCACGCGTTTTATCACCATGACCAGCATTTGCTACTCCACATTGTCGTCTTTCTTTGAATAAATCTGCTACCCCAAATACCTAAAATCAATCATTTATTGTATTACTAATGATAATTGCTATTAGTAATTTACAATTCCTAGTAGTTACTATAATGCCAATAGATATAATGATGATTTAATTTAATAAGTAATAAAATGACAACATGTTCATTGATAAAATAAATTTGTAATAATAATAAAAGTATAATGTTTTAATTCATTGAGGACACTTACAATAATCAAGGAAACGATTACACCGATAAGCATTCCCACGAGAACGTCACTCCAGTGATGCTTGTAGTTGGAAACCCTTGACATTGCCGTTGCCCATGCCAACAAGATAAGAACAAGCTGAAGAAAGTGTTTGAATATCGCGCTACCTTTCCATGTTATTCTCAATTGTAAATATAACTAATAAAAAAAAAAGAAATTGAATTTATAATACACACAGTAGAAAAAATTGGGTAAGGATCTGTGTTAAATTTTTTGTGCTGAATTAACACATTTCTCTGTGTTACTTTAAATTTTTAAATTGATCTACTATTTAACACTTTAGAAATGTTACTTAGTACAAAAATTACAATTATCAATTTATGTTAAAAATTCAATCGATAGTCTAGGAATAATTATTAGAAAAAGTGAAATGGACATTTTACAAATATCAAATTAACTTAAAATTTTTTTTTCATTAATATATTAAATTTACCATTTACTAAAAGCTGGAATTTTTATCATAGTAATAAAAAATATTTAGCTACAATTTCGAATTATTTCATGTAATATTAGAATTATTTTTTCGCTAAATAAAAATGTATTTTTGTTTTTTTGAAAGAAATTAATTGATCTACTATTTATAACTGTTATGAAATATTAAGTGATTTTTTAAAAATCTTGACTCTAATAAAAATATTGTTTACAGTCAAACAATAGTTGAATGTTAAATAATAATTGTTGTGACTATTGATAATCTCAAAATAATATACAAATTACATTTACTAAATTTCCATGGTATAAGAATTAAGTGTAAAAGCTAACATTTTTTTTGTATCGCTGACATTTGAAAAATTTGAATTAACTTCTCGTATTACGCGGATTTCGTGTTGAGATTTTAAAACAAATTTTGAGTTTAAATTCAAACCAAATAGTCTGTGTTAAAAAATAACACAAATATTGTGTGGATCGTTTTTAACACACAGATTACGTTGACTTTAACACAAAATTTTTTATTGTGTAGATGAGTATATAAATATTTAATTTAATTATTTATAAATAACATGACAACTAATAAAAATTATCATGAGTTTAATATTTTTTCTACTTACAACTAGATAAATCATGACGTAGGTGGAGAATGATGAGTGACCTGACGGAAACGACAATCTGAAAAGACACCGAGCGATCAATTGAGACGAATCGTGACTTAAATTCCTACATTACACATATGTATATATATACATATTTATACATTAATATATATAGATATATAAGTGGCTTTCTCATCTCTCTAAACACTTGAATCTTTCAATATTTTTTGCCTTCTCTACGAAATCTAAAGATAGCAACCAGCAAAAGAGATGGTAGTTATAAGTTTTAAAAAAACAAAAAGGAACAAATAAATAAAAACTACTGAGGACGCAAGACTAAAGACTTTTTTCTTTTACGGACCCTCCTCTCATCCGGATAGTCGCGTATGAACATTAAAAAACTAAGTGAATAAAAGTAAAAAATATATATGAATTTAAAAAAAAGCGAAAAGTCATATGGTTTTCTTCCTTGCTCCTCCCATCATTAACATTAACGACTTTCATACTGAATGAATTCTCTGTCCTCTATCATCATACGTCAATTCTATAGAAAGTCTATTGTCATAATTGAAATGTCCCATTACCATATGTTTAAATCAACAGCCACTTAAATATATCAGTTTCAAATGCTAGGCAAACAAATAAATATAAATGACTAGCAATAAAGTTAAGTTAAAATAAACAGGAATGATAAGTAGCTAGCTGGGGAGTTTGAGCAACAACTGATAAAAATAAGCGGGAAAGTGCACAGAAGTGAAGAATAACAGAGAGTCAAAGAAAACCAAAAATTTAAACTAGAAAGATTAAGAAATTAATATTTAATTATAAAGGTATAGACTCTTTTTTTTTTTTGAAACGCCTTATTAAATAGTTGCAGGTAGGTGAAATAAGATGCCTGTTAAGATGAGCTCTGATATTAATATTTAGAGGTCACTCTTCGAAATTTTCTATTTTCCATTTAAATAACATGGGAGAAAAATGAAGTTTGGAATTTTATACCTTGGCTATGGCTCATTATACAGATAAGTTCAGGATAGAATTGAAAGCTCTACAAAAAAAAGTCTTATCATTTTTTGATAAATTCATCTGTTGAAAAGTTATTGGAGCTTGAAGTTAAATTTATATTAAATTTTGAGATCTTTTGACTTTTTCGGCGAAACTATCAAACTTATCACAAAATATCATAGAAGTTTTTTTGTAGAAAATTTTATTTCTTACAAATTATCACTGGAGAAGTTTTTTGAAACAGATGAATTTATCAAAAAATGATGAGACTTTTTTTGTAGAGCTTTCAATTCTCTACGAAATTATATCCTGAGCTTATCTGTAGAATGAGCTATTGCTGAGGTATAAAATTCCAAACTTAAAATTTTTTTGTCCCAGGTTATTTAAATGGGAAATAGAAAATTGCGATGAGCGACTTCTAAATATTAATATCAAGAGCTCATCTTTTAACAGGCATTTTATTTCACCTGCCTGCAACTTTTTCATAAGGGGTTTCGAAGAAAAGAAGATACTCGATGTTTTAAAATCGGTCTTATATATATTATACATATAATAATTATATAATATATGTATAAATATATAAATAATAACAATCTTTTAAATATCTGATAAGATTTTTTTTATGTTATTAAAATAATTAGCATTGACCTATTTGCGTGCAATCTAAATCACAGCGTCTATTTTCATCCGATTACAGCTTAACGACCTTGCACACAAATTATTATGTAACGCAATGAAGACCGTCGTCCTCAACTCCCCCGTCATCGTCATGTACAATAAAATACAAGCACCGGACTTAATAGAGTACTTGTTTAATTAATTGAGTACACATTCAAGTATACTTATGTATATATTATATATATAGTACTCTACCTGACTTCTTTCAATAGTCTCTTAGTGACATTAGACGCAGTGCATGTAAATTGATCGTGTTCTATAAATTTATGATGATTTATCGGCAGGCTGCAATTGATACTTGGCTTACAGAGTTCTATAAAGTGTGGGCGTAGTCTACCAATCGCATATTTGGCCACGTCAGTGGTCAATACCGTTGCTGCAGCACCGAACGCAAATGATCCGATCTAAAAATTAACCACGACTATTTTATTATTCTATATAAATAGTTTTTTTTTTCGCTTTTTGTATTAAAGACACTGCATTACAGTAATGATATCACTTTACTTGGTATCACGACCGACTTTCTCTTACCTTGTGATAGGCCAGTACCACCCAGCGTGGTATTACACGACCAAATAATACCATCGACGACTGTCCGCTGGTATTTTTAGCGTGTAGATATTCACCACAAAGCATCTGAAAAAAATATATATAGTTAATAAATAAATAAATTAGTCGATACTGATTAGCATGGATTATTTTGTAGAATGTAGAAGGGGTGTGCGATTAATTCGAATTTTTCGAGCTATTCGTAGTTTTTGAATTATTCGTAAATTCTTGAATTATTTGAATATTTACGAATCGTTATAAAAGTTTCTTTTGAACGAGTTAAAATTGTAATAGTTGTTCAAATAATTCAAATTTTTGGCAGAGGTAAAGCTCAGGCACGAATCGACGAAGAAAATATCTTTGGTTACTTTAAAAACTAAGTTTTCTATTGAATAAAAATTGAATATTTAAAAGCTGATCAAAATTTTCTCGATTTGAATCGAGTAATTTAAAAAAGTAATTCAAAAACTTTCGGATAGTTCTTAAATTGACGAATATTTCGAAAAGTTACTATAGTGATTCGAAAAGATTCGAATTATTTTGAAAAGTTACAAGTAATGGGAAGATTTTAAAATAATTCTAAAATTGACGAATAGTTTGAAAAGTTACGAAAAATTCAAATGATTCGAATAACTCGAAACTTATTTTTTAAAAATTTGAAAAGATTCGAATTATTTGAAAAGTTACAAGTAATAGAAAATTTTCAAATAATTCTAAAATTGACGAATAGTTCGAAAAGTTACGAAAAATTCAAAAAGATTCGAATAACTCGAAACTTATTTTTGGACAACTCTAAAATTGTCTAATAACTCGAAAAGTTATGAATAATTCGAAAAGTTACGAATAATTTGAAAAAAAATCCAATTATTTAAAAAATTTCGAAAAATTCGAAAAGATTCGAATCATTTGGAAAGTTACAAATAATTCGTAAAGATTTAAATTATTCGAAAATTTTCGAATAATTAAAAAATTCGAATTCGATTCGTATACCCTTAGAATGTAGTCAAACTAGTTTACAGAATAAGTTTAGTTTTATTAAAGTTCACCTGTCGGAACTACGAAAAAATTATCATTTAAATTTTATTATTCATCCATCTCTTTATCAACGGATAAATATGATAATTAATTTGTCGAGTAACTATATATCATACAGATATGTATATTCATATTTATAGTACGTAATATGTAGTCATCAGCAAACTGCTGATGATGATCTGACGATGTGAGATGATATATTATTATGTCTTGAAGTGCTTTACGACATTAATGTACATTAAAAATAATTGTATGGATAAAATATAACTCAGCTAAGTAAACTGCTGATTACTCTATGTAACTTCAAGCATAACTACGCGTGCCTGTTGATAAGAAATAATCGTGACGTTTAAGTGCAATGAGAAATATACTACATTATATATGGAAATACATTTTGTTCTGTCAGGGTTATCTTCTGCCGATTGTAAGACTTTTCTATTTTATGACTATAAAAAAAAATAATACGCATTGTTTGTGAAAAGAATACTTCAGTTTATAAAAAAAAAATATGGTAAACAAGTTTTTATAAGCCGTATAATTATGATAAACGTATGGATATTGTAATTTTAATCGGGATATTTTAAATAATTTACGTTCAATTAAACTTGCAATTTATTTTGAATTTATGGACATATTTATTTAAATAAATATTTCAGCGAAACAAAATATATTAAACTTAAACCCCCTATCATTTTATTTATCGCCATTAATATTCATTAACAGAATATAGTTTTTTATTAAATATTTTAAAATCCAATCTCTTTAAATGCTTGTTATTTTTTTTTATCTCTCGAAAGAAATCTTTCTTTGTCTTCGTGCCGATAATACCAGTTCTTCCTTATTTTATATTTTTCCTTCTTATAAATAAATCCCATTAGAATAAAGTATAAAAATTCTTCAAATACATTAAGACTCGGAAACTAACAAGCATAAAAAAAATAATAAAAACATACAACTTCTTGACCACAAAAGGAATCCGGGAAGAAATGAACAAGGAAATAAAAAATCTTTTTGATTTTATTACTTACCACACATAAAGGCAAGAGGATTCCAACGATATAGAGCATGGTATTGGTAACCGTTGACTCGCGGAAAGGATGCATCAGTGATTCATCATTGCAAAAAAATCCTCGTTGGTAGGGTTGGCCAAACAAATACAGTCCGAGTACCGTAAACCCGACTGAAACAACAAACAAATAAATAAATAAATATAATAATTGGTTAAATCAATATCTAGTGGTCTAGTCTCTAGCCTCTGGTCCAGCGAAAAAACTATTATTTTTTTTATTTGACGATCCTCCTCAAGATCAAACGGAGATAAAGTCAAAGGCACGCGGACTACGGACAATACCGGTTGTTCTCGTGTGTGAAGATATATAATATTCGAGGGTTGTACATATATACACGTTGTTACTACTTACATGTAGTGAAATAACACCCAAAGAACCAAAGACCGGTTTTTATATCTTGAGCCTAACGAAGTTTGAATAAGCCCGGTTATTATTTGACGCTTCGAGCATTCTTCATACTCAAAAGGATTCAATTATCACTTACAGTATACTTTATCACCCGTTCAATATTTTATTTTTTATTATTTTTATTATTAAATCACATATATGGGCACATGACAACATACGTGATCATCCTGCCTCATATATTAGATATACAATATCGCATTTAATTTATATTTTTTAATAACACAACAATATTGTATCATCATGCTAATAATTATTTATACCATTATTATTATTTTAAATAAAAGACCTTGATTATTAGCGGAATTTTTCCCCTCATACTTTTCATTAAGTCTACTCATGCATTGACCGTAACGAAATACGATCAAGTATAGGGACAATGATGACGCTGATGATGATGGTGATGATGATGTGGTTGATCGAGTACCCGGAAGAATCGTCAGCCCCGAGTAATAATAGAAAGTGGTTCATTGATGACTACCAGAAGCTATCGTTACAATCAACACCCATCTATGAATATCAATTAATCATAAATCATGCCCATGACAGCGGAAAAAAAACAATAAAAAATATAGCGACCGATCTGACGTTAATGAGTACTGACCACACCTGTCTACAATCAATAACCTAACCTGGATGATTATTTTTACCTGATAATTTAATTTCAGTGATAAAGTGAGCTCCGAAGAAGATTAAATTCCTTACCTATTGCCACGCAAGTGAAATCGATGATAATTTTCACTAACAGTAGTTTCGAACTCCGATCCATGATTCACCTGTCAAAAATTTTAAATTAACTGTCAGTAAAATGCAATTTTTATCTGAAAAAAAAATTGATTAGCGAGTGACAGGGCGTGATCAATGAGGAATTTATTTTTTAAAACGTTATATGTATTTATATATTTATGTTTAATTAAATTAGTTGTAATTTAATGAAAGAAGCATGAAAATAGATAAGCATGCTGAGTCAAGTGTAATAGCAGGTGTCATGTTGTTTACGTTGATAACGACAGATAAAAAGAATAAACTTACAAGGGAGATGTTTTTTTTATAGATTACTGCCTTGAAAAACTGCTGCTCCAAACTCTATTTTATTTAACTTGGCACTAGCTAGAAGAGGCCAACAACACTATCACGCACCATCAACTACCAACGAGATTGTCTGGTAGACTGGCGGGAGCTCCAAGTATCTATCGCTGTTGTACTTCTAGATCCCCACCATCTTCATCACTTTATACTGCTTATATTCAGCTATATACCGCTGTATATATCGCTACAAAGCATACATATATACACATATATCTACATTAATGTATATACGATGTCGTTCATCCGCGTGTCGTTTTTCTTCCTTCGTAGTACGAGAGTAAAACTTCAAAACTAAATTCGTTTTCACACTCGTAGATATATAATACAATAATAATAGCAGACAGCTGCTTGGTCTTCCCTTTTGATAGAAAAAAAATAAATCTATTCATGTATACAAATTTTTTTCACTGACGTTTGCTATTTTTCATTTTTATCCCACTCCAAACCCAGGAATTTTTATTGTCTTTTTTTTTAAATCAAGATTTTGATTGATTGTTAATTCAATAGATTGTATGTACGGTCAAAGATTGTTATTCTTTCTTTCTTTTATTTAGTTTTTTTTTATACTCGCTCAAGTTCTTTATTTTTGATAAAGGGTTGATTATAAATGAATAGCCAAAGGCGAGGCAAGAAAAATTTGCGATGCTAATGATTATGCGCACGCGATGTTGGCTCTCAATTGCTTGATGCTTATGATCGTTTCGTCTCGTTTAAACAAAACTTCACTAGGGAGAGGCTTGGTCTTGAATCTTTATCCCAGACGATTATTTATTTTTTAATATTTTCATTTTATGGGATTATTATCTCAAATACTCAAGAAATAACTTTAGTTTGTTTAGATATCATCAAAACCTTGGGGTGCCCAGAGATGAGACGTAAAAAAAACCATTCATTCGTTACACATCACATCTAAATAAAAATAATTACTGAAAGAAATATACGACAGGACGTAATCATTAAAAGTTTTCGCTTATGATACTATAAAAAAAATAAAACCAAAATTAAACGAACGTTTTTTGTATTAAAAAAAAATGTATAATTATATTTTGTAAAAAAAAATAACAAATTTACAGATAGCGATCGGCATGATAAATTTTTATTAATTAATGTAATTAGACATGTTATATGTACATAGGCGGCTTAAGACGTATGATTCATCGTCGTCTGCATTACATTCATCGTACGTTTGTTTCCGCCCTTCGGTAATGATTTTTTTATTCTTTTTTTTTTAATAACAAATTCTTATTGTTGTGTCATGCAAGAGAAAGCGACCAAAGACACTTAACAACTTAACGTCGGTTTACTGAATTGCTTAAGTTTTATTTTTAAATATTATTATTTTTATCAACAAAAAAAACGGATTCAATTTCGTATGAATTTATAACAAGTATATTTAATAATGTTAAGTATGCATAAATTATTATTTTTCTACCTTTACATTTTTTATTTTTTTTTATTTTCTTTTTTTATGCAAAAAAATAAAGCATTTTTGTATAAAGCCATTGTTTTATCGTGTTAAAATACTAATGCGTGAAACTATTTACATTTTATTTATAAATATATATATAATATGTATTTATATATGTATATGTCAATATTTTTGTGTGGGCAACAGCATCTATGAAAATTATCATTATTATTATTATTTTTTTTATATATTTTATCAATTATGTACAATCATTGTTTACTAGTTCGATTATCAGCGCAGTACTTGTGTTTGTTTCCGCTAATCATAAATTACGCAATACTAGTGTGAGTGAAAAAGATTTTAAACTTTTAAGTTACTTTTTTTTTTATAATTCATTATTTCATTATTATTTTTTTTTGGTATTAAAGAACGTACGCGCTGTGAGTGGATTCAATCTCCGACAGTCATCTACGAGGTTCAGCAGCATAAGCAGTTATGGAATTGTCAATACATCCAGCAGCAAGTATCACCCGGTACGGATGGAAATTTAAGCAGCTCACAGGACTTATTCGTGTACTCATAAATCCTTCGTGGAATTTTATTGTATTCACGAGATGGTTTGTCGTTGTATTGTATATACTGATGCAGTGATGCATAGATCCACTGTAAAGATAAAATTAAATTTATTGGCATTGTTTAAAGATAAAAAAGGTAAGACGCTGATGTAAAGTAAAAGTAAATTTCGGTACAAACTTACCAAGCAAAAAGATTAGCGACTGGATGAACAGTAAATGCTGTAAGACCTTGAGTAGTTTGTATAACATTTATAGATGAATTTTTTCTGAGATCAAATATTCTAACGTCGCCGCTGGATGAACCAGTGATCAAACGGTCTGTCTGTAAGCCGTTGGATTTAAGTAAATAAGCACCAAGAACCCAGGCATTGTGTTCACGCCAGGTCATTATTCTCGCTTCAGCGGGTGGTAATCGGCGATCAAACAGCCGGACTGAACCGTCGCCGCAGCCAAGGACCATCATTGAACCTGCAAAGGGTCGAGATTTTATGTTCTTAGGGATACAAAGACATCAATACTCATAATAATAAGTTACAATAGAAAAAGTAAGAAATAAAGATGATAAAAAGAAAAATAAACACAAAGAGAAAAAAGAAACGTATACTAAATATACCTGTTCCGTCGGTATCTAAACACGTGACGCAACAGTCAGCACCGGTAGGCAAGTCCTGTTTCTTCAATTCCGTTTCGGCATCCCAAAGTCTAACAACTCTTACATCTCCAGAGGCTGCTAACGTCAAGGATCGTTGCTCCCAACTAGTGACCAGTCCTGCAGAAGCCACAGAAGCTTTCGTTGCCGGTTGAACGTCTGCTAACGCTTGCCAAGCGGTCAGTAACGTGGGTTCACGGCCTAACAAGTTGCAATAATTTTTCCACACTCGCACCGCGCCGTCGTCTGACCCGGTCATCAAAAATGAAACGTCGTGGGAGTTGATAAACTCCAGTGTGGTAATTTTAGCAGACGTCTTGCTATTTCGAGACGTATGATAAGTCAACTTAGTACCCGAATGCCAGTCCCATATTCCAAAACTGTCTCTACACGCAACGACCACGTGCGAATCGAATGGATGAAGCATGACAGCGTCAGGTTGTTGTGGACAGCGGCTGTGAAATATCTGGGATTCAATTCTCGATGCGTGTGTTTTCTGATACTCTTCACGCGCGTCACGTCGCTGTCTTGAGTTACGTAAATATCTCCATTCACGTTCATAGTGCGCTCGGCTTTCCATATCACTTGTTGACTCTGTCACGCTGTCAAAACTCACTGGCTGAGCAAATTGAGCGCAGCTCCATTCAACAAATTGTGAGCTCGTGAGTGGCTTACGTAAGCCAATTATCTCATCTGTCTCCTCGGATATTGTATTGGGAATTGGTTTTCTGATACGATTTCCATAGACAGGTACACGTCCCGATCGCAATAAATCAGACGTCGAGTTTGTCGTAGGCGGAGAATCTTTATTGAGGTAGCTTGTGCGATTTGACGGCGATGGTGGAAGTGACAGTGATGAAGCTATTTTAGTTTCCGACACTTCTTTCGGCGCTGATGACTCCTTCACTTGATTACGTATATGAGTTGTTACTTTTAGCGACATTCCCGCGACACCTGGATGAGGGTCATTGTCCAAAGCAGCGAGTCCGTGCCATAATTTCATGTAAACACTTCCGTATGAAAGACTCGGTAAATTACCCAGTGAACTGTGACCTAAAATAAAATATAAAAAATAACGATAGTTAATAAATATAAGTTTATTTAAATTATAAATTAATATTACCCAGAGACTCGCAAGGCTTCCTTACGAATTCCCAATTATTTCCTATAGTGAGCGCAGTGAAACAAGACAATACATTAACCTCCACCCTTATCAAGTAATTAATAATAATTATTAATAATTAATTGTCATTATTGATATTTATTTTTATACCTAAACTGCTGATTGACGATGATGAGGAGACTCTTTTAATCCGATCAGAACCCAAACTTTCAATCCCGGTGTCCGATGAGTGTGAATTATTTGGCGGCAACATTTTTAAACGATCTCTTGATCCGATTCGTCTCATTCCGCTGAACGGTGAAAATGTTTCGACCACAAGATCTCGGCGTGAGTTTTCTTCAGCAACAGCCAATGTTACAAATGAGTTTTCAAAATGTTGTACCATCCATTGTAATGCAACGACTAATTCCTTTCTCACTAATGGCGACATGTCGTGCGTGACATTATTTATAAGTGTCATTGCTATTATCTGATCAATATTATTCGCATGTTCACTGCGTTTAGTAACACTATTGACAAAAGTACCGAGAGCATAAACACTAGCAGTTCTTACTTCCGGTATCGGATCTTGAAGCAGTATAGATAATTTTTCATGAGCAGTATCACGAACTCCACACCAACGGGCCTTCTCGTAATTGTGCCAAATTCTGCCGAGGCAAAGACAAAGCCACTGTCTCAGTAATGGATTTGAATCGTTTAATTGTTCAAGACAAATGGACACTAGACTACCTTGGAGAGCTGCTTCTTGCCCAAGTGGGTAATTATTTACAATACTAGCTAGCACAAATGTAGCTAGAGTACGATGTTCACTTGCCATTGATGTATCTTGTAATACAGACAAAAAGTACTTGTGCCCACCATCGCGCACCAAGTCAGCTTGACACGAGCTGTCCACCGCGAGAATTTTAGCCCAAATAAATACCAAAAGTGGCCGTAGTTCTCTAGCACTGCTCTGCAATAATTTTAAAACATAAGGAAATATTCCAACGCTCAGTGCTAAATTGACAGCCCATGGACCGAGATCTAGAAATTTCCCAAGCAGTTCTAAAGCACGAAGTCGATGAACTTGACTCAATAAAACTTGCAAGACAATTGGTAACTGCTCAGGCGGATCACGATTCTTAGACCCGAGTGTTAACCATACTTGAAATGCTGTTAATTGTTCCTCGAAGAATGGCGAATGTACAAATTGATCTTCGGACTCTAATATTAATGGCAATTGTGATAAGCATAAATCAAGCGCTAAATCCCATGCCTGCCACATTGGATGTTGATAAGTAGGCGGTAGTCTGGGGCAAGACACTGGTGTACAATCGTAAGAACGCAGTATTCGTTCAGCAAGTAAAAAATTTCTGAATAAACTAGCTACTAGTAAATCTTGTCTAAATAAACGTTGAAATAAATCACGGGGTAATGTATTCCACGCGATAGTGTCTGTGATTGCTGTAAATATCCAATTTAATTCTCCAAGCATAGTTCGTCGATCAGTCAATTGTCCAGGAATCCTAATAAAAATTCATCAATAACAATCACTATAATCAATTTTTTAAATAAACACAGTCGAACTTCATTAACTTGGACAGTTAGTCCAAGGAGCTGAAATTTATTGGGAGTTCCGAGTTAACGAATGCCCTTTCTCCTTTAAAAAGTAAACTATAACGCTCTTACATCACAGTAAAAAATATTCCCTGATAGCAAGACTTTTTAGTCACAAAGTTGTTGTCAATTCATTGCAAATTGACGACAACTTTCAGCTTTTGACTACAAATTGTTACCGAATTTCTGAGAAAACTGAAGGCAACTTTCCGTCAATTAATGGAATGTCAACTTTTGCCACCAACTTGATGACAAGTTACTGCAGTAGGTTGTCGCTAACTTGCTGCCAGGTTAGCTATCGGGGTTGTGTTAAATCAACATAATTTGGGTGCTAGAAACGGTCCACTGTTAACTTTTACATTTTATTTTTGTGCCATGATTTAAGAAAAAAATTTAATACGGACCGTTTTTAACACAGGTACGCAATATTTTTTACTGTGTACATGTATGATGAACATATAAATATACACAGACACATACAAACGTATAGCATGGGAGACAGTGTAGCTCGTGGGGCTCAAGATTGAGGGGAAGTTCTGAGATAATGGAATCCAAGTTAATAGAGTTCGACTGCAAATATCAATATGATAGAAAAATTACACTTACTTATCAATAAGGTCCAATGAAATCTTAGGAACTAACTTAGAAGTATTCTGCATAACAAACCAACGCAAAGCTATTTTTATTGGCGTAGTCAAGCAAGAGGTAAAAACATCAGCCGGCAAATCCGGATTCATTGGTAATATTTGATTGGCCGCACAGGCAGCTAATTGGATACAATTTTTATATGATGGCATTTGAATACCAGCGACACCAGCAGCACGATTTTGTTTTTCAATCTCGTACTCTTTTTCATGCTGTTCAGCAAACTGTTGAAATGAATCAACAATAATACCAGCATTGGAGCAATCATATACATAAATACTCGGTGCGCCCATCCAAGTTTGCAAATCGTAAACAGATAATGGAATGTACTGCGTATACGTTCGATTGAAAACCCAAATTTCGCCATTACTTGTTGGCTTTGGGACTCCATGGCCATTGTAATGAAACAACACTCGCTCTTCTTTGGCATTTCTACGCAAAGATGTGCATAATTTCTTGACTTCCTCTACTGTCGGGTCTAGACTCTGCTTGTACCGAGCACGTGGCTGCCATCGCTCGTATTGTTTTTGTAAATTACTTCCTATTGTTTCTAACGCTTTTTGCGGACTCACTGACAGCGGGTCTGTAATTTTATAAATATTCAAGTATAAATTATAAATAATACTTTTTATTATTTTATTAAATGCAAAACTACAATCTATCTAACAACAATAAATAATTTCGGTGATAAAGTACAACATGTAGATTAGAGTTTTGCCCATAGGCAAAATACTCTAGTGCAGAAAAAATATTAGAAGTGCTGCGGGTCCAGGGTTTTGATACGCTTAAGATCTGGGTTCACTTCCGGACTCTAGGAGGACTTTGACGTGGGGATTCGAATGTTGGTGGAGTCTGGTTATAAATAATAGTAGATAATTGAGGCCAGACCGTACTAACCGAATTTTTTAATTTAACTTTTCTTTTAATTTATTAATTTGTCACGAGCAACCTACAGTCTCTACGTGACTGCCGAGTATTACTACCAAATTTATTAAATATAATTTGAATTTAACTGTTGACTAAAATCTCTACTCTAGAATCTTTTATTTATTTTTATTATCATTAAAATTTAATTAGACAAATCTCATCATTAATTCGCAAACTTATTGATTTCGGATCATGGTATTCTTGAAAAAAAATCTACACACGGTCAATTTTTTTATTAGTCATCTTAATTATATATATACTCAGTCATATTTAGTGACAGAGTAGTTAAAATATTAATTTATTCAAAGAAAATAAATACGATTGTCTTTTTTCCCGCGTAATTTAAATGTAATTCGAATATTATAAATAAATTTATTTATCTCGATACTTGGCAACAAAAAAAAAGTTTGAACCATGAAAAGGCACAAATCCAAGTCATGATACCACACAGAAAAAATGATTTTTTGGCGCGAAAAATTTTTACTCGCCCTAAGGACCAGTTTTTCAAACCTGGTTTTTTTAAATCCGGATTTTAATTATTATTGCTAGTATATCTGTATATTATTATTGTATAGATAAACTAGCAATATTAATTTCAACCCGAAAAAAATAAACCTGGTTTGAAAAACTGGCCCTAAGAAATTCTTTGTACTATGAATCGAAAACGAAATTATTCTTGGAATGAGGAAAAATTTCTTGAGCCAAAAATCTTTTTCTAATCCTAAGAAAATATTTGCTTTCATTTCATAAAAAATATACTATTTCTTACGTAGCAAAATCTTTCTTTTCTGTGTAGATATGACTGGAAAAAAATTTTCCTTATTCCCTTACTATTATAAACAAAAGCAATTTTTATCGCTTCCAGAAAAATGTGTAAGACAAACTTGCTCGTAAGATTTTCCTCATTCGAGTGACGTAATTAGAAAAGTGAAATTCGAAAATTTGGTTCGTACTGCCTACCCTTAAACTACATACACGCAATTTTTATTATCGACAGAGTAAATTGTACTGCATGTCGTCTCTCTTTATGTGCTATCTCAATTACGATTACATAATAAGAGACTTATTATACATGAGCACATGTACACAACACACTGACTATTTTAAGTGTTACTGTACATTATAAAAAATAAATAAAATTACCAATCCAACACTCTAGTCGTGCACAAGGCTGAGTCTTGACAATATCTGGAGGATCAACGCCCACATTTAAGCAGAGAACCAGAGCTACGCTCACTGTTTTCATCTATTTTAAAAAAATAAAAAGCTCATTATTATTATTATCATCATCATCATTGTCTATTGTGATAAAAACACGCGTTGTTATACACTTAGATACCATACCCGTTCTTTTAATCTCCAAAATTGTGTTATACAATTGATACCCTCAATAGTAGCAGTATGTCTCGGTTTATTAAAAGCAAGTGGTAATTTCCAATCTTCTTTTTCTTCACGACGCTCCACATCATGATTATCATCATCATCATCGTCGTGTCCATTACCCTGACGTGATTGTTTTATTGTAACCAGTGACATTGTTGGTTTTTTTTTTTATTGTTTGCGCAATTACTTGAATTTATTTATTTATAATATAACATGTTATTATATATAATTACGTTATTTATTTATTACAACCAGTAATTTAGCAGCAGCAATTTTTTTTTTAACTGGATCACTATTATATATATGTAAATATATATAGATAACACACCCACGAAAAAAAACTCACCTTCGCATTGTCCTGCGAATAAATTTATAATTTATTTTGCGACGTCGTAACATTTGGAATTATTTATTATTATTTTTCAAACACTTGATATTTTTTTAAACAATAGAACAAAACTATGCATCACTCGCGTTAGTAATTCTTGGAGTATCATCACAGATCACCATCGCCATGTTTCTAAACTGACTGCATTATCAACTGAGCAATCAACCTTGAGATAAAAAATAAATAACTTTATCTTACAAAGAAAAGAATTTTTTTTTTTAATTGCCCCACATATATATAATTAAATAATTACGTTTATTTATCTATATACAATACATATTAAATATTTCAACACCTTTTTTTTTTACTTCAATACTGGACTTATGTACACAAGTGAAGCATTACAATTATTACAATTATTTTATTGTTATTACGTCTTTAAAAAATTATATATTACTCTGTAATAAAATTATATTTAAAAAAAAAAAATTCATAATTATAATCAGTTTTTTTAAAAAAATTCTATTGTTGTAGACGATGATTAAAGCGTAAACTTTTTTTCCCTGGTGGATTCAAATTACTGTAATTACCGTAATGAACGGTAGTGGGAAAAATTTCATTTTACGGTGAATTGCAGCATTTTACAGTGCCCGCGTGTAAATTTGCGGTGAAAGGCTGTTAATTTACCATGATATTGAATGATCCTGAAGTTAACAGACAATTAAAAATTTTTTGATTTTTTTTTCGACAACTTAATTTAAAAAAACTAAAAAAATGCACATGTGGAAAATTGAAAAAACTACAAGTGCAATTTTCTCAAATATTTTTTTTTATGATTCGCTGCTCTAAAACAAAATTCAAAAATTATTAGACGTCGGCTAACTTCAGTATCATGATACTGAAGTCAGCTGACGTCTCATAATTTTTAGATTTTTTTTTAACAATAAATAAAAATAGTATATTTTACACCTCGGGCAGGAAAGTAAGAAATGTCTCAGATCTCATGTAATTGTTGGCCGAGGCGAAGCCGAGGTCAACAAACATGTGATCTGAGGCTTTCTTGTTTACTGCCCAAGGTTTAAATACTATTTTTCGCCTCGACGGAAGCGGAAAGCGTCAACTTCGTTTCACACAGCGGGAAAAAAGTTGACGCTTTTCGCCCGGAGGGGCGAAAAATATATTTTAAAAAGTTACACCTGCAGATTTTCAAAATTTTCTCCATGTGCATATTTTTAGTATTTGTTTTTTTATAATTGATTTGTTGAAAGAAAAATCCGAAAATTACTAATTGTCTGTTAACTCGTGGATCATAATTTACCGGCAATCCTACGGTATTTTAATGTAAAGTCAAGTATTGCACTGCAAAACTATAAAAATAAAAAAGTATATGGTGCTTACGGTAAAAATGTCATATTAGGTAAATTGCCGGAATTTACAGTAAAAATATCATAAATTACTGGGGATTACCGTAAAATGCGGATAATTTGTCATAGAAATACCGATTTTACGATAAAAATGCAGTAAATTAAGGTAAATATCGTAATTAACTGTATTTGGAATCCGCCAGGTTTGTTTCTTCTAATGTAAATCGTAACGCAATCGAATTAAATTCACAGCCTACGAAACATTACAACAATGTTTTTAAAAAACATAAATATAATATTAAAAATAAATGTCATTAATAATGTTTCAATGGAATAGAGATTCCCCGTGTAAAAAAATTCGTTCGAAAAATTTTCATAAAAGATTAATGTGAGCTTCCAAATTTAAGACGATTCTGAACTTTGAGTTGATCATGTTAAAGAGTAAATAAACTGTCAATTGACCGAAAACGTACTTGGATTTGTGACATCTATAAGATAACAGTTTTTTTGAGCTATTGATAAGGCACCAAAATGGTGACAAAACAATCAGAAATTTATGTCACCAAAAAATATCTGCTTAAAAAACTTGACGATTTTTTAATTGAAATGACTCAGACTGGAAAAAGAACACATTTCCTATGAATCCTACAGGGAGAGAATTTTTTAATAAAATTTACCCTATAATTAAAACTAATTTCTTTTGTTTTATTTTTTACTCTTTTTTATTCAAAAATTGCCCGAAATTGGGTTTTTTTTTACCCTAGAACTAAACACTTTCTAGAAGCAGCTCATTAATTATTCATCCTGGTTCAGCTTTATTCACAATTAACTAGTATAATTTATTAGATAATTCTCCCAGCGTAGGACCGACATCTGTACGTTTTATTTATTTAAGAAAACCTGGCTTAAAAAGAAAGTAAAATTTTTCGTCCTTTTGAAAGACATCAAAGTTGTCTCTGTGCTACTTAGGTGAGTACTTTCAGGCACTTTTTTTTAAATTTTTTAAGCAAAAATTAAAATTAATTATGAAGGTTTTTTTGCTCTTTGTAAGAACGAGGACTGAAAGTAAATTTTTGTTTTCAATTTTTCGGAAGTTAAAAAAATGATCAACTCAAAGTTTAGAATGCCCTCAAATTTGTAAGTTCACTGTCATGAACTTTTTTGAAACGATGTTTTTTCATATGGGTCAGTTAATGTAAAAATATAAAATAAACATTTCGTCGACTGTTATAGTGTAGTATAATATAAATCTATGTGTAAATAATCTTTGCTTCTTTAAAATAACATCTTTGTCTTGAGGTTTTGAAATAAATCTTGGATTTAATTTTGCATAGTTTTTGGATCACCCAACTGCTTGTAACCCTGGAAAAAATAATACCCTTATTATTTATCAATACGTTGTTAGTAATAGTTTACTATATTTGAAGAAAAAACAATTTAATTAAAACACATTTAGCAAAAACAAGCGAATTATTATAATTTGTATATTAATATGTTAAGCTTAAGTGCAGGCATGTGCAAATCAAGCATATAAGAGCATTCTCAAACAATATCCTCTACTTTTTAAAAGTATTCAATGACTTTCAATCGTAATGACCGTATAAAAATTTGATAATTAATTTAAAAAAAGTTAAAACATTAATTGAAAAAAAGACAACGCAGATACAATTTCGCCGAGACATACTTTAAAAAAAGTTATTTACCATTGATGTCAATTAAAAGTCAAACGAAATTTGGAAAATAAATTTCAGTAAAATTTTCATGTCAATTTTCTAGTTTGAATTTTCAAATTTTGTAGGCTAAAATTTATTCAAAAAATTTTGTTTAACTCCACCGAACGTTGTCTTTTTTTCAATTTATGCTCCAACTTTACTTTAATTAATTAAAAAAATTTTAATAGTTGTAACGATTCAGTCATTTAATATTTTAAAAAACTAGGAGGCACTGTCTAAGAATGGGCTTGAAAAAAAAGTTGTTTTAAGTGGTTGCAGTAATTATTACTCATGCGTTAATTATGATGTTAAAATAATTTCCATCAGTTCATGCTCCCATAATAGGGTGATGTTATTTTTAATTTTTGGTATCCATCGCTTACGGTGCTATTAAACGAATCACGCAGACGTTCAGTGAATGTCTTGTACTCCATTTCTGGATTACTTTGACCGAAATCAAAGTCCGCAACTTCAACATTAAAACGTGCTCGACTTTGTAGATAATATGCGATACCAAATACTATTAATACCACAGCAGCCAGTGTACAGGATACTGGTACGACAATTACTGATAGTTGAGCCTTTGTCGTAAC
Source organism: Microplitis manilae (assembly GCA_030273425.1). Classification (NCBI taxonomy): domain Eukaryota; kingdom Metazoa; phylum Arthropoda; class Insecta; order Hymenoptera; family Braconidae; genus Microplitis; species Microplitis manilae. Next base: position 5,726,233 of record CP092726.1, read on the forward strand.
TAAAAAAAAAAGTTAAACCAGTTTATTAAATTGTAAATTAATTATTATTTAAACTTATATAAATAAAAATATTTACCTTCATAAATGTTAATAGTTAATGGATAAACGTGCACACTGACGTCATTCTTAAGTATCATTATTATTGTATAAACATTAGGATCTAAGAAATAATGACTTATGGAAAAATTACAAGAGTTAAGCAGTTCGCCGTTATCGCACGTTTCATTCCCAGTTATATTATAATTGCCGCGATGATACTCAAGACATTTATAAAAGGGACCAGATCCGTGACACGTGACATTTAAAGACAATAGATCCCATGGCTTTATCCAATTAGTTCCTTCAACAGTTATATTTTTAATCGGAGCTAAAATATATAAATAAAAATTAATCAATTATTACTCCTACGCTTGTTATCCTTGATAAATAAATTGTATTGATATTTATACGGGACACGATACCTCTGACTTTAATTTCTCTCTGAAAATATCCGTATGTCTTCTTAGGATCCGGCGATACTAAGGACGTATTTACACAAACGTATGGCAATGAAATATTTTTATAGTCAATACTAGACCCGTTGGTTGACGGAGTTGTCGAGGAGTTCGCGCTTGGAGTTGTCACTGCTGGTTTAAGTGTTGTCGTGATTGGTTTTGGAGTAGTCGTAGTCGTGGTCGTGTTACTGGTAGTACTATTTGAAGGAATGGTTCCATTTGATGGTGGTGCTGAGGTAGTTGTTGTTGTTGTTGCTGGGGTTGTTGTCGGAGGTGGAATAGTCGTAGGAGGTTCATACGAAGCAACCACCAGTGCTTCTAATGACGCCACAGTTTCTGGCTTTGTAAAGTTATAATGAAAAGTATAATTATTAGTTTGTCCATAATATTTGCAGTCGACAAACCAGAATGTTGTTATCTCAGTAGCATTCGCTTCAATATAATCAATGTCGCCTTTACGTAATTTAATCACTACTTCCGCTTCTGAGTCGGACGATACATATTCACTTGCCAGTGTGTTATTAGATTGTTTTATTGTTATATTACCATTGAGAAGAGCTAAAAAAATTTAAAATAATTAATAACACGGTAATTAAAAATAATGGTAATGGTCTATAAGTGGGGCTCCACACATTTTTCAGTTGCTTACATTTTAAACTTTTATAAATAAACTATTTCCATGTTCAGTTACACGGCGGATTAAAGTTTTAGGTCTTAATTTTGTTTATAACACAAGATTCCTAGACCTTTCAAGGGTAAAAAATTGATGAAAATAACATGAGATCTTAGAAATTTTCAAAAAATAAATTTTTAAATATACAATTATAATTTTTATGAAGCCGTAAGATGGACAGTGGTTATAAAAGTCGATATAAAAACTACAATAATTTTGGAGCTCTTGTAAAACTTTAAAATTGACACATTTTTGTTAGTAGCTCACCTAATACAGAGATTCAAATATTTTGGACGTTTTCCTCTACTAGAATAGTGTAGTCTAATGGTGTAGCACCAGAGTACATTGGCATACTCTTTCTGACGAGTCCATTAACGTACTCGGGACGAATCTACTATCTATTATTACGCGTAAAAATATACTATTCGATGCACCAGTTTTCAGGACGATGTTTTTCATAGGTTTATGTCCTGATATATACTACCATCTATCATGATGTCCTGAAAACTGCCGCTATCATGGCTTTGAGGACCGTCCTGAAACCCAACACAGGTTCTGATAAATGCCACAATCTGCATATACGGTCCTATCTGCCGTAACCCACTTATTTTCCTTGGGTTTGATGATTGACAAGAGTCAATACATAGAATGTGGTCTTAGAATATTTCGACTACTCTATACCGTCAAATCAAATAAAAATTACGTAGTTTATGGGTCAACAGAATAGCAAGACTAATCGCCACTGCTCGGACATTAACTTTTTTGACGACACAATTGTCTCATCCTCAGCCAATATTTTTCTTTTTTTTATTTACTCATATGTTTTTATCATTGTATATTCATTAGCGTAAAGCCGATTGGCGTTAAATAAATAAATGAATAAAAATAAATAAGTACACAATAGCAAATAGTGCACGTGTGCACAGAACTTTGAAATTTTGAAATCATTAATAAAAATAAACATAATTTCCACTTCAGATCTATAACTATAAGTTGTTAGTTCTTACAAAATTCACAATTGCACACATATACCTTCAATCCGCCGATACATACTTGCCAATCAAACTTGACCCTAAGCGATATGTATATCAATCGATTTTTGCTTGACATAAACAGGTGGAGCCCCAATTACAGACCATTACTAATATGAATTTAAAGAAAAAAAGCTTACGAGTTATTTCAAACGTTCGATGCTGACTTGTAATTTCCGGCCAGAAAAGAAATACTTTGCGTTCTACTTTAACTTCGACAGTATATTCTCCAACTGGATATAAGTCTGCTGGATATTGTACGCTCCAAATATTTGTTGTATTTGACGTTATCGGTGACTAAATAACAGTATATAAATTTGAATAAGTATTTGTAGCACACTAAGTTATTCAATACTTATTATGACTGGTTATAAAATTATCATGATACCTCATATCGGTGAGATGGGACTGCGTCATCTCTCCATATGTAAACAAATGTACCAGAAGGTCTGGTACCATCACTGTAATAAAGATCTGCTTGAAAAGTTATAATACCACCTTGTACTGTTGGTCCATCGTGGGTCAATTTGACATAACCACCGTAGGCTGTACCTGAAAAAATAAACAAATGACAGTTGGATAGAACAAATTAAATGCAGTATAAAAAATTCCGCAGCAATTAAATACTACGCATATTTTTTTAAAGCGGTATTGTCAAAATAATAAACGTCATCATAAATTACTCTACCTTGCCATGTTAAACAATAAATTGTCGTAATGACATTTAAAAAATTAACACTCCTCATATTCAATAACTCACGTATCACATTTATTATTATTTTTTTTTTCTTGGATTAATTTTAAATTTAAAATAAACTTATACTCGCAATTCTGTGTACCAGTGACAATCACCTTTTGATAACGATCATGACTAACGCCATTGCCATTTATTAACAAATTATATGTATTATTTGAGTACGGACTTCACGAAGTTGTCTGTTACTCAAAGAAAGAAAATGGTTTTAAGAAAGAATATAGTTTTTTTTTGTTGGTAGCATGCATTTTATGCACATGCGCTCAATTTTAAATTCAGCGGGAAAAGTTTTAAATTAAGATACTGAAGTTAGCCGACGTCTAATAATTTTTAAATCTTTGTAAAGTCGACAAATTATAAAAAAAAAATATTTTGAAAAATTGCACATATAGTTTTTTTAATTTTCTACATATGCATATTTTTAGTTTTTTAGACCACTCGGCAACCACGCACTGTACTGTATATACTCAAGACTAAGCTAAAAAAAATTCTTTTATTGACTACTAAAAGTTTAAAAGAGTTCAATATTTATAATAAAAAAAATTTTGCCTTCATTTGTAAATCATCAAGCTTTCTTAATTTAAGAATATTTTATTTTAAATTATAATAACTATTAAATATTTATTATTAAACTTTTAATTCAAACGATGTTCTCTTTATTTTTTGTAATAATTTTAAATTCAATTAATGTAGTTTAAAAAAAAAAAAAAATTATTTAATTCTTATATTTATTGATTTATTTATTTTTTTTTCATAATTCTAAAGAATTTTACCTTTTCAAGCTTTTATAAAATTAATTAAATTCGAAAAAAACAGGCAAAGTTTACATTGGAAAATCCTAGAATATCAGAATTTATTTTAAATAAAATACACATGTGCCCAAATATTTGCTAAACTTAAATCTTTATTAATCTTAAATCCATTTCTTGTGTAAGAGTGACAAAGATAAAGATAGAGTAGTGAGAAAAGAGTGGGAGAACCTCTGCGTGAATCCAAGAGAAAACTTACTTGGAGCAGTACTGCCCGCAGTACTCTTGGTTCGAGATTTGTATTTTATATAGTTCAAGCTATCATTTTTTATTGATTCAAAACATCGCATTACTTTATTTAACATTATAACTTTCTTGTACTGAACATTTATATTTTTTGGTTAAAGTAATAAATATATTACAGTAAGGAACAATATTTATTAAATCAAGAAATTTAAATTATTTAACTAAAAAACTCAACTTTTGAATCAATCTTTGAAGATTTATTGAGTCAAAAATATTTTTTTTTTTTTTTCAAGATTTAAAATCCAAGGAATTTTTTTGCTTCCCTCAAGAAAATCTCGATTTCCATTCTATGTCCTCAAAAGTTTCTTGGCTCAAGAAAAATTACTTTGAGCCAAATAATTTTTCTTTCTTTGCAAGTATACAAAGATTATTGGCGACAGTAACGTAATTTGGTTTACATGCACACCAAAAATTAACACAAATAGAATTTGCAGCGCTGCATTGATCATCTCTCCAACAATATCCACCTATAATTGGTAAACATGATGAGCCGACAGCAACATTATTTGTGTTACAAATACATCTATTATCTACTGAGCACTTTGAATGCCACAAATCACTACACTCTGAAGTATCACCACAAGTGTACATTAGATGTGCTAAAAAAATAAATATTTAGTTTGCGTAATCTTTAAAAAAAAAATTATTTAATTTTTCATTTTACTTGCAGTAAAACTGAATACTCACTGGCTTTACATTGATTATAGGATACTGCTGATCGAAAAGGTTTACATTGACATGTATTATCTTTACAATGAGATGAGCTCATTATACACTGTTCATCATTTAAACAGAATCCATTCAAAGCTGGAGCGCAAGTGAGCCTATCAGCTGCAAAACTGTGCTCTTTACATATGCATATTTTATTTAATGAGCATCTTGAATATAAAATATTTTTACAATCTGAATCTTTTTCACAAGATGTTCCAAGTTCCACTTGATAAAATTACAAATAACAACTTTTATTGAAATTTAATATAATAACATCACAGTAGAGTCTTGTAAAACACGTAAAGTGATACAAGTAAAATCAAATTATTATATTATAATAACATCACATATGAACTTGAAATTAATTATTATATTAAGAAAGAAAGAAAAGCAGAAATAAGTACCCACGTACCTGATAATCCTGATGTCTGGGGATTTATATAAATTGAATAATCTGTCTCTTGTATCGTTACTGTAATAATAAATGAAATGATCAAAATTTAAATTAAATCACTTTTCAACTTTTTCTTCTTTTTTTAAACACAAATTTACATACATTGTACACATTGTGATCCTCGATAAACATAACTAGCTTTACATTGACACTTATTTTCATGACAAAAAGAATTGTTTGTAGCACACAATTCATTGTCCGAACATTTAATGTTAAATAGGGGAGCGCATACTGTATTGTCTATTATTGGACTGTAATCATCCTTACATTCGCATTGGTTATTATCGGAGCATCTTGTTTTATTTATAAACATTTCACAATAAGAATTATTTTTACAAGGCATACCTACATAGGCTACAATATAAAACAAACATATTTAAAAAATATCATTTTCAGAGTGTATTGTTTTTACTTACCTGTTATACATTGACTGTTCGAAAGAGACAGGTATTGAGGCTCACACACGCATTTTTTTTTAATACACTCTGAATTATCTACTTTGCAATCGTCATTATTTTGACAAGATACATCTAAAAGTGGTAAACATAATCTTGGATTTTCAGCTATTGTATTTGATGCACAAGCACAAGTTTTGTTTTCTAAGCAAGTTGCGAATTTAATTCCGCCACAATCTGCATCATTTTCGCAATGTGTACCGATAATTGCTATAAAAATATAATTAAAATTAATATAATACAAAACAATCATTAGAAAATAGTATATTGTGAGCGGCTGAGGCAGCCGTTCGGCACGCACGTGGCTCGTGCGATCACCAAAGGTAAGTAGTATCGAGCAGGATCACTACTTGGCTGGGTGACCGTTTAGCCACGCGTCGGGTTAGAACAAACGTCTCTGATCGTTAGGCGCGGGATGAAGATCCAGGTATCGGTAAAATGGGAATTTTATCGATCACTGGACCTTAACTCAAACCGAAAACTGTACTGGCTAGGTTTTCTCTGTGGTTTTCCTACGCCACTACACCTCCATTGCACAAGGGAAGTAGCAGAGCATCACCGTAATGATGCAGTACAGTACAAGCACAAGTCGGGCCACAATCGCACAATTGAGGAGGTAAAAATGAGAAATAGGAGATTAACGAATCAAAGTATTGAAGCTAGATTGTAATAACAGCAAGGTGAATCAATAAATAAATACCTACCTAGTATATTGTGACAAGAAATGAAACAAAATAATTTCAGACCAGGGTGAAAGATGCTGACATGAATTTGTCATAATTACCTGAATTGGAAGTGAAAGCTTCAGTGTCAGCAGTCAGTCAGAATCGAGTTAATTTAAGGCCGATGTGTGACCAACTATTAGCGTAAGCGTAAATTATCATTTGCAACTTATAATTAAGCAGAAACTATCAATACTATTTATTATTGACACTTATTTTTATAAAATTAAATCACAAAGGCAACACAGTTTACGCGTTTGCGAATAATCCTTCGCGACATTGAACTCCCTATCCAAAAGTTCCCATAGAATCCACTCAGGTGGATTAAAAACCGCATAGAAATCAGCACAAATTTATTGGATTTTATGCGGTTGTTGACCAATTCAAATGGATTCTCGGGAACTTTTGGATAGAGCTGAAATTAGCTAGTTTCGACTGGTTTTAGAGTCACTGAATTTTCAAGTTTTGATGCTGGTATCATGAAATAGTATTTTTAGATCGGTTCCAGCATAGTGAAAGATAGAGGACATTCGGCCTTCGGCGGGTAGGCAATTACAGACTCAGCTTGATCTATTATCTGCACCTGAAAGTTTGCATTTTTGTTTCTGTTTGGGGGAAGAATTGTTCATGCGCCATTCCCCCTGCCTCCCAAAATAGAGATGAAAATTTAAACGTTTGGGGGCAGATTTAGTGAAAAATAGTAAACCCATCACGGAAGAAGGTAGTACGTCATAATCCGCGTGATTACCACTCTTGCCATTAGCCCGGGTTACGGAATTAGACACATGGGCTGAAATTCCCGATTTTCCTCTCTCGGTTTGTAATATACTAATTCTGTTAGTGAGAATATTTATTTTTCTTTCTAATAATTATATTTACCTCGTAGACATGTATTGGTGGAATCTAAAAAGTAATTATGTTTGCATTTACATTCATTATCAATACATTCAGAATTAGGGTTTGCGCATCGTTCATTTTTCCAACAAAATTCACCCAGTGACGGTGCACAACTTGAATCATTTGTTTTGAAATACTTTAGTCTACAAACACATTCGTAATCTTCTGAACATTTTGCATGTAATGTTGTATCACAATCTTCATCAATTTCACAATATTCTCCCAATTTCGCTACATTATTAATAATAATAATATATTTGTGTATGTTAATAAATAATAAATAAAATTTTATAAAAAACGAAGTAAACAAATATGATTGACTTCTTTCAACGAGAAGAAAATTTTTTCAAGAAAAAGAAAATAAAGTATTCTCTTACTTCTTGTACACGGAAAGAAAATTATGGGGATGGTTCTTATAATTTTGTGAAATTCTTTCTTATACCAGTATAGGAATTATGACCATAAATTATGGGAGCCAGTATAAAAATGTTTCCCATAATATATAGGAACGATTCCTATAAATTAAAAGTTCCATTCCCATAAATAATAAGAACCATTCCTATAACATTATAGGAATGGTTCCCATTATAGTATGGAAACGATTCTTATAATTTTATAGGAATAGTTCCCATAATGCAGTTGAAATATTTCCTATATCATTATGGGAATCATTTCTATAATATTATGGGAATGGTTCCCATACTATCATAAAAATATTAATTTAAAGAAAAGTGTGAAAATCACTTCTACACGGAAAGAAAATTCTACCAAAATTTACGAGGTTAACATCGTAATCGTGGACTAGACTTTCATTGGCGTCAAATTTTAAATGTCTTATTTCAAAATTTACTATAGTCTTTGTTAAAACTACAATGTAAGTTGTATTCTTTACTATTTAACATCGTAATTTTAACAAAGACTATAGTAAATTTTAAGATAAGACATTTAAAAATTGACGCCAATGAAAGTCTAGTCTACGATTACGATACACAAAAATATTATTAAACATAAGACAAAAATTCAAACATTGAAAAAAAATCGTATTTAGCTAATAAGATCAGAATTTTTAACAGAGATTTTTTGTCAGCGCAGAACATTCAAGAAAATTTAAATTTATAAATAAAAATTTTAATTTCGGTAAAATCTTAAATTTTGAAAAAATTTCTACACTATTTTGCAAAAGAAAAATTTTATGATATTATAAGGATGATTCTTATATCATTATGGGAATAGTTCCCATAATATTGTAGGAATACTTCCCATACCATGATAGGGATAGTTTTCATATTAATATGAGAATAGTTCTCATATTGGTATAGGAGCTATTCCCATACCATTATGGCAACTATTCCCATTATGCATGGAAACACTTCCTATAATTTTGAATTCTGTTTTTATCATATTAATAATAATTATACCTTCTTTTACGCATAGGAAATTATCTGCTGAAATTGATTTTTTGCATTTTAAACTTTCATCACAACATTTCTTTAAATGATGAGGATTACACTAAAAAAAATCATGTAAATAATATTAATAAACTTTTAAATCATAAATTAGATATTAAATTACTTACAATTCTAGTGTGTGCAACACACGAAAGTATTTTTGAATTGTCTCCATTTGTCGAGCTAGTAAACAGTAGAATTAAAGCTAAAATTATGTTTAATATCAAAAATATAATCTTATTAATAAACATTATAAAATTATTTTAAAATAATCAACAAAAGAAAAGTAATCATAGAATCGATAATCAATATGAAAATATGTTTTGTATGATAAAAATTATACGGAAGTTATTTTTTTTAATCATTAGATTAACTAATGAATATTTCTATGTATACCACTAAATGATGTACTATGAAGTATATACTTTTTTAATACGTGGCAGAAATTAATGATATTGTTTACCTTAATCCACATCTACACCGGAAGATAATTAAGAGCTGACCTAATTAAATTTTTTATTACAATCAAATACCACATTAAAAAATTGATAATGAATTTATTAACGCGCATTTGAAAATAACTTGAAGAGTCAGGTTGTTTTTCTCTTTTACATTCGAGTGCACGAGATCCTATCCTTGTTGCTCTTGCACTGTAAATGGCAACATTACCTACGTTTCTATCTTAACGAACAGAAATTAACAGAACAAAAAAACGCGCACAGAAAAAAAAGTTATCTTGAGTCAAGAAAATATTTTTGAAGACCACCGTTTTCGGGAACCAAGTCAAGATTTTCTTGAGCTAAGTGAATTTATCTTGGTCAGATAAAATTACTACTTTATCTGAGAAAGTTTAGGTCTCCAAAAAAATTTTCTTGAATTAAGAATATTTACCTTCAACCAAGAATTTTTTTTTTTCTGTGCGTAGATTACTATAGACTATAAACCAATCGGCTACCCAATTTAAAAACACAGTAACTGACAAATTTTTCAAAATCGATTTTTTAATACTTTTAGTTCGAATGGAGTCTCGTGAACTTGATTCAATGCATATTTCAAAAAATTTTTTTTTGTCAGTTACTGTGTTTTGAAATTGGGCGGCCGCAATGCGTTGAATCTTGTTTTTCATTTTACGTTTAAGGAATTTGTTTGCGAGAAATACTTGAGCAAAAATCACAACCGCGATTACTCTTGAAAACATTTGCGATTGACTTACTAGTAATAAATAAAAAGTAATTTACTAACATCAAACCATGATATTTATTTTATAATAATCGATAATTTATTTCAAGTTCAAAATAGATCAATTCAATATTAATGGAATAAAATTTGAATACGTCTAGAACTTTTTAATATGAGTATGAATGTAGCAGACATGAGATAGTTTATAAATTTAAAATAAATTAACTAAATTGGAAAGAATGCGTGTACTGAATTTTTATTTATCTAACCCTTATTAAAAGAAAGGATTAAAATGATTAGAAAAGAAAATTTTAAATACTTTTTAATGCTTTTGAATACTTTGCATACTTTTAAATCACCCCCTTATTCTTATAGGCATTTAACATTGCAAATCATTTCGAATCAAATCTTTTCGTCAGGGAAATACGCTTCGTTTGATTTTTATTCTACGTCCCTTATTTAAAAAAAGTGATTTAAAATGATTTGTGATGTTAATAAATGTCCATAAGAAGGGTGATTTGAAAGTATTCAAAAATAACAAGTATTGCAATTTTTTTTTTCTAATCACTTTAAATCGCTTCTTTTAATAAGGGGTTATTCTAAAATTTGAAAAATTACCAACTGTAAGCTACATTCATGTTAATTCTTAGTGTTAAGTTTTTTCTAATGATGCGTTATTTATTTTTAAAAACTTACAAATTTATTTACTTCTTGTATTTTCAAAATTATTATTATGCATGTTCTCTATTATTTTTCTTTGGGTTGAAATCGTATATTACACACCTAGAGAGGAAAGTAGGGCACTTTCCACCAAATCTGCACTTAAAAGTTTAAATTTTTTGCCCCTCCTAGAGAATTAAAAAAAAAATTAAGTTGAGTATTATTGGTCAGCTGGTTTTCATTACAACAAATATTAATTTATGATGTTTTACTCAAGACGTCAATGTACGTAAATATCTATCATTGACATTTATATACGGGATTCATACTTGACGGACAGGAAATTGTTTTAAACTATTTTGATGTTTTGTCGGATTTATTGAACGAAATAAATTTTTGAAAAGTATGGATTTAATCTCCATTAAATTATCTTCAATATGGTGTGCAACATATCTTAATTCCGTGAATCAACAATAGTATATTACACATCTAGGAAAGTAAAGTAAGAAATGTCTCAGATCACATGCAATTGTTGATCTGAGGCTTTCTTATTTACTTCCCGAGGTGTGTATACTATTTTTCTCCTCGACGGAGGCGGAAAGCGGCAACTTCGTTTTGCACAGCGGGACGAAAGTTGACGCTTTCCAGAGGTGAGAAAAGGTATAATAATTGAAATAGTTGCCGAAGTGAGGCGAAAAAAATTGTTCGATCGTAAGGCACTCTCTGATGCTTCGCATCATGATTTGTGCAAAATATTTTGAAAAATTGCACATATAGTTTTTTTAATTTTCTACATGTCCATATTCTTAGTTTTTTTTTTTTTTGTAATTGACTTGTGGAAAAAAAAAAATACGACAATCGCTAATTGTCTGTTAACTTTAGGATCATTTTTAAATTGAAATGTTTAAATTTTTTAATTAAATTGATTGTTAATAATAAAAAAAATACAAAAATGATATCAGTTAAAGTTGAAGATTTGATCAAATTTAAAAATATATATAATATAATTTATTTTTTGTAATCAAAGTTGAGTTGTAACAATTAAATAATCGTAATAGAGATATAACTTTTTATGAGTGTGAATGTAGTAGATAAAACAATTTATAAATTTTAAATAAATAAATTAGCTAATTAATATAATTAAAATGAAATTTTAATAAATGCACGCACAGATTTCTCATTTATCTAAATACACATTTATTAATTTTTATTCCACTCATAGTATATTTATTTATTTAAAAATTTAAAAAATTGCTGATTATTAAGCACATTCACACTCACTAACTTTTTCATGATACCAGCATCAAAACTTAAAGTTTCAGTGTCTCTACAGCCAATTAAAACAAGATGATAATTTCAGTCCATTACTGCGAATTAATGTTAGCAAACGCGTATATTGTCAATGCTTTCAGCCAGCGGGCAGAAACAAACTTGTTTCGTCTCTTGGGAACAAACAAATAATCTTTCTGCCCGCTGAGTGAAGGCTTTCCCAATAAAAATTCTGACGCTTGTCATTCTGTTGATAGTTGATCACACCATTGGTCTTAAATTAACTTATTTCTGACTGATTGATGACACTGACTCTTTAAATTCCAATGCAGGTAATCAGCAAAAGTCTAGTGTGTAACTCAGGATGAAACGCAATTTCAGACTGCGGGTAATGTCAGCCAACTTCACCCAAGTTTAAAATCATTTTGTTTTATCCCTTTCCATACAATATACTATTTTAAATTAAGATTATAACTTTAATTTCCTTATTATTTATCAAGTACATAAAGAGTTTTTTAAAGATTAGTCATAAACAAACGTTTAATGAGCAAGTATACAGAGATTATTGGCGACAGCAATGTAGTTTGCTTTACATGCACACCAATAATTAATACAAGCAGAATTTTCAGCGCTGCATTGATCATCTCTCCAACAATATCCACCTAAAATTGGTAAACATGATGTGCCAACAGCAACATTATTTGTGTTACAAGTGCATATATTATCTAATGAGCACTTTGAATGCCACAAATCACTACACTCTGAATTCTCATCACAAGTGAATATTAGATGTGCTAAAAAAAAAAAAGCGAACTATTTAGTTTGCGTAATCTTTAAAAAAAAAATTATTTAATTTTTCATTTTACTTGCAGTAAAACTGAATACTCACTAGGTTTACATTGATTATAGGATACTGCTGATCGAAGAGGTTTACATTGACATGTATTATCTTTACAATGAGATGAGCTTATTAAACACTGTTCATCATTTAAACAGAATCCATTTAAAGCAGGAGCACAAGTGTACTTATCAACTGCAAAACTGTGTTCTTTACATACGCATATTTTGCTATTTAATGAGCATCTTGAATATAAAATATTTTTACAATCTACATCTTTTTCACAAGATTTTCCAAGTTCCACTTAATAAAATTACAAATAACAATTTTTATTGAAATTTAATATAATTACATTACATGTGAACTTAAAATTAATTATTATATTAAGAAAGAAAGAAAAACAGAAATAAGTACCCACGTACCTGATAATCCTGATGTCTGGGGATTTATATAAATTGAATAATCTGTATCTTGTAGCGTTACTGTAATAAGAAATGAAATGATCAAAATCTAAATTAAATTACTTTTCAACTTTTTCTTCTTTTTTTAAACACAAATTTACATACATTGTACACATTGTGATCCTCGATAAACATAACTAGCTTTACATTGACACTTATTTTCATGACAAACAGAATTGTTTGTAGCACACAATTCATTGTTCGAACATTTAATGTTAAATAGGGGAGCGCATAATGTATTGTCTATTATTGGACTGTAATCATCCTTACATTCGCATTGGTTATTATCGGAGCATCTTGTTTTATTTATAAACATTTCACAATAAGAATTATTTTTACAAGGCATACCTACATAGGCTACAATATAAAACAAACATATTTAAAAAATATCATTTTCAGAGTGTATTGTTTTTATTTACCTGTTATACATTGACTGCTCGAAAGAGGTATGTATGGAAGTTTGCACACGCATTCGTTTTGTATACACTCTGAATTATCTACCTTGCAATCGTTATCATTTTGACAAGATACATCTAAAAGTGGTAAACACAATCTTGAATGTTCAGCTATTGTATTTAATGCACAAGCACAAGTTTTGTTTTTTGAGCAAGTTGCGAATTTAATTCCGCCACACTCTGCATCATTTTCGCAATGTGTTCCGATAATTGCTATAAAAGTATAATTAAAATTAATATAATATAAAACAATCATTAGAAAATAGAATATTGTGACAAGAAATGAAACAAAATAATTTCAGACCAGGGTGAAGGAAGCTGACATGAATTTGTCATGGTTACCTGCATTGCAGGTTAAAGTTTCAGTGTCAGCAGTCAGTCAGAATCAAGTTAATTGAAGGCCGATGTGTGGCCAATTATTAGCGTAAGCGTAAAATATCATTTGCAATTTATAATTAAGCAGAAACTATCAATATTATTCATTATTGACACTAGTTTTTATAAAACTAAATCGCAAAGGCAACACAGTTTACGCGTTTACTAATAATCATTCGCGACATTCGACTCCCTATCCAAATTCCCAGAGAATCCACTCAGATGGGTTAAAAATCGCATAGAAATAAGTACGTTTATTTAGTTTTATGCGGTTTTTGATCAATTCGAGTGGAATCTACAGGAACTTTTGGATAGAGCTGAAATGAGTTTGTTTCGACTGGTTGTAGAGACACTGAATCTTCAAGTTTCGATGCTGGTATCATGAAATAGTATTTTTGTATCGGTTTCAGCATAGTGGAAGGTATAGGACATCCCACTCGGGTAGGCAATTACAGACTCAGCTTGGAATGTATTATCTTCCCCTTAGGTGAGTATACTATTTTTCACCAGATCTGCACTTGAAAGTTTACATTTTTGTCTCTGTTTGGGGGAAGAATTGCTTATGTGCCATTCCCCCCCCCTCTCTTCCGAAATAGAAGTAAAAATTTGAACTTTTAGGGGTAGATTTAGTGAAAAATAGTAAGCCTACCACGGAGGAAGATAGTACATCATAATCCGCGTGATTAACACTCTTGCCATTAGCCCGGGTTATGGAATTATATACATGGGCTGAAATTCCCGACTTTCCTCTCTCGGTTTGTAATATACTTATTCTGTTAGTGAGAATATTTATTTTTCTTTCTAACAATTATATTTACCTCGTAGACATGTATTGGTGGAATCTAAAAAGTAATTATGTTTGCATTTACATTCATTATCAATACATTCAGAATTAGCATTTGCGCATCGTTCATTTTTCCAACAAAATTCACCCAGTGACGGTGTACAACGTGAATCATCTGTTTTGAAATACTTTGGTCTACAAACACATTCGTAATCTTCTGAACATTTCGCATGTACTGTTGTATCACAATCTTGATCAATTTCACAATATTCTCCCAATTTCGCTGCATCATTAATAATAATAATATATTTATGTATGTTAATAAATAGTAAATAAAATTTTTTAAAAAACGAAGTAAACAAATATAATTGACTTCTTATAACGAGAAGAAAATTTTTTCAAGAAAAAGAAAATAAAGTATTCTCTTACTTCTTATATAATTTTAAACTCTGTTTTTATCATATTAATAATAATTATACCTTCTTTTACGCATATCAAATCATTTGTTAAATATGATCGTTTGCATGTTAAAGTGCTGTCGCAACATTCAATTGAACGATAAGGATTACACTAAAAAAATTTATGTAATTAATATTAATAAACTTTCAGATCATTAATTATATATTGAATTACTCACGGATTCAGTGTGTTCGACACACGAATGTGAATTTGAATCGCTTCCATTTGTCGAACTAGTAAATGGTAGAATTAAAGTTAAAATTATATTTAATATCAAAAATATAATCTTATTAATAAACATTATAAAATTATTTTAAAATAATCAACAAAAGAAAAGTAATCATAGAATCGATAATCAATATGAAAATATGTTTTGTATGATAAAAATTATACGGAAGTTATTTTTTTTAATCATTAGATTAACTAATGAATATTTCTATGTATACCACTAAATGATGTACTATGAAGTATATACTTTTTTAATACGTGGCAGAAATTAATGATATTGTTTACCTTAATCCACATCTACACCGGAAGATAATTAAGAGCTGACCTAATTAAATTTTTTATTACAATCAAATACCACATTAAAAAATTGATAATGAATTTATTAACGCGCATTTGAAAATAACTTGAAGAGTCAGGTTGTTTTTCTCTTTTACATTCGAGTGCACGAGATCCTATCCTTGTTGCTCTTGCACTGTAAATGGAAACATTACCTACGTTTATATCTGAACGAACAGAAATTAACAGAACAAAAAAAACGCGTAGATATACACTGTTAAAAAAATTGTTTGAATTTTCAAAACATTGTATATAACGCAATAAACGCATACATTTGTGCTTGAAATTTCATTACTAATTTCATATAGAATTTAAAATACATGCTTTTGAATTTTCAAATCAACACTTTGGATTTTCAAATACTTCGTTTTGAATTTTCAAATACAATTTTTTTAATATTCAAATATCTTACATTTAATTTTCAAATACTCTCTTTTTAATTTCCATATATAGATGTATATGAAAATCTGAAGCGTTTATTTGAAAATTCAAAAGCGAGTATTTTAAATCCTATACGATCGTTACAATGAAATTTCAAACACAATTGTATGTGTTTATTGCGTTATATACAATGTTTTGAAAATTCAAACAATTTTTTTAACAGTGTATGGTTACATGGAAATCAAAGACTATTAGGTATGTTAAGTAACAAAATGTTTATTGATAAAACTTCAAAATTTTGTAAGCTGTCATCAATTTCTTATAAACAACATTATAATTTTTTTTTTTACTAACCATTGTTATAATATAATTTAATATAGCGGGTAATTATATTTTTTTCTTAAACATTTGAAAAAGTAGAAGTTAAATAAATATTTTAGAGTTAAATCACATTTTAAGATTTAAATCACTATAAAACTATATTATGTTTATTAGCATTATGCTATTTCACATTTAATACTGTATACAGTACATATACTGTCAATGATGTTCAGTTCAGTCACAAGTTTTATTTACTTTATATTATCGAGGAAATAAAAACTTTACAACAATAAAGTCTGATGTACACCGCTCACATTACTCAAATTTATTATATATTCAACTAATTAGTATTAAAACACAATCTTTGATTACTGAACGCGCAGCACGTCACGCGCAGAAGTTTCATATACAAGTATTTGAATTTTCAAATAAATATTATGAAATTTCAAATGGAATTATTAAAATTCAATGTGTCTTAGAATTTTCAATTCTTGCTTTGAAAATTTAAAGAATAAGTATAAATTTTAAGTACGTTTATTAAAATTCATATTTTTTTTCTTAATTTCAAATACCAGCTTGATTTTTCAATTACGTACATTAAATTTGAAGCTTTTTTTATTGAAAATACAATTCAAATATCTACTTATGAAAATTCAATACCTTTTGTATTGTAATTTTCAAATTATTTTTTACAGTGTAGTATAGACTATAAACCAATCGGCTACCCAATTTAAAAACACAGTACACGGAAAGAAAATTATGGGAAGTTTTCCTATGTATTATGGGAATGTTTCCCATAATGGTATAAGAATTGTACTCATACTACTATAGGAACTATCCCTATATATTATGGGAACCATTCCCATAATATTATATGAATAGCCCAGACAGCATTCAAGTCGGAATGACTGCTTTACGACGTCTTTTTGAAAGACTCCTCAATAAGTCTTATGTTGACTTCTTAAAGGTGTCATTTTTAAGAACTCTTAATTAAGAGTTCTTGAAGTCTCCATAAATAAGACGTCAGTTTTATGACGTCTAAATGTATTCATTTTTAAACTTCATTATAAAGTCAAAATTAGGAGCTCCTTAAAGACGTCATGGTAAATTTATACTGAAGTCTTATTTACGAAGTCAGAAAAAAGAACTCTTTTTAAAGACGTCTTACTGAGTTCGCTAAGTGGCTCATGCGACATCTTGAGAACTTCTTGAAGACTTCTTTAAGATGTTGATGACACGTCCAAATCATAAATAGGAACTCATTCAAAACTCATCAAGAAGTCATTTTGCTATCTGGGAGTTCTTATATACTAATATGGGAACCATTCCTATAATATTATGGGAACCGTTTCCATAATATTATACAACGTTATTCTAAAATTTGAAAAATTGCCAATTGTAAGCTACATTCACACTCATCTTATTAATTTTTAGCGTTAAGTTTTTTCTAATGATGCGTAATTTATTTTTAAAAACTTACAAACTTATTTACTTCTTTCATTTTCAAAATTATTATTATGCATGTTCTCTATTATTTTTTCTTTGGGTTGAAATCGTATATTACACACCTAGAGAGGAAAGTAGGAAGTTTTTCACCAAATCTGCACTTAAAAGTTTAAATTTTTTGCCCCTCATAGAAAATTAACAAAAAATCAGTTAAGTATTGTTGATTAGTTGTTTTTTTCATACAATAATAATTATTATTTAAAGTTGATGGACAAAAATAAAAGGAACCAAGTTAAGGTTTTCTTCAAGGGCATGAGATTATGAATAGGAGTAAGAAAGTGAGCCAAAGTAACTCTAATAGTCACTTTAGTTCGAAATTGACAGCAATTGGACAATTGAAATTACCGAAATTCGCTGCCCGCCTGCTGATAATTGACAGCAAAAGTTGAAAAGAAAAATTTGCGATCAATTTAGAGGTCTCTCTTTTCTAGAAAAAAACCCTAATAAAAGTTTCTCTGAATTTTTCATCAAATGTCCGTCAACTTCAGGCTTTTCCGTTTTTGACAATTTGTATACAACTTTTAAAGTGAATTTGCATTCTAATTCATGTAGTAAATTTACGTCAAATTGTATACAAATTGTCGTCATAAACGAAAAAGCCCAAAGTTGACAGATATTCGATGAAAAATTCAAGGGAACTTTAAATTAAACTTTTGCTAAGCAAACTGCGTTCTTAGAAAAAATTCAAAACTCGACAATTTAAATTCTACGCCCGCTCCTCTGCTCAAGCTTTTATCTCACTACCAGGAAAACTACCTTAACGACTGGCCATTGATTCTTAAAGTTGCCTAGCTTGAATAAAAAAAAAATCTTCAGTTGGTATCTCAAGCTGTCATCTCTCTCTCTCCCTTTTGTTGATGACGTTCTGCGAAACTAAAGTGCAGTGGTATGAAGTTAGTTCAGTAAAGATTTCTCTTTGTTTTCTTTTTAATTTTTTTTTTCAAATACAAGTGCGCGGAAGCATCAGGAGACACGGTAGTATAAGTACAGTAATACTCCTTACACATATGAGTATTACACACATGGGTAAAGAAGAATAAGTTGTGTCATAAATACATACACATATATATTACATATAATAAGTATGTAAAAGTAAAGCGTAGACGCGCTTTTTTTGCATCGCTCTTGTCGGTGTTATTTCTCACTGCCAACAGGCCAGTTGGTCATCGGATGTTGCCGTTAATTGTATCGGATTTAAAACGACGAAGAAAAAGCGGGTGTCGCATGTTATTATTATCTTATTGGTTAGTCGTTGTATATTTATTATCGTCAATTATTGTTTTTTAAAAATTGAGCGTACACCCGACTTTACAAAGAAGAAACAAATAATAATTACTACTTATATACATATACATATATATACACCAAGAACCCTGAAGACTGTTGAATATTTAAAGATACAGCTACCGAACAGCCGACATTGACTACGACTGTCTGTGTGTTAGTACCAGCCGACACCGATAATCCAAGTTTAGTTATATAGAATAATGATAATGTCGTCGTCAGTACGACCCGTAATTTATTTTCACCATCTTGCCAGTAAAAATAAATGAGGAAAAAAAAATATATTTTTACAAGATTAAGTTAAACCAGCTGATAAGGTGACAAATGATTATTAATCAATTATAAAAGTAAATAAAATAGTTTGTTTTGGTTTTTAAAATAAGTCAAGGACCTGAGATAACGATCAGCACAAATAATAAATTGTAAAAAGATATTTATAATTTAACTTGGAGTTTAAATTACGAGCTACTGGGAAGCTGATAAGTTTTAGGAATTAGTCTTGGTATGAATCATATGGCTTTAGAAACAGGAACATGGCCACGGTTTTTGAGAGTCCATTTCTTTCAAACAGACTTAGGCAAATCGAAGAACGTTACGAGGAACCAGCAACGTTTGGCAGATGTGATTGCACAAGCTATAGTTATTTAGCTTTAAGCGTTGTATTATTTACAATTGGTACTGCTGTTACTATTTTGTCACTTGGCGATGCTGTTGATGGTCATATTTTTTCAAATCTCGGCCACATGTGGCTAGTGGGGCCCATTTTTATTTGCTCCGGGCTCATGGTTGCTGTTAAATGTATTCTTTATTTGAGAAGAAAGTCCGTTATACAAATGATTTTTCATCAGCGCCAACTATTTCGAGTACGTTTTATTTTTTTTTTCACTTCATTATTAATTAATTACTGTTATTAATTATAATACTAAAATCAGCCGACGTCTGCTAATTTTTTGATTTTTTAAAAAACGATAAATTATCAAAAAAAATATTTTTAAAAATTGCACTTATAGTCTTTTGAATTTTCTACATGTGCATTTTTCAGTTTTTTTTTTCTTCAAATTTAATTGTTCAAAATAAAATCCGAAAATTTTTAATTGTCTGCTAACTTTAGGATCATTATTAATTCACTTGAAAAAAAAGATCCTGAAGTTAGAAGACAATTAACAGTTTTTGGATTTTTTTTTGTCAATTAAAAAAAAAAGAAAAACCAAAAATATACACTTGTAGAAAATTTTAAAAATTACAGGTGCAATTTTTTACAATATTTTTTTTTTATAATTTTTCGCTTCTAAAAAAAAATTCAAAAATTATTAGATGCCGGCTAACGAGTATCTTATAAAAATGATCGAAGTTAGAAGACAAAAATTTTCGAATTTTTTTTATCAAATTAATTATAAATAAATTAAAAATATACACATGTAGTAAATTAAAAAAGCTATAAGTGCAATTTTTTAAGTTATTTTTTTTTTATAACTTATTGCCTAAAAAAAATTCAAAAATTATGAGACGTCAGCTAACATGAGTATTATAATAAAAAAAATTGTATTTGTTTTGCATGTACTTGATGGCTTTAATTTAGCGTTTACAGGAATTGGCGAGTGCACAAGGAGTCGGTGGATCCGGAGCTGGTACACCTGGTCCACCACCTTATGATTCAATAGCTCAGGGACAAGGGCCCAGCGAATTGCCACCGCCAACTTACGCCGAAGCTGTTGCGCTTTTACATCAAAATGAAATTAATGGTATTTTAAAAAATAATTATATTACTTATCTAACCTTGGTCATTGATGTTACTTATCAAAAAATTTGAGAATATTAAATGATTGGTTTAATAAAATGGATAAAAATATTTTTACAGGTGCAAAATTCTCGAGTGACACACAAGCAGACAGTAGTCTTTTATCAGTGGGAACAACTCGAGCCAAACCTTAAATGCTTCCAAGTATTTTTATATTTGTTGTCATAATAATTACAAACAACAAGTTATCTTATTTTTTACACGTACATGACGAATGGTACGACGACTGAAAATAATCATTGTAACTATAAATATTGTTTTAGTTTTTTTGCATCACGATTAATATAAATGTAGACAAATATCCGGGTTTATTTAATATGAGGTCATTTATCAGTAAGTGATAATTTCAATGTTTCTTTTCTTATTTATCTTATTGTCAATGCCAGTTTTTTCCTCAATTTTTTCCTTCTTATCATTATTATTATTCTTTATTTTGTCTACAAGATCAATGGCTACAAGCATTTACAAGCTCTTAGTCTTGTTCAAGCTTCACCTCCGGTAATGAAAGTCTTGAACTAAATTAGTACTTAACGCTTTTAATTAAGTCATTTAATAATGCAGCTGTAACACTTTAATTATTTTTTAATTCAATTTAAAAATGGTACTGTACAGTTTTTTATTGGCATTTTTTTAATGATAGTAAAGTTAGCAGATGATTCTGAAGTTAACAATCAGCAATTTTCGGATTTTTTTTTTTCAACAAGTGAATTTCAGAAAAAAAAAAAAAGTATAAAATGCACATGTAGAAAATTTAAAAAACTAAACGTGCAATTTTTTTAAATATTTTTTTTTTTAATGATTTGTCATTTTTTAAAAAATTAAAAAATTTTTAGACGTCTGCTAACTTCAGTATCATAGTTTACAGACGTTTGAAATTTAAAAAAATTTTTTTTAACAGATAAATAATGAAAAAAAAATATTTTAAAAAAAATGCACTTGTCAAAAATTTCATAAACTATAAGTACAATTTTTAAAATTATTTTTTTATTAAAAAAAATCCAAATTTTTGAATGTCTGCTAACTTTATTGTCGCGCATTTTTTTTTTATCCTAAAGTTAGCAGACAATTAACAATTTTCAGATTTATTTATTTTAAGAATTTAATTTAAAAAATAAAAACTAAAAATATGGGTGCAATTTTCTAATATATATTTTTTTTTAATTTATCGTTTTTAAAAAAATCCAAAAATTATTAGTCGGGCTAATTTCAGTGTCAACTTTTTTTTTGATTTCTTTACTATTATAAATTACAATAATTAAGTACAGAAGGTTTGTATTTAACATTCCTTGTACAGATGTGGTTACTAATAAACTGTGATTTCAGTCGAAGGCGCTAAGTTACTTTTTTTTTAAAATTGTCGAGACTACAAATGTGTTCGAGTTCTCAAACATAAACAATAACACGTGCAAAAATTTTTTACAGTCAACGTTAATTCAAAAGATTTTTTTAAAAATAAAAATACTGAGCACATAATAATGAATTATTTATTATTAGTGATGAATAATCAATTATAATTATATGTAATAATAAATTGGATAGAATTTTTTGTACAGTTTAGATTTTAGATTTCAAGAGATAATCAAAGGATAATAATAATAATATTTTTATATTGTAAACGGTCGTAATGGTAAGACTGCATTTGCCTTTTATGTAATGGTGATTTACAATTATAAATTTTTAATTTAAATTATTTCGGTGATATATGGAATTGATCTGTAAAATTTTAAATAATTTAATTTTAAAATTAGTTTATTGGTCAGTATTAATTGGACAGTCTGCCGTAGTACAGAAATGTATTAATTGGAAGTCAATCAAAACATTTGGACAAGTTAAATTCTAGGATTATAATTAATGTGTAATTAAGAAAACAAACAAATTTACAAAAAATGTAATTCATTTTTTTTATAATTAATAGCAATTAATTTAATTAACATAAACTTGTAATAATGAAATATCTTAGAATGAGTGTCAAATAATTGAATTAAATTTTAAAATTAAAAAATGTTAATTACCAAACAAAAAAAAATAACACACTTTAGTATAACGCATCACATAATGCAAAAAATAAAATAATAAATTTTTATTACCATTACTATTGCAATTAATTTTGATGTTTTTGTACATAAATTTTAATTAAATAAATGGTATCAAGCGGAAATAATTTTTTCTTATTATTTTCTTTTTTTTACACCTTTATTAATGTCTCTTTATCATTAAATAACTAGTATTAATGTAGAAATAATTGAATCTTATTTTGGATCAATAGTGAAAAAAAAAAAAAAATTATTATAATATATAAACGTAAAGTTACGAAATTCTTCACGCGTTAGCGACGGCAAGCATTTCTTCTTGATGAATGAGATGCGTTGTGTGATTTACAAGGCTCATTAATTTGTTTAGTGATGCAGCCCAGGCATCAAGAACAGCAGCAGGTTCTTGAGTACCAGTAAAACGTACGACTCCAGCTGGTCTATCAGTACGGGCACTTATTACTCCAGTTTCAACTAATTTGCATAGACAAGCTTCAGTTTCTTCTACTGGCAAGTCAAGTAACTCAGCCATTCGAGTCAAAGTTATTTTCGTATAGTACTTGGCCATTATTCTTATGTTCTGTTATAAAAAATGAATAAAAATTTATAAATATAATAGCAGTAGTCTTTAATATCAAGAAAATAAGGAAAATTTGGTATCGGAAAAAAGGATTGATTTGAATTTGCCTTTTCATGGTTTAAACTCTTTTTTACTGCCAAGTATCGAGATAAATCAATTTATCTATATCATTTGAGTTAAATTTAAATTACCCGGGAAAAAAGACAATCGTATTTATTTTCTTTGAATAAATTAAGATTTTAATTACTCTGGCGCTGAATATGACTGAGAATATATATAACTATTATATATATAATTAAGAGAAAAAAAAATTGCGGCCATGTCATGTCTTCTATGATAATAAAAATTAATAAAAGATTCTAGAGTAAATTTTAGAGTAGACATTTTAGTCAACAGTTAAATTCAAATTATATTTAATAAATTTGGCAGTAATACTCGGGCAGTCATGTAGTGACTAGGTTGCTTGAAATTAAACTAACGAATAAAAATAAAACATTTTTTTAAAAGCTTACATGTTCAACGACACGATTTCGTAATTCAGTCCATCGTTTACGTCCTTCTTCGGTGGACGCAGTAAAAACTTCAGTTGCTCGGAGTTCTTGCTCATAAATGTCACACAGTCCAGACCATTTGATAAGCTCGGGATTGACGAAAAGTCGTAGCAATTCTTTGTAAGTCGGTATTTCATCAATTAATTTATCAGCAAGTAATCTATGAGTTAAATCCGCTTGTTCCGGCTCATGTGGAGCTAAAACTAAATATAAAACAGCACGTGAGAGTGCTGTATGACGTTTTTTAGGGTCATCTTTTATTGTTGGAGTCTCCAGGACGGCGCGGTTGTGACGGCACAGTTCTAAATACCAGCCTTCATGCTTTGCTAGCTCCATCATCAATCTAAAATTAACAAAATTTAAATAATTGTTCGAGGGAACATGATATTTTATAATAATAGAAGATATAAAATTATTTCGTACTCGTAGTATTTTAATTTAAGTGTTTGAGTTTCTGCGTCATCCTGATCTTCAAAGAACTTGATGCTAATTTTCTTGGCAATTATTTGTGTTCGAACAAAATCTTGTTTAGCCAAGCAAAGACGCATTTGTTCAAGTATCAGAGCTGCTTTTTCTCGTTTGGTCATACTACCATACGTCTCGATTTGAAGCTCCAACATTATTGATGCTGCATTAGTGATATCACCATCTTCTTCTTTTAATTTAGCAAGACGATGAGTCAAACGAGCACGTTCAACTTCAACGTAAATCTACAAAAAAAAAAAAAAATAAAATAAAAAAAAAAAAATAGAAAAAGATTCGTTAAAGTGTAAAAAAAAACCAAGTGTTGAATTTTTATTACTTTCGAAAGTAACACTTTTCAAATGATCTTGAAGATAGCGGACATTAAAAATTTTTGAATTTTTTTTCAACAATTTAAAAAAAAAAACTAAAAATATGCGCATGTAGAAAATTAAAAGAACCACGATGCAATTTTTAAAAATATTTGTTTGTTAATTTATCGTTTTTCAAAAAATTCAAAATCAAATATTATTAGATGTCGCTTAATTTCTGTATCTTTTTAAATTTTACTCTCAAATCAACACACAATATGTGTTGAAGGTACTCTTGACCATCACAAAAGAATTATTGGAAAATTTTTATTTTTAAGGCTATTCTCAGACACTACTCTTTCACTTTTCAAAAATTTTCAATGACTTCCAGCTGTCATAATGTGTAACTTTTTTTACACTCACGACATGTTAAAATAACATATCAATGAATCTAAACCATTCGCTTTACACACGATATGTATGAATTTTGATGAATCCATTCTTACTATGCTCTAAAACTTAAATAAAAAGTAGAACTAAATATTTAATTACCTTTCCTTCAGTAACAGATCTTAAAGTTTCAATGAGTTTGATCATCGTCTCTCTATCAGGAGTTTTATCAATATAAGTACAGCACTCTTGGACCATTTTCGTGACCGCTTGTTTCAATTGAGAACGTCTTTTAGACAACAGCACAATGTGTTCATTTAGTGCAGCCCAATTTTTAGCTTCGAAACAAATTTCTACTATTGCTACAAGTACTCGTGAGGTTGAAATCATGTCAGCGCCCTACCAATTTATGAATATTAATTAACAATTTTTCAGATAACTTTTTTTTTTTAATTATTGAATATATACCGTTCGAGTTAATTTTTCCAAAACCAAAAGTTGATCAAGCGCATCGTGAATTTTTCCATCTTGTGCTAACTTTTTACATTCAGGAATTTTAACATCACAATTACTGGTGTAATCAACTTCCATTTTAACTAGTCTACCGGTATCAGTAGTCACTGGTTCTGCCATTGTAATTGCGATTTATATTTCTCTTTTACCTAAACAACAAAAATAAATAATTATTTTAAATTCTCATTTATCATCTCCATGTTTGACAAGATCATTACAGTGCACTTTTTCTGTAACACAAACAAGATATTTTTAACAAATACTTTGTAATAAAACTATCTAACAATCGAGTTTAATTAAGTTAATATTAAATAAGCGCGTGTTTAAAAATGAATATGAGTTAATTAATTAATAGATCATAAATAATAGATAATTAATAATTTGAGGTTAAAATATAAATGAGACGCCGCTAAATTATTGTGGTATTGAAATAAATTATAAATTTGATAAATATTAATTTAAAATAAATAAAATAATAAGTTTAGTTTATTTGACAGATTAACTTACTGATGAAGGAGTAATTTAATGATGATTGGTATTTAATTATTGATGATAGTATGAAAATTTTTTTAGAGTAATTTCTCTTCTCTCTCTCTTATTCGTTTATGATTATTAATGTTTTCGAAATAATGTTCGTGGAAATATAGATGGCGGTAATTTTTATTTCTCATGGCGGGAAAATTAATTTTTTTAAAAATGACATTTCAATATTTGAATTAAAATCTAAAAAAAAAACAAATTTTGTATACAATTCAAAATTTTTTTGACGTTTAGTTTTTTTATTTGAAAACAAAAAAATATCAATTGTCTCAGACTCATTATCAGGAGATTCAAATTTGAATTTAATAAAAATAATTAAACATTTAAATTTTTAATGATAAAATATATCGTAAATTAAATAATTTATGATAATAATATACTTAATTATTAATTTAAATAAATAATTGTTATTAAGTATTGATTTTTTATAAATTTTACCAGTAGTATTTCAAGGCCACTGTTGTCAAAAAATAAAAGATGGAAATGTATTGTCAATATAAGCAGACATAACCTCTTAAATTACCATAACATTGATACTTTATGACGAACATTTATTTAAAAAAAAATTTTAATGGACTATTAAAAATACTTTATTAATATAATTATTAAATATATATAAATAATGGCTGATAAAGAAGAAGAAGAAAGTATAACTCAAGTGACAAGTGATAACGCAGGTGATAATACGACAGATAAACCAGCAGTTGAAGAAGCTGAGTTAGAATCATTGAAACAGACACTTTCTGAAACGAATTTATCAGGAAATGATGGATCTCAATCAGCACCAAAGGATAAAACTAAAAGTATGTTTTTTATTTATATATTTATTTATCATTAGAAAAGTGGCGGCTTAATAATGACTGAATTTAGCAGACATGAGATAATTTATAAATTTTAAATAAATAAATTATAATAATGAAATTTAAAAAAATGCGCGTACTGGTTTTTCATTGGTCTAAATACGCATTTTTTAAATTTTATTTATTTATTAAAAAGTTTAAAAAATTGAAACTTGTAAGTTACATTCACACTCATACTTAATATGATGATTTTAAGCCATTTTTTCTTTACTGTTTTGCACTCAATTCATGTAATGATTTCACAGAAATATTCATTTGACTTATTATTTATTTTTTCTGCTTATCTTTTTTAAATATCACTTAATTTTTGCTATGATAAAAATTATTAATTGATGTGAATTTTTATGGTGAATTTAAATTTTCACTGTGCAGCTGTAATTTAATTTTAATTTTATTATTTTTCAGTTGATATTTTATTAAAAGCTGCTGGCAATGCTCCCATTATGAAGAAGAAAAGATGGTCAGTGAGTCCTGAACAACATATTGGATGGATATCGGAATTTATTAAGAAATATTTAAAACTCGACACAAATGAAAGACTGGTAAATTTATTTAAAATTACAAAAAATCTTTTATTAATTATATTTTATTAATTAAATTAACATTATTTATTATAGTTCCTGTATATCAACCAGACATTCGCACCAGCACCCGATCAAACAGTTCAAAATCTGTATGATTGCTATGGGACTGATGGGAAATTAATTATTCATTATTGTAAAAGTCAAGCATGGGGTTGAATTTAATTAATAATTAATGATATTTAATTCTTAAGTTATTTAAATAAAATAATAAGGCGGTAATATTAAATCCATTGTTTTCACTTTCTAGTAGATGATACCAAGACTAAGTTTTTATTTTTATTCAAAGAATTTCGTTGATTTATTTCCAGAGCTTTTGATTCTCCGTCTTCTAAAATACTTCTTACGCTGTCTGTTCGTGTTGATAGTTTTTCTTTACTATCTTTACCATGACAACAACCTTGAGATTTAACAGAATTTCTTGATGAGTCGTCAGTTTTTTTATTGGAAATAATTTTTGACTTTTCCGATTTACTCGGACTGCCAACAGCTTCACCGGAAGCTTCATCTTGACACTGACAGTTGTCTTTGGATGGTTGGATTGGATCATATTGACACGACCCATTATCTTTTTTACCTAAAATAATTATTTATTACTATAATTATCATATATATAAATATTATTTACTATATTTATCATCTCAAAACTCACCTTCATGAACTGTCCTAACACTATCGACAGAAGAAACCGATCTGCGGCTCATATTTCCAACATTTTCTTCCCGTAAATAAGTTTGCCGGCAACTAGAGCCTTCATGGCTACTCTTTGATTTTTTGGAATCACTTTTAACACTTTTACAATCGTCAGAATTATCAACAGGATTCTTCCAAATGATAACAGCACCGTCAGCACTCGTTGTCACGATGTACAGGCTGTTAGAACTGAATCTACATGCGGTTAAAACAGCAGCATGACCTACTCCTATGTGAGTAATGTCACCGGAAATGTACTCCCAGAATTTAACCAAACAATCATTGCCACCTGTTACAAAATGTGAACCATCTGGACTGATGTCCAAGCAATTTATTGAACCAATTGTTGATCCTTCGACTTCACGGACTATTGAACCGTCTAGTGTTTCCCAGTAACCGACTTTGCGATCCGTACCACAAGTCAAAACTTGTAGTCCATTTGGATGGAATTTTGTGGACATGAACATGGTATTACCCATAATTACTTGTTTTCTTGAACAATCTCTATGGAAAATTTAATATTGAATGAAATTTACTGATCAATTTATCTGTGATATTTAAAAAAAAAGTTGGTAAAATTTACATGATGTCCCAGATGATACAAGTCCCGTCAGTACTTGAACTTACTACTTCTTCATCGTTATAAGACACGTGTAGTGAAGTAATAGGTCCTCTGTGTTCTTTTAAAATTGCTTTTAGACGTTGAGCATCTTTAAGTAATTGCCATATTCGTACCTAAAAGTAATTATTACATTTATTTATAACATGTAAAAAATTGGGGATGAATTCGGAGTAATTAAGAATTTTATTTTAATCCCCATTCACTCTAATTCGGAGTTTTAATATTGAAGTAAATTTAAATTCGTAGTGAGTGTCACTCCGAGGGGATTAAATAAGTTAGCAGTCATCCACTCAGCATTCACTTTGGATTTAATCTGCGTTCACAGTCGACTGGCCGTCATATGCCTGCCTGTAATAAGTCTCTTCCCCTCAATCGGCAGTTACTGAGTCCAAAAAACTTTCCCCACTTAATCACTCTTTTGAGTTTTTTACCAGACAACCCGTACTAGCTTCCGTTAAAATAGTAAAAATTATAAACTAAGAGTGGGAAAAATAGTGTCCTCTTAATCTCTGATTCTCTATGTGTCCTAGACCAGACTTATGACGGATAGTCGAAAACAAAATTAATTTCACGGAAGTGAAGAGACTGAAATTCCAAGAAAAATTTTCCCTAAGTCCCCTAGACCCAGCTTAAGACGGGTAGTCAACTGCATTAATGATGTACCTGTCCATCACAACCACCAGTAATTAAAGTTTTTCCATCTCTAGTTACACCAATAGCGGAAACAGCTTTAATATGTGCGTTTTCAATTGAAAAAAATAAATTACCACTTTGTGGCTTAAATGCTCTTACGATTCCATCATTCCAAGCTGTAATTTTTAAAATATAAATATTTATCTTATTTTATTTAAAGATTAATAAATATTTTACCTGATAAAATAAGTTTGCCGTCATAGAAAAAACAGAGACTAGTACATACAAAATTTGGTACAGTAATCCTTAGTAATTCTTTTTGTGACTCCAAGTGCCATAGTCGTATGTCATTTTTACTTCCGGTAGCAAAAATTTCCGAGTAATTGCTGTAAAAATAATTAAAATTTTTAATTTTATTTAATTAATTACAAAATAAAATAATAATAATAATGATAGCTTACTGAGGAAAAGCAACATCATAAACAGAGTCAGTGTGACATGTTAAAATTATATTACTTTTTAAATTAATTGAATTTATTTCATAAATTTCACAGCACGATGTACCAACGAGAAATGAATTTTTTTCATAGCAAGTAACTGATGTCACTGTACCACGTACTCGCGTTTTTTTTAACTGGAAAAAATTGAATAAATTTACTCATAAAAATATTCAATTATCGATTACAATAAATTCAATTATTTAAAACATACAGTACGTATTTGTGGAGTACTTGGTAATTTAACTAATTGTTTAGCTGCTGCACCAGCAGGAACCGGTACGATTTCAATCAATTCAATTGTACCATCACCAGTACCTACAATTATTTTTTTATTCGGTAACAAAAGTAACTGTGTTACTCCACCGGGGTACAAATTCCCGACTCCAGTCTTCAATTTTTTCGGATCTTCGGGTATTTTTGAGTAACATCCCACCATCACAGGTGATGTCGAAGGCTCTAAATTATTTATATCACTGTCATAATTCAGCCTATGATCAATAGATTAAATAAATATGTGACGATTAGGTTTTAAAATATATATAATTTGAAAAATTTTAATTACCGCGTCATTATAATGTCTCCTGAAGAAGTGCCCCAATAAGCTTCCTGATCTTTATCATTAATCGCAATACAATTAATACACCGACGTACTTTTCCAACTTTAATATTTGATCCGTAAACTTTACGTGCATGCGGATCTATTCGCCAAATCCTTAGAGTACCATCTCCCCCTGTTAGAAAACATTGATCACGGACATTTGCTCGGGCAAGTGTCAAAGCATTACCAGCAATATCTGTACTAGCAAATGTTCCTGTTTAAATTTAAATCAATTGGTTTTAATTTAATTTATTAATTCCTTAGTCAAGTGTTCAAATAAAAAAACAAACCGCAAATTGCCATATTTTTATCAATATCCCAAATAATTATTTTTCCATCATCTCTTCCGCCTAAGCTTATCAGATAGTTACTTTTACATGTGAAACAAATGTCTTCGACTTTGCCTTTATGAATTTCATAACTTCCTCTCATATTTTTTTCTTCATAATTCCATATAATTACCATAGCCTGAATAAATAATCATTTCGATATATTCAATTACGCTTTTGGATGATGATAATTATTCAATTAATTTAAATAATAAGGGGCCGTTCATAAAATACATCAAGCAAAATTTTACTTTTTACTCCCCTCCTTCTTCGTCGAGTTATGTCACATTTTCTGCGATCCCCCTGTCAATATTACGTCACAAATGATAGATCCTCCCCCCATTATTACAGAAATGTATGCGTATAAATATTTATATATTTACAAATATGAAATGAATGACTGTATTGTAACAAAAAAATAAAATTTTTAAAAAAATCAGGAGAAAAATTTGAAAATTTTTTGATGAGCTGCGTACGTTACATTTCCTTAGACCTCCTGACCCCCTTGTCAAATATTGTGACAGTAAGCGATCCCACCCCCATAAATGCATATGTATTTTAAAAACAGCCCCTAATAAAAATAATAATAATTGCTTTTTACTTTGAATCCTAAGTGAGTAACTTGTCCAGAAGCAATGTATTTACCACAGGGAGAAATACAAAGTGTGGTAATGACATCAGTGTGTCCTGATAGAAAAATCTGTTCTCCTGTTTCAATATTTTTTATGGTAACTTTATTTCCCATTGAATAAATTAAATATTTTTCATTGGGATGAAGTTGCAGTCCATGCTTAGTTACACCTATTATGAAAAAAATTTTAAAATTAGTGTAAAATAATTCAAATTTTTATGAGAATTAATAATTGAATACTTAATTAGTGTATATTAATTGATACTTGCCATCGAAACCGACAATTCCTAATACACTGAGTGCTTTGATATCCATAATTATTAAAATTACAAAATTTACAACGACTTGCTTGACAACTGAATACCATTTGTAAACAAGATATTTATCGCGCGCTTGCGTAAAGTTTCATTCAAATTTAGCGCCTGTTTTATCAAGTACACGAAGTAGTTTTTAATTTGTTTGTATATATTTTTAAAAGAAGATAATCTTCAAGATTTAAACAAAATTGTAATTATCGGTATGAAAAATATAATTCGCAGTTTAAAAAAAAAGTTAACTATTTTTAATTAGTGTTGATTATTATGGCATTTATTAATCATATGAATAATTAAGCGCCTTAACAATTAATAACTATTATGTAAATCACTATCCCATAAAAATATCCAAAATGTTTTCATTTAAATAAATTCGTTACAAAAATGGAATTTAAAAAAACAAAATGTCTCACTACTTAAAGATAATATCAGACTTTTCTTCAATATTTACACTATTGATAACAATACCGATTTTTTATTCTATAACATAATTGTATATTAGAACAAAAATAAAAATGTATGTAGAAAAATTTTTTTTATTAAATATCTCAATGAACAATTAAAATGATGTATTTATACAACGAAATCAATAAACATGTATGTTATAACTTATGAATAAATTATTTATTACAAATGAATAATACTACGGGTATATTTATCGTATAAAAATCACAACGAAATTTTAATTGAACTTATAAATTTATATAAATTATATAAATATATAAATCAATGTAATTATTTTAAATAAATGATAAGTAATCAATTTTTTTTTAGTAAATTTGTTTTCCCGCCAATTACGTAACTACTTATAACTTTCCAAGTAAATTTTGCCATGAGTGTGAATGTAGCAGGCAGACAAATTTAAAATTATTAATAAATTAAGTAAATAATTAATAAAAAACAATTTAAAAATGCGCATTTAAAAAATTAATTAGTGCATTTTTTATAAATGTTATTTTTTTAATTATTCACTCTTTTTATTTATATGTTAACTTTGTCTGATATCTTCTACACTTATACTCGTAATTTTGCCTCCAATTTTTATAACTTGATTCTTATCATTAATTATAAATCTTAAGTTTTAATAATTCTAATTAACATTTTTTTATTGTTATCAGTAACTCCAGCTGATAACATTTTATTTTCATGATTCATTTCCATAATAATTTTATTCGCTTCTTCTCTTTCTTCTCTAAGCTTCTGAATTTACATAAAAATAACAAAAAAAAAAACTCAGGATGATGATCCATCAAAATATTCTCAAGAACTTTAAATTTAAATTTAATTATCACTTAAGTAATTACTTTAATACGAAAATAAAAAGTTATTTAATTTAATTTTTGACAGCAAATTGCACCAGACTTTTTAGCTGCGATTTAGAACATCAATGCTCATTTGCTAGCCAACTATTCTGACTAACAGTTTCAAATTTTTTAATTATCATTAAGAAAACTGATAAATTAGATTTTTTCAATTCTTCATACTCGATAGTTTTTGAAACCGCCGAAATATTAATGGCAATAAATTCCGCTGCGTATTCCAACAAAAGTTCAGTGCGATAACGATCGCCTACAGCCATAAATTTAATAGCATTATCAATATTCAATGACTGAATAAGTAATCGCTCGCATAATTCTTTCAGTGATGGCAGTTGATATTTTTCAGCAGCATCTAGCAAATCTACAATATCATTATCGTCAATGTTAGTTATTTCATCCGTATACATAAACTCGAGCATTTTTTCAAAAATATCTGGATTCATATCTGGTATATTGACTTCATTTTCCTTTTGTTCTTTCATAGCATTTGAGAACATTGCGAAAAATACGGCACTACGAGCCATCAAAATTGCCTTGTGTGCTAGAAATTTTCTGTTATCAACAACTAAAACAATATCACTCGCCATTTTCGTGGTAAAAAGATCTTTGATGCACTCAGTAATTTTGTAATTTGGTTCTTCCAATGGAACTTTACTGACAACTGATGTATAGTCATCGTATACTGTAAGACCAAGACAAAGTGTCAGTGTATCTGATGGCAGCAACTCACTTTTACTTTTCAATAATTCTTCGATTTCGATGAACTTCGAGTAACCCCAGCACTTTTCAATCCCGAAGATCGTATTGAATTCATTCAAATATTTCTTCTCTTTCTTCATGTCCATAATAAAAAACACACAGTGTGTTCTTGTTTTAGTATTTGTTTCACTAAACAAATTTAAAAATATCGAAATCCATTTTTTCTTATTCTTCGTTTGTTCGTCTCTTTCAAGTTGCAATTGCAGATACCAGCTGTCATTCATTTTCGAACCAGTTGAAAATTTTGGTGAATTGAGTTCTGCGTAATCTCGACAGTTTTTATAAGATTCAAGAAATGATACAAACTCATTTATTTTCCATTCGTAAAGGATATTGTGTTTTTCTGTTGTAGAATAAGCGGTTTCCATTTTTGTTTCCAACCACAATATTTCAAAAGTTACAAAAATTTTTATATTAAATTAGTCTATTTTCAATTTGTTTTTAGAATTAATTATTTAATACTTTGCTGACATTATCAATAACAAATACTTAACTAATTAACAATGAACGCAGAACAATTAAGTGATATGTAACATGTAATTAATGATTCTTTTGTTTTGTACATTTTTTTTTAATTCAATATGGCGGGTCTAACATTTTGATCCGCAGTAACGCTACCTTTTAATTAATTACCATACTAGTATTAGATATTTTTTTAAATATGGTAAATAAATATATTAAGGTAAGTGACCCCTCTATCGGCCAGGCCCCCTTTATCGGCCACTTGGCTGAAAAATCCATATATTTCCACAATAAGTACGTATTAATGCGTAAATAGTTTTTTAAAAAAAAGTAAAATTAATCTAGTTTATATTAAACATACTTTGATTATTGTAAAAATTCATTTTTTAATTAAAAAAAAATAGTAGTGCGTCAGACGCGATTTCTGGTGGTTTCTTATCAGGGAGGTTAAGTATTCTTGTTTTTTCATTAACCGATTACTAATTAAAAATGACAATAAAAGTCCGATTTTTTTTTTTATAATCTTATTAGCTCGTTTCATAGTAGTTTTAAGAGTTAAAAATTTAATGATTTTTACCTAATTTATAATAAAAATAGGGTGGCCGAATATAGATACAAGAAAATTACCTCTGTATGCATTATCGGCCACCTTAGTTTTATTTTTTTTGAGGTTATTAACATTTATATGCAAAATAGTCAATTTAATTTTTTAATGTCAAAATAAATAAACAAATTGATTAAGTTATATTTCAAAATAAATATAAATATTTATAATAGATGAAAATAAACTATATACATCCAATCAGCTAAAATTTTATCTAAAAGGTGGCCGATAGAGGGGACAGCTAGGAGGCCGATAGAGGGGACAGCTAGGCCAATAGAGGGGACATCAGGAATTGAAGTTATTTTCATTTATTATTAAATTTCTAATAAATATTTTTACATATATTCTTTTTTAATTTGAAGTTAAATGTATACGCTTCAAGGTTCTATCACTGTTTTATACATGAATTGTCTTTTTATATTTTAATTCTTAATTCGAAAAAAAAAATACGCTTAACTGGCCGATAGAGGGGTCACTTACCTTAATAATAAATAATTTTTTTAACAATTGACACTTGGCCATAAATAATTATTTATTAAGATGATCAATTTTATATTAATTGATTTATTTTAAAAATGACACTGCTACAAAAGTAGTAGACATGAGACAATTTATAAATTTTAAATATAAATAAATTAATTAAAATAATAAAGTTTAAAAAAATGCGCGTAATGGTCTTTCCTTGAACTCAATACGCATTTTTAAATTTTTATTCTACTCACATTTTATTTATTTATTCAAAAATTTAAAAAATTAACACTTGTCAGTTACGTTACTATCTCATGTTCCAAAGTTACAAGACAATTTTCAATTTTTAGATTTTTTCAACAAACCAATTACGAAGAAAATAAAAGTATGCACTTGTAGAAAACTAAAAAAACTATAGATGCAATTTTAGAAATCATTTATTTTCTCTATAATTTATCGTTACTAAAAAATCAAGAAATTATCAGACGTCAGCTAACTCATGAGTGTGATTATAGCAGACATCAGACAAATTTACAACTATTAATAAATAGAGTAAATAATTTAAAAAATAATATTTATAAAAAATGCACTTATTAATTTTTTAATTTTTTAAACGCGCATTATTTTAAATTTAATTTTTTTAATTATTTAATCTATTTATAAATAATTTTAAATTTGTCTGATTTCTGCTACATTTACACTCATGCTAACTTCAGTATCATCAATTCTATTATTTTTTTTTGTTTTAAAAACATCATAAATAAATATACTAATTATTAATAACTTTTTCTTTTGACATGACTATAACTAGTTATTTATTAAGATGATTAATTTTATGATCCTGAAGTTACTAGACAATTAACAATTTTCAGATTTTTTTTTCAATAATTTGATTTAAAAAAAAAAAAAAAACTAAAAATATGCATATTTATAAAATTGAAAAAACTACAGCTGTAATTTAAAGAAATATTTTCTTTATTAATGACAGTTTTTAAATAAATCCAAAAATTATCAAACAGCTAACTTCAGTATCGTTCAATTTTTTATTAACTAATCGATTTAAAAATTACACATACGAAAAATAACTTTTTTGATCATAATATTCTTTCATAAATATGAATAAATTTAAATTACAGTTGACCTTAGCAGTAATATGATATTAATAATTATATCCTTTAAATAAAAATTTTCAAAATTAAAATAACGTTTCAAATTCATTTTCATTAATAATAAATTATCACAATTGTTATATAAATGTATGTATATGTAAAAATCCAACTTTATGTGCTATAGTATTCATACATTGACCTAGAATAAAATATATAATAAAAACATTTATTAAACAATGAACAGGTATTTTTTTTATTTAAAAATAATTACTATTTGAAAAATACCTTTCTTTAAATGCTGCATATTTTTGCTAATATCATTGAGATCAAAGCTGGATCATCTCTCTCCAATGCTTTATAATCTTGGGTTTCTACTATTTTTGATGCATTAATTGCTACAAAACGAAGAACATATTGATAAAAGTCTTCTGTACTTTGAAGATCTGCTACTACGAGGTACTTGATTGCGTTATCAACAGATATTGAGTGGCACAAAGATTCTTCACATAAATCTTTGAGTTTCTGTAACTGATACTTATCAGCTGCTTCCAATAAGTGCAGAGCAATCTGCTCAAGATCAGT
The DNA here is from genome assembly GCA_030273425.1 of Microplitis manilae. Taxonomy (NCBI): domain Eukaryota; kingdom Metazoa; phylum Arthropoda; class Insecta; order Hymenoptera; family Braconidae; genus Microplitis; species Microplitis manilae. The sequence goes on from CP092726.1 coordinate 5,763,702, forward strand.
AACTCGATCCGTATAAATAAATTCCAGCATTTTTTCTAATATTTCTGGTCCAACATCAGGGATCGTAACTTTGCTTTCTTTGTTTTCTTGCAACTTGTGAGTAAACATTGCGCAGAAGACTGGACTTCTTATCATCAGGAAAGCCTTGTGAGCTTTGATTTGTTTATTACCCGCAACTAGAATAATATCACTACCAATTTTACTATCAAATAGTTTTTTTAAATCATCAGTAATCGAATGCTCGGAAGTTGTTGATGGAATTTCATTTTTAATGTGTACATAGTTATCATGAACTGCAAGTTCTACGCACAGGATCAAAGTAGAATTGTTTGACAAATAATTATCTTTGTTTTCAAATAGTTCATTTATTTTAATAAAGTGTGCGATCCCCCAATCTTGATAAATTTTAAAATTTCTGCTACATGACTGTTGGATAAAAGTTTTCTCATTTTTATTATTTAAAATTGACACCACAAACTCTGCTCTTACATCAGGTAATTCACAACTGAACAAGTTCAAATTAACTGACAGCCATCCTTTTATTTTCGAAAGTTTACTGGAGTCAACTCTTAAATCTACGAACCAGGTGTCTTTGAAACTGGCTCCAGTTGAAAATTGTGGAGATTCAAGAGCTCTATCAACTTTATCATAGTCAGCAGACTCGATAAACTGAAGCAGACAATCTATTTCCCACTTGAATGTAATCTCGTACTTTTTTATTTTTGAATAACCTGTGACTTCCATTTTTCAAAGAATTACTTCAACAATTAATTTTAACTTAGTTTATTTCAAATTAATATTTTTATAACTTCTAGCACTAGTTTAGATTTTTAGTATGGCAATAATGTAAGTTGTAATTATAAATATTTAAATGCGAAAAAATTTTTAATGTTCCAGCTTGTAGATAAGAAAAATTGTCAGGTGATTCATTTGTATATTGTGAGCTCATCAACGGCTTTCTAGGTGATGATGTCATACAATATAATAGCGGCAAATACAAACGACTTGGAATTTTTCTTAGACTAAATATTTCATACAGAAAAAAATAAATTACTATAAATAGTCGGTGAGATAAGAGACCCTGTCATTCATATATTTGTATATCTATATTTATTAAATATAGATATACAAATACGGAGTAATCAACTATTAATTCCCTGATCGGGTATCAGGTCAAATCAATGAAAGTTTTAAAATTAATTGAAAGAATTTTAGTAACTTCCAGAACTCAAACCATTAATTTGAATAAAATTTGATATTAAAATTCATGTTTATGTCTATTGAGAGAAACTTAAAATTTTAAAACTGAATAAACTTATAATTGATAATGACATTTGAATTATCATTTGACAGTTGATATAGAAACAATGGGAAATAATTTGTTTCAATTTTCGAGGAAATCTTTTTATTCATACAAAAAAACAGATTCATAAAAAAAATTTATTTATTATTTTTCATCACTTTACATTTATGTTTTTTTTTTCTACCAAAAATATGAAATTTATAAAAATATGAAGAAAGATTGAAAATGAGATAAAAAACCATGATTTACTTCGATATTTATGACTCAACAATCGGCTTATGGTGAAAAGCTGCTTTAGCTCTATCACTTCTTACTGTTATGACATCAGATATTTTGTATATATTATATTAAGCTAAAAACATCAATCTGATGAAACAAGGTCCTTAAGTAAATATTATCAATAATTAAATTTGAATTAGTCCTTAACTAAAATTAATCCAGAGTAATAACTTATTTTTGATGTTTGTGTATTTGTTAAAAGATTAAGAATACCAAATAATAATTTGTTTTGATTTACAAAATATACTTTGACAGATACAAATTAGCAGAAATATTGAGTCCATTTATATAATTGATATAATAACTATTGTAAATAATATTATTAAAATAAAAGTAATGATAAAAGAAAAGTAGAAAGATTTACATCAGATCCAAAGTTGAGGATTATAAATGATAATAATAAATTTAAAAACATCTAGACTATGATGCAGTATTGAATTGCCGAGATGTTGATCTGGAAAATAAATTTTGATAATTATTTTTAACTTATAATTTGATAACGTTTGATAAAAATCTAAGAAATTTAAACGAACCTTTTTTTCTATTTAATATTGGAAATTTTTGTTAATACAGCCAACAATAATGCTGGATTGGTGTTCAGTAAAGCTTTATATTCTTCAGTTTCGCTGATTATTTTTGAATTGATTGCAATGAAATCTGCTATATAATTCAAAAATTTTCTGTTAGCATTATAACGATTGAGTAAAACAAGATATTTAACGGCATTTCCAACAGTTATGTTTTTACAAAGTGATTCTTCGCATAACTTTTTAAGAGCAGGTATCTGATATTTATCTGCTACTTCATATAAGCGTTCAGCAACTCCATCAATATTAGCCACATTGTCCGTATAAATGAATTCCAATAATTTTTCAAGGATATCAGAATCCATATCAAAAATATTTATTACATTAGTTTTGGTGCTTTTCGTGTCAGATGTCAAAATTGCGCGAAATACATTATTTCGATTCATTAGTAAACCCCTGTGTGCTGGGATTTTCTTATGACCAACAACTAGAATAATATCACTGCCTTCTTTACTGTGAAAAATAGCTGGCAAATCGTCGACAATTTGTTTCGATTTTTTTAATCGAAGTTTAGTAATGGGTGGAGTAACATAAGAACGTACAATAAATTCAGTCAGTTCAAGGGATACAGTTAATGTTTCATCAGGTACTAATTGACTTGCTTCTTTAAGTAGTTCACTTATTGGACGAGACTTCCGAATAATATGTCCTACACTTTTTTGGAAAATTTTAGTTCCTATTTCTTCCAATTGTTTATTTCCTGCATCATCAAGAAAACTTATCGAATATCTGGCTCTTAATGTTTGATGCCCACCACAATATGTCAAAGCAGTTGCAAACCATTCGCCCTGTTGAGGTGCATGCGTTAATTGCAGTGTTAAATACCACGAACTATCATTGGAGTTATTAATAGTTGAAAAAAGTGGTGATTGGATTGTACTGTCCTCTTTGTTGCTCAAGGCAAATCGCATAATTGAAAAAAAGTGATCTACTCTCCATTCGTATATAATTCTCCGTTCTTCAGTCATAGAATGAGTTTTTACAACTTGTAAATCTTCCATTTCGTCAAATTGTTTGAATTCAATTAAAGAAAACTTTTATTCTTCACTTAAATAGACAATATAAAACGTATTATAATGCAATACACTAAAGTATAACAATGACTGCTAACGAACCACTGATCTTCGCAAGAAGAAATGAATGAATGCTTCTTCTATCTGATTATCTATGACTTTGATAGTTTTATTCATGGCGACTTGCCGGAAAATTCATACTACGTAACTCAAAAGTAAGATATAAACACTGGGAAAATTAAACGCTAATAAAAAAGAAATCGTTTTTAAAAGATTATGATTAATGATAAGTGGTAATGTAAAAGATATGAGATAATACATAAATTTTCAATAAATAAATTAATTAATTAAAATAATGAAATTTAAAAAATGCGCGTACAGATTGTATAATCCTGAAGTTAACAGACAATTAACAATTTCCGGATTTTTTTTCAGCAAATCAACTGTAAAAAAATAAATACTAAAAATATGCACGTGCAGAAAATTACAAAAACTATATAAGGCAATTTTTTTTTATACTCGTTTTTTAAAATTTTTAATCATCAATTTGATGAAACTTGATACTTTATTGAGTGTTTATAAACAAAAAAATTTGAATCCATTTATACTAACACATACAAATCATTTGATAATTACACTGATAGAAGGATTTAGTTGTATTTAACAAGATTTGGTTGTATGTACCAAATGATTTAGTAACGAATTTGTAATACTAAATATTTGGTTACAGGAACCAAATCATTTAGTAAAGCTCATTTATTTCCACCAAATAAATATTTTGTAGTATTTAAGAAATGATTTATTGGGACACAATAAATCATTTATTAGGATTAAAGAACTAATTTTTTTAACTTATTTTAGCGCATAACCTAATTGTTCTACTTAAAATAAATTAAAATAATAATAATAAATAATTTTAAGTAAAAATATATAGTACTATAAAGAAAATAACCTCATTTTATTATAATTTTTTATTTTAGATAAATAACAAATGTTTCGTCAAATAAATTTTTGAAATTAAAATAAATTAAAATGATAATAACAAATAATTTTAAGTAAAAATATATAGTATTATAAAGAAAATAGCCTCATTTTATTGTAATTTTATATTTTAGATAAATAAAAAATTTTTCGTCAAATAAATTTTTTGAAATTAAAATAAATTGAAATGATCACAATAAATAATTTTAAATAAAAATATAGAGCATTGTAAAGAAAATAACCTCATTTTATTATAATTTTTTATTTAAGATAAATAACAAATCTTTCGTCAAATGAATTTTGAAATTAAAATAGATTAAAATGAGAATAATAAATAATTTTAAGTAAAAATATATAGTATTATAAAGAAAATAGCCTCATTTTATTATAATTTTTTATTTTAGATAAATAACAAATTTTTCGTCAAATGAATTTTTGAAATTAAAATAAATTGAAATGATCACAATAAATAATTTTAAATAAAAATATAGAGCATTGTAAAGAAAATAACCTCATTTTATTATAATTTTTTATTTAAGATAAATAACAAATCTTTCGTCAAATGAATTTTTGAAATTAAAATAGATTAAAATGAGAATAATAAATAATTTTAAGTAAAAATATATAGTATTATAAAGAAAATAGCCTCATTTTATTATAATTTTTTATTTTAGATAAATAACAAATTTTTCGTCAAATAAATTTTTGAAATTAAAATAAATTGAAATGATAACAATAAATAATTTTAAATAAAAATATAGAGCATTATAAAGAAAATAACCTCATTTTATTATAATTTTTTATTTAAGATAAATAACAAATTTTTCGTCAAATGAATTTTTGAAATTAAAATAGATTAAAATGAGAATAATAAATAATTTTAAGTAAAAATATATAGTATTATAAAGAAAATAGCCTCATTTTATTATAATTTTTTATTTTAGATAAATAACAAATTTTTCGTCAAATAAATTTTTGAAATTAAAATAAATTGAAATGATAACAATAAATAATTTTAAATAAAAATATAGAGCATTATAAAGAAAATAACCTCATTTTATTATAATTTTTTATTTAAGATAAATAACAAATTTTTCGTCAAATGAATTTTTGAAATTAAAATAGATTAAAATAAGAATAATAAATAATTTTAAGTAAAAATATATAGTATTATTATAAAGAAAATAACCTCATTTTATTATAATTTTTTATTTAAGATAAATAACAAATTTTTAGTTAAATAAGATTTTAAGAGCTCCTCCATAATTTGAAATAATTCATTTTAATCAATTGAAAATAATTGTTTTTAAAATCAATAAATTGATTTGGAAATCACAATAGTAACTCCGATTGAGACGAAACGCACTATACTGTGAAAGCGGCAATATATTCACACACACACGCCACACTGATATTTCCCCACTAATACATACGTAGTTTTTATTCCTAAACAAGCCATCTACCGACAAAACTTACCAAAAAAATATTTAGTACCGATTACCAAATATTTTTTTGATGGAAACAAATATTTATTTTACCATAATAAGATTTAATTGAGATAAAAAAATAATTTATTAAATTATAATAAATTATGGTAATGGGTACAAAATATTTTTTTCTCCCAAATAAGTGACTAAAAATTTGGTTACTAAATCCATTTAGTACTCTGTAATAAATCCTTCTATCAGTGTATGTAACACGGGATCCAGTTTTTGTTTTGTTTCACATCCATCATAAGTAAACATAAAAAAAATTGAGGAACTTGTTCTTTATTCAAATTTAGACGAAGTTATGATTTATTTTTTATGTTAGAGTATTTATTGAGAAATTAAGAATACAAAATAATAATTTCTTGTTTTTTTATAGAATATACATTTTCAAGAGCATGAACTAGTAGATGTTAATGAACGTATCAGTGTAATTGATAGCATCCTTGTAAATTGTATTATTCGAATAAGAGTAATTATGAAAAAGTAATAATAAGATTCAAATTAAGGTGAAAATTATGAATTATAATAATATATTTTAAGATATCGTTTATGTTGCGGTATTGAACTACCAAGATGTTGATCTGGAACAAAGAAATTCGAATAATTATTTTTTACACTTATGATTTTATTATATTTTATTAAAACTCTAAGAAATTTAAATGTACCTTTTTTTTACTTAATATTGCAAATTTTTGTTAATACAGTCAACAATAATGCTGGATTAGTGCTGAGCAATGCTTTATATTCTTCAGTTTCGGCAATTATCTTTGAATTGATAACAATGAAATCTACTATATAATTCAAAAATTTTTTGTCAGAATTATGACGGTCAAGTAAAACAAGATATTGAACGGCATTTTGAACAGTTATGTTTTTACAAAGTGATTTTTCGCATAACTGTTTAAGAACTGGTATCTGATATTTATCCGCTGCTTCAAATAAACGTTCCGCAACTTCATCAAGATTAGTCACATTGTCCGTATAAATAAATTCTAACAGTTTCTCACACGTATCAGGATCCATATCAGGAATGGTAACTTCATTTTCTTTGTTTTCTTTCAGCTGATGTGTAAACATTGCAGAAAATACAGGGCTTCGATTCATCAGTAAAGTTTTGTGAGCTGGAATTTTCTTATCACCAACAACTAGAATAATATCACTGCCTTCTTTACTATGAAAAAGAGCTGTTGAATCGTCGACAATTTGCTTCAATTTTTTTAACCGAAGTTTAGTGATGGGTAAACTAGTGTCAGAACGTACAATAAAATCAGTAATTTTAAGGGATACCGTAAATGTATTATCAGGCATTAATTTACTCCTTTCGTCCATTAGTTCACTCACATTAAAATTCTTTAAAATTATTTCTTCATCGTATTTAAAGATTTTTGATCCCTTCTGTAGGAATCGTTTGTTTTTTTCATTATCAATAATACATATTGAATATTTGGTTTTTAAATTTTGATGACCATGACCACAATATCCCAAAGTTATGGATAAGAATCCGTTACTCGCCCAGTTATTTTCAATACATATTTTCAAATACCATGAACTATCGCCGGGATCATTATTAGTTGAAAAATCTGGTGATTGGATTGTACTGCGCTCTGTATTATAGAGTTTGGAAAATCGTGTTATTGAAAAAAACTGATGTATTTTCCACTCATAAATGGTGTTCCGTTCTTCAATCGTAGAATGAACTCTTACAATTTGATAATCTTCCATCGCATCAAATAATTTAAACACGTAATATAATACAAAAACGTATTATAATACAAAATGCGCAAAGATATAACAGGACTATTAACGTATTTTAGTATATCTGACACATACAGATGAATGCGTTATTCTTTTATTTCCGTATGTTATTTGTTACGGCTTGACAATTTTAACGTTGTCTTGCCGACAAACGCGTGAGATTTATCAACCATTGATTGATGAAACTATATCCTTTAAAGAATATTATTTACAATAAAATTTGAATTTGTCTTTAACTAATATTGATTCAGAGTAATAAGTTATTTTTGATGTTTTTGTATTTATTAAAAGATTAAGAATACCAAATAATAATTTGTTTTGTTTTACAAAATATACTTTGACAGATACAAATGAGCAGAAATATTGAATCCATTTATATAATTGATATAATAACTATTGTAAATAATATTATTAAAATGAAAGTAATGATAAAAGAAAAGTAAAAAGATTTACATAAGATCCAAAGTTAAGGATTATAACTGATAATAATAAATTTAAAAACAACTAGATTATGCTGCAGTACTGAATTGCCAAGATGTTGATCTGGAAAAAAAATTTTAATAATTATTTTTTAGCTCATAATTTGATAACATTTGATAAAAACTCTAATAAATTTAAACGAACCTTTTTTTCTATTTAATATTGCAAATTTTTGTTAATACAGTTATCAATAATACTGGATTACTGGTTAGTAATGCTTTATATTCTTCAGTTTCGGTAATTATCTTTGAATTGATTGCAATGAAGTCTGCTATATAATCCAAAAAAATTTCGTCAGCATTATAACGATTAAGTAAAACAAGATATTGTATGGCATTTCCAAAAGTTATGTTTTTACAAAGCGATTCTTCACATAACTTTTTAAGAGCTGGTATCTGATATTTATCTGCTTCTTCATATAATCGTTCAGCAACTCCATCAAGATTAGTCACATTGCCCGTATAAATGAATTCTAATAGTTTTTCAAGGATATCAGAATCCATATCAGGGACATTTACTACATTATTTCTGTTGTTTTTCTGGTGACGTGTCAACATTGCGCGAAATACATTATTTCGATTCATTAGTAAAGCTTTGTGAGCTGAAATTCTCTTATCACCAACAACTAGAATAATATCACTGTAATCTTTACTATAAAAAAGAGCTGGCAAATCGTCGACAATTTCTTTCGATTTTTTTAATCGAAGTTGAGTGATGGGTGGACTAGCGTAAGAACGTACGAAAAATTCAGTAAGTGCAAGGGATACAGTTAATGTTTCATCAGGTACTAATTGACTTGCTTCTTTAAGTAGTTCACTTACTGGATAAGACGGCCGAATAAGATATCCTACATCTTTTTCGAAAATTTTAGTTCCTATTTGCTCCCATCGTTTGTTTCCGGCATCATCAATAAAACTTATCGAATATCTGACTCTTATTGTTTGATGTCCACCACAATATGTCAAAGCTACTGCTAACCATTCGCCCCGTTGAGGTGCATGCGTTAATTGCAGTGATAAATACCACGAACTATCATTGGAATTATTAATAGTTGAAAAAACTGGTGATTGGATTGTACTGTTCTCTTTGTTGCTCAAGGCAAATCGCATAATTGAAAAAAAATGATTTACTTTCCATTCATATATAATTTTCCGTTCTTCCATCATAGAATGATTTTGTACAACTTGTAAATATTCCATTTCGTCGAATTATTCGAATTCAATTAAAGAAAACTTTTATTCTTCACTCAAATAGACAATATAATACGTATTATAAAGCAATACACTAAAGTATAACAATGACTGCTAACGAACCACTGAGCTTCGCAAGAAGAAATGAATGAATGCTTCTTCTATCTGATTATCTATGACTTTGATAGTTTTATTCATGGTGACTTGCCGGAAAATTCATACTACGTAACTCAAAAGTAAGATATAAACACTGGAAAAATTAAACGCTAATAAATAGGAAATTGTTTTTAAAATATGATGATCAATGATAAGTGGGAATGTAAAAGATATGAGAAAATACATAAATTTTCAATAAATAAATTGATCAATTAAAATAATGAAATTGAAATCAATGGGCGTACTGATTATAGGATCCTGAAGTTAACAGGCAATTAACAATTTTCGGATTTTCTTAACAAATCAATTCATAAAAAATCAATAAAAAAAAAAGTAAAAACTAAAAATACGCACGTACAGGAAGTTAAAAAATTTATGTAGGTGCAATTTTTTTTTAATTTTTTCTTTATAATTTCCAGTTATCCATTCAATGAAACTACAAACTTTATAAAATGATCTTAAACAATATCATTTGAATCGATTGATGCTAGAGTATTATGCGAATCAATTGATATTTATGTAAAACGGGATCCAGTTTTTGTTTTGTTTCACATTCATCATAAGCAAAAATTAAAAAAATTGAGGAACTTGTTCTTTATTCGAATTTATCCGTAGTCATGATTTATTTTTTATGTATGAGTGTTTATTGAAAAATTAAGGATTCAAGATAATCATTTTTTTCGAAGAATACACTTTTATGAGCAAAAACTAGCAGGTGGTAATTAATTCATAAGTATAATTGATATAATCATTGTCAATAATATTATTAAAATGTGTAATTACCAAAAAGTAAAATAAGATTTAAATTAAGTTCAAAATTATTGATTATAACTGATAAGAGATTAAAAAGTACCCAGGTTCTGTTTTGGTATTGAATTACCAAGATGTTGATCTGTAACAAAAGAATTCAAATAATCATTTTTTAATTTATGACTATATTTGATTAAAATTTTAAGAAATTTAAATGCCTACTTGTTTTTTTAATTGTAACTGCAAATTTTTGTTAATACAGTTAACAATAATGCTGGATTAGTGCTGAGCAATGCTTTATATTCTTCAGTTTCGGTAATTATCTTTGAATTGATAACAATGAAATCTACTATATAATTCAAAAAAAATTCGTCAGCATTATGATGGTCAAGTAAAACAAGATATTGAACGGCATTTACAACAGTCACGTTTTTACAAAGTGATTCTTCACATAACTTTTTAAGAGCTGGTATCTGATATTCATCAGCTGCTTCATATAAACGTTCAGCAACTTCATCAAGATTAGTCACATTGCCCGTATAAATGAATTCTAATAGTTTTTCAAGGATATCAGGATCCGTATCAGTGATATTAACTACATCATTTCCGTTGTTTTTCTGGTGACGTATCAACAATCTACCAAATACAAAATTTCGACTTATTAGTAAGTTTTTGTGAGCTGGAATTTTCTTATCACCAACAACTAGAATAATATCACTGCCTTCTTTACTATGAAAAAGAGCTGCCGAATCGTCGACAATTTCTTTCGATTTTTGTAATCGAAGTTGAGTAAGGGGTTGACTAGCGTCAGAAAGTACAATAAATTCAGTAAGTTCGAGGGATACCGTTAATGTATCATTAGGTACTAATTTATTTCTATCGTTCAATAGTTCACTGATAAGAACAAATACTGGAATTCTAATCTTTTCACCATTTTTAAAAATCTTAGCTCCTTTTTGTTGAAATTGTTGATTTTCTTCATTATCAATAATACATATCAAAAATTTTGATCTTAATTTTTGATGACCACCACCCAAATATACTAAAGATATAGATAACGATTCGAAGGACGTCTGCTTATTATTAAGGTCTATTTTTAAATACCATGAATTTGAACCAGATCCATTAGCAGATGAAAAAACTTGTGATTTGATTGCACTGTAGTCTGTATTGTAGTCTCTAGATAATTGTATTTTTGAAAAAAACTGATCTATTTTCCACTCATACATGGTTTTCTGTCCTTGTGTCTTAGGATGGATTTGAAGATTTTCCATTGTACCAAATAATTAGAATACAATTAAAAAAATTCAAATCTTTACTCAAATCTGTAACATAAAACGTATTATAATGCAATGAAAAAAAAAAAAAAAAAAACACAAAACTGTTACTGTATATTTTACTAAAGCTCGCACTTACCAATGACTGCGTTATTATTTTATCTCTATGTTACTGCTATGGCTCGATAATTTTAATGGTGTCTTGTCGAAAATGCGCACTACGTAACTCAAAAAAAAAAGAAATGTAAGCTCAGACAAAAATAAAACTCCACCCTGCTTAAAAAATCCGATAGACTATTATGGCTGTATGTATAAAGACCTATATTTAACTATAGCACTTCTCATAGAACTCATTCATTCTTATAAAATCTCTATGGAAATTTATGAGAATCTGAGATATTCTAAGCAGAGAAATAAATAAGAAATTGTTTTTAATATAATGATCAATGATGAGTGTGATGTAGCAAATATGAGACAATTTATAAATTTCAAAAAAATAAATTAATTTAAAATAATGAAATTTAAAAAAATTCGCGTACTGATTTTCAAAATCTAAATACAAATTTTTTAATTTTTATCCCACTTACAATTCATTCATTTATTTTAAAATTTAAAAAATTGCCAATTGTCAGCTATACATTCAAATTCATATGTATTTTATACAATCTACATTTATTAAATTTTACTATATATATAGATATTAGACTATTCCAAATAAAATCAATATTTTTTTTTACCCTATACGAAAATTACAATGATACTGAAATTAGCAGAAGTCTAATAATTTTTTGATTTTTTTTAAGCGATAAATTATAAAAAAAAAAATAGTTGAAAAAATTTCACTTATAGTTTTTTATATTTTCTACCTGCGTATATTTTTTAAAAAATAATTTATCGTTTTTAAAAAAATCATAGAAAAAAAATTGGGTACCAAGGGCCTTCTAACTCAATTACAAAACTCGGGCTCGCTTAAATAGGATTTCTCATTTAAATAACGAAATATTATCGGAAAAAAATTCCAAAGTGTAAAACACATCGCAATATCATTTATAATAGAAAATAATTAGTTAGAGAATAGTAAATATTTAAACTGAAATAAATAAAAACCATCATTATCATTGGAACATAAAATATATATAGTTATATTACCTACAGATTATTTATGTTCTGCGTTACCGACTACCGTTGGATATATTGAGGGTGCGTCGCATTATTCCGAATTGTCAATTCAAAAGTTGAAAGTTTAATAACAATAAATTAATTGTTAAGGAAAAAAACTGAAATCTTCGTAAAAAAGTATCTTTCAAACGATTAGATTTATCAAGCATTGATTGATAAAACTATATGGTTTAAAGAATATTATTTACAATAAAATTTGAATTTGTCTTTAACTAAAATTAATCCAGAGTAATAACTTATTTTTGATGTTTTTGTATTTATTATAAGATTAAGAATACCGAATAATAATTTGTTTTGTCTTACAAAATATACTTTGACAGATACAAATTAGCAGAAATATTGAGTCTATTTATATAATTGATATAATTACTATTGTAAATAATATTATTAAAATGAAAGTAATGATAAAAGAAAAGTAGAAAGATTTACATAAGATCCAAAGTTGAGGATTATAACTGATAATAATAAATTTTAAAACATCTAGATTATGCTGCAGTATTGAATTGCCAAGATGTTGATCTGGAAAAAAAATTTAATAATTATTTTTTAACTTATGGTTTGATAACGTTTGATAAAAACTCTAAGAAGTTTAAACGAACCTTTTTTTTTATTTGCTAACTGCAAATTTTTGTTAATACAGTCATCAATAATACCGAATTACTGGTTAGTAAAGCTTTATATTCTTCAGTTTCGCTGATTATTTTTGAATTGATTGCAATGAAGTCTGCTATATAATTCAAAAAAATTTTGTCAGCATTATGACGGTCAAGTAAAACAAGATATTGAACGGCATTTCCAACAGTTAGGTTTTTACAAAGCGATTCTTCACATAAATTTTTAAGAGCTGGTATCTGATATTTATCTGCTACTTCATATAAACGTTCAGCACCTTCATCAAGATTAGTCACATTGTCCGTATAAATGAATTCTAATAGTTTTTCAAGGATATCAGGATCCATATCAGTGATATTTACTTCATTATTTTTGTAATTTTTCTGGTGACGTGTCAACATTACACGGAATACATTATTTCGATGCATTAGTAAAGCTTTGTGAGCTGGAATTCTTTTATCACTAACAACTAGAGTAATATCACTGTAATCTTTACTATGAAAAAGAGCTGGCAAATCGTCAACAATTTGTTTAGATATTTTTAATCGGAATATAGTAGTGGGTCGACTAGTGTGAGAACGTATAAAAAATTCAGTAAGTTCAAGAAATACCGTAAATGTATTGTTAGGTAATAATTTCCTTTGGTCTTTAAATAGGTCCCGTACTCGAACACACGGCTGAATATTAAATCCTTCATCTTTTTTGAAAATTTTATTTCCCATTAGTTGACTTCGTTTTTTCTTTTCATGATCAATAATAAATATCGCAAAGTGGGCTCTTATTGAGGGACGAGAACCACAATGTGTCAAAGATATCGAAAACCATTCGCCATACTGAAGTAAATACAGAAGACTCATCTTCAAATACCATGAACTTTCACCAGGTTTATTATTTGTTGAAAAAACTGGTGACTGGATTGTACTCTTGTCGTTCTTGTATCCAGGAAATCGCATGATTGTAGGAAACTTATCTATTTTCCATTCATATGTAACTTTCCGTTCTTCAACCATTGAATGAGTTTTTACAATTTTTACATCTTCCATTGCGTCAAATAATATCAATACAAATAAAAAAACTTCAATTCTTTACTTAAATCGTCAATATAAAACGTATTATAATGCAATACACTAAAGTATAACAATGACTGCTAACGAACCACTGATTTTCGTAAGAAGAAATGAATGAATGCTTCTTCTATCTCAATATCTATGACTTTGGTAGTCTTATTAGTGGTGACTTGGCGGAAAATTCATACTACGTAACTCAAAAGTAAGATATAAACACTGGAAAAATTAAACGCAAATGAATAAGAAATTGTTTTTAAAATATAATGATTAATGATAAGTGGGAATGTAGCAGATATGAGACAATAAATCTTCAATAAGTAAATTAATTAATTAAAATATTGAAATTGAAATCAATGTGCGTACTGATTATATGATCCTCAAGTTAACAGACAGTTAACAATTTCCGGATTTTACTTTCAACAAATCATATGGAATTAAAAAATAATAATATGCACATGCAGAAAGTTAAAAAAATTATATAGGTGCAATTTTTTTGATATTTTTTTTTTTAATAACTTTTAGATATCAAATTGATGAAACTTGGTATTTTATTGAGTGTATGTAAACAATAAAATTTGAATCTATTTATACGAACGTATGTAAATCAATTGATATTTATGTAACATGAGGTTCAGTTCTTGTTTTCTTTCACATCCATCATAAACAAACATAAAAATACCAAAAAGACTTGTTACTTATTCAAATTTATCCATCGTTATGATTTATTTTTTATATATGAGTATTTATTGAAAAATTAAGAATGCAAAATAATCATTTTTTTTTATAGAGTACGCTTTTATGAGCATAAACTAACAGATGTTAATGATTTTATTAGTATAATTGATATAATAATTTTAAATTGTATTATTAAAATGAGAGTAATTATTAAAAAGTAAAAACAAGATTTAAACTAAGGTCACAACTATGGATTATAACTGATAATAAGATATTAAAAAATGTCCAGTTTATGTTGCGGTATTAAATTACCCAGGTGTTGGTCTGAAAAGAATTCGAATAATTATTTTTTAATTTATGACTTTATTTGATTAAAACTTTAAGAAATTTAAATGCACCTGTTTTCTTATTTGCTACTGCAAATTTTCGTCACTATAGCCATCAATAATTTTGTATTAGCTTCTTCTAGGACTTTAAACTCGGGGGTTTCGATAACTTTCTTGGAATTGATTGCGACGAAATCAAGTATATAGTTAAAAAATTCTCCATCAGCATTATGACGGTCAAGTAAAACGAGGTATTGAATAGCATTTTCAACATTTACATTCTTACAGAGTGATTCTTCGCATAACTTTTTAAGAGTTGATATCTGATATTTATCTGCCGCTTCGTATAAACGTTCGAAAACTTGATCAAAATCAGTCACATTGTCCGTATAAATAAATTCTAACAGTTTTTCACATGTATCAGGATCCATATCAGGAATGGTAATTTCATTTTCTCTGTTTTCTTTCAGCTGATGTGTAAACATTGCAGAGAATACTGGGCTTCGACTCATCAGCAAAGTTTTGTGAGCTGGAATTTTCTTATCACCCACAACTAGGACAATATCACTTTCTGCTCTACTGTTAAAAAGATTTTTCAAATCGTCGACAATTTGTTTCGATTCTCCTAATCGAAGTTTAGGGAGAGGAGGACTAGTGTAAGAGCGTACAATAAGTTCAGTAAGTTCAAGGGATATCGTTAATGTATCATCAGGTAAATATTTATCTTTTTCTTTAGTTAGTTGACTTACTTCAATGATATTGTGAGTAGTACATTCTCGACAATTTTCGAAGGTTTGATATGCCTGATCTCCACATATAAATTGTCTGTTTTTTGCATTATCAATAATACATAAAGAATATTTGGCTCTTATTCTTTGATCACCACCACAATATATCAGTGCTACTGATAATACATTGTAGCCAAAACCACCTTGTTGATAAGATATTTTTAAACGCCATGAACTATCACCAGGTATATTACTATTTGAAAAAACTGGTGATTGAATTATACTGTTGTTGCTTGCACACTTCATAGGAGAACTGGTAATTGAAAGAAACCGATTTATTTTCCATTCGTAAATGATTTTTCGTTCTTCAACCGTAGAATGAGTTTTTATAATTTTCAAATCTTCCATTGCATCAAATGACTTTGATACGAATAAGAAAAATTCAATTCTTTTTGTGAATAAATCGATTACGAAAGAATATAAAAAGTGCACATGCAGAAAATTAAAAAAGCTAAAGGCGCAATTTTTGAAATGTTTTTTTTTTTTTAATTTAACGTTTTTAAAAAATCCAAAATTAGTAGAAGTCGACTGACTTAAAAATTATCAAGAGGACTGTTAACGTACCAGTGTATCTCGCTTAATGATTGCGTGATCGTGATTATTTTATCTCGATATGTTATGGCTTCGATTGTTTTAATGACGACTCGCCGGCAAACTAATACTACGTAACTCAAAAGTAGGATATTAACCCTAGAAAAACAAAACAAAAGTAAATAAAAAATTGTTTTTAAAATTTAGTGATCAATTTAAAATGAATATTTAATTTTAAAAATAAGAATTTCTATAAATTAGAAGTAAACATTTGAAAATAGATTATACTAAATGATATTTTTAGTAGTAGGGATGAGTAATTTAAACACCAGAGTCGCGACTATCAACACAAAAGATATCAATTTCGAATTCTTGGTATTATTGTGACTATATCCAACAAGCATGCGAAGTAATCAGTAGTGACATCTGTTGACAAATAGAAATTTTCAGCGGTTATTTTTAAAAATAAAGAACTACTCACACTGAAACCAATTATTTTTTAAATCTAGAAATACGTGTCATAAATAAGTAGATACTAATGATCCTGAAGTTAGCAGACAATTTTTGGGTTATTTTTTCAACAATTAAATTAATAAAAAAAGTAAAAAAAAATTTAGACATGTAGAAAATTTTAAAAACTATAGATGCAATTTTTTAAAATATCTATTTTTTTTAATTCGTTTTTAAAAAAATCTTAAAATTATTAGCCGGCTAATTTCAGTATCATAGATATTGTTCCATTAGAATAAACGAATATTATTTAATTAGGCTAAATGGTCATCAGTTTCATACAACTATTTACTTTATTAAGTGTTTGTAAACAATGAAATTTGAATATGTTAATGATAACATCGTAAATTAACTGACATTTATGGTACATGAAGTTCAGCTCTTAATTTTTTTTAAATGTACTAAGAGCAAAAACAAAAATACCAAAAAATCCGTTCTTTAATTAAATTCATCCATGGTTATAATTTATTATTAATATATTATTGTTAATTGAAAAATTAAGAACACAAAATAATCATTTTTTTTTTTATAGAATACGCTTTTATAAGCATAAATTGGCAGATGTTAATGAATGTATTGATATAATTAATATAATTATTGTAAATTGTATTATTAAAATGAAAGTAATCATAAAAAAAGTAAAATAAGATTTAAATTAAAATCAAAATTATGGATTACAACTGGGAATATATATTTAAAAATTTCTAGTTTATGCTGCAGTCTTGAATGATTAAGATGTTGATCTGTAACAAAAGAATTCAAATAATCATTTTTTAATTTATGTATGTATTTCATTAAAACTTTAAGAAATTTAAATGTACCTGTTTTTCTATTTGATAGTGCAAATTTTCGTCACTATAGTTAATAACAATTCTGAATTAGATTTTTCTAAGGTTTTATATTCGGGGGTTTCGATGATTTTCTTGGAATTGAAAGCAATGAAATCAAGCATATACTTAAAAAATCGTTCATCAGCATTATGGCGGTCAAGTAAAATGAGATATTGAACGGCATTTTCAACATTTGCATTTTTACAGAATGATTCTTCACATAACTCTTTAAGAGCTGGTAACTGATATTTATCTGCCACGTCGTATAAATGTTCAGAAACTTTATCAAGATTAGTCACATTGTCCGTATAAATAAATTCTAACAATTTCTCACATGTATCAGGATCCATATCAGGAATGGTAACTTCATTTTCTCTGTTTTCTTTTAGCTGATGTGTAAACATTGCAAAAAATACGGGGCTTCGAAACATCAGAAAAGTTTTGTGAGCTGGAATTTTCTTATCACCCACAACTAAAACAACATCACTGCTTGCTCTACTATCAAAGAGGTCTTTCAAATCCTGGATAATTTTATGATTTGAAGTTTTTAATGGAATCTTAATGGTGGATGACTCACAATCAGAACATTCAATAAACTCAGTAAGCTTAATGCATATTGTCAATTTATTATCCGGTAATAATTTATCCTTTTTTTCTAATAATTGATTTATATTAAGAAACTTCGGAATACAAAACTCTTCATCTTCTCGAAAAACCTTGTATGACTTTTGTTGAAACTTCTTTTCTTTCTTATAATTAAAAATAAAGAGCGAATATTTAACTTTAAATATTTGGTCATCACAATCGGATCTTGGGTTTATAAATATTGATATCCATTCTTTGTTTTCCGAGTCTTTATTATTATTAAACTGTAATTCTAATTCCCACTTAGATTTCCCATCAGCTGGAAAATCCGGTGAGGTTATTGTATGAGCGTCTTGATTGATCATGGAATATATTATAATTGAAAGAAACTCATCTATTCGCCATTCAGAAATACTTTTTTGTTTTTTATTCATACAATAAAACTTTTCCATTGTATCAAATAATTTTAATACAACAACAAAAACGTAGATTTTTTTTTTAATCTAGAGTTTAAAAAAGTTATATTGGCACTTTTTTTTATTCACCAGATAATATTCATAAAATTTATTATGATTTCATTAGTGAAAGCATAAAATTAAACTGCTGTAGTAAAATATCTCGCACAAAGAAATGAATGCGTGATTTTTTTATCTCGATATAGTTGTCCCGACGAAAATTTAGGATTTTGCCCTTCCACAATTTTCCCACCTCTACCATAATATTTCGACTTACGCTTGCGCAAATACAAATATGGTAGAGGTGGAATAATTGTGGTGGAGCAAAATCCCAAACTTTTGTTGGGACGACTTTATATGTTATGACTTTGACTATTTTTATGGCGTCTGCCTGCCGGCAAACTAATACCACGTAACCCAAAAGTAAGATATATCAACACTAGAAAAATAAAACGCACATAAATAAGAAATTATTTTTAAAATATACTAATAAATTAATAATAAATATTTATAAAATGATAATTTCACAAAATGAGATTTAAATATTTGAAATTAGATTATGATATCTGTTTAGTACAGTGAGGTAATTTGAACGTATTCAAGTGGCCTAGTGTTAACTTTTTTGAGTCGAAAAAGTTAACAAAAAAATATTAGCATTTACAGATAATCATGAATTTTTGGTTTTCTTGTTTCTACAAATCAATTTTTAAAAAAACTAAAAATGTGCACATTTAGAAAATTAAAAAAACTGTAGATGTGATTTTCCACAGATTGTTTTTTATAATTTATAAGTTTACTTAAATTTATCCATAGTTATAATTTATTTTTGATACGTTAAGTATTTATTAAAAAATTAAGAATACAGAATAAACATTTTTCTATAGAAAACGCTTTCATAAGCATAAGCTAAAAGATTTTAATGATAATATTCGTGTAATTAATATATTATTGAAACAACAGTTTATAAAAAAGTAAAGATAAATTTTAAATTAAGGCCAAAATTATAGATTACAACTGCTTATAATATATTAAAAAATATTCAGTTTATGTTGAAGTATCGAATGACGAAGATGATGATCTGTAACAAAAGAATCCAAATAATTATTTTTTAATTTATGACTAAATTTGATTAAAACTTTAGGAAATTTAAATGTACCTGTTTTTTTATGTGCTACTGTAAATTTTTGTTATTATCGTCATTAATAATTCTGTATTAGTTTTTTCCAAAGCTTTAAATTCGGGGGTTTCGATAATTTTCTTGGAATTAATTGCGATGAAATCAAGGATATACTTAAAAAATTCTCCACCAGCATTCTGACGGTCGAGTAAAACGAGATATTGAACGGCATTTTCAACATTTACGTTTTTACAGAATGACTCTTCACATAACTCTTTAAGAGTTGGTAACTGATACTTATCTGCCACTTCATATAAACGCTCAGAAAATTCATCAAGATCAGTCACATTGTCCGTATAAATAAATTCTAACAATTTCTCACATGTATCAGGATCCATATCAGGAATGGTAACTTCATTTTCTCTGTTTTCTTTTAGCTGATGTGTAAACATTGCAAAAAATACGGGGCTTCGAAACATCAGAAAAGTTTTGTGAGCTGGAATTTTCTTATCACCCACAACTAAAACAACATCACTGCTTGCTCTACTATCAAAGAGGTCTTTCAAATCGTGTACAATTTGACGATTTGAAATTTTGAGTGGAGTTTTAATGGTGTGTGAATTATAACATTCAATGAACTCAGTAAGCTCAATGCATATTGTTAACGCATCATCAGATAATAATTGATCTTTTTCTGTTAATAATTGATTGATATTAAGAAACTTCGGTATACACATATCTTCATTTTTTTTGAAAACCTTGTATATTTCATTTTCAAACTTTTTTTCTTTTTTATCATCGAAAATAAACAGCGAATATTTTACTTTTATTCTTTGACTGTCGCCGATATATTTAATTATGATTGATATCCACCCTTTATCTACATCATCATCATCATCATCATCATCATTATTAAATTTAATTTTAAATATCCATGGAAAAAGATCTGTGTTATCAGAAAAATAGCTTGGAGAATTGATGGTAGTAGCGTCATTATTATACATGGAAAATTTCATACTTGAAAGAAACTCATCTATTCTCCATTCATAATTGACTTTCCATTCTCGAGGTATGGAAAAACTTTTTATCATTTTAAAAGGTTCCATTGTATCAAATAATTTAAATGTAAATAAAAAAATTCAATTCTTTATTCGAATCTGTAACACAAAAAAGTTGATAAAGCAGTTTTATTCACAATAATATTGTATAAAACGTATTATAATTTAATATGCGAAGGTATAGCAATTAGACTGTTGATGTTAACGTACCAGTGTATCTCGCACAAACAAATGAATTAATGCGTGCTTATTTCATTCGATGTTCCAAGGTTTGGTTTGACAATTTTAATGGCGACTCGCCGGCAAACTAATACTACGTAACTCAAAAGTAAAGTATTAACTCTAGAAAAACAAAACAAAAGTAAATAAAAAATTGTTTTTAAAATTTAGTGATCAATTTAAAATGAATATTTAATTTTAAAAATAATGATTTCTATAAATGAGAAGTAAACATTTGAAAATAGATTATACTAAATGATATTTTTAGTTAGGGATGGGCGATATACATCGATGTTTCGACTATCGATGTTTTTTTCGGGAAACATCGATTTTTTTGGTCGATTTTTTTTGAAGTCGAAACATCGATGTTCGATGTAATATAATGAACCATCGACATCGAAATAAATTTCTACTAGAAATTTAAATAGCGCGCTACGAGCGAGCCTTAATTTCAACCAATAAGGAATTGTGTCCCATTTTTTTGCAAATTTCGACTATTGACTAACTTCAAGTTTCGTAGCATTTTTATTTGAAGAATTTTAAAAGCTTTAATTGATTGAAAACCTATAAATTGATATTTATAAATTATTTCAAATATTTTTATAAACATAAATATTTCAAATGGCTGGAAATGATATAATCATTTTACATGTGCCTCGTAAGTGCCTAGACAAAGTATATGACAATATTGAATTTAATAATAAATTTGTTCTTAATAGTAAATTATTTATTGATGAATAAATTATTCAACTTTCCTAAAAGTATATTTTTATAATTAGTAATCATTGATGATTAGGTTATAATTAGTAACAATTTAAAATTATTTCTTTTTTATGTCAAATTTAGTTATAATTATAACTTTTTCGAATTTTCGCGCGTATTTTCAACATCGATGTCTACAATCGATGTTTCGATGTTTTTGTCAAAACATCGATGGATCGATGGTGAAAAATTTCAAAAATCGATAGTCCGATGTCGATTTTTTTTGCTAACATCGCCCATCCCTATTTTTAGTAGTAGGGATGAGTAATTTAAACACCAGAGTCGCGACTATCAACACAAAAGATATCAATTTCGAATTCTTGGTATTATTGTGACTATATCCAACAAGCATGCGAAGTAATCAGTAGTGACATCTGTTGACAAATATAAATTTTCAACGGTTATTTTTAAAAATAAAGAACTACTCACACTGAAACCAATTATTTTTTAAATCTAGAAATACGTGTCATAAATAAGTAGATACTAATGATCCTGAAGTTAGCAGACAATTTTTGGGTTATTTTTTCAACAATTAAATTAATAAAAAAAGTAAAAAAAAATTTAGACATGTAGAAAATTTTAAAAACTATAGATGCAATTTTTTGAAATATCTATTTTTTTTAATTCGTTTTTAAAAAAATCAAAAAATTATTAGCCGGCTAATTTCAGTATCATAGATATTGTTTCATTAGACTAAACGATTATCAATTTTATTAGTTTATATACTGTATTAAGTGTTTGTAAATCATAAAATTTGCATCTATTAATGCTAACGTATGTAAATCAATTGATGAAATTTATATAGTTCATTTTTTTTTACCAAATCTATTATAAGCAAAAATAAAAATACCAAATAACTTGTTTTTTATTCAAATTTAACCTTAGTTATGATTTATTTTTCATGTATGAATATTTATTGAAAAATTAAGAATACAAAATAATCATTTTTTATAGAATAAGCTTTTTTGAGCATGAACTAGCCAAGATAATATCAAGTGCACTGATATATAATTGATATAATAATTATTGTAAATTATATTATTAAAATGAAAGTAATGATGAGAACAAAGTAGAAAGATTTGAATTAAGTCCCAAGTTAAGGATTATAACTAATAAGAATAAAATTAAAAACATCCATTTTATGTTGCAGTATTGATTTTCCAAGATGTTGATCTGGAACAAAAAAATTTTAATAATTATTTTTTAAATTATGAGTTGATTACATTTGATAAAAACTAAGAAATTTTAACGAACCTTTCTTTTTTTTCTAAGATTGCTAATTTTTGTTGTTACAGTCAACAATAATGCAGGATTACTGTTTAGTAATGCTTTATATTCTTCAGTTTCGGTAATTATCTTTGAATTGATGGCAATGAAATCTGCTATATAATTCAAAAATTCTTCATTAGCATTATGACGGTCGAGTAAAACGAGATATTGAACGGCATTTTCAACATTTACGTCCTTACGGAATGATTCTTCGCATAACTTTTTAAGAGCCGGTATCTGATATTTATCTGCCATTTCGTATAAACGTCCAGCAACTTCATCAAGATTAGTCACATTGTTCGTATAAATAAATTCTAATAATTTTTCACATAAATCAGAATTCATGTCAGAGATATTTACTTCATTACTTTTGTTGTTTTTCTGGTGGCATATTAACATTTCACGAAATACATTACTTTGATTCATTAGTAAAGTTTTGTGAGCTGGAATTTTCTTATCACCCACTACTAAAACAACGTCATTGTCTTTTTTACTAAGAAAAAGAGCTGCCAAATCATCAACAATTTCTTTCGATTTTACTAATCGAAGTTTAGTGATCGGTGGAATGGTGTGAAAACGTATAATAAATTCAGTAAGTTCAAGGGATACTGTTAATGTATCACCAGGTACTAATTTCTCTTTGTCTTTAAATAGTTCACTTATTTTAACAGACGGCTGAATATCATATCCAACATTTTTGTCGAAAATATAATTTCCCTTTTGTTCACATTGCTTATTTTTTTCATTATCAATAATACATATCGAATAATTGGCTCTTATTGTTTGATGACCACCATAATATGCCAAAGTTATTGAAAAAAATTCCTCATAACTACTATAATGCTTATTAAGATTCATTTTTAAATACCACGAACTATCACCAGGTTTATTATTAGTTGAAAAATCTGGTGATAGGATTGTACTGTTCTTTTTTTTGTCTATGGAAAATCGCATCATGGAAAAAAATTGATCTATTTTCCATTCATATATAACATTCCGTTCTTCAATTATAGAATGAGTTTTTATAATTTGAAAATCTTCCATTGTATCAAATAATTTTAATACAAGTAAAAAAATTCAATTCCTTATTTAAATCTACAAAATATAAAACGTACCACTGTATTTTGCACAAAGAAATGAACGTGTGCTTCTTTTATCTCGATATATGATAACTTGATAGTAGATAGTTTTAATGGGCACCTGCTAGAAAACTCATACTACGTAACTCAAAAGTAACCCTGATAGCCAACATGGCTGCAAAAGTTGTCATTTCCGCACGTTGATAGCAACTTTTTCTGAGAATATTGATGGCAAAAGTTGGTCATTCCATTAGTTGACGGAAAGTTGCCTTCAATTTTCTCAGCAAGTTGTCGACAAGTTGCGGCAGTAGATTGTCACTAACTTTCTGGTAAATTTTTAGTCAACAGTTACAAAAGCTGGAAGTTGTTGACAATTTGTCATCAAGTTGATCACATCTCATGTACATCAATTTTCTGGTCAGAAACTCTGGTTAACAGGGAAGATATAAACACTAGAAAAATAAAACGCAAATAAATAAGAAATTGATTTTAAAATATGTTGATCAATGAATAAAAAATCTTTTTAAAATAATAATTTCACAAAATAAAATGTGAACATTTGAAATTAGATTATGCTATATTTAGTATAGCGGGATAATTAATTCAAGCATAAAAGTCGCAGCTATCAACACACAAAATATCAATTTCGAATTCTCGGCATTACTACGACTGTATATAATATGTACGCAAAGTAATTAGTAATGCTGTCTATTGACAAATAGAAATCTTTAGTTGGTTTTTAAAATTCGAGTCTTACTCTCACACCCTGATAGCCAGTTGAGAACCAACAGTCAAATTAAAGCAGATACTTCACGAATTCGTGAGACTAAAAATTGACTTCGATGACAACTCTCTACATGAACAACACTTCAACTCAAAAATTAAAATGGAACATTTGACATCTCGATGATTTCTAGCACACATGAAAAATTTCATTCCAACTTTTCCCTTTCCCACACATAAAGTTACACGTAAACTTAATGTAAAATATCAGTTTTAATTTTACATCTAATTTATATGTTATTTGACGTATAAGAGAGTCACAAAGAAATTACAGTTTGTTATATATAATGTACGTCATCGAGATGTCAAAAGTCTCGTTTCAATCTCTGAGCAGAAACTCTGGTTTCCTGGGCAGAATCTAATTATTTTTTTATTTTTTAAAAATACATATCATAAATACGTGAATATTATTTAATTAGGCTAAATGGTTATCAGTTTAATAAAACTATATACTTTATTAAGTGTTTGTAAACAATGAAATTTGAATCTGTTAATGATAACATGGTAAATCAACAGACATTTATGTTACATAAGTTTCAGCTCTTAATTTCTTTCACATGTATTATGAGCAAAAATTAAAATACCGAAAAATTCCTTCTTTAATTAAATTTATCCATAGTTATAATTTATTATTAATATATAATTATTAATTGAAAAATTAAGAACACAAAATGATCATTTTTTTTTATAGAATACGCTTGTATAAGCATAAACTTGCAAATGTTAATGAATGTATTAGTATAATTGATATAATTATCATAAATTGTATTATTAAAATGAGAGTAATAATAAAAAAAGTAAAATAAGATTTAAATTAAGATCAAAATTATGGATTACAACTGGGAATATATATGTAAAAATTTTCAGTTTATGCTGCAGTCTTGAATGATTAAGATGTTGATCTGGAACAAAAAAATTCAAACGATTATTGTTTAACTTATGACTAAATTTGATGAAAGCTCTAAGAAATTTAAATGTACCTATTTTTTTATTTAATACAGCAAATTTTCGTTACTATAGTTAATAATAATTCTATATTAGTTTTCTAAGGCTTTTTATTTGGAGGTTTTGGAATTTTTTTTGAATTGATTGCCATGAAATCAACGATATACTTAAAAAATCGTTCATCAGCACTATGACGGTCGAGTAAAACGAGATATTTAACGGCATTTTCAACAGTCACATTTTTACAGAGCGATTCTTCACACGACTCTTTAAGAGTTGGTATCTGATATTTATCTGCCACTTCATATAAACGTTCAGAAACTCCATCAAGTTTAGTCACATTGTCCGTATAAATGAATTCTAATAGTTTTTCACATATATCAGGATCCATGTCAGGAATTTCCACTTCATTTTCTCTGTTTTCTTTCAACTGATGTGTAAACATCGCAGAAAATACAGGGCTTCGACTCATCAGCAAAGTTCTGTGCGCTGGAATTTTCTTATCACCCACAACTAGAACAACATCACTACCTGCTCTACTGTCAAAAAGGTCTTTCAAATCGTGGACAATTTTATGATTTAAAGTTTTCAAAGGAATTTTAATTATTGGTGCGTCAACATGACTATGTTCACTAAACTCGGTGATCTTAATGCATATTGTCAATTCATTATCAGGTAATAATTCATCCTTTTTTCCTAATAGCTGATTTACTTCCAGAAACTTTGGAATACAAAATGTTTCCATTCTCCTGACAACCTGGTATGACTTTTGTTTAAACTTTTTTTCTTTGTTATAATCAAAAATAAATAGCGAATATTTTATTTTGAATATGTGGATATCACCACTGGATCTTGAGTTTAGTAATATTGATACCCACTCTTTGAGTGTTGACTCTTTATTATTATTCAACTTCAATTGCAATTCCCACTTGGATTTTCCATCAGTTGGAAAGTCCGGTGAAGTGATAGTATAGGAGTCTTGTTTATGCATGGAATAATTCATAAGTAAAGGAAAGTCACCTACTTTCCACTCAAAAATGGTTTTTTGGTTATTACCCATGAAATAACACCTTTCCATTGTATCAAATAATTTTGATACAAATATTTAAAAAAATAGTCTTTGTTTGGATTTATAGTTTGAAATAGTTAAAAATGACACTTGTTTTTAATCAGAACGAGATAATATTTATGAAGTATGTTATAATGTATTATGCGAAAGCATAACAATGAATTACTAATTACCAATATATCTCGTACGAAGAAATAAATTAATGCGTCATTTTTTTATCTCGATATGTTGCGACTTTGATAGTTTTAATGGCGGCTTGCTGGTAAACTCATACTACGTAACTCAAAAGTAAGATGATACTGAAGTTAACCATAATCCTGAAGTTAGCCGACGTATATTTAAAAAAATTTTTTTTTAAACAATAAATTATGAACAAAAAATATTTAAAAAAATTGCACCTGTAGATTTTTTAATTTTCTACACGTGCATTTTCTAGTTTCTCGTTTTTTAAATAATTGAATTGTTAAAAAAAATCAGAAAATTTTCAACTGCCTGCTAACTTCAGGATTATGGTTAACCGACATCTCATGATTTTTGAATTTTTTCCAAACGACGAATTATGAAAAAAAAAATATACAAAAATATTGCACTTATAGTTTTTCAAATTTTCTAGGTGTGGATATTTTTTTTTTTTTTTTTTTTTTAACATCTGTTAAAAAAAAATCCCAAAATTGTAAACTGTCTGTTAACTTTAGGATTATAAAGTAAGACATAAACACAGAAAGAAAAAAAAAAAGCTAATAAATAAGAAATGATATGAGAAAAATTTTAAATGACAAATAAACGAATTACATAATTAAAAATGTAAAAATAAAAAAAATACAAATACTGATTTTCAAATACTATAGAAGCGCAATTTTTCAATTGAATTGATTTACATTTTATTAGCTTATTTTAAAATTTTTTAAATTTACAATTGTCAGCTACATTCACACTCATAATATATTCACTGCAACGGGGTAATTTAAACATACCCAAATAGCCTCATGTTAACTTTTTTGAATAAAAAAAAAGTTAACAAAATAAAAATATTTGCATTTATTTTGCGATTTAAAGAAACTAATTTTGTATGACCTTGAACTTGACAGACAAACGAAAATTTTTAGATTGTTTGTTTAAAAAAAAAAAACTAAAAATGTGCACATTTAGAAAATTCAAAATATTGTAAGTGCGATTTTTCTGTGTATATTTTGTTTAAATTTATAAGCTTACTTAAATTTATCCATAATTATAATTTATTCTTGATGGATGAGAATTTATTGAAAAATTAAGAATACAAAATATTCATTTCTTTTCATAGAATATGCTTTCAAGAGTATAAACTAACAGATGTTAATGATTATATTAGTATAATTGATATAATTATTGTAAATGATATTATTAAAATCACAAAAGTATGATCTTTTTTTTTGTATCTCAGACCCGTTTCCCCCATTAATGAATGTGTCAGTATTATTGATGTAGAAAGTAATTGTAAAAAAAGTAAAAATAAAATTCAAATTAAATTTAAAATAATGGTTTATAACTGATAAGAATAAATTTTAAAGTATCCAGTTTCTGTTGCAATGTTGAATTACCAAGATGTTGATCTGTAACAAAAGAATTCAAATAATCATTTTTTAACTTATGTCTATATTTGATTAAAACTTAAAGAAATTTAAATGTACCTGTTTTTCTATTTGATACTGAAAATTTTCGTCACTATGGTTAATGACAATTCTGAATTAGATTTTTCTAAGGCTTTATATTCGGGGGTTGCGATGATTTTCTTGAAATTAATTGCGATGAAATCAAGGATATACTTAAAAAATTCTCCATCAGCATTATGACGGTCAAGTAAAACGAGGTATTGAATAGCATTTTCAACATTTACATTTTTACAGAATGATTCTTCACATAACTCTTTAAGAGCTGGTAACTGATATTTATCTGCCACTTCGTATAAACGTTCAGAAAATTGATCAAAATCAGTCACATTGTCCGTATAAATAAATTCTATCAATTTCTCACATGTATCAGGATCCATATCAGGAATAGTAATTTCATTTTCTCTGTTTTCTTTTAGCTGATGTGTAAACATTGCAAAAAATACGGGGCTTCGAAACATCAGAAAAGTTTTGTGAGCTAGAATTTTCTTATCACCCACAACTAAAACAACATCACTGCCTGCTTTACTATCAAAGAGGTCATTCAAATCCTGGATAATTTTATGATTTGAAGTTTTTAATGGAATCTTAATGGTGGATGACTCAGTATCAGAACATTCAATAAACTCAGTAATCTTAATGCATATTGTTAATGTATTATCAGGTAATAATTTATCCTTTTTTTCCAATAATAGATTTAGATCAAGAAACTTTAGAATACAGAACTTTTCCATTCCTTTGAAAATCTTGTATGATTTTTGTTGAAACTTTTTTTCTTTTTTATAATTAAAAATAAAGAGCGAATATTTAACTTTAAATAAGTCGATATCATCACCGGATCTTGAGTTTATAAATATTGATATCCATTCTTTGTCTTCCGACTCTTTATTATTATTAAACTTTAATTGTAATTCCCACTTGGATTCCCCATCAGTTGGAAAGTCCGGTGAGAAGATTGTATGATCATCTTGATTGATCATAGAATATATCATAACTGAAGGAAACTCACTTATTCGCCATTCATAAATACTTTTTTGTTTTTGATTCATATAATAAAACTTTTCCATTGTATCAATTAATTTTAATCCAACAAAAAAAAAGTAGATTCTTTTTTTTAATATATGGTTATAAAAAATTAAATTAACACTTTTTTTTATTCACAACAAGATAATATTCATAAAGTATATTATGATTTAATTTGTGAAAACATAGCATTCAACTGCTATACCAGTGTACCTCGCACAAAGAAATAAATGAATGCGTGATTCTTTTATCTCAATATATGTTATGGCTTTGATAATTTTTACAGCGTCTTGCCAGCAAACCAATACCACGTAACTCAAAAGTAAGATATAAACACTAGAAAAATAAAACGCAAGTAAATATAAGAAATTATTTTTAAAATATAGTGATAAATTAATAATAAATATTTATAAAATTATATTTTCACAAAATGAGATTTGAATATTTGAAATTATATTATGATATGATATATTTAGTAGTGAGGTAATTTGAACATACGGAGGTGGCCTAGTTGTGTTTGTTATAATGTATTTTAACTGGATGTTGTATTATAATGTATTTTATTATTTATAAGTTTACTTAAATTTATCCATAGTTATAATTTATTTTTGATACGTTAAGTATTTATTAAAAATTTAAGAATACAGAATAAACATTTTTCTATAGAAAACGCTTTCATGAGCATAAGCTAAAAGATGTTAATGATAATATTCGTGTAATTAATATATTATTGAAACGACAGTTTATAAAAAAGTTAAAATAAATTTTAAATTAAGGTCAAAATTATAGATTACAACTGGTAATAATATATTAAAAAATATTCAGTTTCTGTTGCAGTATTGAATTATCAAGATG
Organism: Microplitis manilae; assembly: GCA_030273425.1. Lineage (NCBI taxonomy): Eukaryota > Metazoa > Arthropoda > Insecta > Hymenoptera > Braconidae > Microplitis > Microplitis manilae. The sequence goes on from CP092726.1 coordinate 5,794,346, forward strand.
TTGATCTGGAACAAAAGAATTCAAATAATCATTTTTAAATTTATGTCTATATTTGATTAAAACTTTAAGAAATTCAAATGTACCTTTTTTTCTATTTGATACTGCAAATTTTCGTCACTATAGTTAATGACAATTCTGAATTAGATTTTTCTAAGGCTTTATATTCGGGGGTTGCGATGATTTTCTTGGAATTGAAAGCAATGAAATCAAATATATACTTAAAAAATCGTTCATCAGCATTATGGCGGTCAAGTAAAACGAGATATTGAACGGCATTTTCAACATTAACATGTAAAAATATAATTACTTAATTAATATACTAAGATAATTTAAATAATTGTATGGTTTTTGAAATAAAAAAGAATTTAATAAAAAATGTAATTAAAAAATTTATGTAATTGCAAAATTTTTTACATAGTTTTCTTTAGATTAATTTATTATTTCTTACTTTATAACATTTAAGCATTTTACAATAATTAAAAAATATAAAAAAATTTTTTAAATTCCATTATACCTTAAGACTTGATTACTTAGTTTTTGTCAGTTACCTACCAAGATTTACTTTATCGACGGTTGAGCTTTTGTTCGACGTGATGTGAATTGTCTCTTTTTTAAAAAATTTCGCTTAGATACTTTTGACGAGTTTGTTATTCACACTATTTGTTTTTTTCATGTTTGTAACTGGATTTTTGTTCAATTATTACATTGTACGATTGAAGTGTGAGTGTCATATCAATTTAGAGTTTTTATTTTGATTTATACTTCATTTAGTGTAATATGTAAGCTGTGGAATGTATATATTTTGATACTGACCACTTTTGCTTTAAAATTTTCTTGCTTTTGTTGCGTTGGCTACATTTTCGTTCGGATCTCTCTTAGACACCCCCCTCAGCGCTGTCGCGCTTGAGGTGTGCAATCTTTTTTAAAATATAGTGATAAATTAATAGTAAATATTTATAAAATCATCATTTGACAAAATGAGATGTGAATATTTGAAATTAGATTACAATATGATATATTTAGTACAGTGAGGTAATTTGAACATACCCAAGTGGCCTAATGTTAACTTTTATGTGTAGAAAAAGTTAACAAAAACATATTAGTATTTAGATTCTCATAAATTTTCGGTTTTTTCGTTTCAACAAATCAATCACAAAAAAAAAAAAAAATAATAAAATAAAATTAAAAATGTGCACATTCAGAAAATTAAAAAAACTGTAAATGTAATTTTCTACAGATTGTTTTTAATAATTTATAAGTTTACTTAAATTTATCCAGTTATAATTTATTTTTGATGGATGAAAATTTATTGAAAAATAAATACAAAATAATCTTATCTTTTAATAAAATATGCTTTCAAGAGCATGAACTAAAAGATGTTAATCATTATTAATATAATGATATATCTTATATCAATTATACAATTATACTAATGTATAATTGATATAATTATCGTAAATTGTATTATGAAGACGACAGTAATTATAAAAAAATAAAAATAAAATTTAAATTAAAGTCAGAACTATGGATTACAACTGGTAATAATATATTAAAAAATATTCAGTTGGTGTTGCAGTCTTGAATGACGAAGATGTTGATCTATAACAAAAGAACCCAAATAATTATTTTTAAACTTATGACTAAATTCAATTGAAAACTTTAAGAAATTTAAATGTACCTGTTTTTTTTATTTGCTACTGCAAATTTTTGTTATTATCGTCATTAATAATTCTGTATTAGTTTTTTCCAAAGCTTTAAATTCGGGGGTTTCGATAATTTTCTTGGAATTAATTGCGATGAAATCAAGGATATACTTAAAAAATTCTCCACCAGCATTCTGACGGTCAAGTAAAACGAGATATTGAACAGCATTTTCAACAGTTACGTTTTTACAGAATGATTCTTCACATAACTCTTTAAGAGTTGGTAACTGATACTTATCTGCCACTTCATATAAACGCTCAGAAAATTCATCAAGATCAGTCACATTGTCCGTATAAATAAATTCTAACAATTTTTCACATGTATCAGGATCCATGTCAGGAATGTCTACTTTATTTTCTCTGTTTTCAATCGGCTTATATATAAACATTGCAGAAAATACAGGGCTTCGAGTCATCAGCAAAGTTTTGTGAGCTGGAATTTTCGTATCACCCACAACTAGCACAACATCACTGCCCGCTTTAGTATCAAAAAGATCTTTCAAATCGTGGACAATTTGATGATTCGAAGTTTTAAATGGAATTTTAATGATGGGTGAATTAAGACAAGAACTTTCAGTAAACTCAGTAAGCTCAATACATATTGTCAATGCATTATCAGGTAATAATGTATCTTTTTTTTCTATTAATTGATTAACTTCAATAAACTTTGGGATGAAGAAATCTTCATTTTTTTTAAAAACTTTGTATAGTTCATTTTCAAACCTTTTTTCGTTTTCATTATCTAAAATACAGAGCGAATATTTTACTCTAAATATTGGGTTATCAGTCCTGGATCTTGAGTTAAGAAATATTGATATCCACTCTTTGTCTTCCGACTTTTTATCATTATTAAACTTTAATTTTAATTCCCATTTGGATTTCCAGTTAGACGGAAAGTCCGGTGAGAGGATTGTATGAGCGTCTTGATTATTCATGGAATATTTCATAATCAAAGGAAAGTCACCTATTTTCCATTGAAAAATGGTTGTTTGTTTACTACCCATAAAGTAACATCTTTCCATTGTATCAATTAATATTTAAACAAATATTTTTGAAAATAGATTCTTCGTTTAAATCTGTAATTTGAAAAGGTTAAAATGTCACTTTTTTTATTCACCAGATAATATTTATAAAATTTATTGTAATGTAATAAGCAAAGGCTAAAAAATAAAAATAAAATATACACGTACCAGTTTATCTTGCACAAATAAATGAGTGCGTGATTCTTCTATCTCGATATGTTATGGTTTGACAATTTTAATGGCGTCTTGCATGAGTGTGAATGTAGCAGACATAAGATATTTCATGAATGTCAAATAAATAAACAAATGAATTAAATTAATCGATTAAAAAAAAATGCGCGTACGGATTTTTCATTGATCTTGATACGCATTTATTAATTTTTATTCTACTTAGATTTTATCTATTTTGTAAAAATTAAAAAAAATTCTTACTTGTCAGTTACTTCACACTCATCGTCTTGCCGGCAAATTCAAACTACGTAACTCAAAAGTAAGATAAAAAAAACACTAGAAGAACAGAATGCAATTAAGTAAGATATTATTTAAAAAATTTAATGACCAATCAATAATAATTATTTAAAAAAAAAAAATCATAAAATAAGATTTGAAATTAGATTATATTATGATAAATTTAGTATTGCAGGATTCGTAATTTAAATTTTAGATATCAATTTTGAATTCTGTTATCGGAATGTGTCTGTATCCAATATGCATGCGAATTAGTGGTGTTATCTACTGAAGAATCGAAATCTTCAGCAGTTGTTTTTTAAAAATAAAGAACTAATCTCACAGAATTCGATTATTTTTTTTATTTTAAAACACATGTCATAAATAAGTAGGCATGATTTCATTATGCTAAATGGATATCGAATGGAAGAACTCATATACTTTATTGAGTGTTTATAAACAATAAAATTTGGATCTGTTTATGCTAACGTATGCATACACTACATTACATACTTACATTACATGTAAATCAATCGATATTTATTTAAAATAAGGCTCAAGTTCTTGTTTTCTTTCACATCCATATAAGCAAAAATAAAAATATCAAAGAAGTTATTCTTTATTCAAATTTATCCATTGTTATGATTTATTTTTTTTGCATGAGTAATTATTGAAAAACTAAGAATACAAAACAATTATTTTTTACAGAATACGCTTTTATGAGCATGGACTAACCGATGCTAATTAATGCATTAGTATAATTGATGTAATTATCGGAAATTGTATTATTAATTTAAGAGTAATAATAAGAGTAGAAATAAAAATTAAATCAAGTTCAAAATAGACTATAACTGAAAATAATATATTAAAAAATGTCCAGTTTATGTTGCGGTATTGAACTGCCAGGATGTCGATCTGGAACAAAAAAATTAAAATAATTATTTTTCAATATGACTAAGGTAAAAGACCTGGTACCCGATCACTCATGTATTTATACATCTATATTTACTAAATTTTACTAAATAAAGATATACAAATACATGAGTGATCGGGTACTAGTTCTCTCACCTTATTTATATTTGGTTAAAACTTTAAGAAATTAAAATGTACCTGTTTTTTTTTATTTAATACTGCAAATTTTCGTTAGTATAGTCAGTGATAATTCTGTATTAGTTTTTTCTAAAGCTTTAAATTCGGGCGTTTCAATAATTTTGTTGGAATTGATAGCAATGAAATCAAGGATATACGTAAAAAATTCTTCACCACCGTTATGACGGTCAAGTAAAACAAGATATTCAACGGCATTTTCAATATTTACATTTTTACAAAATGATTCTTCACATAAATCTTTAAGAGTTGGTAATTTATATTTATCTGCCGCTTCGAATAAACGTTCAGCAACTCCATCAAGATTAGTCACATTGTCCGTATAAATGAATTCTAACAATTTATCACATGTATCAGGATCCATATCCGGAATGTTCACTTCCATTGGAACGTCTACGGTTTTCGGGAAATCAAAAAATACAATATTTCTATTTTTACACCCACATATGGCGGCAGGAAAGATATCGTCAAACTTTACTTTATTTTCTTTGTTTTCTTTCAGCTTATGAATAAACATTGCCGAAAATACAGGGCTTCGACTCATCAGTAAAATTTTGTGAGCCGGAATTTTCTTATTACCCACAACTAACACAACATCTCTTCCTGCTTTACTATCAAAAAGATCTTTCAAGTCGTGGACAATTTGACGATTTGAAGTTTTTAATGGCGTTTTAATGGTATGTGAATTATAACATTCAATAAACTCAGTAAGCTCAATGCATATTGTTAGCGCATCATCAGGTAATAATTTATCTTTTTCTGTTAATAATTGATTGATATTAAGAAACTTCGGTATACACATATCTTCATTTTTTTTGAAAACCTTGTATATTTCATTTTCAAACTTTTTTTCTTTTTTATCATCGAAAATAAACAGCGAATATTTTACTTTTATTCTTTGACTGTCGCCGATATATTTAATTATGATTGATATCCACTCTTTATCTACATCATCATCATCATCATTATTAAATTTAATTTTAAATGTCCATGGAAAAAGATCCTCTGTGTTATCAGAAAAATAGCTTGGAGAATTGATGGTAGTAGCGTCATTATTATACATGGAAAATTTCATACTTGAAAGAAACTGATCTATTCTCCATTCATGATTGACTTTCCATTCTTGAGGTATAGAAAAGCTTTTTATCATTTTAAAAGCTTCCATTGTATCAAATAATTTGAATGCAAATAAAAAAATTCAATTCTTTATGCGAATCTGTAACACAAAAAATTTGAGAAAATAGTTTTATTCAGAACAATATTATATAAAACGTATTATAATGTAATATGAAAAGATATAGCAATCAGACTGTTGACGTTAACGTACCAGTGTATCTCGCACAAACAAATGAATGAATGCGTGCTTATTTCATTCGATGTTCCAAGGTTTGGTTTGACAATTTTAATGGCGACTTGCCGGTAAACTCATACTATGTAACTCAAAAGTGTGATATGAACACTGGAAAAAGGAAACGCGAATAAATAAAAAATTGTTTTTAAAATAAAATGATCAATAAATAAAAAGTAGTTTTAAAATAATAATTTCATAAAATGAGATGTGAAGATTTGAAATTAAATTATATTATGATACATTTAGTACAGTGGGATAAGTAATTTAAGGAGGTTCGACCGCAACTAGTAAATCAAAGTAGTGTTTGAATTTTTTTGTTTGCTAAATTCTCCTAATAGTTATAAAAATTCATTATTTTAATTTATAATAACATAACGAATTCACAAATTAATATTTATTACTTATTTAATTAAAGATAGTAATGAAATGACTTGGTTATTTTTGACTCATATGATTTAATAAAAAGATTTGGCAACAGCGCGTTCTAACTTCTTACACATGAGTATTCAAATTAAAGCGGGAAAATTTGTTTCTAATCTCGTCTCTCTTATTAATGTATTTCTATCTTTGTTTTTTCTCTCAGCTGCTTCCGCGACGTTGCCAAACCCTCAATAATATGTATCTCTATCGATGAACGAGATTAAATAATAAAGTTTAACTTGAATTATTTAAATAATTACAACGGTAACACTATATTGTTAAAATCTTATCATATTCTAAAAATATTCAAGTTATGGCATGTGGTTTTTTATTTCTTAAACTTGGGAGGTTAATAATGAAAATAATCGAACAAGTCATGACGGGAGCTTGTCCGCCATAAGAGCCTGTGTATAAGAACTTTAAAAACGTCATTTTTAAATCTTTTTTTCTAAAAAACTAGACGGTGGATCATATTCAAATTTTGAGAATACATAGATAAAGTACTTATTTACATGTATACTAAGTTTCAAATCTTAAAGTTGGAAAATGTTTTTTACATTAGATTCGGTCGAACCTCCTTAAACGCAAGAGACGCGGTATCAACACAAAAGATATCAATTTCGAATTCTTGGTATTACTGTGCCCATATCTAATATGCATACGAAGTAATTATTGGTGTCATTTATTCAAAAATAGAAATCTTCAGCAGTTGTTTTTTTAAAAATAAAGAACTACTCTCACAGAAGCCAATTATTTTTTTTTTTTTTTTTTGGAAATCGATATCATAAATAAGTGGATAATAATAATCCTGAAGTTAGCAGATAATTGTTAATTTTTTAATTTTTTTTACAATGTAATTTAAAAAAAAAAATAATAAATAAAAACTTGTACATGTAGAAAATTTTAAAAACTATAGATGCAATTTTTTGAAATATTTTGGATTTTTTTTTAATTCGTCGTTTTTAAAAAAATCCAAGAATCGTTAGAAGTCGGCTAATTCTAGTACCATGGATATTATATCATTAGGGTAAATGGTTTTTAATTTGATAAAACTATATACTTTATTGAGTGACAGTAAACAATAAAATATGAATTTATAAATGCTAACGTATGTAAATCAATTAATAATATTTATGTAACACGTGGTTCAATTTTTGTTTTCTTTCAAATGTATAAGCAAAAATAAAAATACCAAAAAACTTGTTCTCAATCAAATTTATCCATAGTTATTATTTATTTCTGATGCATCAGTATTGATAAAAAATTAAGAATACAAAATGACCATTTCTTTTTTATAGAATACACTTTCATGAGGATGAACTAGCAAATGTTAACAAATGTATTAGTACAAGAGATATAATAATTGTGAATTGTATTATTCAAATAAGTAATTGAAACAAAGTAGAAATAAGATTTAAATTAAGGTCAAAATTATGGAGTATAACATAAAAATATATTTTAAAAAGTCCCCTTCATATTGCTGTACCAGATTATCAAGATGCTAATCTGGAACAAAAGAATTCGAATAATTACTGTTAAGGAGGTTCGACCGAATCTAATGTAAAAAGGATTTTCCAACTTTAAGATTTGAAACTTAGTATACATGTAAAGAAGTACTTTATCTATGTATTCTCAAAATTTGAATATGATCCACCGTCTAGTTTTTTAGAAAAAAAGATTTAAAAATGACGTTTTTAAAGTTCTTATACACAGGCTCTTATGGCGGACAAGCTCCCGTCATGACTTGTTCGATTATTTTCATTATTAACCTCCCAAGTTTAAGAAATAAAAAACCACATGCATAAACTTGAATATTTTTAGAATATGATAAGATTTTGGGTGCCACGACCTGTGCCCAACGGAGGTTACGTGTAAACACACACTTGCACCAAAAGTAATAGTGTGTAGCAACACGTATGAATAAACGAACGACAGATAAAAGTTAGGTTCGAATAAACGTAAGAATAAATAACGTGATGGATGTGTAATGTCTATTCTGATTAACGTAATCTCTGAATAAAAATTCCTTCAATAAACCGAAGGTTTAGTTAAAGTGAGATTTGTAAAAACGAAAGAACGAAAAATAAGAGACTTGTATAAACGGAGAAACGGACAATGATACATTTCGTATAAGCGCGGGTAACGGATATTGAAAGATTAGTATAAACGGAGGAACGAATAACATGAAATGTATACAACGTGCGGAACGTTTAATGTGAGGTTTGTAGAACCGGAGGAACGGATAATGAGCCGTTTGAATAAACGCGGAGTATGGATAATGATAGGTTAGTATGGACGGAGGAACGAATAACGTGAGATGTGTACAATGTCCGGAACGGTGAACGTGAAGTTTGTTAAAAGTAATGTGTGTTTAAAAAATTATTCGACAATACCGACCGTTAAATTACCTGAATTCAGTTGGTGTAGTAGATGCCCATTATAACAAAAAATTATGGAACTGGTTCTTAAGGATTTTAAAAATCTAACCAATCGTAATTAGAATATTTATTATTTATTGGTTTGAATTAAAAATTTATAAATTTACTTATAATTCAATTGATGGTGATTTAATTTTTTGAAATTTTGAATTTTATTGATAAAACTTAAAGTTAAAAGAAATTATATTTAATATTAATTAAAAAACAAAGTATTAACCGTATAAATTATCATGAAAAATTAGACTAAACATAAAAACTAATCAATGTAATAGTAAAAATGCAAAGAAAAAAAAAATTCGATCTATAACCCGATTCGAATAGAATTTTTAAAATTTATTTGTGTAATAATTAAGGTTGAAAAACTTGAAATTAATTTTAATTTTTTTTTTTAGGGAAATATAGTCGATTTATTTTTTAACACATCGTTTTAAAATAAAACGTATATTTAGATGTTTTCAATAATTGTATTTAATTCCTGGAAGACTTCTAAAAAAAGGTCTCTTATTTTTTGATAAATTCATCCGTTCAAAAGTTCTTAAAGCTCGAGGTAAAGTTAGAGATTTTTTTGCATTTCCGGTAAAATCATCAGAGTTATCACAAAACGTTGTAGCTACAACGTTTTGTGATAAATATTATGTCATTAATAACATCAATAAAACGATACAATTTTAAATAAGAAATATTAAGGATGCCAATTAAAATTTTACCAACTGTTGCAGGTATCATTCTTCGACCAATGGAGGAATTTTATAGGATGGAAGTGTTCCAGGAATTAAATACAATTATTGAAAACATCTAAATATACGTTTTAATTTAAAACGATGTGTTAAAAAATAAATCAACTATATTTCCCTAAAAAAAAAAATTAAAATTAATTTCAAGTTTTTCAACCTTAATTATTACACAAATAAATTTTAAAAATTCTATTCGAATCGGGTTATAGATCGAATTTTTTTTTTCTTTGCATTTTTACTATTACATTGATTAGTTTTTATGTTTAGTCTAATTTTTCATGATAATTTATACGGTCAATACTTTGTTTTTTAATTAATATTAAATATAATTTCTTTTAACTTTAAGTTTTATCAATAAAATTCAAAATTTCAAAAAATTAAATCACCATCAATTGAATTATAAGTAAATTTATAAATTTTTAATTCAAACCAATAAATAATAAATATTCTAATTACGATTGGTTAGATTTTTAAAATCCTTAAGAACCAGTTCCATAATTTTTTGTTATAATGGGCATCTACTACACCAACTGAATTCAGGTAATTTAACGGTCGGTATTGTCGAATAATTTTTTAAACACACATTACTTTTAACAAACTTCACGTTCACCGTTCCGGACATTGTACACATCTCACGTTATTCGTTCCTCCGTCCATACTAACCTATCAGTATCCATACCCGCGTTTATTCAAACGGCTCATTATCCGTTCCTCCGGTTCTACAAACCTCACATTAAACGTTCCGCACGTTGTATACATTTCATGTTATTCGTTCCTCCGTTTATACTAATCTTTCAATATCCGTTACCCGCGCTTATACGAAATGTATCATTGTCCGTTTCTCCGTTTATACAAGTCTCTTATTTTTCGTTCTTTCGTTTTTACAAATCTCACTTTAACTAAACCTTCGGTTTATTGAAGGAATTTTTATTCAGAGATTACGTTAATCAGAATAGACATTACACATCCATCACGTTATTTATTCTTACGTTTATTCGAACCTAACTTTTATCTGTCGTTCGTTTATTCATACGTGTTGCTACACACTATTACTTTTGGTGCAAGTGTGTGTTTACACGTAACCTCCGTTGGGCACAGGTCGTGGCACCCAAGATTTTAACAATATAGTGTTACCGTTGTAATTATTTAAATAATTCAAGTTAAACTTTATTATTTAATATCGTTCATCAACAGAGATACATATTATTGAGGGTTTGGCAACGTCGCGGAAACAGCTGAGAGAAAAAACAAAGATAGAAATACATTAATAAGAGAGACGAGATTAGAAACAAATTTTCCCGCTTTAATTTGAATACTCATGTGTAAGAAGTTAGAACGCGCTGTTGCCAAATCTTTTTATTAAATCATATGAGTCAAAAATAATCAAGTCATTTCATTACTTTCTTTAATTAAATAAGTAATAAATATTAATTTATGAATTCGTTATGTTATTATAAATTAAAATAATGAATTTTCATAACTATTAGGAGAATTTAGCAAACAAAAAAATTCAAACACTACTTTGACTCACTAGTATTGGTCGAACCTCCTTAAACTTATGACCATATTTGTTAAAAACGTTAAGAAATTAAAATGTACCTGTTTATTTTTTTGATACTGCAAATTTTGATACCTATAGTAAAAGATAATTCTGTTACAGCTTTCTCCAAGGCTTTAAACTCGGGGGTTTCGATAATTTCCTTGGAATTGAATGCAATGAAATCAAGTATATTATACTTAAAAAATCGTTCATCAGTATTATTGCGGTCAAGTAAAACTAGATATTTAACGGCATTTTCAACTTTTACGTTTTTACAGAATGACTCTTCACATAACTCTTTAAGAGTTGGTAACTGATACTTATCTGCCACTTCATATAAACGTTCAGAAAATTCATGAAGATTAGTCACATTGTCCGTATAAATAAATTCAAACAGTTTCTCACACGTATCAGGATCCATATCAGGAATGGTAACTTCATTTTCTTTGTTTTCATTCAGCTGATGTGTGATCCTAGCAGAAAATACGGGGCTTCGACTCATCAGCAAAGTTTTGTGAGCTGGAATTTTCTTATCAACAACTAGAACAACATCACTGCCTTCTTTACTATCAAAAAGATCTTCCAAATGGTGGATAATTTGATGATTTGAAATTTTTAATGGAATTTTAGTGGTGGGTGAATCACCATAAGAACTTTCGGTAAACTCTGTAAGCTCAATGCATAATGTTAATGCATTATAAAGCAATAATTTATCCTTTTCTTCTAATAACTGATTTACTTCTAGAAACTTTGTAATACAAAAATTCTCCATTCCTTTGAAAACCTTGTATGACTTTTGTTGAAACTTTTTTTCGTTTTTATTTTCAAAAATAAAGAGCGAATACTTAACTTTAAATATGTGTTCAGCACTATCGGATCTTGAGTTTATAAATATTGATATCCATTCTTTGTCTTCCGACTTTTTAACATTATTAAACTTTAATTCTAATTGCCATTTGAATTTCCAATCAGTTGGAAAGTCCAGTGAGATGATTGTATGAGCGACTTGATTGTGCATAGAATATTTCATAATTAAAGGAAACTCATCTATTTTCCATTCGAAAATAGTTTTTTGTTTACGACCAATAAACTCACACGTTTCCATTGTATCGAATAATTTTATACAAATGTATAAAAAAAAAAAAACAAAAAAATGTTTTTTTTTTTAAATCTATAATTTGGTTAAATTAAAACGACACTTTTTATTCACAAGATAATAATTATAAGTTTATTATAATTTTATAAGCGAAAGCATAACAATGAACTGCTAACATACCAGTTTATCTCGTACCAACAATTGCATGATTACTTAATCTCGATATGTTATGCCTTTGATAGTTTTAATGGTGCCTTATCGGTAAACTCATATTACGTGACTCAAAAGTAAGATATTAACACTAAAAAGATAAAACGCAATGAAATAAGAAATTGTTTTTAAAATATTTTTTACCAATGAATAATAAATCCTTTTAAAATAATAATTTCATAAACTGGTATGTGAACATTTGAAAAAAGATTATGATATAATTAGCAGTGAGAATAATTGATTCGAACACTAGAGTCGCAGATTTCAACACAAAAGATTCAATTTCGAATTCTCGGTATTACTGTGACTATATCCATTATGCATGTGAATAAGTAGTGCCACCTGATCCAATTATTTTCGAATTCAGAAATACATGTCATGAATAAGTTGATATTATTTCATTAAACTAAATGATTATCAATTTGATGAAATTATATACTTTATTGAATGTTTGTAATCAATAAAATCCAAATCTATTTATGCTAACGTATGAAAATCAATTAATATTTTGGTAATACATACGTAGTTCGGTTCTTGCTTTCTTTCAAATTTGACATAAGCAATAATAAAGTACCAAAGAACTTGTTCTTTATTCAAATTTATCTGTAATAGTTTATTTTTTATGTATGAATATTTATTGAAAAATTAAGAATACAAATAATCATTTTTTTTTAATAAAATACGCTTTTACGAACATGAATCAGCAGATGTTAATGAACGTATTAATATAAGTGATATAATTATTTTAAATTGTATCATTAAATTCAGGTTAATTATAAAAAAAAAAAGTAAAAATAAGATTTAAATTAAATTTAAAATAATCGTTTATAACTGATTAAAATATATTTTAAAATATCCAGTTTCTGTTGGAGTATTGAATTACCATGATTTTGATCTATAACAAAAGAATTCAAATAATCATTTTTTAATTAATGACTATATTTGATTAAAATGTTAAGAAATTTAAATGTACCTGTTTTTCTATTTGATACTGCAAATTTTCGTCACTACAGTTAATGATAATTCTGGATTATTTTTTTCTAAGGCTTTGTATTCGGGGGTTTCGATGATTTTCTTGGAATTGAAAGCAATGAAATCAAGTATATACTTAAAAAATCGTTCATCAGCATTATGACGGTCAAGTAAAACGAGATATTGAACGGCATTTTCAACATTTACATTTATACAGAATGACTCTTCACATAACTCTTTAAGAGCTGGTATCTGATATTTATCTGCCACTTCGAATAAACGTTCAGAAACTTTATCAAGTTCAGTTACAGTGTCTGTATAAATAAATTCTAACAATTTCTCACATGTATCAGGATCCATATCAGGAATAGTAACTTCATTTTCTCTTTTTTCTTTCAGCTGATGTGTAAACATTGCAAAAAATACAGGGCTTCGAAACATCAGAAAAGTTTTGTGAGCTGGAATTTTCTTATCACCCACAACTAGAACAACATCACTGCCTGCTTTACTATCAAAAAGATCTTTCGAATCGTCGACAATTTGACGATTTGAAGTTTTTAATGGAATTTTAATGATGGGTGAAGTATAAGAAGAACGTTCAATGAACTCAGTAAGTTTGATGCATATCGTTAATGCATTATCTGGTAATAATTTATCTTTTTTTTCTAATAATTGATTGATATTAAGAAACTTTGGTATGCACCAATCTTCATTTTTTTCGAAATCCTTCCATAGTTTATTTTTGAACTTTTTTTCGTTTTTATTGTCTAAAATAAATAGCGAATATTTTACTTTCATTGTTCGCCAATCACCACAATATCTTATTACCATTGATATCCATTCTTTGTCTACAGACTTTTCATCATTATTAAACTTTATCTTTAATATCCATGAATATTTAATGTTTGATTCATCAGTTGAAAAATAGTGAGATTCGATGGTATTGGCGTTTTTATTATACAAGGATAATTTTAGACTTGATAGAAACCGATCTATTTTCCATTCATAAATGACTTTTCTTTCTACAGGTATAGAATAACTTTTGATCATTTTAAAATCTTCTATTGCATCAAGTACTTCAATATAAAGATAGAAAATTAAATTTCTTTATTTGAATCTGTAATACAAAAAGTTAAAAAAAGAACTCTTATTCACAACAATATAAAATAAAACATGATCCTGAAGTTAGCAGACAATTAGTAATTTTTTAATTTCTTTTTAAACAAATTAATTATAAAAAAAAAACATATTTTAAAAATTAGCACCTATAGTTTTCATAGTTTTTAAAATTTTTTTACATGTGCATATTATTAGTTTTTGTTTTTTTTTGTAATTGTAATTAATTTGCAGAAAAAAAATCTGAAAATTACTAATTGTCTGCTGACTTGAGAATCATAAATAAAACGTATTATAATGCAAAGCGCAAAAGTATAACAAGACTGTTAACGTACCAGTATATCTCGCACAAAGAAATGAATGGTTGCGTGATTCTTTTATCTCGATATGTTATGACTTTGATAGTTTTAATGGCGAATTGCCGGCAAATTCATACTACGCGAGTCAAAAGTAAGACACAACAACTAGAAAAATGAAACGCAAATAAATAAAAAACTGTTGTTTAAATGTAATGATCACTGAATAATAAATATTTTTAAAATAATTATTTCACAAAAATAGACGTGAAGATTTAAAATCAGATTATGTCATGATATTTTTAGTAGCAGGGATAGGTAATTTAAACACCAGAGCCGCGGCTATCAACACAAAAGATGATTTCGAATTCTTGGTATTACTATGATTATATCCAACAAGCATGCGAAGTAAGTAGTAGTGACATCTGTTGACAAATAGAAATATCTTTAGTTAGTTTTTAAAATTAGAGACCTACTCTCACACAATCCAATTATTTTTTATTTAGAATTTTATTTAGAAATACATATCATAGTAAATGGATATTATTATTTATTATTTAGCAAAATAAAAAAATAGTTTTCATTACATTTTTATGAAATTATAGTTTATGAATTTCTACGAATAAAAATGAAAATTACATTCATTTATTTGTGATTTATAAGTACCAAGTTCGTAATTATCCAGTAGATTGAAATACTTGTCCTGTTACAGAGCTGAAATATAAATAAAAATTGAAAAAATAACATATATTGATTATTTTCTTTCACAAGTAAATATAGTTACAACCATCAAATATACTTCCAGCTGCAAGTTTTTTAACAATATCGAAAAATAAAGATGGACGAGATGTCTCCAGTGCTTTGTATTCTTTAGAGTTTTTTATTCTCATTAAATGAATTATTATAAATTTCTCAGCGTATTCTACTAATTGTTCGACATTATTACGATCGGCGAGAAGCATTATTCTAATGGCATTTTCAACATTTATCGTTTTAGATAGAGAAACTGCACACAATTCTTTAAGTGATTGTATTTGATATTTATTTGCAACTTCCAATAATTCTTCAGCAGTACCATCCAAGTCACTGACTTCATCTGTATACAAAAATTCGAGAAGTTTTTTGAATATTTCAGGATCAACGTCTGGTATTTCTATTTCATTTTCTTTCTTTTCTTTCATGTCATGTGAAAACATCGCATCAAATACAGGACTACGAGCTTCTAAAATGAGTTTATGTGCTTGAAACTTTTCATCTTGGACTGTAATAACAACATCACTTCTTCTTTTAGTTACAAAAAGATCTTTTAAATGATCAGTGAGCTGATGCTTTGAAGTTTTGAATCTGATCGCTGGAAAACTTGATAATGTACGATTATCGTACACGGTTAAGTCAACACAAAATGTTAAAGTATCATCTGGTAAAAACTCGTCTTTTTTTTTTAATAGTTTACTCATATTGATAGAATCCCCATCAGGACAATAGTCATCCCACCAATCCCACTCTCCTTCTGACATTAAATATCCAAAAACTTGCTTTGAGTATGGATTATCTACAATTTCAAAACGGGTTGTACATTTTTGCTTTTTATTATTTAAGATAAAAATCGAATACATCGCTTTTATGTTTTTTTCTTCATTGTCTGACACCAAATATACTCTCATCTCTCGAGAGTCTTCCAACACCGATCCAGGTTTCCCGCTAATCGCTAATTCCAAATGCCATAAATCTTCAAAACTGGATCCAGTTGAAAATTTAGGTGATTTAAATTCATAGGGATTACAAGAAGAATTAGACAAGCCAATGGACGTTGATATTTTATCAACTTCCCATTCATAAATAATTGAGCATTGCTTGGCATGCGAATAACCTTTCGCCATTTTCAAATTAACCATTTCACTCATAATTGAAACAATTAAATTTTGTTATAAAATATACTCTTTAAATATTTGTAATCACTTAATAATTGGTATATATTCACTTTAAATATGAAACTTATTAGATTGTGTAACAGTTATATATTGGACCGTTATTGCGACGTATTTTGTATGTATAGATGTACAGTCGTCCCGTAGAAAATTTTGGATTTTCCCTTCCCACATTTATTCTTCCTCTACAACATTATTAGATTCCTATGGCCGATACACGGCATCCCTATGAGAGAAGCTGTTGTGTACTTGCCTTTAACTGAGGTTAAGGTGCCACCTTTTTGTGTTTTGTTGTCATCTTTTTCCTAGTGCTGCCAACTTCGATCACCTGGTAGGCGGTTGCGACTGCGTTGTAAGGCATAGCGTTGAGTACTTTCAGCCATATTGTGTCACCTACAATAAGCTAAAAGTAAAATTAACTGTTACTATATAAATATTTGTGCAAGTGCAATAATTCAGAGTTCAATTAACTCAGAAAAAATCAGAGATTATTCTGAAATGAGTAATTCGGGCCAGGACAAGGTCAAAGACCCGGAAAACAGATCCCCGGGAGGCAGTACCCGGCATCGTTCCAGTGAGAGAGAGTCGAGTTCGAGTGAGAGAGAAAGTTCTCCTCCCGCCAAAAAGAGGCGCTTAAGCAGCATGAGGGCTGAAATAAAATCTCTACAACATCAAATTACCTCTTTAACTAACCTAGTAATTGATAACTTTCAAATTCCATTGCAGAATACGGTAGATCAGGGGGAGTTGGATCGAGGTTCGGTAATTTCAGGGCAACCCAACCCTCCACAGAATGTTGCTGAGACAAATTTTCTCACAGTCCCGGAGGAACAGCCTGCACCACTGAATTTAGGTCATCACAAGACAGAGGTTGACGAAAGAAAAGTACTACGGAAGGCATGTCCAGAGAAATTGAAAGCTATATCTGAGCTTCAAAAATTCGGTTCTCCAGACTGGAAGGAAATAAGGTATTCTAGCACCTTGAAAGAATTTTTAGCAACTCCGGGCTTCTCAGAATTGAAGGTAAACGAGGAGTTATGTTATCTCGATAAAGGTAAGGATCAAGCAGTCTCAACAGAAAGAGTCCTAGCAGGCGTATCAAACGCCATTCTCGAGCAGAATCAACTGCTGAGAGACACTCTCCAAGGTATTGTAGACTGGACTTTCTCCAACAGAGAAAACGTTAGTCCAGAATCAATTCATCAACTTTGCACGTTAAACTTTGGTCCAAATTCGGAAATTTTCAAAAATTCTGAAAAGATGTTGCAGGTTGTATGTGGAAAGAGAGCCTCGTGCATTGAGGCTAGGCGAGAACGCCTAATTGCAGAGGCACCCAACAAACAGATTCAAGGAGCCCTGAGGAGAATTCCTCCAAACGTAGAATATCTCTTCGAGAAGGAGAGCTTGGGTTCACTTATCGGCTCCTTAGGGGGACCTCAGGCTTGGCTTAAGGCCCCAGATCAGTCGAGTACAAGACAGCCGCGTCAGAGAGGAGAGTCCAGTCAAGGCCAGCCATCTCGTCACTCTTTTTCTTCAGCGAGACCTTCACAACGGTTTGGTAATAAAACTGACTCTCGTTTTCAGGATTCCAAGTTTAAAGGTACCAAAAAAGACACCCCTAAATCAAAGGGTCCGCCTTCCTTTCGCAAGAGATTTTCCCAATGACTATATGGAAGCAAAGAGGTTTACAGGCGGCCAACTAGTCTGCTACCAGGAAGAGTGGAAAAAGTTGGGAGCTCCTCAAGTAATCTTAAACATTATTACCGGATTTCGTATCCCGTTTTCAGAAAAGCCGGTCCTCTCAACCAACTGGAGATCGTCGCAGTTCGAGACAAAAAGTTCTCAGCAGATGTCGGAACAAGTCGATCTCTTGCTAAGCCAAGGGATATTAGAATACCCGAAGTACCCCGGCGCGAGTTTCATCTCAAAGATGTTCTTAGTAAAGAAAAGCGACGGAGGAGTACGCCCAATTTTCGATCTTCAGAATCTGAACAGGTACGTGGAAGTGAAAACATTCCAACTAATTTCACATTCGAAAATTCCAGACTTTCTACAAAACGGAGACTACATGATTCGAATAGACATGTCTCAAGCGTACTTCCATGTTCCGGTAAAGGAGTCTCAACGCTGTTTCCTAAGACTCATTTACAAAGGAAAACTAATGCAGATGACGAGATTGCCCTTTGGCCTCTCAGCTGCTCCATACGCTTTCGCCATGGTAACGAACTGGGTCGCAGAGACCCTTCGTTCCAGAGGCATCAGGGTCGTAGTATACCTGGACGACTTTTTAATAGCTGCTCAGGACGAAGAGCAACTGAAAATCCAGACTGCATCGGTTGTTACTCTGTTAGAAACCCTAGGTTGGCAGATAAACCGTCTCAAGAGCATTCTGGTGCCCTGTCAAAGGTTAGACTTCTTGGGGATAACCTGGGACACCAGAAGACAACAAATCAGTCTTCCAACAAAGAAGACCGAGAATATAAACAAACTGTTACGAGAAATGAAACAGAAGCAAAGTTGCACTCTCAATCAGGTTCAGTCCTTACTAGGGCACCTGAATTTTGCGAGCTTCGCAGTACCCAGAGGTCGGCTTCATTGCCGCCACCTTCAACGATTCCTCACACAATTCAACGAGAATCGCCCGAGGCAAAGACGACAGATCGGAGCCCAGGTGTTGGAAGAGCTCGATTGGTGGAGCACATCCACTGCTCTGTCCTCTCAGCTTCACAAGACTCCAGTAACGCACTTCTTGACCACAGACGCAGCCGACAGCGGCTGGGGAGCACAACTGGACAATGTACACATGACGGGAACCTGGACAAAGAGCCAACTGGCTTGGCATTCCAACAAAAAAGAGATGCTGGCTGTCTATCTAGCGATCAAGCAGCAATCTCAACACCTCAAAGGAGCCCACATACTGTTGCAATCGGACAACCGGACTGTCGTGTCCTACATCCAGAAGGAGGGCGGAACGAGGTCGATAGGACTGTACGACCTGACATACCAACTCCTGCAGCTGATCGACCAGCTGAGAATATCGATGTCAGCCTATTACCTTCCCGGAAGGTACAACGGTATCGCAGACAGATTGTCCCGAGGAGGCCGCTTACCAGAATGGCACCTGTTACCTGCAGCCACAGAAGAGGTCTTCAAAAACTGGGGCATTCCAGAGATCGATCTGTTTGCCAGTGCAGAGTCTGCAGTAGTCAGACAGTACGTCTCGCGAGACTGCAGAGATCGATCAGCAGAATTCATCGATGCCTTCAGTCAAATCTGGGATTACGAGCTAGCGTGGCTATTCCCACCACCCAACATGATACCAAGGGTGTTGGCGCACCTGAACAAGTGTCGAGGGCAATTCCTGCTAGTAGCCCCCAAGTGGGATCGGACGTTCTGGATGCCAGACCTCACCAGTCGGAGCCAAGAAATTCCGATGACAATCAAGAACCTGGAACAAGTACTGGTCGACCTATCAACGGGGAGGCCACCACAACAGATAGACGATCTTATTCTCCAGGTGTGGAAAATTGGGTGTGGGGAACAGTGACAGAGAACTGGTCACCACAAGAGAGGGAACTAGTGAAAGAAAGCTGGCGAGCATCGACTCTCCAGACCTACAAAGCTCCGATCAAGAGGTGGCTGGCTTGGTGCCAGGAAAACGACGTCGACCCGGGTGCTCTTCGCGGCACGGATTTAGCAAGATTTTTAGCAAATTTGTTCATCAAAGACAAACTTGCATACAACACCATACTAGTCCACAAGTCGGCGGTAGCTACATTCTGTTCGGGACATGGAGCGACAGATCTGTCCTCGGATTTCCTGGTCAGGCAAGTTCTTAAATCAATTTCCGTGGCAAAACCTAGGGAAGTGCAGTCTTCAATATGGGACGCTCAAATTCTTTTTAACTGGCTGGCAGCAGAGCTGCCCAAACTATCCTTCTTCGAGGCGTCAAGAAGAGCAGCCACCATATTACTGCTAGCATCGGGTCGCCGGGTACATGACCTGACTCTTTTGAAAATCTCTAAAAACCATCTCTCTAACTTAGGCGACGAGATCATATTATGGCCCAGTTTCGGCTCTAAGACAGACAGGGCTAGCTTCAGACAGTCAGGATGGAGGCTGTCAAGGCACGAGAACATCCGAGTCTGCCCAGTCACCTGGATCAGGGCACTGCTGAAGTTGTCTGAGGAAAGAAGAGCATCACAGGGGCTAGACGACTTATTCATCACGATAACGGGTCCAGTTAAAGCTGCATCCAAGACAATAATTGCAGGTTGGATCCGCTCAGTGCTAAAAGACGCAAAAATTGACGCACCACCAGGCAGTGTGCGAGCAGCGGTGGCTTCCCGTGGCTGGCTAGATGACCTACCAGTTCAAGACATCCTCGACAGAGGCAATTGGAGGTGTGCTGAAACGTTCAGAAACCACTACTATAAGCAAGTAGAGGCAACGGTCCAGGGATCTCGGGGTCTTCTATTCAACAATTTCAAGCCAGTATAGAGGAGATCTGTGATAAGTAAGCATTATCTTTGTGTAACTAGTCGCCTAGAAGCTGATAATCTAAGATAAAGATTGACAAATCAGATTTACCTATTAAAAAAAAAAAAAAAAAAAGCATTTTTCTAGTATCTTATTATATTTTGCAATAACCTAAGACTACTTGTAACTATTAGAGACACTGTGACATCTTATTAATAAAAGCAATCGTTATGTAGACCTAAATAATAGACAAATCATTCTCCAAATGTACATCCTACTCTCTAGACTTTAAGGCATTATTTTAATCAGGTTACTTCATATACCATCACATAGCGTTGAGCGATCACCAGCAGATAACAAACAAATCTCTCATAGGGATGCCGTGTATCGGCCATAGGAATCTAATGCAAGTGTTTTGAATTACAACAAAACACGTATTATATTCCGGAGCCGATACACGGCATCCCGGTACATATCTTACTGGATGAGAGATGCTATGACTTACAACGCAGTCGCAACCGCCTACCAGGTGATCGAAGTTGGCAGCACTAGGAAAAAGATGACAACAAAACACAAAAAGGTGGCACCTTAACCTCAGTTAAAGGCAAGTACACAACAGCTTCTCTCATAGGGATGCCGTGTATCGGCTCCGGAATATAATACGTGTTTTGTTGTAATTCAAAACACTTGCATTTTGATTTTCGCATGCGCAGAATATCTTTTTCAGAATATTATAGTAGAAGGACAACGAATAATAGTAGGAAAAAATCCCAAGCTTTCCCTGGGACGACTATACATAATATAAGACAATGAATGCATAGCAAGGGAGATAAAAGCGTCTGTTCTGATTAAATTAATTACGTTATTCAAAAGTATATTATAATAAAAAATTAAATAATTCAAGGGAAATAATTTATGTACAAAAATTATTTCTCTAAAATAACAAATATTAAAAAGTTATTCAATTATTAATTTTATAAATATTTATTATTATTATTAGGAGAAAAAAATTCATACAATAGAAATACGTGTACGGAACAATTTAAGATGTTCAAATTTTTTTTTACAGCAGTTATGTTGATTATCCTACGAGCAAAGAAAAAATTTGCACTTATAAATTACATAATCAGAAGATGTTTCTTTCTATTTATCAAAAAAATATAAATAATATTTCAATAATCAGACAGTTACATACAGAAGTCAAAATTATTTATTTTATATCTTAATCTTACTAATAGAAAAACTAAAAATAATCTATCATTCAATGTATTTGAATATGCTATATTTTATTTATTTTTTTTTTAATATATTTATGATTTATAACTATTTAACGCTTGAAACATATAATTGAAAGAAAATGTCCACATGAAGTAATTGATGATGACATCAATTGACAACTAGAAAGCTTTTCCAGCTGTCCTACTCTTACAGAATCTATTTTTTCCTTAGAAGTATATATCATGAGAAAGTGAATGATATCTATCATTATACAGAATAGAGAAATGATTTTTACTGATGACATTTTTATGAAATTTTAATTTATGAAAATCTACAAATAGATATAAAATTTATGTTCCCATGTTTGTGATTTATTAGTATTGTTTGTAATTATCCAGTAGATTGAAATACTTGTAGCGTTACAGAGCTGAAATATAAATAAAAATTAAATGAATAAAATATATTGATTATGTTTTTAATAAAATAAATATAGTTATATACCATCAAACTTCATTTCCAGCTGCATATTTTTCAAGAATAGCCAAATATAAAGATGGATAAGACGTTTTCAGTGCTTCGTACTCCTTAGTGTTTTTTATTTTCATAAAATTAATTGCTATAAATGTTTTAGCATATTCTACTAATTGTTTGACATTACTGCGATCGGCAAGAAGCAATGTTCTAATGGCATTTTGAACATTTATCGTTTGAGACAAAGAAACTGTACACATTTCTATGAGTGATGGCATTTGATATTTATTTGCAACTCCCAAAAGTTCTTCAGCAATATCATCCAAGTCACTGACTTCATCTGTATATATAAATTCAAGAAGCTTGTTGAAGACATCAGAATCAACGTCTGGTATTTCTATTTCATTTTCTTTCTTTTCTTTCATGTCGTGTGAAAACATCGCATCAAATACAGGACTACGAGTTCCTAAAATGAGTTTATGTGCTTGAAACTTTTCATCACCGACTACTATAACAACATCACTATTTTTTTTAGTAATAAAAAGATCTTTCAAGTCATCAGTAATATGATACTGTGGAGCTTTTAATGAAATTGCTGCAATACTAGATAGTTTACGATCATCGTATACAGTTAAGTCAACACATAACGTTAAAGTATCATTTGGTAAAAGCGTATCTTTGTATTTAAATAATTGAGGTATTTCGATATAATTCGTGGAAGGATTATATCCATCATCAAAAACTTTGAAATCTGTTATTACTGTTATATATCCATAAACTCGCTTGGAGTAGGGATGATTTAGGATTTCAAAACTGGTTGTATATTTTTCCTTTTTATTATTTAACATATAAATCACATACTTTGCTTCTATCTCGTTCCTTTTATTATCTGATATCAAATCTACTGTTAAATTATCTTTATGCCAGTCCTTCTCTACTGCTGCTTCACCTCTCATCGTTAATTGTAAGTACCATAAATCTCCAAGACTTGAACCAGTTGAAAATTTAGGTGATTTCAATATACAAGGTTTACGAAAAGAATTAGACAATTCCATGGACGTTGATAATTCATCAATTTCCCATTCGTAAATAATGTTGTACTGCTGTGAATGCGAATAACCCCTTTCCATTTTATAATTAACCCCTTCACTCATAATTACAATTATTTATTTTTTTTTATGTTGTATATATACTTTCCAAATATTCTTAATCACTTAATATTTAGTATATTTTCAACATAAATATGAAACTTGCTAAATTGCGCAACAGTTACGTTACTACGACGTATTTTACGTGAACATAAGACTATGCGAAGCGAGAGAGACGGAAGTACCTTTCTTTTGATTATTTTGACTACGTCTATCAAAAGTATGTCATAACAAACATTTAAAAAATAAAAGGGAAAAATAATTCATATATAAAAATTATCCCTCAAAAACAAAAAATGTTAAAAAGTTATTTAATTATTATATTTCTGAATATTTATTTTTAGAAAAAAAAAAACTACATCATAAGACAATAGAAATACTTGTACGCAATAATTCAAGATGTTCAATTATTTTTTTTTTTATAGCAATTGTTAATTACTAATCAAATGTATAAGAAAAAATACAAATACAAAAAACTTGTTCTTCATTCAAATTTATCCATCGTTATAATTTATTTTTGATGATCAAGTATTAATGAAACATTAAGATTACAAAATAACCATTTCTTTTTTAAAGAATATACTTTTATGAGCATGATCCAGCAGATATTAAGGGGAGAAATAGGTCTGAGATACAAAAAAAGAACGTATTTTTGTGATTTTTTTTCTCAGAGCACCTTCGTTATTAAAATTCATAAAATTTGTGGCATTATTAAGCATCATTCCAAAAATATTTTGCTAAATTTTTATAAAAAAATATTGAACAATAAGCCAAAGGTAGTGGGGAGAACCGAGTCATCTCTAAAAAAGTCTCCATACCGTAGGCAGGATAACTCATGACTGCTTTATCTGAAATTAAAAAACCCAAAAAGAATTCTTTAGTACATAAGTTCATCTTGGATTTGAAAGAAGGAATAAACAAAATAGTCATATTTAAATTTTTGGTGAAGGCGTAATCAAAAAACTCTGATTTCTGCCAAAAATTGTTCCTATTATTTAATTAAAAAATAAGTAGTTTTAAAAAAAAAATCCTCCGTTTAGGTCTAAGATAAACTTATGTACTAAAGAAATCATTTTGGTTTTTTGATTTCAGATAAAGCAGTCATGAGTTATCCTGCCTACGGCATGGAGACATTTTATTTTGGTGGTGACTTGGTTCTCTCCACTACCACTGGCTTATTTTTCAATATTTTTTTATGAAAATTTAGCAGAAGATTCTTGGAATGATGCTCAATACCGTCACAAATTTTAAGAATTTTAATGACAAAAGTACTTTGAAAAAAAAATCACAATAATAAGTTCTTTTTTTTTGTATCTCAGACCCGTTTCCCCCATTAATGAATGTGTCAGTATTATTGATGTAGATAGTAATAATAAAAAAGTAAAATAAGATTTAAATCAAGTTTAAAATAATGGATTACAACTGATAATAATATATTTTAAAATATCCAGTATCTGTTGCAGTGTAGTGTTGAATTACCAAGATGTTGATCTGGAACAAAAGAATACAAATAATTATTTTTTAATTTATGATTTTATTATATTCGATGAAAACTTTAAGAAATTTAAATGTACCTGTTTTTTTATTCGCTACTGCAAATTTCCGTCATTATAGCTAATGATACTTCTGGATGAGTTTTTTCTAAGGCTTTATATTCGGGGGTTGTGATAATCTTTTTGAAATTAAGTGCAATGAAATCAACGATATACCCAAAAAATCGTTCATCAGCATTACGGCGGACAAGTAAAATTAGATATTGAACAGCGTTTTCAACATTTACATTTTTACAGAGTGATTCTTCACATAACTCTTTAAGAGTTAGTAACTGATACTTATCTGCAACTTCGTACAAATGTTCAGAAACTTCATCAAGATTAGTCACATTGTCCGTATAAATAAATTCTAATAGTTTCTCACATGTATCAGGATCCATATCAGGAATGGTAACTTCATTTTCTGTGTTTTCTTTCAGCTGATGTGTAAACATTGCAAAAAATACGGGGCTTCGAAACATGAGAAAAGTTTTGTGAGCTGGAATTTTCTTATCACCCACAAGTAGAACATCACTTCCTGCTTTGCTATCAAAAAGATCTTTCAAATCGTGGGCAATTTGATGATTTGAAGTTTTTAAGGGTATTTTAATGATGGGTGACTTTAAATAATGACATTCAACAAACTCAGTAAGCTTAATGCATATTGTCAATGCATTATCAGGTAATAATGTATCTTTTTTTTCTAATAATTGATTTACTTCAAGAAACTTCGGAATACACCAACTTTCATTTTTTTTGACAACCTTGTATAGTTAATTTTAAAATTTTTTTTCTTTTTCATTATTAAAAATAAATAGTGAACATTTTACTTTTGTTGTTAGTCTTTTACCAAAATATGTTATTAGTATTGATACCCACTCTTTGTCTACAGACTTTTCATCATTATTAAATCTTACTGTTAAGCTCCATGAATTAGGACTCTCTGTTTCATTAGTTGAAAAATTGCGTGATTCGATTGTATTGGCGTCTTTATTGTACATGGAACATTTCATAATTGAATAAAATTGATCTATTTTCCATTCAAACATAACTTTCTCTTGTCTAGTTGTAGAATAATTTTTTATCATTCGATAATCTTCCATTGCATGAAATAATTTCAATACAAAAAAAAATAAGTTCAATTCTTTATTTGAATCTGTAACACAAAAAGGTTGAAGCACTTTTATTCACAGAAATATGAACTAAAAACGTATTATAATGCAATGCAAAAAATTATAACAATAACACTGTTAACGTACCAGAGATTCCTTTGTCTTATGTGATGACCGATAGTTTTAATGGCGCCTTGCCGGCAAACACATACTACGCAACTCAAAAGTGAGATATAAAAATTAAATAAATAAAACGCAAATAAATAAGAAATTGTATTTAAAATATAACGATCAATGAATTATAAATATTTTTAAAGTAATAATTTTGTAAAATGAGATGTGATCATTTGAAATCTGATCACAATATGATATATTTAGTACAGTGCGATAAGAAATTCAAATACAAGAGTCGTGGTTATCAGCACAAAAGATATCAATTTCGAATTCTTGGTATTACTGTGACTATATCCAACAAGCATGCGAAGTAATCAGTAGTGCCATCTATTGACAAATACAAATCTTCGGCGGTTATTTTTTAAAAATAAAGAACTACTCTCGGAATCCAATTATTTTTTTTATTTAGAAATACATGTCATAAAGAAATGGATATTATTACCATTTCACAGAATAAAGCAATAGTATTTACTGATTACATTTTTATGAAGTTATGATTTATAAAAATCTACGAATATATAGGAAATTTAGGTTCACTTGTTTGTGATTTATAAGTATTAAGCTTGTAATTATCCAGTAGATTGAAATACTTGTCCTGTAACAGAGCTGAAATATAAAGAAAAATAAAATGAATAAAATATATTAATTATTTTTTAAATAAAGTAAATATAATTATATACCTTTAAATTTTATTTTCAGCTGCACATTTTTTTAGAATAGCCAAAAATAAAGATGGATGAGAAGTTTCCAGTGCTTCATATTCTTTAGTTTTTTTGATTTTTTTAAAATTAATTATGATAAACTTTTCAACGTATTCTATCAATGGTTTGACATTATTGCGATCGGCAAACAGTATTATTGCTATGGCATTTTCAACATTTATTGTTTGAGATAAAGAAACTGTACACATGTCTTTGAGTGATGGTAATTGATATTTATCTGCAACTTCCAATAATTCTTCAGCATTATCATCCAAGTCACTGACTTTGCCCGTGTATATGAATTCGAGAAGTTTTTTGAATATTTCAGGATCAACGTCTGGTATTTCTATTTCGTTTTCTTTCTTTTCTTTCATGTCATGTGAAAACATCGCATCAAATACAGGACTACGAGTTTCTAAAATGAGTTTATGTGCTTGAAATTTTTCATCACCAACTATTATAACAACATCACTTTTTGTTCCAGTATCCAAAAGATCTTTCAAGTAATCAGTAATATGATGCTGTGGTGTTTTCAATGAAATTGCTGCAATACTTGATAATTCACGATCATCGTACAGAGTTAAGTCAACACATAATGTTAAAGTATCATTTGGTAAAAGAAAGTCTTTGTATTCAAATAGTTGAGGTATCACGATATACTCCGTGGAAATACTATATCTATAATCCTGAAATTCGCACTCTTCATTTGTTGCTATATATCCAAAAACTTGCTTGGATAATGGATGTTTTAGTATTTCAAAACTCGTTGACAATTTTATCATGTTCTTATCTAACATATAAATCAAATACATTGCTTTTATTTCGTTGTTTTCATTATCTGATATCAAATCTACTGCTATAGCTTCTTCGTATTCTTCATAGTTTGCTGCTTCTGCTGTTGCTTTACCTCTCATCGTTAATTCCAAATGCCATGAATCTGCAATACTTGAACCAGTTGAAAATTTAGGTGATTTCAATTTACAAGCTTTGAAAGAAGAATTAGACAATTCAATGGACGTTGATATTTCATCAATTTCCCATTCGTAAATAATGTTGTACTGCTTTGAATGGGAATAACCCCTTTCCTTTTTAAATACAATGTTTTCGCCCATAATTAAAACAATTTAATCTTTTTATATAGTATACTTTTTAAATATTTTTAATCACTTTATAATCTTGTCACTTTAAATATGAAACTTATTTGATTGCGGTGTAGTTACGTCTTACGTTGAACAGTGACTACGACGTATTTCATAATCATATGCATACTGAAGCAGTGATATGTATACTGTACAGTTGTACCAAACAAAAAGTCGTCGACCCACTACATTTCTTAGAACGTATTTCCTATACTCCCACTATCCATTTTCGGACGATTTTTTCGTTGGGACTACTATACATAAAACAATGAACGCGAGAGAGATGAAAGCGCCTTTTCTGATTAATTTAATTAAGGCTGGGCCATACCTAGCGATATCTTGAATTTTAGATTTCTAATTATGTTTCGAATATTTATAGAAAATGAATGACAAGAATCTTCCGAGGAAGTTCGTCTTCTGATTTTTCTCGGAAGTTAAAAAAAATCACTGTAATGATAATTAATTAATAAATAATTAGAAATCTTGAATTCGAGATATTGTTAGATGCGGTCCAGCCTTAATTACGTTATATGAGTGTGAGTGTAGCAACCATGAGACAATTTTTAAATTCTTAAATTAAAAAAAAAATATTTCAGAAATAGCACTTATAGTTTTTTTTTTTATTTTTTTTTTTTTTACATATTTTCAGTTTTTTTTTAAATTAAATTTTTGAAAAAAAAAAAATCTAGAAATTGTTAGTTGTTTGCTAACTTCAGGATCATATTATTTTTGTGAATGTTTATTATTATTATTAAATAACAAAAAAATAATATAATCATACGACAATACAAATACATGTACGCAACAATTTAAGATGTGTTAAAATTTTTTTTTCTTTATAGCAGTTGTTAATTACTACACGAGCAAAAAAAAATGTTTTTTTTTTGCTTTTTGTTAACAAAATATAAATAATAAATAATATTTTAATAATCGACTGTTACATACAGAAGTAAATATTATTTTTTTTTATTATTTATATTAATAAAATATGACGAATGTTGTACATAATATAAGCGTGGCAATTTTGACAATAAGACTTCAAATTTTTTAACACAGATAAAATTAATTTATCATTCAATGTATTCGAATATGTTTTATTTTATTTTTTTATATAATATATATATGAATTATAATTACATTTTATTACTTAATGCTTGAAATATATAATCAAAAATTATGTCCACGTGAAGTAATTGATGGTGACATCAATTGACAAATAGAAACTTTTGTAGATGTCTTACTTTTACAGAATGTAATCATATTTACTATATAGAAATATATATTATGAAGAAGTGGACATTATTTTATTATTTTACAGAATAAAAAAATAATTTTTACTGATTATATTTTTGTGAAATTATAATTCATGAAAATCTTTAAATAGATATGAAATTTACGTTCCCTTGTTTGTGATTTATAAATATTAAGTTTGAATTATCCAGTAGATTTCAATATTTGTCCTGTAACAGAGCTACAACAGAAATGAAAAATAAATAAAATATATTGATTATCTTGTATAGAAAAGAAGGATTTCTAGGTGCAAGGAATAATTTTCATTATAAACTAAAAGAAAAAAATTTTCTTAGGGCTAGAAAAAATTTCTTGCCCCAAAAAATTCTTTGAGCCCAGTAAAAATTTTTTGTATCAAGAAATCCTTTCTTTTTGTGAGTAAATAAAGTAAATATAGTTATATACCATTAAATTTTATTTCCAGCTGCATATTTTTTAAGAATATCGAAAAATAAAGATGGATGAGAAGTTTCTAGTGCTTCGTATTCTTTAGTATTATTAACGCTGATAAAGTCATTAATTATAAATTTTTTAGCATATTCCGCTAATTGCTTGGAATTATGGCGATCAGCAAAAACCATTATTCCAATAACATTTTCAGCATTTATCGTTTTAGATATAGAAACTGCGCACATTTCTTTGAGTGATTGTATTTGATATTTATTTGCAATTTCCAATAACTCTTTAGCAATATCATCCAAGTCACTGACTTTATCTGTATATATGAACTCGAGAAGTTTTTTAAATATTTCAGGATCAACGTCTGGTATTTCTATTTCATTTTCTTTCTTTTCTCTCATGTCATGTGAAAACATCGCATCAAATACAGGACTACGAGCTTCTAAAATGAGTTTATGTGCTCGAAACTTTTTATTACCGACTATTATAACAACATCACTTTTTTTTTTAGTAATAAAAAGTTCTTTCAAGTCATCAGAAATTTCATGGCTTGTAGTATTTAGTGGAATTATGGTATGACTTGATGATGTATAATGATCATATACAGTCAAGTCAACACATAATGTTAAAGTATCATTCGGTAAGAATGAATTTTCTTCTTCCAATAGTTTGTCTATGTTAATGATCCCGCAATCATCATCAATCTCATAGCATGTGTCATATATTTCTGATAGAGGACCGAAAATTATCTTCGAATACGGATAATTTAAGAACGAAAATTTAAAAGAATATTTTTCTTTCTTATTATTTAACATAAAAAGTAAATACGAAGTATTTACTGTCATCCTTTCATTGTTTGACACCAAATATACTCTAATCCATTCTTTACGTTGATCCGCTACACATATGTTACTTTCTTCATATTTAATTACTAATTCTAAATGCCATAAATCTTTAATACTAGAACCAGATGAAAATGTAGGTGATTTAATGACTATATCATCATGAATAGCTCTAGACCGTCTAATCAACAGCGACATTTCGTCTATTTCCCATTCAAAAATAACGTTGTACTGCTTTGCGTGGGAATAACCCTTTTCTTTTTTAAATTCAACGTTTTCACTCATAATTAAAACAATTCGATCTTTTTATAAAATATACTTTTTAAATATTCTCAATCACTTTTTAATTCGTATATTTTCACCATAAATATGAGACTTATTAGATTGTACAACAGTTATACGTTGGACTGGACCGTTGTTACAACGTAATTTAGATTAGATTAAATTTTGGACTCCGGATGTTTCCCTTTTTAGCCTTCGACGTATTTTATATCGACACAAATAAATGCGAGAAATAGCGTCTCTTCCGGTAAATTTAACTACATGATTCAAAAGTAAATTACAATTTATAATACAAAAATGAAAAACAAAATCAAATTAATTTATATACAATAATTATTACATATGTACAATAATATTCAAAATTTATTTAGTTATTTATTTTCTGAATATTTATTATTATTAAAAAAAAAAAAACAAAAAAAAAAAAAAAAAGAATATGTACATGTACACAATATTTGAAATTTCCAAATATTCTTTTATATTATAATTTTTTATTACTGTTCATAGAACACAAGCAAAAACAATTTTTTGTTTTTTTTATAAACAAGATAATAAATTCAAAAATTCTTTCTAGTACATACAGTAGTAAAAATATTATTTTATTATTCTCAGTAAATAAATATGACAATTGAATAAGTGTGAATGTAGCAGATATGAGACAAGTTATGAGTGTGAATGTAGCAGACATCAGACAAATTTAAAATTATAAATAAGTAGAGTAAATAATTCAAAAAATAATATTTATAAAAAATGCACTTATTAATTTCAAAATTTTTTAAATGTGCATTTTTTAAAATTTTATTTTATTTATTATCAACTCTGTTTATTGATAATTTTAAATTTGTCTAATGTCTGTTACATTCACACTCATGACAAGTTATAAATTTTAAATTAATTAATTAAAACAATGGAATTGAAAAAAATGCGCGCGCCGAATAATAAATTATTTAAATACGCATTTTTTCATTTTTTTCTGCTTACATTTTATTTATTTATTCAAAAATTTAAAAAATTGCTAATTGTCAGTTATATTCACACTCATCAATTGCTGGATTGCTGGTCATAAAATAAGTGCGATAATATGGACAATGACTAAATTTTTTATGACTGAACATTAACTGACAACTTAATGATTTTATACTATTGATAGATAAATTAATTAACAAATTATTTAGATATTACGTATCTTTTACAATAATGAAAAAAATGACAAGTGTGTATACCATCAAGCGCCTGATAAAATACAAAATAAATCTATTTTTAATTTCAAAAATTTTTTTATATACCTTTGCTTTTAGAAGTAGAGGGGTAATTTGGTGGTGAACTTCGAACCTAAGTTTCCGCAAAAATGAACGAAATTAGCTTCTATGTTAAAAAGTTTGAACAGCTAGTCAGTAGTAAAGGTAAAGAAAGAGCCAGGCGAGTTAAGTAGAAAGTACAGGAAAGGAGTTTGTCCAAATAAAAGATGAGATGTGTTCAAGTGGAAAGTGTGCAACTAATTAATGTTATGAATTTTCAAAAGAATATGTAAAAACATTTAGCTATATTTAATATAAAGAAAAAAAAGTAAAGTTATTATGTAACTGTACATTGCAATAAATTATTACCTTTGTTTTTAACCGAGATTAATTATTTTTTACAAAAAAAATTATGTTTTTAATACTCATATTCACCCTAATTAACGCAAATTTGTAAATTAAAGTATTGAAGTAAGAATTTATAGCTATTAATATAAATAAATTTTATTGTATTGATTATTAAATATATTTGAATTCATCCCTCAACACCAGAAATATATAATTAAAAATAACATTTTGATACAACAGTTTAGCAAAAATTGTTAGAAAAAAAAAGAAAGATTAAAATTTAGAATAAAGTTACTTAATGTTTAGTTTTCGAATATTAAAAAAAAAATCTTGAAATATAAATAATAGTTGAATTAACTTGTAAGATTACACCTCTTTATTTAATTCTTTGCCTGAAAAAAACATTGAAATCATGTTAGTGTCCAAATAAATAAGAACATTAAATTTGAATAAATTAAATAAGTAATTAGATATAATATTTACTTACATTCGCCATGGATAGCTGCTAATTTTTTAATCAATAATGCTGATAAAACTGGATTTTTAGTTTCAATTTCTTTATACTCATCAGTTTCGATTACACTCGTAATGTTCATAGCAATAAATTGAGCTGCGTAATCCAACAAGTCTTGAGCATTTTGACGATCAGCTAAAATCATGACTTCAACAGCATTTTTAACAGTTATCGATCTGCTCAGCGATTCTTCACACAATTCTTTTAATTTCTGAAG
The DNA here is from genome assembly GCA_030273425.1 of Microplitis manilae. Lineage (NCBI taxonomy): Eukaryota > Metazoa > Arthropoda > Insecta > Hymenoptera > Braconidae > Microplitis > Microplitis manilae. Next base: position 5,827,830 of record CP092726.1, read on the forward strand.
CTGATACTTATCTGCAGCTTCTAATAAGTAACCAGCATCGACGTCGAGATCAGTGACTTGGTCTGTATAAATGAATTCCAGCATTTTTTCGACTATATCTGGATCAACATCAGTTATAGTGGCCTCATTATTTAAATTTTCATTCATTTCATGCGTGAACATCGCAGCAAGTACTGGACTCCGTGCGATGAGAATGCTTTTATGAGCTGTGATTTTTTTATTGCCGACTATCAAAACCACATCACTGCCTAATTTGCTTTCGAAGATTTCTTTGAAATCATCAGCTATATGTTTAGAAGATTTTACTGGAAAATTAATGGCAGTCGTCTCATAATCACCGTACACAGTTAGATCAACACACAGTGTTAAAGTATCCATCGGTAACAAATCATTGCTACCATCCAGTAATTTCTTTTCTTCAATAAATTGTGGATAACCCCATGCGCAGTCAGGTTCATTTTCTAAAATTTTATCACAGTTGCGAACACAATGTTTTAATCTATAATTATTTAAAATATATAACGAGAATGTTGTTCCTATTTCCTTGTCTTTGTTATTTGTTTCCAAAAATACTGATATGAAGTTTTTATTTTTGGACTTTTCATTATTTAAGATTAATTCTAAATGCCATGAATCTCCAACATTTGCACCCGTTGAAAATGACGGGGATTTAAGTATAATATTATTTTTATTACTGTAAGCAGATTTAATTAAGGATGTAAATTCTTCAATCTTCCATTCGTATGTAAGACTCTGCTTTTCTCTTCTTGAGTAACCTCTTTTTACATTCATTTTATAATTTGTTGAATCGTAATAAAATAAATACCATGAAATTCACTATCTCTTAAGCTTCGGAACAATTGTCCTGAAATATATACGTATATTTAAATATGTCAATTATTCAGTAAATATATAAATTAATCACATAAAGCTTTCGCAGAGATATTCTCGGTTTTTTTTTACAGTTAATATGTAGTACTCATCTTCGACCTTCGACCTGTAAGAAATTACTTATAGCTCTATCTCGCGTCCACTTTTAACATGTGCGCTTTGAATTTGTGGAAAATATTTTTTAGTTTTTTTTTTTAATTACATGTATACAATAATATAAAAAGTTATTCAGTTATTAATTTTCTAAAAATTTATCATTTCCCAAATTTTTGTCGTACTTATTTTACTGTATAGAATTCATCTATAATATACTATTATTTTGATGAGTAATTTAGGAATATTTAGAAGTAAATAATAACAATAATCATAATCAAAGCAAAATATCAAGAGTAAAACAATGAAATACTATTTCTAGTTTTTTTTTTTTCTGGAAATAATTTACAAGTAATTAAAATAAGTAATAATAATAAATGTTTATAGATTATTATAAATCGTAAGGGTCATTAGCAAACAAAACAGTATCATAACAATGGTTTAAAAATTAATCACGTGAAAAATTTCTTATTTTCCATTAAATACACAATTGAAGTTTAAAAAAAATCTTGCCATATTAAAATGACATAAATATTATTCTATTCAAAGAATACAAAATGACGATGATCGTGAAAAAATAAATATACAACTAAATAAATATGAAAATTCAATTTCAAATTAACGTAAATTAAATATTCAATGATTCTTGTTCTTCCACAGTTTCCTCTTCTTCATCTTTTTCATCTGTAACAAAAAAGAAAAAAAAAAAACAATTAAATAAATTAATTAATAAATAAATATTATATAAATTTGAAAAAAAATTTATAGTACCGTCAACTCCATTTGTGATTGCAAGTTTTTCATCCAGTTCTGATAATGACAATCGACTAAACTCATTATTTTCAAAACCCAATTTTTCCATTGCATGCGTAATGTTAATTACTATAAAAACAGTAGCGTATTCACGTGATTCAGAATTGTCATCCAAAGCCATTATTTTCATAGCATACTTTAAAGTTATAGAATTGCAAAGTGAATCATCACATATACTTTTCAGTTTTTGTAACTGATTTTTGTCAACGTCTTTAATTAAAAATTCATTACTATCGTTCAAAAAATTAACTCTGTCATTCAGTATGAAATCGATTAAATTTATTAAAGTTTCTGTATCAATATCAGCAATATCAACTTTGTCTTCCGTCAATTTATCCATCAACATCGCAGAAACCATAGGATTCCGTACCATCAACATAACTTTATGAGCTTTAAATTGATGGCCATTAACTTGTAGAGTTACGTCACTAGATATTTCATTATCGTTGTTAAAAAGTTCCTTGAAATCATTTATATTGAGACGTTTTGTTGTTTTAAATGGTATATTTGCGCTGAATGATGTATGATCATTGATTACCGTAAGTTCACCGCACAGCAAATTATCATCATCATTTTTCACATTATCTTTCTTCTTCATTAATTTATTTTTTACATAAAATTTAGTTGAACGATAAATCATTTTTACTCCAGAGCATGTGTAAGTAAAAACATAATGAAATAAAACAAGAAAAAAAAGAAACCACACATTTCCTTGTCTTAATGAAAAAGGAAATTGAATACGAGCGTTGCTGATAATTTTTGATGTTATTTTTTTAAATAACTTTGATAACGTGGAACAATTCATGCTACCTGTAGAATTCAAAGATCCAGGTTTGATAAAACTTCCTGCATTATTTGCTATGAAATTAGTAACGTAATCCAGCAGCTGCCTGGCATTATTTTCATCAGCCAGCATCATGATCTCAACGGCATTGGCAATCGTTATCGACTTGCATAAAGATTCTTCGCATAATTTTTTTAATGTCTGGAGCTGATACTTGTCGGCAGCTTTCAATAATTCTTTGGCGTCACCATCAATGTCAGTAACTTGATCAGTGTAAATAAATTTAAGCATTTCCTCGATTATTTTGGGGCTTATGTCATTAATAGTCACATAATGAGTTTTTTCTTCCGTTTCATACAGAAACATTAAAGCAAATACGGAGCTTCGGGCGATAAGAATACTCTTGTGAGCTCGAAATTTAATATCGTCGACTATTAAAACAACATCGCTACCGGCTTCGCTTTCAAAAAGTTCCTTGAAGTCATCGACAATTCTACGTTTAGAAGATTTTAATGGAAATTTATGACTCGTTGACGTGTCATAATCGTACACTGTTAATTTAACACACACTGTCAATGTGTCATTAATTATAAATTGATTTTCGTTAACCAATAATTTATCAACTTGAACTAAATCAAAACCCCAACCATCCAAATATTCAAAAACTCGGGTGTCATGATGAACAAAATGTTTTTCTTTATTGTTGTCGTAAATAAATAACGAATACTTGGTTTTTACTTGCCGACTTCCATTGTTTGGCTGCAAGTATACTGATATATATTGATCATCCATCGATAGCTCGTCATTTTTATTTATTCCCAATTCCAGGTACCAGGAATCATTTATTTTTGCTCCGGTTGAAAAGATTGGAGACGCAAGTTTTGGGCAGTCTTCAGTTTCGGTTAGTGATTTTATTAATGACGTAACTTCATTTATTTTCCATTCATATAAAATTGCGTGCTTCGTCGACGTTGAGTAAACTCCCTCCATTTTTTAAACGATTATTTGAATAATCTTAAAAATATAAAATAAAATTATTCTATTAATTAATTATTTATTATGATCCTGAAATTAGCAGACAATAATTTAAAATTTTTTTTTTCAACGATTTAATTTAAAAGAAAAAAAAAACTTAAAAATATGCACGTGTAGAAAATTAAAAAAAGTATAGGTGCAATTTTTCTTTAAATTTAGTTTTTAAATAAATTCAAAAATTATTAGACGTCGACTAATTTCAGTATCATTAATTATTAAAATATTTAAATATTTTTTCATGCGTTTATTGAAATAATGAAATTTGTTAGAGTGTAAAAGAAAAATGAATATTAACCTGAGTCGATGTGACCTGTATTGAGATGCCGGCTGGAATAGAATAGAAATGAACACGTGCAAACTGTAAGCGGATTAAACAGTAATGAGGGTGTAATGACTGTGACGTCAGCCGTCTTCACCTTCGTCAACAACGACAATGGAGGTAAGGACCTATTTTTATTTCCGTATTTTGGTAGTTTTTATTGTTAGTATTTCTGTACCAATTTTAAAAATTTGTTATTTATTATTAGCAGCGTTTTGATATAAATTTGTATATTTAAAATAATATGCGCACTGGGAAGAAAGATAAAGTTGTAACAACAAGAGAGTGTCCACCCCACCATCAGCACAGAACTTTGAATTCCTATTTCCTATACCCCCACTTTTGCTACAGTCTCTTTTGACTAGGGTAAAAAAAATTGTACTTCCGGGTTGAATATTTGAATTTTTATTCTGAGTGTACAATATACTATTTTTTTAAGTGTGAATGTATAAATGACAAGTGTCAATTTTTAAAATTTTTAAATAAATAACTAAAGTGAAAGTACAATGAAAATTTAAAAAATGCGCATTTAGATAACTGAAATATCAGTACTCGAATTTTTTTGAATTTCATTATTTAAAATTTATAAATTGTCTCACATCTGTTACATTTACTCTTAATTTTTTGTGAACTTGAAGTAGCTGACAGCTGTCAATTTTTAAAATTTTTAAATAAACAAATGAAATGTAAGTAGAATAAAAATTTTAAATGCGTATTTAAATATTTGAAAATTTAGTACACGTATTGTTTTCAATTTTATTATTATAATTAATTAAATAATTGATTTATTTATTTATAATTTATAAATTGTTTTATCTGCTACACTCACACTCATTATTTTTTTGGTCAAATTTAAAAAACAAAGAAAAGAATCAGCTTGAGGCAGGGTTTTGAGAAGACAGCAGTTTTACTCAAATTAATTTTAAAATTAAATCTTTTAAAATTGTCTACATTTCAAAAATGTATAAACATTTTTATTTTGTTTAACTACAAATAATTTAATCGAGCATTTGGAAATCAAAAACATTTTTAACGATTTGGAAATTAAAAACAATTTTACGATTTTTTTCAAAACGATAAACTAAAAAAAAAATATATCAAAAAATTTTACCTCTAGTTTTTTAAAATTTTCTATATGTCCATCCTTCATTTTTTTCTGATTGATTTTTTGAGAAAAAAAATCAAAAAATCGTTAGTTGTCTGTTAACTTCCGGATCATAAAAACAGAAGTTAGTTTTTATGGCCTCGTTTGTGCCACAACTGTTGGCGGGTAATTTGAATATTTTATAATAATTGTCTCAGAAAACAAAAATTTCTTTTTTACCAACAATCGATTACTAAAATAATTTATATAAATTTAATAGATGGCATTGAAATATTATTATTGAAGTTTCGTTTCATTGTATATAATTACAATGTAAATAATGTTGTACTAAACAGTTATATATGCGTTTGTTTATTTCTACGCAATTTGTGAAAGTATTTAAATAATAAATATTTATAATAATTAATAATAAACAATTTATAAATCATTATTTATTTAATGATTATAAATATTTATTAAAAATGTCACTACAGCAGGTAAATTTTATAAAATTAATTACTGCGTCTATTTATAAATAATTTAGTCCTAACCTACGGCAATATGAACTAAAAAAAAAAAAATTTCTTTTTATGTTGAAGCCTTGTGATACACTTCGAGTGTTACACTTACCTCCGTACTTGAGTGATGAGAAAAGAAATGAGTTATTTAAAAAATTTGGTGCTGAATGTACAAGAACAATTAGAAGATCAGATTCATATACAACGACATTTGTTAAATTTCCGTCAACGGAATTAGCGACGAAGGCATTTTTACAATTGCATCAGCTGGAAATAAAAGGACAATATTTGTCTGTTGAATTTGCTAAGAAGTCATTTGTCGGTGATAAAGATGATAATTTATTATTCAAATCAGGATCGATAGACGTTACTGATAAAAATGATAACGGAAATGCTAAACATTTTCAAGCCTTTATTGATAAATTAAATACCTGGACTTCAACTTATAATTTTTCACAGCCACCTCCACCAAATATTTCTTATAAATATCCATTACCTACGAGAAATATTTTATTGAGAATTTCTATTCAACTTTTGAGAGAACCTGCATTTTATACTCAGGTAAAATATTTTATATTGAAATTAGCTGACGTTTAATAAGTTTTGAATTTTTTTTAGAAATCATAAATTATAAAAAAAAATATTTTGAAAAATTGCATCTAGAAGTTTTTTAATTTTCTACATGTGCATTTTTTTTTTTTTTTTTTTTTTTTTTGTAATTGATTTATTTGAGTCTTCCTTCTCCCCTACTCGTTTAATTATAAATAATTAATATATTTTTTTTATTAGGTATTACATTTAATGAATAAAATGAATTTACCGCCACCTTTTGAAGAACTTGAAGCTGAATTTCCGAGTTTAAAAGAAGTATATAATATGGAGAAATATAAAGATATTTTTGGTAACATTAATGCTGAAAATGATGATTCTTTAATGACTGATAACTTCTACATGATGGGAGATGATGATAACGAGGGTGGTGGAGAAGATGACGGTGACGATGAAGATGACGATGAAGAAGAATCAGAAATGGAATCAGATAAAGAAGAGACAAATAAATTAAAAGAGTTTATTCCTGTCAAAAGAAAATTACCAGCGACGAAAAGAAAAATAAAAATTCCGAAATTTGTAAATCCTACGAAACATCCAACACCTGTTACTTCAAAACAGAAAGTAATAAGGCCACAAGATGTATTTGAGCGAGTTCCGATTGAAGAAACAAAAAAGAAGACTGTATCAAAGAGCGATAGCAAATTACCTGATAAAAATTTAGATACTAATGTAAATGATCGAGTTATTTTACAATCAGAAGGCGGATTTGGTTTAATACTTCCGGCTAAAAAAACTGATGATGAGAAAGAAGAGAAAAAAGAAAGTGAGAAGCCGAGAGAATTTATAACTTCTGAAGAACTAGCGAGTAATCGAATATCTGCAAATGGTAAATCAATAAATTTATTAAAATTTTTTTATATATTGTAAATATATGACGTATTTGTTAATTTTAATTACAGAGCAAAGATTATTCTCCGAATTTAAAAATTACCATCCGGGCAAACCATCATGCCGTTTGTACATTAAAAATTTGTCGAAAGAAGTAACTGAAGATGATTTAAATTATATTTATCGAAGATACGTGATACCGAGTTTAGAAAACTCCGAGTCGCAGTTTAATGTAACTTTAATGCGCGGCGGACGTATGAAAGGTCAAGCTTTTGTTACATTTCAAAATATGGGACAGGCACAACTGGCACTTAATGATACTAATGGTTATAAACTTAAAAGTAAATATATGGTTGTACAATTTTCTAATATGACAAACAAAAAGTAATAATATCCTGTTTAAAAAAAATTCGTTACTAAAACGTTCCTAACAGTGAACTTCCAAAATTGAGACAATTCTGAACTTAGAGGTGAATATTTTTAGAGCTTTAGAATAATTACAAGTGTAAAAAATTTTCAATTAGTGTAGACTTTTCATGGAGGTTTCTATTTCTTTTTTTGAAATTTTTTAAGCAAAATTAATTTGAATTGACAATTTGGTGAGTTTATAAAAAGTTCAAATAATTCTTTCTTTGCTCAACTCATGATGCGAAGCATCAGTGTGCTTTACGATCGAAAATTTTTTTTGCCTCACTTCGGCAACTATTTCTTTTTTTTTATTCTTCAAACCCAAAAAATTATCAAATCAAATTATTTTTACTCAAAAAATAAAAAATGAAAGAAAATACGCAGGAAAAGCCTACACCTGTTGAAAATTTTTCACTCTAATTTTTTCAAAGCTGCAAAAATATTCAACTTAAAATTTAGAATTTTCTCAATTTTGGAAGTTCTATCATAAACGTTTTTGGAAAATTTCTGGAATGAATTTTTTTTACACGGGATCATACAATTTTATTTTATTATTATTTTTTTTTTTCAAATCAAAGCACTAGTGCTCACTATTTAAGTTAATTAATCAAGATTTTTATACAGGAAATACTAAATAATTTATTTTTACTTTTAATTGTCACTTAAATCGACTGTTATCAAAAATTTATAATTTTATATTTTTTAATTATCGAGAAGTGCTTCCATTTTAAAATAATTTAAAGTATTATTTTTAACGAATTAGAATTTAAAAAAAAAATTAAGTTACTTATTAATTGTAATTATTTTTAAAAGATGTAATATCTTGTGTTATAATCGGCAGAAAAATAAGACTTGTTGTAAATAAAATTTTTTCACAATAAATTATTGTAAATAAACAAGATACTGAACTTAGCCGAAGTCTATTTTAAATTTTTAAAAATCGCACCTATAGGGCGTGTTTAGAAATATACTCTGGAGGTGAAGAATTACCTATCTAGGTGTAATTAGTACCTTTGTAATGTTAAATCGCACCTTGGGTTCGACCAGAGGATATTTCTGAACGCAGGATTTGAATATTTTCTCTTCCAGAGTGTGTTTCTGAACATGCCCATAGTTTTTTAAATTTTCTACATGCGCACATTTTCTTAAATTCAAAAATTCAAAAATTGTTAATTGTCCGCTAACTTCAGGATCATCAAATTCTTTTAAAAAAATTAAAACAAGTCCACATCAATTTTTTATTTAAAATTCTACCGCAGTGAACTTTTTGAATTCTCATTGGTGCTTTACAGCCAATCACACAAATTCAATTTCAATTTTTTTATTTTTACCCTTTACTTCATCGTCGCGTTATAAGTCCACCGACTTGTTTTCCATTGAAGACTTTCCCCTCCATGTCTGTAAAAATAATCATGTACAGACTACATGTTCATAAAGTAGGGGAACTGTCAGTATGATGTCGACTTCTGGCCTAAGTGGGGGTAAAAAAATTCCTAGAATAAAATTCCCCTACACCCCCATAAGCGGGTTCGTAATGCGACTAGAGTATGAGTGTACTTACATACTTTGTATGTCGATTGTAACTTGTAACTGCGCAAAATCAGCCGCGTCAGCCGGGGTCGGCGCCCGCCTGGCATCATCTAGTACTAAAACTCACAATCAGGGGGCCATATGTTTGGCGTTTTTTTTGTAGTGTCAGCCACCGTGTCACAATTGTGATTGTGTGGTCGTATGTATCCCTATGTGTTGAATTAAAAAAAGAAAAAAAAAAAAACATAAATAAGTAAAGTAAAGTAAAGTAAAGTAAAAAAAAAAATTTATAAACTGTGTTTCCATACGCCATAGGTAGTAATTCTTTTTTTGCCGTCCGTCATCATCGTTGTTTCTGTCTTGTAAAGTTTAATCGCGGTTGTATTACCGCGTGTTATAAATTTTAATTTAAACCTACTGACTGGGGACATAATTGAAAGAATAAAAAAAAATATATATATATATTTATAAATTAATTTATTAACGATATTAAATAAAATATGGACGTAAGTCTACTGGTCCATCATTTCCAATATGCGATACCTGTAGGTATCGTATTAATTTTAGCAGTACTAGTTTTTGCATTTGGCTTTAAAAATGCTGAGCAGCCACCATTCGCTCAATTATCAGCAGTCTCGGACGTGGATCGAAAACAAGCAAACAAAAAAAAAAATAAAATAAAAGAAAAGGTAATTTTAATAATGGTTTTTTTTTTTTTATTATTAATTAATTTTTTAATTATGGTAATTAAAATAGCTTTTTGTTTATTGATATGTATTTTTATTTAATTTAAATGTTGACATATGTTTTTATTTAAATGAAGTAATTTATGCATGGTGGGATATGTAACATATGGTTTCTTATTAATAAACGCGTGTGAAAGTAACACATAGACAATGATCAGCTGGATGTCTAATTCAAAAAAGGGCTGCTTTGTAAATTGTGTACGTTGATTAATTGTGACGTAACGTCACGTTGACTTTTAATTTATTTTATAGAAAATTCTGATGATGATACTGAAGTAAGGCGGCGACTAATAAGTTTTTTATTTTTTTTTAAAAGGGTAAATTATAAAAAAAAAAATTTTTGAAAAATTGCACTTGGGGTTTTTTAAATTTTCTACATGTGTATATTTTTAGTTTTTTTTTTTTTCCTGATTTGCTGAAAAACAATCAAAAATTGTTAATTGTATGTTACTGAAGTTAGCCAACGTCTAAGGATTTTTTGATTTTTTTTTAAAGGGTAAATTATAAAAAAAAAAAATTTTTGAAAAATTGCACCTGGGGTTTTTTAAATTTTCTACATGTGCTTATTTTTAGATTTTTTTCTGTCCTTGATTTGCTGAAAAAAAAATCCGAAATTGGTTAATTGTCTGCTAATTTATGATACTGAAGTTAGTCGACGTCTAATAATTTTTGGATTTTTTTTTAAACGATAACTTATAAAAAAAAAAATATTTGAAAAATTGCACTTGGACTTTTCTAAATTTTCTACATGTGCATTTTTTTAGTTTCTTCTTTTTTGTCGTTGTTTTGGGGAAAAAAAAATACAAAAATACAAAAATTGTTAATTGTCTGTTAAGCTTAGGATCATGTACTGATGACTTTTTACCCGCATGTTATTTTAATTTCATTAAATTATGTTACATAAGAATATATTTAAATATATATCTCACAGTTAAAGCAGTAGATAATTTTAATTTTTTTAATTTTTACATAAATAATTTTAATATTACAAAAAAAAATTTCTCATAATAAATTTTTGAATTTCTGTCTACATTTTAAAATATTTTTTAAAAACAATAAATTGCCGTCTACTTTTTTTCGTCTCATAAATATATTTTTATAAATTTCAGCGGTCATCAAATGAAAAAGCCAATGAAAAAGCAAGTCCAGTTAAAAAGTCATCGCCAGCTAAGACTGAGTCGTCTAAAAAAACGGTTGCTAAAAATGATGAAGTTGATGGTAAGTTAAAAGAACGTAAACAAGAGGACAATACCCCAGTCGTTGCTAAAAAAGATAAACAAATCACCAATAAAACTGGCAAAGAAAATAAAGTCGAGCAAGTGAAAAATAAGAAGAATATGAAAAATTCGATTCTTGAGAAACCAGTTGACTTTGATGAAGGTACGACCATTTATTTTGAATGTTTATAAATTTTTGTTAATTTGGTTTAATAATTTTTAAATATTTAAAGGTGATTGGGAGCAAGCTTATTCCAAGAAAGATAAGAGGAAGAAGAAAGAAGAAGAAACTCCTAAAAGATCAAAGAAATCAAAGAAAATTGAATTAAATGATGAGGTTGGTAAAGACAATGAGTCTGAGAAAGTTGAAATCAAGGATAAAGTTGCCAAGGAAACTGAAAATAAAGAATTAAAAGAAAAAAATCAGAAGGATGTTATTTTGGAGCCTGTTGATAATATTCTGGCTGCTGAAGATGAACAAGTTGAGCCTAAGGAAGAAGTAAAAAAGGTATTTTTTTTTATGAAGTATTTAATTATCAATGACGATATAGAGAAAAAATTGATATGGCTCTTTTATTTTTTTTTTCTGTTTCAAATGCAAATTATTTATGATTCGTAAACAATAGATTATTTTATTTACATAAATAGAGGAATGTCTTGAAAATTTTATAATAGTGAATACTTTATTTATAAACTTGAAAAGATTTTCGATAACGATAAGTACTAACATATTCTATTTTTACTTTTATAAAAGTAATTTGAAGTTTGTAAATAATTTGAAAGATAATATCGCATATTTACTTGGGTACTAATTCTTCGATAAATTTTAATCTAGTGATTAAACATTTAATTACTTGACACAAAAATGTATACAATGTACATATGATTGAGTAGAAACAGTTTATTATGTATTATATATATTTATATTTATATTACTGTTAAAATTAGAGATCTTAATATCAAAATTAAGTACTTCCGGATTTCAATTTTCTATTTCCCATCAAATCTAATATAACTTTTTAAAAACTTCAATATTTCAAAAGTTATTCGAGTTTAAAGTTGAATCTACAAAATTTTTACTATTTTTCTACTTTTCTGGTGTAACTATCAGACTTATCACAAAATTTCATAGGACCTTTTTTGTAGACCGTTTCATTCCCAAAAAATTATGTCTGATTTTTTCAAAATTCTTGAATGCTCTCTAGTTATTTGCATTAAAATTAAAATCAGCCATAATATGACTTTTGGGAGTGATTGATTTTTTAATGCAAATAACTAAAGAGTATGTAAAAATTTTGAGAAATTCGTCAGACATAATTTGTAGGGAATGAAACGGTTTACAAAAAAGGTCCTATGACATTTTGTGATAAGTCTGATAGTTACACCAGAAAAGTAGAAAAATAGTAAAAATTTTATAGATTCAACTTTGAACTTGAATTACATTTGAAATATTTAAATTTTTAAAAATTTATAAGAGACCTTTTTTGTAGAGCATTTAACTCTCTATAAAAAATGTGTTGACTTTTTCGGTTTCACCAATTCGTTAATGAGTTGTAAAATTTCAAAGTTTCAAAATTTTTTTCCCATGTTATTTAAATAGGAAGTGGAAAATTGTAATCAGAAAATGCTTAATGGTTTTTTACCCTATTGAAATTTTTGAAATTGTGTCCTTGAAAAATAAAAAATAGTCGGTTTTTTTGTACTCAGTCTAATTTATGTATACATATATATATATATATTGTCATAACTGATATTCATATTGTTTATAAATTAGAAATAATCATTTATAATAATTTGTATTGATGATTGATTATTTTTTTTTAGGTTGAAAAAGTGAGTAAAATTGAAAAGGAGAAAGAAGAGAAAAAAAGCGTCAAAGTAAAGAAATCAAAGAAAACTAATGACGCAGAAAATAACTCGGTATCAAATGTCACTCCGATTGAAACAAAACCTGAGAAAATAATCGAGAAGAAAATTGATGATGCTCCGAAAAAGACTGAACCGGTAGAAAAGTCTACAATTGAACAAGTCACTGAAAAAAGTGGACCTGCTTTTGATGAACTGGGAGGTAAATTTTTTACTTACATACAAAATTATATATATATGAAAATTTATTACAATTTAGATGGAAATTTTAAAAAAACAATTTTTTTTTATAGACACATGGACTGAAGCAAAACCACAAAAGAAGAGTAAAAAGAAGGCACGCAAAGATAATTGAAATGATAATTATTTAATAAAAAGTATTTCTCATCAATGAGCGATACATGATAATCCGTTTGTTCAGCGGGATTTACGTCGCTTCCGCTCCACGAGGCGTGTAATAATTAAATAATATCGTCATTATATGCGTGAGTTTCCTTTCTCAGTATACGTGATAACAATGAGGTTGAAAATTCAACCATATATAATTTTTAATATACTTTTCACTATTCCTTATGACCTAACATCAATAAACTTTCATTATGTTAATGATTATTGATGCTATATATAAAATAAATATATATATCTGTATGTATATTTATTTAAATTTTAAATTAGAAAATAACGGCCAAAATAATTTTTTTTATTCACTACTATTTGTCATTTAAATTTATTTCCGGTACATAAAAATTTACAGTATAAGATCATTGATTTTTTAAAAATAATATAACATTACTTGTAATTTAAATTTATAACTAAATAATAGGGGTGTGCAAATAGTTCGAATCGACTTGAACTATTCGCAAATTTTTGAATTATTTGAAACTTTTCGAATTATTCCGAAATTTTCTTTTGCACGACTTGAAATTGCAATAGCTTTTTTAATAATTCAAATTTCTGTCAGGTAAAATATAACTCAGACATGAATCTATGAAATAATTACTTATAGTTGATAAAAAAAAAACTAAGCGCATTATTAAATAAAAATCGAATATTTGAAAGCTGTTAAGAATTTTCGCAATTCGAATCGAATTATTTAAAAAGTTGCAAATAATTTAAAAACTCGGATAATTCTAAAATTGACGAACAATTAAAAAAGTTACGAATAATTTGAAAAGATTCGAATTATTTGAAATTTCAAATTATTCGAAAAATTAAAAATAATGATAGAAATTTCCGAGTAATTCAAAACTTTTCGAATATTCGATTCAAATTCGATTTGCACACCTGTACTAATTAATTATTTATGTTTTTATTAGACAAATAATCGTGTACGCACACGATATTATTACGTGACGCTCAAAAATTAATATGTGATTGTGAAATATATTTCGGTTAGCTTAATAATTTATTATTTATCGTGATTTTGATAATTGTTATTGCACCATTTTTCAGTTAAATGGATTTATTGTCATGATAAAATAATTATTATATTAAAAAAGATAAAATAATTTTTTTTTTTAGTATCGTTTTATCCTTTCTGTCAATTAGTTCTAAATATAACCTGTCATCACAATTATTTTTCGTGTGGATTAATATATACTTTTATCTAATTAAGTGTTATCTTTATCGTTAGTACATTTTATATATATCATCATTGATTTATATTAATGTATTTGTTATCGTGATACGTGCGTATAAAAATATATATTTTTTGAAATACCATAAAATTAATCATTGATATAAAAAAACTTCGGTCGATTTATTATTAATTATTTGGCCTGTAATTGCCTCAGATTAATTATTTATTTATATTTGTTTGCTAGTTGCTTGAATATATTTTAATGAGTGCTAATGTCGCTGACAATTAACGATTTCTTAAATTTTTAAATAAATAAATAAAATGTAAGTTGAATAAAAATTAAAAATGCGTATTTACATCAATAAAAAATCACTACGTGCATTTTTTTCAATTACTTTATTTATTTGTTTAAAATTTATAAACTGTCTTGTCTGCTACATTCACACTCATATATTTTATGATAATAAAGATGAAAAGTTGTTGATAAATAATTACAATATAAAAAAAAGACATTAAATAATAGAATATGGAGATAATGCAACAATGTGATAATTTTTTTTTTTTTCATTATTATTTAGAAACTTTTCATGCTTAAAAAATTATATATGAATAATTGAATTCATTACAATTACAAATTATTTAATTATGTTTGTCTATTGCTTGATTACCCGTGTAAAAAATAATGATAATGAAGTTAGTCGACAGCTAATAATTTCTGGATTTTTTTTTCGATGAATCATAAAAATAGAAAATATTTTTAAAAATTGCACTTGTAATTTTTTAAATTTTCTACATGTGCATATTTTTAATTTTTAATTTTTTTGTAATTGATCTTTTGAAAAAATAATCCAAAGATTATTAATTGTTTGTTAACCAGGATCATAAAACATAATTCGTTCTAAAAAGATTCCAAAAAAGTTTCACATGCAGATCTTCGAAATTTGAGGCTGATAAGAATTTCAAGTTTTGGATTTTAATAGCAGAAAATATCTTGGACTTTACTTAAACTTTACCTAAAAAAAAAATTGGGCGGGAGATTTGAACGTGTTAGAAATCTACATTTCAAAATATTTTTTAAATTTTTCCTGCGTTTAGAAATGATTGAAAAATTCAAAGTTCAAAACCTCCATATTAAAAAAAATGTAAAAATACGTTCACAAAAATTACGTTTTACAAATTCTCTTATGTCATTTGAAATCCACCCGTATAAAGTTCGAAATCTATGATATTTTTTTTACTATTAAAGTCTCAAAAGTTCAAAAAACTTCAACTTGAAATTTTCGTCTTTTAAATTTAGAAGTTCTGTGTCAAATTTTTTTAGAATCTTCTAGAAGTAATTTTTTTTTACACAAAAATTTTCTTATATTATTTTTTTCTTAGAAAAAAAAAATTATTTACTTTGTTTTCATTTTTTAAATAATCAGTAATAATCATCTTTATTTATCCTTTTTAATTAATTAAATTAAAAAAAAATTCTGTTATAAGAATAAAAAAAAAAAAATACAGAAATATTATCATTATGCCGAAAAAAATTCTATTGATGCGTACTTAAGTATCAAAGGCAAAAGAAGAATTAATTAAAAAATAATAAAATATATTATCCAAAAAAAAAGAAATAAATAAATAGATACAATTGTAATTTTAAAATCAGAAATTTAATTTGAATTTCGACTATTTTTGTATGAAAACTATTTCAATCAACGATCAATAATAAAAGCATTAACTTTCGTTTCACAATGACACTATAAATTTTATTAAAATTTAGTATTGTATATTTTTAGGAAAAAAAATATTTTGAATAATAAAAGATATTGTAAATAATTAAAGTGTAATGGAATAAATACTGATGTTATTAATTAATAACAAATTTATTAGTAATAAGATAACATTAATTATTATAATTATAATATTAATTTGAATGCATTATTAAATAACTTTGCCAATAGTAATAATAATAGCAGTAATTATAAGAATGACTATGGCCTACACGTGTTGCTTTTCTTTACTACAAATCAGTTAATTGATTACTTATATTTTAAAAGCGCGAAAAATACAATGAAAATAATTATTAAAAATAGAAAATAAATTTGAATTTCATGGCCAAATTGCCAACTTATCTTAGAATATTTCTTAGAAAATTTACAATGGTTTGTTTAATTAGTATAAATTTAAATCATTGATGTAATGTCATTAAAAATATTGTAATTCTATAAATATTACAATTTGTATATACGATAATAATTATTCTATATATGAATTATATATTTGTGTATCATATATATATATATATATTTGTGGATTAAAATACAAATGAATGTGGATTGAATATGTGTGGTTAATGTGGACGTGAAATGCCGAGGTAACAAAAAATTAATGACAAGTAAATTTTTTTTTTTTAATTTTATTTTTGATGAAAAATTGACGATTTTGAAATTAGCCGACGTCTGATAATTTTTTATTTTTTTTTTTCGAATGATACATTTAAAAAAAAAATATTTTGAAAAATTGCACCTGTAGTTTTTTAAATTTTCTACATGTGCATATTTTTTATTTTTTTTTTTTAATTAAATTGTTGAAAAAGAAAATCCAAAAATTGTTCATTACTAACTTTAATACCGTAATAATTTTTAGATTTCTTTAAAAATGATAGAGTAAAAAAAAAACTATTTTGAAAAATTGCACCTGTAGTTTTTTTAATTTTCTACATGTGCATATTTATAGTTTTTTTTTTTAAATTAAATTAAAAAGAAAAAACCGAAAATTGTTGTCTGCTAATTTCAGGATTATAAGAATTTCTATAGGAGCAGAAAAATTGAAATTTAAAAGTGAATTTAAAAATATATAAAAAAAAAAAAAACGAAATGACAAATTAGAGAGTGAGCCAAAGGAATAAAGACTATTATATTTTTCCAGCATTTAATTGCGGCCGTTTTCGTGTGCCCACTCATTAATTATCATGCGTTTATAGTCCAACTAGGCAATTTGTACATAAATGACCAATAGTGATAATCACAATATGGATTTAAAAAAAAAAAAAAATAATAAAAAAGAAAAAAAAAGTATATATAAAATATGACAATATTCTTTCTTTAATAATTAAGATTTGGTAAAATGAGTTAGTTTAATTATTAATTATAATTATATGATTTCTTCTTGTAAAAATTTACTGAAAATAAAAAAAAAAATTCAAAAGTAAATCAATAATTTATTATTTTTCAGGATAAATTTATTTACTTTTATATATATATTTATATTTACAGTTTTTATTAGTTATATCTACATAATTATAACTCTCATATAATTTATTTTGGTGACAATCCACCTTTTTTTGAATATTTACTACATTTTCTTTTAAATTTTTTGATTTTAACATCACTTGTGTCATCATTTTTAATTACAGTACTTGATTTAGTCTCATTACTTTTATTTTTTTTAATTTTCCTCCTTCCAATTAATTTAGAACCTCTTTTAACTTGGACAGAAACTTTACCCCTGATACTTTTCTTCTTTTTCTTCTTACCCTTACCATTATTCATGTTCGCAATAATCGCCGCAGTATCCTCTGATACTTTGACTTTATTTTGTGTCGGGACGACGATAACTCGTATAAATGAATCATATAATATGTCACCGCAGGACTCGCCGAAACAAAATTCTTCTCCGCATTCACCACATATTTTTACACTGCTTTCGATAATACCCACACGAGTTTTACTTCGTCTTATGGGACTTATCGACATTCTGCGGCGCTCTCTCGCTAATGTTTTTATTTCCATTTTTCCCATCTCCACCTTTTGAAAAATAGTAACAAAATATTACACTAAGAAAAAAATAGACTATTTTAAATATTCATAGGGTAGAAGTATCCTATCCACAAGTTCCCATAGAATTCACTCAAATGAGTTCAAAACCGCATAGAAACAAGTCTGTTGTATTCTATGCGGTTTTTAAATGTATTCTAAAAATGGAATTTTTTTTTAATACTTATTCATTAATTAACATAAAGTATACCCTTGTGGAAATTTTTAATTGAAAGAATTCTTAAAAAGTCTGAATAAGACTTTCTGATAGCTTTATTTTTCCTGATCAAGTAAAGAGAAGCGTTAATAAGTCTCAATAACTTTGAAAACTGAATAAGTTGAATATTCTCTGAAATTTTGGATTTTCTGAAAGAGATTTCCGAAGTTGATAAAACTTATTAATATTAAATGTTCAAAAATGAAGCAGTGGCCACTAATGGGACTTCTACCCTACATAAATTTAGTAGTTGTTTAGACGAGCGGCTCCACCTATTTTTGCCCATAAAAAATGGAAAAATTAATTCTTTTTATATTTTTCTGATGATGGATTCATAAATCCGTCATAAAAAACAAGTAAAGGTAAAAAAAGGTCGATATCTTTATTTTTCATGGCTAAAAATATGTGGAGCTACATATTCAAAAGGTTACAAGACTAATTATCCACAGTGAAAATGTGACAAGACATTTGAATCATAATATGCCTTTTTTCAGCTATTTTACACAGAGAAATAATTCTTGTTTGAAATGCTATGGTGTCATAGTAAAGCCGGACCATGTTGGCCACCTGACGGAAATTAGAATAAACACATGCAAAAATAACTATGACCATAGAAAAATTTACGATGGTTACAGTACTTTGTGTTTATTTCAATTTTTGCAGGTCGCCAACATGGTCCGACTTTGCCTTGACACCATAGCATTTCAAACAAAAATTATTTCTTCGTGTAACCCTGATTCAGAAATCTAATTTGGAATGATTCAATCCATGTTAGAGTATATACCTATATATAGTCAATTTTACCAACTTTGAATTGTTTTGGACCGTGTTTGAATTATTCCAAATTAGATTTCTGAATCAGGGAAGTGCACGGAGAGACATATAATAAATTCTAGTCGTTAATTATGAGCAAACTGAGGCCAAGATTAGTTATTCTTCTGCTTCTAAATATTATTTAGTTATGATCTAAAGAATAGTTAATTTTGATAAAATTAAAAAAAAAAAACGGTAAAAATTAAGCGAAAAATATTAGTTTTTATTCTTTTTGTATTTCTTCTTTTATTGGCCCAAGCTTACCCAACAATTTTTCCCAAAAGTTTTCTCCGTGTACACGGAAAAAAGAGCAGTTGAAAAATGACAGTTCCTGCAGTGAAAACAGACTTTCGGGGCAAAAATCTTTAAACATTAAAACTTAAACTGTAATTTTAGAAATTTGTTATAGTAATAAAATTAATACAATTTTAAGCAGAAAATTTTATAGTTTAAAATGTAATTTTAGTTAAATAAATCTTTAAAGCATTATTTAATTTTTATTTTGAATTGTTGCTTTATTTAAAAATTAATAGTTGATAGGTGAAGTTGTAAAAATTAGATTTATTGGTTATGTATTTTTTGCTCTCTGAAATAATACCTCTTATTTATTCATTACATAAAAATTACACTGTGAGTTATCAATTGTCGAGAATGATGAATAATCTGAGAAAAATCACAGCTCACGTAATTTTAAAATTTTATACCTTAAGAAGAACACTACTATACAGAATAGTAATATTAACGATCGAAAATATCATTTTAACTAATTTTAGATTAAAATTTAAAATTACAAAATCTGTTTACTATAGAGAGCTGGACAATATCGAGTTTGAAACTGTAATATTTGTCATGCCTGGGATAAAAATTTAATTTTTACAGTTTCAGAGTCGCAGCGCTTTACTACTATACAAAACTAATAAATACAGACATGTTCAATTTTTCAACTGCTTTTTTCCGTGTATCTGTAATAGAAATAAAATCTTCAATCGTAAAATTTTTCCACGGATATTTAGTCCTGTGACCCATTAAAAAACTTATGAAATTCGTAATAAATTAATAATTTATCACCAATCGTGAGAACATTTCTTCATCTTGTCTAAGCTTTGGTCTCAAAGGTGTCAACATTCTCCAATCAATAGCGACTTGCTGAAGCTCTTGAAGATTGAGACTTTTCATATCCGGCGGTATTGGATCACCATATCCCCATTCTCGCTCAATAGATTTCAATTCCTTCTTTGTTGTTTTCCATGAGAAATCTTTATCCCGTACCTTTATATCTTCACGCTTTACCTAAATTATAATTTTATTCAAGTATCTGCCAAGTAATTCCTGAACTTAAATTAATCCACTAAAACTTTTGTTTACCTTTTCTGGTTTTATTTTATACTCAGGACAACGTTCACGAAGTCGTCGGAATTCTTCTTGTGAATTACATGTTGCCTTACTCAAGTCTGGAATTAAATTTCCATCCCTTTTGTCGTCTCGTAGGAGATCGTCCAATTGAAAAGCCATTTTTAATTAGTTACGTATTCTGTAATACGAGAAACGCGTCTCATTTTTTTTTATTTTATTTTTTTTTTTCGTCTTTATTAAATTATCTCGAACCCCTCATTGCTCTATTAATTAATTTTTATTTTTTTCTAAAAGCTTATCGATAAAATTTAAATAAAAAATTTTAATTTTAATAAAACACGCAAGTCGTTAATTAATAAAATTAATAAAATTCTGTGCTTGGTGACACTAAACATCTTTCTGAATCCCACTCGCGTTGTTTTGCCAATAATCCCTGAAATTAACAATGACATTTACTAATAAATTTTTTGAAAAATGATAAAAAACTAATAGTAAAATATTAACATTTTTTAACGAAGCCAATTGCGTAAGTATGTCTTGTTCACACCACAGATTTAATTTATTTTTATTATTTGTTCCAATTCTTTTATCATCATCTTTTATGTGTAAGCTGTTATCAGATTTGTTCATTTGTACGATAATACGTCCGTGTTCATTTACACGTAATGGTACAACTGAATTTAAACTATCCATTGACAAGTCAGCATCGTAATTGTCTAGTTTAGATTTTCGTTGAATCGAATTACGAATTTTAGATTTTAAATTACTCATTTTCCGGCGATCAGGTGACGGTGACCTGCAATATAAATTATAATTTTAAAAAATTGGGGATGGATCCGGAGTGATTTTGGATTTTATTTCAATTCAAATTCACTCGGTCACTCGGAATTCCGGAGTACAGTCGAAATCCATTAACTTGGATTCCATTATCTCGGAACTTCCCCTCAATCTTAACCCCCACACGAGCTACGCTGTCTCCCACCGATGCTATACATTTGTATGTTTCTGAGTATTTATCTATGCATCATTCATGTAAATATAAAAGCGCATGCGTATAGTTTCTTTTTTAAGGAAGAAGGGACATCCGTTAACTCAGAAATTCTAAAAAATTTCCGCTCCTCCATAGACTAACTGTTCGAGTTAATGAAGTTCGACTGTAAAAAGAAATCACTCTGCATACAGAGTAAATTTTATACAAGCGGAGTAATTTTGGATTGATCTGGATTTTATTTAAATCATTCACTCTGGTTCGGAGTTTAAATATTGGGAAGTAAATTTTTTTAGGAGTAAATTTTACTTCGAGAGGAATAGATAATAAAAAAAAAGAAAACCTTGATCGTTCATCACTCGATTCCACCCGTCGTCTCCTCAATCTCATACGTCTCTGATAATGGGGATCCTTCTCGCTCTGTGTTCTGTATCGTGTCCCAGGCCTGGATAAAGCTTTAATCACTTTGAAACTCATAATTTCTATTCTAACTAATTTTTAAAAATCCTTAACTTCCTCAAATAATATCCATATTTATTCTTACCTATTGGCATTCCATCGCGGTCGGGTTGCAATCGTTTGTCGCGGCTGTGATTTTGATCGCAACAGATTTTTCTCTTCAATTGAAGTACCCGTCGATCTAATAAATAAATAAATAAATAAATAAATTCTTTCATAAAATAATGAAACAAAATTTACAGGAACCCGGGGTAAAATGAGACACGGGCAAGTTGATCAGTCCAAACACTACGAACAGTTTAAAATTTTTTTTTTTTTTTAAGTATTCATTATTTGAATTCGAAAAAAGTTTAATTGAGGTAAAAAGGGTCACAATTATAAAACAAAACATTTTAAATTGACTTTACTCTCCAGACTGATAAGCTTGCGCCTTCCTTTTTTACAAACCGTAGGTATTTTTAAACAAAAAACAATTTTCCTATGTCTCAAAAATGAATGTACCTGAAGATCGGAACGTTTTACGCGCAATGAAAAGGAAAAAGTTTATGGAATTCTACTACTTAAGGGTGACTTGACGGGTAATAGGGGTGGCTACAATTTTCGGCTAACATACTAGCGCTTTTTCGAAACATTTCAGAAATCTAGATCCAGTAGATTTTTTATTTTTCATTTTGTTTTTTTATTTTTGTTCTGCAAAAAACGTACCGATCTTCAGGTACATAAAAATGAAATCTAATTTTCCCTCGGGTTTCCACATATAAAACCAACAATATTACTTGTCAGTATCTCGTCGTATGTTGACACTTTCTTTAGATCCTCTACAAACATCTTTACTTCCTAAATCACTGCTATCATTTTCAACATCTGTTTGTGTACCAAAATCTCTCCCATAGTGAATTCTATATTTACTTGGTGTTAGCAAACGATTTTCAACAATTCTTGGTGAACAAGATGCTCCGCATGTACTTTTTACAAATCCTGAATTAGTTAAACTTTTAATTAAACTATTTAAATTATTATTATTATTATTATTAACAGTCATTGAATTATTATCACATTGTGTGCTGGAATTAACGATCAAATTTAACAATTTAACATTATTTCCATTTAAAAAATTGGTATCTTCAAGTCTTCCTGTGAGGACAATCGCCACATCTTTATTCAATCTCATTAAATTTTCGCGAGCAGTTTTATTAGCTGATTCATCATCAAATTTTTTGCTACAACTCTCGGTAGTATTTATTGGATTGCTATCATTTGTATTAAAAGTCTCCGTATTGTTTATTGGATAACTATAATCATTATCATTATCATTATTATTATTAAAATGATTAATATTAATTATTGGTTTGTCATCAATATCAGTCTTGATTTGTGCGTATTGGTTATTATCATTAAACTCATTGAGTTGAAAAGATTTATTGCTTATAGTATCAGGTGGCCAATCATTTACCTCCGGGTCATTGATCGTCGTTACGTTTTTAAAATCGTCACGTTGACGACGTTGTCGTTTTTTCTCTTTGGCAAGTCGCTCTGCTGTCTCGAGTATTTCTCTCATTGTCTCTTCTTTTTTTTTCTTGGCGTCTTCTTTTTCCTTTAGCTTTCTCTGTTCTTCTTCAAATCTTAAAAACAAAAAAAAAAAACTCACGGATATAAACACGCTTACTATCAAATGTCAAGTAATACCCATCTTAATTTTAATTATCGTCATTACCTCGCTATCTCTTTATCTTTTTCCCTTTTGATTCTCTCTTCTTCTTCTAACTCTTCCCGGAGTTTTCTTTCCTTCTCTTCCTTTCTGCGTCTATCTTTTTCTTCCAACTGCTGCTTTATTGCACTCTGAAGCTCAAGGGCTTTTTGTCGTCGTGCTTCACGTTCTTGGAGTATTTGCGCATCTACTGGAATATTTTGACCTCGTAAATAAGTCTTTGAGTCTGTTGAACCAGTCGATGAACTATCAGGGCTGCTAGCGCTGTCGTGATTAATTACTAAGACCTAAAAGAAAATGGAAAAGTATATGATTTATTGTTATAGATCCGTAGTAATTTTAAAATCAAATGTAAGTGCTAATTAATAATCGTGACACGGAGAAAACTTTATGGTAATAATTACAATAGATTTTTGGAATAGTTTCCAAATTGTATGGTAACAAGTTTTTTTGAAATATCGATTATAGTTTGGCACTTATATACAAAGTATGGTAACCATTCACATTTATATGGGTTTCATTCTATATGATATCGGGATAGTTCCTGTAAAATTATATTAATAGTTTTCATACTGTTATGGTAAAAGTTACCATAATATTGTAGTAATAATTACCATGGTATTTAGAAATTCCTCATGTTTTGGGAAATTTACCATATTATTCAATAATAATATGGTAAATTACCATTAATAGTTACCATAATAATATGGTAATAATTACCATAACATTTAGAAACTTTTCATTTTTTGGGAAATTTACCATATTAGTATGTTAATGGTTACCATAATGTAATGGTTATCATAATATTTGGTAACAATACCATGACATTTTCAAATACTTCATATTATGGGAATTATTACCATACTATTACAGTTACAATTACCATGACATTTAAAAATTCTTCATATTATGGTAATTATAACCATAATATTATGGTAATAATTACTATGTCATTTATTAATTTCTCATATTATGAAAATTATTACCATAATATTATGGTAATGATTACTATTATGGTAACTTTTACCCTGGCATTTAAAAATTCTTCATATTATGGGAATTATTACCACAATATTATGGTAATAATTACCATGTCATTCAGTAATTTCTCATATTATAAAAATTATTACTATAATATTATGGTAATGATTACTATTATGATAACTTTTACCCTAGCATTTAAAAATTCTTCATATTATGGGAATCATTACCATAATATTCTGGTAATAGTTACCTTAATGTCATGGTAATAATAATCACTATGCCATATTGACATTTCTCATACTATGGTAATTATTACCATAATATGCTGGTAATGTTACCGCAATATAATGATTATCATGATATTATGGTAATGATTACCACAACATTATGGTAACTTTTATCATAATATATAGTAACATTTACCATAACATTTATAACAATATTTACCGTAATATCAAGGCAATGATTAATCATAATATTATGGTAATATTTCCCATAGACTATGGGAATGATTACCGTAATATTATGGGAATGTTTCACATATGAGAGCGGTTACTACAGTGTATAGAGTTTATTTTCATACGCACCTCGAACCCGTTACAATATGAACATAGGATTTAATACTATGTGACTACGGAAGAAATTCCCATGAACATAGTAATTATTACCATAATTCAATTACTATACGATATAGAAATATCGCCTATAATTATAGAAATGGTTTTCACACTTATAATAACTTTTCCCAGACATTATGGATATATACCACATAATTCCAAGTAATTATTACCATGACATTATGAGTTGATATTTCATAAACGTACGAGAAACCGTTACCGTAATTTTCTCTCTGTGTAGAATAGTAATAAAAAAAAAAAAAACAAAAAAATATGTACCTGGCTGGAGTGATCTAGTCGAGATAGCCCTCGTTCTAACCACGAGGGTGGTGGTAAGTCATTTCGAGTATTATCTTGATTCCAAATACTTCCCCATCTAGGTCTATTCAATTCACCTAAACGAGGGCTTGTGAATTTTCTTGATGGTGGCAGAGAAGGATCTGGTGAATCATAATAACAATTTTGCCAAAGTCTTTCAGCCATTTCGGTATCCCCTTGTGATTTTTCAAGTGGAAGTAATCCTGTAATTAATGAGTTTTCGTTGTGCTCACAAACTGATACATTATTTATTTTATTTGCTTACATATTTCAGTATTAATACCAACTTTTTACATCAGCGGTTTGAATAGCATTGACTTCAATAGAGTCGCTCGCGTACCCTGAAGTTTCTCCTTCACGTTCTTCGTACGTATTACGAATTAAAATGTCACGTTCTACTTGGTTGTTTGAATGTTTTTGTGTTCGGGGTTGATTTATAAATCGTGAGCCCTCTACCTCTAGACTAGGAAGTTCCTTTAAACGAAAAATTATTCCTATATTACGATATTGCGTGACTAAAATAAATATTTATCTTTATTATAAATCTCAGATGTTAAAAAAACAAAAATCAAAAGAAGATAAAAATTTAAAAAAACAAGTAATGAAAATTTTTTAATTAAAAATTTTATCAGCTCAATTATTTTAAAATTGCGCGAAAAAAAATAACTCGAATTGTCTTGGAATATAAAATATAAATTATTGAATATCATAATAAATTCCATTTGGGTCAGAGGAAATTCCGTGATGGAACGAAATGGTACGAGGGTGTGCGTGATACAGGGTCTGAAGTCGGTTTCTTGGTAATGATCCTATATCCAAGTCGAGGGTATAAGAAGTTTTCCACCGGCTATTGAGGGTCGTTGAACTAGTAGTTAACATAAATCGATTTAATGTTAAAATTGTGTCGTGGACTTTGTTGGTTTAAATATAAATGAGGCAGTTAGTTATTGATAAACAGAAAAAGTTTTGTAAGAATTACCGAAAAAAATCTGTAAAATTTACTGGTTTTATTGTCTGTCTTAAAATCAAATAGCACCGGTGTAAAATTGGTGGAAAAAATTCCACGTATAGAAATTAGAAAAAAAAAAAAATGGATTACATATAAAAAAATATAAAAATTTAATGAATACAGTGGGACCTCGTTATAAGACTATTTGCTGTCTTTTTTTATAAGTCAAGTATCGCAATGATTAGAGAGAAGCAAATAGTTTTTTAACGAGGACCTACTGTATTATCTGTTGGAAATTTCAATTTTGCTATGTACTTATTTAAATAATTAATTATGTTATACGTAATTTGTTTAAAAATTACAGAATTTTACGCCCACACTTTCAATCACCAATAATTTAATTGGTAACGCGCGTTTTCATCCCGCGACAAAAAATCCCCGACAAAATATCCTCTGACAAAATATCTCACGGACAAAATATCTCCCGACAAGAGATCCCCGGACAAAATATCTTCAGACATAATATCCCCGACAAATTATCTTTCGATAAAATTTCCACAATTTTCCTAAAAATCTAGGACTCTAAATAGGTAGTTATTTTTTATTTATAAATTCCCACAATTTTCCTGAAAAACAAGCACCCAAATTAATTGTGAATAGTATAAATAAACATTCAAATTTTGTCGGGGATATTATGTCCGTACATATTTTGTCGGGGATATTATGTCCGTACATATTTTGTCGGGAGATATTTTCTCCGTAGGATATTTTGTCGGAGATTTTTTGTCGTAGGATTTTTTGTCGCGGGATGAAAACTCACGGAACCAATTTAATTAATTAATATAAACACAGTTTAACTGAAGTGATCGAGTAAGTAAAAGTATTCACAAAGTTAAATATTTAAACACCCGAAAATTTGTTTAACACCGGTAAAGAATATTTTCACTGGTGGTGGTGTTATAGTTACACGACGCACGGTGTTAAATTTTTGACCGTGCGGATTAGAACGTTCACACGACAAATCGTGTAAATATATAAGTTCTTTATTTAAAACTCCAGATTACTTCGACACTAGGCATTTAATTTTTATTTTATAATAATCTACATCAATAATAATAATGATATACTATAATAACACCGAGTGGTGTGAAAGGAAACACTCATATCGTGTTAAACGTGCACTGATTGTTATTTAACACGAATATAATTTTACACTGTCAATTTACACCAAGCAAATCTCGTAAAATCCTCGGGGACCATTTTCACACCTAAAATTTTTGTGTAGACTTACAGAATTTTCAATGTAAAAATAATATGATTTGTTATGTGAATATTCCAAGTCAATTTACAGAGAAACTTCTGCGAATTCCACAGACGTCTGTAATTTCTACAGAACTGTTTTTTCCGTATATATTGTTATTTTTTTTTTAGCTATTTATTTTGTTATTCACCTGTGATTTATATGTGTGCTGATGTTGATGGTGTTCTTTGGTGTATATTGGTGGTAAACTAGGACTTCTTTTTCTCATGGATCCTGGTAATTCTATACGATCAACAATATTGATCATACTGCCACTATTGGCGAAGTCTAAACTTCGTAAGCTAGTGGATGCGGTATCAATACTCTTCAAACTTGCTGTGCTACCATGATGTTCACTAGCACGGAGCGGTTTTCTACAACTATTACTACTACTTTGATAATCTCGTGTCGACATTCTTGAGCTATTTTAAATATAGTTAATATTAAAACTTAAAATTAATACTAAAAAATTTCTCGTGTAAAAATTTGTTTCAAAAACGTTCATGACTGAACTTCCAAATTGAGACAATTCTGAACTTTAAATTAAACATTTTTGGAACGAAAAAAATTAGAGTGAAAAATTTTCATCTGGTGTAGGTTTTCCTGTCCAATTTTTTTTTTTTTTGAGCAAAAATAATTTGATTTGATAATTTTTTGGGTTTGAAGAACTTAAAAAAAAAAAGGATTAATTATGAATTATGAAAATCAACGACTTTTATCAGAATTATTCAGGTATGAGGCAAAAAAAATAGAAATGATTTGAAAATACTTATGAACATATTTTGACTTTTATTAGAACTTTTTAAAAAGATCAGTTTTTTTTTCACTTTTCATACTCGTTTAAAAATAGTCCGAAAAATAAATGATTGGAATTAATTTTGAAATTTTGTGAACTCACAAAATTGTCATCAAATCAATTTTGCTCAAAAAATTTCAGAAAAAAACCGACAAGAAAATTTTGTACTAGTTTAAAATTTTTCATACTTGTTATTATTTTAAAGTTCGAAAAATCTTCAACTCAAAGTTCAGAATTGTCTTAATTTTATAAGTTCACTGTCAGGAACATTGTTGAAACGAATTTCTTTTGCACAAGCTTGGAAATAAAATTATTATTATTATTATCATTATTATAAAATACCGAATTGCAGAATAAATTGGATTTGATGGCTTCGAGGCACTCCAGTGCTCATTTAATCTTGCCATTTCTTCTGTTAAAAAAAAAAAAAAAGTAAAAAAAAATTTAATAAATTTTTAATATTTTTTTTCGATACGATCAATTAAAAATAATTATTGTAAATAATTAATAGAGTCGGAGTATAAAAAATATAAAAGAGAAATTGAAATTTCTTTTACTGTCAAATATTTAATTTTATTTAGTCAGGTTAAGAAAAACAGAGGGTAGATTTAAAATAACAATAAAAAATATATATAAAACAAACATAAATATCGTACGTACCTCTTTCTTTTGCCCATTGCAATCTTTTTTGTTCAACTAGAGAAATTCTTCCCGTCATTTGTATAACCCGCAGGCGATAGTATATAAGTATATTTTATTATTATTATATATATAAATTTTTTTTTATTTTTTCGGTAACTTTAATATGATAACAGAGGGGCTCGAGATAAAATTTCTTATATTAAGCAGGAGAGTGAAACGAGATCTAAGAAAATATTTATATTTATTTTTTAAAACTTGAATGTTATCATAAAATAAAAATAAAATAAAATGAATTATTTCACTGTCCTGCGGCGTGTATAAATACCTGCGTTCTTACAAAATTGAATAATAAATATAAATAGTTTATGTGGAAGACTTTAAATAAAAAACTAAATTAATAAAACCTCAGTGTCTAGTTAAAAAGTAAAAAGTTGATAGTAACAAGTAGCAAATGTAAAGTATGAATGTTAACCCGCGTGTTCACGGCGGACAACTCCGTCGATCTATATCCCTTAATGCTTTAGACCCCAACGAAACCCTTGAGCCACCGTCAGGTAACCATAGAAACAATCGTGAAATCAACCTCGCCGTATGTACATATATATACACGTGTACATTGTTAACAAAAGCCGCATTTAATTGTCGCGGTCGATACTATCGATCGCGAAGATGCGTTATGTGAGTATGGGATAATGACCTCTGGCTATCGTCTGTCATGGTCATACCTTCAACTGTCCATAACTTAAAACACGCACTTATGCGATTCATGGTCTTTCTGACAGACCATTAATATCTATTTATGTATAAAATAATAATAATAAATATGAGTGGGATTTTCATTCAATTATTAAATGGAATTTTCTTTGACAATTTAAAAAATTTCATAAACTTTAAATTAGGTATTATCAATTTTTAACAAGATTGATGTATAGTAAATAATGAAAAAAAATGAAAGATCTGGAATCTAACAATTTATGTTCTAGTTTATGAATTATAATTTATAATAATATGACCTACCTTGGTCTATTTTCTGTACTTTTTTAAAGTTAAAATATTTTAAAAAGTTATTTTTCGTTCAAGGATATATATATATATATATATATATATATATATATATATATATATTTATATATTTCTTTGTGTTACTTAGTAGTGAAAATTTTCTTTTACCTTCACTTGAAGAAATCTTTTACTTTCAAATTTAAAAAAATATACTTTAAATTTTTTTTCAAAATTCAGTCCTTAATTTTAATTTTGTAAAATCGCTTGGAATTTTATTCACTAAAAAATTGGGGGTAAATTCAGAATGATTACGAATTTTATTTAAATCCGCATTCGTCATTCGGGTTCCGGAGTTTAAAAAAAAATTACTCTGCATACGGAGTTTGTTTTTTCAGATGAGTGATTTCAAAATGATCTGAATTTTATTTCCCTTCGATTCTTTATTATTAAAAAAAATTCTCATTTGAAGTAAATTTCACTCCGACCCAGAGTTTCGATATTAAAATACTCCTTTTTTTTAAGATTAAAAATTTTACTTTTTCAATAAATTACAGAGGTTTGAAAAAAAGTGAACAAATTAGCTGCAATGTTTTTTCAAGAATTGACATTGTGCATTAAAAAAAAAAAAAAAATAGAATACAAACAAACTCAGGAAATCGTAAAAACATTTTTATAAGCCCTCAGTGAAAAATAAAACTCCGGGTCTGCATTTTTTTCCATACAGCTTTAGGGCATGAAATCCTATACAAAAAAGCCCATTGAAGTCTACATATCAGACAGCTTTTTCAGGTATAGATTTAAATTTAACATGTTTTTATTTAAATTCCAATAAAATCACTCACCAATGCCCAAGTTTTTGCATTCTCTTGAAATAATCAAAAGACGATTTCGTAAAGAATTTTACGGTCTACACAAAATATCTGACCAAATTGACAAATTAAAAATTTTTCAAAATTTATAACTCAAAAATTTTTTACTTAAAAAATATATTAAGTTCCAAAAAAAAATTAACTGATAAATTTTATGAAATTCAAATTCTTCTAAAATTCAAATCAGAGGCTGCGTTTCAAAAATAATTTTTCAAAGCGTAATAAAAAATTTTGAATATTAAATTTTAAAAAATGCCGCCGCAAAGCGGTGGTCTAATTTATGTATATATATGCCTGTATATATAATTCGTGGGATCATAAATTTTAATGGAATTTTTTCTGAATATTCAAAGCAAATTTCATACCGTCGTTATAATTTTATAAAAGTAATTGAGAATTTAAAAAAATATTTTTTTCTCGAGCCTTTGAGTCTATAAAAATTTTTTAATTAAATTTTGGTAATTAAAAATAAATAGTATTTCGTAGTACTAAAATTCTTTTACACAATAGAGTTAATTACACAAAAAAATAATGAGATTATAAAACAGAGGACAGATTAATTAATATTTAAATTTACACGCCCACATCAATTACTTTGTAATCCATGTATGACGTTAAGTTTGCGCTTGGGTTATTATTGTAAATACCAGAGCATGTCATGGTTAGTAAACTTTTATTTAATTTAAATGAATTAATTCTAAAAGTCAATATTTATCCAGCAATAAAATTAATCGATTTTACAAGAAGTAAAATATTTGCCCATAGGAATTCATTTGTACGGTGAATAAATAAAAATAAAAAAAACTAAATATGGGCAGCGCTGATAAGTGGCCTGTGTGTTAAAATAAATCACTCTGAGAATGACAGTATAATTAATACTTGGTTTTTTCAGTTAAATTTATATGATACGATGACTAATATAATGGATGATATGACTATGGGAATTTAAATGGGCAATGTGAGATAATATATAAGTGATGGTGGGGATACGATAGAAATTCTCAAATGGATGTAGAAATAAAATGAGAAAGAGAGTAGAATAGCGTTGGCGTCAGCGCCGCAAAAGCTTAGTATGTTCTACCCTCTGGTCGTTGCGGCTCGCAGTCTGGTCTCAACTTCTCTCGGTCAGTGAGCGTTGGATCGTTGACCTGCACTTATTAGCTTCGGTGTGATTTTTAAAAATTCATTTTTCCTTGTTTATCAATTTTCATTTTGTTACAAATACAAACAAAAAAAAAGAAAAGAAAAAGATTTATTATTGTGGTTAAAAATATAAAGGAATTAATTAAAAGGTGACATTGATTTATATTATTTTATTTTTAATCTATAGATCTTATGTTAAATTTATTTGGAGTAATTAAGTCAATATTTTTTTAATATTTGTATACAATAATACAGATATTTATAGTACGACGTTAAAAAAATATATATACCGCGCTATTTATGTACACGATAGCTTTTTTTTAACTTGGAGTAAATCTGATTGAAAGAAAAGTTTTCATTGTTAAATTAATTTTTTTTTTTGAATAGTTATATATATATATGTATAAATAAATGTGTATAAATATATATATATATTTATAAATAAAAAGTTTTAAAGCGTCTGCGTGAAACTTTGGATACTTGTTGATCTTCTGTAACACAAGTTGTCGAGTACAAACTCAAGTGACTGTAAATGATTGACGACAAAAATTTAAACGACACTCTAAGTAGAATTAGTACAGAGCAGTCAGCCAAATAAAAAAAAATCTTATTCATTTTAAATAAATTTGATTGGTTTTAGAAGTGGATATAAAATATTATAGACAAGCTTTGTATTATTTTGAATATAAAATTTAAAGGTGTTACGTATTTAATTGAATACTTCGATGTCGCTGTCGCGACAATGCGTAATCGGGGGAGTCGCTGAGACAAATAGTAGCCAAGAGTATAAATTGTCGTGTCTGGTTAATGGGGTTACTGCGTGCCAAAGTATTCGCTGATATGCTTGCATTGGTTTAAACTGATCTTTCGAGGATTGACAAACGCAAAAGCGCAACAGCGCCACTATTTTACTCGATCTAAATTTTTTATGTGAAATAAAAAAAAAAGAATTTTATTAACTAAATTTTTTGCGAGACTAAAGTTAGCCGTCTGATAATTTTTTGAATTTTTTTAGAATGATAAGTTAAAATAAATATTTTGAAAAATTGCACCTTTAGATTTTTTAATTTTCTACATGTGCATTTCTTTTCTTTTTTTTTTATAGTTGATTTGTTTAAAAAAAATGCAAAAATAGTTCATTGCCTGTTAACTTGAGATTGTACCCAAGTTAGCCGGCGTTTTATAATTTTTGAATTTTTTTTTAAATGATACATAGAAAAAAAAAATATTTTAAAAAATTCCACTTGTAGTTTTTTTAGTTTTCTACATGTGCATTTTTTTAATTTTTTTTTTTTATAATTGAGTAGTTGAAAAAAATCCAAAAATAGTTTATTGTTTATTAACTTGAGATGATACTGAAGTTAGTCGACGTCATATAATTTTTGGATTTCCTTCAAAACATTAAATTATAAAAAAAAATCTTTAAAAAAATTGCACTCATAGCTTTTTTAATTCTGTACATGTGCATTTTTTTAGATTTTTTTTTTATGATTGGTTTGTTGAAAAAAAATTTGAAAATTGTTAATTGTCTGTTAGCTTGATATTTTTATTACTGATTATTTTTAAAAATTCATGAGAATAAAAGAAAAAGTTTGAAAATTATTCTTACCGCTATTGTGTATTTATATCTTTTAACAAAAACAAGTTGTAAGACATTGCGAACAATTAGTCCGAGGTCAGTAGGAATAAAAAAAAAGTCAAATTTTTTTATTTTAGCTTTTTGAAAGTTAAATATAATAAATTTAAATCAATAATGTTTGATCAAACATTAGAATACTTCCTCTGTTACTATTTCTTGGAAATTTATTTAAATGATTTTATACTCGATTTCTATTGATAAGTTATTTTTATCGTCAATGAATTGTGTAGATTAGTGAAGAATAAATAATTTATCCTTCATTTAGAATATTTATTAAATGGATGACGTTAAATATTTAGATGAAAGACATTTTGTGAGTGTTAACACGTGGTACTTAATACAAGCCACCTGTGTCATGATGAGAAGACGCAGTGTACTAATATCTACATCTTTTAAATTATATTCATTATCTTCAAATTTAATTTTTGGCGTACATCTCAATTTTACTATTAAATAACACCACCCGCGTGCAGAAAATTCGTTTCAGAAATATTCCAACAACGTTCATAACTGAATTACCGAAACTAAAACAATTTTCAATTTTAAATGGAATATTTTTGGACCTTTGAAAAAATTAGAAAGTGAAAAATTTTCAACTGGTGAAGCCTTTTCCTGCATGTTTTTTTTTTTTTTTTGAGCAAAAATAATTTGATTTGACAATTTTTTGGGTTTGAAGAACGAAAGCAAAAGGAATTAATAAGGAATTATGAAAATTTACGTCTCTAACCAGATTTATTCAGATGAGGCAAAAAAAAAAAATGATTTGAAAATATTTATGTTCTCATAACATGAATTAGTGAAATAAGTGAATACTCACTAATTCAAAGTGCAAATCAAACTATTAATTTCAAAAAGTGGTTCGGTTGGCACTCAGAATTAGTGAATATTCACTTA
This sequence comes from Microplitis manilae, assembly GCA_030273425.1. Taxonomy (NCBI): domain Eukaryota; kingdom Metazoa; phylum Arthropoda; class Insecta; order Hymenoptera; family Braconidae; genus Microplitis; species Microplitis manilae. The sequence goes on from CP092726.1 coordinate 5,862,644, forward strand.
TTCTACTTATTAGGTAGATTTCTTTAGAAATTGGCCTATTGCAGAGGGTCACATGATCGAATTATCAAAAAATTTTACCACCATATATCTTATTTTACTTCGTAGAGTCAAAAAATACCATCCGCTCAAAAATTTATATATGTATGTATGTATATATATAACGCACCTTGTCATCACGATAGCGCCCGCAGTTCTTAACGGATCTTAATGAAATTTTATACACTTATTTATTGGATGATTACCTTGATCAAGTTCGAAGATGAGCCCAATCGGTCGATTAGTTTGGAAGTTGTGGGTGTTTGAAATTTTTTTTGATTTTCATAAAAATGAATTTTCTGGCTTTATCCTTAAATAACTTTTGAACCGAAAATGATAACTCTATTCTGTAAAGAGTATCTTAAAATTTGAACGATTAGCTTTAATTTTCACTGCAATACTTGATTTTTTGAAACATCTTTTCTAACAATTTGATGATATCAAAAATTTCACAAAAAATACAAAAAGCTTATTTTTGCAGCTTAGTCGTCTAATAACTTCTAAATAATAAGGCATAACCCATTTCCTTAAAATTCATGTTTAAGCTTACAAAAACGTATTAATTACACTATTGTAGCTTTATTGTATTTACATATATAAGAAATCTACCTTTCCATTCCGGGTAAGGCCGGATGGCTCTTTTTTTACTTTTATTAGAACTTTTTGGGAAGGTCAGTTTTTTTTCTACTTTTTGTACTCATTCCAAAATAGTTCAAAAAATTAGAGATTGGAACTAATTTTGAACTTATTATGAACTCACAAAATTGTCAATTCAAATTTTTTCTGCTTAAAAAAAAAAAATTAAAACCTCCAGAAAAAGTCCACACTAGTTGAAAATTTTTCACATTTGTAATTATTTTGAAGTTACAAAAGTATTCAACTAGTTGAACTCAAAGTTCAGAATTGACTCAATTTTGGAAGTTCACTGTCAGAAACGTTTTTGGAACGAAATTTTTTTATACACGCATTAAAATAATTGAAAGCAAAATAAAAATGATATTTATTAGTTTGTTAATCCAGCGAAATTTAATTTGCATATTGAAAATTACAAACGATTAAATTTGATCATAAAAATTAAACGCTAGAGTTAAAACATATGAATTTGAATTTTCAGTGCATGATATTTTCGGCCATAAAAATTAACAGCCGAGCTTATTTGAAAAGTTATGATGATTAAATCAGTATGAATATGTCGGAAGTTATTTTAAACGTAAAAGTTATTATATATGTGATGTACGTTGAGAGAATATTATGAAAATAAATGTCAGTTGCAATCACATAACTTTGTGGGTAAATTTCACTACCGACTTTTCACTGATTGAAAACTGTTGGACTATTAAATTATAAACTCACAAACTAAAAGTTGAGCTTTTCATGCCGCTAATGTTTTCAAACATAAAATTATCTTGTTAAAAACTAAAATTATCAGTTCGTAAGCTCTGAATGTTCGTTTTTTTTTAAATAAGGGCTTGTCATATTTTTGCACATCATAAGGAATTTGCGGTGTAAATGCAAAGCGGATGATTTTTTATTTATTTAATTTCCTCAGAGTAAATTTTACTCCAGAGAGGAGTTTTAAAACTTAAACTCCAGATCGTGGATACGAATTGAAATAAAATCTATATCCCGAAATTACTCCGCTTAAAAAAATTTTGTTTTCACTCCATATGCGGTCATTTTTTTTAAAGTTCGAAATTTTGACTAATGGAGTAAATTCAAATTGAAATAAACTCCGAATTTACTCTCGATTTTTTAAGTGTACAGTCTGAGTATCGAAGGGTTAAAAATAAAAATTTTTAATTATTTAATAGAAGTTTTAAAATAGAAATTTAGAACTTTTTTTTTATTTGTCACAAACAGTAAAGTAGAAAATAAAGAAAAAAAATATTTTAAGTGTCAAAATGTCTACTTGTTAGTATACATATATATATATATAAATATAAGTATATAGTGAAAGTAAGAAAGAGGAAAGAGTTGAAAAAAAAATGCTGTTACAAAAATAACCAAGCGTCAACTTCCACAAGTCTACGATTTGGTTCCACGTAGGAAAATACAAGTAGCTCAACCAAACGATGTATTGAAGCTTGATATAGCTTTTCGATGTTACGTTAATAAACCTTATGCCCTCTTGTTTATTTTCGGTTTTAAAAAAACATTATGTTTTGTGTCTGTCGATGTATACTATAACAATAATAAAACGACAAACAACACTCCAGGTTGCATCTTAGTGCGTTAGTTCATGACGTCAATCAATGATCAGCGATGTGCTTGAATTTAATGAAAATAAATAAAATAATGAAATGTAATTACATATAACAAAACAAAAAAATTATCAGTTGATTAAAATAGAATGAAGTTAAGAAGGAAATAATAAAATACAACAATTTATAAATGCATTGTAAAAAATCTGGAGTGAATTCGGAGTGATTATGAATTTACTCAAATCCGAATTCACGTTATCATGAAGTTTTAGAAAAAATTATTCCGTATTCGGAGTAAATAGGGAGCTTGTTTTTCCAGTGGAGTTATTTCGGAGTGATTTAGATTTTATTTGAATCCATATTCACTCCGATTTGAAATTTTAATACTAAAATAAAATTCCTCTCGCAGTGAATTTTACTCCGAGGGGATAAAGTACACAATCATTTGCTTCGCATTCACTCCGAAAATTTTTAACAGTGTAATAAGTAATTTTTTTACTTGACATTAGATTTTTTTATTGGTTGTTACACTGTAAAAAATTGGGAGTGAATTCCAAGTGATTTGGATTTTAATAATTCCGAATTCCTCACTCTTGGGAGTTTATTTTTCAGCAGAGTGATTTCGGAGTGATCTGGGTTTTATTTTCAATCCACATTTACTCCGATTCGGAGTTAAATATTAAAATAAACTTCCTTTAGATGTTAATTTCACTCGGGACCAGTTTCAGTATTAAAATAAACTCCCCTTAGGTATGAATTTTAATCCAAGGAAGGAAATAAATTGTCATCTGCTCTGCATTCAGATTACTCCGCGTTTACTTTAAACATTTTTTACACTGTAACACTCACATTGTGTTGAAAGTATACCTCTCGATGTTTCACACCGAAAAAATTTTACACTGAGGATACCATGGACTAAAAAATCGGGAGTGTCTTCAGTGACTACGGGTTTTATTTGAATTTGAATTTACTCTGTCAAAATAATCAAACCGCATATGGAATTAATAAGAAGTTTTTTTTTTTAAATGGAGAGAATTCGGAGAAATTTGAACTTCATTTAAAATCGAATTCACTCCGATTCTGAGCTTTAGTATGAAAAAAAAATTTCCATTCGGAGTGAATTTTACTCCAAGGGTATTCAATAAACCCACAATCAGCCCCCCCATTATCGATGGGTTTAATCCGTTTTCATTCTGCAAATTTTTTAGTATGTATTCTACTTCACTGCATGGTTATCAAAGTTCAGTCAGAAAATGCGGAGTATAAAAAAATGCAGCAGTTGCAATTTTAATATTCTGGAATAGGAAAAAGAAAAATAAGAAATTAAAATTTATTGGGTACTTTTGTAAAAATAAAAAAATGATTTAAAGGATATGATAGTAATAAAAAGCAACGTTATACTTTCCTATACATGTGAAAAAATATGACGAGAGTAGATTGGACTAGGTGAACTAAACTTAGATTCAAAAGGAATGGATAGATGTGTGGGTTAACGTTTATAGTTTCATCTCTTTTTATTTCGGTTCGTCGTATCACATTCATTTTTACTCCATACCTCTATGTAGTACGACCACCAGAGGAATATCGACTTGAACCGGTGGTTTATTGCCACTTGCCACCAGCTGAATTTCCAACAAACCATTTCAATTTTATTATTTATTTCTCGAGAGACTTCCTACGTATAGTTTCGGAGTTTTTTTAAATTTCCGTTGTCGTAAAATTTAATGGTAAGACAGATCGTTTACGCGAAATGACTCTCCGTAAACATGGACAAAATTTTATGAGAATATATGTTTTATTAAAAATTATGAATTTAAATTACACTATTTATTTATTTAATTTTTTTTATTTGAAGTCATTTATCTATTCACAGCTGTTAGTTTTCCGGGTCGAAAAAATAAGTAAAATTTGACTTTTTTGACTTAAATTAATACTGAGTAGGTCAAGTTTGCCAAAAGCAAATCAAAATCAAAAATGTTTTTCACCAATTTTTGATTTACTTTTGGCTCTTAACCTACTTAGTACACGGAAAAAAGAGCAGTTGAAAAATTTAACTCATATCTGTATTTATTACAGTTTCGTATAGTAGTAAAGCGCTGCGACTTTGAAACTAAAAATTAGATTTTTATCCCAGGCTTAACAATTATTACAGTTTCAAACTCAATATTGTCCAGCTCTCCATAGTAAACAGATTTTATAATTTTAAATTTTATTCTAAAATTAGTTAAAATGACATTTTCGATCGTTAATATTACTATTCTGTATAGTAGTGTTATTCTTAAGGTATAAAATTTAAAAATTACGTGAGCTGTGATTTTTCTCAGATTATTCATCATTCTCGACAATTGATAACTCACAGTGTAATTTTTATGTTATGAATAAATAAGAGGTATTATTTCAGAGAGCAAAAAATGCATAACCAATAAATCTTAATTTTTACAGTTTCACCTATCAACTATTAATTTTTAAATAAAGCAACAATTCAAAATAAAAAGTAAATAATGCTTTAAAGATTTATTTAACTAAAATTACATTTTAAACTGTAAAATTTTCTGCTTAAAATTGTATTAATTTTATTACTATAACAAATTTCTAAAATTACAGTTTAAGTTTTAATGTTTGAAGATTTTTGTCCCGAAGGACTGTTTTCACTGTAAAAACTGTCATTTTTAAACTGCTCTTTTTTCCGTGTATTCATTTAGTTATCATATACTTTCAGCTGAGTTTTTTTCGGAAACAAAATCTCTAAATACAAACTACAGACTACACATTGATGTGCTACTATCTAATCTAGCGAAGTGCGCTTTGATTTTTTGATAATATTCGATTGATCAAGAGAAAAACTCGGTCAAAGTTTCTATTAACTGCGCAAGTGCAACAAAGATAATACTATTGGACTTGAGTGCAATAGAGAAAAAGTGCAGACTCTTCTTAAGTCAACAAAGTCGACTCTGATTTGGTTTTGGTTTAGTTAACGTAAATTTAAGTCAAACAGTCAAATTTGAGTAATTTTTTGACCCGGTTGGCTTTTTTTTCCACTGTAAAAAATTTTAGGTGGAATGACGTAAATATTTCGAGGTTTACAAAAAACAAATACGATTCTAATAGAGATGAAATGAAATCAGAAACTAATTTAGCGGGCAGAAATTAATGAGTTAATTCCCAAGGGAAAAAGTGATCAGTTTGCGACCGCTAAATCGTATTAGTCTGATGGAACTCGCAGTTTCAATCCAAGTGATCGGAAATAATAAATTACACACTAAGGGATCCGTATAAAAAGGATCGTTAAAAAAGGTTGAAAAAGCATTGGCTATTCTAAGCTTCAAAACGTGACACAACGACGAACTTTTTCAAACAATTCTAAGACTTCAAAAAATACAAAGAGAAAAACAATTGATTTAGTTCTACAAATGAACGTTTTTCGACTCTTGTAAACTTTTTTTGGCTCTCCACTAAGTGATTAATTTTATTATTTTCTTCAGGGCAAAATAAGTTTAGAAAAACCAATTTTGAATCATTTCTGAATCGTTTATTTTTCTCTTGAATTTTAAAAAGTTTAAATAACGTTAAACAAAGTTTGTCTTTGTGTTACGTTCTGAAATTTAGAATAGTCACCGCTTTTTTTCAAAAACTGTTTTGTTTTCACGGGGAAAGTGGGAGATTCTAATCCGCCTGCACGAGTTGAAGTCTCTCACCAAATTTGCATCTGAAAGTTTAAATTTTTGCCTCTGTTTGTGGGAAAAATGGCGCATGCGCAGATTTTTATCGTTTGTTTTTTCAAAAAAGAAAAGTACAACTTCCTTTTCTATAAACAGGGCATGAGTTTAAATTTTTGGCATGGGTATGATGAAATAATAACCGCCTATAGATTAATATTTATAAAAATTACGATTTAAAAAATGTTATTGGGACAAAATAAAGTAAGCTTCACTGCAATCAAAATTTTAATTGATTTTCGACTCAAAAATTTAAAGTATTGTGAAAATCAAATATATAAATGAATATATTTACATTTTTGATTGATTTGAATTCATAAATATCAGAAAATGTAAAGTAAAATTTTTGACAGTATTTTCATATTTAAAATATTTTTTATTATTCAGTATACATAAGAACTGAAAGATGACAAAAGAGATTTTAAATAATATTAATATTATTGTTTGAATAATATGTTTGCCAAATTAATCTCTGAAATTAATATTCATCCATTGACGCTCTGTCAAAATTTAAATCAAAGCAACTATGCAGGTTACTAAAATTCAAATAAAACAATTAGTTCAAAATTCATTTTTGAAAATTAATAATTAATCATCTATATAAATAATAATAATTTTTGAAGATATCTGTTAAGTATAATAATGAACTCATTTATCTTAATCACAATGACAAGACATTTCTAAATTTACTTTGTCTAAGCTTCTAATAAATTATCATTCATCTAAAGAGTCTAAATATTAAAATCTCAAATTTCAAATTCGCCGAAATTAACTATCGCAAATAATAATGAATAAGTTTATTAATTTTTCAAAATTACCTCAGCTTATTCATTTTTTATTATTTAATTATAATTTTAATAAAAGTATTAATTAAGAATTCGATAGACTAAAAAATGAAATCTAACTGTTTTTTTCTTTAGTTACCGCTCAAGATGATGAAAATAAAATTCTAAGAAAGTTTGAGCTCTTAATTTTAATATTAAGAGCTGTCTCTTCGTGATTTTTGATTTCCAATTTAAATAACATGAGAAAAAAAACATTTAGGTTTGGAATTATATACCTTGGCAATGGCTCGTTGTACAGGTGAGCTCAAGACATATTATTGTAGAGAATTAAACGCTCTACAAAAACGTCTCTTATCACTTTTTGATAAATTCATCAGTTCAAAAGTTTTTGGAGCTTGAAGTCAAATTTATAGTAAATTTCAAAATCTTTTTACTTTTCCAGTGAAATTATCAGACTTATCAAAAAATGTTATAGAATCTTTTTTATAGAAAATTTTATTTCCTACAAATTATCTCTGATAAAATTTTTCGAAATTCCGCACCGTTTCCTAGTTATTTTCATTTTAATGTCGTTTTTGAAATCGATTAGAACACTACTTTTTTTAAAAGCTTGACATTAAAATGAAAATTACTAGTAAGTTATGCGGAATTTCAAAAAACTTTATAAGAGATAATTTGTAGGGAATAAAATTGTCTACAAAAAAGGTCCAATGACATTTTGTGATAAGTCTGATAGTTTCGTTGGAAAAGTTAAAAGATCTCAAAATTAACTATAAATGTGACTTCAAGCTCCAAAAACTTTTAAACAGATAAATTTATCAAAAAATGATAAGAGACATTTTTTGTAGAGTGTTTAATTCTCTATAAAAATATATCCTGAGCTTATCCGTACGATGAGCCACTGCCGACGTATGAAATTCTAAATTTGAAAACTTTTTTCCATGTTATTTAAATGAGGAATCAAAAATCACGATGAGGCAGCTTTTAATATTGTTATTAAGAGCTCAAAATTTACCAGAATTTTTTCTTCATCATCTTGAACGATATTTGCGCTGTAACTAAAGAAAAGAAAATTAGCTGTTTTTCTTGGCCCACCGTAATATACATTTAAATTAAATTTCTCATCACCCCCACAAGAAATTGTAACTGAGGATTTATTTAAAAACAAAAAATCCCAGCTCTGGCACAAGTACAAGCCGGGGTTTGGTTGGAATTCGGAATTGCAGATAAAATCTGATTACGATAAATAAATCAATGAGCCATACCATGACAAAGTCAAACATTTCGGTTGTAGATCCCGGGAATGATTCTAATCTGATTTATATATTGCACTAAAGTACCAAATATATTGTACTTATATATAGTACACGTATGAAACAATGAACAAGTTAAGATATAAATGAGAGTGAGGACAAAGACAATAATGTGGTAATAAAAAAGCAAACTGTGTTTGTAAATCGTCAGTTGTTTGGTGTAGAGCCAAAAAGGTGTAGTGAATAATTGGCTCAGGCAGTTAATTAAATAAAATCAACAAAGAAGATGCTAAAGAATTAGATGTATTTTCCCAGTGATTCATTTTAATATTTTCTTTTATGTTTTTATTTTATATTCACATTAGTTTTGACAATCAACATCCGGTTCTTTTCTTTCATTCTTCAGTTTCCTAAGCTATTTATTTTAAATTTAGTTTATTTAATTCTTTGTAAAATTTATAAATCCTCTGATTTATTTAATATATATATATATATATATATATATATATATATATATATATATATATATATATATATATATATATATATATATATATATATATATATTTTATTTATTTATTTAATTATTTTTTTATAAATAAATAATATAATTAATGTCTATTTTTTTTTTTTGTTTTAGATTTTTAAAAAAATCGCTGATGGAATGAAGATCAGTAAAAAGTCACGTGTTTGTATTGTAGACCGTTTAAATGTCAACACATTGATAGTACAGTGTTGAAATTTATTTTTGTCCAACGCGACAAGATCAAAGAAAAACTAGTTTCACTTTTATAACAACGATTTGACTTGTCTGCCTTGATACTGTCACGCGTTTTTTTTTAAACTATTTTAAAATGAAACGTTAATACAAAATCTAATAATAATAAATGGTAATATTTAAATATAATAAATATAAAAATGTAATTTAATTTGTGAGATAACAGATGGGAAACCGTCATCATGGTTTGATATAAATATTTAAATACCAATAATTTAAAATTGATAATTTATAATTTAATTTGAGTAATGTGTTAAATATTAATTATTTAGCTAGTAGAGCTTACGATTAATTATATCTGTGCCATCTGGTATTATCAACAACACAAATCATCATAAATGATTCGGATAAAAGTGGACATACGCCAAGTTAAGTGAATTGAAACGTTATAAAAACTCATGTAGCGAAGTCACTTCCGTGTATTTTTTTATTATTCGGATGTAGTAAAAAGATTAAAAATTAAAGACACAAAGAAGAATTTTTTTTTAAAAAGCGGGATTCAAAAATAATAATAAAGTCCAGTCGGGTTTGGTGTAAGCGTAAAAAATTTTGGTGTAATGACTCCCAAAAAGTTTATACGGTGTAGTGTGAAATGATGGTGTAAAAAATTCTGGGTGTAAATTATTCTTCTGTGCAATTTTAATAAGGTGTTATATACTCTTCTTACACCATTTTTTTACTCGATATAATTTTGATTAATGAGCAACAAATAATACTGCAAAAAATTTTAGGTGTAAAAATGGTCCCAAGAAATTTACATGGTGTAGTGTAAAATAACGGTGTAAATTATTCTTCTGTGGAATTTTAATACGGTGTTATATACTTTTCTTACACCATTTTTTTACTCGATATAATTTTGATTAATGAGCAGCAAATAATTACTGTAAAAAATTTTTGGTGTGAGTCTCTGAGAACTTTACACCGTCTGCTTGGTGTGAATTGATGGTGTAAAATTTTTTTGGTGTAAAATATCAAGTGGTGTATTTTTAACACGGTATGAGTGTTTTCTTTTACACCGTTTGGTGTTACTAGCTCAAATATTGTCCGATAATAAAATCTGTAGTTGAAAATTTTCAAATAATATTTAAGTTGCAGCACTATATCGCCATTATTATTGGTGTAAATTATTTGGAAATAAAAATTAATTTTTGGTGTTAAAGTAATCGAGTTTCAAATAAAGAACTTATACATTTACACCATCGGTGGTGTGAACGTTCTAATTCACACGGTCAAAAATTTAACACCGTGCGTCGTGTAACTTTCATACTGGCAGTGTTGAAAATTTTAACACCAAATTATTCACACCACAGCGCGGACTCAAAATTTTTTACAGTGCACTGTATAATTTATGTTATGTAATAATTATTGTAGGTCACCGTCGCCTGATCGCAGAAAAATGAGTGACACCAATTCAAAAATTCGTAATTTAATTCAACGGAAATCTAAACTCTGTTGAAAATTTTAACACCAATTATTCACACCTCGGACTCAAAATTTTCTACAGTGTACTGAACATTTTTAACTACTTAATCAATGATTATATTAATTTAATTTAGAAATCAAATAGTCTTCGAACACATAAATATTTTTTTAACGCAAAAGTTAACACGATATTTGGTGTAATTTTCACACCAAATTTGTTACACCTCGTCCGGAAATTTTCTATAATATAAGAAGAATGGCAAGTCGCATGAAAGCTTTGTACAACCAGGTGAGCGACCTCTTACTTTGTCTCTCTCTCTCTTTATATATATTTATATAGATATCTATACTCTTATATTACTCTAGTATTCCCTGTTGTGTGATTCGATTTCCCTTGAGTACTCTTATCACACATGACTTACCCCCGGGGGTTTTAAAAGTGTGCAAGTTCCAGCGTATTGACAATGTAAATTTTCATACATATGCTACTAGATATTCTTATCGATACTCTCTGTAACTTTACTTGAATATTTTAACATCAATGAAGCTCAAGATGCACATCTTATCGATATATAATATTGCAGTTGTATATTTATATAAAAATATAGAAAGAGTATAGTATTTCATCGATTCATGAATTCATCAAATATTAAAAAACCAGTATTTGTTTTTTTTTTATATGTATATTTATGTATTTGTACATATATGGTTGAGAAAATATAATGTATGAATGCTCTCCAGGTGATATTTGAAAGGAGAGTCCTTTTGGGATGCACTATCCTCATTGGGTTGGCGGTATGTATATGGGCTGTAGCCATTTGTACAGACCACTGGTATACTGTTGAGTCCCCAATTAGTGAGCCGAAGGGTTTACTTCTACGGAATACTGATAAAAAAAGCAGAACATTAGTATATAGAAATCAAGGACTTTGGAGAGATTGCATTACGGGTTTCGAAGCACCTCCGGATAATAAGACTGGAGAATTAATATTTTATCGTGAGTAAATTATTTTCATTTTTTATTTGTCTTTACAAACAAAATTTAGTGTTTTTTAATTAATACATATTTGTTTATTTGAAGTATGTAATTTTTTTTATTAATATGAGACATTTATAAAAAATTTATGAATTGTTTGAAAAATTTTTTGCAGTAATTTTTATTAAAAAATTTATAAATAAAGTTCTTATTTAGTTGTTTCTTATTTTTTGTACACAAAAAAAAGGATTTATTGCCTGAAGAAGTTTTTTTTATCATGAATTAAATACAAAAATTTTCTTAGGACTAGAAATAATTTTTTGGCGCGAGAATTTGTTTTTTGAATAAAGAAAATTTTTTTTTCGCCCGACGAAAATTTTTGTTTTAAATTCATAATGCGAAAAATTTTCTTAGTGCAAGTAAAAATATTTTGCACCAAGAAATCCTTTTTTTCTGCGTACATTGTGTTATTTTCATAAGTTTGATTTAATTAAGAAATCTATTTTTGATGTTTATTATTGCAGAAGAATGTAAGCGTCAAGAAATGTTTCCAACAGAAGAAAATATATTGTCTGATTTTGATTTTGATGCTACCGTGCTCAGTAAGTATTGAAAAAAAATAAATTTTATCTAATGGCGTCTAATTAGATCAAATTTTCTCAAATTTCAAATATTCATACACTGTAAGAAATTCGCGAAGTGAACACAGATTAAACCCGGACTAAATTCAGTGCCGATCAATGTTTATTTATTTAATTTCTTCGAAGTAAAATTTACTCCGGTTTCTTTTTTCTCCGAAACTGAGTGAATTCAAATTTAAATAAAATCCATAATCACTCGATTTCTTACAGTGTAGACCTGTAATTAAATCTATTCAAATTTCAAAATAATTTTTAAAATCAAAAGTACGAATTTTCACAAGTTTATTTTCTTTTTTATTTTTGTCTAAATTATTTTATTCACCCAAGTGGTTTTTCAAAATTTCATTCAAGCTTTTACGTTATAACAAAATTAATTTAAATTTAAATAATAATTATTGCAGGTTATGCAAGAACTCAAGTTTCATTTGCCATAATAAGTATGATAGTTATGCTTATGGGATTTTCATTTTCTATTTATACTTTTCGAAATCCTCGATACATGTTCAAAAGATTAGCTGGAGGAATCCATTTCATCAGTGGTAAATAATTGCTCTTTAATAATAGTCTTCTTTTAAATTCATTTTTGAATTTTTGATTGTTTTTCTTTTTTATTTTTTTATATTAAAGGCGCATGTGTGATGGTCGTTATTCAAGTTGTTCTATCGTCGATGGAGTATGGTAGTAAAAATACAGTTAAAGGATTTCCTAAAGGATCATCAGTGCATTACGGTTTTTCTTTGGTCCTCGCGTGGTTTGTTTGTATAGGGAATCTTCTTGCTGGCTGTTCTTTTATACTATTTTCTAAAAAAAGAAAACGTGATAAGGCACCAACTGAAGAACTTGCGATGGCTGATGAGCCAACTATTATAGGTCGTTAATGATTACACAAAAAAAAAATTCTTTGAAAAAAAGTAACTTCTTTCGAGCCAATAAATTATTCGCTTTTTAACTCAAAGAACTAAATTCTTACAAAAAAAAAAATAAAGTGAAGAAATTCTTGAATTGTAACAAAACTCAATTGAGTTAAGCTGAAGCTCTATTTGCTATGATAATTTTTCTTTTCTCAAAAAAATACTTGTATTAAGAAATAATTTGGTGCAATTTTGCAATAAAATAACTAAGCGCAAGAATGTCTACTTTTTAAAAAAGTTATTTTTTTATCAGTATACAAATATATAAGCAAAGAAAAAAAAAAACAAAAAAAAAATACTAATAATGAAGAAGAAGAAGAAGAAGAAGAATACATGCTTGAAAATATTTATTTCCTATTTTTTTATTATATTGGCGACTTCTCAATTGTACCTGTTAAAACCTCTCATAAAAAGACAATGTATATAATTAAAACAAATGAAATATAATAATAATACTAATAATAATAATAATAATAATAATAATAATAATAATATTAATACTAAGTTTTTTTCTCTTCAACGAAGAGCGTTTAATAAATTGTATGTTAAAGTGAGTAAATGAAGATATTATCATTATTAATTAATTAAAACTATGTATATATATGGTGCCACGCTTAGTTATTCAAGGACAAAATATCCGTGGAAAAAAAGGTCTGGAATAAAAATATCCGCAGATATTTAGATAATATTTACAATAAGTTTGTAATTTTTCGAATTCTACTATTGTACAAATAACCTAAAATAAAAATATGAAATTGTATATTTTTCGATTGTAATTTAGATTGTATGCATAAAAATTTGAATTTGAGTTAAACATCATTATAAATTTTTAGATAATTTGTTTAGATTAATCTTGTGTCTATTTTGTCGTCGGATATGTTTGTTTGCGGATATTTTACCTGCGAATATTTATGCGTTTATGGATATTTTGTCCGTGAAAATTTTGTTATGGAACCATATATACGCTGTAAAAAATTGGGTGCGAATACGGAGTGACTATGGATTTTATTTCAATCCGAATTCACTCTTTCACTCGGAGCTCCGGGGTTTTAAAAAAACCCCTCCGCATACAGAGTTCGTCTTTTCAGAGTGATCGAGATTTCATTAAAATCCGCATTCACTTCGACTCGGAATTTAAATATTAAATTAAATTCCACTTCGGAGTAAATTTCACTCGGAAAATATTAAATAAGTAAACAATCACACGCTTCGCCACTCTGGATTTACTCCACGTTCACTTCAAAAATTTTTTACAGTGTATGTATATATTTATATATACCTAAGTATCAGATATTACGAGGGAGTCAGAATATCAATGTGTAATTAAAATATTATGGAAAGTTTTGTCCTATTTTTCTGTATGGCTCTTGACACTTTTAAAATGTATAATTAAAATATATAAATATATATATTTATAAATTAACTTGATTCTTGATATTATAAATAAATGAATAAATAATATAATTATTTGAAAAGTGCATTGGTCTTAATAATTTTTTAAATACATTATCATAATTATTAGATAAAGTGCATTAAGAAGAAGAAATATATAATTATTTACTTATATTATAACACTTTCACTAATTGTATTATCTAAATTATTTTATTTTTTAATATTATCATTATTATTTAATTAAATATCAGCCTTAAATTGTATTATATAAATTAACGACGTCATTACATATATGTTGATAACAATTATTTATGTACAAACTTTAATAATTATTCCCGATAAAGTATCACTTATATATTAGTAATATAATCAATATGGCAGGGATTGCAATACCATTAATTATATAATAACTTTTTTTTTTTTTTTTATAATTGTCTTTGAATTTTTTGTGTATTGTTTAGTGGCAGTAATAAAAATTATTATTAAGTCATAATGAGACTCAAGGGGAAACAATTAATTGTGTCTCATCGTCTTGGTGGGTGAGCAGTACTTTAACTTTAACTTTTTTTATTTTAACTTTTTTTTCTCCTTCACTTTCTGAACTTTCGTCGCTTGAGTCACTTGCAGGATTTTCCACAAGCTTTGCGTACCTAAAAAAAAGCATAAAAAATAACTTTAAGAAGATAATAGTATTTTATACATCATGCGGAATCGGTAGTATACTTGATGTCAGTAGATATATACAATAGTTTATGTCATTAATGCATGAAGAAAAGCGCCGTTAAATGTCTAGAGTCAGGATTATGCGGTCAGAGCCCTGGCAGATCCAAATTACGATCAATTACGGTAATTATCATAATTGATCGCGTTTTGTTGTATTCCTCAGGAAATACGATATTTCTACGGCAAAGTAGTCGCATTTTACAGCAATTTATAGTAATTTATGTTAATTTACGGCATTTATGGTAAAATATACCGTATGTTTGTTTATTATTACAATTATGCGGAGCAATACTTCACTTTATGGTAAAATACCGTAGGCTTGCTGCAATTTTACGGTAAAGTACTGTTCTTTAACCTCAAATTTGTGGTAAAAATTCCATACCTTTGCCGTAAAATGCCGTACCTTTACCTTAAAATACTGCAATATCTCGCAAAATACCGCAAGTTTTCCGAATACTGAAAATTTACGGTAAAATGATGTGCCTTTGCCGTAAAATGTCGTACCTTTACCTTAAAATACCGTAATTTACCTAAAATACCGCAATTCTTCCAAATACCGTAAATTACGATAATTACCTTAATTCGGATCTGTCAGGAAGTTATAAAAATAATTTACTTTATTATTAAAAAAATATTTATGCTTCATAAAATTGAATACTTTGTTCAATATTATTCACTTTAAAGAATCTAACTCAATAAAAAAAAGTCATCTTTGGTGTTGTGTCGTATCAATTAATAGAGATAAGTAAGGTTATAAAATTGAGTTGACATTGCCTTGATCTACACACGCGTGTGCTGATTAATTAAATGCGCATGTGCAGTCTAGAGATTTTGGTCATGTTCATAAGGTAATTTGCCGGAGTTTACGATAGCCGGAGAAGTTGCGGTAAATGATGGCATTTTGCAATAAAATACGGTATTTTGTGGTAACGTGCGGTATTTAACCACAAAACTACGGCATTGTTACCGTAAATTAGCGGTATATGCGCGGCAATTTACCGCGAGATTGCGGCAAATCTGCGGTATTTTATCGTAAAATGAAGTATTGCATTGTAAGTATAAAAAATCATACAGTGCTTACGGTATAAATGCTGCGAATTACGATAAAGTGCCACACTTGATCGTAGTTCTCTGCAACACATAATAAATTACCGTATATTACTGTAAACCACCGCAAATAACCGCAAATTTCCATAAATTACCGCAAAGATCCGGTAAATTCCGGGAATTTACTGTAATTCGGATCCCCCAGGGAAATGTTATTGGCTTGAATTATTGAGTAGAGACATAATCCGCCCTTTTCACTGAAATTTAGTGGTTAAAAATTAAAATGAGTGTTTTAATAAATATTAAACCCTTTTTTTAACCAATCAGAAAGGATTGTATTCTAATCTAAAATTTTATGAGGCTGACTTTAACCAGTTAGCGGCGCATTCATCGGCAGGAGTTACATAAAATGTTAAAAAAGAAGTTAAGATATCGATTATTAAATAAATAAATTAAAACCTACCTAACGCTGTATCAAACAGGAGTTGTACGTCTAAATGCTTCTAGTGGCCATTCACTACTACCTTTGACCGGCGGTGCTGGTGGAAAAGGCGTTTCAAAGTCAAACGTTACAAATTCATGTTGAAGATTTGACCCATACTCATCATTTAGTACATCAGCCGTCGTACTAATCTTTATTTAAAATAAAAAAAAAAATAAAATAAAACAAAAAGAATAAATAAATGAAATTAAATTAATGAGACTACAAAAGTTTTAAATTAAAAAATTACCATTATATTTATGAATATTCATAATCTTATATCATAAAAAAAAAAGTAAAATAATGATAATAATAATAAAAGTCAAAAGAGTAATCGTATTCTCCCCTAATGTGATTGTCATTTCTCACCGTCTGCGTAGTAAGGTCTCGTGGAAATTGTCTTGGGTACTCGTGATAATCAAGACTAGGAGGGGGTGGAAGAAATTCATCGAAATCCACTTGATCCACAGAATCTCTACTGAAAAAGTATCGCTTTTGATGTCTCTCACACAAGAAACTGCTGTGAGTATTATGAGAGTGACTGGGGTGAAAATTTTGCTGATGAACGTGATTACTCAGATGATAAACATCCTAAGAAATAAAAATACAAGTAATAAAATATATGATTAAGTATAAAATATATAATAAAATAATATAAACAAATTGAAAAATTACGTAAAGATAAATGAATACCTCGCAATTTTTTCGGCTTAATTCTCGTTTACCAAAGTCTCGTTGATGCCAAGATATGTAGAGAAATATTGCGGAAGTACCGGCAACCTCGGTCGTGATAAATCCACTGACGTATAACAGAAAAGAAAATCCATATCTGTAAGTGAACGGTGGACCCTGGAAAAATGAGGTAAGACTTTGGTGTACGTGGACTAAAATACTGAAAAAATTAAACAAGAAACGAGTCGTAACTGGTAAACAACAAACGATTATCTCATCGCCGTTAACTCAATTCCGACGGCACTCAATCTTATTATTTTTCTCCTGCATCAATCATTGTGTCTTCTTTTATTTTCTTCATTATTTTTCTCAATTGCTATGATTATCATTACACTTTTTTATTGTAATTAAAATTAAAGCGGATTAAGGTTTTTAAAAAAAACTGAGCTTTTAAAAATATTTAATTATTTATAATATTGAGTGCAATTAAGACCATTAAGAATTTTATTTTTTCTTACGATAAGTGAGAAAGTTATGAAACGATGCAACGTTGTAGAAAGTTGTGTAATGAAATTATAAAGGTAAGAAGTTGGTACATAGTTTTTTTTTAATAATTCAAATAAATTAATCATTGGCACATGGCAAAAACAAAAATTTGAAAATTAGTGTTTGAAATTGTAACCCAGAACCTGGGTGTCAATATAAGGATTTTTAACACCCGTGTAAAAAAATTAGTTCCAAAAGATTCCAAAAAAGTTCGAGACGTGGAACTTCTAAACTTGAATGCGATTAGAAATTTTTTTGAACTCTTGTAATTTTGATAGTAAAAAAAAAAGTTCAACTATATAACGACTTTATATTGGTGAATTTTGAGCAAAAAAAAGAACGTTTTCAAAAGGTATTTCTGAAAACGAAATTTTACTGGATTGTACCCTTGTTCTGAAAAAGTTCAAAAACCTTTAATTTGGAACTTTTTACAAACGTTTTTTGATTCGTGCACTGTAAAAAATTTGCGGAGTGAACGCGGAGTAAATCCCGAGTGAATGTGGAGCGGATGACTGTTTATTTATTTAATCTCCTCGAAGTGAAATTTACTTCGAAGGGAAGTTTGTTTAAATATTAAAATTCTAAATCGGAATGAATGCGGATTTGAGTAAAATTCAGACCACTCCGAAGAAAAGACAAACTCTGTATTTACTCCGTATGTGGAACGATTTTGTTTAAAACTCCGAAACTCCGAGTGTCGGAGTGAATTTGAAGTTAAATAAATCCGTATTCACTCCCGATTTTTTACAGTGTCCGGGACTATTGGTTTCAAATAGGAAATTTTTTCGGAATGAGGCTAAAATATAGTCGTTTAGAACCTTCTTTTTTAACTCAAAATTCGCTCATATAAAATCTTAAACAAACATTTTTTTTTTACAATCAAAATTACAAAAGTTCCATCCGAAGTTCTATTCTGTCTCAAGTCTAGAAGTTATACATGTCGAACTTTTTTGGAACGAATTTTTTCAACACGAGCATTCCAAACAATAAATTTTATTATGCGTGTCATGAATTTTAAAATTTCAAGTTACGATTTTTAAAGTTCAAATATTGATTTTTCCTGCATGCATAAATTTTAATATTCATCCTATGATTATTTACGTTTTAATTATAAATTAAATAATTGCTATTTAATGACAGTATTTACTGATCACTTTATCATTATATTACTTGTCGTTTCTCAATCAAGCAAGCTTTAACTTGTATTCGAAATTTATCAATACGAGTGTAAAATTTTTTTAATCCAACAGAATTCACTTGAGAAATTTTTTAAAATGATATTTTTTATTTATACATAAGAATAATTAAAAAAAATCTAGCTTTGAAGTATTTAAAAGTAATTATTTTCTTAATGATCTCTGCTTGTTAAGCTTTGAAAAAATTAAAAGTTAATTAACTTTAATTATAAAATATTTAACTCACCTGAAAAGAAGATCTAGGTCTTAATTTACTTCCAACTTCCGCTTTGAATACAGATATGTACATGATCATTCCTACGAGCATCAACAAACCTGGGCAATCAGAGCTTATTGTTATTTTAAATAAAACCCAACACTAAAATTATTATACATAATCTAAGTAAAAAACAAAACTTCAATTGTATTTGTTCAAATAATTGGTCTATATTTGAATTTTTAGAAAAATTTTAATCGGTTTTTTATCTAGAGGTGATTTAAAAACAGACTGATAAAAATAACAGGCAGTAAAAGTTTGAATTTGGTCTTGAGAAAAGCAAAAGAAGTCAAAATATTATGAGAAAAAAGTTTGGTTTTGAGTAGAAGCGATCAAAACCAGACTAAAAATTATTGAAAACAGGTCTGAAAATAGTCTATACAAGAAATAGTACAGGGAAATCTCAATTAAATTTCTCATGTTAATTAAACGCACATGAAACGTAAAATTGAATAGAAATAGCTTCAAAGAAGATAAAATTTTTTGACCCGGGTTAATTTCAAAGGCTGACTTCCTATTAATTATATATAAATTCTATAAAATAAATCATGTTAGCAAATATAAAGGAAATGAAAAATGCCTTAGGCAAGACAATTATTGGATCGGGGTTTCTGTCTAGATACATTTATTTATTCAACTGTACTACAAACATCTAGCGAATACATATGAGTGCGAGTCATGTTGAAATGATAGATTCATACTCAGAAGATCTATATACTTGACTTTATTCAGTATCTTTCGATATTCCTGAGGCAAAATATGTTAAACTTACCGCAAATGGTGAAGACCACACCGGCTACGAATACACACAGCTGGTGCCTGGGACGAGATACGTGGGCAGCAAAGTAGCAAACTTCTGCAACTACTAGTAGCAATGTTGCTATGAAGAAGAACATTGCAGACTTTGTGACAGCATCTAAAATATTGTGAAATAAGGCAAGATATTACTGCTTACAAGTTTTTCAAATAATGTCTACTGTGGAAAATTCGCGGAGTAAACGCTGATTAAATCCGAAGTGAAATAGGGGGAAAATATTTTTTATTTATTTAATCCTTATCTCGGAGAGAAGTTTATGGTAAAAATTACAATATATTTTGAAAAAGACTCCCAATGGCAACAGGTTCTTTTGAAATATCTATTATAGGAATGTCACCTATAAAAATTATGGTAATGATTCCTATATCATTATCGTGTGAATCATTACCATAATATATGATAATGTTTACCATTATAAATGGTAAAGATTACCATATAATTCATAAATTCATTATCTTGTGGGATTTATTACCGTCAGATGACAGTAATGGTTACCATGCTATCATGGTAATCATTACCATATTATTATGGTAATGAAAACTATAACATGATGGTAATAATTCCCATACACTACGGTAATGATTCCCACGCACTATGGTAATAATTCCCATACTGATAATTCCTATGTCATTATTTTGCGAATCATTACCATAATATGTGGCAACGTTTACCATAATAAATGGTAAAAATTACCATAAAATTTATAAATTCATTATCTTGTGGGATTTATTACCGTCAGATGACAGTAATGGTTACCATGCTATCATAGTAACCGTTACCATATTATTATCCCATACATCATGGTAATGATTCCCATATACCATGGTAATGATTCTCGTACACTATGGTAATAATTACCATACACTATGGAAATCACTACTATAATAGATGATAACGATTACTATAATATTATGGGATTATTTCACATACATTATGGGAGCAGTTACCATGACATTCGGGGAATATTCCTACCCGTGAAAAAATTTTCTGATATGGCCTGATATGGCTTGATTTCGGCGGTTCATATCAGGCCTGATATGGAAATTGGCCATATCAGAAAATATATGTACAGATAAGATTTGATATGTTCTGATATGAACATATCAGACTATATATAGTGAGATTAACATTGTTATCTCGGGAACTAAATTTATAGATAATTTTATAAAATTGTGTATAACTTTGTAAAGTTGTATATGCAATAATTGTCATGAAAAAAAAAAAAAAAAAAATCCATCCAGATCATGGGTTCGAACCCGAGTACTTCTGATTCAAAGTCTGATCTATTAACCACTTTGCCAAATCATGAACTTGAAATGTAAGTTTGATTATATCTATTTGGATAAAATTGAAACTAAGAAAATTAAAGACATCAGATAAATGATTGATTTGGTTACTTGTATTATATTCGATTGTTATTGTTTATAGAGTAACGAGACTATTAACGGTATACCCACCAGTAACGGAGCAAGAACTACTACTTTTGGTAAAAGAAAAAAAAAAAAGTTCAAGATTTTTAAACTTATAAGTTTTAAAAAAGTATACATAGAAATTTAATAATAATTAAACTTTTTTCAATTTAAAATCTCAATTTTTTATATTTAAATTCATTACGAAAATTTGAAATTCTCTCAGAGATTTAAAAATTGATCTCGTTAGCTTGTTGGAAAAATTTTTCAACAAAGTTTGTGCACTTTATACAATTTATAAATGCGGTAAATTAAAATATTTAACAGACTTCATAAGATTTTATGAGTCATTATAAAATCGGTTGTTCCGAACAATCTTACGTTATTAGGTCATTTCTAAATTATTTTACCAAACGTATGTATACGGAAAACTCGAAAAAACTAGTATACGTGCCCATATCAGGGCATATCAAGCCATATCAAACCTGATCAAGATTTTTTTTGACAAGCATATTAAAATATATATACCCTTATCAAGTTATATCAGGTCATATCAAGACATATAAAAAAAATTATATACAAGCATATCAAGTCAGATCAAGACATATCAAATCTGATATCGACATATCAAGTTGATATGGACATATCAAGTTGATATGGCTTGATATGGCCAATTTTTATATCAGACTATATCAGAATATATTAAAAATGATATATAGGCATATCAGATCATATCAGGTCAGATATGAATATATCAAATTTTTTGATATGGCCATATCAGGTCATATAAGGCTTGATCAGAAAATTTTTTCACGGGTATATAGGCACCTAGGAACCGTTCCAATAAAGATATAGTATTTATTCCTGATGTGACTGTAGGAACTATTCCCATAAGTACGGTAACAATTTCCATAATATTATGGTAATGATTCTCTGACATTATATGGCTGCATAGTAGTATAGGAATGACTACCATAATCTGAGAATATTTTACATATATAAAGGGAACGGTGACTATGATGTAGGGCTTATTCCCATACGTACCTTAGGAGCCGTTTCTATGTAGATATAGGATTTATTCCTATGTGATTATAGGAACTATTCCCATGAGTATAGTAATTATTACCATATGACACAAGAACTATTACCAATGATACACAGAAAAAAATAATCGGTAGCAGCTACCGAAATAATTGGTAGCGGCTACCAAAAAATAATCGGTAGCAGCTATCGTTTTTTTTTTCCGTGTATGAATCTTTCCAAAATTACGGTAACTTTTTCGAGGAATTACGGATGGATATCCCATATTTCAAAATAACAATTAACATATATTATGAGTTAATATTTCATAAATATACCAGGAATATTTACCATAATTTTCTCTCCATGTCATAGTGAAATTCACTCCAAAGCGGAATTTATTTTGACGTTAAAACTACGGATCAGAGTGAATGCGGATTGAAATAGAGTCCCCGTCACTCCGAAGTTGCTCTACTAAAAAAAAAAGTCTCTACTTTTTCCGTATGCAGAGAAATTTTTTTTTAAATTCTGCAACTTCTAGTGAAGAAGTAAATTCGAATTGAAATAAAATCCCTATTCACTACCGATTTAGTAGTGGGTGATTTCAAAGGCAAAAAAGAATTTTTTTTAATTTTTGGAAAATGTGTTACATAAAAACTTACAAGGTATCGCCATCGTTGAATCACTGGGATCAGGGCTATACTCTTCGTTGGGAAAGTAGTCGATACTTGAACACTCGTACTGTATGTGTGAAGCTAAAAGAAAATTTAATAATCATATATGTACATATATGTATATATATTTGAAATTGATGTATAGGAAAAAAAAGATTGCGAGATTGCAGATATTTAAAATTGGATAACTTTGTTTTTTCATCGACACAATGAAAAATGTTCCAATATTGAATTTGTAGATTAATATTTCACTTAAACATATTTATTTAAATAAACGTTATGTTGTGTAGACATGTAAAAAGATTTATATCCCGCTGAGTGGATTAAAACAAAATCTGTATGATATTATAAGAAAAATAGAGGGATAATAATGCGTAAAAAAACTACATTTCATTATTCATTGTTGTAATTATATTTTTTTCCTTATTGTACTTTTAATAGTTGTTTAACGCAATGGATTAATAAGTTAACCTGAGGAGTTACTGTTCTGCTGTACGGTTAAAAAAAATTTTTTCTTTTATTCACCAGGATATTTGACAGGTTTAAATGGGATAAAGTTGTACTCAACAAAAATAGATATTGCTGATTTTTTTTTCTTTCTCCACCATCAGCTAGTACTACTCTGTATAGATATACAGATAAAAAAAAAGTGGATAGTTTGCAACGCGAAGGAATTAAAGTTTCAGCAGATGGAGGTGCAAAGTTTACACGAACGTCATAGCAATAAAGTAGACAGACTTCATAAAATTGTAAAATTGTAAAAAAATACTCGAGTAATATTTTCCTCTTACGTTCGCTTGAATATACATATATATGTATAAAAGAGAGTAAATGAAAAAATATTATTAAACCACTTGTAAACTTGCGCGTATTCACGTTATTACAAATAATATTTGAATGTGGATTAAAAAATTTATATAAATATTTTTTGACTTTTATATTTTTTTTCAAATATGAAGCATCTCTGGTAGCCACACTGAGAGAAAAAATAACTTTATTAAATAATGTTTTTTCTTCTTACAAGAAGTTATGCTATTGAAAATTTCTAATCTGGTTACATGTCTAAATATCACAGTCATAATATCGCATAAAGAATTCACATGCCAAAATATCATACAACGAATTATCACACGTTCAATTATCACTTGCTTAAATATCGCAATGTTTTAATATCATGAAAAAATATCATATTTATTAACGTAAGATATACTACACGGAAAGAAATTTCCTTTAAAAATTACCGTTAAATTCACTGTAATCGTGGAACGAATGGCACGACCTAATCATTTGGTAAATTTTATGAAGTTTACCACAAAATAAATGAATTTTTTCGTAATTTTTATTTCAAAAATGGTAATAAATAAAAGCACTGCATTATGTCCCACGATTACAGTGAATTTAACGGTAATTTTTAAAGAAAATTTCTTTCCTTGCAGACATCGAGTATGTGTGTATACGATTTTCATGATTTTTCTTTTACGCGTAATATTATTACACTGAGAAATTTGGGCGCATGATATTCTGATAAATGATGATATATTAGACGTAAGATATTTACTTATCTCATTCAATATTATGACTGTGATACTTAGTCGTGACACTACATAAATTTAATTTTTTTCTGTCGACAATTTTCCTTCAACTTAAATATAGAATTAATAACACGATAACTTTTATCGATTTACTATTTAAAAAAATATTGATTTTACAAAAGTTGACGGAAATCTACAACTGAAATAAGATGTCAAGTTGACCGTAACTTGTAGTTAATTTGGAAGTTAAATTTTGCTCGTTCGAATTTTTCAGGACAACTCTTACTTGAAGGCAACTTTATAATTGAACTTGCGTTCCTATTACGGCTACACGGAAAAAAATAAATAGGCGCTGCAACAGGACGCCGTCCTGTTGGTTCGACAGGACTTTGTCCTGCTAATGAAACAGGATTTTCCTGTTGCAGCAACAGGACACATCCTGTGGGTGCAACAGGATAAAATCCTGTTGCAGCAACAGGATTTTCATGTTGTAGCAACAGGACACATCCTGTGGGAGCAACAGGACAAAATCCTGTTGCAACAACAGGATTTTATCCTGTGGGAGCAACAGGACAAAATCCTGTTGCAGCGACAGGATATTTCCTGTGGAAGCAACAGGATTTTATCCTGTTGTGGCAACAGGACTTTTCCTGTTGTAGCAACAGGACTTTCCTGTTGTAGCAACAGGACTTTCCTGTGGAATCAACAGGACTTTTCCTGTGAAATCGTGGGAATTAATAGGATGAGAAACAGGACATTTGATCTGTTTTAAATTAAATAGAAATTTCTATTCAATTTTACTTTTTATTTGTATTCAATTTATATCTCAAGTTTAATCGAGTTTTACCCATACTATTCCTTAAAAAGATAAAAAAAAATTTCTGGATTTTAAATGAATTTGATAAAGTTAAGCTTTTTTTGCAAGTAATTAACATAAAGAAAAATTACATTTTACATGACTATTGTATACAAAAGAACAAAAAAAAACAAATTTTTAATAGTTTTTATCATAAAACAGAAGTCATTAATATTTTTCGACTGCGGTCGATTTTTTAAAAAGTTTTACAAAAAAAATTTTAAATAACGCTCAATTATATTTACAAAAGTGATTTTGGAATGTTTAAAAACCATTTAAAATATAAATTTTTTTAAATTATTATTTTGGGGTACCCCGTTTTGCCTTCCCCTCTCTCCTATATATATATATATATATATATATATATATATATATATATATATATATATATATATATATTTTTTTTAATGATGCCAAAGAAGTACAACTTCTCACGCGCGTACATAAGTACACGCAGCCATTTTTTAAGCTGATGAAAAAATTTTTTTGAAAATTTCAATTTTTTTAGTCTTGATTTTTTCAAAATTTGGATTTTTTTCATATTGAAATTGATATAAAAATAATTTCAACTAAATAGAAAGATTTAAACCGATCAACTCTAAATCAAGTTTTATTTTTAACTCGGGCGGAGAACTTAAGGAGGTTCGACCGAATCTAATGTAAAAAAGATTTTCCAACTTTAAGATTTGAAACTTAGTATACATGTAAAGAAGTACTTTATCTATGTATTCTCAAAATTTGAATATGACCCACCGTCTAGTTTTTTAGAAAAAAATATTTAAAAATGACGTTTTTAAAGTTCTTATACACAGGCTCTTATGGCGGACAAGCTCCCGATATGACTTATACGATTTTTTTCATTATTAACCTCCCAAGTTTGAGAAATAAAAAACCACATGCCATAAATTTTACTATATTAAATGGAAAAAAATAAAATAAAATTTTTATTAGCTTTTAACTTTTTATTATTATTACTATCATTTTA
This sequence comes from Microplitis manilae, assembly GCA_030273425.1. NCBI lineage: Eukaryota > Metazoa > Arthropoda > Insecta > Hymenoptera > Braconidae > Microplitis > Microplitis manilae. Next base: position 5,888,970 of record CP092726.1, read on the forward strand.
ATTATTATTATTGTTATTTATGCCATCTGTATCGGTGTTGGAGTCGTTTTTTGTATTTTTAAAAAATCACTTGTTTCAACCGAGATTCGAACCCTGATCTCCCGCGCGCGAGTCCTTTCCTATGTCTGACGGCCCGATATCTCCTTCGGACAAAAGTTTCAGAACTTGTAATACATATTTGTATATGCTATTACAAACTTTTAATTTTATCTATACATAGTAGAATTTACTATACATATAGTAAAAAAACATAATCGTGTTAGCAAAAAATACATTGCGTATAGTAATTTTTAATATTTTGTATAGTAACAAATCCTATATTGTATTAGAAAATTTACGTTCTTAAATTTGTATTTATTAAAAATACTAATAGTAAAATTTACTATACAGATAGTAGAAAATACAATTGTGTTAGTAAAAAATACATTACGCATAGTAATTTTTAATATCTTATTATGTAATAAGTAATAAATATCAATTTATGAATTCGTGATGTTATTATGAATTAAAAAATTTTTAAATTTTTATAAAACATTTAAAAACAGACCAATTAGTTCAAACACAATCGAGTTAGACTAAAATCATATCAAATTTTTTTACCCACCCTGGTAAAAATTAAACTTAGTTTAGACTTGGTCGTCTTAAATTATGGCTTAGTTTCTTCTTAAAAATTCAAACACTACTTTGACTCACTAGTGTCGGTTAAGCCTCCTTAACGTAAGCTTGACGTTAACTTGACCGAAAACACTGAATAGTAATAAGTTCTTGAAGAGAAAGTGTGGCTATTAGGGATGCTATACCAGGAATAAAATATTAATTTTAATATCGACCTATAAATATTGATATTTATAGGTAATAAAATTATAAGTACTTATATTTTGAATAGTTGATATCTAAAGTAAATAGTGACGATAAGTCTACCATAAAGAAATAATAAAAAAGCTATTGATATAACGATAAGAAAAAAAAAGTTTGTAATAGGAAAAGAAAGTAAAGCATAGAAAGCAAATATAAAAGTGAAAAGAGAATTTTTTACGTTATCACTGTTGACGGGGCTCGTCGCGAAACGATGAATAGGATTCTGCACTATTTTTCATTGCATCCAGAAAATAATATTTCAAAGCTTCCATTTTTTTCACATTCATATGATATTGAAGTTTCTATAGTTTTTATTTTTACAATATAACAATGAAATTAAGCTTTTCCATTTCAGTTAATTTAAACTATCAGTTAACTTTTATTTTTATTTAGTCGTAAAGGAAATAGAGATTGAGAGATTAATAATAAAAGATAAAAATGCAAATAAACAGCGAAGCTAAAAAATTTTATATAAATTATTTACGGGAAGAAAATATTCGCAAATTGAAAAAAAGGAATAAATGTTCATAAAATTCCCTAAATTGTATTTATTTATTTTTTTTTTTTTTTCATTTACTAAGACGTAATTAGTAAAAGGAAGATATTTAAGAGCTGGATACTCATTTCCGTACCGGAAAATTGCCGCTCTGACTGTACCTCAGACTGAGAGGTAACGTATCGAAGTGAAGATAGAAAAGAAAAAAACCCATCTAAACTGATGGGGTTCAAAAACTTCGAGTTAAAAATTTTTTTGGTCAATAGCATTCCAACCTTGATTGTATAAACGAAAAAACCCGAAACTATAGACGTTGAAATGCCAATATTTTGGTATAATCCCTTGGCATGGTAGAAGAGTCACTTCCGCTTCTGTGACCCGAAATAATTTACATTACGGAGTCTGTTTATCTTTCAATGTATCCAAAATTGTTTAAGTAAACGTATTACAAGGTTGTGTAAAGTACGTGCTTTAGGTTTACTGATTTATGTATACATATATATTTCGTCTGGGTACATAAGAACAGTTGAAAATTTTAACTATTAAAACAGACATCACAAAGCCTTATGAGAGCCGCAATACAGTGGCGACATCTACTATAGCGCAGTTTGACCATCACATATTCACTTAGCGACGAACTTATATGATTAGGTTGAAAGCGTCTCTTTCTTATGCCACCAATTATTGAAGAGAATGAAAATTTTGTTTTTGTATAAGTGTGTGAATTATGTACAAACGATGACATTTACAAGTGAATGATTTATGTACAAATGAGTGAATGTGGAGAGAGATGGGAAAATGAAGCGTAGGGTGAGTGGCGTTTCGTCTATCGTATATCCTACCTAAGACGCCATGTTGGAAATTTTATTTAGGGTTGAGTCACTGCGAGAGACGTGTGAAGTACAAAGCCATCTTGTGGAGCAAGGCCGAATTGCGACATATATATTTATATACAGAAAAAGAAAATGAATTTTCGGCGCATGAAATATTTGGGATTATAAATTGAAGACATAGATTTTCTGAGGACTACACACAAAAAGGGATTTCTTGATGCAATAAATTTTTTCTTGACTCAAGAAAATTTTCTCTCGTTATAAGAAAATTTTCGTTTTCAATTCATAATAAAAAAAATTTCTCAGGGTAAATACAAATTTTCTTGGGGTGAGTAAAAATTTTTTGCGCCAAGAAAACCTTTTTCTCTGTGTAGAAAAAATTTCTCGTCGCAAGAAATTTTTTGTTTTCAATTTATAATGCAAAAAATTTTTTGGGGCAAGTGAAAAATTTCTTGAGATGAGTAAAAATTTTTTGAGCCAAGAAATCATTTTTTTCTGTGTATATATATATATTGTAACGAATGTGAAACTGATGTTTTAAAATATTTGAATAACTAGAAAACAAATGCCTTTTTATTTTATTTTATAGATGCGCGACTAAAGTCAGCCAGTTATATATTGACAGCATAACAGCATACATCTGTATTCAATAAACTATATCTTTGATTGCCTTTCTTTTACTGCTGTTAATTGTGGTGTTGTTACTTCTAATTTAAGTGTGTTATTATTGTAGTGTATAAGTGATATTAATTATAGGTAACCAGTTACTACAATATATGTAAATAAATACTAATGTGATCCTTATCAAGAAAATTTGTAATTGACGTAAATTAAAAAAATTAATAGAAAAATGAACTATTAGTTTAATGATTGATTGGAAAAATGAATGAGCAGCTAAAAGAAAATTTTTATATTATTTATTGTTCAATTTAATAACTCACTTCGATTTATTTTCTACGGTAAAGGGTAAAGGAAATATGATTTTAAAAAACTAAATTAAAGAAATGTGAAGGGAAGAAAAATAAAGCTATTAAATGGCGAATCACTGTCCCAGTGTCACGATATCGTTCTATATGCATATAAAGGTAAAGGCATTTGACTTGGACAGTTTTCTTTTTACATCGATACATATATTTTATAAATATATTCTGAAAAGTTGAATATTGCCAAGAAATCCAAAGATCATATATATCTAGCGGTTGACGTCAAATAAGATTTACTATTTATAATAAAAGTGAATGAAAAATTTAAATTCAGATTTAAAATGCTTTAAATTCAGCATTGAATGAAACGTTGATACAAAATAAAGTGAAAATTAAATTGGCTGCATGAGGTGGTTACGAACGAGCAAATGTACACTCGAATAAAGTGCAAATAAATATTTTTAAGTATTCATAGTATGTATGGGTGTTTTTTTCGATTAGAAACCCCAAATGGAATTATCCATGACTACGAGAATTTTTTAATTCTTGATTTCTCTCTAACTCCCTAGTGGTCTGATATATTTTTTTATTTTTTTCTTTACCTATTATAATTTTTCCTCTCTTTTCTATCTTCACTGAGGTACGTTTCCTCTGGCAGACTAGGGTACAGTCAGAGCGGAAAGAGAAGAAGGGTGGTTTCCGGTACGGCAAGTAACGAGTCATTTCCTCATTTCTCCTGACATCCCTTTCTGTTTGACCTCCTTCTTCTCTTTCTCCCTTTTCCCTCATCTCTTTACATTACGACAGAGGGTTGTTACAGTCTATGAACACTTTGCAAATATTACATTGACTAAATGCTCACTTAAAGATATTGATTTTATACTGATATTAAATTATCATTATTTTCAAAAATTACCCAACATCGAAAACAAATAAATTTATATCCCCTTTTATTTCATTTCATTAAACACCTTTACCTATTTTATGCTGTAAAGTAAAAAAGTTTAAAAAGAAAGTCGGCTTTAATAATCCGGTTGGATAAATGCACCTTAGGGACAAAGCTGGAAGATAACTCACTTGTAGCGACGCAGACTCTCCAGAGGCCACTGTAAGTAACTTTACTGTCCGGTTCGGCAGAGGCGTTCGACGCGAAAGCTTTCGGCAGCTTTTCCTCAGTGAAAAGCCACTCGCCCGTACCAATAGCGACGGATACGATGATAAGAGATAAGAATGCTGAGATACCCGATGCGATTCTGAGACTGTTATCACTGTTTGAACTGTTATCAGAATTATTGTAAGTACTGCTTGCACGGCTGTAACTACTCGAAAGTCCTGAATGCTCAATTCTGTGATCGTCTTCTTCCTCGTAGCAACAACCACAGCAATTGTAGCAAGACATCACGACCAACTACTGTCTTTTCTTCGTAGCATCCCTGGATTAAATAATGAAAATTTTAAATTATATTATTATTAAGATAAAAGACCGTAAACCCGGTTAGTTCCATTAGTCGCTCACTTTTACAGGTTAATACGGTTTTATATTATTTTTATACACGGAAAAAAATAATTGGTAGCAGCTACCGATCGCTAATCGGTAGCGGCTACCGCTTATTTTTTTCTGTGTAGAAAAAATTATTGATTAATAATAATCTGTACATCTAAATATACTAAAATATGACTAATCGGAGTATTTTATACTTTATTATGAATTTAATTAAGTGGCTGTTTTCAAAGTTGCGCTCATTCTGAAATTTTTCATCTTACGCCATACCTGCGCTGAAAGTTTACATTAATGCCCTGTTTAGATGAATAAAACTCGTTCTTTTCATTGATGAGATAACCAATGATGAAAATTAGCGCATACGCCATTTCCTCGAAAACAGAGGGAAAAATTAAAGCTTTCAGGGGCAGATCTGGTAAAAAATCGTATACACACTACGGATGAACGCAGGACTCTAACCTGCGTGTTTGCCACGCGGTTCAAAATGCTCTACTTTCCTCCCGAGGTGTGTAATATCCTATTATGTAACTCATGCCAGAATACGCCGTAAACTGGCTAAAGTCAGCCTCATAAACGTTTATATTAGAATATAATCCTTTCTGATTGGTCAAAAAAGTGGTATAATGTTTATTCAATCACTAATTTTTTTATCAAACCACTGAATTTGACTGAAGTGGGTGAGTATATCCCTAATCAATAATTCAAGCCAATAACTAATCTATCACCTTTCTCGCTTATGCTCTTTGAACTTAGAAGCCCTATTAACATGACCAAAATCTCTAAACTGCACATGCGCCTTTAATTATTCAGCATACGCATGTGTAGATCAAAGTAACATCAGCTGAACGTTATAACCTTACATACCTTTATTATTTGATACAACATAATACCAAAGATGGCTTTTTTTATTGCATTAAATTTTTTTAAGTGAGTCGTATTCAACAAAGTTTTCAATTTCATGAAGTATGAATCTTTTTTAATAGTAATAGAGTAAATTATTTTCATAACTCTAACTGCATGACACTGACTTTAGACATTTAATGGCGTTTTTCTTCGTGCATTCATTACATAAATTATTGTATAAAGTCCTCTCAGAAAGTAAGTCGCCGCAGGGAATTGTCGGAAATTTTTGGTTTGTAATGTTAATGAGTAGTAATGGTGTGAGATTAGACTAATTTGCTAATAGTGGGGGTAAAATCCAATGGCGGCTTACTCTCTGAGAGGACTTAACATTTAGTGACATCGAGTATAATATCGATTTCCACATGATGTATATATATATATAAGATACTATTATAAATTATTCTCCAATTCAATAGTTCAATTAATACCGTCTTTGAGCGAGTTTATCCCCACTATTAGTAAGCGTTTACGGGTACACTAAACGAGCTTATTCAAGAAATTAATAATAATTTATTATCAACATTATTCTTAACCTTTCGTTATTCGCGTCCACGATTTTTATCGCGTGGCAAGCACTGTGCCGCTTTTTTACATTCTTGTTATACATAAAAATACTTTTTTGATATTTAAAATGTATATTTAGTAATTATACATATTTAACAAAAATATAGATTTCAAAAAGAGAATTGGTCAAATATAGTTACAAATACCCATACAGTAACTTTTATTGCAATTTTAGTCAAAAAGGCGGCGTCACGCTCATATACTGATAGGAGTATTTATTTGTTATTAATAAATGTATTTATATGAAACAGTTTTTCAAGCTTATTTGGCTGAAATGAGCATTTATTTGCCTCAAATATAGATTTATTAATAGTTGATAAATCTCAGATTTGAGTGAACATCACTGCGATATTTGACTACCGTGCTACTTTATGTTTATAACCTCAAAATGGAATGAGTGTGATTGCTCGAACAGATTTATTGTAATATTTCATTTTTTTTTATATATTTTGTATAGTAATTTTTATCCTCAATTAAAATTCATTGTGTGTAATACAGAATTCAAGGTTGAAGTTAAGTCAAAACGATTTCAATAACCTGAATAACTTTCGAAGGAGTGAATTTAGCAAAAAATGTTAAGAGACCTTTTTTGTAGAGCATTAAATTTCCTCCAAAAATTTGTCATGGTTTTTTTTTAGATATTTATTGATTCATCAGCAACAAAATTCAAAAGTAAGAATGTTAAATCGAAAAAATATATCAATTTATTAAGCTTAATTAATCGGAAACGGCTTGTCTGACGAAAATTTTCAATCAGACCTTTTTTGTAGGGAATTTAATTTTACATAAGAATAAGTGGACATTAATTTTTTTTACTTCCATGTTTATGCAGTTCTGACGTAAAACATCAAATTATGAATTAAAATTAAAAATAGCGATGATTGACCTCTCAAAATTAATATTAAGGGCTCAAATTTTCATGAAATTTTTTTTTTGTTATTCTGAATAATATTCTCGATATAGCTAAGAAAAAAAAGTCAATTTTTTGACCTAGTCTGCTGTGTTTTATTTTATTTGGAAAAAAAAAATTAAACAGTACTATATAAATTATTTGTCGTAGCCTGGGTTAACGCTTCAGACATGAACATGCATAAACAGCCATGAACAGACATGAACAGGCATGATCAGGCCTAAGCGTGTTAAACGTTTCAGACATGAACAGGTATGATCAGACCTGAGCGTATTTAACACTTCAGACATGAACAGACATGAACAGGTATGATCAGGCCTGATTATGTCTGATTTCAGGCCTGGTCATACATGAACAGGCATGATCAGGTCTGATCATTTTTTCCCGGGCCTACTTAATTAACTTCATGTGTTATTTCTTTGTATTCAAATAAGCAATTTATTAACTATTAAGAAATATCTATTTAGTTCAAATAAATCTCATTTAATAAATCATTTTTTAACTATTGATAAATATTTATTTGGTTAAGCATTCAAATAAATCATTTATTAACTAATAATAAATCTTATTTGGCTCAAAAAAATACTTCTATCAGTGTAGCGCGAGTAACGAAACTCTGTAAACATGAATAAGTGAAATCGATGAATATTTACTAATTTTAAGTGCAAACCGAACCACTTATTTTAAAAAGTGGTTCGATTGGCACTTAAAATTAGTGAATATTAACCTATTTCACTTATTCAAATCAAAAAAGATTTTTTTTTTATTTATCAGCTTTTAGTGAGTGGTTTAATCTCACTACAATTAAAAGTGAGCGGCTTATGAGTCTTTTATTGCCTTATTATTATTATTCGTTATTATGATAATGTAAGTAAGTAATAAAATATAACAATTGAATATAATGCGGTTTTACGTACTTGGATGCAAGTCACGCGCAACCGTATGGTGTTATCTCGAAATGCGAGACGTTTGCGGCAGCCTCAGTTACTTGACAGGTGATACAGGTGTAGAAAAGCTTTTATAATCCGTCCTCAGATCTCCGACTTTTCTCAACTACCTCAAGACAATTTTCAAATGTTGACTCTTTCGCTCAACTTTCGTTCCATCTTCTTTCATCTTTTATATTCTTGCAAATATATAAACAAATATACTTATATATAATCTTTATTTTAGTGCTGTACTGTCTCTCCCTCTTTTTTTTTTTATCTTTTCCAGTCTCCGTACTTGCGTTAGCGATAATCGTTTCGGGTTTACGATCAGACGATTGAGGCGGGAAAATGAGAATATTAGACAACACAAGAGCTTTAATCTTTTTCAATAGATTTTATATTCTGAAAATTATTAAAAAATTTATTCATATTTTATGCACTGTAATTTTTTATATTTTTTAATAAAAAATTTCAAGCACCTAATTTTAAAATTTATTTTTTTTTATGACAAAAAAGTTTAATAAATTTATCTTTTTATAAATCCTCTATTAATATTGTTCGGAGTATCATCGAAAGTAATGTCAAAGATCTTTTTATGTAAGAAGTATTAAAGAATATATATGTATAAAATCCCGTTGCGACTTTTCAAGTTAACTTTCTAGGATTCCAGGTACCGGTGCCTTTTATTTTTTATCTTTATCTCTCCCTTATTTTTTTCTTTTTACCCTTTAGAGCGACTTCTATTTCGCGGGATTATCGGGACTTGAGCTCTGACCCGAAGGTATCGATTCTTTTGATGGTGATAGTGCTTCTCGTCAGTTCGTTCAGAGTATTTACACTTTGCTCTCAATCAGTAGTAAAAACGTATCGCAAGTCTCGTAATCTCAGTGACTAATAAATTTTATTTAACATGAAATAATAAAAAAATAAAAAGTTAATCATCATAAATCTGTGTCAAGTAAATAATCATAAAGTTATACAATAAATTTTTACATTAAATTTGGTAACTAAGAAATGAAATTGATAAGATCTTGACAGGTATTTTCATACACTAGTAAATTAGACACATTTATTATTAATCTCTTTGACAATTGACAAAGATTCGTGACTTACTGACAACAATACAGAGTAAGCGAATGGTAGCAACAATACAATTCTAAATAGCGGCATCGTAACAGGATAATATTCAACTCATTGGTGTCGGTTTCTGCGCTTTATTACACGCGCAGGTTCGTGCTACAGTCAATGCTATATATTTGTTTGTAGCTGTGTTTAACAGACATAGAATAGAATACCAATACCATTGAACAATTATAATAGCCCATTCTCTCAAGTGTATCATTTATTATTGTTCTGCAAACTTAATGATAATTCATACCATTATTATTCAAATTTGTTGAAATTATTTTGCATTCATTAAGACATTGTAAAAACTCGGATTTTAATTTAATCCGGATTTACTCAGTGACTCGAAGTTCCGGAGTTTTGAAAAAGGACACTTCGTATAAGGAGTAAATACAATAAAAAATCGGGAGCGAATTTGGAATGATCATGGATTTTATTCAAATTTGAATTCACTATTGCAATTTTTTCAAATATTTTTTTTTTTTATGATTTGCTGCTTTAAAAAAAAATTCAAAAATTATTAGACGTCAGCTAACTTCATGACAAAGTTACCAGACATTTAAAAATTTTTGGATTTTTTTTAACAAAAATATAAACTAAATAAAACTATTTTGAAAAATTGCACTTATAGTGTATGAAATTTTCGATAAGTGCATTTTTTTGAAAATATTTTTTTTTCATTATGTATTTGTTGAAAAAAATTTATTTTTAACACAGACCTTTTTCTTTATACAAATACGAAAAATGAATGCAGTCAGTGGAAGTTTCGGAGTTTTAAAAAAAATCACTCCACATACTCTCTAAACATAAATTAGTGAAAATAAGCGAATATTCACTAATTCCAAGTGCAAACCAAACCACTAATTTCAAAAAGTGGTTCGATTGGCACTCAGAATTAGTGAATTCACTTATTTCACTTACACTGTAAATCGAAGTGTTTTAATTTAAAACACTTAAGTGTTTAGTTGCAATTTAAATACATTGTAGTCACTTTCTAAACGTTTGCAAGTGTGCAAAAAGTGACTACAATGTATTTAAATGACAACTAAACACTTAAGTGTTTTAAATTTAAACACTTCGATTTACAGTACATTCATGCTTACTCTGTAAACATGAATAAGTGAAATTGGTAAAAATTCACTAATTTTAAATGCAAACCGAACCTCTTTTTAAAATAAGTGGTTCGGTTTGCACTCAGAATTAGTGAATATTCACTTATTCATTTTTATTTCACTTATTTATGTTTAGAGAGTAGAGAGTACGGGGTAAATAGGGAGTTTTTTTTCAGATGAGTGATTTCGGGGTGATCTGGATTTCATTTGAATCCGCATTTACTGGTTTGGAGTTTTAATATTAAAATAACCTCCCTTTCGGAGTGAATTTTACTCCGGGGGAATAAATAAATAAAAAATCATCCACTCCGCGTTCGCCACGCAAATTTTATACTGTTTATACACTGAAAAAAAATTAACTTTTGTAAAAACAATATTTTCTTAAGTAGTAAATCAATGAAAATTATTACACTGTTGATTACATATTTAAATTGGAGAATAATCGTCTCGATGAAATAATCAAAATTAATTTACATCACTCAAAAAAAAAAAAAGAAATGAGCATAGATCGAGCTAAGCTCATTTTTTCGATTAAGAAAATGATCTTGAATAATATCTTGAAATTTTCGCGCAACAAATATATAAGATTGAAAACGTCCAATAACATAATTTCTGGTAAGAAGAAAATACAATACTTCTAAGTTATTTTTCCTCTTCAGTGTACTTATAGTGTTATTTCACAATCGTAAATTTTTGTAAAAAAAAATCATTATTTTGATAGCACTCAATTTTTAAATATTTTTATAATATTAAATTTTGGAAAAATTCATTATTTTGCTTGTATGAATTTTTTCGTGGCTAAAAGAAATTTTATTTTATTATTTTTTTTTCAATAATCTACTTGACTCCGTGAACGGAATGATAGAATAATTTCGATAAATTAAAATTTTTTAGTTTGTTGTGAATATTAAAGCTGGAAAATATTTCAACAGGCTTTCAAATTGACACTGCAATGAATTTTTTCATGTTTTTTGTTTAAAAAAATTTTTTTTACGTTATTCTATTATTTTCAATCCAATTAAAATTAAATCTTTTTAGGTACAAAAGTTCAATAATTGGGAAAAATGCTATTTATGAATATTTTTGCAAATAACTTTCGTAATAATGAAAATTTACTATTTGTTTCAAAGATAACAATAATAATAAATGGATATATTAATTATTATTTTAATTGAATCATTACATTACAAGGAGTATTACGTCACAATTAATTTTTTTTTTCAATTGTAAAGACTAATTATGATTATTAAAATGGTTACAAATGACAAAAGTAATTTATGGTGAGCTTTATATTTTTTATCCTTCGCATTCAAATTTTAGTCTTTATTGTTACATTATCTCGTTTACCGTAATACGTTTTTTTTCTGTCTTTTTTTTTTTCAAATTTATATTCATAGACACTGTTCGAGTATAATATCAGTGTGTATAGTATGTTCGTATCTTTTGAGTAATAGAACACCATTCGTTCTTAATTGCAATCAATTTCAGGCGCTCGTTAACGCGACAACAAAATTACGGGCTCTATTAAATTAGAGAAAAGGAAGGAGCCTTTGTTCAGTAAAAATGTTTTATTCTGCGTAGTGTGGAAATCGGAAATCGGAATAAATAATAACTTTTATATTTTTTTATATTTATTACTTGAAATTAGTAACATTTTAACGTCAATATATAGACTAAAAAAATCGGTGTTAGTCTACGCTATTTCAGTGTTAAGACTTTAGCAGTTTTATAAAAAATTTTTTCGGTGTTAGTGGTGTTAAAAAAAAAAAAGTGTTATTTTTGGAGTATCAAAAGTCGAATCGACGTTCTAATTAGTAAATTGTCTAACTTTATTCCAAAAAATCCTCCATCTATGCGAAAAGAAAGTAAATTAAAAATTTGTTTGCCTAAAATTTAATTCCACATCTAGTATATCAATAATATTTTTGTCTAGATTACTTAAATAATATTTTTTCTGACTATTGCTATCTGAAAATTGGACAGAATCACCTACCAAAAATTATTAAGTTAGACAATTTGCTAATTGAAACGTCCAAAATTCAAAAATTAATGGTACGACAGATTTACCAACTTATAGATGAATTCAAAGGATGTTTGTCCACATGACATCTTAATTGTATTCTATAAAATATGGGATTTTTATGATTAAAGTCTCTTTGTAAACTAAATAAGCAAAAAAAAATAAAATAAAATTATCAATGATTAATTAATCATTTTTAAATCAGCTATTACCTTCTGAAAAACATCAGAGTTGTATTAAAAATAATTATAATGTTGTTTCTAAATATTGAATTTTGATAAGGGATCAAAATTTCATGCAATTTCTTTATTTTTTATAAAAGTGACATTCATTATTTTTCCGGCTATGAAATTGTTTTTTTTTTTTTTTTTTAATTAACGATAATTTTCTAATTATAAAAAATTTTTTTTTGCAGTTTTGTAGATCTTAAAATATTTATACATAACCTCACAACCTCATACTCCAATCGAAATTAATTTACTCCGTATGTACACCATTTTAACACCGGTTGGATAAAAACGGCTACACTGGTGTAAGTTGACCTTAACACTGCTTTTTTACAGTATAAATTTATGTTCCTGAACATAAACACAAGGTGTAAATTCAATGTAAAGTACAGTAAAAAAATGAAACAAAATAATTACTATTTGTTTTTATTTTCCCTAAATCTACGCATGAGTTATTTTTTTTCCGAGTATATATAATTAAACTTTACAAAACATTTTGATGAGAAAAAGTTTATTTGTGAAAGTTTATGCTCATAATAATGTAAAAAAATAATAAAAAATAAAAATTTATTTTATGTAATTTCATAAAGTAATTTCGTGAAAATTTCATGCACAAATAAATTTTATATTATCTAGGGAATATTGCTCAGTAGAACGCGCATTCAATAAAATTGTATCATCTGTCATTTTCATATTGAGTTGATTACAACATTTATGTTCTAGACGTCTATCCGTTTTATTTGAAATATTACTACTTTATTAAAAAAAAAAAAAAACAAATTAATAAAATAGTATTAATTTCTACTGACTAATTATCAGATGTTACTGAAATTTAATGGAGTTACAGGAAAAAAAGCTCACATTCATAGTAAAAAAAAATATTGTGTATCTGTGTTAAAAACGGTCTGTGTTAAATTTTTTGTGTCGATTATTTTTGTCAAATCAACATAATTCTCTGTATTACTTCAAATTTTTTTAATTGATTTACTATTCAATATTTTAAAAGTGACACCTACACGGAAAAAAAATTATGGGAAACATTCCTATGCATTATGGGAGCGGTTCCCATACCCGACTAGAAATTACCCCCAAGCATACATTGGGACCCCATTGGGTACTGATGGGGCAAGCCCGATAGGGTTATCCCTATTGGGATTTGATTGGGAACATATAGGGTAAGCCCAACATTAAAATAAAAAATTGCGATTGGGTTTACCCAATTGGGATAGGATTGGCTACATGTTGGGTTAACCCAATGCTAAAATTAATGACTCGGCAATGGGTTTGCTCGATTGGGATATTTTTGGGAACTTGTTGGGGCGACCCAACGTCAAAATTAATAATTTGCTATTGGGCTTACCCGATTGGGAAATAATTGGGAACCTGTTGGGAAAACCCAATGCTAAAATTAATGATTCGACAATGGGTTTGCCCGATTGGGAAATAATTGGGAACTTGTTAGGATGATCCAACGTCAAAATTAATAACTAGCTGTTGGTCTTACCCAATCGGGGAATAATTGGGATCACGTTAGGAAAACTAAACATGAAATTTATAAAAAAAAAAAAGTTTTTACTTCTAAAAATTAAAAATAATTTTTAAATGCAAAATATTTACGTTTTATTCTGTATTTTAACATGAAAACGAAAAAAAAAAAAACTGATTAAACTTTAATAATATAGAAAAAAAACTTGACAATATTAAAACGTATTTTTAATCACTTGCAGATTATAAATTTAATTATAAACTTAAGAAAAAAACTAAAACTTTAAGGGAAAAATAATCCATATGAAATATCTACTAACTTTCTTATGCTCATATATTATTATATGTAAAGATAAAAATAGAATAGTTGTGTATGTTAACACCAATGATGCACGTGGCGACAAAATCTTGTGACTATAATACGAGCGTAGACAAGTTCAGACAGGTCCGCGCATAAAACAAATAACTAGTGGACAAAAACCCATATACACGTGACTCTTGCATTGGAAAACGTTCTAAGTAACTCATCAAGGCGTAATTTTTTGACATCTCTACAGTTACAATACCGTGCAATATAATTGATAGAATTAATAATAAAGAAAGTGCTAGTGCAGTGCAATATAATTAATCAAAATAATATTAAAGTGCTAGTATAGTGAATATAGGTTATAAAAATTGTGTCTCGTGCAAAGTGAGAATTTGTGAAATAATTAATTTTTTTTGTGAGCTAACACTATTGTAAATTAACAGTCATAACGGAAATTGAATAAATAAAAAAAAAATTGTACTAGAATGAGAGGATTTAAATAAAATTTATTTAACCAAATTTTTCTTATGTTGGGATTTTAGTGGGATTTTATTGGATTGGCCTAAAGTTTCTGTAGGGTGAACCCAATTGAAACCCTATAGAGTGTGCCTAATTGGGAAACAGTTGGGTATACCCAATTGGGACCCAATAGGGATGACCCGATTGAGATCATCTTGGGCTATGCGTTACAACCCAACGTTGGGTTCCCAATTGGGAACCCAATTGGATTCCAATAGGTCTTACAATTTTTTTTCTAGTCGGGTAATGGTATAGGAATAGTTCCCATACCATTATAGGAACCATTCCCATAATAATATGGGAATGTTTCCCATATTGGTATAGGAACCATTTCTATAATTATAGGAACCATTCCTATAATGTTATGGGTACACTGTGAAAAATTCCCATTCAATTTTACTATGGATGCATTGTAACCCCGGACCATAAGAAAACTGGTACAAAATTTACAAGTGTCCCATAGTAAACGTATGCGCATATGCCCCAATCGTGTCATCTGTACATACGTTTGCTATGGGACACTTGTAAATTTTGTACCAGTTTTCTTATAATCCGGGGTTACAATGCACCCATAGTATAATTTGTTGGAAATTTTTCACAGTGTATCATTCCCATAATTATAGGAACTATTCCTATAATTATAGGAACTGCTCCCATAATTTATGGCCGTCATTTCTATACTGGTATAGGATGAAAATTCATAAAATTATGGGGACCATTCCCATAATTTTCTTTCCGTGTAGTATAAAATCCGATATTATCAACATTTATTAAGTGCTACTTTAAAATCAACACAAAAAAGTGTTGAAGCGACTGTTGCATTATGTTAAAAAAAATGTTTTCCATCTATTCACGCGGGAAGCGTCATTAAGCATTAGTTCTGCTTGGTTAGTTATTATTTTTGTGACATTGATTTTATTTATTTTCAATTGGACACAAAAAAATTAAGTTGACGATGTTCATGATCCCTATAGTTTAAAAAAAAAAAATATTTAAAGAATTGCATCTGTTACTTTTTTACTTTTCTACATGCGCATGTTTTTATTTTTTTTTTTTGTAATTGATTTGTTGATAAAAAAATTCGAAAATCTGTAATTGACTGCTAACTTTGGGATCATGTTTACTGTCATAAAATAGATCAATGTTAAATAATAATTGTTGACACTTTTGACAGCCGAAAAATAATTCATAGTACAAAAATAAAATGTACAAGTTAACATTCTTTTTGTGTTGCCATTAACATTTAAAAAGTGTTGAAGTTACTTTTCATATTACTCGAATTTAGTGTTAAAATTTTAACACAAATTTTGTGTTGAAATTTAACACAAATAGTCTGTATTGATTTTAACACAATATTTTTTACTGTGTTCAAAGTGACAGTTGTCAACTGAGAAAAACTATAAAATGTCTTATAATTTAATTTATTTAGCATATAATTAGTAGATTATATGTAACAGCATTATTGATGAATGAATAAATTAATCATGCTGATAGTATTTACATAATTCGGTTGGAATATAATTCAGAATATCAGATTTTGAATTTCAACACATGGCAAATTTAAAAATCGATCCTCAACTTTATTCTATTTCCCGGTGTTAAAATTTTTTACAATCTTAAATTTTTTGTTTTCAAGTTCCTGCTATTAAAATTTACGATAAAAAAAACGGAGAAAATAAAAGTACTAACTTCCGTTCGTTCTTTCCGATATAAATATTTCTATATTATATATCATAGATTATATTTTAAAATAAATCGACAAAGTAGTTTTGGAGAAGTTTATAAAATTCAATGAGAAAAAAAACTTTCTTTTACTTCTTTTCTTGACATTTCTATAAAAAAAAAAATTTCTGAAAAATCTTTATCAGTTTAAAAATTTAAAGTCTATCTACTTTAAAAAATTTGTGGAGAAAATGCTGATAGAATCTGGAGTGGATGATTTTTATCCATTTATTCCCGTTTTCTTTATCTTAAAACTCATAGTACTAAAGTTGGCCGATGTCTAATAATTTTTAGATTTTTTCGAAGCGATAAATTAAAAAAAAAATATTTTAAAAAATTGCACTTATAGTTTTTTTTAATCTTCTACACGGAAAGAAAATTATAGGAAGTATTCCTATGTATTATGGGAATGGTTCCCATAATGGTATAAGAACTGTTCCTCAGTTCCATAGTATTATAGGAATGGTTCTTATAATATTATGGGAATGGTTCCTATAATGGTTCCTATAATAGTATGGGTACAATTCCGATACTATTATAGGAACCATTCCCATAATACATAGGAATACTTCCTATAATTTTCTTTCCGTGTAGAAGTAATTTTCTCACTTTTCTTTGAACTAATATTTTCATGATAGTATTGGAACCATTCCCATAATATTATAGGAACCATTTCCATAATATTATAGGAACCATTCCCATAATATTATAGGAACCATTCCCACAATATTATAGAAATGATTCCTCTACTATTATGGGAACCGTTCCCATAATGGTATGGGTATCATTCCCATAATTATAGTAACTATTCCTTTAATATTATGGGAATCGTTCCTATACTATTATGGGAACCATTCCTATAATATTATAGGAATGGTTCCTATAATTCATAGGAATGGTTCCTATAATTCATAGGAATGGTTCCTATAATTTATAGGAATCGTTTCTATATATTATGGGAATGATTCCCATAATATCATAGGAAGTATTCCCATAAATTATAGGAACCATTCCCATAATTATAGGAACTTCTCCCATAATTTATGGTCGTCATTCCTATACTGGTATAGGATGAAATTTTACAAAATTATAGGAACCATTCCCATAATTTTCTTTCCATGTATGTGTGCATATTTTTATTTTTTTTTCCCAACGGATTTCTTGAATAAAAATCCGAAAATTTTCAATAGTCTACTAACTTTATAAATTTATAGAATCATGAAAACTACGGATTGAAATGAAGTAAAATTCAAATCACTTCACTAGGAAAAAAAAAATTCTCTCAGTATGCGGAGTGACTTTTTTTCAAACTTTGAAACTGAGCGGCAGAATAAATCCAATGAAATAAAATCCTTATTAACTCCAGACTTTTTTCAAAGTAGTAATTAAAAAAAATAGTAAATTTGTTTTACGAAAAAAAAATAATAAAGTGAGTGTAGCTGTAAATTTTATTGAAATAAATTAAGCTGTTTACGAACCATAAATTAGATCATTACAACAGCAAACAAAGTTTAATTGATGTTAAATATCAACTTACAATAATATATTAAAAGTGAAAATACCTAAACAAATATTTATGCCCCTCAAAGTATAAGCCGCTTACATTGTATTCCATAGGCTTGTCTTTTAAAATTGTGTAGTATAATGGTAACAAAACATAATCCAGAAGCAAGACGAACAATGTACTACTACTCCTTTGCATTGTTTAGTTTGGACTGTATAAGATCTCGAGAAACTCACGAGCGAGTTAAGTGAATTGCTGGGCTATCGTATTCTCCAAGTCACGGAGTCTCGATTTCAAGAATAAATTAACTTTAGTTGTAGTAAAGTAGAGAAGTAAAATATAATTCATCTTCAAGTACACTTAGTGAGCTTAAACTTGAAATTAATTGGCCTCTATAAATAATTTGTTTAAAAAATTAAATAATTAAACATTTTAACAGACACAAAAAGAATTTTACAGTAAAGTTATCATCTAGTTAGAGTAAAATTTTTAAACTGAATTCGATAAGAATGAATATCATTTAAGTTATTAAATAAACAATCTGGATTGTAGTGTCTACCAACTACATGGCAAAATCTAAGTTATTGATGATAATCAGAAATTATAACTTTTATTATCTTAACTCATTATAACTATGATCAACATCCTAAGTCTTAATTACCTGATGGTAACCATATCAACAAAATCCCTGTTGGATTGCATGGAAACCCATAGGAATCCATATAAGAAATTATAGAGTTATGTAAGAATCCATAGGAATTAATATAGGAGTGTATGGAATTGTACATTAATCCATGTACGAAACCATGGATACCCGGATTCCCATATGGGAAATCCACATAGGAATCTATGGATACCTGGATTCCCATTTTGACAGGGTGCAGACTTCCATGGGAAATCAAGATAAAAGTCAACATGGGAATCGATACTAGATTTCCATATGGATTTGGCATGGTTTGGATTCCCATAGAAACCCATAAGGGAATTCATTCGACGTCATGTGGGAACCCACACAGGAATTCAGGTTGGATTTTCATATGGATTTTTTTGGCAGGGAATAGTTACTATTAGCCCGAATATTACCATCTAAACTAATAAAGAATTTAAATATCAGCGTAAGTCTGAAACTTGTCTACATGAAATTTTTTCTTTGTTTAACTATGTATGTCATGATTTTTACTTAAGATTTGGATACCCGGGTCAAAAAGATAAGTTGATTTTGACGTAATTTTAAAAATTGGAAATAGATTTAATTTTGACTTGCTTTTGACTGCTGTCTTACTTAGTACCGTTTTACGCCAAACAAGTCAAATTAACCCTTTCCCGAAAGTGTGAATCGAAATGAATCGGTGTGAGCTCTACGGGGGTAGCGCCAATCAAAGTTCGTTGTTAAGGCTGTGTGAGTAACGGTTTAGTCGTGTGAGTGACGGTTTGATCGTAGTAGTGCATGCATGCGCCCCCTTCTACTATTTTTGCTGCCCCTTCTCTTCTCAACAGGCTAGTGCTCTCTCGCTTTAAAACGAAGACGTACGATTCAAATTGAGAGTAGGGATTCAAGGTCAACCGGGAAAGGGTTAAAGTTACGTTGTTTTGAATTTTATTTAATTTACTTAAATTCAAGTTAACTTAAAGCCAAGTCAGACTTGACTTAAATTTTTAAGTTAAAAAAGTAAGTGTAGCCAAAATCAAGTTAAAAAATCTGGGCATCGGTTGACCCTGCGGGCCAGCCCCAAAACTTCCCGCTGTTTTCGAGCTCCTTGAGCTCAAAAACATCGTTGTAAATACATTTTCGAGCTCTTCGAGCTCGAAAATACTTTTGCATGCCATTATTTTCGAAAAAAACAGTTTTTAGCCTTTCTTTCTCCCGCGATAACTCTCGAACGAATTATCCGATTTTTAAGTTTGAGGTGGCAATCGACGCGTTTCAATAGATTCTAAAGCTCATTAGATTTTTGGATTTTTTGGTTGAGTCGTTTCAAAGATATTCGCAAAAAACTGTTTTTTACCATTTCTTTCTCCAACGATAACTCTCGAACGAGTTATTCGATTTGGATGTTTGAGGTGGCAATCGACGCGTTTTATTGAGTTCTAGAGCTGATTAGATTTTGAAGTCGATCGTATAAGTCGTTTTCGAGAAATCAATAAAAAACTAAAAAAAAAAAATTTTTTTTTTTCGTAATTGGCCAATATCTTCGAGTCTACTCGGTCAAATGATCTGAAATTTTCAGAAAAGTTGATGGCCAAAAAACTCTTTCGATTGCCGCCTTAACCATCCAAATCGGTTTATTAGTTAAAAAGTTATAAAGAGTTTACATACATACATACACACACACACACACACACACACACACACACACACACACACACACACACACACATACATACAGACACTCGGACATCATTCTAAAAATAGTCAGAATAGCTTCCTAGGACCTCAAAACGTCGACATCTGATGAAAACTCGATTTTTGGAAATCGGGGTGAAAACAATAACTTCCCGAAATTTTTGAAAATCATCGATTTTCTAAGCGGGAAGTTAAAAAATTATAGCAGTCAAAACCAAGTTAATTTAGTCAAAAGCGAGTTCAATAAACAAACAAAGTCAAAATCACGTTATTTTATTGACCCGGCACCCTACAACCGTGTAGTCAAAATTAACACCCCATGAGCAATCTATAGATTTTTTACACCGTGAAACGTGTTTTAAGTGACTACAAAAAACTATAGTTTTGTTTATGATCTTAAACATAGAACACATTTAATGTGTTCAAATAATACGTTTTTAACACACTTGGTTTTAGACTGGGGAAATCGGTGTTTTGATGATCATACCCAATCATTCAGTTTTCAATAACAGCTCCAATATTTAAAAAGTTCTTTATATTCGGACTTAAGCGATTGTCCTGAAACTTATTCTAACTATTTAAAGGACAAAATGTAGATGGTTAAAATATTGTAACGAATGTGAAACTGATGTTTTAAAATATTTGAATAACTAGAAAACAAATGCCTTTTTATTTTATTTTATAGATGCGCGACTAGAGTCAGTCAGTCATATATTGACAGCATAACAGCATACATCTGGATATCAATAAACTATATCTCTCTTTGCTTTTCTTTTACTGCTGTTAATTGTGGTGTTATTATTTCTAATATAAGTGTGTTATCATTGTAGTGTATAAGTAATATTAATTATAAGTTGAAATAATACAATATGGATATGCTTTATGGATTTAAATTTATATAAATTTATCCTATTTTTTGTTTCAGAATTTTCCAACCTTGAATGGTAACAGTTACCATCTTCGATTGTAGCAATTATTATTAATTGCCTTTAATAATTACAATTAGCATCTTGGATAGTAATCGTACCAGCATCGATTGTTACTGTTATCATTTTCAATGGTAAAACTAATTACTTTACCACTGAAAAAATTAACTAGCATCTTAAATAGTTGAATTTAAAAATTTAGTACCGTAGATAGTATAATTAATTTTCTCCGTGTAGCAAAAAAGAAGTTATAAAAAAATAATTATCTAAAAAAAACGTAAGTGTAAAAAAATGTTTTCTCATGCACGACGTGAGTAACAAGACAATGTTGAGGTGAGGGTTGTAAGGTCCTTAGGTCATAGTCCGAACTAACTACCTTCATTTGACCCTTTTCTCATGAGATTTTATTTCCTCACCGTACCTACTACAGTGTCTGTCTCAAGAGTTGTTTTTTTGCACACTATAGTTAATATGCATATACATGTATATATATATATGTGTTTATATATAAACGGCATGTCGTTATAAAACTCGTATAACGATTTTTACTATGGTTATCATAGAGATTTTACGATACGACACGTGCTCGAGGGAAGCATGAGTCAAGTAGAGGAAAAAGAAAAAAAAGACAAAGAGAGAGAGAGAGAGAAAATGGATACAGCAGCGTAATATAAGAAGAATATATATACTAGACATACATATATGTATCTATAGTTTCCTAGTTCAAAGTCTTTGGGGCAAGACGATGCTCTGAGGCGTATGGGATTACGACTTCCTTCCCTTGGCCCATGAATTACAAAGCGTCGTCTTCACCGCCGTTTCGTTTATATTCAAAGATTCGCGTCGTCGTCTCAAGCTTCCGGAGAAAAATAAAATGATTGCTTTTCTGTAAACTCTCTGGTGGTTGACCACCTCAAACAATCTATACTGTCTTACATTTCATTTATCAATAAATATATATCTTTTGTATCTGTACCCACAAGTTTAAAAAAAAAAGTTTTGTATCTTTGACGTCGGAAAAATTTAAATATACTTCTTTGATCTTTAATCGTTTTATGGATCACGTGAATTTAAAAGATTTTCATTTATACACTGTAAAAACTTGAGAGTGAATACGGATTTTATTTCAATCTGCATTCACTCCGGACCGAAGTTTTAATACTTAGATAAATTTATGTTTAATAGAAACAGCTGTTAATTTTAGAAACATAATTACTTCAACATGGAAAAAAAATATTGCGCTTATCACTCATCAACGAAGAGTGACAGTTGTATCGTGATTAGTACTAAATTGTTTCTTGATTTTCACGATAATAAATACCGATATGCTAGATATGTAAGATCCTTATATTAGCTATTTGAGTTATTGCTACTACCACAATATATATGCCGATATGAATGATATACTAGATACTTATTATAATGATCCTACGGATTGTGAATATACTTAAATGTACAGTGATCGTCAGTTAACGTATCCATATCGTGCCAAATGGATCGTGATTATCGCGATCTACTTCTCAAGCGCCACCACTCATAATATCGTTAACGGAATGATTTAAAAGATAGTTATTATAACAAAACGGATCGCTACTATAGCAAAACGATCTTATGATTTCGGAATCTGCCTAGATCGCGATAATCACGATCCGATAGACCAAGACTTTCCGTATACAATGTATAACCAACCGAGGAGAGTGAATATCACGATACCGTTGAGTGGTGAGCGCAATTTTTTTTTTTTTTCATGAACACAAAAAAAAAGTTATCTTGAGTCAAGAAAATATTTTTGAAGACAAACGTTTTCGGGAACCAAGTCAAGATTTTCTTGAGCCAAGAGAATTTGTCTTGGTTAAAAAAAATTTGTTTTGATCGGAGAAGATTTCTATTTTATCTGAGAAAGTTTAGGTCTCAAAAAAAACTTTCTTGAATCAAGAATATTTACCTTCAGTCGAGAATTTTTTTTTTTCTGTGAATAAATAATTAATTTTGATATTAATAATTAAACTTAAAATATTATGTTTTTAATTTATAAAATATTTTAGTAACTTACTAAATTATAATTTCATATATATATATATATATATATATATATATAGGGGAGGGGGTAGGAAAGGTGAAACGAGATACCCCGAAAATTAAAAAAAAAATTTTTATTTTTTAAATGTTTTTAAACATTCCAAAATCACTTTTGTAAACATAATTGAGTATTTTGAATATTTTTTGTAAAACTTTTTAAAAAATCGAGTTTCAGTCAAAAAATGTTGATGGCTTTTGATTTATGATAAAAACCAGTCAAAATTTTTTTTTTCTTTTGCATCCAATAATTGTGTAAAATGTAATGTTTCTTTACGTAAATTGCTCACAAAAAAATTTAATTTGATCAATTTTATTTAATAAGCAGAATTTTTTTTTCGCCTTTTTTAGGGGATACTCCGTTTTGCCCGCCAAAGTGAAAATTTTTTTGTTTCAACGGCAACTGAAATTTTTGTTTATTTACGGAACCATAGTATTTCCTTAAGTACCCCCTTTTGCCCCCCCCCCTTCCCCTAATACATTGTGAAAATATTAAATTATTTAATAGCTATAGTGAGATAGTTTACGGGAATATTTGATATTTCGGTACAATGTGAAATGTTATCTCGTGGTATGGTTGATGTAAGTCATACGACAGTTTGTGACTCAATGGAATTATACTTGTTCAAGTCTTATTAAAAGCTGCTTATAATTTTGAAAATAATTTCGCGTGAATATATGAAAAGGGAGCTCGCAATTATTTCCATACTTACAAATTTAAAAATATCAAAGACCTAAGTTCATTATGTATAAGTAATTTCTTTTATACTTAATATTTTCCGAAACTCCCCTTCGGAGTAAAATTCACTCTGAAGGAATAAAATAAATAAAAAATCATCCACTCCGCGTTCACTCCGCAAATTATTTATAGTGTAATGTAATTTATCGCCCTTTATTATTTCCATAAATATTTATTGTCGATATTCATTATCACGGGTAGGTACGTATACTGTTAATTATAACTTTATTTTTAATGACGTAATGATTTTCTATGGTTATAATTAAACCTTGAATTAATTGAATGAAAATCATGTGTATTGAATACCATGTCGTTGGCTAATTTTATCCATTTATTTAAAAAAAAATTTTTTTTCACATGAGTTTATGGATGAATATCAATTGACGCTTGATTTCCCGTGTATTATTATCTTATAACAATATAATGATGCACATTGTACAGTATACTATAAATACATTTACTCCATCACATCACATCGCATCGCATCACAGTTAGTAGATACTGCTATTTTCATGATGAGCTGTGGCTACACATCTGCATGCTAGAAAACACATTTTACACTAGATCAAAGGCATTATATGATTATTTAACGCACAAGTGATCAAAGATATTATCGCATGTCTAATTATTTTTTGTTTTTTGTTTAATACCCATTTATAAATATAACGCATTTATTAATATATGTACACTGTAAAAAAAAAAAAACGATGCAAGTGCACGGTATCCCGGTGTTAAGGTCATCGGTGTTAGAGTTAACTAAAAACGGTGTTAAAGTACCGGTAGCGGTGTTAAAAAAAGTTGGTTTATTTTTGGAGTATCAGAAGTCGAATTGTATTTCAAACATAAAAAAAAAATTTGAAGGTTTCGAAAATTGATGATATGACAAATATATCAATTTATGGATGAATTCAAAGGATGTTTGTCCTCGATGACATCTTAATGTTATTGTATAAAATATGGGATTTTTTTTTATTAAAGTCTCTGCAAACTAAATCAGCGAGAAAAATAAAATAAAATTATCCATGGTTAATTTATCAGTAATTACCCTTATGACAAACCTCAGAGTTAAAATGAAAATAATTATAAGTATCCTTAAATATTTAATTTAATAAGTGATTACAAATTTATACGATTTGTCGAGTTTAACAGAAGTGACATTTCATATTTTATAGAAATGGTTTTTTTTTTTTTTCTAAATTAACGACAATTTCGTAATTTTAACAAAATATTATAATTTTTTTTCAATTTTGTAGATCTTGCATGGTAAAAAAATTTGCGGAGTAAATGCGGAGCAGATGACTGTTTATTCAATTTTTTCGGACTTAAATTCGATGATTTTACTATTAAAACTCCCAATCGGAGTGAATGCAGACTGAAATAAAATCCAGATCACTCCGAAATCACTCCGCTGAAAAGCCAAACTCCTAATTTACTCCATATGCAGTGTATTTTTTTTTTACTCCGGAGCTTCGAGTGATAGAGTGAATTCGGCTTTAAATATAATCTATAATCACTCCGAATTCACTCCTGATTTTTTATAGTACAACACACATACTCATAACCTCATACTCCAATCGGAGTAATTTTACTCCGTATTTACACCATTTTAACACCGGTTGGATAACACCGCCATACCAGTGTGACTTAATTTTAACACTACGTTTTTTACAGTGCATGCAAATTTATAGATAAATATATATATATATATATATATATATATATATATATATATATATATATATATATATATATGCATACATATATTAATATACTGATGATTGATGTGTAAAAGTTTTTTATGATGTTGACATTTATAACAACACGCGGCTCTTACGTTATACCACGAGGTATATGCGAATATTGAAATATTTGAAATATTCGAGTAAAACAAATTACAAAAATAATAAATAATAATACGGATATAATATAAGACGATATAAATTTATTAAATTTGAAAAAAAAGTACAATATAATAAAAAAAAAAAATTTATAAATTCAACTAAAGTTTACCAAACTTTTTAATGAGAAAAAAATCCTACCCTTTTTTTCTTTTAACTTGGAAGCCTGGAAAATATGCTTGAAAACATCCCTTTGAAGTTTTTCTTCATGTTAACATAACTCGAACTAGTCATCAAATTTTTATTTATTTAAAATAAAACAAATTACTTGCACTTACTGTAAAAAAAAAATAAAAATAAACTGTAATAAAAATAATTTCAACAATCCACGTGATCACTTAAAACTAAAAAAATATTTTATTTTATCACTAAAAATAAAATATTTAAATAAGTTGTTATTTACTTTTGCAATTAGGGTAATAAGGGTAAATAAAAAAATTATTTATTCAAAGTTAAATCGTGTATAAGGACGAAATAAGTCGAGCAACTGTACGTGAGTTGCTCGAGCAAGGCAGTGAATTCGACTACCGGTCGACGCCCGGTCGTCGTCGCATCGTCCGCACCAACCACCACCACCACCACTATCAGCATCACTATCACCTCCACAGCCACCACCACCCACACCACTACTACTACTACGACTGCCACCACCAAGTAACTATCCGTTGTATCTCTCTCTGCCCTTCGACTCTACTCCTTTTTCTCCTATTGCTTGTTCTCGAGGACGACGGCGCCACCTGCATTTCCACGATGCAGGGCGCAATTGACGTTATAAAGTTACATCTGTTATTCTCCACTTTGGTCCATTTCGCTGGCATCTGCAGTACAGGATCCACGCAAATGTAAATACAACAAGTCATGTTGTCTCTTGCTTTGACTATTGCAATATGACCAGTTATCTCATGAGGATAATCACTTGTATACATAGTCTATAAAAGCTCTTGAGCAACATGAATGTATATGTATGAAGGATTAATATATAGGGTGAGTGATACAGTGAATGAATATTTTCGTAGAAATGCAACAAAATTAGGATTAAAATTCTCACTTGTAAATCAAACAGCAATTGATTTTTTAAATGTAATTGTGATTGAAATTCAATTGATCTAGGTAATAGTTAAATAATGAACATTTACTGGTCGTGGTTACTCACTGGATGAATTACCCTAGGCAATGATAATGTGTTTTAAAAAAAACAGCGGAGTGAACCTGGATTTGATCCGGAGTGAATGCGGAGCGGATGACTGTTTATTTATTTGATTCCCTCGGAGTAAAATTTACTCCGGAAGGGAGTTTGTTTTAATATTAAAACTCTGAATTGGAGTAAATGTGGATTTAAATAAAATTCAAATCGCTACACTGTAAAAAATCACCGGGGTAAGTCCAAGCGGTGTAGGTGTTAAAATCAGCGGTGTTAAATTTCAACGACGAAACCGCTGTAAAAATAACGCCGCCGCCGGTGTAAATATTCTAAACCGGTGTTAAAACAAATTCTCCGGTGTTAAAATAACGCCGTCACCGATGTAAATATTCTAGACCGGTGTTAAAATAACGCCGCTGCCGGTGTAGATATTCTTTACGGGTGTTAAAATATTTCATTTTGTAAATATTGTTGTTCTCTCGATCACTATACTTGTTAATAAATGATATTTTTTATTAATTTTCATAAAGAACTGACATTTTTTGTGTTTTATAATCTTTAAAGTTCATTTGCCAAGCGGACGCAGTTTACCCCACTTTAACACCGGTATTTTTAACACCGGTGAACTACTCCTCCTACACCGGTGTAATTTCATTTTTACACCGGGCGGAGTTAAAATGAGTCCATTTTTAACACCGCTCTTTTTACAGTGTATGAATTAAAAATCACTGGGGTGAGTCCGAGCGGTGTAGGTGTTAAAATAGGCGGTATTAAATTTCAACACCGAAAGCGGTGTGAAAATAACGCCATCGCCGGTGTAAATATTCTGTACCGGTGTTAAAAAAATTCCCCAGTGTGAATATTCCAGACCGGTGTTAAAATATTTTACTTTATGAATATTTTTACTTTTTCGATCACTATACTTGTTAATAAATGATATTTTTTTAAAATTTTCATAACGAACTGAAATTTTTTGTGTTTTATAATCTTTATAGTTAATGCTCGAAGCGGACGTAGTTTACCCTGGTTTTACACCGATATTACTCCGCTTTAACACCGGTATTTTAACCGCCGAATTACGCCTCCTACACTCGTATAATTTCATTTTAACATCGGGCGGAGTTAAGATGAGTCCATTTTTAACACCGCCCTTTTTACAGTGCAATTAGATCAAAATTTATAAATAATCATTCATTGCATTATTATTACAATGTAAAAAATTTTTGTGTAAAAATGGCCCCTGAGAACTTTACATGTTGTGGTGTGAAATAACGGTGTAAATTATCACACCAAAATTTTTACACTGAGTCCAAAAATTTTTGACAGTAAGTACAAGTCATGTTGTCTCTTGTCTTGTCTATCGCAATATGATCAGTAATTTTATGAAGATCATGACTCGTACACATTTTCTATAAAAGCTCTCGAGCTATTATATCAGTATATATATATATATATAGAGGATTAATATATAGGGTGAGTGAGCCAGTGAATAAACGGTCGTATTATGCAATAATTTCAAACAGAGATGCAACAAAATTAGTCTCGAAATTCTCACTTGTAAATCAAACAGCAATGAAGTATTTTTTAAATGTAATTGTGATTGAAATTTAATTGATCTAGGTAATAATTAAATAGAGAACATTTACTGGTCGTGGTTATTTACTGGACGGAACACCCTAGACAATCAATATATTTTAATTAAATCAAAATTTGTAAATAATTATTTATTTTATTATTGTTGTAATTATTAGTAGATAAATTGATTGGTTTATTTGTATTGTGATTTTCAATGCAAACAAATTTATTTGGTTTAAAATTTGTCTATGGGATTAATCAATTATTAATTGGTAGTATTATTTAACTCTACAGTTGATTTAATTGTAAAGCGGTTAATTATACAAATTAGATAAATTGATTATGGATTTTATTGAGAAACAAATTAAGCTGTTTGCTCGGTTTAGTCCAATAAAGTTTATTGCCCGTCTGTTTGCTTATTACTGTAGGTTAAAAAAAAATCTAATAAAAGATGTGTAGAAATTGATGGTCCGTGAAATCATATAAGCCGACGCGAGAGACGACTAGAAAGTCTTAGAATCGTCTAACTTTTTTTTTCTTTTATCTAGAATTTAGATTTTTTCTCTAAATGGAAAATTCTAAATTGGAGTATTCTACATTTCTATGAAAATTTATAATACTTGTCTATTACACTAAAAAAATTTTGAAGTAAACGAGGATTAAATCCGGAGTGAATGCGGAGTAGATGACTATTTATTCAATTCCCTCAGAGTGAAATTCATTCCTGAAAAGAATTTACTCGAAAATTAAAACTCAGAATCAGAGTGAATGCTGATTGAAATAAAATCCAGATCAATCTGAAATCACTCCGCTGAAAAAACCTAACTCCTTATTTGCTTCGCATGCGGAGTAATTTTTTTAAACTCCTGTACTTCAAGTGACGAAAGGAATTCGAATTTAATTAAAATCTGTAATCACTCTGAATTCACTCCCAATTTTTCACAGTGATTGAGGATTTGATTTCAATCCGAATTCACTTCACCGCTTGGAATTTTGGAGTTCTTAAAAAAACACTCCGTTTACGGAGTAAATAGGGAGGTTTTCTGAAGAAGTGATCTGGATTTTATTTACATCTGCGTTCATTCTAATTCGGAATTATAATTTTCAAATAAATTTCTTTTAGGAGTGAATTTCACTCCGAGGTAATCAAATAAATGAACTAGCCCTCTTCAAATTCACTCCGGATTTAATCCGCGTTCACTCCGAAAATTTTTTACCGTATAGTAATTTCGTTATGTTTTGTAATTACAATATTTTTAAACTTTATTAACTCTGAAAATTATTATATATGTTATTTAATGAGAGTTGTTGAAAACAATGAGAAACTTTTAAATGTATATATATTATGTATATATTTTAATTAACAAATGGTACTTGACCCTTGTTGATTTATTGATCGCATTATTAGTGAATGTAAAATTAATAACCATACGATACTTTTATATGCTACTGGAATAAAAGCAGAGAAAAAAAACTATTGAAAATTGCTGTTGTGTTTGAATAATAACAAGGCGCCCGAAAGTCTATTTGAAAGATTGTAACGTAAATTTTAACAATTTGTTAAAGTGATTTTTATAGTCCATCGCAGTATTTTCACAACTCAAACTAGTAGTTTTACAGTTATTCGCACAGCTATTTTTATGGTTTGAATAAAACTTTTAAACGCATTGATGGTACATTTTAGCATTTGACTATTGATATCTCTGGGACGGATGAATCGATGAAAAAAATTCATGCAGCATTCAAAAGATATTTTTTTAAACTGAACCTTGACCCGATTATTTAAACAAATAAATTATTAACTATTTGGAAAAAATGAGAAAATCAATTTTTTTTTCAAATTTGCCGCACAGAAAAAAACGATTTTTTGGCGCCAGAAGTACTTTGCATTATAAAATTGAAAACAAAAATTTTCGTAGGACTAAAAAACATTTCTTACCCCAAGAAAAATTTTGTTTTTAATTCATAATACAAAAAATTTCTTGGGTCAAGTAAAAATTTTGTACCAAGAAATCCTTTTTTTTGTGCGTTCATAAATGTTTCTGAAGTTACCAGACAATTAATAATTTTCAGATTTTTTTTTCATCAAATCAATTACAAAAAAAACAAAAACTAAAAATATGCACATATAGAAAATTTAACAAACTACAGGTGCATTTTTTTTTAAATATTTTTTTTTTTATAATTTGTTGTTTAAAAAAAAATCAAAAAATTATTAGACGTCGGCTAACTTCAGTATCATGTTCATAATATTTTTTCAGCTAATTAACTATTTTTGATGGACTCTGCGGTAATCAAAAATTTTCATCACGTTCTAGCGGATCGATTGTGTAGTTGCCAAAATATTTAAAAATAAATTTCTTTTCTCGTAATTTTTCGATGTGTGCTAATACAGAGTTTTTAAAACTTTGTTACATTTTTTATCTGCTAATTGAATATAGGGGAAGTAGGGGCAAAATGGGCCCCCTAAAATTTTGGGTGCTTTGAAATATTTGGGGGCAAAATGGGCCCCCCAAAATTTTTAACATGAAAAGTGTTTGGGGCGAGAGAGGGGCAAAATGGGTCGTTGAGACAATATGGGCCACTGAGGCAAAATGGACCACTGGAGCAAAATGGTCTCCCAAATTTTTTTTACATATAAAGTGTTTGGAGTGGGGGCAGAGACAAAATGAGACATTGAGGCAAAATGGGCCACTGGGGCAAAATGGGCCATTGAGGCTAAATAGTTCCCCCAAAATGTTTAACATGGAAAGTGTCGAGGGGGGGGGGGGGAGTAATATGGGCTGCCCAGACTTTGAAAACCTACGAATATTTTTGAGCCAAACGGGTTCCTGAAATTGTTTTAACAAAAATGATTAAAGAATTATGATAAGGGACAAACTAGGTCACGAGTTCAACCGCATTACTAACTATAATTTTTTTCAAAAACAATTTATTCTATGTCAACAAAATTGATAAAAATATAAGTAATCAAGTAATGAAATTAGTAGTTATTACAACGAGTGATTAAAAACTTTGAATTAAGTTATTTTAAGGTCCAAATCTGCACTATCAACTCGTTTTTATGCTAAATATATAGCAAAAAATTTCAAAACATAAAACAAGCGAGAAACATACATTTTAGTGGAGGCTCGTTTTACCCAGATTTTCAGGATTTTTTAATTTTGATAGACACAGCAAATTAACACCAAAATCTCAGCAGAAGGAAAAAAAAGTGAAACAAGCTGAAAAATTCACATTATGAAAATGTTTTGAGGGGGGCCCATTTTGCCCCACATTTTCATTTTTTTTTTTTTAACGGACAGAAAAAATTAAGGTCAAATACTTGGCAAGGGAGTAAAAAAAAGTAGAACACGTGAAAAAAACCGAGAATTTGAATCTTTTTTTCTTAAGGGGCCCATTTTGCCCCACCTTCCCCTATAAATTATCAGAGGTGAAGTATAATTGAAACCACGAAATTGGCTAATGATGATTACTCGTAGATAGAGAAAAGTTATCTTCACTCTTGATGAGGTAAAAAGATGCGATCTCTTCCCGTCTAAACCAGTTGTTGTCTGATTTCGCTAAAGTGTAGTTCTACTTACTAACCTAAGTTTTTTATCGCTAGTTTTTTGAGCAATAAATTTTATTACGTCAAGTGCTACAAATAGAAAATTTCTGTATTTTAGAGTGAGCAACTTAGGTTGGCTTTCTGATAAAGTAAGTTTACTGAGACTGTTCTAGCGATTATTAATCCAAGAAATATCACGAAATACTATATATAGATAAATCATTCCATCTAATGCATTTATTTTTGAACGTATCAAAATAATAAAACACAGAATGTATTAATTTCATTATACATATTGATAACACGAGGATATAAATACTGTGAAGCTCTGCTATTTTTTTTTCGAATACCAGTCGTAACACATAAATTGAATTTTCGATGACATGCGATATTTTACAAATTTTTAAAAAAATGTTATTAGTTAGAGGAAAAACGTCAAAAATGATGTTTTACGTTCATTGTTATTGGATTATTATTGGATATTAACAAATGCTTGTAATCTACACTTTGAAGTATGTAAAAAAAAAAAAATAATAAAATAAAAATGGATATAACGCTTTGATTGACACTAATTACGCATATAAATCAAAACGGAACATTGGCTAACTTTTATTCTCGTTTTAAAATTTTGTTAATTGCTTCAATTACGCAACATTGTATCCATAGTTTATTTTCTACATCGACATAGTATCCAATTACACTAATATATAGTGATGACATTCTAACGAACTGTCTTGAGTCTTGATAGACAGACGAGCCAAAGTAAAAGATGACAGATATGAACACTGTAAACAATTTTTGGTGTGAAAATGGTCCCTGAGGACTTTACACGGTCTGCTCGGTGTGAAATTTTCTTGGTGTGAAATAATATCAAGCCGTGTACTTTTAACGCGGTATGAATGTTTTTATTCACACCCTTCGGTACTAAAAAGGATCAAATAATATCTAGGTTACAGCACTAGTATATCATTGTTGTTATTGATATAAATTATTTTTACACAAAAATTAAATACCTAGTGTCGAAGTAATCGAGAGTTTTCGGTGTTGAAAATATTTAACTGTGAATATTTTTACTTACTCGATTACTACAGTCAAACAATGGTATATTAATTAATTAGGTTATATAATACATGTTTTTTTCTGACTTCGATGCGTGGAATTTTTTTCACCGATTTTATACTGATTCAATTCCGGTAATTTGACACCGCCAAATCACGCCACCTACACCAGTGTTATTTCATTTTGACACCACGTGGTATCAAAATGAAGCTGAAGCTAGCGGCTGTAATAAGTAGCGGCCAGCAACTTTTTGCGTGACCGCTACTTATTACGGCCGCTAGCACAATCTTTTGTTTGGCCGCTACTTATTATGGCCGCTGGCTTCAGCTTCATCGGTGTCAAATTGTATCCATTTTTTACACCGCTCTTTTTACAGTGTACATCTGCAACAGAAAGCTCAAATTTTTGCCATTGTTTGGCTGAAAATTGACGCATGCGCATTTTCAATTTGTTTGATTTGTTACTACAGAAAAGCGATACCTTTTTCCCCTACATATAGCGAAAATTCGAACTTTCTGTACAAGTGTGGAAAAAAAAGGACACGATTGAAAAACGTTTGACATGAGTTAGCAAGGTTACCTCTCAGAAAAAGTCGTCCTTCAATCAGGGACGCTAACCAAGCTTTGTAACCTTTAAAACAAATTTAGTCCAATGCCGCTGTCTCACAATTCTTATAAACGGCAGTCCGAGGTAAGACCCTACAGCAATATTCAATTTTTGTTTTTTCAAAATTTTTTTTCAAGTACCAAATATATCATTAGAAGAAATAAAAATACTGAACTCTTTTTTTTGGCTTTACAAAAAAAAACTTGCTATTATACCTATCTATCGTATCACCAAACGAGTCTAGTTAAGAAAGTGATCTTGTACAGCAATAGTAGCAATCTGTACGGCTATAATAGCAACCCATTTGTCACTGCTTGCTGTAAGATCGCTGTCGTCGCCACACTACATTTCTAACCAAACTTTGAGTAGAACTAACCTACAATATTTTACGTCAACGACAAAAGTTTCTCTAAAGACAAAGGCTTATGCCAGATTATATAAACTCATCTACATATATATGCATATACTCCAAATATGAACCACATCTGACATGACGGCATGTGTATTATTCGTCATATTCATGTCTTATACTCATTCATACTAGATTTCATATAAAAATCCAATATAATGATCAAAAACATCCTACTACTTCAAAAATTGTTCTTCTGGTTCATTGATTTTATTTTATTTTTCATGCTCTCTGACGTAGTATATTATGAAATTATTTATAATACATCGGAACACATAAAATGCGGAAGGATTATAAGTCATAATTTATAGAGAAATAGCTATTTTCAATTTTTATCTAACAATAATCTATTTTTTTTTTAATATTATTAATATTGCTTTCAAGAAAATTGCAATTTTCGTTTATGGTAACATAAAACATAAACAACACAAAATTTATTAGATTAAACCATTACGATTTTGATGAATATCCATACCACAATAATGTGAAGAACGAGTTTCCCTTTGGAATAAAAAAATAGTATAGTACCTATCTCGCAGCAAGTGTAAAAGATAAGAAACGATAGTTGAGCAGGATACAGTGGTAAAAAAGGAAATAGGAAGAATCGTAAAATCTTTCTCAGCGGTTTAGATTCTACCCTAGAAAAGAAAGCTTCGTTTTAAGTTATTCTACTCTCGGAATATTGTATATTTTCGTTATGATAAGGTTATTCGTTTATTAAGACATTGCCGAGTCGTTCAGCTCAATGCGAATGTATGTAACGTTTTTTACACTATTGTTTTTTTGACGTAAATACGATATGAAAATTGATGGCAACATGTAAGTGATGTGCGAAACATGTTTGAATAGAATCGAATAATTCGATAAATTCGAATTATTTGTAACTTTTCGAATTACTTAATTCGAATACGAAAATTCTGATCAGCTTTCAAATATTTGATTTTTATTTAACCCTTAATAGTAACCTTAAAAATTTGCAGATCGCTATTAGAAGTACATTCGGTTTTTTTACTTTTAAGAAGGGGACTTAATCTATTTAAATTCATAAAATTATATCTTCATGAAAAAGACATGATTTCATGATATTATAAACTATATTTATTTTGAAACTATACATTCATTAGTATTTTAACATAAACATTAAAAAAACTTTCATTGATTTTAAATTTTATTAGCGGTATGTCTGACCGGGGTTACCGTTTAAAAGTTAATAGTAAGCTTAGTTCTTGAAAGTAACCAAAAGTAATGATTTCGTAGATTTGTGTCTGAGTTTTATTTACCTCTGGTAAAAATTTGAATTATTGGAAATATTACAATTTTAAGTCGTTTAAAAAAAAATCTTCGAATTATTAGTACAGTCGGACCTCGTTATAAGACTATTAGCTTCTCTCACAAATTATCGCGATACCTGGTTTATAAAAAAGACAGAATGATAGTCTTATAACGAAGTCCGACTGTACATATTTTCGGATGATATGAAAACTCGTAAAACACATGTATGATTTCATAATTATTTTCTGTTATTAAAGGTTCTTTTTTTTTTTAATTTTTTTCATTTCAAAGAAAAAAGAGCAAAATAGAATATTTACAAAATAGTATCCAAATGTCTGTATGTACGCGTGTGTGAAAATTTATAACTTTTTGAGTAAGAAGTAAGGAAGATTATTTAAGTTTTTAAATTTCAATTTTTTCGCGCCATTTCTATACTTAGTTTACTAGAGCTAGTCTTTTCGAATGCCTTCATATAGTTTGATATAAATGCTCATATTATTTGAGTTCACAAAAAAAATAAATTTGATCTAACGAGATCTAATTAAATCAGTGGCTCTAATTTTATTTTAAATTCTTTTATAAGCTTCCAAAAAATTTTCCAAAATCAGTTTGAAATTTTTTAAATTTGATAGTTTGCGATCCGTAGATCTACTTGTGTCGAAATACTAGTAAAAAAAATTAAGTCTACTAAGTTTTAAATAGAAAACGGGATTTAGGTTTCCAGATTGATCTAAATTATTTTTCTCTTGTTTTTATAGTTTAGACATTTTCTAAAAAAAAAGAAAAAAAAAACATAATAAATAAAATCAGTGTATATATAAAAAAGTGTGACGTATATTATTCATATATATGTTCAAAGTGAATATTATATTTTTCAGAGCATTTTAAAATATATATATATATAAAAAAATATACAGTCAGATTTAAAAAATTAGGCTGCCTTGAAAAAATGTCATAAACGTCTTATCAAGTTGTCAGTCAGTATATTTTAAACATAATAATGACAATAAGGTATGACTCGAATTTAATCTACTAGACGAGATTATAATAATAGTAATGTTTTCTATGTGTTGAATCCATGACTAAACTCCCTCTATTCATTTATTTATCATCTCTTTTTCTTCAAGCCGCCATAATCTCTCTCTTCCTCACTCTAGTAGATTATTTCTTTATCCTTCTTCTTGTCCATAATTTCTTAGATTTTCTTTCTCTTTTTAACTCATGGCCTTCAAATAATGACCTTCCCTCTCCTCTCACATGTAGTTGGCACCAGTTTACAGATACTGTAGAGTAGTATAACTTGAGTAGTCAGAAGAGAATTTCACTACTATACGCTATACGCTATACACTACGCTTATTCATCAGTGTGATCCAGTGTCGCAGTAACTTCACAGTGACATAGATCGTTATAGGATTAACTAACGTGCACTAATACTATTTAGTAAGTATTACAATATTTTCACGACATTAGACTACACAACACACCTTATAAATCGTATCAGTTTTCTTATTATTCTATATCCTGTTACTAAAACTTAACACTAAATTAATTACTACGTAACTTACTACGATCCAAGATGTTGGTTTAAGACGAAATTTTACGCGTTGATAATCAATCGGTTAGAGATCAAAGGCATAATATATATATACAAGAGGCTTCGAGTTATATCCTACATTAAGTTACTTTAGGGCATTAATCAATCTTGCCGTGTTCTAATTAGACATTCAATCGATTATACATCACGCTTCAGTGATTACTGACAACACTCCTCCTTTGTGTCTACTGATACATATATATATCAATGTAATATTATTCTGCGTCATTTTCATCGATCTAGAGAATAATGTGATTGATACGATTTATACGGATATATGTATTATGCATTACGTATTCGATGACGTGTCTTGAGTACAAAATCATATGAAAATCGTAAAAAAGTATATATTTATGTATGCCCGGGTAAAAAGGATTGGTTCGAAAAATGTTACACAAATGTTGGAAATTGTGGACTTCGAAATTTGAGACAGTTCTGAACTTTGAGTTGATCATTTTTGGGACTTTGAAAACATTCGAAAGTAAAAATATCAAATTTTTGAATGAGTGCTCTTTAGAAACATTTTTTTGAATTTTTTGAAAAAATATAATTCGAGCTGAAAAATTTGCTGGTTTGAAAAACATTTAAAAAAAGACTTTGAAACAGACTATGATCATTTTTTGATCTTTTATTACTCTAAAATATGATAATAGATTTAAAAAATATATTACTACAATTTATTAACTACAATTACAATTTTGATAAAAATGCACCGAAACTAGAGATTACAAGCTATTAAATGCTTTTTTTAAAATCTCGATACGATTGTTTTTCACAAAGTTACAGCCTTCCAAAAATTACTAAAAAATTTATGAAATTTTTTTGTTCCTTTAATTTTTTGCGTTAGCGTATATATTTATCAATATAACTTTGTTAATGTATGTTTAACATATATTTTAGAGTATATTTTTTTATATTGATATATTATATTGAAAGTAGTATATTAATTAATATACAGTATTATATATATTTTTTATACACATTTTCCAATACATTGCAAAATATGTGAATATGCATATTTTCCATCATATGGTGTGTTACATCATAAAAACGATACTTTTCAGCTTGTAATTTGCACTTTTATGCTCTCGTACAGTTTCTTAAAGAAATATATGCATGTAAAAAATATATAGTTTACAATATATCGAGAAAAATATAAAACATATAAAAATAATTATATTATTATAAATGGATAATGCAATATATGTAAAAAAACATATATTTATCAATATAGATATTTTTGCCGACATATATTTATCACATATTCACCATATATTTTTAACAATATATAGCTTCATAATTTAAAATTTTTTTTGCACCAAGAAATTTTTTTTTTCTGTGTAAGAATTTTTCAAAAACCAAATCTGGAGATTGAAAATTTTCCTACTTTTGAATTTTTTCAAACTTACAAAAATGATCAACTCAAAGTTCAAAATTATCGCGAAATTCGAAGTTCACTGTAATGAATTTTTTTTGAACAATTTTTTTTTTTTTACATGGCTATCATATTTATTATTCTACTAATTTTTAAATTATTATTCAAACTAAATATTGTATGTTGTTATATATACATGCATATATATATATGTTCAGTCAATCATTCAATAAATTTAACGATCGTTAATATCATGCTCCAATTTTATATCTCGCAATTTAAATTTTTAATATTAATAAAATTAAAATACTTGATTCTGTGAAGGTTCATTAAAATTTAATAAATTTTAAAATAAAAAAAAAAAAAAAAAAAAAAAAATGATATTAGACTTGTTTTAATCTGAATTGATAAAAGATGTAAATTAGTAAAGGGTCAGTATATAAAACGTCAGTTTGATATATTCATTTAATTATTACCTTGATTAAAAATTAAAACTCCATAAATTAATTAAATTCTTTTAATAAATTTAATCATTATTATAATTATCAAATAATTATGAAACTAAATTTATAATTAATGATGAATTTTAGTAATTATATATATTTTTTCGCTTTTGTGCTGACTAATTAAATATTTTTTTATAGAAATAAAACATTTAGTCATTTATAGTAATAATAACTTTTTCAAGCTATTGAATTTCCCTATTAGTCAGAGGCTAACATTTAATTGTAATTCTAATATTACTTTATATGCGGTTAATAAATGCGCATGAGAATAAAATATATATGTCAGAATGAATTTCATAAATATTACAACTTAATTTGTTACATTATTACTCAACCAATTGGCACATCATAATTGTGTTGTGCAGATATTTCGATACACAATATTGACAAAATTATTGCTATGGGAATAAATGTGCAAGCTGGCGCGTTATTTCTTCAGGCTACAAACCGACAGAGGTCAAAAATATATGTATATACTGACACAGAAAAAACCTCCAATATCATTCGTTGTTTTTCTTTGGATAAAGCACAAAGTTTTATATACATGACGCAGTTGTTGGTTTTATTTAATTGCTGACCTATTTATTTATTTTTTATTTGTAAAATAACTTGTCTATAACATTCAGTTTGTCATTGTATTATAATTAAACATTAATTAAATTTATAATTGAATGACATGTAAATATAAACAAATACCTTTTAGCCTCCGATTAAATTCAAGGCTGACAAAAAACGTATGAAAGCTGACATTTATTTAAAATAACAAAAATATTTAAATTTCGTAAAAAGTACATTGTGATTTTAGTTTTGAATTCACAATAAAACTGTATTTGTTGGAGCGAATATTATGGTAACGATTCATTGTACGTTTACGAAATATCAACTTATGATGTTGCGGTAATAATTACTAGGAATTATGGGATTCATGTCCATAATTTCTGGAAAAAGTTGACAACTGTGGGAACCATTCCTATAATTATGGTAATAGTTTTTATATCGTATGGTAATTAAATTATGGTAATGATTACCATGCTTAATATATCACATTAGAACGATTCCTACACGGAAAAAGAGCAGTTGAAAAACTGAACTCATATCTGTATTTATTACAGTTACGTACTCTCTTAAAATGAATCAGTGAAAAGTGCTGCAAATCAGTGAATATTCACTGCATAAACAGTCCTAAGTATACTACTGATTGAATAAGTATACTTGGGACCGTTTATACAGTTAATATTCACTGATTTGTAGCACTTTTCACTGATTTATTTTAAGAGAGTATAGTAGTAAAGCGCTGCGACTCTGAAACTGTATAAATTAAATTTTTATCCCAGGTATAACAATTATTACAGTTTCAAACTCAATATTATCCAGCTCTCTATAGTAAACAGATTTTATAATTTTAAATTTTAATCTAAAATTAATTAAAATTACATTTTTGATCGTTAATATTACTATTCTGTATAGTAGTGTTCTTCTTAAGGTATAGAATTTAAAAATTACAGTGTGAGCTGTGATTTTTCTCAGATCATTCATTACGCTTGACAATTGATAACTCACAGTGTAATTTTTATGTTATGAATAAATAAGAGGTATTATTTCAGAAAGCAAAAAATACATAACCTATAAATCTTAATTTTTACAGTTTCACCTATCTACTATTAATTTTTAAATAAAGCAAGAATTCAAAATAAAAAGCAAATAATGCTTCAAAGATTTATTTAACTAAAATTACATTTTAAACTGTAAAATTTGCTGCTTAAATTTGTATTAATTTTATTACTGTAACAAATTTCTAAAATTACAGTTTAAGCTTTAATGTTTAGGATTTTTGACCCGAAAGCCTGTTTTCACTGTAGAAACTGTCATTTTTCAACTGCTCTTTTTTCCATGTAGTATATTCCCATAGTATTTTGGCAAACGTTCCCATACTACTATGGTAAACGTTATTATCTTTATGGTAATGGTTGCCATACTATTATGGCAAAAATTACTATGATAGTTGACAACGATTACTGTGACAGTATGGTAATTATTACCATAACATTATAGTAATAAATCCCATAATACGAGGAAGTTCTAAATTTTATGGTCATAATTTCTATAATATAAGGAATTTCTAAATGTTGTGGTAGTCGTTACCATACATGATGGTAACTTTTACCATAAGTTATGGGAATCATTATCATAATGTATGGTAAAAGTACCATAGTAATATGGGAATTATTACGATATCATTTCAAATGGTTCTTATATTAGTATAGGAACTATTTCCATACCATTATAGAAGTGGTTCCCATACTATTATAGGAACTATTCCCATATATTATGAGAACCATCCCGATAGTAGTATGGGTACAATTCCTATACCATTACGGGAACTATTTCCATAATGCATAGTAAAAGTTCCCATAATTTCCTTTCCATGTATAGGAATAAAACCCATACAGATAAGAATGGTTACCATAATTTGTATGAGTGTCATTCTTATAAATATTTTTAAAAAACCTGTTACCATATGATTTAAGAAACATGCCCATATATTATAATTGTTACTGTAAATTTCTCTCCGCATTATAATATTTCATTAACTTGTTTCTTTAATTCAGAATATTTTTTTGTTTACAGATAATGGGGAAAATTCTATGGAATAGTGTATTTGTGGGTGTATTTATTTGTATAGGTGTTACAAATACCGTCGCATATTCAAGTAAGTACTGTCTTATTTTACTCGAATAGGTTTACAAAGTAACAGTTATGTCTTTGTATAAAGAGCATCGTATACCCCTGGTCACTTCATTTCTGCCGAGTGAATGCTCTTGCTCTTGAGTTTCATTCTTCGAGTTTTATTCTACTCCCTTATACTTATGTTTTAGTACTTCTAGGGAATAAATTGCCGATTCAACGGCTCTCCTCTTTTTCTTTTCTACTTTTTTGATTAACGTATTTTTATTCTTACTATTTTTACTACTTCAACATTTTTTTTCTTTTATTCTATTGAATTGTCCTTGTGACAGCACCATATTGCAATAAACTTTCAAAATGTGACATATAAAATCTTGAAATCGAAATTTTATGGGTTTTATTATAGACCTATAAAATATCGGATAATTTTCAACAAAATGTTTCTTTAGTATCATTCAAATTTATACTATTATAAAAAACAGGAAAATCATTTTAAATATATATACATTTATATAGTACGTAATCATCACCTGTTGCATGATTGTTGTGCAATTATAACTTTTTTTACTCGGAAGTTGTATAATTCTACGTGAAGATTAATTTTTAATTGGCAATACAAATAAATATTTTATAATTAATTACAGTATTAATTGGAAAAAAATATAGGGGATACTGGGGCACCACTCAACCCTAAAATTTACAGTATAATGAGTTAGATTTGTTTCCAAATAATTTTTAAAATGCAGTGGTAATTTTTTAACTTCCTGCAAAAAAAATTGAAAATTTTCAAAAATTTGGGAAGTTATTGGTTTTCGTCCGATTTTCGAAAATTGAATTTCTAAGTGATCTTGACGTTTTGAGGTTCTAGGAAGCTATTCTGACTAATTTCAAAATGATGTATGAGTGTCTGTACGTTCGTATGTAATTACCTATAACTTTTGAATGGATGAACCGATTTTGATCGTCAAGGTGTCATTAGGAAGCGGCTTATCAATATCTAAAAGCTGTAAAAAATTGGATTTGATCGGTGGTGCTCGTTCAGAGATATTCGAAAAATAAGATTTTTCAAAAATGTTTTTTTTTGGATAACTTTTTATGTTCTTGATGGATTGATTCCAAAATTAACTAGGCTTTGAAGCTTTATAAGCCGCATCGAATGCCACCTCGACCATCAAAATCGGTTCATTCTTCAAGAGAACGTTGTCAAAAGAATTAAAAAAAAATTTTTTTTTTAGTATTTTCAAA
The DNA here is from genome assembly GCA_030273425.1 of Microplitis manilae. Taxonomy (NCBI): domain Eukaryota; kingdom Metazoa; phylum Arthropoda; class Insecta; order Hymenoptera; family Braconidae; genus Microplitis; species Microplitis manilae. Next base: position 5,931,909 of record CP092726.1, read on the forward strand.
ATTCCTCAAAAACGACTAAATAAATCAATTTCAAAATCTGATCAGCTGTCGAACTCAATAAAACGCGTCGATTGCCGCCTTAATCATATCAATCGGTTTATTCGTTCGAGAGATATCGTTTGAGAAAAAATGGTAAAAAACGTTTTTTTCGAAAACATAGGCATACAAAAGTATTTTCGAGCTCATGGAGCTCGAAAACGGCGGGAAGTTTTGAGGCTGGCCCGCAGGGTCAACTGACAGATCGATTTTTTTTTCAAATTTTAATTTGTTTTTGATAATTATGAGCTTATTAAATCTTGTTATGAAATTTCTCGTATTTAAAAATTAATTATGTATAAAATAATAGAATTTTCGATTAAAATTATGAGTTTTAAATAACTATGAGCTTTTATTATTTAAAAAAATTTTTCCCGCTCTATGAAAGTTTTTGTTATCAATTTATAATGCAAAAAACTTTGTGGGGCACGTAAAATTTTTTTGCGCCAAAAAATCTTTTTTTTCGGTCTCAAAATAAAAAATATAAAATTATTAATTTAATTGCATTAATCGAACCTCCAATAATGTGTCAGTACTTTTTATAAAAAAAAAAAATGTATATTTCATAAAAATCAAATTTATTTTTTTAGATTTTTTGTGTCTCATTTTACCCTAGATACTTTGTTTTTATTTAAAATCTTTCATAAACTAGGTTAGAAAAATTTTTTAAGAATTTTTTTTTTTTACTAAATTTTGAGAATGACCCATCTTGCCTCAGGTTTTTCTATATATATTTTGCATTAAAAACTATTGTAAAAAAAAATAAATTTTTTATTCTTGAAGGATTATGCTATAATTGTGATGACTGATGAATAATATCAGAATTGTTTGTACAATATATTTGAACTAAAAATCGATAAAATAGAGTATAAGTGAAGTTATTGGTACAGAGAAATGGTTGGAAGCTAGACATCGACGATAGTTGAGCTTTGCCGCAAGTATTGAAATTGAATTACCATTAGCCGACGTTGACGAGGTTACGACTTGCTTGTAGAATCATCGAAAAGTGACGATCAAGTTAACGTCAGGTTTTACACTTTAATGAACAATAAGTAATGCGATCGATAAGCGACATGCTGACGTATATATATGTATTTTTAAAAATATTCAAAAAGAAACATAAAATAAAAAGTATATTATGCATAAGTGATAATTTTACTGATGCGCTATACTTTAAACAAGATGCTGTCTGAAAGTAAAGCATTCTTTTTTCTTTTTACTTGAATGTTAAAAAGAACTGAAACTGAAAAACTAAAAGCGTGAAAGCTATTAGCTTTTGGAAAGTAAAACGTGCTTATATCCTCATTGTCTTCATTTTTTAACTTAGACTATACAGTTGTTTGTAATGACTTCTTTTGAAACTTTTTTTTTATTTTAATCATATATATACACCCATACATTTAATATCAAGATGATACATATATATATATATATATATATATATATATATATATATATATATATATATATATATATATATATACATCTGAAAATCAGTTGACCCTGTGGGCTGACCTCAAAACTTCCCATGGTTTTCGAGCTCGCTGAGCTCAAAAACATCATTATTTGTAATGTTGTTAATTTTTCGAAAGAAAAAAAAAAAAAATACACTTCTTTGGAGCTAATCGACCGATTGAGCAGTTTACGAATTATGCAACAAAAAATCGAAAAAAAATTTTGTTGCGATTTTTATTTTTCAATAAACCTACGCGGAAAGAAAATTATGGGGATGGTTCCCATAATTTTGTGAAATTCTTTCCTATACCAGTATAGGAATTACAACCATAAATTATCGGAGCAGTTCCTATAATTTATAGGAATGTTTCCTATAATTATGGGAATAGTTCCTGTAATTATGGGAATGCTACCCATACCATTATAGGAATGGTTCCTATATATTATAGGAATACTTTCTATAATATTATGGGAATCATTCCCATAATATATAAGAACTATTCCCATAATATATAGGAACTATTCCTATAAATTATAGGAACTATTCCTATAAATTATAGGGACCATTCCAATAACATAATAGGAATGGTTCCCATAATAGTATTGGAACGATTCCCAGAATATTATAGGAATGGTTCCCATAATGCAATTGGATTATTTCCTATATCATTATGGGAATCATTCCCATGATATTATGAGAATCGTTCCTATACCACTGTGGTGATCATTCCTATAATATTATGGGATTGTTTCCCATACTATCTTGAAAATATTAATTTAAAAAAAAGTGTGGAAATTACTTCTACAATACACAGAAATATTATCAAACATAAAAACTACAATTCAAACATTGAAAAAAAAATTCGTATTCGGCAAAAAACATTAAAATTTTTCACACAAATTTTTTGTCAGCGCACAACATTAAAGAAAATTCGAATTTTGGAAATAAAAATTTAGATAAAATCTGAAATTTTGAAAAAATTTCTGCGCTATTTTGCAAAAAAAAATTTTATGGTATTATAGGGATGGTTTCCATAACATTATGGGAATAGTTCCCATATTGGTATAGAAACTATTCCCATAATAGTATAGGAACACTTCCCACAATTTTCTTTCCATGTAGAAACTTCTCAGCTGTTTAAATCGATTGATTTGTTCCATAGGTATCGTACGAACAAAATTAGTTTACACACACACGTGCACACATACGCACGCATGTATATCTAAAAAAGTCAGAATAGCTGCCTAGGACCTAAAAATATCTAGATCTAATCAAAACTCGATTTTCAAAAATCGGACTGAAATCAAAAACTTCTTTTTTTAAAATTTTTAATTTTCATAGCGAGAAGTTAAAAAAATATTCCTATTTATCATTCAAATTTTCATATTTCAAATTATTTTATTTAATTTATCTGCTATACAATCAGACTAATTAAAACTGAATATGCTGATTATATTTTCAATTCATTATAATTATAATTAACTATTTAAATTATTTCAAAGCTCAATGAGCTAGTTTTATTAGCAATTTAATTGGACTCATTGATCTATAATTAAAAACTAATTTAAATTTAAAAAAAAAAATAAATAAAATTACTCTGTAAATTATATAGAGGATTTACTTTCATCTAAATGGCAGTCAAATTAAAATTTAAAATTTTCATTTGACAGAATACGGCCGAAAATGTGCAGACATCGGATGTCCGAGTAATCAAGTTTGTGTGATGGCCGAAGATCCTTGCAACCGCGGGAGCACTGCGTGTGGACTGTATCCAACATGTCAAAATAAAGCTTTAGGCAGTGGTGGTAAGTTATTTAAATTATCATTTAAAATATTAAAAAATTTTGACGATTTATTTTTTTCTCCGCTCATTTAAAACCATCAGTTTATTTGAAACAGAATAAATTAAAATCTACATCCGCTTAAATTTTTTTTTCTTATTGCGCCTTTTTATTTTTCATACTAGTCAAAAATATTCACTAAAAATTTACCCAACGCCACCGCCAAATATTTTATTTTTTAATTAAATTCTTTTGGTTTTTCCAAACGCAAAAAAAAAAAATTTTTAAATTAACATTTACCTACATTATTGTTTCATCAACAAATCGTTTGACGTCTCTAATTTTTTTTACACCGTCAATCGTGTCCACTTATAACGTTTCTCGTTACACTGCAATTCTTATTATAGTAAAAGCTTAAACGAGCTTTCAATCTATAATATCGTTTACTTTTTTTCTCGTTATACGTGAAATAAACGACCATTGAATTTTATATATGTGTATGCACTTTACCCATATATATATACTTGTATATATGTGTAGGCTCTTGTATCATAAAATTTTTCATATTGTACACCTTTTATCGATCATCCCTTCGACCTCGGAACTATACCGACTTTTACATGAGCACTCGGCACTTTTCACCCAACTGGGAATACATTTTTTCTGCTTCCTGAAATACGTAGATTGAAAAAAAAACACAACAACATTTATTTTTTTAGTAAAAAAATATAAAAACTAGAAAAAAATAAAAGTAAACTGATAAAAAGGTTTTATATGACTAGTATCAACGAACACTCAAGAATTCTTTTTTTTCGCTGTTCGCTTATACTTTTCGTTTTTTACCTATCCCTTGTGGCGGCACACCCATTAATAAAGGTGAAGCTAGTGGTTAATATTAAAAATGTGCTGATGAGATCAACCACACACGTATTTAGTTGGATTATCGTTATAGCTTAATTTTTTGCACGCTCTGTATGATGATAAAATATATTTTCTTTGACGCATGTATGATACTCGCCTATATAATATGTCTACTGTAAAACATAATCTCTTTTCATCTTTTCTAAAAAATTATTTAGCAGCATGAATATTGCGTTTTTTATATTTAGTTCATCTTGTGCACATATTAATATTTTTTTTTTTGAGTCTTTGATGTACACTAACACACATAATCTACTTGTTAATTACTATTCATTTTCTCACTCAGTTCACCCTTCGAACAAAAAAATATTCTTTATATAATAAATTATATAAAATGAAATGTAATAATAGAAAATTTTTTCTGCAGTAGTTAATGGGCAGATAGAAAGGCTTTTGTGTATTCTAAGTGTTGTACATACGAGGGTGTTTTTTATTTTTGTAATTTAGCACTTTTAAATTATATAATTTGCACATATAGCAATTAACGTTTACAACGGTACTAAAACATTTTTTTTGTGACGCACATTATTTAGATCGTATTGAATACGTACTGTAAAAAATTCAAATCGCGGTGAGGTGTGAATTATTTGGTGTGAAAATTTTAAACAAGCTGGTGTCAAAGTTACACCACACAAGGTGTTAAATTTTTGGCTGTGTGATTTATAATGGTCACACCACTAATGGTGTGAATGTTAATTTGACAGACAGGATGAAAAATAAAATAATGAAAGTAAGGTCTCATTTGGGCGAGAGAAGTATAAAAAATGATTTTGCAGGAATTTTTATTTTATGCATTAATTTTTAATTGATATTTTATTGAACAAAAGTACTTATGTTAATAGAATCATTAACTTATCAGCTTTGAACCATAATAGGCTTATACATCCCTAGTGGATCCGAATTACGGTAAATTACCGTATTTTACTTCGAGTTTTCCGCATTTTACGATAATTTGTGGCAAAAACTACGAGAATTTCTCAAAATTTACCGCAGTTTTAGGCATTTTTACCGTAACACAGTGAAATATTTCACTATACGGTAAAATTTCGTAATTTTGACGTACATCTGCACGTTTACGGTAAAATTGCACTCCTTTACCGTAAAATACCGCAATTTTCGGTAAAATGCCACATTGTTGCCGTAATTTTCCCATCACCATAAATTACCGTAATTTACCGTAACTCAAATCCACCAAGATGTGGAATCGGTATAATTCTCGATGTCACAGATGTATACAATAGTTTATGTAATGAATGCATAAAAAAAATGCCGTTAAATGTCTAAAGTCAGCGTCAAGCAGTCAGAGTTATAAAAATAATTTACTTTATTACTATTAAAAACGATTTATACTTCATGAAATCGAATACTTTGTTTAATACCATTCACTTGAAAAACTTAAAACTCAATAAAAAGAACGTCACCTTTGGTGTTATGTCGTATCAATTAATAGAGATATTAAGGTTATGATATTCAGCTGACGTTGCCTTTCATTTAAATCCGCATTCACTCAGATTCCGCGTTTTTTAATATCAAAGTAAATTCTCTTTCGGGATGAATTGTACTCTAAGGCGATTAAATAATTACACAGTCTGGATTTAATCCGCATTCACTTCGAAAATATTTTACAGTGTAATGAGTAATTTTTAAAATTGGCAGTACTTTTCATTTTTTTTTGTTTATTAGTTCACTCTGTAAACATGAATAAGTGAAATCGATGAATATTCACTAATTTTAAGTGCAAACCGAACCACTTATTTTAAAAAGTGGTTCGATTGGAACTTAGAATTAGTGAATATTCACCTATTTCACTTATTCATGTTTACAGAGCAGTTATTAAATGTATTTTTGTTTAATATCGTTCTTAAGAAAGTTAGTTGATAGTTTTCGAAGTTAAAGATCATTTGGATTTTACCTACAAATCATTTTATCAGAAAATATATGTGTTTTAAATTAATAACACCGAACGGTGTGAAAGACACATTTAACACACTGTGTTAAAAGTGCACCTTTTGATGTTTCACACCAAAAAAATTTCACACCGTCAATTCACACCCAGGATACCGTAGAAAGTCCTCGGTGACCATTTTCACACCGAAATTTTTTACAGTCCATTACGATGACACCAAACACCTTGTAATACTTAATATATTTAATTTTATGTTATATTTGCGTTTTATTTTTATACTTGGCGTGGATTTTTATTTAAATTTACATTAGAAAATTGTAGAAACAGTGAAAGATTTTTTCTCTTGCAAATTCGTGTAATAATGAATCGAGACAGTTGATCCCATCAATTGGATGTTGGCATAAATTTTTTAGGACCCGAGTCTCCCGGAGGATCTTCGACACAAAACGGCCACCAAATTGACAGCAATTACAATCAGGATAATCCTTTTAATAATGCCAATGCACCGCCACCTGAACATCATGACACTGGATTCAATCAACATCCAAGTAGCTCAGGTCTAGGATATCCATCTTATCCTGGCAATACTGGACATTCATCAAATTCAGGGGCTTCAGGATCTAATCTTGGTTATCCACCGTACCCGACTCAAAACCGCATGCCACAAGGATCAAACCCTGGATATTACCCACAAAATAACAATGGCCAGCCAGGATATCCAAATTATCAACAACCGGGATTACACAATCAATATCCGGGTCATCAGTACAATAATCATAATTACAATGATAGAAAACATTATCGAGGGTCAGCAGAATTATCTTCACCGCGTATTGCAACTGTTGGATTAATTACTTTAACACTTTTCTTAATTACAAAACATCTGTCGTGATGTTCTTATGACTGCTCAAATACTACTTTTAATGATACACTTTTTTCAGTTTAAATTTTTCTTCGGGATATGAAACTTGCAAGAACGCACTCTATTTAATTAAATTATTTAAACCACGTGGTGTGTAACCACGCGTGTGGTTTCAAATATATGCAATGAGTACATTAAATTAAATTAGTCTAAGACTAATAAAAGTACTAACGAATTAAGTTTGGATAATTAAAATTAATAATCTTGGAATAAAAGTTTTGAGATTGTGGGAGATTTAGAAAATTATCAGATTCTTGATAATCAGTTTTGTTTTGCATTTATTCATTCATTAGCGGTTAACGGTCGAGCTAATCGATAACATATTCACCTAGATTCTACAATACTCTAATTGTTAAATGGTGTACATAAAAAAAAAAAAAAAAAAAAAAAAAAAACGTTTGATTATTTTTTTAATAAAAAAATTTAAATTAAATTATTTCATAAAAAATAAATTTATTAATTTTAGAGTTTGTTTTTTAATTATAAGATGGTAAAATAACATTAACAATTAACAATTATTAATTATGTATATTTTAATATTTGTAATTAGTAGTTGTATAATATATTTTTATAAATAATAATTATTTTGCTCCCAATGTTATTGATTCCAGATAGTATTAATTCAAATGATATATACATGTATATATTAGGGAAGGGAAGGGCGAAACGGGGTACTTATAGAAATACCTAGTTTTCAAAAAATCAATTACGCTAAATCTTTTAGTTTTTAATGATATGCGAAGTAAATAAACAAAAATTTCACTTTGGCGGGCGAAATGGGGTATCCATTAAATATGATAATTATTTTTACGAGGTCAAATATCCTTTGGATTTCCGAATAAAAATTTTTTTTTGTATTTGAAATACAAGTGGACTTTTGATACTTCAAAAATAAAACAACTTTTTTTTAACACCGCTCATTGGAAAAAAATTTAACACGGATAATATTAACACATAGATAGCGGGAATTTGCGCACTTTTTATACAGTGTACATATATATTTTCTCATACGACATCACTATTATTTACAATTTATTCAGTCATGTAAATATATTTTATTTATCAATTTTGTGTTTACAAAATAATTTCTCAGTAAAGCTATTTATTATCGATATGAACTTTGACTTACTATAACTCTTATCCCACAGCTATCTATGGTCAAATTGATGTCACTCGAGTGTGATAAAATCTGTCATACGGAAAATAGTGTTTTGCCGGATGAATGCTTTTAACCAAATAACATAAAATTTTAAAAATGCGCTTTATTTTTTTTCATCAACATACGAATGATGCTTTGGAATTTGTTGATCCATATAAATATTAAGCTTTTGTTCAAATGAAAAATTCATTATTAACTCAAACAATGCTTTATACACCACTACAAAAAATGTTTTGTGATGAAGAAAAAAAATACGAGGAATTATTAGCTTTTATTGGGAATTTTAAAAATATTTGCTTTAATGAATATGTTAAGGATCATAGTATATTATAAAGTATAAGTATTATAAATAAGTCGATATCAACAGCTCCTGGTTCTCTAAGACCCAGCGGAGGGCAAGGATATGATGATCGTCGACGTCCTAATGTCGTACCTCCTAGACAACCAGCTGCACCAACTCCACCACCAAGAACTTCTTCTATCGGTTATGGTGGTCGTTACCCATATAATTTACCGAAACCAGTTGTACCATCGCCTACACCAAGACCGTATTATGGATATGGTGGTCGCTCGAGTAACACCATAGGAAATCCTGATTCTTTATGGAACCGTGATTATGACAGCACTAATAGAGGCGGAGGATCAGGACGTCGAGGACAAGGCTCAAATTCTTACAATGGGGGTCAAAATAATCACAACACTCACGTTGCGACTGATTCTAATGGAAATCGAGTTTGGACATTTTCGCGCAGTGGATAGAAAGTATATTTTTAAACGTTTAACCTTTTGTCCGTCACGCTATGAAGGAGTCCCCGCTTTTTTTTTTTTAATGATAATTTTAGAAAAATTGATCATTACTTTTGTAAGCCGATTTAGAAATTCGTGTATTAATGTCTTACTAATTGATGTAAAAAGTTACTTTATTTCTAAATTTATGTTAATGCGAATAAATCGTGAAATTGCGGCGATTTCCTCACTGTGCGATTAATCTTGTAAGTAAAATTTGATGTACAACGGTGCCATGCTTCAAAAAAGCGTTCTCAGCTGGTTCAATCAGCTGAAAAATATAGAGCCTAGTCGTATAAATAATAAATAAATTTTATAGAAAATATTCGTTTAAAAAAATTGAAATAATATCCCGAGTCAGAATCTAAGGCATATTTTGAACCGAAATAAGCATTGGAAATCTACATTAGACTTTTTAGGACATAATCATTGAAAAAACTTGAAATTAACTTACTTAGACTTACAAAGGCTTGAGTCTAACCTACTTAGATTTTTGAAGGCATAAATTAGATCTAAATTGATATAAATCGTGAAACGAACACAACTAGACTTAGCAGAAGGAAAAGAAAAAATTGTAAAATTCGCGGACTACTGGAGAATTGATGCAAGTGATCTAGTCATCTCTTCAGTGGACGAATGACACTCAAGGCTGGACTGGATCCCTTAGGCAGCCTGGAACTAACAGAGGGTCGATTTAAAAAATTCTGAAACTAGTAAAAAATTGCTGCGATGCAGCGATTTTATCAGTAGATTAATGACACTTAAGGATCGAGTAGAACCTAGAAGTAGCCTAGAACCAACAGAGTCGATTTAAAAAATTCTGAGATCGTTCGTTTCATGATATTTGTCTTTGTAGATCTAATTTAGGCCTTTGTGAGCCTAAGTTGATTTATTTCAAGCTTTTACAATAGTTATGTCCTAAAAAGTCTAATATAAGTTTTTAATGATTATTCAGGTTTAAAGTATGCCTTAGATTGGACCTTAGACTCTCGGAAAAATTAATAACATTTGTAAATTTGTGAAAATTCGAAATCAACGTGGCAACATTGTGTTTAAACTAATATTGTGGTGATTCCCTCATCGTGTGATTAATGATGTTCGGCAAGAAACGCGACCGACGAAAGGTTAAACCTAATTATTACTTATGACAATACTCAATATGTACCCAGTTTGTTAATTACATTTTTTTTTCATAGATAATATTTTTAAGACGGGAAAATACTTAAAGAATGTGTGAAATAGAAATTTTTTATAAGGAAATTATAAAACGGATACTTAAACATTTATGTGATTATATGCGGAAAAGTTGTATAAATTTAGCGATAATTAATGTTTGTCTCTATGAAGTTCAATAAGGAAAAAAAAAGAAAAAATATTAAGCTGACTAATGTGCTGGTAAAACCGGTGAGAAAATTGCGAAAGTAATCTACTTGACCTCTAATCTTTTTAAATTCCTGTTACAAATGTTTTTCATTCCAAGAAGGATTTCATATCAAGAGATTATTGCATTTCTGCTTACATGTTTGTTTGCTAATCTCGACTGATAAAAAATGTTTTATGTCGTAGCATTTAACTATGAAATAAGGAAAGCTTAATCTTTTTTTTTTTTTTTTTTCACTTGATGAATATGTTTGTAAAAAAAATTTTATTCTATTGCGAGATTGGGAAGAAAGTTTAGATTACATAAAAGCAGACTCAGTTCTATTAAAACAAAAAGCTTTATCACTCTACAAATATTTATCAGGGTTTTTAAAAACCAATATTCTGTTTAAACAAAAAATAAACGACGAATCAATTTTGTTATTAAAAAAAAAAAAACTATCGCCATTAGATAATTGTCACTTTAAAACAACCCGAGTAAAAATATTTAGCCGAAAAGGCTAAATTTGGCCAAAATCACACCGAAACCATAGCATTTTATTGGAAAAGACCGAAAACATCAAAATTTGATTATTCTTCATAAACAGGTCGAAAATTTGCTGATAAATTGAGTCAGACTATTTTCAGTTTTTTTAGCCGTATACTTGTTGGCCACTTTTCGACCGACAAACTTATTATTATTTCGGCTTAAAATTTTTTTACCTGGAAAAATCATCAATATTCCGACAAAACATTTATATTTATCTGTATAAAATATGTATACATTTATATTGTAATTACTTAATACCTTTATTGTACTTTTCTACATCAAATAATCAAAATATATAAAATTTTTACGTAACAATTAAAATAACTGTATTTATAATCAATTGTGTATCACTTACTTTTAAAAAAATGTTTCTCAAATTAATGCTGTTAAATATTTAAAAATAAACTTGCATGTAGCTTTTTTACTAACCTAATTTTATTCAATCTTTTATTAATATTTCTAAAAAAAAAAATATACATATATATAAATATTAGACCTTGCAATATTATTGTACAAGCAATAGTCTACTTCAGCTAATAGATAAAAACTATTCTGTTCATGGGTCTATATGGGTCATTAGTTTTCATCGTTCACGTGGGCATGACTAAAAATGCGTGAAAATAAATCGACGTTGGACTCGGCATGATCTCTCGCATGGTAGATACAAATGACTTTATTATTTTATCCAGAAACAACGTACAAGTTTATTTGAATATATTTACAGCGCACGAGGAAAGTAAAGATGTGTATCATCCTCAAAATGCTGCTGACACACCAGAGTCTGGAAGTCAAACAAACTCTGGATATCCTTCGAGTTCGAATAATCCATCAGCACCTTCTGCACCAGTATATCCTTCAAATCAACCGTCAAAGAGCTCTGGTTATCCTGCTGGTTCTGGTTATCCTGTAAGTTCTGGTTATCCTGCAAGTTCTGGGTATCCTGCTGGTTCTGGTTATCCTGCAAGTTCTGGTTATCCTGCAAGTTCTGGTTATCCTGCAAGTTCTGGTTATCCTGCAAGTTCTGGTTACCCTGCAAGTTCTGGTTATCCTTCATCAGGATCTGGTTATCCAGCAAGTTCAGGTTATCCATCAGGAGGATCAAGATATCCAAGTTATCCATCATCAGGATCTTCAAGTTATCCAGGATATCCATCTAGTTCTGGTTATCCAGGTGATGCAACAAGAAAACAAAATACTAATAATGTTAACTCTGGTTATCCATCTAGTGGTTATCCTTCTGGTGGATATCCTCAAGCTGGTGGTTATCCTCAATCTGGTGGTTATCCTTCTGGTGGATACCCTCAAACTGGTGGATATCCTCAAGCTGGATATCCTTATAATGGATATCCTCAGGGTCAATATCCTCAAGGATATCCCCAGCAACCTCAGTATCCTCAAAAGCCGAAGAAACCCAGTTTTAGTGATCAAATAACAAATTTCGCTAAAAATATTGCAACGCGTGTATTAACCCAAGCTGTTATCGATAAAGTATCAAGTAAATTTTAATTAGTTACATTTAAATAATTATTGTATACATAAATGACATTTCTGTTTAGTGTATTTATTATTGTTCGATAAATTTTATTTTTAAAAAATGAAAAATAAATTGATAGTAAATTCCGATAATAATAAAGTCTAAAATTAACTCAGCTGTAACAATCTAGCGATTGTCTGGGAATAAGCAAGTGCCTTTTTAGCATAAATTCAAAAAATACAAAAGCTGCAAGATATATATCGGCGAATGGAGGAGAAGAGTACCGACATAATGGAAGGGCAAAGGCTCAGTAAATGTGATTCTGTTGAAGCGGCAATCCTGATTGGAAAGTCGCTTTGCTTTGTACTTTCGTGTTGCGAATTGAATTACATCGATGGATATCGTACTCGAGAAGCTCTTTACTATCAAATATCTTATGAGTGATTCAATCCTTTGAATTTTATTGAACGAGTTTAAAGATGTTCTCAAGTACTTTATCTTCGAGTCATTATGTTATTTTTTTTCATTTTCAGAAAAAATTTTAAATTATTTAAATTTTATTCTCGTTGGAAATACGTTTACAAACAGGAGTTCTTACTTTTTCCTCTTTCACACCCAAAGGAGCGAACGGTATTATCTTTGTTGCACTAATACAGTAATCAGGAACTATGGCTGAGTTTTTCTCTTAAACGAATATCATCAACAAATTAAAGCGTATTTCTCTGATTAAAAGAGAATCCCATTGTTCCCACCCCTTCTACCCCGTTTTGCTCTTCGCTCTCCCACAATTAGAATTTAAAAAAAAATTGTTTTTAGTATTCTCGTCTAGGTCAAATCATATTTATTTGATTTTATTTCATTCTACTTCATATTGCACGAGGAATATTCGGGAGAAGGGATAAAGTAAGCTTATGTGTGAATATTTTATCCGGGACAGGGATTTTGGCATCGAAAAAAAAATTATTCAGGTCAGTGATATTTTAAAATATAACTATCAATAGTCTGTCTGATTTTATAAATATAATTTATTTGACACCGTAAGATCGATTGAAGAGTACACCCATCTAAAGTCTACAAGTCAATGATATTTACACTCGAAGCTTTTAGAAGATGTCATCTGCCAGGTACTTACACTGGGCTGTTGTGAAATTACCTTTACTTGTAATTATTGAATTAATAATTTATGAATTTTTTATCTTTTTTCATTCACTAAACAAATGATTATTTTAGACAAACCGAATTTGTTCGATAAAGGGATGACCGAGTAGCGGCACAGCAAGATATATGGGGGAATAATAAATTTTTATGGCTTTTGAGGACCGAATACAATTTATTTTTATTTATTTCTAATAAATCTTTCATCTTTTGCTATAATTTTGATAAAAATCATTTTTTTCGCTTACGCAATGACCCAAAAAAATGAAAAATAAATTTTTTTGTTTCATATTTTTTTTGGTTTAAATTACTTTACATGTTTGCATTCCATTTATACTTAACAATTTAAATCTATAATAATTTACATTACAAAAAATTATTTTGCTCGAGCTAGATTAAATTTTTTTTCAATTTATTAAAATTTTGAAGTGACCAGTTTTACCCTGAGTTCTTTGTATCAATTTAGTATTCATAATAATCGCAAAATAAATTTAAAATTATGTACGAAAACAAAATTTTTGAAAGTTACCATTTTGCTCCAGTTACCCCTACATCTTACGACTAATGATTGAAATTATATAATTTAATGATAGCCATACTTTCTCTTCGAAAAATTGCTGTTCAGTGTTTTTGATCAGGCTAACATCAAATCGACGTCAAATTCTGCTGTTCCAAGTTTTGATTGTACAATGAATACAACATGAACTACAAATTGACGTAAATTTCTAGCCGTAATAGGAATACAAATTTACTCAAAAATTTTCCTTCGAGTAGCGAAAAAAACTGGAAGATCCAAAATTAATTCCAATCTGATAGAAAATTGCGTGACGAAATCCGAATGGGCAAAATTTCACCTTCGAATCGACTACAAGTTATCGTCAACTTTTTGCAGCATCAAGTTTTTGCAGTCAACTTAGCATCTTATTTTGGTTGTAGATTTCATTGTCAACTTGCCATCTAAATGACTATCAGAGTCATTAAATAAAATATATTCCCTGATAGCAAAACTTTCTGGTCAGAAAATTGGTATTAATTAGTTGACATCAAATTTACGACAACTTTGAGCTTTTGTAACTGTTGGCTACAAGTTGTTACCAACTTTTCCAGAAAGTTGACGACAATTTACTGCAACAATTTGCCGTCAATTTTCTGATAAAATTGAAGGCATCTTTCCGTCAACTAATGGGATGCTTTTGCCATCAACTTTCTCAGAAAGTTGGCGACCTGTTGCCGTCAACTTATGGAAATGTCACTTTTTTCGGTCAACTTGACAACAAGTTGCTGCAGTAGGTTGTTGCTAGCTTGCTGCTAGCTTGGATATCAGGGTCTCTAATTTACTATCCTCAGATTTTATAAAATAATATTATATTGACATCTCATACATTTGCTTTACCACTAGTATACAAATAGTTAGCAGCAGATACTGACTGTGTATCAGTCGATATTATCAAAACTTCAGATCTCACATCTTGTTACAGTATCACGACATGTTCTACGCAAGATACTTCTAGAAGCAGGCGCTCAACACTTTTTTTACTTCAGTCTATATATATATAATCTCTTGTCTTATGATATTTGCAAGTAAAATATTAACAGGCGTTCTGATCACAGATGACTGTGCAAGTTGATTCGTTAATCTCTACCAGTTCATGTTGATTAATGTACAAAGAAATAAACTGGATAAGATTATATTGTTATAATTTATAATATCATTCAACAGGTTTAATAGCGTAATTTAATACTTCATTCACATGTAACTTCATCAACTTATTACGTGAATAAAATACTTTTCCGAGTAGCAAAAAAAAACTGTTGACTGTTTGTTGAATTAAGTTAACAAATGGTGACATTTGATATCGATTTGTTGTCTTAAATTTAACAATTTTTTTTGTGCCACTTGTGTTCTATTTTTGATTACAAAAATCATTTTAATATTTACTAAACATATATTTTTCCTGTTACACTAACTATTAATTTTTATATTTCTTTTTTCCTCCCTTTCTTCCTTATGAAAGAAATTGTCTATTTTTTAGTAGATTTTTGTACAATTTTTTGTTTTTGTGTTTTGTAATGTTTAGTAAATAAAGAAATTATTTTTGAAGAGCTTCAAAGTTTAAAAGCATCAAGAAATTTCAAGGTTAGCCCAAATGACCACATTTGCACATTTTTTATAATCTGTTAGTTGTTTGTATATTTTTTCCTGTCAAAGTTCCACTTTTTTCAACAATTTCCTCATTTATATTTATAATATGTCTTTATTTAGCACTTGGAATCATGCCAACAAAAGAATTCGCGAAATAGACACAACAAGTTGCTGCTGATTTCAGCCTCCCTTGCAAGTGAAAAATATATGAGTATATTTGATGTGACACTTCAAGGATCGTTATCATAAACCTATTAACTTACACATAACTGCCGCATAAATAAGTTCAAGCAATTTCCCTGAAATATGTACGACAAATTTCTGTTTTGAAATTATTTTTAAGTTATTTAATATATGACATTTCTCATGAATATGTAGTAAATTAAATTAAAATTTTAATCTTGAAGTAAAACTTTATTTTAATTTATATGTATCCAGAGCCATGGCGAGGTGACAGTGACAGTTTTGTCGCATTCTGACGCACACTATTGCGAACTGTCTCGACAGATATAAAAATGATGTAGCTGTTTTACAACTCCTCCGTTCTTTTTACCAGGATATCAATATATATATATATATACATTTGGGAGTTTCATATTTAGGCGATATTTTGTTTTTTTCTGTCCTACCTGAGAATCCAACAATTTATAAAACAACAAAAATATTCCCGCTTGAAAAAAAATTCTAAGTCACTTAGGGGCTTCACTCATCGAAAAATTCGATTTCCCATTTAAATAACATGGGAAAAAATTTTTTTTTAGTTTA
Source organism: Microplitis manilae (assembly GCA_030273425.1). Lineage (NCBI taxonomy): Eukaryota > Metazoa > Arthropoda > Insecta > Hymenoptera > Braconidae > Microplitis > Microplitis manilae. The sequence goes on from CP092726.1 coordinate 5,948,322, forward strand.
GAATATTTTTCCTCGGCAATGGCTCAATGTACGGATAAGCCCAGCATACATTTTTGTAGGGAATTCAACTCTCTACAAAAAAAGTTTCTTATGATTTTTTGATAAATCCATCTGTTCAAAAGTTATTGGAGCTCGAAGTCAAGTTAGAGTAAATTTCGTGATCTTTTTACTTTTCCGGCGAAACTATAGGACTTATCATAATATGTCGAAGATATTTTTTGTAGACAATTGTATTCCCTGCAAATTATCATTGATAATTTTTTTTTAAATTCTGCATTGTTTTTTTGTATTTCCATTTTAATGCTAAGCTCTTAAAATCGATCAGATCACTATTTTTTTAGGAGCTTGGCACTAAAATGGAAATAACTTAAAACAATGCAGAATTTAAAAAAAAATTATCAATGATAATTTGCAGGGAATAAAATTGTTTACAAAAAATATCTACACGGAAAGAAAATTATGGGAATAGTTCCTATAATTTTTTGAAATTTTATCCTATACCAGTATAGGAATGACGACCATATATTATGGGAACACGTCCTATAGATGTAGGAATATTACCCATAATTATAGGAATAGTTCCTATAATTATGGGAATGATACCTATACCATTATGGGAATAGTTCTTATAATTATAGGAATGGTTCTTATAATTTATGGGAATAGTTCCTACAATAGTATAGGAATGGTTCCTGCAATATTATAGGAACCATTCCTATAAATTATAGGAACCATTCTCACAATATTATAGGAATGGTTCCTATACTATTATAAGAATAGTTCCTATAATAGTATAGGAATGGTTCCTATAATATTATAGGAATAGTTCCTATAATATTATAGGAATAGTTACTATAATATTATAGAAATGGTTCCTATAATAATATAGGAATGGTTCCTTTAATTTATGGGAATGGTTCCTATAATATTATAAGAATGGTTCCTTTAATTTATGGGAATGGTTCCTATAATATTATAGGAATGGTTCCTATAATATTATAGGAATGGTTCCTATAATAGTATAGGAATGGTTCCCATAATGGTATAGGGGTGGTTCCTATAATTTATGGGAATGGTTCCTACAATATTATAGGAATGGTTCCTGCAATATTATAGGAACCATTCCTATAAATTATAGGAACCATTCTCACAATATTATAGGAATGGTTCCTATACTATTATAAGAATAGTTCCTATAATAGTATAGGAATGGTTCTTATACTATTATAGGAATAGTTCCTATAATAATATAGGAATGGTTCCTATAATTTATGGGAATAATTTTTATAATATTATAGGAATAGTTACTATAATGTTATAGAAATGGTTCCTATAATAATATAGGAATGGCTCCTATAATTTATGGGAATGGTTCCTATAATAGTATAGGAATGGTTCCCATAATGGTATAGGGGTGGTTCCTATAATTTATGGGAATGGTTCCTACAATATTATAGGAATGGTTCCTGCAATATTATAGGAACCATTCCTATAAATTATAGGAACCATTCTCACAATATTATAGGAATGGTTCCTATACTATTATAAGAATAGTTCCTATAATAGTATAGGAATGGTTCTTATACTATTATAGGAATAGTTCCTATAATAATATAGGAATGGTTCCTATAATTTATGGGAATAATTTTTATAATATTATAGGAATAGTTACTATAATGTTATAGAAATGGTTCCTATAATAATATAGGAATGGCTCCTATAATTTATGGGAATGGTTCCTATAATAGTATAGGAATGGTTCCCATAATGGTATAGGGGTGGTTCCTATAATGTATAGGAACCATTCCTATAATAGTATGGGTAAAATTCCTATACTATTATAGGAACCATTCCTATAATGCATAGGAATACTCCCTATAATTTTCTTTCCGTGTATGACATTTTATGATAAGTCCTATAGTTTCGCCGGAAAAGTAAAAAGATCACGAAATTTACTCTAACTTGATTTCGAGCTCCAATAACTTTTGAACAGATGGATTTATCAAAAAATCATAAGAGACTTTTTTTGTAGAGCGTTAAATTCCCTACAAAAATGTATGCTGGGCTTATCCGTACATTGAACCATTGCCGATGTAAAACATTCTAAACTAAAAAAAAATTTTTTCCTATGTTATTTAAATGGGAAATCGAATTTTTCGATGAGTGAAGCCCCTTATTGATTTAGAATTTTTTTTCAAGCGGGAATATTTTTATTGTTTTATAAATTGTTAGTTTTTCAGGTAGGACAGAAAAAAAACAAAATATCGCCCAAATATGAAACACCCTAGTGTACATATCAATCTATATTTATAATACACGCAGTACTCATATACATGTGATTTCAACAAGTGGAATCTGAAAAATGCACAATTCAAAAAAATTTTTATGGAATTTTATTTCCATTCAATAATTAATTAAATTATTACTAATAAATTTAATTAAACTTCACACATGTAATTCCATGAGCCTCTCGCAGTTTTTTTAATTAACTTTTAATAATAAATAAAATTTAATAAAAAAATTTTTATTCTTTACTTCTTCTGTTTACACATCATAATTACAATTCCTAACCATAATAAATCGCTCTAGAGACTTTAAATAAATTAGTATGATTACTCGATCAAGAATTAATAAAAATTTTTCATTATATTAAATAAATATTTACTTTACTGTCGACTGGTTGCTTTAAATTTTCTTATTGACTTCCGGAAAAAACTGCCACTAGAACGACCATAAAACTATTTTTAAAAAAATTTCTGATTAATCAACTGAGAGTAAATACTTTTAATCAGTAGGTATTGCAGTAACTTTAGTATATAGATATATGTATATATAAGAGTATATACGACTGAGAATGTATTTGATCTCAATGATCCACAATTGGTGTAGGATGAGAGCCATTACGACGGCGCGATCGTTGGCACTCATTTGAAAGTCGGCGGCAGTTGTGATCCGACTACTGAATCACTTCGTCCTGACGCGTCCTACCGTCAACTTACTTCACTTAATATCTCGTATCATTATTTATTTATAGTAAAAAGCATTACAACACGTGACAATAACTGTGACTATTTATCATTTTATGTAATGTAGTGTGGGATAAAAATATCAAATCGATAGATTATTCTGTAATATAAATAAATAATATGATTATTTAGTGTTTTAATAAAACTATTTATTTTTATTACGTAACAACAAAATATTATCGTGTTTAGTTTATTATATTTTTATTATTCAATGTCATATAAACATATATTTTTAATTTAATCAACAGTAATTTCATAAATTAATTTTTTTTTTTTTCAAGAACAGAGTTAATGAAAAAAAATAATTTTATTTAAAAAAAATATGAAATATTGAAAATTTAAAGGAATTGAAATTAACTCAAGTGTTTGTGAATATATAAATTAAATATAAAAACTTATGAACAGTAAATAAAAAAAAACAATTTTGTTGTAAATAAAAAAAAACTAGATAAATTATTTTTAAAAATACTTTTGTTAAAAATATACTTAGGAATCAATGGTCACTTTGTTCCTGTGCAAAAAAACTTTGACAGATATGAAACCTGATAAGATGAAAGGACATAAAACAGAGTGTTTTTTAAAGACTTTTTTATGAAGGCATTTTTTTTTTTTTTTTTTTTAATGATACTTTTATCACAAGTAACTACATTAAAATTAAAATACAATATTGTGTAATTCTATGTAGCAAATTTAATTACTCAGATTAATGTAAATCTTAAAACCGCAAAATTTTAGCCAAGTTTAATTTCCTGGTGAAGTGTATTACAAATATCGACACACAAAGCTTAAACAAAGTTAGTCAGAGATAGTTTACCAGATGCGGTTGTGTATTTATTACTGTTGAGAATAAACTTTGTTAAGTTTAAGACGTCCGTTTGCTGAGCGTATTAATCAAGACTTAGTTTGTTTGTTTTTCAATCAACTCTTATTTATTAATAATTTATTTTACTTTAGCTGCTTATTAAATAAAAAACCAATTATTCTTTTTTATGATTTTATGTTTTATTTATCTTCAATTAATTTATAAAGCTTGTAATTATTTTGTAACTACACTGTAAAAAACCGGTGTACTGGTGTCAAATTTAACTCCGAAAACGGTGTTAAATTAAGAGGTTGGTGTTAAGCGGTGTAAAAAAAAATATTTTTATTTTTGAAATATCAGTCGGATTGTATTTCATGGACAAAAAAAATTTTTATTGTTTCAAAAATTAATGATACGGCAAATTTAACAATTTATCGATAAATCCAAAGGATATTTGTCCACGATGGCATCTTAATGTTATTGTATAAAATATGGGAAGATTTTTATGACTCAAGTTTCTTTGCAAACTAAATCAGCGAAAAAAATAAAAAAAAATGGTCAATAATTAATTTATCATCCGAAAATCAGTTATTACTTCATGAAAAACATCAGAGTTATAATGAAAATAAATATATTATCGTTCCAAAATATTTAATTTGATAAATGATCAAAATTTATAATACTATTTTGAGCATGATACTAAAGTTAGCTGACGTCTACTAATTTTTGAATTTTTTTTTAAAGCAGTAAATCATAAAAAAAAAAATATTTGAAAAAATTGCACTTAAAGTTTATTTAATTTTCTACATGTGCATTTTTTTAGATTTTTTTTTTTTTGTAATTGATTCGCTGGAAAATAAATTCAAAAACTTTTAATCGTCTGTTAACTTATGGATCATATATTGAGCTCACATCTATTAGTTTTTTGATTATTTTTCAAAGAGATAAATTATTAAAAAAATTTTTTTGGAAAAATTGCACCTATAGTTTTTTTAATTTTTTACATGCCCATATTTTTAGATTTTTTTTTTTGTAATTGTTTTGTTGAAAAAAATATCCAAAAATTTTTTATTGTCAATTTTGAGATTTTTAAAATATCAGTACTTTGTTCAGCTTAATAAAAGTGACATTTCTTATTTCATGAACAACAAAATTTTTTTTACACCAATTAACGTCAATTTCGTAATTGGAATGAAGTATCATTTTTTTCTGATTAGATCTTAAAAAGTTAGACTGAAACTCTCATACTCCGATCGGATTTAATTCACTCCTAATGTACACCATTTTAACACCAGCTGGATAACACCGCAAGGGTGTGAGTTCATTTTAACACCGCTTTCTTACAGTGTAATTAAATTTTTTTTTAATATATATGTATAAATTTTTTTCATTAATTTTATTTGATTTATGATATTCCGTGAAAGCTGCTCTACTTCTATAAGACCACTGTGTTGTTTGGCAGAGCATTGTATGCTAAATAAAGATCAAAATCAATCCTCATCATAATTTATCAATGCCACACAAATAGCTTTTTATGACGCACAGTTAAACCGACATATCAAAAAGTTGTATAATAAATATATTCAGTTAAAACCGTATTTTATTTTAATTTTAATATTATTGTATTAAAAGAAGAGATAATTAAATTTACACTAATTAATAGTGGTATAGATTTTCGTATTAATAATTTATAATAGAGTATTTAATATATATATCTTAATATTGTTGATTAAAAAAAAAAGTATTTGATAATGAATTTCCTGAAGAATGACACAATACTGTACTTATTGGGATTAAATTTAATCCCGAAGCTTCAATATAACTTAAGTAGCAGTTAAAGACAGTCGAGATTTCATTAATAAATTTTGAATGACGTTACATTAAAGTAAAAGAGTAATGTTGGAAGAAATGGATGGATTTAAAAATAAAAATATTTCTCGATTGTGGGAAATTAGTAACATAAATACGACGAATTGCACATCGACAATGGATCCAAATTGTGATGGATATAATTCAAGTGCAGAACTTAATGATAGTATGGTGAAAGTTGTGGTGCCTGTATTTTTTGGTCTAATTGGTTTCCTTGGACTCGTTGGTAATTCACTTGTTGTGGTTGTTGTTGCATTGAATCCGGGAATGAGATCAACTACTAATATTTTGATTATTAATTTGGCTATTGCTGATTTGCTGTTTGTTATATTTTGTATACCATTTACTGCTACGGATTACGTTTTGCTATACTGGCCATTTGGCGACACTTGGTGCAAAATGGTTCAGTATCTTATTATTGTCACGGTATGTGCCAGTGTCTACACCCTCGTTTTGATGAGCCTTGACAGGTGAGTTTTATTTTTTTACCCATGCAAAAAAAGTTTGTTCCAAAAATTTTCCAAAAAAGTTCATGAAGGTAACCTTTGAATTTTGAAACAACTCTGAACTTTGAGTTGATGATTTTTTGAAATTTGAAAAAATTCAAGAGTAGAAAAATTTTCCATCTCTAGATTTTTTTTTTTAATTGATACTGAAGTTAGACGACCTCTAATAATTTTTGGATTTTTTTCAGATGATAAATTATAAAAAAAAAATTTTTCAAAAAATTGCATCTATAGTTTTTTAAATTTTCTGCATGTACCTATTTTTAGTTTTTGTTTTTTTGCAATTGATTTGTTGAAAAAAAAAAAAAAAATTGAAAAACTGTTAACTGTTTGTTACCTTCAGGATCATTTTTCGAAAAGTTCTTACAAAAAAAAAATAAATATTCACACTTGGTTTCAAGTCTTTTTCAAATCGAACTATTTTTGCTTTACTTTTGAATGTTTTTAAATTTTCAAAAACAATTAACTCATAGTTTAGAATTGTTCGAAACTCAGAAGTTCATGATTGCGAATTTTTTTATAATGAATTTTTTTTTACACGGGTAAATTTCTTACTTCCCGTATGAAAATAACATATATGGTCAAAATATATGATAAATATCATAAAATATATGTGGCCAATTTAACTATATTTTCTGATATATTTTTTTTTTTATAATAAAAAATATAATATTCATCATATACGAGTTCATATATGTTTAGCATATATAAAATATATATTTTTATCATATATATATTTCTATCAAATACGAAAAATATGCTTTGATCATGTATAAAAACATATATATTTATATTGTGTATGGAAAAAAAAAGTTTCTTATTCGTATGACCCACTCTAATTAAATTAGATCTAAATTTTAAAATGCAGATAAAATTTTCAAAATTAGTTAATTTGATGCAAATATATGATATACCTATATACATATACATACATCGAATAAGATATATGCTAAAATATAACAATGAAAATATATGGTGCCATATATAATATAAATTATATGCTATCATATATTTCATTTCATATAAAAATTTTATATTTTTTGAATATAAAAGGAAATATATCAATAGAATATATTATAAGGTAAATGTAAATGTATATATAGCTTCATATAAAAAACATATGTTACATATATGGAATACATATATTTACTACTGTATATAATTTTATATTAAATCGGCCAAAATCGCTGTATGATTTTTTATAATACACAATATACTATATCATATATTTTTTTGTTGCAAACATATATGATTTTATATATTTTAACCATACATTTTTCATACGGGTTTTTTTTCCTTATTGGCTATCGTTCCAATTGGGCCACGTGCCATTTTACACGGGTTATAATTTAAGTTAAATATAAATTTTTTTTTTAAATAAATTATAATTTTGTGTAAAAAAAAAAAATGAAGTTATTCATTCATAAATTCCAATCATTTGCGGCTCTGAATGGGAATTTTCAATACAATCGCTATGTATAACTCTGGTATTTATAACAATACTCGTCATTTATTATTTGTACGAACACCAAATAATTATTTTACTCCGATTCATTTGCTATTGAAATTTTTTATTACAATTATAAAGCCACAAGAACGCTATAGTACATGAATTTTTTTTTTTACATTTGATGAACAAATGTATTTATGATGCTCACAATATATTGTGGGTTTATATCTGCCGAAAATGAAATTAATGACTAGTGAATTCGAACTGAAAATAAAAAAATATAATTCTTTTATTTGTATTATTTAAAAAAGCGCGGCACAGTTACAAAAACACCAAATGATATTTTACGCAATAACAATAATGATATATATATTAAGTAAAAAATAATACTATTTTATTTGAGAAAATTTCATAGAGTTTCCGTGAAATAAAAGTTGTGGAAAAACAGTTAAAGTAAAACTATTTATAATTCTTTAAAAGATAAACAAAAAAATTGCCAACATAAATCTTTATAAAGCTTTCGAGAGAGAGAATTATTTTCTTACTGTAAATTATTGACTTCTTTGTGTATTTTTATTATATAACTTAAAAAATAATTAACAATGACAATGACTCTATATAACCGAAAAGAATAGATGAGATCTACACGATTTTTTTTTTTTTAATTTTTTTAGATATATATAGATCGGTAGAAATCTATAAAGACCAAAGTCAAATGAACAAACTGTATGCATAAGAAATTTCAATTAAAAAAAAATAGATCGAATGGAATTAGAGAAAATCTTAATGCCCGGGAAAAAAAATTCAAACAAAAACAATATTAAAATCTTTTCTCGGCTGAAAAGTGGGTAACGAAAAGCCACGGTAGTAATCACAAGACCGAAAAAAGACTAACTCAATTTATCGGCAAAATTTAAGCCAATTTTTGGCCTATCTATTATACGGAAAAAAATAGGCGCTGCAACAGGATTTTCCTGTGGAATCAATAGGATGAGGAGCAAATTTCATGTACCAATTTTTTTTTGTCAGTATCGTGAAATTTCAAAATTTAAACATAAATTCAAAGTTTGAAAAAAAATTCAAATTCTGGATGGGCCCTGCTGCTGCAACAGGACTTTGTCCTGTCGCAGCGCCAATTTTTTTCGGTGTAAGAATAATAAAATTTCGGCGTATTTTCGACCGAATTTATCCTTTTTGACCAAATATTTTTACCCGGGTGGATTGAAAAAAATAGATGTTAATTTCAATTATTTCTTCTCGAGTATACCCTGAAATAAAATACTAATAAAAAACATTAAATGCAATCGAGTAAATTTTTCGTAGTATTTTCCACAATAATTGTAAAGAAGGGTTGATGTTTTATAAAAAAAAATTTTTTATTTAATACGATTTACGATAATTATAAAGCACTTTATAATTCATGCAACAAAAAGTTTCCATAAAATACTTAACACCTCCTGAGGCATCAATTAGACTCTTGAATAAGTACCGCGAAATTACATCCATTATCATTTTTTAAACGACTCATTTAAATAAAAGTGCTTATTATTATATACTGGTCAAATAATTTTCAGAGACCTGTAATATAAAGGGATAAAATAATGATGTCTAAATTTTGAGCAGTAACAATTCAACATAATTTTGAATTACGTTATTGACTATAATAATTCTGTTTCAAAAATAGAAATAATATAATCTTAAATTCCTTAAATTTTATTCATGAAATTGATGGAATTCATAATAGGGAAAACCGGGGTATTACGGCATTTGAATTTGAAAAATTTATTGAAAAATTTATTGATCAAAGCTCTTTCAGGCCAATAGATTATATTGTGGTTTAAATAAAAAAATAAAAATTCCAATAAAACTGATTACATCAGTTAAATAAAATTTTTTTTTTAATAAATTTGAAGTCCATGGGATTATAAAGGTACGGAGTAGTATATTTGTACTTAAAATCTTTTTTTCCAATAAAAAAAAAAAAAAAAAAAAACAAAACAAAAAATCAAAAATTTTTTTTAAGCTTTTTTTTGAGGGGGGCCGATTTGCTTAAGAAAAGACCAAATTTAGTTGACCTATAGATGAAAAGCCAAAAAAAATAATTACCGGCTTAAGGGGGCCGTCGTGCCTCGGTTTCCCCTACCTTTGTTAGGATAGTTAAATTATTAAAATTAAATTATATTGCATAATCAAAATATTATAATAGCTTACACGGAGAAAAAAATATAGTAAAATTTACTAAAAAATATGGGAATAATTACTAAATTTAGATAGTAATCTTGAAACGCTTAAGATTTATAGGAAAAATTCATAAACAGATAAGTAAATTTTACTATTCCGTTTAGTAAATTTTACTATATTAAAATGGAAAAAAATAAAATTAAATTTTAATTAGCTGTTAACTTTTTATTATTATTACTATCATTTTAATTATTATTGTTATTTATGCCATCTGTATTGGTGCTGGTGTCGATTTTTGTTTTTTAACAAATCACTTGTTCCAACCGAGATTCGAACCCTGATCTCCCGCGCGCGAGTCCTTTCCTATGCCTGACGGCCCGATGTCTCCTTTGAACAAATGTTTCAGAACTTGTAATGCATATTTGTATATGCTATTCCCACCAAATTTAAATTTTATCTATACATAGTAGAATTTACTATACATATAGTAAAAAAACATAATCGTGTTAGCAAAAAATACATTGCGTATAGTAATTTTTAATATTTTGTATAGTAACAAATCCTATATTGTATTAGAAAATGAACTTTCTTAAATTCGTATTTATTAAAAATACTTATAGCAAAATTTACTATACAGATAGTAAAAAATACAATTGTGTTAGTAAAAAATACATTACGCATAGTAATTTTGAATATCTTATTATGTAATTATTACTAGCTAGTAAATTTTACTAAACGTTTAGTAATAATTACAATACAGAATGTATTTTTTCATATCTGTTAGTAAATTTTACTATAAGACTGTAATTTTTACTATATTTTTTTCTCCGTGTACATAAAATTATAATTAATATTTTAATTACCAAAGAATTTATTAAATTAAAACATAAGAGTTCCTTTATAATTTCGTAACGCGATAACTTAAAATTACATTGAATTTTATCGTTTTAATGAGATCTATTTACTTATACACTAAAGGATATTGGAACCCAAGTATAATATTACATACATTTATTATCTTACCCTAAATTCTCATGATTCTTTCATGGATATAAATAATCACCTCCCAGCAACACCATGTTTATTTTATCTTACCATACCATCCGTTGACAGTAAATAAATATATAAAAAATCTATAATATATAATCGAGATAAAAACAAATAGTAAATTATATTTTTTTTATCAACAGACCGCTTGAGAGTTTGCACGTGTTAACTATCAAACTAAAACAATCGGGGAGAATAAACTTGACACCCTCGTATAAGTTGTCAGAACATACTTGAAGTAGATCACCTAGTATAATAATAAATAAACTTTTTGTTTTGCACAAGGTATCTGGCAGTTGTACATCCAATAGCTTCTATGACTGTGAGAACAGAAAACCACGCCTTCTTAGCGATTTGTCTCGCGTGGTTAATTATTCTAACTGCGTCTATTCCAGTGCTTATTATCCACGGTGAGGTGAGTAATTTTATAATATTATTTATGAAAACTTTTGGATGTATATATTCATAAAATGTTTATTAATTACACGGAGAGAAAAAAATTGTAATATTCACTATCGCAGCGTGATATCTACTATTGCGTATATCATCTTCTAAAAAGTTGATGACCGGATGTCGTATCATTTTTCGTTATTTCTGTGACTATTTTATTCGGTTGTCGATTGGTCGACTGAGATAGTGGCGGGATTTTTGAAAGAATGAAGGCGAGTATGTTATGTCTAGTATAATAAAAACTAATATGTGAATATGGTAGGCTCTCCTACACTGTGAAAAATTCCCAACAAATTTTACTATGGGTGCATAGTAAAATTTATTGAGAATTTTTCACGGTGTATGCTATATAATAGTTACCGTCTCACATGATAGGAATCACTATACGTATTGTAATTGTTAATACACTATAAACAGAATGGTGTTGAAATGAAATTACACCAGTATACACGGAAAAAAATAATCGGTAGCGGCTACCGATTGGCGATCGGTAGCCGCTACCGATTTTTTTTCGGTAGACGCTACCGATTATTTCGGTAGCTGTTACCGAAATAATCGGTAGCGTCTACCGAAAAATAATCGGTAGCTGGTACCGATTTTAATCGGTAGCTGCTACCGATTTTAATCGGTACCAGCTACCGATTATTTCGGTAGCGGGTACCGATTATTTCGGTAGCGGTTACCGATTGTTTCGGTAACAGCTACCGAAATAATCGGTAGCGTCTACCGAAAAAAAATCGGTAACCGCTACCGAAATAATCGGTAGCTACAACCGATTATTTCGGTTCTACTGAACAGTTTCAGAAAAATTCTTTTTTACATTTAATTACTATAAATCTGATATATTTGTGCATTTTTGACCCTGCGTATGACACCTGGGGCAATATGAACCAGCTGAATATTACGAAAAAATTATTTTTTTATATTTTTATCGTCAACTTAAAAATAAATCAATATATTTCCGCATTTTTGACCCTACGTATGCCACCTGGGGCAAAATGGACCAGCTGAAAATTACGACATCTATCGAGTGATAGTCGGAGCAGGCAGTACTAACGGAAGCAACTGCGTGCAAAATATTTAAATAGTAAAAAAAAATTTTTAACTTCCCGCTTAGAAAATCGATGATTTTCGAAAATTTCGGGAAGTTATTGTTTTCACCCCGATTTTCGAAAATCGAGTTTTCATCAGATGTCGACGTTTTGAGGTCCTAGGAAGCTATTCTGACTATTTTTAGAATGATGTCCGAGTGTCTGTATGTATGTGTGTGTGTGTGTGTGTGTGTATGTATGTATGTAAACTCTTTATAACTTTTTAACTAATAAACCGATTTGGATGTTTAAGGTGGCAATCGAAAGAGCTTTCTGGCCATCAACTTTTCTGAAAATTTCAGATCATTTGACCAAGTAGACTCGAAGATATTGGCCAATTACGAAAAAAAAAAATTTTTTTTTTTTTAGTTTTTTATTGATTTCTCAGAAACGACATATACGATCGACTTCAAAATCTAATCAGCTCTAGAACTTAATAAAACGCGTCGATTGCCACCTCAAACATCAAAATTGCATAATTCGTTCGAGAGTTATCGTTGGAGAAAGAAATAGGAAAAAACAGTTTTTTGCGAATATCTTTGAAACGACTCAACCAAAAAATCTAAAAATCTTATGAGCTTTAGAATCTATTAAAACGCGTCGATTGCCACCTCAAACTTGAAAATCGGATAATTCGTTTGAGAGTTATTGCGCGAGAAAGAAATGCTAAAAACTTTTTTTTTTGAAAATAATGGCATGCAAAAGTATTTTCGAGCTCGAAGAGCTCGAAAATGTATTCACAACGATGTTTTCGAGCTCCTTGAGCTCGAAAACAGCGGGAAGTTTTGGGGCTGGCCCGCAGGGTCAACCGATGCCCAGATTTTTTTACCTGTAATTCGACACCTGTAATTGGAAAAATTTAATTCATTTTTAACGCCGCTCTTTTTACAATTTCTCCATGCGGTGTTAAAATGAAATAATACCGGTGTAAGAGGCTTAATTCGGCGGTGTTAAATCAATGTAAATGCAGAGCAATACCGGTGTAAAAATGGAGTAAACTGCGTCCGCACATAGTATTAACTTTGAAAATTTTATCAAATATAAAAAAAGTTTACACACACACGTTGACTCACACACATACACACACTTTCGGACCCACACACACATTCGCACACACTCGGACGCACAAGCACACGTACGTGCACACACACGGACGCACATACACTGATACTGAAAAAATCGGTAACTACTACCGAAATAATCGGTAACTGCTACCGATTTTTTCGGTAGCGGTTACCGAAAATTAATCGGTAGACGCTACCGATTATTTCGGTAACAGTTACCGAAATAATCGGTAGCGTCTACCGAAAAAAAATCGGTAACTGCTACCGATTTTTTCGGTAGCGGTTACCGAAAATTAATCGGTAGCCGCTACCGATTATTTCGGTAACTGTTACCGAAATAATCGGTAGCGTCTACCGAAAAATAATCGGTAGCGGCTACCGATCGCCAATCGGTAGACGCTACCGATTATTTTTTTCCGTGTAGGAGGCGTAATTCGACGGTGTAAAAATACAGGTGTAAAAGTGGATTAATATCGGTGTAAAAGCAGGGTAAACTGCGTCCGCTTGGAGTATTAACTTTAAAAATTATTGAACACAAAAAATGTCAATTCTTTATGAAAATGAATAAAAAAATATCATTTATTAACGAGTATAATGATCGAGTAAGTAAAAATATTCACAAAGTATTTTAACGCCGGTAAAGAATATCTACACCAACGGCGGCGTTATTTTTACACTACTTTCAGTGTTGAAATTTAACACCACTGATTTTAACACCTACACCGCTTGGACTTACTCCGGTGATTTTTTACAGTGTATATTAAGATACACTTAAAAGTTTTGCGACTGTAATAATTACGATTCGGACATGGTAGAGACTACAATATTTTTCTCTGTGTGTAGACTAATTATCATTTTTATTTTTACTACACTGTAAAAAGAGCGGTGTTAAAATGAACTGACACCAGTAAAGAGGCGCTATTTAGCGGTGTTACCCAGACGGTATTAAAACGGTGTACATAACTCCGATCAGAGTATGAGTCCGGATTAAATTTTTTTTTGAATTTGAAATACATTCCGACTTCTGAAACGTCAAAAATAAAACTACTTTTAATTTTAACACTGAAAAAAATTTTAACACCATTTTTGGGGTTGAATTTAACACCGGAATAGTGTAAACTTGCACCGACTGGTTTTTACAGTGTGTTATTATTATTTTAGTAATTAATGAAATATATCCAAAAGTTCTTATAATAACGTAAAAAAAGTTCACGGAACTCCGTAGCTCATGTCTGCAGATTTATCCATCATTACAGCGACCAGGTGATAAATTAAATCAAATGTTTTGTCGAATTCGCCTCGACGACTGGGTGGTTTTCCAAGTTACATTTTTTTTATTGAGCTACGTGATACCTTTAACTCTCATATGTGGTCTCTACATATGCATGCTAGTAAGGCTGTGGCGAGGAGCACGTACGAGTGCTGAAAGTCGACGTGGTAGAAGGAGAGTTACTCGGCTTGTAATTGTTGTGGTCGGAGTTTTTGCTTTTTGTTGGTGTCCTCTTCAGGTCAGTAATTTAATTTATTATTTTTTTTCTTTTTCATTTGCTATTATTAGATTATTTCTTTCCCAAGTTATTGAAATATCGTATTGTAAGTAATAAATTAAATTTTTATTTGTTACAGTTAATATTAGTCGCAAAATCATTAAACTTTTATCCTCTAACAACGACGTCGGTAATGATTCAAATAGCGAGTCATGTATTGGCATATATGAATAGCTGTGTCAATCCTATTTTGTATGCTTTCTTAAGTGAAAACTTTCGTAAAGCCTTTAGAAAAATAATTTACTGTAGGCCAAGATATAATCCACAAGGTCTTGGCCCTCCTACTAAAACTACAAGGGCTGCTAGTAGTGGCGATATTCTTTAGGTAAGAAATATAAAGATTTTTTAACAAACCATTCTTTATATACTTTTTTATTCTATAAAAGTGTCAACAAGTGTCGGAAGAACTCACTAGTATATTAAATTTATTTCAAAATATATATATATATATATATATATGTGTTTAAATCATGAAAACTATCATATAACAAAATCTTGTTGAATTGTTTTGAAGAGAAAAAGTAGTTCTATAAATAAATAAAAAAAAAAACAAGTCATTGTATTTTAGCAGACTTTTCCGCATCATTAAGAAACTTCCAAGCTTGTTCTATTCTGAGATAATAGTATTAAAAAAATGTGTTAACTCAAGCACGTTATTTGACTTGTTTTTTTTTCTGATTTGATGAATTTTTAATTGAATTAATATTATTATTAAATATAGTTTACGAATGAAATATGGACTTTAAAAAATCGGGAGTGAATCCGGATTTTATTTCCCGCACGAGAAAATATATATCCCGGCAAAATAGTATATATCCGGCTCATATCTTTAGTATTGTCGTATGTATGCTTTTTTGCCGGCATATATTCTTGAATATATCTTTTTCCGTGTGAGTTCAATCCAATTTTACTCTGTCACTCGGAGTTCTGGAGCTTTAAAATAAAATCACTCTGCACGCGAAGTGATTAAGGGTTTTTTTATAGGCGGAGTGATTTCGGAGTAAACGGAAAGAAAATTATAGGGAGTATTCCTATGCATTATAGGAATGGTTCCTATAATAGTATAGGAATGGTTCCTATATATTATAGGAACCACCCCTATACCATTATGGGAATCATTCCTATACGATTATAGGAACCATTCCTATAATAGTATAGGAACCATTCCTATAATATTATAGAAACCATTCCCATAAATTATAAGAACCATTCCTATAATATTACAGAAACTATTCCTATAATAGTATAGGCACCATTCTTATAATATTATGAAAATGGTAATAGTTCCTATAATTATAGGAACCATTCCTATAATAGTATAGGAACCATTCCTATAATATTATAGGAACCATTCCCATAAATTATAGGAACCATTCCTATAATATTACAGAAACTATTCCTATAATAGTATAGGAACCATTCCTATAATATTATAGGAACCATTCCTATAATAGTATAGGAATCATTCCTATACTATTAGAGGAACTATTCCTATAATATTATAGGAACCATTTCCATAAATTATAGGAACCATTCCTATAATTATAGGAACTATTCTCATAATGGTATAGGTATCATTCCCATAATTATAGGAACTATTCCTATAATTATGGGTAATATTCCTATATCTATAGGACGTGTTCCCATAATTTATGGTCGTCATTCCTATACTGGAATAGGATGAAATTTCACAAAATTATAGGAACCATTCCCATAATTTTCTTTCCGTGTACTTAAATAAATTAATATTTAATAGAAACAGCTGTTAATAGGAAGTATAATTATTTCAATAAATAATTCATTCAGATATTAATAATTAAACTTAAAATATTATGTTTTTAATTTTTAAAATGTTTTAGTAACTCACTAAATTATAATTTCATATATATAATACATATGAAAATATTAAATTATTTAATAGCTATAGTGAGATAGATTTTATGGGAATATTTGATATTTCGGTACAATGTGAAATGTTATCTCATGGTATGGTTGATGTAAGTCATACAGTTTGTGACTCAATGGAATTATACTTGTTCAAGTCTTATTAAAAGCTGCTTATAGTTATTAATTATTTCGCGTGAATGTATGAAAAGAGAGCTCGTCATTATTTCCATAGTCAGTATAAATGTCAAAATATCAAAGACCTAAGCTCACTGTGTATTAGTAATTTTTTTTATAATTGATATTTTCTGAAACTTCTCTTCGGAGTGAAATTCGATCCGAGGGAAGTAAATAAATAAAAAATCATCCACTCCGAAACTTTTTTACAGTGTGTATACATATACATACACGTATTTATCTTAGTAAAACTTACAAATATTTATCGACATCATTTAGAAAATAAATTTCCAGGCAATTAATTTGCAAAAGATTACTTTAATTGGTTTTGTTTTTATTCATGCAAATAAGAAAGTAATTTAGAAAAATAATAAAATAGAACAATCCAATGAGATTTATCTATTGTATTTAAGAGCAGGGCGTAAATTACAAGTAATATAACGGGTATCCTTTTCTCTGATCACTAAAACGACAGATGATAGAAAAGATAGGAGGGTCGAAATAAGAAATGACTCGGTTCGTATATTGTAATCGTCTGATTGAAGAGTACAGTCTGAGTGGCATTGTTACGAAATTTTATGGCATATAGAGGTAGAAAAATAAGGGAAGAAATAATAGAGGAAAAACGTGTTGGTTTATAAATAGTCTCGATATATATATATTTTTTTTTTTTCATCATCAAGGAAATGTATTACGATCAATACTTTGAAAGTAAATTAATTTTCGTAATACCTAGTGTAATAAAACAGAAAAATATCAACTGTTTTATGATGCAATCAGATTTATTTTTAGTACATCGGTCATTATTCGGTAAATTTTATTTTTCTTAATTCAACGATCATGAGTCATAAAATAAATCACTGATGATAATTCATGAGCTTTTATTATTATATTTGCTTTGTACAGAATTTTTGGTGTGAAAATGGTCCCTGAGAACTTTACACAGTCTGTTCGGTGTAAATCGGCGGTGTGAAATTTCCTCGGTGTGAAATATCAAGCTGTGTACTTTTAACACGATGTGAATGTTTTCTTTCACACCCTTTGGTGTTATTAGCTCAAATATTGTCCAGTAGTATAATATGTAGTAAAGAATGATCGAATAATGGCATTGCGACCGGTTATCCCCGACAAAATAACCTAGAATAAAATAACCTCGTAACAAAATAACCTGAAAAAATTATAAATATTCTGTCTTGTACGTGAAGGTTAATGTCTTCAGTTATTTTTTTCAGGTTATTTTGTTTCGAGGTTATTTTGTCGGGGTCATTCCGTCGAGGTTGCTTTGTCCGAGGACAATTTGTTACGGAACCCGAATAATATATAGATTACAGCATCAGTATATCACTATTATTATTGATGTAGATTATTTTAAAAGAAAAATTAAATTCCTAGTGTTGAAGTAATCGAGAGTTTCAAATAAATAACTCATACATTTACACCATTGATGGTGTGAACATTCTGATCCACACGGTCCAGAATTTAACACCGTGAGTCGTGTAACTTCTACACCGGCAGTGTTGAAAATTTTAACACTGAATCAATCATACCACATTGCGGACTCAAAATATTTTACAGTATGTCCTATCACTATTATTATTTTTATTTTTATTATTATTATTTAACCGTCAAAAATTCACGGATGAAATATGGAGGGAATGCGAAGCGAACGACTGTGTATTTATTTAATGCCCTCAAAGTAAAAATCACTCCGAAGGGACGTTGATTTTAATTTTGAACCTCTGGTTCGAAGTGGGATTAATTCATAAAGAGAGTTTATTTTAAAATTAAAATTCCGAATCGGAGTGGATACAGATTTAAATAAAATCCAGATCACTCTGAATTCACTAATGATTTTTAACAGTGCATTATTATTGTTATTATTATTTGTTTAAATATTTTTTAAAGTTAATTAACACCATGAGTCACTCATTAGTTTTCCAGCACTAAGTAATTTACGAGCTAAAGATTTTCTCATTACGTATTCTGTGTACTTAATAATTTTAAAAAATATAAATGACTATGAGTATTGATTGTGAACGTGAGTAAACAGTGACTAGAAATATGCCGGTGAAATTTACTGAAAAATAATTGGTACGATTTATCAAGATTTTACGTTGTGTACAAAAATAATGAATGAATTTATCTTGTATATTCTTTTTTATTGAAATAATATTTTTTTTTATTTAAAAAAAAAGCAACAACTTTTAATTATTGTATTTTTAATAATAACTTTAAAGAATATAATAATTTATTTTTAATTTCGCTTTATTCAATTTTTTTTTTTTTTTTTTTTTTCAATTCATTCAGTGCCGGCAGACAGTATACAAAAGTAATTACATTAAGCTTTTAAACACAAATGTCATTTTTGCAATTAAATTTGAAAGTGCACTTTGATATTAAATTGGTGGAAAAAAATAATTAGTTTTAATAACGTTGCAATTAACAATAAAATACGTCTAAAAAATCGAAAAGATTTACGGAAGAATTAAATATGATGAACGGGAGGGTCAGATAAAATTGGGTTGCTTCGAAAATATATATTCTTTTGTCTCAAAAATGGCGCTCATTTTTCTCTAGATTACCCTTATTTGTTTTTTTTTTAAATCTTTGTATGTTGAAAAAAAAATTGAGTTGTCAGTTAAATCGGTTGGTCAGTTTTAAGAGACAATTTATTTTTTCCATACAATTTCTTTTTTTTACTTGATTATCAAATATATATACACTTAAAAAAAATCGATGCAAGTCCACGCTATTCCGGTGTTAAATTTATCCCCGAAATCGGTGTTAAAATAACTCTGGTAGTGATATTAAAATTTGTCCTGGTGTCAAAAAGAAGTAGATTTATTTTTGAAGTATCAGAAGTCGAATGGTATTTCAAATAAAAAAAAAAAAAAACAAACAAGTTTACTGTTTTAAAAATTGATGATACGACAAATTTACCAATCTATGGATACATCCAAAGAATATTTGTCCACAATAACATGTAGATGTTATTGCATGAAATATAGAAAACAGATTTTCATGATTCAAGTCTGTTTGCAAACTAAATCAGCGCGAAAAAACAAATAGAATGATCACTCATTAATTTATTATCCGAAAATCAGTTTTTGCTTCATGAATAACATCAGAGTTATAATAAAATGATCATCATATTGTTTGTAAATATTTAACTTGATAAGTGATCAAAAATGTATACAATTTGGTCGGTTTAATAGAAGCGACATTTCTTATTTTATAGTTAATAAAATTGTTTTTTTTTTTCAATTAACGATAATTTTGTGATTTTAACGAAATATTATTATTTTTTTTCCGTTTTATTGATCTAAAGAAAGTTTGCCATCTATTCTCTTTCTCACACACGAACAAACGAAACGGTCCTTATTGCACTTACATTAGTAAATGGAAATTTCAAATGAACCGTTCTCAGGTATAAACTGAAATTTGCAAACCGGAAGCATTTCATTCGATAAATAATAACTTTACGCATCGAATGACATATTTTATTTAATTATTTGGGCCTTTATCTATGAAAACGGTTCATTTGAAAATCACCTGTTTCATTCTCTTAAAACACTTATACTCAGGCCCTCATACTTTGATAGGAGTTAATTTACACCGCATGGAATCCTTTTGAACACCGGTTAGATAACACCACTACACTGGTGTGAATGAATTTTAACACCGCATCGGTGTTAAGAGTCCATTTTAACACCGCTTTTCTACAGTAAACATTTATATATACACTGTAAAAAAAGCGGTGTTAAAATGAAATAACAGCGATGCAGACGGTGTAATTTGGCGGTGTTAAATCGGTGTAAAATAAAAATTCCACTTCTAGAAATTATAAAAAAAAAATGTATTACACATAAAAAACTTTAATGGA
The DNA here is from genome assembly GCA_030273425.1 of Microplitis manilae. Lineage (NCBI taxonomy): Eukaryota > Metazoa > Arthropoda > Insecta > Hymenoptera > Braconidae > Microplitis > Microplitis manilae. Next base: position 5,969,299 of record CP092726.1, read on the forward strand.
TATTATCTGAAGGAAATTAAGAGATACGGTAGTATCTCGCGCCAAGTACACGTTTAAATCAAACACATGTATATGTGTAAAGTGTCATGGCGCGAATCTACCGTGTCTCTTTACCGTACACCGAACGGTATTTAACTCGATTTTTAAAAACTTGTTTAGAAAAAAAATTTTTTAAAAATTCCTTTTTCAATTGAAAGTTGATTGATTTCATTTTTGCATGCAGTTTTGTATGTACTTATTTAAATAATTCTTTATATTATACGTAATTTATTTCAAATTACACAATTTTACGCCCATTTTAATCACCAATAATTTAATTAATTAATAAAAACCCTATTTAACTGTAGTGATCGAGTAAGTAAAAGTATTCAGAGTAAAATATTTTAACACCGGTAAAGAATATTTACACCGGCAGCGGTGTTATTTTAACGCCGAAAATTTTAATACACATCACCTAGACTGACCTCGTTTTTTTTTACAGTGTAGCATTATTATACAATAATAAATATATTTTCAAAATTCGATTTGAAAAAATAAATACCACATCAAGCTGTTAAAAAATAAAGATAAGATATAAAAAGCCAAGGATTGGCCGATAAGACTTTGTCAAATAAAATGAGATATAAATCGTAATGCCTTGAAGATGATGTTAAGGAAAACATATATATATATATATATATATGTATTGGCTTTCGGTAAACCATATCCTCTTTCTTTTTGATCAAATTCTATTTGTTTTTTTATTTACTTTGAGCTATCCCTTTTTATTTTGTTTGAGGCCTTAACGAGTATGCGAGTGTAAAATTTTAGATTGATTTTCGCATTTACTGAAGACAAAGCAAACAAACACAATAAAGCAAAACTAGAGGCGAAAAGTTAAGCCAGAAACCAATATCACTAAAATTAAATTTACTATGGATAGATACGCAGGACCACAATTCGTCATATCTTGTTTATGTCGTCTCTTGTCTCTGTTATTTACTTTTACTATTTGATTCTCTCGTGGTTAAAGTTAACAATTCAAATATTTATTTAATTTAGATACTTTAAAGTTTATTAATTGAGTAACTATCAAATTTTGTTACTTTTAAATTCAATAACATACATTTCGAATGGTAATAAAAAAGTTTACTTTTAAAATAAAAAAGTAATTTAATATAAAAACTTGTCAGAATTCTTTATAAAGTGAAATCATTTACATTAACTTTGTTGAATTTTGGCTCAAAAAATATCTTTAATGTTTTTTTTATTCAAATATTGTTTTTTATTTATTGCATAATTTTAACCATTTTAGTGAGGAGAGGCAATACGACTCATTCCATAATGGCTCTCTTCCAAAAAACTTTTTTTTTTCACTTTCATGTTTATTAGGGACTTAATAACCTACCAGTGCTTGGCCGGGGCAAGGTGAATCAATGACAAAAAATTTTTTAATTTTACTTTTACGGATTTTCTTGTTTATCAAACGCGAAATGTAAAAAAATATGAAAAGAAAATTAAATGAGAAAAAAAAAGAAAAATTAAAGAACGATTAATTTTGATTATTTTTGTCACCAACTAAATGCTATCGTAAAGTGCAAATATCACGCAGAGTTGAAAGAACCAGAAAAAAAGGAATAAAATGATAACAGATCTTCGTGATAAGCTTAAAATTATCAGCGTTTCAACTTTCATCCTTTGGCTTACGATATCCCACTTCGTAAAGCTCGTGATTCTACACGAACATTTAAACGAGAAGCGACAGACGTAATCTTATAAGATTGGCTTTTTAGTTCTGCTCGTTTAACGCAGATTTTATTTTAACCTGCTCGTTGCATCAAAGTTATAAATTGTAAAAGTATACATAAGTAGGGGAGAGTGGGGTCAATTGAACCAAAAATACTTTGACATTTTTTTTTATATGAATAAAAGCAAAATGATAACTTTTTTTTTTACAAAATTATCATTTATTAAATAGACTATCATTTCTCATAAGCACATAACTTAACAAATGATGAAAATTTTCAATAAATACGAAATTGTGCAACTGCATCAAATGGTTCAATCGTCCCCTTTGCGGGGACAATTGAACCACTAGTCGGGGACAATTGAACCAAGGGTATTAGAACCACCAATGAATGACTTTAATGAATATTTTACTATTCATTACAGCTTAAAACTAAAATTACAATACTTCTAATAATATTTATTATTTTATATAACATTATATGTTATAACAATCACTTTTAAAACTTTTATCAATATAATTATATTTTTTTTTGGTTAGTTTAGCTTGATTACACATTCTGTCAAGATGCGCGCGCATGTCGGATTACTCACAGTGTGATTCGTGTGGTTCAACCGTCCCCGAGAGTACTGGTTCAATTGACCCCATATGATTTTATTGAAATAATTAGTTTAAAAAAATATATTCAAGAACTATTTTACTAGAAGTAAAGCTAGAAATTTATGACTAATATATGTAAGAAGGTATTACAAAAAAAATTTTAAGGTTTCATTTGAAAATTAAAAAGTTATTAAACAATTTGCCAAGAGGTGAAATCAAGGTTTAGATACCTAAAAACACAAAAACTTGAATTTTTTAAAATTAAATCATCATATTGGTTCGAAATTTTGATCAGACTAAGGTTTAGTGTATTAAAATATAATTCCAAGAGGACCACTCATTTTTATATTTTTTTAGATTTTTTAAGCTTACTGGTTCAATTGCCCCGTGGTTCAATTGACCCCCCTCTCCCCTACCCATATAAAAGAAGTTAGTTTCAGAAAAGTTCATGACAGTGAACTTTTAAATTTGAGACAATTCTGAACTTTGAGAGGAGCATTTTTGGAAGTTTGAAAAGATTCAAAAGTAGAAAAATTTGTAACCTTCAGGCCTCGGTTTTGACATGTTCTCATGAAAAATCATCGAACGTTTATATATACAGTAGACTCTGGTTATAAGTTACATCGGACGCTCTACTCACTCTCACGTCAATTTCATTTTTTCCTGTAAGTAAGAGTATAGACAGAAATATAACTTATAACCAGAGTCTACTGTAATTGGTTTTAGAGGCTTTTTATATTAAACGTTTTTTAAACCAGCGAATTTTTTAAGTCGAAATATTTTTGCTTAAATAATGCCGATAAATGTTCCTAAAAAGTACTCAGTTGAAAATTGTTTTTACTTTTAAATGTATTCAGTTCCAAAAATGATTAACTCAAAATTCAAAATTGTCTCAAGTTTGGAAGTTTACGATTATGATCTTTGATAAAACATTTTTTACGTGGGTATATATGTATATATATTAAAAAAATAGTGTTCTGATCGATTTCAAGAGCTTGATATTAAAATGTAAATAACTAGGAAACAATGCGGAATTTTGAAAAAAAATTATTCAGAATAATTTGTAAGGAATATAATTGTCCACGAAAAAGATTCTATGACTTTTTGTAATAAGTCTGATCATTTCGCTGAAAAAATAAAAAAATCTCGAAATTTACAATAAATTTGATTTTAAGCTCAAATAAATTTTCAGCAGATGGATTTATCAAAAAATCATAGACTTTATTTGAAGAGCGTTAAATTCTCAACGACAATGCACCCTAGGCTTATTTGTATAATACACCATTACCGAGGTATAAAATTCCAAACTTAAATTTTTTTTCTCATGCTATTTAAACGGGAAAATCGCACTCAGGAAGTATTCAATGTTAATATTGAGGGCTCAAATTTCAACAGGCGTCTTCTTCCTACTGAATCCTACGGAAACTATTGAGTGTGTGCTTGGAAAATAGTCGATTTTTTTTTAATTGAACTAATATAATATGTAATGATTGCAAATAAAGCTAACGCTATGAACAATAAATCGATTGTTCAAATAAGAAATAAAATTTGATCCGTAAGAAATGTGACGGAATTTACAATTTTATTTAATTTAGTCCTTTCTGTTATCTTTCGTGAATTCGATGTTCAAAGAAACTTGTTTAAAATACATATATATAGAGCGATAGGTACGTACGTGACTACGAAGTCAAATCGAAGCAAACTTTAAAAATAAATAAAGAATATCGAAAAATAAAATATTTGTTAAGCAAAAAAAACTGCTTGTTATCAGTGAAAGGTAATGTACTTAAATGTAAAAATTTTCTCATTTCAGGTGAATGGAATTCTCTTCACGGAATATAAATATTTTAGTTTAAATTTAATTTTAAATATTTGTTGACTTTAATAAACTTAAATTTTAGAGTTTATGTTATATATACATAGTTAATGTATAAGAGAATATGTATAGAATAATTTATTAAATCTACTTTATCTAACCTGCCTCATGGGAAATTCGTTTTTATAAATTGTTGACAAAAAAAAAAAAAAAAAAAAAAAAACTAGATCTCGAGCTCTTTGTTGATAAATTTATAAAATTTTATTTATTCAATATCAAGTGATAATTTAGTATATATAAAATTTTGTACACTTTTTTATTACACTTACTGATTAATTTAATTAGTTAATCAACCACCTCATATATATCCTAGCTATTAAAATTTATCAAATCTTTAAAATAAATAATTTTATCCGTCCGACCAAAAATTTATTTACTTAATATATTTTATGTGATACAGATTATGAGAAAAAAAACTAATTTCAATTAATAATTATGACGGAGATAAATATTAATTATTTAATGTCAATACGAAGTATATTAATACTATTGGATTTCCTCAGTTCAAACGGAATATAGGGATAGATGAAGAAATTCCAATAACACGTACATCATACATGAGCATGAGAATATAATTCCAAAGTCCTTTCTCTCATACAATAGATATATAGATAAACAACTGTAGTATCGAAAGGACATATTCCTCTATAGTAGACATGATAACGTGATAGCACGTTCCCAATCGTGTTAAACCATCTCGAGCAATTTGTCCATTTGACGTGATTTAATCATACTCAACGATTCTCATTTATGATACTTGAATTATTGCAATCTTGTGTATCGAAATATTTTCATTTTATAATAAAGTACACGGGAAGAATAAAAATCAGAATATTAACGTAGCAGAAAGTTTGAAATTATTCCCATGAATTAGTAAACGAAGTATGAAAAATTAATGCAAAATTAGTATTGTGATGAATTCAATACAAAAACGTTTACTAATTCTTATAGATTCACTGACTTGTAAAAAAAATTCCTCCTGAAAATGTTTGAAAAGAGTGAACTTCGCAATTTGAGACGATTGTGAAGTTTGTTGATCATTTTTGGATTTTCGAAAAAATTCAAGAGTCCAAGAAATTTTTGATCTCTTGATCTCGTTTTTGAACAGCTCTGATAAGTTGAAAATTATCTATAACTTGTTTTTGAGCATTTTTTTTAAATGTTTTGAAACTAGCATAATTCTCAAAATGGAATTTTTCGGCTTAAAAGTTCCGAAAACTGTCTAGAAAGTATTTACTAGAAAATTTGTTTGAACTCATGAATTTTTTTGAATGATCAAAAAACGATCTACTCAAAGTTTATAACTGTCTCAAATTTGAAAGTTTACTGTTATGAATCTTTTTGGAACATATTTGGAACAACTTTTTCTTTTACGAGCAATTACTACTGCAAGTAGTTCTACTATAAAGCATTTTTTTCAATATTTTTAGGCAGCAAAGTTCTGAAAATCAATTTTTTCACTTAAGACGCGTTTTCATTTGTTTCTCTATTTGCATTCAACTAAATAAACGGTACTATCTTTATTGCATTTTTATAGTAAATGGGAACTTTATCCAAGCTTTTCTCGTAAACAAATGGAAGTTATTAAAAAATTGAAGTGCACTTCGCTAGTTTATAGAGGAAAGCATCGGGTCTGTATCTTTATTTTGCATTTAGAGCTTTTATTTCAGATAAAAGCTTGGACAAAATTATCTGAAAACCGTTTTTAAGAAGTTCCGAAAAATCTGGTTAGGAAATATTAAGTTGAAATTTTTTGTAATTATGAATTTTTTTAAAAGTTCAAAAAATGATAAACTCAAAGTACAGAAATGTTTCAAATTTGGAAATTCATTCTTTTAAGCCTTAAGAGGTGTCTAAACTTTTTTCTCTGTCACACTCAAGTCGACAAACGGTACTATCTCTGTTGCACTTGCGCAGTAAATGGAAACTTTGTCCACGTTTTTCTCTTAAACAAAAGCATAGTTTTGAAAAATGAAAACGTACGTTGCTAGATTATATTCTTTTTGCGTTTAGAGGTTTTGTTTGAGAGAAAAGCTTGGACAAAAATCGCTATAGACCCTTCTTAATAGAACATTTTTTGAAGTAATTTTTTTTTTGGCACAGGCATTTCCTGTAGTATGCTATACATTATTTAAAAAAATAAATGAATATCATTGCTTTTAGATATAAATTTATGATATAAGTTATAAATTTTGTTTTCTCATATATTTTAAATTTTGATATAAATGTTTACCGTTTTTCGATAAATTATGGTCCCAGTATAAAATTTTTATGTAGATATTAACTTAAAGTCAGAAATATACTTCGAACTAATAAATTTCCGAGCCCCATTTTTTTCCGTGTTAACATATATGTTCATATTTTTCAATTTTACGATACTCGTATCACTTTTTAAGAAATTACTAAATAACCAAGTCTGACTAAATAACGTATCATTTTTTCTTTTTTAATTTTATTATTTATTTTTTTTTCTTTAGTTACTTTCTTCCCTTTTTTTTTTTGCCGCAATAAATCGGCGCAATCAGATAGGTAGAGAACGGCGTTGCCGTTGCGAGAGTTACCAAGGGATTTATTTTCCTAGGATATCAGTGGATGTAGAGAGTAAAGTTAAGCAGAGTAAAACGTAAAAAAGAAAAAAAAAAAGTTAAATAAAATAAAACAGAAAGTGATGAAGTAATCCACATTTTTTTTCTCTTTTATAAGAAGGATTATTTTCCTATATATATTTTCCGAAGGGTATTTAAATTTTCACATACTTGTTGATAGAGATAAAGGTAAATATTATACTTCATCATCCAGAAATTTATTACTTTTATTTTATTTTTAGTAGTAAATATGATTATTTTTTTTTTTAAATACTGTAACTCATCGGCTTATAACCTAGACAGCAAAAGAGGAATTTGAATTTGTTTTTAATCTCTTGTGAATCAAATGAACCCAGTAAATTGTGAATCTATAAAAATACTATTCTTTTTTTAAAATTTAATTATCTCAAGTAATTACTAAACTAATTGATTTTTATTCAATTTATTTTGATAGAGTATCTCATAAAAAATAAAAATTATCTCAAGAAAACACAGTTTAAACTTACGGAGATCTGGTTTTTCCATTTTTAGTTCTACGATCAAGACACAAAACAGGAAATCACTAAACTAAATAAAATTTAAAATTCTGATTACTATGAAAATTTCAAAGCTATGGAATAAAAATTTCGAGAATTGTAGATCTGAAAAGATCTTCAAGAATCTGAGATAATTTAAATACATAGATCTAATGTGATCGGAGTACACGCAGAAAAATTTACGGTGACAATTATAATATATTTTGGTAATGGTTACCATATCGTATCATGTTTTTTTTAAAAATATTGATTATAAGAATGGCACTTATAAAATTATGGTAACCGTTTCTATTTATATGGGTTTCATTCCTGTATATTATCGGAATAGTTCCTATAAAATTATGGTAATATTTTCTATGTCATTATGGTAATCGTTCCTATTACTATGGTAATTTTTATCATATATTATGGTAAGCAATGCCATACATTATGGTAAGCGCTACTACATATTATGGGAACGATTCCTATAATTCATAGTAAGTTACCATAATATCATAGTAATCATTCCCATATAGTATGATAAGCGTTGCCACACATCATGGGAATCATTGCCATAATTTATGGCAATAGTTACCATAATACTATTTATAGTAACAGCTACATTACATTCAGAAGTTCTTCGTGTTATGGGAATCGTAACCATAATACTATGGTAATGGTTTCCATACTGTGATAGTAATCATTACTATATATTATAGTAAGCGTTACCATATATTATAATATAAAACGATTTCGATAATTCATGGTAAAAGTTATCATAATATCATAGTAATCATTCCCATACCACTATAGTAATTGTTGCCATATACTATGCTAAGCGTTGCCATATTTCATGGGAATCATTGCCATAATCTATGGTAAGTTACTATGGCATTATGGTAATAGTTACCATAATACTATTTATAGTAACACCCGATGAAAAAAAATTTTATACAACTGTATACAGTTATATATCAGTTATGGGATTATATACAATTACATACGACTGTATATGATTGTATACAATTGGATTGGGCAATTTTTTCTATCCAATTTTATACAATTGTATAAAATCTCTTTTCATCGGGCAGTTACATAACATTCAGAAATTCTTCATATCATGGGAATCATAATATTATGGTAATTATCACCATACATTGTGGGAATCATTACCATAATATATGGTAATGCTTACCACAATACTATGGAAATATTTCACACTTATCATGGACGCAGTTATCATAATGTACAGGGTTTATTCTCATACGCACCTTGGAACCGTTCCAAAGTGGATATAGGATTCATTACTATGTGACTGGGAATTATTCCAATAAGTATAGTTATCATTACCACAATTCTGTTACCATAGGATATAGGAACTTTTATCATAATTATAAGAATTGTTTCTACAGTTATAAAAACTTTTCTCGAAAATAGACGTATATCCCATAATTCCCAGTAATTATTACCATAACATTACGGGTTTATAGTTTATCACCGTACTAGGAACAGTTACCATAACTTTCTCTCCGTGTAGAACTAAATTACGGAAAAATCCGATTTTCTAAGATCTGATTAGATTTAAATTATTTTTCTCAAGTACTATTCGCTTACTCGACAATGCGTGTTAGTAAATGTGAAAATAAATGAATGAAATTTTTTTAGTGTAACACGAAGTCGTTACAGATTCTACCGCAGTAAAATGTAGATATTTTTCAGCAGCTTTAGTTTAAGAGTTTTTTTCACAGAAAAAGTCCTCTTGAGTCGATGGTTTCTTTGAGACTTACGTAGGCTATAAGTCATACATGTAGTAAAGTTTAGTGGGAGTGTCATACATAGGAAGTGCAAGTCAGAGAATCGCGGCAATATAATAGATCTACCACTTTTTTTTCTTTTTTTTTTCAGATTATTTTCATCCTACACCTACAGAAAAGTGCTTTGCTATAGTTGTACTCTCTAGAACATCCGTACTAGTTTAAAAAGTTGACTGGCAAAGTTTCACTTCAACAATTGATGATAAATACTGTGATTTAGTAGAAATCGATGAACTCAAAAAATATAATACATAATATTTATTTATAGTTACATTATTTTTCTATAATTTCATTTTCGATTCAAATGACGTCATAATCAATCGTTACTATAAATAATCGATGTATGTAATCATCCTCTGGAGCTAAGGCTTACGCAGGTCATTATCACGCGTTAATTCAGGTTTACGGTCTCCTTGATATTGATATGAAACCTTCCGTATTGCGATCGTATCAAATATCCTCAGGCTATTATCATCTTCCACATTCAAGAATTAAATTGCCTTCCCATCTGTGCGTAGTTATGTACTATCTTAATCTATCCCTTTAATTTTTACACTATCTGTGCAAAATTACTATTGTTATTGTAACAATTGTTGTAAAAGTCAATAAATTCTTCACTCCGTCTTTAATTATTTTTATGAAATCATTTTTTTTTTTTAATATTCAAATAAATTTCAATGCACTATAAGTAAAAAATGTTTGAATTTGTTATTTTTATTATCAAACAATGCTCGCATAACTGAATTGATAAAAATGTCAAAAATTTTTTATCGTAAATTTTTTTTCCGTTGAAATATTAAAACGTCAGAATTTTTTTTTTTCATTAAATTCTATGTTTGTTATATTAAATGTAGTGTATATATAGATATACATCGCATATTTGTACACATATAACAAAATTTTTTTAAATAATATTGAATAAAAATATTATTTAAAAGAATTTACTAATTTCGCGTTACTAATTTTAAAAGGACATATTTTTATACGCGCGTTTCGTTTGAAAAGCAGCTTTCTAAAGTCAGCAGGACTTGAAATTTTTTTTTATTACCAATCGTTTTATAGATTTATTTTAAAGCTAAAAATTGCGAACCAAAAAGGCGTATAAATTTATAAGTCCTTTTGGATTAGTACGCGGTAAAAAATTTGCGGAATGAATTCAGTTTGAAATAAAGTCTGTAACCACTCTAAATTCACTCCCGGTTTTATACAGTGTAACGCGATGTTTTTTAAAAAATTTATGTTATAAATATAAATAATAATAAATAAGTAATTATTTAAAATTGCAGTGGAGAAAAGCTTTAACAATTTTTTTACATATTTAAGAATAAATTAGTCGATTAAAATGGTTTGTAAATTTTTTAGCTTATACGTAAAAATGCATAGCGTTCATCAGTATAAATTTTCTCATTTATTCTGACAGTTTATGTTGGAAAAATAAACATCAAAAGAATTATTTTAGTTGAAACATATTTTACATGAATATGATGGTCGCTATTTTTTCCATATTAAAACTTAATTATGCAATGTGAGACAAAAGTGCGAATGTCAATTAATGTATAATCTAGAGTAATTTAAATGTAAATAAAAAAAAATTTATGCCCGTAAATTTATAAAACGAAAAATTAACGAATTTAAAATTGTTACATTATAATTAACACTAAAAATTATTAGCTGAGTAATGACATGTAAATTTTTAATTTAATTAATAAATTATAAAACCTATATTAATAAGTAAAAAAAAAGTAAATAAAAAAAATGATATTTAAAAAATAAAATATAAATATTATAAAACATAAGTATTTTAAAATTTATCAAATGACAGAATGATTTTATGAAAAAAAATAGGAAGATAAATTGAATCGAATATCGAATCGGCGGATGACGGCCCACGAGCCCCAGCCTCTTCCGCTTGACTGTCGATGGTAAATTCAATGTCAGTTATAAAACGCTAATCTTTTCGACATGAATTTTTTTTTCTTTTGAATTTATACTTAAATTATATAAATATCTTGTAGTCATGTGGAAATTGTAGGGGAGATTTAAATAAGATAAACTGTTCAAGTAAGATGAACCATATACGAATTATAAATACGCTCTAAATTCTATCAATAGTATATAAAAAAAATTTAAAATGTAAACTAAAATAAATTAATATTAAAGAAATATAATTTTTTGTTGTGGCGAATAAAAAAAAATTTCTATATGTGAAAATGTATTTTTCAATGTGTATATATTCCACTCTAACTTCATTTAAAACCAGTAGAAATTTTATGTTTTTAATAAAAATCTATCAATGCCATTTCATCATAAAACAGTTGAATTGAATAAAAAAATTCATTCCTGAAAATTTTTTATTATCATGGTATGCCAATCAAAAAAAAAGTAGAACAATACTCCAGTGCATTAAATGTATCCATCGATAAACAATAAAAAGTTACGCATGTTATCCGAGATTGTATATTGTAAATTTTAATGCATTTTTTTTGTATTCTTTGTGTAAATGTATATTTTTTAAAATTCTTTTATTCATATTTTCTATTTTATTCAACAATTGAATGCCTCGGGACATGGTTTTTATTATTAAAAATAAATTGGAATTTATATGAAAAAAATTAATTGTACAATGATTTTAAAAAGTATACGAATGAACAAAAAAAAAAAATAAATGTATACACATATCCAGATGTATCATTAAAATGTAATTTTTAGTGTAAATATAAAACATAACCATTTATATTATATAACTGTTAATAGTATATTGTATGACGAGGGATAAAATAAGACGATTTCGGACTAAGGTGAAGTTGGCTGCCCCAACCATAGTCTGAAATCATGTTTCGTCTTGAGTCATACACCATATTTTTCAAGATTACATGGGTATTGGAACTTTCAGTGTCAGCAGTCAGCCCGAAACAAGTTAATTGAACACCAATGGTGTGATCAACTAGTAGCGTAAGCGTAACTTGTTACTGGACGAGTCATGATGCGAAACATCAGAGTGTGCTTTACGATCGAAAAATTTTTTGTAATTTATAATTAAGCAGAAACTATAAATACTATTTGTTATTCACGCTCATTAGAATAAAACTAAATAATAGTAGGAGAGACCGGGTATGGTTGTCTCGCAGGTTGGTTGTCACAGTGGTAATTTGTGGCGATTGGTTCATCGATCGGTGTCGAAGAATAGCGATGGCATCACTTCCTTTTGAGTCCGATTTTTCGTCGTCGATTAATGTTCGTATTTTATTCAATGTGGTCTGTTATGATCAATGTGACAACCATACCCGATTTCCCCCATATTATACATCAAAGAATAATTGTCTACCCGAGCCGAAGGCGTGGGTGGTAAACACGCGGATTGGGACGTCCTACCCTCTTCCGAGGTGTGTATACAATTTTCACCACACAGAAAAACAAATTATCGACTGAAGGTATTCTTGATTCAAGAATTTTTTTGAAAACCTCAGTTTCCTGGATAAAGTAAAAATCTCCTCTGACCAAGATAAATTAATTTTGACTCAGGAAAACCTTGACTCGGTTTCCGAAGACGTTTGTCTTCCAAAATATTTTCTTGACTCAAGATTTTTTTTGGTGTAAGGTAAGTGACCCCTCTATTGGCCAGTTAAGCGTATTTTTTTTTTCGAATTAAGAAGTAAAGTATAAAAAGACAATTCATGTATAAAACAATGATAGAAACTTGAAGCGTATACATTTAACTTCAAATTAAAAAAGAATAAATGTAAAAATATTTATTAGAAATATAATAATAAATAAAAATAACTTTAATTCCTAATGTCCCCTCTATTGGCCTAGCTGTCCCCTCTATTGGCCTCCTAGCTGTCCCCTCTATTGGCCACCTTTTAGATAAAATTTTAGCTGATTGGATGTATATAATTTATTTTAATCTATTATAAATATTTATATTTATTTTGAAGTATAACTTAATCAATTTGTTTGTTTATTTTGACATTAAAAAATTAAATTGACTATTTTGCACATAAATGTTAATAACCTCAAAAAAAAAAAAACTAAGGTGGCCGATAATGCATACAGAGGTAATTTTCTTGTATCTATATTTGGCCACCCTATTTTTACTGTAAATTAGGTAAAAATCATTAAAGTTTTAACTCTTAAAACTACTATGAAACGAGCTAATAAGATTACAAAAAAAAATCGGACTTTTAGTGTTATTTTTAATTAATAATCGGTTAATGAAAAAACACGAATACTTAACCTCCCTGATAAGAAACTACCAGAAATCGCGTCTGACGCACTACTATTTTTTTTTTAATTAAAAAATAAATTTTTACAATAATCAAAGTATGTTTAATCTAAGCTAGATTAATTTTACTTTTTTTTAAAAAACTATTTATGTATCAATACGTACTTATTGTGGAAATATATCGATTTTTCGACCAAGTGGCCAATAAAGGGGGCCTGGCCAGTAGAGGGGTCACTTACCTTAGATCTGCACCTGAAAATTTAAATTTGTGCCTTTATTTGTGAGAAGAATAGCATCCGCCAATTTTTATTGTTTTCTCATAAGACAAAAGAACGACTTTCTTCTCTCTAAACAGGGCAGGAATTTAACTTTTCGGTGAAGGTATGATGAAAAAAAACTTTTATACAATAAAAAATTTACTGTACTTTTTTTTTTTATTCGGAAAAGTAGTTCATCTTACTTGAATTTATTGACATTTTAAAGATTCATTTTATTTAAATGCAGTACGAATAAATTAGTGGAAAATTAGTGTTTGACGTAAAAATATATTATAAAAATATAATGATACAAATTATGTGATTGTAATTGAAAATAAAAAGAAAAATTAATTTAAATTTATTGATTATTGTTGATATGAAATTTTTATGTATACTTGCTAGAAAACATTTTTTTTATTACTTAATTATGTAAAAAAGAATTTAAATGTATATAAGTAATGAAATAATAAAAATATTACTGAATAATAATGTTTACATATTATTTAATTGTTAATGTTCTTTCTCGCCTCCGGGCGGAAATCGTCAACTTTCGTCCCGCTGTGCAAAACGAAGTTGCCGCTTTCCGCCTCCGTCAAGGAGAAAAATAGTATACACATCTTGGGAAGTAAATATAAAAGCCTCAGATCACATGTTTGTTGACCTCGGCTTCGCCTCAGCCAACAATTACATGTGATGTGAGACATTTCTTACTTTACTGCCCTAAGTGTATAATATACGTATACGTATATATTAAATTTACCTCTAATTGAATTTTCTTAGCTCAATACCGTTATAAAAAAGTACAGTTGTGTAATAGTGTTCCGTAAATATTAAAATTATACCTTTTAATCAATAAAACTGCAGTTGACTTTTACAATACATTTGCTTGCTCTGGACATTTTCCACCGATTGAAGAAAAGAACTAGGGAAAAGCTTTATGGCCAGCATAAAATTAAATGGAGCTGACATTCATGCTATATCGTAAATATTGATGTCTCCATATTGTCATATTTCTCTAATATTTTTTATTTAAAGCAGTGCCAAATGTATTTTATTGCGCGAAAAATTAGCATTAGGAAATCGAATGTATACTTTCATTGTAAATTTTCCTTTAAATTTAAAGATAATCATTTTGTCATTAAAAAGTTCAAATCGGTAAGAAATATATATATATAATTATAGGTTAACTAATTTATACAGGAGAAGGGCGGAAAAACTGGACTCGCCGGGCAAAATGGATCATCCCAAAAATTTGGTAAAAATGTTTTTTCAAACATTGTTTTTAACTGTCATTTAAGAGTCTTGAATTAAGACTCCTTTCATCATCCACGGAGAAAAATGTTGGCTCGAAACCTACACGGAGAGAAAAATATCGCCAGATTAAGTATACGTATCGCTATTCTGGCTATACGCTGTATAGTTAACTTACTTAACGATACGCCGTATAGCTAATTCAGCTATACGGAGTATCCTCAGAGTGGATCGTCAAAATGACGATCCGTATCCTTATTTTAGACATTTCATGAATCGTTGATATGACTATTACGCATACTCTGTATTTAGGCATACGGAAACCCAGAACGACGATACGTATAGCCAATTTAGCTATACGGATCCTCACGCTGGCGATACAGATACCTATATTAACGAAACTACGTATCGTTACAACGGCTATTCGTCGTATTGTCAAACTAAATAAACGAATACCTATCCTAACCTAAATACGTATATTTATTTTAGCGATACTATAGATTATTAAATTAATATGAGAGTATTCCTAAATTAAGTATACGAATCGTTATTCTGACAATACGGCATTTGAGGATACATTGGATAGTTATTTTGACGATATTTTTCTCTCCGTGTACCAATTTTTAATATGCTGTCGACCAAATTTGAAACAGGAAGGGAAGCATCCAAAAAATTATTATGCTCCTACGAAAAATTATTATGCTGTATCATAATACTTACTATGCGTAAGACACTTATCGATAAGATTTAATAACAATTACTTCCTTACATTATAATAGTTGTGATGCGGCATCATAATTTTTCGGATGCTTTCCTTCTTGTTTCAAGTTTGGTCGACAGCATAATAAAAATTGGTAGGTTTTGAACTAACATTTTTCTCCGTGTCCTTTTCCTGCTGTTTTGAGTGTCCTAAAATTTTTCCTCAAAGATATTTTTTTTTTTTAATTTTTTTTCAGGAATTGTTCAGTGGATGCATTGTCGGCTAGGAAAAATACACGCGGTATCTTCTTCTCTATATTTAATTTCTACATCGATGTTCTAATTAGTAAATTGTCTAACTCGATTTCAGAAAATCTCCCATTTAAGCGAAAAAACGGAAGTTAAAAATTTTTTTCCATCTAAAAGTCAATTGCATATCCAGTATATATGAATAGTACTTTTGTTAAGGTTACTTAAATGATATTTTCTCTATGAGTACAGTACAACCTGATTATAAGTTATTGTTAGGGGCTGTAGGAGAAAAATTTTTCGGAAATGGCCGTACCCTGCTCTTATCATTTACTCGGTGATCGCTCAGTTTTCTGCATATGTATGCGTCGTGTTCGTGTTTGTGTCCGCAGTCCTTTTATAAGTTAGTTGACGTTTGTCATTTATCTACGCACATACTTTATTAACTTATAAAAGGACTGCAGAAGCAAACTCTTCACGATAACCGAAAATCTGCGTTAGTGAAACTGGAGTGGGGGTAGTATTTCGAGACGAGCGAAAACAAATAGAGGGGAAGTAACTTGTAACGAGGTTGCACTGTATCTGAAAATTGCACAGAATCACCTAAGAAAAATAATCAGTTAGACAATTTGCTAATTAGAACGTCGATATAAGTTATTAACCTTTAATAATATTTTTTTTTGGCATCTTTGTTTACTTAAACTATTGCAAATTTCTTTTTTCGCTTAAATTAGATATAAAGAATTTCACAATAGTAATTTTTTTTAATAAAAGAAAGAAAAATTTTTTACGGTGACACGGCTGATGATCCAAGAACAATTGATCATAATTTACTATAATTTTACAGGAACTATTCCGATATCGTATAGGAGTAAAACCTTTACAGATAGAATGGTTACTATTACACGTATGGGTACCATTCCTATAATCAAAAATAAAACTTGATTTAGGCTTGGTCATTTTAAATCGTGACTAAATAAGCCAGTTAAGTTGAAACCAAGGCGAGTTCACGCAAATTCGCTTTCAACTTACCTAGCTTATCATCCCCTTTCTGGGTAAACCTCGTTACTTTTTGTTCATAATTAGAATTGTGAGTGAAAAACATTCTTTAGTACTGCTATTGCGTCAAAAATGCTTCAAATTGTAATAATTAAATCCATTAACACACGTGTAACAAAATAGACGTTTTGACCGATTTCTGAACAAAATTATAATTTTGTAATTACGAGGTTTACCCAGAAAGGGGACGTTATATAACTATTACTTAGTCACGATTCAATACGAGCAAAGTCTAAATCAAGTTTTATTTTTGACCAGGGCTGTTATCATATTACGATATGGGAACCATAACATTCCCATAACATATTGCAACCGATATGGGAACCATACTATTCCCATAACATATTGCAACTATTATCATAAATTGCTCTCCGTGTATAAATATCACTTATTAGTATTATAATACAGGTATATTTATTCATCATTAACATTTAATTTTACTTAGTTTGCGTCGATATTAACAAACATGGCTAAACATGAAATAGTCAGACCAAAATTAATTGAGTTTGGAAATAGATCAAGTATATAATTACTGAATTAAGTGAATGCAATTCATATCCGGATTAAAGTCATGAAGTTATTATACTATGTGTTTATAAACATATATGTATGAACATGTGTGCATACATGGTTCAAAAGTCAATGCAAACTTTTCAATAAATTATTTTGAAATTTTATCAATCATTAAATTTATTAAATCTCGCAAAATTAAACTTTAAAACCTTCCTCTTTCAACGTTACGTTGAATTTAATTTACTGACAATGCTAAGCTGGAATTTTATTGACAAATAACTCTCAGTTATTTAAGTTAGCAGAAGAATCGGGGGAATTTATTTCTGTAATTTGATAATAATTGTTATTATAATTTTATGAAACAAAATAAAAAATTTTTCTGGAAAATTCCGTGCAAAAAAAAACTCGCTCCATAAATATTTTCAAAATGTTCATGACAGTGAAATTATTATTCCAAAATAAAAAAAATTCTGAACTTTAAGTTGAACATTTTTGGAACTTTTGGAAAATAAGGAAGTGAAAAATTATCAACTGGTGCACTATAAAAAATTTGTGGAGTGAACGATGATTAAATCCGGAGTGAATGCGGAGCGGATGACTGTTTATTTATCTATTCTCTTCGGAGTGAAATTTACTCTGAAGAAGAGTTTATTTAAATATTAAAACTCCGAATTGGAATGAATGCGGATTTAAAATAAAATCCAGACCACTTCAAAATCACTCCACCGAAAAGACGAACTTCCTAATTATTCCGTATGTGGAGTGATTTTTTGTAAAGATTCCAAAACTTACAGCGAAGGAGTTAATTGGGATCGAAATCTGTTAGAATTGGAGGATGCTGTGAAATAGGCGTATATAGAGAATGTACAGTATACTGGAATTATTTAAATAAGGTTGATAATAAATACAATACTGACACTTTATTGATACAGAAACTAATAATAAATGAATACACTTGAATAACAAAATGAACTTGAATAATGACAAAACTTAATGTCCTAATGAATGTCTATATGTATACGGTACACTGTAAGTATGACCCGAACTGACCGATACAATGATTAGATCGACACTGACTCTATTCACAAAAGAGGTACAGAGAGTACCTAAGGGCTGTAAAGTTTCCCTTCTCTAGGTACGCACTTTTTCGGAAACTGTATATATGTAACTCTGTGGGTGTCTGTATATAGTGTAAGTGTGCATAAGTATCGTTGTAATACACCAACAAAATCAAATCCGTAATAACCCCGAATTCACTTCCGATTTTCGACAGTGTTTAGATTTTTCCTGTGTGTTTTATTTTTTTTTATTTTTTGTGCAAAAATAAGTTGATTTGACTATTATTTGAGTTTGAAACATAAGAAAAAAAAAGGAATTAATTAAGAATTATGACCATTTTCGACTCTTACTAGAGTTATTCGGGCATGAGGCTGAAAAAATAAAAATGATTTGAAAATATTTATGAACATTTTTTGATTTTTATTAGATTTTTTTGGGAAAGTTAGTTTTTTTTTTCACTATTTGACTTGTTAAAAAATAGTCCAAAAAATTAGTGGTTGGAACTAATTATGAACTCACAAAATTTGATATTCAAATAAGTTTTTGCAATAAAAGTCCACACTAGTTGAAAATTTTTACACTTCTAATTATTTTTAAGGTCCAAAAATGTCTGCAGTCTGAACTCAAAGTTTAGAATTGTCTCAATTTCGGAAGTTCAGTCAGAAAAGTTTTTGAAACGAATTTTTTTTTTTTTAAATAAAAAAAAAAGAATTAATTGTTAATTTTTTAAATATTAAATAAAAATAATTTATCTTGATTTTATTATACAAACGTAAGTCAATAACAGTCAATATAATATCTTACCCCAAACAATTGAAATTGATGGTAATTTATGCACGTCATGGAGGTAGCATGTAAATCGTCCGTTGTGATATAATACGACAATATGAAACAGAGCTTAGCATAAATTACCACCTAAATTATTGGACTGACAAGTTGTAAACCTATTGAGAGTATACTCTTCAACTTTCTCTGCATTAACGTAAAGGTGCATAGAAACTTCATCAAAATACTCTATTTCTGATCTCTATGGAGAGCGAAATTGAGTTGACGTAACAGCTCAATGTGGTAGATTCTGATATAATAGGTCAACTACGATCAATAATACTTTAATCGTATGGGACTTTAACAAGTTCTGTAACTATTTTGGTTAATATGTGTCGGTGTAGAAACTAATCATTGGATGTGGTTTGTGGAACTTCTATTGATAGAGCTTCATTCCATTATTCTGGTCTTATTGTATTTAGTCATTACAGAAATTGCAGTTGTACTATATCATAAGTGCAAACGTCAAATTTACTTCCTAATCACATATTTAGTCACCTGAGTAATTATATATAGAGAAGACTGGGACACGACTGTCGATCTAAGCGAGCAATTATATATTGTGGCTTTTGAGTAATGGATACGAATTCGAAAGTTTTCAAATTATTCGATACGTAATCATTTTGTAGATTCATGTCGGAGCTCTATATTTATACATTTAAAAATTTTAATTTTTGAAAAAATATTACAATTTTAAGTATTTTCAAATTATTTAAAGCTTTACAAATTAATTGTAAAGTTTCAAATAATTCAAAAACGAACTAATAATTCGAAAACTTACAAATACTTCAGAATGTTTCGAATTTTTTAAAAATTTTCGGAAAATTCGTATTCTATTCGAAACGAATAACTTGTAAGTTTGAACTATTCGCATATTCCTCATATATATTGAAAATCAACGCAGTATTTATCGAGGGGTGAGGGGGGGGGGCTGTTGTATATTTAGTAAGTAATTTTACTGTGTGAGAATTCATGAATTTGAATTATATACTAATTTAAATTTGTAATTTGCATAATTTGAATAATCAATATTTATTATAAGTATACATAAATATTTAGTTAATTATTAAACTAAATTTATATTTTTTATGTTTTGAAATTTTTCTTCTAAGAAAAAAAAACTAACAATAGAGAAGCCTTGTAAGCCAATATTAAAACTTTTCAAGCTTGTCGACATTTCAACAAATAAGTTTTTAATTCCTCCTATGCTATTGTTAAGATTCTTTTTTCCAACAGCCATTAAAAAATAACAAATATGAATTTTAAGCTTATTATAATTCTCGTAATAGAACCAATTAGCCCATTTGAAAAAGTTTTATAGAAATTCAAAATAATAATCAGGGCTAATATCCAATTAAAATCGCAAATTTGAAGTCCGCGGTTGCAACTCGGTTTTGAAGATATCTCATCAAAAACTTCATTTCTTTTCTTTTTTTTTGAGTGACTAACGACCAATCAATTAAATTTGACTTAAAAGTTAGTGAGTTATAAGCCTTGATAATCTTTTTTTATTTGAAAGCTGAATTCCATGTTTTTTGTGACAACCATGATTCGGAAAAATCAATTTGTCACGTTCGGGATTGGTACACATAGACCGAGCCAAAAAGGGTTGTGTGTCTATAAATTTATGTGTTAAGTCAAGCCTGAGGGATGGTATCGTCCTGTTCACTACATGCCATACGTGAGAGGTTAACCGAGTATGTATTTGCCTGTAGTATGAGTTGTTTAGAGACAAAGGTCCTTTAAAAATTATATTTTTTGAATATTTCCAAAACTACAAGACTGATCGATCTCAACATCAAGTCATATTTATATAAGTCTCGATAAACTTTCGATAGCCGCAAAAACCATCCTAGTCCTTTTTCACTTGGGAGCTATCGTAAATCATATTTTTTTGCACACACGGCACATACACAAACTGACATCCGTTCGACAACAGCCATCGATTCTTCACTATGAAAAACATGAACATCTGTTAGAAGAATATTTTTCGAACGCCGAATAAACTCGATAATTTTATTATTTTTTTCCCATTTGGTTTTAAGAAATCTTTTCGCGCTGAAAAAATGCAAGAATGGAATAAATTTTTTTAAAATTATTGAAGAAAATATAATTACGGTACGCAAAAAATTTAATTTTTTCTCGTGGATGAAATGATTTTCTGGGATATTACGTGACTTGACATGACAATTTTTTCACATTTTTTACTTTCTGGAAAGTAAATGACGTGAAATATAAATGAATTATAAATGCCATTTTATTTCATGGATTGTATACAAGAGATTTTACATTTTAAATAAGTAATAGATTTTACTTCATATTTTCTTCTTGCATCTCAAGGTAAAATGACAGTTTGATTAAAACTTGAAAAAGCCGTGAGAAAATAATTTTTCTTTTAAATCAATATTTCTATTTTTTGCTCGATAATTTAAATAACTTTTAAAACAAAGGAAATAAATAAAAAAGCTGTAAGTTAGAAAAACAAAAAAAAAATTTAATACTGCTATAAAATTTTGTTTTTTTTTAAAGGCATTCAAATAAAATGTTTAGACGAAATCAATATTAGTAGAGAGTTTAAAACTGTTTACTTTAGTAAATTAAATTATGTTTGTCGTAAACAAATCCCTTATTTTTGCCTTTCCGCTATACTACCTTGGACGTGGAAGGATTTTTTTATATCCACGCTATCGAACACATTTTTTTCAGGATATCAAAAACGCAAATTTCCGCACTAACTAAATATCATGATCTACTTTATAAACCTTTTAAAGAAGTTCTGGGCAAAAAAATTTTAATTAACTTTTGTAATGCATAAAAAAATGTATGGTAGTGTAGCCAAAATGAATATTCAATTCAAATATTACCATACACTGTAAAAAATCGGGAGTGAATTCGGGGTGATTACGGATTTTATTTAAATCCGAATTCACTCCGTCACTCTGAGTTTCAGAGTTTAAAAAAAAATCCCTCCGTATACAGAATAAATAAAAATTTTGCCTTATCAGCGGTGTGATTTCGGAATGGTCTGGATTTTATTTAAATTGCATTCACTCCAATTCGGAGTTTTAATATCAAAATAGACACTTTTTAGGAGTGAATTTCACTCCGAACCGAATTTTCTACATTAAATTAAACTTTACTTCGGAGTAAATGTCTCTCCGGTCCAAGGAGATTAAATAAATGAATAGTCATCCGCTTGACATTAATTCCACATTCACTTCGCAAATTTTTTACAGTGTGTAGATTATTTGATGCCTACAAAAAATTTTGGAATGATAACTGCACTGGAAAAAAAATATTGCTGTGATAGTAATACCGTTAGATTATAGTAACCATCTACAGTTTGGAAAATCGTAGATTGTTAATATAGCAATACTTTATTTGCGTAAAAGTTAAATTGCTATTTTACCCATACAAGTTTTGTTAAATTAACTATCTATCTATATAGATGGTTGCTACGGCATTACGTATTGCTATATTAACAATACGTATTGGTACATTTACAATTCGGTTGGCTATATTAACCATTTGGATTGTTATATCAAAAATTTGGATTGCTACACAGAAAAAAAAAAATTCTCGACTGAAGGTAAATATTCTTGATTCAGGAAAGTTTTTTTGGAGACCCAAACTTTCTCAGATAAAATAGAAATCTTCTCCGATCAAGACAAATTTTTTTTAACCAAGACAAATTCTCTTGGCTCAAGAAAATCTTGACTTGGTTCCCGAAAACGTTTGTCTTCAAAAATATTTTCTTGACTCAAGATAACTTTTTTTTCTGTGTATGATAGCAATCTATAGGAATCGTTAAATCAGTAATACCAAGTATGTGGAACATAACCGAAGAATACACTGTAAATCGAAGTGTTTTAATTTAAAACACCTAAGTGTTTAGTTGCCATTTAAATACATTGTAGTCACTTTCTTAACGTTTGCAAATGTGTAGAAAGTGACTACAATGTATTTAAATGACAACTAAACACTTAAGTGTTTAAAGTTTAAACACCTCGATTTACAGTGTATGGTTAAATTAGCAATACTTTTATTTGAAGTTGAAGATAGTCAATGCAGCAATTTAGTATTGCCAAGTTAACGATACATTTTGTTATGACTGCTATCTACCATTAATAATACTTCAGATGGCTACGATAACCACATTTTTTTTTCAGTGTGCGAAAACTGCCAAGTGTCATTTCTTTAATATAAAATTTCTCATCATGCATTTCAATGAATTTTTTGATATTCTGCTTATACTGGTATTACAGAAAAGAAAGATTTCTTTGGGGCAAGAAAAAATTTTTGGTTTCTGTGTAATTATTTTTGAGTTCACTGGTAGTTTATAAAAATTAATTTACTGGTAAAATAAATAATAAATAATTTTTTATAAAATTGCTGTACTTTGTAAGAAGAAATAAAAGTTGTGTTACGAAACAATGTTTTTTTTTTATAAAGAAACGATTTATTTGAACGCATGTCTATCTATGCAAAGTAATATCCGTACAATGTAGAGGGTAAATTATTCATGTAAGCTGTTTAAACAAACCATTATTTTTGTCTCATAATTATATACGCTCTGTATACTTATATACGTTAGATAATATTTATTATTATAAATAAAAGCAGATAAAACTTTACAAACGGATGTAAAATATATTTTGCATTTCAAAATATTTATTAGCAAAATGGTTTGTTTTTTACAGTTGTGGCCAAGACAAGCTTTGATCAGTATCATTTGAATCTAAAAAATATGCATAAAAAACTCTGGCGATGCAACGAGAAGCCAGTAACCATAAAGTTTCTGCGAAATTCTTTTAAAATTTATTTCTTTTCCACTATGAAACAACGAACACTCCCAATTTTTTACAGTGCAGTGCAGCTTATTACCAATTTAGCAAATTAAAAATGAGCGAGATTTGTTGCTTCCATACAGTTTATTAAATTTTTTAATTATGTAATTTTTCTATTTTTCTAACATTATGTATACACAGAAAGAAATGATTCCTTGGCGCAAGAAAAATTTCACATTATTAAATGAAAACAAAAACTTTCTTAAGACCAAAAAAAGTATAATTAAGGGTGGGCAAAGGAAGCTATAAAAATAGCTGTAATAACAATTGATTATCAAATTAAAATTCAATAATTCTCCAAACGGCACAAAAAACAATTGTTGAGTTTTCGTTGAATTTAAGTTAACGATTGATTACATGATTACAAACTGTCGCCCTAAATTCACCATGAAGTCAACAATTTTTTTTTGTGTCACTTGGGTCAGTTCATACGGCCCAGCTTTGATATTGCTTACTCTCCATTTATCGACCAAGGAATTCAAGAATACTACATGTCAATAAAAAATATCCAAGTTGGAAGTGCTTCCGACAATGAGTTTCCCATCACACGAGTGTCGAAAGCATTTCCTCACTCAGTAAGACACAATAGTTTTTGCATCGAATGGTAAAAAAATATGTGGTTTTTTTAGGGGAGAGGGGGGGGCGGGGTAAAAAGATACTAACCCGCATGCGCTGGGATTATTTGAAACACATAAGTATACTCAGGAAACACAACTAAAGTTTTTAGTCATGTTCATATAAAGGATTGTATACTATAATTAAATACAGTTCAATCAGTAAGTTCAGTTTTATAATCTACGAGTTTCTGCTGTCCTTAATTAAGATAGATATTTCTCGGGCCTTTCTTTTGGACCGTAATAATCAGAAACTTATAATTAATAAATCACTTATATTAAAATAACAACATACTTAAAAGTCAGTAGTACTAACCGAATTTCCAGATTTTAGATTTCTAATTACGTTTTAAATATTTATGGAACTCGAGCGATGAAAATCTTCCAAAAGAGTTTGTCTTATGCATTCATCTGGAAGCTGAGAAAATGCAAGAGGAAGAAAAAGCAAGGAAAAGAATATTTATTAAGACACAAGATGATGCCGTATTGATGTCAATATATAACTGGCTAACTCAAGTCACATTTCTATTCAAAAAGAAGAGGACATTTGTTTTCTAAATATGCAAATGTTTAAAATGAGTTTCATTTTCGTTACAATATAAGATCGTTATTTTAAATATTTTAATATAGAAGGATGCATTAAACTTAGAATTGAAAAGTTCTAAAAGTTACCCAAATGGCAATGAAGTATTTTCGTTAGACTGGTAGAAGTATTTATTTAATATTAATAAATGCATTTATTTGAAACAGTTTTTCCGCCTTATTTGGCTGAAATAAGCATTTATTTACCACAAATAAAGATTTTTTAATAGTTAATAAATCTCATATTTGAGTGAACATCACCGTGATTTTTGACTACAGCGCCACTTTCTGTTTACAATACCTTTCAGTATACTATCTAGTGTAACAAATTCAAAATATAATCGACTAAATATTGTTTTATAAATAAAAAAAATGCTGAATATTTTTTAAATTAATTACTTTGCGTATTATTTTCTTTAAAAAAATAAACTGAAATGGACCTATAAATTATTTGTCATAACCCTACTTAATTAGCTTCATGTGTCATTTACTATTCAAATAAGCCATTTATTAACTATTAAGAAATATTTATTTGGTTAAGCTTTCAAATAAATCATTTATCAATTATTAATAAATCTTATTTGGTTCAAATAAATTCTTCAATCCGTGTATATGATATGACCAAAATCTAGATGGTGTAGGTAAAAATTAGATAATGTTAATATGCTGTTCACGTTCATTCACTGGATTGATCACATTGTATGTGAAAAACTCAGATATCTAAAAATATTGCAAAAAATATGGGCATTGTGAGAGATATTTATTCTTTTATAGTGTCATTTATAAAGAATCAAAGATGTGCTTTCTTACTATGAGTTGCAAAAAAATATTCTATAAATTTTGAACGTATGCAATATGTCTATTCTAGAGAATAAAAAATTGATAATACGAACATTTAAACTTGAAAAGAACAACAATTGAAATAGCGTTTTACAGAGAAGGGAATTCTGGAAGCAGCTGTAAAAGAAGTTTTTCTTAAGAAATAGGAATGTTCAATAAAATGTCTATTCTTATTTACACAAAAGTTTTTGTTGAATACGTAATAGTAACAAAAATCGATTTGCATATCTACCATTTTATTTTTTTAAATTTTTATTCTCTAATTATTTTGAATTCAAATAAAATGAAATCGGATGAGATAGGAATCAAAAACGATTATGTATAAAAACGATATTTTAAAAAGAGCTATCGAGAAAGTGTGAACTAACACGTAATAAAATCAATCAAAGATTTTAGCAAAAAGTCAACTTTAAGGTTGAATTTTCTGCGTGACTAAAGCTTAATATTATTCGTCTGACTTCTCATCGACGGTGAAAGATCCTGACACGATAGTAATTACGATAGCGACAAAGAAGAACATGCAAACATGACGAGACAAAAAATTTAATAAACGTTAAAAAAAAAAGTTAAGCGAGTTAGTATTTTAATTAATAACTTTTTCTTATATTTTTAGAGAAAATAAAAATTGTTTTCATCCTCTTCCATTTACATAAATATTTTGTTTTCTGAAAATGTTTTTTAACGTTAAATGATGCATGAAACAAATATATAAATTTGAGTGAATAAAAATTCTTTATCAGTCGACAAAAAATTTTTATTCAGTGAATTAATTAGTTCAAGTTATTATTATCTATTTTAGTCTTTTTCCTGATTTAAATTTTTAATTATTTTATTTAATATAAAAATGAAAATATGAAAGAAATGATGGATGTAAACAAACATCAATGAGCTTCAAATTTCACTTGAACTTTTATAATTTTCAAAAGCTTTTGTACATTTTAGGCGAGTCATGACATGACAATAAAATCTCAACCACATGGAACATGCATTTACCCGACAAAAAATAGATACAAGGGTAAGTACAAAAAATTACAATGTTCTTTAGTTTTACATATGAAAGAGAAAAACTTATATAAAATGTTAATCATACAGTAAAAATAACACTAAGTTTATGGTCATGTTATTATGGAGATACAACAAAAGTGTAAATATGAAAATAGAAATAGGGTTGGAGAGGGGGGGAGGGGTTACTTAAGGAAACACTACACTAAAAAAAAATTATTTTCAAGTATCTGCGTGTTTGTATCACCCCGAGTAAATATTTGTTTGATCATAGTAAAAATATACTCCAACTGAGTGATATTTTCTTGATTTAAGAATTTGTATACCTATTCTAAGAAAGTATTCTTGGTTGGAGCACATTTTTACTAAGATTAAACAAATAATTTTCTTAGGGGGATACAAACACGCAGATACTTTAGAACAGTTTTTTTTCAGTATAAGTTTTCAGGGACTCAAATGAGCAATTTTTTTTTTTTTTTAATGATATTCAAAGTAAATAAAAAAATTTTAAGTTGTCGTTAAAAAAAAAAATTGCATTTTTGTGAGAAAAATGGGATACCTCTGAAAAAGGTGAAAAACAAATTCTGGATATTAAGTGAAGATGACATTAAATTTTTTTGTAAGTAATTTACATAAAGATAAATTACATTTTTCATAATTATTAGATACAAAGAGAGAAAAAAAAATTTTTAATAATCATCAACATTTTTCGACTGACACTTGATTTTTCGAAAAGTTCAACATACAAAATTTTAAAAGAATGCTCAATTATATTTACAAAAGTGATTTTGAAATGTTTGAATAACATCTTTAAAGAAAATTACTTTTTTATAAAACTGTAGGGGTACACCATTTTGCCCCCCCTCCCTTATATATTTTTTTTAGAGGATTGTTAACATTTGCTGGAAATTCCAATTAATAGTTAAGGAATTATTGAAGTATTATTACTTTTCCCATTTATTAGAGCAGAATTTCCATTTAATTAAAATATTCAACATTCTTTAAACCTACTTTCTATTAAAATTAGTTTCAAAACTTTTAATTCATTTGTTGTACACACCGTAAAACAGAACAATGATAATTCAATGTACGATATATACATGATCCTTTTATTTAATTTGTGAGTGCTGATGTTGGAAAAACTTTCATAATGTAATTTTTTTGCCGTCAGATTAACAATGAAGTTAAGGTTGATTGCTCACAGTACATGGGAACCTGTGATTAGTAAGAATAGAATATACATATATATAGAAGCAAGGAGAGTCTCTCAGAATTTTTTAGTGATACAGGATAACAAGCTAAAAAAGTAGGGTTATAGAAGTAAATAAAAACCTTTTGCATGTTGAAGAGTTAACTTTTTTTCTATCGGAAAACTTCATATCGATTACGAAGAGTTACAAAAAAAAAATCGTAGCCTGTGAAAATAAATACACTGTAAAAAATCAAGGAACGGTGATCGCTTCCTGATATGTATATAATTCCTATAGTAAATTATTTTTCAGCACAGTAAAATTATGCGGAAAAGTGACACAGCTGATTTTTCGTTATCGTTTTATAGTTTAGTTGAGTTATCGAGAGAAAGACCTATTTTACTCGTGCCACACTCTCTTAAATTTGAAATAGTAAAAATAGTGACTATTCACTGTTTACCAGAGAAAAGTATGTCACTAATTCAAATAGTGGTATACTTTTCCCTGGCGATAAGTGACTATTCACTGCCAAATAGTGATTGCCACGTGATTTTCACGAATTCGATTTTGGAGAGCACGACGCTTCTCCTACGAAAAAATATAAACAGGAATATTGGGAAACTTAGAATTCTGATACGCCAACTGGTGGCTAAAGCTATAACTACTCAAAGTAGGCTAAATCATGAATGTTTACATGTGTCTATACGTCCATCAGCTAATATAAATAATAAATACTTAATTGTCTTTATAATTATTGTGTTCCTATGAATTCGAAAATTGTTTTCGTTCAATTAAAAAAAAATTTCGAATTTATAAACATGGAATTTCCATCAAAAATAAGTAAATGTAACATATATTGTTTGTATGATTGTAAAAGTCGTGATTCTAAAAATGACAGTGTACATTTTTCAATGTTCGTCAAAAAATTGCAAACGTGGTTACTTTGAAAAATAAAATGGATCAAGAAGATAAATTCGACCGTTTTGATAATTGCTGACATAAATGAAACAGTTTTGCTACCACGTGTTTGTATGAACCATCAAACCAACTTAACAAGAAAAACTCATACCCACGATCCTTCCACTTTTGAGAACTTGAACATTTATTTTATCCGGATCATTTCGAATACTTGATCATTGAAGACAAAAAGTAATGAGTGTAAATGCAGTAGACATCAGAAAAATTTTAAATTATTAATAAATAGAATAAATAATTAATAAAATAAAATTTTTTTAAAACACGCATTTAAAACATTTTGAAATTAATAAGTGCATTTTTATAAATATTAATTTTTAAATTAGTTACTCCATTTATTTATGATTTTTAATTTGTCTAATGTCTGCTACATTTACACTCGTAAAAAGTAATAATTTTTAAACACTTATTGTCTTCACTAACTTTACCAAAGTTCAACAAGTGTCCGTGATTTATTATATTTCCATCACCGGTAAAATTTTGATTTTGAAGTGTTCCACTAATAAATTGATAAGTGTCTTGAATTGACACCCGCATTGTTTATTGTAATAATTTTTAACACTTATAATGATTTAAATAAATTATCAAAACATAAATAAGCCAGTTGATTTTGTATAGTAAACATTCAGAGTAGCCTACTTTGATTAGTTTATTTTTCGGCCACCAGATGACTAATATCTAAGCAACGCCCATTCTAAGGTTCCCAATATGCGGCAAATATATATACGGCAGGAATATATAAGGCAAAATAACATACATGCGACATTACTAAAGATATAAGCCGGATTTCTACTATTTTGCCGGGATATATTTTTTCATGCGAGTTGAATATTGAACTTTTAACGCAGAAGTTATAAAGAGTCTATTTCTTTAACTTCGTAAGCGTGAAAGTTTTGAAGGCAGCTAGTAATTATTTTTGTACTCAAAATAATGTCAAAATATAAAAGGCTTAACCACACTATTTATTAGCAATTTTTTTTATATAATTGATATTTTCCAAAATTTTTAGGGAGTGAAATTCTCAAGGATTAAATAAATAAAAAATCATCCACTTTGGAATCAATTCGCGTTCACTTCAGATTTTACACGTTCACCCCTTAAATTTTTTGCAATACATGAAAAATCAGCAAAATTCGAATTTTCCGATTTAACAAAATATGTTACATTCTTTCAGAAACTCTTAATATGTGTTTATCAATATAATAAAAAGAATTCGATTCTTTAATATTACAGTCGTTCATTTGCTACGACATATTGGTCGAGATACAGAATTTAGAGAAAATTCATAAAGTCAATACGACCATGCGCACCTGTTGTTCTCTAATAAATTTCCAGATTTTCAATGAAAAATATTTCGTGACAATACTATTGAATAGAAAACTTTTTTTCTACTTCCAAAACACGCACTTATCATCATCCAGAAATTGTGAAAAAAATATCAAAACTTAAAACAAGCAAAATTTTTATCATACTCATATATTTTATTATTTTTTTTTTTTTGCATGATAATTTTTTAAGTCACTTAACTGACGGAAATTATTTTGACGGCACCCGGGAAAAAATAATTTGACGAATTACAAACGTAATTTTTCGACTGATCGGATTCCTAAGTAATGTATTATTCAAAGAAAATGAGAAAATCTGTTATTTTTCGTCTTTCATTCGCGTTATCTCCCAAACAAATTACCCGATTTAGATAATTTTTACGGGAATCGAACGAATTTATCAAGACTGGAACTGATAAGGTTTGAAAATCCATCAGACCAGTAAGTTTTAAATTATTCTTAAAAAAAAATTGTTCTGAAAATTTTACTTTTTGAATAACTCGAAATCTACTTGATATTGATCTCAAATTTTTTATTAGATGTAAATTTCGAATTCATTGGATTACTGCAAAAGCTGACTAAAATCGATTATTCCATACGAGTGATAGAGAATATTTATACTCCCCCCCCACCCCCTCTGTACATACAGGCGAACGGATGGATGAATAAACGGATATTGGACGCAGATATCATCCTAAAAATAGCGAGAATAGCTACCAGAGATCTCAAAACATCGGCATCCATTGAAAACTCGATTTTCAAAAAATCTCATTGAAATCCATCACATTCTTTTTCTTGCAAAGATTACCTTTGAAATACCAGAACGTTAACAAACTTTTTTATTTTTCAAATAACTTAAAATATACCGGACAATGAATTTTTTCCATTGTCACAAGAACCATTAAAATCGGTTGATTCGTTCGAGAGATATGAAATTCTTACATATAATACACATACTCGCTTTTGAACATCACCCTAAAAAAAGTCAGAAATGCTTACTAAGACCTTAAAAAAAATTTCAGCGGAATCCATAAATTACTTTTTTTTTGCTTTTCAATTTTCATAGAAAAAAGTTAAAAAAAAACATTCTATAGAAAAATTTAATAGACTACATAAAAATGAAGATATTATGATATGAAAGTTAATAAAAATAATGTGAAAAAAATTTATATGGACCTTCATAATAAACATAGATCTTTGTGCAAAAGCTTAAATTTGAATGACATATTAATTAATGACATTAAACCATTTAAACGTATTAAATTAAACCATAAACCACACTACAACCCCATATAATAGAACAGATGCTAATGAAATGTGAAATTCCACTAAAATAAAATAAACTTGTCCTGAATATTATTTATTAAAGACTAACTATAATTTATTATTATTGTCATAATATTTTTTTTTATATTATACGCATAAACCTCATGATATTATGACCCAACAAACTTTAATATATTCGTCTTTTATATTGCTATTTTTATCTAGCTTCAAGTTGATGTCGCCTCAGCTCTCTCAAGTGAAATTAGTTTTTCTCATGTCGTAATAAATGTCATAGACATAAATAATATGAAATATAAAGCTTTTTATTTTATTTCAGTTCACACCTATTATTCATATTGTATCTATTGAAATCGTAAATGCTCAATATTTTTTATAGGATGAAAAAATAAAAATGTTCCAGGCATTACGTTATTACATAAAATGATTTTTCGAGATATATAAAATAAATTACATTTTTGTCAATAAGTAAATAAATTATTTTTTATGAGTTATTAAATCAGTAGGAAGAGACGTGTATAGAAATATATAAATAATAAAATTATTAAAATGTTATCATAAAAATTTTAATTGAATTGCGCTATTCGATTGCGAAGCAATGGAATGTATTCTAAACGCTAACTCGATTACAGCTGATTCACTTGGGTTAAAAATGTATTTGCATTCGTTCAAATATTATCAATTGAAACAAAATTCGTTACATTTAAAAGATAATTTAATTATGAATAAAACGAACACAGTTCAAAATAAATTCTTTGATAATGATTGAAAAAAAAATAGAAGTGGGCTGCCTACATTTTTGGCGAAGAATAAAAAAAAATAGTTGAGATACATACTTCGTTTTGATGTCATTTTTTTTTTTTTATTTTTTGGCAGATTTTATGAACTTTATTGGTATTCATTTAAAAAATTTGGTCATCTTGTTATTTTTTTAAAATTTTCATTCAAAATTTAATAGTTTTTTCGGTTTTTTCAAGATTTATCGTCAAAAATGTAAGCAGTCCCACTTTTATAATTATCAAATTGTGAAAAAAAATCTGTCATGTCTGTCAATATGTACGGATGTTGGTAAACACAATGACTTTAGAAACATACAACCAATTGATCTAATTTTTTTTTACACTTGAATTCTTAAATAAAAAAAAATGATTTGAAAATTACAGTCCAAGTTCTTTTTTTAATTGAAAATTCATAACTTATATAGGGGAAGGGGGGGGCCAAAATTTAAGGGGCCTATTTTGCCCCCACATCAATCGAGGCACTCAAAATTTTAAGTGCCCCCCCCCTTCCTCTGTTAGGGGAGAGTGGGGTAAAATGCACCCCCGGGAGCTAAATGGGCTGACATTTATATTACATATAAGCCCTCATTTCTTAAGAGGCCCATTTTGCACCACCTTCCCTACAAGTAGAAATTCATGAAAAAAATTTAGCTACCAATTTATTACTATTTCTTGCATATTTGAATGCCATCTATTGATCTCTTTGTTACACTCCAATTTATATATTTATTTTGTTTTATTATTATTTTTAATATTTTTCGTTTTATTTTTTGAGTGAACTAGTGAATTGCAAATGTTTGGATATTCCTGGCTTTTTTAATCATGTCCAATCGCGATATAAGGGAGAGAAAGAAATTGTAAATAGCAAAATTATTTTCTTCGGCAATTGAACTGTAGATAACTACTCAATTAATATAGGCAATTGAAACTAGAGCATATAATTGCGGTAGATCAATAAACAGTATTTATGTTGGGTGAAAATTATACTGTCAAAATAGTATAAATTTCAGCCATACTTAAACAGTATACCTATTAAAATGTCTATAATAAAAATTTATTAACTACTAAAACTTTTTTATCATCGTACACAAGCATCAAAAAGTATAAAAGTAAACTAAGAAAAAAATATATAATAAAATTGTAACAAAGGAACTTTCTTTGCTAATGTAAAAGGCAAGTGTGACATGAATGTCATTGTAAGTCTGTTGAATAGGACCTAGATTAGCATCAAATGCATATTTTTTTTCACTTTGTAAGAACTTCGTGATAAAAATTATAATCTTAAATTTTTCAATACAAGATTATAAAAAATCGCGAATTTTTTTTTATGTGAATATATTGCACGAAAAATTTTTTTCCAAATTACACCAATAAAAAATGCGATAACATCCTGATTAAGATATTGATAAGAAATCTAGAATTGCTAAGACAAGGAAATGTATCGTTATACTAAATAATGCCCGGGATCTGACCTGACCTGAATTAAAAGAGATCTAGATTTTGCCAAAATGTTCTTAATTTGGCCTTCTATTGAATTTATTTCTCATTGTTTATTATAAGCTTTTTATATCAAATATTATCTATGAAATTTTTTTTTTTTTTAAAAGAAGTTATTTCCACCCGCGATGAGTGGATCTAGCCATCAAAACCAGTGAAAACTATGGAAGCTGCTGTGGATACTGAAATTATATATCCACTTAATGTGAGTGCGAATAGGTTTGTCCTTTTTATTACGATAGAAATGCTACAGCCAACTGCTTGTGACAGGGGCTATATCCAGACATCTCTTGGTTATAAAATGCGTTCATAACTATTAGATTTTTTTTTTTCCTTTTATTTAAAAAAATTTTTTTCAATCTAGACACAGTTATATTGTTATCATGATACATAAAATGAACATCAAAAATTTTTGTAATTTTGCAAAATTGACTAATTGAACACTGAGAAAAAAAAATATGAGCTACCGTCAATGCGCTCACACGAGATAGACCGACGACTATGATGAGGACTGAATCTAGCTTACAGCATCTTTTTTTATCTTAGTATAACCTCATTCAACATAATAATCTCGAGTCATAAAGAAAATTATTGCAGTCAAATACGGAAAACATAATATTGAGTTCGAACTAGATAAGTATATATATTTTTTCGTGTATATAAAAATGCTTAGTTACTTTTTGTAAAAAAAAGACGGGGCAAATCGGTCAGACCGGGTAGTGGCTACAGCGGGCCATTAAAATTTCCAGTAAAATAAACTTTTCTTCTTCGTTATCTGAATTATTTTATCGAGAACTAAAAGGAGCTGACTCTGAGATAAAATAAGCTACGAATGTAAAAATAAAAAAACAATTTTTTTTTACTGGAAATTTTACACTGGCTCACTATCCGGGCTTGTCGTTACCCCATCTTTTTCTACATATAACTATTTCTAAACCAAAAATTTTTATTGTCTTCAAAATGCTCTCATTGTGCCCTGGTCCTTTGTATACAAAATTCAAAACTTTATAATATATTAATATCAATTTATTAAAGTGAATTCAATTAACAATCAGTATTTTTAACTTCCCGCTAAGAAAATTTCAAATTTTCGAAAATTTGGGAAATCATTGGTTTCAGTCCGATTTTCGAAAAACGAATTTCTAAGAGATCTCGACGTTTTGAGGTTCTAGGAAGCTATCCTGACTAATTTCACAATAATGTCCGAGTGTATGCATGTATGTATGTACGTACGTACGTACGTATGTAAATATCTATAACTTTTGAACGGATGAACCGATTTTGATCATCAAGGTGCCATTCGACGTGGCTTGCGAATATCTTGAAGCTGAAAAAAATAAACTTGATCGGTAGGGCTCGTTCAGAGATATTACAAAAATAAACTTTTTCCAAAAATGTTTTTTTTGGATAACTTTTCATGTTCTCGATGGATTGATTCCAAAATGAACTGGGCTCTGAAGCTTCATAAGCCGCGTCGAATGCCACCTCAATCATCAAAATCGGTCAATTCTTTCAAGAGAAACCGTTGTCGAAAGAATTAAAAAAAAAATTTTTTTTGTAGAACTCAATAAAACGCGTCGATTGCCAGCTTAAACGTCTCAATCGGTTTATTCGTTCGAGAGATATCGTTGTATAAAAAATGGTAAAAAACGTTATTTTTCGAAAATAAACGCATACAAAAGTATTTTCGAGCTCGAAGGGTCAACCGACAGACCGATTTTTTTTATTTGTTTTCAGAAGAATCACTGCTTTTCTGATCTGCTTAATTGACAAAAAATTTTCTAGATTCCATTCTTTCGCATGAGTAATTACATAAGGATTAATAATGCTAATATTGCATTATTTCATGTGCGCACTGCAATACCATCTATTAATTCAATAGAATCTTATTAACAAAGATGTTATTATTATAGAAGCGGTTATCAGTAAAGTTGATGCAAGCATAGTCTACTTTAGACCGTTTGGATGATGATCAAGAGAGTGACGGCGAATTCTTCATTTGAATGATGTTAAAGCAAGTATTCCAAGCTTGTTGTCATATTCTACGAAGAATTCTATTCAATTTATATCACCTTGTATAATTTTATTGAAGTGAATTTAATTAACGATCAGGATTGTTTATAATTGTTGTTGAGATTATATTCTATTAATCTATGGTATTCCAGTGTGCATATGAAATAATGCAATATTAGCATTATTAATCCTTATGTAATTACTCATGCGACAGAATGGAATCTAGAAAATTCTTTGTCAATTAAGCAGAAAAGCAGTAATTCCTCTGAAAACAAATTATTATTATTATTTTGTTTTTGGTTGATATTCGCGCTTATAATTAGTTCTAGGCTGACGTTTCACTGACATTACGATCCCTACCTCCAGGGTAGTAGCTTAGATATGAAGCTAGTTTAGAAGTAGCTTTTATAGACTAGAAAACCAGTGTAGTATAGTAGGTGTAAAGCTATCATAAATCACATTCATTGTGATAAAGTGACAAGTATAAAGACATAAAGCGTCATACTGACGAATTAGACAAGTATATAAATTAGGGTTATTATGGTGAGCTGACAAACTAAACAGGTATAGTAAGTGTAATAGTATACACGCTGAAAAAAAGTGCTAATATCTCCCATCTTAACGAAGTAATTATTTCGATTTTTTCATTTTAAAGATTCTCATTCTTTCATGTTAACATTTTCTATCCGATATGGTAACCATTTTTATCCGGGATAATCATCACTATCTCAGATAGTAAAATTAAAAAATTTTAGGTATAAGAAATATTTCCAGCAGCTCGTAACTATATTATTATCGGCAATAATAAATAGTACTGTACGAGAAATAAATGGTTGACATATAAGCATAACAGTGATTATTAGATATGGTATGATAATCATTCCCTATTGCAAGATGGTAATAGTCATCATTTTTTTCCGTGTATATGATAACATAAATTATGAAATGCTTATTATATTGTAAGTCATTACGCTGTGAAAAATGTTGGTGTAAAAAGGGTCTCCGAGGACTTTATAAGATTGTAGTGTTAGATAACGGTGTGAAAAATCCTCGGTGTAACTAATAATCCATCTGTATAATTTTCACAGGATGTAATCTACTTTTTTTACACCATTCCGCGTTACTCGTTATAATCCTAATTAATGAGCAACAATTGATATTAAATATTTCGAACTACTTGATCAATAACTACAATAATTTATTTAAGTGATTAATAGTATTATGAACATTACAATATTATGATTATTTTTCTTAGCGTAAAATTATCATAAATTACACGTTTACTAGCTTGACGGTGTAAAAATTTTTAATTCACTGCGTCTAAATTTAACACGATATTTGGCGTAATTTTCACACTAAAATTTTTACACCGAGTCCAAAAATGTTGTATAGTGTATAACTACAATTACGAAACTTGAACTAATAAGAATCCTATTTACTAGCACGTTAATTGCAATATTTCATTGGGTAAGGAAATCAATAAAATAAACTAGGTGGAACAGGATGACAAGTTGATTCTGAATCGTTGATCTTTGTTAGTGTTAATAAAATCGTTTATTTCAATACCTTGCCTGTATTTTCTTAGTTATTTGTTACGCGACGTTGCTAAGATTTATGCTTTGGTCAAGTCAGCAAAATTTATGGTGTCCTCACGTCGTTCGGCAATCGCTAATAGCGAATCTTAACCGTATTTGACGTACTGTCGGTCTTTCTTAATGCACAAGCTGGCCTTCCTTCCGGTTTTTCAAATGAAGACTTTCTCACAAAAAGAAGGGATTTTGTAAACTCTCAAGTTATCCAGAACGGATTTTTTGTCTTCGGGGTTTGAAATAAATTGGCCCATTATCTTAAGTGGTTTAAAAATCACTCTAATGCTAATGTTTTTTTTTTCTGTTTTTCACTACTTTACTAATACGATTAGTAGTACCTTGAAAATACTAGAAAAAAGCCGTGGCTATTTTTTTTTTCCTTTTTTCAGAGAAAGAGGGTTTGGTATTGTCAGCATTAAGTTACTTTTTTAGGCATAAAAAGGGCTGGTCAATCTTTTTTGTTCGTAGATCCATTTTGCGTGAGTGCTTGTCTGAGGTGTTAGATCTCCGAATCCGAAGGTTTCAGTTGAAAGATAGTAAGAACTTTGTACTCTTGAAAACTAATGACCGAGTCCTTTTGTGATGGATGATGATGTAAAGATTGATGGAGGTATCCATCAGTGTATGAGTTTTCGGTATACATGATGAGATGATGACCAAATGTTCTGCCTTTACTACAGCTTTCTAATGTATGCAAAAAAGTTACTTTGTGATTTTATTCTATTTTCATGATAAATTTATTGCGGGTCTTTGAAAGTTGAGAAATTCTTTAAATTGACAGAGTAATTTTCCACTGTGGCTTTAGATAATCATGGAAGTGTCATCTGCTTATTATCTGAACTGAGCCGTAGATATGAAGGGATGTTTCACTACTTTGTTTTAAAAATACTCCACGATAATATTGACGGTGATCGATGAGAGGTGAGCGCACAGCTGAACCAGATTTTCGTAGAAATTTTTTTTTGAATTAAAAGCAAGTGAAGGTTAAACATTGTTCAATGACCGGGATCAAATAATGTGCTACAGAATTAAAACCGTATAAGAAGAGAAGTGATATCGAAGCTGATTTATATGTCATTAGAAAATACATGTATTTTTTAAATTTTTTTAGTTAAATCAAAGGTCTGATATAAAAAGATTTTCCACCGGTCAGTTTTTAGAAAAGTTCAGCCAGACATTTAACTATTCATATAAATGATAAAAAAATGAATTTTTATATCAAACGCAGTAACTTAGCATAGATATCATGAGATTAATCGTTCCATGGTTCTGAATTCGACACCTGTCATCTTGAATTATTTGAAAATTTTAAAAATAATTGAAGATAAAATTATTGCTAATCTCAACGCGCTCAAATTTTTTAATCGACTGTTACATACTGATAATTTGATGAATTCAATGTAATTATTTTTAAATTTTTCATTAATGTCCAGGTCACGGAAAAAAATGGAGACAAAAAATGTACGAATTTTTATTATGCTGCCGAGCAAACTTGAAACAGGAAGTTGAGTCGTGAAAAATTATTATGCTGCACTATAATTATTATTGTGAGACTTTAAAAATTTTTCATGTTCTACTATAAATCCTAATTTAGAAAAATAATATTCATTACAATTTATCAATAATTTTTAAGTGTATAATACTTTTTGTAGTGCAGCATGATGATTTTTTGGCAACTCAACTTTTAGTTTCAAGTTTGGTCGACAGCATAATAAAAATTAATTTCTTAAGCCCATTATTCTTCGTGTAGCGACGAGTGCTGGCCGTCGATTACTTTATGAATTTATTCATTTTTTAATTTTCGCGATTTAATTTATTAATACGAATTGGTATCACTTGTCATTTTTATAATAATCAGGACGAGAGGTTCGAGGGATAGCTGAGTAGCCAATGGAGTGCCTAGATCAGGATAAATAAGGCAGCTGACGGTGCCCAATAGTTGAGTTGGTTATTTTAAGCAGCCGACATCAGCGCCCAAAATACTGATTGTTGTGTAAGTGAATTATTGACGTGCCCAGTTGCGCCCAAAATAAAGGGTTCATTAATTTTAAATTAATTGTAAGTTTTAGAAAAAAAAAATCTATCAAGACAAACCAATAAATCGGATTCTGCAGAATACCTGTCTTCGTGAATCCTCAAACTAACTGACTAACTTTTCACACTGCATTAGTTAAACATCGAAAATTAATATACACAGTTGAAAATTTGTTTTCTTGTGTATAAAAATTTAATGGTTAAATATTTCGTGTCAATTACTTGACACCATCAAGTTTAAATTTAACTAAAGTTAAATATGTTATCTGATCTCAACAAGTTTTAAACCGGTTATTGTTTGACACAAGTATAATGTGTTCAATTAACGCAAAAAATTGAGTGAACCATTTGAGACATGTTATTTGTGTTAAAATCAACACAAATTTTTCAACTGTGCAGTGTTACATCTCAGCTTTCTTATGAACATGTTAAGACAATCCAATTCTCTCCTACGTCGACGATTTGTTACGTCTACAAATGGACTGGGTTGACGTTCGTATAACGTTTATCCAAGAGATTTCCGTTACAAAAAGGTTTAAAATTTATAAATTAAAATTAATATATCGCGTTATTGATTTCAAAAGGGCGTATATTTGTTTTTTCATTGCCAATTGTTTGATACTTATTTTAGAGCTAAAAATAAAAAAAAATAATTTGAAAGCCTATAGAGCACATGACTTAAATTATATGCCCGTTTGGTTTTCAAAAATTTTTTTCAATTTTGAGCTTCAAAATCAGTCTCCAAAACGATTTGTAATAAAACAATATTATATGCCTTTTTGACTTTAGGAAGTTCCCTAAAGCCAAAAAGGCGAATGAAAGTACGTCTTTTTGTAATTAGTAACGCGATATATTGTTAATTCAATAATAAAACGTTACGGAAGCGAAACACGACCATCGATTATTTATCATGACTCACTAATAAATATTTTTTCAATCCAACTACTGACTAATTTTATTTTCCAATAATTGGCCTAGATAGCGTTACATAGTTAACTCATGCCTGACTAATCCCACTGGGCATTGATGAGGTATAACTCAGATTGGTTACCGAGTTGATTATTAATGAGCTTCAATTCTACTCGAGTTGCATGAATATCAAAAATCAATATTTAAAATATTTAAAAAAATTTAATACTCATAATTGACTTAATTTTTATTGTTTTTATATATAATATATACTATAGTATGAAAAAATCATGAGTTAAAAATCAAGTTAATAAAATTTGTTCCACGCATTATTTTTGCATCACTTAGCTGGTATATATATAAGTAAAACACTTCAGAAAAGTTAATAAAGCAAATAAAAAATTTATTTATGGTTGAGTAACTATAGTTAATTAAAAATAAAGCAAACTTCCCTCGGTAGCTTCCCATTAATATTAAAAGGTAATTTTTTACTTGAACCTTTTTTTTTATCATATAAGCAATTGGACTACTTGGGGAGTATATAAAAACACCCGAACAAAAAACTACTTTAATATCAATGGACCGTTATTTAAATATTGTAAATAAAAAAATTCCATTTGTCTTGAGATAACAATTCTAATGAAAAAGTAATATTAGATGTGATTCCTGAGCGCAACTGGTTGTCAAATCCATTTGAGATTCTACCAGCGTACCTATATATGGTCCACAAAAAGACATATGTGACGTGAGTTGTTCAGTGAAACTGAGATCAGATGTAGAAGTTTCGTGAGAACGGTCTCTTTGGTTCACTAACTCAACATCCACCGACAGATCCTAGAGCATGACAAACTTCGATGTTCTGAATTAAATATTAAATTATACAAATAAAGTAAAAAATATAATGATGTAGTAAATTTTTAAGAGTAAATAAGTCTACCTAAAAAAAAAAATTTATTAAAAGCTTTTAAAACTTTCAACTATAAATCTTTCACCGGATAAAATAATGTATCACTACACTTTAACCTATATAACATCGAGGGTTGTGTAAAACCGAGGTAAAAGTACTAAGACAAATGAAAAACATATACAAATATTATTTGTACGGGTATGTCATGGTTATAAGCAATAAAAATGTTTGATATTTAAATTTACGGCTTTTTCAAATATTCAAGAAAATTTTTTTACGCCATTTGTGTGATTACGTTTTTTTAAATCTAATTATTGAATAAAATAATTTGGAAAAATACAAACGTTTCTGGAAAAAAAATTTAGATCTGACGAAAATTAATTAGATCACCGTAAGATCATTTTTTGAATTTTTTAGTTTTAAAGGAATTTTCACCTAAAGAATTATTTTCTTACTGAGATTTTGACTAAGGGATTTTTTCTGAGGAACGAAAAATTTTTTTATAAGTCCTCGAAATCCCATAAAACTGGAATTTCGATTTCTTACAATTTAATAATTTCTCTTTGATTTATGATCTACATAAATCTGCATGAAAAAATAAGATCCATGTATGATCCAGTAGAATAATAAAATTTTTTATAGCATGAAATAATAATTTTAAAAAAGTCAAGTGACAATTATAAAATAAATTTAGTCTTATTAAAATTCTACTCATGAATATTTTTCAGTTAGTGAATTCTTTTACATGTCGCGATATTATGTTTCGAGTTAATGAATCCTCGCTATTGTGTAATAAAACTTAAATTTCAATGTGACTAAACTACGGACTTAATTAATGAGAAAATTATTTTAATTACTTTACTCTCATTAAAATATTATATTTAAAAATAAAAATAATCATTACCTATAAAATTAACTTTGAGTGTCCCATGCAATGAGATTTTGAATATTTTCAATTAAACATAATCATGTATTATTTTAAACTAGCTTTCAATATCCACTTGGGTCGAGAAATTGAACCCCAATTTCAACTATAAATTTACACTGCTCAAGTAGCACAGACAACTTCAAGATTTCTTAAAAACCCGAGCTGCTCTAAACTTTGATTTGGCTTGAATAATCAGAGTGCCTTTAGGCTCGGAATGTAGAAAATCATCAGGGATTGAACACGTAGATAATAGCTATAGCTTGTTCGCAACTTGGATGATTACAAATAAAGGAAACTTTTTTTAGGGTATTGAGAAGTTGCGTTTCACCATTTATCTCGAAGCAACCTGATCACTAGTACAGGGAACTAGTACCATGGGGGCCTTTCCAAGTCCACTTCGACCAGAGTTTCTTTATTTCCTGAAATGGTAGTAGTGTTTGGCCCAAAAGAGGTATAAACTCGTGGTGGCTGTGGTTTAGATACTACATGCAATGAAGATTTTTGATTATACCTCCGCTTAATGTCCACCCTTAATCGTCACTTAATTATATTTTTCGACCAGAAGTGTCGTCTGGGGCGGAGGTAGGGATGCTCCGCAACGCGTGTATGCCCAAAAGGGTGCGGAAACAGCTTCCCGTAAAACGGAGATGGACTTAGGTCCCGTTACATGAATTAATGTCTTAAAAAAGACAAGACAATTTTTATTTTTTCTCGAAGACAAATTTTTTAATATGAATAAGACGTACAGAAATCAGTCTTAGGATTCATAGAAAATTTGTGTTCTTGTTCCCGTCTTATAAAAGTCATAGAAATTGACAAGTCGTTCAAATGACTTATTTGTAATTAACTTTTTCCCGCCATTTGTGTCGAGTCTTTTAATCAGGTATTTTTTTTGATGGTGCAAACGAACGTACTCTAAAACTTCATTTTTGAATCTCTATACTGCGTTAATTTCTATTTCTGCACTACAGGGTTTAAATGAAGTTTTAGTTTTCAACTAGGGTGTGGATAAAAAAAGAATAATTTGTGTTTTCAGTACACAGTCCACAGAACAAACAAATCTTGGTAAAATTTTTTATGTAAAGAAATTTATTTACCAAATAAATTATTCTTTCATGAATTTTTCTTTATTTGAAAGTATAAGGACAAAATATTCGGCTTCAACAAATTTAAATATATAATTTTACAAACAAAGACGTAAGTAAAATTATAATAAAAAAGATTTAAACATTTGAATATATAATATTGCTGAAAGAGCGTTAATTTAAGAAAGTAAATTATGAAATATTATGGAACTTTTAGCGTAATTTCAAGGTCCTACAATAGTATGCGAAGGCACGTTTCCTAATCCGTAAATTGAGCATAAATACACGATGTGAATAAATCGATTGATGTTGAAGCGCACGCGTTATACTATAATTACATCTAATGTC
This sequence comes from Microplitis manilae, assembly GCA_030273425.1. NCBI lineage: Eukaryota > Metazoa > Arthropoda > Insecta > Hymenoptera > Braconidae > Microplitis > Microplitis manilae. The sequence continues at coordinate 6,013,297 of CP092726.1, forward strand.
CACTAATGTATGACAGTCATGTATTTTAAATTAAATATAATATTTTTGAATAAATTTTCCTCCTCGTTAAATGAATTGTTATAATTCGTGCTATAACACTTTTTAAATCTATTAGAAATTAATTAATCTAAAAGCAAAATCAACGCACACAAAGCAAACTACAGCCTATGTCGAGTAATCGAGTTTCTCCCTTAATATGACTAAAATAATCATTAATCTCATTTGGTCTGTTCAGTATGGAAGCAAAAAAAATTAACTATCTATAATGCAATAGATTAAATAATTTAAAATTTAGTTGTGGGTAAAACTTTTCCAAGCTGCTCTTTGACAATACTTTTTAAAAATTACGAGATATAACAAATAAATCGCTAAAATAAACTACTTGCTAGTAGATTTCTTATGGAATTATAATTTTTTGCTTATACCAAAAGTAAAAGCTATCGGATCGGGTTTTTTTTTTTAATTTTCCGCTAAGAAACTTTAACATTTGAAAAGTTACAGGTTTTGATCCCCTTTTTGAAAACCGAGTTTTCAACACATCTCGATGTTTTGAGGTCCTAGGAAGTTATTCTGATTAATTTCGAGATTATGTCCGCGTGTATGTATGTGTGTACGTATTTATGTATGTAAATATTCTATGATTTGAACAGGTTGACCGATTTAGATCATTGAGGTGGCATTCGAAGCGGCTTATTAATTTATACTATTTGAGAAGAATTGTATAATTAGTAGAGTATGTTTGGAGTTATTTAAAAAACTGTTTTTTTCAAATAACTTCTAACTTACTCCGTAGATTGATTCCAAAATCTATTCAGTTATCACACTCTATAAGCTGCGTCGAATACCATTACGAGCATCAAAATTGAATCATTTGTTCAAGAGATATCCTTAACGAAAAAATTTCCAAAAAATGTCTTTTTAAATAAAATCAAGAATGTTCGGTTTCGCTCTTTGAACTCGAAAACAACGAAAAGTTTCAGAGCTCAGTCGGTTTCCAGGTTTTTTTGTGCAGTGTTAAATAAATAAAAAATCATCCACTCCGCATTTACCCCAGATTTAATCCGCGTTCACTCCGAAAATTTTTTGCAGCGTAATTTTAACCATTGGATTGAGTGATAAAGTCGAGTCGAGGTATAACTGAGTAGAGATATATATAATTACTCGTATGTTGTAGAGCTGTGACACTGTTTTATCGAATGTAATAGTTAATAATTGATGGAAATTATAATGTTACAGTGCTCCCCCCCTAAGATATCGGACTCGGTGCTCTGGTTCCAGGAAAAATATCTTAGAGAGATACCCCTTCCACTCTTAAAAGATGGAGCTATTAAAAATAGAAGCATGCGCAGTCTTACCATCTATAAGTATATCTATGTGTATATAAACAGCTGATTTATACACTGTAAAAAGAGCGGTGTTAAAAATGGACTCATTTTAACTCCGCCCGGTGTTAAAATAAAATTACACCGGTGTAAGAGGAGTAATTCACCGGTGTTAAAAATCCCGGTGTTAAACCGGGGTAAACCACGTCCGCTCAGAGTATTAGCTTTAGAAAGCTTATAAAATGAAAAAAATATTTTTAAACACACACACACACACACGCATAAACTCACGAGCGCACACACGCACACACACGTGAGCTCTTACATGCATACGTAAACACACGTGAGCTCACACACGCGCGCGAGCTCACGCGAATGAGCTTACACACGCATACACGTGAGCTCACATGCATGAGCTCACGCACGTGAGCTCGCATGCGCGTGAGCTCACACACGTGAGCTCGTATATGTATGAGCTCACACACATGAACTCGTATGCATAAGCTCACACACGTGAGCTCGCGTGTGTGAGCTCACACAAATGAGCTCGCATGAGTGTGAGCTCACACACACATGAGCTCACACGCGTAATCTCGCATGCATGAGTTCCAAGAGCTCACACACCTGAGCTCGGATACATGAGCTCACACTCCTGGACACACGCAAGCTCACACACACGCGAATTCACGCACATGAGCTCACGCGAATGAGCTTACACACGTTTACATGAGCTCACACATGCCTACACGCGAGTGCACACACGCACGCATGCACACACACTCACTCAAATGCACACATTCCCAAGGTGAAATATTTTTACACCGAAAAATTTAATTTAACACCGGTGAAGAATATTTACACCGGTGGCGGCGTTATTTTCACACCGCTTTTGGGGGTAAACTTTAACACCGCTAATTCTAACACCTACACCGCTTGGACTTACCCCGGTGATTTTTTACAGTGTAGTTGCGGCTCAGGCGCATGCGCAAGTAAATTTCACTGAGTGCAGTGGGGAAATTGAATTGAGGGGAAATGGTAGTAAAATGAGGGGAAATGATATCTTACAGAGGGATATCTTAGGGGGGGGGGGAGCACTGTAGTACATTTAATATATAACAATCGATAAATATCAATTGCGATTTAATCAATCACGTTAACATTCTCTATTAAACTCTTATTTTTCTTTTGTAAATAAGAAATACTCGACTACGTCCCACCCCACGGTGATAAATTTACCTTTCTCAGGTATCTATGTGAGTGCAAGCACGATGACCATGAACAGGCAGAGAACCGTCACTCCGAATTCCTGAGTAAAAAAAAATTCAATCTGCACCCAGAGTAACTAGGGAGTTTGGTTTTTGAGTTGAATTATTTGGGAGTGATCTGGATTTCATTTAAATCCTCATTCACTCCGATTCGGAGTTCTAATATTAAAATGAACTCTTTTTAGGAGTGAATTTCAATCCGACCCAGAGTTTCAGTATTAAATCAAACTACACTTTGGAGTGAATTTTACACTCCGAGGGGAATCAATAAATAGTCATCTGCTCCGCATTCACTTTGGATTTTTTCCAGTGTAGAAAATTATCTTAATGCAATCAAAGTTCAAGTATTTGACCTAATTAAAACCAATAAAAATAAATTTTCAGAGATGGTCCATCGTATTCCGAAATGAAAAATTGTTGTTTTCTGAAAATTATTATAAAATAATTTTAAATAAAGACGAAATAGATCAAAACAATTTGTATCTGATACTCAAAAACACAAGAAATAATTATTCACTCAAGTGGTCCGTCATGCCCCTCATTATATCTAACTGAACGACGGAAAATGAAGAAGACTCTTCTAGAGTCTCAGTAGATATCCGGCACTTACGTTTACGTAAAACTAAATTATTATTAATTTCCCAGTTTTAAAAATTCATTAATTTTTTTTATCAGAATTTTTAGTCGCGTTTTATCTTCCAGTATTTAAATGATCCCGATAAAAAGTATAAAAAATCATTAACAACTTTTAAGTGAAAAAAGAATTATTATCCAACTTGTTAAGTTTTTGAATAAATAATTACTTTTTATATAGAAATTCTTGTCACGCTTCAACATAAATCATGAATGTGGTGAAAAATAAAAGAAAAATTTCTAAAAAAATTTGCAAGTCTGCATTATCGTACACGGAAATATTCTATAGTTTGCAATAATATATATGCTAATGTCATAAGTTTCGCATAAATTAAATAAAAAATATTACGTGTTTAATGAGTTCGTACGAGAAGGTCGTCATTTTTTTTTCTTTTTTTTTTTTTAAGTATATAAAATTTTTTTTAATGGAAAATAAAAAAAAATTACTTGGATTAATAATTTATTATATTTATAGTGACATTTTAAGTCGTGATGAAGTACCATTATTTGCATTCGAGTTTACTTATTTATGTCATTACATTTCTAATTCCGTTTGCATCACAGCGACGATGTAGAGTTGAAATAAAAATAACTCGACAAAACATGTGAGTTTTATTTATTTAAATTCTGTTCAATAGAGTATAATTATTATAATTATTGCTTGTGTGCAAATACACTAGTGAATTTACGCAGACATTTTTTACATCAAGTCATAATTTTTTAAATTTTTTTGTTCAATGAAAACAGCAATTTCGGACTGAAAGAGTTCACATTTTTTAATTTAAAATTAATATTGAGATACAAAAAGTCCCTTTAGTTCCAGTGCCAAACTGTAACTGGACTATCCGCTTTAATAAAATACTTTAATCGCGTAATTATAATAAAATATGAAGAAAATTTTTTTGCGTGTATTATAAATTTATATTTATTTAAAGATTCTGATAAAATATTCATTTCCGCTTTAATCTATTAATTGTGGAATGACTTGAAGAATAATAAATATTAATTGTTAGAAGCTTACTCCGAATAGAACTTTAACATTTCATTGAAAATTACTCGGCACTTTTCATGCTCTATTAATTATTGAATAGTAGCAGAAAACCTTTATAGCTATATGTAGAAAAATCTTATAGGAGCTTTAGTAGATACTTTTGAAGCGAGAAAAGCTTTTCGAGACACTTGATATCTCAAGAATCTTTCTGTAAGATCACTTTTTATCAGAAAGCTGTAAAGCATTATCATCGATTTTTAGAACAGTCCATTAAAATTTTCATTACAAAGATTGAGGTTATTCAGTTTGAATTAAAAAAAAAAAAATAATAATAACAATAATAATAATAATAATAATAAGTATACATAAGTTATTATTTCAATAATAGAAAATAAGAATGTTTTTATTGTTAAGTAATAACAATAAATGTTTTTATTGTTTATCAAACACTTAAAAAAAATTCATGTTTTTCCTGATTAAACAACTGAATTCGATCGAATTAAACAGAATTGAGTTTTTAATTCTATTTAATTCAGATAAATTCTGCTAATTCAGTACTTCACTTAAAAAAGAATTCTGTCTAATTCGGCAGGAAAACCAGAATTTGTTCAAATTAAAACGAATTTAAATAATTCTATTCGGTTTAATTCTGATTAATTCGAAAATAATTCTCCAATTTCTGGTTCTGAATCAGCATTAAACTGGATTAAAACGAATTTGAAATTTTCAAATCGGTTTTATTCTGTTTTATTCAAATTCAAAATTTCAATTCAGTTGAATTCTGTTTTGCAGAATTCAACAGAATATAACAGAATTAAAATTTTGAATTCAGTTGTTTAAACAGGGTAACCAATTCTTGAAATAGTATTATAATTTTTAGGGAGATTTCATAAAAATATATGTATAAAATTTGTCCTGTTGATCGATTTTTCAAAGAATTTTGTAAGAATCTATTATAATTAGTCGAGTAAGTTCCAAAAATACCATGGGTTCAAAAATTTTCCGAAACTTATCAAATTTGATTCCTCTTATTTTCATAAAGTCTCGAATTAATAAAAAGAAAATTATTTGCTGATTTAAAATTAAAAGACAATAGGTCGAATTTTGGTGTTCCTGAAGATCGAAACGTTTTTCACGCAACGAAAATGGACCAACTTTATGTAATTCGACTGCTTCAGGAGTAGTTCCGGAAGTTTGGGATGGTCTAAGATTTTCGACTGACCAGCATCTGTATATGAAACACTTCAAACATCTGTCATCCAATAGAATTGTACTTTCAATTTTTCATTTTTTATTGCGCGAAAAACGTTACGATCTTCAGATCCATGAATTTCGAGCAAATGTTTTATTTATGAATGTGGTAAAATGTTTCTATCACGTGAACTATGAACTTAAACAACTTAACCAAGAGAACCTTTTTTGTAGAGAATTAAATTTCCTACAAAATTGTTATTTGCTTTTTTACTTTAAATTTTGTTGTTTAGTCTATATTAACTAAAAATTATAATTAGAAAAATGAGTGTCAGAATCAATACAGAAAAGACAATTGAACTCATTGTAAAACTAATACCGAAACTTGTGAAAAACATCAAAATGTCTACAAAATGCTGCAAACGGTGAACCAATAACTTGAAATGCGGCTGAGCATTAGAGAATTGATAAAAAAAAGTTCGATTCCCTGTGCGTTTCAAATGGGAAAACTTCAAAATCGAAATAAAAGAACTTAGAAGTAAGTCCACTCTAAAAAATTGCGAACTAGACGCGAATTGAATCTAAAGTAGATGATTTTTTATTTATTTAATCCTCTCGGATAGAAATTTACTCCAAAGGGAAGTTTATTTTAACATAAAAAAACTCCGGATCAGAGTGTATTTATTACATATGCAGAGGGATGTTATTTAAAACTCCGGGTGACGAAGAGAATTCGGATTAAAATTCACTACGAATTTACTCCCGATTTTTTACGATGTAAGATGGGCTGAATCGATCAATTACTGCCGAAGTTGTAGCTGTTTAATATTTTAACAATTTTTCGGAAAATTCATCTTTTTACTATTGAAGGTCATATAGACGTTTTAAAATTTTTTTTTGAAAAATCAACCTGCCTTTTCAGCTACAGAACTGCTTTTTTCTTCTAAATTAAGAAAGGAAAAAAAATTTGCATAATTAACTATAAGAGTACACCTAACTAAGTTTTCAATTCAAACGGTTAAAACTTTAAAGATTAAATACATCAATAGTTAAAATTATGTAAGTTTAATTTTCAAAACTTTGAATTTCTAAAGCTAACATTTATCGAAGTTAAAAGTTTAAAAGTTGAATTTTTCAGGATCACTTTAGCAAGTTAAATTTTTTTTAGGTCGGTCACCGTAGTTTATACTGTAAATATCCCACTGATATTTAAAACTTGAATTTCTATACATAAGTCAATATATTACTATGAATATAAGAGGATTGATACATTAATTAAAAAATTAATAGTTTACGTAAAGATTTATTTTGTAATTTTTTTTTTCTTCACTTTTAAATTTAAACTATTAACTTTCTGACAAGAAATAATTTACTTGAAAGAAAATAAATTTACGCGCATAAAAGCGCGCAAAAATGTTGCTAGCAAATAAAAAGTTATTTAAGCTTTGTTTGATAGTCCATTATTAACGTAAAATGAAGTGCTTTGGAATTTCAATCAATACTGTGTTCTATCTTATTAATTCAAGAATAACTTATTTATTCACGGTGAACATGATATGAGAGTAAAAGTATTCAATTTTATCAATAGACTGAAAATTCCTTTCTTTGCCTTTAAAAAGACTTAGAATTTTAATTTATTCGTTTATTTATTCATTAACCTCTGAAAAAATAGCTTTTATAGTTCTTTTTCGTTCAACCTTTGAGTATATGTTAGAGTAAAATTCCTTTCATAAAATAAGTTACTTTCATTTATCCATTCATTTTATTATTCATATATTCATATTAAAAAACGAGCGTGGGTTTTCCTATATTCAATACATAAACACGTGAAAAAACATTATAGTTCTATACCTTTCTTCTGTCTTCGGGTTTTTTCAAATAAGAATCGTTTTCAAACACTCAATGATTTCAACTTCCCGCCATAAATATTGAAAATTTTCAAGGAAAGAGAAGTTATTGGTTTCAGTCCGATTTTCGAGAATCGAGTTTTTATCAGATCTTAACGTTTTGAAGTCTTGGGAAGCTATTCCGACTGTTTGCGGATAAATGTTTGCACGCGTATGTGTGTGTTGTATCTGTGTGTGCATGTATGCATGTGTGTAAACTAATTTTTGTCGTACGATATCTTTGGGACGAATCAACCGATTCAAACGTACTTGGTGACAATCGAAAGGGCTTATCAAGACTTAGATCTGATTATATTTTAAATTCGATCGGTCGAGCAGTTTACGAGTAATACAATAAATAAAAATAAAAATGTTTTTATTAAAATTTTTTTCATATAACGATTTGCCTCAAAATGTAGTCAGTTTTGAGTCTTGATAAGCCCTTTCGATTGCAGTGAAGAACATCCAAATCGGTTGATTCGTTCCAAAGATATCGCACGACAAAAATCAATTTTGTTTTTAGCTATACGTATTTTTTATGTTGGTTGAACAATGAAATAAACATTTTTTGATTTCGAACACGAAAAAAAAAATATTGCACTTATTGCTCATCAACGGAGAGCGATAGTTGTATCGTGATTAGTACTTAATTGTTATGGACTATCAAAATATGCAAAAATAAAAATGATTTTCTCAAAATTTCATACTAGTGACCCCCCTGAATCTTGTCAATATATTTTATCCTAATTGATTAAAAAATAAATATTTCATAATTTATTTAATAGGTTTTGAAACTAAAAAAGGAAGCATGATAGTCCACCTCTTGAATAAAAACAGAAATTAATTTTCTGGGATGTTTGTATAATTTCGGGGCCAAATATTTCATAAAAGAAATATAGTCTATGGGGGTGAGTTGGACTTAATAAGACAAAAAATAATTATTTGCTTCTAATAAAGAGAAAAGTACGAAATAATCTTTTGAGCGCATTTTTGAGCAATTTTATAGTTCTACTACAATGCAAAAACAATAAATAGTCAACGATAAACGTGAGCACTCTTTTGACTCGAGTTTGAAGGCAAAATCAAAAACAATAATAATATTTGATTTACAAAAAAAAATATCCATGCAAAAAATCACTCACCACACCAAGAAATATCCAGAGCAGCAGGCAATTCTTTCAATTACTGTAAAAATAAAAACTTAAAATTAATTAAATGAATAGATTTGTTGAATTATTTCATAATTTTCTCTTATGGGCCATCATTTTTTTTTTTTTTTGTTTTTTGTAAAAACAAATAACTCACCTTGGCGGCCGTCATTCTCTGCTTCCAGCAGCAGAAACCAGCGGTGCAAGATGCATGATAACCATGTGGAATAAAATCAGAGCTTTTGTTTACTTCACACTTCACTGTATTATTTTCCAGTCAACTGATTGATATTTCGCTCCAGCTAATAAATTTCCAGAAATAATTTAAATAAAAAGTTATCTTAAGATGCTTGTGAACCGAAAATTATTTAATTATTTTTGTTATATTTTAGCTTCCGCTCATAAAAAATGACGTGATTGAGAGCTATGAAGCTAATTATGAGCTTAAAAAATTTTAAATGTCTTACCAACATTACGATTTGTTCCTCTAACGATCGACACTAGATAAGACCAATTTATGGAACTTTCCGAAAATTGATTTTAAATAATTCCATCAGTCGAAACCTGCAATATGATAATTAGTTTATTTAAATTTATATTTTTAAAAAAGCGTAGTTAATTTTTTGTGGCAACATTTAATTAATTTAAAAAGAAAAAAAAATGAATTGCAAGTATTTGAATATTTTTATATATAATATATTATATTATGAAATATTTTAATAATTTATCGTAATATTTATCACGTTTAATAATATGAATAGAAAAACTCAAGTAATTTATTCAGGCTGTTCCTTTTAAAAATTTAATCGAATATTTTTATCAAAGAACTTGCTGAGAAGAGGGTAGAAGTACCGTTTTCAGCGCTTTAATGCCAATTTTGGACACTTGAAAAATTAAAATTAAATAATTTGCAAACAACGCAATGACATAGATAATTTTTAAAACATATAAAAAGATACTTTTATCACCACTAAAATGAAAATTTTATTTTATACGTTTTCATTAATTAAAATAAAGTATTAAATGTCCAAAAATGGAGCAATGGCCACTTATTGTACTTCTACCCTATTAGCAACTGATTTAGTATTTTATTATGAAACGAACTATCATAGGTCGAATGACAACGCACTGTTCAGTTGTGCCTCGCATTAGTAAAGCGGCTTTTTCTATCGAGTGTCGGTTTCATGTCAACTGATTCCGGACAACTGATTCCACCACTCAGGACGTCATTATTTGCACCTATTATTTTATTAATGTATATCAGTATATAATAACGGATCAGGTGTCCTGAAATCAGTTATCTGTGGTATTTAAATAACGCTTTTACGCAGGAAATTGTGTTCATGCACACACAAGTGAAGCATTACACACTTCCGTATTATGAGGAAGGAGAATTAGGATAGGAGGGGATTGGGTAGGATAAGGAAGGAATCTTCTTAATGAAAAGTCTATACTACAAACAAATTTAAAAAGATATGGAGAGTCCGAGCTAGGAGACGAATCTAGACCATGTCAGTCACGCGCCGAGTGCTCTCCTAGTTGAGTTATTCGAGCCTATTCCATATTCTGTTCAATTTATCTATACCCCGTACACTGGAATCGATACATATCGCGGAATAAAATTGCTAGGATCAGGTAACAGTACACTAAGTGTTCATCAAGTTAAACTATAATTATAATAAAACACTAAAATAGTTACTAATATCTTGCTCAAGTTATTTAGCAAAAATAGATGGTCAAGACTATTTTAAAAGGAATCGTCTTTATGTAATATTGATATGTACTTTCTATTTAATTTAATAAATTTAATTTCTCGTATATATTTAAAATTACGGTGGGTAAAATTATAAAACTAATTATTCACCTCATTTTAATTAATTGGACAAAGACCTCAATGACATTGTAATTTTCCGATACGCAGAACTGGTCAGCAAGATCGTTGGTGCTGACAAAATCCATATTTTTTATTAAAAAATTGATTATTTCATAGAACGATTGAACGACTTGATCAGTTCCTTTCTATTATAACAAATAAGAGACTGAAAAATAGAAATAAAAAAAATAATTACTGGTTTTAATTAAGAAATTGGATTTTTATTATAATTTATAAGCAAGAAAATACATACCGAAAATTTTCTCCATGACTTTGCTTGTAGAATTCGTGGATAATTGTAAAGAAAAAAAAACTAAACCAAAATAAATTTATGGTGCAAGCGCGACAAGCTTGAAAATAATTCTTTGAGAAGTATGGGGTGAAAGTCGCGAAATTTATGAAACTATAAACTAAATCACGTCTGCTTATAAATTGTTTGTTGTGTTCTTTGGGTATTTAAAATGCGGATAATTACGGATGATTGAACTAAAGCCTTAGCTCAGATGGAAGTAATTAACAAACGAATTAATTTATGATAAAGGCAGACGGTTTCAGTTCAATAGCAAAAAACAAAATTATGAAATTATATGAGCCCACGACTCGAGTCAAAAGATAATTAGAAAAAACTTATGATTTAGTAAAAAAATATACCATGCAGAAAGTCACTCACCACGCCGAGAAATATCCAGAGCAGCAGACAATTCTTTCAATTTCTATAACAAAAAACAAAATTAATAATTTTTTTATCTAAAATAAAAATTTTAGATGATTTTTGTCATTGAATTAAGTGAGAAAATTTACCTCGGCAGACGTATTTCTGGGCCTCCAGGTACCTGGAGCCAGCACAAGAGATTCATAATGATCGGAATCAATAAATTAATTTTACTCCAATTAACCTTTCATTGATGATTATTCTTCTCAAAGAATTTTTGCATGAACTGAAAATTTCATTAAAAATAATTAATAACAGACAAATGATTAATTTTTAGTCCTGCGTAAGATACTACGATCCTAAAGTTAGACGACAATTTTCAGATTTTCGTTCCAATAAATCAATTCCAAAAACATAAAATTATGCATATGTAGAAAACTCAAAAAGTTATTAGTGAGATTTTTTGACAAATTTTTTTCATTATAATTTATTGTTTCAAAAAAATCAAAAAATTATCAAATGTCAGTTTACTTGAGTATCATAAAATATTTGGAACAATTGATAATATTTTTTTTTTTTTTTTCAATTTGCTCGAATGTGATAATTAACTTAAAATTTGAATTAATTACCCAAACATCAGTGAAGAAAATGATGATGAACAATCATTGGGGCTAATAAATACTCAAGATATCCAGAATATATAAAAATACATTATCGATATTAAAAATTCAGTCATTTGTATCAATTATAGCAACAAACAAACTTGATGACTTATAAAGTGGTGAAGACATAAATTCTCGACTATATTTTTAAGTAAATGAGGAAAAATAATTAAATTATTAACTTTTATCCAGGCAAAGGGGTTAGACAATTTCCGTCAACTTCTCAACCGCCTTCTGTTTGCGGGCGTTCTTTCAGCGGTGACTTTCATAAGCTATGGCGCTGAGGTCTAGTTCCAGAATTTGAATTATTTTCTCAGCGGCCATTTGCAATTTCTAACAATTGAAACTCTCTTACAAAAAATCTCTGTTCAGATTTTTAAAAAAATATTTTGTAGCTGAGATTTATTTTAATATTTTAGGCTTAACAAAATTTTTATAAAAGAATGAAGCTTAAAATTGCCCTGAGTAACTCATAACTTTCCTGTTTTCTTTGGGTTAAAAATTAAATACTGCATGAATTAAAATTTTTTTTTCTAGCTAATTGGCTCTGAGAAAATTGTACTGAAATTTATTTGTCCGAAAACTTGAAAACTGTCATATTAACTTGTTTTATATTTGATAATGAGACAAGGTTTTAACTCAATTGATTTTGAACAAAAATTATGAAACAAGAAAAATTTCAAAAATTACTCACTTTGCCGTGATTTTACTGCTTTTTTGTCAGCGACGCTTACTTTCACAAATTGATAAAATTTAACTATAAAATTCACTGAATATATAAAATTGATGTAACTGATTAATCACAAAACTCTAAGTTTTGGTCACTAAATAATTTATATGGAATAATTAGAGATATAAGAAATGAATATCATAATAATTAAACTTAATATTTCACTGAGATTCAGTCGCGCACGACAACGACAGCGATCAGCCCGGATATTTACTGAGTTTAGGGCTTCTGCGCATGTCCGTTCCAACCGACGCCACCGCAGCGCCTTAAGCTTCGCGTCGCGCAAACAATTTTAAGGCTGGGCCGCACCGAAGGAAATTTCGAATTTAAGAATTCTAATTATTTATAAAATAATTATTATAACAGCGATTTTCCTAGCTTCTGACAAAAAGCAAAAGACGAACTTTCTTGGAATTTTTTCATCATTCGAATCCCAAAAATATTCGAAATGTAATAAGAATTCTTAAATTCGAGTTTTCGTTAGGTACAGCCGAGCCTTAAACTTAAAAATTTTTAATGTCAGCGTCGTTAAATTTAAGGCGTTGCGGTGGCGTCGGTTGGAACGGACATGCGCAGAAGCCTTTAGCCCAGTAAATGGCCGGGCTGATCGCTGCCGGTGTCGTGCGCGACTGAATCTCAGCGAAATATTAAGTTTAATTATTATAATATTCGTTTCTTATATCTCTAATTAGTCCATAGAAATTATTTAGTGACCAAAACTTATTCTGAGACATTAAATGAAGTGTGTCAGGGAACGTGAATTTTTAAATTAATTAAATTCAGTGATGGCTTTTTTTCGTATCAGTGTAGGCCGGGTTCATTGTTGAAATTTAAATATAAGAATAATAATAATTAAATGTCTAAGAATAATTAAAATTATTATTTTTAAGTGATAGTTTGAGTTTTGTGATTAATCAGTTGCATCAGTTTTAAATTTTCAGTGAATTTTATAGCTAAATTTTATCAATTTGTGAAAGTAAGCGTCGCTGACAAAAAAGCAGTAAAATCACGGCAAAGTGAGTAATTTTTGAAATTTATCTTATGTTTCATAATTTTTGTTCAAAATCAATTGAGTTAAAACTTTGTCTCATTATCAATTATAAAACAAATTGATATGACAGTTTTCAAGTTTTCGGACAAATAAAGTCAGTACAATTTTCTCAGAGCTAATTAGCTAGAAAAAAAATTTTAATTCATGCAGTATTTAATTTTTAAGCCAAAGAAAACAGGAAAGTTATGAGATACTTAGGGCAATTTCAAGCTTCATTCTTTTATAAAAAGTTTGTTAAGCCTAAAATATCAAAATCAATCTCAGCTATAAAATATTTTTTTAAAAATCTGAACAGAGATTTTTTGTAACAGAGTTTTAATTATTAGAAATTGCAAATGGCCGCTGAGAAAATAATTCAAATTCTGGAACTAGACCTCAGCGCCATAGCTTATGAAAGTCACCGCTAAAAGAACGCCCGCAAACAGAAGGCGGTTGAGAAGTTGACGGAAATTGTCTAACCCCTTTGCCTGGATAAAAGTTAATAATTTAATTATTTTTCCTCATTTACTTAAAAATATAGTCGATAATTTATGTCTTCACCACTTTATAAGTCATCAAGTTTGTTTGTTGCTATAATTGATACAAATGACTGAATTTTTAATATCGATAATGTATTTTTATATATTTTGGATATCTTAAATATTTATTAGCCTGAATGATTGTTCATCATCATTTTCTTCACTGATGTTTGGGTAATTAATTCAAATTTTAAGTTAATTATCACATTCGCGCAAATCGAAAAAAAAAAAATATTGCTGATAAAAAATAAGCTGACATTTGATAATTTTTTGATTTTTTTGAAACAGTAAATTATAATGAAAAAAATTTGTCAAAAAATCGCACTAATAACTTTTTGAGTTTTCTACATATGCATATTTTTATGTTTTTGGAATTGATTTATTGGAAAGAAAATCTGAAAATTGTTAATTGTCTTCTAACTTTAGGATCGCAATATTTTACGCAGGACTAAAAATTAATCATTTGTCTGTTATTAATTATTTTTAATGAAATTTTCAGTTTATGCAAAAATTCTTTGAGAAGAATAATCATCAATGAAAGGTTAATTGGAGTAAAATTAATTTATTGATTCCGATCATTATGAATCTCTTGTGCTGGCTCCAGGTACCTGGAGGCCCAGAAATACGTCTGCCGAGGTAAATTTTCTCACTTAATTCAATGACAAAAATCATCTAAAATTTTTATTTTAGATAAAAAAATTATTAATTTTGTTTTTTGTTATAGAAATTGAAAGAATTGTCTGCTGCTCTGGATATTTCTCGGCGTGGTGAGTGACTTTCTGCATGGTATATTTTTTTACTAAATCATAAGTTTTGTTATTTAATTTTTGACCCGAATCGTGGGCTCACATAATTTCATAAAACAAAAAAAAAGTAAATATTGTATTACTTCATTATTTTCTTTTTTTATCGTTCATTATTTGAATTTTTCCAATGGAAGTTGCGAAATTTCTAGTTTCGAGCTCAAGAGCTTAAAAATAGCGGATAGTTCTAGGGCTGGTCTGCAGGGTTAAGTGATTTTCAAATATTTTTTATATTACAAGATTCAGAAAATTAAAAATAATTGATCAAAGTGGAATATTTAAAACAAATACGATTTTAGTTCTCATAACTCTCTATCTTAATTTGACTTTAAATAAGACTTTAAATTTGAAAAATACAACTATTAATTTTCGAATAATGTACAGTCCAACTTCGTTACAAGACAAAAAGTATTTTTTTTCTGTGGGGTTTCAATTTAATATTGAAAATCCGGTTCGGAGTGAAATTTAGTCCTGGAAGTTTATTTAATATTAAAACTCCGAATTGGAGTGAATGCAGATTGAAATAAAATCTATGTCACTCCGAAATCATTCAATTGAAAAAACAAACTCCCTATTTACTCCGAATGCACATAGATTTCTTTTTTAAACTTCCGACCTCTGAGTCCGTAGTCACTCCAAATTCACTCCTAATTTTTTACAGTACAAGGGTAAAAACTCTTAGAATCCGAACCCTTTACTATATCATGGTAAACAGCGTTTTGCGTTCGAATTTTAGTATGAGATCATCGATGTTTTGTTTTATAAAAAAGCCAGTTGTATTTTGTGTCACTTTGTGAGGCTTTTCTTTCCTTTCTCGCTATCGCTTCTATTAGCCACGGGTCAGATTCTGTTAGTCATCTAACGAGATCTAGGCGGAAAATGTAAATAAAACGATTGGAGGGAAATCGTTCTGGGCAATTTTTAACGAATTGAGGGAAAAAGTCTTATAACAAGGCTGAGCTGCAATATATCTTCGTTGCTTACACAATTTATTTATTATTATTAGTAGTATATTATAAAAATTTCTGCTTTATCCAATTTTGCTTGTTTCCGTAACATATTTACATTATAAAATATATTTTATATTATATTATATTATATTATATTACATTATATGTTTACGCATTTATATTTTAGCTGTTACAGGTGTAGTATAAATTAATTAAATTGTTTATTTAATAATTTAATGTCATTACATAAGTATAATTTTATCAGTTCATTCATTTATTATTTTAAAAAATAATAGAAATTATCCAGCCTTATTTCCCGCAGTCAAATATATTCTATGACGCCTTTAATGCTACATCGATCCTTACATTTATTCATACCTATATATTAAACATATCGCACATTTTTATAATTTTTACAAGGCGTACAGATGCTTTTTAGTGTACCCGTAAAGGAAGTTGTAATATCTCTCAGTTGTCCGTCGCCCTTTTTCAATAAAAGTTTGATATCTTGGGAAATATGTATAACCGATTATTATAAAGTAAGTTTTTCCGAACCCAGCGAGAACCTCGATTTCTATAAAAAAAAAAAATTATATATTATTTATTGCACACCTAAAGGACGAAGCGTTGTGTGCTTTACTCCCACTTTAAAAGTTCTTTGATGATTCACTCACGTTAAATTGTATATAAAGTTTTTAGTCTACACTAGTTTAATACAATAATCATATTTATATAAAAATGTTTGATTTCAATGCGATATTTTTTAAAATTGAAGTGATATTTTCGTTATCAAACATGAGTAAATACTTATGTGTGCGCTTTAGGTCTTCGTAAACTTGTTGCGATTTATTTAAAAAAATAAAAAATTTTCCTGCACACAAAAAAAAGATTTGTTCACGTAAGAAAATTTTCGGTTCTAATTTATATATTATTAATTTTATAATTCAGAAAATTTCTTGGGACGAGTAAAAATATTTTGCGTCAAAAAATGATTTTTTTCTGTGTGGCTACTAAAATGAAAATTAATAATTAATAGACTTCTGAATTTTTTTAAATGTATTTTTATTTCACTATCGAAAATACTTGACTTTAATTTTCTATTTTGCTGAGAAAAGTTGATTTTTTGAAAGTAAGCATTTTGGTTTCAACTGAAAAAATTAATTAAATAGTATATTGTGCACGATACTAAGGAATGGAAGCAAAAATGATTTCATGAACTTGCCTACAAGCCAATTTGAGGTTAACTGACATAACATAAAATTTTGAATTCGTATTTCATACAGTGACACACAAAAAAATTTAATTATTTAGACACAGTCGAAATAAGACAATTTAAAACCAATTACACATTTTTAAATTCAACTGTCAATTTGGTTAGTCAGAATGGCATATATGGTGACTGTGGAGTTTACAATAAACAAATGCAATTTTAAAAGAGTTGGAATGAAGCCAGAAACTAATTGAGTGGGTAGAAACTAGATGTTTTTCCGCACCAGAAAAGTAACCGATGATTTTAAGTCCGTTAAATCACATTGCTCTTAAATTGGGTGGTTTCGATTGGCTAAACAAGCATTGAAACTAGTATTTTCAATGCAGGCAGTATGTAAAGTCATCGTAAAATTACCGCTGAACAGGTACTAACTAAAAAAAACAGTCGATAAAAGAATTAAATCCACAACTAGATAAAACTAGTTATTTATAATAAACAATGATCACATTACTATAATAAGTCACAAAATGGTCAAAAAATATATTTCAAGAATAATTTGAGAAAAAAATTAGGTCGTTATTTAAAATAGAAATAAATTTTTTTTTTTTTCAATTACATATAATTTTAATGGAATGCAATGTTATGATTAAGAGACTCTAGCAATATATTTAAATGCATTTCGTGCATTTATGAAACCAAAAATAAATTGTTATTTAATAAATATACCGGATCTTAATGACAGCAATATATTTTCCGAGTTGGTATGTTGGAATTCAGTTAAGGATTTATGAGATTGACCTACGGAAACACTTGGATTATTAGTATCAGCTCACATTTATCAGTTTTTTTAATACACTATTGCATTCATTCAAATATGGAGCTAATTATCTTATAAACTGTTCATTTTTTTATAATTCCTTATTATTTCTTCAAATTACATAATAAAGTTTATTTAAGGTAGTACTATTGGTTTTAGAATTGACGTTCAGAATTTAATGAAACTTGGTATATTGGCACATTATTATAAGATAATGAACCAGTTCAATTTTTAAAGGTCTACAGAGAACTGAAAAAAAGATATTAATATTAAAAGATATTTGTCTTTAGCATTGATCCTTATGGGAAATCACATAGTTTATTTTATTTCACAAAATCTGACGTTCAGACTTCAATGAAAGTGGTATCAAAGGAAAGAAAAAAATGCGTAGAATACTTTGGTTTATTAAAATACGAGCTTCAAAGCTTGTGATAAGAGTAGTTAGTAAATAATTAAGAGAAATTTGGCATGTTACTTACATGTGGCAACACTGCTAAAAAGGTTATGACGCGCGCGAAATTTAAACATGCATCAAATGCGGTATGTGGGGATATCAGTGTTTTACTCATTTTTTATTACAAAACATACGATATAGTTTTTATTAATATAGTTGCATTATCAAATAATGCAACATGTTACAAAATATGTAATATTGCATAAATAAACTTTAATATTACACATTTTTTTAATATTTTTTTCTTTAGTTTCAAAGTAATTAAAAATTTTTTCTAAAATTATTGACGTTAGTCGTAGGGTTAGGAGACGTGAACTTTACATGTTTCTCATTCAATTTATTTGTTAATGCTACTTATTACAGATTTTTTTTATACTTTTTTTCTGTGACTCTTTTCTTTTCAATGAAATATTTTTTTTTATTATTTAATAATTTTGAATTAAAAATTTTAGTAAACAAACATGTAAAGCCAATAACTTGTATAATAGATGTTTGCGCGATATATTTTGCGCATGATCTCATATATTGAGTGAAACAGAGTTACTGTAAGCATACTTCTATCTCATTTACTTTTACGCGACGTTGCCAAATATAAATACTACGGTAGTCAAAGTAGCCAAAGCACACATTTGACTCTTGTGGTATCGATAGTACTACCTTAACTGTCATTTTCTCTGTATGCAAATTACTGGGTGCTATCTTTTTGTCCTAACAACAAGTTCTTTCGAGTCGAGAAATATTTCGATTAAATATTATTCCCGGTATAATTAAGAGTCAAATGATGTTAATAAAGACTGTATTTATTTCAAGTAGATATTTAAGACAGATTTGTGATTAATCAGTTGTATTGAATGTTGTTTCCTTTAAATACAGATGACTGATAAAAGCACTACGATATGGTGACTTAGTAATGTGGAAAGATTTCCAATTATGAACAGTTGTACATCGAACTGATGTCATGTATTTGCATACAGTGATTAAGTCGGATATAAAATGTGACATTCGTATTTGTTGCTATCATGAACAATAGTCTTTAATCAATTAAAACAACGATAATTTGATGCATTAGTATTTTATACTTTTTTTAAAATAAGTCAAATTGATTAAAAGCAATTTACATATAATGCCAGTTGAATTTTTGTCTAGTCATATTTGAGTTGACAATAAATTCGAGTCAGCGATTGTATGTTGCCAACAAACTTGGCAGCATCAAAAGTTGTAGCAAGTAGAAGTTTATTCTCGTGCGATTCTGTGGCAGCAGTATATTATACCAAATAAACGGCAGTGCGACAACTTTGCTTTTTTTTTTTTTTATTTTTTTTTTAATACTTAAAAAGAGCCTAATCACTTTAAAGTAACGAGAACGCTCGTGTTATGTCCGCAGGTGCCTCAGGCGCCTCCACCTGTTCAATGATAAGTGAACTTAAGATACATAAATAGGCGCGCATTTAAACTCTATTTAAAATTTATATATTGATATTTATTGCGTCTTAACAATACTGAGTCAATAACTTATATAACAAATCATCGTGACACATACTCTATAAATTATATATTTTTATTATAAGAAATTTTGAAGAAATAGATAGATAAACCTTTATTTTGTATTCAAAGAAATATAAATGAAGTTTGAGTGGCCTTGAAATTGTAAGAAAAAGTGTCAGCTACAAGATAGGCGGACAGAACAAGTGAGATTTTGAGTAGATCAAAAAATATTTCAGTTTAAAGGTGATCGCCTAGAGGGGCTGCATTTTAGCCCGAATATCATCTCAGCTACATATGCCGCAAATGTCAGGACAGTGTGCGGAAAAATCGATCAGGAATGAATGAGAATTGTAGGAAAAAGTGTAAGCTACAAGATAGGCGAACGGAACAAGTGAGATTTTGAGTAGATCAAAAAATATTTCAGTTTAAAGGTGATCGTCTCCAGACGCTGCATTTTAGCCCGAATATTATCTTAGCTACATATGTCGCAAATGTCAGGACAGTGTGCGAAAAAATCGATCAGGAATGAATGAGAATTGTAGGAAAAAGTGTCAGCTACACGATAGGCGGATGGAACAAGTGAGATTTTGAGTAGATCAAAAAATATTTCAGTTTAAAGGTGATCGTCTCCAGACGCTGCATTTTAGCCCGAATATCATCTCAGCTACATATGTCGCAAATGTCAGGACAGTGTGCGAAAAAATCGATCAGAAATGAATGAGAATTGTAGGAAATAGTGTCAGCTACAAGATAGGCGGACAGAACAAGTGAGATTTTGAGTAGATCAAAAAATATTTCAGTTTAAAGGTGATCGTCTCCAGACGCTGCATTTTAGCCCGAATATTATCTCAGCTACATATGTCGCAAATGTCAGGACAGTGTGCAAAAAATCGATCAGGAATGAATGAGAATCGTAGGAAAAAGTGTCAGCTACAAGATAGGCGGACAGAACAAGTTAGATTTTGAGTAGATCAAAAAATATTTCAGTTTAAAGGTGATCGCCTAGAGGGGCTGCATTTTAGCCCGAATATCATCTCAGATACATATGTCGCAAATGTCAGGACAGTGTGCAAAAAATCGATCAGGAATGAATAAGAATTGTAGGAAAAAAGGTCAGCTACAAGATAGGCGGACAGAACAAGTGAGATTTTGAGTAGATCAAAAAATATTTCAGTTTAAAGGTGATCGCCTAGAGGGGCTGCATTTTAGCCCGAATATCATCTCAGATCCATATGTCGCAAATGTCAGGACAGTGTGCGAAAAAATCGATCAGAAATGAATGAGAATTGTAGGAAAAAGTGTCAGCTACACGATAGGCGGATGGAACAAGTGAGATTTTGAGTAGATCAAAAAATATTTCAGTTTAAAGGTGATCGCCTAGAAGGGCTGCATTTTAGCCCGAATATCATCTCAGCTACATATGTCGCAAATGTCAGGACAGTGTGCGAAAAAATCGATCAGGAATGAATGATAATTGTAGGAAAAAGTGTCAGCTACAAGATAGGCGGACGGAACAAGTGAGATTTTGAGTAGATCAAAAAATATTTCAGTTTAAAGGTGATCGTCTCCAGACGCTGCATTTTAGCCCGAATATCATCTCAGCTACATATGTCGCAAATGTCAGGACAGTGTGCGAAAAAATCGATCAGAAATGAATGAGAATTGTAGGAAATAGTGTCAGCTACAAGATAGGCGGACAGAACAAGTGAGATTTTGAGTAGATCAAAAAATATTTCAGTTTAAAGGTGATCGTCTCCAGACGCTGCATTTTAGCCCGAATATTATCTCAGCTACATATGTCGCAAATGTCAGAACAGTGTGCGAAAAAATCGATCAGGAATGAATGAGAATTGTAGAAAAAAGTGTCAGCTACAAGATAGGCGGACAGAACAAGTGAGATTTTGAGTAGGTCAAAAAATATTTCAGTTTAAAGGTGATCGTCTACAGACGCTGCATTTTAGCCCGAATATCATCTCAGCTACATATGTCGCAGATGTCAGGACAGTGTGCAAAAAATCGATCAGGAATGAATGAGAATTGTAGGAAAAAGTGTCAGCTACAAGATAGGCGGACAGAACAAGTGAGATTTTGAGTAGATCGAAAAATATTTCAGTTTAAAGGTGATCGCCTAGAGGGGCTGCATTTTAGCCCGAATATCATCTCAGATACATATGTCGCAAATGTCAGGACAGTGTGCAAAAAATCGATCAGGAATGAATAAGAATCGTAGGAAAAAGTGTCAGCTACAAGATAGGCGGACAGAACAAGTGAGATTTTGAGTAGATCAAAAAATATTTCAGTTTAAAGGTGATCGCCTAGAGGGGCTGCATTTTAGCCCGAATATCATCTCAGCTACATATGTCGCAAATGTCAGGACAGTGTGCGAAAAAATCGATCAGGAATGAATGAGAATCGTAGAAAAAAGTGTCAGCTACAAGATAGGGGGACGGAACGAGTTAGATTTTGAGTAGATCAAAAAATATTTCAGTTTAAAGGTGATAGTCTCCAGACGCTGCATTTTAGCCCGAATATCATCTCAGCTACATATGTCGCAAATGTCAGGACAGTGTGCGAAAAAATCGATCAGGAATGAACGAGAATTGTAGGAAAAAGTGTCAGCTACACGATAGGCGGACGGAACAAGTGAGATTTTGAGTAGATCAAAAAATATTTCAGTTTAAAGGTGATCGCCTAGAAGGGCTGCATTTTAGCCCGAATATTATCTCAGCTACATATGTCGCAAATGTCAGGACAGTGTGCGAAAAAATCGATCAGGAATGAATGATAATTGTAGGAAAAAGTGTCAGCTACAAGATAGGCGGACTAAACAAGTGAGATTTTGAGTAGATCAAAAAATATTTCAGTTTAAAGGTGATCGTCTCCAGACGCTGCATTTTAGCCCGAATATTATCTTAGCTACATATGTCGCAAATGTCAGGACAGTGTGCGAAAAAATCGATCAGGAATGAATGAGAATTGTAGGAAAATGGTCAGCTACACGATAGGCGGATGGAACAAGTGAGATTTTGAGTAGATCAAAAAATATTTCAGTTTAAAGGTGATCGTCTCCAGACGCTGCATTTTAGCCCGAATATCATCTCAGCTACATATGTCGCAAATGTCAGGACAGTGTGCGAAAAAATCGATCAGAAATGAATGAGAATTGTAGGAAATAGTGTCAGCTACAAGATAGGCGGACAGAACAAGTGAGATTTTGAGTAGATCAAAAAATATTTCAGTTTAAAGGTGATCGTCTCCAGACGCTGCATTTTAGCCCGAATATTATCTCAGCTACATATGTCGCAAATGTCAGGACAGTGTGCAAAAAATCGATCAGGAATGAATGAGAATCGTAGGAAAAAGTGTCAGCTACAAGATAGGCGGACAGAACAAGTTAGATTTTGAGTAGATCAAAAAATATTTCAGTTTAAAGGTGATCGCCTAGAGGGGCTGCATTTTAGCCCGAATATCATCTCAGCTACATATGTCGCAAATGTCAGGACAGTGTGCGAAAAAATCGATCAGGAATGAATGAGAATTGTAGAAAAAAGTGTCAGCTACAAGATAGGCGGACAGAACAAGTGAGATTTTGAGTAGGTCAAAAAATATTTCAGTTTAAAGGTGATCGTCTACAGACGCTGCATTTTAGCCCGAATATCATCTCAGCTACATATGTCGCAGATGTCAGGACAGTGTGCAAAAAATCGATCAGGAATGAATGAGAATTGTAGGAAAAAGTGTCAGCTACAAGATAGGCGGACAGAACAAGTGAGATTTTGAGTAGATCGAAAAATATTTCAGTTTAAAGGTGATCGCCTAGAGGGGCTGCATTTTAGCCCGAATATCATCTCAGATACATATGTCGCAAATGTCAGGACAGTGTGCAAAAAATCGATCAGGAATGAATAAGAATCGTAGGAAAAAGTGTCAGCTACAAGATAGGCGGACAGAACAAGTGAGATTTTGAGTAGATCAAAAAATATTTCAGTTTAAAGGTGATCGCCTAGAGGGGCTGCATTTTAGCCCGAATATCATCTCAGCTACATATGTCGCAAATGTCAGGACAGTGTGCGAAAAAATCGATCAGGAATGAATGAGAATCGTAGAAAAAAGTGTCAGCTACAAGATAGGGGGACGGAACGAGTTAGATTTTAAGTAGATCGAAAAATATTTCAGTTTAAAGGTGATAGTCTCCAGACGCTGCATTTTAGCCCGAATATCATCTCAGCTACATATGTCGCAAATGTCAGGACAGTGTGCGAAAAAATCGATCAGGAATGAATGAGAATCGTAGAAAAAAGTGTCAGCTACAAGATAGGGGGACGGAACGAGTTAGATTTTGAGTAGATCAAAAAATATTTCAGTTTAAAGGTGATAGTCTCCAGACGCTGCATTTTAGCCCGAATATCATCTCAGCTACATATGTCGCAAATGTCAGGACAGTGTGCGAAAAAATCGATCAGGAATGAACGAGAATTGTAGGAAAAAGTGTCAGCTACACGATAGGCGGACGGAACAAGTGAGATTTTGAGTAGATCAAAAAATATTTCAGTTTAAAGGTGATCGCCTAGAAGGGCTGCATTTTAGCCCGAATATTATCTCAGCTACATATGTCGCAAATGTCAGGACAGTGTGCGAAAAAATCGATCAGGAATGAATGATAATTGTAGGAAAAAGTGTCAGCTACAAGATAGGCGGACTAAACAAGTGAGATTTTGAGTAGATCAAAAAATATTTCAGTTTAAAGGTGATCGTCTCCAGACGCTGCATTTTAGCCCGAATATTATCTTAGCTACATATGTCGCAAATGTCAGGACAGTGTGCGAAAAAATCGATCAGGAATGAATGAGAATTGTAGGAAAATGGTCAGCTACACGATAGGCGGATGGAACAAGTGAGATTTTGAGTAGATCAAAAAATATTTCAGTTTAAAGGTGATCGTCTCCAGACGCTGCATTTTAGCCCGAATATCATCTCAGCTACATATGTCGCAAATGTCAGGACAGTGTGCGAAAAAATCGATCAGAAATGAATGAGAATTGTAGGAAATAGTGTCAGCTACAAGATAGGCGGACAGAACAAGTGAGATTTTGAGTAGATCAAAAAATATTTCAGTTTAAAGGTGATCGTCTCCAGACGCTGCATTTTAGCCCGAATATTATCTCAGCTACATATGTCGCAAATGTCAGGACAGTGTGCGAAAAAATCGATCAGGAATGAATGAGAATCGTAGGAAAAAGTGTCAGCTACAAGATAGGCGGACAGAACAAGTGAGATTTTGAGTAGGTCAAAAAATATTTCAGTTTAAAGGTGATCGTCTACAGACGCTGCATTTTAGCCCGAATATCATCTCAGCTACATATGTCGCAGATGTCAGGACAGTGTGCAAAAAATCGATCAGGAATGAATGAGAATCGTAGGAAAAAGTGTCAGCTACAAGATAGGCGGACAGAACAAGTGAGATTTTGAGTGGATCGAAAAATATTTCAGTTTAAAGGTGATCGCCTAGAGGAGCTGCATTTTAGCGCGAATATCATCTCAGATACATATGTCGCAGATGTCAGGACAGTGTGCAAAAAATCGATCAGGAATGAATGAGAATTGTAGGAAAAAGTGTCAGCTACAAGATAGGCGGACAGAACAAGTGAGATTTTGAGTGGATCGAAAAATATTTCAGTTTAAAGGTGATCGTCTACAGACGCTGCATTTTAGCCCGAATATCATCTCAGCTACATATGTCGCAGATGTCAGGACAGTGTGCAAAAAATCGATCAGGAATGAATGAGAATTGTAGGAAAAAGTGTCAGCTACAAGATAGGCGGACAGAACAAGTGAGATTTTGAGTGGATCGAAAAATATTTCAGTTTAAAGGTGATCGCCTAGAGGGGCTGCATTTTAGCCCGAATATCATCTCAGATACATATGTCGCAAATGTCAGGACAGTGTGCAAAAAAGCGATCAGGAATGAATGAGAATCGTAGGAAAAAGTGTCAGCTACAAGATAGGCGGACAGAACAAGTGAGATTTTGAGTAGATCAAAAAATATTTCAGTTTAAAGGTGATCGTCTCCAGACGCTGCAATTTAGCCCGAATATCATCTCAGCTACATATGTCGCAAATGTCAGGACAGTGTGCGAAAAAATCGATCAGGAATGAATGATAATTGTAGGAAAAAGTGTCAGCTACAAGATAGGCGGACGAAACAAGTGAGATTTTGAGTAGATCAAAAAATATTTTAGTTTAAAGATGATCGTCTCCAGACGCTGCATTTTAGCCCGAATATCATCTCAGATCCATATGTCGCAAATGTCAGGACAGTGTCTGAAAAAATCGATCAGGAATGAATGAGAAGTGTAGGAAAAAGTGTCAGCTACAAGATAGGCGGACGGAACAAGTGAGATTTTGAGTAGATCAAAAAATATTTCAGTTTAAAGGTGATCGCCTAGAGGGTCTGCATTTTAGCCCGAATATCATCTCAGCTACATATGTCGCAAATGTCAGGACAGTGTGCGAAAAAATCGATCAGGAATGAATAAGAATTGTAGGAAAAAGTGTCAGCTACAAGATAGGCGGACAGAACAAGTGAGATTTTGAGTAGATCAAAAAATATTTCAGTTTATAGAGGATCGCCTAGAGGGGCTGCATTTTAGCCCGAATATCATCTTAGATCCATATGTCGCAAATGTCAGGACAATGTGCGAAAAAATCGATCAGGAATGAATGAGAATTGTAGGAAATGGTGTCAGCTACAAGATAGGCGGACAGAACAAGTGAGATTTTGAGTAGATCAAAAAATATTTCAGTTTAAAGGTGATCGCCTAGAGGGGCTGCATTTTAGCCCGAATATCATCTCAGCTACATATGTCGCAAATGTCAGGACAGTGTGCGAAAAAATCGATCAGGAATGAATGAGAATCGTAGAAAAAAGTGTCAGCTACAAGATAGGGGGACGGAACAAGTTAGATTTTGAGTAGATCAAAAAATATTTCAGTTTAAAGGTGATCGTCTCCAGACGCTGCATTTTAGCCCGAATATCATCTCAGCTACATATGTCGCAAATGTCAGGACAGTGTGCGAAAAAATCGATCAGGAATGAATGAGAATTGTAGGAAAAAGTGTCAGCTACACGATAGGCGGACGGAACAAGTGAGATTTTGAGTAGATCAAAAAATATTTCAGTTTAAAGGTGATCGTCTCCAGACGCTGCATTTTAGCCCGAATATCATCTCAGCTACATATGTCGCAAATGTCAGGACAGTGTGCGAAAAAATCGATCAGGAATGAATGATAATTGTAGGAAAAAGTGTCAGCTACAAGATAGGCGGACGGAACAAGTGAGATTTTGAGTAGATCAAAAAATATTTCAGTTCAAAGGTGATCGTCTCCAGACGCAGCATTTTCGCCCGAATATCATCTCAGATACATATGTCGCAAATGTCAGGACAGTGTGCGAAAAAATCGATCAGGAATGAATGATAATTGTCGGAAAATTTGTCAGCTACAAGATAGGCGGACGGAACAAGTGAGATTTTGAGTAGGTCAAAAAATATTTCAGTTTAAAGGTGATCGCCTAGACGGTCTGCATTTTAGCGCGAATATCATCTCAGATACATATGTCGCAAATGTCAGGACAGTGTGCGAAAAATCGATCAGGAATGAATGAGAATTGTAGAAAAAGGTAACAGCTACAAGATAGGCGGACAGAACAAGTGAGATTTTGAGTAGATCAAAAAATATTTCAGTTTAAAGGTGATCGCCTAGAGGGTCTGCATTTTAGCCCGAATATCATCTCAGCTACATATGTCGCAAATGTCAGGACAGTGTGCGAAAAAATCGATCAGGAATGAATAAGAATTGTAGGAAAAAGTGTCAGCTACAAGATAGGCGGACAGAACAAGTGAGATTTTGAGTAGATCAAAAAATATTTCAGTTTATAGAGGATCGCCTAGAGGGGCTGCATTTTAGCCCGAATATCATCTTAGATCCATATGTCGCAAATGTCAGGACAATGTGCGAAAAAATCGATCAGGAATGAATGAGAATTGTAGGAAATGGTGTCAGCTTCAAGATAGGCGGACAGAACAAGTGAGATTTTGAGTAGATCAAAAAATATTTCAGTTTAAAGGTGATCGCCTAGAGGGGCTGCATTTTAGCCCGAATATCATCTCAGCTACATATGTCGCAAATGTCAGGACAGTGTGCGAAAAAATCGATCAGGAATGAATGAGAATCGTAGAAAAAAGTGTCAGCTACAAGATAGGGGGACGGAACAAGTTAGATTTTGAGTAGATCAAAAAATATTTCAGTTTAAAGGTGATAGTCTCCAGACGCTGCATTTTAGCCCGAATATCATCTCAGCTACATATGTCGCAAATGTCAGGACAGTGTGCGAAAAAATCGATCAGGAATGAACGAGAATTGTAGGAAAAAGTGTCAGCTACACGATAGGCGGACGGAACAAGTGAGATTTTGAGTAGATCAAAAAATATTTCAGTTTAAAGGTGATCGCCTAGAAGGGCTGCATTCTAGCCCGAATATCATCTCAGCTACATATGTCGCAAATGTCAGGACAGTGTGCGAAAAAATCGATCAGGAATGAATGATAATTGTAGGAAAAAGTGTCAGCTACAAGATAGGCGGACGGAAAAAGTGAGATTTTGAGTAGATCAAAAAATATTTTAGTTTAAAGGTGATCGTCTCCAGACGCTGCATTTTAGCCCGAATATCATCTCAGATCCATATGTCGCAAATGTCAGGACAGTGTCTGAAAAAATCGATCAGGAATGAATGAGAAGTGTAGGAAAAAGTGTCAGCTACAAGATAGGCGGACGGAACAAGTGAGATTTTGAGTAGATCAAAAAATATTTCAGTTTAAAGGTGATCGCCTAGAGGGTCTGCATTTTAGCCCGAATATCATCTCAGCTACATATGTCGCAAATGTCAGGACAGTGTGCGAAAAAATCGATCAGGAATGAATAAGAATTGTAGGAAAAAGTGTCAGCTACAAGATAGGCGGACAGAACAAGTGAGATTTTGAGTAGATCAAAAAATATTTCAGTTTAAAGGTGATCGTCTCCAGACGCTGCATTTTAGCCCGAATATCATCTCAGATCCATATGTCGCAAATGTCAGGACAGTGTCTGAAAAAATCGATCAGGAATGAATGAGAAGTGTAGGAAAAAGTGTCAGCTACAAGATAGGCGGACGGAACAAGTGAGATTTTGAGTAGATCAAAAAATATTTCAGTTTAAAGGTGATCGCCTAGAGGGTCTGCATTTTAGCCCGAATATCATCTCAGCTACATATGTCGCAAATGTCAGGACAGTGTGCGAAAAAATCGATCAGGAATGAATAAGAATTGTAGGAAAAAGTGTCAGCTACAAGATAGGCGGACAGAACAAGTGAGATTTTGAGTAGATCAAAAAATATTTCAGTTTAAAGGTGATCGTCTCCAGACGCTGCATTTTAGCCCGAATATCATCTCAGCTACATATGTCGCAAATGTCAGGACAGTGTGCGAAAAAATCGATCAGAAATGAATGAGAATTGTAGGAAATAGTGTCAGCTACAAGATAGGCGGACAGAACAAGTGAGATTTTGAGTAGATCAAAAAATATTTCAGTTTAAAGGTGATCGTCTCCAGACGCTGCATTTTAGCCCGAATATCATCTCAGATCCATATGTTGCAAATGTCAGGACAGTGTCTGAAAAAATCGATCAGGAATGAATGAGAATTGTAGGAAAAAGTGTCAGCCACAAGATAGGCGGACAGAACAAGTGAGATTTTGAGTAGATCAAAAAATATTTCAGTTTAAAGGTGATCGTCTAGACGGTCTGCATTTTAGCCCGAATATCATCTCAGATACATATGTCGCAAATGTCAGGACAGTGTGCGAAAAATCGATCAGGAATGAATGAGAATTGTAGGAAAAAAGTGTCAGCTACAAGATAGGCGGACAGAACAAGTGAGATTTTGAGTAGATCGAAAAATATTTCAGTTTAAAGGTGATCGTCTCCAGACGCAGCATTTTCGCCCGAATATCATCTCAGATACATATGTCGCAAATGTCAGGACAGTGTGCGAAAAAATCGATCAGGAATGAATGATAATTGTCGGAAAATTTGTCAGCTACAAGATAGGCGGACGGAACAAGTGAGATTTTGAGTAGGTCAAAAAATATTTCAGTTTAAAGGTGATCGCCTAGACGGTCTGCATTTTAGCGCGAATATCATCTCAGATACATATGTCGCAAATGTCAGGACAGTGTGCGAAAAATCGATCAGGAATGAATGAGAATTGTAGAAAAAGGTAACAGCTACAAGATAGGCGGACAGAACAAGTGAGATTTTGAGTAGGTCAAAAAATATTTCAGTTTAAAGGTGATCGCCTAGAGGGGCTGCATTTTAGCCCGAATATCATCTCAGCTACATATGTCGCAAATGACAGGACAGTGTGCGAAAAAATCGATCAGGAATGAATGAGAATTGTAGAAAAAGGTAACAGCTACAAGATAGGCGGACAGAACAAGTGAGATTTTGAGTAGGTCAAAAAATATTTCAGTTTAAAGGTGATCGCCTAGAGGGGCTGCATTTTAGCCCGAATATCATCTTAGATCCATATGTCGCAAATGTCAGGATAATGTGCGAAATAATCGATCAGGAATGAATGAGAATTGTAGGAAATGGTGTCAGCTACAAGATAGGCGGACAGAACAAGTGAGATTTTGAGTAGGTCAAAAAATATTTCAGTTTAAAGGTGATCGCCTAGAGGGGCTGCATTTTAGCCCGAATATCATCTCAGCTACATATGTCGCAAATGTCAGGACAGTGTGCGAAAAAATCGATCAGGAATGAATGAGAATTGTAGAAAAAGGTAACAGCTACAAGATAGGCGGACAGAACAAGTGAGATTTTGAGTAGATCAAAAAATATTTCAGTTTAAAGGTGATCGCCTAGAGGGGCTGCATTTTAGCCCGAATATCATCTCAGCTACATATGTCGCAAATGTCAGGACAGTGTGCGAAAAAATCGATCAGGAATGAATGAGAATTGTAGGAAATGGTGTCAGCTACAAGATAGGCGGACAGAACAAGTGAGATTTTGAGTAGATCAAAAAATATTTCAGTTTAAAGGTGATCGCCTAGAGGGGCTGCATTTTAGCCCGAATATCATCTCAGCTACATATGTCGCAAATGTCAGGACAGTGTGCGAAAAAATCGATCAGGAATGAATGAGAATTGTAGAAAAAGGTAACAGCTACAAGATAGGCGGACAGAACAAGTGAGATTTTGAGTAGGTCAAAAAATATTTCAGTTTAAAGGTGATCGCCTAGAGGGGCTGCATTTTAGCCCGAATATCATCTTAGATCCATATGTCGCAAATGTCAGGACAGTGTGCGAAAAAATTGATTAGGAATGAATGAGAATCGTAGGAAAAATCGTCAGCTACAAGATAGGCGGACAGAACAAGTGAGATTTTGAGTAGATCAAAAAATATTTCAGTTTAAAGGTGATCGTCTCCAGACGCTGCATTTTAGCCCGAATATCATCTCAGATCCATATGTCGCAAATGTCAGGATAATGTGCGAAAAAATCGATCAGGAATGAA
Organism: Microplitis manilae; assembly: GCA_030273425.1. Classification (NCBI taxonomy): domain Eukaryota; kingdom Metazoa; phylum Arthropoda; class Insecta; order Hymenoptera; family Braconidae; genus Microplitis; species Microplitis manilae. The sequence continues at coordinate 6,044,545 of CP092726.1, forward strand.
TGAGAATTGTAGGAAAAAAGTGTCAGCTACAAGATAGGCGGACAGAACAAGTGAGATTTTAAGTAGATCAGAAAATATTTCAGTTTAAAGGTGATCGTCTCCAGACGCTGCATTTTAGCCCGAATATCATCTCAGATCCATATGTCGCAAATGTCAGGACAGTGTGCGAAAAAATTGATTAGGAATGAATGAGAATCGTAGGAAAAATCGTCAGCTACAAGATAGGCGGACAGAACAAGTGAGATTTTGAGTAGATCAAAAAATATTTCAGTTTAAAGGTGATCGTCTCCAGACGCTGCATTTTAGCCCGAATATCATCTCAGATCCATATGTCGCAAATGTCAGGACAGTGTGCGAAAAAATCGATCAGGAATGAATGAGAATTGTAGGAAAAAGTGTCAGCTACAAGATAGGCGGACAGAACAAGTGAGATTTTGAGTAGATCAGAAAATATTTCAGTTTAAAGGTGATCGTCTCCAGACGCTGCATTTTAGCCCGAATATCATCTCAGATCCATATGTCGCAAATGTCAGGACAGTGTGCGAAAAAATTGATTAGGATTGAATGAGAATCGTAGGAAAAATCGTCAGCTACAAGATAGGCGGACAGAACAAGTGAGATTTTGAGTAGATCAAAAAATATTTCAGTTTAAAGGTGATCGTCTCCAGACGCTGCATTTTAGCCCGAATATCATCTCAGATCCATATGTCGCAAATGTCAGGACAGTGTGCGAAAAAATCGATCAGGAATAAATGAGAATTGTAGGAAAAAGTGTCAGCTACAAGATAGGTGGACAGAACAAGTGTAATTTTCGAGTAGGTCAAAAAATATTTTAGTTTAAAGGTGATCGTCTCCAGACGCTGCATTTTAGCCCGAATATCATCTCAGATCCATATGTCGCAAATGTCAGGACAGTGTCTGAAAAAATCGATCAGGAATGAATGAGAAGTGTAGGAAAAAGTGTCAGCTACAAGATAGGCGGACGGAACAAGTGAGATTTTGATGAGATCAAAAAATATTTCAGTTTAAAGGTGATCGCCTAGAGGGTCTGCATTTTAGCCCTAATATCATCTTAGCTACATATGTCGCAAATGTCAGGACAGTGTGCGAAAAAATCGATCAGGAATGAATAAGAATTGTAGGAAAAAGTGTCAGCTACAAGATAGGCGGACAGAACAAGTGAGATTTTGAGTAGATCAAAAAATATTTCAGTTTAAAGGTGATCGCCTAGAGGGGCTGCATTTTAGCCCGAATATCATCTCAGATACATATGTCGCAAATGTCAGGACAGTGTGCGAAAAATCGATCAGGAATGAATGAGAATTGTAGGAAAAAGTGTCAGCTACAAGATAGGCGGACAGAACAAATGAGATTTTGAGTAGATCAAAAAATATTTCAGTTTAAAGGTGATCGCCTAGAGGGGCTGCATTTTAGCCCGAATATCATCTCAGATACATATGTCGCAAATGTCAGGACAGTGTGCGAAAAATCGATCAGGAATGAATGAGAATTGTAGGAAAAAGTGTCAGCTACAAGATAGGCGGACAGAACAAGTGAGATTTTGAGTAGATCAAAAAATATTTCAGTTTAAAGGTGATCGTCTCCAGACGCTGCATTTTAGCCCGAATATCATCTCAGATCCATATGTCGCAAATGTCAGGACAGTGTGCGAAAAAATCGATCAGGAATGAATGAGAAGTGTAGGAAAAAGTGTCAGCTACAAGATAGGCGGTTGGAACAAGTGAGATTTTGAGTAGATCAAAAAATATTTCAGTTTAAAGGTGATCGTCTCCAGACGCTGCATTTTAGCCCGAATATCATCTCAGATCCATATGTCGCAAATCTCAGGACAGTGTGCGAAAAAATTGATTAGGAATGAATGAGAATCGTAGGAAAAAGTGTCAGCTACAAGATAGGCGGACAGAACAAGTGAGATTTTGAGTAGATCAAAAAATATTTCAGTTTAAAGGTGATCGCCTAGAGGGGCTGCATTTTAGCCCGAATATCATCTTAGATCCATATGTCGCAAATGTCAGGACAGTGTGCAAAAAATCGATCAGGAATGAATGAGAATTGTAGGAAAAAGTGTCAGCTACAAGATAGGCGGACAGAACAAGTGAGATTTTGAGTAGATTGAAAAATATTTCAGTTTAAAGGTGATCGCCTAGAGGGGCTGCATTTTAGCCCGAATATCATCTCAGCTACATATGTCGCAAATGTCAGGACAGTGTGCAAAAAATCGATCAGGAATGAATGAGAATTGTAGGAAAAAGTGTCAGCTACAAGATAGGCGGACAGAACAAGTGAGATTTTGAGTAGATTGAAAAATATTTCAGTTTAAAGGTGATCGCCTGGAGGGGCTGCATTTTAGCTCGAATATCATCTCAGATACATATGTCGCAAATGTCAGGACAATGTGCGAAAAAATCGATCAGGAATGAATGAGAATTGTAGGAAATGGTGTCAGCTACAAGATAGGCGGACAGAACAAGTGAGATTTTGAGTAGATCGAAAAATATTTCAGTTTAAAGGTGATCGCCTAGAAGGGCTGCATTTTAGCCCGAATATCATCTCAGATACATATGTCGCAAATGTCAGGACAGTGTGCGAAAAAATCGATCAGGAATGAATGAGAATTGTAGAAAAAGGTAACAGCTACAAGATAGGCGAACAGAACAAGTGAGATTTTGAGTAGGTCAAAAAATATTTCAGATTAAAGGTGATCGCCTAGAGGGGCTGCATTTTAGCCCGAATATCATCTTAGATCCATATGTCGCAAATGTCAGGACAATGTGCGAAAAAATCGATCAGGAATGAATGAGAATTGTAGGAAATGGTGTCAGCTACAAGATAGGCGGACAGAACAAGGGAGATTTTAAGTAGATCAAAAAATATTTCAGTTTAAAGGTGATCGTCTCCAGACGCTGCATTTTAGCCCGAATATCATCTCAGATACATATGTCGCAAATGTCAGGACAGTGTGCGAAAAAATCGATCAGGAATGAATGAGAATTGTACGAAAAAGTGTCAGCTACAAGATAGGCGGACAGAACAAGTGAGATTTTGAGTAGATCAAAAAATATTTCAGTTTAAAGGTGATCGTCTCCAGACGCTGCATTTTAGCCCGAATATCATCTCAGCTACATATGTCGCAAATGTCAGGACAGTGTGCGAAAAAATCGATCAGGAATGAATGATAATTGTCGGAAAATTTGTCAGCTACAAGATAGGCGGACTAAACAAGTGAGATTTTGAGTAGATCAAAAAATATTTCAGTTCAAAGGTGATCGTCTCCAGACGCAGCATTTTAGCCCGAATATCATCTCAGATACATATGTCGCAAATGTCAGGACAGTGTGCAAAAAATCGATCAGGAATGAATGAGAATTGTAGGAAAAAGTGTCAGCTACAAGATAGGCGGACAGAACAAGTGAGATTTTGAGTAGATCAAAAAATATTTCAGTTTAAAGGTGATCGCCTAGACGGTCTGCATTTTAGCCCGAATATCATCTCAGATACATATGTCGCAAATGTCAGGACAGTGTGCGAAAAATCGATCAGGAATGAATGAGAATTGTAGGAAAAAAGTGTCAGCTACAAGATAGGCGGACAGAACAAGTGAGATTTTAAGTAGATCAGAAAATATTTCAGTTTAAAGGTGATTGTCTCCAGACGCTGCATTTTAGCCCGAATATCATCTCAGATCCATATGTCGCAAATTTCAGGACAGTGTGCGAAAAAATCGATCAGGAATGAATGAGAAGTGTAGGAAAAAGTGTCAGCTACAAGATAGGCGGTTGGAACAAGTGAGATTTTGAGTAGATCAAAAAATATTTCAGTTTAAAGGTGATCGTCTCCAGACGCTGCATTTTAGCCCGAATATCATCTCAGATCCATATGTCGCAAATCTCAGGACAGTGTGCGAAAAAATTGATTAGGAATGAATGAGAATCGTAGGAAAAAGTGTCAGCTACAAGATAGGCGGACAGAACAAGTGAGATTTTGAGTAGATCAAAAAATATTTCAGTTTAAAGGTGATCGCCTAGACGGTCTGCATTTTAGCCCGAATATCATCTCAGATACATATGTCGCAAATGTCAGGACAGTGTGCGAAAAATCGATCAGGAATGAATGAGAATTGTAGGAAAAAAGTGTCAGCTACAAGATAGGCGGACAGAACAAGTGAGATTTTGAGTAGATCAAAAAATATTTCAGTTTAAAGGTGATCGCCTAGAGGGGCTGCATTTTAGCCCGAATATCATCTCAGATACATATGTCGCAAATGTCAGGACAGTGTGCAAAAAATCGATCAGGAATGAATGAGAATTGTAGGAAAAAAGTGTCAGCTACAAGATAGGCGGACAGAACAAGTGAGATTTTGAGTAGATCAAAAAATATTTCAGTTTAAAGGTGATCGTCTCCAGACGCTGCATTTTAGCCCGAATATCATCTCAGATACATATGTCACAAATGTCAGGACGGTTTGCGAGGAAATCGATCATGAATAAATGAGAATTGTAGGAAAAAGTGTCAGCTACAAGATAGGCGGACAGAACAAGTGAGATTTTGAGCAGATCAAAAAATATTTCAGTTTAAAGGTGATCGTCTCCAGACGCTGCATTTTAGCCCGAATATCATCTCAGATCCATATGTTGCAAATGTCAGGACAGTGTCTGAAAAAATCGATCAGGAATGAATGAGAATTGTAGGAAAAAGTGTCAGCCACAAGATAGGCGGACAGAACAAGTGAGATTTTGAGTAGATCAAAAAATATTTCAGTTTAAAGGTGATCGCCTAGACGGTCTGCATTTTAGCCCGAATATCATCTCAGATACATATGTCGCAAATGTCAGGACAGTGTGCGAAAAAATCGATCAGGAATGAATGAGAATTGTAGGAAAAAGTGTCAGCTACAAGATAGGCGGACAGAACAAGTGAGATTTTGAGTAGATCAAAAAATATTTCAGTTGAAAGGTGATCGCCTAGAGCGGCTGCATTTTAGCCCGAATATCATCTCAGCTACATATGTCGCAAATGTCAGGACAGTGTGCGAAAAAATCGATCAGGAATGAATGAGAATTGTAGGAAATGGTGTCAGCTACAAGATAGGCGGACAGAACAAGTGAGATTTTGAGTAGGTCAAAAAATATTTCAGTTTAAAGGTGATCGCTTGGAGGGGCTGCATTTTAGCCCGAATATCATCTCAGATACATATGTCGCAAATGTCAGGACAGTGTGCGAAAAAATCGATCAGGAATGAATGAGAATTGTAGAAAAAGGTAACAGCTACAAGATAGGCGGACAGAACAAGTGAGATTTTGAGTAGGTCAAAAAATATTTCAGTTTAAAGGTGATCGCCTAGAGGGGCTGCATTTTAGCCCGAATATCATCTTAGATCCATATGTCGCAAATGTCAGGACAGTGTGCAAAAAATCGATCAGGAATGAATGAGAATTGTAGGAAAAAGTGTCAGCTACAAGATAGGCGGACAGAACAAGTGAGATTTTGAGTAGATTGAAAAATATTTCAGTTTAAAGGTGATCGCCTAGAGGGGCTGCATTTTAGCCCGAATATCATCTCAGCTACATATGTCGCAAATGTCAGGACAGTGTGCGAAAAAATCGATCAGGAATGAATGAGAATTGTAGGAAATGGTGTCAGCTACAAGATAGGCGGACAGAACAAGTGAGATTTTGAGTAGGTCAAAAAATATTTCAGTTTAAAGGTGATCGCTTGGAGGGGCTGCATTTTAGCCCGAATATCATCTCAGATACATATGTCGCAAATGTCAGGACAGTGTGCAAAAAAATCGATCAGGAATGAATGAGAATTGTAGAAAAAGGTAACAGCTACACGATAGGCGGACAGAACAAGTGAGATTTTGAGTAGGTCAAAAAATATTTCAGTTTAAAGGTGATCGCCTAGAGGGGCTGCATTTTAGCCCGAATATCATCTTAGATCCATATGTCGCAAATGTCAGGACAGTGTGCAAAAAATCGATCAGGAATGAATGAGAATTGTAGGAAAAAGTGTCAGCTACAAGATAGGCGGACAGAACAAGTGAGATTTTGAGTAGATTGAAAAATATTTCAGTTTAAAGGTGATCGCCTAGAGGGGCTGCATTTTAGCCCGAATATCATCTCAGCTACATATGTCGCAAATGTCAGGACAGTGTGCAAAAAATCGATCAGGAATGAATGAGAATTGTAGGAAATAGTGTCAGCTACAAGATAGGCGGACAGAACAAGTGAGATTTTGAGTAGATCAAAAAATATTTCGGTTTAAAGGTGATCGTCTCCAGACGCTGCATTTTAGCCCGAATATTATCTCAGCTACATATGTCGCAAATGTCAGGACAGTGTGTGAAAAAATCGATCAGGAATGAATGACAATTGTAGAAAAAAGTGTCAGCTACAAGATAGGCGGACAGAACAAGTGAGATTTTGAGTAGGTCAAAAAATATTTCAGTTTAAAGGTGATCGCCTAGAGGGGCTGCATTTTAGCCCGAATATCATCTTAGATCCATATGTCGCAAATGTCAGGACAGTGTGCAAAAAATCGATCAGGAATGAATGAGAATTGTAGGAAAAAGTGTCAGCTACAAGATAGGCGGACAGACCAAGTGAAATTTTGAGTAGATCAAAAAATATTTCGGTTTAAAGGTGATCGTCTCCAGACGCTGCAGTTTAGCCCGAATATTATCTCAGCTACATATGTCGCAAATGTCAGGACAGTGTGTGAAGAAATCGATCAGGAATGAATGAGAATTGTAGAAAAAAGTGTCAGCTACAAGATAGGCGGACAGAACAAGTGAGATTTTGAGTAGGTCAAAAAATATTTCAGTTTAAAGGTGATCGCCTAGAGGGGCTGCATTTTAGCCCGAATATCATCTTAGATCCATATGTCGCAAATGTCAGGACAGTGTGCAAAAAATCGATCAGGAATGAATGAGAATTGTAGGAAAAAGTGTCAGCTACAAGATAGGCGGACAGAACAAGTGAGATTTTGAGTAGATCAAAAAATATTTCAGTTTAAAGGTGATCGTCTCCAGACGCTGCATTTTAGCCCGAATATTATCTCAGCTACATATGTCGCAAATGTCAGGACAGTGTGCGAAAAAATCGATCAGAAATGAATGAGAATTGTAGGAAATAGTGTCAGCTACAAGATAGGCGGACAGAACAAGTGAGATTTTGAGTAGATCAAAAAATATTTCGGTTTAAAGGTGATCGTCTCCAGACGCTGCATTTTAGCCCGAATATTATCTCAGCTACATATGTCGCAAATGTCAGGACAGTGTGCGAAAAAATCGATCAGGAATGAATGAGAATTGTAGAAAAAAGTGTCAGCTACAAGATAGGCGGGCAGAACAAGTGAGATTTTGAGTAGGTCAAAAAATATTTCAGTTTAAAGGTGATCGTCTCCAGACGCTGCATTTTAGCCCGAATATTATCTCAGCTACATATGTCGCAAATGTCAGGACAGTGTGCGAAAAAATCGATCAGAAATGAATGAGAATTGTAGGAAATAGTGTCAGCTACAAGATAGGCGGACAGAACAAGTGAGATTTTGAGTAGATCAAAAAATATTTCGGTTTAAAGGTGATCGTCTCCAGACGCTGCATTTTAGCCCGAATATTATCTCAGCTACATATGTCGCAAATGTCAGGACAGTGTGCGAAAAAATCGATCAGGAATGAATGAGAATTGTAGGAAATGGTGTCAGCTACAAGATAGGCGGACAGAACAAGTGAGATTTTGAGTAGGTCAAAAAATATTTCAGTTTAAAGGTGATCGCTTGGAGGGGCTGCATTTTAGCCCGAATATCATCTCAGATACATATGTCGCAAATGTCAGGACAGTGTGCAAAAAAATCGATCAGGAATGAATGAGAATTGTAGAAAAAGGTAACAGCTACACGATAGGCGGACAGAACAAGTGAGATTTTGAGTAGGTCAAAAAATATTTCAGTTTAAAGGTGATCGCCTAGAGGGGCTGCATTTTAGCCCGAATATCATCTTAGATCCATATGTCGCAAATGTCAGGACAGTGTGCAAAAAATCGATCAGGAATGAATGAGAATTGTAGGAAAAAGTGTCAGCTACAAGATAGGCGGACAGAACAAGTGAGATTTTGAGTAGATTGAAAAATATTTCAGTTTAAAGGTGATCGCCTAGAGGGGCTGCATTTTAGCCCGAATATCATCTCAGCTACATATGTCGCAAATGTCAGGACAGTGTGCAAAAAATCGATCAGGAATGAATGAGAATTGTAGGAAATAGTGTCAGCTACAAGATAGGCGGACAGAACAAGTGAGATTTTGAGTAGATCAAAAAATATTTCGGTTTAAAGGTGATCGTCTCCAGACGCTGCATTTTAGCCCGAATATTATCTCAGCTACATATGTCGCAAATGTCAGGACAGTGTGTGAAAAAATCGATCAGGAATGAATGACAATTGTAGAAAAAAGTGTCAGCTACAAGATAGGCGGACAGAACAAGTGAGATTTTGAGTAGGTCAAAAAATATTTCAGTTAAAGGTGATCGCCTAGAGGGGCTGCATTTTAGCCCGAATATCATCTTAGATCCATATGTCGCAAATGTCAGGACAGTGTGCAAAAAATCGATCAGGAATGAATGAGAATTGTAGGAAAAAGTGTCAGCTACAAGATAGGCGGACAGACCAAGTGAAATTTTGAGTAGATCAAAAAATATTTCGGTTTAAAGGTGATCGTCTCCAGACGCTGCAGTTTAGCCCGAATATTATCTCAGCTACATATGTCGCAAATGTCAGGACAGTGTTTGAAGAAATCGATCAGGAATGAATGAGAATTGTAGAAAAAAGTGTCAGCTACAAGATAGGCGGACAGAACAAGTGAGATTTTGAGTAGGTCAAAAAATATTTCAGTTTAAAGGTGATCGCCTAGAGGGGCTGCATTTTAGCCCGAATATCATCTTAGATCCATATGTCGCAAATGTCAGGACAGTGTGCAAAAAATCGATCAGGAATGAATGAGAATTGTAGGAAAAAGTGTCAGCTACAAGATAGGCGGACAGAACAAGTGAGATTTTGAGTAGATCAAAAAATATTTCAGTTTAAAGGTGATCGTCTCCAGACGCTGCATTTTAGCCCGAATATTATCTCAGCTACATATGTCGCAAATGTCAGGACAGTGTGCGAAAAAATCGATCAGAAATGAATGAGAATTGTAGGAAATAGTGTCAGCTACAAGATAGGCGGACAGAACAAGTGAGATTTTGAGTAGATCAAAAAATATTTCGGTTTAAAGGTGATCGTCTCCAGACGCTGCATTTTAGCCCGAATATTATCTCAGCTACATATGTCGCAAATGTCAGGACAGTGTGCGAAAAAATCGATCAGGAATGAATGAGAATTGTAGAAAAAAGTGTCAGCTACAAGATAGGCGGGCAGAACAAGTGAGATTTTGAGTAGGTCAAAAAATATTTCAGTTTAAAGGTGATCGTCTCCAGACGCTGCATTTTAGCCCGAATATCATCTCAGCTACATATGTCGCAAATGTCAGGACAGTGTGCAAAAAATCGATCAGGAATGAATGAGAATTGTAGGAAAAAGTGTCAGCTACAAGATAGGCGGACAGAACAAGTGAGATTTTGAGTAGATCAAAAAATATTTCAGTTTAAAGGTGATCGCCTAGAGGGGCTGCATTTTAGCCCGAATATCATCTCAGCTACATATGTCGCAAATGTCAGGACAGTGTGCAAAAAATCGATCAGGAATGAATGAGAATTGTAGGAAAAAGTGTCAGCTACAAGATAGGCGGACAGAACAAGTGAGATTTTAAGTAGATCAAAAAATATTTCAGTTCAAAGGTGATCGTCTCCAAACGCAGCATTTTCGCCCGAATATCATCTCAGATACATATGTCGCAAATGTCAGGACAGTGTGCGAAAAAATCGATCAGGAATGAATGAGAATCGTAGAAAAAAGTGTCAGCTACAAGATAGGGGGACGGAACAAGTTAGATTTTGAGTAGATCAAAAAATATTTCAGTTTAAAGGTGATCGTCTCCAGACGCTGCATTTTAGCCCGAATATCATCTCAGCTACATATGTCGCAAATGTCAGGACAGTGTGCGAAAAAATCGATCAGATTTGAATGAGAATTGTAGGAAATAGTGTCAGCTACAAGATAGGCGGACAGAACAAGTGAGATTTTGAGTAGATCAAAAAATATTTCGGTTTAAAGGTGATCGTCTCCAGACGCTGCATTTTAGCCCGAATATTATCTCAGCTACATATGTCGCAAATGTCAGGACAGTGTGTGAAAAAATCGATCAGGAATGAATGAGAATTGTAGAAAAAAGTGTCAGCTACAAGATAGGCGGACAGAACAAGTGAGATTTTGAGTAGGTCAAAAAATATTTCAGTTTAAAGGTGATCGTCTCCAGACGCTGCATTTTAGCCCGAATATTATCTCAGCTACATATGTCGCAAATGTCAGGACAGTGTGCAAAAAATCGATCAGGAATGAATGAGAATTGTAGGAAAAAGTGTCAGCTACAAGATAGGCGGACAGACCAAGTGAAATTTTGAGTAGATCAAAAAATATTTCGGTTTAAAGGTGATCGTCTCCAGACGCTGCATTTTAGCCCGAATATTATCTCAGCTACATATGTCGCAAATGTCAGGACAGTGTGTGAAGAAATCGATCAGGAATGAATGAGAATTGTAGAAAAAAGTGTCAGCTACAAGATAGGCGGACAGAACAAGTGAGATTTTGAGTAGGTCAAAAAATATTTCAGTTTAAAGGTGATCGCCTAGAGGGGCTGCATTTTAGCCCGAATATCATCTTAGATCCATATGTCGCAAATGTCAGGACAGTGTGCAAAAAATCGATCAGGAATGAATGAGAATTGTAGGAAAAAGTGTCAGCTACAAGATAGGCGGACAGAACAAGTGAGATTTTGAGTAGATTGAAAAATATTTCAGTTTAAAGGTGATCGCCTAGAGGGGCTGCATTTTAGCCCGAATATCATCTCAGCTACATATGTCGCAAATGTCAGGACAGTGTGCAAAAAATCGATCAGGAATGAATGAGAATTGTAGGAAAAAGTGTCAGCTACAAGATAGGCGGACAGACCAAGTGAAATTTTGAGTAGATCGAAAAATATTTCAGTTTAAAGGTGATCGCCTAGAGGGGCTGCATTTTAGCCCGAATATCATCTCAGATACATATGTCGCAAATGTCAGGACAGTGTGCAAAAAATCGATCAGGAATGAATGAGAATTGTAGGAAAAAGTGTCAGCTACAAGAGAGGCGGACGGAACAAGTGAGATTTTGAGTAGATCAAAAAATATTTTAGTTTAAAGGTGATCGTCTCCAGACGCTGCAGTTTAGCCCGAATATCATCTCAGCTACATATGTCGCAAATGTCAGGACAGTGTGCAAAAAATCGATCAGGAATGAATGAGAATTGTAGGAAAAAGTGTCAGCTACAAGATAGGCGGACAGAACAAGTGAGATTTTGAGTAGATCAAAAAATATTTCAGTTTAAAGGTGATCGCCTAGACGGTCTGCATTTTAGCCCGAATATCATCTCAGCTACATATGTCGCAAATGTCAGGACAGTGTGCAAAAAATCGATCAGGAATGAATGAGAATTGTAGGAAAAAGTGTCAGCTACAAGATAGGCGGACAGACCAAGTGAAATTTTGAGTAGATCGAAAAATATTTCAGTTTAAAGGTGATCGCCTAGAGGGGCTGCATTTTAGCCCGAATATCATCTCAGATACATATGTCGCAAATGTCAGGACAGTGTGTGAAAAAATCGATCAGGAATGAATGAGAATTGTAGAAAAAAGTGTCAGCTACAAGATAGGCGGACAGAACAAGTGAGATTTTGAGTAGGTCAAAAAATATTTCAGTTTAAAGGTGATCGCCTAGAGGGGCTGCATTTTAGCCCGAATATCATCTTAGATCCATATGTCGCAAATGTCAGGACAGTGTGCAAAAAATCGATCAGGAATGAATGAGAATTGTAGGAAAAAGTGTCAGCTACAAGATAGGCGGACAGACCAAGTGTAATTTTGAGTAGATCGAAAAATATTTCAGTTTAAAGGTGATCGCCTAGAGGGGCTGCATTTTAGCCCGAATATCATCTCAGATACATATGTCGCAAATGTCAGGACAGTGTGCAAAAAATCGATCAGGAATGAATGAGAATTGTAGGAAAAAGTGTCAGCTACAAGATAGGCGGACAGAACAAGTGAGATTTTGAGTAGATCAAAAAATATTTCAGTTTAAAGGTGATCGCCTAGAGGGGCTGCATTTTAGCCCGAATATCATCTTAGATCCATATGTCGCAAATGTCAGGACAGTGTGCAAAAAATCGATCAGGAATGAATGAGAATTGTAGGAAAAAGTGTCAGCTACAAGATAGGCGGACAGACCAAGTGTAATTTTGAGTAGATCGAAAAATATTTCAGTTTAAAGGTGATCGCCTAGAGGGGCTGCATTTTAGCCCGAATATCATCTCAGATACATATGTCGCAAATGTCAGGACAGTGTGCAAAAAATCGATCAGGAATGAATGAGAATTGTAGGAAAAAGTGTCAGCTACAAGATAGGCGGACAGAACAAGTGAGATTTTGAGTAGATCAAAAAATATTTTAGTTTAAAGGTGATCGTCTCCAGACGCTGCATTTTAGCCCGAATATCATCTCAGATCCATATGTCGCAAATGTCAGGACAGTGTGCGAAAAAATCGATCAGGAATGAATGAGAATTGTAGGAAAAAGTGTCAGCTACAAGATAGGCGGACAGAACAAGTGAGATTTTAAGTAGATCAAAAAATATTTCAGTTTATAGAGGATCGCCTAGAGGGGCTGCATTTTAGCCCGAATATCATCTTGGATCCATATGTCGCACATGTCAGGACAATGTGCGAAAAAATCGATCAGGAATGAATGAGAATTGTAGGAAATGGTGTCAGCTACAAGATAGGCGGACAGAACAAGTGAGATTTTGAGTAGATCGAAAAATATTTCAGTTTAAAGGTGATCGCCTAGAAGGGCTGCATTTTAGCCCGAATATCATCTCAGATACATATGTCGCAAATGTCAGGACAGTGTGCGAAAAAATCGATCAGGAATGAATGAGAATTGTAGAAAAAGGTAACAGCTACAAGATAGGCGGACAGAACAAGTGAGATTTTGAGTAGGTCAAAAAATATTTCAGATTAAAGGTGATCGCCTAGAGGGGCTGCATTTTAGCCCGAATATCATCTTAGATCCATATGTCGCAAATGTCAGGACAATGTGCGAAAAAATCGATCAGGAATGAATGAGAATTGTAGGAAATGGTGTCAGCTACAAGATAGGCGGACAGAACAAGTGAGATTTTGAGTAGATCAAAAAATATTTCAGTTTAAAGGTGATCGTCTCCAGACGCTGCATTTCAGCCCGAATATCATCTCAGCTACATATGTCGCAAATGTCAGGACAGTGTGCGAAAAATCGATCAGGAATGAATGAGAATTGTAGAAAAAAGTGTCAGCTACAAGATAGGCGGACAGAACAAGGGAGATTTTAAGTAGATCAAAAAATATTTCAGTTTAAAGGTGATCGCCTAGACGGTCTGCATTTTAGCCCGAATATCATCTCAGATACATATGTCGCAAATGTCAGGACAGTGTGCAAAAAATCGATCAGGAATGAATGAGAATTGTAGGAAATGGTGTCAGCTACAAGATAGGCGGACAGAACAAGTGAGATTTTGAGTAGATCAAAAAATATTTCAGTTTAAAGGTGATCGTCTCCAGACGCTGCATTTTAGCCCGAATATCATCTCAGCTACATATGTCGCAAATGTCAGGACAGTGTGCAAAAAATCGATCAGGAATGAATGAGAATTGTAGGAAAAAGTGTCAGCTACAAGATAGGCGGACAGACCAAGTGAAATTTCGAGTAGATCGAAAAATATTTCAGTTTAAAGGTGATCGCCTAGAGGGGCTGCATTTTAGCCCGAATATCATCTTGGATCCATATGTCGCAAATGTCAGGACAATGTGCGAAAAAATCGATCAGGAATGAATGAGAATTGTAGGAAATGGTGTCAGCTACAAGATAGGCGGACAGAACAAGTGAGATTTTGAGTAGATCAAAAAATATTTCAGTTTAAAGGTGATCGCCTAGAAGGGCTGCATTTTAGCCCGAATATCATCTCAGATACATATGTCGCAAATGTCAGGACAGTGTGCGAAAAAATCGATCAGGAATGAATGAGAATTGTAGAAAAAGGTAACAGCTACAAGATAGGCGGACAGAACAAGTGAGATTTTGAGTAGGTCAAAAAATATTTCAGATTAAAGGTGATCGCCTAGAGGGGCTGCATTTTAGCCCGAATATCATCTTAGATCCATATGTCGCAAATGTCAGGACAATGTGCGAAAAAATCGATCAGGAATGAATGAGAATTGTAGGAAAAAGTGTCAGCTACAAGATAGGCGGACAGAACAAGTGAGATTTTGAGTAGATCAAAAAATATTTCAGTTTAAAGGTGATCGCCTAGACGGTCTGCATTTTAGCCCGAATATCATCTCAGATACATATGTCGCAAATGTCAGGACAGTGTGCGAAAAATCGATCAGGAATGAATGAGAATTGTAGGAAAAAAGTGTCAGCTACAAGATAGGCGGACAGAACAAGTGAGATTTTGAGTAGATCAAAAAATATTTCAGTTGAAAGGTGATCGCCTAGAGCGGCTGCATTTTAGCCCGAATATCATCTCAGCTACATATGTCGCAAATGTCAGGACAGTGTGCGAAAAAATCGATCAGGAATGAATGAGAATTGTAGGAAATGGTGTCAGCTACAAGATAGGCGGACAGAACAAGTGAGATTTTGAGTAGATCAAAAAATATTTCAGTTTAAAGGTGATCGCTTGGAGGGGCTGCATTTTAGCCCGAATATCATCTCAGATACATATGTCGCAAATGTCAGGACAGTGTGCGAAAAAATCGATCAGGAATGAATGAGAATTGTAGAAAAAGGTAACAGCTACAAGATAGGCGGACAGAACAAGTGAGATTTTGAGTAGGTCAAAAAATATTTCAGTTTAAAGGTGATCGCCTAGAGGGGCTGCATTTTAGCCCGAATATCATCTTAGATCCATATGTCGCAAATGTCAGGACAGTGTGCAAAAAATCGATCAGGAATGAATGAGAATTGTAGGAAAAAGTGTCAGCTACAAGATAGGCGGACAGAACAAGTGAGATTTTGAGTAGATTGAAAAATATTTCAGTTTAAAGGTGATCGCCTAGAGGGGCTGCATTTTAGCCCGAATATCATCTCAGCTACATATGTCGCAAATGTCAGGACAGTGTGCAAAAAATCGATCAGGAATGAATGAGAATTGTAGGAAAAAGTGTCAGCTACAAGATAGGCGGACAGAACAAGTGAGATTTTGAGTAGATCAAAAAATATTTCAGTTTAAAGGTGATCGCCTAGACGGTCTGCATTTTAGCCCGAATATCATCTCAGATACATATGTCGCAAATGTCAGGACAGTGTGCGAAAAATCGATCAGGAATGAATGAGAATTGTAGGAAAAAGTGTCAGCTACAAGATAGGCGGACAGAACAAGTGAGATTTTGAGTAGATCAAAAAATATTTCAGTTGAAAGGTGATCGCCTAGAGCGGCTGCATTTTAGCCCGAATATCATCTCAGCTACATATGTCGCAAATGTCAGGACAGTGTGCGAAAAATCGATCAGGAATGAATGAGAATTGTAGGAAAAAAGTGTCAGCTACAAGATAGGCGGACAGAACAAGTGAGATTTTGAGTAGATCAAAAAATATTTCAGTTGAAAGGTGATCGCCTAGAGCGGCTGCATTTTAGCCCGAATATCATCTCAGCTACATATGTCGCAAATGTCAGGACAGTGTGCGAAAAAATCGATCAGGAATGAATGAGAATTGTAGGAAATGGTGTCAGCTACAAGATAGGCGGACAGAACAAGTGAGATTTTGAGTAGGTCAAAAAATATTTCAGTTTAAAGGTGATCGCTTGGAGGGGCTGCATTTTAGCCCGAATATCATCTCAGATACATGTGTCGCAAATGTCAGGACAGTGTGCGAAAAAATCGATCAGGAATGAATGAGAATTGTAGAAAAAGGTAACAGCTACAAGATAGGCGGACAGAACAAGTGAGATTTTGAGTAGGTCAAAAAATATTTCAGTTTAAAGGTGATCGCCTAGAGGGGCTGCATTTTAGCCCGAATATCATCTTAGATCCATATGTCGCAAATGTCAGGACAGTGTGCAAAAAATCGATCAGGAATGAATGAGAATTGTAGGAAAAAGTGTCAGCTACAAGATAGGCGGACAGAACAAGTGAGATTTTGAGTAGATTGAAAAATATTTCAGTTTAAAGGTGATTGCCAAGAGGGGCTGCATTTTAGCCCGAATATCATCTCAGCTACATATGTCGCAAATGTCAGGACAGTGTGCAAAAAATCGATCAGGAATGAATGAGAATTGTAGGAAAAAGTGTCAGCTACAAGATAGGCGGACAGACCAAGTGAAATTTTGAGTAGATCGAAAAATATTTCAGTTTAAAGGTGATCGCCTAGAGGGGCTGCATTTTAGCCCGAATATCATCTCAGATACATATGTCGCAAATGTCAGGACAGTGTGCAAAAAATCGATCAGGAATGAATGAGAATTGTAGGAAAAAAGGTCAGCTACAAGATAGGCGGACAGAACAAGTGAGATTTTGAGTAGATCGAAAAATATTTCAGTTTAAAGGTGATCGCCCAGAGGGGCTGCATTTTAGCCCGAATATCATCTCAGATACATATGTCGCAAATGTCAGGACAGTGTGCAAAAAATCGATCAGGAATGAATGAGAATTGTAGGAAAAAGTGTCAGCCACAAGATAGGCGGACAGAACAAATGAGATTTTGAGTAGATCAAAAAATATTTCAGTTTAAAGGTGATCGCCTAGACGGTCTGCATTTTAGCCCGAATATCATCTCAGATACATATGTCGCAAATGTCAGGACAGTGTGCGAAAAATCGATCAGGAATGAATGAGAATTGTAGAAAAAAAGTGTCAGCTACAAGATAGGCGGACAGAACAAGTGAGATTTTGAGTAGATCGAAAAATATTTCAGTTGAAAGGTGATCGCCTAGAGCGGCTGCATTTTAGCCCGAATATCATCTCAGCTACATATGTCGCAAATGTCAGGACAGTGTGCGAAAAAATCGATCAGGAATGAATGAGAATTGTAGGAAATGGTGTCAGCTACAAGATAGGCGGACAGAACAAGTGAGATTTTGAGTAGGTCAAAAAATATTTCAGTTTAAAGGTGATCGCTTGGAGGGGCTGCATTTTAGCCCGAATATCATCTCAGATACATATGTCGCAAATGTCAGGACAGTGTGCGAAAAAATCGATCAGGAATGAATGAGAATTGTAGAAAAAGGTAACAGCTACACGATAGGCGGACAGAACAAGTGAGATTTTGAGTAGGTCAAAAAATATTTCAGTTTAAAGGTGATCGCCTAGAGGGGCTGCATTTTAGCCCGAATATCATCTTAGATCCATATGTCGCAAATGTCAGGACAGTGTGCAAAAAATCGATCAGGAATGAATGAGAATTGTAGGAAAAAGTGTCAGCTACAAGATAGGCGGACAGAACAAGTGAGATTTTGAGTAGATTGAAAAATATTTCAGTTTAAAGGTGATCGCCTAGAGGGGCTGCATTTTAGCCCGAATATCATCTCAGCTACATATGTCGCAAATGTCAGGACAGTGTGCAAAAAATCGATCAGGAATGAATGAGAATTGTAGGAAAAAGTGTCAGCTACAAGATAGGCGGACAGAACAAGTGAGATTTTGAGTAGATTGAAAAATATTTCAGTTTAAAGGTGATCGCCTGGAGGGGCTGCATTTTAGCTCGAATATCATCTCAGATACATATGTCGCAAATGTCAGGACAGTGTGCGAGAAAATCGATCAGGAATGAATGAGAATTGTACGAAAAAGTGTCAGCTACAAGATAGGCGGACAGAACAAGTGAGATTTTGAGTAGATCAAAAAATATTTCAGTTTAAAGGTGATCGTCTCCAGACGCTGCATTTTAGCCCGAATATCATCTCAGCTACATATGTCGCAAATGTCAGGACAGTGTGCGAAAAAATCGATCAGAAATGAATGAGAATTGTAGGAAATAGTGTCAGCTACAAGATAGGCGGACAGAACAAGTGAGATTTTGAGTAGATCAAAAAATATTTCGGTTTAAAGGTGATCGTCTCCAGACGCTGCATTTTAGCCCGAATATTATCTCAGCTACATATGTCGCAAATGTCAGGACAGTTTGCGAAAAAATCGATCAGGAATGAATGAGAATTGTAGAAAAAAGTGTCAGCTACAAGATAGGCGGACAGAACAAGTGAGATTTTGAGTAGGTCAAAAAATATTTCAGTTTAAAGGTAATCGTCTCCAGACGCTGCATTTTAGCCCGAATATCATCTCAGCTACATATGTCGCAAATGTCAGGACAGTGTGCAAAAAATCGATCAGGAATGAATGAGAATTGTAGGAAAAAGTGTTAGCTACAAGATAGGCGGACAGAACAAGTGAGATTTTGAGTAGATCAAAAAATATTTCAGTTTAAAGGTGATCGCCTAGAGGGGCTGCATTTTAGCCCGAATATCATCTCAGCTACATATGTCGCAAATGTCAGGACAGTGTGCAAAAAATCGATCAGGAATGAATGAGAATTGTAGAAAAAAGTGTCAGCTACAAGATAGGCGGACAGAACAAGTGAGATTTTGAGTAGATCAAAAAATATTTCAGTTCAAAGGTGATCGTCTCCAAACGCAGCATTTTCGCCCGAATATCATCTCAGATACATATGTCGCAAATGTCAGGACAGTGTGCGAAAAAATCGATCAGGAATGAATGAGAATCGTAGAAAAAAGTGTCAGCTACAAGATAGGGGGACGGAACAAGTTAGATTTTGAGTAGATCAAAAAATATTTCAGTTTAAAGGTGATCGTCTCCAGACGCTGCATTTTAGCCCGAATATCATCTCAGCTACATATGTCGCAAATGTCAGGACAGTGTGCGAAAAAATCGATCAGAAATGAATGAGAATTGTAGGAAATAGTGTCAGCTACAAGATAGGCGGACAGAACAAGTGAGATTTTGAGTAGATCAAAAAATATTTCGGTTTAAAGGTGATCGTCTCCAGACGCTGCATTTTAGCCCGAATATTATCTCAGCTACATATGTCGCAAATGTCAGGACAGTGTGTGAAAAAATCGATCAGGAATGAATGAGAATTGTAGAAAAAAGTGTCAGCTACAAGATAGGCGGACAGAACAAGTGAGATTTTGAGTAGGTCAAAAAATATTTCAGTTTAAAGGTGATCGTCTCCAGACGCTGCAGTTTAGCCCGAATATCATCACAGCTACATATGTCGCAAATGTCAGGACAGTGTGCAAAAAATCGATCAGGAATAAAGAGAATTGTAGGAAAAAGTGTCAGCTACAAGATAGGCGGACAGAACAAGTGAGATTTTGAGTAGATCAAAAAATATTTCAGTTCAAAGGTGATCGTCTCCAGACGCAGCATTTTCGCCCGAATATCATCTCAGATACATATGTCGCAAATGTCAGGACAGTGTGCGAAAAAATCGATCAGGAATAAATGATAATTGTAGGAAAATTTGTCAGCTACAAGATAGGCGGACGGAACAAGTGAGATTTTGAGTAGATCGACAAATATTTCAGTTTAAAGGTGATCGCCTAGAGGGGCTGCATTTTAGCCCGAATATCATCTCAGATACATATGTCGCAAATGTCAGGACAGTGTGCGAAAAATCGATCAAGAATGAATGAGAATTGTAGGAAAAAGTGTCAGCTACAAGATAGGCGGACAGAACAAGTGAGATTTTGAGTAGATCAAAAAATATTTCAGTTTAAAGGTGATCGCCTAGAGGGGCTGCATTTTAGCCCGAATATCATCTCAGATACATATGTCGCAAATGTCAGGACAGTGTGCGAAAAATCGATCAGGAATGAATGAGAATTGTAGGAAAAAAGTGTCAGCTACAAGATAGGCGGACAGAACAAGTGAGATTTTGAGTAGATCAAAAAATATTTCAGTTCAAAGGTGATCGCCTAGACGGTCTGCATTTTAGCCCGAATATCATCTCAGATACATATGTCGCAAATGTCAGGACAGTGTGCAAAAAATCGATCAGGAATGAATGAGAATTGTAGGAAAAAGTGTCAGCTACAAGATAGGCGGACAGAACAAGTGAGATTTTGAGTAGATCGAAAAATATTTCAGTTTAAAGGTGATCGCCTAGAGGGGCTGCATTTTAGCCCGAATATCATCTCAGATACATATGTCGCAAATGTCAAGACAGTGTGCAAAAAATCGATCAGGAATGAATGAGAATTGTAGGAAAAAGTGTCAGCTACAAGATAGGCGGACAGAACAAGTGAGATTTTGAGTAGATCAAAAAATATTTCAGTTTAAAGGTGATCGTCTCCAGACGCTGCATTTTAGCCCGAATATCATCTCAGATCCATATGTTGCAAATGTCAGGACAGTGTCTGAAAAAATCGATCAGGAATGAATGAGAATTGTAGGAAAAAGTGTCAGCTACAAGATAGGCGGACGGAACAAGTGAGATTTTGAGTAGATCAAAAAATATTTCAGTTTAAAGGTGATCGTCTCCAGACGCTGCATTTTAGCCCGAATATCATCTCAGATCCATATGTTGCAAATGTCAGGACAGTGTCTGAAAAAATCGATCAGGAATGAATGAGAATTGTAGGAAAAAGTGTCAGCTACAAGATAGGCGGACGGAACAAGTGAGATTTTGAGTAGATCAAAAAATATTTCAGTTTAAAGGTGATCGCCTAGAGGGGCTGCATTTTAGCCCGAATATCATCTCAGCTACATATGTCGCAAATGTCAGGACAGTGTGCGAAAAAATCGATCAGGAATGAATAAGAATTGTAGGAAAAAGTGTCAGCCACAAGATAGGTGGACAGAACAAGTGAGATTTTGAGTAGATCAAAAAATATTTCAGTTTAAAGGTGATCGCCTAGACGGTCTGCATTTAAGCCCGAATATCATCTCAGATACATATGTCGCAAATGTCAGGACAGTGTGCGAAAAAATCGATCAGGAATGAATGAGAATTGTAGGAAAAAGTGTCAGCTACAAGATAGGCGGACAGAACAAGTGAGATTTTGAGTAGATCAAAAAATATTTCAGTTTAAAGGTGATCGTCTCCAGACGCTGCATTTTAGCCCAAATATCATCTCAGCTACATATGTCGCAAATGTCAGGACAGTGTGCGAAAAAATCGATCAGAAATGAATGAGAATTGTAGGAAATAGTGTCAGCTACAAGATAGGCGGACAGAACAAGTGAGATTTTGAGTAGATCAAAAAATATTTCAGTTTAAAGGTGATCGTCTCCAGACGCTGCATTTTAGCCCGAATATCATCTCAGATCCATATGATGCAAATGTCAGGACAGTGTCTGAAAAAATCGATCAGGAATGAATGAGAATTGTAGGAAAAAGTGTCAGCTACAAGATAGGCGGACAGAACAAGTGAGATTTTGAGTAGATCAAAAAATATTTCAGTTTAAAGGTGATCGTCTCCAGACGCTGCATTTTAGCCCAAATATCATCTCAGCTACATATGTCGCAAATGTCAGGACAGTGTGCGAAAAAATCGATCAGAAATGAATGAGAATTGTAGGAAATAGTGTCAGCTACAAGATAGGCGGACAGAACAAGTGAGATTTTGAGTAGATCAAAAAATATTTCGGTTTAAAGGTGATCGTCTCCAGACGCTGCATTTTAGCCCGAATATTATCTCAGCTACATATGTCGCAAATGTCAGGACAGTGTGCGAAAAAATCGATCAGGAATGAATGAGAATTGTAGAAAAAAGTGTCAGCTACAAGATAGGCGGACAGAACAAGTGAGATTTTGAGTAGGTCAAAAAATATTTCAGTTTAAAGGTGATCGTCTCCAGACGCTGCATTTTAGCCCGAATATCATCTCAGCTACATATGTCGCAAATGTCAGGACAGTGTGCAAAAAAATCGATCAGGAATGAATGAGAATTGTAGAAAAAAGTGTCAGCTACAAGATAGGCGGACAGAACAAGTGAGATTTTGAGTAGATCAAAAAATATTTCAGTTCAAAGGTGATCGTCTCCAAACGCAGCATCTTCGCCCGAATATCATCTCAGATACATATGTCGCAAATGTCAGGACAGTGTGCGAAAAAATCGATCAGGAATGAATGAGAATCGTAGAAAAAAGTGTCAGCTACAAGATAGGGGGACGGAACAAGTTAGATTTTGAGTAGATCAAAAAATATTTCAGTTTAAAGGTGATCGTCTCCAGACGCTGCATTTTAGCCCGAATATCATCTCAGCTACATATGTCGCAAATGTCAGGACAGTGTGCGAAAAAATCGATCAGAAATGAATGAGAATTGTAGGAAATAGTGTCAGCTACAAGATAGGCGGACAGAACAAGTGAGATTTTGAGTAGATCAAAAAATATTTCGGTTTAAAGGTGATCGTCTCCAGACGCTGCATTTTAGCCCGAATATTATCTCAGCTACATATGTCGCAAATGTCAGGACAGTGTGTGAAAAAATCGATCAGGAATGAATGAGAATTGTAGAAAAAAGTGTCAGCTACAAGATAGGCGGACAGAACAAGTGAGATTTTGAGTAGGTCAAAAAATATTTCAGTTTAAAGGTGATCGTCTCCAGACGCTGCAGTTTAGCCCGAATATCATCTCAGCTACATATGTCGCAAATGTCAGGACAGTGTGCAAAAAATCGATCAGGAATGAATGAGAATTGTAGGAAATAGTGTCAGCTACAAGATAGGCGGACAGAACAAGTGAGATTTTGAGTAGATCAAAAAATATTTCAGTTCAAAGGTGATCGTCTCCAGACGCAGCATTTTCGCCCGAATATCATCTCAGATACATATGTCGCAAATGTCAGGACAGTGTGCGAAAAAATCGATCAGGAATGAATGATAATTGTAGGAAAATTTGTCAGCTACAAGATAGGCGGACGGAACAAGTGAGATTTTGAGTAGATCGAAAAATATTTCAGTTTAAAGGTGATCGCCTAGAGGGGCTGCATTTTAGCCCGAATATCATCTCAGATACATATGTCGCAAATGTCAGGACAGTGTGCGAAAAATCGATCAAGAATGAATGAGAATTGTAGGAAAAAGTGTCAGCTACAAGATAGGCGGACAGAACAAGTGAGATTTTGAGTAGATCAAAAAATATTTCAGTTTAAAGGTGATCGCCTAGAGGGGCTGCATTTTAGCCCGAATATCATCTCAGATACATATGTCGCAAATGTCAGGACAGTGTGCAAAAAATCGATCAGGAATGAATGAGAATTGTAGGAAAAAGTGTCAGCTACAAGATAGGCGGACAGAACAAGTGAGATTTTGAGTAGATCGAAAAATATTTCAGTTTAAAGGTGATCGTCTCCAGACGCTGCATTTTAGCCCGAATATCATCTCAGATCCATATGTTGCAAATGTCAGGACAGTGTCTGAAAAAATCGATCAGAAATGAATGAGAATTGTAGGAAAAAGTGTCAGCTACAAGATAGGCGGACGGAACAAGTGAGATTTTGAGTAGATCAAAAAATATTTCAGTTTAAAGGTGATCGTCTCCAGACGCTTCATTTTAGCCCGAATATCATCTCAGATCCATATGTTGCAAATGTCAGGACAGTGTCTGAAAAAATCGATGAGGAATGAATGAGAATTGTAGGAAAAAGTGTCAGCTACAAGATAGGCGGACGGAACAAGTGAGATTTTGAGTAGATCAAAAAATATTTCAGTTTAAAGGTGATCGCCTAGAGGGGCTGCATTTTAGCCCGAATATCATCTCAGCTACATATGTCGCAAATGTCAGGACAGTGTGCGAAAAAATCGATCAGGAATGAATAAGAATTGTAGGAAAAAGTGTCAGCCACAAGATAGGCGGACAGAACAAGTGAGATTTTGAGTAGATCAAAAAATATTTCAGTTTAAAGGTGATCGCCTAGACGGTCTGCATTTTAGCCCGAATATCATCTCAGATACATATGTCGCAAATGTCAGGACAGTGTGCGAAAAATCGATCAGGAATGAATGAGAATTGTAGGAAATGGTGTCAGCTACAAGATAGGCGGACAGAACAAGTAAGATTTTGAGTAGCTCAAAAAATATTTCAGTTGAAAGGTGATCGCCTAGAGGGGCTGCATTTTAGCCCGAATATCATCTCAGCTACATATGTCGCAAATGTCAGGACAATGTGCAAAAAATCGATCAGGAATGAATGAGAATTGTAGGAAATGGTGTCAGCTACAAGATAGGCGGACAGAACAAGTAAGATTTTGAGTAGGTCAAAAAATATTTCAGTTTAAAGGTGATCGCCTGGAGGGGCTGCATTTTAGCCCGAATATCATCTCAGATACATATGTCGCAAATGTCAGGACAGTGTGCGAAAAAAATCGATCAGGAATGAATGAGAATTGTAGGAAATGGTGTCAGCTACAAGATAGGCGGACAGAACAAGTGAGATTTTGAGTAGGTCAAAAAATATTTCAGTTTAAAGGTGATCGCCTAGAGGGGCTGCATTTTAGCCCGAATATCATCTTAGATCCATATGTCGCAAATGTCAGGATAATGTGCGAAAGAATCGATCAGGAATGAATGAGAATTGTAGGAAATGGTGTCAGCTACACGATAGGCGGACAGAACAAGTGAGATTTTGAGTAGGTCAAAAAATATTTCAGTTTAAAGGTGATCGCCTGGAGGGGCTGCATTTTAGCTCGAATATCAGCTCAGATACATATGTCGCGAATGTCAGGACAGTGTGCGAAAAAATCGATCAGGAATGAATGAGAATTGTACGAAAAAGTGTCAGCTACAAGATAGGCGGACAGAACAAGTGAGATTTTGAGTAGATCAAAAAATATTTCAGTTTAAAGGTGATCGTCTCCAGACGCTGCATTTTAGCCCGAATATCATCTCAGCTACATATGTCGCAAATGTCAGGACAGTGTGCAAAAAATCGATCAGGAATGAATGAGAATTGTAGGAAAAAGTGTCAGCTACAAGATAGGCGGACAAAACAAGTGAGATTTTGAGTAGATTGAAAAATATTTCAGTTTAAAGGTGATCGCCTAGAGGGGCTGCATTTTAGCCCGAATATCATCTCAGCTACATATGTCGCAAATGTCAGGACAGTGTGCAAAAAATCGATCAGGAATAAATAAGAATTGTAGAAAAAAGTGTCAGCTACAAGATAGGCGGACAGAACAAGTGAGATTTTGAGTAGATCGAAAAATATTTCAGTTTAAAGGTGATCGCCTAGAGGGGCTGCATTTTAGCCCGAATATCATCTCAGATACATATGTCGCAAATGTCAGGACAGTGTGCGAAAAAATCAATCAGGAATGAATGATAATTGTAGGAAAATTTGTCAGCTACAAGATAGGCGGACGGAACAAGTGAGATTTTGAGTAGATCAAAAAATATTTCAGTTTAAAGGTGATCGCCTAGACGGTCTGCATTTTAGCCCGAATATCATCTCAGATACATATGTCGCAAATGTCAGGACAGTGTGCGAAAAATCGATCAGGAACGAATGAGAATTGTAGGAAAAAAGTGTCAGCTACAAGATAGGCGGACAGAACAAGTGAGATTTTGAGTAGATCGAAAAATATTTCAGTTGAAAGGTGATCGCCTAGAGCGGCTGCATTTTAGCCCAAATATCATCTCAGCTACATATGTCGCAAATGTCAGGACAGTGTGCGAAAAAATCGATCAGGAATGAATGAGAATTGTAGGAAATGGTGTCAGCTACAAGATAGGCGGACAGAACAAGTGAGATTTTGAGTAGGTCAAAAAATATTTCAGTTTACAGGTGATCGCTTGGAGGGGCTGCATTTTAGCCCGAATATCATCTCAGATACATATGTCGCAAATGTCAGGACAGTGTGCGAAAAAATCGATCAGGAATGAATGAGAATTGTAGAAAAAGGTAACAGCTACACGATAGGCGGACAGAACAAGTGAGATTTTGAGTAGGTCAAAAAATCTTTCAGTTTAAAGGTGATCGCCTAGAGGGGCTGCATTTTAGCCCGAATATCATCTTAGATCCATATGTCGCAAATGTCAGGACAGTGTGCAAAAAATCGATCAGGAATGAATGAGAATTGTAGGAAAAAGTGTCAGCTACAAGATAGGCGGACAGAACAAGTGAGATTTTGAGTAGATTGAAAAATATTTCAGTTTAAAGGTGATCGCCTAGAGGGGCTGCATTTTAGCCCGAATATCATCTTAGATCCATATGTCGCAAATGTCAGGACAGTGTGCGAAAAAATCGATCAGAAATGAATGAGAATTGTAGGAAATAGTGTCAGCTACAAGATAGGCGGACAGAACAAGTGAGATTTTGAGTAGATCAAAAAATATTTCGGTTTAAAGGTGATCGTCTCCAGACGCTGCATTTTAGCCCGAATATTATCTCAGCTACATATGTCGCAAATGTCAGGACAGTGTGCGAAAAAATCGATCAGGAATGAATGAGAATTGTAGAAAAAAGTGTCAGCTACAAGATAGGCGGACAGAACAAGTGAGATTTTGAGTAGGTCAAAAAATATTTCAGTTTAAAGGTGATCGTCTCCAGACGCTGCATTTTAGCCCGAATATCATCTCAGCTACATATGTCGCAAATGTCAGGACAGTGTGCATAAAATCGATCAGGAATGAATGAGAATTGTAGGAAAAAGTGTCAGCTACAAGATAGGCGGACAGAACAAGTGAGATTTTGAGTAGATCAAAAAATATTTCAGTTTAAAGGTGATCGCCTAGAGGGGCTGCATTTTAGCCCGAATATCATCTCAGCTACATGTGTCGCAAATGTCAGGACAGTGTGCAAAAAATCGATCAGGAATGAATGAGAATTGTAGGAAAAAGTGTCAGCTACAAGATAGGCGGACAGAACAAGTGAGATTTTGAGTAGATCAAAAAATATTTCAGTTCAAAGGTGATCGTCTCCAAACGCAGCATTTTCGCCCGAATATCATCTCAGATACATATGTCGCAAATGTCAGGACAGTGTGCGAAAAAATCGATCAGGAATGAATGAGAATCGTAGAAAAAAGTGTCAGCTACAAGATAGGGGGACGGAACAAGTTAGATTTTGAGTAGATCAAAAAATATTTCAGTTTAAAGGTGATCGTCTCCAGACGCTGCATTTTAGCCCGAATATCATCTCAGCTACATATGTCGCAAATGTCAGGACAGTGTGCGAAAAAATCGATCAGAAATGAATGAGAATTGTAGGAAATAGTGTCAGCTACAAGATAGGCGGACAGAACAAGTGAGATTTTGAGTAGATCAAAAAATATTTCGGTTTAAAGGTGATCGTCTCCAGACGCTGCATTTTAGCCCGAATATTATCTCAGCTACATATGTCGCAAATGTCAGGACAGTGTGTGAAAAAATCGATCAGGAATGAATGAGAATTGTAGGAAAAAAGTGTCAGCTACAAGATAGGCGGACAGAACAAGTGAGATTTTGAGTAGATCAAAAAATATTTCAGTTCAAAGGTGATCGCCTAGACGGTCTGCATTTTAGCCCGAATATCATCTCAGATACATATGTCGCAAATGTCAGGACAGTGTGCAAAAAATCGATCAGGAATGAATGAGAATTGTAGGAAAAAGTGTCAGCTACAAGATAGGCGGACAGAACAAGTGAGATTTTGAGTAGATCGAAAAATATTTCAGTTTAAAGGTGATCGCCTAGAGGGGCTGCATTTTAGCCCGAATATCATCTCAGATACATATGTCGCAAATGTCAAGACAGTGTGCAAAAAATCGATCAGGAATGAATGAGAATTGTAGGAAAAAGTGTCAGCTACAAGATAGGCGGACAGAACAAGTGAGATTTTGAGTAGATCAAAAAATATTTCAGTTTAAAGGTGATCGTCTCCAGACGCTGCATTTTAGCCCGAATATCATCTCAGATCCATATGTTGCAAATGTCAGGACAGTGTCTGAAAAAATCGATCAGAAATGAATGAGAATTGTAGGAAAAAGTGTCAGCTACAAGATAGGCGGACGGAACAAGTGAGATTTTGAGTAGATCAAAAAATATTTCAGTTTAAAGGTGATCGCCTAGAGGGGCTGCATTTTAGCCCGAATATCATCTCAGCTACATATGTCGCAAATGTCAGGACAGTGTGCGAAAAAATCGATCAGGAATGAATAAGAATTGTAGGAAAAAGTGTCAGCCACAAGATAGGCGGACAGAACAAGTGAGATTTTGAGTAGATCAAAAAATATTTCAGTTTAAAGGTGATCGCCTAGACGGTCTGCATTTTAGCCCGAATATCATCTCAGATACATATGTCGCAAATGTCAGGACAGTGTGCGAAAAATCGATCAGGAATGAATGAGAATTGTAGGAAATGGTGTCAGCTACAAGATAGGCGGACAGAACAAGTAAGATTTTGAGTAGCTCAAAAAATATTTCAGTTGAAAGGTGATCGCCTAGAGGGGCTGCATTTTAGCCCGAATATTATCTCAGCTACATATGTCGCAAATGTCAGGACAATGTGCAAAAAATCGATCAGGAATGAATGAGAATTGTAGGAAATGGTGTCAGCTACAAGATAGGCGGACAGAACAAGTGAGATTTTGAGTAGGTCAAAAAATATTTCAGTTTAAAGGTGATCGCCTGGAGGGGCTGCATTTTAGCCCGAATATCATCTCAGATACATATGTCGCAAATGTCAGGACAGTGTGCGAAAAAAATCGATCAGGAATGAATGAGAATTGTAGGAAATGGTGTCAGCTACAAGATAGGCGGACAGAACAAGTGAGATTTTGAGTAGGTCAAAAAATATTTCAGTTTAAAGGTGATCGCCTAGAGGGGCTGCATTTTAGCCCGAATATCATCTTAGATCCATATGTCGCAAATGTCAGGATAATGTGCGAAAGAATCGATCAGGAATGAATGAGAATTGTAGGAAATGGTGTCAGCTACACGATAGGCGGACAGAACAAGTGAGATTTTGAGTAGGTCAAAAAATATTTCAGTTTAAAGGTGATCGCCTGGAGGGGCTGCATTTTAGCTCGAATATCAGCTCAGATACATATGTCGCGAATGTCAGGACAGTGTGCGAAAAAATCGATCAGGAATGAATGAGAATTGTACGAATAAGTGTCAGCTACAAGATAGGCGGACAGAACAAGTGAGATTTTGAGTAGATCAAAAAATATTTCAGTTTAAAGGTGATCGTCTCCAGACGCTGCATTTTAGCCCGAATATCATCTCAGCTACATATGTCGCAAATGTCAGGACAGTGTGCAAAAAATCGATCAGGAATGAATGAGAATTGTAGGAAAAAGTGTCAGCTACAAGATAGGCGGACAGAACAAGTGAGATTTTGAGTAGATTGAAAAATATTTCAGTTTAAAGGTGATCGCCTAGAGGGGCTGCATTTTAGCCCGAATATCATCTCAGCTACATATGTCGCAAATGTCAGGACAGTGTGCAAAAAATCGATCAGGAATAAATAAGAATTGTAGAAAAAAGTGTCAGCTACAAGATAGGCGGACAGAACAAGTGAGATTTTGAGTAGATCGAAAAATATTTCAGTTTAAAGGTGATCGCCTAGAGGGGCTGCATTTTAGCCCGAATATCATCTCAGATACATATGTCGCAAATGTCAGGACAGTGTGCGAAAAAATCAATCAGGAATGAATGATAATTGTAGGAAAATTTGTCAGCTACAAGATAGGCGGACGGAACAAGTGAGATTTTGAGTAGGTCAAAAAATATTTCAGTTTACAGGTGATCGTCTCCAGACGCTGCATTTTAGCCCGAATATCATCTCAGCTACATATGTCGCAAATGTCAGGACAGTGTGCAAATAATCGATCAGGAATGAATGAGAATTGTAGGAAAAAGTGTCAGCTACAAGATAGGGGGACGGAACAAGTTAGATTTTGAGTAGATCAAAAAATATTTCAGTTTAAAGGTGATCGCCTAGAGGGGCTGCATTTTAGCCCGAATATTATCTCAGCTACATATGTCGCAAATGTCAGGACAGTGTGCGAAAAAATCGATCAGGAATGAATGAGAATCGTAGAAAAAAGTGTCAGCTACAAGATAGGGGGACGGAACAAGTTAGATTTTGAGTAGATCAAAAAATATTTCAGTTTAAAGGTGATCGCCTAGAGGGGCTGCATTTTAGCCCGAATATTATCTCAGCTACATATGTCGCAAATGTCAGGACAGTGTGCGAAAAAATCGATCAGGAATGAATGAGAATCGTAGAAAAAAGTGTCAGCTACAAGATAGGGGGACGGAACAAGTTAGATTTTGAGTAGATCAAAAAATATTTCAGTTTAAAGGTGATCGTCTCCAGACGCTGCATTTTAGCCCGAATATCATTTCAGCTACATATGTCGCAAATGTCAGGACAGTGTGCAAAAAATCGATCAGGAATGAATGAGAATTGTAGGAAAAAGTGTCAGCTACAAGATAGGCGGACAGAACAAGTGAGATTTTGAGTAGATCAAAAAATATTTCAGTTCAAAGGTGATCGTCTCCAGACGCTGCATTTTAGCCCGAATATCATCTCAGCTACATATGTCGCAAATGTCAGGACAGTGTGCAAAAAATCGATCAGGAATGAATGAGAATTGTAGGAAAAAGTGTTAGCTACAAGATAGGCGGACGGAACAAGTGAGATTTTGAGTAGATCAAAAAATATTTCAGTTTAAAGGTGATCGCCTAGAGGGGCTGCATTTTTGCCCGAATATCATCTCAGCTACATATGTCGCAAATGTCAGGACAGTGTGCGAAAAAATCGATCAGTAATGAATAAGAATTGTAGGAAAAAGTGTCAGCCACAAGATAGGCGGACAGAACAAGTGAGATTTTGAGTAGATCAAAAAATATTTCAGTTTGAAGGTGATCGCCTAGAGGGGCTGCATTTTGGCCCGAATATCATCTCAGCTACATATGTCGCAAATGTCAGGACAGTGTGCAAAAAATCGATCAGGAATGAATGAGAATTGTAGGAAATGGTGTCAGCTACAACATAGGCGGACAGAACAAGTGAGATTTTGAGTAGGTCAAAAAATATTTCAGTTTAAAGGTGATCGCCTGGAGGGGCTGCATTTTAGCCCGAATATCATCTCAGATACATTTGTCGCAAATGTCAGGACAGTGTGCGAAAAAATCGATCAGGAATGAATGAGAATTGTAGAAAAAGGTAACAGCTACAAGATAGGCGGACAGAACAAGTGAGATTTTGAGTAGGTCAAAATATATTTCAGTTTAAAGGTGATCGCCTAGAGGGGCTGCATTTTAGCCCGAATATCATCTTAGATCCATATGTCGCAAATGTCAGGATAATGTGCGAAAAAATCGATCAGGAATGAATGAGAATTGTAGGAAATGGTGTCAGCTACACGATAGGTGGACAGAACAAGTGAGATTTTGAGTAGGTCAAAAAATATTTCAGTTTAAAGGTGATCGCCTGGAGGGGCTGCATTTTAGCTCGAATATCATCTCAGATACATATGTCGCGAATGTCAGGACAGTGTGCGAAAAAATCGATCAGGAATAAATGAGAATCGTAGGAAAAATCGTCAGCTACAAGATAGGCGGACAGAACAAGTGAGATTTTGAGTAGATCAAAAAATATTTCAGTTTAAAGGTGATCGTCTCCAGACGCTGCATTTTAGCCCGAATATCATCTCAGCTACATATGTCGCAAATGTCAGGACAGTGTGCGAAAAAATCGATCAGGAATGAATGATAATTGTAGGAAAAAGTGTCAGCTACAAGATAGGCGGACTAAACAAGTGAGATTTTGAGTAGATCAAAAAATATTTCAGTTCAAAGGTGATCGTCTCCAGACGCAGCATTTTCGCCCGAATATCATCTCAGATACATATGTCGCAAATGTCAGGACAGTGTGCGAAAAAATCGATCAGGAATGAATGATAATTGTCGGAAAATTTGTCAGCTACAAGATAGGCGGACGGAACAAGTGAGATTTTGAGTAGGTCAAAAAATATTTCAGTTTAAAGGTGATCGCCTAGACGGTCTGCATTTTAGCCCGAATATCATCTCAGATACATATGTCGCAACTGTCAGGACAGTGTGCGAAAAATCGATCAGGAATGAATGAGAATTGTAGAAAAAGGTAACAGCTACAAGATAGGCAGACAGAACAAGTGAGATTTTGAGTAGGTCAAAAAATATTTCAGTTTAAAGGTGATCGCCTAGAGGGGCTGCATTTTAGCCCGAATATCATCTCAGCTACATATGTCGCAAATGACAGGACAGTGTGCGAAAAAATCGATCAGGAATGAATGAGAATTGTAGAAAAAGGTAACAGCTACAAGATAGGCGGACAGAACAAGTGAGATTTTGAGTAGGTCAAAAAATATTTCAGTTTAAAGGCGATCGCCTAGAGGGGCTGCATTTTAGCCCGAATATCATCTCAGCTACATATGTCGCAAATGTCAGGACAGTGTGCGAAAAAATCGATCAGGAATGAATGAGAATTGTAGAAAAAGGTAACAGCTACAAGATAGGCGGACAGAACAAGTGAGATTTTGAGTAGATCAAAAAATATTTCAGTTTAAAGGTGAT
Organism: Microplitis manilae; assembly: GCA_030273425.1. Lineage (NCBI taxonomy): Eukaryota > Metazoa > Arthropoda > Insecta > Hymenoptera > Braconidae > Microplitis > Microplitis manilae. Next base: position 6,077,289 of record CP092726.1, read on the forward strand.
CGCCTAGAGGGGCTGCATTTTAGCCCGAATATCATCTCAGCTACATATGTCGCAAATGTCAGGACAGTGTGCGAAAAAATCGATCAGGAATGAATGAGAATTGTAGGAAATGGTGTCAGCTACAAGATAGGCGGACAGAACAAGTGAGATTTTAAGTAGATCAGAAAATATTTCAGTTTAAAGGTGATCGTCTCCAGACGCTGCATTTTAGCCCGAATATCATCTCAGATCCATATGTCGCAAATGTCAGGACAGTGTGCGAAAAAATCGATCAGGAATGAATGAGAAGTGTAGGAAAAAGTGTCAGCTACAAGATAGGCGGACGGAACAAGTGAGATTTTGAGTAGATCAAAAAATATTTCAGTTTAAAGGTGATCGTCTCCAGACGCTGCATTTAAGCCCGAATATCATCTCAGATCCATGTGTCGCAAATTTCAGGACAGTGTGCGAAAAAATCGATCAGGAATGAATGAGAAGTGTAGGAAAAAGTGTCAGCTACAAGATAGGCGGACAGAACAAGTGAGATTTTGAGTAGATCAAAAAATATTTCAGTTTAAAGGTGATCGTCTCCGGACGCTGCATTTTAGCCCGAACATCATCTCAGATCCATCTGTTGCAAATGTCAGGACAGTGTTTGAAAAAATCGATCAGGAATGAATGAGAATTGTAGGAAAAAGTGTCAGCTACAAGATAGGCGGACGGAACAAGTGAGATTTTGAGTAGATCAAAAAATATTTCAGTTTAAAGGTGATCGTCTCCAGACGCTGCATTTTAGCCCGAATATCATCTCAGATCCATATGTTGCAAATGTCAGGACAGTGTCTGAAAAAATCGATCAGGAATGAATGAGAATTGTAGGAAAAAGTGTCAGCTACAAGATAGGCGGACGGAACAAGTGAGATTTTGAGTAGATCAAAAAATATTTCAGTTTAAAGGTGATCGCCTAGAGGGGCTGCATTTTTGCCCGAATATCATCTCAGCTACATATGTCGCAAATGTCAGGACAGTGTGCGAAAAAATCGATCAGGAATGAATAAGAATTGTAGGAAAAAGTGTCAGCCACAAGATAGGCGGACAGAACAAGTGAGATTTTGAGTAGATCAAAAAATATTTCAGTTTAAAGGTGATCGCCTAGACGGTCTGCATTTTAGCCCGAATATCATCTCAGATACATATGTCGCAAATGTCAGGACAGTGTGCGAAAAATCGATCAGGAATGAATGAGAATTGTAGGAAATGGTGTCAGCTACAAGATAGGCGGACAGAACAAGTGAGATTTTGAGTAGGTCAAAAAATATTTCAGTTTAAAGGTGATCGCCTAGAGGGGCTGCATTTTAGCCCGAATATCATCTTAGATCCATATGTCGCAAATGTCAGGATAATGTGCGAAAAAATCGATCAGGAATGAATGAGAATTGTAGGAAATGGTGTCAGCTACAAGATAGGCGGACAAAACAAGTGAGATTTTGAGTAGGTCAAAAAATATTTCAGTTTAAAGGTGATCGCCGAAAGGGGCTGCATTTTAGCCCGAATATCATCTCAGCTACATATGTCGCAAATGTCAGGACAGTGTGCGAAAAAATCGATCAGGAATGAATGAGAATTGTAGAAAAAGGTAACAGCTACAAGATAGGCGGACAGAACAAGTGAGATTTTGAGTAGATCAAAAAATATTTCAGTTTAAAGGTGATCGCCTAGAGGGGCTGCATTTTAGCCCGAATATCATCTCAGCTACATATGTCGCAAATGTCAGGACAGTGTGCGAAAAAATCGATCAGGAATGAATGAGAATTGTAGGAAATGGTGTCAGCTACAAGATAGGCGGACAGAACAAGTGAGATTTTGAGTAGATCAAAAAATATTTCAGTTTAAAGGTGATCGCCTAGAGGGGCTGCATTTTAGCCCGAATATCATCTTAGATCCATATGTCGCAAATGTCAGGATAATGTGCGAAAAAATCGATCAGAAATGAATGAGAATTGTAGGAAAAAAGTGTCAGCTACAAGATAGGCGGACAGAACAAGTGAGATTTTAAGTAGATCAGAAAATATATCAGTTTAAAGGTGATCGTCTCCAGACGCTGCATTTTAGCCCGAATATCATCTCAGATCCATATGTCGCAAATGTCAGGACAGTGTGCGAAAAAATTGATTAGGAATGAATGAGAATCGTAGGAAAAATCGTCAGCTACAAGATAGGCGGACAGAACAAGTGAGATTTTGAGTAGATCAAAAAATATTTCAGTTTAAAGGTGATCGTCTCCAGACGCTGCATTTTAGCCCGAATATCATCTCAGATCCATATGTCGCAAATGTCAGGACAGTGTGCGAAAAAATCGATCAGGAATGAATGAGAATTGTAGGAAAAAAGTGTCAGCTACAAGATAGGCGGACAGAACAAGTTAGATTTTAAGTAGATCAGAAAATATTTCAGTTTAAAGGTGATCGTCTCCAGACGCTGCATTTTAGCCCGAATATCATCTCAGATCCATATGTCGCAAATGTCAGGACAGTGTGCGAAAAAATTGATTAGGATTGAATGAGAATCGTAGGAAAAATCGTCAGCTACAAGATAGGCGGACAGAACAAGTGAGATTTTGAGTAGATCAAAAAATATTTCAGTTTAAAGGTGATCGTCTCCAGACGCTGCATTTTAGCCCGAATATCATCTCAGATCCATATGTCGCAAATGTCAGGACAGTGTGCGAAAAAATCGATCAGGAATGAATGAGAATTGTAGGAAAAAGTGTCAGCTACAAGATAGGTGGACAGAACAAGTGTGATTTTCGAGTAGGTCAAAAAATATTTTAGTTTAAAGGTGATCGTCTCCAGACGCTGCATTTTAGCCCGAATATCATCTCAGATCCATATGTCGCAAATGTCAGGACAGTGTCTGAAAAAATCGATCAGGAATGAATGAGAAGTGTAGGAAAAAGTGTCAGCTACAAGATAGGCGGACGGAACAAGTGAGATTTTGATGAGATCAAAAAATATTTCAGTTTAAAGGTGATCGCCTAGAGGGGCTGCATTTTAGCCCGAATATCATCTCACATACATATGTCGCAAATGTCAGGACAGTGTGCGAAAAATCGATCAGGAATGAATGAGAATTGTAGGAAAAAAGTGTCAGCTACAAGATAGGCGGACAGAACAAGTGAGATTTTGAGTAGGTCAAAAAATATTTCAGTTTAAAGGTGATCGCCTAGAGGGGCTGCATTTTAGCCCGAATATCATCTCACATACATATGTCGCAAATGTCAGGACAGTGTGCGAAAAATCGATCAGGAATGAATGAGAATTGTAGGAAAAAAGTGTCAGCTACAAGATAGGTGGACAGAACAAGTGTGATTTTCGAGTAGGTCAAAAAATATTTTAGTTTAAAGGTGATCGTCTCCAGACGCTGCATTTTAGCCCGAATATCATCTCAGATCCATATGTCGCAAATGTCAGGACAGTGTCTGAAAAAATCGATCAGGAATGAATGAGAAGTGTAGGAAAAAGTGTCAGCTACAAGATAGGCGGACGGAACAAGTGAGATTTTGATGAGATCAAAAAATATTTCAGTTTAAAGGTGATCGCCTAGAGGGTCTGCATTTTAGCCCTAATATCATCTTAGCTACATATGTCGCAAATGTCAGGACAGTGTGCGAAAAAATCGATCAGGAATGAATAAGAATTGTAGGAAAAAGTGTCAGCTACAAGATAGGCGGACAGAACAAGTGAGATTTTGAGTAGATCAAAAAATATTTCAGTTTAAAGGTGATCGCCTAGAGGGGCTGCATTTTAGCCCGAATATCATCTCAGATACATATGTCGCAAATGTCAGGACAGTGTGCGAAAAATCGATCAGGAATGAATGAGAATTGTAGGAAAAAGTGTCAGCTACAAGATAGGCGGACAGAACAAGTGAGATTTTGAGTAGATCAAAAAATATTTCAGTTTAAAGGTGATCGCCTAGAGGGGCTGCATTTTAGCCCGAATATCATCTTAGATACATATGTCGCAAATGTCAGGACAGTGTGCAAAAAATCGATCAGGAATGAATGAGATTTGTAGGAAAAAGTGTCAGCTACAAGATAGGCGGACAGAACAAGTGAGATATTGAGTAGATCAAAAAATATTTCAGTTTAAAGGTGATCGCCTAGACGGTCTGCATTTTAGCCCGAATATCATCTCAGATACATATGTCGCAAATGTCGGGACAGTGTGCGAAAAATCGATCAGGAATGAATGAGAATTGTAGAAAAAGGTAACAGCTACAAGATAGGCGGACAGAACAAGTGAGATTTTGAGTAGATCAAAAAATATTTCAGTTTAAAGGTGATCGTCTCCAGACGCTGCATTTTAGCCCGAATATCATCTCAGCTACATATGTCGCAAATGTCAGGACAGTGTGCGAAAAAATCGATCAGGAATGAATGATAATTGTAGGAAAAAGTGTCAGCTACAAGATAGGCGGACTAAACAAGTGAGATTTTGAGTAGATCAAAAAATATTTCAGTTCAAAGGTGATCGTCTCCAGACGCAGCATTTTCGCCCGAATATCATCTCAGATACATATGTCGCAAATGTCAGGACAGTGTGCGAAAAAATCGATCAGGAATGAATGATAATTGTCGGAAAATTTGTCAGCTACAAGATAGGCGGACGGAACAAGTGAGATTTTGAGTAGATCAAAAAATATTTCAGTTTAAAGGTGATCGCCTAGACGGTCTGCATTTTAGCCCGAATATCATCTCAGATACATATGTCGCAAATGTCAGGACAGTGTGCGAAAAATCGATCAGGAATGAATGAGAATTGTAGAAAAAGGTAACAGCTACAAGATAGGCGGACAGAACAAGTGAGATTTTGAGTAGGTCAAAAAATATTTCAGTTTAAAGGTGATCGCCTAGAGGGGCTGCATTTTAGCCCGAATATCATCTCAGCTACATATGTCGCAAATGACAGGACAGTGTGCGAAAAAATCGATCAGGAATGAATGAGAATTGCAGAAAAAGGTAACAGCTACAAGATGGGCGGACAGAACAAGTGAGATTTTGAGTAGATCAAAAAATATTTCAGTTTAAAGGTGATCGCCTAGAGGGGCTGCATTTTAGCCCGAATATCATCTCAGCTACATATGTCGCAAATGTCAGGACAGTGTGCGAAAAAATCGATCAGGAATGAATGAGAATTGTAGGAAATGGTGTCAGCTACAAGATAGGCGGACAGAACAAGTGAGATTTTAAGTAGATCAGAAAATATTTCTTTTTAAAGGTGATCGTCTCCAGACGCTGCATTTTAGCCCGAATATCATCTCAGATCCATATGTCGCAAATGTCAGGACAGTGTGCGAAAAAATCGATCAGGAATGAATGAGAAGTGTAGGAAAAAGTGTCAGCTACAAGATAGGCGGACGGAACAAGTGAGATTTTGAGTAGATCAAAAAATATTTCAGTTTAAAGGTGATCGTCTCCAGACGCTGCATTTAAGCCCGAATATCATCTCAGATCCATGTGTCGCAAATTTCAGGACAGTGTGCGAAAAAATCGATCAGGAATGAATGAGAAGTGTAGGAAAAAGTGTCAGCTACAAGATAGGCGGACGGAACAAGTGAGATTTTGAGTAGATCAAAAAATATTTTAGTTTAAAGGTGATCGTCTCCAGACGCTGCATTTAAGCCCGAATATCATCTCAGATCCATATGTCGCAAATGTCAGGACAGTGTGCGAAAAAATTGATTAGGAATGAATGAGAATCGTAGGAAAAATCGTCAGCTACAAGATAGGCGGACAGAACAAGTGAGATTTTGAGTAGATCAAAAAATATTTCAGTTTAAAGGTGATCGTCTCCAGACGCTGCATTTTAGCCCGAATATCATCTCAGATCCATATGTCGCAAATGTCAGGACAGTGTGCGAAAAAATCGATCAGGAATGAATGAGAAGTGTAGGAAAAAGTGTCAGCTACAAGATAGGCGGACGGAACAAGTGAGATTTTGAGTAGATCAAAAAATATTTCAGTTTAAAGGTGATCGTCTCCAGACGCTGCATTTAAGCCCGAATATCATCTCAGATCCATGTGTCGCAAATTTCAGGACAGTGTGCGAAAAAATCGATCAGGAATGAATGAGAAGTGTAGGAAAAAGTGTCAGCTACTAGATAGGCGGACAGAACAAGTGAGATTTTGAGTAGATCAAAAAATATTTCAGTTTAAAGGTGATCGTCTCCAGACGCTGCATTTTAGCCCGAATATCATCTCAGATCCATATGTCGCAAATGTCAGGACAGTGTGCGAAAAACTCGATCAGGAATGAATGAGAATTGTAGGAAAAAAGTGTCAGCTACAAGATAGGCGGACAGAACAAGTGAGATTTTGAGTAGATCAAAAAATATTTCAGTTTAAAGGTGATCGTCTCCAGACGCTGCATTTTAGCCCGAATATCATCTCAGATCCATATGTCGCAAATGTCAGGACAGTGTGCGAAAAAATTGATTAGGAATGAATGAGAATCGTAGGAAAAATCGTCAGCTACAAGATAGGCGGACAGAACAAGTGAGATTTTGAGTAGATCAAAAAATATTTCAGTTTAAAGGTGATCGTCTCCAGACGCTGCATTTTAGCCCGAATATCATCTCAGATCCATATGTCGCAAATGTCAGGACAGTGTCTGAAAAAATCGATCAGGAATGAATGAGAAGTGTAGGAAAAAGTGTCAGCTACAAGATAGGCGGACGGAACAAGTAAGATTTCGAGTAGATCAAAAAATATTTCAGTTTAAAGGTGATCGCCTAGAGGGGCTGCATTTTAGCCCGAATATCATCTCAGATACATATGTCGCAAATGTCAGGACAGTGTGCGAAAAATCGATCAGGAATGAATGAGAATTGTAGGAAAAAGTGTCAGCTACAAGATAGGCGGACAGAACAAGTGAGATTTTGAGTAGATCAAAAAATATTTCAGTTTAAAGGTGATCGTCTCCAGACGCTGCATTTTAGCCCGAATATCATCTCAGATCCATATGTCGCAAATGTCAGGACAGTGTCTGAAAAAATCGATCAGGAATGAATGAGAAGTGTAGGAAAAAGTGTCAGCTACAAGATAGGCGGACAGAACAAGTGAGATTTTGAGTAGATCGAAAAATATTTCAGTTTAAAGGTGATCGCCTAGAGGGGCTGCATTTTAGCCCGAATATCATCTCAGATACATATGTCGCAAATGTCAGGACAGTGTGCGAAAAATCGATCAGGAATGAATGAGAATTGTAGGAAAAAGTGTCAGCTACAAGATAGGCGGACAGAACAAGTGAGATTTTGAGTAGATCAAAAAATATTTCAGTTTAAAGGTGATCGCCTAGAGGGGCTGCATTTTAGCCCGAATATCATCTCAGATACATATGTCGCAAATGTCAGGACAGTGTGCGAAAAATCGATCAGGAATGAATGAGAATTGTAGGAAAAAGTGTCAGCTACAAGATAGGCGGACAGAACAAGTGAGATTTTGAGTAGATCGAAAAATATTCCAGTTTAAAGGTGATCGCCTAGAGGGGCTGCATTATAGCCCGAATATCATCTCAGATACATATGTCGCAAATGTCAGGACAGTGTGCAAAAAATCGATCAGGAATGAATGAGAATTGTAGGAAAAAGTGTCAGCTACAAGATAGACGGACAGAACAAGTGAGATTTTGAGTAGATCAAAAAATATTTCAGTTTAAAGGTGATCGCCTAGACGGTCTGCATTTTAGCCCGAATATCATCTCAGATACATATGTCGCAAATGTCAGGACAGTGTGCAAAAAATCGATCAGGAATGAATGAGAATTGTAGGAAAAAGTGTCAGCTACAAGATAGGCGGACAGAACAAGTGAGATTTTGAGTAGATCAAAAAATATTTCAGTTTAAAGGTGATCGCCTAGAGGGGCTGCTTTTTAGCCCGAATTTTATCTCAGATACATATGTCGCAAATGTCAGGACAGTGTGCAAAAAAATCGATCAGGAATGAATGATAATTGTAGGAAAAAGTGTCAGCTACAAGATAGGTGGACAGAACAAGTGTGATTTTTGAGTAGGTCAAAAAATATTTTAGTTTAAAGGTGATCGTCTTCAGACGCTGCATTTTAGCCCGAATATCATCTCAGCTACATATGTCGCAAATATCAGGACAGCGTGCGAAAAAATCGATCAGGAATGAATGAGAATTGTAGGAAAAAGTGTCAGCTACAAGATAGGTGGACAGAACAAGTGTGATTTTTGAGTAGGTCAAAAAATATTTTAGTTTGAAGGTGATCGCCTAGAGGGGCTGCTTTTTAGCCCGAATTTTATCTCAGATACATATGTCGCAAATGTCAGGACAGTGTGCAAAAAAATCGATCAGGAATGAATGATAATTGTAGGAAAAAGTGTCAGCTACAAGATAGGTGGACAAAACAAGTGTGATTTTTGAGTAGGTCAAAAAATATTTTAGTTTAAAGGTGATCGTCTCCAGACGCTGCATTTTAGCCCGAATATCATCTCAGATCCATATGTCGCAAATGTCAGGACAGTGTGCGAAAAACTCGATCAGGAATGAATGAGAATTGTAGGAAAATAGTGTCAGCTACAAGATAGGCGGACAGAACAAGTGAGATTTTAAGTAGATCAGAAAATATTTCAGTTTAAAGGTGATCGTCTCCAGACGCTGCATTTTAGCCCGAATATCATCTCAGATCCATATGTCGCACATGTCAGGACAGTGTGCGAAAAAATTGATTAGGAATGAATGAGAATCGTAGGAAAAATCGTCAGCTACAAGATAGGCGGACAGAACAAGTGAGATTTTGAGTAGATCAAAAAATATTTCAGTTTAAACGTGATCGTCTCCAGACGCTGCATTTTAGCCCGAATATCATCTCAGATCCATATGTCGCAAATGTCAGGACAGTGTGCGAAAAAATTGATTAGGAATGAATGAGAATCGTAGGAAAAAGTGTCAGCTACAAGATAGGTGGACAGAACAAGTGTGATTTTCGAGTAGGTCAAAAAATATTTTAGTTTAAAGGTGATCGTCTCCAGACGCTGCATTTTAGCCCGAATATCATCTCAGATCCATATGTCGCAAATGTCAGGACAGTGTCTGAAAAAATCGATCAGGAATGAATGAGAAGTGTAGGAAAATGTGTCAGCTACAAGATAGGCGGACGGAACAAGTGAGATTTCGAGTAGATCAAAAAATATTTCAGTTTAAAGGTGATCGTCTCCAGACGCTGCATTTTAGCCCGAATATCATCTCAGCTACATATGTCGCAAATGTCAGGACAGTGTGCGAAAAAATCGATCAGGAATGAATGATAATTGTAGGAAAAAGTGTCAGCTACAAGATAGGCGGACTAAACAAGTGAGATTTTGAGTAGATCAAAAAATATTTCAGTTCAAAGGTGATCGTCTCCAGACGCAGCATTTTCGCCCGAATATCATCTCAGATACATATGTCGCAAATGTCAGGACAGTGTGCGAAAAAATCGATCAGGAATGAATGATAATTGTCGGAAAATTTGTCAGCTACAAGATAGGCGGACGGAACAAGTGAGATTTTGAGTAGGTCAAAAAATATTTCAGTTTAAAGGTGATCGCCTAGACGGTCTGCATTTTAGCCCGAATATCATCTCAGATACATATGTCGCAAATGTCAGGACAGTGTGCAAAAAATCGATCAGGAATGAATGAGAATTGTAGGAAAAAGTGTCAGCTACAAGATAGGCGGACAGAACAAGTGAGATTTTGAGTAGATCAAAAAATATTTCAGTTTAAAGGTGATCGCCTAGACGGTCTGCATTTTAGCCCGAATATCATCTCAGATACATATGTCGCAAATGTCAGGACAGTGTGCGAAAAATCGATCAGGAATGAATGAGAATTGTAGAAAAAGGTAACAGCTACAAGATAGGCGGACAGAACAAGTGAGATTTTGAGTAGGTCAAAAAATATTTCAGTTTAAAGGTGATCGCCTAGAGGGGCTGCATTTTAGCCCGAATATCATCTCAGCTACATATGTCGCAAATGACAGGACAGTGTGCGAAAAAATCGATCAGGAATGAATGAGAATTGCAGAAAAAGGTAACAGCTACAAGATGGGCGGACAGAACAAGTGAGATTTTGAGTAGATCAAAAAATATTTCAGTTTAAAGGTGATCGCCTAGAGGGGCTGCATTTTAGCCCGAATATCATCTCAGCTACATATGTCGCAAATGTCAGGACAGTGTGCGAAAAAATCGATCAGGAATGAATGAGAATTGTAGGAAATGGTGTCAGCTACAAGATAGGCGGACAGAACAAGTGAGATTTTAAGTAGATCAGAAAATATTTCTTTTTAAAGGTGATCGTCTCCAGACGCTGCATTTTAGCCCGAATATCATCTCAGATCCATATGTCGCAAATGTCAGGACAGTGTGCGAAAAAATCGATCAGGAATGAATGAGAAGTGTAGGAAAAAGTGTCAGCTACAAGATAGGCGGACGGAACAAGTGAGATTTTGAGTAGATCAAAAAATATTTCAGTTTAAAGGTGATCGTCTCCAGACGCTGCATTTAAGCCCGAATATCATCTCAGATCCATGTGTCGCAAATTTCAGGACAGTGTGCGAAAAAATCGATCAGGAATGAATGAGAAGTGTAGGAAAAAGTGTCAGCTACAAGATAGGCGGACGGAACAAGTGAGATTTTGAGTAGATCAAAAAATATTTCAGTTTAAAGGTGATCGTCTCCAGACGCTGCATTTAAGCCCGAATATCATCTCAGATCCATATGTCGCAAATGTCAGGACAGTGTGCGAAAAAATTGATTAGGAATGAATGAGAATCGTAGGAAAAATCGTCAGCTACAAGATAGGCGGACAGAACAAGTGAGATTTTGAGTAGATCAAAAAATATTTCAGTTTAAAGGTGATCGTCTCCAGACGCTGCATTTTAGCCCGAATATCATCTCAGATCCATATGTCGCAAATGTCAGGACAGTGTGCGAAAAAATCGATCAGGAATGAATGAGAAGTGTAGGAAAAAGTGTCAGCTACAAGATAGGCGGACGGAACAAGTGAGATTTTGAGTAGATCAAAAAATATTTCAGTTTAAAGGTGATCGTCTCCAGACGCTGCATTTAAGCCCGAATATCATCTCAGATCCATGTGTCGCAAATTTCAGGACAGTGTGCGAAAAAATCGATCAGGAATGAATGAGAAGTGTAGGAAAAAGTGTCAGCTACTAGATAGGCGGACAGAACAAGTGAGATTTTGAGTAGATCAAAAAATATTTCAGTTTAAAGGTGATCGTCTCCAGACGCTGCATTTTAGCCCGAATATCATCTCAGATCCATATGTCGCAAATGTCAGGACAGTGTGCGAAAAACTCGATCAGGAATGAATGAGAATTGTAGGAAAAAAGTGTCAGCTACAAGATAGGCGGACAGAACAAGTGAGATTTTGAGTAGATCAAAAAATATTTCAGTTTAAAGGTGATCGTCTCCAGACGCTGCATTTTAGCCCGAATATCATCTCAGATCCATATGTCGCAAATGTCAGGACAGTGTGCGAAAAAATTGATTAGGAATGAATGAGAATCGTAGGAAAAATCGTCAGCTACAAGATAGGCGGACAGAACAAGTGAGATTTTGAGTAGATCAAAAAATATTTCAGTTTAAAGGTGATCGTCTCCAGACGCTGCATTTTAGCCCGAATATCATCTCAGATCCATATGTCGCAAATGTCAGGACAGTGTCTGAAAAAATCGATCAGGAATGAATGAGAAGTGTAGGAAAAAGTGTCAGCTACAAGATAGGCGGACGGAACAAGTAAGATTTCGAGTAGATCAAAAAATATTTCAGTTTAAAGGTGATCGCCTAGAGGGGCTGCATTTTAGCCCGAATATCATCTCAGATACATATGTCGCAAATGTCAGGACAGTGTGCGAAAAATCGATCAGGAATGAATGAGAATTGTAGGAAAAAGTGTCAGCTACAAGATAGGCGGACAGAACAAGTGAGATTTTGAGTAGATCAAAAAATATTTCAGTTTAAAGGTGATCGTCTCCAGACGCTGCATTTTAGCCCGAATATCATCTCAGATCCATATGTCGCAAATGTCAGGACAGTGTCTGAAAAAATCGATCAGGAATGAATGAGAAGTGTAGGAAAAAGTGTCAGCTACAAGATAGGCGGACAGAACAAGTGAGATTTTGAGTAGATCGAAAAATATTTCAGTTTAAAGGTGATCGCCTAGAGGGGCTGCATTTTAGCCCGAATATCATCTCAGATACATATGTCGCAAATGTCAGGACAGTGTGCGAAAAATCGATCAGGAATGAATGAGAATTGTAGGAAAAAGTGTCAGCTACAAGATAGGCGGACAGAACAAGTGAGATTTTGAGTAGATCAAAAAATATTTCAGTTTAAAGGTGATCGCCTAGAGGGGCTGCATTTTAGCCCGAATATCATCTCAGATACATATGTCGCAAATGTCAGGACAGTGTGCGAAAAATCGATCAGGAATGAATGAGAATTGTAGGAAAAAGTGTCAGCTACAAGATAGGCGGACAGAACAAGTGAGATTTTGAGTAGATCGAAAAATATTCCAGTTTAAAGGTGATCGCCTAGAGGGGCTGCATTATAGCCCGAATATCATCTCAGATACATATGTCGCAAATGTCAGGACAGTGTGCAAAAAATCGATCAGGAATGAATGAGAATTGTAGGAAAAAGTGTCAGCTACAAGATAGACGGACAGAACAAGTGAGATTTTGAGTAGATCAAAAAATATTTCAGTTTAAAGGTGATCGCCTAGACGGTCTGCATTTTAGCCCGAATATCATCTCAGATACATATGTCGCAAATGTCAGGACAGTGTGCAAAAAATCGATCAGGAATGAATGAGAATTGTAGGAAAAAGTGTCAGCTACAAGATAGGCGGACAGAACAAGTGAGATTTTGAGTAGATCAAAAAATATTTCAGTTTAAAGGTGATCGCCTAGAGGGGCTGCTTTTTAGCCCGAATTTTATCTCAGATACATATGTCGCAAATGTCAGGACAGTGTGCAAAAAAATCGATCAGGAATGAATGATAATTGTAGGAAAAAGTGTCAGCTACAAGATAGGTGGACAGAACAAGTGTGATTTTTGAGTAGGTCAAAAAATATTTTAGTTTAAAGGTGATCGTCTTCAGACGCTGCATTTTAGCCCGAATATCATCTCAGCTACATATGTCGCAAATATCAGGACAGCGTGCGAAAAAATCGATCAGGAATGAATGAGAATTGTAGGAAAAAGTGTCAGCTACAAGATAGGTGGACAGAACAAGTGTGATTTTTGAGTAGGTCAAAAAATATTTTAGTTTGAAGGTGATCGCCTAGAGGGGCTGCTTTTTAGCCCGAATTTTATCTCAGATACATATGTCGCAAATGTCAGGACAGTGTGCAAAAAAATCGATCAGGAATGAATGATAATTGTAGGAAAAAGTGTCAGCTACAAGATAGGTGGACAAAACAAGTGTGATTTTTGAGTAGGTCAAAAAATATTTTAGTTTAAAGGTGATCGTCTCCAGACGCTGCATTTTAGCCCGAATATCATCTCAGATCCATATGTCGCAAATGTCAGGACAGTGTGCGAAAAACTCGATCAGGAATGAATGAGAATTGTAGGAAAATAGTGTCAGCTACAAGATAGGCGGACAGAACAAGTGAGATTTTAAGTAGATCAGAAAATATTTCAGTTTAAAGGTGATCGTCTCCAGACGCTGCATTTTAGCCCGAATATCATCTCAGATCCATATGTCGCACATGTCAGGACAGTGTGCGAAAAAATTGATTAGGAATGAATGAGAATCGTAGGAAAAATCGTCAGCTACAAGATAGGCGGACAGAACAAGTGAGATTTTGAGTAGATCAAAAAATATTTCAGTTTAAACGTGATCGTCTCCAGACGCTGCATTTTAGCCCGAATATCATCTCAGATCCATATGTCGCAAATGTCAGGACAGTGTGCGAAAAAATTGATTAGGAATGAATGAGAATCGTAGGAAAAAGTGTCAGCTACAAGATAGGTGGACAGAACAAGTGTGATTTTCGAGTAGGTCAAAAAATATTTTAGTTTAAAGGTGATCGTCTCCAGACGCTGCATTTTAGCCCGAATATCATCTCAGATCCATATGTCGCAAATGTCAGGACAGTGTCTGAAAAAATCGATCAGGAATGAATGAGAAGTGTAGGAAAATGTGTCAGCTACAAGATAGGCGGACGGAACAAGTGAGATTTCGAGTAGATCAAAAAATATTTCAGTTTAAAGGTGATCGCCTAGAGGGGCTGCATTTTAGCCCGAATATCATCTCAGATACATATGTCGCAAATGTCAGGACAGTGTGCGAAAAAATCGATCAGGAATGAATGAGAATTGTAGGAAAACGTGTCAGCTACAAGATAGGCGGACAGAACAAGTGAGATTTTGAGTAGATCGAAAAATATTTCAGTTTAAAGGTGATCGCCTAGAGGGGCTGCATTTTAGCCCGAATATCATCTCAGATACATATGTCGCAAATGTCAGGACAGTGTGCGAAAAATCGATCAGGAATGAATGAGAATTGTAGGAAAAAGTGTCAGCTACAAGATAGGCGGACAGAACAAGTGAGATTTTGAGTAGATCAAAAAATATTTCAGTTTAAAGGTGATCGCCTAGAGGGGCTGCATTTTAGCCCGAATATCATCTCAGATACATATGTCGCAAATGTCAGGACAGTGTGCGAAAAATTGATCAGGAATGAATGAGAATTGTAGGAAAAAGTGTCAGCTACAAGATAGGCGGACAGAACAAGTGAGATTTTGAGTAGATCGAAAAATATTTCAGTTTAAAGGTGATCGCCTAGAGGGGCTGCATTATAGCCCGAATATCATCTCAGATACATATGTCGCAAATGTCAGGACAGTGTGCAAAAAATCGATCAGGAATGAATGAGAATTGTAGGAAAAAGTGTCAGCTACAAGATAGGCGGACAGAACAAGTGAGATTTTGAGTAGATCAAAAAATATTTCAGTTTAAAGGTGATCGCCTAGACGGTCTGCATTTTAGCCCGAATATCATCTCAGATACATATGTCGCAAATGTCAGGACAGTGTGCAAAAAATCGATCAGGAATGAATGAGAATTGTAGGAAAAAGTGTCAGCTACAAGATAGGCGGACAGAACAAGTGAGATTTTGAGTAGATCAAAAAATATTTCAGTTTAAAGGTGATCGCCTAGACGGTCTGCATTTTAGCCCGAATATCATCTCAGATACATATGTCGCAAATGTCAGGACAGTGTGCGAAAAATCGATCAGGAATGAATGAGAATTGTAGAAAAAGGTAACAGCTACAAGATAGGCGGACAGAACAAGTGAGATTTTGAGTAGGTCAAAAAATATTTCAGTTTAAAGGTGATCGCCTAGAGGGGCTGCATTTTAGCCCGAATATCATCTCAGATACATATGTCGCAAATGTCAGGACAGTGTGCGAAAAAATCGATCAGGAATGAATGAGAATTGTAGAAAAAGGTAACAGCTACAAGATAGGCGGACAGAACAAGTGAGATTTTGAGTAGGTCAAAAAATATTTCAGTTTAAAGGTGATCGCCTAGAGGGGCTGCATTTTAGCCCGAATATCATCTCAGATACATATGTCGCAAATGTCAGGACAGTGTGCGAAAAATCGATCAGGAATGAATGAGAATTGTAGGAAAAAGTGTCAGCTACAAGATAGGCGGACAGAACAAGTGAGATTTTGAGTAGATCAAAAAATATTTCAGTTTAAAGGTGATCGCCTAGAGGGGCTGCATTTTAGCCCGAATATCATCTCAGATACATATGTCGCAAATGTCAGGACAGTGTGCGAAAAATCGATCAGGAATGAATGAGAATTGTAGGAAAAAGTGTCAGCTACAAGATAGGCGGACAGAACAAATGAGATTTTGAGTAGATCAAAAAATATTTCAGTTTAAAGGTGATCGCCTAGAGGGGCTGCATTTTAGCCCGAATATCATCTTAGATACATATGTCGCAAATGTCAGGACAGTGTGCAAAAAATCGATCAGGAATGAATAAGATTTGTAGGAAAAAGTGTCAGCTACAAGATAGGCGGACAGAACAAGTGAGATTTTGAGTAGATCAAAAAATATTTCAGTTTGAAGGTGATCGCCTAGAGGGGCTGCATTTTAGCCCGAATATCATCTTAGATACATATGTCGCAAATGTCAGGACAGTGTGCAAAAAATCGATCAGGAATGAATGAGATTTGTAGGAAAAAGTGTCAGCTACAAGATAGGCGGACAGAACAAGTGAGATTTTGAGTAGATCAAAAAATATTTCAGTTTAAAAGTGATCGTCTCCAGACGCTGCATTTTAACCCGAATATCATCTCAGATACATATGTCGCAAATGTCAGGACAGTGTGCGAAAAAATCGATCAGGAATGAATGATAATTGTCGGAAAATTTGTCAGCTACAAGATAGGCGGACGGAACAAGTGAGATTTTGAGTAGGTCAAAAAATATTTCAGTTTAAAGGTGATCGCCTAGACGGTCTGCATTTTAGCCCGAATATCATCTCAGATACATATGTCGCAAATGTCAGGACAGTGTGCAAAAAATCGATCAGGAATGAATGAGAATTGTAGGAAAAAGTGTCAGCTACAAGATAGGCGGACAGAACAAGTGAGATTTTGAGTAGGTCAAAAAATATTTCAGTTTAAAGGCGATCGCCTAGAGGGGCTGCATTTTAGCCCGAATATCATCTCAGCTACATATGTCGCAAATGTCAGGACAGTGTGCGAAAAAATCGATCAGGAATGAATGAGAATTGTAGAAAGAGGTAACAGCTACAAGATAGGCGGACAGAACAAGTGAGATTTTGAGTAGATCAAAAAATATTTCAGTTTAAAGGTGATCGTCTCCAGACGCTGCATTTTAGCCCGAATATCATCTCAGATCCATATGTCGCAAATGTCAGGACAGTGTGCGAAAAACTCGATCAGAAATGAATGAGAATTGTAGGAAAAAAGTGTCAGCTACAAGATAGGCGGACAGAACAAGTGAGATTTTAAGTAGATCAGAAAATATTTCAGTTTAAAGGTGATCGTCTCCAGACGCTGCATTTTAGCCCGAATATCATCTCAGATCCATATGTCGCAAATGTCAGGACAGTGTGTGAAAAACTCGATCAGGAATGAATGAGAATTGTAGGAAAAAAGTGTCAGCTACAAGATAGGCGGACAGAACAAGTGAGATTTTGAGTAGGTCAAAAAATATTTCAGTTTAAAGGTGATCGTCTCCAGACGCTGCATTTTAGCCCGAATATCATCTCAGATCCATATGTCGCAAATGTCAGGACAGTGTGCGAAAAAATCGATCAGGAATGAATGAGAATTGTAGGAAAAAGTGTCAGCTACAAGATAGGCGGACAGAACAAGTGAGATTTTAAGTAGATCAGAAAATATTTCAGTTTAAAGGTGATCGTCTCCAGACGCTGCATTTTAGCCCGAATATCATCTCAGATCCATATGTCGCAAATGTCAGGACAGTGTGCGAAAAACTCGATCAGGAATGAATGAGAATTGTAGGAAAAAAGTGTCAGCTACAAGATAGGCGGACAGAACAAGTGAGATTTTAAGTAGATCAGAAAATATTTCAGTTTAAAGGTGATCGTCTCCAGACGGTGCATTTTAGCCCGAATATCATCTCAGATACATATGTCGCAAATGTCAGGACAGTGTGCAAAAAATCGATCAGGAATGAATGAGAATTGTAGAAAAAGGTAACAGCTACAAGATAGGCGGACAGAACAAGTGAGATTTTGAGTAGGTCAAAAAATATTTCAGTTTAAAGGTGATCGCCTAGAGGGGCTGCATTTTAGCCCGAATATCATCTCAGCTACATATGTCGCAAATGACAGGACAGTGTTCGAAAAAATCGATCAGGAATGAATGAGAATTGTAGAAAAAGGTAACAGCTACAAGATAGGCGGACAGAACAAGTGAGATTTTGAGAAGGTCAAAAAATATTTCAGTTTAAAGGCGATCGCCTAGAGGGGCTGCATTTTAGCCCGAATATCATCTCAGCTACATATGTCGCAAATGTCAGGACAGTGTGCGAAAAAATCGATCAGGAATGAATGAGAATTGTAGAAAAAGGTAACAGCTACAAGATAGGCGGACAGAACAAGTGAGATTTTGAGTAGATCAAAAAATATTTCAGTTTAAAGGTGATCGTCTCCAGACGCTGCATTTTAGCCCGAATATCATCTCAGATCCATATGTCGCAAATGTCAGGACAGTGTGCGAAAAACTCGATCAGGAATGAATGAGAATTGTAGGAAAAAAGTGTCAGCTACAAGATAGGCGGACAGAACAAGTGAGATTTTAAGTAGATCAGAAAATATTTCAGTTTAAAGGTGATCGTCTCCAGACGCTGCATTTTAGCCCGAATATCATCTCAGATCCATATGTCGCAAATGTCAGGACAGTGTGCGAAAAACTCGATCAGGAATGAATGAGAATCGTAGGAAAAATCGTCAGCTACAAGATAGGCGGACAGAACAAGTGAGATTTTGAGTAGATCAAAAAATATTTCAGTTTAAAGGTGATCGTCTCCAGACGCTGCATTTTAGCCCGAATATCATCTCAGATCCATATGTCGCAAATGTCAGGACAGTGTGCGAAAAAATTGATTAGGAATGAATGAGAATCGTAGGAAAAAGTGTCAGCTACAAGATAGGTGGACAGAACAAGTGTGATTTTCGAGTAGGTCAAAAAATATTTTAGTTTAAAGGTGATCGTCTCCAGACGCTGCATTTTAGCCCGAATATCATCTCAGATCCATATGTCGCAAATGTCAGGACAGTGTCTGAAAAAATCGATCAGGAATGAATGAGAAGTGTAGGAAAAAGTGTCAGCTACAAGATAGGCGGACGGAACAAGTGAGATTTCGAGTAGATCAAAAAATATTTCAGTTTAAAGGTGATCGCCTAGAGGGGCTGCATTTTAGCCCGAATATCATCTCAGCTACATATGTCGCAAATGTCAGGACAGTGTGCGAAAAAATCGATCAGGAATGAATGAGAATTGTAGGAAAAAGTGTCAGCTACAAGATAGGCGGACAGAACAAGTGAGATTTTGAGTAGATCAAAAAATATTTCAGTTTAAAGGTGATCGCCTAGAGGGGCTGCATTTTAGCCCGAATATCATCTCAGATACATATGTCGCAAATGTCAGGACAGTGTGCGAAAAATCGATCAGGAATGAATGAGAATTGTAGAAAAAGGTAACAGCTACAAGATAGGCGGACAGAACAAGTGAGATTTTGAGTAGGTCAAAAAATATTTCAGTTTAAAGGTGATCGCCTAGAGGGGCTGCATTTTAGCCCGAATATCATCTCAGCTACATATGTCGCAAATGTCAGGACAGTGTGCGAAAAACTCGATCAGGAATGAATGAGAATTGTAGAAAAAGGTAACAGCTACAAGATAGGCGGACAGAACAAGTGAGATTTTAAGTAGATCAGAAAATATTTCAGTTTAAAGGTGATCGTCTCCAGACGCTGCATTTTAGCCCGAATATCATCTCAGATCCATATGTCGCAAATGTCAGGACAGTGTGCGAAAAACTCGATCAGGAATGAATGAGAATCGTAGGAAAAATCGTCAGCTACAAGATAGGCGGACAGAACAAGTGAGATTTTGAGTAGATCAAAAAATATTTCAGTTTAAAGGATATCGTCTCCAGACGCTGCATTTTAGCCCGAATATCATCTCAGATCCATATGTCGCAAATGTCAGGACAGTGTGCGAAAAAATTGATTAGGAATGAATGAGAATCGTAGGAAAAAGTGTCAGCTACAAGATAGGTGGACAGAACAAGTGTGATTTTCGAGTAGGTCAAAAAATATTTTAGTTTAAAGGTGATCGTCTCCAGACGCTGCATTTTAGCCCGAATATCATCTCAGATCCATATGTCGCAAATGTCAGGACAGTGTCTGAAAAAATCGATCAGGAATGAATGAGAAGTGTAGGAAAAAGTGTCAGCTACAAGATAGGCGGACGGAACAAGTGAGATTTCGAGTAGATCAAAAAATATTTCAGTTTAAAGGTGATCGCCTAGAGGGTCTGCATTTTAGCCCGAATATCATCTCAGCTACATATGTCGCAAATGTCAGGACAGTGTGCGAAAAAATCGATCAGGAATGAATGAGAATTGTAGGAAAAAGTGTCAGCTACAAGATAGGCGGACAGAACAAGTGAGATTTTGAGTAGATCAAAAAATATTTCAGTTTAAAGGTGATCGCCTAGAGGGGCTGCATTTTAGCCCGAATATCATCTCAGATACATATGTCGCAAATGTCAGGACAGTGTGCGAAAAATCGATCAGGAATGAATGAGAATTGTAGGAAAAAGTGTCAGCTACAAGATAGGCGGACAGAACAAGTGAGATTTTGAGTAGATCGAAAAATATTTCAGTTTAAAGGTGATCGCCTAGAGGGGCTGCATTATAGCCCGAATATCATCTCAGATACATATGTCGCAAATGTCAGGACAGTGTGCAAAAAATCGATCAGGAATGAATGAGAATTGTAGGAAAAAGTGTCAGCTACAAGATAGGCGGACAGAACAAGTGAGATTTTGAGTAGATCAAAAAATATTTCAGTTTAAAGGTGATCGCCTAGACGGTCTGCATTTTAGCCCGAATATCATCTCAGATACATATGTCGCAAATGTCAGGACAGTGTGCAAAAAATCGATCAGGAATGAATGAGAATTGTAGGAAAAAGTGTCAGCTACAAGATAGGCGGACAGAACAAGTGAGATTTTGAGTAGATCAAAAAATATTTCAGTTTAAAGGTGATCGCCTAGACGGTCTGCATTTTAGCCCGAATATCATCTCAGATACATATGTCGCAAATGTCAGGACAGTGTGCGAAAAATCGATCAGGAATGAATGAGAATTGTAGAAAAAGGTAACAGCTACAAGATAGGCGGACAGAACAAGTGAGATTTTGAGTAGGTCAAAAAATATTTCAGTTTAAAGGTGATCGCCTAGAGGGGCTGCATTTTAGCCCGAATATCATCTCAGCTACATATGTCGCAAATGTCAGGACAGTGTGCGAAAAAATCGATCAGGAATGAATGAGAATTGTAGAAAAAGGTAACAGCTACAAGATAGGCGGACAGATCAAGTGAGATTTTGAGTAGGTCAAAAAATATTTCAGTTTAAAGGTGATCGCCTAGAGGGGCTGCATTTTAGCCCGAATATCATCTCAGCTACATATGTCGCGAATGTCAGGACAGTGTGCGAAAAAATCGATCAGGAATGAACGAGAATTGTAGGAAAAAGTGTCAGCTACAAGGTAGGCGGACAGAACAAGTGAGATTATGAGTAGATCAAAAAATATTTCAGTTTAAAGGTGATCGCCTAGAGGGGCTGCTTTTTAGCCCGAATTTTATCTCAGATACATATGTCGCAAATGTCAGGACAGTGTGCAAAAAAATCGATCAGAAATGAATGAGAATTGTAGGAAAAAGTGTCAGCTACAAGATAGGTGGACAGAACAAGTGTGATTTTTGAGTAGGTCAAAAAATATTTTAGTTTAAAGGTGATCGTCTTCAGACGCTGCATTTTAGCCCGAATATCATCTCAGCTACATATGTCGCAAATATCAGGACAGCGTGCGAAAAAATCGATCAGGAATGAATGAGAATTGTAGGAAAAAGTGTCAGCTACAAGATAGGTGGACAGAACAAGTGTGATTTTTGAGTAGGTCAAAAAATATTTCAGTTTAAAGGTGATCGCCTAGGGGGTCTGCATTTTAGCCCGAATATCATCTCAGCTACATATGTCGCAAATGTCAGGACAGTGTGCGAAAAAATTGATTAGGAATGAATGAGAATCGTAGGAAAAATCGTCAGCTACAAGATAGGCGGACAGAACAAGTGAGATTTTGAGTAGATCAAAAAATATTTCAGTTTAAAGGTGATCGCCTAGGGGGTCTGCATTTTAGCCCGAATATCATCTCAGCTACATATGTCTCAAATGTCAGGACAGTGTGCGAAAAAATTGATTAGGAATGAATGAGAATCGTAGGAAAAATCGTCAGCTACAAGATAGGCGGACAGAACAAGTGAGATTTTGAGTAGATCAAAAAATATTTCAGTTTAAAGGTGATCGTCTCCAGACGCTGCATTTTAGCCCGAATATCATCTCAGATCCATATGTCGCAAATGTCAGGACAGTGTGCGAAAAAATTGATTAGGAATGAATGAGAATCGTAGGAAAAAGTGTCAGCTACAAGATAGGTGGACAGAACAAGTGTGATTTTCGAGTAGGTCAAAAAATATTTTAGTTTAAAGGTGATCGTCTCCAGACGCTGCATTTTAGCCCGAATATCATCTCAGATCCATATGTCGCAAATGTCAGGACAGTGTCTAAAAAACCCGATCAGGAATGAATGAGAAGTGTAGGAAAAAGTGTCAGCTACAAGATAGGCGGACGGAACAAGTGAGATTTCGAGTAGATCAAAAAATATTTCAGTTTAATGGTGATCGCCTAGAGGGTCTGCATTTTAGCCCGAATATCATCTCAGCTACATATGTCGCAAATGTCAGGACAGTGTGCGAAAAAATCGATCAGGAATGAATGAGAATTGTAGGAAAAAGTGTCAGCTACAAGATAGGCGGACAGAACAAGTGAGATTTTGAGTAGATCGAAAAATATTTCAGTTTAAAGGTGATCGCCTAGAGGGGCTGCATTTTAGCCCGAATATCATCTCAGATACATATGTCGCAAATGTCAGGACAGTGTGCGAAAAATCGATCAGGAATGAATGAGAATTGTAGGAAAAAGTGTCAGCTACAAGATAGGCGGACAGAACAAGTGAGATTTTGAGTAGATCAAAAAATATTTCAGTTCAAAGGTGATCGCCTAGAGGGGCTGCATTTTAGCCCGAATATCATCTCAGATACATATGTCGCAAATGTCAGGACAGTGTGCGAAAAATCGATCAGGAATGAATGAGAATTGTAGGAAAAAGTGTCAGCTACAAGATAGGCGGACAGAACAAGTGAGATTTTGAGTAGATCGAAAAATATTTCAGTTTAAAGGTGATCGCCTAGAGGGGCTGCATTATAGCCCGAATATCATCTCAGATACATATGTCGCAAATGTCAGGACAGTGTGCAAAAAATCGATCAGGAATGAATGAGAATTGTAGGAAAAAGTGTCAGCTACAAGATAGGCGGACAGAACAAGTGAGATTTTGAGTAGATCAAAAAATATTTCAGTTTAAAGGTGATCGCCTAGACGGTCTGCATTTTAGCCCGAATATCATCTCAGATACATATGTCGCAAATGTCAGGACAGTGTGCAAAAAATCGATCAGGAATGAATGAGAATTGTAGGAAAAAGTGTCAGCTACAAGATAGGCGGACAGAACAAGTGAGATTTTGAGTAGATCAAAAAATATTTCAGTTTAAAGGTGATCGCCTAGACGGTCTGCATTTTAGCCCGAATATCATCTCAGATACATATGTCGCAAATGTCAGGACAGTGTGCGAAAAATCGATCAGGAATGAATGAGAATTGTAGAAAAAGGTAACAGCTACAAGATAGGCGGACAGAACAAGTGAGATTTTGAGTAGGTCAAAAAATATTTCAGTTTAAAGGTGATCGCCTAGAGGGGCTGCATTTTAGCCCGAATATCATCTCAGCTACATATGTCGCAAATGTCAGGACAGTGTGCAAAAAAATCGATCAGGAATGAATGAGAATTGTAGGAAAAAGTGTCAGCTACAAGATAGGTGGACAGAACAAGTGTGATTTTTGAGTAGGTCAAAAAATATTTTAGTTTAAAGGTGATCGTCTTCAGACGCTGCATTTTAGCCCGAATATCATCTCAGCTACATATGTCGCAAATATCAGGACAGCGTGCGAAAAAATCGATCAGGAATGAATGAGAATTGTAGGAAAAAGTGTCAGCTACAAGATAGGTGGACAGAACAAGTGTGATTTTTGAGTAGGTCAAAAAATATTTTAGTTTAAAGGTGATCGTCTTCAGACGCTGCATTTTAGCCCGAATATCATCTCAGCTACATATGTCGCAAATGTCAGGACAGTGTGCGAAAAAATCGATCAGGAATAAATGATAATTGTAGGAAAAAGTGTCAGCTACAAGATAGGCGGACTAAACAAGTGAGATTTTGAGTAGATCAAAAAATATTTCAGTTTAAAGGTGATCGCCTAGGGGGTCTGCATTTTAGCCCGAATATCATCTCAGCTACATATGTCGCAAATGTCAGGACAGTGTGCGAAAAAATTGATTAGGAATGAATGAGAATCGTAGGAAAAATCGTCAGCTACAAGATAGGCGGACAGAACAAGTGAGATTTTGAGTAGATCAAAAAATATTTCAGTTTAAAGGTGATCGTCTCCAGACGCTGCATTTTAGCCCGAATATCATCTCAGCTACATATGTCGCAAATGTCAGGACAGTGTGCGAAAAAATCGATCAGGAATGAATGATAATTGTAGGAAAAAGTGTCAGCTACAAGATAGGCGGACTAAACAAGTGAGATTTTGAGTAGATCAAAAAATATTTCAGTTTAAAGGTGATCGCCTAGGGGGTCTGCATTTTAGCCCGAATATCATCTCAGCTACATATG
Source organism: Microplitis manilae (assembly GCA_030273425.1). Classification (NCBI taxonomy): domain Eukaryota; kingdom Metazoa; phylum Arthropoda; class Insecta; order Hymenoptera; family Braconidae; genus Microplitis; species Microplitis manilae. The sequence goes on from CP092726.1 coordinate 6,101,955, forward strand.
TCGCAAATGTCAGGACAGTGTGCGAAAAATCGATCAGGAATGAATGAGAATTGTAGGAAAAAAGTGTCAGCTACAAGATAGGCGGACAGAACAAGTGAGATTTTAAGTAGATCAGAAAATATTTCAGTTTAAAGGTGATCGTCTCCAGACGCTGCATTTAAGCCCGAATATCATCTCAGATCCATGTGTCGCAAATTTCAGGACAGTGTGCGAAAAAATCGATCAGGAATGAATGAGAAGTGTAGGAAAAAGTGTCAGCTACAAGATAGGCGGACAGAACAAGTGAGATTTTGAGTAGATCAAAAAATATTTCAGTTTAAAGGTGATCGTCTCCAGACGCTGCATTTTAGCCCGAATATCATCTCAGATCCATATGTCGCAAATGTTAGGACAGTGTGCGAAAAAATCGATCAGAAATGAATGAGAATTGTAGGAAAAAGTGTCAGCTACACGATAGGCGGATGGAACAAGTGAGATTTTGAGTAGATCAAAAAATATTTCAGTTTAAAGGTGATCGCCTAGAAGGGCTGCATTTTAGCCCGAATATCATCTCAGCTACATATGTCGCAAATGTCAGGACAGTGTGCGAAAAAATCGATCAGGAATGAATGATAATTGTAGGAAAAAGTGTCAGCTACAAGATAGGCGGACGGAACAAGTGAGATTTTGAGTAGATCAAAAAATATTTCAGTTTAAAGGTGATCGTCTCCAGACGCTGCATTTTAGCCCGAATATCATCTCAGCTACATATGTCGCAAATGTCAGGACAGTGTGCGAAAAAATCGATCAGAAATGAATGAGAATTGTAGGAAATAGTGTCAGCTACAAGATAGGCGGACAGAACAAGTGAGATTTTGAGTAGATCAAAAAATATTTCAGTTTAAAGGTGATCGTCTCCAGACGCTGCATTTTAGCCCGAATATCATCTCAGCTACATATGTCGCAAATGTCAGGACAGTGTGCGAAAAAATCGATCAGGAATGAATGAGAAGTGTAGGAAAAAGTGTCAGCTACAAGATAGGCGGACAGAACAAGTGAGATTTTGAGTAGATCAAAAAATATTTCAGTTTAAAGGTGATCGTCTCCAGACGCTGCATTTTAGCCCGAATATCATCTCAGATCCATATGTCGCAAATGTCAGGACAGTGTGCGAAAAAATTGATTAGGAATGAATGAGAATCGTAGGAAAAATCGTCAGCTACAAGATAGGCGGACAGAACAAGTGAGATTTTGAGTAGATCAAAAAATATTTCAGTTTAAAGGTGATCGCCTAGGGGGTCTGCATTTTAGCCCGAATATCATCTCAGATCCATATGTCGCAAATGTCAGGACAGTGTGCGAAAAAATTGATTAGGAATGAATGAGAATCGTAGGAAAAAGTGTCAGCTACAAGATAGGTGGACAGAACAAGTGTGATTTTCGAGTAGGTCAAAAAATATTATAGTTTAAAGGTGATCGTCTCCAGACGCTGCATTTTAGCCCGAATATCATCTCAGATCCATATGTCGCAAATGTCAGGACAGTGTCTAAAAAAATCGATCAGGAATGAATGAGAAGTGTAGGAAAAAGTGTCAGCTACAAGATAGGCGGACAGAACAAGTGAGATTTTGAGTAGATCGAAAAATATTTCAGTTTAAAGGTGATCGCCTAGAGGGGCTGCATTTTAGCCCGAATATCATCTCAGATACATATGTCGCAAATGTCAGGACAGTGTGCGAAAAATCGATCAGGAATGAATGAGAATTGTAGGAAAAAGTGTCAGCTACAAGATAGGCGGACAGAACAAGTGAGATTTTGAGTAGATCGAAAAATATTTCAGTTTAAAGGTGATCGCCTAGAGGGGCTGCATTTTAGCCCGAATATCATCTCAGATACATATGTCGCAAATGTCAGGACAGTGTGCGAAAAATCGATCAGGAATGAATGAGAATTGTAGGAAAAAGTGTCAGCTACAAGATAGGCGGACAGAACAAGTGAGATTTTGAGTAGATCGAAAAATATTTCAGTTTAAAGGTGATCGCCTAGAGGGGCTGCATTATAGCCCGAATATCATCTCAGATACATATGTCGCAAATGTCAGGACAGTGTGCAAAAAATCGATCAGGAATGAATGAGAATTGTAGGAAAAAGTGTCAGCTACAAGATAGGCGGACAGAACAAGTGAGATTTTGAGTAGATCAAAAAATATTTCAGTTTAAAGGTGATCGCCTAGACGGTCTGCATTTTAGCCCGAATATCATCTCAGATACATATGTCGCAAATGTCAGGACAGTGTGCGAAAAATCGATCAGGAATGAATGAGAATTGTAGAAAAAGTAACAGCTACAAGATAGGCGGACAGAACAAGTGAGATTTTGAGTAGGTCAAAAAATATTTCAGTTTAAAGGTGATCGCCTAGAGGGGCTGCATTTTAGCCCGAATATCATCTCAGCTACATATGTCGCAAATGTCAGGACAGTGTGCGAAAAAATCGATCAGGAATGAATGAGAATTGTAGAAAAAGGTAACAGCTACAAGATAGGCGGACAGATCAAGTGAGATTTTGAGTAGGTCAAAAAATATTTCAGTTTAAAGGTGATCGCCTAGAGGGGCTGCATTTTAGCCCGAATATCATCTCAGCTACATATGTCGCGAATGTCAGGACAGTGTGCGAAAAAATCGATCAGGAACGAACGAGAATTGTAGGAAAAAGTGTCAGCTACAAGATAGGCGGACAGAACAAGTGAGATTTTGAGTAGATCAAAAAATATTTCAGTTTAAAGGTGATCGCCTAGAGGGGCTGCTTTTTAGCCCGAATTTTATCTCAGATACATATGTCGCAAATGTCAGGACAGTGTGCAAAAAAATCGATCAGGAATGAATGAGAATTGTAGGAAAAAGTGTCAGCTACAAGATAGGTGGACAGAACAAGTGTGATTTTTGAGTAGGTCAAAAAATATTTTAGTTTAAAGGTGATCGTCTTCAGACGCTGCATTTTAGCCCGAATATCATCTCAGCTACATATGTCGCAAATATCAGGACAGCGTGCGAAAAAATCGATCAGGAATGAATGAGAATTGTAGGAAAAAGTGTCAGCTACAAGATAGGCGGACAGAACAAGTGAGATTTTAAGTAGATCAGAAAATATTTCAGTTTAAAGGTGATCGTCTCCAGACGCTGCATTTTAGCCCGAATATCATCTCAGATCCATATGTCGCAAATGTCAGGACAGTGTGCGAAAAAATCGATCAGGAATGAATGAGAAGTGTAGGAAAAAGTGTCAGCTACAAGATAGGCGGTTGGAACAAGTGAGATTTTGAGTAGATCAAAAAATATTTCAGTTTAAAGGTGATCGCCTAGGGGGTCTGCATTTTAGCCCGAATATCATCTCAGCTACATATGTCGCAAATGTCAGGACAGTGTGCGAAAAATCGATCAGGAATGAATGAGAATTGTAGGAAAAAAGTGTCAGCTACAAGATAGGCGGACAGAACAAGTGAGATTTTAAGTAGATCAGAAAATATTTCAGTTTAAAGGTGATCGTCTCCAGACGCTGCATTTTAGCCCGAATATCATCTCAGATCCATATGTCGCAAATGTCAGGACAGTGTGCGAAAAAATCGATCAGGAATGAATGAGAAGTGTAGGAAAAAGTGTCAGCTACAAGATAGGCGGTTGGAACAAGTGAGATTTTGAGTAGATCAAAAAATATTTCAGTTTAAAGGTGATCGTCTCCAGACGCTGCATTTTAGCCCGAATATCATCTCAGATCCATATGTCGCAAATGTCAGGACAGTGTGCGAAAAAATCGATCAGGAATGAATGAGAAGTGTAGGAAAAAGTGTCAGCTACAAGATAGGCGGTTGGAACAAGTGAGATTTTGAGTAGATCAAAAAATATTTCAGTTTAAAGGTGATCGTCTCCAGACGCTGCATTTTAGCCCGAATATCATCTCAGATCCATATGTCGCAAATGTCAGGACAGTGTGCGAAAAAATCGATCAGGAATGAATGAGAAGTGTAGGAAAAAAGTGTCAGCTACAAGATAGGCGGACAGAACAAGTGAGATTTTAAGTAGATCAGAAAATATTTCAGTTTAAAGGTGATCGTCTCCAGACGCTGCATTTTAGCCCGAATATCATCTCAGATCCATATGTCGCAAATGTCAGGACAGTGTGCAAAAAAATTGATTAGGAATGAATGAGAATCGTAGGAAAAATCGTCAGCTACAAGATAGGCGGACAGAACAAGTGAGATTTTGAGTAGATCAAAAAATATTTCAGTTTAAAGGTGATCGTCTCCAGACGCTGCATTTTAGCCCGAATATCATCTCAGATCCATATGTCGCAAATCTCAGGACAGTGTGCGAAAAAATTGATTAGGAATGAATGAGAATCGTAGGAAAAAGTGTCAGCTACAAGATAGGCGGACAGAACAAGTGAGATTTTGAGTAGATCAAAAAATATTCCAGTTTAAAGGTGATCGCCTAGCGGGGCTGCATTTTAGCCCGAATATCATCTCAGATACATATGTCGCAAATGTCAGGACAGTGTGCGAAAAATCGATCAGGAATGAATGAGAATTGTAGGAAAAAGTGTCAGCTACAAGATAGGCGGACAGAACAAGTGAGATTTTGAGTAGATCAAAAAATATTTCAGTTCATAGGTGATCGCCTAGAGGGGCTGCATTTTAGCCCGAATATCATCTCAGATACATATGTCGCAAATGTCAGGACAGTGTGCGAAAAATCGATCAGGAATGAATGAGAATTGTAGGAAAAAAGTGTCAGCTACAAGATAGGCGGACAGAACAAGTGAGATTTTGAGTAGATCGAAAAATATTTCAGTTTAAAGGTGATCGCCTAGAGGGGCCGCATTTTAGCCCGAATATCATCTCAGATACATATGTCGCAAATGTCAGGACAGTGTGCGAAATATCGATCAGGAATGAATGAGAATTGTAGGAAAAAAGTGTCAGCTACAAGATAGGCGGACAGAACAAGTGAGATTTTGAGTAGATCAAAAAATATTTCAGTTTAAAGGTGATCGCCTAGAGGGGCTGCATTTTAGCCCGAATATCATCTTAGATACATATGTCGCAAATGTCAGGACAGTGTCTGAAAAAATCGATTAGGAATGAATAAGAATTGTAGGAAAAAGTGTCAGCTACAAGATAGGCGGACGGAACAAGTGAGATTTTGAGTAGATCAAAAAATATTTCAGTTTAAAGGTGATCGTCTCCAGACGCTGCATTTTAGCCCGAATATCATCTCAGATCCATATGTTGCAAATGTCAGGACAGTGTCTGAAAAAATCGATTAGAAATGAATGAGAATTGTAGGAAAAAGTGTCAGCTACAAGATAGGCGGACGGAACAAGTGAGATTTTGAGTAGATCAAAAAATATTTCAGTTTAAAGGTGATCGCCTAGAGGGGCTGCATTTTAGCCCGAATATCATCTCAGCTACATATGTCGCAAATGTCAGGACAGTGTGCAAAAAATCGATCAGGAATGAATGAGAATTGTAGAAAAAAGTGTCAGCTACAAGATAGGCGGACGGAACAAGTGAGATTTTGAGTAGATCAAAAAATATTTCAGTTTAAAGGTGATCGTCTCCAGACGCTGCATTTTAGCCCGAATATCATCTCAGATCTATATGTTGCAAATGTCAGGACAGTGTCTGAAAAAATCGATTAGGAATGAATGAGAATTGTAGGAAAAAGTGTCAGCTACAAGATAGGCGGACGGAACAAGTGAGATTTTGAGTAGATCAAAAAATATTTCAGTTTAAAGGTGATCGTCTCCAGACGCTGCATTTTAGCCCGAATATCATCTCAGATCCATATGTTGCAAATGTCAGGACAGTGTCTGAACAAATCGATCAGGAATGAATGAGAATTGTAGGAAAAAGTGTCAGCTACAAGATAGGCGGACGGAACAAGTGAGATTTTGAGTAGATCAAAAAATATTTCAGTTTAAAGGTGATCGCCTAGAGGGGCTGCATTTTAGCCCGAATATCATCTCAGCTACATATGTCGCAAATGTCAGGACAGTGTGCGAAAAAATCGATCAGGAATGAATAAGAATTGTAGGAAAAAGTGTCAGCCACAGGATAGGCGGACAGAACAAGTGAGATTTTTAGTAGATCAAAAAATATTTCAGTTTAAAGGTGATCGCCTAGACGGTCTGCATTTTAGCCCGAATATCATCTCAGCTACATATGTCGCAAATGTCAGGACAGTGTGCAAAAAATCGATCAGGAATGAATGAGAATTGTAGGAAATGGTGTCAGCTACAAGATAGGCGGACAGAACGAGTGAGATTTTGAGTAGGTCAAAAAATATTTCAGTTTAAAGGTGATCGTCTCCAGACGCTGCATTTTAGCCCGAATATCATCTCAGATCCATATGTCGCAAATCTCAGGACAGTGTGCGAAAAAATTGATTAGGAATGAATGAGAATCGTAGGAAAAAGTGTCAGCTACAAGATAGGCGGACAGAACAAGTGAGATTTTGAGTAGATCAAAAAATATTCCAGTTTAAAGGTGATCGCCTAGCGGGGCTGCATTTTAGCCCGAATATCATCTCAGATACATATGTCGCAAATGTCAGGACAGTGTGCGAAAAATCGATCAGGAATGAATGAGAATTGTAGGAAAAAGTGTCAGCTACAAGATAGGCGGACAGAACAAGTGAGATTTTGAGTAGATCAAAAAATATTTCAGTTCATAGGTGATCGCCTAGAGGGGCTGCATTTTAGCCCGAATATCATCTCAGATACATATGTCGCAAATGTCAGGACAGTGTGCGAAAAATCGATCAGGAATGAATGAGAATTGTAGGAAAAAAGTGTCAGCTACAAGATAGGCGGACAGAACAAGTGAGATTTTGAGTAGATCGAAAAATATTTCAGTTTAAAGGTGATCGCCTAGAGGGGCTGCATTTTAGCCCGAATATCATCTCAGATACATATGTCGCAAATGTCAGGACAGTGTGCGAAAAATCGATCAGGAATGAATGAGAATTGTAGGAAAAAGTGTCAGCTACAAGATAGGCGGACAGAACAAGTGAGATTTTGAGTAGATCAAAAAATATTTCAGTTTAAAGGTGATCGCCTAGAGGGGCTGCATTTTAGCCCGAATATCATCTTAGATACATATGTCGCAAATGTCAGGACAGTGTCTGAAAAAATCGATTAGGAATGAATAAGAATTGTAGGAAAAAGTGTCAGCTACAAGATAGGCGGACGGAACAAGTGAGATTTTGAGTAGATCAAAAAATATTTCAGTTTAAAGGTGATCGTCTCCAGACGCTGCATTTTAGCCCGAATATCATCTCAGATCCATATGTTGCAAATGTCAGGACAGTGTCTGAAAAAATCGATTAGAAATGAATGAGAATTGTAGGAAAAAGTGTCAGCTACAAGATAGGCGGACGGAACAAGTGAGATTTTGAGTAGATCAAAAAATATTTCAGTTTAAAGGTGATCGCCTAGAGGGGCTGCATTTTAGCCCGAATATCATCTCAGCTACATATGTCGCAAATGTCAGGACAGTGTGCAAAAAATCGATCAGGAATGAATGAGAATTGTAGAAAAAAGTGTCAGCTACAAGATAGGCGGACGGAACAAGTGAGATTTTGAGTAGATCAAAAAATATTTCAGTTTAAAGGTGATCGTCTCCAGACGCTGCATTTTAGCCCGAATATCATCTCAGATCTATATGTTGCAAATGTCAGGACAGTGTCTGAAAAAATCGATTAGGAATGAATGAGAATTGTAGGAAAAAGTGTCAGCTACAAGATAGGCGGACGGAACAAGTGAGATTTTGAGTAGATCAAAAAATATTTCAGTTTAAAGGTGATCGTCTCCAGACGCTGCATTTTAGCCCGAATATCATCTCAGATCCATATGTTGCAAATGTCAGGACAGTGTCTGAACAAATCGATCAGGAATGAATGAGAATTGTAGGAAAAAGTGTCAGCTACAAGATAGGCGGACGGAACAAGTGAGATTTTGAGTAGATCAAAAAATATTTCAGTTTAAAGGTGATCGCCTAGAGGGGCTGCATTTTAGCCCGAATATCATCTCAGCTACATATGTCGCAAATGTCAGGACAGTGTGCGAAAAAATCGATCAGGAATGAATAAGAATTGTAGGAAAAAGTGTCAGCCACAGGATAGGCGGACAGAACAAGTGAGATTTTGAGTAGATCAAAAAATATTTCAGTTTAAAGGTGATCGCCTAGACGGTCTGCATTTTAGCCCGAATATCATCTCAGCTACATATGTCGCAAATGTCAGGACAGTGTGCAAAAAATCGATCAGGAATGAATGAGAATTGTAGGAAATGGTGTCAGCTACAAGATAGGCGGACAGAACGAGTGAGATTTTGAGTAGGTCAAAAAATATTTCAGTTTAAAGGTGATCGCCTGGAGGGGCTGCATTTTAGCCCGAATATCATCTCAGATACATATGTCGCAAATGTCAGGACAGTGTGCGATAAAATCGATCAGGAATGAATGAGAATTGTAGAAAAAGGTAACAGCTACAAGATAGGCGAACAGAACAAGTGAGATTTTGAGTAGATCAAAAAATATTTCAGTTTAAAGGTGATTGCCTAGAGGGGCTGCATTTTAGCCCGAATATCATCTCAGATACATATGTCGCAAATGTCAGGACAGTGTGCGAAAAATCGATCAGGAATGAATGAGAATTGTAGGAAAAAGTGTCAGCCACAAGATAGGCGGACAGAACAAGTGAGATTTTGAGTAGATCAAAAAATATTTCAGTTTAAAGGTGATCGCCTAGAGGGGCTGCATTTTAGCCCGAATATCATCTCAGCTACATATGTCGCAAATGTCAGGACAGTGTGCAAAAAATCGATCAGGAATGAATGCGAATTGTAGGAAAAAGTGTCAGCTACAAGATAGGCGGACAGAACAAGTGAGATTTTGAGTAGATTAAAAAATATTTTAGTTTAAAGGTGATCGCCTGGAGGGGCTGCATTTTAGCTCGAATATCATCTCAGATACATATGTCGCAAATGTCAGGACAGTGTGCGAAAAAATCGATCAGGAATGAATGAGAATTGTAGGAAATAGTGTCAGCTACAAGATAGGCGGACAGAACAAGTGAGATTTTAAGTAGATCAGAAAATATTTCAGTTTAAAGGTGATCGTCTCCAGACGCTGCATTTTAGCCCGAATATCATCTCAGCTACATATGTCGCAAATGTCAGGACAGTGTGCGAAAAATCGATCAGGAATGAATGAGAATTGTAGGAAAAAGTGTCAGCTACAAGATAGGCGGACGGAACAAGTGAGATTTTGAGTAGATCAAAAAATATTTCAGTTTAAAGGTGATCGTCTCCAGACGCTGCATTTTAGCCCGAATATCATCTAAGATCCATATGTTGCAAATGTCAGGACAGTGTCTGAAAAAATCGATCAGGAATGAATGAGAATTGTAGGAAAAAGTGTCAGCTACAAGATAGGCGGACGGAACAAGTGAGATTTTGAGTAGATCAAAAAATATTTCAGTTTAAAGGTGATCGCCTAGAGGGGCTGCATTTTAGCCCGAATATCATCTCAGCTACATATGTCGCAAATGTCAGGACAGTGTGCGAAAAAATCGATCAGGAATGAATAAGAATTGTAGGAAAAAGTGTCAGCCACAGGATAGGCGGACAGAACAAGTGAGATTTTGAGTAGATCAAAAAATATTTCAGTTTAAAGGTGATCGCCTAGACGGTCTGCATTTTAGCCCGAATATCGTCTCAGATACATATGTCGCAAATGTCAGGACAGTGTGCGAAAAATCGATAAGGAATGAATGAGAATTGTAGGAAAAAGTGTCAGCTACAAGATAGGCGGACAGAACAAGTGAGATTTTGAGTAGATCAAAAAATATTTCAGTTTAAAGGTGATCGCCTAGAGGGGCTGCTTTTTAGCCCGAATTTTATCTCAGATACATATGTCGCAAATGTCAGGACAGTGTGCAAAAAAATCGATCAGGAATGAATGAGAATTGTAGGAAAAAGTGTCAGCTACAAGATAGGTGGACAGAACAAGTGTGATTTTTGAGTAGGTCAAAAAATATTTTAGTTTAAAGGTGATCGTCTTCAGACGCTGCATTTTAGCCCGAATATCATCTCAGCTACATATGTCGCAAATATCAGGACAGCGTGCGAAAAAATCGATCAGGAATGAATGAGAATTGTAGGAAAAAGTGTCAGCTACAAGATAGGTGGACAGAACAAGTGTGATTTTTGAGTAGGTCAAATAATATTTTAGTTTAAAGGTGATCGTCTCCAGACGCTGCATTTTAGCCCGAATATCATCTCAGATCTATATGTTGCAAATGTCAGGACAGTGTCTGAAAAAATCGATTAGGAATGAATGAGAATTGTAGGAAAAAGTGTCAGCTACAAGATAGGCGGACGGAACAAGTGAGATTTTGAGTAGATCAAAAAATATTTCAGTTTAAAGGTGATCGTCTCCAGACGCTGCATTTTAGCCCGAATATCATCTAAGATCCATATGTTGCAAATGTCAGGACAGTGTCTGAAAAAATCGATCAGGAATGAATGAGAATTGTAGGAAAAAGTGTCAGCTACAAGATAGGCGGACGGAACAAGTGAGATTTTGAGTAGATCAAAAAATATTTCAGTTTAAAGGTGATCGCCTAGAGGGGCTGCATTTTAGCCCGAATATCATCTCAGCTACATATGTCGCAAATGTCAGGACAGTGTGCGAAAAAATCGATCAGGAATGAATAAGAATTGTAGGAAAAAGTGTCAGCCACAGGATAGGCGGACAGAACAAGTGAGATTTTGAGTAGATCAAAAAATATTTCAGTTTAAAGGTGATCGCCTAGACGGTCTGCATTTTAGCCCGAATATCGTCTCAGATACATATGTCGCAAATGTCAGGACAGTGTGCGAAAAATCGATAAGGAATGAATGAGAATTGTAGGAAAAAGTGTCAGCTACAAGATAGGCGGACAGAACAAGTGAGATTTTGAGTAGATCAAAAAATATTTCAGTTTAAAGGTGATCGCCTAGAGGGGCTGCTTTTTAGCCCGAATTTTATCTCAGATACATATGTCGCAAATGTCAGGACAGTGTGCAAAAAAATCGATCAGGAATGAATGAGAATTGTAGGAAAAAGTGTCAGCTACAAGATAGGTGGACAGAACAAGTGTGATTTTTGAGTAGGTCAAAAAATATTTTAGTTTAAAGGTGATCGTCTTCAGACGCTGCATTTTAGCCCGAATATCATCTCAGCTACATATGTCGCAAATATCAGGACAGCGTGCGAAAAAATCGATCAGGAATGAATGAGAATTGTAGGAAAAAGTGTCAGCTACAAGATAGGTGGACAGAACAAGTGTGATTTTTGAGTAGGTCAAATAATATTTTAGTTTAAAGGTGATCGTCTCCAGACGCTGCATTTTAGCCCGAATATCATCTCAGCTACATATGTCGCAAATGTCAGGACAGTGTGCGAAAAAATCGATCAGGAATGAATGATAATTGTAGGAAAAAGTGTCAGCTACAAGATAGGCGGACAGAACAAGTGAGATTTTAAGTAGATCAGAAAATATTTCAGTTTAAAGGTGATCGTCTCCAGACGCTGCATTTTAGCCCGAATATCATCTCAGATCCATATGTCGCAAATGTCAGGACAGTGTGCGAAAAAATCGATCAGGAATGAATGAGAAGTGTAGGAAAAAGTGTCAGCTACAAGATAGGCGGTTGGAACAAGTGAGATTTTGAGTAGATCAAAAAATATTTCAGTTTAAAGGTGATCGCCTCCAGACGCTGCATTTTAGCCCGAATATCATCTCAGATCCATATGTCGCAAATGTCAGGACAGTGTGCGAAAAAATCGATCAGGAATGAATGAGAAGTGTAGGAAAAAAGTGTCAGCTACAAGATAGGCGGACAGAACAAGTGAGATTTTAAGTAGATCAGAAAATATTTCAGTTTAAAGGTGATCGTCTCCAGACGCTGCATTTTAGCCCGAATATCATCTCAGATCCATATGTCGCAAATGTCAGGACAGTGTGCAAAAAAATTGATTAGGAATGAATGAGAATCGTAGGAAAAATCGTCAGCTACAAGATAGGCGGACAGAACAAGTGAGATTTTGAGTAGATCAAAAAATATTTCAGTTTAAAGGTGATCGTCTCCAGACGCTGCATTTTAGCCCGAATATCATCTCAGATCCATATGTCGCAAATCTCAGGACAGTGTGCGAAAAAATTGATTAGGAATGAATGAGAATCGTAGGAAAAAGTGTCAGCTACAAGATAGGCGGACAGAACAAGTGAGATTTTGAGTAGATCAAAAAATATTCCAGTTTAAAGGTGATCGCCTAGCGGGGCTGCATTTTAGCCCGAATATCATCTCAGATACATATGTCGCAAATGTCAGGACAGTGTGCGAAAAATCGATCAGGAATGAATGAGAATTGTAGGAAAAAGTGTCAGCTACAAGATAGGCGGACAGAACAAGTGAGATTTTGAGTAGATCAAAAAATATTTCAGTTCATAGGTGATCGCCTAGAGGGGCTGCATTTTAGCCCGAATATCATCTCAGATACATATGTCGCAAATGTCAGGACAGTGTGCGAAAAATCGATCAGGAATGAATGAGAATTGTAGGAAAAAAGTGTCAGCTACAAGATAGGCGGACAGAACAAGTGAGATTTTGAGTAGATCGAAAAATATTTCAGTTTAAAGGTGATCGCCTAGAGGGGCTGCATTTTAGCCCGAATATCATCTCAGATACATATGTCGCAAATGTCAGGACAGTGTGCGAAAAATCGATCAGGAATGAATGAGAATTGTAGGAAAAAGTGTCAGCTACAAGATAGGCGGACAGAACAAGTGAGATTTTGAGTAGATCAAAAAATATTTCAGTTTAAAGGTGATCGCCTAGAGGGGCTGCATTTTAGCCCGAATATCATCTTAGATACATATGTCGCAAATGTCAGGACAGTGTCTGAAAAAATCGATTAGGAATGAATAAGAATTGTAGGAAAAAGTGTCAGCTACAAGATAGGCGGACGGAACAAGTGAGATTTTGAGTAGATCAAAAAATATTTCAGTTTAAAGGTGATCGTCTCCAGACGCTGCATTTTAGCCCGAATATCATCTCAGATCCATATGTTGCAAATGTCAGGACAGTGTCTGAAAAAATCGATTAGAAATGAATGAGAATTGTAGGAAAAAGTGTCAGCTACAAGATAGGCGGACGGAACAAGTGAGATTTTGAGTAGATCAAAAAATATTTCAGTTTAAAGGTGATCGCCTAGAGGGGCTGCATTTTAGCCCGAATATCATCTCAGCTACATATGTCGCAAATGTCAGGACAGTGTGCAAAAAATCGATCAGGAATGAATGAGAATTGTAGAAAAAAGTGTCAGCTACAAGATAGGCGGACGGAACAAGTGAGATTTTGAGTAGATCAAAAAATATTTCAGTTTAAAGGTGATCGTCTCCAGACGCTGCATTTTAGCCCGAATATCATCTCAGATCTATATGTTGCAAATGTCAGGACAGTGTCTGAAAAAATCGATTAGGAATGAATGAGAATTGTAGGAAAAAGTGTCAGCTACAAGATAGGCGGACGGAACGAGTGAGATTTCGAGTAGATCAAAAAATATTTCAGTTTAAAGGTGATCGTCTCCAGACGCTGCATTTTAGCCCGAATATCATCTCAGATCCATATGTTGCAAATGTCAGGACAGTGTCTGAACAAATCGATCAGGAATGAATGAGAATTGTAGGAAAAAGTGTCAGCTACAAGATAGGCGGACGGAACAAGTGAGATTTTGAGTAGATCAAAAAATATTTCAGTTTAAAGGTGATCGCCTAGAGGGGCTGCATTTTAGCCCGAATATCATCTCAGCTACATATGTCGCAAATGTCAGGACAGTGTGCGAAAAAATCGATCAGGAATGAATAAGAATTGTAGGAAAAAGTGTCAGCCACAGGATAGGCGGACAGAACAAGTGAGATTTTGAGTAGATCAAAAAATATTTCAGTTTAAAGGTGATCGCCTAGAGGGGCTGCATTTTAGCCCGAATATCATCTCAGCTACATATGTCGCAAATGTCAGGACAGTGTGCAAAAAATCGATCAGGAATGAATGAGAATTGTAGGAAATGGTGTCAGCTACAAGATAGGCGGACAGAACGAGTGAGATTTTGAGTAGGTCAAAAAATATTTCAGTTTAAAGGTGATCGCCTGGAGGGGCTGCATTTTAGCCCGAATATCATCTCAGATACATATGTCGCAAATGTCAGGACAGTGTGCGATAAAATCGATCAGGAATGAATGAGAATTGTAGAAAAAGGTAACAGCTACAAGATAGGCGAACAGAACAAGTGAGATTTTGAGTAGATCAAAAAATATTTCAGTTTAAAGGTGATTGCCTAGAGGGGCTGCATTTTAGCCCGAATATCATCTCAGATACATATGTCGCAAATGTCAGGACAGTGTGCGAAAAATCGATCAGGAATGAATGAGAATTGTAGGAAAAAGTGTCAGCCACAAGATAGGCGGACAGAACAAGTGAGATTTTGAGTAGATCAAAAAATATTTCAGTTCAAAGGTGATCGTCTCCAGACGCTGCATTTTAGCCCGAATATCATCTCAGCTACATATGTCGCAAATGTCAGGACAGTGTGCGAAAAATCGATCAGGAATGAATGAGAATTGTAGGAAAAAGTGTCAGCCACAAGATAGGCGGACAGAACAAGTGAGATTTTGAGTAGATCAAAAAATATTTCAGTTCAAAGGTGATCGTCTCCAGACGCTGCATTTTAGCCCGAATATCATCTCAGATCCATATGTTGCAAATGTCAGGACAGTGTCTGAAAAAATCGATCAGGAATGAATGAGAATTGTAGGAAAAAGTGTCAGCTACAAGATAGGCGGACAGAACAAGTGAGATTTTGAGTAGATCAAAAAATATTTCAGTTTAAAGGTGATCGCCTAGACGGTCTGCATTTTAGCCCGAATATCATCTCAGATACATATGTCGCAAATGTCAGGACAGTGTGCGAAAAATCGATCAGGAATGAATGAGAATTGTAGGAAAAAGTGTCAGCTACAAGATAGGCGGACAGAACAAGTGAGATTTTGAGTAGATCAAAAAATATTTCAGTTTAAAGGTGATCGCCTAGACGGTCTGCATTTTAGCCCGAATATCATCTCAGATACATATGTCGCAAATGTCAGGACAGTGTGCGAAAAAATCGATCAGGAATGAATGAGAATTGTAGGAAAAAGTGTCAGCTACAAGATAGGCGGACAGAACAAGTGAGATTTTGAGTAGATTAAAAAATATTTTAGTTTAAAGGTGATCGCCTGGAGGGGCTGCATTTTAGCCCGAATATCATCTCAGATACATATGTCGCAAATGTCAGGACAGTGTGCGAAAAAATCGATCAGGAATGAATGAGAATTGTAGGAAAAAGTGTCAGCTACAAGATAGGCGGACAGAACAAGTGAGATTTTGAGTAGATCAAAAAATATTTCAGTTTAAAGGTGATCGCCTAGACGGTCTGCATTTTAGCCCGAATATCATCTCAGATACATATGTCGCAAATGTCAGGACAGTGTCTGAAAAAATCGATCAGGAATGAATGAGAATTGTAGGAAAAAGTGTCAGCTACAAGATAGGCGGACAGAACAAGTGAGATTTTGAGTAGATCAAAAAATATTTCAGTTTAAAGGTGATCGCCTAGACGGTCTGCATTTTAGCCCGAATATCATCTCAGATACATATGTCGCAAATGTCAGGACAGTGTGCGAAAAAATCGATCAGGAATGAATGAGAATTGTAGGAAAAAGTGTCAGCTACAAGATAGGCGGACAGAACAAGTAAGATTTTGAGTAGATCAAAAAATATTTCAGTTCAAAGGTGATCGTCTCCAGACGCTGCATTTTAGCCCGAATATCATCTCAGCTACATATGTCGCAAATGTCAGGACAGTGTGCGAAAAAATCGATCAGGAATGAATGAGAATTGTAGGATATGGTGTCAGCTACAAGATAGGCGGACAGAACAAGTGAGATTTTGAGTAGGTCAAAAAATATTTCAGTTTAAAGGTGATCGCCTAGAGGGGCTGCATTTTAGCCCGAATATCATCTCAGATACATATGTCGCAAATGTCAGGACAGTGTGCGAAACAATCGATCAGGAATGAATGAGAATTGTAGGAAAAAGTGTCAGCTACAAGATAGGCGGACAGAACAAGTGAGATTTTGAGTAGATTAAAAAATATTTTAGTTTAAAGGTGATCGCCTGGAGGGGCTGCATTTTAGCTCGAATATCATCTCAGATACATATGTCGCAAATGTCAGGACAGTGTGCGAAAAAATCGATCAGGAATGAATGAGAATTGAAGGAAATAGTGTCAGCTACAAGATAGGCGGACAGAACAAGTGAGATTTTAAGTAGATCAGAAAATATTTCAGTTTAAAGGTGATCGTCTCCAGACGCTGCATTTTAGCCCGAATATCATCTCAGCTACATATGTCGCAAATGTCAGGACAGTGTCTGAAAAAATCGATTAGGAATGAATGAGAATTGTAGGAAAAAGTGTCAGCTACAAGATAGGCGGACGGAACAAGTGAGATTTTGAGTAGATCAAAAAATATTTCAGTTTAAAGGTGATCGCCTAGAGGGGCTGCATTTTAGCCCGAATATCATCTCAGCTACATATGTCGCAAATGTCAGGACAGTGTGCAAAAAATCGATCAGGAATGAATGCGAATTGTAGGAAAAAGTGTCAGCTACAAGATAGGCGGACAGAACAAGTGAGATTTTGAGTAGATTAAAAAATATTTTAGTTTAAAGGTGATCGCCTGGAGGGGCTGCATTTTAGCTCGAATATCATCTCAGATACATATGTCGCAAATGTCAGGACAGTGTGCGAAAAAATCGATCAGAAATGAATAAGAATTGTAGGAAATAGTGTCAGCTACAAGATAGGCGGACAGAACAAGTGAGATTTTAAGTAGATCAGAAAATATTTCAGTTTAAAGGTGATCGCCTAGAGGGGCTGCATTTTAGCCCGAATATCATCTCAGCTACATATGTCGCAAATGTCAGGACAGTGTGCAACAAAATCGATCAGGAATGAATGAGAATTGTAGGAAAGAGTGTCAGCTACAAGATAGGCGGACAGAACAAGTGAGATTTTGAGTAGATTAAAAAATATTTTAGTTTAAAGGTGATCGCCTGGAGGGGCTGCATTTTAGCTCGAATATCATCTCAGATACATATGTCGCAAATGTCAGGACAGTGTGCGAAAAAATCGATCAGGAATGAATGCGAATTGTAGGAAAAAGTGTCAGCTACAAGATAGGCGGACAGAACAAGTGAGATTTTGAGTAGATTAAAAAATATTTTAGTTTAAAGGTGATCGCCTGGAGGGGCTGCATTTTAGCTCGAATATCATCTCAGATACATATGTCGCAAATGTCAGGACAGTGTGCGAAAAAATCGATCAGGAATGAATGAGAATTGTAGGAAATAGTGTCAGCTACAAGATAGGCGGACAGAACAAGTGAGATTTTAAGTAGATCAGAAAATATTTCAGTTTAAAGGTGATCGTCTCCAGACGCTGCATTTTAGCCCGAATATCATCTCAGCTACATATGTCGCAAATGTCAGGACAGTGTGCGAAAAAATCGATCAGGAATGAATGAGAATTGTAGGAAATAGTGTCAGCTACAAGATAGGCGGACAGAACAAGTGAGATTTTAAGTAGATCAGAAAATATTTCAGTTTAAAGGTGATCGTCTCCAGACGCTGCATTTTAGCCCGAATATCATCTCAGCTACATATGTCGCAAATGTCAGGACAGTGTGCGAAAAATCGATCAGGAATGAATGAGAATTGTAGGAAAAAGTGTCAGCTACAAGATAGGCGGACAGAACAAGTGAGATTTTGAGTAGATCAAAAAATATTTCAGTTTAAAGGTGATCGTCTCCAGACGCTGCATTTTAGCCCGAATATCATCTCAGCTACATATGTCGCAAATGTCAGGACAGTGTGCGAAAAATCGATCAGGAATGAATGAGAATTGTAGGAAAAAGTGTCAGCTACAAGATAGGCGGACAGAACAAGTGAGATTTTGAGTAGATCAAAAAATATTTCAGTTTAAAGGTGATCGTCTCCAGACGCTGCATTTTAGCCCGAATATCATCTCAGATCTATATGTTGCAAATGTCAGGACAGTGTCTGAAAAAATCGATTAGGAATGAATGAGAATTGTAGGAAAAAGTGTCAGCTACAAGATAGGCGGACGGAACAAGTGAGATTTTGAGTAGATCAAAAAATATTTCAGTTTAAAGGTGATCGCCTAGAGGGGCTGCATTTTAGCCCGAATATCATCTCAGCTACATATGTCGCAAATGTCAGGACAGTGTGCGAAAAAATCGATCAGGAATGAATAAGAATTGTAGGAAAAAGTGTCAGCCACAGGATAGGCGGACAGAACAAGTGAGATTTTGAGTAGATCAAAAAATATTTCAGTTTAAAGGTGATCGCCTAGACGGTCTGCATTTTAGCCCGAATATCGTCTCAGATACATATGTCGCAAATGTCAGGACAGTGTGCGAAAAATCGATAAGGAATGAATGAGAATTGTAGGAAATGGTGTCAGCTACAAGATAGGCGGACAGAACGAGTGAGATTTTGAGTAGGTCATAAAATATTTCAGTTTAAAGGTGATCGCCTAGAGGGGCTGCATTTTAGCCCGAATATCATCTCAGATACATATGTCGCAAATGTCAGGACAGTGTGCGAAAAATCGATCAGGAATGAATGAGAATTGTAGGAAAAAGTGTCAGCCACAAGATAGGCGGACAGAACAAGTGAGATTTTGAGTAGATCAAAAAATATTTCAGTTTAAAGGTGATCGTCTCCAGACGCTGCATTTTAGCCCGAATATCATCTCAGATCCATATGTTGCAAATGTCAGGACAGTGTCTGAAAAAATCGATCAGGAATGAATGAGAATTGTAGGAAAAAGTGTCAGCCACAGGATAGGCGGACAGAACAAGTGAGATTTTGAGTAGATCAAAAAATATTTCAGTTTAAAGGTGATCGCCTAGACGGTCTGCATTTTAGCCCGAATATCGTCTCAGATACATATGTCGCAAATGTCAGGACAGTGTGCGATAAAATCGATCAGGAATGAATGAGAATTGTAGAAAAAGGTAACAGCTACAAGATAGGCGAACAGAACAAGTGAGATTTTGAGTAGATCAAAAAATATTTCAGTTTAAAGGTGATCGCCTAGAGGGGCTGCATTTTAGCCCGAATATCATCTCAGATACATATGTCGCAAATGTCAGGACAGTGTGCGAAAAATCGATCAGGAATGAATGAGAATTGTAGGAAAAAGTGTCAGCCACAAGATAGGCGGACAGAACAAGTGAGATTTTGAGTAGATCAAAAAATATTTCAGTTTAAAGGTGATCGTCTCCAGACGCTGCATTTTAGCCCGAATATCATCTCAGATCCATATGTTGCAAATGTCAGGACAGTGTCTGAAAAAATCGATCAGGAATGAATGAGAATTGTAGGAAAAAGTGTCAGCCACAAGATAGGCGGACAGAACAAGTGAGATTTTGAGTAGATCAAAAAATATTTCAGTTTTAAGGTGATCGCCTAGACGGTCTGCATTTTAGCCCGAATATCATCTCAGATCCATATGTCGCAAATGTCAGGACAGTGTGCGAAAAAATCGATCAGGAATGAATGAGAATTGTAGGAAAAAAGTGTCAGCTACAAGATAGGCGGACAGAACAAGTGAGATTTTAAGTAGATCAAAAAATATTTCAGTTTAAAGGTGATCGTCTCCAGACGCTGCATTTTAGCCCGAATATCATCTCAGATCCATATGTCGCAAATGTCAGGACAGTGTCTGAAAAAATCGATCAGGAATGAATGAGAAGTGTAGGAAAAAGTGTCAGCTACAAGATAGGCGGACGGAACAAGTGAGATTTCGAGTAGATCAAAAAATATTTCAGTTTAAAGGTGATCGCCTATAGGGGCTGCATTTAAGCCCGAATATCATCTCAGATACATATGTCGCAAATGTCAGGACAGTGTGCGAAAAATCGATCAGGAATGAATGAGAATTGTAGGAAAAAGTGTCAGCTACAAGATAGGCGGACAGAACAAGTGAGATTTTGAGTAGATCAAAAAATATTTCAGTTTAAAGGTGATCGCCTAGAGGGGCTGCATTTTAGCCCGAATATTATCTCAGATACATATGTCGCAAATGTCAGGACAGTGTGCGAAAAATCGATCAGGAATGAATGAGAATTGTAGGAAAAAGTGTCAGCTACAAGATAGGCGGACAGAACAAGTGAGATTTTGAGTAGATCAAAAAATATTTCAGTTTAAAGGTGATCGCCTAGAGGGGCTGCATTTTAGCCCGAATATCATTTTAGATACATATGTCGCAAATGTCAGGACAGTGTGCGAAAAATCGATCAGGAATGAATGAGAATTGTAGGAAAAAGTGTCAGCTACAAGATAGGCGGACAGAACAAGTGAGATTTTGAGTAGATCAGAAAATATTTCAGTTTAAAGGTGATCGTCTCCAGACGCTGCATTTTAGCCCGAATATCATCTCAGCTACATATGTCGCAAATGTCAGGACAGTGTGCGAAAAAATCGATCAGGAATGAATGAGAAGTGTAGGAAAAAGTGTCAGCTACAAGATAGGCGGACAGAACAAGTGAGATTTTGAGTAGATCAAAAAATATTTCAGTTTGAAGGTGATCGTCTCCAGACGCTGCATTTTAGCCCGAATATCATCTCAGATCCATATGTCGCAAATGTCAGGACAGTGTGCGAAAAAATCGATCAGGAATGAATGAGAATTGTAGGAAAAAAGTGTCAGCTACAAGATAGGCGGACAGAACAAGTGAGATTTTAAGTAGATCAGAAAATATTTCAGTTTAAAGGTGATCGTCTCTAGACGCTGCATTTTAGCCCGAATATCATCTCAGATCCATATGTCGCAAATGTCAGGACAGTGTCTGAAAAAATCGATCAGGAATGAATGAGAAGTGTAGGAAAAAGTGTCAGCTACAAGATAGGCGGACGGAACAAGTGAGATTTCGAGTAGATCAAAAAATATTTCAGTTTAAAGGTGATCGCCTAGAGGGGCTGCATTTAAGCCCGAATATCATCTCAGATACATATGTCGCAAATGTCAGGACAGTGTGCGAAAAATCGATCAGGAATGAATGAGAATTGTAGGAAAAAGTGTCAGCTACAAGATAGGCGGACAGAACAAGTGAGATTTTGAGTAGATCAAAAAATATTTCAGTTTAAAGGTGATCGCCTAGAGGGGCTGCATTTTAGCCCGAATATTATCTCAGATACATATGTCGCAAATGTCAGGACAGTGTGCGAAAAATCGATCAGGAATGAATGAGAATTGTAGGAAAAAGTGTCAGCTACAAGATAGGCGGACAGAACAAGTGAGATTTTGAGTAGATCAAAAAATATTTCAGTTTAAAGGTGATCGCCTAGAGGGGCTGCATTTTAGCCCGAATATCATCTCAGATACAAATGTCGCAAATGTCAGGACAGTGTGCGAAAAATCGATCAGGAATGAATGAGAATTGTAGGAATAAGTGTCAGCTACAAGATAGGCGGACAGAACAAGTGAGATTTTGAGTAGATCAAAAAATATTTCAGTTCATAGGTGATCGCCTAGAGGGGCTGCATTTTAGCCCGAATATCATCTCAGATACATATGTCGCAAATGTCAGGACAGTGTTCGAAAAATCGATCAGAAATGAATGAGAATTGTAGGAAAAAAGTGTCAGCTACAAGATAGGCGGACAGAACAAGTGAGATTTTGAGTAGATCAAAAAATATTTCAGTTTAAAGGTGATCGTCTCCAGACGCTGCATTTTAGCCCGAATATCATCTCAGATCCATATGTTGCAAATGTCAGGACAGTGTCTGAAAAAATCGATTAGGAATGAATGAGAATTGTAGGAAAAAGTGTCAGCTACAAGATAGGCGGACAGAACAAGTGAGATTTTGAGTAGATCAAAAAATATTTCAGTTTAAAGGTGATCGTCTCCAGACGCTGCATTTTAGCCCGAATATCATCTCAGATCCATATGTTGCAAATGTCAGGACAGTGTCTGAAAAAATCGATCAGGAATGAATGAGAATTGTAGGAAAAAGTGTCAGCTACAAGATAGGCGGACGGAACAAGTGAGATTTTGAGTAGATCAAAAAATATTTCAGTTTAAAGGTGATCGCCTAGAGGGGCTGCATTTTAGCCCGAATATCATCTCAGCTACATATGTCGCAAATGTCAGGACAGTGTGCAAAAAATCGATCAGGAATGAATGAGAATTGTAGGAAAAAGTGTCAGCTACAAGATAGGCGGACAGAACAAGTGAGATTTTGAGTAGATCAAAAAATATTTCAGTTTAAAGGTGATCGTCTCCAGACGCTGCATTTTAGCCCGAATATCATCTCAGATCCATATGTTGCAAATGTCAGGACAGTGTCTGAAAAAATCGATTAGGAATGAATGAGAATTGTAGGAAAAAGTGTCAGCTACAAGATAGGCGGACGGAACAAGTGAGATTTTGAGTAGATCAAAAAATATTTCAGTTTAAAGGTGATCGCCTAGAGGGGCTGCATTTTAGCCCGAATATCATCTCAGCTACATATGTCGCAAATGTCAGGACAGTGTGCAAAAAATCGATCAGGAATGAATGAGAATTGTAGGAAAAAGTGTCAGCTACAAGATAGGCGGACAGAACAAGTGAGATTTTGAGTAGATCAAAAAATATTTCAGTTCATAGGTGATCGCCTAGAGGGGCTGCATTTTAGCCCGAATATCATCTCAGATACATATGTCGCAAATGTCAGGACAGTGTGCGAAAAATCGATCAGGAATGAATGAGAATTGTAGGAAATAGTGTCAGCTACAAGATAGGCGGACAGAACAAGTGAGATTTTGAGTAGATCAAAAAATATTTCAGTTTAAAGGTGATCGTCTCCAGACGCTGCATTTTAGCCCGAATATCATCTCAGATCCATATGTTGCAAATGTCAGGACAGTGTCTGAAAAAATCGATCAGGAATGAATGAGAATTGTAGGAAAAAGTGTCAGCCACAGGATAGGCGGACAGAACAAGTGAGATTTTGAGTAGATCAAAAAATATTTCAGTTTAAAGGTGATCGCCTAGACGGTCTGCATTTTAGCCCGAATATCGTCTCAGATACATATGTCGCAAATGTCAGGACAGTGTGCGATAAAATCGATCAGGAATGAATGAGAATTGTAGAAAAAGGTAACAGCTACAAGATAGGCGAACAGAACAAGTGAGATTTTGAGTAGATCAAAAAATATTTCAGTTTAAAGGTGATCGCCTAGAGGGGCTGCATTTTAGCCCGAATATCATCTCAGATACATATGTCGCAAATGTCAGGACAGTGTGCGAAAAATCGATCAGGAATGAATGAGAATTGTAGGAAAAAGTGTCAGCCACAAGATAGGCGGACAGAACAAGTGAGATTTTGAGTAGATCAAAAAATATTTCAGTTTAAAGGTGATCGTCTCCAGACGCTGCATTTTAGCCCGAATATCATCTCAGATCCATATGTTGCAAATGTCAGGACAGTGTCTGAAAAAATCGATCAGGAATGAATGAGAATTGTAGGAAAAAGTGTCAGCCACAAGATAGGCGGACAGAACAAGTGAGATTTTGAGTAGATCAAAAAATATTTCAGTTTTAAGGTGATCGCCTAGACGGTCTGCATTTTAGCCCGAATATCATCTCAGATCCATATGTCGCAAATGTCAGGACAGTGTGCGAAAAAATCGATCAGGAATGAATGAGAATTGTAGGAAAAAAGTGTCAGCTACAAGATAGGCGGACAGAACAAGTGAGATTTTAAGTAGATCAAAAAATATTTCAGTTTAAAGGTGATCGTCTCCAGACGCTGCATTTTAGCCCGAATATCATCTCAGATCCATATGTCGCAAATGTCAGGACAGTGTCTGAAAAAATCGATCAGGAATGAATGAGAAGTGTAGGAAAAAGTGTCAGCTACAAGATAGGCGGACGGAACAAGTGAGATTTCGAGTAGATCAAAAAATATTTCAGTTTAAAGGTGATCGCCTATAGGGGCTGCATTTAAGCCCGAATATCATCTCAGATACATATGTCGCAAATGTCAGGACAGTGTGCGAAAAATCGATCAGGAATGAATGAGAATTGTAGGAAAAAGTGTCAGCTACAAGATAGGCGGACAGAACAAGTGAGATTTTGAGTAGATCAAAAAATATTTCAGTTTAAAGGTGATCGCCTAGAGGGGCTGCATTTTAGCCCGAATATTATCTCAGATACATATGTCGCAAATGTCAGGACAGTGTGCGAAAAATCGATCAGGAATGAATGAGAATTGTAGGAAAAAGTGTCAGCTACAAGATAGGCGGACAGAACAAGTGAGATTTTGAGTAGATCAAAAAATATTTCAGTTTAAAGGTGATCGCCTAGAGGGGCTGCATTTTAGCCCGAATATCATCTCAGATACATATGTCGCAAATGTCAGGACAGTGTTCGAAAAATCGATCAGAAATGAATGAGAATTGTAGGAAAAAGTGTCAGCTACAAGATAGGCGGACAGAACAAGTGAGATTTTGAGTAGATCAAAAAATATTTCAGTTTAAAGGTGATCGTCTCCAGACGCTGCATTTTAGCCCGAATATCATCTCAGATCCATATGTTGCAAATGTCAGGACAGTGTCTGAAAAAATCGATTAGGAATGAATGAGAATTGTAGGAAAAAGTGTCAGCTACAAGATAGGCGGACAGAACAAGTGAGATTTTGAGTAGATCAAAAAATATTTCAGTTTAAAGGTGATCGTCTCCAGACGCTGCATTTTAGCCCGAATATCATCTCAGATCCATATGTTGCAAATGTCAGGACAGTGTCTGAAAAAATCGATCAGGAATGAATGAGAATTGTAGGAAAAAGTGTCAGCTACAAGATAGGCGGACGGAACAAGTGAGATTTTGAGTAGATCAAAAAATATTTCAGTTTAAAGGTGATCGCCTAGAGGGGCTGCATTTTAGCCCGAATATCATCTCAGCTACATATGTCGCAAATGTCAGGACAGTGTGCAAAAAATCGATCAGGAATGAATGAGAATTGTAGGAAAAAGTGTCAGCTACAAGATAGGCGGACAGAACAAGTGAGATTTTGAGTAGATCAAAAAATATTTCAGTTTAAAGGTGATCGTCTCCAGACGCTGCATTTTAGCCCGAATATCATCTCAGATCCATATGTTGCAAATGTCAGGACAGTGTCTGAAAAAATCGATTAGGAATGAATGAGAATTGTAGGAAAAAGTGTCAGCTACAAGATAGGCGGACGGAACAAGTGAGATTTTGAGTAGATCAAAAAATATTTCAGTTTAAAGGTGATCGCCTAGAGGGGCTGCATTTTAGCCCGAATATCATCTCAGCTACATATGTCGCAAATGTCAGGACAGTGTGCAAAAAATCGATCAGGAATGAATGAGAATTGTAGGAAAAAGTGTCAGCTACAAGATAGGCGGACAGAACAAGTGAGATTTTGAGTAGATCAAAAAATATTTCAGTTCATAGGTGATCGCCTAGAGGGGCTGCATTTTAGCCCGAATATCATCTCAGATACATATGTCGCAAATGTCAGGACAGTGTGCGAAAAATCGATCAGGAATGAATGAGAATTGTAGGAAATAGTGTCAGCTACAAGATAGGCGGACAGAACAAGTGAGATTTTGAGTAGATCAAAAAATATTTCAGTTTAAAGGTGATCGTCTCCAGACGCTGCATTTTAGCCCGAATATCATCTCAGATCCATATGTTGCAAATGTCAGGACAGTGTCTGAAAAAATCGATCAGGAATGAATGAGAATTGTAGGAAAAAGTGTCAGCCACAGGATAGGCGGACAGAACAAGTGAGATTTTGAGTAGATCAAAAAATATTTCAGTTTAAAGGTGATCGCCTAGACGGTCTGCATTTTAGCCCGAATATCGTCTCAGATACATATGTCGCAAATGTCAGGACAGTGTGCGATAAAATCGATCAGGAATGAATGAGAATTGTAGAAAAAGGTAACAGCTACAAGATAGGCGAACAGAACAAGTGAGATTTTGAGTAGATCAAAAAATATTTCAGTTTAAAGGTGATCGCCTAGAGGGGCTGCATTTTAGCCCGAATATCATCTCAGATACATATGTCGCAAATGTCAGGACAGTGTGCGAAAAATCGATCAGGAATGAATGAGAATTGTAGGAAAAAGTGTCAGCCACAAGATAGGCGGACAGAACAAGTGAGATTTTGAGTAGATCAAAAAATATTTCAGTTTAAAGGTGATCGTCTCCAGACGCTGCATTTTAGCCCGAATATCATCTCAGATCCATATGTTGCAAATGTCAGGACAGTGTCTGAAAAAATCGATCAGGAATGAATGAGAATTGTAGGAAAAAGTGTCAGCCACAAGATAGGCGGACAGAACAAGTGAGATTTTGAGTAGATCAAAAAATATTTCAGTTTTAAGGTGATCGCCTAGACGGTCTGCATTTTAGCCCGAATATCATCTCAGATCCATATGTCGCAAATGTCAGGACAGTGTGCGAAAAAATCGATCAGGAATGAATGAGAATTGTAGGAAAAAGTGTCAGCTACAAGATAGGCGGACAGAACAAGTGAGATTTTAAGTAGATCAAAAAATATTTCAGTTTAAAGGTGATCGTCTCCAGACGCTGCATTTTAGCCCGAATATCATCTCAGATCCATATGTCGCAAATGTCAGGACAGTGTCTGAAAAAATCGATCAGGAATGAATGAGAAGTGTAGGAAAAAGTGTCAGCTACAAGATAGGCGGACGGAACAAGTGAGATTTCGAGTAGATCAAAAAATATTTCAGTTTAAAGGTGATCGCCTATAGGGGCTGCATTTAAGCCCGAATATCATCTCAGATACATATGTCGCAAATGTCAGGACAGTGTGCGAAAAATCGATCAGGAATGAATGAGAATTGTAGGAAAAAGTGTCAGCTACAAGATAGGCGGACAGAACAAGTGAGATTTTGAGTAGATCAAAAAATATTTCAGTTTAAAGGTGATCGCCTAGAGGGGCTGCATTTTAGCCCGAATATTATCTCAGATACATATGTCGCAAATGTCAGGACAGTGTGCGAAAAATCGATCAGGAATGAATGAGAATTGTAGGAAAAAGTGTCAGCTACAAGATAGGCGGACAGAACAAGTGAGATTTTGAGTAGATCAAAAAATATTTCAGTTTAAAGGTGATCGCCTAGAGGGGCTGCATTTTAGCCCGAATATCATTTTAGATACATATGTCGCAAATGTCAGGACAGTGTGCGAAAAATCGATCAGGAATGAATGAGAATTGTAGGAAAAAGTGTCAGCTACAAGATAGGCGGACAGAACAAGTGAGATTTTGAGTAGATCAGAAAATATTTCAGTTTAAAGGTGATCGTCTCCAGACGCTGCATTTTAGCCCGAATATCATCTCAGCTACATATGTCGCAAATGTCAGGACAGTGTGCGAAAAAATCGATCAGGAATGAATGAGAAGTGTAGGAAAAAGTGTCAGCTACAAGATAGGCGGACAGAACAAGTGAGATTTTGAGTAGATCAAAAAATATTTCAGTTTGAAGGTGATCGTCTCCAGACGCTGCATTTTAGCCCGAATATCATCTCAGATCCATATGTCGCAAATGTCAGGACAGTGTGCGAAAAAATCGATCAGGAATGAATGAGAATTGTAGGAAAAAAGTGTCAGCTACAAGATAGGCGGACAGAACAAGTGAGATTTTAAGTAGATCAGAAAATATTTCAGTTTAAAGGTGATCGTCTCTAGACGCTGCATTTTAGCCCGAATATCATCTCAGATCCATATGTCGCAAATGTCAGGACAGTGTCTGAAAAAATCGATCAGGAATGAATGAGAAGTGTAGGAAAAAGTGTCAGCTACAAGATAGGCGGACGGAACAAGTGAGATTTCGAGTAGATCAAAAAATATTTCAGTTTAAAGGTGATCGCCTAGAGGGGCTGCATTTAAGCCCGAATATCATCTCAGATACATATGTCGCAAATGTCAGGACAGTGTGCGAAAAATCGATCAGGAATGAATGAGAATTGTAGG
Organism: Microplitis manilae; assembly: GCA_030273425.1. NCBI lineage: Eukaryota > Metazoa > Arthropoda > Insecta > Hymenoptera > Braconidae > Microplitis > Microplitis manilae. The sequence goes on from CP092726.1 coordinate 6,130,174, forward strand.
AAAAAGTGTCAGCTACAAGATAGGCGGACAGAACAAGTGAGATTTTGAGTAGATCAAAAAATATTTCAGTTTAAAGGTGATCGCCTAGAGGGGCTGCATTTTAGCCCGAATATTATCTCAGATACATATGTCGCAAATGTCAGGACAGTGTGCGAAAAATCGATCAGGAATGAATGAGAATTGTAGGAAAAAGTGTCAGCTACAAGATAGGCGGACAGAACAAGTGAGATTTTGAGTAGATCAAAAAATATTTCAGTTTAAAGGTGATCGCCTAGAGGGGCTGCATTTTAGCCCGAATATCATCTCAGATACAAATGTCGCAAATGTCAGGACAGTGTGCGAAAAATCGATCAGGAATGAATGAGAATTGTAGGAATAAGTGTCAGCTACAAGATAGGCGGACAGAACAAGTGAGATTTTGAGTAGATCAAAAAATATTTCAGTTCATAGGTGATCGCCTAGAGGGGCTGCATTTTAGCCCGAATATCATCTCAGATACATATGTCGCAAATGTCAGGACAGTGTTCGAAAAATCGATCAGAAATGAATGAGAATTGTAGGAAAAAGTGTCAGCTACAAGATAGGCGGACAGAACAAGTGAGATTTTGAGTAGATCAAAAAATATTTCAGTTTAAAGGTGATCGTCTCCAGACGCTGCATTTTAGCCCGAATATCATCTCAGATCCATATGTTGCAAATGTCAGGACAGTGTCTGAAAAAATCGATTAGGAATGAATGAGAATTGTAGGAAAAAGTGTCAGCTACAAGATAGGCGGACAGAACAAGTGAGATTTTGAGTAGATCAAAAAATATTTCAGTTTAAAGGTGATCGTCTCCAGACGCTGCATTTTAGCCCGAATATCATCTCAGATCCATATGTTGCAAATGTCAGGACAGTGTCTGAAAAAATCGATCAGGAATGAATGAGAATTGTAGGAAAAAGTGTCAGCTACAAGATAGGCGGACGGAACAAGTGAGATTTTGAGTAGATCAAAAAATATTTCAGTTTAAAGGTGATCGCCTAGAGGGGCTGCATTTTAGCCCGAATATCATCTCAGCTACATATGTCGCAAATGTCAGGACAGTGTGCAAAAAATCGATCAGGAATGAATGAGAATTGTAGGAAAAAGTGTCAGCTACAAGATAGGCGGACAGAACAAGTGAGATTTTGAGTAGATCAAAAAATATTTCAGTTTAAAGGTGATCGTCTCCAGACGCTGCATTTTAGCCCGAATATCATCTCAGATCCATATGTTGCAAATGTCAGGACAGTGTCTGAAAAAATCGATTAGGAATGAATGAGAATTGTAGGAAAAAGTGTCAGCTACAAGATAGGCGGACGGAACAAGTGAGATTTTGAGTAGATCAAAAAATATTTCAGTTTAAAGGTGATCGCCTAGAGGGGCTGCATTTTAGCCCGAATATCATCTCAGCTACATATGTCGCAAATGTCAGGACAGTGTGCAAAAAATCGATCAGGAATGAATGAGAATTGTAGGAAAAAGTGTCAGCTACAAGATAGGCGGACAGAACAAGTGAGATTTTGAGTAGATCAAAAAATATTTCAGTTCATAGGTGATCGCCTAGAGGGGCTGCATTTTAGCCCGAATATCATCTCAGATACATATGTCGCAAATGTCAGGACAGTGTGCGAAAAATCGATCAGGAATGAATGAGAATTGTAGGAAATAGTGTCAGCTACAAGATAGGCGGACAGAACAAGTGAGATTTTAAGTAGATCAGAAAATATTTCAGTTTAAAGGTGATCGTCTCCAGACGCTGCATTTTAGCCCGAATATCATCTCAGCTACATATGTCGCAAATGTCAGGACAGTGTGCAAAAAATCGATCAGGAATGAATGAGAATTGTAGGAAAAAGTGTCAGCTACAAGATAGGCGGACAGAACAAGTGAGATTTTGAGTAGATCAAAAAATATTTCAGTTTAAAGGTGATCGTCTCCAGACGCTGCATTTTAGCCCGAATATCATCTTAGATCTATATGTTGCAAATGTCAGGACAGTGTCTGAAAAAATCGATTAGGAATGAATGAGAATTGTAGGAAAAAGTGTCAGCTACAAGATAGGCGGACGGAACAAGTGAGATTTTGAGTAGATCAAAAAATATTTCAGTTTAAAGGTGATCGCCTAGAGGGGCTGCATTTTAGCCCGAATATCATCTCAGCTACATATGTCGCAAATGTCAGGACAGTGTGCGAAAAAATCGATCAGAAATGAATAAGAATTGTAGGAAATGGTTTCAGCTACAAGATAGGCGGACAGAACGAGTGAGATTTTGAGTAGGTCAAAAAATATTTCAGTTTAAAGGTGATCGCCTAGACGGTCTGCATTTTAGCCCGAATATCGTCTCAGATACATATGTCGCAAATGTCAGGACAGTGTGCGAAAAATCGATAAGGAATGAATGAGAATTGTAGGAAATGGTGTCAGCTACAAGATAGGCGGACAGAACGAGTGAGATTTTGAGTAGGTCAAAAAATATTTTAGTTTAAAGGTGATCGCCTGGAGGGGCTGCATTTTAGCCCGAATATCATCTCAGATACATATGTCGCAAATGTCAGGACAGTGTGCGATAAAATCGATCAGGAATGAATGAGAATTGTAGAAAAAGGTAACAGCTACAAGATAGGCGAACAGAACAAGTGAGATTTTGAGTAGATCAAAAAATATTTCAGTTTAAAGGTGATCGCCTAGAGGGGCTGCATTTTAGCCCGAATATCATCTCAGATACATATGTCGCAAATGTCAGGACAGTGTGCGAAAAATCGATCAGGAATGAATGAGAATTGTAGGAAAAAGTGTCAGCCACAAGATAGGCGGACAGAACAAGTGAGATTTTGAGTAGATCAAAAAATATTTCAGTTTAAAGGTGATCGTCTCCAGACGCTGCATTTTAGCCCGAATATCATCTCAGATCCATATGTTGCAAATGTCAGGACAGTGTCTGAAAAAATCGATCAGGAATGAATGAGAATTGTAGGAAAAAGTGTCAGCCACAAGATAGGCGGACAGAACAAGTGAGATTTTGAGTAGATCAAAAAATATTTCAGTTTAAAGGTGATCGCCTAGACGCTGCATTTTAGCCCGAATATCATCTCAGATCCATATGTTGCAAATGTCAGGACAGTGTCTGAAAAAATCGATCAGGAATGAATGAGAATTGTAGGAAAAAGTGTCAGCTACAAGATAGGCGGACGGAACAAGTGAGATTTTGAGTAGATCAAAAAATATTTCAGTTTAAAGGTGATCGCCTAGAGGGGCTGCATTTTAGCCCGAATATCATCTCAGCTACATATGTCGCAAATGTCAGGACAGTGTGCAAAAAATCGATCAGGAATGAATGAGAATTGTAGGAAAAAGTGTCAGCTACAAGATAGGCGGACAGAACAAGTGAGATTTTGAGTAGATCAAAAAATATTTCAGTTTAAAGGTGATCGTCTCCAGACGCTGCATTTTAGCCCGAATATCATCTCAGATCCATATGTTGCAAATGTCAGGACAGTGTCTGAAAAAATCGATTAGGAATGAATGAGAATTGTAGGAAAAAGTGTCAGCTACAAGATAGGCGGACGGAACAAGTGAGATTTTGAGTAGATCAAAAAATATTTCAGTTTAAAGGTGATCGCCTAGAGGGGCTGCATTTTAGCCCGAATATCATCTCAGCTACATATGTCGCAAATGTCAGGACAGTGTGCAAAAAATCGATCAGAAATGAATGAGAATTGTAGGAAAAAGTGTCAGCTACAAGATAGGCGGACAGAACAAGTGAGATTTTGAGTAGATCAAAAAATATTTCAGTTCATAGGTGATCGCCTAGAGGGGCTGCATTTTAGCCCGAATATCATCTCAGATACATATGTCGCAAATGTCAGGACAGTGTGCGAAAAATCGATCAGGAATGAATGAGAATTGTAGGAAATAGTGTCAGCTACAAGATAGGCGGACAGAACAAGTGAGATTTTAAGTAGATCAGAAAATATTTCAGTTTAAAGGTGATCGTCTCCAGACGCTGCATTTTAGCCCGAATATCATCTCAGCTACATATGTCGCAAATGTCAGGACAGTGTGCAAAAAATCGATCAGGAATGAATGAGAATTGTAGGAAAAAGTGTCAGCTACAAGATAGGCGGACAGAACAAGTGAGATTTTGAGTAGATCAAAAAATATTTCAGTTTAAAGGTGATCGTCTCCAGACGCTGCATTTTAGCCCGAATATCATCTCAGATCTATATGTTGCAAATGTCAGGACAGTGTCTGAAAAAATCGATTAGGAATGAATGAGAATTGTAGGAAAAAGTGTCAGCTACAAGATAGGCGGACGGAACAAGTGAGATTTTGAGTAGATCAAAAAATATTTCAGTTTAAAGGTGATCGCCTAGAGGGGCTGCATTTTAGCCCGAATATCATCTCAGCTACATATGTCGCAAATGTCAGGACAGTGTGCGAAAAAATCGATCAGAAATGAATAAGAATTGTAGGAAAAAGTGTCAGCCACAGGATAGGCGGACAGAACAAGTGAGATTTTGAGTAGATCAAAAAATATTTCAGTTTAAAGGTGATCGCCTAGACGGTCTGCATTTTAGCCCGAATATCGTCTCAGATACATATGTCGCAAATGTCAGGACAGTGTGCGAAAAATCGATAAGGAATGAATGAGAATTGTAGGAAATGGTGTCAGCTACAAGATAGGCGGACAGAACGAGTGAGATTTTGAGTAGGTCAAAAAATATTTTAGTTTAAAGGTGATCGCCTGGAGGGGCTGCATTTTAGCCCGAATATCATCTCAGATACATATGTCGCAAATGTCAGGACAGTGTGCGATAAAATCGATCAGGAATGAATGAGAATTGTAGAAAAAGGTAACAGCTACAAGATAGGCGAACAGAACAAGTGAGATTTTGAGTAGATCAAAAAATATTTCAGTTTAAAGGTGATCGCCTAGAGGGGCTGCATTTTAGCCCGAATATCATCTCAGATACATATGTCGCAAATGTCAGGACAGTGTGCGAAAAATCGATCAGGAATGAATGAGAATTGTAGGAAAAAGTGTCAGCCACAAGATAGGCGGACAGAACAAGTGAGATTTTGAGTAGATCAAAAAATATTTCAGTTTAAAGGTGATCGTCTCCAGACGCTGCATTTTAGCCCGAATATCATCTCAGATCCATATGTTGCAAATGTCAGGACAGTGTCTGAAAAAATCGATCAGGAATGAATGAGAATTGTAGGAAAAAGTGTCAGCCACAAGATAGGCGGACAGAACAAGTGAGATTTTGAGTAGATCAAAAAATATTTCAGTTTAAAGGTGATCGCCTAGACGGTCTGCATTTTAGCCCGAATATCATCTCAGATCCATATGTCGCAAATGTCAGGACAGTGTGCGAAAAAATCGATCAGGAATGAATGAGAATTGTAGGAAAAAAGTGTCAGCTACAAGATAGGCGGACAGAACAAGTGAGATTTTAAGTAGATCAGAAAATATTTCAGTTTAAAGGTGATCGTCTCCAGACGCTGCATTTTAGCCCGAATATTATCTCAGATACATATGTCGCAAATGTCAGGACAGTGTGCGAAAAATCGATCAGGAATGAATGAGAATTGTAGGAAAAAGTGTCAGCTACAAGATAGGCGGACAGAACAAGTGAGATTTTGAGTAGATCAAAAAATATTTCAGTTTAAAGGTGATCGCCTAGAGGGGCTGCATTTTAGCCCGAATATCATCTCAGATACATATGTCGCAAATGTCAGGACAGTGTGCGAAAAATCGATCAGGAATGAATGAGAATTGTAGGAAAAAGTGTCAGCTACAAGATAGGCGGACAGAACAAGTGAGATTTTGAGTAGATCAAAAAATATTTCAGTTTAAAGGTGATCGCCTAGAGGGGCTGCATTTTAGCCCGAATATCATTTTAGATACATATGTCGCAAATGTCAGGACAGTGTGCGAAAAATCGATCAGGAATGAATGAGAATTGTAGGAAAAAGTGTCAGCTACAAGATAGGCGGACAGAACAAGTGAGATTTTGAGTAGATCAGAAAATATTTCAGTTTAAAGGTGATCGTCTCCAGACGCTGCATTTTAGCCCGAATATCATCTCAGCTACATATGTCGCAAATGTCAGGACAGTGTGCGAAAAAATCGATCAGGAATGAATGAGAAGTGTAGGAAAAAGTGTCAGCTACAAGATAGGCGGACAGAACAAGTGAGATTTTGAGTAGTTCAAAAAATATTTCAGTTTGAAGGTGATCGTCTCCAGACGCTGCATTTTAGCCCGAATATCATCTCAGATCCATATGTCGCAAATGTCAGGACAGTGTGCGAAAAAATCGATCAGGAATGAATGAGAATTGTAGGAAAAAAGTGTCAGCTACAAGATAGGCGGACAGAACAAGTGAGATTTTAAGTAGATCAGAAAATATTTCAGTTTAAAGGTGATCGTCTCTAGACGCTGCATTTTAGCCCGAATATCATCTCAGATCCATATGTCGCAAATGTCAGGACAGTGTCTGAAAAAATCGATCAGGAATGAATGAGAAGTGTAGGAAAAAGTGTCAGCTACAAGATAGGCGGACGGAACAAGTGAGATTTCGAGTAGATCAAAAAATATTTCAGTTTAAAGGTGATCGCCTAGAGGGGCTGCATTTAAGCCCGAATATCATCTCAGATACATATGTCGCAAATGTCAGGACAGTGTGCGAAAAATCGATCAGGAATGAATGAGAATTGTAGGAAAAAGTGTCAGCTACAAGATAGGCGGACAGAACAAGTGAGATTTTGAGTAGATCAAAAAATATTTCAGTTTAAAGGTGATCGCCAAGAGGGGCTGCATTTTAGCCCGAATATTATCTCAGATACATATGTCGCAAATGTCAGGACAGTGTGCGAAAAATCGATCAGGAATGAATGAGAATTGTAGAAAAAAAGTGTCAGCTACAAGATAGGCGGACAGAACAAGTGAGATTTTGAGTAGATCGAAAAATATTTCAGTTTAAAGGTGATCGCCTAGAGGGGCTGCATTTTAGCCTGAATATCATCTCAGATACATATGTCGCAAATGTCAGGACAGTGTTCGAAAAATCGATCAGAAATGAATGAGAATTGTAGGAAAAAAGTGTCAGCTACAAGATAGGCGGACAGAACAAGTGAGATTTTGAGTAGATCAAAAAATATTTCAGTTTAAAGGTGATCGTCTCCAGACGCTGCATTTTAGCCCGAATATCATCTCAGATCCATATGTTGCAAATGTCAGGACAGTGTCTGAAAAAATCGATTAGGAATGAATGAGAATTGTAGGAAAAAGTGTCAGCTACAAGATAGGCGGACAGAACAAGTGAGATTTTGAGTAGATCAAAAAATATTTCAGTTTAAAGGTGATCGTCTCCAGACGCTGCATTTTAGCCCGAATATCATCTCAGATCCATATGTTGCAAATGTCAGGACAGTGTCTGAAAAAATCGATTAGGAATGAATGAGAATTGTAGGAAAAAGTGTCAGCTACAAGATAGGCGGACAGAACGAGTGAGATTTTGAGTAGGTCAAAAAATATTTCAGTTTAAAGGTGATCGCCTGGAGGGGCTGCATTTTAGCCCGAATATCATCTCAGATACATATGTCGCAAATGTCAGGACAGTGTGCGATAAAATCGATCAGGAATGAATGAGAATTGTAGAAAAAGGTAACAGCTACAAGATAGGCGAACAGAACAAGTGAGATTTTGAGTAGATCAAAAAATATTTCAGTTTAAAGGTGATCGCCTAGAGGGGCTGCATTTTAGCCCGAATATCATCTCAGATACATATGTCGCAAATGTCAGGACACTGTGCGAAAAATCGATCAGGAATGAATGAGAATTGTAGGAAAAAGTGTCAGCCACAAGATAGGCGGACAGAACAAGTGAGATTTTGAGTAGATCAAAAAATATTTCAGTTTAAAGGTGATCGTCTCCAGACGCTGCATTTCAGCCCGAATATCATCTCAGATACATATGTCGCAAATGTCAGGACAGTGTGCGAAAAAATCGATCAGGAATGAATGAGAATTGTAGGAAAAAGTGTCAGCTACAAGATAGGCGGACAGAACAAGTGAGATTTTGAGTAGATCAAAAAATATTTCAGTTCAAAGGTGATCGTCTCCAGACGCTGCATTTTAGCCCGAATATCATCTCAGCTACATATGTCGCAAATGTCAGGACAGTGTGCGAAAAAATCGATCAGGAATGAATGAGAATTGTAGGAAATGGTGTCAGCTACAAGATAGGCGGACAGAACAAGTGAGATTTTGAGTAGGTCAAAAAATATTTCAGTTTAAAGGTGATCGCCTAGAGGGGCTGCATTTTAGCCCGAATATCATCTCAGATACATATGTCGCAAATGTCAGGACAGTGTGCGAAACAATCGATCAGGAATGAATGAGAATTGTAGGAAAAAGTGTCAGCTACAAGATAGGCGGACAGAACAAGTGAGATTTTGAGTAGATTAAAAAATATTTTAGTTTAAAGGTGATCGCCTGGAGGGGCTGCATTTTAGCTCGAATATCATCTCAGATACATATGTCGCAAATGTCAGGACAGTGTGCGAAAAAATCGATCAGGAATGAATGAGAATTGTAGGAAATAGTGTCAGCTACAAGATAGGCGGACAGAACAAGTGAGATTTTAAGTAGATCAGAAAATATTTCAGTTTAAAGGTGATCGCCTAGAGGGGCTGCATTTTAGCCCGAATATTATCTCAGATACATATGTCGCAAATGTCAGGACAGTGTGCAAAAAATCGATCAGGAATGAATGAGAATTGTAGGAAAAAGTGTCAGCTACAAGATAGGCGGACAGAACAAGTGAGATTTTGAGTAGATCAAAAAATATTTCAGTTCATAGGTGATCGCCTAGACGGGCTGCATTTTAGCCCGAATATCATCTCAGATACATATGTCGCAAATGTCAGGACAGTGTTCGAAAAATCGATCAGGAATGAATGAGAATTGTAGGAAAAAGTGTCAGCTACAAGATAGGCGGACAGAACAAGTGAGATTTTGAGTAGATTAAAAAATATTTCAGTTTAAAGGTGATCGTCTCCAGACGCTGCATTTTAGCCCGAATATCATCTCAGATCCATATGTTGCAAATGTCAGGACAGTGTCTGAAAAAATCGATTAGGAATGAATGAGAATTGTAGGAAAAAGTGTCAGCTACAAGATAGGCGGACGGAACAAGTGAGATTTTGAGTAGATCAAAAAATATTTCAGTTTAAAGGTGATCGTCTCCAGACGCTGCATTTTAGCCCGAATATCATCTCAGATCCATATGTTGCAAATGTCAGGACAGTGTCTGAAAAAATCGATCAGGAATGAATGAGAATTGTAGGAAAAAGTGTCAGCTACAAGATAGGCGGACGGAACAAGTGAAATTTTGAGTAGATCAAAAAATATTTCAGTTTAAAGGTGATCGCCTAGAGGGGCTGCATTTCAGCCCGAATATCATCTCAGCTACATATGTCGCAAATGTCAGGACAGTGTGCAAAAAATCGATCAGGAATGAATGAGAATTGTAGGAAAAAGTGTCAGCTACAAGATAGGCGGACAGAACAAGTGAGATTTTGAGTAGATCAAAAAATATTCCAGTTTAAAGGTGATCGCCTAGAGGGGCTGCATTTTAGCCCGAATATCATCTCAGCTACATATGTCGCAAATGTCAGGACAGTGTGCAAAAAATCGATCAGAAATGAATGAGAATTGTAGGAAAAAGTGTCAGCTACAAGATAGGCGGACAGAACAAGTGAGATTTTGAGTAGATCAAAAAATATTTCAGTTCATAGGTGATCGCCTAGACGGGCTGCATTTTAGCCCGAATATCATCTCAGATACATATGTCGCAAATGTCAGGACAGTGTTCGAAAAATCGATCAGGAATGAATGAGAATTGTAGGAAAAAGTGTCAGCTACAAGATAGGCGGACAGAACAAGTGAGATTTTGAGTAGATCAAAAAATATTTCAGTTTAAAGGTGATCGTCTCCAGACGCTGCATTTTAGCCCGAATATCATCTCAGATCCATATGTTGCAAATGTCAGGACAGTGTCTGAAAAAATCGATTAGGAATGAATGAGAATTGTAGGAAAAAGTGTCAGCTACAAGATAGGCGGACAGAACAAGTGAGATTTTGAGTAGATCAAAAAATATTTCAGTTTAAAGGTGATCGCCTAGAGGGGCTGCATTTCAGCCCGAATATCATCTCAGCTACATATGTCGCAAATGTCAGGACAGTGTGCAAAAAATCGATCAGGAATGAATGAGAATTGTAGGAAAAAGTGTCAGCTACAAGATAGGCGGACAGAACAAGTGAGATTTTGAGTAGATCAAAAAATATTTCAGTTTAAAGGTGATCGTCTCCAGACGCTGCATTTTAGCCCGAATATCATCTCAGATCCATATGTTGCAAATGTCAGGACAGTGTCTGAAAAAATCAATTAGGAATGAATGAGAATTGTAGGAAAAAGTGTCAGCTACAAGATAGGCGGACGGAACAAGTGAGATTTTGAGTAGATCAAAAAATATTTCAGTTTAAAGGTGATCGCCTAGAGGGGCTGCATTTTAGCCCGAATATCATCTCAGCTACATATGTCGCAAATGTCAGGACAGTGTGCAAAAAATCGATCAGGAATGAATGAGAATTGTAGGAAAAAGTGTCAGCCACAAGATAGGCGGACAGAACAAGTGAGATTTTGAGTAGATCAAAAAATATTTCAGTTTAAAGGTGATCGCCTAGACGGTCTGCATTTTAGCCCGAATATCATCTCAGCTACATATGTCGCAAATGTCAGGACAGTGTGCGAAAAATCGATCAGGAATGAATGAGAATTGTAGGAAAAAAGTGTCAGCTACAAGATAGGCGGACAGAACAAGTGAGATTTTGAGTAGATCAAAAAATATTTCAGTTTAAAGGTGATCGCCTAGAGGGGCTGCATTTTAGCCCGAATATCATCTCAGCTACATATGTCGCAAATGTCAGGACAGTGTGCGAAAAAATCGATCAGGAATGAATGAGAATTGTAGGAAAAAGTGTCAGCTACAAGATAGGCGGACAGAACAAGTGAGATTTTGAGTAGGTCAAAAAATATTTCAGTTTAAAGGTGATCGCCTGGAGGGGCTGCATTTTAGCCCGAATATCATTTCAGTTACATATGTCGCAAATGTCAGGACAGTGTGCGAAAAAATCGATCAGGAATGAATGAGAATTGTAGAAAAAGGTAACAGCTACAAGATAGGCGGACAGAACAAGTGAGATTTTGAGTAGATCAAAAAATATTTCAGTTTAAAGGTGATCGCCTAGAGGGGCTGCATTTTAGCCCGAATATCATCTCAGATACATATGTCGCAAATGTCAGGACAGTGTGCAAAAAATCGATCAGGAATGAATGAGAATTGTAGGAAAAAGTGTCAGCTACAAGATAGGCGGACAGAAGAAGTGAGATTTTGAGTAGATCGAAAAATATTTCAGTTTAAAGGTGATCGCCTAGAGGGGCTGCATTTTAGCCCGAATATCATCTCAGATACATATGTCGCAAATGTCAGGACAGTGTGCAAAAAATCGATCAGGAATGAATGAGAATTGTAGGAAATGGTGTCAGCTACAAGATAGGTGGACAGAACAAGTGAGATTTTGAGTAGATCAAAAAATATTTCAGTTTAAAGGTGATCGCCTAGAGGGGCTGCATTTTAGCCCGAATATCATCTCAGCTACATATGTCGCAAATGTCAGGACAGTGTGCAAAAAATCGATCAGGAATGAATGAGAATTGTAGGAAAAAGTGTCAGCCACAAGATAGGCGGACAGAACAAGTGAGATTTTGAGTAGATCAAAAAATATTTCAGTTTAAAGGTGATCGCCTAGACGGTCTGCATTTTAGCCCGAATATCATCTCAGCTACATATGTCGCAAATGTCAGGACAGTGTGCAAAAAATCGATCAGGAATGAATGAGAATTGTAGGAAATGGTGTCAGCTACAAAATAGGCGGACAGAACGAGTGAGATTTTGAGTAGGTCAAAAAATATTTCAGTTTAAAGGTGATCGCCTGGAGGGGCTGCATTTTAGCCCGAATATCATCTCAGATACATATGTCGCAAATGTCAGGACAGTGTGCGAAAAAATCGATCAGGAATGAATGAGAATTGTAGAAAAAGGTAACAGCTACAAGATAGGCGGACAGAACAAGTGAGATTTTGAGTAGATCAGAAAATATTTCAGTTTAAAGGTGATCGCCTAGAGGGGCTGCATTTTAGCCCGAATATCATCTCAGCTACATATGTCGCAAATGTCAGGACAGTGTGCGAAAAAATCGATCAGGAATGAATGAGAAGTGTAGGAAAAAGTGTCAGCTACAAGATAGGCGGACAGAACAAGTGAGATTCTGAGTAGATCAAAAAATATTTCAGTTTGAAGGTGATCGTCTCCAGACGCTGCATTTTAGCCCGAATATCATCTCAGATCCATATGTCGCAAATGTCAGGACAGTGTGCGAAAAAATCGATCAGGAATGAATGAGAAGTGTAGGAAAAAGTGTCAGCTACAAGATAGGCGGAGAGAACAAGTGAGATTTTGAGTAGATCAAAAAATATTTCAGTTTGAAGGTGATCGCCTAGAGGGGCTGCATTTAAGCCCGAATATCATCTCAGATACATATGTCGCAAATGTCAGGACAGTGTCTGAAAAAATCGATCAGGAATGAATGAGAAGTGTAGGAAAAAGTGTCAGCTACAAGATAGGCGGACGGAACAAGTGAGATTTCGAGTAGATCAAAAAATATTTCAGTTTAAAGGTGATCGCCTAGAGGGGCTGCATTTAAGCCCGAATATCATCTCAGATACATATGTCGCAAATGTCAGGACAGTGTGCGAAAAATCGATCAGGAATGAATGAGAATTGTAGGAAAAAGTGTCAGCTACAAGATAGGCGGACAGAACAAGTGAGATTTTGAGTAGATCAAAAAATATTTCAGTTCATAGGTGATCGCCTAGACGGGCTGCATTTTAGCCCGAATATCATCTCAGATACATATGTCGCAAATGTCAGGACAGTGTTCGAAAAATCGATCAGGAATGAATGAGAATTGTAGGAAAAAAGTGTCAGCTACAAGATAGGCGGACAGAACAAGTGAGATTTTGAGTAGATTAAAAAATATTTCAGTTTAAAGGTGATCGTCTCCAGACGCTGCATTTTAGCCCGAATATCATCTCAGATCCATATGTTGCAAATGTCAGGACAGTGTCTGAAAAAATCGATTAGGAATGAATGAGAATTGTAGGAAAAAGTGTCAGCTACAAGATAGGCGGACGGAACAAGTGAGATTTTGAGTAGATCAAAAAATATTTCAGTTTAAAGGTGATCGTCTCCAGACGCTGCATTTTAGCCCGAATATCATCTCAGATCCATATGTTGCAAATGTCAGGACAGTGTCTGAAAAAATCGATCAGGAATGAATGAGAATTGTAGGAAAAAGTGTCAGCTACAAGATAGGCGGACGGAACAAGTGAGATTTTGAGTAGATCAAAAAATATTTCAGTTTAAAGGTGATCGCCTAGAGGGGCTGCATTTCAGCCCGAATATCATCTCAGCTACATATGTCGCAAATGTCAGGACAGTGTGCAAAAAATCGATCAGGAATGAATGAGAATTGTAGGAAAAAGTGTCAGCTACAAGATAGGCGGACAGAACAAGTGAGATTTTGAGTAGATCAAAAAATATTCCAGTTTAAAGGTGATCGCCTAGAGGGGCTGCATTTTAGCCCGAATATCATCTCAGCTACATATGTCGCAAATGTCAGGACAGTGTGCAAAAAATCGATCAGAAATGAATGAGAATTGTAGGAAAAAGTGTCAGCTACAAGATAGGCGGACAGAACAAGTGAGATTTTGAGTAGATCAAAAAATATTTCAGTTCATAGGTGATCGCCTAGACGGGCTGCATTTTAGCCCGAATATCATCTCAGATACATATGTCGCAAATGTCAGGACAGTGTTCGAAAAATCGATCAGGAATGAATGAGAATTGTAGGAAAAAGTGTCAGCTACAAGATAGGCGGACAGAACAAGTGAGATTTTGAGTAGATCAAAAAATATTTCAGTTTAAAGGTGATCGTCTCCAGACGCTGCATTTTAGCCCGAATATCATCTCAGATCCATATGTTGCAAATGTCAGGACAGTGTCTGAAAAAATCGATTAGGAATGAATGAGAATTGTAGGAAAAAGTGTCAGCTACAAGATAGGCGGACAGAACAAGTGAGATTTTGAGTAGATCAAAAAATATTTCAGTTTAAAGGTGATCGCCTAGAGGGGCTGCATTTCAGCCCGAATATCATCTCAGCTACATATGTCGCAAATGTCAGGACAGTGTGCAAAAAATCGATCAGGAATGAATGAGAATTGTAGGAAAAAGTGTCAGCTACAAGATAGGCGGACAGAACAAGTGAGATTTTGAGTAGATCAAAAAATATTTCAGTTTAAAGGTGATCGTCTCCAGACGCTGCATTTTAGCCCGAATATCATCTCAGCTACATATGTCGCAAATGTCAGGACAGTGTGCAAAAAATCGATCAGGAATGAATGAGAATTGTAGGAAAAAGTGTCAGCCACAAGATAGGCGGACAGAACAAGTGAGATTTTGAGTAGATCAAAAAATATTTCAGTTTAAAGGTGATCGCCTAGACGGTCTGCATTTTAGCCCGAATATCATCTCAGCTACATATGTCGCAAATGTCAGGACAGTGTGCGAAAAAATCGATCAGGAATGAATGAGAATTGTAGGAAAAAAGTGTCAGCTACAAGATAGGCGGACAGAACAAGTGAGATTTTGAGTAGATCAAAAAATATTTCAGTTTAAAGGTGATCGCCTAGAGGGGCTGCATTTTAGCCCGAATATCATCTCAGCTACATATGTCGCAAATGTCAGGACAGTGTGCGAAAAAATCGATCAGGAATGAATGAGAATTGTAGGAAAAAAGTGTCAGCTACAAGATAGGCGGACAGAACAAGTGAGATTTTGAGTAGGTCAAAAAATATTTCAGTTTAAAGGTGATCGCCTGGAGGGGCTGCATTTTAGCCCGAATATCATCTCAGTTACATATGTCGCAAATGTCAGGACAGTGTGCGAAAAAATCGATCAGGAATGAATGAGAATTGTAGAAAAAGGTAACAGCTACAAGATAGGCGGACAGAACAAGTGAGATTTTGAGTAGATCAAAAAATATTTCAGTTTAAAGGTGATCGCCTAGAGGGGCTGCATTTTAGCCCGAATATCATCTCAGATACATATGTCGCAAATGTCAGGACAGTGTGCAAAAAATCGATCAGGAATGAATGAGAATTGTAGGAAATGGTGTCAGCTACAAGATAGGCGGACAGAAGAAGTGAGATTTTGAGTAGATCGAAAAATATTTCAGTTTAAAGGTGATCGCCTAGAGGGGCTGCATTTTAGCCCGAATATCATCTCAGATACATATGTCGCAAATGTCAGGACAGTGTGCGAAAAAATCGATCAGGAATGAATGAGAATTGTAGAAAAAGGTAACAGCTACAAGATAGGCGGACAGAACAAGTGAGATTTTGAGTAGATCAAAAAATATTTCAGTTTAAAGGTGATCGCCTAGAGGGGCTGCATTTTAGCCCGAATATCATCTCAGATACATATGTCGCAAATGTCAGGACAGTGTGCAAAAAATCGATCAGGAATGAATGAGAATTGTAGAAAAAGGTAACAGCTACAAGATAGGCGGACAGAAGAAGTGAGATTTTGAGTAGATCGAAAAATATTTCAGTTTAAAGGTGATCGCCTAGAGGGGCTGCATTTTAGCCCGAATATCATCTCAGATACATATGTCGCAAATGTCAGGACAGTGTGCAAAAAATCGATCAGGAATGAATGAGAATTGTAGGAAATGGTGTCAGCTACAAGATAGGTGGACAGAACAAGTGAGATTTTGAGTAGATCAAAAAATATTTCAGTTTAAAGGTGATCGCCTAGAGGGGCTGCATTTTAGCCCGAATATCATCTCAGCTACATATGTCGCAAATGTCAGGACAGTGTGCAAAAAATCGATCAGGAATGAATGAGAATTGTAGGAAAAAGTGTCAGCCACAAGATAGGCGGACAGAACAAGTGAGATTTTGAGTAGATCAAAAAATATTTCAGTTTAAAGGTGATCGCCTAGACGGTCTGCATTTTAGCCCGAATATCATCTCAGCTACATATGTCGCAAATGTCAGGACAGTGTGCAAAAAATCGATCAGGAATGAATGAGAATTGTAGGAAATGGTGTCAGCTACAAAATAGGCGGACAGAACGAGTGAGATTTTGAGTAGGTCAAAAAATATTTCAGTTTAAAGGTGATCGCCTGGAGGGGCTGCATTTTAGCCCGAATATCATCTCAGATACATATGTCGCAAATGTCAGGACAGTGTGCGAAAAAATCGATCAGGAATGAATGAGAATTGTAGAAAAAGGTAACAGCTACAAGATAGGCGGACAGAACAAGTGAGATTTTGAGTAGATCAAAAAATATTTCAGTTTAAAGGTGATCGCCTAGTGGGGCTGCATTTTAGCCCGAATATCATCTCAGATACATATGTCGCAAATGTCAGGACAGTGCGCAAAAAATCGATCAGGAATGAATGAGAATTGTGGGAAAAAGTGTCAGCTACAAGATAGGCGGACAGAACAAGTGAGATTTTGAGTAGATCAAAAAATATTTCAGTTTAAAGGTGATCGTCTCCAGACGCTGCATTTTAGCCCGAATATCATCTCAGCTACATATGTCGCAAATGTCAGGACAGTGTGCGAAAAAATCGATCAGAAATGAATGAGAATTGTGGGAAAAAGTGTCAGCTACAAGATAGGCGGACAGAACAAGTGAGATTTTGAGTAGATCAAAAAATATTTCAGTTTAAAGGTGATCGTCTCCAGACGCTGCATTTTAGCCCGAATATCATCTCAGCTACATATGTCGCAAATGTCAGGACAGTGTGCAAAAAATCGATCAGGAATGAATGAGAATTGTAGGAAAAAGTGTCAGCTACAAGATAGGCGGACAGAACAAGTGAGATTTTGAGTAGATCAAAAAATATTTCAGTTTAAAGGTGATCGCCTAGAGGGGCTGCATTTTAGCCCGAATATCATCTCAGCTACATATGTCGCAAATGTCAGGACAGTGCGCAAAAAATCGATCAGGAATGAATGAGAATTGTGGGAAAAAGTGTCAGCTACAAGATAGGCGGACAGAACAAGTGAGATTTTGAGTAGATCAAAAAATATTTCAGTTTAAAGGTGATCGTCTCCAGACGCTGCATTTTAGCCCGAATATCATCTCAGCTACATATGTCGCAAATGTCAGGACAGTGTGCAAAAAATCGATCAGGAATGAATGAGAATTGTAGGAAAAAGTGTCAGCTACAAGATAGGCGGACAGAACAAGTGAGATTTTGAGTAGATCAAAAAATATTTCAGTTTAAAGGTGATCGCCTAGAGGGGCTGCATTTTAGCCCGAATATCATCTCAGATACATATGTCGCAAATGTCAGGACAGTGTGCGAAAAATCGATCAGGAATGAATGAGAATTGTAGGAAAAAAGTGTCAGCTACAAGATAGGCGAACAGAACAAGTGAGATTTTGAGTAGATCAAAAAATATTTCAGTTTAAAGGTGATCGTCTCCACACGCAGCATTTTCGCCCGAATATCATCTCAGATACATATGTCGCAAATGTCAGGACAGTGTGCGAAAAAATCGATCAGGAATGAATGATAATTGTAGGAAAATTTGTCAGCTACAAGATAGGCGGACGGAACAAGTGAGATTTTGAGTAGGTCAAAAAATATTTCAGTTTAAAGGTGATCGTCTCCACACGCAGCATTTTCGCCCGAATATCATCTCAGATACATATGTCGCAAATGTCAGGACAGTGTGCGAAAAAATCGATCAGGAATGAATGAGAATTGTAGGAAAAAGTGTCAGCTACAAGATAGGTGGACGGAACAAGTAAGATTTTGAGTAGATCAAAAAATATTTTAGTTTAAAGGTGATCGTCTCCACACGCAGCATTTTCGCCCGAATATCATCTCAGATACATATGTCGCAAATGTCAGGACAGTGTGCGAAAAAATCGATCAGGAATGAATGATAATTGTAGGAAAATTTGTCAGCTACAAGATAGGCGGACGGAACAAGTGAGATTTTGAGTAGGTCAAAAAATATTTCAGTTTAAAGGTGATCGTCTCCACACGCAGCATTTTCGCCCGAATATCATCTCAGATACATATGTCGCAAATGTCAGGACAGTGTGCGAAAAAATCGATCAGGAATGAATGATAATTGTAGGAAAATTTGTCAGCTACAAGATAGGCGGACGGAACAAGTGAGATTTTGAGTAGATCAAAAAATATTTCAGTTCAAAGGTGATCGCCTAGACGGTCTGCATTTTAGCCCGAATATCATCTCAGATACATATGTCGCAAATGTCAGGACAGTGTGCGAAAAATCGATCAGGAATGAATGAGAATTGTAGGAAAAAAGTGTCAGCTACAAGATAGGCGAACAGAACAAGTGAGATTTTGAGTAGATCAAAAAATATTTCAGTTTAAAGGTGATCGCCTAGAGGGGCTGCATTTAAGCCCGAATATCATCTCAGATACATATGTCGCAAATGTCAGGACAGTGTGCGAAAAATCGATCAGGAATGAATGAGAATTGTAGGAAAAAAGTGTCAGCTACAAGATAGGCGGACAGAACAAGTGAGATTTTGAGTAGATCAAAAAATATTTCAGTTTAAAGGTGATCGCCTAGAGGGGCTGCATTTTAGCCCGAATATCATCTCAGATACATATGTCGCAAATGTCAGGACAGTGTGCAAACAATCGATCAGGAATGAATGAGAATTGTAGGAAAAAGTGTCAGCTACAAGATAGGCGGACGGAACAAGTGAGATTTTGAGTAGATCAAAAAATATTTCAGTTCAAAGGTGATCGCCTAGACGGTTTGCATTTTAGCCCGAATATCATCTCAGATACATATGTCGCAAATGTCAGGACAGTGTGCGAAAAATCGATCAGGAATGAATGAGAATTGTAGGAAAAAAGTGTCAGCTACAAGATAGGCGAACAGAACAAGTGAGATTTTGAGTAGATCAAAAAATATTTCAGTTTAAAGGTGATCGCCTAGACGGTCTGCATTTTAGCCCGAATATCATCTCAGATACATATGTCGCAAATGTCAGGACAGTGTGCAAAAAATCGATCAGGAATGAATGAGAATTGTAGGAAATGGTGTCAGCTACAAGATAGGCGGACAGAACAAGTGAGATTTTGAGTAGGTCAAAAAATATTTCAGTTTAAAGGTGATCGCCTGGAGGGGCTGCATTTTAGCCCGAATATCATCTCAGATACATATGTCGCGAATGTCAGGACAGTGTGCGAAAAAATCGATCAGGAATGAATGAGAATTGTACGAAAAAGTGTCAGCTACAAGATAGGCGGACGGAACAAGTGAGATTTTGAGTAGATCAAAAAATATTTTAGTTTAAAGGTGATCGTCTCCACACGCAGCATTTTCGCCCGAATATCATCTCAGATACATATGTCGCAAATGTCAGGACAGTGTGCGAAAAAATCGATCAGGAATGAATGATAATTGTAGGAAAATTTGTCAGCTACAAGATAGGCGGACGGAACAAGTGAGATTTTGAGTAGGTCAAAAAATATTTCAGTTTAAAGGTGATCGTCTCCACACGCAGCATTTTCGCCCGAATATCATCTCAGATACATATGTCGCAAATGTCAGGACAGTGTGCGAAAAAATCGATCAGGAATGAATGATAATTGTAGGAAAATTTGTCAGCTACAAGATAGGCGGACGGAACAAGTGAGATTTTGAGTAGATCAAAAAATATTTCAGTTCAAAGGTGATCGCCTAGACGGTCTGCATTTTAGCCCGAATATCATCTCAGATACATATGTCGCAAATGTCAGGACAGTGTGCGAAAAATCGATCAGGAATGAATGAGAATTGTAGGAAAAAAGTGTCAGCTCCAAGATAGGCGAACAGAACAAGTGAGATTTTGAGTAGATCAAAAAATATTTCAGTTTAAAGGTGATCGCCTAGAGGGGCTGCATTTAAGCCCGAATATCATCTCAGATACATATGTCGCAAATGTCAGGACAGTGTGCGAAAAATCGATCAGGAATGAATGAGAATTGTAGGAAAAAGTGTCAGCTACAAGATAGGCGGACAGAACAAGTGAGATTTTGAGTAGATCAAAAAATATTTCAGTTTAAAGGTGATCGCCTAGAGGGGCTGCATTTTAGCCCGAATATCATCTCAGATACATATGTCGCAAATGTCAGGACAGTGTGCAAACAATCGATCAGGAATGAATGAGAATTGTAGGAAAAAGTGTCAGCTACAAGATAGGCGGACGGAACAAGTGAGATTTTGAGTAGATCAAAAAATATTTCAGTTCAAAGGTGATCGCCTAGACGGTTTGCATTTTAGCCCGAATATCATCTCAGATACATATGTCGCAAATGTCAGGACAGTGTGCGAAAAATCGATCAGGAATGAATGAGAATTGTAGGAAAAAGTGTCAGCTACAAGATAGGCGAACAGAACAAGTGAGATTTTGAGTAGATCAAAAAATATTTCAGTTTAAAGGTGATCGCCTAGACGGTCTGCATTTTAGCCCGAATATCATCTCAGATACATATGTCGCAAATGTCAGGACAGTGTGCAAAAAATCGATCAGGAATGAATGAGAATTGTAGGAAATGGTGTCAGCTACAAGATAGGCGGACAGAACAAGTGAGATTTTGAGTAGGTCAAAAAATATTTCAGTTTAAAGGTGATCGCCTGGAGGGGCTGCATTTTAGCCCGAATATCATCTCAGATACATATGTCGCGAATGTCAGGACAGTGTGCGAAAAAATCGATCAGGAATGAATGAGAATTGTACGAAAAAGTGTCAGCTACAAGATAGGCGGACAGAACAAGTGAGATTTTGAGTAGATCAAAAAATATTTCAGTTTAAAGGTGATCGTCTCCAGACGCTGCATTTTAACCCGAATATCATCTCAGCTACATATGTCGCAAATGTCCGGACAGTGTGCGAAAAAATCGATCAGGAATGAATGATAATTGTAGGAGAAAGTGTCAGCTACAAGATAGGCGGACTAAACAAGTGAGATTTTGAGTAGATCAAAAAATATTTCAGTTCAAAGGTGATCGTCTCCAGACGCAGACTTTTTGGCCGGATATCATCTCAGATACATATGTCGCAAATGTCAGGACAGTGTGCAAAAAAATCGATCAGGAATGAATGAGAATTGTAGGAAAAAGTGTCAGCTACAAGATAGGCGGACAGAACAAGTGAGATTTTGAGTAGATCAAAAAATATTTCAGTTCAAAGGTGATCGTCTCCAGACGCTGCATTTTCGCCCGAATATCATCTCAGATACATATGTTGCAAATGTCAGGACAGTGTGCGAAAAAATCGATCAGGAATGAATGAGAATTGTAGGAAAAAGTGTCAGCTACAAGATAGGCGGACAGAACAAGTGAGATTTTACGTAGATCAAAAAATATTTCAGTTCAAAGGTGATCGTCTCCAGACGCTGCATTTTCGCCCGAATATCATCTCAGATACATATGTCGCAAATGTCAGGACAGTGTGCGAAAAAATCGTTCAGGAATGAATAAGAATTGTAGGAAAAAGTGTCAGCTACAAGATAGGCGGACAGAACAAGTGAGATTTTACGTAGATCAAAAAATATTTCAGTTTAAAGGTGATCGCCTAGAGGGGCTGCATTTTAGCCCGAATTTCTTCTCAGATACATATGTCGCAAATGTCAGGACAGTGTGCGAAAAAATCGATCGGGAATGAATGAGAATCGTAGAAAAAAGTGTCAGCTACAAGATAGGGGGACGGAACAAGTTAGATTTTGAGTAGGTCAAAAAATATTTCAGTTTAAAGGTGATCGTCTCCACACGCAGCATTTTCGCCCGAATATCATCTCAGATACATATGTCGCAAATGTCAGGACAGTGTGCGAAAAAATCGATCAGGAATGAATGAGAATTGTAGGAAAAAGTGTCAGCTACAAGATAGGCGGACGGAACAAGTGAGATTTTGAGTAGGTCAAAAAATATTTCAGTTTAAAGGTGATCGTCTCCACACGCAGCATTTTCGCCCGAATATCATCTCAGATACATATGTCGCAAATGTCAGGACAGTGTGCGAAAAAATCGATCAGGAATGAATGAGAATTGTAGGAAAAAGTGTCAGCTACAAGATAGGTGGACGGAACAAGTAAGATTTTGAGTAGATCAAAAAATATTTTAGTTTAAAGGTGATCGTCTCCACACGCAGCATTTTCGCCCGAATATCATCTCAGATACATATGTCGCAAATGTCAGGACAGTGTGCGAAAAAATCGATCAGGAATGAATGATAATTGTAGGAAAATTTGTCAGCTACAAGATAGGCGGACGGAACAAGTGAGATTTTGAGTAGGTCAAAAAATATTTCAGTTTAAAGGTGATCGTCTCCACACGCAGCATTTTCGCCCGAATATCATCTCAGATACATATGTCGCAAATGTCAGGACAGTGTGCGAAAAAATCGATCAGGAATGAATGATAATTGTAGGAAAATTTGTCAGCTACAAGATAGGCGGACGGAACAAGTGAGATTTTGAGTAGATCAAAAAATATTTCAGTTCAAAGGTGATCGCCTAGACGGTCTGCATTTTAGCCCGAATATCATCTCAGATACATATGTCGCAAATGTCAGGACAGTGTGCGAAAAATCGATCAGGAATGAATGAGAATTGTAGGAAAAAGTGTCAGCTACAAGATAGGCGGACAGAACAAGTGAGATTTTGAGTAGATCAAAAAATATTTCAGTTTAAAGGTGATCGCCTAGAGGGGCTGCATTTAAGCCCGAATATCATCTCAGATACATATGTCGCAAATGTCAGGACAGTGTGCGAAAAATCGATCAGGAATGAATGAGAATTGTAGGAAAAAGTGTCAGCTACAAGATAGGCGGACAGAACAAGTGAGATTTTGAGTAGATCAAAAAATATTTCAGTTTAAAGGTGATCGCCTAGAGGGGCTGCATTTTAGCCCGAATATCATCTCAGATACATATGTCGCAAATGTCAGGACAGTGTGCAAACAATCGATCAGGAATGAATGAGAATTGTAGGAAAAAGTGTCAGCTACAAGATAGGCGGACGGAACAAGTGAGATTTTGAGTAGATCAAAAAATATTTCAGTTCAAAGGTGATCGCCTAGACGGTTTGCATTTTAGCCCGAATATCATCTCAGATACATATGTCGCAAATGTCAGGACAGTGTGCGAAAAATCGATCAGGAATGAATGAGAATTGTAGGAAAAAAGTGTCAGCTACAAGATAGGCGAACAGAACAAGTGAGATTTTGAGTAGATCAAAAAATATTTCAGTTTAAAGGTGATCGCCTAGACGGTCTGCATTTTAGCCCGAATATCATCTCAGATACATATGTCGCAAATGTCAGGACAGTGTGCGAAAAAATCGATCAGGAATGAATGAGAATTGTAGGAAATGGTGTCAGCTACAAGATAGGCGGACAGAACAAGTGAGATTTTGAGTAGGTCAAAAAATATTTCAGTTTAAAGGTGATCGCCTGGAGGGGCTGCATTTTAGCCCGAATATCATCTCAGATACATATGTCGCGAATGTCAGGACAGTGTGCGAAAAAATCGATCAGGAATGAATGAGAATTGTACGAAAAAGTGTCAGCTACAAGATAGGCGGACGGAACAAGTGAGATTTTGAGTAGATCAAAAAATATTTTAGTTTAAAGGTGATCGTCTCCACACGCAGCATTTTCGCCCGAATATCATCTCAGATACATATGTCGCAAATGTCAGGACAGTGTGCGAAAAAATCGATCAGGAATGAATGATAATTGTAGGAAAATTTGTCAGCTACAAGATAGGCGGACGGAACAAGTGAGATTTTGAGTAGGTCAAAAAATATTTCAGTTTAAAGGTGATCGTCTCCACACGCAGCATTTTCGCCCGAATATCATCTCAGATACATATGTCGCAAATGTCAGGACAGTGTGCGAAAAAATCGATCAGGAATGAATGATAATTGTAGGAAAATTTGTCAGCTACAAGATAGGCGGACGGAACAAGTGAGATTTTGAGTAGATCAAAAAATATTTCAGTTCAAAGGTGATCGCCTAGACGGTCTGCATTTTAGCCCGAATATCATCTCAGATACATATGTCGCAAATGTCAGGACAGTGTGCGAAAAATCGATCAGGAATGAATGAGAATTGTAGGAAAAAAGTGTCAGCTCCAAGATAGGCGAACAGAACAAGTGAGATTTTGAGTAGATCAAAAAATATTTCAGTTTAAAGGTGATCGCCTAGAGGGGCTGCATTTAAGCCCGAATATCATCTCAGATACATATGTCGCAAATGTCAGGACAGTGTGCGAAAAATCGATCAGGAATGAATGAGAATTGTAGGAAAAAAGTGTCAGCTACAAGATAGGCGGACAGAACAAGTGAGATTTTGAGTAGATCAAAAAATATTTCAGTTTAAAGGTGATCGCCTAGAGGGGCTGCATTTTAGCCCGAATATCATCTCAGATACATATGTCGCAAATGTCAGGACAGTGTGCAAACAATCGATCAGGAATGAATGAGAATTGTAGGAAAAAGTGTCAGCTACAAGATAGGCGGACGGAACAAGTGAGATTTTGAGTAGATCAAAAAATATTTCAGTTCAAAGGTGATCGCCTAGACGGTTTGCATTTTAGCCCGAATATCATCTCAGATACATATGTCGCAAATGTCAGGACAGTGTGCGAAAAATCGATCAGGAATGAATGAGAATTGTAGGAAAAAAGTGTCAGCTACAAGATAGGCGAACAGAACAAGTGAGATTTTGAGTAGATCAAAAAATATTTCAGTTTAAAGGTGATCGCCTAGACGGTCTGCATTTTAGCCCGAATATCATCTCAGATACATATGTCGCAAATGTCAGGACAGTGTGCAAAAAATCGATCAGGAATGAATGAGAATTGTAGGAAATGGTGTCAGCTACAAGATAGGCGGACAGAACAAGTGAGATTTTGAGTAGGTCAAAAAATATTTCAGTTTAAAGGTGATCGCCTGGAGGGGCTGCATTTTAGCCCGAATATCATCTCAGATACATATGTCGCGAATGTCAGGACAGTGTGCGAAAAAATCGATCAGGAATGAATGAGAATTGTACGAAAAAGTGTCAGCTACAAGATAGGCGGACAGAACAAGTGAGATTTTGAGTAGATCAAAAAATATTTCAGTTTAAAGGTGATCGTCTCCAGACGCTGCATTTTAACCCGAATATCATCTCAGCTACATATGTCGCAAATGTCCGGACAGTGTGCGAAAAAATCGATCAGGAATGAATGATAATTGTAGGAGAAAGTGTCAGCTACAAGATAGGCGGACTAAACAAGTGAGATTTTGAGTAGATCAAAAAATATTTCAGTTCAAAGGTGATCGTCTCCAGACGCAGACTTTTTGGCCGGATATCATCTCAGATACATATGTCGCAAATGTCAGGACAGTGTGCAAAAAAATCGATCAGGAATGAATGAGAATTGTAGGAAAAAGTGTCAGCTACAAGATAGGCGGACAGAACAAGTGAGATTTTGAGTAGATCAAAAAATATTTCAGTTCAAAGGTGATCGTCTCCAGACGCTGCATTTTCGCCCGAATATCATCTCAGATACATATGTTGCAAATGTCAGGACAGTGTGCGAAAAAATCGATCAGGAATGAATGAGAATTGTAGGAAAAAGTGTCAGCTACAAGATAGGCGGACAGAACAAGTGAGATTTTACGTAGATCAAAAAATATTTCAGTTCAAAGGTGATCGTCTCCAGACGCTGCATTTTCGCCCGAATATCATCTCAGATACATATGTCGCAAATGTCAGGACAGTGTGCGAAAAAATCGTTCAGGAATGAATAAGAATTGTAGGAAAAAGTGTCAGCTACAAGATAGGCGGACAGAACAAGTGAGATTTTACGTAGATCAAAAAATATTTCAGTTTAAAGGTGATCGCCTAGAGGGGCTGCATTTTAGCCCGAATTTCTTCTCAGATACATATGTCGCAAATGTCAGGACAGTGTGCGAAAAAATCGATCGGGAATGAATGAGAATCGTAGAAAAAAGTGTCAGCTACAAGATAGGGGGACGGAACAAGTTAGATTTTGAGTAGGTCAAAAAATATTTCAGTTTAAAGGTGATCGTCTCCAGACGCTGCATTTTAGCCCGAATATCATCTCAGCTACATATGTTGCAAATGTCAGGACAGTGTGCGAAAAAATCGATCAGGAATGAGAGATAATTGTAGGAAAATTTGTCAGCTACAAGATAGGCGGACGGAACAAGTGAGATTTTGAGTAGGTCAAAAAATATTTCAGTTTAAAGGTGATCGTCTCCAGACGCTGCATTTTAGCCCGAATATCATCTCAGCTACATATGTCGCAAATGTCAGGACAGTGTGCGAAAAAATCGATCAGGAATGAATAAGAATTGTAGGAAAAAGTGTCAGCTACAAGATAGGCGGACAGAACAAGTGAGATTTTACGTAGATCAAAAAATATTTCAGTTTAAAGGTGATCGCCTAGAGGGGCTGCATTTTAGCCCGAATTTCTTCTCAGATACATATGTCGCAAATGTCAGGACAGTGTGCGAAAAAATCGATCGGGAATGAATGAGAATCGTAGAAAAAAGTGTCAGCTACAAGATAGGGGGACGGAACAAGTTAGATTTTGAGTAGGTCAAAAAATATTTCAGTTTAAAGGTGATCGTCTCCAGACGCTGCATTTTAGCCCGAATATCATCTCAGCTACATATGTCGCAAATGTCAGGACAGTGTGCGAAAAAATCGATCAGGAATGAATGAGAATCGTAGAAAAAAGTGTCAGCTACAAGATAGGGGGACGGAACAAGTTAGATTTTGAGTAGGTCAAAAAATATTTCAGTTTAAAGGTGATCGTCTCCAGACGCTGCATTTTAGCCCGAATATCATCTCAGCTACATATGTCGCAAATGTCAGGACAGTGTGCGAAAAAATCGATCAGGAATGAATAAGAATTGTAGGAAAAAGTGTCAGCTACAAGATAGGCGGACAGAACAAGTGAGATTTTACGTAGATCAAAAAATATTTCAGTTTAAAGGTGATCGCCTAGAGGGGCTGCATTTTAGCCCGAATTTCTTCTCAGATACATATGTCGCAAATGTCAGGACAGTGTGCGAAAAAATCGTTCAGGAATGAATGAGAATTGTAGGAAATGATGTCAGCCACAAGATAGGGGGACGGAACAAGTTAGATTTTGAGTAGGTCAAAAAATATTTCAGTTTAAAGGTGATCGTCTCCAGACGCTGCATTTTAGCCCGAATATCATCTCAGATCCATATGTCGCAAATGTCAGGACAGTGTGCGAAAAAATCGATCAGGAATGAATGAGAATTGTAGGAAATGATGTCAGCCACAAGATAGGCGGACGGAACAAGTGAGATTTTGAGTAGATCAAAAAATATTTCAGTTTAAAGGTGATCGTCTCCAGACGCTGCATTTTAGCCCGAATATCATCTCAGCTACATATGTCGCAAATGTCAGGACAGTGTGCGAAAAAATCGATCAGGAATGAATGAGAATTGTAGGAAATGATGTCAGCCACAAGATAGGGGGACGGAACAAGTTAGATTTTGAGTAGGTCAAAAAATATTTCAGTTTAAAGGTGATCGTCTCCAGACGCTGCATTTTAGCCCGAATATCATCTCAGATCTATATGTCGCAAATGTCAGGACAGTGTGCGAAAAAATCGATCAGGAATGAATGATAATTGTAGAAAAATTGGTCAGCTACAAGATAGGCGGACGGAACAAGTGAGATTTTGAGTAGGTCAAAAAATATTTCAGTTTAAAGGTGATCGTCTCCAGACGCTGCATTTTAGCCCGAATATCATCTCAGCTACATATGTTGCAAATGTCAGGACAGTGTGCGAAAAAATCGATCAGGAATGAATGAGAATTGTAGGAAAAAGTGTCAGCTACAAGATAGGCGGACAGAACAAGTGAGATTTTAAGTAGATCAAAAAATATTTCAGCTTAAAGGTGTTCGTCTCTAGACGCCTCATTTTAGCCTGAATATCATCTTAGATCCATACGTCGCAAATGTCAGGACAATGTGCGAAAAAATCGATCAGGAATGAATGAGAATTGTAGGAAAAAGTGTCAGCTACAAGATAGGCGGACGGAACAAGTGAGATTTTGAGTAGATCAAAAAATATTTCAGTTTAAAGGTGATCGCCTAGAGGGGCTGCTTTTTAGCCCGAATTTCATCTCAGATACATATGTCGCGAATGTCAGGACAGTGTGCAAAAAAATCGATCAGGAATGAATGAGAATTGTAGGAAAAAGTGTCAGCTACAAGATAGGCGGACGGAACAAGTGAGATTTTGAGTAGGTCAAAAAATATTTCAGTTTAAAGGTGATCGTCTCCAGACGCTGCATTTTAGCCCGAATATCATCTCAGCTACATATGTTGCAAATGTCAGGACAGTGTGCGAAAAAATCGATCAGGAATGAATGAGAATTGAAAGAAAAAGTGTCAGCTACAAGATAGGCGGACAGAACAAGTGAGATTTTAAGTAGATCAAAAAATATTTCAGCTTAAAGGTGATCGCCTAGAGGGGCTGCATTTTAGCCCGAATATCATCTTAGATCCATACGTCGCAAATGCCAGGACAATGTGCGAAAAAATCGATCAGAAATGAATGAGAATTGTAGGAAATGGTGTCAGCTACAAGATAGGCGGACAGAACAAGTGAGATTTTGAGTAGATCAAAAAATATTTCAGTTTAAAGGTGATCGTCTCCAGACGCTGCATTTTAGCCCGAATATCATCTCAGCTATATATGTCGCAAATGTCAGGACAGTGTGCAACAAAATCGATCAGGAATGAATGAGAATTGTAGGAAAGAGTGTCAGCTACAAGATAGGCGGACAGAACAAGTGAGATTTTGAGTAGATCAAAAAATATTTCAGTTTAAAGGTGATCGCCTAGAGGGTCTGCATTTTAGCCCGAATATCATCTCAGCTACATATGTCGCAAATGTCAGGACAGTGTGCGAAAAATCGATCAGGAATGAATGAGAATTGTAGGAAAAAAGTGTCAGCTACAAGATAGGCGGACAGAACAAGTGAGATTTTGAGTAGATCAAAAAATATTTCAGTTTAAAGGTGATCGTCTCCAGACGCTGCATTTTAGCCCAAATATCATCTCAGATACATATGTCGCAAACGTCAGGACAGTGTGCGAAAAAATCGATCAGGAAAGAATGAGAATCGTAGAAAAAAGTGTCAGCTACAAGATAGGGGGACGGAACAAGTGAGATTTTGAGTAGATCAAAAAATATTTCAGTTTAAAGGTGATCGTCTCCAGACGCTGCATTTTAGCCCGAATATCATCTCAGCTACATATGTCGGAAATGTCAGGACAGTGTGCGAAAAAATCGATCAGGAATAAATGAGAATTGTAGGAAAAAGTGTCAGATACAAGATAGGCGGACAAAACAAGTGAGATTTTGAGTAGATCAAAAAATATTTCAGTTCAAAGGTGATCGTCTCCAGACGCAGCATTTTCGCCCGAATATCATCTCAGGTACATATGTCGCAAATGTCAGGACAGTGTGCGAAAAAATCGATCAAGAATGAATGATAATTGTCGGAAAAAGTGTCAGCTACAAGATAGGCGGACGGAACAAGTGAGATTTTGAGTAGGTCAAAAAATATTTCAGTTTAAAGGTGATCGCCTAGAGGGTCTGCATTTTAGCCCGAATATCATCTCAGCTACATATGTCGCAAATGTCAGGACAGTAAGCGAAAAAATCGATCAGGAATGAATGAGAATTGTAGGAATAAGTGTCAGCTACAAGATAGGCGGACAGAACAACTGAGATTTTACGTAGATCAAAAAATATTTCAGTTTAAAGGTGATCGCCTAGAGGGGCTGCATTTTAGCCCGAATTTCTTCTCAGATACATATGTCGCAAATGTCAGGACAGTGTGCGAAAAAATCGTTCAGGAATGAATGAGAATTGTAGGAAAAAGTGTCAGCCACAAGATAGGCGGACGGAACAAGTGAGATTTTGAGTAGATCAAAAAATATTTCAGTTCAAAGGTGATCGTCTCCAGACGCTGCATTTTAGCCCGAATATCATCTCAGATCCATATGTCGCAAATGACAGGACAGTGTGCGAAAAAATCGATCAGGAATGAATGATAATTGTAGGAAAATTTGTCAGCTACAAGATAGGCGGACGGAACAAGTGAGATTTTGAGTAGGTCAAAAAATATTTCAGTTTAAAGGTGATCGTCTCCAGACGCTGCATTTTAGCCCGAATATCATCTCAGCTACATATGTTGCAAATGTCAGGACAGTGTGCGAAAAAATCGATCAGGAATGAATGAGAATTGTAGGAAATGATGTCAGCCACAAGATAGGCGGACGGAACAAGTGAGATTTTGAGTAGATCAAAAAATATTTCAGTTTAAAGGTGATCGCCTAGAGGGGCTGCATTTTAGCCCGAATATCATCTCAGCTACATATGTCGCAAATGTCAGGACAGTGTGCGAAAAAATCGATCAGGAATGAATGAGAATTGTAGGAAAAAGTGTCAGCTACAAGATAGGCGGACAGAACAAGTGAGATTTTACGTAGATCAAAAAATATTTCAGTTTAAAGGTGATCGCCTAGAGGGGCTGCATTTTAGCCCGAATTTCTTCTCAGATACATATGTCGCAAATGTCAGGACAGTGTGCGAAAAAATCGTTCAGGAATGAATGAGAATTGTAGGAAAAAGTGTCAGCCACAAGATAGGCGGACGGAACAAGTGAGATTTTGAGTAGATCAAAAAATATTTCAGTTTAAAGGTGATCGTCTCCAGACGCTGCATTTTAACCCGAATATCATCTCAGCTACATATGTCGCAAATGTCAGGACAGTGTGCGAAAAAATCGATCAGGAATGAATGAGAATTGTAGGAAAAAGTGTCAGCTACAAGATAGGCGGACGGAACAAGTGAGATTTTGAGTAGATCAAAAAATATTTCAGTTTAAAGGTGATCGCCTAGAGGGTCTGCATTTTAGCCCGAATTTCATCTCAGATACATATGTCGCGAATGTCAGGACAGTGTGCAAAAAAATCGATCAGAAATGAATGAGAATTGTAGGAAAAAGTGTCAGCCACAAGATAGGCGGACGGAACAAGTGAGATTTTGAGTAGATCAAAAAATATTTCAGTTTAAAGGTGATCGTCTCCAGACGCTGCATTTTAACCCGAATATCATCTCAGCTACATATGTCGCAAATGTCAGGACAGTGTGCGAAAAAATCGATCAGGAATTAATGAGAATTGTAGGAAAAAGTGTCAGCTACAAGATAGGCGGACGGAACAAGTGAGATTTTGAGTAGGTCAAAAAATATTTCAGTTTAAAGGTGATCGTCTCCAGACGCTGCATTTTAGCCCGAATATCATCTCAGCTACATATGTTGCAAATGTCAGGACAGTGTGCGAAAAAATCGATCAGGAATGAATGAGAATTGTAAGAAAAAGTGTCAGCTACAAGATAGGCGGACAGAACAAGTGAGATTTTGAGAAGGTCAAAAAATATTTCAGTTTGAAGGTGATCGTCTCCAGACGCTACATTTTAGCCCGAATATCATCTCAGCTACATATGTTGCAAATGTCAGGACAGTGTGCGAAAAATACGATCAGGAATGAATGAGAATTGTAAGAAAAAGTGTCAGCTACAAGATAGGCGGACAGAACAAGTAAGATTTTGAGAAGGTCAAAAAATATTTCAGTTTAAAGGTGATCGTCTCCAGACGCTGCATTTTAGCCCGAATATCATCTCAGCTACATATGTTGCAAATGTCAGGACAGTGTGCGAAAAAATCGATCAGGAATGAATGAGAATTGTAAGAAAAAGTGTCAGCTACAAGATAGGCGGACAGAACAAGTGAGATTTTGAGAAGGTCAAAAAATATTTCAGTTTAAAGGTGATCGTCTCCAGACGCTGCATTTTAGCCCGAATATCATCTCAGCTACATATGTTGCAAATGTCAGGACAGTGTGCGAAAAAATCGATCAGGAATGAATGAGAATCGTAGAAAAAAGTGTCAGCTACAAGATAGGGGGACGGAACAAGTTAGATTTTGAGTAGGTCAAAAAATATTTCAGTTTAAAGGTCATCGTCTCCAGACGCTGCATTTTAGCCCGAATATCATCTCAGCTACATATGTCGCAAATGTCAGGACAGTGTGCGAAAAAATCGATCAGGAATGAATGAGAATCGTAGAAAAAAGTGTCAGCTACAAGATAGGGGGACGGAACAAGTTAGATTTTGAGTAGGTCAAAAAATATTTCAGTTTAAAGGTGATCGTCTCCAGACGCTGCATTTTAGCCCGAATATCATCTCAGCTACATATGTCGCAAATGTCAGGACAGTGTGCGAAAAAATCGATCAGGAATGAATGAGAATCGTAGAAAAAAGTGTCAGCTACAAGATAGGGGGACGGAACAAGTTAGATTTTGAGTAGGTCAAAAAATATTTCAGTTTAAAGGTGATCGTCTCCAGACGCTGCATTTTAGCCCGAATATCATCTCAGCTACATATGTCGCAAATGTCAGGACAGTGTGCGAAAAAATCGATCAGGAATGAATGAGAATCGTAGAAAAAAGTGTCAGCTACAAGATAGGGGGACGGAACAAGTTAGATTTTGAGTAGGTCAAAAAATATTTCAGTTTAAAGGTGATCGTCTCCAGACGCTGCATTTTAGCCCGAATATCATCTCAGCTACATATGTCGCAAATGTCAGGACAGTGTGCGAAAAAATCGATCAGGAATGAATAAGAATTGTAGGAAAAAGTGTCAGCTACAAGATAGGCGGACAGAACAAGTGAGATTTTACGTAGATCAAAAAATATTTCAGTTCAAAGGTGATCGCCTAGAGGGGCTGCATTTTAGCCCGAATTTCTTCTCAGATACATATGTCGCAAATGTCAGGACAGTGTGCGAAAAATCGTTCAGGAATGAATGAGAATTGTAGGAAAAAGTGTCAGCCACAAGATAGGCGGACGGAACAAGTGAGATTTTGAGTAGATCAAAAAATATTTCAGTTTAAAGGTGATCGTCTCTAGACGCCTCATTTTAGCCTGAATATCATCTCAGCTACATATGTCGCGAATGTCAGGACAGTGTGCGAAAAAATCGATCAGGAATGAATGAGAATTGTAGGAAAAAGTGTCAGCTACAAGATAGGCGGACAGAACAAGTGAGATTTTAAGTAGATCAAAAAATATTTCAGCTTAAAGGTGATCGCCTAGAGGGGCTGCATTTTAGCCCGAATATCATCTTAGATCCATACGTCGCAAATGTCAGGACAACGTGCGAAAAAATCGATCAGGAATGAATGAGAATTGTAGGAAATGGTGTCAGCTACAAGATAGGCGGACAGAACAAGTGAGATTTTGAGTAGATCAAAAAATATTTCAGTTTAAAGGTGATCGTCTCCAGACGCTGC
The DNA here is from genome assembly GCA_030273425.1 of Microplitis manilae. Lineage (NCBI taxonomy): Eukaryota > Metazoa > Arthropoda > Insecta > Hymenoptera > Braconidae > Microplitis > Microplitis manilae. The sequence goes on from CP092726.1 coordinate 6,163,867, forward strand.
ATTTTAGCCCGAATATCATCTCAGCTACATATGTCGCAAATGTCAGGACAGTGTGCAACAAAATCGATCAGGAATGAATGAGAATTGTAGGAAAGAGTGTCAGCTACAAGATAGGCGGACAGAACAAGTGAGATTTTGAGTAGATCAAAAAATATTTCAGTTTAAAGGTGATCGCCTAGAGGGTCTGCATTTTAGCCCGAATATCATCTCAGCTACATATGTCGCAAATGTCAGGACAGTGTGCGAAAAATCGATCAGGAATGAATGAGAATTGTAGGAAAAAGTGTCAGCTACAAGATAGGCGGACAGAACAAGTGAGATTTTGAGTAGATCAAAAAATATTTCAGTTTAAAGGTGATCGTCTCCAGACGCTGCATTTTAGCCCAAATATCATCTCAGATACATATGTCGGAAATGTCAGGACAGTGTGCGAAAAAATCGATCAGGAATGAATGAGAATTGTAGGAAAAAGTGTCAGCTACAAGATAGGCGGACGGAACAAGTGAGATTTTGAGTAGATCAAAAAATATTTCAGTTTAAAGGTGATCGCCTAGAGGGTCTGCATTTTAGCCCGAATATCATCTCAGATACATATGTCGGAAATGTCAGGACAGTGTGCGAAAAAATCGATCAGGAATGAATGAGAATTGTAGGAAAAAGTGTCAGCTACAAGATAGGCGGACGGAACAAGTGAGATTTTGAGTAGATCAAAAAATATTTCAGTTTAAAGGTGATCGCCTAGAGGGTCTGCATTTTAGCCCGAATTTCATCTCAGATACATATGTCGCGAATGTCAGGACAGTGTGCAAAAAAATCGATCAGAAATGAATGAGAATTGTAGGAAAAAGTGTCAGCTACAAGATAGGCGGACGGAACAAGTGAGATTTTGAGTAGGTCAAAAAATATTTCAGTTTAAAGGTGATCGTCTCCAGACGCTGCATTTTAGCCCGAATATCATCTCAGCTACATATGTTGCAAATGTCAGGACAGTGTGCGAAAAAATCGATCAGGAATGAATGAGAATTGTAAGAAAAAGTGTCAGCTACAAGATAGGCGGACAGAACAAGTGAGATTTTGAGAAGGTCAAAAAATATTTCAGTTTAAAGGTGATCGTCTCCAGACGCTGCATTTTAGCCCGAATATCATCTCAGCTACATATGTTGCAAATGTCAGGACAGTGTGCGAAAAATACGATCAGGAATGAATGAGAATTGTAAGAAAAAGTGTCAGCTACAAGATAGGCGGACAGAACAAGTAAGATTTTGAGAAGGTCAAAAAATATTTCAGTTTAAAGGTGATCGTCTCCAGACGCTGCATTTTAGCCCGAATATCATCTCAGCTACATATGTTGCAAATGTCAGGACAGTGTGCGAAAAAATCGATCAGGAATGAATGAGAATTGTAAGAAAAAGTGTCAGCTACAAGATAGGCGGACAGAACAAGTGAGATTTTGAGAAGGTCAAAAAATATTTCAGTTTAAAGGTGATCGTCTCCAGACGCTGCATTTTAGCCCGAATATCATCTCAGCTACATATGTTGCAAATGTCAGGACAGTGTGCGAAAAAATCGATCAGGAATGAATGAGAATCGTAGAAAAAAGTGTCAGCTACAAGATAGGGGGACGGAACAAGTTAGATTTTGAGTAGGTCAAAAAATATTTCAGTTTAAAGGTCATCGTCTCCAGACGCTGCATTTTAGCCCGAATATCATCTCAGCTACATATGTCGCAAATGTCAGGACAGTGTGCGAAAAAATCGATCAGGAATGAATGAGAATCGTAGAAAAAAGTGTCAGCTACAAGATAGGGGGACGGAACAAGTTAGATTTTGAGTAGGTCAAAAAATATTTCAGTTTAAAGGTGATCGTCTCCAGACGCTGCATTTTAGCCCGAATATCATCTCAGCTACATATGTCGCAAATGTCAGGACAGTGTGCGAAAAAATCGATCAGGAATGAATGAGAATCGTAGAAAAAAGTGTCAGCTACAAGATAGGGGGACGGAACAAGTTAGATTTTGAGTAGGTCAAAAAATATTTCAGTTTAAAGGTGATCGTCTCCAGACGCTGCATTTTAGCCCGAATATCATCTCAGCTACATATGTCGCAAATGTCAGGACAGTGTGCGAAAAAATCGATCAGGAATGAATAAGAATTGTAGGAAAAAGTGTCAGCTACAAGATAGGCGGACAGAACAAGTGAGATTTTACGTAGATCAAAAAATATTTCAGTTTAAAGGTGATCGCCTAGAGGGGCTGCATTTTAGCCCGAATTTCTTCTCAGATACATATGTCGCAAATGTCAGGACAGTGTGCGAAAAATCGTTCAGGAATGAATGAGAATTGTAGGAAAAAGTGTCAGCCACAAGATAGGCGGACGGAACAAGTGAGATTTTGAGTAGATCAAAAAATATTTCAGTTTAAAGGTGATCGTCTCTAGACGCCTCATTTTAGCCTGAATATCATCTCAGCTACATATGTCGCGAATGTCAGGACAGTGTGCGAAAAAATCGATCAGGAATGAATGAGAATTGTAGGAAAAAGTGTCAGCTACAAGATAGGCGGACAGAACAAGTGAGATTTTAAGTAGATCAAAAAATATTTCAGCTTAAAGGTGATCGCCTAGAGGGGCTGCATTTTAGCCCGAATATCATCTTAGATCCATACGTCGCAAATGTCAGGACAATGTGCGAAAAAATCGATCAGAAATGAATGAGAATTGTAGGAAATGGTGTCAGCTACAAGATAGGTGGACAGAACAAGTGAGATTTTGAGTAGATCAAAAAATATTTCAGTTTAAAGGTGATCGTCTCCAGACGCTGCATTTTAGCCCGAATATCATCTCAGCTACATATGTCGCAAATGTCAGGACAGTGTGCAACAAAATCGATCAGGAATGAATGAGAATTGTAGGAAAGAGTGTCAGCTACAAGATAGGCGGACAGAACAAGTGAGATTTTGAGTAGATCAAAAAATATTTCAGTTTAAAGGTGATCGCCTAGAGGGTCTGCATTTTAGCCCGAATATCATCTCAGCTACATATGTCGCAAATGTCAGGACAGTGTGCGAAAAATCGATCAGGAATGAATGAGAATTGTAGGAAAAAAGTGTCAGCTACAAGATAGGCGGACAGAACAAGTGAGATTTTGAGTAGATCAAAAAATATTTCAGTTCAAAGGTGATCGTCTCCGGACGCTGCATTTTAGCCCAAATATCATCTCAGATACATATGTCGCAAACGTCAGGACAGTGTGCGAAAAAATCGATCAGGAAAGAATGAGAATCGTAGAAAAAAGTGTCAGCTACAAGATAGGGGGACGGAACAAGTTAGATTTTGAGTAGGTCAAAAAATATTTCAGTTTAAAGGTGATCGTCTCCAGACGCTGCATTTTAGCCCGAATATCATCTCAGCTACATATGTCGCAAATGTCAGGACAGTGTGCGAAAAAATCGATCAGGAATGAATGAGAATCGTAGAAAAAAGTGTCAGCTACAAGATAGGGGGACGGAACAAGTTAGATTTTGAGTAGGTCAAAAAATATTTCAGTTTAAAGGTGATCGTCTCCAGACGCTGCATTTTAGCCCGAATATCATCTCAGCTACATATGTCGCAAATGTCAGGACAGTGTGCGAAAAAATCGATCAGGAATGAATAAGAATTGTAGGAAAAAGTGTCAGCTACAAGATAGGCGGACAGAACAAGTGAGATTTTACGTAGATCAAAAAATATTTCAGTTTAAAGGTGATCGCCTAGAGGGTTTGCATTTTAGCCCGAATATCATCTCAGCTACATATGTCGCAAATGTCAGGACAGTGTGCGAAAAATCGATCAGGAATGAATGAGAATTGTAGGAAAAAAGTGTCAGCTACAAGATAGGCGGACAGAACAAGTGAGATTTTGAGTAGATCAAAAAATATTTCAGTTTAAAGGTGATCGTCTCCAGACGCTGCATTTTAGCCCAAATATCATCTCAGATACATATGTCGCAAACGTCAGGACAGTGTGCGAAAAAATCGATCAGGAAAGAATGAGAATCGTAGAAAAAAGTGTCAGCTACAAGATAGGGGGACGGAACAAGTGAGATTTTGAGTAGATCAAAAAATATTTCAGTTTAAAGGTGATCGTCTCCAGACGCTGCATTTTAGCCCGAATATCATCTCAGCTACATATGTCGGAAATGTCAGGACAGTGTGCGAAAAAATCGATCAGGAATAAATGAGAATTGTAGGAAAAAGTGTCAGATACAAGATAGGCGGACAAAACAAGTGAGATTTTGAGTAGATCAAAAAATATTTCAGTTCAAAGGTGATCGTCTCCAGACGCAGCATTTTCGCCCGAATATCATCTCAGGTACATATGTCGCAAATGTCAGGACAGTGTGCGAAAAAATCGATCAAGAATGAATGATAATTGTCGGAAAAAGTGTCAGCTACAAGATAGGCGGACGGAACAAGTGAGATTTTGAGTAGATCAAAAAATATTTCAGTTTAAAGGTGATCGCCTAGAGGGTCTGCATTTTAGCCCGAATATCATCTCAGATACATATGTCGCAAACGTCAGGACAGTGTGCGAAAAAATCGATCAGGAATGAATGAGAATTGTAGGAATAAGTGTCAGCTACAAGATAGGCGGACAGAACAACTGAGATTTTACGTAGATCAAAAAATATTTCAGTTTAAAGGTGATCGCCTAGAGGGGCTGCATTTTAGCCCGAATTTCTTCTCAGATACATATGTCGCAAATGTCAGGACAGTGTGCGAAAAAATCGTTCAGGAATGAATGAGAATTGTAGGAAAAAGTGTCAGCCACAAGATAGGCGGACGGAACAAGTGAGATTTTGAGTAGATCAAAAAATATTTCAGTTCAAAGGTGATCGTCTCCAGACGCTGCATTTTAGCCCGAATATCATCTCAGATCCATATGTCGCAAATGACAGGACAGTGTGCGAAAAAATCGATCAGGAATGAATGATAATTGTAGGAAAATTTGTCAGCTACAAGATAGGCGGACGGAACAAGTGAGATTTTGAGTAGGTCAAAAAATATTTCAGTTTAAAGGTGATCGTCTCCAGACGCTGCATTTTAACCCGAATATCATCTCAGCTACATATGTCGCAAATGTCAGGACAGTGTGCGAAAAAATCGATCAGGAATTAATGAGAATTGTAGGAAAAAGTGTCAGCTACAAGATAGGCGGACGGAACAAGTGAGATTTTGAGTAGATCAAAAAATATTTCAGTTTAAAGGTGATCGCCTAGAGGGTCTGCATTTTAGCCCGAATATCATCTCAGATACATATGTCGGAAATGTCAGGACAGTGTGCGAAAAAATCGATCAGGAATGAATGATAATTGTAGGAAAATTTGTCAGCTACAAGATAGGCGGACGGAACAAGTGAGATTTTGAGTAAATCAAAAAATATTTCAGTTTAAAGGTGATCGTCTCCAGACGCTGCATTTTAACCCGAATATCATCTCAGCTACATATGTCGCAAATGTCAGGACAGTGTGCGAAAAAATCGATCAGGAATTAATGAGAATTGTAGGAAAAAGTGTCAGCTACAAGATAGGCGGACGGAACAAGTGAGATTTTGAGTAGATCAAAAAATATTTCAGTTTAAAGGTGATCGCCTAGAGGGTCTGCATTTTAGCCCGAATTTCATCTCAGATACATATGTTGCAAATGTCAGGACAGTGTGCGAAAAAATCGATCAGGAATGAATGAGAATTGTAAGAAAAAGTGTCAGCTACAAGATAGGCGGACAGAACAAGTGAGATTTTGAGAAGGTCAAAAAATATTTCAGTTTAAAGGTGATCGTCTCCAGACGCTGCATTTTAGCCCGAATATCATCTCAGCTACATATGTTGCAAATGTCAGGACAGTGTGCGAAAAAATCGATCAGGAATGAATGAGAATTGTAAGAAAAAGTGTCAGCTACAAGATAGGCGGACAGAACAAGTGAGATTTTGAGAAGGTCAAAAAATATTTCAGTTTAAAGGTGATCGTCTTCAGACGCTGCATTTTAGCCCGAATATCATCTCAGCTACATATGTTGCAAATGTCAGGACAGTGTGCGAATAAATCGATCAGGAATGAATGAGAATCGTAGAAAAAAGTGTCAGCTACAAGATAGGGGGACGGAACAAGTTAGATTTTGAGTAGGTCAAAAAATATTTCAGTTTAAAGGTCATCGTCTCCAGACGCTGCATTTTAGCCCGAATATCATCTCAGCTACATATGTCGCAAATGTCAGGACAGTGTGCGAAAAAATCGATCAGGAATGAATGAGAATCGTAGAAAAAAGTGTCAGCTACAAGATAGGGGGACGGAACAAGTTAGATTTTGAGTAGGTCAAAAAATATTTCAGTTTAAAGGTGATCGTCTCCAGACGCTGCATTTTAGCCCGAATATCATCTCAGCTACATATGTCGCAAATGTCAGGACAGTGTGCGAAAAAATCGATCAGGAATGAATGAGAATCGTAGAAAAAAGTGTCAGCTACAAGATAGGGGGACGGAACAAGTTAGATTTTGAGTAGGTCAAAAAATATTTCAGTTTAAAGGTGATCGTCTCCAGACGCTGCATTTTAGCCCGAATATCATCTCAGCTACATATGTCGCAAATGTCAGGACAGTGTGCGAAAAAATCGATCAGGAATGAATGAGAATCGTAGAAAAAAGTGTCAGCTACAAGATAGGGGGACGGAACAAGTTAGATTTTGAGTAGGTCAAAAAATATTTCAGTTTAAAGGTGATCGTCTCCAGACGCTGCATTTTAGCCCGAATATCATCTCAGCTACATATGTCGCAAATGTCAGGACAGTGTGCGAAAAAATCGATCAGGAATGAATAAGAATTGTAGGAAAAAGTGTCAGCTACAAGATAGGCGGACAGAACAAGTGAGATTTTACGTAGATCAAAAAATATTTCAGTTTAAAGGTGATCGCCTAGAGGGGCTGCATTTTAGCCCGAATTTCTTCTCAGATACATATGTCGCAAATGTCAGGACAGTGTGCGAAAAATCGTTCAGGAATGAATGAGAATTGTAGGAAAAAGTGTCAGCCACAAGATAGGCGGACGGAACAAGTGAGATTTTGAGTAGATCAAAAAATATTTCAGTTTAAAGGTGATCGTCTCTAGACGCCTCATTTTAGCCTGAATATCATCTCAGCTACATATGTCGCGAATGTCAGGACAGTGTGCGAAAAAATCGATCAGGAATGAATGAGAATTGTAGGAAAAAGTGTCAGCTACAAGATAGGCGGACAGAACAAGTGAGATTTTACGTAGATCAAAAAATATTTCAGTTTATAGGTGATCGCCTAGAGGGGCTGCATTTTAGCCCGAATATCATCTTAGATCCATACGTCGCAAATGTCAGGACAACGTGCGAAAAAATCGATCAGGAATGAATGAGAATTGTAGGAAATGGTGTCAGCTACAAGATAGGCGGACAGAACAAGTGAGATTTTGAGTAGATCAAAAAATATTTCAGTTTAAAGGTGATCGTCTTCAGACGCTGCATTTTAGCCCGAATATCATCTCAGCTACATATGTCGCAAATGTCAGGACAGTGTGCAACAAAATCGATCAGGAATGAATGAGAATTGTAGGAAAGAGTGTCAGCTACAAGATAGGCGGACAGAACAAGTGAGATTTTGAGTAGATCAAAAAATATTTCAGTTTAAAGGTGATCGCCTAGAGGGTCTGCATTTTAGCCCGAATATCATCTCAGCTACATATGTCGCAAATGTCAGGACAGTGTGCGAAAAATCGATCAGGAATGAATGAGAATTGTAGGAAAAAAGTGTCAGCTACAAGATAGGCGGACAGAACAAGTGAGATTTTGAGTCGATCAAAAAATATTTCAGTTTAAAGGTGATCGTCTCCAGACGCTGCATTTTAGCCCAAATATCATCTCAGATACATATGTCGCAAACGTCAGGACAGTGTGCGAAAAAATCGATCAGGAAAGAATGAGAATCGTAGAAAAAAGTGTCAGCTACAAGATAGGGGGACGGAACAAGTTAGATTTTGAGTAGGTCAAAAAATATTTCAGTTTAAAGGTGATCGTCTCCAGACGCTGCATTTTAGCCCGAATATCATCTCAGCTACATATGTCGCAAATGTCAGGACAGTGTGCGAAAAAATCGATCAGGAATGAATGAGAATCGTAGAAAAAAGTGTCAGCTACAAGATAGGGGGACGGAACAAGTTAGATTTTGAGTAGGTCAAAAAATATTTCAGTTTAAAGGTGATCGTCTCCAGACGCTGCATTTTAGCCCGAATATCATCTCAGCTACATATGTCGCAAATGTCAGGACAGTGTGCGAAAAATCGATCAGGAATGAATGAGAATTGTAGGAAAAAAGTGTCAGCTACAAGATAGGCGGACAGAACAAGTGAGATTTTGAGTAGATCAAAAAATATTTCAGTTTAAAGGTGATCGTCTCCAGACGCTGCATTTTAGCCCAAATATCATCTCAGATACATATGTCGCAAACGTCAGGACAGTGTGCGAAAAAATCGATCAGGAAAGAATGAGAATCGTAGAAAAAAGTGTCAGCTACAAGATAGGGGGACGGAACAAGTTAGATTTTGAGTAGGTCAAAAAATATTTCAGTTTAAAGGTGATCGTCTCCAGACGCTGCATTTTAGCCCGAATATCATCTCAGCTACATATGTCGCAAATGTCAGGACAGTGTGCGAAAAAATCGATCAGGAATGAATGAGAATCGTAGAAAAAAGTGTCAGCTACAAGATAGGGGGACGGAACAAGTGAGATTTTGAGTAGATCAAAAAATATTTCAGTTTAAAGGTGATCGTCTCCAGACGCTGCATTTTAGCCCAAATATCATCTCAGATACATATGTCGCAAACGTCAGGACAGTGTGCGAAAAAATCGATCAGGAAAGAATGAGAATCGTAGAAAAAAGTGTCAGCTACAAGATAGGGGGACGGAACAAGTTAGATTTTGAGTAGGTCAAAAAATATTTCAGTTTAAAGGTGATCGTCTCCAGACGCTGCATTTTAGCCCGAATATCATCTCAGCTACATATGTCGCAAATGTCAGGACAGTGTGCGAAAAAATCGATCAGGAATGAATGAGAATCGTAGAAAAAAGTGTCAGCTACAAGATAGGGGGACGGAACAAGTTAGATTTTGAGTAGGTCAAAAAATATTTCAGTTTAAAGGTGATCGTCTCCAGACGCTGCATTTTAGCCCGAATATCATCTCAGCTACATATGTCGCAAATGTCAGGACAGTGTGCGAAAAAATCGATCAGGAATGAATAAGAATTGTAGGAAAAAGTGTCAGCTACAAGATAGGCGGACAGAACAAGTGAGATTTTACGTAGATCAAAAAATATTTCAGTTTAAAGGTGATCGCCTAGAGGGTCTGCATTTTAGCCCGAATATCATCTCAGCTACATATGTCGCAAATGTCAGGACAGTGTGCGAAAAATCGATCAGGAATGAATGAGAATTGTAGGAAAAAAGTGTCAGCTACAAGATAGGCGGACAGAACAAGTGAGATTTTGAGTAGATCAAAAAATATTTCAGTTTAAAGGTGATCGTCTCCAGACGCTGCATTTTAGCCCAAATATCATCTCAGATACATATGTCGCAAACGTCAGGACAGTGTGCGAAAAAATCGATCAGGAAAGAATGAGAATCGTAGAAAAAAGTGTCAGCTACAAGATAGGGGGACGGAACAAGTGAGATTTTGAGTAGATCAAAAAATATTTCAGTTTAAAGGTGATCGTCTCCAGACGCAGCATTTTCGCCCGAATATCATCTCAGGTACATATGTCGCAAATGTCAGGACAGTGTGCGAAAAAATCGATCAAGAATGAATGATAATTGTCGGAAAAAGTGTCAGCTACAAGATAGGCGGACGGAACAAGTGAGATTTTGAGTAGGTCAAAAAATATTTCAGTTTAAAGGTGATCGCCTAGAGGGTCTGCATTTTAGCCCGAATATCATCTCAGCTACATATGTCGCAAACGCAGGACAGTAAGCGAAAAAATCGATCAGGAATGAATGAGAATTGTAGGAATAAGTGTCAGCTACAAGATAGGCGGACAGAACAACTGAGATTTTACGTAGATCAAAAAATATTTCAGTTTAAAGGTGATCGCCTAGAGGGGCTGCATTTTAGCCCGAATTTCTTCTCAGATACATATGTCGCAAATGTCAGGACAGTGTGCGAAAAAATCGTTCAGGAATGAATGAGAATTGTAGGAAAAAGTGTCAGCCACAAGATAGGCGGACGGAACAAGTGAGATTTTGAGTAGATCAAAAAATATTTCAGTTCAAAGGTGATCGTCTCCAGACGCTGCATTTTAGCCCGAATATCATCTCAGATCCATATGTCGCAAATGACAGGACAGTGTGCGAAAAAATCGATCAGGAATGAATGATAATTGTAGGAAAATTTGTCAGCTACAAGATAGGCGGACGGAACAAGTGAGATTTTGAGTAGGTCAAAAAATATTTCAGTTTAAAGGTGATCGTCTCCAGACGCTGCATTTTAACCCGAATATCATCTCAGCTACATATGTCGCAAATGTCAGGACAGTGTGCGAAAAAATCGATCAGGAATTAATGAGAATTGTAGGAAAAAGTGTCAGCTACAAGATAGGCGGACGGAACAAGTGAGATTTTGAGTAGATCAAAAAATATTTCAGTTTAAAGGTGATCGCCTAGAGGGTCTGCATTTTAGCCCGAATATCATCTCAGATACATATGTCGGAAATGTCAGGACAGTGTGCGAAAAAATCGATCAGGAATGAATGATAATTGTAGGAAAATTTGTCAGCTACAAGATAGGCGGACGGAACAAGTGAGATTTTGAGTAGATCAAAAAATATTTCAGTTTAAAGGTGATCGTCTCCAGACGCTGCATTTTAACCCGAATATCATCTCAGCTACATATGTCGCAAATGTCAGGACAGTGTGCGAAAAAATCGATCAGGAATTAATGAGAATTGTAGGAAAAAGTGTCAGCTACAAGATAGGCGGACGGAACAAGTGAGATTTTGAGTAGATCAAAAAATATTTCAGTTTAAAGGTGATCGCCTAGAGGGTCTGCATTTTAGCCCGAATATCATCTCAGATCCATATGTCGCAAATGAGAGGACAGTGTGCGAAAAAATCGATCAGGAATGAATGATAATTGTAGGAAAATTTGTCAGCTACAAGATAGGCGGACGGAACAAGTGAGATTTTGAGTAGATCAAAAAATATTTCAGTTTAAAGGTGATCGCCTAGAGGGTCTGCATTTTAGCCCGAATATCATCTCAGATACATATGTCGGAAATGTCAGGACAGTGTGCGAAAAAATCGATCAGGAATGAATGAGAATTGTAGGAAAAAGTGTCAGCTACAAGATAGGCGGACGGAACAAGTGAGATTTTGAGTAGATCAAAAAATATTTCAGTTTAAAGGTGATCGCCTAGAGGGTCTGCATTTTAGCCCGAATTTCATCTCAGATACATATGTTGCAAATGTCAGGACAGTGTGCGAAAAAATCGATCAGGAATGAATGAGAATTGTAAGAAAAAGTGTCAGCTACAAGATAGGCGGACAGAACAAGTGAGATTTTGAGAAGGTCAAAAAATATTTCAGTTTAAAGGTGATCGTCTCCAGACGCTGCATTTTAGCCCGAATATCATCTCAGCTACATATGTTGCAAATGTCAGGACAGTGTGCGAAAAATACGATCAGGAATGAATGAGAATTGTAAGAAAAAGTGTCAGCTACAAGATAGGCGGACAGAACAAGTAAGATTTTGAGAAGGTCAAAAAATATTTCAGTTTAAAGGTGATCGTCTCCAGACGCTGCATTTTAGCCCGAATATCATCTCAGCTACATATGTTGCAAATGTCAGGACAGTGTGCGAAAAAATCGATCAGGAATGAATGAGAATTGTAAGAAAAAGTGTCAGCTACAAGATAGGCGGACAGAACAAGTGAGATTTTGAGAAGGTCAAAAAATATTTCAGTTTAAAGGTGATCGTCTCCAGACGCTGCATTTTAGCCCGAATATCATCTCAGCTACATATGTTGCAAATGTCAGGACAGTGTGCGAAAAAATCGATCAGGAATGAATGAGAATCGTAGAAAAAAGTGTCAGCTACAAGAAAGGGGGACGGAACAAGTTAGATTTTGAGTAGGTCAAAAAATATTTCAGTTTAAAGGTCATCGTCTCCAGACGCTGCATTTTAGCCCGAATATCATCTCAGCTACATATGTCGCAAATGTCAGGACAGTGTGCGAAAAAATCGATCAGGAATGAATGAGAATCGTAGAAAAAAGTGTCAGCTACAAGATAGGGGGACGGAACAAGTTAGATTTTGAGTAGGTCAAAAAATATTTCAGTTTAAAGGTGATCGTCTCCAGACGCTGCATTTTAGCCCGAATATCATCTCAGCTACATATGTCGCAAATGTCAGGACAGTGTGCGAAAAAATCGATCAGGAATGAATGAGAATCGTAGAAAAAAGTGTCAGCTACAAGATAGGGGGACGGAACAAGTTAGATTTTGAGTAGGTCAAAAAATATTTCAGTTTAAAGGTGATCGTCTCCAGACGCTGCATTTTAGCCCGAATATCATCTCAGCTACATATGTCGCAAATGTCAGGACAGTGTGCGAAAAAATCGATCAGGAATGAATAAGAATTGTAGGAAAAAGTGTCAGCTACAAGATAGGCGGACAGAACAAGTGAGATTTTACGTAGGTCAAAAAATATTTCAGTTTAAAGGTGATCGCCTAGAGGGGCTGCATTTTAGCCCGAATTTCTTCTCAGATACATATGTCGCAAATGTCAGGACAGTGTGCGAAAAATCGTTCAGGAATGAATGAGAATTGTAGGAAAAAGTGTCAGCCACAAGATAGGCGGACGGAACAAGTGAGATTTTGAGTAGATCAAAAAATATTTCAGTTTAAAGGTGATCGTCTGTAGACGCCTCATTTTAGCCTGAATATCATCTCAGCTACATATGTCGCGAATGTCAGGACAGTGTGCGAAAAAATCGATCAGGAATGAATGAGAATTGTAGGAAAAAGTGTCAGCTACAAGATAGGCGGACAGAACAAGTGAGATTTTAAGTAGATCAAAAAATATTTCAGCTTAAAGGTGATCGCCTAGAGGGGCTGCATTTTAGCCCGAATATCATCTTAGATCCATACGTCGCAAATGTCAGGACAATGTGCGAAAAAATCGATCAGAAATGAATGAGAATTGTAGAAAATGGTGTCAGCTACAAGATAGGCGGACAGAACAAGTGAGATTTTGAGTAGATCAAAAAATATTTCAGTTTAAAGGTGATCGTCTCCAGACGCTGCATTTTAGCCCGAATATCATCTCAGCTACATATGTCGCAAATGTCAGGACAGTGTGCAACAAAATCGATCAGGAATGAATGAGAATTGTAGGAAAGAGTGTCAGCTACAAGATAGGCGGACAGAACAAGTGAGATTTTGAGTAGATCAAAAAATATTTCAGTTTAAAGGTGATCGCCTAGAGGGTCTGCATTTTAGCCCGAATATCATCTCAGCTACATATGTCGCAAATGTCAGGACAGTGTGCGAAAAATCGATCAGGAATGAATGAGAATTGTAGGAAAAAAGTGTCAGCTACAAGATAGGCGGACAGAACAAGTGAGATTTTGAGTAGATCAAAAAATATTTCAGTTTAAAGGTGATCGTCTCCAGACGCTGCATTTTAGCCCAAATATCATCTCAGATACATATGTCGCAAACGTCAGGACAGTGTGCGAAAAAATCGATCAGGAAAGAATGAGAATCGTAGAAAAAAGTGTCAGCTACAAGATAGGGGGACGGAACAAGTTAGATTTTGAGTAGGTCAAAAAATATTTCAGTTTAAAGGTGATCGTCTCCAGACGCTGCATTTTAGCCCGAATATCATCTCAGCTACATATGTCGCAAATGTCAGGACAGTGTGCGAAAAAATCGATCAGGAATGAATGAGAATCGTAGAAAAAAGTGTCAGCTACAAGATAGGGGGACGGAACAAGTTAGATTTTGAGTAGGTCAAAAAATATTTCAGTTTAAAGGTGATCGTCTCCAGACGCTGCATTTTAGCCCGAATATCATCTCAGCTACATATGTCGCAAATGTCAGGACAGTGTGCGAAAAAATCGATCAGGAATGAATGAGAATCGTAGAAAAAAGTGTCAGCTACAAGATAGGGGGACGGAACAAGTTAGATTTTGAGTAGGTCAAAAAATATTTCAGTTTAAAGGTGATCGTCTCCAGACGCTGCATTTTAGCCCGAATATCATCTCAGCTACATATGTCGCAAATGTCAGGACAGTGTGCGAAAAAATCGATCAGGAATGAATAAGAATTGTAGGAAAAAGTGTCAGCTACAAGATAGGCGGACAGAACAAGTGAGATTTTACGTAGATCAAAAAATATTTCAGTTTAAAGGTGATCGCCTAGAGGGTCTGCATTTTAGCCCGAATATCATCTCAGCTACATATGTCGCAAATGTCAGGACAGTGTGCGAAAAATCGATCAGGAATGAATGAGAATTGTAGGAAAAAAGTGTCAGCTACAAGATAGGCGGACAGAACAAGTGAGATTTTGAGTAGATCAAAAAATATTTCAGTTTAAAGGTGATCGTCTCCAGACGCTGCATTTTAGCCCAAATATCATCTCAGATACATATGTCGCAAACGTCAGGACAGTGTGCGAAAAAATCGATCAGGAAAGAATGAGAATCGTAGAAAAAAGTGTCAGCTACAAGATAGGGGGACGGAACAAGTGAGATTTTGAGTAGATCAAAAAATATTTCAGTTTAAAGGTGATCGTCTCCAGACGCTGCATTTTAGCCCGAATATCATCTCAGCTACATATGTCGGAAATGTCAGGACAGTGTGCGAAAAAATCGATCAGGAATAAATGAGAATTGTAGGAAAAAGTGTCAGATACAAGATAGGCGGACAAAACAAGTGAGATTTTGAGTAGATCAAAAAATATTTCAGTTCAAAGGTGATCGTCTCCAGACGCAGCATTTTCGCCCGAATATCATCTCAGGTACATATGTCGCAAATGTCAGGACAGTGTGCGAAAAAATCGATCAAGAATGAATGATAATTGTCGGAAAAAGTGTCAGCTACAAGATAGGCGGACGGAACAAGTGAGATTTTGAGTAGGTCAAAAAATATTTCAGTTTAAAGGTGATCGCCTAGAGGGTCTGCATTTTAGCCCGAATATCATCTCAGCTACATATGTCGCAAACGCAGGACAGTAAGCGAAAAAATCGATCAGGAATGAATGAGAATTGTAGGAATAAGTGTCAGCTACAAGATAGGCGGACAGAACAACTGAGATTTTACGTAGATCAAAAAATATTTCAGTTTAAAGGTGATCGCCTAGAGGGGCTGCATTTTAGCCCGAATTTCTTCTCAGATACATATGTCGCAAATGTCAGGACAGTGTGCGAAAAAATCGTTCAGGAATGAATGAGAATTGTAGGAAAAAGTGTCAGCCACAAGATAGGCGGACGGAACAAGTGAGATTTTGAGTAGATCAAAAAATATTTCAGTTCAAAGGTGATCGTCTCCAGACGCTGCATTTTAGCCCGAATATCATCTCAGATCCATATGTCGCAAATGACAGGACAGTGTGCGAAAAAATCGATCAGGAATGAATGATAATTGTAGGAAAATTTGTCAGCTACAAGATAGGCGGACGGAACAAGTGAGATTTTGAGTAGATCAAAAAATATTTCAGTTTAAAGGTGATCGTCTCCAGACGCTGCATTTTAACCCGAATATCATCTCAGCTACATATGTCGCAAATGTCAGGACAGTGTGCGAAAAAATCGATCAGGAATTAATGAGAATTGTAGGAAAAAGTGTCAGCTACAAGATAGGCGGACGGAACAAGTGAGATTTTGAGTAGATCAAAAAATATTTCAGTTTAAAGGTGATCGCCTAGAGGGTCTGCATTTTAGCCCGAATATCATCTCAGATACATATGTCGGAAATGTCAGGACAGTGTGCGAAAAAATCGATCAGGAATGAATGAGAATTGTAGGAAAAAGTGTCAGCTACAAGATAGGCGGACGGAACAAGTGAGATTTTAAGTAGATCAAAAAATATTTCAGTTTAAAGGTGATCGCCTAGAGGGTCTGCATTTTAGCCCGAATTTCATCTCAGATACATATGTCGTGAATGTCAGGACAGTGTGCAAAAAAATCGATCAGAAATGAATGAGAATTGTAGGAAAAAGTGTCAGCTACAAGATAGGCGGACAGAACAAGTAAGATTTTGAGTAGATCAAAAAATATTTCAGTTTAAAGGTGATCGTCTGTAGACGCCTCATTTTAGCCTGAATATCATCTCAGCTACATATGTCGCGAATGTCAGGACAGTGTGCGAAAAAATCGATCAGGAATGAATGAGAATTGTAGGAAAAAGTGTCAGCCACAAGATAGGCGGACGGAACAAGTGAGATTTTGAGTAGATCAAAAAATATTTCAGTTTAAAGGTGATCGTCTGTAGACGCCTCATTTTAGCCTGAATATCATCTCAGCTACATATGTCGCGAATGTCAGGACAGTGTGCGAAAAAATCGATCAGGAATGAATGAGAATTGTAGGAAAAAGTGTCAGCTACAAGATAGGCGGACAGAACAAGTGAGATTTTAAGTAGATCAAAAAATATTTCAGCTTAAAGGTGATCGCCTAGAGGGGCTGCATTTTAGCCCGAATATCATCTCAGCTACATATGTTGCAAATGTCAGGACAGTGTGCGAAAAAATCGATCAGGAATGAATGAGAATTGTAAGAAAAAGTGTCAGCTACAAGATAGGGGGACGGAACAAGTTAGATTTTGAGTAGGTCAAAAAATATTTCAGTTTAAAGGTCATCGTCTCCAGACGCTGCATTTTAGCCCGAATATCATCTCAGCTACATATGTCGCAAATGTCAGGACAGTGTGCGAAAAAATCGATCAGGAATGAATGAGAATCGTAGAAAAAAGTGTCAGCTACAAGATAGGGGGACGGAACAAGTTAGATTTTGAGTAGGTCAAAAAATATTTCAGTTTAAAGGTGATCGTCTCCAGACGCTGCATTTTAGCCCGAATATCATCTCAGCTACATATGTCGCAAATGTCAGGACAGTGTGCGAAAAAATCGATCAGGAATGAATGAGAATCGTAGAAAAAAGTGTCAGCTACAAGATAGGGGGACGGAACAAGTTAGATTTTGAGTAGGTCAAAAAATATTTCAGTTTAAAGGTGATCGTCTCCAGACGCTGCATTTTAGCCCGAATATCATCTCAGCTACATATGTCGCAAATGTCAGGACAGTGTGCGAAAAAATCGATCAGGAATGAATAAGAATTGTAGGAAAAAGTGTCAGCTACAAGATAGGCGGACAGAACAAGTGAGATTTTACGTAGATCAAAAAATATTTCAGTTTAAAGGTGATCGCCTCGAGGGGCTGCATTTTAGCCCGAATTTCTTCTCAGATACATATGTCGCAAATGTCAGGACAGTGTGCGAAAAATCGTTCAGGAATGAATGAGAATTGTAGGAAAAAGTGTCAGCCACAAGATAGGCGGACGGAACAAGTGAGATTTTGAGTAGATCAAAAAATATTTCAGTTTAAAGGTGATCGTCTGTAGACGCCTCATTTTAGCCTGAATATCATCTCAGCTACATATGTCGCGAATGTCAGGACAGTGTGCGAAAAAATCGATCAGGAATGAATGAGAATTGTAGGAAAAAGTGTCAGCTACAAGATAGGCGGACAGAACAAGTGAGATTTTAAGTAGATCAAAAAATATTTCAGCTTAAAGGTGATCGCCTAGAGGGGCTGCATTTTAGCCCGAATATCATCTTAGATCCATACGTCGCAAATGTCAGGACAATGTGCGAAAAAATCGATCAGAAATGAATGAGAATTGTAGGAAATGGTGTCAGCTACAAGATAGGCGGACAGAACAAGTGAGATTTTGAGTAGATCAAAAAATATTTCAGTTTAAAGGTGATCGTCTCCAGACGCTGCATTTTAGCCCGAATATCATCTCAGCTACATATGTCGCAAATGTCAGGACAGTGTGCAACAAAATCGATCAGGAATGAATGAGAATTGTAGGAAAGAGTGTCAGCTACAAGATAGGCGGACAGAACAAGTGAGATTTTGAGTAGATCAAAAAATATTTCAGTTTAAAGGTGATCGCCTAGAGGGTCTGCATTTTAGCCCGAATATCATCTCAGCTACATATGTCGCAAATGTCAGGACAGTGTGCGAAAAATCGATCAGGAATGAATGAGAATTGTAGGAAAAAAGTGTCAGCTACAAGATAGGCGGACAGAACAAGTGAGATTTTGAGTAGATCAAAAAATATTTCAGTTTAAAGGTGATCGTCTCCAGACGCTGCATTTTAGCCCAAATATCATCTCAGATACATATGTCGCAAACGTCAGGACAGTGTGCGAAAAAATCGATCAGGAAAGAATGAGAATCGTAGAAAAAAGTGTCAGCTACAAGATAGGGGGACGGAACAAGTTAGATTTTGAGTAGGTCAAAAAATATTTCAGTTTAAAGGTGATCGTCTCCAGACGCTGCATTTTAGCCCGAATATCATCTCAGCTACATATGTCGCAAATGTCAGGACAGTGTGCGAAAAAATCGATCAGGAATGAATGAGAATCGTAGAAAAAAGTGTCAGCTACAAGATAGGGGGACGGAACAAGTTAGATTTTGAGTAGGTCAAAAAATATTTCAGTTTAAAGGTGATCGTCTCCAGACGCTGCATTTTAGCCCGAATATCATCTCAGCTACATATGTCGCAAATGTCAGGACAGTGTGCGAAAAAATCGATCAGGAATGAATGAGAATCGTAGAAAAAAGTGTCAGCTACAAGATAGGGGGACGGAACAAGTTAGATTTTGAGTAGGTCAAAAAATATTTCAGTTTAAAGGTGATCGTCTCCAGACGCTGCATTTTAGCCCGAATATCATCTCAGCTACATATGTCGCAAATGTCAGGACAGTGTGCGAAAAAATCGATCAGGAATGAATAAGAATTGTAGGAAAAAGTGTCAGCTACAAGATAGGCGGACAGAACAAGTGAGATTTTACGTAGATCAAAAAATATTTCAGTTTAAAGGTGATCGCCTAGAGGGTCTGCATTTTAGCCCGAATATCATCTCAGCTACATATGTCGCAAATGTCAGGACAGTGTGCGAAAAATCGATCAGGAATGAATGAGAATTGTAGGAAAAAAGTGTCAGCTACAAGATAGGCGGACAGAACAAGTGAGATTTTGAGTAGATCAAAAAATATTTCAGTTTAAAGGTGATCGTCTCCAGACGCTGCATTTTAGCCCAAATATCATCTCAGATACATATGTCGCAAACGTCAGGACAGTGTGCGAAAAAATCGATCAGGAAAGAATGAGAATCGTAGAAAAAAGTGTCAGCTACAAGATAGGGGGACGGAACAAGTGAGATTTTGAGTAGATCAAAAAATATTTCAGTTTAAAGGTGATGGTCTCCAGACGCTGCATTTTAGCCCAAATATCATCTCAGATACATATGTCGCAAACGTCAGGACAGTGTGCGAAAAAATCGATCAGGAAAGAATGAGAATCGTAGAAAAAAGTGTCAGCTACAAGATAGGGGGACGGAACAAGTGAGATTTTGAGTAGATCAAAAAATATTTCAGTTTAAAGGTGATCGTCTCCAGACGCTGCATTTTAGCCCGAATATCATCTCAGCTACATATGTCGGAAATGTCAGGACAGTGTGCGAAAAAATCGATCAGGAATAAATGAGAATTGTAGGAAAAAGTGTCAGATACAAGATAGGCGGACAAAACAAGTGAGATTTTGAGTAGATCAAAAAATATTTCAGTTCAAAGGTGATCGTCTCCAGACGCTGCATTTTAGCCCGAATATCATCTCAGCTACATATGTCGCAAATGTCAGGACAGTGTGCGAAAAAATCGATCAGGAATGAATAAGAATTGTAGGAAAAAGTGTCAGCTACAAGATAGGCGGACAGAACAAGTGAGATTTTACGTAGATCAAAAAATATTTCAGTTTAAAGGTGATCGCCTAGAGGGTCTGCATTTTAGCCCGAATATCATCTCAGCTACATATGTCGCAAATGTCAGGACAGTGTGCGAAAAAATCGATCAAGAATGAATGATAATTGTCGGAAAAAGTGTCAGCTACAAGATAGGCGGACGGAACAAGTGAGATTTTGAGTAGGTCAAAAAATATTTCAGTTTAAAGGTGATCGCCTAGAGGGTCTGCATTTTAGCCCGAATATCATCTCAGCTACATATGTCGCAAACGCAGGACAGTAAGCGAAAAAATCGATCAGGAATGAATGAGAATTGTAGGAATAAGTGTCAGCTACAAGATAGGCGGACAGAACAACTGAGATTTTACGTAGATCAAAAAATATTTCAGTTTAAAGGTGATCGCCTAGAGGGGCTGCATTTTAGCCCGAATTTCTTCTCAGATACATATGTCGCAAATGTCAGGACAGTGTGCGAAAAAATCGTTCAGGAATGAATGAGAATTGTAGGAAAAAGTGTCAGCCACAAGATAGGCGGACGGAACAAGTGAGATTTTGAGTAGATCAAAAAATATTTCAGTTTAAAGGTGATCGCCTAGAGGGGCTGCATTTTAGCCCGAATTTCTTCTCAGATCCATATGTCGCAAATGACAGGACAGTGTGCGAAAAAATTGATCAGGAATGAATGATAATTGTAGGAAAATTTGTCAGCTACAAGATAGGCGGACGGAACAAGTGAGATTTTGAGTAGATCAAAAAATATTTCAGTTTAAAGGTGATCGTCTCCAGACGCTGCATTTTAACCCGAATATCATCTCAGCTACATATGTCGCAAATGTCAGGACAGTGTGCGAAAAAATCGATCAGGAATTAATGAGAATTGTAGGAAAAAGTGTCAGCTACAAGATAGGCGGCCGGAACAAGTGAGATTTTGAGTAGATCAAAAAATATTTCAGTTTAAAGGTGATCGCCTAGAGGGTCTGCATTTTAGCCCGAATATCATCTCAGATACATATGTCGGAAATGTCAGGACAGTGTGCGAAAAAATCGATCAGGAATGAATGAGAATTGTAGGAAAAAGTGTCAGCTACAAGATAGGCGGACAGAACAAGTAAGATTTTGAGAAGGTCAAAAAATATTTCAGTTTAAAGGTGATCGTCTCCAGACGCTGCATTTTAGCCCGAATATCATCTCAGCTACATATGTTGCAAATGTCAGGACAGTGTGCGAAAAAATCGATCAGGAATGAATGAGAATTGTAAGAAAAAGTGTCAGCTACAAGATAGGCGGACAGAACAAGTGAGATTTTGAGAAGGTCAAAAAATATTTCAGTTTAAAGGTGATCGTCTCCAGACGCTGCATTTTAGCCCGAATATCATCTCAGCTACATATGTTGCAAATGTCAGGACAGTGTGCGAAAAAATCGATCAGGAATGAATGAGAATTGTAAGAAAAAGTGTCAGCTACAAGATAGGCGGACGGAACAAGTGAGATTTTGAGTAGATCAAAAAATATTTCAGTTTAAAGGTGATCGTCTTCAGACGCTGCATTTTAGCCCGAATATCATCTCAGATCCATATGTCGCAAATGTCAGGGCAGTGTGCGAAAAAATCGATCAGGAATGAATGAGAATTGTAGGAAAAAGTGTCAGCTACAAGATAGGCGGACAGAACAAGTGTGATTTTGAGTAGATCAAAAAATATTTTAGTTTAAAGGTGATCGTCTCCAGACGCTGCATTTTAGCCCGAATATCATCTCAGATCCATATGTCGCAAATGTCAGAACAGTGTCTGAAAAAATCGATCAGGAATGAATGAGAATTGTAGGAAAAAGTGTCAGCTACAAGATAGGCGGACGGAACAAGTGAGATTTTGAGTAGATCAAAAAATATTTCAGTTTAAAGGTGATCGCCTAGAGGGGCTGCATTTTAGCCCGAATTTCATCTCAGATACATATGTCGCAAATGTCAGGACAGTGTGCAAAAAAATCGATCAGGAATGAATGAGAATTGTAGGAAAAAGTGTCAGCTACAAGATAGGCGGACGGAACAAGTGAGATTTTGAGTAGATCAAAAAATATTTCAGTTTAAAGGTGATCGCCTAGAGGGTCTGCATTTTAGCCCGAATATCATCTCAGATACATATGTCGCAAATGTCAGGACAGTGTGCGAAAAAATCGATCAGGAATGAATGAGAATTGTAGGAAAAAGTGTCAGCTACAAGATAGGCGGACGGAACAAGTGAGATTTTGAGTAGGTCAAAAAATATTGCAGTTTAAAGGTGATCGCCTAGAGGGGCTGCATTTTAGCCCGAATATCATCTCAGATACATATGTCGCAAATGTCAGGGCAGTGTGCGAAAAAATCGATCAAGAATGAATGAGAATTGTAGGAAAAAGTGTCAGCTACAAGATAGGCGGACGGAACAAGTGAGATTTTGAGTAGGTCAAAAAATATTTCAGTTTAAAGGTGATCGCCTAGAGGGTCTGCATTTTAGCCCGAATATCATCTCAGCTACATATGTCGCAAATGTCAGGACAGTGTGCGAAAAAATCGATCAGGAATGAATGAGAATTGTAGGAAAAAGTGTCAGCTACAAGATAGGCGGACGGAACAAGTGAGATTTTGAGTAGGTCAAAAAATATTGCAGTTTAAAGGTGATCGTATTCAGACGCTGCATTTTAGCCCGAATATCATCTCAGCTACATATGTCGCAAATGTCAGGGCAGTGTGCGAAAAAATCGATCAGGAATGAATAAGAATTGTAGGAAAAAGTGTGAGCTACAAGATAGGCGGACAGAACAAGTGAGATTTTAAGTAGATCAAAAAATATTTCAGTTTAAAGGTGATCGTCTCCAGACGCTGCATTTTAGCCCAAATATCATCTCAGATCCATATGTCGCAAATGTCAGGACAGTGTGCGAAAAAATCGATCAGGAATGAATGATAATTGTAGGAAAAATTGTCAGCTACAAGATAGGCGAACGGAACAAGTGAGATTTTGAGTAGGTCAAAAAATATTTCAGTTTAAAGGTGATCGTCTCCAGACGCTGCATTTTAGCCCAAATATCATCTCAGCTACATGTGTCGCAAAACTCAGGACAGTGTGCGAAAAAATCGATCAGGAATGAATGAGAATTGTAGGAAAAAGTGTCAGCTACAAGATAGGCGGACAGAACAAGTGAGATTTTGAGTAGATCAAAAAATATTTCAGTTTAAAGGTGATCGTCTCCAGACGCTGCATTTTAGCCCGAATATCATCTCAGCTACATATGTCGCAAATGTCAGGACAGTGTGCGAAAAAATCGATCAGGAATGAATAAGAATTGTAGGAAAAAGTGTGAGCTACAAGATAGGCGGACAGAACAAGTGAGATTTTAAGTAGATCAAAAAATATTTCAGTTTAAAGGTGATCGCCTAGAGAGGCTGCATTTTAGCCCGAATATCATCTCAGATCCATATGTCGCAAATGTCAGGACAGTGTGCGAAAAAATCGATCAGGAATGAATGAGAATTGTAGGAAAAAGTGTCAGCTACAAGATAGGCGGACGGAACAAGTGAGATTTTGAGTAAATCAAAAAATATTTCAGTTTAAAGGTGATCGTCTCCAGACGCTGCATTTTAGCCCGAATATCATCTCAGATCCATATGTCGCAAATGTCAGGACAGTGTGCAAAAAAATCGATCAGGAATGAATGAGAATTGTAGGAAAAAGTGTCAGCTACAAGATAGGCGGACGGAACAAGTGAGATTTTGAGTAGATCAAAAGTTATTCCAGTTTAGAGGTGATCGCCTTGAGGGTCTGCATTTTAGCCCGAATATCATCTCAGATACATATGTCGCAAATGTCAGGACAGTGTGCGAAAAATCGATCAGGAATGAATGAGAATTGTAGGAAAAAAGTGTCAGCTACAAGATAGGCGGACAGAACAAGTGAGATTTTGAGTAGATCAAAAAATATTTCAGTTTAAAGGTGATCGTTTCCAGACGCTGCATTTTAGCCCAAATATCATCTCAGCTACATATGTCGCAAATGTCAGGACAGTGTGCGAAAAAATCGATCAGGAATGAATGAGAATCGTAGAAAAAAGTGTCAGCTACAAGATAGGGGGACGGAACAAGTGAGATTTTGAGTAGATCAAAAAATATTTCAGTTTAAAGGTGATCGTCTCCAGACGCAGCATTTTCGCCCGAATATCATCTCAGGTACATATGTCGCAAATGTCAGGACAGTGTGCGAAAAAATCGATCAAGAATGAATGATAATATTCGGAAAAAGTGTCAGCTACAAGATAGGCGGATGGAACAAGTGAGATTTTGAGTAGGTCAAAAAATATTTCAGTTTAAAGGTGATCGCCTAGAGGGTCTGCATTTTAGCCCGAATATCATCTCAGCTACATATGTCGGAAATGTCAGGACAGTGTGCGAAAAAATCGATCAGGAATGAATGAGAATTGTAGGAAAAAGTGTCAGATACAAGATAGGCGGACAAAACAAGTGAGATTTTGAGTAGATCAAAAAATATTTCAGTTTAATGGTGATCGCCTAGAGAGGCTGCATTTTAGCCCGAATATCATCTCAGATCCATATGTCGCAAATGTCAGGACAGTGTGCGAAAAAATCGATCAGGAATGAATGATAATTGTAGGAAAAATTGTCAGCTACAAGATAGGCGGACGGAACAAGTGAGATTTTGAGTAGATCAAAAAATATTTCAGTTTAAAGGTGATCGTCTCCAGACGCAGCATTTTCGCCCGAATATCATCTCAGGTACATATGTCGCAAATGTCAGGACAGTGTGCGAAAAAATCGATCAAGAATGAATGATAATATTCGGAAAAAGTGTCAGCTACAAGATAGGCGGACGGAACAAGTGAGATTTTGAGTAGGTCAAAAAATATTTCAGTTTAAAGGTGATCGCCTAGAGGGTCTGCATTTTAGCCCGAATATCATCTCAGCTACATATGTCGCAAATGTCAGGACAGTGTGCGAAAAAATCGATCAGGAATGAATGAGAATTGTAGGAAAAAGTGTCAGCTACAAGATAGGCGGACGGAACAAGTGAGATTTTGAGTAGGTCAGAAAATATTGCAGTTTAAAGGTGATCGTCTTCAGACGCTGCATTTTAGCCCGAATATCATCTCAGCTACATATGTCGCAAATGTCAGGGCAGTGTGCGAAAAAATCGATCAGGAATGAATGAGAATTGTAGGAAAAAGTGTCAGCTACAAGATAGGTGGACAGAACAAGTGTGATTTTTGAGTAGGTCGAAAAATATTTTAGTTTAAAGGTGATCGTCTCCAGACGCTGCATTTTAGCCCGAATATCATCTCAGATCCATATGTCGCAAATGTCAGGGCAGTGTGCGAAAAAATCGATCAGGAATGAATGAGAATTGTAGGAAAAAGTGTCAGCTACAAGATAGGCGGACAGAACAAGTGAGATTTTGAGTAGATCAAAAAATATTTCAGTTTAAAGGTGATCGTCTCCAGACGCTGCATTTTAGCCCGAATATCATCTCAGCTACATGTGTCGCAAAAGTCAGGACAGTGTGCGAAAAAATCGATCAGGAATGAATGAGAATTGTAGGAAAAAGTGTCAGCTACAAGATAGGCGGACAGAACAAGTGAGATTTTGAGTAGATCAAAAAATATTTCAGTTTAAAGGTGATCGTCTCCAGACGCTGCATTTTAGCCCGAATATCATCTCAGCTACATGTGTCGCAAAAGTCAGGACAGTGTGCGAAAAAATCGATCAGGAATGAATAAGAATTGTAGGATAAAGTGTCAGCTACAAGATAGGCGGACAGAACAAGTGAGATTTTGAGTAGATCAAAAAATATCTCAGTTTAAAGGTGATCGTCTCCAGACGCTGCATTTTAGCCCAAATATCATCTCAGATACATATGTCGCAAATGTCAGGACAGTGTGCGAAAAAATCGATCAGGAATGAATGAGAATTGTAGGAAAAAAGTGTCAGCTACAAGATAGGCGGACAGAACAAGTGAGATTTTAAGTAGATCAAAAAATATTTCAGTTTAAAGGTGATCGCCTAGAGAGGCTGCATTTTAGCCCGAATATCATCTCAGATCCATATGTCGCAAATGTCAGGACAGTGTGCGAAAAAATCGATCAGGAATAAATAAGTATTGTAGGAAAAAGTGTCAGCTACAAGATAGGCGGACAGAACAAGTGAGATTTTGAGTAGATCAAAAAATATTTCAGTTTAAAGGTGATCGTCTCCAGACGCTGCATTTTAGCCCGAATATCATCTCAGCTACATGTGTCGCAAATGTCAGGACAGTGTGCGAAAAAATCGATCAGGAATGAATGAGAATTGTAGGATAAAGTGTCAGCTACAAGATAGGCGGACAGAACAAGTGAGATTTTGAGTAGATCAAAAAATATCTCAGTTTAAAGGTGATCGTCTCCAGACGCTGCATTTTAGCCCAAATATCATCTCAGATACATATGTCGCAAATGTCAGGACAGTGTGCGAAAAAATCGATCAGGAATGAATGAGAATTGTAGGAAAAAAGTGTCAGCTACAAGATAGGCGGACAGAACAAGTGAGATTTTGAGTAGATCAAAAAATATTTCAGTTTAAAGGTGATCGCCTAGAGGGGCTGCATTTTAGCCCGAATATCATTTCAGCTACATGTGTCGCAAAAGTCAGGACAGTGTGCGAAAAAATCGATCAGGAATGAATGAGAATTGTAGGAAAAAGTGTCAGCTACAAGATAGGCGGACAGAACAAGTGAGATTTTGAGTAGATCAAAAAATATTTCAGTTTAAAGGTGATCGCCTAGAGGGGCTGCATCTTAGCCCGAATATCTTCTCAGATACATATGTCGCAAATGTCAGGACAGTGTGCGAAAAAATCGATCAGGCATGAATGAGAATTGTAGGAAAAAGTGTCAGCTACAAGATAGGCGGACAGAACAAGTGAGATTTTGAGTAGATCAAAAAATATCTCAGTTTAAAGGTGATCGTCTCCAGACGCTGCATTTTAGCCCAAATATCATCTCAGATACATATGTCGCAAATGTCAGGACAGTGTGCGAAAAAATCGATCAGGAATGAATGAGAATTGTAGGAAAAAGTGTCAGCTACAAGATAGGCGGACAGAACAAGTGAGATTTTGAGTAGATCAAAAAATATTTCAGTTTAAAGGTGATCGTCTCCAGACGCTGCATTTTAGCCCGAATATCATCTCAGCTACATATGTCGCAAATGTCAGGACAGTGTGCAAAAAATCGATCAGGAATGAATGAGAATTGTAGGAAAAAGTGTCAGCTACAAGATAGGCGGACGGAACAAGTGAGATTTTGAGTAGATCAAAAAATATTTTAGTTTAAAGGTGATCGTCTCCAGACGCTGCATTTTAGCCCGAATATCATCTCAGCTACACGGAAAGAAAGTTCTAGTAAAATTTACGATAATAATATCGTAATTGGTCCTATTGATTATTGTAGTGGTGGACTAAATTTCCAAAATCGTAATTTTTACAATGTAGCGTTGGAAATTTCATTCAAGAAATAATATCTCAGACGAATAATACGAAGTATTAATCTCCCTTGTGTAAATTACGATGGGAATATCGTAAAATTCGAGCCTTGTTCCTTTCTTTGTGATCGTAGGATTCAAACCCAAGTCCTCTAGTGTGTGAAATGGCGGACGCCTTGGACCACTCGGCCACCGAGAACTTACAAAAAATTTATTCTTAAGAACGATTTTCAGATAATTTTGTCCCAGCTTTTCTCTGAAATAAAAGCTCTAAACGCAAAATAAAGACACAGACCCGATGCCTTACTCTATAATCTAGCGAAGTGCACTTCAATTTTTTGATAACTTTCATTTGTTTACGAGAAAAGCTTGGACAAAGTTCCCATTTAATGTACAAGTGCAACAGAGATAGTACCGTTTATCCAGATGAGTGCGAATAAAGAAACAAATGAAAACGCGTCTTAAGGTCCATATAAACGATTTGAATATACTATGGAGGGTAGAGGTACCTCTACCCTCCATTGTTTCAATATAAGATATCGGTGTTGAAACTAATTTTCGAATAAAAATGGTACTGAGTAGAGAAGTTTGGAGTAAACTCGTCATAACCGGTGATCATAGCCGAGCAGTCTAAGGCGCAAGATCTAGGCCCTTCGAACTTCATCACTGGCCAGGCATACGGTCGAATCCCAGCGGTTGTCGAAAGAATTTCTCATACAAAGAGTGTGAGGTCTTTCGGCTCTGAGATTCGTCCCGTCGCTGACATCTGAAGATCGGTACAAAGATAAAGAATTTGATTTGATTAGGTGTTAAAAACAGAGTAAATCTGTGGAATGGGCATTCTCAGGCTCCAATGGAACTGTGTTCCCGAGCGTTCTCGTAACTCTAAAGTGACTAGGCTCTTTTTAAGTATTAAAAAAAAAATAAAAAAAAAAAAAAGTAAAGTTGTCGCACTGCCGTTTATTTGGTATAATATACTGCTGCCACAGAATCGCACGAGAATAAACTTCTACTTGCTACAACTTTTGATGCTGCCAAGTTTGTTGGCAACATACAATCGCTGACTCGAATTTATTGTCAACTCAAATATGACTAGACAAAAATTCAACTGGCATTATATGTAAATTGCTTTCAATCAATTTGACTTATTTTAAAAAAAGTATAAAATACTAATGCATCAAATTATCGTTGTTTTAATTGATTAAAGACTATTGTTCATGATAGCAACAAATACGAATGTCACATTTTATATCCGACTTAATCACTGTATGCAAATACATGACATCAGTTCGATGTACAACTGTTCATAATTGGAAATCTTTCCACATTACTAAGTCACCATATCGTAGTGCTTTTATCAGTCATCTGTATTTAAAGGAAACAACATTCAATACAACTGATTAATCACAAATCTGTCTTAAATATCTACTTGAAATAAATACAGTCGTTATTAACATCATTTGACTCTTAATTATACCGGGAATAATATTTAATCGAAATATTTTTCGACTCGAAAGAACTTGTTGTTAGGACAAAAAGATGGCACCTAAATTACTATATTTCAAACGACAATTTATCAACGACAATTTAATCTAAAGAATCATTTTTTTTTACTTTTATTTTGTTCTTTTCTAGATAATTAGTATTCAGTGAAGTATATTCATTCATAAATACTAATATTAATTTATTTCATGCTGTGAGATGGACAGCGGAGTCGCTTTATGTCCACCAAGGTAGCAACTTTTACGGTAAGCGTGCACCTTCGTCGACTCAAAGTACGTAAGTTCGAGTCTAGGAGATAAAAGAATATTCTTTTCTGATTACTTTCTATTCAGAGAAGTTTATTCTTTCATAAAAAACAAATACTAATTAATTTCTCCCGTTTAAAAGATTGTTGCAAATGGTTAAAAAAGTGTTGACTATTCTAAACTTTAAAACGTGACACAATGAATAACTCTTATTAAACGATTTTTAAACTTCTGAAAATACAAAGAAGAAAGCAATTGACTTAATACTACAAATTATTGTTTTCGACTCATCTATAAATTTTTTTTTACGCTCCATTAAAAGTGCTAGGTGTGATAATTTTTTTCAGTGCAAAATACGTTCAGATAAACCGATTTTGAAGTATTTCTAAACGTTTTTTGTTTTAACATATCTAAATTATCAGGATACTTATTGATTTCTCTCTTGAATTTTCAAAGTTTAAAAAACGTTCAAAAAAAGTTCTTCGTTGTGCCACGTTTTGAAGTTAAGAATAGTCAACACTTCTTGAACCTTTTTTCAACAATTTTTTTTACACGGGCTGTGACATTTCGTTGCGGTCAATCGGTTTTTTTAATACGAATAGTCTTTTGAATATTAAAAAGTAGATATTTGATAATCAAATGATTTTCGAAAAGTATCATCTCTTTATTTAAATTTTCACACTAAAAAATAATGAAAAGTTTAGGGATACATGAAAATGGAATAAAGTTAACTTGAAACAAACAGCTTGAGCAATGTTTCTTCAATAGAACTGTCAATACGAATCAAATGACGTCAAGTTAATTTCTAAATTTCTAGGATTTCTCTAGGATGTCTCTAGGATTTAGAAGTTTTCTATAATAACTCGAACACATAAAAGTAAAGTAAAAAAAGTTCTCTAACAACTTATATAAAGGTAACTGTATTTTTTTAATGGAAAATTCTCCATGTTTCTATTTTTTGAGTCATAAGAGAATAAAGGAAACTGCTGAGTTATAAAATCGATCATTGTCGCGAGCAACAGCTAGCCAACTCTAATTCATAGCTTTTTGCTGCGTTAAAAGTATAAAACATATTTTTGCGAATGATGGATGACGGTAACTGTGAACATTTAATATAGTAGATGTGTCAATGAAAATATGTTTTGCATAACATTATTTTAATAAATGGTCTTTTTATTTACTTTACACACACTGCAAAAAATTTTTGGACTCGATGTAGTGTAACTGACTTGACGTGAAATTTTTTCTGTAAATTACACCAAATAACGTATTAAATTTTGGCGTGGTGAATATAAAATTTTTACACCAAATGTCTAAATGGGTTATTTTATGATTATTTTGAGTTGAGAAAAATAATTATAAAAATATTTAAATATTCAAAATACTGATTAATATCTAAATAAAATTAATGTAGTTTTTGATTAAGTAGCTTAAAATGTTCAATAATCATTCATTGCTCATTAATCAAAACTATAACGAGTAACACGGAATGGTGTAAAAAAAAGTAGATTACACCGTGTGAAAATTACACGGATGGATAATTTACACCGAGGATAGCTTACACCGTTATTTCACACTACACGGCCGTGTAAAGTTCTCGGGGATCATTTTTACACCAAAATTTTTTACAGTGCAGTAATAGTATATTATCTAACTGAGTTGAAAGTTCTTCGAAAATGAATGTGAGTTGGCTCACGAGCCGTTAGACAAGTGTTGCCAACACACGAGTATCGAAAGCACTTACTCACTGAGTTAGATACAATAGTTTTTGCATTGAATGGTAAAAACGTATGTCTTTTTATGGTAAAAGAGGGCACTACCCCGCATGCGCCGGGATTATTACACATAAGCGTACTCAACAATCACGACTATAGGGTTTTTAGTCAGGTTCATATAAAGAATTATATATTATGATTGAATACAATGAAATCAGTAAGTTTAGTATCATAGTCTGCGAGCTTCCGTTGTCATAAGTTGAGACATATATTCATTGAGTCTCTGTCGGGTCGTTGAGTGACTAATAAACAGTATATACATATAAAAAGTGTTATTTTCGTTGATTTTTAATGTGTAAAAAATAATATTATTAAACTTTAGTTACAACTATAAAATACTTACATTATATTTAAATTTTAAAGTATTAAAAATTAATTTTGATGATTTCGCCAAAGATAAATTAAATTGTAAAACATTTTATGCTTGTATCTCTATAGAAATAATGTAAATAATACCATTCTGGTTTGAGATTTATTTTTCTGAAGATGAATTACATCAAAATGCATTGCAAAAAAAAAAAAAAAATTTTTTTAATTTTTTAAATTTAAAAATTTGGTATCTCGAAAATTAAGCGAGATATCGAAAAATTTTATTCTTAAAAAAAGTCTTATTTCGTCGAGTTCTACTAAAATCCGTGGTCATTTGGCGGCGCCACGGAAACTGTAGACTTGCCATAAAATAGCATACATACGACAATACTAAAAATATAAACCGGATAGATACAATTTTTTTTTGCGGGTAAATCATTTCAATAAATATGAACATTGAAAATGGTAATCTAAGAGTCAGAGTAAATAGAAATAAATATTGACATAAAAGTTTTACTTAGCGTTGTAGATAACTTTGAAGTCGAGACTTTTGATATTTATATGGATGTTTATTTAGCGACCAACATATTTTGGAAATTTTCAAAAAATCGATTTATTTTTTATCGATTTTTATTCTTTATACTTTCATGAATTATTTTTCACCATACCTGCATCTAAAGTTTAAATTCATCCCCTGTTTAGAAGGAAGAAAGTCGTTCGTTTCTTCAATACGAAAACAAATGATAAAAATTAGCGCATGCGCCGTTTTTCCCACAAACAGAGGTAAGAATTTAAACTTTCACGTGCAGCTCTGGTGAAGAATAATGCTAAAAATGTCTGGCACAGTAAAAAGTACTATTGAATAGAAATAACTTAAAATTTGTATTTAATTTAAAACAAATTACATTTTTCGACCCAGTCATCAAATCTATGTTTTTAAACGCTTATTCGTAATTAAAGATTATTGTTTTCTCTGTCTTATAACGATTAATTACACAAGTTTTTTGTTAAAAAATTTCTCACGAGTTTAAAATCATAAATTTTGTATACTAAAAAAAAAACATCCGTCACACGATAACTTCTATATTATTTCACAATAATATTTTTCATTTTTGCAAATTGGATCATTTTTCGCAAAGTTTCTTCATACGCGGAAAACGTCATCGTATTTATCAGTGGCCCATTTGACCCCATACAAGATAATCTTAATTAGGAAAAATAATTTTTTATATTTCTTTAATTGTGATTTAGACTTTGATAAGGTTAATATTTAAGCTAAAAGTTATCTTGTATCTAGAAATAACCTGGCGTCAATCTCATGATCCGAGAGTTTTAATCGACAATCTAATATCGAAATCGATAACGCTATTAAGTATTATCAATAATTAAATAAAAAAATCTCATTACGATGATAACATAATATATTTAAAAATGATTATACAATTTTTATCATTATCTTGTCTACAACATATATCTCACAAATGGACATATATCTGAATAAAATTTTCCTAATTTTCGTATCTGATTAAACTTTTCTGCATAAATTATTCCATTATTTTTTTTTTAATTGCTAAATATAGTAGATTATTAAAAAAAAATTTATTGCAATTTTCAATTACTTTCACATGAAAAAATTGCACTCGAGGGCGATGTCATGTTAAATATTCTTCACAACACTTGGAAATTTATGTAATCTCCGGAGGCACTTATTTTATGCATAAGAGAGTAGAAATTCTGGGGTGTCATATCATTTTATGGTAGTTAACAATTTAAAACTCAATTAGGTCATAAAATATATATGTATTTAAAAAAAAATTAAGTCTATATTTAGAACATATCCCTTTGGATGCTTAAGTTATAATAATTCGTATTAAACCAGATTCGAGAATTTTGATCTATATATTTTTTCAAAAGTTTAAAAAAAAAAATACTTATTTACGTATGCAGAAATCTAATCTTCAGTAACGAACATGTTTGTAATGTTAAATAAATTTTAAATTTACATATGCAATGAATAATCGCGGGAAATAATTTATTTTTCAACAAACCAGTTGACTTTTCATTAAAATTTTTTTTTTATCTAAATCGCTGTATATAAATTACATATTAATAAAAATAAAAACGATTATCACTTA
This sequence comes from Microplitis manilae, assembly GCA_030273425.1. Lineage (NCBI taxonomy): Eukaryota > Metazoa > Arthropoda > Insecta > Hymenoptera > Braconidae > Microplitis > Microplitis manilae. The sequence continues at coordinate 6,197,401 of CP092726.1, forward strand.
GTATGAGGAGTAAAAAGTGATTTAATGATTAGATTTGTCTGATTACCTGCCACTATGATAATTAAAAAAATCTTTATCGCTGAGCGAGATTCATTCCTGATATTACACTGACAGAAGGATTTTTTAGCATTTAAAAAGATTTCTTAGTATTTAAGAAATCATTTCTTAAACATCATTTTTTTGTATTTGACAAATATTTCTTACTATTTAAGAAATCTTTTTAAATGCTAAGAAATCCTTCTATCAGCATATTAGTTTTCTAAACTATAAAAAAAAAAAAAAATTTATTGTTCTTCAGGATGCAAGTTAATGATAATATTATCTTTAACGTTTGTCTGCAGTATATCAAGTCAATTTTCCATGGAAATTTTTCTATCTAATCCAATTAAAAAAAGATTAAAAAAAAAGTTAATTATATATATAAAGAGACAGAGAACTGATAAAATTTGCATGAGCCCGCCAATGACAAGGCTCATAATCGGCAACCAATGAGAGACGTTGAATCCTCAAGTATTCTATCAATGGTCACTGGAACGTTATCAATTCCTACTGCATAAAACTACGACAAGTTTAACGTTTTCGGGTCATTCGGTTGAGTGGTCGGCTCTCAGCTGCCACTTTTAAATTCCATTGAAAAAAAATATTTTCATCGTGTGTTACTGACAATATATATATATTTTTTTTTTTAAAAAAAGGACGAGAGCCTTGTAAAAAGTGTCAACGCAATCGTTTGACCAGTTAATTTAAAAAAAAAAAAAGTGGTGACAATATACAGTTTTAAATTGAGTTCGAATTTAAAAGTAAATTTTTTTTTTGTTGTAACTTCAAAATGTACACGTTTATTTACTTGCTGAGCGTTGCATTTAGCTGCCATGTTCATGCTCTTAGTATCGTATCAACCCCGGAAAAATCAGATCTTTGTGACAGGTAAATTTAATTATTTTTTAATTTTTTTACTTAAATACTATCAAAATTTTTTTTCATTATTTATATATAATATATCAGTGTCATATAAAGAAAAGTTATTATTAAAATGAAAGGTTTTAAGATCCATTAGCTATAAATATATTTTAAGATAAATTACGAAAAGTTTTTGCATTAATAATACTTACATAAATGTATACACGTGTACAAGACAATAGAGTAAAGTTATAAACAACAATTCGTCATATTAAAATAATATTTATCTACTTTACTGACGTAAGCTAAAATAGAGTAAAAATAGTAAAATAACCGGTATTAAATGTAAACATTTAAATAAATATATATGACTAATTTTTTCAACACATGTATAACTATTGCTGATATGAGCATTATAAATTATAAGCTTCTTACTAGAGTTAGTTATGTGAGCCACGAGGTTATTATATTTTATTCCGATAAAGTGTCAAGTTCACATCATTTCTGATGTCCTTCCTTAATAAGATCATGAAATTGCGTCGATTTGTATATTAAACTCTTAAATAGGAAAAATGAAATGAAATAAATATAGATGAATAATTTTTACAACACTTCTCTTATATAATACTAGTATAAATATTATAGATTATAAGCTTCTTTTTAGAATTGACCGTGAGCTATGAGATTATATTTCATTCTGATAAAGTGTCAAGTTCACGTAATTTTTATTGTTTTTTCTCAATAAGCCGACATGTAAAAAAATCGTGTTCCGTCTCAGATTTAAATAATTTTTTTTTTTATTATTTAAAATTAGGTTATTTTATTGCCTTTTACATAGAAAAAAAGGATTTCTTGGAGCAAAAAATATTTTGTATTATGAATTGGAGACAAAAATTTTCTTGGGAGGAGTAAAAATTTTTTGCGCCAAGAAATCCTTTTTTTCTGTATACTTTATTTTGTCTTGTAAAACGTAGCATAAATTGTTTTAAGCGTTGGATTTTTCGACCATTAAATATAATACTCTAATGTGTCTAGCCAGTAGTATCCGCTTATATAAATTATTTCATTATATTTACATTAAAATTTTTAAGTATTCGGCTAGATATTGTCTATTTCATGTAATTGCTATTTAAGTAGATTTCTACGTCAGAAACTACTAGCTAAGAGTTGCTTTGCATCTGGGCTATCTTACCCCCGGGTTCTGCCGTGCGTCATATCCTTAATTTGGGCCTGGCTAATTGTTTCTCGCTATCCTTAACCTGACGTTCGTCACGTATTCTTTGTCGAAAAACGTCAGTCGCACAATGAGGGAATCGCTGCAATGTTAATTTCAGTACTATGTTGCCATGTCGTTTCGAAGCTTCACTAATTTACATCAAATTATGAATTTTTCATTTACATTTTTCGCAAATGAATATTTTCTATAAAATTTATGTATCATTTATTCGACTAGGCTCCATATTTTTTTTCTGATTGAATCAGCTGAGAAAGATTTTTGCAAATATGACAACGTTGAGCATCAAATGTTACTTTATAGTATTCTTTTGTTTTTATTCTTCTCAATTGAAAATGAGAGGATTTAAATATTGTTTAATTGCAATAATAACACTGGCAAGTTTTACTTGATGTTATCAAACTATAATATTTCTTGAAGAAAACCTCATAATTGTACAAACTTGGCTATTGTCCGTGTAAAAGCAATTAGAAGACCGCTTACTCAAACAAAACTTAACTATATCGAGAGAAAACCACATGATGATAGATATATCAGGAACGCAGCTATTAATTAATTTATTATTAAAAATTTATTTTTTTACTTTTATTTTGATTGCATCTTGAAAAAGTATAGTAAAGAATGACAAATTATAAATTATATTAATAGATAATATATTTTAGGGATATTTCTGAAATAAGATTTATAATTCTGGAAAAAATAGCTCTGATTTATGTAAACCTAATAAGTATGTTTTCGTAGATCGCGTAGGTTTGATAATAAACGAAGTAAGTCATGTGTAAGTCTACAAAAATTTCATTAGATCTCCAAACAAATATAACTTTTTGATTTACGTTTATCTAAAGTATTGTTTTTTGGATAATTATTTAATTGAATGTTCAGCAAAAAAAAAATTGGTCTGTCGGTTAACCCTGTGGGCCAGCCCCAAAACTTCCCGCCCATTTCGAGCTCCTTGAGCTCGAAAAATTGTTGTGGATACATTTTCGAGCTCTTCGAGCTTGAAAAAACTTTTGTATGCCTTTGTTTTTGAAAAATAACGTTTTTCACCATTTCCTTCTCCAACGATATCTCTCGAACGAACAAACCGATTGAGACGTTTAAGCTGGCAATCGACGCGTATTATTGAGTTTTACAACTGATTAGATTTTGAAATTGAGTTATCGAATCGTTTTTGAGAAATTTCCAAAATACTAAAAAAAAATTTTTTTTCTAATTCTTTTGTTAATGTTTTCTCTTGAACGAATGAACCGATTTTGATGGTTGAGGCGGCATTCGACGCGGCTTACAAAGTTTTAGAGCTGGTTAAATTTTGGAATCAATCCATCGAGCAAATTGAAAATTATTCAAAAAAAACATTTTTGAAATATCTCCGAACGTACCCTACCGATTAAGCTCAAATTTTCAGTGTTTATAGTAAATAATAAGCCGCGTCGAATGACACCTCGAAGATCAAAATAGGTTCATCCGTTCAGAAGTTACAAAATATTTAAATACGTACGTACATACATACATACACTCGGATATCATCTTGAAATTAGTCAGAATAGCTTCCTAGAACCTCAAGACGTCGACATCTGTTGGAATTTCGATTTTCACAAATCGGGGTGAAACCAATAACTTCCTGAATTTTTTAAAATTTGCAATTTTCTTAGCGGGAAGTTAAAAAGTATTAATAATATTCATTTTTTATAAATTAATTAATTAATAAAATAAGAAATTTTAATTTTTGCAAAATTTAAGAAAAAATTGACTTGTGAATTTTTAAATTTTGTAGTAAAATAATTTTTTTTTAAATAAAATTTTAATAGATCGACTACAATTTTACCCTTCGTGAATTAATAGTTTCTATTGATGAATATTTACAAATCGAAGCTCATCTTAACTGATTAATTTTATTCTGTTGAGCCAATCACTTTAACTCCGATTTGATTACGCAAATAATCATATAAAAAATCTTTTTTTTTATAAAATATTTTTTTTTTATGTTTCACATGTATTTTGACTCAATCACATACTGAGTATTACTTATATCCTTTGAATAATTTTATTTAAAATGCTCAGAACTTTACGAACTTGTGCAAGCATTTTATTTTGCCTCAATATTTCATTTTATTCCGTTTCCTTTTCCAATAGAAAAAAAATTGAACCATAAAAAAAAAAAATAGTAAATGGTTGACTCTATCATCCAGCGCATAATCATTAACTTTTTTTATCTTCAATTCTCGCACGGAAAAAAAAATATATTATATCTCATCGTCATATTTTTTTATTTTCGTTCATCGTTGAAATTCAGCTTTTCTCGTTTTTCACCGTCTCCTTACCGACTCGCTCATTTTTTTAAAATTATTTTTCTCGTGTCTAAAATAAAAAATTACTAAATTATGTTAATGATAATAATAATTTTTTCTCAACTATTTTTTTATTGTTATATGAAATTACCTAAAGTACATGATTAAAAATATTAGAAAAAAAAGCACTCTTTAACATTAGCATCTACCTGTGGATGCTTCTGGTTTATTCTCTTCTTTAAAGTAAAAAATTATGTGAGTGGCTTTTTTGTTAAAATTAAAGAGACAGTCGGGGTAATGGGTGGAAAAGTCAGACACGTACATCTATTCATTTTGTGGGTTCTACCAAATACGCGGTTAGAATTAGCGTGATAGTTGCAACGTACATTCTATGCAATAATAACTTCTCTCTCTATTTGTCTTTCTCTCTTTCTGTAAATGAGAGTTATCCCCGTCACAGAAAATTCAACGATGCATAGTCACATTGATAGGATGAGATATTCTTGCGGTGACGAGTTCACGGTTCTGCAATTGCCGTTTTCATTGGAATTTGATTTGTGTATTGATGCGATGCATCAGTCAGAGATACCCTAACTAAATTGTCAATGAATGCAATGAAAAAATATTTAATTTACATACAAAAAATTAAATACGTCTGTCAAACAACTATCTCTATTACAGTCGACTACCCGCCATAAGTCTGGTCTAGGTGACGTAAGGTAAATACGTTGTGAAAATGAAATAAAAATCAAATGTGTGGGTTGAAAATTATTAATCCAACAAATAAATATTAATATTTATTTTTCATTAAGAGTAAATAACAAGTTATCAATGAAAGAATTGCTCTAGTTTACAATTTCAACAATGCTGATATTTATATAAGTAATAAAAGTAAATAACGACTTTATCAAATATTATACTTGCTAATTGTCAATAAATCAATATTTTTTTAATAGTATTAAGTAATGACCGACATTTTTTGCATGGATATCTAATCGAAGACAATTAGTTCAATGTCAGACGATTAAATACGAATAAAGCTTTTAATTAATGAATTATTAATACAAAAATCTAGTGTTTGATGACTAACATTTTTTCAAACTTTTTTTACCATTCTGAGAAAACTCAATCGTAAATTAAATCCCTCATTATTATTGGAAATTGTTTACTTTCGCGATCTCATAATTATTTAGCGGTGCGATTCGAATTAATATTTGAAAGAAAAATTGATATGAACGAGACATTTATCGATAGTTTTTTTTAGTTACATAGAAAAAAAAAAGATTTCTTGGCACAAAAAATATTTTGCATTATGAATTGAAATAAAAAATTTTCGTAAGATTAGAAAAAATTTGACACGAGAAATTTTTTTTTTTGCTTCAAATAATTTATCTTTGCCCGGAGAAAATTTTTCTTTCCGATTTATAATGCAAAAGTTTCTTTTGGGAAAGTAAAATTTTTTGAAAGTGAGTGAAAATTTTTGCGCAGAGAAATGTTTTTTTTTTCTGTGTAGATCATTAATCTATCACATAATTAAATATGTCGCACACATCGCGATCTTGCCGCAGAAATTAAAATTTAAATGATTTAGTATACTAAATATATATATATATATTTTATATTATATATAAATATTTAATTTGACATTCCCTCTTATAGTAAATTTTTATGTCCAGCGCTTCTAATATTTCTATTTTATTTATATATTTCAAAAACATATTTGTATTATAAAAAATTGAATATTTAAATATTGACCTTGAAGCTCTAGATACTTGAGCAAAATTTCTGTTAGGTATCCGTATTAATAAAATAAATTGCCAGTACAAATCTTAATAAATCTTCAATTACCTGCGTTATTGTAATATTTTTAAATGAGTTAATAAAAATTCAATAATAGATATCATCCTCATACTAATAAAAAAATTGCATTTTTAAGTGACGCTAACATGGATAACTTTAAAATTACCGCGTAAAATTATTCGTAAAAAATAAAATAAAAAGATTTGACTGCTCAAAATCAAAGTCCGAAGCGACAAGGTGGTAAAAAGAGGGGGAGGGAATTTCATTCGGCTCTGATGGTAATTAATGTCATCTTATATTGTAAAGTTTGCGATACAATTTTTTAAAAGTTTATTATTCCAATAACAAGTGTAACACTAGTAGTAATAAATATTATTTGCACCAATAAAAATGATTAACTCTTGATAACATACAGGATTACAAATCTGATTATACAGTTAGTATATATTCTCTTATTAAAAATACAATAATATGAATAATTTTCCGTACAAATGTTAATAAATAAATAGTAAGCAAGTAAATTTAAAAAATTTTAATTATTATTCTTTTTTTTTAAGCCGCTTATTTACTCGTATAATTAGAGAATAAACAAAAACAGCATTTAAATTTTTGAGTCGTTGGCTTTATTTTTTAAATTGGAAAAACGCTTATTTGTCGCCAAGCTGCTTAGGTATTTGCACAAAGCTGAAGTTACATCCAGTAGACAAGAGTACGAAAAAAGTTTAAGCAAACATATCATTAAATTTTTTGTTTTTTTCATACTTTTTGTCACTTGGATAAAAAAATTATTATAATAGTCATAACAATCGTTATCAGTCGACCGTGGAAAAAAACCATTATATCTTATAATTTAAAGTAGAGTCCATATAATTGTACTTAAAAACAAAAAAAGTAATAATAATAATAATAATAATAATAATAATAATAATAATAAAAATAAAAAATGATATATAGCAGGAATGTGGACACACTAATTATTTATTTATTAAACTTTAATACTAAGGCTTAAGCTGAATGGCAAATATACATGAACAATATTTACAGTATCCATATTAACATTAAATAATATCAATAATTTACACTTAGTTTATATATTTATATTAAATTACGTATGACTATGGTAACAAATTTATAAAGAATTCTATAAGAAAATTTACGAAACTCCAACAATATAACCAATTAACAATTATCAGACGTTTAGTAGCTCATTCTTGAAAAGATTAAAAACAAATATTTTTAAGATTGATTTTTACAATATTTTATAATGCTAAAAGAGAACTGGTACCTCTTGTTTTTTCATTAATTTTAAAGTTAAGAAAGAACTCAAATTTATTTTGAAAAGCTTCATTATTGATTTAGCGACGTTTTGATTTTTTTATTGATTCTTTATCAGTCGTCTATAAACATGTATATATGTAGTACAACTTTTGTATTTCACGGTACTTATTCTAAGGTTACTGTACTTATATGTACAATACAACTGGTAAATCAACAAAATCTTATTAATTAATAAAGTAAAATGACAAAATGGTATTGATATTGTTATCGTGTGACACTAGTACTCGTTTAACATTATAAACTAACCCAATTTTATCAAATAATCTTCAGCGTTACTAGTTCACATGTCAAACACCGCGGTAAAAAATAATTTAAATTTAAAAGACGAGTAGGATCCCAAGTAGCACAGAGACAACTTCAAGATGTCATGAGAATTTCTTTTAGAAGACAGACAAATTTTTTTTTTTGTCTCAAAGCCAAGTTTTCGTATATAAATAAGGCATACAGTTGATGGTCCTAAAAGTCATAGAAACCTTTGTTCTTTTTTTCATCTTAAAAAAATTCATTTTAATTTAAAAGTCGTTTAAATAATTTATTAGTAATTTACTTTTCATTTCTTTTAATTAAATTTCAAAATTTCAGAAATTGTAAATATTTTCTCGCTGATTATTAAAATACATCTGAATTTACTTGACACTAAGAGTTCAGTTGTTGTAAATAGATAAGAAAAAAAACTCAAATTAATTTCATACTATTTTTTTACAAAAACAAAATTTTTCGAAAACGATTAAAAAAGTCCAAAATAATGCTCAATTATATTTACAAAAGGGATTTTAGAATATTTAGGAAACATTTAAAAAAAAATTAATTAGATTAATATTTCAACTAAATTAACTGAATTTTTGAAATTTATAAACTTAAAAATAAAATTAAAAACTTCTTTTTTAATAAAAAATAACACGTTGGCGAAAAAATTCTTTTATGTATTTGCTGTCACCTTAGAGCTGCATTTAATAAAAGATTCAGAATGTACGATATATTCTTAGCTGAATTGAATTTAAGAAAAATTTCGTATTACATTTAATATGAATTTCAGGTGGTCAGTCTTGGACTAAAATATAATATAAGCTGTATGTTCCATCATGTAACATTACAATGTCAAATCACATATATGTCGTATTCCTAATTTAAATAGTATACAGAATATTAGGATAAAATAATATATAGTAGCAAAATATAAAGATTCTCAAGCCACATTGACGTATAAAAATATACTACCACATTCGAGAATTGATTTTTTCAAAAATTACAATATTGATATATGAAACTTTTTTTAAAAATCTTTTTGGCAATCGTCTCAAGCAGGCTGCGTGCCAGATTTTGAAAAACTTTAGTATTTTTATTTATTACTGATAATAATTCAAGATACAATATTATTCTATTCCACAATTTAATTAACTATTCAAAATTAAAGTGAATAGTAAATCAAAATTTTAAATAATAGATGGTATATTTTATTTTTGACAATCTATTAATTTTTTTTCAGCCCAATTTATTGTCATGGAGAACTATTGAAAACTGTACAATTGGCAGAAGTATTTCCTGATAGTAAAACCTTCGTTGATCTTTATCAGTTAAATGATCCGTCAGTAACTTTGGCCAAGTAAGTACTATAAGTATACAATAAATATCTAATTTTTAATTAATAAATTGAGCTCTACATAAAAGTACTTTATTTTAAATATTTAACTTGGTATTTATCCAAATCATAATATTTATAAATCAGAATACTTTCTTATCATAAAAAAAAAAAAATATTCGTTAGCATTCAATTTTAATAATAAATTAGGTTGATCAACAATAGAACAAAGTAATCAAAGCTTACCCATAGTATAAAAAAAAAAAAAAATGTTTCAAAATCAAAAATCGCAAAACTTAATCGCTCATATAATAATAAAAAATAAAAAAAAAAAAATGGAAAATCGAAACATGCACAACTCACTTGCTCATTCAAAAAGTGATCAATATGTAGCGCTCCTGTATACAAAAAAGTATTTAAAAAAAAAAATAAATAAAAATGGCAGCTAAATTTTTTCATGAATTGCCAGTTTGAAATTTTCATTAATTATAATTAAACCAAAAAGATTTGTATAGTAATTATCAAAAGGGTTCTTCTATTTAGGAATTTAAGTATAGAAAAAAATAAAATAGATCAATCGGTTGTGTATTTTTCAAATTATTGTATTTACCAACATCCGTACGTACCAACGGACATCACAGGACTTTTTCACATTTTTTTTATTTTCAATCATTATCCCGAGTCAGAATAATGAACCTACATGAGCCTACAGGACAATTTTTAATTATTTTGATCGATATTATTGTCAATTGTTTTGATTGATCAATATAACCTTATAAAATACACTCATACCAATATTAAATAGTACAATAAAAATAAATTGAAATAGTAACTAAAAAATTATTGTTAAAAAAATTTTTAAATTTAATTTTTAAATTGAATCATTTTAAATTATTGAGTATATTATATTATTATTAAATAGATACATTAAATTTCAGTACATAAAAAAACTGTTAAAAAAATTGTCGTAATTTGAATAATTATGTTTTTATTATAAATGTATTTAATTTAATTTAATTAAAAGCATTTCATTAAATCAATTTAATTTATAATTATTTTTGTATATAAATAAACTATTATTTTTATTTTATGATTATTATTCTACTCCAATTCATATTTATTTAGTGGTATGCCAATGACAATTTGGTTATCTATATTAATTATTACACAAACATCAATAATATTTTTTGTTGGAGTTTTTTCATGTTCTTAAATGTAATTTATCTATTTAATAATAATATAATATACTCAATAATTTTTTAGTTACTATTTAAATTTATTTGTATTGTACTATTTAATATTGATATGAGTGTATTTTGTAAGGTTACATTGATCGATCAAAACAATTAAAAATTATCCTGTAGGCTCATGTAGGTTCATGTAGGTTCATCCCATATAGGAAATGACGATAGGCCCAGCATAGGCCCAGGCCTGCGCCAACACTTCTTAACCTTGGCCCAAGATTGTGAACCAGCCACGGCCCAACTCTGGTTCAAATATGGGATGATAACTACGTGCCAGGCCTGGCATGTAGACTTGGCCCAAGACTGGTATTAAAGGTTGGGCCAATATTGAATTCTAGCTTGGGCCAAGAGTGGCAGTGAAAGTTGGCCCAATACTAAATTCTAGCTTGGGCCAAGGTTGATACCCGAGTAAAAATAAAATTTGATATTTAAAAAATTAAATTTTCATCTTTTGCCGCAACACCGCTGCAACACAGCGGCTCCGGGTGAAAATATTTATTATTATTATTTCATTTAATTGAATAGAATAGAAATAATTGTAATTATCAAATACTTATTTAATTGTCCGGAAAAAGAGAATTATATATGGCCATATATTAAAATTTTCCAATATATACATAGCTATGTATAGAAATTTCAAATAAATTAAAAAAAAACTTATTCAGTTACAGTATTTTTTTTCCTTTTTTTGTTCAATCATTTTGGTGATTCGGGAATCATCAGATTATGTGTTTAATTTAATATCTAATTTAGTAGAATTTTTTATTACGCGAAAAAACGCTAGAACATCGACTAACCGCGCACGCTTTAGTGGGATTCGAACCCGGGACCTAACGAACGAAAGACCGACGCACTAACGACTAGGCTACGCTACCGACAGTGACTACTGAGTTTACTTGTGCTATATGAGATTGAAAGAGTACATTATTTTTAAAACAGCAAAATATAATTGAAACTCTATTTTTATTAATAACAAAAAAATTTCTTATTTTTTTTTCGTGTGCTATAAAATCCGGTATGTGAGTAATTGCGATATGTGTAATTTTGGTTATATAGTTATGTATAAAATTGTTTAAAAAGTATATTGGCTTTATATATGGCCATGTATGGTCATATGTAACTCGTTTTTCCTATACGATTAACTAGTATGCTTACATTGTAAAAAATTTGCGGAGTAAACGCAAAATATAAGCAATTCCCATGAAAATTATGTCACTATAACTATTAAATAATTAAATGTTTTCACTATGTCTTATATAAAATTATAACTTAGTGAGTTACTAAAACATAATTTTTCTCAAAATTTTGAAATATATTTTTAAGTTCCACAACTTGAAATTTTTTTATGTTCTATTTTGAATTGCATGCAATTTTTTTTTAAGTACCATAATTTTATTTAAAAAAAAATACTATAGCCGAAAACAGGCCGATTTAACTTTCAGCCTGTTTTCGGCCAAAGATTTTTGCTCGCGATAATGTTATTAAAAAACAATATATAATCTGGCCAAAAATAGGCCAATTATTTGTTGGCAAAATATCGGCCAATTTTCGGCATCTTTAAGCAGAATAAAAATTTTTCGGCCGCTGATCATTTTTATTCTGAACTTCAAAATAAGTAACATTTATTATTGAAAAATTATGATTTATTTATACCAAATTAAAATTTATAGTTATTATAAATAATTAAAAATAATAATATATAATTTGAATTTACTCATTCATACAATTATTTTTCATTTTTTATAATAACTATTATTTATTTATAAAATATAAGAAATGCTGAAGCTCGATGGCCCAACGCTGATCCACGCTTGAGCCAAGATCGAATATTCGAGGCTCAGATTTCCAGTACTGACCCAAGCTTGGGCCAACATCGAATAACCGAGACTCGGTTGATCAGGACTGATCCTAACTTGGGCCAACATCGAATAACCGAGGCTCGGTTGATCAGGACTGATTCTAACTTGGGCCAACGTTGAATAACCGAGGCTCGGTTGATCAGGACTGATCCTAACTTGGGCCAACGTTGAATAACCGAGGCTCGGTTGATCAGGATTGATCCTAACTTGGGCCAACGTTGAACAGCCGAGGCTCGGCTGTCTAGGACTGACCCTAGCTCGGGCCAACATAAAAAAATCCAAAGTTTGATTGCCCACGGCTGGTCCAGGCATGGGCCAACATCGAACTACCGAGGCTCGGTTGCACAAGACTGGCCCGAGTCTGGTCCCGTCGTTCAAGACTGGGGACTCCTACATGGGATGCAGATTCATTATTCTGACTCGGGTATTTTTAAAAAAAGCGACTTGAATTTGTCTTTGGTTCATTCGTTAATAAATTATCTTTCAAATGGTACGAATTTTGTTCTAGTTGAGAATATTTAAACAAGTGTAAATAAGATTTCTACATGAGTGAATTAACTGAAACAAAGTAAGCGTAATAGAACACGTCATTGCTTTGCAATTGAGTTGTGCAATAAACAAATAACAATTTAAATGTAAAACAACAACTGTTTCAAACAACTCCACAAAATTTCAAAACGTTTCAAATTGTTCGACCTCACCGTTCCTCTGAAGTCCCAGTACTAATCATGACTCTGAAATAATAATAAATTATTGCTTGCATTTGAAATAGAATTCAACTTTCGATAGTTTAAAAATAAAACCACTTTTTTTTACACCGCATAAAAAGAGTCTGAACTTTTCTTCTCTATCACACTCAAATTGACGAGCGGTAGTGTCCTTGTTACACTTGCGCAGCTAATGAAAACTTTGCCCACGTTTTGCTTTTAAACAAATGAACATTTTTTAAAAACGTTGACAAAAATTACTATAAACCCGCCACTTGTGTTATTTTAACCCCGTTTTTGGGGTTTAATTTAACACCGGGATAGCGTGGGCTTACACCGGATTTTGTTTTACTGTGTACTGTCTGAATAAATATTACGTTTAAAATATTTTTCGCTGGTAAATATAAATCATTCAACCGAATTTAATTTTTTAGTATTTGTTAGTTTACTTCATTCTCAAAAGGGCAAATTCATATGAAAAATAAATAAATAAATACTGAATGAATAAAAACGTCTTTTTACCATGTAAAAAAATTTATATTAATGAAACCATCGAGAAAAATATTTTTATTGGTATTTTTTTTTTATCTAAAGTATTCCAATATATATTTATATACATCAATTTCTAGTTACATTATTAAAAAATAACTCTTCCACAAATTTTTTCCGTTAAAAATTATTAAAAAAAATATATTGTGTAAAATAAAAAATGAAAACATTAAATATTTTAGCTTCGAAAAGTTTATGTCGGCAACCGGAGGTACCCCAAATAAAACCCAGGTATCCAGATTCGTAGCAGCTAATTTTCACAGTAGTATTGACGTACTACCTTGGACACCTTCTGACTGGCAATCAAACCCCACAATACTTGAACGTATCCAGGATCAAAAATATCGTCAATGGGCATATCAATTAAACTTTGTATGGTTGAATTTATCACGACAAATGTCACCAGAAATAATAGCACGTCCTGAGAGATATAGTGCTATTCCTCTTGAGAATGGATTTATTGTCCCCGGTGGTAGATTTCAAGGTACATATTGATTAAGAATAAATTTCTATGTTTATCGAGGTATATTTCATAAAATAGCGGGGCCGCTCCTTCGCACAATAATTGAAAGAAAGAAAAAGAAAAAGAGCAGTTCATTTTTTATTATATTTTTTTTTCTATAGAAACTTACTACTGGGACAGTTATTGGGTTATTGAAGGACTTCTAATTTCCGGAATGAAAGAAACAGCGAAAGGAATTATTTTAAATTTTATATCAATGGTCAATAGATTTGGCTTTATTCCAAACGGTGGAAGGGTGTACTACTTGATGAGAAGTCAACCTCCCCTACTTATTCCTATGGTAAGTACATTTTAAATATGCAAATTGTTATTATCCAAAGCATCTAAACTAAAAATTTAATCCAAGCAAAGCGAAATTCACTAATTAATAAATATACGTTCAATAAAAAAAATCTAAAGTGATGCATTTATAAACTAGTAGCCACAACTACCAATAAAAGTGACCTTACATTAAATTTATGTATGAGTCTCTTGGTAGAAATGGGATAGTCTCTAGAGTGTGAAACAAGAGGCCGTTGTCCTAGAATCTAATATCTCCCAGGCTTCCAGAATTCACATTAATTCTTTTCTACTCTTTACTTCTTTGCTTCTTCTTTGATATTTTTTTTATCCTGGGTTTTATAGTTTATCCGACTTTTAAAAATAAAAATAAAATAAAAAGTGAAAGGTACTTTTAGAAAAGTTTATGGAATTAATTTGTTATATTACTGATCGAACATAACAAATTTTTCTAATTAGATACGTAATAATTCATAGTAATGGATTTTAAATTCGTAATGAGTTATAACTTTAAACATTTATTTTAAATTTATGCTGATTAATAATAAAGTTTCCCAGTAATATTAACGTTTTTTTTTTTTTAATAATATTTTTGAGATAAAAAATCGAGTTAAAGTAGGTGTTGAATGCCAGATTACATGCCAAGAAGTTATATAGTAACGGAAGTTGTAATATTAGCTGATAAATGGCACGTATAGTGTTGATATCAAAAGCTATACTTGTCAAATGTTTGCTTGCTTACTTACCAGTTACATTCATGAATGTCAAACTTATTGGATTTTAGTTTATAGAATATAGCTTTTCTCAACAAACTTTCATTCCACGTAATATATGTTGACAGTAACAGCCAAACAACATTTCAATGCTGTTATCTATACATTTGTCGCCACAATCGATACATTTTTTATAGACGATAAAAATAATTACTTGATAATTAATTTCTCTATAAAGTCTAATTAAATTTATTATCATTATTATTGTTATTATTACACTGTAAAAAAACGGGAGTGAATCCGGATTTTACTTCAATCCGAATTCACTCGGAGTTCTGGAGTTTTAAAATAAAATCACTCTGTATGCGAAGATTAGGGATTTTTTCATGGACGGAGTAATTACGGAATGACGCGGATTTTATTTCAATCCGCATTCACTCCGGTCTGGAGTTTTAATACTTAAATAAATTTATATTTAATAGAAACAGCTGTTAATTAGAAATATAATTATTTCAATAAATAATTCATTCAGATATTAATAATTGAACTTAAAATATTATGTTTTTAATTTATAAAATGTTTTAGTAACTCACTAAATTATAATTTCATATATGTAATACATAGTGAAAATATTAAATTATTTAATAGCTATAGTGAGATAGTTTTTATGGGAATATTTGATATTTCGGTATAATATGAAATGTTATCTCGTGATATGGTTGATGTAAGTCATACGACAGTTTGTGACTCAATGGAATTATACTTGTTCAAGTCTTATTAAAAGCTGCTTATAATTTTTAAAAAGTTTTTCGCGTGAATATATGAAAAGGGAGCTCGTAATTATTTCCATAGTCAGTATGAATGTCAAAATATCAAAGACCTAAGCTCACTTTGTATTAGTAATTTTTTTTATAATTAATATTTTCCGAAACTCCCCTTTGGAGTAAAATTTACTCTAAGGGAATTATATAAATAAAAAATCATCCACTCCTCGTTTACTCCGCAAATTTTTTAAAGTTTATTATTATTATTATTATTATTATTATTATTATTATTATTATTATTATTATTATTATTATTATTATTATTATTATTATTATTATTATTATTATTATTATTATTATTATTATTATTATTATTATTATTATTATTATTATTATTATTATTATTATTATTATTATTATTATTATTATTATTATTATTATTATTATTATTATTATTATTATTATTATTATTATTATTATTATTATTATTATTATTATTATGACGCTATAAAAAATTTGTGTAGCGAATGCGAATTAAATCTAGAATAAAATTCACTCCGACAAAGAGTTTATTTTAATTTCGATGCTTCGGAGTGAAATCCACTTCGAAAGGAAGTTAATTTTAATATTAAAAGTTCGAATCGGAGTAAATGCAGGTTTAAACAAAATCCAGATCACTTCTAAATCACCTCTTGGAAAAACAATCCTCGATTTACTTCGTATGCGAAGTAATTTTTTCTAAAGCTCCGCAACTACGAGTGCAGTGGATTCGAGTTGAAATAAAGTCCGTAATTACTTCGAATTCACTCTTGACTTTCCTCAGTGTATTATTATTATTATTTTTTTAATTTTTACTAAAAAATATAAATTAAAAATACATTCACGATATAATAAAAAACTCTTAATTAAAACGTGAATAACTTTAAAACAATTAGTATTGACAATACTATTCATCATATCGAAGTTATAATTAAATCAAAAGTTCAATTGAATTTATTCAATTTTAACATGGAATGTGTTTCTATTGAGTAAAACATTAATAACGTTTACGCTCGTCAAATAACATAATTAATATTTAAACAAAGAAAATTTAATTGAATTTATTGCGCGAAATTGATTTTGCTCGACAAAGAACCAAAGCTCTTTAATGAAAAAATAAATTTACATTTATTTATAAAGTAAAGTACATTGATGAGTTTATATATATATATATATATATATATATATATATATATATATATATATATATATATATATATATATATATATAAACTAGGGAAACTCGCTTTGAATGTTTAGATAAAACAATTTTAAAATCCAGCTGATTCTTTGTTGAAACGAAACGAATCGATAAAATAATAAAAAAAAAAAAAAAAAACTAAAAATACTAAATTCTATTCGAAAGCTTTCTGACAGAAGCACATATATATCCAGTATCATATGTATTTTATACAGTATATATCAGCGATTCTGTTAGAAATCCTCGATCTAACCGCCCACGAGATATTATTCCCAGACAAAACTTTCGATCAGATAAATTCAAATATTTATTTAAGGTCTTCTATCAATGATTTTGTTAATATTAAAATATTATAATTTTTTTTTTTTTTTGATAAAATAATATTATAATTTTTGAAGTTTATAAAAATAAAATAAATCATTGAAATATTTTATTATTAAATAACTTTATACAAAAAGGAATTAAAATTTAGTATAATAAATTCTTAAGTTGAGAAATAGTTTACTTTGAATTTATAAAATGTAACAATGTATCCTCAGTTTAACAGTTGTTTAATTTTATGAAAGCAAATCACTGTACAGTATTTTCAGTTTTAATTAAAATCTGAACGTAATAAGAAAAGTTTTAAGCCGATAGAAAATAAAAATATGTAAATTTTTATTCTATTTTATTTTCAAACGACTTTTCATAAGTCAGCCAAATTACTGACGAACACTTTTTTATTATAATTATTTATTACTACTATTATTATTATTATTTTTTTTTTTTTTAGTTAAGTATACAATGTAAAAAATCGAGAGTGAATTCGGAGGGATTATAGATTTTATTTAAATTCAAATTTACTCCGTTGCCCGGAGTTCCGGGGTAAAAAGAAATCGTTCCGCATACAGAATAAGTAGGAAGTTTATTTTTCTAGCAGAGTGATTTCGAAATGATCTAGATTTAATTCAATTCCGCATTTGACGCAATTCAGAGTTTTAATATTTAAATAAACTCCCTTTAGCGGTGAATTTTACTCCGAAGGGATTAAAATACACTGTAAAAAAACGGGGTAAATCCAAGTGGTGTGTGTTAAAATTTTTGGTATTAAATTTCAACACCGAAAGTGGTGTTACTAACACCGTCCCCAATGTAAATATTTTTTACCGGTGTTAAAATATTTTACGCCGATTTAATACCGCCAAATAACACCGCTTACACCGGTGTTATTCCATTTTAACAATACTATTTTTACAGTGTAAATACGCAGTAATCCATTCCGCATTTACTCCGTATTCTCTCTGGATTTTATCCGCATTCAGTTCGAAAATTTCATACATTGTATTTGAATATAAATAAATAAATATAAAATTTTATATTTTTCAGGTTGAAAAGTATATAGAAGCTACTGGTGATATAAAATTCCTATCAGATAATCTACTAACACTTGAAAAAGAATTCGCTTACTTTATACGAGAAAAAACGATTGAAGTCACGAAGAATAACAAAACTCATAAAATGGCACGCTATGTAGTAAACAGTGACGGCCCACGTCCGGAAAGTTATCGGTAACTTTTGTTAAATATATATTACGTCATTCCAACAATTTTATCAGCACTCACTAATTATATATCATGTTCTCAAACACGATAATAACTTTTTGTACATAATAGGTTTATGTTAGTATCGAACTGCTGGCCTTTTAATTTAAATCACTATTAATTTAACCATTTTAAATCCAGGTCAATGACCATTAATTATGTGTCAACTATCAACTAATCGTTGCAGCGTAACGTAATTTTGTGGTGAACCAACAGATAAATGAATTTAAACTCAAATTTATTCACATACTCGCAACCTTACTAATCAATTCAAATAAATAACATTTTTATCTCTTTCGATAGCTACAGAGTATTTAAAAATTAAATAAATGCCCATATTTATTTTTTAACTTAAAAACTTTTTTTTAATTTGTTTCTTAGATAACACGCGTAAGAACTAATTACGAATAATTTTTTTATCATTTAAAATTAAATATTCGATCGTTTATTTATTTATTTTTTTTTTTTTCATTCAATGACTTATTGAAATATTGAACGTAGTACATAAAGTTATTTTTAGCTTTTATTGCTCTGAAACTTTATTACAAATATAAAAAAATCGTTCAATATAAGTCGATATTCACAATACAAACGTGCCCTTTTGATAATTTTAATATTTATTCCTTTTTAAATTTCTTATGAATTATATTTAACCTTTTCTTACTTTATATAATTACATGCTATATATATTTTTTATATTAAGAGGCGTTTTTACTTTTTTCTCTCTCACACTCAAGTGGGCGATGGTATTATCATTATTGCACTAATATAGTAATCAGAAGCTTTAGCCGAGTTTTTCTATTAAACAAACGAATATTATAAAAAAATTAGAGCGCACTTCGCTAAAGTAGACAGTAATGTTCAGTCTGTAGTTTGTATTTAGAAATTTTGTTTGAGAAAAACTCAGCCGAAAATTTCTGATAACCCCTGATGAAAACCGTAAAATCATAAAATTTAAATTTGAAAAATCCAAAAGTGCACATCTCAATCGCTCATTTTATTTTTAATCATTACTTTTATTTTATAATATTAATTAATTTCTTTTTTATTATTAATTTTTATTCAACTTATCAATTATCAATCCGATTTTTTTAGTTTCTATTTCCAGTATAATATTTTTTTGAATATCCCGCCTTTTTGTCTTAGACACCGCTCTTTTTTTCAAACCTATACTGTTACGCTAGTGCTGCTGCCAGTAGTTGATGGAGAGAAAAAAAGTAAAAAAATAATAACAACAGTAAAAATACAAAAAAAAATGGCAGCTAAATTTTTCGGGAATAATCAGTTTTACGTTTTTAATTAATTACAATTAAACTAAAAGGATTTAGATAGTGATTTTCAATAGGGCTCTTGTAAGAAAAAATACAAAGACAATAAAAAAAAGTTAGCCCGATAAATTGTGTCTATCGAAAGTTATCGTGTTTACGAAGTTTCATACATAACAAATAACAGCAATGATTTCTTGAGTTAAAATAATTTATTTTAGATTCTCAAGCGACATAAAAAAAAATTTTTAAGCTTTTGTTGAATTTAAGTTAACTGGTTGACTTAAATTTATAAGAAATTGTCATTTTAAATTTAGCATAAAGTCAACAATTTTTTTTGTGCCGCTTGGGCTAATAAAATAACGAATCGACTTAGTATTAGGTTAAAATTGTTCCTTAATAAATTCTCTGTATGCTAGTGTACAACTGTATGCATGTGACTTATTTTGGTGTAATTAAGAGTGTAGAAATATTATTGTGCAAGTAATATAGTCGTCAAAATCCGTTCTTAAAGCACTCTCGACGCTTCGCGCTTGAGGTATGCAAAAATTTAATTTCACATGCATTAAAAAAATCATCAGACGTCATTTGGTCATAATTTTTTTGAATTAGTCTTATTAGTTTGGTAACTAATATAAGTTTAATGATGAAAAATATTGTTTTTTTTTTTTTTTTTTATTCATCTTTTACTAACCAAAATTATTTTTGTAAAAATAAAACTGGAAACACGTCGTCCTGAATTTTTTAAGATTTTTCGAAACCATAGAAATGAAAATTAAAGAGAAGAGGTCATACTTTTAAACTCTAATTACTCCCGCTAGCTTGCCCGGCAATTTTTACCGCATGGTAAGCACTATGCCGCGGGTTAAGAGAGATGTACCATTGCCATTTGTCACAATACCGTATAGCCATGTTCCACTATCAAATAAATAAGAATTCAAGATCCAACATACGTTTGTTAATACTTTAATTTATTTGTCTCTAAAGCGACGTCGCGCTCATAGCGCGAGTAATTAAAAACTGCGCGTCTATCCTTGCATTTTTAAATTCGTTTGATCAACAAAAATAACTTTAAAAAAATATTTTCTTTTAATAAAAAGCGTTATTTACTACCCAGCATGTGATTTTAATAAAAATAATATATTAAATTCCATTATACAAAAGAAGTAATTTTTTTTCGTAAAAAAAATAGAAACTCTCTTTGAATCTGAGAATAAATTAATTTTATCACTATACCATATTTTTAAATAATCAGATAAATATATCAATGTTTTTTAAATATTTATTTAAAAAAGACTACCATACATTCGAGCAATTTTATACGTTGGTTCATAAAATTTTAAATAAACTAACAATATATACATATATATACATCATTAATTAAATTAAATAAAAGGCTTTGAATTACTTCGCTTGTGAATTCACACAAACAGAGATCCTTTAATAATGTCTTCATCATCCGGGTTTTACAGTTGTTTTACTACCCTCCGGCATTCTCTATTTACTGACATCAAAAGCCATGAATTTATACATTTATCGTTATATATAATCCTAGGATGCATTCAATTATTAAAGCTATTACAAAAAATGATAATAAAGTATAAGAAGTTTTCATTTTCATTTTATAAAAAAAAAGTATTATTAAATAGAAACTTATTTTTTTTTGTTATAAATTTAAAATGTATATATTTTAGTGAGGACTTCAAGGAAGCTCAGAATTTTGACAGTATCGAACGTCGTAAAACTTTTTATGAAGATATAAAAGCTGGTGCTGAAAGTGGTTGGGATTTTTCGTCACGTTGGTTTATCCCCAGTGGACCAGGACTAGGAAATCTTTCAGATATTTCAACGAGAAATATTATTCCAGTCGATCTTAATGCATTTCTCCAACGTAATGCACGTCTCTTGAGTCAGTTTAACCAGCTTTTAGGAAATGAAGTGGTAAGTATTGTGCTTGTGATTTATAATACAGGTTTTTTTTTTACAAAATTCAATTTAACAATCATCTATTCGATCCAATAGATATTCTGAATACATAATAGAATTTCAAAAACAATAATTAATAAAAAATTATTTATTTTTATAACTGAAACATAAAAATAACCTTTAGAAACGTAATTTTTTCATACAAGAAATTTTCAATTTAATATATTTTTGGTGCAAAAATTTAAACAATTCATTCAAAATAATTTTCTCAATCGAATAAAGTTGAGTTTAGTTCAATATATGCTGATTTCATTTTCCAAAATTGTGTAAATAAATTTCGATTTTTTTCAATTAAGAAAATTATTCTTTATGTTAGACTTAAAACTATTGTAGTCAGGTGGGGAAAATGTGGTGGGTAAGTGTGTGCAAACCTATTCATTTTGGACTGAAATGCATGGGTTTGCGCATACTTACCCACAGCGCACACTTGCCCCATATGACTCTACAATAATTTTTGTTGAGACTACACTGAGAAAAAGTTTTTTTTTACCAACAATGTCATTTGGTTGTCGAAAAAGTAGCCTAATAATTCTATTTCAAACAATTCCTGTTCCTTGAATTCAAAAAAATTAAAATTTGCCGCTCAAAATTCAAATTCTTAAAGCGGAAGTTCAGGCGTCATTGTAATGAAGAATAATTTTTACACGAAATAATTATTAAACTCAGTTCTAAATATTTTGTTGAATAATAAATTCTATTGAAATAAGAGCGCCATTATTGAAATAACTATAACATCAGCTCAAACAAAGTGACTCGGTTTGTGCTCGTAATTTTCTCAAATAATTTTATTATTTAACTTGATATTTTTTTTTTCCATTGAAATTCACGTAACATTAAAATAATTAGATTACTCCGTTGATTTAAATATTTATGAGTTTATTCGACTTTCAATAATTTAAAATCAAACGCTGAAAATTTAGTGAAAGAATATCAGAATAGGATGGAATAAAAGACATCTTAGTTTTAGCAAGGAACGTCGCCCAGCCAGTGACGACATCGCCAACTTTTTTCCCGTGTATTTATGAAAATATTGTCTTTACAAAAATTATTTGTTTTTTCTGTTCTGATTGCTCGTCATAGAAATACGAATTAGTTTTCTCAGATAACTTTTGCTTGCCTAAATGAATTATTCAAGTATTTTACCGCAGAAATAAAATGATTTTAAAATCTTTGTTTACATTTCACTATACATGTATAAATCACTGGGATTCTACTGTCCCTCGGTTTTTTTTAACTTCCGTTCTTTAGTATACCTCATTCCATTAAATTTTTCATTCCCTTTTATTCTTGAAAAAAAAAAAAAGAAAAGTAAAAAAAAAAAAACAATAATAATATGTAAACCAACATGTTTATTCACCAGAAAAAAGCTCATATGATGTATTATATTTATGAGCAACACATCAGAAATTTAAATTGTAATCCCATTAAAATACATATATCAAATTATTTAAAATAGCTTTCAATTAACACTTTAAAATTTAAATAATTATATCAATACTTTATTTTTATAAAATTATTACCGTAATTTATTAAAGTAAAAAAAATGTTTTTTGTCACAGAAAGCGAGAAAATACAGAAGTATTGCGATTGATTACCAGAACGCGATTGATGATATTCTGTGGAACGAAGAGCTGGGTATTTGGTTAGATTATGACATGAAAAATGGACGTCCAAGAAAATTCTTTTATCCTTCTAATCTCACCCCTCTATATACTCGTAGTTTTGATCATAAAAATGCATCAACTTATGCAAAAAAAGTTGTCGATTACTTAAAAGCTGAAGGAATCGATAGTTTTATGGGTAAGTTCATTACTTACAGTTTTTCTTGAAGGCGATGCGCCTCGATGGCCCGGGTAATTTTGACTTTTGAGGACATCTAAAATAAAAAATTCTTGATTATTCTTAATCTATAGATATGTCATTCTGATCAGAACTACAATTGTGAAATTTTATCGAAAAATAAAAAGAAGGCGGACTTTGAAGAAAAAGTTATCTAATTTCTTAAAATAAATTATATTTCTCACAAACTAATCATTTACTTTAAGAAAGAGTATGAAATAATCGAAACGGTCGATGAAAAAATGTTTAGAGAAGCAATTTAATTTAAAACGTATATTAACTCCGGTCGAAAATTTCAATTCGTTTGAGATTAAAGAAAAATTTTAAGGTATTTCTATTCAATTTCACTTTTTATTTGTATTTAATTAACATTTGAAATTTAGTCGAATTTTGCCCGTCCTATTCTTATTTAGACTATTTTTAGACTTATGTTCAATCATTTTCGATTTATTTTTGGTCGCTTCTAGATCAAAATCCGACTTTTTCTCATGATATATTGCCTTCTTTTGTTTTTCTCCAGACCAAAATCATACTTTTACCGCCTATTATTTTTATAAGTCTATTTTTGAATGTCTATAGATCAAAAACAGCTCAAAATTTTTATAAAAATTTAAAGACAGACCAACTAGTCCAAATGCAATCTAGTTAGACTAAAATCAGATAAAATTTTTCGCCCATAGAAATAAATTTAGTCGTAATACCCGGGCAGTCGCGCGTAGAGATGGCAGGCTGCTAATTTATTTAAAAAATATTTTATTTAGTGTCTTTATTAATTCTTTTTTTTTTATTGATAAAATAGGCGGTACACCAACATCATTAACTCATACTGGTGAACAATGGGATTGGCCTAATGCATGGCCACCACTTCAATCAATTATGGTTCAAGGACTCCGAAACCTTGGTATTGAACCAGCACTCAGTATGGCTAAAGAGTTTGCAATGAGGTGGCTTAAGGCCAATTATCTTGGTTTTCAAGAGGGCGGAGTGATGTATGAAAAGGTAAGAAAATTTTATAATTTATATTGTATTTAAAATTTAAAGTATATAAAATTATAATGTCTCATATTCACGATTAATGATTATAGTAAATGATTTACAATTTTTTTTGGATAAATTGATTGTTATTTTTAATGTTTATTTAAAATTTTTGTACGACGTTTCGCCGGTTTCCGAATTTATTAAGGACTCACTGTAAATCGAAGTTAAATTTGAAACACCTAAGTGTTTTATTGCCATTTAAATACATTGTAGTCACTTTCTAAACACTTGCAAACGTGTAGAGACTACGATTTATTTAAATGGCAACAAAACACTTAGGTGTTTAAAGTTCAAACACTTCGAAATACAGTGCTGGAAAGACCATAAATAAAATTAATATACATGTTCGATGAATGGAATTGAATTAGACCGAATTTATTCTGATTCGAAACACATAAACTAATTAGAGATCATAAACCAATTACCTTAATTATTAAACATTAAATCTTAATGATCATAAATAAATAATTGGCAATTAAATAAATTAGGTCTTTCCTTATATGCAACTGAAAACTTTTATCCAAAAAACATGTGAATAATTTATTTTAATTAAGTATGTCGTTAATGCAGTTCGAAATTAATGAAATATTTTTTTTTTACTCATATTTTACATCGTTATCATAATTCGTTATAATAAAATTAGATAAAAATGAGATAATTAAAATTATTATTATCATATATTATTATTATGAAAAGTAATAATAATAAATGAATACAATTATGAGAAAATTATTCAGGAAAAATAAATTCCGAGGATTCCTCATATTTATAGAGTCATAAACTGAGAAATAATTGTAATTATTCATGCGCTTATTCACTGGAAAGTCATAAGAAATTATTAAGCTACTTAGAGTAAATAATTTCATTAAATATAATGTCAGTACCATATATACCAAAAAAAAATGTTTAATAATTTTAGATCTACATGAGTCTAAGTAGGTCTGAAAAAATCAATGTAGATCTAGAGTTTAAAAATCATAGAAACGGTAGACCCTGCGGGCCAGCCCAACTCTCTAAAAATGAATTAGTGAAATTCACTTCAAATTAGTGAATATTCACTGGGAACCAGCTCTAAGTATACCACTGATGGAATTAGTGGTATATTTATAGCTGTAGAAATAGTGGCTATCCACTGATTCGCGAGAATTTCACTAATTCATTTTTACAGAGGAAGCTTCTCGCTATGAGTTTTAGAACATATGAGAAATTACAATATGCGTTATCCGAAAAAATTAAGTAAATATCTTTCAAACTAGCTAATATTTAAAGTGAGTTTTGACGTAGTTTTTTAGCCTCTAACGCTAAAACATTATGAGAATCAATCAGTTTTCCGATTTTTGAGTTTATTAGAAAAAAACACTTTTTTGAAATTCTTTCGACAATATCTCTTGAACAATTAACTCAATTTCGATGATTGAGGTGGCATTCAAAGCTGCTGATGGAGTTCTAGAGCTGATTAGATTTCAAAATCAATCCATCAAGTATAAGGTAAGAAACCTAGTACCCGATTGCTCATATATTTGTATTTCTACATTTCCTAAAGTTCACTAAATATACAAATACATGAAGTGATCGGGTACTAGTTCTCTGATCGTGTATTAGGTATTATATCTTACTACAAGTTACTAAAAAAAAAAAAGCATTTTTCAAAAAAATTTATTTTTGGAATACCTCGGAATGTACTGCGCCGATCAAGCTCAAATTCTAACAGCATCTAGAAATTAATTAAGCCGCTTCGAATGCAACCTTAAAAATTTAAATCGGTTCATCCATGCAAAAGTTATTAAATACTTACATACGTACATACATATACATACATACATATATATACTGGGACATCCTTTTGAAAACAGTCAGGATAGTTTCCTAAGACCTTAAAACGTTGAGATCTGATTGAAACTTGGTTTCCGAAAGTTGGATCAAAATCAATAACTTCTTTTTTTTTGAAAATTTTTTATTTTTCTGGCTAGAAGTTAGAAATTATACCTCCGGTGATCAAACCAGATCCTTTTTTATCTAGACAGTTAAACATGTTAAAAAAAAAAACTTAACTTTTTTGCTCTCAATTTCAAACTTCCGCAATGAAAATTATAAATCTTAAAGAAAAAGAAAGTTAGTGGTTTCAGTCAGATTTTCAGAGCTCGTTTTTTTTTTTAACAAATGTGAGTGTTTTACAGTCTGAAGAATCATCTCTGGCTCTTTTTAAAAGGGCATTCGTCTGTGTGATCGTGTGTAAGCTAAGTTTTGTCCTAGGATATATCGCAAATAAATCAAGCGATTAAAACGTCCCTTGCGGCAATCAAAAGGGTTTATCAGTGCCAAAATCTGATTTGTTTCTTAGGTAGATTAGCTAAGTAGTTTCCAAGTTATCTAAAAAATAGAATTTTTTGAAATTTTTCTTTACGTTTATTTTTTGAGATAACTTAAACTATACTCAGCTGACCGATCTCGAAAGTTAATCAAACCTAAGCTTGAAGGAACCCTTCGATTACCCTAATATAATGTGTGTTTAAATTTTCAAGATTATAATTCACAATTTTGAATTTTCTTGGTTAGAATTTATTCAGAAAATTACTATCTGAGATTCCTCTTAACATTTGATCATTAAAATTTTTAAATAATTTTAAAGATATATATTTTCATTGATTAAGTATTGATATTTTGATTGAATGGGTAGTAAGAAGTAGTTTCATTAGCCTAGACATATAGTAGGCATAAAAATTAAAGCTTTCAGATGCATTTTTATAGAAATTCGATAAGTTTTCACATTCAAAAGTTATTGAAGAAAGAATCAGTAAAAATATGAATTTTTGACGTTTCGAAAATTCTGAAATGCTGCAACTTCTGAACTAATCGAACGATTTTGCTCATCTTCGAACTTGATCTCGAAAATTGTCTACAAAAAATGTGTGCTGAGTTTCATTGAGAACTTTTTAGTGATTTTTGCAAGACTGTAACTTCGTGAAAAATAATCGAATAATAAATCTTATAAATTTTTTCTTTTCATTGAGAGAGTCCACGAGCTGCAAAAAATTTTTTTCAGCTAAACCAATTCACAGGTCGATTAGCAAATTTAATCATCTTTAATTTGCATTTTTTTGGAGATTCGTACGATGACTTGTCGCTGAGATATCAGCCTTCTTTTTTCTGTTCCTTTAATTTATGGCATGAGTGTATTATGTTCAAATATAATTACATACATGTATAAACTTTTGAACCATATGTATTTCCTGACTCAGCTCGTCGACCTAAGTCCGGAAGTAAAATTTTTTGAGAATTCCATCATGAAAACAAATGCAATAGTTAGATTTCTATGAAATCTGCAAATAGGACAATTTGTAGTGACAAGAAAATACGATGATTCTGAAAAACTTTTTTCTCTTAGTGCTCATCTGTCCATTGTTTTAAATGAAGATATCAAAAAAAAAAATAAATAAAACAAAACTTTATGTTTTTTTTATAATATGTTTCACAATATGTTGGGTATATGGGTATACGTTATTATGTGTGCAGAAAAAGTTCGACCACAGAGTCTCTTTAACTCGTTTCACTACTCGCTCGGGACAATAAAACATTCCTAAAACGTTCACGCGCTAAATTCTTGTGCAATGAAACTTTTATAAAATAAAAAAACTTCAGAGTACTAAAAATTATAAAAGTTTACTTTTTTATTTATTTTATTTTTTAGACAAATAGTATAACGTAAACTTTTTATGGAATATTTTCTTTTCATAATTTCTACATGAATAAACGTAATTAACTTTATATGAATACCTCAGTATATATAGTTAAATAATAAATCCTTTGTTTTGTACAAAACAATGAACGAGAGAATGTCTCTATAAATTTTTTTGTTATCGTATAGATACAGTGATTTATAAAAAAAATATATATATTCAAGTGTATCATTTATCGTTCAATCTAAATTTAAACAAGTTTGCGCTTTAATACAAATCGATAATCTCTTGTATTCATTTTTTTTTCTTTCTTTCTTTTAGTAGATACTTATAAAAATTGTTCAAACAGTATCTATAAACTAATTTGCTGAATAAGGTATTCTGTACACTGAAAAGCTTAAATTTTCAATCTCCACGAATTGTGTTAATAATATGACAAATTTACTTATTATAATTATTTGAAAAAAGGCCATTCGGCTTTTAATTAAAATTGGAAAAATTATTATAAAACAAATAGTAAAAAAAAGAAACATAACTCTTCATCAGCTTTGACGTTATTTCTACATAATAGAAATAGATGTTTCTGTTTAAAAGTTTTTGAAAAAAAAAAACATAGAAGCAGAATTTTTAATTAATTTGAAAATTTAAAATTACCGCCATTTCTCAAATACTTAACTGATTTTTTGAATTTTTAATCAGGGTCAAAAAAATCACTTACATAATAAGTATATAAAATTTCGTAATCATTTCTCAAAAACTTTCAAAAATATAATAATGACAATTTTACCATAGCATTAAAAGCAATCATGTACTTTTGAACTGCTATTAAAATTTAGAAAATTTTTGTAAAACAATAACCACGATAAGGAAAATATAGCTTATTTCATCAGCTTTGACGTTATTTTTACACACTGGCTTGATGTTTCCGTTAAAAAGTTATTCATGGAAAATGACACAGAAGTGGTATACTGAGAGAACAATTTATTTGAGCCAACTAAATGTATTTATTTGACTGAATAAAATCATTTATTTCATTCAAATATATATTTGTTTATAGTTAACAAATCTTAGTTGAAAAAAAATCCACTGCGGCTGGTGGCGCTATCAAATACAGATTTGTTAACTATAAACAAATCATTATTTCATCCAAATGAACCATATCTTCGTCTCAAATAGAAACTGATTGGGTCCATTCAAATATGGGATTTATTTGCCTGAAACAAATCTCATTTGGTTCAAATAAATTGTTCTCTCAGTGTATTTTCCGTTATTTTTGGAATTTCAAATCTACACCATTTCTACATAGTCAACCGATTTGCTCAATTTCAAAATTAACCTAACCGAGATAATCGTTCATCAAATAAGTTTGTTGTTTCATTAACTCATCAGCACTCCCGATACGAGCATTTTGCTCACAGGAGACTATTCAACTTATAGGATTTCGGTGTAATACAAGTGAGACACTTAAACACACGGGAGTTTTGAAGGGTTATCCATGTAGAATTGTGAGTACTATCGTCACTACAAGGCACGTTATGTTATATATATATAAACTTTTGAATCTACGATATTTTTGGAACATATTCGATGAATTCTGATAGACTATGCCGAAATTCTTTGAAAATTCTTCCATTAGTACAAATGCGATAGATAAATCTCTAAGAAATCTACTGAAAAAATACAGCGATATTAAAAACATTAAATAGAAAAAAAACTTATTTATCCCTTGTTTATTTTCGTTGAAAATAAATATGAATTAAATTTAAGTAAACACGGCGAATGCTCATTTTTCATTGGATTTAAGAGCATGACAATTGTTGGCCAGTCATTCCTTCAATTTATATTTTTATTTTTCTCAAAATAATAAAATTTTTCATTTACAAAAGAAAAACTTCATATATATGAAGGCAATTAAAAAATTGAATTAAATGTTTAAAAAAAAAATTTTAATTAAATAAAAAATAAATTGACAAATTGTTTTTTTCTATTATATGGGATACTCTAATTAAACAAGCCGTATTCATTAAATTGAACAATGTTTCTTTATTTCGCTTGGGATCATTCTCTCATTTTAGATAAAAAAATTATTTTTTTTTCCATCAATGAACAGCAAATCAGTTAATTAGTTCATCCATAGCTCGAAACAATATATGACCGTCATCATTATACTTTTGTTTATTCGAAAATATGTTACATTGATAATAATTATTAAAATAAAAGCAAACTTTTTCCGACAAATCTTGTTGCAACGTCATTATTTATGACAACGCAATTAGTAACTTTTTTCATAGGAGACAAACATGCAAGGGTAATTAAAAAGCAAGTAGAGATGAGTTCTATTCATTGAAGTAGAGTATATATAAGACTCTACAATTCATGTATGCAAATATACATCTGAATAATATACAACTGACTGATTGAAACATCAGCAGTCAAGTGTATAATATTCCAGCTTATTTTCTATAGATGTAAGTTTCAACTATTATTCATTATCTAAATTCTAAAGTTAACATTCACAATGAACTATGCAGGATTTATTTCCAATAGATAATCTAAATTATGTTTTTATTGAAAAACTTTAAAATTTTAAAAAAATATCTGATACCTGTTAACCCTACGGATCAACTCCAAAACTTCCCGCTAATAATTTTTAGTATATTTATTTTTTTTTTTGCTCTTCAAATTCAAAAACATCTGTAGTGATCGAAAGTCTATAAAATAGTAGACTCGGTTTAATTTTAGGAACATTTGATAAATTATATAATGAGTTATCCAGGAAAAACGAGGACAATTGTTATTTTTTTAAATATTTCATTGCCGATATCTTTTGAACCAATCGACCGATTTTGACGTTTGAGGTAGCATTCGACGCAGATTTCAAATTTCCAACTCTAAAATTTTTTCGGAAATAATCAATTATACGTTTTCAATTTATTTGACAAAAATAAGTTCTTTTAAATTTCTTCCCGCTAAGAAAATCGACAATTTTTAAAAATTCGGGAAGTTATTCGGGAAAATTCTAAATCGATCGATCAAATACACTCTAAGATATGAATGAAAAACAGAAAAAAAAAATTTTTTTTTCAGTTTTTTTCAAATTTTTCAGAAATGGCTCGATCGATCAATTCCAAAATCTAATCAGCACAAGAATTCAATAAAACGCGTCGATTGCCGCCTCAATCATCTCAATTGGTTAATTGGTTCGTAAGATATCGTGGGAGAAAGAAATGCTAAAAAACGGTTTTGGCATTTTGGCATTGACAACAATGGCATACAACAGTATTTTCGAGCTCGAAAATGTATTCACAACAATATTTTCGAGCTCAAGGAGTGGAAAGTTTGAGGGCTGGCCCGCAGGGTCAATCGATAGACAGATTTTTTCGTTAACGATATCTCTTGAACAAATGATTCAATTTTGATAGTTGAGGTGGCATTCGACGCGGTTTATAGAGTTTTAGAACTTAATAGATTTTGGAATCAATCCATGGAGTAAGCTAGAAATTATTTTAAAAAAACATTTTTTCGAAAATTTTATTTTTCAAATTACTCCGAACATACAGGACTGATTAAACTTAATCCTTCACAGATTGTACACGGAAAAAAATGAACTATAAAAATTGAGAATGACAAGTAATATAATGATAAAGTGATCAGTAAATTTTATTATTCTAAATAGCAATTTTTTCATTTACGATTTAAACGTGAATAATTACAGAATAAGTAGGAAAATATATTGTCTATGCAAGAAAAATTACTATTTGAACTTTAAAAATTGTAACTGACACTTAGAAAATTGACAACACGTATTATAAAATTTACTATTTGAATGTTAAAATTCCCCATATGGACAACCGGGTTCCGAGTTATAATTTCAAATAGTAATTTTTAGAGTTTTTTTTTTCCGTGTAGGAATTAATAAGTCGCTTCGAATACCATCGCAATGATCTAAACACGGAAAAAAAACGCTAAAAATTACTATTTGAAATTATAACTCGGAACCCGGTTGTCAATATGGGGAATTTTAACATTCAAATAGTAAATTTTATAATACGTATCGTCAATTTTCTAAGTGTCAGTTACAATTTTTAAAGTTCAAATAGTAATTTTTCTTGCATAGACAA
Source organism: Microplitis manilae (assembly GCA_030273425.1). Taxonomy (NCBI): domain Eukaryota; kingdom Metazoa; phylum Arthropoda; class Insecta; order Hymenoptera; family Braconidae; genus Microplitis; species Microplitis manilae. The sequence goes on from CP092726.1 coordinate 6,229,924, forward strand.
TAAATTTTCCTATTTATCCTGTAATTATTCACGTTTAAATCGTAAATGAAAAAATTACTATTTAGAATGATAGTATTTATTGATCACTTTATCATTATATTACTTGTCATTTTCAATTTTTATAGTTCATTTTTTTCCATGAATCGGTTAATCTGTTCCAATTGTAGAGTAATTACATACATACACACGTGCATACGTACATACGCATACATACACTCGGACATAATCTCGAAATTAGTCAGATTAGCTCCTTAGGACCTCAAAACATCATCTGTTGAAAACTCGGTTTTCGAAAATCGGACCGAAACCAATAACTTCCCCTTTTTATTTAAATTTTAAATTTTCTTAGCGGGAAATTTAAAAAAATGCATTATATAATATTTTATTAATGATAGAAATGATCTCTTTTTAATGTTAAACTTATTATTATTTTTCACACCTTCATCATTCTCAAAAATGGAGTACTGAAAGCTGACAGATGTTTTTATACTCCCAAACCATCTCAGCGAAATCGATACTCTTACAACCCTCGTTTAGTAAAAAAAAAAAAAAAAACTTTTCTTTTAATCATTATCACATTTTAAATTCAAAACTCATTTATTTACATATATATATATTTTTTTTTTAACTGAAAATATTTTATATTAAAAAGTTTTATAATTGCGAAATTAAAATCCACAAAATTTTAGGGAATTTGATTAAGAGCTGAATAATTAATTTCAATCACATTCTACAATGTACTTAAGGTTTAATACTTTACATATACATTATAATAGGTATAATAACCTAGTAAACTTTTGAGGTTGCTAAAGTAACCTTATACTTTCAAGCTTTATAAAAGCTTTCATGGTGGTATTACGTTAGATCATTAAAGCAAATCCTTCAGATGTTGAACATTACGTAAAGTTTACAAAGGACTACAAAAATATGTGCATACATGAGTTTAAATCGAAGAAAAACTTTTCGGAACTTCCAAATCGCATTGAATTTTTACTATATCCTTTTTCTTTTATTTATTTCATTATTGTTATTGAAACTACTTTGTTAGTATAATGAAAATATCAAAAAAAATTATGTTTCTCAAAATATTAAAGTGCCATTATTTATTTGAATTTAAATTTCAATTATCATATTATTAAGAGAGTAAAAAAAATTTTGTCAAAGCTCTATATTTCTTGGATAAAACAAAGTGTATTAGGTAAATTTAGTACATTAAAAAGGTCTCGACTTGAAGTTGTGACTTATTTTATGGTTTCGGGTGTTTCTATGCGGTAATTAGTTTAATATATTAAGCGGCAACTTTTCAATCTGAGATTTAGGTAAAACCAAGATTATTTTATCATTGTTAGTATATATACATACTCGGAAAAAAAAGTAACCAAAAATTATTATGTGGAAAGTAATCCGAAACCACTAATGGGATCCGATAGCTTTTACTTTAGACAAAAGTAACAAAAATTACTATTCCACAAGTAAAATATGCTGTGGTAAATTAAAAATTATTAAGCGTGTGAGTTGAAATTTAAATCGTAGATTAATCGTACTAGAGTTGAAAACGTAAATTCAACCTTTGAAGACGTAAATAGCCGCAAAAACGTATCTTAGACGTAGTTGACGTACGAAAACGTAAATAAGACTTGCGTATTCATACTCGGAGAGAAAATTATGGTTACAGTTACAATATATTATAGGAATGGTTCTCATAATGCACACTGAGAAAAAAAAATACTTTTATTGAGAACATTTACTTGATACAAGAACATAGATTCTTGATAATTTTCAAGAATATATAATTTTGTCTCAAGAATTCGTAGAATTAAAGGGAATAATTTTTATTTATTTCAAGTAAAGCTATTCTTTTGTTTACTCATAGTATAATATCAAATTCATATACTAACAAAAATAAATTTGATGCTCTTTTCTCAAGAAATTTATAATTAATAATAATAAAATAAATATTTTGAACGGATTTCTTGAACCAAGAAATTCTTGTTTGGAAAATAGTATTTCTTTTTCTCAGTGCATAGTAACCGGTTTTTTAGAAATGTTGATTATAGGAACGATACCCATGTATATTATGGTAATCAGTCCTATAATTATGGGTATAATTCCCATACGGTATCGGGATAGTTTATATGGAATTATGGTAATCATTACTAGGGATGGAAACTCAAGAAACTCTTTTTCTATAAATTTCGATTCTTAGAATCGATTAATCAATCCTAAGAATCGATTTTTTTAAATTTAATCGATTCTGAGTAAAAAAAAATTTGTTTCTGAAGAAAATTAAAATTTCAGAAATTTTTTTTATCTTAAAAAATAAAACCAATAAAATGAGGTTGAAAGTATAATAAAATGCAAATTTATGAAAATATTAAAAGTTGCGATGATAAAAAGGAAGTTAACAATATACACTTATCCAAAAAACTAAAGGAACAAGAAAATTTTATAAAATTTTTAGCGATTGTTGGAAGTCTGTATTTTCGTGAAAAATGATCGTATCGAAAAAATAAAAAAAGCAAATTGAAGCTTGAGATCTCTAGTTTGAAGATCTTTCAGCCAAATAATTTTCTAAGCTACGTTTTTTGCGGAATCATAAGAAATAGGCCGAGACAAAATTTTTCTAAATTTTCCGGTTTTGTTTTTTAGGTCTACGGGGTCGGGAAAATTTTTTTCGGAAAAACCAATTCATGGCTAGTTTAGGAAATTTATTCAGCTACAATTTGCTTTTTTTTGTTTCTCTGTACGACAATATGCTGCTGAGATATCAGCCTTCAAATGAAAAAGGATCCTTTTGTCTTTGATTATCGATATCTCAGCAACTAATGGTCGCACAGTAATTTAAAGAGCAGTTTGAGAAACTTGAATAATTGCTCTACAAGCTCTACAAGATACGATCATTTTTCACGAAAATACAGACTTCCAAAAATCGCTAAAAATTTTATAAAATTTTCTTGTTCCTTTAATTTTTTGGATAAGTGTATGTCATAAAATTTTTGTAAGATGAGTAGTTAAAAATAAACAATGTAAGATAAGAAAACGACGCGAACGCACGAAGGGCGCTAAATTTGAAATATGTTCGTAATAAAATATACAATAACTTCACGACATTTTTTATTCAATAGGGTCGCTATAGTCCGGCATTAAAAATAAAAAATTATAGACTCGATCACTGAGAATCGATTCTTGATCGATTCTGATAACTGGGAGTCGAGTCTAAATAATCGAGTTTTTTGACCACAGAATCGATTCTCGGGTAGAATCGGAATCGATTTTACCATCCCTAATCATTACCATGTAACTATGGTAATGAATACCATAATATTATGGTAATGGTGACCATAATATTATGGTAATAATTCCCATACATTATGGTAATCGTTACCATAATATTTAAAAATTATAATAATTTTTTTTTGTATACTTAAAATTTTGTAATATACAAAAAAAAAATTATTATAATTTCTAAATATTATGGGAATTATTACCATGATATCATGGTAACTATTCCCATACTATTATGGTAACTATTCCCATAATATATAGAGCTTATTCCCATATACACTTAGGAACCATTACGATGTGGTTATAGAATTGATTACTATTTGCTTATGAGAACTATTCCTATGAATATGGTAATAATTACCATGATTCTTTCACATGCGATATGGGAACTGTTACCATAATGATAGCAACTGTTCCTATCAAGTAATCATTACCATAACGGTATGGGATGATACTTCATAAACGTACTAGGAACAGTTACCATAATTTTCTCTCCGTGTAGACATAACCTTTTGAAATTTGTAATAAAAAAATTAAACTGTACCAGAAGTATTTCATTGCCAAAAAAAACCTATCTAGCAGCCAGAAGACGAGAAATAAAAATTCTCAGCAGCTTTTAAAAAATTTTCGATCGTAAAGCACACTCTGATGCCTCGCATCATGAGTCGTGCAATATTTTGAGCCTTGTAGGAGATAACTACTTATGGCTCGTAAGCTAATTAAAAGAGTATAGTCTCAAAGAGTTATCTCTTGTAAGGCTTAAAATATTTTCCAATAGCTGCTGAAAATTTATATTTCTCATCTTCTGGCTACTATGTACTATCTGGCGAATATCTAAGAAAAAATAAGAAGGTTTATCACAAAACCTTGAATAATAAAATAAATAATATTTAAAACTACGAAAAAAAAAAAAAATTTGAAAACGTTTATGATTAGATCAAGGATATTTTTTTAAATTTCATCAAAAACATATCAAATATTTTTATTAGTGACCCTCAGGCAGTTACGTAGGGACTTCGGGTTCTTAGAATGATAAAAGAGTGAAAATATTTGAATTTCGAAAATTTATTTAAACATTTTTATTGTTATTCATGATTCCTTTTTACAGTATAGCGCCATCGATCCTGGGAAATACGGCGGAGGTGGTGAATACGATGTGCAAGCTGGTTTTGGATGGACGAATGGTATTGTATTTGAATTCCTTGATACATATCCAGAGGCTAAGTCATAACTTATCGTTATCCAGATCCTACGATTCTACCGATAAATAACTTTAATTGTAAGTTGAAATTTTTTTTTAAATTTATTATAAATCAAATTGAAAATATATATATATACATTTACTACGATACCGAATAATAGCTTAGTTTTTTTTTTTTTTTTCAAAAGTATATTTATATTTAATAACTTATTTACTCACTCAATCAAAAGAAAATCAATAAATGCAAATGTTTTTATTAATACCTTAATCGCTTATTCATAAAAAAAAACTTAGCAAATAAAGGCGTGCGCTGAACTGATTGAAGTTACATAACTTAACACTTTTTCCTCTTGTTAAGAATTATAACTATTTATAAATCCAATAATCTTTGTATTGCTTTTATATCGTTTCTTTAAAAGATTCTAGAGAGAAATTTATTATTAAAATAAGTTCTGCAATATAAACAAAAAAATAATAATATTTCGTTTCAAATCAAAACTTTTCGAAGTTTTCAAGCTCAGAAAGTTCAAAAAAATTCTTCGTACATTTTTTCTAAAAACTATTGAATCGGAAAAAAATAAACTTCGCTGGAAAAAAGTAATTGCCCGACGATATCTTTGGAACTAATCGATCATATTGATTAAATTTTGAGGCAAATCGGTTGAGCGGTCTACGAGTTATGCAACATATACAAAAAATAACAATTTCAAACTCTAATCAACTTTAAGCCTATGAGCACTTTTGATTGTCACAAAATAAAACGACCAAATCGGTTAATTTGTTCCAAAAAATATCGTCGAACACAAAATTATAGTTCACACACACACACACACACACACACACACACACACACACACACACACACACACACACACACACACACACACACACACACACACACACACGCGCGCGCGCGCGAATATCACTCTGAAAATAGTCAAAATAGTTTCCTAGAACCTCAAAACGTTGACATCGGATGAAAACTCGATTTTTGAAAATCGAATTGAAATTAATAATTTCTTTTTTTTTTATTTTAAATTTTTTATTAGCGCAGAACTCAAGAAAATTCAAGTTTTGAAAATAAAAATTTAAATTTCGATAAAATCTCAAAGTTTGAAAAAATTTCTACACTATTTTGAAAAAAAAATTTTTATGATATTATAGGGATGGTTCCATAACATTATGGGAATAGTTCCCATACCATTATGGGAATAGTACCCATAATCATATGGGAATAATTCCTATAATATTATGGGAAGGGTTCCCATATTAGTATAGGAACTATTCCCATAACATTATGGGGATGGTTCCTATGTTGGTATAGGAATTGTAATACTATTATAGAGAAGGTCCCCATAATATATAGGAACCATCCCTATAATAGTATGGATACAATTCCTATACCATTATAGGAACTATTCCCATAATGCATAGCAAAACATAATTTTCTTTTCGTGTAGCGGGAAGTTCAAAAAATTAAATTTATGTCTTTATAAACTAATATTGACTTTTATACTAAATAAATGTAACTAAAAAATTCATTTCACGGTTTTTTTTTACAATTATTAAATTACTAAAGCTTCAAAAAAATTGCAACTTTTATTTTTAAAAAAATTGATACTTTATTGAAACAAACCACAATAGAATAATCAAATCAGAATACCATTGGATTTTCAAATAAATTGTTCTCAAGAGATATTAAAGTTATATATATTTATATACAATCGAATTCATCGAGAATTGTCATATATATACATGCAAATATTTATTCTCATTATTGTACTCTGCTTCTATACTCCTCCATTTAATATATAAGCTATTTAAAATTATGCAATAAATCATACAATTGTTTATTTTTTTTTTTTAGGTACAAGATTTATTTTCATATTTCACTGGTATCGTTACGTCTTTATACAAATTGGATGGTTACAAAGATCGATAAACTTTTTAGCAAAATGAAAACAATAAATTTTTATAACAAACCTAAGTATTATATAAATTTATATTATTTTCGTCAACATAATAATTTAATAAATTATTGAAATTTAAAGTGATTAATTAATTAAAATTTATTAAAACTTAATCAGTATTTCAATTAATTCTACAATTAGCTAATTAGTTTATGGCTGTGTTTGGTAGCGAAATTCCAAGAAAGAAAAAAAATGTTAATTTATATTTAATTAGTATTTGTAAGAATTAACAAAAGTTTAATTTTCTTTTATCAATAAAATGAAATTTAATTAACGTTCCGATAATGCTTTTTACACTTTGCATGATTCGCAATCTCACAAACTTTGAAAAGTAAAGTTATAATAATAATCTTAATTACTTGTACTTAATACTTGTGTTATATAATATTTATTATTGCATTTCATCAATTTATTGATTGGACCTCAGTTGCTTTGGCGGATTTTTTTGACCGTCTAAAAAAAGTTTAATTTATATTTTAAATAAAACAAAATTTAAATTTATTTTATTTTATTTTTAAAACAAATTTTAATACGTCATGTTTTTAATGCGGGAAAATAAAATTTAAATTAAATAGTTATCGAATTTGAATCAATTAATTTAGTTAATTATGATTTAAAATAAAAATTAATACCATGATTATTTTAAATTAAATAAATTTAATTAAACTTTTTTACGTGAATGAAAATTTATTTAGTTGGAGGTTTAATTTGTACTTGTATCAAGTTTATTATAAAAATTTATACTTTCGTTTTAATATTAATTTGTTGAACGTTGTTAAAAAACAGAAGTACTTTAGATAGTGGTTTATTTTAAATTTGTAGCCGATTTATGAGGAGTTACACAGAAAAAAAGAATTTTTTGGCGCAATAAATATTTTGGATTACGAACTGAAGACAAAATCTTCTGTGAACTAGAAAAAATTTCTCGATGCAAGAATTTTTTTTCGCTCCAAAAAAACTTTTTGTCGCCTTAAGAAATTTTTTTTTTTTAATTTATAATGCGAAAAGTTTTTTCGTGTTGGTAAAAATTTTCTTGGGACGAGTTAAATATTTTTACAGCAAGAAATCATCCTTTTCTGTGTACATTTAATTGGAATTTGATACAGGTTTATTTTCAAAAACATATTTTTTGGATAATGATTTATTCTTTATGTGAATATCAGAAAAAAAAAGTTCTCGACCCATGAAATTTTTCATATGATTGAAAACCAAAATTTTCGTTCAAATTTTTTCTTGCCCCAAATAACCTTTTCTTGCCAACTAATAATACAAAAAATTTCTTAGTTTCAGTAGAAATTTTTACGCCAAGAAATAATTTTTTTCTGTGTAAATGTAATTTAAGATCAAATAATTTTTTTTCTGTAAATTAAAATTATCTATTGTAAATTTATTAAAAAACTCTTCGAATCATTTATGATAAAATTTAATTTAGTTAAGTAAAAATTCAATTGTTAATTAAATATTCTAATAAATTTTTTCGTGTCTGTTTATAAATTAATTAATATACTTATTTTAATTCTACACTTCAATGCTTTTGCCAACGAAAATTTTATTCCATTAGATTATATACGAATGTAACGAACCTAAAGTCCATTCAGTCACTCATTTACATTTTAACTCACGAGAAAATGTTGTAAAGTTTTCCACTACTCTTAATTTATTTTATGTTTAAATCATCAAAGTAAATCGAAATAATATATAATTGTTAATTTATGTAATTTTTTTTTTTTTTATTGTTAACAGTATAAGGTAAATGTCCCAATACCGGAACAAGACCCAATACCGGAACGATTTGATAATCATAATATCATATTTTAACTCGTACGCGATGAAACTAAATAAAACTTTCTTCATTTAAAACCTCAATCTTTTAGTTAAAAAATAAGATATAAAATAGATTTTAAAATATATCCAAAATATGAAAAAAAAAATGTTAATTAGAGCAATAGTCTCGGATTCATGACTTTTTCATGTCTCTTAATGGTTTTGCTAAGAAATCAGTCAATGGTCTTAAGCTGATAAAAAATGCATAGAATTACTTTTCAATACTTTTTTTTTTGTATATGCATCTTGAATGACATAAAATTCAAGAAAACATGTTAAAAATATGAAAAAAATACTATTATTATATTTATTTTACTGTTCGTCTATTGGTACACCAAAATGAACCCGTGCCCAGTACCGGAACAGCCAATCATATTAATGTTATTAATGTTATCGATAGACATTAACGGTGAGTTTTATTGAATGGCTAAGTCAAGTGCAATATTAATTATTACTGGAGCCCTAATATTTAATGCAGTATGTATGATTGTTATAAAAAATACATTAAGTATAGATAAACTCTAAATCATAAAAAATAAATTGTTGTTTTTAGTTTTTTTTTAAATTATTTTTCTAGTATAACCTCAAATGATTTATTTTGTTTCTATTCTTTAGTTCAAAATATTTATTTTCATTGAATACTCAATCATTTTTAAATTTTAAACACATTTTACATTATGGGTGTGATATAGCAGACATCAGACAAATTTAAAATTATTAATAAATCAAGTAAATAATTAATAATGTAAAATTTTATAAAATGCAAATTCATAAAATTTTTAAATTAATAATGCCTTTGTAAATATTATTTTTTAAATTATTTATCTTATTTATTTATAATTTCAAAGTTGTCTGGTCTGCTACATTCATAATCGTTTTACATTAATATTATTTAATAATTATTAATATTTTCACCATGAATAAATGCAAAAAATAACTTATTTTATTTACTATTCCGGTATTAGGACAACCGAATTCCCGTATTGGGACAAGGCTATTTCAGCGTTCCGGTATTGGGTCTTTTAGGTGTCATAAAAAAAAATTTTTTTTTTATATTAAATTTAAGAAAAATGAACTAATTTGATTATTTTTGAATAGGTAAATGTCTATTCTATATGATGTAATAAATTATTTTGGTTAATAATTTATTTGAATATTTTTAAAACGATAAAAATCAGTCGTATACCCTTCGTCGTTCCGGTATTGGAACGTTTACCTTATTCAAAAAACAGAACAAAATACAATTTTAAGTAAAAATTATTGTGTAAAAAATAAATAAATTGAGTTAGAGTTCAAATATATTTTTTTTATTATTTACTATTTTTTTTTTTTACCCTTATCATTATTGTCGTATCCTAATTTATGAAAATCTTTTAAGACAACATTGAAGGATGCAGTTATCGCCCCTTGAACTTTCATCCGAGTTACTAAAAAAAAATTTATTAATTTTATTATAATTTTGAATTGAAATTATAAAAAGAATTTAATTAGAACTGTAATTTAAATTATATTTAAGATAATCATTCATATTTTTTTTTTTTTTACGAAATGAAATTTAAATTGTAGAAGGAAAAGTTATTGATTCAATAATTTTTCACTCCAATTGTCAATCCCAAGAAAAATGAAATAACTGAGATAAAGAAATAGAATATATCCGTCTGTTTAAAAATAATATCCGGTTTTTTACAGTTCTAATCTCCGATATTCAATAATTAATAATTCAATATTACATTCTCGACCAGAACCTGATGCTAGAATAGACGGCTCAATTAATTCGGGACGTTTTCCAGTAATCCATGCAGCAAAATGATGTAGCATCGATGAGGATTCCGGTACGTATATTGGAATTCTAAATAATTTCAAATAATAATTAATTAATATAGACTCATTCCAAGAAAAAATGATTTAAAGCTACTTGGAGAAAAACTTTTTCTTTAATTTTACCCCACTGTGAAAAAAAAATCTGAAAACCGCCTGACCCTGCGGGCCAGCCCCAAAACTTCCCGCTTAAGGAGCTCGGAAACATTATTACTTATAAATTTCTGTCCGACGATATCTTTGGATAGAATGAATCGATTTGAACGTTTTTGGTGGCAATCGAAAGGGATCAACAAGACTTAGAACTGAGTACATTTTGAGGCGAATCGGGCAAGTGGTTTATAAGTTATGTGCAAAAAACATAAAAAATTTTTAATTTTTATTCTTCGTATAACTCGTAACCCAGATAGCAAAATGACGTCTTAATGAGTTCTGTATGAGTTCCTATTTATGATTTGGACATCTCATCAACATCTTAAAGAAGTCTTTAAGAAGTTCTCAAGATGTCGAATGAGCCACCTAGCGAACTCAGTAAAACGCCTTTAAAAAGAGTTCTTTTTCCGACTTCGTAAATAAGACTTCATTATGAATTTAGCATGACGTCTTTAAGGAGCTCCTAATTTTGACTTCATAAAGAAGTTAGAAAAAGAATACATTTAGACATAAAAAAACTGATGTCTTATTTATGGAGTCTTCAAGAACTCTTAATTAAGAGTTCTTAAAAATGACATTTTTAAGAAGTAATTCAAAGACTTCTTTAAGACACCTTCAAAAAGACCAAGTAAATCAGTCATTCCGACTTCAAAATCTAATCAATTTTAAGTTTTGGTGAGCCTTTTCGATTGTTACCAAGTACGTTCAATCTGTTGATTCATTTCAAAGATATCGTCGGACAAAAAAGTTTACACCCCCCCCCTACACACACACACACATACACACACGCACGTCCACCTGGGAATAGTCAGAATAGCTTCCTAAGACCTCAAAACGTTAACATCTGATGAAAACTCGATTTTCGAAAATCGGACTGAAACCAATAACTTCTCTTTTTTGAAAATTTTCAATTTTTTTAGCGGGAAGTTGAAAAAAAAATTCTTGACCGTATATTATCTGAATTATACAAATATGGTTCAAACTCTGTAGTAAATGAAAGACACATCTCATTGAACTATGTTATGGCAGTCAAAATTAAAGCTTATTTAATTACCTAAAAGATAATTACGCTAAATTTTACATATACGATTGTCGGTTTAAAAGTTATCCAGAGTTAAACTCACATTAAATTTCTTGTCGACATTTTTACAATTTTTCAAGTTAAAAAATTTTCAAAAAAAAAATAAAATGATCAAAACCACTAAATTAATAATGGAAATTGAAGCTTGTTAAATTTATGTCAAAAGGAATTTTCGAACTAAACTAAAAAATATACCTTTACATTTCGAGTATGGCCAGATGGAACTTTTTTTCAAAATAATGGTTTTTCAATCAAAATTTTTTTATTTTAGTAATGAGTTATGAAAAAAAAATTCCAATTAAGTAAAATAACTCGAACAGGATAACTTTTCCATCGAAATCGATTAGTTTAAGAACAAAGGATAATTATTCGAACTACTCGAATAATTCGAACGATTTGAAACTCGAATCGAATAATTCGTAAATTCAAAATTCGCGCACCCAATTTAAATTATTAATTCTCAGGATTATTTTATATAGATATAAAAAATTTTGAAATAACTCTACCTAGATTCGTGACGTCCTGATGTAAAAGGTATATGACAAACTCCATATCCTCTTATTACGTCATGCCCAAAAAAATCGAAACCATAAACTGATATTACCAATTGTGGCCCTAAAATTAATTAAAATTTTAAAATTTTATTTTTTATTTCTCCCAGTATTTTTATTTTGCTATTAAATATTTTATTATTTAAGTAAAAATATATATGTTGCAATACTAAATAAAAATACAATGTATTTAATTTAAAGACGAACTAATTCATCAATTTGAAAACTAACTTTCTAAAATATTTATCGTTTAAATGTAGTTTAATTACTCTTTTAATGCTATTAAAACTATTAAAGTAAAGTTTCATGAAAAAAAAATAAAGGGAATTAACGTAACGCTTCAGAAATTGTTAAATAATATATATAAGACTTTCTGACTCTAACTACTAAAGCACTACTATCCTCGTAACAATAAAATTAAATAATTAAATACAAAGTATGTTTAAAAATTTAAAAACAAAATACGAGGCATGCAATTTTTAACGTTGGTAAAAATAAAAAACACTAATGAAATAAAAAGATTTGGATTTAATAAAACTGTAAGAAGAATTTAATATTATTAAAATAATAACGTAATTTCAAGTAACACACTTGGTTTTTTGACATCTATAAGATAGCAGTTTTCAGACTGTTTTTTGACATCGAAATGGCACCAAAATGTTGACAAAATCAGAAATTGTCATGAAAAAAAATTTCTTATTAGAAGACTTGATACAAACGGCGGCGAACAATTAATTTTAAATAAGTTTAGACGTCAATTGAAATCACGTTTTCAAAATTTGTCCTTTTAAATGACATCTTAAAGTTGTGTTTGTGCTACTTGGGAAATTACGAGTAGAAATCCAAGTAGCGTACTTGACTGTCACCAAAAAGTTGTCAAATTATAAATTAGTGTCATCAAAAAAAAATCTGATTAAAAGACTTGACATCAATGATAGTAAAAAATTAATTACAAAAGACATCTGAACGATGTCAATTGAGATGACTTTTTTAACACGGGAAAAAGAACAGAAATATTATGACTCGTAGGACCAAAATCTATATGTCTTATTTATCTAAAACAATTTGGCTGTGAAACATAATAAAATTTGTCATCCTTTTATGACATCTCGAAGTTGTCTCTGTGCTACTTGGCTTTGTGACATCTATAAGCTAATAATTTTGAGGCTGTTTTTCGACTTATTAACAAGACATCAAAATGATGACAAAATCAGAAATTAATGTCACCAAAAATATCTGTTTAAATGACTTGATACAAATGACGTCAAAAAGTTAATTACAGATAATTATCAGATGTCATCAAAACAATTTTTTAATTAAAATGACTTTTTCAAGACAGGAACAAGAAGACAATTTCCTATGATTCCTAGGACCAACATCTACACGTCTTATTTACCTAAAAAAATGTTGCTTTGAGACGAAATAAAAATTGACATCCTTTTTAAGGCATCTTAAAGACATCTTTGTGCCACTTGGAAAATCACGAGCAAAAATCAATTTTTTTTTTTCAATTAAATTACAAATTACTCTACAATATTTATAGCGATTTAAACTTTATATAAAAATTAAACTTACAGCCATAGGGTGTCGTAGATTTAAAAGTGACATCCAGAGGAAAATTCCATGAAGTCAAACGTCTTGCATCATTACTGCATTTACTCATTTGCGTTAATCCTTCTTCAATACCCTGTTACAATTTCCACAAAATTACAAATACACATCAGTAAAAAACAAAAAAAAAAAAACCAAATAGTATTTTTCTTACTCCAACAATATTCCATTCTGATCCATAGTGATAACCGTACTTACAATACGCGTTATCAATTTCGTAAAATTCTCCATACTCAATAGATCCAGTAGCACACACGTAAAACTCACCATCAACCATTTCTGTTTGTTTTTTTTTTAACAATTTAATTAATTAATTAATTAATTATTTTTTTATTTTTTAAAGGTAATAAAGTAATTCAAATAAGACCATAAACTCGTTTGTAAAATGGGAAGTTTTGTTTGGAAATATCAGTAGCATAGCAACGAGTTGTGTAAACACATGGACGGAAGCAGCAGGTGTGTAAAAAAAACAACCGTTTTTTTTAAATGTATTTCCAAACATAATTTTATTTAAAATTAGGAGTCGTACAAGAGCTCTTATAAATATTTGAGCCATTAAATTTATCCTTGTAGTGAGATGATAAATAATGTACAAGTTGATTTATTTTTTTTTAATTCTATAATTATAACAATGACTTTTTTTTTAAATTTAAAAACATGAGTTGGTATATTTCTTATATATACATAATTATACTGTCGACGTACGATTTTAATGATTAGTAATTAAAAAAAAAAAACAATTAATTATTTACTTAATTTGTAAATGTCGGTAACGGGGCTGATGTTAAAGTACCGGCATTTAAAAATTTAATAAATATTAAATTGTTATTTTTTTAGAAATACCAAAAAGGGGGGGGGGATACTTGTCGTTAATTAAATATAAATAAAAATGGTAATTATTTGAGGTAAATATTGTCAGCTCAGAAAGATAGAAATTTTTTTTTGTAAAACGATTCATCATTGATTACCTCAAATACTTAAGTATCACATCCATCGTTATTCATATTTTTTTTTTTTTTTTTTTAATATTAATCTATCGTATAATCACGCATAATTATAATGCGATTTACAATACAATGGCATAATTTCATTCATAATTATTGACTACGTTGTGTCCTATCGTAGTGTATAAATCAATCACATATATATATATATAAATATATATATCATCGACTATTGTAAAAGAACTGTATTCTTAACAGTATAGTATTATTATTATAAATTTTTACAGCTAAAGCAGCCTACGCACAATTTACTGCGTTAATATTTCCCAACAAAGATGTCAGCATTTACTTCTGCGCACATTACAAATAATTATCGCATGCTTGTTTATTTATTAACGTCCAGATGCAATTTCCTTCATACGATTTAATGCTGAGCCAGCTTTGAACCAACCGATTTGCTGCTCATTCAGAGTGTGGTTGAGCGTAATTGTGTCAACTTTGCCATCTTTATGTTTGATTTCAGCTTTTATTGGCTGTAATAATAAATAATGATAATTATAAGTATGTTATAATATAAAATATTTAATAATAGAAATAAGCTGACAGTTTCTTGAACAGTAGGTGTTGTAATTGATGTTTATTTATACTCGCAAAAGTTTCTTTTAATTTTTCATCAAATTTCCGTCAGCTCGGACTTTTCAATTTTTTAATGACAATTTGTATGCAACTTGCTATTGAATTTGACGTAAATTTACTACCCGAATTAGAATACAAATTCACTTCAAAAGTTGACTGGAAAAAAGTTGTCGTCAATTTTCAGGCAAATTTTATGTCAATTTGTTGTTAATTTGACTTGAAAAATTGTCAAATATTTTTTTACCGTCAAATTGTAGACAATTTTATGTATAAATTTGCTTACCTTCTGAATGGTGAGAATGAACATTACTTTTTTCGTAAAAAGTTACCTTTAAATTGAAGAAAAATTAACCGCAAATTTTTATTTTAAACTTTTGCTGTCAAATTGTCGGCAAATTTGGACAGCAAATTTCAGGTAATTTCAACATCAAATTAACGTCAATTTCAAGCTAAAGTGGCTGATAGGGTATCTGCGTGTAGTCTTTGTACGTTCCGTCGGTTTCTCCACTTTTTCAAGTACTCAATTATTAAACTTTAATCGTCAAGAGAATGAAAAATAATTAAGACAATGTGGTATACTAGTCTTTCCTCCAACACACTATTACTTAAGGGCCATTAATAAAAATTTTTCTGCGATCTCCTTGTTAATATTACCTCACAAATGATAGACCCCCCCCCCTCCGTTATGACGGAAATGTATACATAGAAATTAAAAAATAAATATATAGAAATATTAATATACTTAGAAATATGAAACGAACTTTCTATTGTAACTAAACAAAAAAGAGCCATCCGGCCTTACCCGGAATGGAAAGGTAGATTTCTTATAGATGTGAATACAACAAAGCGACAATAGTGTAATTAATACTTTTTTTGTAAGCTTAAACATGAATTTTAAGGAAATGGGTTATGCCTTATTATTTAGAAGTTATTAGACGACTAAGCTGCAAAAATAAGCTTTTTGTATTTTTTGTGAAATTTTTGATATCATCAAATTGTTAGAAAAGATGTTTCAAAAAATCCAGTATTGCAGTGAAAATTAAAGCTAATCGTTCAAATTTTAAGATACTTTTTATAGAATTGAGTTATCATTTTCGGTTCAAAAATTATTTAAGGATAAAGCCAGAAAATTCATTTTTATGAAAATCAAAAAAAATTTCAAACACCCACAACTTCCAAACTAATCGACCGATTGGGCTCATCTTCGAACTTGATCAAGGTAATCGTCCAATAAATAAGTGTATAAAATTTCATTAAGATCCGTTAAGAATTGCGGGTGCTATCGTGATGACAAGGCGCGTTATATTGTATATATATATACAATCGGGGACATTAATTCGAGTAGGTTTCTAAGATTCGAGATTTATTGCCAACCTTAAATTTGGCGGTTTCTAAACTCTAAAATTTGAAAACCTTAAATTTTACCGTTTTTAAAATAAGCTAAACGTAAAAAATGATATCATAAGAATGAGAGAAACGTAAATAATGTCTAAAGTGAATTAAATTTATAGTAAAATATAATATAAAAAATGACAGCTAAATGTAAATAAAAAACTCTAAAAGTAAATTAATTTTTAAAATCAGCAGTTTAAAAAAAAGCATTAATAAAATGTCACTCATCATAAAATTAGCGGATTAAAAAAAGAATTATTAAAAATATTCCAAATTCAGAAGTAAATAAATGAAAAGTTTGAGCATCTAAAATAACGTCATATTAATATTTAGGTTATTTAAAATTCGGATCTTTAAAATTTGTATATCAATAAATATTGCCACTTTAAAACTTTACCGCTTGAATTCAGCCGATAGTAAATTTAATAATAATTAAATTTAGCCGTTCCTAAACTTATAAATTTGTAAAATCAGCCGATTCTAAATCTGGCGATTTATCAAATTAGTCTATTCGAAGCCTAGCTATTATAATATTAATGTAATTAAATTTAATGAATAATTACAATATTTTTTAAAATTTTCCATTTAAATAGTATGAACGTAATTATAAATTAGTAAAGATATATAAAAGCCAGTTCTATTCGAGTTAAAAAAATTAACTTGCTTTAAGAAATATAATTTTAAAACGATATAATATTTTTGAATAAATTCATCTTTTGGAGTTGAGCTAAAAAATTTCATCATGCTACTCGAGCAAAGTAAATTTTACTTAACTCAAATAATAATTTCAAGTTCAATCATTTTTATGCCCAATGAAAAATAATGAAGTTATAATTATTTTTATGGTTTAAGGATTCCATTTCTTACATATTCTTATATTAAAATTATGAGATATATATTACATTGAGGTGCTTTTAACATTTGTAGAGTAATTTTGTAAACTCTTTTTTAGCTCAACTCCAAAAGATGAATTTATTCGAAAATATTAAATCGGTTTAAAATTAAATTTCGTAAAGCAAGTTAATTCTTTTTTAACTTGAATAGAACTGGTTTTCATATATCTTTACTAATTTATAATTACGTTCATACTATTTAAATAGAAAATTTTAAAAAATATTGTAATTATTCATTAAATTTAATTACATTAATATTATAATAGCTAGGCTTCGAATAGACTAATTTGATAAATCGCCAGATTTAGAATCGGCTGATTTTACAAATTTATAAGTTTAGGAACGGCTAAATTTAATTATTATTAAATTTACTATCGGCTGAATTCAAGCGGTAAAGTTTTAAAGTGGCAATATTTATTGATATACAAATTTTAAAGATCCGAATTTTAAATAACCTAAATATTAATATGACGTTATTTTAGATGCTCAAACTTTTCATTTACTTACTTTTGAATTTGGAATATTTTTAATAATTCTTTTTTTTTAATCCGCTAATTTTATGATGAGTGACATTTTATTAATGCTTTTTTTTAAACTGCTGATTTTAAAAATTAATTTACTTTTAGAGTTTTTTATTTACATTTAGCTGTCATTTTTTATATTATATTTTACTATAAATTTAATTCACTTTAGACATTATTTACGTTTCTCTCATTCTTATGATATCATTTTTTACGTTTAGCTTATTTTAAAAACGGTAAAATTTAAGGTTTTCAAATTTTAGAGTTTAGAAACCGCCAAATTTAAGGTTGGCAATAAATCTCGAATCTTAGAAACCTACTCGAATTAATGTCCCCGATTGTATATATATATATATACATATACATATAAATTTTTGAGCGGATGGTATTTTTCGACTTTACGAAGTAAAATAAGATATATGGTAGCAAAATTTTTTGATAATTCGATCATGAGGGTCTCTGCAATAGGCCGATTTCTAAAGAAATCTACCTAAAAAATTAATAAAAACGAGAGAAAAATTTTCAAAATTGTTGATGAGTTGTGAACGTCACGGTTCCCTCAGATTCCCGACCCCCTTGTTACAGTAAGCGACACCCCATCCTCCCCCATAAATGCAAACGTATTTTATGAACGTCGCCTTATATTACTAATAATTATTTTTAAAAAACTTTAAAATCGAGAAAGAATTTTTTACAAAACTAATAATAAATATGACATAAATATCAAGACAAAAAATTTTTTTTTGTTGCCTTGATATTTATGTCATATTTATTATTAACTTTGTAAAAATTTTTTTCTCGATTTTAAAGTTTTTTAAAAATAATTATTAGTAATATGAGTAATAGTGTAGTCCGCTCGTTAAAAGTCCGTCAACTTATATTTCTATTGAAGACGTTGAGCAAAAGTGGGAGTACAGGAATTCTACACCCCCGTAAGCGGGTTCATAACGCGACTATACTGTATACCAGACTGTAATTAATGTTAAATAGAGTACTATCCAAGAAACTTAAGTTATTTCTATTATATATAAAAAACGGATATGAATCGTAATAATTTAAACTATTTAATTTTATTTATATACTCACTTTTCCTGGTGCGAGATCTTTTAGACCAAGTAAACTAATTTTGTCAGTCGGCTGAATTTTGTCGTAATCACTGGAGTTGGCGAAAGTTAATGGCAGAACACCTTGTTTTTTGAGATTTGTTTCGTGAATCCGAGCAAAACTTTTGACAATTATTGCGCGACCACCAAGATGACGAGGTTCAAGTGCTGCGTGCTCCCGAGATGATCCTTCTCCGTAGTTTTCGTCACCAACTGCTACCCATCTAATGCCATTTTTCTTGTAGTGTCGTGCTACGTCAGGAACGCCACCCCATTCTCCAGTCAATTGATTTTTAATTTTATTTACCTCGTTATTTTCAGAGTTGACTGCACTGTAAAAATATTAAAAAATTATTGTTTTATTTCACTTATTAAGCTTAAAAATATTTTGGTATATAGTAAAGGAAATTGATAGATAAATTTTGAGTAATACCGATTTACGTTCCCGTAAAATTTATCAAATGAATAAATATGATGTATTGCACACCTCAAGCGCGAAAGCGCTGAGGGTGCTTTATGATCGCTCTAATTTAATTATTATTTTTAATTTATAGTTTATAATCCTTCTGAACGAAAACTGCTGATGAGTATTTTTAGAACGTCAACGCAGTCCATCCCTAGGCAAAACAAAGTCTACGGCGATGAGGATTGGACCGCCTTGAGTTCCCATAAGGAACCTGAGGTGCAACACTAGTAATTTTTTTATATTTAATTTATGTAGTGTGAAAAGGAAAGTTGGTTAGTCGGAGGACTCAGTAGAGACGAGTACTCTACTAAATTCGAATCTATCAGCTTGCTTATTACCCTCCATTAAGGGCATTCTCAGACAATACTCCATTTTTTAAAAATATATAATGACTTTCTAATGACTTTCAATTGTAATGATAGTACCAACATTTTAGTAATTAAGGTAAAAGACCTAATACCCAATTACGGAACTAATACTCGATTACTCCATGTATTTGTATATTTATATTCAGTAAATTTTAGTAAATATAGATATACAAATACATGAGTGATCGGGTACTGGATCTTTTATCTTAATTTAAAAAAAGTTAAAGCATTAATTGAAAAAAGGTCAACGTTGTTGCAATTTCGCCTATATAGAATTTTAAAAAAATTACGTAGTTGTTATCAATTGATAACAACTTCTAATTCAACTCCTAATTAGGAGTTAAGCAAAATTCGTTGAATAAATTTTAATCTACAAAATTTTAAAATTCTAATTATAAAATTGCCAAGAAGATTTTACTGAACTTCATTTAAAAAATTTCGTTTGACTCCTAATTGATGACTCTAATTTTTTATTTCTGATCCCATAAATAATTATTATATGAAGTTGGAGTCGGGAACGGAAATAATTAGATCGCAAAAAAAATACGACTAGGATCGGGAAGTTTTCAGTTTATAACAACCGCATGACTATTATTAATTAAAATAATAAAATTACCCGATGAACATGTTGTTTGAGATGTTGTCAAGATGACCACGATATTTTAGCCAAGGTCCAGCAGCAGAGATGTGATCAGTTGTACATTTTCCTTTTACTTTGATAAGAACCGTCAGGTCAGTAAGATCTTTGCCATCCCATTTATCAAATGGTTCCAATAATTGCAATCGCTGTGACTTGGGATCAACATCAACTTTAACTTTGCTACCATCAGCTGGTGGCGCATTGTAAGTTTCCATACCAGGGTCGAATCCACGGGCCGGAAGTTCGTCACCTAAAAAAAAAGTTATTTATATTTTTTGTTCAAAAAAATTAATTATTGCAATTAAATTTTATTTAAATACCGAATGGATTATCTAAAAGGAATTCTTTTCCGTCAGCGCCCTTGAGTTTATCAGTAAGAGGATTGAAATCGAGACGTCCGGCGATAGAAAGAGCCGTGACGAGTTCAGGACTTGTTACAAACGCATGAGTTGCTGGATTGGCATCATTACGACCAGTGAAATTACGATTGTAAGAGGTAACAATAGTGTTCTTATCGCCTTTCTTGATATCTTGACGATCCCACTGACCGATGCAAGGTCCGCATGCGTTAGCCAACACAATACCACCAAATTCCCGAAGTGTTTGAGCCTTTAATAAATAAATGATTAATTTTTAATCTAGATTGAGTATGAAATTAATTTTAAAATAATTAACTTACAATACCGTCGCGCTCAATAGTGGCTCGAATTTGTTCAGATCCTGGCGTGACATTGAATGTTGACTTTGATTTAATACCGTGTTTTAGCGCTTGTTTAGCAATATTAGCACATCGTCCCATATCTTCGTAAGAGCTGTTTGTGCATGATCCAATCAGACCAACTTTTACTTCATTTGGCCATCCATTTTTCTTAGCGACTTCACCTAATAACAAAATAATTTAATTATTAAACTAAAATTATCATTTTTATATAAATAATACGAGTGCGAATTGTTCAAGCCTACGAATTATTTGTATAAAAAAAAAAATTTTGACTGAAAGTAAATATTCTTGACTCAAAATAACTTTTTTTTTTCTGTGTATCGAATCGAATTGAAGTATGTGATTCAAACTTCGAATCGAATAATTAAAATTATTTTTAATTATTCGTAAATTTGCTCATAATTAATCGTTTTTTTTTTTGTAATATTTTTTTCTAATAATTCAAATTTTTGTGAGATAGAGCTTAGACACGAATCTACGAAAGAGTTTTGGTTACTTTAAAAACTAAGCTCTCTATTAAATAAAAAAAATGATCCAGAAGTTAGAAGACAATCAACAATATTCCAATTTTTTTTTTTTATTAAATAAATTACAAAAAAAAAAAAAAAAACTAAAAATATGCATCTGTAGAAAATTAAAAAAGCTATAGGTGCAATTTTTTGAAAATATTTTTTTTTATAATTTATCACTTCTAAAAAAAATCCAAAAATCAGACGGCTAACTTGAGTATCGAAATAAAAATTGAAAATTTTAAAGCTGACCAGAATTTTGTCGGTTCGAATCGAGTAATTTAAAAAGTTACAAATAATCCGAAAACTTTTAAATAATTCTACACTCTTAATGAATAAATTTACCTAGTTTAGAAATAGGATGTGCGAGATCAGGAGTGAATGGTCCATTGACATGTGGCTCAAGTGTAGATAGATCTAGCTCAATAACTTGATCATATTTAGCATTTGCATCAGCAGTCAACAAACTAGTTCTAAACATATCTGCAGAGGCGGCAATATCAGCGCGATCTGTTGCTTTTAAATAATCCTGCATACGATAATTGTATGGGAAAACAGATGTAGTAGCACCAATTTCAGCGCCCATGTTACAAATAGTTGCCATTCCGGTACAACTTATACTATCAACACCTGGACCAAAGTATTCAACAATAGCACCAGTACCTCCCTTTACCGTTAGAATACCCGCGACTTTTAAAATAATGTCTTTAGGACTTGTCCAGCCTTTCAACTCTCCAGTCAATTTAACTCCAATCACCTTGGGACACTTTAATTCCCATGGGATATTTGCCATTACATCTACTGCATCAGCACCACCAACTCCAATACAAAGACCACCAAGACCGCCACCATTTGGCGTGTGTGAATCAGTACCAATCATCAACAAACCGGGGAAAGCATAATTCTCCAAGATAATTTGATGAATAATTCCTGATCCAGGATTCCAAAAACCTACTCCGTATTTAGCGCCAGCGGTCTGTAAGAAATTGTACACTTCTTTGTTCATATCTTTAGCACGGCTCAAATCTTTTGCTCCTCCTATTTGAGCTTCAATCAAGTGATCACAGTGAATTGTTGATGGTACAGCTACTCTAGGTAAACCTGTCGGAAAAAATAATTTATTTATTTTTAACTATCTGATATTTTTTAATTTTTGAAAAAAAAAAAATTCTTTCTTTAAAAAAATTACTGAGTTAAATTATCATGGTTTTAATAAACAATTAAATTTAAATCATATTTAATAAATTTAGTAATGACAGTCGAGCAGTCACGTCGGAACTGCAGGTTGCTCGTTATGTGTATTTTCCAATATCCGTTAACTTATCTATATTTTTTGTTATCTCATATCAATTAGGTAAATTAAATATAATTAATATCTATACCATTTCTATTGTTTATTTTTATTCTGTTCTATCGTTATTAGAAGGTAGTGACTTTGTCACAATAAATGAATAAATAAAATTACCAGAGCTTATGAATTGTAACATAGCCATTTGGGCTGTAGCATCTTGCATGGCAACACGATCTGGTCGGAGTCTAAGATAACTGGTTCCTCGAACGATCTCTTGCTTTTCGGGCTCATCCAAGTGGGAATATAATACTTTTTCTGAGAGAGTTAATGGGCGACCAAGTCTGTAAATAACAATGAAAATGATAATATTTATATCAATATTATTAATAAATTATATTTTTTGATAATCAATCGGTTATTTTTTTTTAATTTTTAACTTCCCGCTATAAAAATTTAAAATTTAAAAAAAGAAAGGAAATTATTGGTTCAAATCGGTATCAGATAACGTTTTCAGATCCTAGGAAGCTTTTCTTATTTCCGGATGGACTTCCGGCCGTGTGTAAACTTATTTTGTCAGACGATATCTTTGAAACGAATCAGCCGATTTGAACATTTTTTGCGGCAATCGAAACATCTCACTAAAACTTAGAACTCATTAGATTTGGAGAACTGGAGTCGATCGGTGGAGTAGTTTACATGTAATACGAAAAATAAAAATTAAAAAAACATTTTTTTTTAAGTTTTTGTAACATAATCCGTAAATCTTTCGACTGATTTGTTTCAAAGTTTGATCAAATCAAAGTCTCAACAAACTCTCGATTGCTGCAGATCACGTGCAAATCAGCTGGTTTGCTCCAAAGATATCGTCAACGAAAATTAATTTTTTTCAGCGAAATGTATGTTTTTTCAGTCCAATTATTTTTTGACCTCACAGAACTCAAAAGTTTACCAATAGTAAGGTTTTCGAGTTCTCTGAGCTTGAAAACAGCAGGAAGTTTTAGGGTCAGCCCACAAGTCAACCGTTTTTCTGATTTTTTAACTTCCCGCTAGGAAAATTGCAAATTTTCAAAAATTCGGGAAGTTATTGGTTTCAGTCCGATTTGTGGAAATCGAAATTCCAACAGATGTCGACGTTTTGAGGTCCTAGGAAGCTATTCTGACTAATTTCACGATGATGTCCGAGTGTATGTATGTATGTATGTACGTACGTAGGTATGTAAATATCTATAACTTTTGAACGGATCAACCGATTTTGATCGTCAAGGTGTCATTCGACGCAGTTTTTTAATATCTTGAAGCTGAAAAAAAATTGAGCTTGATCGGCAGGGCTCGTTCGAAGATATTCCAAAAATAAACTTTTTTCAAAGATGTTTTTTTTGGATAACTTTTTACGGGCTCGATGGATTAATTCCAAAATGGACTGGGCTCTGGAGATTCATAAGCCGCGTTGAATGCCACCTCAAACATCGAAATCGGTTAATTCTTTCAAGAGAAACCGTTGTCGAAAGAATTAAAAAAAAAAAATTTTTTTAGTATCTTGAAAATTTCTCAAAAATGACTCGATGAATCAATTTCAAAATTTAATCAGGTATAGAACTCAATGAAACGCGTCGACTGCCACCTTAAACGTCTCAATCGGTTTATTCGTTCGAGAGATATCGTTGTAGAAAAAATTGTAAAAAACGTTATTTTTTGAAAACAAAAGCATACAAAAGTATTTTCGAGCTCGAAGAGCTCGAAAATCTATCTACTACAATTTTTCGAGCTCAAGGAGCTCGAAATACGCGGGAAGTTTTGGGGCTGGCCCGCAGGGTCAACCGACAGACCGATTTTTTTTTTTTTTTATAACAAGTGAATAAAACTTTACCGTTTCTTGACAACTTTTAAATTTTCGCTCAATTTGTCGTATGGAAGATAAGTTGTTTGATCGAATTTTGACATTGCTACCTTTGCGGCAGCAAAACTCAAAGGACTCATGCTGAAACATCTTTGCTGGATATCTGGTGTTAATCCACAAATTTTCTGTAAAATAATACTCCATATTTATAAAATAATTAACCTATTTTATATTTTTATTATAAAATATAAATATTAAAAATTTGAAATTATAATTTTTTTTTTTTCAAAATTTATTAACTATAACAATAATGTTTGTAGTAAAAAATAAATATATATAATACAAATAATCTATAATTGATTAATAAATGCGACGTAAATTTATTTACAAAAATAAATTTAACTGCGTATGTAAAAAAATTATTTATCATAAGCATTGGCTCTTATTTTTACATCATCTTTTTAATTCTTGGCAAAGTGACATAAATGTTTAGTATATTTATTCATATATAGATAATATAAAATATGTTATCTTTATAATCACTTACTATCTTACTGTCAATATTATTAAGCGTTTAAAAAATTATACCCAATCCACTAAGTTGTTTACATTTAAATGGAGCAATAAATTAAATTTTTGCTTGTCTAATAATTTGCCAATTTTTTATTTTTAATATTTAATTATAAATCATAATTAATGCTTAAATATTTTAATTAAATAATTTTATCGGCCTTGAGACATGTCCCCTAAGGGCCGCAAAAAAAAAATATAAAAATAGTGCAAATATAATATATAATTATATATATATTTACTCTATAAAAGATTAAAATATAAAAGATATTTGTTAATCATAATTTTTAAAAACGATAAATTATTAAAAAAAAATATTTTTAAAAATTGCACCTGTAGTTTTTTGAATTTTCTACATGTGCATATTTTTAGTTTTTTTTTTGGAAATTGATTTGCTTGAAAAAAAAAACTCCGAAAGTTTTTAAATGTCTGCCAATTACATGATCCTGAAGTTAGCAGACAGTTAAAAAATTTTGAATTTTTATTTCATCAATTTAATTTTAAAAAAAAGAAAAAATAAAAATATGCACATGTAGAGAATTTAAAAAACTATAGGTGCAATTTTTTGAAATACTTTTTTTTCATAATTTATCTTTTAAAAAAAAATTCAAAAATTATTAGACGTCTGCTAACTTCAGTATCATACCAATTACATGATCCTTAAATTCGGAGACAAATTTTGGATTTTATTTTTTTTCAGTAATTAAGAAAAAAAAAAAAACTACAAATATACACATGTAGAAAATTTAAAAAGCTATAGGTGCATTTTTTTTAAATATTTTTTTTTTTTCAATTTATCATTTTTAAAAAAATCCAAACGTTTATAAACGTCGGCTCACTACGGTATTATGCCAATTACAGGATCATATAAATTTTATTATACTTATAAAAAAGTAAAATGAAAAGAAAAAAATATAGATTGACAGTAATGGAGTACAAAATACAAAAGAAATACATGCGCACTTAACAATGTCAGCATAACCTCATAATCTAAAGATTAGCGCAATATATATACAGAATAAAGTTATGTAAGCTTTTAAAAATATTTTTCTATTACGAGATACAAATTTTTCACTACAACAATATCAGATAATATATATATTATTTAATATATATACACATATTTATTATTTAAATAAAATTAAATCCAAATAATTAAATGACATATTTCAAACATTCAAATGACATTTGAACGTTTGAATTTTTTAATTAGACGTAAAATATTCAATTTCAAAATTAATAAATTTAAAAAGTATATTTGACTACAAAATAATTAATATGTAAAAAAAAAATTTGTTGACCTAAATTTACATATTAAATAATTTATTTTTGACACATATTGAGGTCAGGGAATATATTCATTGAATTTAGTCGGGTGTGAGATAATACGGATCATTTAAATAATTAAGTAAAATTATTATCAGAGGTGTGAATTATGATATTGATATAAAAGAGAGGATATAATATAACATGTGATGAATAATGTAAATTAATTAATTTAAATAATCGCCTACCTGTGCCCGAAAAATTCTGGCGCAGTAAGACATTGTTGCAGAATTTGGTCTTGAACGACTGCACTCTTTAGTAAAAATCAAAAGTTTAAGCGCACGCGCTTATATATATATTTTTTTTAAAATAAATATAATATTTTAATATCTCTAGTATGGCAGTCCTTCTCAAACTGGCCACCAGAGAACTGAAGTAAACCGAAGATCTAAATTCAAGTTGACCTATCATTCAGTACATTCAGAATCTTAATATTTAACACGCATGCGCTCTTATGTAATATTATTTTTTTTTATTCTGCATATTTTAACAAATAAATAAATCATTGGAAATGTGTGCTCGCGCCAAACAATTTTGTAATTTTTAATTATTTATTTTAAAAATTATATATTTTCTAATGATAATAAATAATTTATTTACCAGAAATTATATACTATAAATTTGCTCATGATGAATTTTCTAAACTATCTAGAAAATTTCATTTCATATAAGTATCAATAAATCCTTAGATAAATAATTAAAATTTCATATAAAAATTTTAATTATTTATTTTATTAAAAAAAAAAATAAACTATAAAATATAAATTGAAATGCTCCGCAGAAAATAACGAGTATGAATGTAGCAGACGTCAGACAAATAATAAAAAAAAATAATATTTATAAAAAATGCATTTATTAATTTTAAAATTTTTTAAATGCGCATTTTTTTTTTAAGTTTTATTTTATTAATTGTTTACTTTTCCTGATTAAAAATACTCATTGAGAAAGATTAAAAATTATTTCAATTCTTTTCAATCCATACGGAGGTTTTGGAAAGTATTGAATAGAATTGAAATTTCGATCATTTGAATTCTTTGTAATTCTTAAAATGGAATTCAAAAGTATTGAAAGGAATTCAATCTTTCATCATTGCCATACCTTCCAATATGGAATTATTTTGGTATTGAGAAGGATTAACAAATATTGAAAAATGTCAATTCATTTTAATTCTTTTCAATCCTACACTCGATCCGAAATATCGAACTGTTTTGGTATTGAGAAAGATTGAAAATATCAATTCTTTTGAATCTTTTTCAATTCCTCGGAAGTTTGAAAATTTTTATATTATTTTTGGATTCAATATGATTGAAAAGTATTAAATTTAGGTCCAGATGAAACCCTGAGGTTATAAAAAGTATTAAAAAGAATTCAATTCTTATCTTTTTCAATACTTTTCAATGAATATTTTTAACCAAGGCTATTTATCAACAATTTTAAATTTGTCTGATGGCTGTTACATTCACACTCATAAAAAATGATGAATCTTATGGTATTCTTTTAATCTTGATGGATCCAGTTGCTTTTGCGGTTGGTGCTGAGAAAAAAAGTCTCCTAATTTATTGATATAGACGAGTGACCTAGTCACTACATGACTGTTTAAGTATTGCTACCAAACTTATTAAATATAATTTAAATTTAATTATCTATTGAAATGTTACTTACGAATTTACTCTCAAGTATTTTGTTTGTTTTTATTATCATTGGAGTTTTTTCGTAATAAGACAAATCTTCTCATTAACTCGCAAACTTATTGATTTAAATAATTGTATAATTATGGTCTCTAAAAAAAATCTACAGAGTCAATATTTTGTTATTAATCTAATATATTTTTATTAATTGATACCAAATTAAATTTGTTTAATTTTTATTATTAAAGGAGACATGAAATGGAGTAAATTTTTCTTACTCTCTTAATTATATATATGATAGTTATATATATATATTCAGACATATTAAGTGACACAATAATTAAAATATTAATTTATTTAAAGAAAATAAATACGATCTTTTTTCCCGCGGAATTCAAATGTAATTCAAATAATATAGATAAATTGATTTATCTCGATACTTGGCAATAAAAAAGAGTCTAAACCATTAAAAGGCACAAATTCAAGTCAAGAATATTTTAGCGACATCATATTTAATAACATTAACTAATTCTATAATGTAGATATGTCTAGAACAAAATTTTCCGTCTGTTCTTAATAATATAAATTAATATTATTATTATTATCTAGTTTTTACAGATAATTACCTATAACATATTATACAATATAGCATTTTATGTATTACGTATTCACTTAATACTTTAAAAAAAAATTATATACATCAATTTATTTAAAAATATTTCAGTCAATGAAACCGAAAATAAAAAAAAATCTTTTACATATCAGACGTACTCCATTTGTAGGCTTCTTCTTGAACAGCAACACGAGCATTCTTAGCCTCGAACCATTTCTTCTCATAACCATTACTTCGATCAACTCCATCCCAGCGATAGCCTGGCTTTATACCAAACCGATTGGGCATATAAGAGCCTTGATAACTCGGTTGGTCTGGTTGTCTTTTGCCTTCTTTTATTTGTTTTTCTTTTATAAAATTCAGCATGGGATCTCCTTCTCGTTCCTCTGCTCTTTGGAGAGCATCAAGATCAGCATCATCAGCATACCTGGCCAATGGTTTAGTCATCTCATATGAATCCTGTTTCAATTTTTCAGTCCGGTCATCAACTTGCTTAAGTCCTCGCCCCCATTTAGAATATTTATCATTTATTTCTTGCTGACGTTTTTCTTTTTCCTGACGTTCCAATTCTTCAGCTTTTAAATCACGTCGTTTACCAGTTTTTCGGTCTCTCATTACTGGAGCTTGACCATATCCACTTACTTCAGCACTCATATTATTAAATATTTCTTTTTCTTTTTGTTTATGAGCGAAAGTTTCTTCTCTTAATCCTGCAGCATCTTGTAAGCCAGCAGTTTTACCATCCAAAGTCTTTTTTAATCGACCATCAGCATCTGAAGTTGAAGGTGGTGGTGTATTTTTACTCCATCTTGATTCATGACGTCGAGATGAATGTTTCTGATCATGTCTATATTTTCTTGATTCATGTGAATGATGCTTCGATGTTCTATGACTCGAATTTAATTCTGATCCATGATTTGTCTGTTTTGACTCACGTGAGTGATGCTTTGATTTTCTAGGAGGACTTAGATCTAAATCTGAATCATGTCTCATCTGATTTGACTCACGTGAATTATTACTGGACTTTCTGGGAAGATTTAAATCCGAATCGGAATCATCTCTCGTTTGATTTGTTTCACGTGAATTATTTTTCGATTTTCTGGAAGGACTCAAATTGAAATCAGAATATCTTGCGTGTCTTGAATCAGATTCTGAATTAAATCTTGAATGTCGATCATGCTTACTCTTTCTTTCACGTGAAGATTTATGAGATGCTCTTGGTACGTCTAAATCAGAGTCATATTCAGTTGGTTGAGATTTTCCTGAATTCTTACGGTCATGCGAAGATCTGGGTGGACTTAGATCAGCATGTCTTTTAGAATTACTTGATCGTTTGTCATTTTTTGAATCTGACTGTGAAGATGAGTCAGAGTCAGACCGACTTCTATGTCGCTTACGAGATTTATTATGCCTAGATGTTGACTGTTTAATAGAAGGCAGTTGCTCATCTTCAGTTAAATCATTTCTATCATGATTGGTTAATTTATTATTCAATTGTTCTTGAGTATTATTTCTTGATACTTTGCCATAACTATCATTGCTATCACAATTATTTCTATTTGAACTAACAGCAACATTTCCATCACCATCATCAGCTATTATTTTCCACTTTTTTTTATCAGCAAAGTCAACTGGACCACGTTCATCAATGACACCAACTATCATCGGTGCATCTTCTGTTGCATTTATAATGTCATATTCTGCATCGTCCGTAGGACGTATGTTTTCCAAATTGATGTCGTCATCAATGACTGTTACTCTAAAAAAAATATTTTTCTCATTGAAATTATACAAAAAAAATAAATAAATTGAAACTTTATAATAAATTTTGATAGATAAATTTATAAACAATTTTATGAAATTTAAAAATTTAAACATTAACGTTGATAAAATAAAAGTAAACATAACCTAATTATACACGAGAGTAAAATATAAATAAAATTCTTACCTTGGATTTTTAATTTTTAACTTTTTTTTAGTTTTACTTTTTTTATCACTACCACTTTTGAGATATTTTTTTAAATACTCCTTTTGACTTATTTTTTTAGTTTCCATAATTATTGTAATTTATATTTATATACCTATATATTGATATATATATTTTACCTCATCTGTATTCTGGAGGTTGGAACGTTTGTGGCAACTAAAGTATCGACTTGAAAGAATCGACTTCGGGTTTACGTTTGAATTCTGTAGAATGAGATAGAGGACCGAAGAAACCCGAAGTCAACTTTTTTATCAGTACGACTATTTTTTAAAAATTTTTCTCTATTTCATTTGATTTGTGATTTACCTGATTGTCAAAAAAAAATTATCAAGGTAGTAAGGAAACTGCAATTTGAGATAAAGATGGAATATGATTTTGAAGTTCGAAGACAATTTAAAAACTCTAATAGAAATTTCGAAAATTTGACAGAAACCACATTTAAATTATCGTAAATAGTCTAAGATCAATGAATAAAAATTTCTTTTTAATAATTTGTAATATTTGGAGAGCCATCTCAAAAAGATTTTTTTAAATCTACTACTTAAGGTAGTTTGGCACCCACAGCTCTTAAACTTGACCTCCACTTTTTTTATTTTTATTTGAAAATTTATACTTAAATGTACTTGAGAAAAAAAAATCAGAATTTTTTACCACGTCGTTTAAGAGATATAATTAATTAAAATCATGTAATTATACATGGGCTCTTATGGTTGTCCTTATTCAATTTTACCGGAAATTAATAATTTGTAAAAAATTGACAAACGACCCACAAAAAAAAACTTTTTATTAGATAATTTGATATCTAAAGCGTATAATAAAAAAGTTTCAGAATGATTTACCACACGGTTTTTTTAAAATTAATTTTTTAATATGATAATTAGCTATCTGTCTTTGTTAATAGACGGACACTTACTTTCTTTTATGTTTACTAGGGAAAAAATGGCAGCTTCATTGTGCGCGCCAAATTTGAAATATTCACTGACAGACTAACTTATTGAATATGAATAAAATTAATGTAAAGACAATAAATAATGTAAATAAATTATTTACATAAATCCAGTTGACATTTATTATATAGAGGTTATGTTTAGCTATTTAAGAAGTAAATAAACATAACATGTTAGAGAGATTATGGTACCAACTGTAAAAAATTTATGACAGTTGGTATAACCTCGAACTATTCTAGTTCTAATCAATGTAATTTTTGTAAATTTTTTAATTATAATTATTTAACTTTAATATACATTGATTTTGTATTAATTATTAGTAATATTAATTATAATGATAATTAATGAAAACAGTTGTTTCATTACTTGTAAAAAAAAAAAAATAAAAAGTCATTTTTTTGACTTCTGATGCGAGTGCCAAACTACCTTAAAGAGCACGAGCTAATGAACAAGTGGCAACTTTCAAATTCATGGTAACTTTATTATTACCCTAGATATCCCTAGCTAACTAATTTGTCGTCAGATAACTGCTACTTTCAGGGTGATTAAAATTTTCGGATTTTTTTTAACAAATCAATTACAAAAGAAAAAAAAACTGAAGAAATGCATGTGTAGAGAATAAAATAAGACTACAGGTGCTCGTTTTAAAATATTTTTTTTTATTATAATTTAATAATTACAATCAATTGATAATTAAGTAGGTTTAAAAAGTATATATAAGTGTATTTTTACCAACACCCAGCGTAGCCATTTAAAAAGATGATAGACTTCACCGGAAAGGGTGCCATCAAAAAGACTACGTTACTCATTACCTAAAAAATAAATATAATTACGGTAATACATAATAAAAGTTAATTAATTTTGTTACAATGATATTTAAATAATTATAAAATTTAATAGAAAAGTTAAATATTTGAAATAACACATTTTCGCGGGTGTAATTTTGTATATAGTAACCGTTTTAAATTTATTTTGAATTTCTTTTTTAACAATCGTAGATCCGTTTTGATAAGAAAAGAAATTCTACTTGTTCTTCTTCACTATATATATTTATATATTATCTGGTACATGATACGCTCCGGTATCCTTATAAAAGAAATTTAATTATTATTAATTAATGAGTTAATAATCTTTTCCAATAAAATTTTTGAATTTTATTGCTGCCGGATAATTTTTTGAATTAATAATTTTAAATCACTGACTTTCAAAACGCTGATTAAAAATTTTAATTAATTAAACCAAATTATAACCTGTCAATTAGTCATGAAACGTTTGTAAAAAAAGGAGAGGTAATTTCTGTTTAATTTACGTACATTAAAAACTAATTAAATTAGTAGTTATCTGAAATGAAAGAAAAGTACAAATACATTATTGTATTTTCTATTTAATAATAAAAGATAAATGGAAATATTTATAAAAATTTCCATGAATGAAAAAATGTTTTAAAAAATTTATTTATCTTTTTGTAAATTTACGAATTCCAATATGGATTCCTGTAGGAACTGATGTTGATTCTCAGTTGTTGGGATACTTTGCTATAAAAAAACTTTTATTTAAGATTCAAATAAGCAGAATGCTGACAATTTTTGAATCTATAAATAACCAAATTCGATGTTAATAGAAAATTTGAAATATTTAATTTATTAATTCAAAATAAAAAAGATGTCTGCTGGCACATCTTCTTTTCTTTTATTTAGAATCAGAAATTTTTATCAATTTAAAAGTCTTTTCACTAATCAAAACAGATGAATGAATTTTATATCTTGTAAAATTTGTTATCAAAAGTTAAAAAAAAAAAAACATAAGAAGATATGACAAATATTTTTTTTACACTAATAACTAAAGCTTAATTTTTTATAGTTGTCAAATAATTTTGATAAATATTATTTATTTTATCATCATAACTTAAACGAATGTATAATTTTTAAATATTTTTTATAATTCTTAATAATTTTTCAGGTCAACGACAATCTCATCGACAGATTTTCATTACATCATTCAATTATATTACAATTGGTAAGAACATAGATTTTACTAAACTCATTAAAAAAATAAAATTATTTATAAGATTTATTTTTACACTAGAAATGAGAACTAGAAGGGCCAATAAAAAGTTGCCGCTTCAAATAGCGGCAACAGAAGAACCGCCAAGTAAGAAAACTAAATATTCCAAACCTCGTAATAAAATACCAGATGAAGAAATGGATATTGATATTGAACCCGAATTAATTCTTCCCGTTGCGATTAAAAACGAAGACATCAAAGCAATTGACGATTTATTGAATAAAAAAATTGACGTTAACATTATTCAAGAATCTTCTCCACCAGCTCTCCATCTAGCCGTCGAAACAAAAAACTTGGAGATAATTAATAAGTTAGTTGACCATAAAGCCGACATTGGCATTATTTATGAAAATAAAACAGCTTTGCATCTTGCTGTAGAACAAGGTAACAAAGCAATGATCGAAATACTACTAAAAACCAAAAAAAATAAAAGTAAAGTAAACGTAAGAGCTCCAGGTCATCCGACACCTCTTACTTTAGCTATCAAGTCCGGTAACTTTGAGATATTTCAACTATTATTAACCTCTGGAGCGTACATTAAAAAAATTATCCGTGAAGATACTCCACTGTACTATACAGCTCAAAATAATGCTGTCGAAATAGCTGAGTATTTAATTGACCAAGGAGCTAAAGTTGATACTTACATAAAAAGTAAATCGTCACCATTTTATCGATGTACGCCATTACACGTCGCCATTAATCATGGAAGTTTTGAAGTGGCTGAATTACTAATAAATAAAGAAGCCTGCGTCCAGACTACGACCACATGGGGTAAAACACCACTTGACTTAGCGATCGAAAAAGGAAATTATCAGGTATTCAAATTATTAGTTGACAGTGGAGCGACAGTAGATCTGTCTTACCAAAATATGAATCGGTCACACTGGGCAGCATATCATAATTCCTTGGAAATCGCTAAGTACTTATTTTCCATAGGAGATAATATCAATTTTAATTGTTTCTACAAGTGGTCAGATTTTTACCATTATACTCCATTTCATATTGCTATTCAGCAAGGAAGTGTCGAAGTTGCTAAATTCCTTCTTAGCAAAGGTGCTGATATTAACATTTGTGGGAAAAACGGCGAATCACCGCTCACAATTGCAATTGAAAAAAATAATTCTGAACTATTTCAGCTACTTTTAGATGCTCGCGCTGAAATAAATGATTGTCCAAAGAAAGTTTTACCTTTACATCAAGCTATTGCTGTAAATAATGACGACGTTACGAAATTTTTTCTCGAACGTGGCGTCGATGTTAATGTAATATGTGAAGCTCCAGTGTCTAAATATTCAGATTGCACGCCACTGCAACTTGCAGTAAGCACAGAAAATTTGGAAATCATAAATTTATTGCTGAAATATAAAGCGGATGTTAATAAAAGCACTAAAAAATTAGGATCAGTCATTGGAATAGCTGTGGATCGGAATAATTATGAGTTGTACGAATTGTTATTAAAAGCTGGTGCAGATCTTGATAAACCTCCGAATATGACACTGTTACATAGAGCTGTCGGTGCAAACAATTATCGTATAGCTAATGATTTAATTGAACGCGGTGCAGATGTTAATGCTATTAATGGATGTGGAACTTCAAAGTACTCTGGTTGCTCACCGTTACAAATTTCAATTATGAATGAGAATAAAGAAATCGCCGCGTTGCTTCTTGAAAAACAGGCAAAAGTTGATGATGAGAAATTTGTGAAAACTCCACTTGGTATCGCTTGCGAGTGCGGTAATTTTGAATTAGTCAAGATACTTGTCAACGCAGGCGCTGACATTAATAAAATTTCTAACAGAGCGATGCCATTGTACTGGGCTGTTAATAAACAAAACTATAAAATTGTTAAATATTTAATTGACCGCAAAGCTAATGTTAATATTATTTATCAAGGCACAACTTTACTCTATCGCGCTGTAAAAAGTGGAACTATAAAAATAGTTGAGCTTTTGCTTAAAAATGGTGCTGAAGTAAATGGAATTAATGATTCGGGTGACACAGCTCTTATCAAAGCTGTTCGGAACAATAATTTGGAGCTGATGAAAATTCTAATCAATGCCGGAGCTCAGGTAAATTTAAGTAGTGACCGAATTCATTCACCATTACACTGGGCCGTTGAACGTAGCAACTACAGTACTACTCAATATTTAATCGAACAAGGAGCTAAAATTAATAGTATTTGCCTAGATAAAACGCCACTAACTATTGCTTGTTACAATGGAAGGAAAGATGTCGTTGAACTTTTAATTAAAAGTGGAGCTATCATTGATGATAGAAGAACATATATGACAGCTCTCGGCCTAGCTTGTCAGCAGGCTAATTACGATTTAGTTGAGTTACTAGTAAACTTTGGAGCGAGTATTAATCTTCGTTCTGCTGGTGTGACTCCGTTATGTTGGGCGGTCAAGATGAAAAATTTCAAAATCGCTAAGTATTTAATTGATCACGGAGTTGAAGATATTGATGCTGTTTCGTGGAGTACTACTCCGTTGCACTTAGCAATTGAAAATCAAGACCTAAATATAGTTAAACTCTTACTTGAACACCGAGCTTCAGTTAATATAGTGAATAAAAATGGTACAGCAGCTCTTGGATTGGCTGTCCTAACTCATAATTTGAAATTGGTTGAATTAATATTACATGCTGAGGGTTCAGATATAAATGCACCGTGTGTCGGTACTCAAACGCCATTAGAAATCGTAACGCGAGATTGTAATGTAGATCTAATGAAGCTTTTACTTAATCATCGAGCTAATATTGATTTTATAACTAAAGAAAGGTCGAAATTTATTTTTTATGTTTTACACGTGGGAACTATCGAAATGCTGAAGCTAATATTATCTGAAAATGTTGACATTAATTGCAGAGATCTGAACAATGAAACACTCTTATTTGCTGCTATTAGACAGAGATCATTTGAAAAAATTGAATTTATACTTATGAGAGAAGATTTTGTCAATATTAATGATGTCACCCAGGGCGAGTCTGCGCTTCATAAAGCTGGTAAAGCTGAACAGAACAATCCGTTGATATTAAATCTTTTATTAGATGCTGGAATTGACGTTAATCTTGTAAATAGAGCCAATCAAACGGCTCTAGATACAAGTTCTAAGACTTATAAACATATCATTAGTGAACACATCGTAAAATTGAAAGCTGCTGGTCAGTATTTGAATAATCAAAATTTAAAGGCTATCAACAGTCAAATAGTAATGGACAATTTTTATATTAAATGTTTACGAGAAATCGAATTAATGAAAAATTTGAAAATTGATAAAACTATCATGAGTTACTACGATGTTTTGCGTATTAATCACCATGAAATCGCGGTTAAATTGAATAATTTTAACGATGAAACTTTAAATGAACAAGAGTTGCACTTACAATTCCCTTTGTATGGTCGGATGATTTTCTATCGTTTAGTTAAAAGCTTACAAAGAAATAAATTGTTAAGCGTAAGCACTAATGTATTTGGTACATTACTTTCTGGTCAACTACCGTTCGATATTATAAGAGCAATTAATCCTTATTTAAATAATAGAGATCTAAAAATGTTATCTCAATGCTAAAAAGTATTTTTTTTTCTTTTTGTCCTTAATTCATAATTCTCTAATGAAAAAATTTTCAAAAAATAATAAAACTTAAATTTGTATTAATAAAATTTATTAAATTACTATTATTCAAGTAATCAATTAATAAAATATTTCTGTATGTATAACAATGTGAGTTTTTTTCTAAAATGTCAAATAAATCAATTTGAATCCGTTTGTATTTATTAATTATAATATTTTATTGATTTATAAAAAAAAGTATGAGACAATGATTACAGTAAAATGAGTTGCTGAAGCAAGTTTTTGTTGAAACTTTCAGTATTTTTTAATATTACATTAATAATAAAAATAGTTTATAGATAACTTATATTTATATCTATACCTGATTTAATCATTGATCAAGAATAGCCATTTTTTTTAAATACAAAGAGTAATTTTTTTATCGTTTATTCTAATTATTGTTGTACCTTTAAGGGCCTCAACAGACCCTTTCCTTTTTAAAAAGACCCGCCACTTTTCAAAAATATTCAATGACTTAACTGTCATGAAAATTTTATTGATTAATTAATAAAAAATTACAGTGCTTGCTGACAA
The DNA here is from genome assembly GCA_030273425.1 of Microplitis manilae. Classification (NCBI taxonomy): domain Eukaryota; kingdom Metazoa; phylum Arthropoda; class Insecta; order Hymenoptera; family Braconidae; genus Microplitis; species Microplitis manilae. The sequence goes on from CP092726.1 coordinate 6,268,019, forward strand.
AAGGACAAGTTTGCCGCGATATAAATTTAAAAAAAAAATTATTTACAACTGCTATCAATTTTTTTTCAAATTCATATCTTGGAAAAATTGACGTTTTTTCAATCAATGCTTTATTTTTTTAAATTATTTAATATATTTATGACAGTTCATCATTAAATATTTTTAAAAAATGAGGAGTATTGTCTGAAAATTCTCTCAAAATTTTATTTCATTGCATGATAAAATACTAGACATATGTAAATAATCCTAGATTAGATAAAAAAACAAAGAAAAAAAAAGTTAATTCAACTTTCGATTCTATTGACTCGAGTATGGTTGAGCTTTAGTACATCAGGGGCATGTTCAGAAACACACTCTGGAAGAGAAAATATTCAAATCCTGCGTTCAGAAATATCCTCTGGTCGAACCCAAGGTGCGATTTAACATTACAAAGGTACTAATTACACCTAGATAGGTAATTCTTCACCTCCAGAGTATATTTCTAAACACGCCCCAGATGTTTTAGCAAAAAAAATATAAATAAAAATAATTGCAAGACAGAAAAAATAATAAAATTAAAAATGATATCTACCCTCTATTTTTAATTAAATCAGAAAATTTTTTAAGTAAAGTCGATAATAAGACCGGTTTAGAATTTTCTAATGTTTTGTAATCTTCAGTTTTCATTACACTATCGATATTTATTACAATGTAATTGACGACGGACTCCATCAGTAGATTCGCATGACATTGATCTGCTAACATTAATAATTTAATTACATTTGCATTAGTTAATGATTCGCGAAGTGATTCTTCGCACGATATCTTCAGTGTTTGTAATTTAAATCTATCAGCAACTTGTAGTAGAGATACAGCTTTGCTGTCCAAATCATCAACTTTATCAGTATAAATAAATCTCAACATTTCTCGGAATATTTCAGGAGCTACATCACTTATCATCAATATATTATTGTTGTTGTTAGTTTCTTGCATTCTGTGGAGAACTGAAGCAAGTACTGGACTTCGTGCTGATAAAATTGTCTTATGCGCATGAAACTTTTCGTTGCCAACAATTAAAATCACATCGACGTTTATTTTTTTATTAAAGAGTTTCTCAAAATCATCAACTATTTGAGGCTTCAGAATTTTTAATGGAACTTTCATTGTAGTTGATGTATAATCTTCAAGTACAACAAGATCCACACATAATGTCATAATATCATTGGGTAGTAAACTGTCTTTATTCTCCACCAGCTTTTTTATTTCCAGAAATTTATTAGAACCCCAACTTTCATTAAGTTTGAATACTCGACTTGATGTTTTAATACATACTTTTTTTTCATTATTATTATCCAAAATATATAAAGAATATATTGCTCTTACTGATTCTGTATCGCTGTGTTTTAAATACAAAAATACTGACAGCCATTCTTTGACTTGTGTTACTTCGTTATTTTTAAATTTAAGTCTCAAGTACCAGGAGTCATTTATTTTAGCACCTGTTGAAAATTCAACAGATTCAACTTTTACGTCATCTGTACACGTGAGTGATGAATCGATGAATGAATTAAATTGATCTATTTTCCATTCGAAAATAATCTTATGTTCTTTCATTGACGAATAAGATCTCTTCATTTTTTAAAAATTGTTAGTCGACAGTCTGTAATTTAGAAATATTATTTAAACATTAAAAAGTATGTCATTTTTGATACATTTTATATGACCGATTATATTATTAAAACCTGAATAGCTTATGTGACAAATTTTTGTCGAATTTACTTCTGAGTAAATTATAATTTTGTTGATTTAATTCAAATTCAAACTAAAGTTCACGTAAAGTAAAAAATACTTTGAATAACTATAAACAAAATTGATTGCGCAACAGTTACATTTAGTTTATTGTGTAGATGCGATGTAGATATATACAAATATATGTATATGCGTATATATTGTTGTAGTATAAAGCCTATGGCGTCATCTTCATACAATTAAAATACGCGCAATTTTTAGATCGATACAATAAATTATTACGTTGAATCGGAACTTGGTTTAATGTTTAATTTTCGCTTTCAATTAAATATAATTTTAATCATATGTTTAATTATTATTATGCCAATTATTAGAAACATATATTAAAAAATGTAAACTAGTATTTGATGGTTATTTACCTTTACTTGATATTGAAAATAAAAAAGCTGTCCGTTGATAGCACTGTAATTTTTTTTTTCTATTTAGAATTTTTATTAATTTAAGAGCTAATCATTAATTAAAACAGATGGATAAACCGTTCGATTGAATTGTTTTTAAATTCACTGAGTTTTGTTATCAAAAATATCAGGAGATATGACAAATATTTTTAACATTCCCGCTATGGAAATTTGAAATTAAAAAAAAAAACGAAATGAGTTTCTGCGGTATGAATTCGTTGGAATTTTCAGGATTTTGAAGTATGACATCAAAATAACCATAGTTTAAAAGTAAATAATATATTATATAATATATATAAGTCAACAATCGTCACTGTGAATTTCTTATACTTACATTTGTTAGTAATTTAAAAAAATTTGAAAAACGTTTGACCCTGCAAGCCCACGTCAAAATATGTTGAAAACTCGATTTTTGAATACCAGATCGAAACTAATTACTTCCCATTTGTTTAGAATTTTTAACTTTTACAGCAGAAAGTTAAAAGAAAAAATAACAAAGAGTTAAATAATATAAATTAATTGTTACTTAGTATTGAAATAAATTAAGAAATATTTATATTGTAATGTGTATTTTAATTATTAATTCAAAAATAATATACTCAGATACAACAACAATTTAATGTATTTAAATCTTAATTTCTAAACATAATCATTATTATGATTGACAAAATAAGTATGAACCACTTCCAATTCATAAAATCCAAATATTTTAGGTAAATATTCCACTCATGCCGTTCTCTAATTGACTAAGTACTTTGTGTACAATGTTCCAATTATTTTTGATCTGTTGAAGCTAAAAAAAAAAAAATGAGTCAATCAAATTGCAAAGAAATAAATGAATTACATAAAAAAAAATAATATACCGTTAATCATCATTGAAGTAACTAATATTTTCATTAATTTTGAATATAGGAATGGTTTATTTTCTTCTAATAATTTATACTCTGGAGTTTCAATGACATTTACGATATTCTTTTTTATCACTTCAAGTACATATTCGAATAATTGATTAGCATTATGCAGATCTGCTAAAACCATCAGTTTAATGACATTATCAACTCTGGCCGATTTAGATAGCGATTCTTCGCACAAACTTTTTAGTTTCAGCAACTGATATTTATCTGAAGCTTCTAATAAATACGTAGCATCCGCATCCAAATTATTTATTTCATCAGTATAATTAAACTCCAACATTTTATTGAAAATTTCAGGTTCTATATCAGGTATAGCAACTTCGCCGTCTCTATTTTCCTTCATCTCATGCGAGAACATTGCAAAGAACACAGGACTCCGAATTGACAGTATGAGCTTGTGAGCTTTAAATTTTTCATTGCCCACAACGAAAATAACGTCACTGTTTACCTTACTCTTATAGAGTTCTTTAAGATCATCAGTCATTTTACGCTGTGGTGTTTCTAACAAAAATTCAGTAGGAAATGTTTGATAATCTTCGTAAACAGTTAGTTCAATTCCTACAGTTAAGGTATTATTTGGTAAGAAATCATCTTTTTTTAGTAGACGTCTTCCAAATTCAGTATCATAAAAAAACATCGATATCGTAACATCGATACTTTTAGTGTTTTATTATCGAGTATCGATATATCTTGTCCAAAAAATATCGATAGTTGAAATATCGATAGATATCGGCCATTTCTAGTATTTGCTACGCTCCGGTATTCTTATAACATAAATTTAATTATTATAAATTAATGAGTTAATAATCTCTTTCAATGTAATTTTTGAATTTTATTACTGCCGGATAATTTTTTGAATTAATAATTTTGAACTGCTGACTTTTAAAACGCTGACTAAATATTTTAATTAATTAAACCAAATTATAACCTATCAATTATTTATAGAACGTCGACAAAAAAAGAAAAGGTAATTTTAGTTTAATTTACATACATTAAAAACTAATTAAATTGGTATTTATTCGGTAAGACAGAATTTAAAAGAATTCAAGAATTATTTTTGAATTAAACAGAGTAAAACTGATTTAAAATTTTTGAATTGGTTTTAATTCGGAGACAGAACTAGAAATTTGAGAATTATTTTCGATTTAAACAGAATTAATCCGAATAATACTTTTTTTTATATCCTGTAAAATTTGTTACCAAAAAAGAAAAAATTAACAGAAAATATGATAAATATTTTTTTTTTACACTAACAGCTTAAGCTTTATTTTTTAAAGTTGTCAAAAAATTTTGATAAAAATCATTTATTTTATCATCAACTTCAACGAATTTATACTTTTGAAATATTTTTCATAATTCTTGTAATTTTTTCAGATTAATGACAATCCCATCGCCAGATTTTGGTTACATCATTAAATTATATTACGTAAGAAAATATATTTTACTAAACTCATTAAAAAAAGAAAATTATTGATAATTTTTATTATTACACTAGAAATAACAACTAGACAGACCAATAACAAGTTGTCGTCTCAAATGGTGGCAATGGAAGAACCACCAAGTAAAAAAACTAAATATTCCAAACTCCGTGATAAAATACCAGATGAAGAAGTAGATGTCGATATTGAACCAGAATTAACTCTTCCCGTTGTGATTAAAAACGAAGACATCAAAGCAATTGACTATTTATTGAATAAAAAAACTGACGTTAACATTAATCAAGAATCTTCTCCACCAGCTCTCGATCTAGCCGCCGAAACACAAAACTCAGAAGTAATTAATAAGTTAGCTGACCATAAAGACGATATTGACATTATTAATGAAAATAAAATAGCTTTGCATCTTGCTGTTGAACAAATTAACAAAGCAATAGTCGAAATACGTAAAAAACCTATAACAAATGAAAGAAAAGTAAACTTTGGAGATGGTCATCCGACACATCTTAATGTGGCCATCAAGTCTGGTTACTTTGAGAAACTTCGACTATTAATAAACTCTGGAGAAGATATCAAAGAAATCGTTAGTATATTTAATCCACTGCATTATGCAGCCCAATATAATGCTATCGAAGAAGCTGAGTATTTGATTGCCCAAGGTGCTGATGTTGATACTTTTATTAAAAATTCAACGTCGCCATTTTGGCGAAGCACGCCATTACACGTCGCTATTAATTGTGGAAGTTTTCAAGTGGCTCAATTACTAATAAATAAACAAGCCAGCGTCCACACTACGATAACATGGGATAAAAATCCACTAGACTTAGCTATTGAAAAAGGCAATTATCGGATATTCAAATTATTAGTTGACTCCGGAGCAACTGTGGATTTGTCTCACCAAAATATGAATCGATTACATTGGGCAGCTTATCATAATTCATTGGAAATCGCTCAGTATTTATTTTCCATAGGAGATGATATTCATTTTAATTGTCTCTACATATTGTCGGACTTTTATCAGTATACTCCATTACATGTTGCTATTCAGCAAGGAAGTTTCGAAGTAGCTCAATTCCTTCTTAGTAAAGGTGCCGATGTTAACATTTGTGGAAAAAATGGCGAAACACCGCTTACAATTGCCATTGAAAAGAAGAATTCTGAACTATTTCAGTTACTCTTCGATGCTGAAGCTAAAATACATAATTGTCCGAATGAAGATTCACCTTTACATCAAACTGTTGCTGCAAATAATCATTACGTTACGAAGTTTTTACTCGAACGTGGATTTGATGTTAATGAAATATGTAAATGTCCAGTGTCTAAATGTTCAGATTGCACGCCACTGCAACTTGCAGTAAGCACAGAAAATTTGGAAATCACAAATTTATTGCTGAAATATAAAGCGGATGTTAATAAAAGCACTAAAAAATTAGGATCAGTCATTGGAATAGCTGTGGATCGGAGTAATTATGAGTTGTACGAGTTGACATTAAAAGCTGGTGCAGATATTAATAAACATTCGAATATGACACTGTTACATAGAGCTGTCGGTGCAAACAATTATCGAATAGCTAATGATTTAATTGAACGTGGTGCAGATGTTAACGCAATAAGTAAATTTGGAACTTCAAAGTACCGCGGTTGCTCACCGTTACAAATTTCAATCATGAATGAGAATAAAAAAATCGCAACATTGCTTCTTGAAAAACAGGCAAAAGTTCATGATAAAAAGTTTGTTAAAACTCCGCTTGGTATCGCCTGCGAATGCGGTAATTTAGAATTAGTCAAGATACTTGTCAACGCAGGCGCTAATATTAATAAAATTTCTAACAAAGCGATGCCGTTGTATTGGGCCGTTGATAAACAAAACTATCAAATTGTTAAATATTTAATTGATTGTAATGCTCATGTTAATATTTTTCATAAAGGCGAAACCTTACTTTATCACGCAGTAAGAAGCGGTAATATAAAAATAGTCGAACTTCTGCTTGAAAATGGTGCCGAAGTAAATGCAATTAATAAGGAGGGTGAAACAGCTCTTACCGCCGCTGTTCAGAACGATGATTTGGAGCTGATGAAAATTCTAATCAATGCTGGAGCTCAGGTGAATTTAAGTAATAACAAAAATTATTTACCATTACACTGGGCCGTTCAGCGTAAAAATTATAGTACTACTCAATATTTAATCGAACAAGGAGCTGATATTAATAGTGTGCGTTTTAAGAGAACACCGCTGACTATTGCTTGTAACAATAAAAGTAAAGATATAGCTAAGTTTTTGATTAAAATTGGAGCTGTCATTGATGATGGAAGAGCACATATGACAGCTCTCGGCATAGCTTGTAATCAGGCTAATTTCGAATTAGTTGAGTTACTAGTAAACTTTGGAGCGAGTGTTGATTTTCTTTCCGGTGATGCGACTCCGTTATATTGGGCGGTTAATTCGAAAAATTTGAACATTGTCAAGTATTTTATTAATTATGGAGTTAAAGATATTAATGCTGGTCGGCGGAGTACTACCCCATTGTACTTAGCAATTGAAAATCAAGACCTAAATATAGTTGAACTCTTACTTGAACACCGAGCTACAGTTAATAAAGTGAATAAAAATGGTACAACAGCTCTTGGATTGGCTGTCCTAACTCATAATTTGAAATTGGTTGAATTAATATTACATGCTGAGGGTTCAGATATAAATGCTCCGTGTCTCGGTACTCAAACGCCATTGGAAATCGTAACGCGAGATCGTAATGTAAATTTGATGAAGTTTTTACTAAATTATCGAGCTAATATTGATTTTATAACCAGCGAAAATAGGAAATTTATTTTTCATGTTTTACACGTAGGAACTATCGAAATGCTGAAGATAATATTATCTGAAAATGTTGACATTAATTGCAGAGATATTAATAATGAAACACTTTTATTGGCTGCTATTAGACAGAGATCATCTCGAATAACTGAATTTATACTTATGAGAGAAGATTTTGTCAATATTAATGATGTTGCCCAGGGCGAGCCTGCGCTTCATGAGGCTGCTAAACAGGCACATCCGTTGATATTGAATCTTTTATTAAATGCTGGAGCTGATGTTAATCTTGTAAATAAAGCCAATCAAACAGCTATAAATACAACCAATATTGAGAGAATTAAAAAAATTATTAGAGAACACATGGTAAAATTGAAGGCCGCTGGTTGGTCTATAATTAATCAAAATAGAGAGGCAATCAAGCACACAAAAGGATTGTACGGTTTTTATATTGAATGTTTAAAAGAAATCGAATTAATGAAAAATTTGAAAATTGACGAAACTATCATGAGTTACTACGATGTTATGCATATGAAACAACATGAAATCGCGGTTAAATTGAATAATTTTAACGATGAAACTTTGAATGAACAAGAGTTGCACTTACAATTCCCTTTGTATGGTCGGATGATTTTCTATCGTTTAGTTAAAAGCTTACAAAGAAAGAAATTGTTAAACACAAGCACTTATGTATTTGGTACATTGCTTTCTGGTCAACTACCGTTCGATATTATAAGAGCAATTAATCCTTATTTAAATAATAGAGATCTCAAAATGTTATCTCAGTGCTAGAAAGTATTTTTTTTTTCTATGTTTTTGTCACCTAAGTTAAGCAGCATCGAGCATGGTCGCTACTTAGCTGGGTGACCGCTTAGCCACGCGTTGAGCTCGATCGGAGGTATCTGACTGTTAGGCGCGGGATGAGGATCTAGGGATCGGTAAAATGGGAATTTTATCGATCACTGGAGCTTCACCCAAACCGAACTGTACTGGCGATGGTTATCTCTGTGGTTTTCTTCGTCGCTATACTCACCACAGCCAAGTTTGGGTAGCGTATCACCGTAATTGCACAATACAGTATAAGCACAAGTCGGGCCACATCCGCGCAATGAAAAGCAAGAAAAAGTGAAGCAGTTGCGATATAAAAGGCAAAAAGTGTAAAAGGCCGTAAATGTAGATATACATTGGAACAATTAAAAAAAAATTTGAAAACCACCTGACCCTTCAGGCCAGCCCCAGAACTTCCCGCTGTTTTCGAGCTGAAGGAGCTCGGAAACATTATTACTTGTAAATTTTCGAGCTTAAAAATTTTTTAGGCCGGTAAAACATAGCTTCACTAAAAAATAATAATTTTTGTCCGATGATATCTTTGGATGGAATGAACAGATTTGAACGTTCTTGGTGGCAATTGAAAAGGCTCAACGAGACTTAAAAATGATTACATTTTGAGGCGAATCGGGCAAGTGGTTTATAAGTTATATGCAAAAAATCAAAAACAAAAAGAAATTTATAATTTTTATTCTTCGTATAACTCGTAAACTACATGACCGATTTACCTCATAATTTAATCAATTCTAATACGCACACACACACATACGCGAACGTCCATCCGGGAAATGGTCAGAATACTTTCCTAAGACCTCACAACGTCAAGATATGTTGAAAATTCGATTTTTAAATACCAGATCGAAACTAATCACTTCCCTTTTGTTTAAAATTTTCAATGTTCACAGCGGGAAGTTAAAAGAAAAAAGAAAATAATATTAATTTAAATAAATGAATTGTTACTTAGTATTAAAATAAATTAAGAAATATTTATATTGTAATGTGTATTTTAATTATTAATTCAAAAATAATATACTCAGATACAACAACAATCTAATGTATTTAAATCTTAATTTCTAAACATAATCATTATTATGATTGACAAAATAAGTATGAACCACTTCCAATTCATAAAATCCAAATATTTTAGGTAAATATTCCACTCATGCCGTTCTCCACTTAGTTGAGTACTTTGTGTACATGATCCCAATTATTTTTGATCTGTTGAAGCTAAAAAAAAAAATGAGTCAATCAAATTGCAAAGAAATAAATGAATTACATAAAAAAAAATAATATACCGTTAATCATCATTGAAGTAACTAATATTTTCATTAATTTTGAATATAGGAATGGTTTATTTTCTTCTAATAATTTATACTCTGGAGTTTCAATGACATTTACGATATTCTTTTTTATCACTTCAAGTACATATTCGAATAATTGATTAGCATTATGCAGATCTGCTAAAACCATCAGTTTAATGACATTATCAACCCTGGCCGATTTAGATAGCGATTCTTCGCACAAACTTTTTAGTTTCAGCAACTGATATTTATCTGCAGCTTCTAATAAATACGCAGCATCTGCATCCAAGTTATTTATTTCATCAGTATAAATAAACTCCAACATTTTATTGAAAACTTCAGGCTCTATATCAGGTATAGTAACTTCATTGTCTCTATTTTCTTTCATCTTATGGGTGAACATAGCGGAAAATACAGGACTCCGAATTGACAATATGAGCTTGTGAGCTTTAAATTTTTTATTACCCACAACGAAAATAACGTCACTGTTTACCTTACTATCATGTAGTTCTTTAAGATCATCGGTTATTTTACGCTGTGGTGTTTCTAACTTAAATTCAGTAGGAAATGTTTGATAATCATCATAAACATCTAGTTCAATACCTACGGTTAAGGTGTTATTCGATAAAATATCATCTTTTTTTGCCAGTAACTGTTTTATTTCAACAAATTGTGGAAATCCCCAGCTCTCATTGAATTCGTATGTTCTATAGAAACTCTTAATAAATTTCCTTTCATTTTTGTTGTCTGAAAGAAATAAAGAACATCCTATTCTTACTTTGTCTTTCTCATTATTTCGCTGCAAAAATAGTGACATCCAATCTTTATAATTTATCTTATTGACTGCTTTCCCTTCAGTATTTGTTTTTCTTAATAGTCGCAAATGCCATGAATTATATGTCTTGCCAAGTGCGGTAAAGTTAGATGAGCTAAGCACTGTCGTGTCTTGATCGTTTTCAGTAGACTCGATAAATGGTATTATTTCATGAATCTTCCATTTATAAATTACTTTGTTCTTTTCGGAGTAGGAATTACATACAATTTCCATATTATTTAACAACAAATAATTGAAACTCCACGTTTTTAATTAGACTTATCTTAGAATTAGTTGAGTATAAATACTTATCTATAGTTTATAATTATAATGATGTATACTGGCAAAATATTACACACTATGGTACTTATTACTGAGCGAAAAAATCGTCAAGAATAAATAACAGAACAACAGGAGACTGAACAGCATGGTCGATTTGTCTGCTTTTACATCCTTTAGCCCTTTAACACTCCTGTGTTTATTAGTGTCTCGCTTCCACTACAGAACATCCTGTAATCTGAATAGTGACTTGTCAGCAAAATGCTCATAACGGAAGTGCTGACAGGTGCTGACAGGTTAAACTTGAGATCATAGTTATTATTTCTGCCACTAGAAGCATCGCGACTTGAACGTTCTAACGTTATATTGTATTAGGTAAATATAATTACTGTAATAAATAATAATAATTAATTTCATAATTTATTAATTTCTTTACAATGATATTTAAATATTAATAAAATTAATAAAAATATTAATTACTTGAAAGAATGAATTTTCGCGGATGTAATTTTGCAGTTACCGTTTTAAATTTCTTTTGAATTTCTTTTTTAACAATCGTAGATCCGTTTCGATAACAGAAGAAATTCTACTTATTCTTCTTCTCTATATATATTTATACATTATCTGGTATTTGCTACGCTTTGGTATCCTTATAAGATAAATTTAATTATTATTAATTAATGAGTTAATAATCTCTTTCAATGTAATTTTTGAATTTTATTCCTGCTGGACAATTTTTCGAATTGATAATTTTAAATCGCTGACTTTCAAAACACTGATTAAAAATTTTAATTAATTAAACCAAATTATAACCTGTCAATTAGTCATGAAACGTTTGTAAAAAAAGGAGAGGTAATTTCTGTTTAATTTACGTACATTAAAAACTAATTAAATTAGTATTTATCTGCGATGAAAAAAAAGTAAAAATACATAATTGTATTTTCTATATTTAATAATAAAAGATGAATGGAAATGTTTATAAAAATTTCTATGAATGAAAAAATGTTTTAAAAAATTGAATTATTTTTTTGTAAATTTACATATTTCAATATGGATTCCTATAGGATCCCAGGTTGACCTATATGATCTCAGTTGTTTTTATTTTATAAAAAAAAAAAAGATTTTTCCGCGTGAAAAATTTTTCTTTTTAAGTCAATTGAAGCCACAAGTTTACTCAGGACTAAAAAAAATTTCTTGGCGCAAAAATATTTTTCTCATCTTACGAAAATTTTTGTTTTCAATTTATAACAGGAACACTTTCTTGAGATGAGTAAAAATTTTTTGGGCCAGGAAATCCTTATTTTCTGTGTATTCAGAGTTAAAAATTTGTATCAAATTCGAGCCATTCATGCAATTAATCAAAATAGATGAACAAACCATTGAAATACATTTTTTTATCTTCGCTGAGTTTTGTTATCAAAAAGGGAAAAAACATCAGAAGATACGACACATGTTTTTTTTACACTTTCGGGTAAAAAAAATAACTTGATTTCGGCGTGACTTTAAAAATTAACATTAAAGCAAGTCTAGCGAGACAAAAACAAGTCAAGTTCGTTTTTTTTTATGAATGAGAAACATACTACTTTCAGATGTGAAAAAATAATTGGTTTCGACTTGCTTGTGACTAAGTTGTCTTATTTAGTATCGATTTATAAATATCCGCGTATACGCCGATAACTAATTAAAGTCACGTTATCTTGGTTTTGACTTAGTTGGCTCAAATTTTTGAGTTGAAAAAGTCATATTAAAGTTAAAAGTAAGTAAATCCAAAATAAAGTTAACTGAGTCAAATGCTAGTTCAAAAAATTGCAGCCGTCGAAATCAAGTTATCTGACCTGGGCTAATAGCTAAAACATCATCTTTTATAGTTGTCAAATAATTTTGATAAATATCATTTATTTTATTACCATAACTTCAACGAATTTATAATTTTTAAATATTTTTTATAAATCTTAATAATTTTTCAGGTCAGCGACAATCTCATCGACAAGATTTCGTTGCATCATTAAATTATATTACAATTGGTAAGAAAATAGGTTTTACTGAATTCATTAAAAAAAGAAAATTATTTATAATATTTATTTTTACACTAGAAATGACAACTAGACGGGCCAATAAAAAGTTGCCGCTTCAAATAGCGGCAACAGAAGAACCGCCAAGTAAGAAAACTAAATATTCCAAACCTCGTAATAAAATACCAGATGAAGAAATGGATATTGATATTGAACCCGAATTAATACTTCCCGTTGCGATTAAAAACGAAGACATCAAAGCAATTGACGATTTATTAAATAAAAAAATTGACGTTAACATTATTCAAGAATCTTCTCCACCAGCTCTCCATCTAGCCGTCGAAACAAAAAACTTGGAGATAATTAATAAGTTAGTTGACCATAAAGCTGATATTAGCATTATGTATGAAAATAAAACAGCTTTGCATCTTGCTGTAGAACAAAGTAACAAAGCAATGGTCGAAATACTACTAAAAACCAAAAAAAATAAAAGTAAAGTACATGTAAAAACTAAAGATCATCCGACACCTCTTCAAGTAGCTATCAAGTCCGGTAACTTTGAGATATTTCAACTATTAATAAACTCTGGAGCATACATCAAAAAAATCATTCGTGAAGATACTCCACTGCACTATACAGCCCAAAATAATGCCGTCGAAATAGCTGAGTATTTAATTGGCCAAGGAGCCAAAGTTGGTACTTGCAAAAAAATTGATTCGTCGCTATTTTATCGTTACACGCCATTACACGTCGCCATCAATCATGGAAGTTTTGAAGTGGCTCAATTACTAATAAATAAGCAAGCCAGCGTTCACACTAAGACAGAATATGGTGAAAAACCACTAGACTTGGCGATTAAAAACGGCAATTATCAGATGTTCAAATTATTAGTTGACTCCGGAGCTACTGTGGATTTGGCTTACCGAAATATGAATCGGTCACACTGGGCAGCATATCATAATTCCTTGGAAATCGCAAAGTATTTATATTCCATAGGAGATGATATTCATTACAAAACTTTACACAGATGTATGAACTTTTATCAGTATACTCCATTACATATTGCTATTCAGCGAGAAAGTGTCAAAGTTGCTAGATTCCTTATTCGTAAAGGTGCTGATGTTAACATTTGTGGAAAAAACGGCGAATCACCACTTACATTTGCGATTGAAAAAAATAATACTGAACTATTTCTATTACTGTTAGATGCCGGAGCTAAAATAAATGATTGTCCGAATGAAGACTTACCTTTACATCAAGCTGTTGCTGTAAATAATCATTACGTTACGAAATTTTTGCTCAAACGTGGGGTTGATGTTAATATAATTTGTAAATGTCCAGTGTCTAAATATATAGACTGCACGCCGCTGCAACTTGCAGTAAGCAAAGAAAATGTGGAAATCGTTAATTTATTATTAAAATATAAAGCAGATGTTAATATTAGCACTGAAAAATTAGGATCAGTCATTGGAATAGCTGTGGATCGGAGTAATTATGAGTTGTACGAGTTGTTATTAAAATCTGGTGCAGATATTCATGAACCTCCGAATATGACACTGTTACATAGAGCTGTTGGTGCAAACGATTATCGTATAGCTAATAATTTGATTGAACGCGGTGCAGATGTTAATGCAATTAATGGATCTGAAACTTCACAGTATTACGGATGCTCACCGTTACAAATTTCAATTATGAATGAGAATAAAAAAATAGCAAGATTGCTTCTTGAAAAACAGGCAAAAGTTGATGATGAGAAATTTGTGAAAACTCCACTTGGTATCGCTTGCGAGTGCGATAATTTCAAATTAGTCAAGATTGTTGTTAACGCAGGCGCTGACATTAATAAAATCTCTAACAAAGCGATGCCGTTGTGCTGGGCCATTAGTAAACAAAACGATGAAATTATTAAATATTTAATTGATCGTAATGCTCATGTTAATATTCCTTATCAAGGCACAACTTTACTTCACCACGTAGTAGAAAGTGGTAATATAAAATTAGTTGAGCTTTTGCTAAAAAATGGAGCTGAAGTAAATGCAATTAATGATTCGGGTGACACAGCTCTTACCGTAGCTGTTTTAAAAGATAATTCGGAGTTGATAAAAATTCTGATCAATGCCGGAGCTCAGGTAAATTCAAGTAATGACAAAACTTATTCATCATTACACTGGGCCGTTCAGCGTAGAAATTATAGTACTACTCAATATTTAATCGAACAAGGAGCTGATATTAATAGTGTGCGTTTTAAGAGAACGCCACTGATTATGGCTTGTTACAATGGAAGAAAAGATATAGCTGAGCTTTTGATTAAAAATGGAGCTATTATTGATGATAGAAGAACATATATGACAGCTCTCGGCATAGCTTGTGACCAGGCTAATTTCGAATTAGTTGAGTTACTAGTAAACTTGGGAGCAAGTGTTGATTTTCTTTCCGGTGATGCGACTCCGTTATATTGGGCGGTCAGTAAGATGAATTATAAAATAGCTAAGTATTTAGTTGATCATGGAGTTGAAGATATTGATGCTGGTTCGCGGGTTACTACTCCACTGTACTTAGCAATTGAATTTGGTGACATAAAAATAGTTAAACTATTACTTCAACATCGAGCTAAAGTTAGTACAGTGGATGAAAATGGTAGAACAGCTCTTGGATTGGCTATTAAAACTCATGATTTGGAATTATCTGAATTGATATTACAAGCTGAGGGTACAGATGTAAATGCTCTGTGTCACCATAATCAAACGCCATTAGAAATCGCAGTGCAATATAGAAATATAAGGCTTATGAAATTATTGATTAATCATCGAGCTAATGTTAATTTTATAACAAGTGAAAACTTGAAATTTATTTTTTATGTTTTACTCGTGGGAACTATCGAAATGCTGAAGCTAATATTATCTGAAAATGTTGACATTAATTGCAGAGATCTGAATAATGAAACACTCTTATCTGCTGCTATTAGACGTAGATCATTTGAAAAAACTGAATTTATACTTATGAGAGAAGATTTTGTCAATATTAATGATGTCACCCAGGGCGAGTCTGCGCTTCATAAAGCTGGTAAAGCTGAACAGAACAATCCGTTGATATTAAATCTTTTATTAGATGCTGGAGTTGACGTTAATCTTGTCAACACAGCCAATCAAACGGCTATAAATACAAGTTCTGAGAGACATAAATATATCATCAGAGAACACATCGTAAAATTGAAAGCAGCTGGTCGGTATTTGAATAATCAAAATTTAAAGGCTGTTAACAATAAAGGACTGGACGATTTTTATATCGAGTGTTTACGAGAAATCGAACTAATGAAAAATTTGAAAATTGATCAGACTATCATGAGTTACTACGATGTTATGCGCATTAGTCAACATGAAATCGCGGTTAAATTAAATAATTTTAACAATGAAACTTTAAATAAACAAGAGTTGCAGTTACAATTCCCTTTGTATGGTCGGATAATTTACTATCGTTTAGTTAAAAGCTCACAAAGAAATAGATTGTTAAATACAAGCACTAATGTATTTGGTTCATTACTTTCTGGTCAACTGCCGTTCGATATTATAAGAGCAATTAATCCTTATTTAAATTATAAAGATCTCAAAATGTTATCTCAGTGCTAGAAAGTATTTTTTTTTCTTCGTTTTTGTCCTTACTTAATTCTTCAATAAACAATTTTTTAAAAAATAATATAACTTAAAGTTGTGATGATAAAATATTTTTTTATGTAAAAAAAAGTGTGTTTTTTCTAGAATACTTAATGAGTAAATAAATTTGATACCAAGTTTACATTTGTTGTATTTTTTATACTATTTTAGTGATACATAAAAAACAAAATCAAATAGTAACTTCTGAGAAACGAATTTCCACATCAAGTCTCAATGGAGCTTTCAGCATTTCCAAATATGACATTAAAATTAACAATAGTTTACAGATAAATTATATTATATATTTAAAAAAAAAAATAGATGAAAGTACAAAAGTTTATACCAGTTCACAGTCGTCACTGTGGAATTTTTTACACTACCATTTGACAGTAATTTAAAAATATAAAAATCAAATAATCTTCATTGACATAAATTAATCATTATTTACTATTGAAAAAAATTGAAAGATATTTGTACTGTAATTTATATTTTAATCTTTATTTAAAAATAGTATATTAAAAAAAAGTAACTGTCTTAAGTATTCAAATCTTACTTTCTAAAAATAATTATCATTAGGTTTGCAAAATAAGTATGGAACGTTTTCAAATTTAATACCCAAATATGTTAGGTAAATATTCTACTTAAATACCGTTCTCTTATTAATTGAGTACTTTGTGTACAAGATCCCAATTATTTTTCATTTGCTGAAGCTAAAAATAGAAAGTGAGTCAATCAAATTGAAAATGCATTAATAAATTACATAAATAAATAATAATATACCGTTAAAATTAAGTGAAGTCACTAATTTTTTAATGAATTTTGAAAATAGTAATGGGTACAATTCTTCTAATACTTTATATGCTGGAGTTTTAATAACATCATCGATATTTTCTATCATAAATTCAAGCACATTTTCGAATAATTGATTAGCATGATGCAGATCTGCTAAAATCATCAGTTTGATTGCATTATCAATAGTGGCTGACTTAGATAATGATTCTTCGCATAAACTTTTTAATTTTAGCAATTGATATTTATCTGCAGCTGCTAATAAAAGCACAGCATCCTCATCCAAATCATTAATATTGTCAGTATATATAAATTCTAAAACTTTTTCAAATATTTCAGGTTCTATATCAGGTATAGTAACTTCATTGTCTCTATTTTCCTTCATCTCATTCGTGAACATTGCGAAAAAAACAGGACTGCGAGTTGACAGTATGAGCTTGTGAGCTTTAAATTTTTCATTGCCCACAACTAAAATAACGTCACTGTTTATTTTGCTGTCAAAGAGTTTTTTAAAATCATCAGTCATTTGACGCTTTGGTGCTTGCAACGGAACTTTAGATGTATATGACTTATAATCGTCGTAAACAGTTAGTTCAACACATATAGTAAGAGTTTCATTCGGTAAAAACTCATCTTTGTTGTCTAGCAACTGTCTAATTTCAAGAAATTTTAGATATCCTCTTCCGTCATTAAAGTCGCGATGGTGATAGGAAGTTTTAAGAAATTTTCTTTCATTTTTGTTGTCTAAGATAAATAGTGAACGCTTTATTCTTACTTTATCTTTCCCATTGTTTTGATACAAGAATAATGACATCCATCCCTCTTCTCTCAATAGTTGCAGTTCCAAGTACCATGAATTTTCAGTTTTGCCATTAGTGGTAAACTGAGATGATTTGAGCTTTACTGTCTCTTCGTCATCTTTAGTAGACTCAATAAATGGTATTATTTTATCAATTTCCCATTTGTAAATTACTTTGTGCTCTTTGGAACGAGAATAACCTAAGATTTCCATATTGCTCAACAACTAAGATTTGAAACTCAATTCTTGTAATTAAGTTTATTGTAGAATTTGTTGAGTGTATATATTTATCAATACTTTATAATTGTAATAATATATACTAACGAAATATTAATTACTGTTACTGATTACTGAGATGAAAAATGTTACGACTTTAGACTTTATAAACGGAGCGTCCCAACTCTTATCTTTTTTCAATACTTTAATTTACTAATTAACGTCAGCGCCATCATTTAGCAACAAAATGTTACGCGATTATCAAAATACAACAAATTAATTTTAATAATTATTTAATAATAAAAAAAGATTAAATAATAATTTGGAAATACTTATTAAAGAAAACCATTTTTTTTATAATTTTCGCTAGTATATAGTTTAAGGATAATTACTTATTCACAATAATTGAATTAAACTTTTACACAATATATATATATATATAAACAAAATTTTATGTTTAAAGATAAATTTTTAACAAATAGCTATTCGAAAATTTATTTAAATATTTCAATTCAAAATAAATTTAAACTTATTATGCTACAACTAAGTTTTAGTTATTTTACTTTGAAGTATATGAGTGTGAATGTAGCAGACATCAGACAACTTAAAACTTTAGCTATCGATATCTCTGCGAGAAATGTGAATACAAAAAATTTAAAAAGTGGCACTGGCGTGTGTTTCAAATATCTTTTCACGTATTTTTGACTTTTTTTATTCACTGTTTTTCTATCGCTATAATTTTGAAACTAAATTTTTAACAAGTTCTCTCATAAATATATATTAATATAAATTGATAAAATTTACTTATTTATATCATTGTTAGATGCTCTACTCGTGCATTTTTTTTTTTAATCAATAAAATTATCAGAACACATATTTAACCATATCAATTACCAAAATGAAAAAAATGAAAAAAAAATTACACGTATTTAGAGTAACAAAATCTACATGTGCATCTTCTTATTTTTTAAATTTTCAAATTGTATCAGTAGATATTGATTATTTTCTCATCAGACAAATTTTTATATTGGCATATACTAATAAAAAAAATTTATATAAATAAAAACACGGCAGGCACATGTTTGTATTCGTAAATACTAAATGTGCATCTGTTTATTTTTTCATTTTTGAAATTACACCCATAAATATTACTAATTTAACTATCAGAAAAACTTTTATAAGGGCATATACTTATAAAAATAATTTATATCAATAAAAAAACGTCAGGCACATGTTTGTATTCCTCAATACTACATGTGCATTTTTTTATTTTTTCATTTTTCAAATTATATTCGTAAATATTAATTATTTTTCCATCAGAAAAACTTTTATATTGGCATACGCCCATGAAAATAATTTATATAAATAAAAAAATGAAAAGGCACGTGTATGTACTCTCAAATACGAGTATTTAAAGTTATAAGATGAACAGTGGAGGCATCAGGCCCATCAAGATTGCACCGTTTACGGTAAATGAATGTGCACTTTTGTAGGCTTGAGCATATAGGTTCGAGTCCAGGAGACAAAAAAATGATTTTCACGTGTCTTACTACTCCATTTGACGCAGTGAAGTATATTCTTTTCAAAAATATACAAAAATATTGATACTATCGTATTTGAGAGTACATACACGTGCCTTTTCATTTTTTTATTTATATAAATTATTTTCATGGGCGTATGCCAATATAAAAGTTTTTCTGATGGAAAAATATTTAATATTTACGAATATAATTTGAAAAATGAAAAAATAAAAAAATGCACATGTAGTATTGAGGAATACAAACATGTGCCTGACGTTTTTTTATTGATATAAATTATTTTTATAAGTATATGCCCTTATAAAAGTTTTTCTGATAGTTAAATTAGTAATATTTATGGGTGTAATTTCAAAAATGAAAAAATAAACAGATGCACATTTAGTATTTACGAATACAAACATGTGCCTGCCGTGTTTTTATTTATATAAATTTTTATATTAGTATATGCCAATATAAAAATTTGTCTGATGAGAAAATAATCAATATCTACTGATACAATTTGAAAATTTAAAAAATAAGAAGATGCACATGTAGATTTTGTTACTCTAAATACGTGTAATTTTTTTTTTTCATTTTTTTCATTTTGGTAATTGATATGGTTAAATATGTGTTCTGATAATTTTATTGATTAAAAAAAAAAATGCACGAGTAGAGCATCTAACAATGATATAAATAAGTAAATTTTATCAATTTATATTAATATATATTTATGAGAGAACTTGTTAAAAATTTAGTTTCAAAATTATAGCGATAGAAAAACAGTGAATAAAAAAAGTCAAAAATACTTGAAAAGATATTTGAAACACACGCCAGTGCCACTTTTTAAATTTTTTGTATTCACATTTCTCGCAGAGATATCGATAGCTAAAGTTTTAAGTTGTCTGATGTCTGCTACATTCACACTCATTGAAGTATAAGTTTTTTTATTAAAAACGCTAAACAAAAGTTTTACGTTTCATTGTAGTTGTAAATTGAATTCAATATTTGGGTAGTTGTAATTAAATAAATAATACGTAATTGGGAACCTTAGAATGGGCGTGGCTTAGATATTAGTCATCTGGTGGCCGAAAAATAAACTAATCAAAGTAGGCTACTCTGAATGTTTACTATACAAAATCAACTGGCTTATTTATGTTTTGATAATTTATTTAAATCATTATAAGTGTTAAAGATTATTACGATAAATAATGCGGGTGTCAATTCAAGACACTTATCAATTTATTAGTGGAACACTTCAAAATAAAAATTTTACCGGTGATGGAAATATAATAAATCACGGACACTTGTTGAACTTTGGTAAAGTTAGTGAAGACAATAAGTGTTTAAAAATTATTACTTTTTACGAGTGTAAATGTAGCAGACATTAGACAAATTAAAAATCATAAATAAATGGAGTAACTAATTTAAAAATTAATATTTATAAGAATGCACTTATTAATTTCAAAATGTTTTAAATGCGTGTTTTAAAAAAATTTTATTTTATTAATTATTTATTCTATTTATTAATAATTTTAAATTTGTCTGATGTCTACTGCATTTACACTCATTACTTTTTATCTTCAATGATCAAGTATTCGAGATGATCCGGATAAAATAAATGTTCAAGTTCTCAAAAGTGGAAGGATCGTGGGTATGAGTTTTTCTTGTTAAGTTGGTTTGATGGTTCATACAAACACGTGGTAGCAAAACTGTTTTATTTATGTCAGCAATTATCAAAACAGTCGAATTTATCTTCTTGATCCATTTTATTTTTCAAAGTAAAGCAAAGTAAAGCAAATATATGTTACATTTATTTATTTTTGATGGAAATTCCATGTTTATAAATTCGAAATTTTTTTTTAATTGAACGAAAACAATTTTTGAATTCATAGGAACACAATAATTATAAAGACAATTAAGTATTTATTATTTATATTAGCTGATAGACGTATAGACACATGTAAACATTCATGATTTAGCCTACTTTGAGTAGTTATAGCTTTAGCCACCAGTTGGCGTATCAAAATTCTAAGTTTCCCAATACGGTTTCAAAGAATTTCATTCTTTGTTAGAAAAAAATTTATTAAAAAAAAAAGATATGAAAGTATAAAATCTACCAATCCACAATCATCACTGACATATACTAAGGAATTTCTTACGCTTACATTAGACACTAATATAAAAATATAAATATAAAATAATCTCAATTAATGTAATCATTACTTAGTATTGAAAAAAAATAAAAGATATTTGTACTGTAATTTATATTTTAATCATTAATCTAAAAATAGTATATTAAGAAACAGTAACTACCTTATGTATTTAAATCTTACTTTCTAAAAATAATTATCGTTAGATTTGCAAAATAAGAATGAATCGTTTTCAAATCATAATACCCAAATATTTTAGGTAAACATTCCACTCAAATGTCGTTCTCTAAGTAATTGAGTACTTTGTGTACAAGATCTCAATTATTTTTCATTTGTTGAAGCTAAAAAAACAAAAATGAGTCAATCGAATTGCAAATAAGTAAATAAATTACATTATATAAAAAGATAATATACCGTTCAACTTCATTGAAGTCACTAATTTCTTCATTAATTTTGAAAATAGTGATGGGTAAGATTCTTCCAGTACTCTATACTCGGGAGTTTTAATTACATCTTCGATATTGTTAATTATGAATTCAAGCACATACTCGATCAGTTGATTAGCAGTGTGCAGATCAGCTAAAATCATCAATTTAATCGCATTATCAATACTGGCTGACTTAGATAATGATTCTTCGCATAAACTTTTTAGCTTCAGCAATTGATATTTATTAGCCGATTCTAATAAAGACTCAGCATCCGCACCCAAATCATCAATATTATCAGTATATATAAATTCTAAAATTTTTCCAAATATTTCAGGATCTATGTCAAGAATAGTGACAGCATTTTCCTTCTTTTCTTTCATTTCATGAGTGAACATTGCAAAAAATACCGGGCTGCGAGTTGACAGTATAAGCTTGTGAGCTTTAAATGTTTGATCACCTACAGCTAAAATTACATCACTGTTTACTTTACTCTCATAGAGTTCTTTAAGATCATCAATTATTTGACGCTGTGGTGTTTGCAACGGAAATTCAGTAGTACATGATTTATAATCGTCGTAAATAATCAATTCAGCACATATGGTTAGAGTATTATTTGGTAAAAGATCATCTTCGTTATCTAGTAATTGTTTTATTTCGAGAAATTTTGGGTATCCCGGTCCATTATTAAAATTGCGATTTTCATAGCTAGTTTTGAAAAATTTCCTTTCATTTTTGCTGTCTAAAATAAATATCGAGAGCTTCATTCTCACTTTATCTTTTCCATTGTTTTGATACAAGAATAGTGACATCCATCCCTCTTCTTTCAATAGTTGCAGTTCTAAGTACCATGAATTTTTAGTTTTGCCATTTGTGGTAAAGTTAGACGATTTGAGCTTTACTGTGCCTCCATCCATTTTAGCAGTCTCAATAAATGGTATTATTTTATTAATTTTCCACTTATAAATTATTTCATGTTCTTGGGAATTGGAATAACCTAAAATTTCCATTTTGTTTCACAACAACAAATACTTGAAACTCAATTCTTTTAAGTTAAATTTATTTTAGATTGAGTATATTTATTTATCGATAGTTTAATATTATAATAATATATATAGGGATGTGCAATTCAAGATCGATTTTCACTAGAATCGATTCTTTTATGGTGACAATTCGATTATTTTGATCGATTCTTTTCATGTAAACAATTCGAGAGATCGATTCTTTCAGTTGAAGATTGATCGACTGAAAACAAGATGGCGGGTGACCGGGAATTTTTAAATATAAACTTTATTCTAATTCAGGAAATAATAAATAAATAATTTTTTTATATTCAAATAAAAAATTTTTAGATCAAGCTATTATTGACATTGAAAATGATCTAATTGACTACTGGTATCAGAAGAAAAATGAAGCTCCTCGGTTAGCAAGACTAGCAATTAAATATTTGTCTATACCAGCAACTTCTGTTCCATCAGAAAGATTATTTTCTTCTGCTAGTCAAATAGCTTCAGCTATTCGAAATCGAATTAGTGCTGCTCATTTGCAGGTATAGATACAGGTTTACTCAAAACTTCTTTACTCAAGACCACGGACGACATCTTTATTCAGCGACAATTATATTCAGAGACAACTGTACTCAATAATATAGATTTGTATGAGTATAGCTCACTTCATAAATATATCATGCTTACTCACAGGCATTTATATTCAAAGGCATCTTTACTCAAATGTATCTACAAGTGGTAAGAACTGTCGATAAAGAAAAAATGCGTTAAAATGCGGACCGTAGTCCTGTGTCTCGTAGATTCTCTTGCAGTTACGGGAATCTCCCTGTCTCGAAGCTTCTCTTGCAGTCACGGGAATCTCCCTGTCTCGAAGCTTCTCTTGCAGTCACGGGAATCTCCCTGTCTCGAAGATTCTCTTGCAGTCACGGGAATCTCCCTGTCTCGAAGCTTCTCTTGCAGTCACGGGAATCTCCCTGTCTCGAAGCTTCTCTTGCAGTCACGGGAATCTCCCTGTCTCGAAGATTCTCTTGCAGTTACGGGAATCTCCCTGTCTCGAAGATTCTCTTGCAGTTACGGGAATCTCCCTGTCTCGAAGATTCTCTTGCAGTCACGGGAATCTCCCTGTCTCGAAGCTTCTCTTGCAGTCACGGGAATCTCCCTGTCTCGAAGCTTCTCTTGCAGTCACGGGAATCTCCCTGTCTCGAAGCTTCTCTTGCAGTCACGGGAATCTCCCTGTCTCGAAGCTTCTCTTGCAGTCACGGGAATCTCCCTGTCACGAAGATTCTCTTGCAGTTACGGGAATCTCCCTGTCTCGAAGATTCTCTTGCAGTTACGGGAATCTCCCTGTCTCGAAGCTTCTCTTGCAGTCACGGGAATCTCCCTGTCTCGAAGCTTCTCTTGCAGTCACGGGAATCTCCCTGTCTCGAAGATTCTCTTGCAGTTACGGGAATCTCCCTGTCTCGAAGATTCTCTTGCAGTTACGGGAATCTCCCTGTCTCGAAGCTTCTCTTGCAGTCACGGGAATCTCCCTGTCTCGAAGCTTCTCTTGCAGTCACGGGAATCTCCCTGTCTCGAAGATTCTCTTGTAGTTACGGGAATCTCCCTGTCTCGAAGATTCTCTTGCAGTTACGGGAATCTCCCTGTCTCGAAGCTTCTCTTGCAGTTACGGGAATCTCCCTGTCTCGAAGCTTCTCTTGCAGTCACGGGAATCTCCCTGTCTCGAAGATTCTCTTTCAGTTACGGGAATCTCCCTGTCTCGAAGCTTCTCTTGCAGTTACGGGAATCTCCCTGTCTCGAAGCTTCTCTTGCAGTCACGGGAATCTCCCTGTCTCGAAACTTCTCTTGCAGTCACGGGAATCTCCCTGTCTCGAAGATTCTCTTGCAGTTACGGGAATCTCCCTGTCTCGAAGCTTCTCTTGCAGTCACGGGAATCTCCCTGTCTCGAAGCTTCTCTTGCAGTCACGGGAATCTCCCTGTCTCGAAGATTCTCTTGCAGTTACGGGAATCTCCCTGTCTCGAAGATTCTCTTGCAGTTACGGGAATCTCCCTGTCTCGAAGATTCTCTTGCAGTCACGGGAATCTCCCTGTCTCGAAGCTTCTCTTGCAGTCACGGGAATCTCCCTGTCTCGAAGCTTCTCTTGCAGTCACGGGAATCTCCCTGTCTCGAAGCTTCTCTTGCAGTCACGGGAATCTCCCTGTCTCGAAGATTCTCTTGCAGTTACGGGAATCTCCCTGTCTCGAAGATTCTCTTGCAGTTACGGGAATCTCCCTGTCTCGAAAATTCTCTTGCAGTCACGGGAATCTCCCTGTCTCGAAGATTCTCTTGCAGTTACGGGAATCTCCCTGTCTCGAAGCTTTTCTTGCAGTCACGGGAATCTCCCTGTCTCGAAGCTTCTCTTGCAGTCACGGGAATCTCCCTGTCTCGAAGATTCTCTTGCAGTTACGGAAATCTCCCTGTCTCGAAGATTCTCTTGCAGTTACGGGAATCTCCCTGTCTCGAAGCTTCTCTTGCAGTTACGGGAATCTCCCTGTCTCGAAGCTTCTCTTGCAGTCACGGGAATCTCCCTGTCTCGAAGCTTCTCTTGCAGTCACGGGAATCTCCCTGTCTCGAAGCTTCTCTTGCAGTTACGGGAATCTCCCTGTCTCGAAGATTCTCTTGCAGTTACGGGAATCTCCCTGTCTCGAAGATTCTCTTGCAGTTACGGGAATCTCCCTGTCTCAAAGCTTCTCTTGCAGTCACGGGAATCTCCCTGTCTCGAAGATTCTCTTGCAGTCACGGGAATCTCCCTGTCTCGAAGATTCTCTTGCAGTTACGGGAATCTCCCTGTCTCGAAGCTTCTCTTGCAGTCACGGGAATCTCCCTGTCTCGAAGATTCTCTTGCAGTCACGGGAATCTCCCTGTCTCGAAGCTTTTCTTGCAGTCACGGGAATCTCCCTGTCTCGAAGCTTCTCTTGCAGTCACGGGAATCTCCCTGTCTCGAAGATTCTCTTGCAGTTACGGGAATCTCCCTGTCTCGAAGATTCTCTTGTAGTTACGGGAATCTCCCTGTCTCGAAGATTCTCTTGCAGTTACGGGAATCTCCCTGTCTCGAAGATTCTCTTGCAGTTACGGGAATCTCCCTGTCTCGAAGATTCTCTTGCAGTTACGGGAATCTCCCTGTCTCGAAGCTTCTCTTGCAGTCACGGGAATCTCCCTGTCTCGAAGCTTCTCTTGCAGTCACGGGAATCTCCCTGTCTCGAAGATTCTCTTGTAGTTACGGGAATCTCCCTGTCTCGAAGATTCTCTTGCAGTTACGGGAATCTCCCTGTCTCGAAGCTTCTCTTGCAGTTACGGGAATCTCCCTGTCTCGAAGCTTCTCTTGCAGTCACGGGAATCTCCCTGTCTCGAAGATTCTCTTTCAGTTACGGGAATCTCCCTGTCTCGAAGCTTCTCTTGCAGTTACGGGAATCTCCCTGTCTCGAAGCTTCTCTTGCAGTCACGGGAATCTCCCTGTCTCGAAGCTTCTCTTGCAGTCACGGGAATCTCCCTGTCTCGAAGATTCTCTTGCAGTTACGGGAATCTCCCTGTCTCGAAGCTTCTCTTGCAGTCACGGGAATCTCCCTGTCTCGAAGCTTCTCTTGCAGTCACGGGAATCTCCCTGTCTCGAAGATTCTCTTGCAGTTACGGGAATCTCCCTGTCTCGAAGATTCTCTTGCAGTTACGGGAATCTCCCTGTCTCGAAGATTCTCTTGCAGTCACGGGAATCTCCCTGTCTCGAAGCTTCTCTTGCAGTCACGGGAATCTCTCTGTCTCGAAGCTTCTCTTGCAGTCACGGGAATCTCCCTGTCTCGAAGCTTCTCTTGCAGTCACGGGAATCTCCCTGTCTCGAAGATTCTCTTGCAGTTACGGGAATCTCCCTGTCTCGAAGATTCTCTTGCAGTTACGGGAATCTCCCTGTCTCGAAAATTCTCTTGCAGTCACGGGAATCTCCCTGTCTCGAAGATTCTCTTGCAGTTACGGGAATCTCCCTGTCTCGAAGCTTTTCTTGCAGTCACGGGAATCTCCCTGTCTCGAAGCTTCTCTTGCAGTCACGGGAATCTCCCTGTCTCGAAGATTCTCTTGCAGTTACGGAAATCTCCCTGTCTCGAAGATTCTCTTGCAGTTACGGGAATCTCCCTGTCTCGAAGCTTCTCTTGCAGTTACGGGAATCTCCCTGTCTCGAAGCTTCTCTTGCAGTCACGGGAATCTCCCTGTCTCGAAGCTTCTCTTGCAGTCACGGGAATCTCCCTGTCTCGAAGCTTCTCTTGCAGTTACGGGAATCTCCCTGTCTCGAAGATTCTCTTGCAGTTACGGGAATCTCCCTGTCTCGAAGATTCTCTTGCAGTTACGGGAATCTCCCTGTCTCGAAGCTTCTCTTGCAGTCACGGGAATCTCCCTGTCTCGAAGATTCTCTTGCAGTCACGGGAATCTCCCTGTCTCGAAGATTCTCTTGCAGTTACGGGAATCTCCCTGTCTCGAAGCTTCTCTTGCAGTCACGGGAATCTCCCTTTCTCGAAGCTTCTCTTGCAGTCACGGGAATCTCCCTGTCTCGAAAATTCTCTTGCAGTCACGGGAATCTCCCTGTCTCGAAGATTCTCTTGCAGTTACGGGAATCTCCCTGTCTCGAAGCTTTTCTTGCAGTCACGGGAATCTCCCTGTCTCGAAGCTTCTCTTGCAGTCACGGGAATCTCCCTGTCTCGAAGATTCTCTTGCAGTTACGGAAATCTCCCTGTCTCGAAGATTCTCTTGCAGTTACGGGAATCTCCCTGTCTCGAAGCTTCTCTTGCAGTTACGGGAATCTCCCTGTCTCGAAGCTTCTCTTGCAGTCACGGGAATCTCCCTGTCTCGAAGCTTCTCTTGCAGTCACGGGAATCTCCCTGTCTCGAAGCTTCTCTTGCAGTTACGGGAATCTCCCTGTCTCGAAGATTCTCTTGCAGTTACGGGAATCTCCCTGTCTCGAAGATTCTCTTGCAGTTACGGGAATCTCCCTGTCTCGAAGCTTCTCTTGCAGTCACGGGAATCTCCCTGTCTCGAAGATTCTCTTGCAGTCACGGGAATCTCCCTGTCTCGAAGATTCTCTTGCAGTTACGGGAATCTCCCTGTCTCGAAGCTTCTCTTGCAGTCACGGGAATCTCCCTTTCTCGAAGCTTCTCTTGCAGTCACGGGAATCTCCCTGTCTCGAAGATTCTCTTGCAGTTACGGGAATCTCCCTGTCTCGAAGATTCTCTTGCAGTCACGGGAATCTCCCTGTCTCGAAGCTTCTCTTGCAGTCACGGGAATCTCCCTGTCTCGAAGCTTCTCTTGCAGTCAGGGGAATCTCCCTGTCTCGAAGCTTCTCTTGCAGTCACGGGAATCTCCCTGTCTCGAAGCTTCTCTTGCAGTCACGGGAATCTCCCTGTCTCGAAGCTTCTCTTGCAGTCACGGGAATCTCCCTGTCTCGAAGCTTCTCTTGCAGTCACGGGAATCTCCCTGTCTCGAAGCTTCTCTTGCAGTCACGGGAATCTCCCTGTCTCGAAGCTTCTCTTGCAGTCACGGGAATCTCCCTGTCTCGAAGCTTCTCTTGCAGTCACGGGAATCTCCCTGTCTCGAAGCTTCTCTTGCAGTCACGGGAATCTCCCTGTCTCGAAGATTCTCTTGCAGTCACGGGAATCTCCCTGTCTCGAAGCTTCTCTTGCAGTCACGGGAATCTCCCTGTCTCGAAGCTTCTCTAGCAGTCACGGGAATCTCCCTGTCTCGAAGCTTCTCTTGCAGTTACGGGAATCTCCCTGTCTCGAAGATTCTCTTGCAGTTACGGGAATCTCCCTGTCTCGAAGATTCTCTTGCAGTCACGGGAATCTCCCTGTCTCGAAGCTTCTCTTGCAGTCACGGGAATCTCCCTGTCTCGAAGCTTCTCTTGCAGTCACGGGAATCTCCCTGTCTCGAAGCTTCTCTTGCAGTTACGGGAATCTCCCTGTCTCGAAGCTTCTCTTGCAGTTACGGGAATCTCCCTGTCTCGAAGATTCTCTTGCAGTCACGGGAATCTCCCTGTCTCGAAGATTCTCTTGCAGTCACGGGAATCTCCCTGTCTCGAAGCTTCTCTTGCAGTCACGGGAATCTCCCTGTCTCGAAGCTTCTCTTGCAGTCACGGGAATCTCCCTGTCTCGAAGATTCTCTTGCAGTTACGGGAATCTCCCTGTCTCGAAGCTTCTCTTGCAGTCACGGGAATCTCCCTGTCTCGAAGCTTCTCTTGCAGTCACGGGAATCTCCCTGTCTCGAAGATTCTCTTGCAGTTACGGGAATCTCCCTGTCTCGAAGCTTCTCTTGCAGTTACGGGAATCTCCCTGTCTCGAAGCTTCTCTTGCAGTTACGGGAATCTCCCTGTCTCGAAGCTTCTCTTGCAGTCACGGGAATCTCCCTGTCTCGAAGCTTCTCTTGCAGTTACGGGAATCTCCCTGTCTCGAAGATTCTCTTGCAGTTACGGGAATCTCCCTGTCTCGAAGATTCTCTTGCAGTTACGGGAATCTCCCTGTCTCGAAGCTTCTCTTGCAGTCACGGAAATCTCCCTGTCTCGAAGATTCTCTTGCAGTTACGGAAATCTCCCTGTCTCGAAAATTCTCTTGCAGTCACGGGAATCTCCCTGTCTCGAAGATTCTCTTGCAGTTACGGGAATCTCCCTGTCTCGAAGCTTTTCTTGCAGTCACGGGAATCTCCCTGTCTCGAAGCTTCTCTTGCAGTCACGGGAATCTCCCTGTCTCGAAGATTCTCTTGCAGTTACGGAAATCTCCCTGTCTCGAAGATTCTCTTGCAGTTACGGGAATCTCCCTGTCTCGAAGCTTCTCTTGCAGTTACGGGAATCTCCCTGTCTCGAAGCTTCTCTTGCAGTCACGGGAATCTCCCTGTCTCGAAGCTTCTCTTGCAGTTACGGGAATCTCCCTGTCTCGAAGATTCTCTTGCAGTTACGGGAATCTCCCTGTCTCGAAGATTCTCTTGCAGTTACGGGAATCTCCCTGTCTCGAAGCTTCTCTTGCAGTCACGGGAATCTCCCTGTCTCGAAGATTCTCTTGCAGTTACGGGAATCTCCCTGTCTCGAAGATTCTCTTGCAGTTACGGGAATCTCCCTGTCTCGAAGATTCTCTTGCAGTTACGGGAATCTCCCTGTCTCGAAGCTTCTCTTGCAGTCACGGGAATCTCCCTGTCTCGAAGCTTCTCTTGCAGTCACGGGAATCTCCCTGTCTCGAAGATTCTCTTGCAGTTACGGGAATCTCCCTGTCTCGAAGCTTCTCTTGCAGTCACGGGAATCTCCCTGTCTCGAAGATTCTCTTGCAGTTACGGAAATCTCCCTGTCTCGAAGCTTCTCTTGCAGTCACGGGAATCTCCCTGTCTCGAAGATTCTCTTGCAGTTACGGGAATCTCCCTGTCTCGAAGATTCTCTTGCAGTTACGGGAATCTCCCTGTCTCGAAGCTTCTCTTGCAGTCACGGGAATCTCCCTGTCTCGAAGCTTCTCTTGCAGTCACGGGAATCTCCCTGTCTCGAAGATTCTCTTGCAGTTACGGAAATCTCCCTGTCTCGAAGATTCTCTTGCAGTTACGGGAATCTCCCTGTCTCGAAGCTTCTCTTGCAGTTACGGGAATCTCCCTGTCTCGAAGCTTCTCTTGCAGTCACGGGAATCTCCCTGTCTCGAAGCTTCTCTTGCAGTTACGGGAATCTCCCTGTCTCGAAGCTTCTCTTGCAGTTACGGGAATCTCCCTGTCTCGAAGATTCTCTTGCAGTTACGGGAATCTCCCTGTCTCGAAGATTCTCTTGCAGTTACGGGAATCTCCCTGTCTCGAAGCTTCTCTTGCAGTCACGGAAATCTCCCTGTCTCGAAGATTCTCTTGCAGTTACGGAAATCTCCCTGTCTCGAAAATTCTCTTGCAGTCACGGGAATCTCCCTGTCTCGAAGATTCTCTTGCAGTTACGGGAATCTCCCTGTCTCGAAGCTTTTCTTGCAGTCACGGGAATCTCCCTGTCTCGAAGCTTCTCTTGCAGTCACGGGAATCTCCCTGTCTCGAAGATTCTCTTGCAGTTACGGAAATCTCCCTGTCTCGAAGATTCTCTTGCAGTTACGGGAATCTCCCTGTCTCGAAGCTTCTCTTGCAGTTACGGGAATCTCCCTGTCTCGAAGCTTCTCTTGCAGTCACGGGAATCTCCCTGTCTCGAAGCTTCTCTTGCAGTTACGGGAATCTCCCTGTCTCGAAGATTCTCTTGCAGTTACGGGAATCTCCCTGTCTCGAAGATTCTCTTGCAGTTACGGGAATCTCCCTGTCTCGAAGCTTCTCTTGCAGTCACGGGAATCTCCCTGTCTCGAAGATTCTCTTGCAGTTACGGGAATCTCCCTGTCTCGAAGATTCTCTTGCAGTTACGGGAATCTCCCTGTCTCGAAGATTCTCTTGCAGTTACGGGAATCTCCCTGTCTCGAAGCTTCTCTTGCAGTCACGGGAATCTCCCTGTCTCGAAGCTTCTCTTGCAGTCACGGAAATCTCCCTGTCTCGAAGATTCTCTTGCAGTCACGGGAAGTCCCCTGTCTAGACAAATTCTAGACAAAACTTAGAAAAATTCATAAGCCAGCGTTATTTACAGGTTTTCTCTGAATCCCAGACTCACCCCAGACTCAACCCTGACTCACCCCAGAGAAAACTTAGAAAAATTCATATGCCAGCTTTATTTAGAAGGTTTCTCTGAATCCTAGCAAAATCCTAGACAAATTTTAGGCAAAACTTAGAAAAATTCATGTGCCAGCGTTATTTAGAAGTTTTCTCTGTTATCTATATTATTGAGTCCAGTTGTCTCTGAATATAGTTGTCGCTGAATAAAGATGTCGTCCGTGGGCTTGAGTAAAGAAGTTTTGAGTAAACCTGTATCTATACCCATTTGCAACAATTACTGTTTTTAAAGTCAATTAATATTGAAGAATGGAAATTTAAGTAAAAAATATTTAATCTATAATTATTTTATTGTTTAACTGTTTAAATTATAATTATTTAAGTAATAAACTTATAATTATTTGATTGTTTAACTTATAATTATTAAATTATTTCAATTAAACAATGATTTTTTTGAATTAAAATAATTTAATTTGATAATATATACCCTTGTTAATTTTTCGATTTAATTTTTTAAGAATCGATTTTTTCACTATCGATTTTTTCTAGAATCGATTCTTTATTGAAACTTCGATTCGATTTTTGAAAATCGATCTTTTTCGCGAGATCATACATCCCTAAATATATACTGAATAAATATTACTCTGTGTTACTGATTATTAAGATGAAAAATATAGCGACTTTTGACTTTATAACTAGGAACACTTTTCACTAATTAATAGAGAAGCACCATCTTTTAATGGTAATAGAATTTTGCGCGAATTTCAAATTACAACGAATTAATTTTACTAACAGTTTAATAATGAAATAAAATTAAATAATAATTTTGAAAATACTTATAGAAAAAATAACTATTTTATAATTTTCTCTAGTATATTACTTCTAAAGATGATTATTTTTTTACAAAAATTTAATTATTTCTTTTAGCGAGTAGCCTGATAAACATTTATGAGTGTAAACGTAGCTGACTGACAATTTTTTCACAAAAATTGTTAAGATGAATGTAAGTTAATGATATTTGTTTTTATTACTAAAAAGTAACGAATTCAGTATATATTTACAAGTAAATAATTTATTTTTATCGCATATATGAATTTATAATTAAGCTTTACTATGTCTTCATAGTTTTCAGTCAACTTAATAAATGCTCCCGATAGCAAAATGACGTCTTAATGAGTTCTGAATGAGTTCCTGTTTATGATTTGGACGTCTCATTAACATCATTTAACATCTTAAAGGTCCGTAAGAAGTTCTCAAGATGTCGAATGAGTCACCTAATAGCGTGCTCAGTAAGACTTCAGTATGAATTAACCATGGCGTCTTTAAGGAGCTTCTAATTTTGACTTCATAAGGAAGTTTAAAAATAAACACATTTAGACGTCACAAAACTGATGTCTTATTTATGGAGTCTTCAAGAACTCTTAATTAAGAGTTCTTAAAAATCACACCTTTAAGAAGACATTATAAGACTTCTTGAGGACGCTTTTAAAAAGTCGTCGTAAAGTCGATTTGAGTGCTGTCTGAGTGGTATAGTTTCATTAATTTCCCATTTATAAATTACTTGGCGTATTTTTCGTAGTAGGAATCTCTGAAAATTTCCATTTTGTCTAATAACAAATACTTGAAATTTAATTCTTTTAATTAAATTTATTTTAGAATTAGTTAAGTATATACATCCATCAATAGTTTATTTTTATGGTATATTTTATTGACAAAATATTGATCAGTGTTACTGATTACTGATAAAAAATTTTACGATGTTAATTTTATGATGTACTTACTTCATTTGCATTAAATATTGTGGCAATTATAATTAAATAAGTAATACGTGATATTTTTTCAAACAATTTGAATATATGTTAGAAAATATTTATAAAAACAAACAGATATGAAAGTACAAAAATTTCTACAAATCCACAATCGTCACTGAGGAATTTCTTATATATACGCTTACATTGGATACTAATTTAAAAATATGAAGAAAATAAAGTAATGTTACTTTGTACAAATCATTTGTTACTTAGTATTAAAAAAAAATTAAAAGATATTTATACAGTAATATATATTTTGAATAACCATCTAATGTATTTAAATCTTACTTCCTAAAATTATTTATTAATTTACACAAAAAAAAAAAAAAAAAAAAAACGCATTTCTTGGTGGTAAATATTCCATTCAAATGCCGTTCTTTTATTAATCGAGTACCGTTTGTATAAAATCCCAAGTATTTTTAATCTGTTGAAGCTAAACATTTAAAAAACAAAAAAGATTTGAAGCGTAAATAAATAAATAAATAGAATAGATAAAAGTAATAATATCTCGTTACTTTTTTTTGAAGTCGCTAATTTTTTCATTAATATTGATAATAAAAATGGTTTAGATTCCTCTAACATTTTATACTCTAGAGTTTCAATAATAGCTTCGATATTTTTTATTGTCAATTCAAGTGCACATTCAAATAATTGATTAGCATTATGTAGATCTGCTAAAATCATCATCTTAATTGCATTATCAACACTGCATGATTTAGATAATGATTCTTCGCATAAACTTTTTAGTTTTAGCAATTGATATTTATCTGCAGCTTCTAATAAATACGCAGCACCCTCATCCAAATTTTTTATCTCGTCGGTATAAATAAACTCAAGCATTTTATTGAAAATTTCAGGCTCTATATCAGGTATAGCAACTTTGCCGTCTCTTTTTTCCTTCATCTTATGGGTGAACATTGCAAAGAACACAGGACTCCGAATTGACAATATGAGCTTGTGAGCTTTAAATTTTTCATTTCCCACAACGAAAATAACGTCGCTGTTTATTTTACTATCATAGAGTTCTTTAAGATCATCAGTGATTTGGCACTGTGGTGTTTTCAACGGAATTTTGGTAAGAAATGATTGATAATCGCCATAAATAGTTAGTTCAACACAGGCAGTTAAGGTGTTTTTTGGTAAAAACTGATCTTTGTTTTTCAACAACTCTTTTATTTCAAGGAATTTAACAACTCCCCATTGACCTGTAAAGTTGCGAATGATACAGGAAGTTGTCATAAATTTTCTTCTATTTTTGTTGTCTAAAATAAAGAATGATAGCTGTACTCTTTCGTAAACTTTCCCATCTTTAGGAGACACGTGTATTGATATCCATCCCTTTTCTTGTAATAGATTCAGTTGTAAATACCACGAATTTTCAGTTTTGCTATTTGTGATAAAGTTAGATGATTTGAGTTCAACTGTCTGTTTATCGACATCAGCAGATATGTCAATCAATGATGTTATTTCATTAATTTCCCATTTATAAATTACTTGATGCTTTTGGCAATGGGAATATCCTAAAATTTCCATATTGCTCGACAATAACTAATACTTACAATTCAAGACTTTTAATTAAATTTACTTTAGAATCAGTTGACTGAGCTACTGATTACTGAGATAAAAAATATAACGACTTTAGTTTTTACAACTTAAGCCCACTGTCGAGTGATCGAATACTCTATAGATTTCTGGTGCAGGTCTGCCAGATTTAATAATTCAAAATTTAATACAAGATTTTAACAATAAATAATTATAGAACTTATTTACACTTTGTACACTATAAATTGTTGTAGAGCAAACAAGACGTTAGTACAATGCGTTTGAAATAAATCACGTGTAACTTTAGACACGTGGTCTGAGCGAATGCGCCCGAACAAATTTAAATTAAATATATTTAAATTTACAGCGGCAAACTGATATTCTCAACGAATAGTCACATTAAATTAACAAGCTATTTATTGAGAAAATATTAAACTTGCAGAGTGGTTATAAAGTATTATAATATTTAATGAGTGTGAATGTAGCAGACATCAGACAACTTAAAACTTTAGCTATCGATATCTCTGCGAGAAATGTGAATACAAAAAATTTAAAAAGTGGCACTGGCGTGTGTTTCAAATATCTTTTCACGTATTTTTGACTTTTTTTATTCACTGTTTTTCTATCGCTATAATTTTGAAACTAAATTTTTAACAAGTTCTCTCATAAATATATATTAATATAAATTGATAAAATTTACTTATTTATATCATTGTTAGATGCTCTACTCGTGCATTTTTTTTTTTAATCAATAAAATTATCAGAACACATATTTAACCATATCAATTACCAAAATGAAAAAAATGAAAAAAAAAAATTACACGTATTTAGAGTAACAAAATCTACATGTGCATCTTCTTATTTTTTAAATTTTCAAATTGTATCAGTAGATATTAATTATTTTCTCATCAGACAAATTTTTATATTGGCATATACTAATAAAAAAATTTATATAAATAAAAACACGGCAGGCACATGTTTGTATTCGTAAATACTAAATGTGCATCTCTTTATTTTTTCATTTTTGAAATTACACCCATAAATATTACTAATTTAACTATCAGAAAAACTTTTATAAGGGCATATACTTATAAAAATAATTTATATCAATAAAAAAACGTCAGGCACATGTTTGTATTCCTCAATACTACATGTGCATTTTTTTATTTTTTCATTTTTCAAATTATATTCGTAAATATTAATTATTTTTCCATCAGAAAAACTTTTATATTGGCATACGCCCATGAAAATAATTTATATAAATAAAAAAAATGAAAAGGAACGTGTATGTACTCTCAAATACGATAGTATCAATATTTTTGTATATTTTTGAAAAAAATATACTTCACTGCGTCAAATGGAGTAGTAAGACACGGTGAAAATCATTTTTTTGTCTCCTGGACTCGAACCTATATGCTCAAGCCTACAAAAAAATGCATTTTCACGTGTCTTACTACGGTGCAATCTTGATGGGCCTGATGCCTCCACTGTTCATCTTATAACTTTAAATACTCGTATTTGAGAGTACATACACGTTCCTTTTCATTTTTTTTATTTATATAAATTATTTTCATGGGCGTATGCCAATATAAAAGTTTTTCTGATGGAAAAATAATTAATATTTACGAATATAATTTGAAAAATGAAAAAATAAAAAAATGCACATGTAGTATTGAGGAATACAAACATGTGCCTGACGTTTTTTTATTGATATAAATTATTTTTATAAGTATATGCCCTTATAAAAGTTTTTCTGATAGTTAAATTAGTAATATTTATGGGTGTAATTTCAAAAATGAAAAAATAAAGAGATGCACATTTAGTATTTACGAATACAAACATGTGCCTGCCGTGTTTTTATTTATATAAATTTTTTTTATTAGTATATGCCAATATAAAAATTTGTCTGATGAGAAAATAATTAATATCTACTGATACAATTTGAAAATTTAAAAAATAAGAAGATGCACATGTAGATTTTGTTACTCTAAATACGTGTAATTTTTTTTTTTTTTCATTTTTTTCATTTTGGTAATTGATATGGTTAAATATGTGTTCTGATAATTTTATTGATTAAAAAAAAAAATGCACGAGTAGAGCATCTAACAATGATATAAATAAGTAAATTTTATCAATTTATATTAATATATATTTATGAGAGAACTTGTTAAAAATTTAGTTTCAAAATTATAGCGATAGAAAAACAGTGAATAAAAAAAGTCAAAAATACGTGAAAAGATATTTGAAACACACGCCAGTGCCACTTTTTAAATTTTTTGTATTCACATTTCTCGCAGAGATATCGATAGCTAAAGTTTTAAGTTGTCTGATGTCTGCTACATTCACACTCATAATATTTAACAAAATATCAAAGAAATCGTAGCAGTAATGAATCACGAGGCGAAGCGGTTGAACACAAACTAATGACTAATGACTGAAGTAGTGATGCGCAATCGAAATCGATTAATCGAACAATCGATGTTTTCGTTTCGATTGTCGATTTTTTTAAATCGATTGTAGACCTTTCGATTAATTGAAAAAAATCGATTCTTTTTTTTAAAAACGATTTTTAAACATCGATTTTTTGTAAAATTAATTAAAAAAAAAAATTTGTTTTTCAGTCATTAACTCAAACATTATAAAAATTGTTTGACTAATACAGGCAAACAAATGATAAACAACTTAAGCGAAATGATTAAAGTTAGATATCTATTTATAATTTTATAGATCGAAATTTAACGCTATTTGAAAAATTAAAAAATAATCGATTTTAACAATCGATTTTTATTCGAACGATTCTACAACTTTAAAGTTGCGATGAGATAATCGATTTTTTACAAAAAAAATTATTAATTAAATACAATACTCCATTTATTGAGAAAATATTTTTTTTTCTGAACTGTTTTTTACGGAAAAGTTTAAATAAAAAAATTATTAAACATAAACAAAGTATTTTATTTGTTATTATTTTAAATATAAATGACCATATCAAAATTTCATACTTCGAAATACAAACTTATATTTAAACGCGGTGATATTTAACTTTAAAATAAAATTTCGAAATCGATTTTTCAAAATAAATTGTTAGATGGTCGATTATGCAACTTTAAAGTTGTGAGCAAATAATCGACTGTCAAATAAAGTAATTATTAATAATTTAAAATTTTTGATTTTGGACCTATATTCGTTTTTTGATTTTGAACAAAAAATTATAAAATCGATTTTACACAATCGATTGTTAAGCTATCGATTCTGCAACTATAAAGTTGCGAGAGAAAAAAATCGGTTTTTTTTTTTAAATCGATTATGTCAATAATCGATTGTTCAGAAACGATTAATTACCATAATCGATTGTCTTCAGTCGATTCTATTCGATTGTGAACAATCGAATAGTTGCTTCGATTTCGGCAACACTAGACTGAAGCTGAAGCCTCACATCTATTTTTGTTATAAATAGCCTGGAAATGAATGGGCCTTTCTCCCACCATTTTCCTACAATTCAATCATTCCTACGCATGCGTGCTAGTGCAAAGTCATGGATTTTATCATAGCCAATTAGTGGGAGAAATTAGTGGGATTAACGACCCTAATACAGTCGAACTTCATTAACTTGGACAGTTAGTTCATGGAGGAGCGGAAAATTCTTGGAATTACCGAGTTAACGAATGCCCCTTCTACCTTACGAAGTAAACTATGACGTATGCGCTCCTATGTCTACAATTACCCTAGTGGTAATATTAATCAATTCTGGAGCAACTTTTGAGCAAGGCAAATTTTGTTCACGATCTTAACTAAGATAGCTACTAGGGTAGCGACATTAACTTATTGGCTGGGTGCGCGACGAAAACTACATCTGTCGACCGCATTAAATCATCCTCAAAAAGCACAGAGAGAATACGGCATGTTTTTATAAACAAATAATTAAAATATTTAAAGATCGCGAAATATATGTGCAACACTACATTTGAAACGTAGAAAAAAATTAATCAGATTGTGCTCAAAAAATGAAGTACAAACAATTTTAATAAATACAAAATAAATATTATTTTGAACGATATAAGGTTAGCTAGTAATAGCAACAATGACAACAATAATGGTCATAATAACAAATAAGTTAAAATAATCATGATTAAAATTTTTTTCGAATTTAAAAATATTAATTAGCATTAAGTAAATAAATTAAAGTGATTTCAATTATTCGTAATTTAAAATTTCAAAAATCAATAATTTAAAAAACTTTGTGTTAAAAATTTGTAATTAAAAAAATTCCCCGTAGTAATTTTTAGCCAAAAATGAATATCATGGATAAAAATATGCAAAACTTGCAATTACTATAGTTGCCAGTATTTTTGCAATTAACAACATAACAATTATTTGTTCTCATTTTTTAACACTGCTTTCATTTGACTATTCACAAGACAAGTGCGATTTAACGCGTATTTCATCCACTGCGAGCGCTGCAATCGATTCGATTGTCCCCACCTTATACTCCGCACCCTGCCAATACCGGGTTGTGTTGCCCTCAGTAGGAGACAGCGTAGCTCGTAGTGGGGGTTAAGATTGAGGAGAAGTTCCGAGATAATGGAGTTCGACTACCACTCCAATTTCTAATCCAAAAACTTTGAGCTACAATTTCCTTTTTTTTATTTCTTGTATGATTATTTCTCTCGAAGTTACAGTCTGTTGAAAATCGCCCAAAAATTTGGAATTTTTTTTTTATCCCTTAATTTTTTCCAGTAGTGTATATAAACAAAAGTATAAATTTTCTTATCATTTACTTTCGAAAAGTTTATTTGAATATTCTAACTCAAAATGAATTTAAATTAATTACTTTTACTCATTATTTTTTAGCACATTTATTTGTTTTTCACCCACGCGATATATTTAATGACGACAATTATTAGAAAACTATACAACAAAATGTAAACTATGATTTTCTGTTTAATTTTGAAAATAAATAAGAGGTATTGATGCTAATTTTATGATGTACGTAATTAATTTGCATTAGTATTGCCGTGGTTGTAATTAAATAATTGATACGTTATATATTTTTAAACAATTTGATTATGTTTGAAAATATTTACTAAAAGAAAGATATGAAAGTACGAAAGTTTCTACAAGTTCATAGTCACTGAGAAATTTCTTACGCTTAACATCAGTCAGTAATTTTAAAAATAAAAATGAAATAATGTTAAATTATATGAATTAATCTCTGTACTTAGTATTGAAATAAA
This sequence comes from Microplitis manilae, assembly GCA_030273425.1. NCBI lineage: Eukaryota > Metazoa > Arthropoda > Insecta > Hymenoptera > Braconidae > Microplitis > Microplitis manilae. Next base: position 6,308,379 of record CP092726.1, read on the forward strand.
TTAAAAGATATTTATACAGAAATGAATATTTTAATTGCTAATCTATAAACAGTATATTTAGATACATCAAAAGTATCAGTATATGTTGAAATTTTATTTTTTGAAACTAAAAATTATTATATTTACGAAACAAGTATGAATCATTTTTAAAATAAAATATCAAAATTTTAACCGGTTATTCCACTCCAATCTTGGCCTCTTATTAACAGAGTACTTTCCGTTAGAGCTTCCTATGTCCCAAGTATTTTTCATCTGTTGAAGCAAAAAAAAGAACAAAATACTAAAGTGATTTGAAATCTAAATAAATAAATAAATAAATAAAATAGATAAAAAGTAATGTACCGTTAATTCTCATTCAAGTCTGCTATTTTCTTAATTAATTTTACTAATAACAAAGGTTTAGTTACTTCTAATACTTCATACTGTGGAGTTTCAGTAATATCTTTGATATTTTTTATCATAAATTCAAAAATAAACTCCAGTAATTGATTAGCATTATGGAGATCTGCTAGAATCATCAATTCAATCGCATTATCAATACTGGCTGACTTAGATAATGATTCTTCGCATAAACTTTTTAGGTTCAGCAATTGATATTTATCTGCAGCTTCTAATAAATACGCAGCATCCTCATCCAAATCATTTATCTCATCGGTATAAATAAACTCCAGCATTTTATTGAAAATTTCAGGATCTATATCAGATATAGCAACTTCACCATTTCTATTTTCCTTCATCTCATGGGTGAACATTGCGGAAAATACAGGACTCCGAGTTGACAGTATGAGCTTGTGAGCTTTAAATTTTTCATTGCCCACAACTAAAGTAACGTCACTGTTTACCTTACTCTCATAGAGTTCTTTAAGATCATCAGTGATTTGGCGCTGTCGTTTTTGCAACGGATAATCAGTAGCAAATGATTTATAATCCTCAAAAATAGTTAGTTCAACGCATACAGTTAAGGTGTTATTTGGTATAAGATCACCTTTTTTATTCCGTAACTCTTTTATTTCTAGAAATTTTTCTAATCCGTACACATCACCTAAGCCGTAACTTATGTAGGAAGTTGACCCAAAGTTTCTTTCATTTTTGTTGTCTAAAAGAAATAGTGAACACTTTATTCTTACTTTATTTTTCCCATTACTGCGATGTAGGAATAGTGATATCCACTTTTTTTCTTTTGATAGACTCAGTTGTAAATACCATAAATTTTCAGTCTTGCCATTTGACGCAAAATTTGATGACTTAAGGTCTACTGTCTCTTCATTGTTTTTAGCAGACTCAATAAATGCTATTATTTCATTAATTTCCCATTTATAAATTACTTGATGCTTTCGGCAATGGGAATAACCTGAAATTTCCATCATATCCAACGACAACGCAATTACTTGAAACTCAATTTCTTTAATTAAATTTATTTTAGAATTATTAGTCTATATTTATTTATCAGTTGTTAGTATAATAATATATATACTAATCAAATATTAATTGAGGTGATACTGATTATAGATTACTGCGGTGAAAAATATAACAATCTTTTCATACTTTATAACCTAAGCGTCAGAAACTTTATTTTTTTTTATATTAATTTAGTATATAACGTTAGCGCCATCTTTTGAAGGTAACAAAATGTAACGCGATTTTCGAATTACAACGTATCAATTTTAATAATTATGTCTAATATTAAGGTAGTTTGGCACTCGTATCAGAAGTCAAAAAAATGACTTTTTATTTTTTTTTTTTTACAAGTAATGAAACAACTGTTTTCATTAATTATCATTATAATTAATATTACTAATAATTAATACAAAATCAATGTATATTAAAGTTAAATAATTATAATTAAAAAATTTACAAAAATTACATTGATTAGAACTAGAATAGTTCGAGGTTATACCAACTGTCATAAATTTTTTACAGTTGGTACCATAATCTCTCTAACATGTTATGTTTATTTACTTCTTAAATAGCTAAACATAACCTCTATATAATAAATGTCAACTGGATTTATGTAAATAATTTATTTACATTATTTATTGTCTTTACATTAATTTTATTCATATTCAATAAGTTAGTCTGTCAGTGAATATTTCAAATTTGGCGCGCACAATGAAGCTGCCATTTTTTCCCTAGTAAACATAAAAGAAAGTAAGTGTCCGTCTATTAACAAAGACAGATAGCTAATTATCATATTAAAAAATTAATTTAAAAAAAACCGTGTGGTAAATCATTCTGAAACTTTTTTATTATACGCTTTAGATATCAAATTATCTAATAAAAAGTGTTTTTTTGTGGGTCAAGTTTGTCAATTTTTTACAAATTTTTAATTTCCGGTAAAATTGAATAAGGACAACCATAAGAGCCCATGTATAATTACATGATTTTAATTAATTATATCTCTTAAACGACGTGGTAAAAAATTCTGATTTTTTTTTCTCAAGTACATTTAAGTATAATTTTTCAAATAAAAATAAAAAAAGTGGAGGTCAAGTTTGAGAGCTGTGGGTGCCAAACTACCTTAATGATTTAATATTAAAAACAAATTAAATAATAATTTTGAAAAGACTTATCGCTGGAAAAATATTCATTTTATAATTTTCACTAGTATAATACTTCTAAGGATATATAGTAAGGATATACGAAGGATATATAGTATATTACACATGAAAGTAAAGTAAGAAATGTCTCAGATCACATGTAATTGTTGGCCGAGGCGAAGCCTGTCATTACAAAATTTCTTACGATTTATCAAATCCTTACCAAATTAGAAAGTTTTTTTTGTTAAAGCAAAAAATAGGAATACCACTTTCATTTACTGTGCAAGAGCAACAATGATATATAACAGCATATATTCACTTGAGTCAAATCATTTCACTTATTACGAAATAAATTTTTGTCACTGGAAAAAAAAAATATTGTAAACGTAAAAATTTAGAAATTTGCACTGAATAAAGTTTTCCTTTGAATATTATTACCATTCATAAAACCATTTATTTACAAAATAAAAATTATAGATCAAATACAAATTATTTATAAAAATTTTTTACATAAAAAAATTGCAATTGTGCAATAAAATAGTCATTACATAGTCAATGACTTTATCATGATACATTTTACAATTATTTTCTTATATATATTTAAAACTATTAAAGTTTTATTTAGTAGAATGTTCATATTTTTCATTCAAATGTCTTAATTCTTTATTACTGAAGTATCGCAAAATATTATCTACAACAAGATCAGGAAGTTTATTCTTAAAAACATCAAAAATACAATAATACAAATTCTTTAACAAATTTTTCCGCCGTCTTGCTTTGTGTAATTTAAAAGAAATCATTTCTCCATACAAAGGAAATTGTTGTATTAAAAGTTGATCATCAAAAATAATGTCATTGTCATCAATATCGGCATAAATTAAAAAGTTTGCAGTTCTATGAACGCTTCCTTGCAAAATTGCGTAAAAACTCATACTAGATTTCGAAACTTTACATATTTTTAAGAGTTTAACTTCATCATAACATTTTTTACTAAAATCGTTTGCATATTCATTAGCATTTAAAACATTATTTAGTTTTTTAGTCATATTATACATTTTAGCTGCATTCATCTTCACAATATGCTGTCTTATTAATGAAATAACGAGGTAGTTATTACGGGTATCATCAAAATAATGATCCTTAACTTTATTAAAATTGATACCAGCACGCAGCAAACTCTTACAAATAACAAAATTATCTTTTAAAAAAGCATAATCGATTACAGAATTTCTATTAGCTGTTAATCTGTTAACATCTATGTCATCATGATTTAATAATAATTCAACAGCTTCTGCATTTCTATTATCAGCCGCAATATGCAAAAGTGTAATTTTAGCGACATTATTACTCGAATTAGGATCAACACCTCTTTCCAAAAGATACTTGAAAACTTTATTACTCTGATAACGAATAGCATTGATAAGCAATGATTCATAATATTCACTTCTTTCATTGATGTCAGGACAATTTTCAATCAACAATTTTACCAGATTTTCATTATCATGTCTTACAGGAATAGACAATAGTCTTGATATGAAACTGGATGAATTATTAACAGTTGCACCATGATTTATGAGAAATTGAGCAATAGGATATTGATTTCTTTCAACAGCCATGTCCAAAGGATAAATATCATCAACAAATCGGCATTTAGATTTTAAATTAACATTCGCGCCAGCATTGACTAATTTACAAACGACATCATCGTTAACCAGATCAATGGCATAGTGAAGAGCTGTACCATAGCCTCTGGTATGAAGATTTACTTTAATATCTTTGTCATTTAATAGATACTCAATAAATTCATTGTCATTATATTCTATGGCCCATTGTAAAGTTGTAAGCTGTTGATTATCTGGTCGCAATGATATTCTCTGATTGACGCTCATGAGTCCGATCTTTACATTGGCACGCATTTCTCGATATAATTCATAAGCCATCGCTTTAGACGCCATTTTATTGAATCCCTAAGATTTGTTTTATTTTCTTAATTATAAAAAAAAACGTTAATTACTTATATTGTTGACTCATATGTAGAGAAGTTGAAAGTATCTTCACTTATCTTGTCCAGCTAAACTCATTAACTCAGGACGAGGGGTTACTCCGTAGTGGGCCACACAGTAAACTTGAAAAAAAATTAGATAGAGATAATTCTTCAATAATTACTCATGAGGCGACAATAGATGAGTAAAAAAAATAAGTAATTAATTTATTACTACTAAGACTGATGTGGCAATTTAATTATTGAACAAAACCGCTTTACAAATAACAAATGTGGTATTACAGTAAAATTGATCATTAACAGATATAATTAAATTAATTTAATATTGACTAACACGTGACTATTAATTGACTTCTCGATACGAATTAACATTAAAATGACTGGCTGAATAAATTAACATCTATCGTATGACTCGAGTAAATAAAATTATATATCAATACCGTAATTTCATTGACTATATGATAAAACAAATTCAACCAACAGTTATTCGAAAATCACTTACTCCAATTATTTCTTCGACCTCCTTATTCAAGCTCCATTCGTTCTTCTTTCTTCCAAATCTCCGTCTACGTGTCAAATCCAAATTATATTCCCAATCCACTCCACCAATTATTGGTATTAAATAATATTAATTAATGTTTTAATAAAACTTAGAAAAAAATAATGAATTCACGTGGGCTTATTGAATCTTGACTCAATATATATATGTAGATGAACTAGCAGCAATGTTAGTAGCGGTGTAATAGTTGATATGCCAGAACACGTTTGTCCACGGTGGTTGCTGCGAGTCAATGTGGGCCTCGGACCCTTCTAGCCCCAGGTTAGCTAACCTCTGAAACTATAAATTGCCGAAGAACTCGACGGTAGCGACCCCGGAGAATCATAATTCTTATCTTCTTCATTGGTTTTGCAATTCCTTACCCTGATAGCCAAGTTGGCGAGAAACTGACGAGAAACTTGCAGCCGCAACTGGACACTAAGTTGACCGCCAAGAGTTGGTACCTCCAATAGTTGATAGACATTTTCTGAGAAAGTTGGTGGTAAAAGTTGGAAATTCAATAAGTTGACGATCACTTTCTGAGAAAGTTGGTGACAAAAGTTGCTTGCAAAAGTTGGTGATCATAAGTTGACGGTAAGTTTCCTTTCAGTTTTCTCAGTAATTTGTATTCCAGTTGCGGCTCCATACTGGCGTCAACTTTCTGAGAAAGTAATGAATGACCAACTTTTTCACGATCTACTCGTGTTATCAGGGTTGTCAACTTGGCTTATCAGAGTATCTACCCTATCTATTGTTGATATTGAGCTCATCACCCACAGATAAAATAAACGGCTACATTATCAATTTAATTTTTCAAAACTAACGCTCTCTGACGTCAGCATCCGAACTCAGTTATTCAACATGATTCTCTTTTACTAAACAACTTCCCATCACAAATATTTTTGTAACCCGCGTCATAATCAGTGTGTATGTGTTGCGTGCCACACACATCAGTTGTTTGTTTAAAAACAAAAAAATTCATAATTATTGTCAGTTACAATTATTATTATTCATTAAATAATCGTTTATTTAAATGAGTGTATTCTATTTAAATAAAAGACACAGAAAATGTCGAATAAATTCTCGTAATTAATTTTTTTTAATCATGCTATAGATTCCAAGTGCTATCAGTGATTAGTAATATTCCACATAAATATAAATATACATATACATATATATATATATATACATATACATATAGATATACAAACGACATACAAATATGGCTGCTGCTGCGGCTGCCGCGCTTCTTGATGAATTGATGGGAAGAAATCGTAATGTTTTACCAAATGAAAAACCTAAAGAACTTAATTGGGAAGATCCTGAGGTAATTATCCTGTTATTTTTATTTTAATTACATAGTAATTTTTTTTTTTTAATTCAAATGTTGATCGCTTGTCAAGCTTTTTAGCCTATGATAATTAATTAATATAAAATAATTATTTAATTACAGTTTTGCAAACTCTACTTAGTTAAATTTTGTCCTCATGATCTATTCGTCAATACGCGAGCTGATTTAGGTGCATGTTCACGTGTGCATGATGATGAAGCACGTGAACTTTATGAAAAGGCACCGTACTCATATAGAAAACAACAGTATGAAGATGAATTCATACGTTTTTGTCAGAGTATGCTCAATGAAGTTGAAAGAAAAATTGTCAAGGGCAAACAGAGGCTGGCACTCATTGGAAAAACTGAAGCGGTAATTTTATTTATTGACATTAATTTATATACTCTAGTTAAGAGCATTCTCAGATAGTGCCCTCCACTTTTTAAAAATATTTGATGACTCAACTGTCAATCGTATTAAAATTTAATTAATTAATTAAATAAAAAAATGAAGCATTAATTGAAAATGATTATCGAAGTAAAAAAAATTTTATTTCTATATATATTTTGAGTCCATGTTAAAATACATGACCGGCTATTGGTTAGGGGCTGGGTATCGGTGCTCTTATCCTACCATATTTTTAAAACGGACTAAAACTTTTTTGAAATTTTAATATTTTCGCGCCATTGTTATATTTAGCTGAAGCTAAACCTGGAGCATCTCCGAGTGTAATCCAAATTGGCTTTAATTTTAAATTAAAATCCGAATTATTTTTTATTTACATTTAAGTATTAATTTAAATAAATAAAATGATTTTTTTAAAATTCTAGCCGACTTTGACGCCAGCCCAGACACAAAGAAATGAAGAGCAAATAGCACTTTTGACAGAAAAAATAAACAAATTAGTTGAAGAAGCTGAACAAAGTGGCATTCAGGGTAATGTCGAACAAGCACAAGGATTAATGAGGCTCTGTGATCAACTAAAAGAAGAACGTGAGACGCTTAGAAAATCTAATGATAATAGTCATTACAATCAGGTTCGTTTGTTTGTTTATTTATTTATTTTTAGTTTAAAATAAAATTAAAAACTAATGAAATAACTTTAGACTGCAGAGTTAGCAGCCGCACAAGAAAAACAAATGGAAGTATGTGATGTTTGTGGAGCATTTTTAATTGTCGGTGACGCACAACAACGTATTGATGATCATCTTATGGGCAAACAGCACGTAGGATATGCTAGACTAAAAACATCTCTTCAAGAAATAATGGTAAATTTATTATTTTTGTTATTAATTTTATTTATTAAGGAAATCATTAACTTTCCAATGACAATTTTGCTGGGCGCGTAAATCAAGTTTATTATTTTTTATATTTGATTTATTAAATTAATTAATTGTGATAAAATTAAAGGCTAAACGTGAGAAAGCGAGAGATGAAAAGGAACAAAGAAGAGATGAAGATCGTAAACAACGTGCTCGTGCTAATGAAGAAATTGAAAGGAGGCGGCGCGAAGGAGATAGAGAACGTGATCGTGAACGAGATCGCGATCGTGATCGTGAAAGAGATAAACGTCGTAGACGTGAAGAAGAAAAAAATCGTCATGATTCACACAGGTAATTTATTTATTCATTTATTATATCAATTAAATATTCTTGAGATTATCATTATTTAATTATTTTTAATAATTTATTTATGTTCTATAAAAACTCTTGATTATGTTACCTGACAATTTTTCTTTCAATTTGGAGTATTTGAAATGCTCGTGTTAAAAAAATTAGTTCCAAAAAAATTCCAAAAAAGTTTGACACGAGGAGCTTCTAAATTTGAGACAGATTAGAACTACGAGTGAAACTTTTGTAATTTTGATAGTAAAAAATAAGTATATCTATGATTTTATACAAGCGAATTTCGAGTAAAAACAGAACGTTTTTTTATTACATTTTACTACATTTTATGCTTATTTTGAAAAAAATTCCCATTAGAATCCAATAGCCCCATAAAAATAAAAAAAACGTTCATAAAAAGTTCTAAATTTGAAGTTTTTGAACTTTTTCGAAATTAGGGTAAAAAGTAGTAAAATAACGTTTTAGGAAACCTGTTTCAAAATGTTCTTTTTTTTACTTAAAATTTCCTCATATAAAATCTTAGATAAACTTTTATTTTTTTTTTTACTATCAAAATTACAAAAGTTCGACTTGAAGTTTTAATCTGTCTCCAGTTTAGAAGTTCCACATGTCGAACTTTTTTGGAATGAATTTTTTTTTAGATGAGTATCAATTTTTTTCTTATGTAGAGACATTTAATCGACAGATCATCAATTTTAAAAAATTAATGTCGTATCAGTATTCAAAGCTTTTATGATAAATTATTGCATTATTATTTTACGTTAAATTTATCGATACTATTACTGCTGAACTTTTAATATTAACCCTTTTAAAACAAAAAAAAATTGTTGATTAATTGTAATTATTTAAAATAATTAATGTATTTAATAGGAATGCAAACTACAGAAGTAGAAGTCAATCACGCGATCATCATGATCGTCATAGAGAAGAAGAATACCGCCGTCATAATCGAGACAGAGGTAAAAATAAACAATTATTGTAAAATTATAAAATAAGTGATAATATTTATAGTGAATAATAAATTTAAAATTTGAATTAAATTAAAACAGTGAATCGAGAGCACAGAAATTCCAACAGTCATAATCGTCGTCGTCACCGGTCAAGAAGTCGAAGTCACAAGTAACAATTCTTGATTGGTTAGTGAGTGAGCAATGATCCAGGTATGCACTATACAATTAAATATTAACGTGTCAATTACTGTGCAGGTATTGAAAATAAAATAAGGTGAGTTTAATTAGCTCTGCCACGTAAATGAACACTATTATTTAATTGTTCAAAATAAATAAATTTTAGATAATAAATTGAATTAACGTTTCCTAATTTTGTAATAAAAAAAAAGTTAATTGAAAAGAATCATTACTAATTGTTAGTTTGGCTTAAATAGATCATCTTCCTGATGATCTTTTAGTTTTAATTTTTGGTAATTTGAACTTCGGACAATGGAAATAAAAGTAAGTTTTATTAAATTAAATTTAAAAAAATTTGGAAAGTCCAAAAGTGCACGACTCATAATGCTCATTTATTATGAAATAATAAAATAATAAAAAAAAATGGCGGGAAGCACGAATAAATTAATAGTATATTACACACCTAGGGAAGTAAAGTAAGAAATGTCTCAGATCACATGTAATTGTTGGCCGAGGCGAAGCCGAGGTGACCTTATGTGGATCTCTGAAATTCAGCCTTTTAATTGCTTGTCTTGTTAATTCAAAATTCGAAAATTTAAACTAACAAAAGTTCAAATTTACCAAAATCAATATTTTAAAAATTAACATTGCCAATTCAAATTTTATTTTTCTAAAGATCATTAGTTAAAAAAAAAAATCATTAAATACAAATATTTATTACATTATTAAGGAAGCAAGTACGACTATAAATATGCGCGTTTTAAATAAATAAAATAACGCGATAAATGAAAAACTAACGTGTGTAATTAAATGTAGATATTAAAAAAAAATAATAATAACAATAATAATAATAGTTAGTTAATTAAATACGAATGATATGAGCAAGTTAGGAGAAGGTATACCTACACTTGCTTTAATAATGGGAATATTATTTAAAATATCTTTAATTATTTTATTATTTAACGAGAAAAAAATGATAAAAAATAAAAGAAATACAAAAAAAGTTAGTGGTTTAGTGAAGAAAATGAGTGCCTACTACAGTAGATCTGCTACAGCAGTGCCCTGTGTGACTGACTAAACAATCCTAGCTTCTGCCACGCATTTAATGAGGTATTTATGTCGGAATGATGGTACCTAATGGAATCGAATAAAAATATTTTCATAAATAATACCTGTGTAAAAAAAATTCGGTCCAAAAAGATTTAAAAAAAGTTCAACATGTGGAACTTCTGAACAGACATCAGAACTTCGAGCGGAACATTTTTTTAACTTTTGTAATTTTGATAGTAAAACAAAAAGTTTATGTAGGTTTTTATATGAGCGAATTTTGAATAAAAAAAGAATGTTTTCAAAACATATTTCTTAAAACGTATTTTTATTGCGTTTTATCCTGGTTCCAAAAAAGTTCAAAAACCTTTAATATAAAATTTTTTATGTACCTGAAGATCGGGACGTTTTTTTGTGCAATGAAAATGAAAAAAATTTACGTCATTTGACTTCTTAACGTGTAGTTTCGGAGGTTAGGGGTAGCCGAAGATTTTTGGCTGACATACCAGCATCTATATACGAAACATTTCAAAAATTTTGTCATCTCCAGTAGATTTTGTACTTTCCATTTTTTTTTTTTTTTCGTTGCGCGAAAAACGTTCCGATCTTTATATTCTTATAGGGCTAATGGTTTCTAATAGGAACTTTTTATGGAATGAAGGCCAAATATAGTAAAATTACATTTTGAAAAATAAATTCTAAAAAGGTTCTTTTTTTACTCAAAATTAGCTTATATGTAATAATAATAAATCTTTATTTCCCTCTGTACAACTTTTTAGTCTTTTACAGTTTTTATATTCCGTAGAACTAGATAAATATATATATTATCTTATATTATATTTTATTTTTATACATTTGACTTAGAGTTTATGAACCGTCTCCTTGATGACGACGTCTGCTTCTAACTTGCTTCTATGTGCATTTTGGTGTTATCTGCCCATCACAATTCTCATCCCCACTAGATATTTTTTCTTCCTCATATTTCTTGTTCTTGGAAATTCAAAATTCGCTTATACAAAATCCTAGACAAACTTTTTTTTTACTATCAAAATTACAAAAGTTGAAAAAAATTTCCACTCGAAGTTCTAATCTGTCTCAAGTTTCGAAGTTCCGCAAGTCGAACTTTTCTGTAATCTTTGGAGCGCATTTTTCACACGGGTATTGCGATAACAAATAATATGTATTATAAATCGTATTGTTTCGCAGTAAAGCGACCAATTATATTTATCATTCCGTTAGTTGAAAAATTTAAATTGTATTGTTTTATTTAAAATCGTATATATATGAATATTAAATGTATATTAATAACAACTATATCACGTGAAATTGGTGACGGTTTATCAAAGCGTTTTTCGAATTTTATTTAAATATTTTATGGCGTATTTATTTATATATTCATATGTTAACTATTAATAATTTAATTTATATGACTTTCAATTATTTTAAAATTTGTCTGTCTATTTTCAGAGTTTTACCAGCCGGAGGACCTCAAACTACGCAATAAATCATGCGAATCACCAACTTAAAATATATTTTAAGGTAAAGATTTTATATAATCTTTAAATTGAAAAATTAAAAACTTTAAACGCGATCGTTAAATAAAAAAAAAATTCACTATTATTGTTCACGACGACTTTCTTTTCCTTTTTATGATTTTTTTTTTAAACAATCGTGATTGATAATTAATAAATTTAGTATGATTATTAATTACTAATTTTTTTTTTAATTATTGGATTAACTGAAATAGTTTAATTAATAAAGTTTAGTTTTGTTTGTTTAATTAATTGAAAAACTGGTCAGATTCTTTACCATATTCCAATAAATAAAATAAAATTTATCAAGTAGCAAATGTTACTTTTACGAAAACGGGTTTAACGTTCCACATCGATTATTATTATTATTAATTATTATTATTTTAGCGTGTTTAAGTGTAATTAAACAAACAAAAAAATTAACTTAAATTGTGTATTAGTTATAAATTGTAATTTTTGACGTATGAATTGTTATTTCTAATCAATAAAAACAAAATAATTAATTAATGTCTTGTAATAATTGTGTCATCCATAATTATTTATTAATAAAAATAATTATTATAAATTTATTATTATATATACATATATATATACAATTTTTAATATAAAAAATTAATATCTTTTAATTTTATTATTTACAATAATAAAATATATTTATTTATGCTGATCTTTTTGCAGTCTTTATCATTTAATACTGGGAAATATTTACTCCATCGAATTGACTCTTCATTTTAAACCCAAATTTTTTGTTATCTGAAAAATAATTAAATTAAAATTATTAAAAAAAAGTAACAAAAACAAATGTGAAATTATTTAAATTAATGATTAATTTGTTTAGAATCGATCTACACATGGACAATCATAAAAAAAAGTATTATTTTATTTTTGAATTTTAATTATTGTCATGATATTATTTTAGTAATTAATTGCTTAGTTGATACACGAATTCATTTACGAACTTTTTAATCATAGCCTCAATATTCACGCGACCTCAAATCATTTTATTTAAAAATATACAAACACATTATTATGAATTTTCCTGATTTTTTAAGCTTTTTTTTTAATGATCAGTAGAGAGAGAGCGGGAGAGGAGCACTTATGAGTATCTTATAAGTATCTCTCATTAAAATCATTAAAAATAAATTAGAAAAAATACGCGCCATGAGCGTGACGCTGCCTTTTTGACTAAAATTGCAATAAAAGTTATTGTACGGGTGTTTGTGACTTTATACTCAACCAATTCTCTCTTTGAAATCTGTATTTTTGTTAAATATGTGTATAATTAATAAATATACATTTTAAATATAAAAAAAGTATATTTATGTATAAAAAGAATGTGAAAAGCTGCACAATGCTCATTATGCGAGTTAAATCGTCGATTCAATTTTTGTAACTACATTGCCAAACATACTGTTAATACTGTAAGAAATCATTCGTTATAGCATTATGATTTGGTAACGTCGCATTTCATTTAGTATGGGCGGCACAGTGCTCGCCACGCGATGAAAATCGTCGGGCGAGTAGACGCGAGTAACGAAAGGTTAAATTTAATACACGGAAAAAAATAGATAAGAATGGTTACTGTGCTACACAAGAATGATCGTAAAGTATGTAAAAACGACTCATTCCTATTATAACGAGAGCTAGTAATGTGCTAAGATTAATTTTTACATACTTTACGATCATTCTTGTGTAGCACAGTAACCATTCCTATCTATTTTTTTCCGTGTAGGCAATTTGTAGTAAAGTTTTAATTTTTTATACGAAATCAATAGGGGAGAGTGGGGTCAATTGAACCAAAAATACTTTGACATCTTTTTTTTATATAAATAAAAGCAAAATGATAACTTTTTTTTTACAAAATTATAACTTATTATACAGACTATCATTTCTCACAAGCACATAGCTTAACGAATGATGAAAATTTTCAATAAATACGAAATTGTACAACTGCATCAAATGGTTCAATCGTCCCCTTTGCGGGGGCAATTGAACCACTAGTCGGGGACAATTGAACCATGAGTATTAGAACCACAAATGAATGACTTTAATGAATATTTTACTATTCATTACAGCTTAAAACTAAAATTACAACACTTCTAATAATATTTATTTTATATAACATTATATGTTATAACAATCACTTTTAAAACTTCTGTCAATATAATTATTTTTTTTCTTGATTAGTTTAGCTTGTTTTCACATTCTGTCAAGATGCGCGCGCATGTCTGATGCTCACAGTGTGATTCGTGTGGTTCAACCGTCCCCGAGAGTACTGGTTCAATTGACCCCATAAGATCTTATTGAAATAATTAGTTTAAAAAAAAATATTCAAGAACTATTTTACTAGAAGTAAAGCTAGAAATTTATGACTAATATATGTAAGAAGGTATTACAAAAAAAATTTTAAGATTTCATTTGAAAATTAAAAAATTGTTAAACAATTTACCAAGAGCTGAAATCAAGGTTTAGATACCTAAAAACACAAAAACTTGAATTTTTTAAAATTAAATCATCATATTGGTTCGAAATTTTGATCAGACTAAGGTTTAGTGTATTAAAATATAATTCCAAGAGGGCGATTCATTTTTATATTTTTTTCGATTTTTTAAGCTTACTGGTTCAATTGCCCCTTGGTTCAATTGACCCCACTCTCCCCTACTTATTTTTTCATAGATTTTCACAAGTTCCCGGAGTTTAATAATTAATTAACTCCATTATAAAATTAAAATTATTTGAAAATTGAATAAAGAATAAATATTTTTATATCCAGTGAGCCAAAGTAACAAAATAAAATATAAAAAATGTTAAATATTTATTACCTGTTCGTAAACAGTCCATGCCATAGCTGTCATTAAAGTTCGCCTCAACATTCGAGGAACAATTCCTTTGAAAAAACCTCTGTATCCATATTTCTGATGTACGAAAATAAATACACTCTTTATATTGTTAAATTTATCTGGGTATAATTGCATTTTAGTTTTAATTACATCGACTGGTTGTGTTATCACTGACGCTAAAATTCCAGACACTATTCCACAGGCAAAGTGAGTGGTTACACTGCCGCTTAATTCTGTTATGAAATAAAATAATAATGAATTAATATTATTTATAAAGTGAAATAACATTAAATGATTAATGTAATGTAATTACTTTTGTCAGATACTTCTTTTAGTTGAGTATAAAACATAAGATAGAGACCACTGTACGGAGCATCACGTAGTAAAGTTGGCGCTAAACCACTGGAAAGCCCTTTAATACCTTCATATTTATAAATAAGTCTTAATGCCTCTCCCATACTTTGGTATTTGTAAACACCACTTTCATATCTTGTTTTAATTACGGTTATTGGTATCAATAAACTTCCAGATAGTGTACGTGCTGCTACTCCCAGTGACACTGCTTGTAAAGGCGTAAGCGGTTCTTCTAAACATATTGTATTTTTTAACCAATGGAGAGTAGAAAAATATAAACCTACACCAGGTATTACTCGAGTAATTGACTAAAGGAATGATAATGTATTTTTAGTAAAAATTTATTATTAATAAAATTATAAATATTATTTTAAATTTTAATTACCGGAGTCATTCCCTTCCATAATCCAAAAATATTTTCTTTCTTGATAATGTGAACTACTGTTGTTATCATTGCGTGTTTTGGTGAGCTTTAAAAATAAAAAATATTTTTTAAATTTTATGGAATTCACTTTTTTTTATTTTTTTTTTTTTGTAATTAATAAATGATAACTTAAAATATATGACATTGTTGAATTTTGATACGAAAAAAAAAAATAAAAAATGTTTTCAATTTTATGTAATATTTTATTTATTTATTTTTTTAATATCAGTAATTACACAGAAAAAAAGGCTGTGTTATAATTCTACTCACAACATCTCTATTCAAAAGAAGTAGGCTCAACTCTACTCACAGTTTTTTTTACTCAGGTTTAACTCTACTTAGTTATATCTTTCCTCAGCTTTAACTAGGACTCAGCGACAACTTTACTGAAGTACACCTCTACTCACGTATCAAAGCCTATCGATAAAATAGCAATTTTTTGTGAATAGAGTTGTGGCTGAGTAAAGTTGTCGCTGAGTTTAGTTGAAGCTGAGTAAAGATATAATTGAGTAGAGTTAAAACTGAGTAAAAAATACTGTGAATGAGTAGAGTTGTAGCTACTTCCCTTGAGTTAAAGAAATCCTTTTTTTTCTGTGTAATAAATAATAATTGAAAATTTATGACGTAATTAAATTTTGATAAAAAAAAGTTAAATGTAAAAAATAAAAAAATGTTTTTAATTTTATGTAACAATTTTTTTCCTTATTTATTATTTAAAATATCAGTAATTAATAAATAATAACTAAAAATATATGACGTAATTAAATTTTGATTAAAAAAAAAATAAGGAATATGAGTAAAGATAAATATTTAATAATAATATGCAATTTTTATTTATGAATAATTGTTACCTGACATGATTGCTGACAGTATTTTGTAGACGTGTTTTAATAAGGTCCAGTGGTTGAAATAAAATTGTTGAAAAAGTTCCAGAAAATGATCCAGCGAGAAATGATTTTAATATTGGATACTGTAACATGTTAATAAATATTTAAATTAATAATTTTATTAATTATCGCATGTAATTTTTTTTTAATCATTACTATAGAATGATGAAAACTATTTTTAAAATTACTCTATTTGGTATAATTAATCTCATATATTATATATATGTATATTGATTAATTTATTAATAATGACATTATGATACACTATGACTTTATTATCAATTGAAAGTTCAATAATTATCAAACTCAATGAATATTAAATCACGAGTAATATTCACGTGAGTTAATATTATCTCTAAGGTCATTAAAATATATATTAATTTTTATTTATAAAGTTGTCAAAATATTGTCTTTTAAAAAAAGATATTTATTTTTGTGGAAAATTAAAATGTAAATTTTTATTATAGTTTACATTGATTATTTTTTATATATATTTTAATTCGCAAGTGAAAAATATTTTTTTTTCGTCGGTTCAATAATTTTATCGATTTGTTTAAATTTCATATTTATAAAAAATTATATAAGCAAGTAATTACTTAAATGTAAGTCAAAATATTTAAAAAGGAAATTGTCATAACTTAAATTTTGAAAAATATAAATTTTACAGACTTGTAATTTGTAAAGTTATCTAAGATAGAAAGGTATGAAACACACTAGACATGTTGTTGTATAGACGTCATTATAAATTATTCCATCATTTAATTTGAAAATTTTCCATGAGAAAAATCTTATCTGTTTATTTATTATTTATTATTGACTTACTTTTACTTTTATATCTATTTTTTTGTGTAATGCTTTTAAATTTTTATTATTAATGTTTGTGAAATCATTTCCTTAATTTACTTCATAAATACTTAAAGTAAAAAAATCAAATTATTGATAGAGTACTAATTATACAGACAAAAAAAATATTTCTTGTCCCAAAAAAATTTTTTGCTTTATGAATTGAAAAAAAAAATTTTCTTCAGACTAGAAAGAGATTTTTTGGCGCACGAAATTTTTTCTCACCACAAAAAATTTTTTTGTTTTTAATTCATAATGCAAAAAATTTCGTGGGCATAATAATAATTACATATGAACAATCATATGAAATGTTATATATTTCAGTAAAATCGGACATTTAAATCAGTAGAAGTAGGGTAGAAGACTCATTTATAACCAATGCTTTATTTTTGGACATTTAATACTTTATTTCAATAAATAAAAAAGTATAAAACAAAATTTCCAATCCAACAATTTGATAAAAAAATTTTTGTATAAATTTGAAAAATAAATTCTACACGGAAAGAAAAACATGGGAATTTTTCCTATTTTACTTAGGAGTAATTCCCTTGTTGACATGGCAAATTTTGCTTTATCGACATGGTAGATTTTACCAAGGAAAAATGGAAATATAACCATATTTAATAGGAATTTTACCCATATATGATAGGAATATCTTCCATGTTGCCATTGCGAAAATTTCCATGCAACATAGCAATTTTTCCTATGTGGACATGGAAATTTCCCCCATGGCAACATGGATATTTTTACCACGTCAGTATAGGAATTTTGTTCATGTTACTGGAGTAATTTTTTCCGTGTCAACATGGGAAAAATACCCATGCCAACTTAGAAGAAATTGCTCCAGTAACATGGGAAAAATTCCTATACTGACGTGGTAAAAATATCCATGTTGGCGTGGGAAAAATTCCCATGACAACATAGGAAAAATTACTATGTTACATGGGAAAATCCCACAAGAAGATAAAATCACTAAAGTACCAAATATTTTGGTCATTTTGATCATTTAAGCTTTAAAGCGATAAAATAGGGATATGTGAAGGTATTACCGTTTACGAAAATAGAATTTCAAAGTTTCCGAAAAAATTTTGTGTAATTTAATAAAAATTTTTTTGTAGCACCTACGAATTAATCAATTTTGATTGTACTTAACAAACTACAAATTAAAAGCAGATGAACTTCGAACAGATTACATCCAAGAGCTATAAAATATTTTTACTATCATCGTACTTCACGTTAATTAAAAAGGTGCCATAATTATGAAAGTTCTGCAAGTACATTCTTTTTTAATTTATACATTTGACTTGCATTTAACTTGCCATTATATACGGCTTGTAAATCAACAAATGACCCATATTTAATGGTTTAAAAATTTGAAACCATCAGTTTACGAATATTTTACTTTTATATACATGGTTTTTCTACTTTGTTAACATGGTAATTTCTACTTTGTTAACATGGGAAATTTTTTCATGTTGACATAGGAACAAATCCAATGTTAGCATAGGAACGATTCCAATGTTAACATGGGAGCTTTTCCCATGTTGAGATGGGAATTTTTCCCATGTTAACATTGGAATTATTCCTATGTTACATAGTTATTTTTTCAATGTTGATATAGGAAAATTTCCATTGTCAATATAGGAATAATTCCTATGTTACAAAGCAAAATTTACCATGTAACACAGCAACAATTCACATGTTAGCATAGTAAAATTTACAATGCCAACAAAGGAATTTTCCCCATGTAAAATTGGAAAAATTCTCATTATTTTCTTTCCGTGTATTATTTTGTCTTTTAAAATTTATTTTATTTAAATTTTTGGTGTCCAAAACATAAGGTTAATAAAATATTTAACTTACAGTTGTCAATGTATCCATTTCCAGAGAAAATAAATAAAAAGAACAGAATAACGAACAAAAATAAATAATTGGCGGTAATGAAAAGACTTCTGAGAAAGCGAATATTAAACTGAAGCAATTAATTATTCTGCGGTTACTTACATCTTTACTTATCGATGTTTCTTCACTTCTTGGGTCAACTAACCGACCTTCCATATCAAAACATGCGATAATAACACAAAAATAATGAACACCAATGATAAAAATGATGATAACTGAATAATAAAGTCGTCCTTTAATGAATCAGAATAAAACGTGATTTAAACGTGACTAAATAATAAACGTGATTTAAATTTATTATTATTTTATCATAAAACATTTGTGTTAATAGAACACAATCTTCAAATTATCAATTGTAATTTTTTTTTTTTATTTTTAAAATTCATCCCTCGTTTTATTGACACTTTCATATTATTTTCCACTGCAATAAAATTAATACAATTAACATTAAATAAACTTATAAAATAAAAAGAAATGTTTCATTGCGCAATACTAATTAACAATTATATTTTTTATTTAAATAAATTATTAGTACTTAGTATATTATTAAAATTTTCAAATTTAATAAAAAAAAAAAAATTACATGCATTTTATAATAAAATAAATAACAAATTTTTTTTTTTAAATAATGAAAATTAATTTTGTAAAATAATTATTGCAATGATAAGAAAATTATGCGGTAAGATTTTTTAATTGGACAACTGTGCAAAAAAAAAATAATTATCATTAATTGTCATTAGTGATTGGCAATAATCTGATAACAACTGATATTACGTACTTACCCTTGTTTTATTATTATTATTCTTTGTAATTTATTATAAACACGATTACATTTAAAATATATACATGTTTACTTGGCATATGAATTGCAAAATAAAATATGTTTTGTTACAAAATATATTTTTCTCTTATGATTACGTAAATTTTTTACTATTTTGCTATAAGAGTTATCAATCATTATTATGACGTACTGTCATAAAATAATAAATATAAATTAATATGTATAATAATATAAAAAATTTAATACATAACAACTTATATATTTATAACATTTATATTAACACACTTTGATATATTTAGAAGAAATCTATTTTAGCAATTGAGTAAATGGATTTTCTTTTGCAGTTTATTTTTTAAATGTAAGAAAGCAGTAGTTGAATTTATGATGAGTGTGAATGTAGCAGACATCAGACAAATTTAAAATTATTTATGCTATTTATTTATAATTTTAAATTGGATTGATGCCTGCTACATTACACTCATAAATTTATGATGATACTGAATTTAGCAGGCGTCTATTATTTTTTGAATTTAAAAAAAAAAATGACAAATTATGAAAAGAAAAAATATTTCAAAAAATTGCACTTGTAGTTTTTGTAATTTTCTGCATGTGCATATTCTTAGTTTTTTTTTATTTTGGTCTCTAATTACCTAGAAAAAAATTCAAAAATTTCAAATTGTCTGCTAAATTCAGTATCATAACTCATGAGTGTGGGAGTGTACCTTTGTCAATTTTTTAAATTTTATAATATATGAATAAAATGTAAGTTGAGTAACAATTAAAAAATACATACTTAGATACTTAAACGAAAAATGACAGTCAAATTGGCGGACATCTGACAATTTATGAAACTTGAAAACAATAAAATAAAATTTTTTAAACGAAAAAATTAAAAAATGGACAGAAAATTCTAAAGTCTGTATATGCATTATTTTAAATATTATTAATTTGATTGTTTACTTTTTATATGTGATTTAGAAATTATTGTCTTATGTCTGCTACATTTACACTCATATAAAAAATTTTTACGTGCATTTTTTTTAATTTCGTTATTTTAATTAATTTATTTATTTATTAGTTTCCTTATCAATAATATGCGTAGAGATAAAGTTTTCAAGTATAAGTGCATTTATATCATGCTGAGAATTTCGTTTCCCGCTAATTTTTAAATTACAGATTTAAATGGCGCGCAACTTGCAGGCGCTGCCATCTTCAGTTTCCTTTTTCAAAATCAAGTTGATAAAACAGAATTCTTATAGTAATTTTTTCACAGCAAAGCCATCTACATAATTAATGTTTTATTCTAGTCGTTGGGTTTAACTTCATCCTCATCCTGTTCCTCTGCCATTTTCTCAACTGCTCTTGAGACGTTCGGTCGTTACTCTTGACAACGACAAGAAGTAAGTTAAATTTTAAACTTAAATTTATTTTTTATTATCGTTAAATAATTTTTATATTTTAACGTAATTATTTTTATATTTACATATGTATACATATACATATTTTTTCTCATATCACTCATTAACTTTAATATGAGCAATTAAATATGACGCCGTTGAGGTTAGCGGCCACGTGTTACAATTTTTTAAATTTAAATTTACTTACCTTATTATATATTTCCACTTAAAATCAGTTTTAACAAAATAATAATGAGTTTCATTGAATAAATTAATTTTTTTTACTTGAATTTTCAATTTAAAAAAAATATGGCTTCAGTTCCACGAGGTCTAGTAGCATGTTATAATCATGGCGTGGTTTTTTTTACATTCAATTATTTGTCGAAAGTAAAGAATATTTATTCCAATAATCAATTTAATCAATTATTTAAAATTTATTTAATTGCTCACTTTATAATTTATCGGCCTTCCAAAGAATTTTATTAATTGGAAAATAATTTCGCAACTTGAAATTCAAAATGGCTGCATTTTTTTAATTTCTTAAAATTTCAATTTTTAGCCACAAAAAAAATATATAAAATTAGATTTGTATTCCGTGTTCACGTTTTCGAAATTGATTCATTTTAAAATAATTTCCTATCAAATATTTTTGCAATTATTTTCTGTATTAGAACCGTCAGTATTTTATTTATTTTTCATAAAATTCTCAAGCTAATTTTATTTACCGAAATTAAAATGTTTTTTCAATTGTAAGCGGGACAAAAATTTTTAGTCTTGGTCTAATTTAATTAAACATTTAGTCACGTCTCAAACAATTTAATTGAATTTTGCAAAGTTACCAATTGCTTTTTTATGGCGTTGAGATGTCGACGGTTTTATTGAAGCATTTAAATTTTTATCACTAACAAACCTACTCAAATTACCCAGTATTTTAATCAATAAATTTCTACGCCATTATAATATCAAATACTGTTAGTACTTTTTAATCCCTACCAATCAAATTCTCTAGCCCGCTGTAGTTTGGGTCTTGTTGATAGTAAAATACACGCGCCATTTTATAAAAGATATATTTTAAGTGTAGATATTTACTAAAGAGTTGTTTAATCTGTTTTCAAATTAGGTAACGATCATTCATCATGGTAAACGGTAGAATCCCATCAGTCTTCTCTAAGACTTACGTCACACCTCGTCGTCCTTATGAAAAAGCACGTCTTGATCAAGAGTTGAAGATCATCGGAGAATACGGTCTCCGTAACAAGCGTGAAGTATGGAGAGTAAAATACACTCTTGCTAAAATCCGTAAAGCTGCTCGTGAGTTGCTTACTCTTGAAGAAAAAGACCCAAAACGTCTTTTCGAAGGTAATTTATATTTTATATACTACCAACTTATTTTTTTCTATTAATTTTGTAAATTTATAATGATGATATTTTAAATAATTATTTTTCTGACACCTCTTGTCCGATTTATATAATGAGGGATTTATTAATCTGAATATTTATGGTTTAAATAAATTAATTAACTCATAAATATATATTAAAATATATGATTTAATATTTTGAATTACTTTTTTTTTATAGGAAACGCACTTTTGCGTCGTCTCGTACGAATCGGAGTCTTGGACGAGAGTCACATGAAACTCGATTACGTGTTGGGTCTTAAAATTGAAGATTTCTTGGAAAGACGTCTTCAGACTCAAGTGTTCAAACTTGGGTTAGCTAAATCAATCCATCACGCTCGTGTTCTCATTCGCCAGAGACACATTCGGTTGGTTTCTTCTAAAATTTTACCTAAAAAAAGTAGCTATGCCTTGACTTCTGGGCAAGAAATGTCTAATAATTATATAGATAGTTTCTAATCTTCAAGGCTAAATTAATACCTGGGTAATCAATGATAGAGGCAACTATCCTCTTATTATTTTCATGACCAGGATACATTTAAATATTTACTTGAAAATATGATTAATTTGAATCCCGTACAACTTCTTAAAAGTAAATTTACTTATGCAGATGCTGATCGTTATTAATTGGACGTCAATTGTCCATATTTTAAATTCGCAAAGGCCACTGAAGTGTCTAGTTATTTAAACTAGCGCTTTACGCCGCCATTAATTATTCGTTTATCATTCAGCCGAGTGATTAAAATCAAACGGACCACTTAATGTGTCTATAAGACCATTAACGTCTGATTAATTCCTATTGGAATTGAAACACGAATCGATATAAAAATCGGTATGATATTTTAATTAACGTAATAATTAGAAGTTAAATTTACGAATTATTCGTATCGAATTTTTTTATTTAGTCATAAATTTTTGAATAATTCCAAAATTTTATTTTGAATGATTTAAAATTGTAACATTTTTTCTAACAATTCAAATTATTGTTACATGTACAAACAGCTAAGACATGAATCTATGAAAAAATTATTTTTTGTTAGTTTACAAACAGCTCCATTTTCTCGATTCGAATCGAGTAATTTTAAAACTTACAATTCAAAAAGTATGAGGGTGAATGTAGCAGACATCAGACAAATTTAAAGTTATTAATAAATAAATTAAATGATTAATAAAATAGAATTTATTGAAAATGCACATTTCAAAAATTTTGAAATTAATAAGTGCATTTTTTATGAATGATATTTTTTTAATTAATTACTCTACTTAATTATAATTTTAAATTTGATGTCTGCTACATTCACACTCATCGAAAAGTTACGAATTATTAAAAGAAAAATTAAACGATTCGATTTTTAAATCGAACAATTATATTCGATTCGCACACCCCTGGTGATTTATTGTCCCCCGTACAATTTATCGATGATTTTGAATAATTTTAATTTATTTGACGTTTAACAAGCCATTTTTATAATTTCTTTATTTAAATTGTCTCTTTACAGTGTTCGTAAGCAAGTTGTGAACATCCCATCGTTCATTGTTCGCTTGGACTCACAAAAACACATCGATTTCTCATTGAAATCACCATTCGGTGGTGGCCGCCCAGGTCGTGTAAAGAGGAAGAACATGCGCAAGGGAACTGGTGCCGCCGCCGCTGAGGAAGAAGAAGATTAAACTGTAAATTAGATATTCAAATTTGAATAAAAATATTCATCTTACAGTTTTAAAAAATTAGTATTATTATTTTTATCATCATTTATAATATATTATTTAGGTTAATTTGACATGAGTGAGTTGTGAATGAGAGTTGTTGAGTTTTATTAAATATTTATGAATACAAGCTGCTGTTAATTTTTTATTTGTTTTTTTTTTTTTTTTTTAAACTTCAAGTGCAGCCGTAAAACTTGACTTGTAGGTATATTCTAAGGAGGGTCTATAGTAATTTTTTTCCAAATTTTTATAACAATCAAAACGTTCACTCGCAAAATTAAGTACGAGGCTTGACGCATTTCTTTGACCTCGATCCTGACGCTCCGTCTAGGTGATAATTTTGCCAGGCTCGACAAGTAGCAGCTGTTTGCTAAATCATAAATATAATTGATTCTACAGCTTTATAATAGATGACTTAAAAAACTATAAATTAGCAAAAATATGTACCTGAAATTCGGAACGTTTTTTCGTGCAACGAAAGTGAAAAAAATTCATGTAATTTGACTACTTAAGGGCGACTTAGGGAATAGTTCCAGAGATTGGGGGTGGCCTAAGATTTTCGGCTAACATACCAGCATCTATAAGCGAAACATTTCAGAAATCTAGTTATCCAGTAGATTTTGTACTTTCCAATTTTTTTTCCGTTGCGCGAAAAACGTTCCAATGTTCAGGAACATGCAAAAATATAAAATTTTTTTTTGATTCACAAAAGGTCTATAAGTATAAGGTAAAAGCCCCTATACCCACTCAGTACCATTAGTCGCTCACTTTAACTGTTTAAGGCATTTTTTTATAATTTTTATAAAAAAAAATTACAACTAAAAATATTACTGATAAATAATTATTTGTGAATCTGAATATATTAAGATATGATGAATCCAATTATTTTATAATAGAGTATAAATTTAAATTAAATGACCGTTTTAAAAATAGCGCTCAGCCGGGCATTTTTTACTTCAACGTTCATTCATTAGATTAACTTTAGGGTACGTCAAATTTTTTAAGAATTGTTATAACTATATCTTATTAAATACATTTTTAAAATTCATGAAATTTCATATTATCAAAGAATAAAGTAGTATAATTTATAAATTATTTGTCCAAATCAATAAACTTATAGTTTAATTGATATTGTCTTCGAGCGACTATAGGGCCATGTGTTGATCGAGTAATGGTACATCGCAACTTTAGTGAGCGACTATGGGTACACTCAAGGACCTTATTTAAAAAATTAATAATTAATTATCAGCATTATTCTTCAACCTTAAATTTTATTCTAATACTCAAAACTTGAAAGAATATCTATAAAAAAAAATATGGTTTTTAATTTTATTTATTAATTTATACTGAGTGATTTAATCTCACTCAAATGAAAAGTGAGCGGGTACAGGAGCTTTTACCTTACCTATAAAAAATTATTCAAATAGCAAACAAAATGATGCCTTTAGACTACGGAAGTTGTAACTTAGCAATCTACGTTTTCATTTTTCAAAAATTTTCATCCGTTTATAAGAAAAAACGTGGATACAGTTTCCATTTATTGCGCAAGTGTAACAAGAAAAAATTCGTTGGTCGATTTGAGTGTGACAGAAAAAGTGCAGACTCCTCTCAAAAGTCAACACTCTTTTTGTCATATTATTTTACGATAGTATTAAAACAAGTAGTCATCTTTGAAGGATAATTTATTCTTTTTATCCTTTTTTTTTGTTTTTAAACTCAAACTTGTTGACAATGAAAAAAAATTAAAAGAATGTTGTAGAACGGAAGTTAATGAGCGGACAAACTTTACGTTATGAACATTGCGACGATGTTCTGGGGCAAATGACCGACATTTGCTTTAATGTTTATTTGTTATTTTTTTTTTGGAGTATACATGAGCTGCTGCATGGCTCTTATGAAACTGGAGCAACGAGAAAACGGGATTACGTATTTAAAAATAATAAATAAGTATAAATACAGGTATTTAAAAAAAAGAACAAGACTACCAGCGATTATTTTAGTTGACCACTGTGTCCTTTTTTTTTTTTATTTATTTATTTTGTGTTTGTAAGCTTTTTTTTAAAATCACGCAAGCGAAACGAGAACCCGTTATATGATCACGGGATATAAGTTAACTATTATTTGTGACAATCGAGCGTAAAGGAGTTTACAATATAAATATATATAAAATGAAAGAAATTAATTACCTTATGCTATTAAATAATACCCGTGAATTTAATTAAATTTATGGTGATCTTATTTTTAAGATAATACCTTAAGTAATTGTTTGGTCTTTCTACATTTCTTATATTTATAACTAGGATAAGTAAATGTTACACGAAAGCCGGAATGAAAGGTGGATTTTTTATAATTATAATAAGTCATTTTTAGAATTAATTAACTTGAAATTTTTTATGTTCTATGAATTAGTTTTTGGATATTAGATTTATTTAAGAATTTCCGTTGTAGACTTGATACCTTAAATCTAAGTGAAGACTCAATACCCTGCTTAAAAAATCTGATAGATTCTTATCGCTGTATGTATAAGGCCCTATCCTTAACAATAGCATTTGTCATAGAACTCGTTCATTCTTATAAAATCTCTATGGGAGTTCATGGGAATCTATTGGATTCTATGAGATTTTCTAAACAGGGTATTTTATGATCCCATTAAAAAAAATCGGTCTGTCGGTTGACCCTGCGGGCCAGCCCCAAAACTTCCCGCGTATTTCGAGCTCCTTGAGCTCGGAAAATTGTAGTAGATACATTTTCGAGCTCGAAGAGCTCGAAAATACTTTTGTATGCTTTTGTTTTCAAAAAATAACGTTTTTTACAATTTTTTCTACAACGATATCTCTCGAACGAATAAACCGATTGAGACGTTTAAGGTGGCAGTCGACGTGTTTCATTGGGTTCTATAACTGATTAAATTTTGAAATTGATTCATCGAGTCATTTTTGAGAAATTTTCAAAATACTAAAAAAAATTTTTTTTTTTAATTCTTTCGACAACGGTTTCTCTTGAAAGAATTAACCGATTTTGATGTTTGAGGTGGCATTCGACGCGGCTTATGAATCTCCAGAGCCCAGTCCATTTTGGAATTAATCCATCGAGCCCGTAAAAAGTTATCCAAAAAAAAAACATTTTTGAAAAAAGTTTATTTTTGGAATATCTCCGAACGAGCCCTACCGATCAAGCTCAATTTTTTTTCAGCTTCAAGATATTAAAAAACTGCGTCGAATAACACCTTGATGATCAAAATCGGTTGATCCGTTCAAAAGTTATAGATATTTACATACGTACGTACGTACGTACATACATACATACATACACTCGGACATCATCGTGAAATTAGTCAGAATAGCTTTCTAGGACCTCAAAACGTCGACATCTGTTGGAATTTCGATTTTCACAAATCGGACTGAAACCAATAACTTCCCGAATTTTTGAAAATTTGCAATTTTCTTAGCGGGAAGTTAAAAAGTAAGTGATACTTTTTCGAAAAATTACACAATTTTCTTCTTTCTTTACTTTTGGTTGTCATAATTTTTTTTACTGATTTTGAATTTACTAACTAAGGTAATGAAAAGTAATAAATGTATTTATTTAGTATATTTCTACATAAGTTATCTTTTTAGAATTATTTACAATCATGATCGCCATTACTTATTAATAGGAATAGCTAATTATATGTACTCTTATAACATGTTTTTATAAATTGGCAGTCTATCTTCTTTCTTTATGTCTACAGGTTGCTTATTATATCATTTAAAACCTTTAGTCACAATTGTTTTCTCATACTCAGCTGAAAGTGTCCGTGTATGCTTTATATCGAGAGCTGAGCTATTTCGAGTATTGTAAGCATGTATTCCACTTAGGAATTCAGTTAGGTTCGAGAGATATTCAGGAGTTGGTTTATTAATTATTTTATGGATTAGAACACAAGTATTGAAAATCAGTTTACGGCATATTTACATATTTTTGTGATGCTAAAAAATCGATTAATTTATCGTGATACAGAAATTAACCGAGGTCTAATAATTTTTTTATTATTTTTCAAAACGATAAATTAAAAAATTTAAGTATTTCGAAAAATTGCACCTATAGTTTTTTAAATTTTCTACGTGTGCATATTTTTAGTTTTTTTTTTTTGAATTGTTGAAAAAAAAAATCTAAAAATTTTTAATTGGCTATTAACTTCAGGATCATAATTTATCTTAGATCATCATCTCTAGAATTGACAGCTAGGAAAGGTTTGAATGTGAAAAATAAAAATGTGATTTTAACGTTTTTCCGTGCAATTTTCAAAATTTTTCTCTTCATATGAACCTTTCTCGGACCACCGAATACGATGCTACCAGACGTTTTCGAGTTTTGCACTTAGCAATACATTTATCCTTTCATTCTTATTTATTCATATAGATATCGCGTTACTAATTCCAAAATAACTTATATTTTTATACACCCTTTTGGATTTAGAAAACGTTTTGTCGACGTTTTTGAAAGCTAAACATTGAAAAAAAAAAATTTCAGCTGTAGAATAAATCTACAACATAAGCAATTAAAAAAAAAAATGATACACCCTTTTGGGCTTAAACTTAGTGACTGAAGCCAAAAGAGCTTATAAAAATATGTCCTTTTAGAATTAGTGACGCGATAGACATATATTTATATAAAAAATCATAGATATGTATCTTGAAAGCTGATTAATTCAAATCGTCACTCGCAAAAAATTTAAATAAATGTAAAACTCATTTTACGGGCTATTACATTAATTCAACAGTATAAAAGTATGGTTCTTGATAAAAACATGCAGTGATCTTAAAGTTTAAGAATGATTATGTGCATATTTCATAAATTTTATAATAAATGGATTAATCAGTAGAGACATTTTCAACTGATCAAATTTCAAGTTTACCTTATAAGCTATCATTCGCGATTAAAATATAATTTAGCAATCATTTTTAATTAAAAAGTTATAGATTACTTAGTAGAACATAATGTGATTATTTCAAGTTTAAACAAGTTTTACTGACTACCATTTTACAATAATTGAATCGATTTTACTATGATACGAACTAACTCAATTTGAAGAATAAGTATAGAACTTTATTATATTAAATCCCACTGAGAATTACGTGACCACAAAACGTGCTACATCACATACACACATATCTTTATATATATATATATATATATATATATATATATATATATATACATATACATAGATAAGGGGCGTTCGAATCGAATTTTCGAATTATTCGTAAGTTTTAAAATTATTTGAAGAGCTCGAAGTTTTCGTAAGCTTTCAAATTATTCGTAAATTTTCGCATTCAATTAAATTTTGAATATTCGGTTCAAACTTGGAACATTTAGTTATTACATAACGTAATAAATTATGAAAAATTTAGTACAATAATTTACGAATCCTTCCGATTCTCCGAATACTTCGATAATAATTAGAATATGTCGAATTAAATATTCGATTTGACACAAACAATCCGTAGGTCAATCATTGGCACACCCTTTATGTACATGAATATATGTATTTAATTTTTTTTATACTAATAATATAGTTGAACTTTAGACAGCATATTAAAATAAATTATAGCGAAATTTATCTCGTTGCGTTATCAGCCTGCTCTGATTAGGTAAAATGTATCATAAAAATTATCAATTTCGAAATAACAATAAAAATTTAATTCAACAAGTGATTACGACATTTCTAGCTTTAAATTAATTATTATACTTATTACAGTTGATTAAATTTAATGACTATATTTAATACTATCGTATTAGATAGCATTCTAGCAGAATTTTGCAACTCAAGGTTTATTAAAACAGGACAGCTCTGCAATAGATAGATTTTTAAATAAATTTTTTTTTCAAATCTATCAAGATTTCATTCATTTAAAATATTGCGTAAATTTAAATCCTGTGCGTAATGACTCTTGGCCTTGAGCTATCCTCAGAATAGGTCATTTAACTCTCAAAAAATAAAGATTCTATAGTCGTACTCGTATATTTTACGTAAGGTCATTTCCTGATGTTGTGGTCAAGTAAGATATGTAGAAAAATAATAAGCAAGAATATGACTGAGTAGAAGCTTACTTTGAGTATTCCTGCTGAAGACGTCTATTTCGTCTTAGAAAAATACTCTTGTTGACACAGACTCAGCTTGTGAGAGGTCATGCATTAAAGATGAACCCAAGCGAAGAAAACAAAGAACACGTGTGATGAGTGAGTAAGAACTACTTGACCAACTTAGTATGCCCTCGTTGTTGACAACGGCACTACAACTATATACGATAATGATAAAACAAGTCTGTAGAATTCATATGGAAGCTACTGAACAGTAAAACTCTCGGGAAATCTAGTAGATGAAAAAGAAGAAAAAAAGTCAACATCGTGAATCAGTATTAAAATAAGATGAGGAAAAAGTAATGATCAATGAAATAGAAATTCGAGTTAATGCGCCGGAAGAAAATCGGTGTCATCATTATGACAGCAGCCATCATATAATATATATTAAACATAAGCATGAACATGAACATAAATAGAAAGCCCCTTTAGTATTTTATACTTGGTTACCCTAACACAAATTCACCTGTATATCATCAAGATAAATGTATTCCCATATAATACAAACACGGAGAAAACGAGTCTTGAAAATATGTTGATATTTAATATATTTTAGTAAGAAATACTAATGCAAATCAATAAGTGTATTATTTTTATTATTTATTACTAAATGTATAGTAAAAATCACAATATTGTAATTAATAATATCCCTGATTAGAAGAAACGATTCAAAACGATTTAATTTTAATACTATATAGAATCTATATTGTAAGCTTACTATAGTACTAATCTTTTTTACTGTAAAATTTTAAAATCCATGTATCTGATAAACAGTGCACTTTAGCAATATAAGTGTCATAAGCAACTTTGTAGAGGACAAAATTTCCTAAAAGATTGATCCCATGCATATTTTTTGTAAGATGAGCCGTTTCTTTACTATTAACAAAAATAAATGAAAAAAGTGAAAAATTGACTTTCGGAGCTGATACAATCGACATGGATCGAGTTAGACCAAAACCGTTTCATACACTTTTAAAAAACAACAGTTACTCTACAAATGAGAACTAGTTTCAAAACGATAGCTCGAAATCGGGCTAAGTTATAGTAATTTAAAAAAAAAGTTATTCGATGTACATGCTTTTTGAATGGGAAAACTTTGATGCTCGAGAAGGAGTATTTGAAATTATAATTAAGAGCTGAAATTTTCAGGGAATTTTTCTCTCAACATAAATAACAAAATTTTTTTGTGTCCGCAAAAAAAAATGTTCGTTTCAAATGAAGCACCCTAATATAGATTACATTAGGGTGTGTCGAAAAACAACATTATATTTTTTTTTGTGCACCACCAGAAATCGATAGTATCCCTCATTAAAAGAAACGATTCGAAACGATTTGCAATGTTAAACTTCCATAAGAATGTCGATTCAAAAGTATTCAACGTATTCAAAAGCATTAAAAAGCATTTAAAATTTTTTTTTTTGAATCGTTTCTTTTAATAAGGGATATGACAAAATGAAAATTCTGTCAGAAGATCGGCTCCTAAATCCAAGTTTTAGAGGTAGCTCATCGCGAATTTTGATTTCCCATTTAAATAGTAAAAAAAAAAAATTTTTTTAGTTTGAAATTTTATACCTCGACAGTGGCTCATTGTACAGATAAGCCCAGTATACATTTTTGAAGGAAATTCAACGTTCTACAAAAAACGTATCCTATCATTTTTTGATAAATCCATCTGTTCAAAAGTTATTGGAACTCGTAGTCAAGTTAGAGTAAATTTCGAGATCTTTTTACTTTTCCGGCGAAACTATCAGAGTTATCATAAAATGTCATAAGATCTTTTTTGTAGATAATTTTATTTCCTACAAATTATCTCTGATAAATTTTTTTCAGATTCCGCATAGTTTTCTAGTTATTTTCATTTTAATGTCAATCTCTTAAAAAAATAGTATTCTGATGAATTTAAAATTTTAACTCATATTTTTAAGTAAAGTTTCCTATATTTTTTTCTCCGTGTAGGTACATGCCTGTCTATCTATAAAGTACCGGCAGTACATAGCATGAGTTTGGTTCACAGTATTTCTCTTGCAAAAGGTGCGGCTTATAGGTGAATAAGTACTGTTGGTACTGCAAGTGCTGTATTTGTAGTAGATAAATGCTAAATGTAGAGGTACGATGAGAGAAAGACAGGGAAGAGGTAAAGGGGATTAAAGAGGAATATGTAGTGGTATCGTGTCATATGTATGTATACAGGAATTTAAGCTGAGTAGTCTGATGAAAAACGATCAAAGAAAATGATGGAGAAACTGAAGCTTAGTCTTCTATCTCATGTATAAGATTTCCTATTGCATTTGAATGGGAATGGGATGTATGTTTGTGCGTAGGTTGTGATATCATAAAGGTGAATTAGATAGGCGTAGGTATATAGGTATATCTATTGCTTATATGTACGGCTTTGCATTGAAGTACAGTATGTTAGTGGATATCTCTGTTATCTTATGCAACCTCATTCCCAGCTAGGATTTCGTCGTTTGAAATCTATGGGTTTTACAGCCATTGACATCATTACTAATTACTACTGTATGGATTCGGAGATTATTCTTGTTGTTTGAATTGATTATTGCATTTAAATACGATTGCTCTCATAGATCTGTTGATTAATTGCACATACCAATTATATTGATTAGTCCAACGTATATCAGAGCAGATACTCAATTCTAGTCTCTAAAGAATGTATTGATTTGGCAATTAATGATGGCTTTGATATATGTATTAATGATAATAATAATAATAATTTTAAAATAAAGTTGTTTGTACGTCTATTTATCTGATATTTTTTTATTTGACAAATATGTTAATTTGTATTTTTATTTTTATCGTGTAGGTGTATTTAGTTGAGTCAAATCAACATGTTGTGATTAGATAAAAAATAGTGTGTAATAAATTAGTGTAAGTTTGTTGTTGTTTATATTTATTTATCAATATAAATTAGGTCCAGCGAGATATAAATCTGAAAAAAAACGTAAAGAAATAAAAATTTCAATATGATTGAAAAAATATTTGAATATTGCTATGTATTGAGAAATAGCTTTCAATCAGGTTCGATTTTTTCTACATAATAATTATTGGAACGACGATTTCATAAGAGGTCGTGTCAAACAAATGCTGTTTTATTCGTACGACTAGCAGAAAAAAAGTTATGAAGCTTTAAAAAATCGAAGAATTTTTACTAAATTCGAAAAAAAAAATACAATCATGATGAAAAAAAAAGTCAAAACTTTTACCAAACTCAAAGTAAACATTACAACATATTTATTAGAATAATAATTTCTTTTGATTATAAAAATTACTGCATTCAAGATAAAATTTACTAGCGACGAAATAAAAAGTATAATGTACCAATAATTTTTACTATTGTACTTGGTAAATATTAGTTAACGCGTTTTGTGAAAGATGTATACTGGCGAGTAATTTTTACAATCCAGATAGTAATTTTTACAATCTCAAATAGTAATTTGTCTTATCGAAATTTTAAAATGTACACTACCTACGTAGAATTACATTGGAAACGTAATATTCATCAACTGCGAAACAAAAATTGCAACCAATGTACTAACTTTTAATAATTCTAATAATAATTTCTACTTTTTGTAAGATTTAACTATTTTTAAACGAATAAGTAAATATTTATTTTTTTTTAGCGAAAATTTAACGAAGCTTTAAGGTAATTTTTAATAGATAATTGCGATTTTTCATTTTAGATACAATTTTTAACTTCCCGCTAAAAAAATTGTAAATTTTCAAAAATTCGGGAAGTTATTGGTTTCAGTCCGATTTTTGAAAATCGAATTTCTATCAGATCTTGACATTTTGAGGTATTTCTTTATTTTAGATATAATTTTTTAATATCTAATGATAATTATTATAGAATTAAAAAAAATATTTTTGTTGATATAATTGTAATTTTTATTTAGTATGATAAAAGCGTTTTAATTTTAAATAAAATAAAAATTACAACTTAAAATAAAAATTATTAAAGTTGTAAGCAATTTTTGAATTTTTTAAGTAATTATCTCTACTTAGGATTATAATTATTATGATGAGTGAAAATTACAATCTAGGTAGTAATAATTGAGATTAAAAATTAGTTTTCTACTAATCATCGTAATTTTATTTTATGGATTGTGATTTTTTATTTGAGATAGAAAATCTTTAATTATGGTTGTAATTATTATTTAATTTTGACCTGCATTTTCCTCCGTGTGATTAGAAAAAAATTATTCAAAATGAGACTAGCTGGACGTCAATTGGGATGTCCGTGTGTGAGCAAGATATCTCTCGAAAAACTCAATTAATCAGTTCAATTTTTTTTTTTAATAGCTTCAGATTTTGGTAGAATAGAACCCTTTTGTATATCACTCTACTGTAGTCCTTCTCGTTCATTTATTATCAATTCAAAACTGATGATGTTTACTTACACTGAGTCCGCCATGTCTTTCCTCACTAATATTTTATTTTTATTGTCATATCAAACGAAAGTAAGCCACTAGAACTAGGCGTCGATCTAAACGACAAATCGACTTGCTAACTATCTTCGAATCAATTAAATTAAAAAAAAAAAAAATCAGCGAATTCCTAGATGTTTATTAAACAATTTTCTAATTCTAAAACAAAAATTAATTTATTTTATTGTAACATGGGTTTACGAGGCGTGCACTTTTGGATTTTACAAAATTTTCTTATTTTAATAATTTTTTTTTTTTATTTTTAATATTTTTTTTAAAAAGGGAATGATGGAAAGTAATTATCACACGTATTCATAATTACTCACTATTTAAGAGTTAAGATTTATTTTTTGATAAAATTCAAAAATGAACCTGCCAAAAATAATTTTGATGTTAAAAGATAGGTGGCGTTAAGGTAGTTTATTCTCACAAGTACTCGTCTTTACTATGTTTTAACTATATAATAGTTTCGAACTACCTACGTCGGGCTCACCGTTGACTCTCGAAGTCTCAAAGCTACTCTTCCTGTAACGTTTGGGAGCATAGCTTTGACGATATGGCTAGTGTGGCTCTGGCTTAATATCGGCGCTGAGGAGGAGGTGGATACTCTCGCGGTAAAAATCTGCGAGGTAACTGCCACCTCGTTATATCGGAGATGGTCAAATCCAGATCCGAAATAATCCTTTTGTTAAAATTAATGATCTGTAACATGTATAAATATATGTAAGAATTTTTTTTTTTTTTTTTTTTCAAGTTTGAAATTTTGTAGCTAATTATTGTACTAGAAAGATCAATACATATTCTTGTTGGAAAGTGAAAGCTCTCAAAAAAAAGTCTCTAATCTTCCGATAAATTTACTCTTCCAAAAGTTATTCAATGTCAAATTTGAATTCACGGTAAATTTTAGAATTATGTAAGTTTCCCAATGAAAATATCAGTTTTATCATAAAACGTCGTACTTAAAATTAAAATTAAGGGCTGAAACTTGCAGGAAATTTTTTTTTAATGTTTACAATAATATTCAGAAGTGGGGTCGAAAATAAAAAAATAGTCGTTCTAAACGGACCAACCTAATATATATACATATAAATTATTAGTACATATGAAGGTACATGTTAAAAAAAAAAGTAAGTCGCTTTATAGAATTGTTTGTAATTTTTTTTTTTTTCAACTCAGACGTACCTTGATACGAAATTTTCACAAAATCTAAGATAGAATCTGTATTTAAAAAAAAAGGTTCGTAATTCAACTAAATTGAAATCCCTCAAGGGCTTCTATCAATCTCTACAGCTATTATTTGTTTTTTTTCTAAGAAAGTATTTGTTATTGAACACGATATTAAATTTTTAAGTAAATTGTTCGTCAATTAAGAAAACAGTTTATTTAACAAAATTAAATTTATATTTTTTTCTCAATCAGTTAAAATAGAAGTATGCAACTATGATTATCTCAGCTCATACGGCTTTTTATTCAAAGAAAATAAAAGCTAATGTGTTTTTAATGCGATATACTCATAAAAGATTAAGTTTAAATTTAAATCAATGTAGAATTTTATTTTCAGTTAAAGTGTTTAAAAATAAGTGATATAAATGATCTTTTAATGTGACCATAATAATTTTAACTCCAATTAAATGTTATGATGAAGTAATTACTCTTATAAAGTCCTAAGTGGTTAAATAAACGTAATGATTAAATACTATAACTGTTTGAGGCGAAATATTTCAAGGAGACAGGGATATATTATATAGTTCTATCCAAGGACTTTAAGAACTGGAATCCGGTCCACCTTCGGTTATATTTACTTTTATGAGATTCTTGCCCTGTCAGTATGCCTAGAATCTAGATATAGTCGTAGTAATACCACCATAATAGTTATATGTATAGATATAGACATAAGTAATATTTTGTTTAGATCCTTGTTACTTTTATATTCACATCACGAGTGGAACAGTATAGCGTGCTGTATATTGTGCTTGTAGACTGATGTGCCCTGTATACATCTAGATGTGACGTCGACAAACGGCTCAACATAAATAACTGGAAAATAAAAAATTGTTAAATAAAAAATACTATATCCTAGTATAAATATAACAATATACAACTGTAGTTATTTATATATATATTAATAAAAAGGTGAATGTTTTTGTATTGTAGTTTGATATATGAAACAAAGTAAGAATATTTATTCTTGATCATTTTGATTCCTGACCTTTTTGATTCCTTAAGATTCAAAAATACTCTAATACATATCCATAGATTCAGGTTATTAATATTAAGGTTAAAGTTAACCCCGAAACCGGTACCGGTGTTGAAATAAAACCGGTAGCGGTGTTCAAATTTTTTTCGATGTTAAAATAAAGTGGTTATGTTTTTTTAGTATTAGAAGTCCAGTTTTATTTCAAATAAAAAAAAAAAAAAATTGTTATTATTTGAAAAACTTATGATACGAAAGATTTACCAATTTATGAATAAAACTATTAGAGAATATTTTCCCACAATTAAGTCAAGTCTCTGAGGAAACCAAATTAGTGAGAAAAATAAATGAAAATTTTAAATCTATAATTTATCATCTTTAAATCTGTTATTACTTTATGAAAAACATCATAGTTATAATAAAAATACAGTGGAGTCTTTCTAACTTTGACTGAGACGAATCCAAAATTCCAGGAATTAAAATTGTAGAAGTACCCCTTCTTTATACTAGAAGGTGGGGCTTAAAAAACGTGAGTCAGTCAAAACGACCCACGAGTTTTTAAATTTTTAAGGTTAGGTTTTTCCAAAATTAATATGTCAATTTCATTATTGTTAAACTTCTTAAATAGAAAATAAATTTTTCCAGTGAAACTCATTTTTCATCAAGTAATAAGTTTTTTTTTTTCAATGATTTTTGCAATATTAAAGCTTATTTAGCTTAAATGTTTATTTACGTACACGAACTTAAGGTTAGAATACTTAGTTTACGCGCAACGCCTATACGCAGAACCAAGCGATGCCTTTGCGCATGTACAGTTGAGTGACAGAGTGGGAGAACACTTCCCCTGTTGTCGGAGGAGAAATTAAGGGAAGTCAAAGTTACAGAACGAAAAAGTTATAGAGACTACTGTAATTACCCGGGAAAAAAATCGACGTGCATGATCATGCATAATCCATACCTGACCATGGATGATTCATGTATGATCGTGCATGAACTATGCACGGTCGAACATGATACATTAAGATTCATCCATAGCCCAGAATGGTCATGCATGAGCATTCTTATCCAAAGTACAAATTCTTTAGAATGATCAGACTTGATCATTCTTGGTCATACATAATGCATATCTGACCTTATATGAGTTATGACGTTATGTCTGATCAAACACGATCATGCATGCCCACGTCGGGTCATTTATCGTCATTCAGAAAGAGTTCTCCTCCTTAATACGAACTTTCATGTGTGGTAATGTCTGATCATGAATGATTAGTTATGTCCATATCTGATCATACATAAGAATTTTCAAACATAAAAATAATAAGTTTAATTTTTTTCGCGTTTCGTATAACTATGGTATTTTTTTCAAAAATACCTAAAGCTTATTATGCCTTTTTTTTTATTAAATTTAATAACAACCAATGTAATATCAGAAATACCGAGTTACTGAATTTGCTATGGTATTTAAGGAATGTTATGTATTGATTTGCTGTAGACTTACTGTTCTCTGAGCATTTTATGATCTATTAAAGCAAATATTTATTAACATATTTTGACTAAGTAATATAATCAATCTACCGATGTATTATGTTCTTCGGTTATGTCTAACTACAAAGACACAATCTCGGATATTGAACGAATCATAACTTGAATTGCCTGAAATGTTCATTCCAGACAGTTTAATTTCTAAAAAATTATTATTATTATTATTATTATTATTATTATTATTGAAACTTGTGATGTATGCTGAGAAGGATGGATGGGAAAATTCAGAAGCTTATGAAAGCTTATACCACAGTCGAATTTACCAAGTAAGCTTGTTCTTATACTCTCTTTTGTAGTTTGAAAAGTAAGAGTTTAAACTAGAAGTAGTATTATATATCAAATGT
The DNA here is from genome assembly GCA_030273425.1 of Microplitis manilae. NCBI lineage: Eukaryota > Metazoa > Arthropoda > Insecta > Hymenoptera > Braconidae > Microplitis > Microplitis manilae. Next base: position 6,347,294 of record CP092726.1, read on the forward strand.
AGAAGTACTTTCTAACTATGCGGAATAAATCTTCAACCGCATGATAAATAATCTCAAAAGCTGTTAAAGAATTAGGCTTTTCAACGCGCTCTGTTTGTCTTCTTTTGCTTTAAGTCCTTCAAGAAATGTTTTACTATATAAAAATGGTCTTGCGGGATTTAGATTATTTTCATCGCTGTATGATAAATGTAATACCTTGTGAATTATCTAAACGTTAAAAAAATAATAATTTAGATTTGAGAAATAAAATCTGATAAAAATACAAAAAAAAAAAAAATGTATGTTTATAATTTTCAATGAAATTTATTCGAAAATTGTTTGCTTTGAAATTTAACGTCACGCTATTGATTACACACTGTGGTACTTGAATATAATATAGTACTGTACAAAGAGAGTGGAAAAATAAAGAAAAAAATAAATCTCTTATTTTTCTTTGACGTATTATATAATTTTTGCATCAGCGTACTTGATGCTTTCATACTTTACATATAATATGAGTATGAACTTGCATTGGTTTCTTTATCTCCTTAAAAACTTGAAAGACTTTGTAAAATCTATTACAGTTATATAGTGAAAAATGATACTACAATTTTTCTTTCTTTACAAAGTCAGAGTGGGCAAAACAGGTCACCCTAAAAATTTGGTAAAAAAATTTTTTTTTTTAATTATTAATTTCGTTAAAAATTTCATTACTTTTTTTTGCTTCGCATTATTTTGTTTAAATAATGATCAATTTTTGGTTTAATCTAACGAATTAAGTTTATCTGATGTAAATTTACTGCCAGGATTTAAACCCAATATTTTATGATTAAATCGATCAGTCGCTTCCAAACATTAATAATTTTAATATTTTATCTCAAATTTAAAGAGACTATAAATCCCTACACATGCTTGTTCAATTCGATTTCCTCGGATTGTGTACTGACTAATGAAACAACAATTTGAATTTATAAAATATTAAAAATTCTATTATTTTTTTTTTATTTTATAATAAAATAATTAAAACCTTACTTTTAATTATGACAACTTTTTTAAAAAAATAGGATACGAACCAAAACAACAATAGGTTGTTGGACGTTATTAAGACAACAAAAAGCTATGTTTACCATGGTCCTAGGAATAGGATAGCCAATCTAGTCAACGAACACTGCCAGGATACTAACTTCTTCGAGGATTCGATGTTTGCTTTTATAACAAAGATCAAAAATATAATACTAAACAACTAATACATGTACAATGTCACCAATTTTAAATTAGTCTCATACTCATTATTTATATTTATATTAATATCAAATATCACATATAATATAATATATTATTATTACTTTTAATGTATACTGCCGATCGGCGTTCTTTTGCAATAAATAAATAAGTAAATATAAACAATCGAATTGTAAAAACGATGATATTAATTTTTTTATCAATTTATAAAAAAAATTTATGGTTAAAATTAAATAAAAAAAATTAACATAAGATAATGAAAAGACTTCGAAAGAATAAATTGCAATAATAAATTATAAATTCTATTTAAATTTCTCAACATGTACAAACTTTTATTATCCGATTTCATTCTGAAATCCCTGACCGGTATTTTTTTTTTTTTTTAAATCTCGAAGGACAAATTGTCAAACCCTGACCTGGGTTCATGAACTACTATAAGAATCTTCGACAACTTTCCTAAGAATTCCGTATTCGTTTCTACATCTCACCTAGATATTCCGGAAAGTATGACGTTGAAACTTTAAATCTCCCTTACGGTCTTACAGGATACGTGCTCCGACCATAAAGTCGGGATAAAAAGTTTACTCTTTCCCTTTTTCCTTTATTTGATTTCAATTTCTCACTTCTTACTCCATTTTAAACACAATATTTTATTTTTACTTTTTCATTCCCTTCTCTTTGGCATTTCAAGCATTCGTGCATCGCCACCTTGTGTATCGTCACCATCACATGTGTCGACATTTTGTTCAGTCCGTTTACTTTATATATAATATCGTTAAATTCAAGCAACAAAATTTATCTTGACAAAATCAAAAAACATTTAAAAAAATATTGTCACACGTACATAACATATTTGTTTATTGTTAAGAAAAATAGTGTAGGGTGTAAAATATATAACTCGACATGTATTTTGTGAAGTAGTATTAGTATCATGTGGGATTAAATAAAGTTTTTTAGACACAGAGGAATTGTGTGGCGGCATTTGTGCAGAGTATCCATCACTAGGGACTGTCAGTAACACGTGGCTCGAGGTCGAGCTTTACCAAGAGTAAAGATCTAAATGTCCAATGATTTAAAACCAATTGTGAATTGTTCACATATACAATACAACAATTGATAATTATTTATCTCATTATTATTTTGATTGACATGTAATTTCCATCCGCCATTATTTATTATGTCCATTATGTTCATGTATTAATTTATGTAATATAATCAATTAATATTTTTCCACCATAACTGCGCCGAAAGTTTACATTCCTGCCCTGTTTAGAGGGAAGAAAGTCGTTCTTTTCAGACTTCATTATAATTATAAGACTATATATCGGCAAAGTAAAATATATCCATCAGCAAGACACGCATGTATAGTTGACAAATGAATGTTAAATATACTAATAGCTTTAAAAGTTATAAGATACTATTTTTTTCCAATACTTCTTTTTGCAAAGCGCGCTTAGTTCCTCTTAAAAAATTTTCAATAGTTATTCAAGTATTCAAATTTAAAGTTTCATTCATAAATTTTCACGTGTACCGAGTGAAGCAAAAGGAGTAAAAGCATAAGAGATAAGAATTGCCATTGGAGTTGAGAGTGCAGTTAAGAAGTTAGATTCATTCTCACTTAAACTTGTTTCATTAAATATATCAATAAATAACTGCAATACGAAAATATTAGCTGCGCGTTGTAAAATAAAGAACATTTTTTTCACCAGACCTGCACCCAAAATTTACATTTCTGACCTGTTTAGAGGGAAGGAAGTCGTTCTTCATCATTCTTCCCACATACAGTAGCAAAAATTTAAAATTTCAGCTGCAGGTCTGGTGCCTACGGCTCGGGTAGGCAATTATGCACGCGGGTTCAAATGTCCTACTTTTCTACCTTGGTGTGTAATATACTGTTTTAAGAATTTAACTGTTCGGTTCATAGTCGGTCAGTTATAAAATATTTGCAATAAATATTCATTTCTAAGTACAGTTTTCCACACACTAAGCTAACGTACTACCAGTCAGATCAATATGGAAAGCATAAAATATTGCATAGGAGGCTCTACAAGGCAGTGAAGATTTGAAATGTCATAAAAAAGTCAAATAGAAGAAAATCGAGAGTATGTATTAGCATTAATATTAATTACTGTACACTGATACAAGTATTTATTTGAGCCAAATAAGATTTATTAATAGTTAATAAATGATTTATTCGAAAGCTTAACCAAATAAATATTTATTAATAGCTAATAAATGGCTTATTCGAATAGAAGGAAATGACCCATGAAGTTAATTAAGTAGGGTTATGACAAATAATTTATAGTACTATTTAATTTTATTTTTTTAAAGAGAATAATACACACAGTAATTAATTCTAAAAATATTCAACATTTTTTTTTATCTATAAAACAATATTTAGTTGATTATATTTTGAATTTATTACACATAATAGATGAATGAACGATTTACGCTAGACAGTGTACTGAAAGGTATTATAAACCGAAAGTGGCGCTGTAGTCAAATATCGCAGCGATGTTCACTCAATTTATTAACTATTAATAAACCTATATTTGAGGCAAACAAATACTTATTTCAGCAAAATAATGCTGAAAAACTGTTTCAAATGAATATATTTATTAATATCAAATCGATACTTCTATCAGTGTAATTATTTGAAACATAAAATTTTATTAATAATTAGTCTTAATGCCAATTGTCGATTGCTATGCATTGGCCGTTATCAAAATTTTCGTAAAATTGTATACAGGTGTTTGTTTTCGTATATAGAGTCTTTAATGTTACTAGGGGGAGATGAAAACAAAGGGGTAATATGTATACATATATGGAATAGTTGGATATCACCCGGGCAGTATCCCAGGGGAACTCATCGATCATCTTTACGAGTTTTCATCGGTCGTTCTGGAAAGTATAGGAACTAGTACACAAATTCCCGGTTACTAGTTATACCAGCACTCTAAATGAGAAGAATGAGAAGAGTGAAATCGAGACGATAGGAAGAGAATATACAGTTTATTATCAGTAGATATGGTGTGTACATGAATTTACGTTTCGTTCGGAATCCGTTTTTTTGTTTTCCTTTTTGTTTTACTCAATTTTCGATACCATTCCACTTCATCGGTTGGCTACTTTTTTTTTTATTTTATTTAATCCGCGAATTCTGTTCGTGTGTTCCATCGAGCTTACAGTGTGACGATATTCGCGCGTGGAACAACCACAGTGGGACGGTAGTTTGTGTTCGACCAACAGGAAAAGTTTATCCACGTGAATATAACAAAGAGAGGGCATAAATGTACAAAAATTTTTATACTCCATCTGATATTTTGGCTCCATTACTTTACTTTGTGGCGTTCCGATAATGTACTCAAATTTATGGTTTGGATGAAAAGTTATAGTATATAAACCCATCGCTACTAGGTCAAAGTACTTGTAAAATTTTATTGTACACTCCATTATATATACATATATATTTATATACCTTATGGAAAATCTATAAAAATATTGACCGATTAATAATTATTATTTTTAAATAATTTTAAATATATTTATAAATTGTAGTGTGTTTTTCTAAAACATCTAAAAAAATATAAATGAGTTATTAAAAACTATTTGCGCAGTTCAAAGTTAGTATAAAAGTATTCCAACTATTAGGTTGGTTGGATGAGTTTTAACCACAGAAGCACTTGTGTTGGTCAAAACTCCGCATTATGTTGAAATATGTTGTTCGATAAATTGTTTTCACTTTTACTACGTATGAGTTGGACCAAGATAAAAAAATAATTTATTATTTATATTACAATTATTACAAATTTTCGAGTGATACGAAATATTTTAAGTAAAACAGAGCATTGAAAAAGTTAAAAAAAAAATAGTTTGTTTCATTTTGTTTTTTTTTTTTTTTAGGGGGTAAGGTACCGGCGGATAATAAGGCCTAGCTAAGGGAGATTTTGAATAGAATCAAAAATATTGCATTTAATTATCGAAATGTGTTGGAATATAACAACGATACACACAGCATCGGAGAGGCGTACGGAGCTACCTGAAATATGATAACTCGGTCATTTTTATGACCCTTTTGTACCCTCAGTACATGGGTCTTACTAAAAGATAGAGACTACAGACAGTGTCCTTCTGACATTCGTGCTGACCACTTGTGCGGATCATTGTTAACCAACATACTTGTAATCTGTGTCTTTTTGTCTCAATTATTTTTAATAAAGCATTCGTGCCATTCTTTGACTTTAAATATTCACACATAACTTGAACTAAATCATCTTTATGTTATTGGATTTCTCCTACCAAATATCCTGATTCCAACAAAATGTATCATAAATCTTTATTTCAATACATTAGCCATAAAATGTAATGAAGTAATGGTAATTTTGACCATAAACAAGCAAAAAATTATACTTTTACAAAAACCATACAAATAGGCCTTATTTTACTACGGTAGGGTAATAAGGCCTACGAGTTAAACAAACTGGAATAGTTTAACTACACTTAATAAAATTAGTATTAGAGATGAATCATCACTTAAATTTAGCAACAATACTTTTTAAGAATCAGAAGACTAGATTGTTTTGCTCAACAGCACTTAAAATTATCAGTATTCTTTTTAAGAGTTAAAAAACTAGATTGTTTTTTATAATGTCTTCTGCGCTACGACAGCATATGATGGATGATGAAATATAGAAGACAGGGAACCTGGTATCGGGACTCTATAAATTTGTCGTAACATCTCTATGTAAGGCCCTTCTACTAGAGTAGCCTTTAGCGGAGGCGGTTATTTTAAATATCATTTCTGTCACTTAGGCCTTATTACCCGCGGGTACCTTACTTCATTTTGCTCACATAAATGAATTTTTTTATTTAACAGCAACTAAAAATTTTTTCTGTTTACTTTGAATATCATTAAAAAAAAAAGATTTAGCGTATTTGAGTCCTCAAAAATTTAGTATTTCCTTTACCCCCTCCTCCCCCCCCCCACATAATATTTTACTACAGTAATTTGAAATTAAAAATTTTAAACTAGTAATATGTTTATTAATTTGATGAATGGATTAAAAATTCATAGTTTACAAAAAAAAAATGTGTTATCAAATTAATAGCAATTTTATATCGTGTTCACTTGATGAAATTAATTGAAAACAAATTTGAAATCAGCTTAAATTATGATGAATTGAAATAAATAACTGATCAAATTAAATAAAGTACTTTTTAAATAATACAATAATTAGAAAAATCTAATTAAGATTTAATTAAGAATGAGTCAAGTACTTGAACGGTTTTATTTTGTTGACGGTAATTCAATAAGGACTAATGAAATAACACAAAAATTATAATGGTAATAAATAAATAAATTAAATCTCTCTGAGAATGCTTTGATTCAAAAGAACAGTTACGCTGAAATGAAGGACTTCCAGGGCTTGAGTACTCATTCCCTCTGTACAACATAGACTTGTTCCACGCTACAAACTACAAACTACACTATGACTATAACCAAAGGTAGCAAGCTATAGGTACTTTTACCTCAAAGAAGGGTATAGCACAGCAAGTTATTTTCGCTCTCAGTATTTGGCGTCATTTATCCCCTTTTAACCCGCCGTTAAAATTGAAAAAGCGTTGGCGAGTTGTCGACTTGTTCTCGTAGTGTCTCGCCGTTGGCTCAAAGGGGCCACTTGCACTTTCCTAGACTTGCATTAAAAGAGAAAAAGAAATAAAAGAGAAGGAAAAAAAATTTAAAAAGAAAAAAATAAAGAATATAAAAATACGGTAGTGGAATAATACATAAGAGGTGAGGGTGCGGAGAAACGTGAGTAAGTCAGTGTACACGTACATCCAGACAATTTGAGAGAAGAGAGAATATGAAGAACGTAAATAGGTAGACACGTTTTACTAATATTACTAGAGAGTACGTTTGCGAAACTACACGTAAATTTATGAGATAACGTACCCGGGTAAGCGGCCGAATTACATACACTTCAAATAGTTTTCTGTTCAGGTGTATCATAAAAATTTTTAGCCAATACTTTTTTTTTATTCTTTTGATGTCTGTTAGAAAAAACTAATAGGAAGTTTTTTTAAAAGCGTTCTTTAATTACAAGATTTTTTTTAGGAATAATTTAATAATTTTGATTACATGTTTTTATTTATAATTATTTTTTATTCCTTGGCGTTGATTTTATTTTTTTAAGGGATGATTCTGGTTTAGGCGGTCAAAAAAAGGGCTATTTTCATTAATTTGTTTAGAAAGGAATTGTTGTAAATATTTATAAAAAGTTTATTTAGGTTGACTAAGACACTCGTAAAGTACATAGAAAATTTTTTTTTTTTTATTTGTTTACTCTTCTAACACCTTAAAATAGTGGATAAAGGTAACTCCGTAAAGAAATTAAAATTACTTACATGCGGTAGACGTGTAGTTTTCATCTGAACTACGGATATTGATATTTACTGATTAATAAAAAAATGGCGGACATTTAAAAAAAAAATTTTGAAAAATGCCATCAGCGAACTACCTATTTTTTTACAGAGTTACCTTCACCCGCCATTTCAAGGTATTAGAAGAGTGAAAAAATAAAAAATAAAATTTTTCTATATACTTCACGAGTGTATTAGTCAACCTAAATAAACTTTTTATAAATATTTTTAACAATTCCTTTCTAAACAAATTAATGAAAATAGCCTTTTTTTTACCGCCTTAACCACAACGATTCCTTAATTAAACATTATTCAACATGAGGTTTGCAAACTATTAAATTGCTTTATTGTATTAAAGCAAAAGTAACTTTTTTTCAACGAGATAAAAAAAACTACTTTTTATTTAATTGAACAGCTTGTTTATTTCTCGTAACTAAAATACTTTCCAATTGATTTCTAAGAAATACTATAATTAATATTGCATTTTTCTTTACTATAGCTTTTCAAATCTGTCCTTGAGTTATTAAAACCATTTATTGAGGTAGTATTTAATAGCCATAAATAATTATTGCATAATATGTAATTATAACGGGATTTTTTTATTTGTTTTTATCATTAATTAGCAGTTTTAATCAAGTACTATCTATATATTATTTATATGACAAATTGAAAGCAGTTATTTTAAGTATCATGAAGGAAAGACAAACGAATTTAAGCGGCATATTTTCTGTCCTCTATTAATTAATAATTCAAGACTCTGGATACGTGCGTAAATATTGTGTTAAAATATTATACGACGTTACTACCTAATTGGCTCTAGCAGATTTCAAATCCTGAAGTAAGCATAGTAAAAATAAATAAATACTTTGTTGTAATAAAATTTAATACGATGATTTTACTACAGGTTAATATTATTTATTGACAAATTTTCCAAAAGTCTCCTTTCCTTTATACAGGAAATTTTTTTTTTTATAGAATGCTCTGTTTTTTAGTATGTAATAGAAAAGCTCCCCCCTTCCCCCTTTTTCAACCGGATTGAAATGTGACACCGAGAAAATTTGATAAAAGAAAAAAAATTTTTTGTGACCTCCGTTGCTCCAGAATTTTTTTTTTTATTTTATTGAAGTCATTGGAAAATAATTAAGAATTGCTTGAAACAACAACAAATTGTGTAAAGTGTTCTTCCCATTACCTATACGATGATGAAAAAATGTAGAACTAAAAAACTTAATAATTCTATATAAAAGTATTTAATATTAAATATTTGCTCTTGATAAATTTTTTGATTTCGTAAAAGCTTTTTGAAATAGAACGAATAATACTAAAAAGTAATTTTGCGATTGCGAAGCACCCTGCTTGTGCTTCAGGTGTACAAAATCTTTATCAAAATAATTAACTAGAGTATATTTTACTCAAACATTCAATGGATGTAAATAGATATCTGCTGTATATATGTTTATAAAATAATTTTTTATCAATAAATTTACATTTACGAACATTAAAAAATATGAAACCAGTGGACCGGTCGTATTTAATAACAAAAAACTTATATATTTGAAATGAATAAAAAAATTTGAAATAAAAAATTCAAATTTCGATCATTTTTGATAATTCCAAAATTCGTGAGCGACCTCTTGAAAATTTTTTATCGAGCTGATTTTTGGAGAAGTTCCTTAAAACATCGTAAGCCATCAAATTTTCATGCGAGATCGAAAAAAAAAAAAATAGTCGGTTTTTTTGGGCCACCCTAATATATATGGATTCAAGTGTGCTGTAGTTGAGAAAGTAAAGCGGTAAAAGAATATATAGATTCTAAAATCTCAATGGCTTGGTAAAGATCTCACGGCTCTGCTGTCAAAAGATTTATATCGAATACGTTGGTTAGTGATATAGAGAACTCGAAGAATTTAGTATTACTTTTTATATAAAATTTATCACCAAGAAAATATTGTTTATATGTGTTTAAAATGCATGATTTTATTTTATTTCATATTTAAATTTTTAACAAAAATATAATTTTCAATAGACTTTTTCGTATCACCCACGTTGGAATTTGAATTTCAAATTGAATCTTTTAAGACGTAAATGAATCTTAAAACATATTTTAAAACAAACTCGACGAAAGAAAACATACACAAAAAAAAGGATTTCTTGGCGCGAGAAATATTTTGCATTATTAATTGAGGACAAAAAGTTTCTTAGGACTAGAACAGATTTCTCGATGCAAGAAATTTTTTTTCATCTTTGAAAATTTTTTCTTGCCCCAAGAAAAGTTTTATCGCTCAAAGAAAATTTTTGTTTTTAATTAAAACTTACGATAAAAAAAATTAAGTTACTTCAAGATCGTTTTTGTCCTGCTAAAAAGTGTCTAGAAACTGAAATAAAAATTCTCAGCAGCTGTAGAAAACTGTGGTACCTTCTAGAGGATTTTTGTCTTCCAGCTTCTGGTATGCAAGACCCAAAAAGCACTAGAAACCCACCATCTGAAGAATGATCTCCTAGAAAATCCCACACCTTTTTTTTACAGTTGCTGAGAATTTTGATTTCTCATCTTTCTTTTAGCTTCTAGACACTTTTTAGTATCAATAAAATCCTCTTAAAATAATTTAATTTTTTCATCAAAAAATTTAAAAGGTTTTATCTATGACTTACGACTACGCATATCTCATTTAAGTTTTCAATGTCAAGTATGTTCAATCTACGATTTAAATTTCGACTCGGGCAACTATGGTTTTTAAGTAATTTTATATTTTACACCAGTAAATTAGATATTAGTAAATTTTGCTATTTTTTTACGGAATTCAGAATTTTCCATGAAAATACAATAGTTAATAAGTTAGTTTATTTTTAAAAAATTTGATTAAAAAATCAATTTATATTTATTAGACGTAGTGTAAAAGTTTATTATATATATATAGTATGTATACATGATGTTTATCGAGTTCTAGTGGAATGTGGTTAAAGGCCAGAATGAAGGTCGCCTACGGCTCTCGACCGGTCGAGAGAATAACATCCGGGGAGAAGTGGGAATGACATCGTCTTTAATGGAATTACTAAATGGTTGAATTTTTGTTTGTCTTTTTTTTTTTAATTACATGTTTTCCTTGTTTACTTAAATATTCAATCATATAATTTTTTGTTATTTCATTTATTATTAACCAACAATTTCTCTTTTCTACTTAATCATCCCGAGTCACAAAAAAATATTTACTCAATATTTTTTGTGATGGATAAAAAAATTTGAAATGATGAAAAAGTTAATTAAAATTGACTTCTTCGTTCATAAACAGAACTTTAATTTTAATTATAGTATTGTTGAAATATTTAGTTCATTTAAAAAAAAAAAATTTAATAAAATAATAAATTAAATTAAATTGTAAAGATTTGATAGAAAAAATATAAAAAACGAACTATGCTGCAGACTAGTTCTCAAACTTTTTGTTATCTTATAAAAATTGCAGTTATGTTACTTTCTGTAACTTTTGTTGATGATTACCTTGGGTGACTGATGTCTCAGCTAAATGATCTATGAGCAGATGTATTACTCTCTGCTGTTACTGATAACTACTCTGCTTGGCTGATGGTGTCTCTGGTTATTGATGTACGAGCAGATGTACTACTGCTGCTGACTCTAACTCTGATCCTCAATATGTAGTCGTATGGTACGACTGCTCATTGCTGCTACTGTCAACACTGGCCCTCAATGTGTAGTCGTGTGTTGGACTAGTGCTGTAAAATGCCATTTCTGGTGAACGGTTCCTTGGATTGTTTCCATTGCTGGGACTTGTTTACTTAGCCCTAACACTACTGACCTCTTCCGTTGCGCTTAAAAAAAAAAATTACCATTTACTTTTCTGATAATTAAAACATTTTATTTTTAAAAAATCATCTTTTCAATTTTCTTGTAGCTGAAAGTATCAGCAAAATTGAATGATAATCAAAAGTAGATTGCGGCTGCCCAATTTCAAACACACAGTAAGGGACAATTTTTTTAGTATTTTTAATTCCAGTGGAGTCTTGTAGACATGATTCAATACATATTTCAAAAATTTTATTTTTGTCAGTTACTGTGTTATGAAATTGGGAAGCCGATTGACATTAGATTGGTTAGAGCTGTTCCTTTATCAAAAGAAGTGATTTAAAACGATTTGTAATGTTAAATGCCCATAAGAAGGGCGATTTGAAAGTATTCAAAGTATTCAAAAGTAGTAAAAAGTATGAAAAATTTTTTTTTCTAATCACTTTAAATCGCTTTTTTTAATAAGGGGTACTCAACTGATCGCAATTACATCAGTTTAAAAAAAGAAAAGTTGTTTCAGTTATTAGTGATCCTACTGTCAAAAAATGTATGGCTGGAGAAAATTTTTGGTGACTCACATTATTAGTTATGGTGCTAAAAGTTAAATTTTTAATGCAATGGTCTATATAGTTGGATTAGCGAGAGTTTGCGTTTCGGATATTTTCGGTTTTTACCCCCACCATCTAAATTTAATACCAAAGACATTGTGTCTTCATGGTGGGGGTAAAAACCCGAAGCGCAAACTCTCGCTAATCCAACTATATAGACCATTACATTAAAAATTTAACAATTAATTTACAATCGTGAATTAATAAGTATCGTATATGTATAAAGAAAAAAAAGTGTACAGCCAAATTTACTACGATTGGGTATACATCTACTATACTAAACAGTATTTATTAAAATAGGATGACTACATGTTTAATCATAATTACTAACCTACTGGGATACATAAACTGTCGTATCATTTATTGCTGTAGTAAATAAAAACAACTTTTTGATAAATGACAACTTTTTACTAGACAGAAAAAAAGATTTCTTGGCGCAAAAAGTTCATACTCATCCTAAAAAAATTTTTACTTGTCCTAAAAAATTTTGTATTCTTAATTTGCTTATTAAATTTGCACTAATTAAAATTCATTAGTTATGATATTAAAGAAGTTTCAATAATTCAATAAATTTAAATTAAAATTACATCAAACTGAAGTAAATAAATAATTCGAAATATTACGCGCGAAAAATTTAAAAAAATAAATTTTTATCTATATCTGATGATAATTTTTTCCATCTGTCCTCGAAATGAATTACTTCCTGTGTTATTTACATAGTACAAGTATTAAATTTTTATTTTTACTGATATAAAGAACAACAAGCACGTAATTTTAAAGGTTATAACTCAGGCGCTTAAAAATTTAATTAATATAACTGGTTGTGGATCTAGTATAATTATACAGTGCGGAGACAAAAAATTTAAGGTGGCGCTAGTGTTATTTTTTGATCATACTAAAGTTAGCGACGTCAAATAATTTTTGAAATTTTTTTAAAACGATAAATTATAAAAAAAAAATATTTGAAAAAATTACACTTATAGTTTTTTAAATTTTCTATCTGTGCATATTTTTAGTTATTTGTTTTTTTTTTTTTGTAATTGATTTGTTGAAAAACAAATTCGAAAATTGATAATTGTCTTCTAATTTCAGGATCACAAATTTTCTTGGGGTTATAAAAAATTTTGTGGGCGAGAAAAAATTCTTTACACCAAGAAATTTTTTTTAGTCAAAATTAATGCAAAATTTTTACGTCAAAAAATCGTTTTTTTTCTGTGTAAAATAAATTATGATACTGAAGTAAGCTGATATCTAATAATAATTGGAGTTTTGAAGCCAATAAATTATAAAGAAAAAACATTTCAAAATTTGCACCAATAGCTTTTTAAATTTACTAGATGTACATATTTTTAATTTTTCTTTTTTTGAAATTGATTTATTGAAAAAAAAACAATCTAAAAATTATTAATTGTCTATTAACTTCAGGATCCTGATAAATTCTACACAGTGTCACTTAGGGCCAGTTTTTCAAACCGAGATTATTCATATCCGAGTGTAAATTAATATAGCTAGTATATTATTGTTGCTTGTATATAACTAATAAATATAAGCACATAACCTAACCAACTCAAGTATCCTGGCCTAACCTTAGTACAACTTATGTTAATTTAGCAAACAATTAGTTTGATTTTCTGTGGTTTTTATAAAAAACGGAGCTATGAATTATCCTCCCGTAAAATGAGAGTAAAAAATCATTGAACCTGATCATAAAAATATTCAAGTTATCTGTGATTATATTTAATTGTAAATCAATTATAATCCAAGTTTCCATGCAGACAATGCTGCTACAATGCTTTGCTTGGTTATCGTATTGAAGAAACGTGCGGGAGTGTTTAGCTAAACAACACAAATTTTGTATTAATTTTCGAATAATACGAGAAATGTATTACAGTCCAGATTTTCTAATTATTTAACATAAAAAATTAGTTGAAGTAAAATAACACAACGGTTTGTGTTGAATTAACAGGTTTCTGTGTTAACAATTAACACAAAAAATTTAACAGAATAATTTTTTAACTCAAATACACAAAATTTTTATGATCCTAAAGTTAGCAGACAATTAACAATTTTCAGATTTTTTTTTAACAGTTTAAAGTTAAAAAAAAAAAAAAAAAATAAAAGATATGCACATCTAGGAAATTTAAAAAACTATAAGTGCGATTTTTTTAAATACTTTTTTTTTGTAAATGATCGCCATTAAAAATCCAAAAATTATTAAACGTTGGCTAACTTTAGAACCATAAAATTTTTAATGATCCTGAAGTTAGCAGACAGTTAAAAAATTTTGAATTTTTATTTCAACAATTTAATTTTAAAAAAAAGAAAAAATAAAAATATGCACATGTAGAGAATTTAAAAAACTATAGGTGCAATTTTTTGAAATATTTTTTTTTTCATAATTTATCTTTTAAAAGAAAATTCAAAAATTATTAGACGTCTGGTAACTTCAGTATCATAAATTTTTAACTGTATATTTTCAAATAATTTTCTATTAATATTGAGGGTTAGTTTTAGAAACCTGGTTTGTTTTTATCTGGATTTAAAATAATATTGTTAGTTTACCTATACATTAATAATATATAGATATGCCAGCAATAATAATTAAAACCCAGATTAAAATAAACCCGGTTTAAAAAACTGGCCTTAAAAATCTTGACACAAAAATTTTGTAGAATCAACTCAAAGAAGTCTCCTCATACTTGACTAAATTCTATCACTTCGTTTAAATTCAAAAACGTTTATTAGTTAAAAAATTTACACTTGATAAACTCCACTTCAAATATGTTAAATTTCTATTATTGTCTATATTTAAATTGTCATAATCCGTGATGTGAAAGAATGTGATAAATTATTAAAAAAGTAAATTTTATAAAAATCCCAGTGAATTTAATTACATTATTTATTTTCAAAAGTTTTATATTTTCACAGCGGAAAGTAAAAAAATAAATAAATGAAATAAAGTTAAATAACATTAGTGAATGATCGACCTGGAATCAGAGGTCCATGAGAACGGGTGCGCCGACCAGCAGTTAAACTACCTCGGGATTTTCTGTGTACAGTGGGGACTTTAGTGGCTCAGTCGCTTCGCGCGCCTCTCGATGGAAGGTAGTCTCAGACTCTCTCCATCTATTCAATTCAAAGTTTTATCGTGTGTGCTCACATTTTTAAAAACTCTTACAAACAAATAAAATTTACTCGTGGCTTTAATCATCATTAAAAATTAATCGTTTAAAAATTTAAATAATAATTTTTTGTTTGCATAAATTAGTGATTGACATCTGAAAAATAATACAGTGGTGAGTTTTTAAAAATAAATATGATACATAAGTAGTTATTATTTAAATTTGTGTTGTATGTGTGACAGTTGAAGTTCATTCAAATTTGTTTTTGTAGATGAAAGTTTGAATTTTTTTTTATTCTCACTTTTGTTTAAAAAAAAATTTACTCTGTGAATTTAGTGACAGAAATAATGGTTTTGTCGAAAACGATCGAAATTACCACAGCTGCAATTTCACCCGGGAAATAATTGTATGCGGTTGTAGTCGAGAGTTATGATTATTTAAAAACTTTTGAACAAGTACTTGGCTGAATCGTTTGACCACAGTTGCCTCTGCAACATCTTTTTCTACCAATCAAACTTTTATCTCTCTTAATATTTGTTTTAAATTTATTGAAAAAAAATATCATCGTTTTTTATTTAAATTTAAATTCGCGTTTTACTTTTTAATGAGTGACTGAAAAATTAAATATAATTTGTTTACTTAGAATTAATACATAAACGTACTTATTCAATTATTTATAACATAAATAATATATAAATGTATATCAAAAGAGTTTGTGGTAATTGGCTGGTAGTATTTGAATTAAAAAAACTGAAGTGAAAAAAAAAAATTTGAATTTACTGAAAAAAATGTTTGATCTGTCAGCAAAGTTAAAGTTGTTTTGATCGAAATTTTATCTGACTCGAGTGCATCTCATTAAATTTCATACCGAGACATATGATCTTTTCATCTATACAAGTATATGTATAATATACATATATATTTTTAAATAAAATACTAAATCTGTGATGAATAAATTTTTAAAAATCATGTGTGATGAATATAAATTTTTCTTTCAATGCGAGATTAAATCTTATCAGTTATCTAATTGAAAATAAAATATATGACTCATTATTTTAACTAATTTGTCTCATATTTAGTGTTTATGATAAAAAAAAATTACATGGAGTAGAAAGGCAACGAACATTTTGATCTCTCGATTTAATATTTTTTTAATCAATTAAATTTAAAAAAAAAATTAAAAAATTCATGATATTGACGTTAGCAGGCAATTAAAAATTTTCGGATTTTTTTTGACGGATTAATTTAAAAAAAAAAAAAAATTAAAAATATGGACCTGTAGAAAATTTTAAAAACTACAGGTGCAATTTTTTAAAATATTTTTTTATTTATAGTTTATCGTTTAAAAAAAAATCCAAAAATTTTCAGACCTCGGCTAACTCCAGTATCATAAAAATTCATATTTTGTGGGAGCAAAATTTTGGGATGAAATATATTTTATACAATTGATATAGTTATCAATTGAGTAAATTTGTTTATCAATAATATTTCTTTACTTAAAATTACTTTTACGGACAATAGAATGTAGGATCGAAAAACAAAAGTGATTTTATTAAAAAGAAAAAAATACTTGAAGGTCATGAGAAAAGTAATTTCAAATCGTGAATCAACTTGGAGTTTATGTTTACATTAATCAGATTAATGATTAGATACAGCAGTTATTATATATATTTATAAATATATGAGGGAGAGGGGACAAAACATTCCAAATCACTTTCGTAAACATAATAGAGCATTTTTTTGAATTTTTTTTCACCATTTTCGAAAAATGTTTGTGTAAAAAAATAGTATGAAATCAATTTGATTTTTTTTCTTATTGATTTACAATAAAAAAACTGTGTCAAATTACTTCAGATGTATTTCAATAATCAACTTGAAAATATTTACAACTTTTTAAATTTTGAAGTTTAACTAACTTTGAATAATTTTTTAATCTACTTCTTTAAGCAATATATAATTGCGTTTTAAAAAATTTTTTATTTGGAATTAAAACAAACAAATCTTTTACTTTTTGACAATTTAAAGTAGGAAGTTAAACGTTTTCAAAAATCGGGTGTTAGTTGAAAAATGTTAATGACTTTCGTTTATGACAAAAACTATTAAAACTTTTTTTTTCCATTGCATCCAATAATTATGTGAAATGTAATTTATCATTATGTAAATTACTCACAAAATTTAACTTAATCAAATTTATTAGTTATCCAGAAATTTTCTTTTCATCTTTTTTGGGGCTCCCCCATTTCACCCGCAAAAAATGAAATTTTTTTGTATTTATTTTGAACATCATTAAAAAAAAACGAAGATTTTACGTATTTAAGTCCTCGAATAGTTATCCCTCCAAGAATAAAAAATAAAAAACAGAGGGTTAGTACATATATAAAAATGCAATAGTCTGGCTTGTGGCTGTGTGAACCACTCGTCGCTTCTGAAATCAAAACGAACGTGATAAACGGACACGCCGGAAGGGATACTGTAATTTCATTTCTCTAACCCGATCTTCATGTTCTTTATCATCTTCTCTTTCTGTAGCAACGCGATCTCGGTTTAATTTCTGTTTATTTTATATTGTTATAGCTTTAGTCAATTATTTATTGCTAAATAGACTTTGAACGTGCTCGAGCAAATCGACTATGTGCATTCGTCTGATAGAAATGCATTTATATTTTTGATTCTATTAACTTTTTTTTTGTACTCTGAAATTTTTTATTTTCCTCGTTTTTTACCTGGTGATTCATCAAAGAAATTTTTTAACCCGAGTGAAAAACGAGAATTCTCTGTGCAATGGTAAATTTATATAATACTATTTTCAATCAAAATACCAACAGTTCAATGATTGAAGTTGTGTCTGATTGTGAAGTTCCGTTTTCACTTGTGACTGACGGAACGTTAATGTATTCTGAAATTTTATTTATTTATTTATTTTTCAAAGAAATTACTTTTTTTTTTATATTTATTTACATTAAAAATAAATAAGAGGTCTGGAGCGATAGATTATCCCTAAAGTAGAATGCCTAATAAATTTGTTAGAAAAAATAATGCTTTCATATCATTTGCATCGAAACTGGGAGTTTTAATGCCCGTTTTACCAGTCGACATAAGCCAATTTCAAACCAATGTGATTTAACGGGTGGAAACTGATCAGGTTCTTCCCTAGGGAAGAAAATCATTAGTTTCTGCCCGCTAAATTAGTTTCTGACTTCATTTCATCTCTCTCAGAATTGCATCTATTTATTGTTAATCTTTCAATATTTATGTTATTCTAATAACCAACCAAACTGGAAATTTTTTAAAATAATATGAATTCCAAATAAACAAGCTATTAAATTAATTAAAAGTCATTGTTTTTCTTGTGAAATTACTTATATTTGCATATTTAATAGTATATTACACACCTATACAGGGAAAAGGCAAGGGTAGCTAACACTTGGATTGAGATTTTCTACTTTCCTCCGTGGTGTATGTACGATTTTTTATCCAACCTGTACCTGAAAGTTTAAATTTTTGCTTCTATTTGTGGGAAGAATGGCGCATGTGCTAATTTTTATCATTTGTTTTCTCATTAAAGAAGAAAACGGCTTTCTTCCTTTTAAACTGGACAGGAATTTAAACTTTCGGTGCAGTATTGTGAAAAATACAGGATTATTTTGCCGTGTTATTGATCAGAAATTATTCTAATTCTACTGACTCCAGGCATTAAAACTCCCTGTATCAATGCAGGTAATATGAAAAATATAGTACATGGCATGGGATCAAACACGATTTATGACTTCAGGCGATAATATCAGCCTTCGTCTTTAATGGACAATCAACTTCACCTTTGACTGCAATTGTCTTGTTTCATCCTTTATCACGCAATAAACTATTTTTAACAAAAATCATTGAACTATTGCTACACAGAAAAAAAGTTCTTGAGTCAAGGAAATATTTTTTAAGACAAATGTTTTCGGGAACAAATTCAAGATTTTCGTCTTGATCAAAAGAGATTTATACTTTATCCGAAAAAATTTAGGATTTTACAAAAAATTTCTTGAATCTAAATATATTTATTTTCAGTCAATAATTTTATTCTGTGTACTTCATTTTAAATATTAAAATACTTGGGGTAAAATAAGTCAATTAAAAAATTCAAAAAGAGAAAAGAAAAATTTCTTCATCTTGCATCAAAAAAAGAATTCTTTTTTTAAAATTTTTTTTTATAAATAATTGTATATAATCTATAGATTTGTTTAAGGGGTTATACGCAGTTGTGAGGCTCAAAAGAGACGTCTTTTTATGAATTTTTTATAGAAAGTTTTTATTGATCAATTACAAGTGATGGTAATTTAAATAGTCTACTTTTAAGAATATAATATCGCGTCGTTCATGTGAAAATATTGATTTGCACCGCTTCTGTAGATGATGTCCCGAACAACCTCCAAAAAAAAGTGCTTGGCGGTAATTTCCATTTAGGCGGTCTAGGTTATCTGAAATCAAAAAATATGATGAATTCTTTTAGAGGACAGATTAATGCAGGCATTGAATGAAGGAATAACAAAAATTTTGATTTTTGACAAAATGACGTCTATTTGAAAAAAAATTTTTCGTTTTTTACTGAAATTTTCGCTCCAAATTGTTGAAAAAAAGATATGTACATTCTGAAAATGCAAAAAAAAAATCGATTTTTTGAAAATTCTAACTGCGCATAACTCCTTAGTGATAATAACATGAAAGTATTCCTAGAACTTAAAATTAGCAAAAAAAAATGAATAAAAAAATTTCAATAATTTTTTTGAGAGATTCCATTGCATCTCAGAAAAAAAATGTTTTTTATTAAAATTTGTTTAAAATGATGACAATTACATTTGACATAAAACAGATTGCGTTCAACGCAAAGCCACAAGAATTAATTACATACTGAGGCGTCCCGTTGTGCCCCGCTCTTTTCTATTTAATACGATTATAATTGTTGAAATATTAAAACAAAATAATTAGTAACATTTTCATTAGTAAATTTAACTCGATTAATATTTTTTTTTAAATATTTACTATTGAAATATATAATTCATTATTAATGAAGAAATTTTACAATATAATAATAATAAATGTAATAGATTAAAAATATAAATAATCAGTATCGTATGAATTATCGTGATTGATCGGGGCAATAAACTTATGAACAAAAATTTATGATTGGATAATATCAATCTAAATAAAAAAAAGCTCAAGTTATGATGTAAAAAAAATAAGAACGAGATGAATAAGGAGAGTTTATCTTTATGCGATATGAGATGAGATAAGAATAGAAGTGAAGGTTAAAGTGGTTAAAAAGGAGATAGAAAAGCATCTTCCGACAGGTGGGATTTCGTAAATGTCGAGTTATGTCTTTGTAAGATAGCGTGCTAAGAATATTTCGTTCACAGAGAAGGACGATTGAGTCCGTTTGTCCTAATCGACTACTAGTTTTTTTTTATCTTCCATGAAATTCTAAACAAGACAAATAGAGATAGAGAACTATACAAATTAAATTACTCTTAATTTATATTTACTTTGTATAAAATAATTTGAAAAATTTTATTTATCACATTTATTATTTTGTTTATCAGTTCCTTTAATCTGCACACAGAAAATAAGGATTTCTCTGCGAAAGAAAATATTTGCATTCCGAAGTGAAAACAAAAATTTTCTTAATACTAGAAAAAATTTCTTATCCCAAAAAATTTTTTGTTTTTTAATCATAATGCAAAAAATTTCTTGGGGCGAATAAAAAATTTATTGCACCGAGAAATCCTTTTTTTGTGCACATATTTTAAAATTTTTTATGCTGATTATATTAAAAATTATTAAATAAAATTAAATTATTCAAAGCTATTTGAATTTATTTAATATTTTATTTAAATTATTTATTAAGCATAATTGTTTTTATTTAATCTACAAGTGCTTGCATCTCGATTAGACTATACAGTAATTAAATTTTTATTAATTTAATTTTATTGATGTCAATTAATTAAATCACTTTCAATTATTCGGTGTGCTTTTGATTTACTCGTGATTTTTTCGTGAATAAATATTTATGTTATTTCTTAATAAATTCAAATTAAATACACGTATGTAATACAGCGGGTGCATGTCAACTAGTTCATCAGTCATTACAGTGTTTAAAATTTTCCTTAAAATTTAATTCTAGTTACATGAAGTTATTCATAAATTCAAATCATACAAAATTATGAAATATAACTATGATTATACTTTAACTTATATATATATATAATTCTTACACAGAAACAAAAATTCTCGACTAAAGGTAAATATTCTCGATTCAAGAAAATTTTTTTGGAAACTTAAATTTTCTTAGATAAAGTAGAAATCTTCTCCGACCAAGACGAATTTTTTTTAACCAAGACAAATTCTCTTGGCTCAAGAAACGCTTGACTTGGTTCCTGAAATCGTTTGTCTTCCAAAATATATTCTTGACTCAAGATAACTGTTTTTTCTGTGTACATTGTTTGTAAGTTTCGTCATGAATTTTAGTTATTTTCTGTACTTTAAAGATAATTTTTTTCATAGTCCATAAATAAATTAATTAATTAGCTCATAGAGCACGAAAACGTTACTATTGGTGAATTTTTGAGTTCTTCAAGGTCAAAAAACGGCTGGACCAGAAAAACTTATATTTCGCTGAAAAAAAGTAATTATTGTCCGACGGAAAAATTCGACTAATTTGCACATTTTCTACAGCAATCGAAAGAGCTTAAGACTTAGATTTGATCAGACTTATAAACAAATTGGTCGAGCGATTTACGAATTATGCAACAAAAACTTGGAAATTTTATTTTTTTGTAAAACTAGTAAACTACTAGACCGATCGACTCCAAAATTTGAACAGTTCTAAGTCTTAGTGAATCTTTTCGATTGTCACCAGAAACATTTAAATCGGTTGACTCGTTTCAAAGATATCGTCAAACACGCACACACACACGTCTATCCGAAAATAGTCATAATAGCTTCCTAGGACCTTAAGGTAGTACTATCGGTTATAGAATTGACGTTCAGAATTTAATGAAACTTGGTATATTGGCACATTATTATAAGATAATTAACCAGTTCAATTTTTAAAGGTCTACAGAGAACTGAAAAAAAGATATTAATATTAGAAGATATTTGTCTTTAACATTGATTCTTATGGGAAATCACATAGTTTATTTTATTTCACAAAATCTGATGTTCAGATTTCAATGAAAGTGGTATCAAAGGAAAGAGAAAAATGCGTAGAATACTTTGGTTTATTAAAATACGAGCTTCAGAGCTTGTGATAAGAGTAATTAGTAAATAATTAAGAGAAATTTGGCATGTTACTTTCATGTGGCAACGCTGCTAAAAAGGTTATGACGCGCGCGAAATTTAAACATGCATCAAATGCGGTATGTGGGGATGTCAATGTTTTACCCATTTTTTATCACAAAACATACGATATAGTTTTTATTAATATAGTTGCATTATTAAATAATGTAATATATTACAAAATATGTAATATTGCACGAATAAACTTGAATATTACACATTTTTTAAATATTTTTTTCTTGAGTTTCAAAGTAATTAAAAATTTTTTCTAAAATTATTGACGTTAGTCGTAGGGTTAGGAGACGTGAACTTTCCATGTTACTCATTCAATTTATTTCTTAATGCTACTTGTTATAGATTTTTTTTATACTTTTTATTCTGTGACTCTTTTCTTTTCAATGAAATATTTTTTTTTATTATTTAATAATTTTGAATTAGAAATTTTAGTAAACAAACATGTAAAGCCAATAACTTGTATAATAGATGTTTGCGCAATAGATTTTGCGCATGATCTCATATTTTGAGTGAAAACAGAGTTACTCTAAGCATACTTCTATCTCATTTACTTTTAAGCGACGTTGCCAAATATAAATACTACGGTAGTCAAATTATCCAAAGCACACATTTGACTCTTGTGGTATCGATAGT
The DNA here is from genome assembly GCA_030273425.1 of Microplitis manilae. Taxonomy (NCBI): domain Eukaryota; kingdom Metazoa; phylum Arthropoda; class Insecta; order Hymenoptera; family Braconidae; genus Microplitis; species Microplitis manilae. The sequence continues at coordinate 6,370,429 of CP092726.1, forward strand.
ACTACCTTAAAACGTCAAGATCTGATGAAAACTCGATTTTCGAAAATCAGACCGGAGCCAATAACTTCCCGGATTTTTGAAAATTTTCGATTTTTATAACGGGAAGTTAAAAGTTAGAACTGTATTTTTTTAATTTTTTCAATTAAAATTTAATTAAATATCTTGATCGATTACATGAAACATATATTATCAATTTAATTACACCGTGTTTTCATTGAAGGTTATAATTGAACTTTTTTAATTATAAAAGAAATTTTTGATTATAAAATTTACGAACTAGATTAAATTTAAATGACAAATATCCTCGAGAATAAAAAAATTTTTTTACGATTATTCGTATATTTATTAGCGGTAAATTTAAAAACTACTTTGCGTCAGAAATATATTCGTGCTATTTACGAATACTTATATATACCAAAATAAAATTTCATTAAACAATTTACGGTTAAATAATTTTTTAATGACACGTCATTACTCAATCATGTTTCAGCGCGTTCAAGTTTTGAGAATAAACAGTTTCTCTCTTTTTTTTCGAATTTAATAGAGTTTCATAGGTATCTGTATCATTTTCGTAGGATAGCAACCATATTATTATAATAATTTCTTCAATACTTAATACTTTGAAATTTAGTTTAACTCACCGTGTTTTTAGGTCAATACTTAACTAAATTGCGCAATTAAAAATTTTTAAATCGTGTGAAATGAAATTTAGAGCTAAAGAAATGTTACAATTTCTAGTTCTTCAACTAATCACCCCACTATTTTTTTTTATTCCCTCAAACTTTGAAAGTTTCAGTTTACTGATCGATCCTCAAATATTTTATCAAATCACTAATGACTTATTTTCGTTACATAAATATCAAAATTATAAAATAAACTAAAACTTTATTTGTTCAAATTTATCATATTTTTTTTTTAATTTAATATCGACTGAAATACGAAATTAATTTTTTTATTTCCGAAGATTATAGAAAATATTTTATTTATCGCAATTATAAATTAATTTTTTTCGTAATTCGCTATATTTTATTTGGTAATAGTAAAACGGTATTTAAAAATTTTAATTTCTTTGTTATAACAAGTGTATGCAGTACACGACACAGAGGTCATATATAACAAAAACACGTGTGTACAATGGATTATATATTTAAAATGTATGAATAAATTTTATTAAGAAATAATTTAATGATATTTGCAATGAGATAAATTTCTTAAATTATATATTAATCATAATGTTGTATGAATTATTACACGCAACTTGGATAATAATATCTCGTTATACAGTATAGTGTACAGGTGTAATACACATGGGTCAGTTGTATATATTATATATAGTTTGCCTGTAGGATATCATCAGGAAATTCAACTCGGTACCGTTATAACAGAGCGCACGAGGTGGCAGGACAGCATTCCAAAGCATCAGGAGCTTCGATTTGAATATGTATCGAACTTAATCGAGTGTATACTATAGGCCATTACCCGACCGTTTAATCAAATTAATAATAATAATAATTATTATCTATTCTATATTATTAAGAGAATAAGGAAAATTTTGTTCCAGCCATATCTATATAATAGAATTAGTTAATGTTAATAAATTTGGTATCGTTCAAAACATCTTGACTTGAATTGGTGCCTTTTCATGGTTTAAACTCATTTTTATCGCCAAGTATTGAGATAAATCAATTTATCTGTATCATTCGAATTACATTTAAATTACGCGGGGAAAAAGACCGTATTTATTTTCTTTAAACAAATTAATATTTTAATTATTTTGTCACTGAATATGACTGAATATATATAACTATTATTAGGGTGATTTAAAAAATAACAAATTTTTTTTTTCTCGGAAACAGGTTCAAAAGTTTCATTTAGATATAAAAATACGTCTGTAAAAATTAGAACTCTTAATATTAACATTAAGAGATTACGTATTGCACTTTTCTATTTTCCATGAGAATAACATGAAAAAATGTTTTTTTGCGTCTTCTGATTTTTATAACTAGCTAACGATGCATCATAGAAAAAATGAGGCAAATTTTTTTAGAGAATTGAATGTTCTACAAAAAAAGTCTCTTATCATTTTTTGATAAATTATTTGTTCAAAAGTTATTTGAGGTTGAAGTTGAATTTATATTAATTTTTGAGATCTTTTCACTTTTCCGGCGAAACTATCAGACTTATCACAAAATATTATAAGACCTTTTTTGTAGACATTTTTATTTTCTACAAATTATTATCTACCAAGTTTTTTCGAATTCTGCATTGTTTTCTAGTTATTTTCATTTTAATGTGAAGCTCATAAAAAAAATAATCTTCTGATTGATTTTAAGAGCTTTTGAACTTGTTTCTGAGAAAACAAATAGTTTGTTATTTTTTGAATCACCCTAATATATATATAATTAAGGAGAGTAAGAAAAATTTAGTCTATGCCATGTTTTCTTTGATAATAAAAATAAACAAAAGATTCTAGGGTAAATTTTAGAGTAGAGATTTTAATAAACAGTTAAATTCAAATCATATTCAATAAATTTGGCAGTAATAATCGGGCAGTTATGTAGTAATTGTAGGTCGTTCGTAATAATAATAATAATAACACCAGTATCTATAAATAATATTTACAAAAATGATAAAATTAAATATTTAAAATTCTTAAAGTAAAAAAATTGATAATTATATTTCGGACATTTAAAAATAAAAGCATTCGAATTTTAAAACCGGAAAGAAAAAAAAAATATCGACATGAAGAATGCAACGGGAGTTTTCATCGCTTCAGCCAGCAAATTTGTTCCACATTCCTTCGAAGCACCTTTCTCACACCAACAGAATCTACGCGAGTTTTATCAGGCTTCACGTGAAAGTTAATTGCTGCTTTATTATTTTTCTCTTTTATTCTTTTTATTAATTTTATTTTTTACTATTTTTTACTTTTTTCATTTTTAGTACCTCATAAATTTATTTTTTTATTTACATTTCTTATATTACTATTGGAAACTTATATAACAGTACTTTTTTTTTTATACATACATTTGTTTATAACTATTGATATATTTTATATGTCCCTAATGACTTTAACACGTCAGAATGATTTATTATTATTCTAATAGCATTTTTTATTATCATAACTACTAGTAATATCAATGAAACCGGTTAACTGTTTTTTAAAAATCGTTATAAAAAAAAATTTGTGTATTTTTATTACAATATATAAATTATTAATAATAATAGATAGCAAGTGAACTTTAAGTGAGAATTGGAAAAAAATGGTTCGGTTGAATAACTTCGTTACGGTTGATTTGAAATCTACTTGATATTTTTTTGTCATAAATAAGTATAGTTTGCGTGATATATATTTACTTTATGTAATTAAGCATACGGAAGTGTGCTCAATAGATAAAATATACATAATGTTGTGGTAGAAAATCTACTGGATGAATAGATTTCTGAAATATTTCGAATACAGTTGCTGGTATATGTCAGCCGAAGATCTTAGGCCACCCCCATCTTGGAAAATTCCCTTAAAGCCACACGGAAAAAATAAATTTTAAAAATTAGTGTTTGAAATTATAACCCGGAGCCCAGGTGCTAATATGGGGAATTTTAACATTCCAAATAATAAATTTTATAATACGTGTCGTCAATTTTCTAAGTATCAGTTACGATTATTAAAGTTCAAACAGTAATTTTTCTTGCATAAACAATAGGGTGGTCGTTAAAAATTAAATTTTCTCAGGCGCCCTATAAAAAGCTTCGTTTTAGTGAAAAAATACCTGGGGAATTTGATTTTTTCATTTTAAGTAAAAAGAACACGTGCCGAAGAACGATCTAAGTTCATTTTTCGATACGATCGCGGTTTTTCTTTCAAATATCTCATGAAATATGCAGATTACAGGAAAAAGTCATGGGAACAATTTTTTAGGAAATTAAATTCTTGACAAAAAAAGTCATGTTCATTTTTTTTTTAAAATGTGTATTTATGAAGATATTCTAAAAAAACTTTTTAGATCTGATGAATTGAGCGTTTTAAGGATTACAAATTTTGAAAATAACATTTTTCTAAATATACAGAAACTGTAACAAGCATTAATAATTGATATGTTACGAGTTACGAAGTTGTCTATATTTATGAACAAACGTTATTTTTAACATTCGTTATCCTTAAAATGCCCAATTGATAAGACCTAAAAAAGATTTCTTTAAATATCTTCATAAATACACATTTTATGAAAAAAATGAACATGACCTTTTTTGTCAAAAATCAAATTTCCTACAAAATTCATCCTATGGGTTTTTCCTTAAATCTGCATATTTCGTGAGATATTTGAAAAAAACCGCGATCGTATCGGAAAATGAACTTAGATCGTTCTTCGGCGCGTGTTCTTTTTACTTAAAACGAAAAAACCAAATTCCTCACGTATTTTTTCACTAAAAAGAAGCTTTTTATAGGGCGCCTGAGAAAATTTAATTTTAAACGACCACCCTAATAAACAATAAATTTTCACACTTATCCTGTAATTATTAGTAACTAAATTTTTACAATGTTGTTAGTAGAAATTGCACTTAATTTACATGCTATGGAGTAGTATATTTTACAATGTGCATGGTAAAAATTTACATATTTACCAGGTCCTCACAATATCAAACTTTTTGGGTAATTTTTACGAAAAATTTCGCTGCGTGTTGTAAAAAATGGCTCTAAATTGCAACTGGGTAAACCAAATCTAAATCAAGTCTTATTTTTGACCCGAGTTGTTTCTTAGATCAAGATTGAATATTTTTTTATAAAAGTTATTTTTTCTCACAGTGCACTCTGATTAGTAATTTCAAAGTTACTCGGGTTGATTGTAACGTTAGGTATTTATTTATTCTAATTACTCACTTGCATTATTTGGCTTTCGTGGTTGTTGACTTTTCCCTTGGCTTGGAGATATCTTTTCATTTATATATAGTATATTTACATATATATTTACTGTACTCAGTGGTACTGTTAGAGAGTTAGAGAGTAATGTATAGTAAAGATTCAGCACGTGTTCACATCATCATCTATGTGGCCTTTGGTTTACTATATGCATTTCCTTTTCTTCGTTTACGTCGCTTATCTCGTTCGACGTATAGTAGCTCAGACGATAAAAGGAAAAGGTAATGCAAGAGTCATGTAGCTCGTAAGAGTGTCAGGGGAATGGGTACACTTCATGTCTCTAACTTTTTATCAACATACTCTTACCGTTGGTGATTTAATTTTATTTTTCCGTCGAAAAATATAAACTTATAAATGTTAAATTACTTTTTTTTTATTAATCATTACTTTTTTTAATGACGTTATTAAAAAGTTAATAATGTTGGTTTTTTAAATTTTTTTATTGTTGTAAAAAAAAAATTTTCAAATTTAATATCTAGGTAAAAAAATATCACCTCTAAAATGGGTTTATGTGACTTTTATTGGCAATTTAAATATATTATTGATCGTTAAATAAAAATATGTGTTTAGTTTTTACTGTCATCGATGATTATAAAATTTTGTTTTCATATGAAAATTATTTCAGCCAATAAAAGTTAACATTTAATCTTTCATTTTTAAATTTATGAAAAAAGGGCGCAATAAATTATTTTAAAATCATTTTTTTTGTCATATATTTTATAATTTTAGGCAGTGAATTAATGATTTTTAAAAAAATTAAAAAGTTGAATTAAAAATAACTAATAAATTAAACTTTCATTTTGTATAAATTAAAATAAATAATTATTTATGATTAATACCGGAGACTCGGATCATTAAATTTTTTTTTTTTATTTGAGTAATCGGTGGTATTGTAAAAACATTTTGAATGTTCGGTGATATGTTTAAATTTAAGTATTAATTATAAATTCATTAAAATTAACTTGTAAAAGTATTGAAAAAAAAAATTTGCAGAAACAATTTTAGTAAAAGTTCAAAAGTAGTAAAAGTTACGATTTAAAATGATTTTAGTAAGAAAAAAAAGAGAAAAGTTCAGAAAATTAAAAAGTGTACACTTTTAAGCTTCATGTTAAAAAATAAGTAATTGGAATTTGTACAAAATAAAAATATGAGGATTTCAAATTTTGACTAATACATATTGAAATTAACTCGCGATATTTCTCAGACTAATTACAATTTCTTTTTTATTTAATGAAATAAATGATTGATTCTGATATGAAAATTACAAAATTTGCTATTGATTTACTTAACAAGTAAATTTCGAATCTGTATATCTGTTTATATTTATTGCCTCAGTCAATTACTTTTCAAATAGATTGCCATTTTTTGGATGTCCCCGTTTACTTTAAACTACTGTCAATGCTGCGACCAGTACTCGGTAGAAAGCAAAAAAACAAACAAACAAATAAATAAAAACTATAACTGAAAATTTTGCTCGATGCTAGTAGTTTTCATTGTTATATAATGGTACAAATAATTAAACACCAAAAAGGTACAGTTTTATTATTAAATAGGTTTATATTCTACAAAACTCTGAAACAAATAAAAAAAGAATTTTTTAAAAACGACAAGTTAAAAAATAAAAATATTTTAAAAATTGTGCGTACAGTTTTTTTAATTTTCTACATGTGCATATTTTTTTTTTGTCGAAAAAAATTCGAAAATCGCTAATTGTCTATTAACTTCGCAATTATGAGTATTAATGTATCTGACTATTGGCAATTTTAAAAATTTTACAATAAATAAATGAAATTTAAGTAGAATGAAAATTTAAAAAAATGCATATTTAGATAATTAAAACATCAGTAAGCGCAATTTTTTTTAATTTCATTATTTTAATTAATTAATTTTTAATTTATAAATTGTCTGATATTTGCTACAATCACACATATAGTGTCGATGATTACATACACTGTGAAAAATTCCCATTAAATTTTACTATGGGTGCATTGTAACCCCGGACCATAAGAAACCTGTTACAAAATTTACAAGTGTCCCATATTAAACGTATGCGCATAGGTCCCAATCGTGTCGTCTGCGCATACCGTTTACTAAGGGACACTTGTAAATTTTTTATCAGTTTTCTTATGGTCCGGTGTTACAATGCACCCATAGTCAAATTTATTGAAAATTTTTCACAGTGTACTAACATTCTCCCAGACCAATTGATGGCAATAAAAAATTTTCATCAATCATTTTTTTTATTTGACATTCTAAATTGAGCGATTCAAAACAACATTAGGATAGCTTGTTAAAATTTCCACTTGATATTACGATGCTGAAAGTAGCTATTTTACTATTTTTGTATTTTTAATTGCTCAGTTAATTATCATTTGAAAAATTTTTTAAAAAATATACAAAAGAAAATTTTTTTCAATTCTCTAAAATTTATTCAAATTTTTTCCTTTTAGTATTTACTTCATTTATTGAAAATAAATAAATTTTTTTATGACTGTCACTTTCAGCATCATTTGATATTTAATATATGTGCAATGTCACAGTAAAGAATCCTATTAATTTCTTACTTTATCTGGGTTGGAAAATAAATATTTACATACATTATTTTATGAAATTTATGAATAACTGAAAAAAAAAATTATTAATTATGAGTGGATTTATTTTCAAAACGCGAAAGACTTAACGTTAATGTGAAATCGATCGTTGATTAGATAAAATATAAAAAAGTATAATAGTATTAGCAGTAGTAGTATAGTAGTTAGTCAGCGAGACCAGTTTTAATTTCCTGGATGAAAGTAATAGAAAGAACAGTTCAAATGAAAGTAAACTTGCAAGGCTTGACATCGAGATCTATATACGCCAACATGAGCGAGTAGAATCACTCTCATCTAATTTTATGTCTCTCGGTCAAACGTTGCATTACGACTTTTTTCTTATAAAATTCTTCATCTCAGCTTGTTTTCTTTCTTCCTCGAGGCTAATCGAGTTCTCGCCTTGCCAACTTCACCAAGATTCTCTCAATAATTTCTCAACTTTTTTTTTTGCACGCCTCATAACGCGAAGCGTTTGAGGTTGTGCTCTACTCTCAACACATCAAGGCCAAGCAATTTTCTGGTCTTAAAATGACTCTTAACGTACATCTTTCATTCATAGGATAAATATGAGTACACGTATATCAAGAATAGACTTTAGAGAACTTATTTAATGTTTTTTCAAAAACATTTGTTTTGTTAGTTTAAAGAAAAAAAAAGTTTAAAAAAATTTTACTTGGACGTCCGGATGTCTGTATGTATACACTTTTTTGGGATGTAGTCATGATAACTGCCGAAAAAATTATCGTATCGAAAGCGGTTTTTTTTTATTTTGTTCAGAATTTTCTCAAGATGAACCCTTTCGATATTCACTATTGTAGTTTCTATAGTTTTTTTTATATTTAATTAAAAGTGATGACTGATAGTGTTTTTGTATACAAAATCCCGTATATATTTTTTCCGCTGGTGCTAACCTCTGACGGATATATTTGCAAACATATATATAGATATATTTTGCGGTGGGCTTTTTACCGGTGCTGCATCCAAGCGGCTAATTTTTGCACAACTCTTTTTTAATTTTCCTTCTATTTTTTCGACGTCAAATGTTGACATAAACAGTGACGTAATCGTAGCGAAAATGTTTTTTTTGTTTTAATCTTTAATTTAGAAATACAAGTTATTTTGACTTAAAAATTAAAAAGCGTTATGAGGCGTGCACTTTTGGATTTTCCAAACTTTTTTTTCATTATCATCATTATTATTACTATTATCATTATTTACTATACTTCTCTTTATTTCTTCAGCGACTTTCACAATTTTAGATTTATCATTCTGGAATAGTTAGTCCAAATGATTAATCATATTTTTATTATTTACAAACAAATAAGTTATTTATTAGATAAGTAAATATTTCACAACTACACTGCAAAGTCGGGAGTTCATTCGGAGTGATTACGGTTTTTATTTAAATCCGACTCCAGTTCGTCACTCAGAGTTCCGGAGTTTTAGAAAAAAATCACTCTGCATACGGAGTAAATAGGGAGTTTTTTTTTAAATGAGTGATTTCGGAATGATCTAGATTTGATTTAAATCTGTATTACTCCATAAATTTAACTCCAAGGGGATTAAATAAATACACAGTTATCCGTAAGTTAAATTTTAACACCGAAAGCGGTGTTAAAATGATAACGGATTAGAAATTTTGATGTAAGACCAATTAGGTCCCCATTGGGTTACCCTATTGGGGCCGTACATAGGGATGTCACGCAAAGCTCTGTCTGGCCCTAATTGGGCAATCCCACTTATGTCCCAATTAAGTTGCCCAATGGGAACCCTATATTGGGATGTAACGCAGAAACGTACTTGGGTCCCGATCGGGCGATCCCTATAGGTCCCCAATTGGGGTAGACCTACGTCTTCCCAAAGGAAACCACTGTCACCGGTGTAAATATTCTTTACCGGTGTTAAATTATTGATCAGTGTTAAAAATATTTTACTTACTCAACTACTACAGTTAAACAGTGTCAATCAGAAATTGAATTTTACTTTAAATACTAAAAAAATTTCATTGTTTTGAATATCCATGATGAAACAGATTAATCAGTTTATGGTGAAATACAAAAAATTTTCATTGATGAATATAATTTAATAATAGTGTGTAAAGTATTGGATACACTTTGCTATGATTCGAGTCTGTGTGCAAACGAAATTGTTGAAAGTAAAGAATCTAGTTATCAAATTGTTAATTTATTGTCTTTGAAACTTGCTTTATGTTATAAAAAACATCAGGGTTACGATGAAAATAATTATTTTATTAATTTTCATAAAAACTGACATTGTTTGTGTTTTATAAGTTTTCCAAAATTGATACTCTGAACGGAAGCAGTTTATCCTGCTTTTACACCAGTATTTTAACGCCAAATTACACCACCTACACCGGTGTTATTTCATTTTAATTCGGTGCAGAGTTGAATTGAGTCCATTTTCAACACCGCTCTTTTTACAGTGTTGTTTCCTTCTATCACCATCACAGTTAGTGTGTTATGTTGAGATTTATAGTCTTATTGCTCATTTGATCTTTGTCTAAATAAAATTTCTAGTCTAGTCACTAATACTATACTAGTGCATAGTGGATGTCCTTCAGGAATGAAAGTAACCTGGAAATAATCGTGACCTCACGTTGCATTAATGTGAATAACAGTCGAAGATTTACTAAAGTTTATATTGCAAGACTTTGTTTCACTATATAATTATTATTATTATATATTATTATACCTGTTTTAGACATTATAACCTGTAGAGAACAATCACCGATGGATATTCTCATAAATTTTATTTATTTTTTTAAACTCAAACTGTTGAACTACTTTATGCAACAATAATAATAACAAAAATGAATAAATTTATCATAAAATAGCATCAAAAGTTAATAATAAAAACAATAGTTATATTTTTACACTACAATAAATAATTATAATTATTGATAAAAAAAGTTATTTTGCTGAGAGATAATACAATAAATTAATGGTTTTTTTTTTCTTCTTTTGTTTTTTTACAGCAGAATTCCGTCGTCCGGGTGAAGAATTTCCGCGGTGGGAGAGACAGACGTCGGAGTGTCGAGCAGGTCGACGAGGACGTTTGTATGCAATAAAAAGAGCAGAAACGTTCCACTGCGACATTGAGTTTAAAAAAAATATTAAAAAAATTAACCAAGCACGTGACGACGTAACTTGTTGGCTTAAAAAAAAGTGAAGCAAATGATAAAAATAAAAAATATGAACATAACGGTAAATTGATTTTATTGGAGGATTTGACAATTAGTCGGGGGATACAATAAAGTTTTTTTTAAAAAAAGTGTCAGAGTGCTAATTTAATTAAAAAGAGTGGAGAAGAAATATGGAGACTGAAGAACTTACGCGACTTGTCGATGGCATCTATAAGGTGAGTTTTTGTATATTTTTTTTTTTTCTTTATTCTAATAATATACTATATTATGTGTTGGGAGTTCGCTACTTACTGATGCAAAATGACCATCATTTTTACGTTCTGTCAAACTCGGGAAAATTTTTAAAAAATTTTTCTTCACTTCTATTAAGATGTGAAATGATGATAAAAAATTTTCTGAGCAAAATCAAGTTAGCGAACCGGCATTAAATTTAAAAAATGACCGCGTTGGTCAATTGTCTGACAATTTTTCTGTCTTGCATCACGGGTACTAATATTAGTTAATTGTTTTATTAAATCATAATTGTTTTGATGAGATAATAAACAATTTTATATTATTATTAAATATTAGTAATGGCTGTAGAAAACGATTTAATAATAAAGCAGTAATATTCTTTACCGCAGCTTATAATGATGATTATAAAGTTCATATTTAATTGCAAGTATGACTAAATCATATTACTCATTAGTTATAAATCTTCTTTATTGTATAAAAAAAAGTCACTGACGTAATTTATGATCTTTTTGAGAAAAAAATTAACGGAAAATATTATAAAACGCAGACAATCTTTTATAGGAAAATAGTATAACGTTAAAGAAGCAAATTTTTTCGTTAATACACGAATCGCGAATCGGAAGTTACAGTAACATGGTATTGCAATATCGAAAGAATGTTCTTTATATCAAAAGTATGCTGCAGCAACATTTTTGACATTCGGAAGTCTTTTCATGTTCTTAGAAAATAATGAAAATATTGAACCGTGCACAGTTTTATCTCATAGCAGGTCCTTCCGCTGCAGATAATCTTATTGTTTGCTTTGTTTTGTCGATTAGGAATAATAAAACCTGTCATATTTGAACATATCAATAAATATCTTTTTTTTAGAAATTACATTAATTTTCTATAATGATTAATATTTTAGATAATTAAATTCTCAAAGTATTCATTGCATAAATAACCTATAAATTATATAATATCATTGCTTATTACATAATTAATTAATTATTGCTAATTTATTAATTATTTGAATACATAACATTAGCAATTTATTATCTTTTGATTTATTGTTGTTTTCAAACTTTATTTTATAAAATAGTATATTATGTGGCAGGGGATGAAATAAGACGATTTCAAACTAAGCTGAGTTGGCTTACGGACATCATTCCAAGTCTGAAATCGTGTTCTATCCTGTGTCACACAATATTTTTTATGATTACCTGAATTTAAAACAAATTTTATCGTTAACGGTCAATCAGAAAAATGTTAATTCAAAATTAATGATGCAGGGAATTATTAGCGTATGCGTTAATTACGATTTATTGTTCGTAATTTAATAGAAATAAAAAAAACTGTCAGCTTAGATGAAAATTAATAAAAAACTGGAGTATCCAACAAATAAATGACAAAGTAATAGAACAGAAGTAAATATTTAATTTTACAACGGTTAGAATAGTATATTACACACCTCGGGCAGTAAAGTAAGAAATGTCTCAGATCACATGTAATTGTTGACCGAGGCGAAGCCTGCTGTGCAAAACAAAATTGTCGCTTTCCTCTCGGAGGGGAAAAATATGTTTGTTTATAACTTAGGGAAGAAATGCAATTGTGATTAAAGATATTCGCTACTAATTGCTCGCAGTATTGGCTTAAAATTAGCTTCCGTTTATTTCGACTTGTTGGAGAGGCTGAAATTGTCAATGCAGGGGTAATAAAATGGTATATTGTGTGACAAGGGATGAAACAAGACGATTTCAGACCTGAGTGGTTGATTGTTGGTTGAACAAAAGGGCTGATATCACCGCAAATGAAAATCGTGTTTCATCCTGTGTCACACAGTATATTTTTTATGATTACCTGGATTGGAACTTGAAGTTTCAGTGTCAGCAATCAGTCAGAAACAAGTTAATTTAAGACCAATGATGTGATCACCTATCAGCGTAAGCGTAAATTGTGATTCGGAATTTGTGATTAAGCAGAAACAATCAATATTATTTATCATTTACGCTCATTTCTATAAAATTTAATCGCAAAGTCAAAACTGTTACTTAAATATCTGAAAACTGTGATCTGAAATCACTAATAAACAAATGACAAGTATCAAAACTGAAATCAAAAGTGAAACTAGCTTTCAGCGAATAGAAACATTATTTGTTTTTTTCCGAAGGGACGAAACATGTTTGTTTCTGCCCGCTGACTGAAGGCATTCGCGATTTACGCATATTTGTCCGCGGCATTGGACTGAAATTAGCTAAGTTACAGCCATTGCAACTCAAAGTTTTCCATTTACAATGAAATAAATAAAATACTGTTATATTCAAATTTTTAACGATATAATTTTCATTTTACCATTACAAGTTAATTTTTCTATCACGATTGCTAAAATTTTGACATATTATTTTGAACAAAATTTTCGGTACAAGTTAGAGTAAGGTATATTAAGATTATACATAAATCACAGATTACGGATTCTCGGCGATATATTTCAAACTTAAGGATGTAATTGAGTAGCTTATTAAGAGCTTTGGTGTAGTTTCAGTGTTACGCTTGCGGTTAAATTTCTCGATAATTAAGTGTCACACAAGAGAATTAAGGTTCGAAGGGTTGTATATAGAAGAAACAGAAGCTATAGCGGTAGCAATAGCAGTAGCAGCACTACTAACTTGAGAGGGTGTGCGTATAAAAGCAAAAAGGGATGATCACGGGCGTATATAGAGTATAATCTTGTTAGTCGTTTGGTAGTCAAACTTGTTTTAAAAGACTCGTGACACGGCCTCGAGGTCTTTTAGTTGTTTCCTCGCTCACGGAAGTTATGCCGTCACCTATATTATACATAACCCCTCGTTTAATTCACGCTTTTACCTATTTTACATCAAAATATTAGTCACTAATAATAATATTATATTTAGCTTTTAGCTAAGGTATATAAATTTATATTTTAATAGTTAATGACACTCGTTACCTTTTTGTATCTAATGATAGACAGCTAACAACTATTCGTCCTTGATTCTGGGTCTAGGATACCAGATGTGTCTTAGCGCTTATTGTTTTTGTTATTATTGTTGTTGTCGCTTTACTCGTATAAGAAACTTTGCTATTAACGCTGATGGATCTTACATTTAAGAGGAAACTGCTCAGAAAGTAATAAAAAATTTTATTGTTGGGAACAGAAGTAATCTTAGAAAACATTTGTGAATATAACATATTTGTGTGTATATAATTTGAAACCATTTTTAACAGTTACAATTTAACTTGTACTTGTAGTTAGTCATTTTTTATTTTATTTTGAGGGAGGGCTGGACAAAGTTGGGACTCTAAAGAAAAAATGGATTTTTTTTTGTTTAAAATAAGTTCAATCTTTTACTTTTTGTTAATATTCAAATGCATTAAAATAAATTTCTACACTGATAGAAGAATTTATTAAATGTTAATAAATTCATTTGTTTGGATGCAATAATTTCATTTATTAAATACAAATAAATATTTGTTAGCATTTAATAAATATTTCTTTGGAATAAAAGTACATTTATTAACAGTTAATAAATATGCATTAATAATTAACAAATATTTATTAACAGTTAATAAATTATTTTTGGAGTGAATGTGTCTTTTTTTACGGTGCGCTGTGAAGATCGTTCATAAACAAATAAAGCTATAACCCCTTTTAACAAAGATATGATACTGAATACTGAACATAAACACATATTTTTGTGTCGAATTTTAAATAAAAAAGTTTAAAGTGGCCCATAAAGTTTTTTAAAAATTGATTGAAATTGATGTGTTGGTCAATTCATGGGGTCTAGGTGAACTATATACAATGTTAATGAGTCAGTACAATTAAACGGATAAGATTAAAGTCTTCATACATATCGGAAATCTTTAAACTTATTAATATAAAAATAATTATCATTTTAGTTAAATAGTTTTTCTTATTTTTCTGTAGAGCATGATATAACTGATTTGGATACTCCGAAATAATCATAGAAAATAGTAGAGATGAAATGAAATCCATGTTACATCAAGCAGAGTTCATGTTGTTTCTCGCCGTGACTTAATTTAAGATATATTTATGTAAATATTCATTTACCATCATTCATGTTATATTTTTTACATATTTGTTGTCAAAAAAAAATAAAAAAATTTTAATCAAACGAATATTAATTATGAATATTTGTAATTTACATTTTAACTTCTTTCAATTTATATTACCCTAATAATTTTCACCGCAAAAAAAAAAACTGTAATTTATTACAACTATTTTTTTATGATTCATTTAATTTTGTCTATTTTTTCCATAAGAAAACTATAAATCTACTCATCTAATTAAACTCTATTATTTATTAAAGTTCTGAGGTTACAAAAAGTGTCAAAATAAAGCTTTTATGCTTATTTTTTATTAAACTTTTTTAATAAATGATTTATTAATAGTTAATAAATTGTCTTTAATAAATGATTTATCAACTATCAATAAATATTTGTTAACTGTTAATAAATATTTATTAACTGTTAATAAATCGCATTTAATAAATGATTTATTAACTGTTAATAAATATTTATTAAATCACCTCATGTTAAAAAATCATTTATTAACAGTTAATAAGGCTTATTAAATATTAAAAAATCCTTCTATCAGTGTAATTGTGATTATGAATAGAAATTATTTTTTACAAAATTTAACCAGTATGGGGATTCATATGTAAATTAAATGAGAATTACTACTATAAAAAATTTTAATTTATTTAAAAATAATAATTTACTATTTAGAACTATTTGAAAAATTAATTTGCACATAAATTTTGGATACTCTATTTGTAAAGGATTCATCTATATTTTATTAAGAAAAAAAAAAATTCGACGTAAGTTTATAAATATGATAAAAAAATCTGACTTCAAATTAAAATTTAATATTTAAATTTAGAAAATATTTTTAAAACTAGTGATCAAAGCCAATGTTAAAAAAAGGCCATTCGGCATCCGAAAGAAGTAGATTTCTCATTCTCCTTTTATTTTTAAGTTCTAAGATGAAATTAAAGTTTAAATTAATTTTTTATTGACATTTTTGATGAATTTCAAGGTTGAAAACCGTCAAAGATAGATCATTGAAATTTTAACCATAAAACTGTACTCAATCATGTAACTTTAAGTCATTATCACAATTTGAAAAATTATCCCGAAACATAAAGTACAAAAAGGAAAAAAATAGATTTTTTCTCAGCTTTGACATTCTCTATACATAATAAAAATAGAAGTTTCCATTAGAAAGATACTAAAGAAAAAAACCATCGAAACAATATTTTTCATTAATTTGAAAACTTTGAATTGCCACTATTTCCCAAATACTCAACCGATCTCTTGAATTTTTGATCTTGATCAATATAGTTGCCTGAAGAATCAGTGTACAAAATTTCATAATCATCCGTCGAATACTTTTAAAGGTATATAATGATGAGTTAATGATATTTTCGCCAAAAAAGGTGCATTTTTTGTTATTTTTAGAATTTCAAATGTCCACCATTTCTAAACTAATTGACCGATTTTCTTCATTTTTGAACTTAACCGAGCTAATCAAAAATTCTTTGAAAATTACACTATGAGAACAGATGCAAAAGATAGATTTCTATAAAATTTACTAAAAATAAACGATGACCACGGTTTTTTTATATGAAGTCATTTTTCAGAAATTATTTAATTATATAAGAATATATAGATCTTCACATTAAAAGTATTTAATATTAAATAATATTTTTATTTTATTATTTGTATTACATTGCACACAGGAAAAAAATTTTTAGAAATGTATTTTTTTCTTACGAAAAATTATGCTATTGAAAATTTTCAATCTAATATATTTTTAGTGTAAAAGTTTGAAGATTTCATTAAAAATGGTTTTCTTAATCGAAGAAGTCGAAATTCAGCTCAAATGCTGTTTTTTCTTTTTGAATAATGTAAATAAATTTCGATTTCCTTCAGTCAAAAAAATTATTTTTGAATTTTTATATTAAATTAATAATCTAATAATTTCGATTGATTTCCTACTATAGAAAATATTATTTCTACGAAAATAATTTTTTTTTCAGTGTATGATATTCTGTTTATAAATATTTGTACACAGAGTACACAGGAAGAAAATTATAGGGAGTATTCCTATGCATTATAGGAATGGTTCCTATAATGGTATAGGAATTATACCCATACTATTATAGGAATGGTTCCTATATATTATAGGAACCACCCCTATCCCATTATGGGAACCATTCCTTAACTATTATAGGAACCATTTCTATAATAGTATAGGAACCATTCCTATAATATTATAGTAACTATTTCCATCAATTATAGGAACCATTCCTATAATATTATAGGAACTATTCCTATAATATTATAGTAACTATTTCCATCAATTATAGGAACCATTCCTATAATATTATAGTAACTATTCCTATAATATTATAGTAACTATTCCTATAATATTATAGTAACTATTCCTATAATATTATAGGAACTTTTCCTATAATAATATAGGAGCCATTCCTATAATATTATGAAAATGGGAATAGTTCCTATAATTATAGGAATGGTCCCTATAATATTATAGGAACTATTCCTATAATATTATAGTAACTATTCCTATAATATTATAGTAACTATTCCTATAATATTATAGGAACTTTTCCTATAATAATATAGGAGCCATTCCTATAATATTATGAAAATGGGAATAGTTCCTATAATTATAGGAATGGTCCCTATAATATTATAGGAACTATTCCTATAATATTATAGTAACTATTCCTATAATATTATAGTAACTATTCCTATAATATTATAGGAACTTTTCCTATAATAATATAGGAGCCATTCCTATAATATTATGAAAATGGGAATAGTTCCTATAATTATAGGAATGGTCCCTATAATATTATAGGAACTATTCCTATAATAGTATAGGAACCATTCCTATACTATTATAGGAACTATTCCTATAATAGTATAGGAACCATTCCTATACTATTATAGGAACTATTCCTATAATAGTATAGGAACCATTTCTATAATATTATAGGAACCATTCCTATAATATTATAGGAATGGTTCCTATCATTTATAGGAATCGTTCTTATATATTATAGGAACCATTCCTATAATATTGTAGGAACCATTCCCATAAATTATAGGAACCATTCCTATAATTATAGGAACTATTCCCATAATGGTATGGGTTTCATTCCCACAATTATAGGAACTATTCCTATAATTATGGGTAATATTCCTATATCTATAGGACGTGTTCCCATAATTTATGGTCGTTATTCCTATACTGGTATAGGACGAAATTTCACAAAATTATAAGAACCATTCCCATAATTTTCTTTCCGTGTAATGGTATTATTTAACAACTACCGGGATGTATTTTCAATTTAAAGTTTTTTGTTTACCTGGCAAGGGAAAGAGTTATAGGAATTTATAAGTAAATTTATGAGCATTGCTTGTACGGAGCAGGATGATGTGAAAATTACAAAAGTCCAGATACATCTAAGGATTAAAGAGAAAAACTTTAAAATATCTTGTTACGCTGCGCATACTTATATACTTTCAAAGTTTTTAAATATAATTTAAAAATTGTTTACATATTTATTTACAATCTCTAAATACTCAAAAGCTTAAATATTTCATCTTACTTATAGATGAGACTGAGGCAAAATAAGACACCTGACTAAATTGAAACAAAGACTAAGCAAAAAAAAAATTTTGTTTGTTTAAAAAGATTTAGTTACAATTTGTAAAAAAACAGGGGCAAGTCGACCAGCCCAGGAAATGCAGCCACTCAAAAATTTTCAGCAAAAAAAAACTTTTTTAAACTGTTTGCTACCCGATTTTTTTTTAATCAAAAATTAAAAACGCTGACTGAGATAAAATGGGCCACGATTGTAAAAAGAAAAATTTGAAAGTCGCCGCCTTTTCCAGACTGATCCACTTGCCCCGTATTTTTGTACAACCCGTAACTAAGCATTTTTAAATAAAAAACAATTTTTCTTTATCTCAAAACCGATGTCTCGTTTCATTTCAGCCTCCCTTTTGTTTTATGAAAAAAAAAAAGTTATTTCTCTGATAAATAAATTTTATTTGAACATTTATTCGAGCTTAAAAATTTATAACTATATTTTTTTTATTCAAAGAAGAGGCTACTTTCAGGAATTTAGGGTTTATATCATCAAGTAAAAGGGTATGCATGCATAAATGACAGGAACAATGTAACGTAATCCAAACTGATCCCTTAATTTCCATGAATTCAAAGAAAAGTAAACCGTTGAGGTCACGTTATAAATCGTATTCAGAGAAGGGTTTTAAATAAAGAGAAAATAAAAGTAAAAAGAAAGAGTTTAAACTTTATTATCTTCTCCGCTTACTATATGTATATAAATATATACACATGTATATTTATAAATGTGTCGTTTGGGGAAGGTTATATTGGTGGAGACTAGGGTGTGTAGATCGGAAGCCAATTAATATCAACCCTCGAGAATTCGCGCGCGCGAATCACGCAGCTTCCTGGCCGATGAGGGTTGATGGGGTTGATGCGGGGTGATGGAGTTCAGGTTTGGGATTATATGGAGGGACCAACGCAACTAACGCGGTAGCTTCTCTAGTAGTGATATACTCACGCCGTGGGGCTCGCTTGTCAACGCTTTTCCCAACCCCACCTCCTCTCTTGCACCCTCTCTTCTATCCATCCAAAGCACCGGTAAACTACCCCCGACGTCGCGTGATAACACGCTAGTAAGCTCTCTTGTAACCTCGTTACCAGAAACTCTCCTTTTCAAATGCCCCTGAGCCACAGACTCTCGAATAACGACTCCGTTTCTTAGCACCAGGTGCTGTCTCAAAGTGATTTAACTCACACTTAGAAAAATTATTAAAAACCTTTTTATTTATTTTTAATAAAAAAGTACTTACAAGAGTTCATTTCGAAAGAAAAAATTTATATATCTTGCTAAATTTATTTTTTATTAAATTTATAAGAAAAAAAAGTTAAGCTATTTTTTTAATATTTGAATTTAATTAAAAATTCATTCTTACAAATAATTTAATATTTATGTGAATAGAAGCAGTCTGGTGAAAAATTAGGTTTTGTGGGTAAAATAAAGTATCCAAAAATTTTTTGAAAACTCAAGACTTTTTAAAATTGTGTTTCAGAAATTTTTCTTCAGTATTCAAATTTTAGTGCAAATTATATTCTCTACTTAGTGAACATAAATCACTATAAGGTAAAATCCCCTATACCCGCTCAGTACCATTAATCGCTCACTTTAACTGTTTAAGGAGGTTCGACTGAATCTAATGTAAAAAGGATTTTCAAACTTTAAGATTTGAAACTTAGTATACATGTAAAGGAGTACTTTATCTATGTATTCTCAAAATTTAAATATGATCCACCGTCTAGTTTTTTAGAAAAAAAAATTTAAAAATGACGTTTTTAAAGTTCTTATGCACAGGGTCTTATGACGGATAAGCTCCCGTCATGACTTGTTCGATTATTTTCATTATTAACCTCCCAGGTTTAAGAATTAAAGAACCACATGCCATAACTTGAATATTTTTGGAATATGATAAGATTTTAACAATATAGTATTACCGTTGTAATTATTTAAATAATTCAAGTTAAATTTTATTATTTAATCTCGTTCATCGACAGAGATACATATTATTGAGGGTTTGGCAACGTCGCGAAAGCAGCTGAGAGAAAAATCAAAGATAGAAATACATTGATAAGAAAGACGAGATTAGAAATAAATTTTTCCCGCTTTAATTTGAATATCGATGTGTAAGAAGTTAGAACGCGCTGTTGCCAAATCTTTTATTAAATCATCTGAGTCAAAAATAACCAAGTCATTTCATTACTTTCTTTAATTAAATGAGTAATAAATATTAATTTATGAATTCGTTATGTTATTATAAATTAAAATAATGAATTTTCATAACTATTAGGCGAATTTAGCAAATAAACAATTCCAAACACTACTTTGACTCACTAGTATCGGTCGAACCTCCTTAAGACGTTTTTTTATAATTTTTATAAAAAAAAAAAATTACGACTAAAAATATTATTATTGATAAATTATTATTTGTGAATCTAAATATATTAAAATATGATGTATCAAATTATTTTACAATAGATTATAAATTTAAATTAAATTACTGTTTTAAAAATCGCGCTCAGCCGGGAAATTTTTACTTTAACGTTCATTCGTTAGATTAAATTGAGGTTACGTCAAATTTTTTAAGAATTGTTATAACTATATCTTATTACATTCATTTTTGAAATTCATGAAATTTTATATTATGAAAGAATAAAGTAGTATAATTTATAAATTATTTGTCCAAATCAATAAACTTATAGTTTAATTGATATTGTCTTTGAGCGACTATTGTCATGTGTTAATCGAGTAATGGTACATCACGACTTTTAGTGAGCGACTATGGGTACACTCCAGGACCTTATTTAAAAAATTAATAATAATTAATTATCAGCATTATTCTTCAAACTTAAATTTTATTCTAATCCTCGAAACTTCAAAAAAAAACTATAAAAAAAATATGGTTTTTCATTTTATTTATTAATTTATATTGAGTGTTTTAATCTCACTCTAATGAAAAGTGAGCGGGTATAGGGGTTTTTACTTTGGATAAAAAAAATATTAATAATATTTTTTACTCATTTTTTGAAGGTATTCTATATAACTCGGAATGAAAAAAAAAGTTTGTAAAAATTAGCGGAAAACTATCGTCCCTATTTGTTCTGCCATCTCTATATTTAGTAAAAGTAAATATAAAGTTAAAACAGAATTTTTTAATCAATTTTTAATCAACTTTCAAGAGAGACGATTGATGATATGAAAAAGACAAAAAGAGAAATGAGATTCGTCTTGTTCTATAGATACCTATAGCAAGAGTTGGCTCAAAGAGTTGAGCCATCGATCATGAGGCATAATACTATCCGGGGGATAGGAAGTTTGAAAAGCCTCACAGGAACTGAACCTAACGAGGGCGTAGCATTGTGTGCACTCGTTAGGCCCTTCGTTACCAGTACTTGTCCTCTTTATCAACACTTGCTATTTCAATTTTAAATATTTAATATTCTCTTCTGCTATTATGTCTTTCTCATCACTGCAAATTAATTTTCACTCTTCTCATCCCTTATTTTTTATTTTACAAATCATAAATCCTTTGAAATTTTTAATAATGCATTTATAAAGACACTCGTCAATAAAATAATAATCAATAGCTTTTTTTTTTCATCGATTATTCAAGAAATTTTTTATTTCAATATACCTACCGGCATTATTCAATTAAAATTTTTTCTCGACTAATATATATATTTTTTATTCATTCATTTTTAGTATTGAAATAAAATAATATTATTTCAAATTTAAATGATGAAAAAAAAAAAAAAATGCAATTAATGCTAATGAAGTAAATGAAATAATTTTAGCACCGAGACGAAAATTCATTAAGTAGAAATATATACTTTTGGTCGACCACTCGGAAGCAATATTCCCCTGATTCCATTTGCTTTGAAATATATTCCCAGAATATTTGACTTTATGCAAAAGTACAAATATTAATTTTAATATCAGTTCCATCAAACAAAAAAAAAACCCAACGAAAAAGTTAATTAATTTTTATTAAAAAATTTTTTTTTTCACTATTGAAAAAAAAAGACACAATATTGATATTAAATTTGACTTCGGATAATTTTTGTTTCTACATTAAATATGACATTACTTCATAAGAATTTATATGAAATCAATCATTGCATTATTGTAATTTGTCATTCTCTTTACATTCACTATGATTGAAGCAATGAGATAAAATTATTGCACAACATAATAATACAATAAAACCGGTCGTAAATTCCAATAGAGTCAAAACTGTATATTATAGTTAGACATTTAATCAACGATCTCCAAAGTCATTGCTTTAAATCCATTGTTATATCGTTGAAATTTTTTTTATTATATTGTATTGTCTCAGAAAAATCGAAATATTTTTTAAATATGCAGGCTTTTAGTATACATATATATTAGGGTCATTGTCAAAGATTAAATTTTCTCAGGCGCCCGATAAAAAACTTCTTTTTAGTGAAAAAATACCTGGGGAATTTGTTTTTTTTTTTTTTTTAAGGAAAAAGAATACGTTTCTCAGGACGACCAAAGTTCATTTTTCGATACAATCACGGTTTTTTTTAAATATCTCACGAAATATGCAGATTAAAGGAAAAAATCATAGGAACAATTTTGTAGGAAATTAAATTCTTGACAAAAAAGGTCATGTTCATTTTTTTTATAAAATGTGTATTTATGAAGATATTTACAAAATACTTTTTTTAGATCTTATGTATTGAGCGTTTTAAGGACTACAAATTTTGAAAACAACATTTTTATAAGTATATAGTAACTATAACAAGCATTAATGATTGATATTCTACGAGTTACGAAGTTGCCTATATTTAAGAAAAAACGTTTGCTTTAACATTCATAATCCTTAAAATACTCAATTGATAAGATCTAAAAAAGTTTTTTTAAAATATCTTCATGAATACACATATTATCAAAAAAATGAATATGCCCTTTTTTGTCAAGAATTTAATTTCCTACAAAATTGTTCCTCTGATTTTTTCCTTTAATCTGCTTATTTCATGAGATATTTAAAAAAAACCGCGATTGTATCGAAAAATGAACTTTGATCGTCCTGCGGCACGTGTTCTTTTTACTTAAAAAGAAAAAATCGAATTTTCCAGGTATTTTTTTTTCACTAAAAAGAAGCTTTTTATGAGGCGTCTGAACAAATTTAATTTTTAACAACCACCCTCATATATATATTTCCTTTTTTCAATAATTTGTAAGTTTATTGAACTTTGATGAAAATAGATATTATTGTTCAGAATTAATTTCGTTGACTCAATATTCTACGGATGTGCGAATCCTGCTTGAATTATATAATTCAAATATTCAAATCATTCAAAAACTTTCGAATACTACGAAAATTTACAAACAATTAGTATAACTTACAAGTTCGAACTATTCACACACCCCTACAATAATTATTTAAAAGAATTTATTAATTAATATTTTTCACATAAATTAAATTATACTGAAGATCTGATCAGATCTATGTAGATATATTTTTTTCAAAATTTAGGTCTATATTCATGGCAACAGACCTCTTCAGATCTACATAGATTCATGTAGGTCTAAAGATTTTTTCATTAAATCCCGAAGTCCTTTACAGAATCTAAATTTTCAATTTTAACACTATAATAATTCTCTTTTTTTCGGCTTTAATCCACGTAGATCACAGATCTATATAGATTTAAATACTAAAATTATTAGATCTATGACAGATCTCCATTCTACACGGAAAAAAATAATATGTGGAAATGACAGATATGGGAATGTCAAAATGACATGGATAGAATTTGTTAGATTGACAAAGAAAAACTGTTGAATTAACAGATATAATCTGTGAAATTAACATAACCATAATATGTCAAATTTACAGATAAAAACTGTCAAATTCACAAAAATAATCTGTAAAAAGTTGATTATCAAGTTATATAAAATTTACAAACGAAATTTCATTCTTATGAATTATTTTTAAAACCAAAAAACGTGGTTTTTAACTTTTTACAGATTACAGATTATTTTGCATTATTTAAATAATTTTATCAGTTAAGAAAATAAATCATTATTTTCGGATATTTTTAGTGGTTAATTTCCCCCAGCTATAAAAAATCAGCCGAAAAATGGATTAACATATTGAATTTTTTTGAGCTTGACGATAAAAATTAAAAAAAATCATTTTCTCTGAATTTTCGGCTGGTCCATATTGCCCTAGGTGTCATGCGTAGAGGTAAAAGTACGCAAATATATCGGATTTATAGAAATTAGACGAAAAAAAAAAATTTTTTTTTCTTATAAAATTTTGGGGGTACCCCGT
Source organism: Microplitis manilae (assembly GCA_030273425.1). Lineage (NCBI taxonomy): Eukaryota > Metazoa > Arthropoda > Insecta > Hymenoptera > Braconidae > Microplitis > Microplitis manilae. Next base: position 6,395,315 of record CP092726.1, read on the forward strand.
TTTGCCCCCCCCCCTCCCCCTATATGTATCTTAATGGTTTTTACTTTCTATTGTTTGCAGATTTGAACAATTATTTTACACGAATACCTAGTTTTTTTAGTTAAAACTTCAATTTTTAGAATATTTTTTGATGTACTGTTTACATTTTACGAAATGTATAATTTTTACTCATTAAAAACAATTTCAATTATTGTTTTAATATAAATTCCATACTTTTTTTTTTTACTGAATTTTGCATTTTTTAAACGTGATTATTACACCGAAAAACTGTCAAATTGACAGTTTCAGATTGACAGTTTCCACAATGTGAAAATAACATTTCCAAATTTGTTAAATTGACAGTTTTAACTGTTACTTTGACAGAGTCGTTTTTTCCGTGTAGCGTATATATGTTTTTTTTTTATTAATTAATTAATTCCATCACTTGTACATATAATTCTAATAATTATAAATTAGTTAAATTTTTTAATCGATAAATATTCAATAGTAAAAATATTATTTTTCCTCAGTGCAAAAATCAAATTATTCAGCATGATTGCATTATTACGTAATTAATTATAACAATGATTATGATATATATTCAACTTATTATTTTCCATCAATAGATTTTAAAAGAAACTGAAGTTGATACTCGTCAGATTTCTTATTATTTCCAGACGTTGTTGATATTTGATCCCGGTGTTTCGAAGTCATTGTTATAGAAGTCAATGGGTTCTTGATCTTACTCAACATTATCACTACCAATGTTAACAGTCGAGTATAAAAGCTTAAAAAAAAGTCCGATGTTATCTTGAAAGCAAAAAAAAAATGTTTTTAAAATGTATGATAAAAAAAACATATAGAGTTTAATACATACCATATATAGGAATGGGCAATTAGAAACAGGAATACAGAAGTTTGAATGCAAGAGGGCGCTCTGGTATAATGAGGTACAGGATTCCCCTCCTTTACTTTTATTCTATTTTCACTACTCGCTTTTGCTGTCATCATCTACTCATTGGTCTGTCTAGAGTCCATCTTTGTTTGGTTCGAATCTCGCTCTTTATGTTGATATTTACTCTCACTCATGCTCCCATGAGATAGTTCTCTGTATGTATTCTGTGTATTCCGGATACATTTCCTATGATATAGTGAGATCAAAGAGCATACAACTGAGCCGAGAATCGTGTTAATTTCAGGTAGAATTAACGATAATGACGATAGGGTTATATACAAAGACTATATGATTTCAAAAAATCCGTTGCGTCATTCTCAATTCAGATTTTTTAATACTTTATTATTTTTTTCCTTTATTTTAAATTAGCCATCCACATAATTATTTATTATTACTGTGATAAAATATTCTTATGTAAAAGAAGTTAATTCCAAAAATATTCAAACCAAATTTTAAAGAATTCTGAACTCTAAGTTGATCATTTTTTAAATTTTAACAAAATTAAAGAAAAGAAAAATTTTCAATCTCCAGATCTCGTTTTTGAAAAGTTCTTATAAAAGGTCAAAAGACAATTAGTTTTTTTTTTTTTTTTTTTTTTTTTCAATGTTTCTTAAACCAGCAAAATTTTCAAGTCAAATTATTTTCAAATTGAAAAAGTTTACAGTTATGAACCTTTTTGAAACATTTTTAGAACGATTTTTTTTACATGGATTATTTTGAATATATATGCAAAAAATTATATTGCGAATAGGGGAGACCGGGGTGCTAAGGCCCTCTAGGGCACGGTTGCCCCCCTCAAAAATTTTATAAAAACTTTTTTTTTTCATTTTCGGTCAAGTAATATTACCTCTGATATTCTAAAAATATTTTAGGCTAATCTGCAGTATTTTGAGCATAATGGACCACCTGAAAAAAAATTCGGTAAATTTTTTTTCGTCATTTTTGGTCAAATCATGTTATTTCTGATGTTTTAAAGATATTTTTAGCTGAAATAAAAATTTTAATAAAACTGGTTATATCAGCTAAATAAATTTTTTTTTAATAAATCCATGGGATTACAAAGGTACAGAAATAGTCTATTTGTCCTTAAAATCTTTTCTTTTTAATAAGAAAAAAAAAATTTCTAAGTTTTTTTTGTAGAGGGGCCGTCGCGCCCCAGAAAAAAAATTTTTTTTTTTCTTTTGGTAAAATCTTAATGGATTTGCTTAAGAAAGAACCAAATTAGGTTGACCTATAGATTAAAAGCCATAAAAAATAATTACCGGTTTAAGAGGGCCCTCGAGCCCCTGTCTCCCCTACTAAAAACATTATCTTGTGGGAAAAAGTGTTAGGGTTGCAGCTTATACTATAATTTTTCGAAACTATTGTTTCCGTGTGAAAAAAAAAAAAATAATACGACTCAAGAAAAAATTCAAAGACAACTTTAATATAGAAAAACAATTTGTTTCTATTCATTAACGCTACTCGCACTAATATGCTTCATTATCAATCATCGGCGCTTAATTGAAAGATAAATAATGATTTTTATCCTCACCACAAAAGATAAAAATTAAATGCGTATTTATATAGCCTTGAGTCAGGGAAGTTAATTAATGATATTAGTGATTAATTATCAATAGCAAAAGATAGTCATTTAATTGGTAATGAATGAAATACTTTTTTATTGTAACGATAAAAAAAAAAATTCTTAGAATTAAATCAAAATGTATTTTGTTGTTCATTATAAATTATAGTGATTTAAAATCAAACACATTTTTTGTATAGTAAATTATTTATTTTACATTGATTTATATAAAATTTATCATATTTAGACTTAAAATTACAATTCCCAAAATACTCTTTTTTTTTTAATTAAACATGAAAAATAAATCTGTAGGTAAAATTCAAATTTACACGAAACTGTATTATATAACTCTAATAGCAATATGCATATGTAAAATAACTGAAAGAAAATATCTCATATATCTTTTGAGAGTAAATTTATTTATAGTGGAACATTTCTACATTAATAAATGTCTCATAAAAAATAATTTTATAGAGAAGTTTGCTATAAAACTAAATTCGTATATTTTGTGTTAGAGCTTTAGTTGTAGTTATTGACGGCTACTTATTATATATTTAAATGAACGTTTTCATTTTTCAACAATAAATTTTTTTTCTGTCTATATTTATGCAGACTTATAGCAACAAAAACGACTTTTGTAACGACAATGTCATCTTAAGTAAATTAATAAAAATTATTTCATTATTCATTTATTTCTTACTTGAAAATTAATTTTTTTGGCAGAAGAAAATCAAAATTTATTTATTTACATAATTTTGAAAAAATATAAGATTAACGTATTTTTAACGGAACTTAGATTTCTTCGATTAAAAAAATCATTTCGAATGAAATTTTTTAATTTTCATATAAAAAATGCGTTGATAAATTTTGTATATAGAAAAAAAGGATTTCTTGGCGCAGAAAATTTTTACTTGCCCTGAGAAATTTTTTGTATTATGAATTAAAAATGAAAATTTTCTTGGAGTGAGAAAAAATTTTCTTGAGACAAGAAAAATTTATTTGAGGTGAGAAAATTTTGTTTTTCATTTGAAAATGAATTTTCGCGCGAAAAAATCCTTTTTTCTGCGCAGAAAAAAAGGATTTCTTCGCGCAAAGAATTTTTTCTTGTTCTAAAAAAATTTTTACTTGACCCAAGAAATTTTTTGTATTATAAAGTGAAAACAAAAATTTTCTTGGGGCGAGAAAAAATTTTTTAGGCGAAAAAAAAATCCTTGAGCCAAGAAATTTTTTTTTTCTGTGTATAGTTGAATCAATCTAAAAAATTAAACAATTTCAAGGTATTATTAAACTGATAAACATAAATTATATACATTGTCGTGTAAATAATATCCGAAGTTAATTAAAAATTATTATTTAATTACAGAAAAATGACGAGAATTTTCTTTGTAATTTTTTTACAAAAAATTTTTTATTGTTAAATATTATACATATCATAATCTTTCAGAAAATTTTGTAACAGTTTAAATTAAAATTTAACTTTTTGATATTTTCTCAAATCCTTCATTTATCTGATTCTAGAATTATTTCAATAGATAATTTCAATCGATAAATTTGAATAATGATAAGAATGATATTCTATTTATCGCAAAGTATTTTTAAAAATTATTTACTAGCTTACTCGTCTATATATTAATACAATATTTATAAATATATATAAAACATGTTATAAATAAATAAATTAACAGTAAGTTAAAGTGATTAATACAAAAATATTAAATTAAAAATAAATACATTATGATAAAAAATAAATTACATATTTTATTCGCAGCGTGTTGAAATTAGGCGTATGTGGTTTTGTGGTACTTGGTGAATAGGGATACTTTTATTTATCGTAGATGAGAAAACCACGAAACATGAAACTCAGTTTCGTATTCCACATACGCTAGTTAATTTATCAAAAATTTATGGCTTTATTTTCATATTTTAAATTCATAAATATTAAATTTTTAAAAATTGCAATAAAAAAAAATAATGGTTGAAACCATGTTTTAATTTTTTTAACTTTTTAACATTACAGTGTTTTTATTCTGGTGAATTTTTATGAAATTTTTCCTGGTCATTTTGTTCCTAATTTCAATAAAATATATTTATGATTAAATTCCAAAAAAAAAAACGGAAATAAAAAGTTTTATTTTAAGAAAAAAAAAAGTTATAATTCTTACCATTTTTGAAGTAAGCTTCCTCGTAGATTTAAAAATTAAAAATTTTTAAAAATATTCATAACTAACAAAATATTTGAAATTCTGTTAGACCGCACGCTTTATAACAGCAAATTTGTAACGATTCAAAATTATTAATGTCGTAAAGCATCTCTGCGTCAATTTCTGATGGCTTCAGACAAAAATAAATTAGAATGTGTTCTATTTTACGCATACATATTTCCTCTACATTTATATTTTGTTCAATGTCATTAATTATTCGTGGATATGTTTGAATTACTTTTAACATGGACAAAAAAATAATAACGAAAAATAAATATTGGCCCCAAAATACTTTTGATTTGTACATTTTTAATAATTGTAAATAAATCTGATGGTATATATTATTGACCAGCGATAAAATATCAAATTTTAAATTCAGAATACTCGGCACTGACAAGTACTGACTAATTTTTAAAAATGTTGCAACGTCTTATATAGTAAAAAATTTTATCTTACAAAGAGATAAAAAGCTGTAAAATATATAAAGAGGGAGTATTTTTTTGTTATCTATTGGTATGAAGATAATCTTGCTACCAAAATTATCTATTAGCTTTTTTATTCTATTGCTTTATAGTGTGACAATTAAATTTTAATTGACGACTAGTAATTATTCCCTGAGCTGTGACGACAATTGATTCATTTATTTTATTTACAATTTATACGTTGTTTAATGTAGAGAATTCTCTTTATTGTTAATATATAAATTTTATTATTTTTTAGTCCGATTAAAGACTAATAGTGTTGTTGATATTTTTTTGTTATTGTTCTAAAAGATGAAGATTATTTTTTTATTATCAGTGGAAAATATGAAATGTTCGAACAATAGTTTTCATAATCATCAAAACATCTCTTATGGAAAATAATATTTACTCAAGTAATAAACTATAAATCTTCATATATTAAGATCATTAGGGCGATGTTCGAAAAAAACAACAAGTTATTTTTTATTTGTCTTTTTTAAAGAATTAAATAAAAAAAAAATCATGGATTCGTCAATAATTTTTTATATTTTTTATTTTACATAATTATAAATAACTAAAAGTTTCTATATATTATGGGAACCGCCCCTATAATAGTATGGATACAACTCTTATACCATTATAGGAACTATTCCCATAATATTATGGGAATGATTCCCATAATGATATAGGAACTATTCCAATTGTATTATGGGAATCGTTCCCATACGACTATGGGAACCATTTCTATAATGTTATAGGAATGGTTCCTATGATTTATGGGAATGGATCCTATATATTATGGGAATGATTCCCATAATAGTATAGAAAGTCTTCTGATAAATTATAGGAACCGTTCCTATAATTCTGGGAACCATTCCTATAATTATAGGAACCATTCCTATAATTATGGGAACCATTCCTATAATTATAGGAACCATTCCTATAATTATGGGAATCATTCCTATAATTATAGGAACCATTCCTATAATTATAGGAGCCATTCCCATAATTATAAGAATGGTTCCTATAATTATAAGAACCATTCCTATAATTATAGAAACGATTTCTATAATGTTATGGGTATTGTCTCCTTAATTATAGGAACTATTTCTATAGCTATGGGTAACATTCCTATAATTAGAGGAACTACTCCCATAATTTATGGTCGTAATTCCTATACGTGTATATGGAAAAATTTCACAAAATTATGAGAACCATTCCCATAATATTCTTTCTGTGTAAAAAAAAATGTATGATTTCTTTAGCATCTTAATTATGTCTGGTTCTCCTCTAATATATATATGAATTAATATTAAATTATAGTCTTTATAGGAAATAACTTTTCTCTCATTAATAGTATGATAATTTGTGATTTACAAGAAATAAAACCGCAAGATTTCTCTTGACACAGCAACAAATTATCATACCATTTTGGTTGAAAAGAAATTTTCAAATGACGATTTTTATAAATTCGAAGTTTGTATAAATTAGTACAATAGGAATTATATTTAAGTATCACATTTTTTGCTATTAAGATAACTATTTGTTAATAATAGAAACTCTTATTAATATTGAACAACTATTTTTAACTTTTACCTGAGTATACTTTCGATTTACTTACTTTTCACTACTTTTACAATGAACGATTAACGTCTTCACGCGATAGTTTTATAATAATATGATACAATCTGTATAATTGAATCTTATCTAAATAAATAAAAAGTGATAAAAATCTACAGTAAAACAATAAAAATGAATTTATAATTGTAATATAACATAAAAAAAAGTTAAGTAAATAACGTCTAGAGTTCAAGATATAAAATCTAATAATTGATAATTTTTTTTTTATTTCAAAATTTTATTTATAATTGTCAAGTTTTTATGTCTTTGTCTTTACAACTAGGAATTCTTCGAGTCTATTTTTCTTTAACCTTTTACTCATTAATTTGAAACATATAAGGGAAGTCGGGCCGAGTCAAAATTTAAAACGTTGCTAGAACCTAAAAATTCTAGGATCAAGAAAAAAAAGTACTGAGTACTTAATTTGTATAGAAAAACCTCTCATATAAATCCTATAAATGTTAGATACGGGAGAAAATGACGTGTTTAGTTGTTATATAGGCGCTAAAATTTTAAATTATTAATATTGATCAGAGCCTAAACGTACTATAAAAGTTCATTTAGGCCTATGAATTCTACACAATTTATTAGGACCTGGTAGACCTGCAGTTTTAACATATTCATTTGAACCTATCAATTTAAATTTGAAAAGAAAGATGATATTTTTCTGATATAGAATCGTTATAAGCTATTAAGCGTATAGAGTATTAATAGGGCTTCGATATGTCCTCCGAAAAATTTTAAATTAAAGAAAAAAGTAAATTAGAATTTAAAAGAGTAATGTAGGAGTTGGGAGTTGGTCAAACGTAGAATACTGAGGTTTTAATCAGGCATTTAAGAATTTATTCAACCAAATGAGAATTAATAATTCTTACAGGTTCGGAAGAGATGTTAAATTTTGATTTTTTAGAATCCATAGGAGCTAATAAGAGTATAAAGTATGAAAAATACTTATTAAGAACCACTTAAGAATCTCAAGTACTAAAACAGGTTTATTCAAACATATTGAGTACTTGAAGCAAAGTTAAATTTCGACTCGGGGGGAAGGGGGGGGGGGCGTAGTGGCCCATTTTTAAAATTTGGTTAAAAAATTTTGGAGTGAAACAGAGTACCCGGGGTAAAGTGGTACTTTAAATAATTAAAACAAAACATTTTTTCGATAATTGTTAAATGTATTCGAAATAGATCTAATTGATTTTATCTATTGCCGTGATTAAACCATTACATAAAATTATTATCTAATAACATCCGAGTTATGTCACATTTCATACTGCACCTTGTTAGGATAAATTATTACTTATCACTTTATAAAAATTTATAATTTTATATAACAGAAAGTTTTAAAAAGTTGTAGAAAGCATAAATTGATAGTTGAAGAGGCCTACTTAGAAAGATTTTACAATTGTCATCCTTATTTTTAAACTCTCAATCCTAGTTTGTACATTTTATAATATTTATTATCACGGTAGAAAAAAAGTTACTTGTTTGCGATTCTTAAATGCGACTTTTAGGTCATGTGACACTACTCTTTTGGAAAATTAGTGTTAATGAATAACGACATGTCACGATTTACATTCATATGCCTATTTATATATATTGTGAAGAACTTATAGCATAAATAGATAGTTGAGAAAATAAAGAGAGATGAGTTAGAAAAATATGAGAGATAAAATTGCCAAGTCATTTGAGCACGTTTACGTATATATATGTATATATATTGAGCATGTCTACTCGTGTACTCAAGAGTGCTTGTTAGGATGTAATGCCAATCTCTCGAACTCACAGAAACAGTGGTATAGATAAAGAGGCGAAAGCGACTTTCACGTGGCTTTTATTCTCTTACATCCATTCTCTATGGTTATGCCACATCATTATAATAATAAATGATCTCGCGAATTCTCGGTTCCTAATATATATATTTATGTATAGTAATAATAATTATTATTATATTGTTATAATCTATTTTTATAAAGTATAGTAATTAATTGTCAATTTATTAGATAATTAAATTATTGATATTTAAAAATTCTATGAATTCCATTTAATTTGAAATACCAATATTACAACGAAAACATATTATATTAATTTAATTATTAGTATCGAAGTTTCATCAAGTGTATAATGTATATGTAATTAAATTAAATTTGTTGGTAATGAATAGTATTTAATATTTGCACTCATAGAAGTATTTATTTGATATTAATAAATGTATTTATTTGAAATAGTTTTTCAGCATTATTTGGCTGAAATAAGTAGGGGAGAGTGGGGTCAATTGAACCACGGGGCAATTGAACCAGTGAGCTTAAAAAATCGAAAAAAATATAAAAATGTAATAATACTAAACTTTAGTCTGACAAAAATTTGGAACCAATATGATGATTTAATTTAAAAAATTCAAGTTTTTGTGTTTTTAGGCATCCGAACTTTGTTTTTCAGCTCTTGAAAAATTGTTTAATAATTTTTTAATTTTCAAATGTAATCTTAAAATTTTTATTGTCATACCTTCTTACATATATTAGTCATAAATTTCTAACTTTACTTCTAGTAAAATAGATGTTGAATATTTTTTTTAAAACTAATTATTTCAATAAAATCGTATGGGGTCAATTGAACCAGTACTCTCGGGGACGGTTGAACCACACGAATCACACTGTGAGCATCAGATATGCGCGCGCATCTTGACAGAATGTGAAAACAAACTAAACTAACCAAGAAAAAAAATAATTATATCGACAGAAGTTTTAAAAGTGATTGTTATAACATATAATGTTATATAAAATAATAAATATTATTACAAGTGTTGTAATTTTAGTTTTAGGCTGTAATGAATAGTAAATTATTCATTAAAGTCATTCGTTTGTGGTTCTAATACTCTTGGTTCAACTGTCCCCGACTAGTGGTTCAATTGCCCCCGCAAAGGGGACGATTGAACCATTTGATGCAGTTGTACAATTTCGTATTTATTGAAAATTTTCATCATTTGTAAAGTTATGTGCTTATGAGAAATGATAGTCTATATAATAAATTATAATTTTGTAAAAAAAAAAGTTATTATTTTGCTTTTATTCATATAAAAAAAAATTGTCAAAGTATTTTTGGTTCAATTGACCCCACTCTCCCCTATTTGTTTATCTCAAATATAGATTTATTGATAGTTAATAAATCTCATATTTGAGTGATCATCGCTGCGATATTTGACTACCGTGCCACTTTATGTTTATAACCTAAAATGGAATAAGTGTGATTGTTAGTAAAGATTTATTATATTTAATTTTTTTTTATATATTTTGCATAATAATTTTTATCCTCAATTAATATTAATTGCGTGTGTTATTTTCTTTTAAAAAACTATAATTAAACAGTTCTTTGTACTACTTGTCATAACCCTACTTAAGTAACTTCATGTGTCATTTCTTTCTATTAAAATAAGCCATTTACAGTAAACTCTCTATAAAGTTTCGGTCTCGGGGGTAGGAAACTATTCAAAGTAGATCTTAAATAGGCGTGACTTATTTCTTATAAACCAATGAATCCAAAGAAGGGTAACTCACCAATACACTGAAATAGTGCCGGGAAATTTAAATATTCGTTTTATATTGATAACTCTTAAAATTTGTAATATTAGAATAATTATTAATAACTAAATGAATATCTATTTTTATAATATGCACTTCATGTTTACTAATACTTATAATAATACCGCAAAGGTTATGTTAATTTTTTTACGATTATAAGGCTAATCTGGTTTGCAAAATAACTATCTTATCGACCTCACACATATGCTCTCACACATATAAATATGCTCTGCCTTATGTCATGCGAACGAAGGGGAAATATTAAAGAGAAGGGGAAAACATTGAGGAGAACGGAACTATTCACAGCGGAACTTTATAGAGAGTTTACTGTATTAGCTATTAATAAATAATTATTTGGTTAAGCTTTCAAATGAATCATTTATTAACTATTAATAAATCTTATTTGGCTCAAATAAATTCTTCTATCAGTGTAGTATAGCTAAATTTTATATTTGATATTTTTATCAAAAAAGTATGAAGGATTGAAGCTAGAAAATATCAAGAATTATATAGGTGATTTAGTTACAATTTGAGGAAAAATATGGGGTAAGATGATCAGTTTGAGTAGTGGGGTCAATTAAAAATTTTTAGTTTGTTTTTTATTTCAATTTTTTATGAAAACATAAATCACGGACATATAATGTAGATAATTTTAATCAACATCAACACATGTTCAATCTACTTGACACATTTTCAATAGTCATCGGAGTTATAATTTTCGTCACCAAAAATACAAGTGACATTTTTGTGAGCTTCAGAAGTTGAAGGTTTTAATTCGTCTCTAGTTTTTTTATAAAATAAAAGACTTTTTTTTTAAACAATCATGGTCCATTTTACCTCAGTATTATATTTTTCTAGCTTTTAATAAAATAATAATTCAATTAATAAAAAAAAAAAATGGCCGCACTGTTCGGGCTGGTCAAGTTGACCCATTCTTTTCTGCAAACCATAACTGAAAATTTTTAAACAATGCCCAATTATTTTTTGTCTCAAAAATAACTCGAACTCATACAAAAAATATGATACCTTATTTTGTCCTGGATTTCTGTATTATTTAATAAATAATAATAAAATTGAATTCTATAAGCGACAGGAAGTACAATAGTTAGCATAGTGTGGATCATATGTATAGAAATGGTATCTTAGTACGCGTGACACGATTTGAATGTGCATCTCGGGATGTTATCAGGAAACGAGGTATTCAGAGGTATCAGAGCTGTTGAGTGCTGTCTGTTAAATTCTAGAGGACAATGTGTTGTGTTCATGTAGTTATATATACATTGTTTGAGCATGTTAACTTATATATACAATACAGATATACATATATACATATGTATGTATATAAAATATATATATCACCATATTAAAAGTATCATATAACTATGTACTTTTCGTCTCGTGGTTTTGCCAGTTCTAATGCGTCTGTGATGTTGAATATATAATTAAAAATTACGTATGCCCACGTAATCATATTGAACAATGTACGAGAAATTTTATCTGACATTATCTCTTTGTCTATTGTACTATTTAAAAATAGCTTTATGTCGGTAGTACCCGATTAAATATTTAGAGTGGGATTACACTTACGTCAATATGTAATTTAGAAATTAGATATTAAATTTTTTTACAAATAATTATATTATAATTTATTTTTTTAAATATTTTACTTGAGTGTACGAAGATAAATTTATAGTAGTCACTAATATTTTTATGAGTTTATGAGAATAACTATAAACTGAAATGATTTTAAAGAATTTGTTTGAACTGTCAAATTTACTTTTTTAATTTTATAATATTCAGAAGTTTCACATCAAGTTACAGCATTTGACATTGAAGTGATGTTAATTAATGGATATTGATTCAATTAAATATTTTTATGGAAATATTTTCCATATGAAGTTGCTTTTATACAATAGGCGTTACCATCATATTACATGGGAATTTTTCAAATATTAACATCGAAATGATTTTTATGAATGTATAGCATTTGTTCTCAGGGAACATGGAAGTCATTCTCATAAGTTATATTATGATTACATAGAAATTATACTTATTTAGAGAAGAAAATTTTTTATCCATTGGGAATTATCTTTAAGATGCTAAAGCTATAATTTCTTTTTTATATCGGAGAGTGAGTAATAAAAATACTTATAACACATACGCGAAATGTATGACATTAAGGAGGTTCGATACCAATTTTCAAAATAATACCAAACTTTTGAAATTTTTTTTTAACGAAAGAGTTATAAGAAAAGGATCACTGTCAAAATTTGAATCGATTCACTACACCGTTTTCAAGAAATAAATTTTCAAAATTCGTTCTTATATACAGGCGTAAATAAGAATCATTTTTTAAAGTGCTGCAGTTTTTGATACAATAATACTACACGGAAAGAAAATTATGGAAATGGTTCCCATAATTTTGTGAAATTTTTCCCTATACCAGTATAGGAATGACGACCATAAATTATGGGAGCACTTCCTATAATTATAGGAATGTTACCCATAATTATAGGAATAGTTCCTATAATTATGGGAATCATATCCATACCATTATGGGAATGGTTCCTATAATTATAGGAATAGTTTCTATAATTTATGGGAATACTTCCTATAATATTATGGGAACCATTGCCATAATAAATAGGAACCATTTCTATAAATTAAAGGAACCATTCCCATAGCATTATAGGAATGGTTTCTATACTATTATAGGAATTTTAATCTAAATTTGGGCAGCACTGAACGTTTATTGGATTAGAACATGAAAATAAAATCAAGAATAGAGTAAAAATCTAAATAATTTAAAAATAAAGTTTACTTAATGTTTTAAAGAAGGAACGAAAGTTTAGTTTGAAACTGTTTGAAACTATCGATTTCTTGTTAAAGTACTGTCTAGTAAACATCATAATGTTTGTTGTCTAATTCTACCCTTCGGGCGTTAACTTGATGCGGTTGAGTATTCTCGCTATTGGTTTCAAAGTGTATACAGATGTGTAAACGTTAAATTTCAAGAACTATTGAAGCCGTCGAATGATGAATAGAGAGCAATTAGGATCTGGGTATCTATCTAATTATACTATTCGTATTAGTATTAGTGTATCTGAATAAAATGATTAATCATGTTTAGTAGAGTAATGTTTGATATTAACTCCAAAAAATCGATTAAAAGTAATGAATATATGACAAGAACTGATTCTAAAAAAAACTCTAGTCGATGGAAAGTTGACTTTTAGATCAGATTTGTTGTTGCTAGCTCGTCCATCCGTCAACATCCCCCTTGAAAAGTTTTCCTTCCACGCGTTGGAAGAAAAAAACAAGAAACAAAAAAACCAAGAAAGATTGTAGGAACGTGAAGAAAACTAAAGTGAAACATTGAGGAAGAAAATAAAAAAAAAACAAGACGATGTAAAACTTATCGAGACAAATTATCGAGGCTTTTTTCCGTTACGCTATCCCTTGATTTTTCAACAAAGTTTCGATTCCATTAAAAATAAATACTTAATCATTGTTTTAATTTATTGTCATTTTTTCTATTGTACGGCTCATAATGCGAAACATAGAGAATGCTTTACTATCGAAAAATTTTTTTCACTTCCTCTCTACAACTATTTTTATTAGTATCGTCTTATTAGTACACAGAGCCATCTTAAGTTATACATTATTGTACAAATAATGTAGTAGAGATTAGTTCTACAATTTTCAAAAATTCATTTAGTGCAATAGAAACGAGAAAATCATTAAAATAAACTAAAATATTTTCCCGTTCAGCAGTTAAAAAATTGTGTAGTTTGAAAACACGGTATCTTCAAAAAAATCCATTATTCAACTATTTTTTTTTTTAAAGACTCGTTTTGCCACAGAAGGATTTGCTATTTAAAATGGCTACTTAAGGAGGTTCGACCGCAACTAGTGAGTCAAAGTAGTGCTTTAATTTTTTTGTTTGCTAAATTCTTCTAATAGTTATAAAAATTCATTATTTTAATTTATAATAACATAACGAATTCATAAATTAATATTTATTACATATTTAATTAAAGAAAATAATGAAATGATTTAGTTATTTTTGACTCATATGATTTAATAAAAGATTTGGCAACAACGCGTTCTAACTTCTCACACATCGATATTCAAATTAAAGCGGGAAAAATTTATTTCTAATCTTGTCCCTCTTACTAAAGTATTTCTATCTTTGTTTTTTCTCTCAGCTGCTTCCGCGACGTTGCCAAACCCTCAATAATATGTATCTCTGTCGATGAACGAGATTAAATAATAAAGTTTAACTTGAATTATTTAAATAATTACAACGGTAATACTATATTGTTAAAATCTTATCATATTCCAAAAATATTCAAGTTTATGGCATGTGGTTTTTCATTTCTTAAACTTGGGAGGCTAATAATGAAAATAATCGAACAAGTCATGACGGGAGCTTGTCCGCCATAAGAGCCTATGTATAAGAACTTTAAAAACGTCATTTTTAAATCTTTTTTTCTAAAAAACTAGACGGTGGATCATATTCAAATTTAGAGAATACATAGATAAAGTTCTTCTTTACATGTATACTAAGTTTCAAATCTTAAAGTTGGAAAATCCTTTTTACATTAGATTCGGTCGAACCTCCTTAACTTTGTGTCGTTTATTTGTAATTAATGAAAAATTAAATCACATGTTCTTTAATTTTTAGGCTAAATATGTATGGGCATTCTCAACAAATGCACATGCGTGGTATTGTTCTATGTATCTAGATATGTTCTGTTATGGGCCTTTTACCGGTGCTGCACTCAGACGGCTTTTTTGTACATCCCTTTTTTAATGTCTTTCTATTTTTTTGACATCCTGATGTCAATTTGTAAATGTTGACATAAACAGTGGCGTGATAGTCGCAAAAAATGTTGTTTAGTTTTACTCTACAATTTTAAAATACAATTTATTCTCACTTCAAAATTAAATGAGCGTTACGAGGCGTGCACTTTTGGATTTTTAAAATTTTTTAGATTTATTGTTGCTTACTTGCTGGCTGAATTGATAAATAATTTATTCAAGACAATGTTAATTAAGCAGGAATAAGATATTAGGTCGGGACAAATAGAATAAATTCCTACAAGCGAGAGGACGGAATAAGATTTATACAGGAGCATAGCAAGAGTTTGGTTGTCGTAAATCGAGGACTCAAATTAACGGAGCCTTAAGGCATCTCTGTTATGTATACAGAAGTAGTATGGGTTCAAATAGAGGCCATGAGAGTTTAGTATGTGAGATGAAAAGAGAAAAGCTGTGTTGAGTTTCTTTCGTGGTCTCTTGTGGGACAGGGACAGTGACACCAAGCAACGAGTTTCATTGTCCGAAGTGGGACGCGATTTAAACTTCTCTCATCCTCGTCCTCATGGGGTCCCGATACATTCACATATTCAGTCGGGACAGATCTTCTATTGTAGAAATATTCTACTTCTCTCTATTATCAACCTCGTAGTATCGTAGTATCGTAGTAGTATTGAGTTCGTGGATTTTAATATTAACTTTATTAGAGAAAGCTATGAAAACTAAAATAGCCTCTCTCGTTCAGTAGAAATATCTTTTAATCCGAACCTCATTAAAATAACATTTAAGTGAAATATACAATTATTAATTTATAGTCATAATAATCTTTTGTTTTAATTCAATTTTCTAAATTTACTTATTGAAAATTATATCATGTTATCTTTAAATTACTAATTAAAAGTTAAATCATTAATAAGATCACTTTAATTTCAATTTTTGGTGAGAATAATTCAAATAAGAGGAAAATGAAAAATAACTATGTTTGTTTTTTTGTTTTTGTTAATTACCGAGAAAAATTGGTATCCAGCTATTTTATATTTAAAAAATCAGGAATATTAAGGAACATTTTAAGAAAAATCTGAAACTGTCTAAAATATGCCGAAACTTATTTCAATCTTCTGAAAATTTCAAAACAATCCAGAACATTCTAGAATCTTTTACATAATTTTTACATCTTTTTAAACCTTCAGTAAAATTCAAACAAGTTGTTTAAAAAAAAAAAATTAATATTGAATTATAGATTTTGAAATCTTACAGGAAATCAATCACTGGTTTTAAACGCTCAGTACTGGGATCGAACGCAGGCGCTGAACAACTAAAATCAATGACAACAATTAAATATCAAATATAAATAGATCTGCCAAGATATCATTTTTATTTGATCAGGTATCATTATATCTGGTCAGATCTAAATCATTTTCCCCGGGTACTTATTGAATTCATCAAGTCGATTTATTTTTTTACACTGAAAAAAAGATTCATTTGAGCCAACTAAGATTTATTTGAGCCAAAGATATGGTATATTTGGATATGGCCAAATAAATATTTAATTGTGTGATAGATATAATATATTTAAGTAGTTTAATTGCGTGTAATAAGTGATTTATTTGTGGTAAAGAAATGATCCGATTGCTATAAATAAATAAGGGCTTCAAATACATGTATAGTATCGCCAAATTTTAGGTTATTTGTCACAAATTCAATGTCTTTACTACTACTTAATCAATTACTTACCATAAATAAATTATATACTTCTATCAAATTATAAAATTATTTGAATCAACTGTCATATTTAGTTGTACCAAGTATATTTATTTGTCATTAAGAAATATTTGAAAAAAATGCCACAAATAAGTTCATTTATTTGGGACAAATATTTCTTTTTAGGTAGATTTCTTTAGAAATCGGCCTATTGCAGAGGGTCTCATGATCGAATTATCAAAAAATTTTACCACCATATATCTCATTTTACTTCGTACACGGAAAGAAAATTATGGGAATGGTTCCTATCATTTTGTGAAATTTCATCCTAAACCAGTATAGGAATGACGACCATAAATTATGGGAACACGTCCTATAGATATAGGAATATTACCTATAATTATAGGAATAGTTCCTATAATTATAGGAACTATTCCCATTTTCATAATATTATAGGAGTGGTTCCTATAATTTATGGGAATGGTTCCTATACTATTATAGGAATGGTTCCTATAATTTATGGGAATGGTTCCTATACTATTATAGGAGTGGTTCCTATAATTTATGGGAATGGTTCCTATACTATTATAGGAATGGTTCCTATAATTTATGGGAATGGTTCCTATAATGGTATAGGGGTGGTTCCTATAATATATAGGAACCATTCCTATAATGCATAGGAATACTCCCTATAATTTTCTTTCCGTGTAGAGTCAAAAAATACCATCCGCTCAAAAATTTATATATGTATATATATATATACAATATAACGCGCCTTGTCATCACGATAGCGCCCGCAATTCTTAACGGATCTTAATGAAATTTAATACACTTATTTATTGGGCGAATACCTTGATCAAGTTCGAAGATGAGCCCAA
This sequence comes from Microplitis manilae, assembly GCA_030273425.1. Taxonomy (NCBI): domain Eukaryota; kingdom Metazoa; phylum Arthropoda; class Insecta; order Hymenoptera; family Braconidae; genus Microplitis; species Microplitis manilae. The sequence goes on from CP092726.1 coordinate 6,413,070, forward strand.
TCGGTCGATTAGTTTGGAAGTTGCGGGTGTTTGAAATTTTTTTTGATTTTCATAAAAATGAATTTTCTGGCTTTATCCTTAAATAACTTTTGAACCGAAAATGATAACTCAATTCTGTACAAAGTATCTTAAAATTTGAACGATCAGCTTTAATTTTCACTGCAATACTTGATTTTTTGAAACATCTTTTCTAACAATTTGATGATATCAAAAATTTCACAAAAAATACAAAAAGCTTATTTTTGCAGCTTAGTCGTCTAATAACTTCTAAATAATAAGGCATAACCCATTTCCTTAAACTTCATGTTTAAGCTTACAAAATAGTATTAATTACACTATTGTAGCTTTATTGTATTTACATGTATAAAAAATCTACCTTTCCATTCCGGGTAAAGCCGGATGGCTCTTTTTTTTAGTATAGTAAAAAATGATAATTTACTTTATTCAAAAAACTATTTATTTAATCAAATAATATTTACTTGCAACTGCAAACTACTTCTCTCAGCGTAACGAATTCGAAAAAAAAAAAAAATATAAAAACAATCTTTATGAGATTCCCCATCTGATTGATGAGTTAAATCAAATTAAAAACCATTTACCGTTACTTCTTTAAAGGATAAAATTATCCGATAAAAATATTTTATGGCGACATTCGATTAAATTTATAAAAATATCGTTTTTAAACATTTTCGACACAAATTATTTTATTCATTTTTTTAAATACCCAATCGTGTTCCAACTCGGATTATATTAAAATTTGTTAAATTCTATTGCTAAATATTCTATCAAACAGCTAATGGGCATTGAATTAAATAATTAAATTTACGAAATTATTGAATTAAAAGTTTTTTGGAAACTTAGGTATGATTATGTGAATTAAAACAAATTAATTTATTAAACAAATGTAAATAATTTATTTTTATTAAAATACGCGCTCTATTAAATAAAATATATAGTAGAATAAAGATTACATTTTGTACAGACACGCAAAAAAGAGCAGTTGAAAAATTACAGTTTCTACTTTAAATCAGGCTTTCCGGGTAAAAATCTGTAAACATTAAAGTTCAAACTGTAATTTTAGGTATTTGTTGTAGCAATAAAATTAATACAATTTTAAGCAGCAAATTTTACAATTTAAATCGACAATATCGAGTTTGAAACTGTAATATTTGTTATTTCTGTAAAATTCACTGATAAAAAATGTAATTTCTACAGTTTCAGACTCGGAGCGCTATAGTACTAATTAATACTGTACGAAACTGTAATTTTTGAACTGCTCTTTTTTCCGTGGAGAATCCAACAAATTTTAATCATTTCATTGAAAACTTAATAATAATGCATATGAATATTAAACTATAAAATAAAATCCGATTACTTTATTATGAAAAAAGGCTAATTGAACAGAAAAAGCAAAAAAATGATTAAAAAAATTAAATTTAGATCCTTAATTATTTATCAATTAACTTTTAATTCAAAAATTTATTTAAAGAAATAAACATAACGTAATATTTTTATTTATATGAATTTAATACATCGATCAGTCAAGGTAAAATCAATTAAGTAAAGTGTTTAATAGTTTTTTTTTTACGTAAGAATTGTCAAAGTGTTTATTTTTTAAAATGATAATTAAAAAACTATTAGATACATAATTGAAGAGTTATCGAATGAATTCCCGTTGTTGCGTAAGTGGGTCAGTTATTAACGAATTAAATATAAAAAAATTAATTAGTGATTTTTTAATCTTTAAATTAAATCTCTTTAATGTTACTGTTACGTTCCCGTAATATTTAATTGATTGAATTAAATAAATTATTTTTAATAAAATAATTTTATACAATGTAACGGAAATCGGTTACGATAAGAGAGTCGCCGTGGCTCGCGGGTAGTCAAAACAGATGACGATGCATGAGACCCGGGCTACGACGATTCTACGACTCACAGGGAGCCTGAGATGCAGCGTCAACATTTTGTCAACTCTGTTGACTTTATTATATTTTTATGACTACTAAATAGTCAGTCCTTCGAGAGAGCTCATAGAGCTCGAACCTCTGTTCTCTATAGAGTTAATAAACTCCATAATTATTTCTAAATTAATTTAACCTTATTGTGGGGTGCCAATTGCCACCCCAATATTTCCACCTACACTATGACCTATCCATAGCCCTATTACTACCCAGGGGCGAGCGCTTATCAGCTATTTCACCCTGTCCTATAACCCTGAGCGCTCTATAGCAGTTCAGGTTTCCCTAAAATTTCCTGCCGATTATCCATCTATTTACCTGCTGCTATAATAAAAACAATTATATGGAGTTGGAACCGGCATCGAAAAAACACTTAACATCGCGAAAATAAAGTAAAACTATAATTAATAAAATATTAACTTATTAAGATAAATTACTTATTAACTTATTAAGATAAATTACTTATTAACTTATTAAGATAAATCGACGACCACGGCCCACCAGGGGTCTATAGACACTCTAACGAGGCCATTCCTGGATAAAATAAAATAATTAAAAATTATTTTTATTTTTAATTAATTTGGGGTAATTCCCAAAACGTAACATTACTTTGTATTATTTATAAATTTTATAGCTTTTACATTAAATTTTGCTATACTTAGTTAATGAGAAATATATACATTAGGGTGTTTAAAAAAAAATAACAAATTTTTTTTTTGGTATCCAAAAATTGAAAGTATAACTAAAAATAAAAATTTTGGCACCAACCCGGGCTTTTAATAGTGATATTAAGATTTCGCGCAATCCATTTTTCTATTTTCTATTTAAATAACACGGGAAAAAATTTTTTTTTTTTTAGAATTTTTTAACTCTCAAACTAATTAACGAATGTTTATGCACAATACATTATTTTGTAGGAAATTGAACGCTCTACAAAAAAAGTCTCTTATCATTTTTTGATAAATCCCACTGTTCAACAGTTATTTAAGCTTCTAATCAAATTTATAGTAAATATTGAGATTTTTTTCCTTTTTCGGCAAAACTATCAGACTTATCAAAAAATGTCATAAGAACATTTTTGTAGATAATTTTATTCCTTACAAATTATTATGAATAAAGTTTTTCGAAATTTCACATTATTCAAGTTATTTGCATTTCAATGTCAAGCTCCTAAAAAAATAGATTTCTGATCGGTTTTAAGAGTTTGACATTGAAATGCAAATAACTTGTGAACAATGCGGAATTTCGAAAAACTTTATTCGTAATAATTTGTAAGGAATGAAATTATCTACAAAAATGTTTTTATGACATTTTTTGATAAGACCGATACTTTCGCCGGAAAAGTAAAAAATCTCAAAATTCAGTCTATAATTTGGTTAGAAGCTTAAGTAACTTTTGAACAGTGGGATTTATCAAAAAATGATAAGAAACTTTTTTTGTAGAGCGTTCAATTTCCTACAAAAACATTAACTGGGCATAAAAATCTGTTAATTGGTTTGTGAGCCAGAAAATTAAAAAAAAAAAAAAAATTTTTTTGCCGCGTTATTTAAATGGAAAATAGAAAAATGGATTGAGGCGAACCTTAATATCACTATTAAGAGCTCGGGTTGGCACCAAAATTTTTATTTTTATTAGTTATACTTTCAATTTTTGGAAACCATAAAAAAAAAAATTTGTTGTTTTTTTTGAAACACCCTAATATATATGTATATATTGTCGTAACAAATTATGAAATTTTTAGGAGGTTTGTAAAAAAAATTGATCTGATGTTTGTGAATTGCTTTAAAAATTTCCGTGTATTACTTATCTATAAAAGATATCTTATCATATCGTACACTATTTAATAGCGAAGTAATTAGTGTCCACGAAGTATTAATGAAATACGTATATATCCATATACGCATAAAAAAATATTGATAAATTTAATAATTAGTAATTACTATACTGAATATTGTTGTTATTGAAAAAATTTTTAAATAAAATTAATCAAGTTTTTTTTTATACGTGTTAAGATTCATCATTATACAGGAAATTTTTTTTTTTTTATGAAGAGAAAACTGGAATTCATCTTTAAGTTTCAAAAATTTATTTAAAGTATAATTTTTTACCTGAAAAAATAAAAAATAGTTTTATCTTTAAAATCTAAGGAGTCGAACTTATGTATGATCGATATAATTTATATTTTATAATTATAAGATACAAGCTGGAGAAGATAGATCTATCGAAATCTGATCAAATCAACATATTCTTTTAAAATGAATCAGTGAAAAGTGCTGCAAATCAGTGAATATTCACTGATTGGAATACTTTTTATTGATACATTTTAAGAGAGTAGATTTAATTATTTTTAATTTTTGTTCTAGATTCTAGATTGATATTTAGATCTTCTAAGATTCAGTAGATTTTAGATCTAAAATTTTGTAAACTTTTTCTTTACAAGGTCTTGAAGATATTTTTTAATTATTAAACTTAAAAAATTTTTCCAATTCGATAGTTAGCCATTTTTTATCTCAATCTGCGTCAATCTCTGAAGATCTACACGCAGAGAAGTTTTTAGTAAAAATTACCCAAAAAGTTTGATACTATTAAGACATGTGATAAATATCTAAATTTTTTCCATACACATTGTAAAATATACTAAGGTACCGGCGGGTAATAAGGCCTAGCTAAGGGAGATTTTGAATAGAATCGAAAATATTGCATTTAATTATCGAAATTTATCATTAATCTTTATTTCAATACATTAGCCATAAAATGTAATGAAGTAGTGGTCATTTTTACCATAAACAAACAAAAAATTATACTTTTACAAAAACCATACGAATAGGCCTTATTTTCTAAGGTAGGGTAATGAGGCCTACGGGTTAAACAAACTGGAATAGTTTAACTATACTTAATAAAATTGCTATCCCGAGTCAGAATAATGAATCTGCATGAGCCTACATGAGCCTACATGAGCCTACAGGACAATTTTTAATTATTTTGATCGATATTATTGTCAATTGTTTTGATTGATCAATGTAACCTCACAAAATACACTCATACCAATATTAAATAGTACAATAAAAATAAATTGAAATAGTAACTAAAAAATTATTGTTAAAAAAATTTTTAAATTTAATTTGTAAATTGAATCATTTTAAATTATTGAGTATATTATATTATTATTAAATAGGTACATTAAATTTCAGAACATAAAAAAACTGTAAAAAAAAATTGTAGTAATTTGAATAATTATGTTTTTATTATAAATTTATTTAATTTAATTTAATTAAAAGCATTTCATTAAATCAATTTAATTTATAATTATTTTTGTATATAAATAAACTATTATTTTAATTTTATGATTATTATTCTACTCCAATTCATATTTATTTAGTGGTATGCCAATGACAATTTGGTTATCTATATTAATTATTACACAAACATCAATAATATTTTTTATTGGAGTTTTTTCATGTTCTTAACTGTAATTTATCTATATAATAATAATATAATATACTCAATAATTTTTTAGTTACTATTTAAATTTATTTGTATTGTACTATTTAATATTGAGATGAGTGTATTTTGTAAGGTTACATTGATCGATCAAAACAATTGAAGATAAAAATATCGATCAAAACAATTAAAAATTATCCTGTAGGCTCATGTAGGTTCATGTAGGCTCATGCAGGATCATTATTCTGACTCGGGATTAGAGATGAATCATCACTTAAATTTAGCAACAATTCTTTTTAAGAGTCAGAAGACTAGATTGTTCTTTATAATTTCTTCTGCGCTACGATAGCATATGAGGAATGATGAAATATAGAAGACAGGAAACGTGGAATCGGGACTCTATAAATTTGTCGTAACGTCTCTATGTAAGGCCCTTCTACTAGAGTCGCCTTTAGGGGAGGTGGTTATTTTAAATATCATTCCTGTAACTTAGGCCTTATTACCCGCGAGTACCTTACTCGATAGCATGTAAATTAATTATACAATTTCTACTAACATAGTAAAAATTTAATTACTGCCTAGATGTTCTTACAGTACCAAACTTTGTGTGTAATTTTTACTCAAAAATCCTCTGTGTGTATGTAGATCGAAATAATTACAGTCAGATCTATTTAGATCTGAACTATTTTTTCACAGGATAGGGTTGTAGCTCACTTTTTAGTGAAATGTATGAATTTACGAAGTTGACCACAAACGTCCCAGGTTTTTCTGTACATAAAAAAATTAGAGAGAAATTTTCCCGAGAAATGTATGGTCTTCAAATAAATCTTCTGAAAAAAATTATGTAAATTTAATTTTCTGGAAGTTGAAAGCAATAAAATGTGACTAAAAATAAATCTCATTTGAATATTTTTTAGTGACGTATTGAGCTCAATCGATAGAATTCATATTTTTTAAAACTGGAAGTTATTTTTCCTCGGTATTAAATCATACTTGAGTGGTAGATTTCAATATTGAAAAAAAAAGTCAAATTAGTTTTTTTTTTTTTCCATAAATTAATATATGATTGCTTCTGAAGTTCTGCGTCATTAATAATTTAAAGTTATTTTGTAAGGTTTCATGCAGACCACACAATCTGTTAAATTATCCAATATATTTTTTAGTTTTGGAATTCAACAAAAAAATTATTTCAACTGTAATTAACAAACTGTCAGACATACAGACTTCAAACAACCTTTTCCGGTAAAAATTTATACCGAACACCGTTTCATTGAAAGTTTAAAATAATTTTTTAACTGAGCGGAAGAATAAATCGAAAAAAAGCTTTTTCCATGTCATTTATTAAAAAGTTAAATTAGTTAAAAATTTTGAAAAACGTCGCTATAAAATAAAGCACAAATACATATTTCAAAAAGTTGGAAAATAATAATTGTACATATATTAGAATTAAATGCTAAAAGCTTTTGATATATATCGTGTTCAATATAAATAAATTCACTCCACGTAAATTTTACAATGATCCTATGTGTTATGCAGATCAAACAGACCCCAGTAATACGAATGACCATGTATAGAATTGAATCTCTACCAATATTCAGTTATTTTTTCCGCGTTGGAATGTATGCATACATCCTATTGTATATACATCAAACACAAAAACTAAAGAGATTTAAATTTGAGTTTTATTTATTGTATTACGTTGTTTTTCATCCCAATAGCTGTTATTTATACCTGGCATTGAACAAAGTATCATTTGTCGTCTATCATGATACCTATCATGTAACAAAAATTAAATTTTGTCCATGCGTCGTTACTGTGTTGTAATAATTTCCAAAAGTTCAAAGATAAAACCAGTTTAAGGCGTCGTCTTATTTCTAACGGTAAATATTTACCTCTTTTTGAACTCTGTCTTCGTCTTTCTTATTTTCTTATGCTTCTTCTTATTCATCTTCGTATCAAGTTAATGCATAAATTCATACATGTACATTTCTTTATCTCTCTCCTCTCAGGATTACCCTATCTCTCTTATTCACTCAGCTATATTCATATCCGATGGTTTACTTCGTTCGATGCACCGTAAACATGAATTATACTCTTCCTATCAACTTAAATATCCCTCTTTCTCTTTACATACGTCGATTCTCGCTTTGCTCCGTTAACTTTACAAACCCAACAACTGTATACATTTACACTACCATCATATCATTTATCTCGTGTCGTGTTTAATTAGCAACGAAATTTGTCGTCTTCCTCTACTTGCTTTTAATTTTTTTTTTATCATACTAACGATTTTTTTTTAGTATAAAATATTTTATATTTTTTTTTCATAATTATTTGACATGAGTTATAAAAGTAGCAATAAAAATTAATTTTTTACCGCTACAGAAATAATAGATTTTTGTGCATTTGAATACGGCTTTTAACTTTCTGCTATAAAAATTCAAAATTTTCAAAAAAAGAAAGTTATTGGTTTTGGCCCGATTTTCAAAAATCAAGTTTTCATCAGATCTTGATGTTTTGTGTAAGCTTTTTTTGTCCGACGATATCTTTGGAACGAATTAACCGATTTGAACGTTTTTGACGGCAATCGAAAGGGCTCACCAAGACTTGGAACTGATTAGATTTTTAAGTCGATCGGTCGAGTAGTTTACTAGTTATACGAAAAATAAAAATTGAAAAAAACAAATTTTTCAAGTTTTTGCTGCATAACTCGTAAATCGCTTGACCACTTTGTTTCTAAGTTTGATAAAATCGAAGTCTTAACAAGCTCTTTCGATTGCTGAGAGAAGGTGTAAATTGGTCGATTTGTTCCAAAGTAGGTTTTTTCGGTCCAGTCGTTTTTTGAACTCGAAAACGTTTTTTGAGTGGAAAGTTTTGGGGTTTGGCCCACGGGGTCAACGGCTTTTCAGATTGTTTTTCCAAAATAACAGGGAAATTTTTTATACTAATGAACTCATACTTACAGATATCTAATATTCTAATATAGCTATTTCAGTATTTCCATAGATGTATTCGTAGCCAAAAGTTTTTATAGTTAAAGTATTTAATGACTAATTAAACTTTACATGAATATGTATTTAGAGAGAATTAACTGTCGTTTTTCCCGCGGGTATCCCATTTATTCGGCAACTATAATTTTTTTAACAACACTGGCGTATATAAAGCCCGGCCTCTTTGTAAATTTTTATTGTGTTCAAAGAAATATTTTATAAAACACAACGTTCTGTTTGAGCTTACTAAATAAATACTAGTTGAAGAACTGTGAGCATTATAGTTCAAAATGCCAGTGTTCATTGATAAAACTACTGTTGTGAGAGCATTGTTGTTATCGGTGTGCATAATACTTATTTTGTCAAACGCCACGGCTTCTCATATTTTGAAAGAAGGAGAAACAGAAGTTCGATCGATTGGAAATTCAACATATTTAATTATACGGGGTCCCAAGTTAGAAACCATGAAAGAGCTTCAAAATTATTTTTTGAGATTAGGATAAAAATTATTTCGAAAAGTAAGCCATTTTTTTAGTTGACATTGCTTTGTCGCATTATTTAAAAATAATGAGCTTGTAGTGATTTCCTCAAAGACGATTTTCACTCTTTTATTTTTCTTTGTTCTTTTAAATTTTATTGAACTGCTTAATTTTAAATTTGTCGTGTACCTTCAGTATACGTTACTTGGAAGCTTCAATTAATAAAATTTCAAAATTATTGTTCTTACTATTTTTTAAAAATCAAAAGTTTAACAAAAGCATAAACGAAATTAAATTTTTTTCAGGCAGCCGCCATTTTATGAATTTTTTTTGGTTCCTGCTAAAATGATATTTTTCCTTAAAAAACTTTATTATATTTTTGTCTCAGATAAACAAGAACTTGGTAATTTATCATGTCACCTACGATGAAAACTTTTTATATCTCCTCATATTAAACCTCAGTATTGATTTCACTGTTATTTTTTTTGTTATCAAAATTTTTTTGTAAGTTCTTCAAAAATTAATGAATAAACAGTAAAAAAATTTTAAATATGAATTTAGATTTTATTTCAAGTCCTACAAAATACCTGACATTAATTCCTATAAATTTTAGAATATATATCCTTTAAAGAAACATATTTTTCTTGAAGTAATTCAACCGGATGTCCAGTCATCAGAACAAAAAATCTGAAAAATGGTTAACTATAGGACGTGTTGGACAAAAAAAGTTGACACACACACACGGCCAGACTTCTATCCGGAAAAAATCAGAATAGCTTTCTCGGACCTCAAAATGTCCAAAAGATCTGATGAAAACACTCGATTTTCGAAAATCGGACGGAAACCATTAATTTCTCTTTTTTTTTTTAGAATTTTCAATTTTCTTAGTGGGAAGTTGAAAAGTTGAGAAATCCAAATGTGCACAGCTCACTTGCTTATTCAAAAAGTGATTAATACTCTCTAAAAATGAATTAGTGAAAATCAAGTGACAATCACTATTTGGCAGTAACTAGTCACTTATTGCCGATTAAAAGTATATCATTGTTTAAATTATTGATATACTTTTCACTAGTAAACAGTGAATAGTCACTATTTTCACTATTTCAAATTCAAAAGATTAGATAACGCTTAAATAAAACAGAAATAGTAATACTGATAAAAAAATGGCAGCTAAATTTTTAGATGAATTGCCTGTTTTGAGTGTTTATTAATTATAATTAAACCAAAAAGATTTGAAAAGTCATTTTCAAAAGGGTTCTTCTATTTAAGAATCTAAGTGTAATAAAAAATGAAATAGATCAATCGGTTGTGTACTTTTTAAGTTATTGTGTTTACCAACATCCGTACATACTGATGGACATCATCGGTTTTTTTTTTACCTTTTTTTTCAACTATTATTTAAAAAAAAAAATAACCTAAAATTGTGTTCGCTTTATTCAGTAATAAGTCATCTTTCGAATATTATACAAATTTTGTTCTAATTGACGATATTTAAGTAAGTGTAAATATGATTTTGACGTGGGTTAATCAGCTGGGACCGAGTAAGTGTTACTAGAACACATCTTATTGCTTCGTAATTGAGTGCTGCAATTATTTCCTGTTGGTAAATAAAGATACTGAAAAAACTAAATTATTGAAGGTAAATACTTTGTTTAAAATTGTTATACAGCGGAGAAGACACTGTATGTATTTTTTGAGGCCAACAATATATTGAGTGCTAAAAAATTTCTGAAAAAATAATTTGGAACACTCATAATAGTATAAACATGATTACAAGAGTCCTAAATGAGGGTTAAAAATAGTTGGGGAATAAATTAAAAATTTTTATCAATTTTTCGGGTCGGTCCGTTTTGCCCACCCGGTCCTGTTTTGTCCGCTCTTCTCCTATATATATATACAAATTGATTTTATTAGTAATTGATATTGAGAACCACTGAATAGCGGCATGCTGGCTGATTGGATTGTTGAGAAGTAATCAACACCACTCGTACCGTAATCAGTGTCGCAATTGAAAAATTATTATACTGTTATTCACGCATACGACCTTGATATTGAATTATGACAGCAAAAGCATCACAAATCACGCATATCTATTATTGTTTTTATTGTCGATTTCTATTGATTTTAAATCGTAATACTATACGCTTCCGACAATACATCACTCTATGCTGTAGAGTGATTGAAACAAGCTTCGGTATTTCACATATAGTACGTGTTATAAAAACCGACGTATTGACAATATACTTTTTTTTTTTTTATATATATATATTTTATCTACGTACATATTGTTTACGCACGATATATACTATCCCAGTCAGTTATAAAACAGATTGTCTATATGAAAGAAGAAATATTTTTTTTTTATTCTTCAAGACCTTTGATATCTGACAAAATTTCGTTAGAAGATTCGGGTTATTTCGACCGTCTTACTTTTCGATAAAATAAATATTTCAAAAGAATATTTTGTATATATTAGCATAATATATTAAAAAATTTAAAGTCATTGCTTGACATTTTTTCTTTGTTACAGTATTATAGAATATTTAATATAAATATTAAAAAATTTGCATACCTCAAGCGTAAACGCGCTATGTGTTCCTTACGATCGAAATTATTTTTTTGACTAATTCACTCACGTCAAATCATTTTTACACTTTTGATTTTAAATAAATTATTATAATCCAAGAAATTAGTGCGCTGTCAATTGTCCTCTACGAATCTTTGGAAGCACAATAACTCTCGAAAGATATAGTAAATTCCCGGGGAAAATGATTAAGATCTGACCAGATATATCTGATCGCATCAAATTATATCTTGGCAGATCTATTTATCTGATCAGATCTAATATTTAGACATCAGATTTCATTGTATTTGGCCAACCACCGTTTATATCCGGTCAGATCTAACCAGATATAATTAGATCTGAACTAGATACAATGTCAAACGTGATTATATCTAGCCAGATCTCCGTATATCTCGTAAGATCTGATCAGATATAACTATATCTGAACTAAATAAAACATTTGACATAATCAGATCTCATTATGTCTGCTCAGATATAATCATGTATACGTCTTATTTTTATAGAAAATTGTTTTTATCTGGTTAGATCTGCGTGTATCTCGTGAGATCTGATCAGACATAACTACATCTGAACTTAATACAACACTTAACATAATCAGATCTTATTATATCTGCTCAGATATAATCATGTATACGTAAATCAGCACAGTGGACAGCATCAAATACTTTGAATCGGAAAGATGCAGGTTCGAGTCCAGTAGTCACCTGAATTTTTTCATTAACTATAAATCATTTATGATTCCTCTAAGTAACGTTCCTAATACATCAGATTACATTTCTGATTGAAATGAAATTATCTTATTTTTTTTTTCGCAATTTAATATTTTTTTTAATAGGGATCCCCAAGGAAAAAGGTTCAGATCTGACCACCTATAATTATATTTGATCAGATCTGGCCAGATCTCGCCAGATAGAGGCAATTTAAAGATTTGGCCAGATCTGATCAGATATAATGTGGTCAGATCTAAACCTTTTTCCCCGGGTTGGCCTAATTTTTATTTATTAGCTTTATATTTTTTGTGGCTAGAACCTATTCAAAAATTAGAATCCAAATTGTTTTTTGTTTAATAATAATTGATAAGAAACTTAAACTGATAATTCATTAAAAATTTAGAAGCCATTTTTAGTTTTAGTATTATCATTTTTCGTTTTTTTTTTATCCACTAACTACTGGCACGGCAGCACTAGTGTGACAGTAGGATTGGAAAAGAAAAGGTAACATCTTCGAAAAAAGGCGGGATATTTAAAAAAAGAATTAAAATTTAACTAAAATTAAAATTTTAAATAAAATTTATAATTTATGGGTTAAATACTTATAAATTTGTATAAAAAAATGTAATTATGAATTATTAATGAAATAAAAGTAATATGATATTATTCATAAATATGCTGATATGTAAATGTGTAGAAAAACAAACAAAACAATATTCGAGCTGAAAAATTTTGTAGATTGTTTATGTTTAACTACTGGCAATTAAAATGGATCCGGTAAAAAAATATCGGAGTGAAGGAAAACATTAATATTTACGCGTTCATATATAGATATAGATATAGATGGATGTACAATGAACGTTGTTTTGATATTGGCATTACTCATAACGACATATCTATCGATATTTCCATAAAAATTTTCCATAACTGTCGATTTTCCAACGCTAGCGAATTCACATTTTATGGAAACTTTTTCTTTCACTGTGTCATCTACTGTAAATTTTTATTATTCTTTACGTCAATATAAATTTTAGCTGTTTCAATTGATATTCTATGCAAGAATATATATTTTACATAGCAAATCATAATGTATAGGATAAATATAACCATAAAATATAAATAAATATAAAATATTTATACGTTCATTGTATTATAGAATTTAATTTTATTTATTTTACTTCTTGAATAAAAAATTATTAGAGCTACTAGTTGACCCTCCGGGTTAATCCTAAATTATTTTTTACTGTTTGTAAGCTCGGCTTTGAAAATTTATTGAAAGCTTAACTTTAATGTTTTTTAACAAACATCACAAAACACAAAAAGTCATGCAGTAAATGAATATAATTAATGTAAAACATAGTTTGGAGAAGCTGATCGTTACATAAATTTTTCATTGGTTAATGAGCTTTCATTTAATATTTCATTGAATATTTCATTTAATATCAGAAGTAATTGAACTTGCCACGATAAAAACAATTTAAATTTATGAAGATCCGAATCTTGTATTCTAGTTACATATAATTTATATACTATGAAATATGAATACTGAAATAGATAACCTCAAGAGTTAAACGAACAGTAAAAAAAAATGAAAGATTTATAAAATTAATATTTATAATCAATGCATAGTAAAGTAGTTCAAAATTAATTAATACTGTAAAATTACGATTGCCTTACATGCCTTATTAATAACTTAACTAGTTTTGGTGCAGAAATTTTTTTTGCATCTAGTCAGTTATTGAATTTGGACATGACCATATCTAAACAACTCGCCAAATTTGATTAATTTTACAAAATTTTTTTTTGTTTGATAATTGTTCAGATTTCTTCATATTAATGTTCAGTTGTAGCTATAAATCCGCTCACATATTTGAACATATTTGTCCTGATCTGACCAAGTACACTGTCAAAAATTTTGGTGTAAAAATGGCACCCGAGAACTTTACTCGGCCGTGTAGTGTGAAGTAACGGTGTAAACAATCCTTGGTCTAAATTATCCACCCATGTACTTTCAACAGGGTATAATCTACTGTTTTTACACGATCCGTGTTACTCGTTACAATTTTGAGTAATGAGCCACAAATAATTATTGAACATCTGTAACTACTTAATCAATCTTCTCAGACATAATCACGTATACGTCTTATTTTTATAAAAAATTAGTTAGAGCCCAGCAGTCTCCGGAATTTTTTCATTTATTATAATCATTTATAATTCCTCTAAGTAACGTTCCTAATATATTAGATTACATTTCAGATCGATTTAAAACTATCCTTTTTTTTCACAATTTAATATTTTTTTAATAGGGATCCCCGGGGAAAAAAGTTTAGATATGACCACATATAATTATATCTGATCAGATCTGGCAAGATCTGCTTTGTCAGATCTGATCAGATATAATTATATAATGGTCAAATCTAAATCTTTTTCCACGGGTAACTATATTAATTTTATTTAGATATTAAATAGTATTTTGAACATTTCGACACTTTCAGGATTATTTTTCTTAACACAAAATTATCATAAATTATAGGGGAGGGTAAGGCAAAGTAGGCCCCCCTAAAATTTGAGAGCAAAGTGAGCACCCTGAAATTTTATATGAACGAGGCTTATAATAAGTCACCTTTACTTTCTTACGACTATTCGTTTATTACTTATTAGCTTATTTATGTCTTACCCATTTTTGCTCACTTTGCCCCATATTTCAGAATTTGTAATTTATTATGAACACAGGTTATTCATAACATTTTTAAAGTGAAAAATTTAAAAAAAGTAAAATGAGCAATAAATTTATCTCACACAAATTTTTTAGATGGGGGCTTACTTTGCCCCTAATTTTCAATTTTTCAATTTTAATGGACACAGCTTATTAATGTTAAATAACAAACAAGGGCCTATAAAGTGTGTAACTAGTAAAAAAATCTGGGCATCGGTTGACCCTGCGGGCCAGCCCCAAAACTTCCCGCTGTTTTCGAGCTCCTTGAGCTCGAAAACATCGTTGTAAATACATTTTCGAGCTCTTCGAGCTCGAAAATACTTTTGCATGCCATTATTTTCGAAAAAAACAGTTTTTAGCATTTCTTTCTCCCACGATAATTCTCAAACGAATTATCCGATTTTTAAGTTTGAGGTGGCAATCGACGCGTTTTAATAGATTCTAAAGCTCATTAGATTTTTGGATTTTTTGGTTGAGTCGTTTCAAAGATATTCGCAAAAAACTGTTTTTTACCATTTCTTTCTCCAACGATAACTCTCGAACGAGTTATTCGATTTAGATGTTTGATGTGGCAATCGACGCGTTTTATTGAGTTCTAGAGCTGATTAGATTTTGAAGTCGATCGTATGAGTCGTTTTCGAGAAATCAATAAAGAACTAAAAAAAAAAAATTTTTTTTTTCGTAATTGGCCAATATCTTCGGGTCTACTCGGTCAAATGATCTGAAATTTTCAGAAAAGTTGATGGCCAAAAAACTCTTTCGATTGCCGCCTTAACCATCCAAATCGGTTTATTAGTTAAAAAGTTATAAAGAGTTTACATACATACATACACACACACACACACACACACACACACACACACACACACACACACACACACACACACACACACATACAGACACTCGGACATCATTCTAAAAATAGTCAGAATAGCTTCCTAGGACCTCAAAACGTCGACATCTGATGAAAACTCGATTTTTGAAAATCGGGGTGAAAACAATAACTTCCCGAAATTTTTGAAAATCATCGATTTTCTAAGCGGGAAGTTAAAAAAGCAAAGATAATCCCATTTCTAGCTTACGGGGCACACTTCACCTCTATGTTTGACCGTGTAAAAATTTTTAATTCACACTGCCACAATTTAACTCGATACTTGGTATAATTTTCACACAAAATTTTTACACCGAGTCATTTACACTACACCGAGTTCAAAAATTTTTTACAGTGTATGGATATACATGATAAGACCTGAACAATTACATAAAAAAAATTAAGCAGGTACACGGTTATATCTGCCCAAATATGATTATGCCCAAATTCAGTATCTGACCAAATATAATTTTATATCTAACTAAATCTGGTGACATCTCATCAGTTATAATTTTTATTGTGGGTTAATTAATTTTTTCTACTCGCAATTTTATTAACTAATTAATAAATACTTGTTTTGAATACATACTGTTTGTACATCATCAAAGTAACTTCTATTTAAATACAAAATTGATAATGGTAATAAATTTAATAAATGAGTATTTAAATATAGAAAAATAAATAAGTTACTCGTTGAATTTATGCATTGAAAATAATAAAAAAAAAATACTTAATTGAATTTTAAAATTCTGTTGACGATGTTAATACCTTACGATCAACCGTTATAATATAACCTTACATATAATTAATTTAATACGGCGTTAAAGCTTTTCTTCTTTTTTTTTCTTTATTCCTTAGTAATAATTCGATTACTCTTACACATAATGTAGTACAAGTTCATATTACAAGCTTCTTGATAGTCATTTTATTACACTGTTCAGCCAGGCATTTATTGGTGATTTATATTTTTTTCTCTGTTCGCTTTTTTCCTACTGTATTTTATTTATTTTTTTTTCTTCGATCCGAGATGAGATTGCAGTATACGTAGGGCGGATAATATAACGGGAAATGTAAGCAGCAGATCCAAGAGATCCTGTTAATTCGTTTGAGTCTCGATAGCTCGTTAACGATTTCCTTAACGATGCAAGTGAGAAAATAAAATTTTAGATCGTCAATCTTCTAAGTTAATCTCTGATACTTTATAATGACTCAGGTACTTGTATTTTAAAGACGTTTAATAATTCAAACATTAAATTCATCTTTTAAATTGGAGCAAAACAATTTATTGCTTATATTATTTAATAGCGTACTCTTCTTTTTTATATAAAATTTATTTGTACTAGAGAGGTTGAATCATTATGACTTTTAATTCTCACTTAGTAAATTAATGAAAGTATTTTATTCTAATATTTTATTGGAATTAATTTTTAATTATTTAATAAACTTAACACGGAAAGAAAATTATGGAAATGGTTCCTATAATTTTGTGAAATTTCATCCTATACCAGTATAGGAATGATGACCATAAACTATAAGAACAGTTCCTATAATTATACGAATAGTTCCTATAATTATGGGAATGATACCCATACCTTTATGAGAATGATTCCGATAGTTATAAGAATGGTTCCTATAATTTATGGGAATACTTCCTATAATATTATGGGAATGGTTCCTATACTATTATAGGAAACATTTCCATAATATTATAGGAACAGTTCCTATACCATTATGGCAGCCATTCCTATAATATTATGGGAACGCTTCCCATAATATTATAGGAATGGCTCCCATAATATTATGGGAATGGTTCCCATAATATTATAGGAATGGCTCCCATAATATTATGGAAATGGTTCCCATAATGGTGTAGGGATGGTTCCTATAATATATAGGAACCATTCCTATAATAGTGGGGGTACAATTCCTATACCATTATGGGAACCATTGCCATAATACATAGGAATACTTCCTATAATTTTCTTTCCGTGTATAAGTTTGTTGAGCTATATTTTTTTTAGGTTATAGTAACTTGAAAATTTAACTCATAGTTGATTTTTTTTCCTGTATTACTTTATTAAATGAGAGTAGAACACACTAAAGACCTCACGCTTGAATTATGCTCTTAAAAAGATTTAAATTTTATTATTAATTTTATCAAAAGTTAATGATTTGTAAAAGAGTAGCACAGACAAGAATCTTCAAATAAATGTTAGTATACTTATACCTAAAAACCGAATCCTTCAAAAATTTTAAATAATTAGGCGAGCGTGGGGCAAAACGCCCCCCAAGCTGGTTATTACTTTTTGTGGCTTCCAACCATCAAATCAGAATGCTTTTGACCTATCTCGAACGAATTCATGGACATTCTGCCAAAAACTTGAAAAATTATTTTTTTTCTGGGGCATAATGGCCCACCTCCAAAAAATGATAAAAAAAATCGGTCTGTCGGTTGACCCTGCGGGCCAGCCCCAAAACTTCCCGCTGTTTTCGAGCTCAAGGAAATCGAAAATATTAATGAAACTATATTTTCGAGCTCGAAAATCTAATTGCATGCGATTGTTTTTTTATGAGTTTTTCAAACTTTAACAAGTTATGCTTTATGCTAAAGTTTAAAAGTTTATGAATCGAAAATCATTAATGGACAAGCGGTTTTTAAATATTAACTCCCGATTATGTGAAATAAAATATATATGTTGAGGCAGAAATCAATGTCAGTGATCAAAATCAAGATTCGAATGAGTTTTGGCTTAGGTCAGAGCAATAATATATAAAATATCGGAGAAATTCATTAAAAACGGTGTTTTTTCAATTTTTTCGTTGATAATATGGTTTAAACAAAAGAACAAGTTTAACGGCATTATACGATGATCAAAAGAGACCATAAAGAGGAAAAGTTTGTGAGATTTTAGACACATTTTAGTACAGTACATTTTGATTTATCTGGAAAAAATAACATAGAATGTTATTTTTTTAACTTTTCAACACTGATATCTTTTGAACTAATTAACCAATTTTGACGTTTAAGGTGGCAATAGGCGCGTTTTATTGAATTCTAGAGCTGATTAAAATTTGAAAGCGATCGATTCAGCCGTCTTGAAGATATTTGAAAAAAACCGTTTTTTACCAGTTCTTTCTCCAACGATATCTCCCGAACAAATTAACCGATTGAGATGTTTAAGGCGGCGTTCGACGCGTTTTATTGAGTTCTAGAGCTGATTAGATTTTGAAGTCGATCGTTCAATTCGTTTCTGAGAAATCAATAAAAAACTAAAAAAAAAAATTTTTTTTTTTTGTAATTCGCCAATATTTTCGAGTCTACTTGATCGAACGATCTGAAATTTTCAGGAAAGTTGACGGCTAACAAACTCTTTCAATCGCCGCCTTAAACATCCAAATCGATTCATTAGTTAAAAAGTTATAGACCATTCACACACATACATACACACACACACACACACACACACACACACACACACACACACACACACACACACACACACACACATACATACATACAGACACTCGGACATCATTCTGAAAATAGTCAGAATAGCTTCCTAGGACCTCAAAACGTCGATATTTGATGAAAACTCGATTTTCGAAAATCGGGGTGAAAACAATAACTTCCCGAAATTTTTGAAAATCATCGATTTTCTAAGCGGGAAGTTAAAAAATTTTTTTCGGAATTTTCGGCTGGTTCATTTTTCTCCAGGTATTACATGTAGGGCTATAAATGCGCAAATATATCGAATTTACGGTGATTAAAAGTAAAACAGAAAAGAATTTATTCGATCAAATTTTTGAAAGGGGCATTTTACCCCACTCTCCCGTACGTCAAAAATTTTTTTATCAGCTGAAAGTAAACAAAAGAGATTACTTTATCTGCTTAGTTTTTTTTGTAAATCGTTACATGTAAAAAAAAAAAATAAAAAATTTTCGGTGTATATTTTATATAGATCAGATTTAAATGCATTAAATAAATCATTTTTTTATTGAGCTTTGTAACGAAAACAAATGTTAACAAAAAAATCATATATATCCGTTATGAAAAATTATTATCGAAATGCTATCAAGATATAAATTCATTTTTATATTTTATATTTTTTAACCTATCTAGTTATTTATTTTTTTTTTTTTTTCCTATTTTTACCGAATATTCATTCCACGTAACTTGCTGCGTTCGAGATTACAAGATATTCTCGTTTCGCTTGGATAAATTCCATCAGTACTGAATCGCAACAAATATATATATATATATATATACATATAGAACCGAAAAATTCTTTTCGCTGAACTAGCAGATCAGATAACCACTGATTTCAAGAATACAATAGCTTTAATCGATTTAACTGATCACCTACAATTCTTTTTACTAAAATATTTCTTCATTCACCAAATGAATAAAACCAAAAAAAAGAAATCAAATTTCAACGCATTTCAATAACTTAAAAAAATTCAAATTTATTGTGTGCAGGCAAAAAATTTCCACTCGAAAATATTATCAATACAAAATATAAATGCCAATAATGATTGACGTTTTCACATAACTTTGATTGACGGCTCAATGAATTACATATAAATTTACACATTATTGTATAGTGAGGTGAATAACCTTATAATTAAAATTTATATAAAAAAATAAAAAATAAATCAATGATTTACGATAAATAAGAATCGTATATATTTCATAGAATCATTGCTATCGATAATCGATTCT
Source organism: Microplitis manilae (assembly GCA_030273425.1). NCBI lineage: Eukaryota > Metazoa > Arthropoda > Insecta > Hymenoptera > Braconidae > Microplitis > Microplitis manilae. Next base: position 6,433,542 of record CP092726.1, read on the forward strand.
AAAGATTCCCCGGGGCCAAGGATACCACACAAGGACCGGTTTTTTATTTTATAAATATATTTTTTACAATGATACTACACTGAGAAAATTAAATGATTGTGTTTATTATCCTAAATTTTTAGCCCCAATCATCTAGGATGATAAGAACGATTTTAAATGCAAAGATAGTTAGAGTTATAATTTTTGTTAATAGGATTAACAATCATTGGATGATAACAGTTACCATCAGAATGATTACAGTTACCATCAGGATGATTACAGTTACTATCAGGGATGGTAACTATTATTATGAAAAAATTGATCGAAAATTCAATAAATTTCAAGTAGGGGAAGGGAGGGCAAAATGGGCCCCCTGAAATTTTGGATGCCTCGAAATATTTGGGGGCAAAATGGGCCGCCCAAAATTTTTAACGTGAAAAGTGTTTGAGGTGGAGGGGTGGGGCAAAATAGGCCACTCAAAGAAAATTGTAACGAAAAAATTAACTAGGCGGAAAATAAAAAAAAATAATTTTTTTGTTCCAATTTTGTTTTTCGAGAGGTTCATTTTGCCCCACATATCACATATTGACCTGAAATATAATAGAAACATTATAGAGGTCAGAATTTGACGGAAAACGAAAAAAAAAATTTATTTTAGAGTGATCCATTTTACCCCACATATCACATATTGGCCCAAAATATGATAAAAACAATATAGAGGTCATAACTTGACGGAAAATGAAAATAAAACTTTTTTACTTAATTTTTGAAAGGGTCCTTCGTGCCCCAGGCTCCCCTGTTAACATTTAGTATTTTTTTACCCTTGTAAAATGATGGTTTCATTATAATCGAATTAATTGTTATTCTAATTATCTTTGATGGTAACTATTATAATTTCTGATGGTACCAGTTACCATCAGAAATTATAAAAATAACTATTTAGGATAATAATCCTAATTAACTCGAGTTAACATCCATGATCGTAATACTTATCATCCAGATGGTAACCATTACAATCTAGATGATTTACACAATCATCTAGATGATATTCGTTACTATCCGATTGATAGTAAAAATTTTACCATCACTTGATGATAACTCCAATCATTTAATTTTCTCAGTGTATCGAATCCCATGGCTCTATATGTATAAATGTATATAAATATATGGAAGAAAAAAAAATAGTCAATAATTTAAAAAAAATAGCAAGAGAAACCATTTAAACGTTTACAAGCCCCAAGCAAAACTATGCAACTCTTATTCTCAGATCGTTGCATAATTTCTGCTAAACTTTAAATCTCACGCAACTACTCTTCATAACAATTCTCTTATTTATATATTTATTATATTAAAGTATGTTAATTCATTGTATCATTTAATACATAAATTAATATGAACATACACTTATATACGTAAAGTTATTTATTTGTCGTTAACACACTTAAGCAAAATTATTTATCAAATAGTCGTTAATCGGTCGTTCATTCACCTTTTAACACCACATTCTTTTTGTTGATCAGTTACCCTAACGTTAAACGGCTATTAAACTCGTTATAACCTGTGCTGCAAGATTGCTTTCTCCTTGAGTAGAGGAATTGTGCTTAGTATTATGCAAATAACTCGGAATATTGTCGAGTGTCTTAAGAGATTGTATTTACTGACATATATATGAATTTTATTTATAATTTTATGTTTTGTTATATTTTTTATAATTAAACTTAATGATATTTGTTACACGTTTTACTTTCTTTCTTTGTGACTATTGTTATTAATATTAGTTTTTTTTTTTTTTTTTTATTATAAATCATCTATTGTTCATAACGTCGTTTGTTATGTATGCGATAACCGGTACTGTTATATAAGATTATTTTATAATCATAAAGAAATTTAAAATACGAGAAAAAATTACTGTTCATATTTTATAAGTAACTGCAAGAATAAAATTCGATTTTGTTATAAATTTTTTACTTTAAAATTTATTTCCGATTTAATTTATTTAGAATGCGATAAATATTTTACTCTTTAAAAAAATGACCGAGTTTCGATCGTCACAATTTTTTTTATTTTTAGGGATGAGCTTACTTCAAAAAAGTAGAGAAACATTTTATTGAATTTTTTTTTTATACATTTTTATACATTAACAACCATAATATTTTATGAGCAAATTTTAGTAATACAGATTTATTATAAGTACACGGAAAGAAAATTATGGAAACGGTTCCCATAATTTTGTAAAATTTTTTCCTATACCATCATAGGAGTTACGACCATAAATTAGGAGAGGAATTCCTATAATTATAGGAATGTTTCCCATAATTATAGGTATAGTTCCTATAATTATGGGAATGATACACTGAGAAAAAAATTTTCTTCTGACAACTAAATTTTAGATATGACAACGAAATAATGTGATTATTAACTACGCGTTAAGTAGCAAGCATAAAATCAAATTAATTACCTGTAGAGCTTATAAAGTAGGCATAAGGAAATACATTAGTGAGCCTTAGAGAATGAGTTAGTAATAATAATTCAATATTATTTTAGAATGATAGAATATTTATCTAACAATTAAATAAATGCATATGTAGAAAAATAATTTATTTCCTTGACAAGTACTTTTTTTATGTATTGTGACAAAAATCGTTCAAGAAAACATTAATATCAAACATTAATGTCCCAGTGTAATACAGGATGCCCTTATATTACTATCAAAAAGGGTTGTCATTACTCTGCTAATTAACAGAGGAGGACCCGTTTCATAAATGCTTCAAGTTTTGAATATAATAACTCTGATATAAGTGTCTTACCAGGGACACTACAAAAAGTTGGCGCGATCTAGTGACGAGCACCGAACTATTCCCGCTACTGCTGCCTAGCACTACAACTTTTTAAATCAATAATCATTAGGTTTTAATATATATTTATTAACATCAAACAAATATATATATTTATTCTAAATGATTATATTTTTTTGTGTCTAAGTAATACTTATTAGAGTTAACATAATGATATTTTGCTTTAATATTTGAGTTTGTTGGTACTACAAAATAATTTAGTTGTCTATCAAATAAATATTTTCTTAACTTTACCAAATGATTTTATTATCGTAGCAAAAGAAATATTAACGTCAACCAAATAGAGTCTATTAAATCATTTGTTAAAAATGACAAAATAGATTTTGTTACCATAATAAAATTAAGCTGTCTCAATTAAATATTAATTCAAAAAAATTTAACAAAACCAATTTAATTGTCCGAAGAGAATTTTTTTCTCAGTGTACCCATAACATTATAGGAATGGTTCCTCTAATTATAGGAATAGTTCCTATAATTTATAGAAATACGTCTTACAATTTATAGGAATATGTCTTACAATATTATAGGAATCATTTCTATAATATATACGAACTATTCCTATAAATTATAGGAACCATTTCTATAACATTATAAGAATGGTTCCCATAATAGTAAGGAAACGATTCCCATAATATTATAGGAATGGTTCCTATACTATTATAGGAACCATTACTATAATGTTATGGGAATCATTCCCATAGTATTATGGGAATAGTTCCCATATTGGCATAGGAACTATTCCTATACTATTATGGGAATGGTTCCCATAATATATAGGAACCATCCCTATAGTAGTATGGGTACAATTCCTATATTATTATGGGAACCTATTTTCATAATCCATAGTAAAACTTCCCTTAATTTTCTTTCCGTGTAGTACAACGTAATCGTAAAAGCACCGAGAAAAAAATCTTCCCAGACATCTTGAATCACTTAAAATATTTGATAAGTAATAAGTGAAGGTTTAAAAATATTTTTATAATGTTTTATATTTTATCCTTCTTAGTGAAAAAAGTTAAGGCTCAGCCGTACCTAACGAAATCTCGAACTTAAAAATTCTAATTACGTTTTGAATATTTATGGGACACGAATGATGAAAATCTTCCTGAAGTTCATCTCCTGCTTTCTGTCGGAAGCTAAGAAAATCGCTGTTATGATAATTATTTAATAAATAATTAGAATACTTAAATTCAAGATTTGGTTAGGTGCGGCCTAGCCTTAAATATCTCATCAAAATATTAAAACTTTGCTGTCGGTTGAATAATAAAATATTCTGATGCACAAGATGTAGACGATGCATTAATAATGAATTTTCACGCATACATGTCATTTGAATCTTAGACACACATGGTATATGTGTATATATTTCATGACACTCAGATAATATATATTGCCTTACGAATTTCATGCATGAATTTGAGCTTTTGGTATAAACTTTCCTTGAGTTGTACCCTTCCAGCCGGAAGTGAGAATCTCAATTTCAAAATTCCTCTCGTAAAGGTGTAGCTCCGTATCTCAGTGCCACAGTAGCTCCGTACCTCAATGGCGTGTGTCTCTTGCATTAGGTTTACGAATCTGCTGTAGCTCACACACCCTTTTTGCCTTCTGTTACAGTTTCCCCGCCCATTCTATCAAGGAATTGGTTTGTAGGGTGCATACACTCAAGGGTTTGTCACACTGTTGTACATAGTTTTCAGGTTTGCGTCACCGGTGGAGAACACAAGTGTCTCCTCATCTCTTGTTCGTCATCGCCTTTTCCTTCATACTCTTCATCCCCTTTCATCCAAAATTTATATATATATATATATACAGCATTAGTGTATAGCCTATAGTATCCACCAAACCACGTTTCCGTTCGACAGTTGCCAAAGTTAAGATTTTCTGTCTTCCTCTTCTGCAAAAGGACTTACAGCCTGATGTCGATGTGGTCGGATATCGATCGTAGCTGCTGACGGGTAAATTAAACTCGGTTTACCAACGTTTCCTCCCGGATCCTTCCCGTCCTCTTTTATACATTCTCTTGTGTGACGTTTTCCTTCTTCAATGCTGCACCATATTGTACCGAATGCTGCTGCCGTCGCCGCCACCGCCGGAAATATGCGAGATCGCGACGGATTCTCTGACTTGCCTCTACCATTGGATGCTATATAAATTCATTTCTAATGCCCTTGATAAATTTACTAAACATTCATTCATTCATTCATTCAGTCATATATATATCACCAATTTATTAAAATATCTCGCTTCAGTTATGGCTGCGGTACTTTTATTAAAATTTCTGCATAAATATTTTCGCTTATTGATTACATCAGTATTTTTTAATACAATAAATACCTCTGGCTAAAATATGATTATTCTATCAAACACCAATATCAATCATGTATTTTCAATTAACTTGTCAATAGCAAAAAAAAAAAAAAAAAAAAGAGAATAAATACATGGAATTTGAAGTTGGTTATAATTGTTTTATTATTCAATCGAAAAAACTTGTGGTTTATTTAAGTATTTATTTTAAAAATCGAGTGAATGGGTTTTAATAAGCTTGTGAATTATTATATAAGTTAATCTACTATTTCGAAGCTATATAAAGCGGCTTAATTAATTAGAAATTTAATAGCCGGCCGCAATCAGATGTTTACTAACTTCAGTTTGCGATAAAGTCATATTTATCGATTATTCTGCGTTTTAGTAGGTTTTGATTAAAAATGAAAATCGTAAGATTTATTTGAAAAGATAATCGCTAAAAAAAAATATTTGAAGATTTTGAGTGCATCATATTTTCTTTACAATGTGAATTCCGTCTAGACTCAGAAAAAATTTTTACGTTCAGAAAATTTTTAGTAAAATTTAGCTGAAAATCCTGGTACTGTAAAATCTCTAGACAGTAAAAAAATTTTTATCTCATACTAGATAGAAATAGCATTTAATGCACATGGTATTTAGTCTCTCCTAAGTTTGAAATAATGAAAAAATTTTGGATGGAACTAATGTCAAGTCAAGAATTCTTACAGATTTTCTTTAGATTTTCGGGAAAAGTGACAAGTCATGATTTTCTACAGATTTTCTTAGAAGGCCACGTCTTGATTTTCTACAGATATTCTAGAAAGGTGACAAGTTATGATTTTCTATAAATTTTCTGGAAAGGCGACTAGTCATGATTTTCAGCAGATTTTCTTTAGACATTTTGAGAAGGTCACGTCTTGATTTTCTGCAGATTTCCTGGAAAGGTGACAAGTCATGATTTCCTATAGATTTTCTTGCAAAATATCGAGTCATGATTGTCTACGGATATTCTGGAAAGGTGACGAGTCACGATTTTCAGTAGATTTTCTCTAGACTTTTTGAGAAGGTCACGTCTTGATTTTCTGCTGATTTTCTATAGATTTCCTGGAAAGATGACAAGTCATGATTTTCTATAGATTTTCTTGCAAAATATCGAGTCATGATTTCTACAGATATTCTGGAAAGGTGACGAGTCATGGTTTTCTATAGATTTTCTGAAAAGGTGACGAGTCATTATTTTTAGCAGATTTTCTTTAAACTTTCTTATAAGGTCACGTCTTGATTTTCTGCAGATTTTCTATAGATTTCCTGGAAAGGCGACAGGTTATGATTTTCTATAGGTTTTCTTGCAAGGTGTCGAGTCATGATTTTCGGAAGATATTCTGGAAAGGTGACGAGTCATGATTTTCAGCAGATTTTCTTTAGACTATCTTAGAAGGTCACGTCTTGATTTTCTGCAGATTTTCTATAGATTTCCTAGAAAGGTGACAAGTCATGATTTTCTATAGATTTTCTAGAAAGATGAGATGATTTTCAGTAGATTTTCTTTCAAGGTGACGAGTTATGATTTTCTACAGATTTCATATCGATTTTCTGGAAAAGTGACGAGTTATGATTTTCTACAGATTTTCTATAGATTTTCTGGAAAGGTGATGAGTCATGATCATCTATAGATTTATAAACATTTACCAGGATATCATTTGTCTGAGCATATTTTGTTGAAAAAATTTTGTCCAAGGATTAACGCGTGACACTACAAGACCTTATTTTGTCTTCTCCCTCTGCCAGTGCCAGAATGAATTTTTAGAGCTTTATGGCAAAAAAATTTACTAAAATATTCATAATTTCAAAAATTTGCAGGTGGATTAAAGTATTTCACAAATACATATTATGAGTAAAAATATTAACTTACCTAAATTTAAATAATGCTAAAATAATTTATGAAAACATTACTTTCAGTCAGTAAGTGTTTTGTCCCTCCTTAAGATAATCTAAATTTGACAAGATAATATACTAGCCAATTTCATTTTATACACAGTTATCTTTAATATTGAAAATGCAATCTTACCTCGTGATTCTCTATCTTCTTGACAGTTTCTCGTTTTCACTCGTGAAAGAATAATAAGAGCACACAATCTTATAAGGCACAGCGCAGTAAGGGGTTTAAAAAACGGTATAAGATATATTATACAAAAAAAACTTTTTAAATATTATGAATATCATTATATATTCAATGCTACATATTTCAAATCTTCTTGTACTTATTTTAAAATTTTTATTACATCATATGCACACACAGTCCACGAAAATACTGCAAGCTCATTCTGAATAATCATACGGTCCAGTAAACGATTCCAATACATATATCCTTGAAATATCCAATGTTCTCTATTGCAATCCCATAGAAACCAAAGAAAATTAAACAAAAGAAAAAATAATAACCAAAAGAAATATCCAATAGAGCGAATAAAAAGCGTTTATAAAAGTTTCTCAAGCAATGTGGTTAGAAAAGAATTGTTGGGTGATGGTATTTTAGGGTGGAAACGATAGCCGTTCACTTGGGAATGGATGGGGAACTTTTTAAATTGAACAAGTGAATTGAGATTTAAGGGTATATAATATATGCTCTGATTTTTATATTTTTTACACTTTTTTTTTCAGAATATCCTGGACAAATTCAATCCAGGAGCTAGGCAACTGATCAATGCAGGCAAAGCATATCTCAAGGCTCTGCATGGTGAGTGAATTTTATTATATTGTATTGAATAAATCTGTGGAATGAAATGATACAAAAAAAAAAAAAAAAAAAAAAAATGATAAGATAAAAAAGTAAAGCTGTACATAGTTTTATTTATGTATTTGAGAAAATGAAAAAAGGATAGAGAAGTTTGTTTCGTCTCTTGGGGTCTTTGGTCTTTGAATCGAGTGTCAGTTTGCCAAAGTTCTCTTCCTACGTTTTATTTCATGTCCTTGTTTACTCCTTTCACTCTTCTTACAATTTTCCTTACTCCGTTTCATCTCGAGTTTCGAGAACATTTGACCCCTATCCATCAGTCTTTTCAAGGATTGCCATTTTATTTTTACTTGCTTTATCCTTTTTATTCCTTTTCTCATTCTTATGTTTAGTATTTTCTTAGTACTCGCAAGTAAACATGAGATTCTATTATCGTTCTTAAGGACATTTTTTTTTATAGTCTACTATCCGATCAGACCCATTGTCTTTGTGTTTGTGCAAAAGCTTTTACTTCATTTTTTTTTTATCATTGTCCTTTATATATTTATATTTCATTAACAAATGCATTTAAATGTAAATTTAAAAAAAATTATTTTAAATAATCACTGAAGTTAATTTAATTAATTGCACTAATAATTTTTCTTTATTTACATTTGTAAGTAATTCAGAAAATTGTAATTGCTTCATAAATTTCGCGTGTATTCGAAATATTTGTTCCATTATTTTTAGCATTTTTATTTGTATAGAGCTTTTCCCCCTTATTCATTGTTATCAAATAAACAGTAGTGCTGATGTGGCACGTTTTATCTACATAACGGTGAGCTTTCAACGCTATATTATGAACATACGTATAAATTAGTCTTGTTATAATTAAAACAATACAATTTTGAAAAAAAAAAAGTAAATAAATATAACCCATCACTCGAAAAATTTATGTTTACAGTTGAAAAGTATTAAAATTATATATGTAGTAAATAAAAAAATATGAACAGTATTGAAATGAAATTAAATAGAGCTTCTAAATATAAAGTTAATTTTTATATTAAATTTTGCTTATTTAAAAAAATTGATAATTAAAATGAAATAAGTTATTGTTCTTACGTAGAAAATGAAGATATCTTGGTGCAAAAAATATGTTTAACTTCCCGCTAAGAAAATTAAAAATTTTCAAAAATTCGGGAAGTGGTTGGTTTTGGTTCGATTTTTGCAAATCGAATTTATAAGATATCTTGACGTTTTAAGGTCCTAGGAAGCTATTCTGACTAATTTCAAAATGATGTTCGAGTGTATGTACGCATGTAAATACCTGTATCGTTCGAACGGATGAACCGATTTTGATCGTTAAGATAATATTCGACGCGGCTTGTCAATATCTAAAAGCTGTAAGAAATAAAAATTGATCGGTAGGGTGTGTTCGAAGATATTCCAAAAATAAAATTTTTTCAAAAATGTTTTTTTTGGATAACTTCTAATGTGCTCGATGGATTGATTCAAAATTTAATCAGCTTTAAAACTTCATAAGCCGCGTCGAATGCCACTTCAACCATCAAAATCGATTCATTTATTGAAGAGAAATCGTGAACGAAAGAATTAAAAATAAAATTTTTTTCTAATTTTTTTGAAATATCTCAAAAACGACTGTATAAACTGTATGAAATGAAAAAAAAAATTTTTCTCGGGGCTAATAAAAATTTTTGTTTTCAATTCATAATGCATAAAATTTCATAGGACTGGTAAAAGTTTTCTTGGGATGAACAAAAATATTTTGCGTCAAGAAATCATTCTTTTCTGTGTAGTAGTTTGAGATTTTAGAAAACTCTTCTGATTGTTTTTGTATTGAGATCGGGTTCGGGCATTTGGAAGAATTTTTTAAAACTTAGGTGTCGTCAAAATTTCAGGAGTCGGTTAAAATCTGGAGTTATTCAAAAAGTGAATTTAACAAAAAAATACTTAGTTTTATTTTAGCATATCTTTAGGATTACTACCGATCGGTTCAAAAATATAATCAGCTTTAAAGCCTGAAAACCCGCATTGAAGAACATAGATGCCACCAAAATCGGTTTATTCGATCAGGAGATATCGCTGGGGAAAAAATTGAAAACTAACAAATTTCCCTATTTATTCCCGAACGATTCACAATAAGATACGCGGCCAAATATTTCAAAAATCGTGTTAGATATTTGCTTTCGAAATCTCTCGATCGTCGCAAAAATTATAGAGTCGGTTCTTCAGCTCATGGAACATGGCCAATAAAAAAATTAATGTTTTCTTTAAATTTTTCATTACTTGACCAGATCTAAACTAAAAATCATTTAATTTTCTATGCAAACCATCCTTTCGATTGTTATCTTGATCTAGAAAACTTGTACAGATTCCTAGATAATTTTGCATGGATTTTTTAATGAATTCTCATATGCAATGAAAATATTGAATTCCGCATGATTTTCTTTTTTAAATTTGCGCTAGAGACAGTGGGAAATTTTGGGGCCGGTCCGTGAGGTCAATCGTTTTTTAATCAACATTCAACTAAGAATTTTTTAAGCTGTTTTATCGCGATTAAAAATTGGAATATTAAATTTAAATTACAACATTTAATTAACATGGCATCAAAAAGGTTGAAAGTAACTTTATTTGAAGTTAATTAACGTCAATCAAATTTCTGAATACTCTATTGTATTATTATTAGTATAAAACTCAATAGCATAATCCATGTTTGTCACTATAATACTATTTTTTATATAATTATATAATCTTATATTGATTTTATTATCTGTTAAAATATTACAGTAATAATAATCCAATTTATACCCAACTTTTTTTTCTTTTGTGCCTATACTTTATCCTGAGGGATTTTCCAGTATTATAAATTCTGCTTATTTTCTCATTTTTTTTTTTGACTCTTTATTTTTCTCTTGCACCTCATTCGTTGCCTGTTAAAGCGATTGGGTTTCAAACTGTCGCGCTCACGTACCAGCAGAAAATCTCCTACGTAAGCGCAGCTTAAATTTGGCTTTGTCACGGGAGACGCGTTTTCATATATGTAGAATCGTGTCCAAGTGGAATGAGAAGGTATGTTATACCTTAGGCTATACTTTTATATATAGACGTGAAGCTTGTAATATATTGCAATGGATGTAGAGAATACAGACAAGTCGAGAACAATATTTATGAGGTTTTTAGGAGAGCTTGCTACAGAGCTTTGTGTCTGCATATACCTTGTGGCTTAAAATTATCGATGGGAACCCTGCTATATCGTATCTATTAATGTCACACATAATGATATCACCCTACTGTTATAATAATGTTCATACTTATTATATTAAAATATGTTGGAAGTCCATGAAAATGTCTTCAGATCTTTGTCATGCCCCATGTAACAAAAAATTCTTTTTAAAAATGTTCATAACCGTAAACTTCCCATCTTGAGACGACTTTGAACTTTAATTATGTTTGGAATTTTGAAGAGTAAAATTTTCGACTGAGTACTTTTTACACGGAAAGAAAATTATGGGGATGGTTCCCATAATTTTGTGAAATTCTTTCCTATACCAGTGTAAGAATTACGACCATAAATTATGGAAGCAGATCCTATGGGATCTGTGGGAAACTATGGGAATGCTACTCATACCATTATAGGAATGGTTCCCATAATGATATGGGAATAGTTCCCATAATATTATGGGAACGGTTCCCATATTGATATAGGAACTATTCCCATACCATTATGGGAATGGTTTCCATAATGTTATAGGAAAACTTCCCATAATTTTCTTTTCGTGTAGGCACTTTTTTCTGAATTTTTTGATTGCAATAATTTCTGAAAACTTTTCTAGTTTGAATAACATTTCAAAAATACTGTAAAACAAATTATGAATGTTTTTTCAATCTGAATAAGAATTTTTTGTGACAGACACTTGAAATCTATGACATTTAGCGCCTATAGCCGGCAGCTAAAAATATTAGATAAGATACAGCTGGTAAAAAAGATACCTAATCGTTCTAATAGTGACGTCATCATCGGATCAAAAAATATTTTTTGGTTACATGTGCGATAGCAAACGACCAAAAAATATCGAAGTAACTTAACGAGCCATCTTGTGACAAAATTTATCATCATTTTAATTCGTTCACTTACCGATTTTTCTCTAATTTTCAACAAATACTCAAAACAATCTTACCAAATAAATAAACGCGGATTTATAACCTGCCATTTATAGGCACTAAATGTAGTAAATTTCAAATATCTGTCACAAAAACTAATGTATTTATCCAGTACAATCGAGTCTAAGACGCTCGCACTCGATAGATAAACTACTGTTTTGATAACGTGGTCTGGAGTTTGAAAATTTTTTACTATTGAATTTTTTTAAGTTCCAAAAATGATCAACTTATAGTTGAGAAGTATCTAAAATTTGGAAGTTGACTATTACGAACCTTTGGGAAATATTTTTTGAATGAACTTTTTTTGCATGGAGCATTTCGACTTGAATTGAAATAATACCCAAAAAACAAACTCTTTATTTACTCCATGTGCGGAATATTAGTTTTTTAAAACGTCGAAGTGAATTAGGATTGAAATAAAATCCATATTCACTTCGGATTCCCTCCCGGAATTTTACAGTGTAGTAACTCCTCTTTTCCATCTTAAATTTGTAATTTACGTATAGCTTGATTACGAGCTCTACGATATCTCTTCTATATGTACAATATTTTTCTTTTCATCTTAAACTTGTGTGGGCGGCTAGTAAATTATTACACGATTTTATTACACTCATACTACTTATAGTTTTATGGGTCGTCAAAAAATTAACGATTTAAAGTTTCATAATTTAATTTCCGTCGAACCAGTTACACGAAATAGTTATTCAAATTTTTCCGTTCATCATAAATCATTACAAAAAATAACTTGATTTATTTAATTTATATAAAATCCAAAAAACTAAATATTTGAATAAAAGTATAAAATAAATTTCATTAATGTTTATTCAAAGTTTCATAAATGAAACAAAACTTCATTAATTTGAACACTTGGCTAATCTATTAAGTATATTTGAATAGTAAAATTTATTATGTAGAGAATTAAATTGACGAAGAGAGTATAAAACGATAAAACGGTAACGTAAATGTTCACCTAAAACTTTATCCCACGTTTACATTCCCAAAGCACTTGCTGGTGTATATTCTCAGTAAGGATGACAGATAAATTAATTCCATCTCTACAAATTTGATTCATTTTACCGAAAAGGTTAATTCGCTAAGTCATTTACGCATTCGTGCGTTACAACGTGCTATTTTATGTCATCTCACTTTTGTTTTGATCCATATTCTCTCAAAACTTATTTCAATTGACAATAGTATGTTCGCTTAAATTCAGACATAAATATAATATACCTAATTTATTATATGCTTAATAATAGTATCTTAGAAAACTAGTATCATTGAGTGCAAAACTCGATGTCTCTAGTTGTCTAGTAACTATTTATGATACAAGTTGGATAAATAACAGATTATAGCATGAAGAACTTGAGAATTTGAACTTTAGCAATTTGAACTTCGGTAAATTTGAACTTTAGTGATTTGAACTTACCTTTTTTCTCAGGCTTTGTGTGCGTGAAAATATAAATTATGTAAACCTCTACGCTTGAAATAGTATGGCGACTTTTTTTCAGGAGTTTTGTGATACATAAAATATTCAAATTTTCAAATTTCCAGATTTACAAAACCTTAGAAAAAAGTTAAGTTCAAATTTTCAAAGTTTAAATTTACCAAAGTTCAAATTTACCAAAGGTCAAATTTACAAAAGTTCAAATTGCTGAAATTCAAATTGTCAAGTTCAATTTTCAAAGTTCATTAGGGCGGTTACCCCAGAATTAGCTAAGATCCTCACTCGTTCTCTTGTGACACAACACAACCGATCCATGATTCAGAAGTTCAATTCATAGAGAAAATGGTCACTAATTAATAACTAATATTACACGTACGTTGCACCGTTGACAAAATTAGCAGTCCCCACTAGTTACCTCACCCTCTTTTGTACTCCCCCCGCTTCCCCTATATAGTTAATAAAAATTCAACTAAATATTTCTTCATTTAATCGAAATTAAAATCACATCTATAATTTAATATTTTATTGATTAGCAAACATCAACACTAACTTAAAAAAAGTCTACTTATGTCATTTAAAATTAAGGTTATAAACTTAAGATGGCGTATGTTGATGAACACTACAGTAGTTTGCCATTAAATTTAAGGTGGATGTGCAATCAAGAGAACTTTTTTTGGTGGTGATTAAGCTTTGAGTAAAGGTGAAGTCGACCTGATAACCTATTCTGAACACTTCGATATCTAGGACTATAGAATAGGAATATATCACGCTCATTTTTGTCAAATTTTGAGGTAGAAAGGATGCATTAGTGCTTTAAAAAATTTTAAACACTACATCCGACCGATCAGAAATTATCAGTGTGTAATGGGAAAGTTTATGAAGCTGATATTAAGCATCTAACGGCGTTTATTTTGAGCATGTATTATATAAAATGAATTTTCTAATTTAAATTCACCCTGTTAACAAAATTTACGTACTATTATTCTTTATTTTTCAATATTGAATGATAAATAATGCGATTACGATACTACAATATATATATCTGAAGTATAGTAATAGATTTTCACTGTTTTCTCTTTTAGTAACCATCAGTCTCCGCTTAACTCTCAGTACGTCTCGCGTTTTAGCCAATTTATAGCATTCAGACCACTTTGAGGCCTTTTACAGGAAATGCTTACCAAGTCTCGTGAGTTGGTCTGGTACTTACTGGCGCCTTAAATCCACCTTCTCATTCTACTCTTAAACATTTTCTTCCTTCTTTAATACTATCTCAACATAGTCGTTTTCTCCCTTGCATTTCATTTCATTTACTTTCGCCGCGTCGTCTACTCGAAATTCGATACCAAGAAGTTAGGAATCGTTTTTCGATTTAAATTACCAGTGAATTGACAGAGAGGAAGTCTAAGCGAATTCATTTCTTGAGTGAGAGAAATCTTGACATTGCTAGATGAGACGACTGAGAGTAACTCTCATTTTCGTTGTTTCCGGTGCAGAGTATACTATATACAAGTATTTTACTTTGTACTTTTCATTATTAATGAGTTTTGTTCATTTTATCAAAAAAATTTTTTTTTTTATTTTTAGTATTGTTATTAAATTAAAGATATATATTTAATATAATAATAGCGATAAGCAAAATATTTAGTACACTAGAGCTAGAAAGGCAAAAAATACACTAGTCCCAAAAATTAAGGGATAGAAAAAAAATTCCAAATTTTTGGGTGATTTTCAACATGCTGTAACTCGATGAAAAATGATCGTAGAGTAAAAATAAAAAAAGCAAATTGTAGCCTCAAGTTCCTAGTTTTTATATCTGAACCTCAAATTTTTTATCATGCACGGTTTCGGAGTAATCTTAAGAAAACTGACGAAAAAAAAATTTTCAAAATTTTTGCTCGTCTTTCAACAAGTCTATGGGCTTCAATAAATTTTTTTGGATAATTTGACCGTATGACTTTTTTAGGAAATTTTATGTCCTTTAATTTGGCGGCCTCAAAAAGTCTTTACGACGATTTGGCGCTGAGTTATCATTGATCAAAGCAAAAAAGTCCATTTTGGCTTTGATAATCAATAACTCCGGACGTATTAGTCGTACAGAGAATGGATTAGAAATTTTTTAAAATTTTTTATGGTTAAGATCTGTCCAAAATCAACATGTAAATCATTGAATATATGATTTCACTGATAAGGAAGGCAATTTTTTGACATAAATAAAATAGATCGAGGCACAATGGCCCATGTCCAACATTCGGTAAAGAAAAAAATCTATTTGTCCAATGTTTTTTTTCGTAATTAAGAGTATTGAAAATTTGGGAGTAAATAAGAGTATCTGAGGTAAAATGAGACATAAAAAATCAAAGAAATGAAAATAATGTTGTGCGAAAAGACAATTTTTCTTTTTTTTAATTGTGTCATAATTTCAAATTTGTTCAGAATAGATTAAAAAAAATTGTGTATCTGTTGCATAAAAGCTCGAAAAAATAATTACTCGTTTAGATGGGCCGTCGCGACCCAGTCTCCCTTGTATCAGATATTTTTGTCATCTTTGTTATCTAGATGGTTTTCATACAGAATAGGTTAAGTCGCTTTTACTTGTCATATTTAAAAATTCGAATTTTTTTTTTTAATTTTAAAATTTTACGGAGGCAGGGGTGGGAGACTGAAACCTTGAAGAGAAATAAGTCAACAGTGTATTCACTTGTCATACTTTATTTAGTTCTCAAACAAGTAGTCGGTATCAATACAACTCAGCCATGAAAAAAAATCTAAATGTGAAACGAGACGAGTGTTAGAGAAATTTCCCAGTATGAAATATTTTTAACTGATCAAATACAGCTAATGAAATTGTTTCTTTAATTAATATAATACCGATACTAATCATCAAAGTGAAAGCAATATAAAAAAAAAAACAGACAATTCGTTTCAAAAATTGAAAACAAAAGATATTTTTTTTTTTTACCTTAAAAAAAAATCTGGGCGTCGGTTGGCCCTGCGGGCCAGCCCCAAAACTTCCCGCTGTTTTCGACCTCAAAGACCTCGAAAACATTAGTGTAGATATATTTTCGAGCTCTTCGAGCTCGAAAATGCTTTCATATGCGATTGTTTTTTTACGATCTTCTCAAGCTCTAACAAGTTGCCTGTTATGCTGAAGTTTGAAAATTTAAGAATCAAGAATGGTTAATGAAGCGGTTTTTAAAATTTAATCCCTGATTGTGTTCAATAAAATAAGTGTATTCAGGCAGAAATTAATGCCAGGGATTCAAATGAAGACTTATATGAGTGTTGACTCATGTGAGATACAATCAAATATGAAATATCCGGGAAAAATATTGAAAACTACGTTTTATCGATTTTATTGTTTATATTATGATTTAAACTAAAAACCAAGTTCGATGACATTATGTATCGAAAGTAACCATATAAAGGATGAGTTAGTATGACTTCAGACACATTTTAGTAGGTTATATTATGTTTTATTCAGGAAAAATAACATAAAATGTTATTTTTTTAACTTTTCAATGCCGATATCTTTCGAACTAATTGATCGATTTTGACGTTTGAGGTAGCAATCGGCGCGTTTTATTGAATTCTAGAGCTGATAAAAATTTGAAATCGATCGCGTCAGTCGTTTCGAAAATATTTAGAAAAAACCGTTTTTCACCATTTCTTTCTCCCGCGATAACTCTCGAACGAATTATCCGATTTTGATGTTTGAGGTGGCAATCGACGCGTTTTTTTGAGTACTAGAGCTGATTAGATTTTGAAGTCGATCGTATGAGTCGTTTCTGAGAAATCAATAAAAAACTAAAAAAAAAAAATTTTTTTTTTCGTAATTCGCAGATATTTTCGAATCTATTCAATCAAATGATCTGAAATTTTCAAGAAAGTTGATGGCCAACAAGCTCTTTCAATCGCCGCCTTAAACATCCGAATCGGTTCATTGGTTCAAAAGTTACAAAGAGTTTACATACATACACACACACACACACACACACACACACACACACACACACACACACACACACACAAACACACACACACATACATACACACACTCGGACATCATTCCAAAAATAGTCAGAATAGCTTCCTAGGACCTCAAAACGTCGACATCTGATGAAAACTCGATTTTCGAAAATCGGGGTGAAAACAATAACTTCCCGAAATTTTCGAAAATCGTCGATTTTCTTAGCGGGAAGTTAAAAAATGTTTCAATAAAATCCAACATGTATTCAAACTAATTGAATCAAATGCATTCTTTTGTTATACAATATTACGCTATAAAAAAAATACTAAAATTCTTATCGATAAAATATTCTCTGTTAAAAAAAATAATAAAAAAATGAAATTATTATTTTTCATAAAAATTTATAATAAGTTTAATTATTATATTTAAGTCAATCAATTCCTTTCTACTGCGTTTATCGGACACATGTGAAAGTATTACAAAGTTCATTTAATTAAGGTGTCACTGCCAGCTTTTCCCCATGTATTAATTTCGAGACTACTAAAACTGTAATTGCAATAGTTAAAAGAAAAAAATAAAAAAATAAATTCAAATTCATGTGTTTCTCATTCCTCGTGTTTTTGTTTATTACTCTTTTGTTTCAAAATATTGTTATATAACTTTGAATTCAAACCAAAATCTATTCACTAGCACAATATTCTCACACAATTTATATATATGTGTACAATATATGGTTTCTTATAAAATAATATGATTATTTGTGTTCTTATTAAAAGCTCCGTATAGAAATAAAAGTTTGCGTTTGTTTGATGTTATAATAAAATAGTTTAAACTTGACTTGTTAGTGTTGTGTTGCAGTTGTGTCATTTACTTATTAAATACATCGAGGACTAGTTAGATGCTGTGTCAAAGCTAGTGAGCTAGTGAGTGTCATATCATCATTATTATTATTATCATTATTGTGAAAATATATAAAGCGAAACAAGCGAAATGAGAGAACGTAAAGCAATAGAGTTTGTGTGACGAAGTGGAAGAAAATTTTATATTCTTTTTCTTTCTCTCTACTCTACATTTTCTTGCTTGATGCTGTCTCAATTTCTCTTTCAACTGTGACCCACGTTGACGAGATAGCTCCATAATTAAAGTCCACCCCTAAGGCGGTTTTGTCATATCAATAGCGTCATATCTCACGTAATATTCAACATACTATTTTCATTAACGTTCACTTTTATTTTATTACTTTATTTACACTGATATTTTAATTTGTTTTATCGGATTAACTGGCTCCATCAAATCCATTGATCATTTTTTATAGTTTTTAAATTAAAATTTTCATTACTGAAAACTGAACTAAATTCTATTGTTCGAAATATTTAATAAAAATTGAATGTACAGTTATTATTTTATTTAAATAATATCTATGCGTTACCATTCCGAAAAGCTCGTCTGTTGACTGCAATTGTCAGTTTTCAATAGTATTTTCTTTTTATTCTATTTAAACAGAAGCTAATAAAAAAATGCTTTTATTGCATTGGCAACACTTTTTTTTTCTACTTTTGTTAGTCGAGTATTTTATTTAAATTTTTGTAAAGACTTAAACTACAGATAAATAGGTAAACTACCAAGTAACTTGTATAGCTTCTTTGTGAGACTTGAATGATTTCATTTGATATTTAATTACATTTTAATTGGCTGTAGAGAAATTGTAATTTAATTTTTTTATACGGCTAACTAAACTATATAAATTTAATGAGTGTAATTATAAGTTGTTTTATAAAAAAATAAGTACGGAATTTAAAAAAAAAATTATTATTTCGACTAACTTAAATCAATCAATTTTTGTTCTTACACAGAAAGAAAAAATTTCTTGGCGCAAAAAACTTTTTCTTGTTCTAAGAAACTTTTTACTTGACCCAAGAAATTTTTTTTACCTGGGAAAAAAAATGTAGATCTATTCAGATCAAATTAGATCTGATGTTTCAGATCTGAACAGATCTGCATTTTGGCCAGATCTGTTTAGATCAAATAAGATCTACTCTGATCAGAATAGATCTGCTTGGATCTGAACAGATCAAGGTAAATAAAAAACACTCTTAGATCTGCTCAGATCAAATTTGATTTAATTCGCTAAAAGTATTTTATACTTATTTACCCAAGAAAGCCATGTAACGATGTATATGAAGTACCTATATCATTATCAGATAATATCGATAGTAGATTATTATCATGTTTATATTTTCTATAATAACAATTATTAGCTGAATAAACAAGGAAATGTATTTATTTTAATTACGATAGACTTTTTACAATTATCAAAATTTAGGTAAATGTGTAAAAATTCAGCTAGTTAATCTTATAATTATAATATAATATGAAGAAATATTTCTTTATAATCTGTACTGATCTAATCTGATCAGAGCAGATCTGAACTTTTTTTCCGAGAAAAAGTTATATCAGCTCAGATCTAGTTTGATCCGTACAGGTCCAATCAGATCTGTTTATATTTACTTCATAAATTGATCGTTTAATCAATGTTGATCTATTTTGATCTGACTAGATCTAGGTTGATCTAACTTGATCTAGGTTGATCTGACTTGATTAGATTTGATCAGGGTAGATCTGGACTATTTTTCCTTAAAGAAAAATGTCATATCTGATCAGATCTAGTTTGATCTGAACAGATTAAATCAGATCTACTCTGATCTGGGTTCAGTATAAATTATGATCAAATTTGATCTGAGCTGATCTAATTGGATTAGAATAGATCTAAATTTTTTCCCGGGATATTATAAAGTGAAAACAAAAATTTTCTTAAGGTGAGGAAAAAATTCTTGAGCCAAGAAAAATTTTCGTCTTCAATTCATATTACAAAATATTTCTTGCGCCAAGAAATTATTTTTTCTGTGTAAGAAAATTTTATACTTCTATAACAGAAGGTTTACAAAAAATGATAATTGCGTTTGCACAAATTTTAATTAGTGGTTAATTATAAGTTCTGATTAGCAAGAAGTGATCGATCTATGTGCCGACGTGGTAGTACCAACTGGTTGGTAATGGCTCCATTAGTATTGTAGTTTGGTATGCTGAGCATGGATATGGCTACGAATATGTAAGGCATTTGCGATTAATCGTGATCCCGTGAATTCCAAGGGGTAAATAGCCAGCTCCCTTCTCAGTCCTCTGGGGGACATTTAAATGCCTAATGTAACAAAGCAAACACATGTTATCCATTTTCAAAGCTCCCATTAAAATAAATAACTAATTTAAAAGTGAAATTAAAGCAAACCTTAATTACTATTTAAATTCAATTATCGATAATTACTAAATTAATTCAAGTGTAAAAAAGAATAATAATTATTATAATTATCATCATCACCCAAGACGGAAAGTTATTTCAAGCATGAACAGATGAGATAAATTTAACAGTTAGTCTAGCTCTTGGATTTTTAATTATCTCTTGCGGATACTCTCAGGGGTACAATCGGTCTTGGCTGGAAAAAAAAAACTAAGAAAAAAAAACCCACCTACCTAATTTCTAAAGCTACCGATCATTCGTTCACCTCAGCACGTCGAGTTGCGACAAATTGGACGAGAGCCTGGAAACTCTATTCTATTTGTCCCCCTTCAGTTTTTTTTACATTTACTTTTTTTTATCTCGTCTGCTTTTAGACATCGTATCTGTCACTTTTGTAAACTATTTATTTTATTATAGTTCAGTGAATTTTTTTTTTTCAACGCAGAAATTAATTAAAGAACTTGAAAAATAAATTTATAAGGTCTTTTTTACCTGTCACTTATATATCATCCATTGAAAAATTTTGTAATAGAAGACTGGTTATTGCCATTGAAATTAAAAAAATTTAAGAAATTCTAAAAGTGCACACCAATAGTGCAAGTGTTGTAATTAAAAAACAATCAATCGAAATTTACAAAAAATAAGACGGAAAATTTTAAATCTAATTTTTATATAAGATAGAAGTACCGTTTTTGGCCACTTTGAAATTTTAAATAAAATAATTTGTAAAATACGCAATTAATTAATTAATTTTTTTAATTTGTTCGAAGATACTGTTATCACACTATTACAATGAAATTTTTTTTAATACTTTTCATTAATTGAAATAAAGTATTAAATGTCCAAAAATAGAGTAGTGGTCACAAATGGTACTTCTATCTTATCACAAAATTTATTATTAATTTACTGGACTGCCAAATTTTGAATCTACCTATAGCTGATTATATTTATTGTCTCAGTCAATTATTTTTTAAATAAACCGCCTTTTTTTCTAATGTCGCCATTCTTTTCAAACTACTGCCATGCTGATGCTGCAATCAGCACTTAATAGAAAATAAAAAAAAACAACCATAACCTCAAATTTTAGCTGAAGCTGTCGGTTTTCATTGTAATTTAATGAAACAAATTACCAAACATCAAAAAGAGGCAGCATTACAGTAAAATCTCCGTAATGTTAACACTCCTGTCCAGGACCATTCCGTAATGTGAACAAATCCTGTCGTCCCCACTGTACCAATACTCGTGTCTTATGTGCGCAGGTCTGCGCGCGAAAAAAAAAATCATTTCTAGGTTAGAGTTTAATCGCATGGGTGCAAATAGGAAGATTTGAATTGCCCGCCACTAAGGCTTTTCTTGATTGGTTGCACGAAAAAACGTAGTTGGAGATAGGGTTGTTAACACTAGGGGAAGAATCTTGCTAAATTTAGAGAGAGTGTAACTCTGCGGAGAGTCACATTAGGGAGATTAAACTGTATTATTAAAAATGGTGACATTTTACTAAATTCTGCAGCTAATGAAAAAAGAAAGAATTTGGTTCATTAATTTATGTGGAATATGTCGTGATTATATATTTACATCCGCATAGACTAATTTTCGGCAGTAAAAAATTTAATTAAATTAATTACTTTTTTCTAATATTTTAAATTGAACGATTTACAACATCAGGTTTGTTCATTGGAGTGTCCTTATAATATTTAATATGAATATATCTGTAGTATAAAAAGCCTGAAGATAATTTAACGTGATGATAAAATTTCACTTTTAAAATCGCATGAGAATAGCGCAGACTCAGCGCTTCGCGTCTGGGGTGTGCAAAATTCGTGAATAAAATTACAGAATAATTTTTTTATTAGGAAATGAAAGAAAAAATAATTGATGCGTATGAAAAATAATTGTAATAACAATGGAAATTAAAAATTTTGAGAACAAGACAAAGTAGAGGGTGGAATAATTATCTCAGTGGCAGTGAAGATAATTGAATGGTAATGATGTATATATAGGAACAGAATGGAAATAGAATGTATAATACTTGTCTTTATAAAATCAAGTTTACATTTCCTTTATTTACTTACACTCGACTCACCAGCATTTATATATATTATGGTTATCATTATTATCCTACTCCAGCCCTCGTCATTATTTCCCAACCCATTTCGACAGTATCCTTTAGCATCATCAGAATGGTATGATGCTCTTCATCGCGTTTAGTATCCAGCCGGCGGGCATACGTCGTCGCGTCATCCCGGTAATGCGAGCCAAAGTCTACGCGTCTGAACTTACCCTACTACACTCATACCAGGACGGAAATTTCTCGCCCTCAAAGGTCGACGCTCCTTTCTGTTCGCTTCAAGTGTATACCACAAGAATGGCTCCCTGACGTTACGCGAGTGTAATAAAGAATCAGAGAAGAGAAAGTGAGAGGAAAAGAGAGTGAAAGATATAAGAGAAGAAAAATAAAGGAACAAAATATAAAAAAATGGAAAAATTTATAAGGGGCCAAAGTAAGTGTATACTTGAGAAGAAAAAAAAAATAGCGAGTCGGTGAAAGGGAGAAATGGAAGATCTTCTTTATCATTGTTAGAGGCGCGCCTATACAGGCTTTAAGAAAGTGGATAATCCTCGTATCTTGTCGGACAATACTTGAGTTATTTTACTGAAAGACCATAGAGTGCTGCCGGTTAAGGTTTGTAAAGACAGTCGGTGACCTAAAAAAAATTGATTTTCGGACGTGAGCTTAATACAAATTTAAGTCTTTGTCGCTTAAAAATAAACGTAATTTTGAACCAATACTTTTTTTTTAATCTAAAATTATATCAAGTTAAAGAAAAATAATTATTGGTGTTTAGTTATAAAAATAAATGTTGATACACGGAGAGAAACTTCTAATTTCTATGTAGAATGGTGACCATTGCTATGTTACATAGTAACGAGGATTTTTTAGTGTCGAGAGTCACGGGACAGAGTAATCCCACTCATTCTACATGGTTACATCGGCTATGCTAGCGTAGGAATGATTACCATTCTACATTGACGAGAGAACTATGTAAACAGACATGACTACAATGTTACTTAGCAACAAAAAAATGAGTCTGGTTACTATGTAGAATGGTAATCATTACTACTCTTTTCTCTCCGTGTATGTATAAAAAATATGAGAATAAAAATATAAAGTTAACAGGAAGTAGATAAAACCCATGTGTGTTTAGACAATCAAGTGGTAATGGATATTGTTGAGTCGTAAGCAGACACACGTGCACAACAATCTAGACAAGATTATATAGAGGGGAATGATTTAGATACGACCACAACCCTGTTTGATACAACTCACAGTATACCTCTATATATACTGGTTACTATATCCCGTCCACCCTCTTTAGTCAGAATTGACCCCATACCACGAAAACGTTGGAATTTATTTCCGCGAATGTTGATTTCACGCGTGGGACGTGTAGCCGGGGGCTTGGCCTTCGATTCCAGAGAACCGTTCGTACAATGTGTGTAGTGCTACTATAGAATACTAGGGTGAAGAGGAGAATTGAAGAGGTCAGCGCCACGTAATTGTACCTGACGGACTGACTATAGGCCATACTCCATGTTAGAGTATGAATGCCACTGCCACTACTTCCACCCCTACTACTACCACTTTCATTACTACATCTACAACAACAAGGGTCTAAAAGTTACGTAAATTTATTCGGGATAGGTTAGAGAACGTGAACGAGAACGAGAACCAGAACGAGAACGAGAAAATTCGATTTTTAACAACAACATTTTCTACTAACCCTTTTGAACCCTTCGTTTAAAATATATATCTATACATATTTATACTCTCTTAAAGTTCTTGATGTAAAAACGGTTGTGTGGTGCGTTGTCCTTATGTTCTAGAACAATACGACTACCGAATATTAATTGGTCTTAATTATTCGGTGACTCATTTAATTTAAACTTAAATTTTCTGGTGGTTGTTAAAATTAAAAACTTTTCATGTAAAACTTTACAGCACGTATAGTAAAATTTTTATAAGAGGGCTTTATGCATTTTGTTCATGATGCAATATAAAATTATATATATCTGGTTTTATATTTTATAAAATATCACGTAGACACTACCAGTGGCACTATATAGTACAGTAAAACTACTGGTGTAAGAACGTGATGAGCCAGTTGGTTGATAACCTACGGGTATAATAATTCTTATTCAAATTTTTCCTCATACTTTCATGGTGATTGTTCTCTTGCATGTGCTCTTTGTTTTTTGCATCGTCGCCTCGAGAATCATCCTTCTTGCTTACTGTCTGACAGCAACACTAGGGAGATTGTCTCGAGGGACCTTTGGACGATAGAAAACTGAGTCTATGTAGAGAATGAGTGAATGAGATAGAAAGAGTGAGTAAAAAAAGAGAGAGAGAGATAATCAATATGTATTATGTATAGTACATAAAGTGTGTAATCTCTATAGGCGCGAAGGAATGCGATTAAGGGTTGATGGTTTCCTAAATGCAAACAACCTCTAAACCGTAATCATGAATGACAATCGGTCTATGTAGGGGCCTCCGATAGACATTAAAGTCGTGTTCTAGGGATGAAAGCAAAGAAATTTGGGGATCTGTCTGTTGTATTACTCAATTGTTATATTTAATTAAATATAAATTAATTAGTTGGACCCTTTTACAATGTACATTTAAATTCAATTGAGTTTTACAATGATGATTGATATTTATTGTCAGTAAAAAAAATGTGTTTTTTTTTGTATAGGGGAACTCTAATCTGGACAGTGCGACCAACTTAATTTTAAGTTAGAAAAATTTCATGTTCCTGAACATTGGAACGTTTTTCGCGCAACGGAAAAAAAATTGGAAAGTAAAAAATCTACTGGATAACTAGATTTCTGAAATGTTTCGCTTATAGATGCTGGTATGTTAGCCGAAAATCTTAGGCCACCCCCAATCTCTGGAACTATTCCCTAAGTCGCCCTTAAGCAGTCAAATTACATGATTTTTTTTCACTTTCGTTGCACGAAAAAACGTTCCGAATTTCAGGTACATAATAGTATATTGTGTGACAAGAGATGAAACAAGACGATTTCAGACTAGGGTGAGGTTGGCTGCCCGAGCCGCAGGCGAGGGCTGATATCACCCGCAGTCTGAAATCGTGTTTTATCCTGAGTCACACACTATATTTTTCATGATTACTCGTATCGGAACTTGAAGATTCAGTGTCAGCAGCCAGTAAGAAACAAGTTAATTTCAAGCCAATGATGCGGAGAACTGTTAGAGAATGAGCACTATGTGATTTACAGTCACTTATTAAATAGTAAATAGTACAAAAATATTATTTTCACTCATTTTTTAGTAATTTTATTTGGTTAATTAAAACTGTCACTTAAAAAATGAAATGAGTAAACCAAAGTGACAAGTAAGCAAATGAGAGTAATAAGGCTGCAAATGAACATTGAATATATCTAGCACAGGGCAGAAACGATTGTGTTTCTTCCCAAGGGAAGAAACACGCATGTTTCTGCCCGCTGTGAAGGGATTTGTGAATTACGAATTCGCTAGCAGTTGTTTGCAGCATCGGCTTGAAATTAGCTTGTTTCGACGGGCTGTAGAAACACTGAAACTTCAAGTTTCGATGCTGGTATCATGAAAAATTTTTTTTTTACAATCGTGACCTATTTCACCTCAGAATCACCTTTTTTCCAATTTTTAATAAAATAATTCGGATAATAAATAAACAGTTGACAAAATTGTTAGTTTCGTTGGAAATTTCGAATTTTGTACAAACCGTAACTCAGTGTTTTTTCACAGAAGACAATTCTATTTTTGTTTCAATAATATCTCATGTTGTCTCGAGTTTCCTTTTACTCCGATTGGTGAATTGTAATTTCTTTTGTGTGCTATACTTCTGGCCCGTTCCGATCATAGATATAAAAATGGAATTCTGGGTAGTAAGTTTTACAGTTTCAGATGTGATTTAAGCTAAATTTTTAATAAAATTTTGAAGTCATTACTTAAAATCATAGCTCTTGCAGAATTTTTTTAAATCTTTCCTATTTCAGGTTGCTCGAAGAACCTAATCCACCTTTAGGTGTCATTAGCTCACTGAAGAGATGATTGCATCACTTACATCAATTCTCCAGTACGCGAATTTTACAATTTAAGCTTTTTGTAGTATGCCTTGCAAGTCCTTCACTCTGTTAAGTCTAGTTACGTTCGTTTTACGATTTATGTCTATGTAGATTTAATTTATGCCTTTGTAAGACTAAGTAGGTTCAATTCAAACCTTTGTGTCTCAGCAGGTTTAAAAGTAAATCCATCAGTTTACAGGTAATTCTATTTAGAATATAATAGGCTAATGGAATTCGGCGGTTTGTGAGTTGGGTTTGAACCCAAGTTCTCCAAGGCCGATACCTTAACGGTGTATTAAGTACTCTACTTGGTCCATTTCAAGCTTTTACAATGATTAGGTCCTAAAAAATCTAATGTAGGTTTTCAATGATCATTTAGGTTCGAAATATCCCTTATCGATTCGGGTAAGTACTGAAGACTCTAGTGATCTCTGTCTATTTTTAAATTGTGATTGATAGGTCTGACTTCAATAATAAAAATGAACTACAAGTATAATAACACAAAAAAAAAGTTATTTATAACATTCGACGGGAATTTTAATAGTTTTTATGATATGAAAATTCACTTTCGGTTGTTAAAATACGTTTTGCGATGCCTTACAAATGGAATTCGATAGCCAAGAGTTTTTTTCACCCTCTTCTTGGCATGTCTCGACGTGGTGGCATCCGGTTTTTCATCTGCACCATCTCTGACGTTTGAAATCGTCCCTTCAGCCAAGTGTAAAAGTGAATTCCTATATTAAAATTACTCTTACGGACAGCTACCACCCGGTGAGTTTCAGCAATATCCAGTGAAACGTGACTTATAGATTTTAAAATACACAAAATATATATGTTTATCATTTTATTTTGTTATTTGTATCTTTCAATGGTAAAAAAAAAAAAAACTATAATCTATAGTGCTTTTGGAATATGTATTTTTTCGTTTGATCATTTTCAAGATAAAAATTTTTATTGACATTTGTATGTGTATATTTATTGAACAAACTTGTGAAACTATTGGAGTATCCTTTTTATTAAGATATTTCGTTTCATTGATATTGAATTTTTTACCGTTTTATTATTTTTATTTCTTCCAATAATATTCGTTATATTTATATTATATAAAAGTTTTCATTTTATGTCAGTGTACATTAAAAATATTAGTTTTATTTTTATTGTTTTATCTTTTCATACTTTTATAATTTTTTTTTTTTTTTTTTGTGTTTTCGATTACTCTGCACAAGAAAAAAACTAAAATACTATTATAAATAAATAAATTCTTTGAGTGCTTGTCCATTTTTTTTTTATTTTGAATTTATGCTTTCCAATAATTCTTGTAATGCTATTATCAATTATGACTTGACTCGAGCTTTATCAATAACTCAAAGGTAGAACTAAAATGTTACGGATAGAAATTTGTTTACGAGATGTTTCAGAAAAAAAAAAAAAAAAAATACTGCAAAGATATTTACGAGTAAAATTTCAAAAATACTTTCAATAACTTTTACATAGTGTTTTTCTTCTTTTAGTGTTCAAAACTTTATTTATATTTTAAAATTTTTATTCATAAATTCATCATCAATGTCATTCATTTTTTTTTTGTATTTTTAATGCATAATTTACCTCAACGTTTTCACGTACATTAATTATTGAAATACTAATTTAAATTTAAATATTCTATTTGATGTGAAAAATTTTCAATCAATTAAAAAAAAAGCATAGTAATTTTATATGACCAATAGGATGATGCATGACGTGGACTCTCATCGGCAAATATTTCAACGGAATAAAAAAATTATGATTTTTTTTTTTTTTTTTTTTCAAATAATTGAGTTTAGAAGGCAAAACAATATATTCAAAAGTAAAGTCAATTAATCAAGAAGAAAAACGAGTGACATTTTAGTGTGTGAAAATTTTTGGCTGAATGCCGTTGGCCAACTGCATTGTTGTGGTGAAAAAAATAACCATTCAAATGACAAATCACGTCATTGTTTTTATCTAAAGTCGTTATTAAATGTCTATTAATCAATATGTGTAGACTATATATTTATATACATATATTATACTCAATAGTCATTAATATTATTTGTTTTATGTAATTGTGTAGTAGTTGCTTTTGGCAATAGCAAATTTTGGCATTCGAGCCAAATTATTAACTCGATACGATATATTATAGTTGCTCTATGGAAAAAGTTAATGTAGAACTTCACTGGAATCCATACGCACAAGTATGGATTTATATCGAGGTGCTTATGCACAAATAAACCTCCTCCTTCATACCAAGCAAAATTATAATTTTACTCTCTAAACTTGAAATAGTGAATTATCACTAATTCACAGTGCATATTCACTATTTACCACAGCTAAAAGTCGACCACTTGGAATTAGTGAATATACACTTATTTACCCAATGAAATGATGCACTTATGAAAATTCGGAAATTCACTGTGGTTATTAGTAGTAAATAGTTCTAATGATAATTATTTATCAAAAAGTAAAGTTTTGAATCTACTGTGTAAAAAGTAAAATTTTCACTATTTATATATGAAGTTCACTTTTTTCCAGTAAATTAGTTGATCACAGGGAAAAACAGTGAGAATTTCACTATTTCAAATTTAGAGAGTATATATATTGCTTTGAAGCAAGTTTCAGCGGCAAGTATATATTGGCGGATTAAAGGTATATTTGCTTCATTAGGTCTTGTGTGAGCATCAATAACCTGTAGCTATATGTATTAAGAATGAAGTATGTTTATTTTCTGTATCTTATCTCGAGTGGGCCTATTACTGAGTGGTGAATGGCAAGTACGTATAATGGCGTGTCTAAAATCTTAGTGATTATAAGTGGAAGAAACCCTTTTTAGGGTATTGAGAAGAGGTTGCACCTTACCACCAATTTGCAACCTGGAGACCAATACAAGGAATTGGTACCATGGGGGGGGGGGATTCTAAGCCCCACTTCAACCAGAGTCTCTTTATTTCCTGAGATGGGCCCAAATGAGGTTGGACTCATGGTGGCTGATGGTAAGGCATCCACATGTACTGCATGCCTAAAGGGTAAGCTAATGTAAGCTTATGCTCACATTTCGCTTTTATAATATTATGGTAGAAGGTACTGGATATGCAGTGCGTGTATGCCCAAAAGAGTGAGGAAACAGCTTCCCGTCAAACAGAGGTGGTCTTTGGTCCCGTTACACTAATTAATTTCTATATTATATGACGAACATGGATCCAAGCTTTGATTTGTCTCATAAAATTAAAGTGATCAAGGTCTTGAAAAGCATCCGAGTTAAAAAGCTTGATCTGATTTCAGTCTAACTTGGTCGTGTTTGGACCAATTGGTCTATCTTCAAATTTTTACAAAAATTTGAAGCTATTTTAGATCTAGAGATGATCAAAAACAGACTAATACGCAAATTTCTGCCCGTTGTATGAAGGTCTTTGTAAATCACAAATTCGCTAGCAGTTGTTGGCAGCATCGGCTTGAAATTAGCTTGTTTCGACTGGCTGTAGAGACACTGAAACTACAAGTTTCAATGCTTGTATCATGAAAATTCATTTAATAATGGTCAGCTGGTTGATTATTCAAAAATTTCAACTATGCGTTTTGCCAAAAGATTATACTCATTAGCAGCTACTTAAAGTTACTTTGCAGAATATGGCACAGACTTGAAAGCTTATTCATATAATTAACTTCCTAAAAGCTTAAGCAGCAAAAAGTATCAGTGATATTAACTTTATATCCCTAATTAAAAAGTTTGACTATTAAACTCAATAAACAATTAACCTACTGTGCAAAGTGGTACTTACTTGAAGTTTTAAATAATTTATACGGAACTTCTATATAAATATTTTTAATTACGCTACTGAGTTGTAGTATTTCGTGCAACTCATGAAAAAGCCAACGAAATCACTCGACGACTAAAAAATTTATGAATATATTTTTTTTTATTTAAAAAAAAAACTTACTTTTTAATTGAATATATATAAAAATTATTTATTTCTAATAAATAAATAACTCAATAAATAAATTTAAAAAATCACAAGTAATCGCAAAAAATTTGGATTAATTCATTTAATTAATCACTGACAATATTGTATATAAATTACTTTTTTTATTACAAGTACATATTTTAAAATTATTCAGAACGTTTATTCTTATGTATATATCGAAATTATCATATTTATGGTGATATTAAAGTTCGGGCTGAAGATTTATAGGTGTTTCTTTTTATTTATTATTTTTTCTTCGTTTTAAATATAAGAAACATAGGGGTAAAATGAAACACCATTTTTCCGATGGAAAATTAAATTAATAAATTCAGCAAAGTTTTAGTAATAGCCCATTTAACCACTGAGTCATGTTTGCCCATTTTCAATAAAATAATTTAGTTAAATACTTGAAAAAAAGTTTAATTAGCAATACTGGTAGGAGTGATCAACTTGTACCATTATATTTTACAAATTTTTCGACAAAAAACGCGTCGTTTGGCTACA
The DNA here is from genome assembly GCA_030273425.1 of Microplitis manilae. Taxonomy (NCBI): domain Eukaryota; kingdom Metazoa; phylum Arthropoda; class Insecta; order Hymenoptera; family Braconidae; genus Microplitis; species Microplitis manilae. The sequence goes on from CP092726.1 coordinate 6,464,864, forward strand.
AAATGATGTCTAATTATTCTCTTGCCTTAAAATATTGTTTGTAATTCCTAAGGAAATCCAAAATATTGTTAAAGTTAAAGAAAAAAATTTTTTAGTTTAAAGAAATTTTCCTGAATGAAAAAATTTTTTTTCTGAACGAACAAAATTTCGACTTTTTTTTCTGGTTGCAAAATAGTATATTAACGCATTGAGTGGAAGGTGCTTTCGACAACGAGTGTGATTGGTTCACGAGCCGTTAGGCGAGTGTTGCCAACACACGAATATCGAAAGCTCTTCCTACTGAATCCGTTACAAAAATTTTTGCATCGAATGGTAAGAAAGAATGTCTTTTATTGGTAAAAAAGGACACTGCATTAAATTTAATTTTTTAACTAACCTAAAATAATATTCGATCTTATTAATATAAAATTAATATTAAATAATAATAGCAACAATTAAATATGATTTTTATAATAATTTAAAATTATTTTTATTGTTTTCAATATATTGATACTCAGCAAAAATAACTAGAGTTTCGAGTCAAGGTTCATACACAGAAAATATGAATTTCTTGGCGCAAGATAAATTTTTAATCATAAAATGAAAACATAAATTTTCTTAGGACGAAAGAATTTATTTACGCAAGAAAATTTTTCTCGCCCCAAAAAGTTTTTTCATTCACCCCAAGAAAATTTTTGTTTTCAATTCATAATATAAAAATTTTCTTAAGGCGAGTGAAATTTTTTTGCGCCAAGAAATCCTTTTTTTCTGTGTATAGTAAATTGGCCATTATAATTAAGTACAGTAAGCTGATTTTCTATAGTGTGGGACTTTCCGTTGTCCTAACTCGAGACGGCTGTTCATTGGGTCCTCTGTAAAAAGTGTAGATTTGTCATATTTTTCCCTAACAATGTGGACATTCTTCGCGATATTTATTCTTTGTAGTGCTATTTTTAACCAATCAAAGACATGTTTTCTTACCATGAGTTGCAAAACTCATTTTGTCTTATTTGTCTGGGCTTTCAATTGAAAAAAAAATATTAAATCATAATAAAGCTTCGCTGAATATTTTAAAAGCAAATTTGTAAATGAAAGTATGTAAAATAAAAAATAATATCTAATATTTGTAAATTTATTTTCTCAAGTTACATAGAACACGTCACATAAAATTATATTTTCTTTACGACTGGGAAATGTTCCAACAATACCTTTGGTGATTTATGCATTATTTTCATATCCTTTGTTTTCAAACGAGCTTTCACGTTCTATGTAATCGAATCCTTCGAAAGATAAATTTACAGTCGAATTGTTTGTAGAGAATTGTAATGGGATATTTTTGTTAAAGTCTAATGGTTAAAATTTTTTTTATGACTAATTTTTTTATTTTTTAAGTATATCATCTCGCTGCCAACCATTAAAATTAAATAATACCTATATCCTAAATCAAAACACTAAAGAAATCCGATAATAAAAATTACTTTAATCAAAAAGTTTACTTTGGTGGTATATAAAAAAAGATAAGCTGCATCGAGTCATAAATAAAAACAATACAACACACGCATTGGCTTCTATTTGAAAGAACACGAATAGTGGCTAAAATAAATGTGATAATATTGAATTTTCTTAGAGTGTATCAACAAAAGCTTCAAGCTTCGATGTAATAATAAAACGTTGTTTCTATCTTTATGAAATGAAGATAAGGAAAGCTAAGAAAATGAAGAAAAAAAAATCGTATGGTATTTTATCGTTAAGAAAAAATATTGATATTATATAAGACTTATTTTCTTTATGATATATTTTACAAAAGTTATCGTAAGCATCCGTATGAAAAAGCAATGTATGAGTTTCAGTATAATTCAAAATATATGATGATTATATGGAATTATAAGAAGTCATATATGGAGCCATATACAAAATTTTGCCGAAATATTATATGATTTTATAATTTGCAACATGTATATCGGTAATATATTTTTTTTACATGATAACTTATAAGTATTGCTTATAATATTTTATACTATACTTTAAGTTATATGATAAGATATATGATTTAATTATATGACTGACATATAATATTTATACATGTAAATATACACTGAGAAAAAAATTTTCTTCTGACAACTAAATTTTAGTTATGACAACGAAATAATTTGATTGCCCATTGCCAATGATATATTTGGTTGTTTTAACTAAATATTTTATAATTCACCAACAAAACAAATTATTAGAAACTATAAAATATTTAGTAAAGATAACTACGCGTTAAGTAGCAAGCATAAAATCAAATTGATTACCTGTAGAGCTTATAAAGTAGGCATAAGGAAATACATTAGTGAGCCTTAGAGAATGAGTTATTAATAATAATTCAATATTATTTTAGAATGATAGAATATTTATCTAACAATTAAATAAATGCATATGTAGAAAAATAATTTATTTCCTTGACAAGTACTTTTTTTATGTATTGTGACAAAAATCGTTCAAGAAAACATTAATATCAAACATTAATGTCCCAGTGTAATACAGGATATCCTTATATTACTATCAAAAAGGGTTGTCATTACTCTGCTAATTAACAGAGGAGGACCCGTTTCATAAATGCTTCAAGTTTTGAATATAATAACTCTGATATAAGTGTCTTACCAGGGACACTACAAAAAGTTGGCGCGATCTAGTGACGAGCACCGAACTATTCCCGCTACTGCTGCCTAGCACTACAACTTTTTAAATCAATAATCATTAGGTTTTAATATATATTTATTAACATCAAACAAATATATATATTTATTCTAAATGATTATATTTTTTTGTGTCTAAGTAATACTTATTAGAGTTAACATAATGATATTTTGCTTTAATATTTGAGTTTGTTGGTACTACAAAATAATTTAGTTGTCTATCAAATAAATATTTTCTTAACTTTACCAAATGATTTTATTATCGTAGCAAAAGAAATATTAACGTCAACCAAATAGAGTCTATTAAATCATTTGTTAAAAATGACAAAATAGATTTTGTTACCATAATAAAATTAAGCTGTCTCAATTAAATATTAATTCAAAAAAATTTAACAAAACCAATTAAATTGTCCGAAGAGAATTTTTTTCTCAGTGTATAATTATATAAATATATGTTCACATATAATTGTATAAATGTATGTAAATATATGTAAACATATATGTATTTAAATATATGATAGATTTGTATACTTATTGATATATGATGTAAGCTATGATATCTTTAGTATTTTCATGTAGTTACGTGATAACTACAACTATTTATATTTTTTTGTTCCTTTAATTTTTAGTATGAATGTGTATTTTAAATTATTTATACATGTATAATAATATTGAAATTATAAGTTTATATATAAAACGAGAATATAATTTGAGATGTAATATCATATGTATATAATTACATATATCATAAATTACATGGATTATAATAATATTGAAATTATAAATTAATTTATAATATGAAACATATATTTTAGGTTATAAATTAATATCTAAAACAGATATATAATTTTTGATACAATATCATATGTATATAATCACACATATTATAAATGATATGGATTATTATAATAATCTGTATAAATTATTATATATGATTAATCATATATTTATCAATATTAATAATTTTGCCGCCATATGTGTTCAGTTGTTTACCATATATTTTTTTATATATTATCGACAGTATAAGGTTTTTTCATACGGACAAGCATAAAATACTAAATATTATTAAGAAAGTTCTCAAGTCTTGAGATAAAATTATTTTTATTTTGAAGTGATTGAAATTTAAATAAAAAAAAAAAACAGGTAAATAAATAAAACTCTTCATTTGTCATTTAATTGAAGTACAAAAGTTTTAATAATGAGAGTTAGCTTTGAAATAAAAGAATTGAAAGGAAATTAAAACGCAAAATAAAACGGATCACTAAAAAAAAAGCAGAAAAAAATAAAATAAAACCCGATATTCCATTGAAAAATGTTCAATAGTAAGTAGAAATTTTTTTCCACTTGAATTTCAACCGACATTTTTTGCCCCAACAAAATATATAGCTTTTTCACAAAATTTTTCTTCCACTTTCGTTACCCTTGAGAACAAAATAAATACAGAAAAAAAAAAACATTCGAATTCGAGTATCACTATTGCGAAAGTACGGAAGCATGTTCGGATTCAAGTACGAATCCTGTTTAGTTGGACGATTGGGTTTGTTCGTTCGGTTACTGCTTCTTGACGAAAACTACCCCTTTTCGTTTTCAAAGTATATATATATAGAGTAGTGAATGCTTTGGGTATGAGTGCGGGATCCCGCAGAGCAGCCGCAAACAAGGTGCAAGGGTGGAGGGCAATTTTGGTCTTGCTCAGCGTTTCCAGCCGATCGAAGTTGCCGAGTGAGTCTCCATCTCCACCAGCTACTCATCCTTTATATATCTATATATATCTCGACTAGTACCTAACGATCAACCGCAATACTTGCAACCAGATGCTTTGCTTTCCATACACACTCATCTCTATGTAACCAACATCAAAACCTCCATCAACAAATTACTTAATCTTTCATATAAAAAATTGGTAATTAATAAAAGCATTATAAATTATAACTATTAACTGTTGAAAACACCCCTAATAAACCCTCCATTAAAAGTAAAATAATAAGTTTTAGTCCAAAAAGTAAAAAGAACAAACCGACAACTTCACTGCGCGTGAATTCAAAAGCCTCATTAACTTACCAACAAAAATAAATCTCAATTTTATTCCTTCATTTCAATATTATCTATGGAACTTTTTTTTTTTTTACTTAAAGCCATCATAATCAGAGGTCAAAGAGGTCTTCAATCTTTCATAAGAACCCTTGACACGGCTGAAGGTGGTGCGACTGTAAAAATGCAAAAAACCATCATGAGTAAAAATGGGTACAGGGTTCACAGTAAGAAGGGAGGGTAGTAACTTCACACAAGAGCAGAAACTCTTCTTCTTATTCTCCTTCTCCTTTTTTCGTCTCCTTTTTTTTATTTTTATCCTTCTTCCTTAACATCGCCTACATCACTACTGCTTATTGTTATGTGAACATTAATACTGTGCGTCGTTCTTGAAAGAAGCCACGCGAAATACGCGAAATAGTAAGCATGAAAGAGCAAGCCAAAGAGGGACGACTTTACGATACTCAGCATCTGGTTTTATTCTACCCCTTGTAACTCAGTCGCTTTAACTCTGTAGACTCTGGAAAGCTGGCTCCCTTTTCTCATTGCTATAGTAACATATCTTTTTTTTTTTATTTTATTTTATTCTTCTCCCCTCTTCCTTTCTTTACGCGACCATATATATATGTATATATGTACTATACAAGGTAACATCACTTCTAGTTTTTTTTTTTTCTATTTCGTGTACTTATCTCTCTCTCTCTCTCTCTCTCTCTTTGCACACCTAAACGATGAGTTTCCGGTTTTGAAACGAAGGTATGAGGCAGTAGACGAAATTTATGCCTCATCCGTAGACATATATACATATCAGAAGGATGTTATAGCAAAACGAGTTGAGAGAGGTATAAGAGGAGAGTAGACGATACGACGGGAGTCGGGTTATATGTACAAGGGTGTTAAAGAAGGTGGGATGAGTTAGCTAGCATGGGATTTAAGCTAGAATTTTCTGTACCCACATGTACATTCTTATACATACATATATATTTCTTTCTCCCTCTATCTTTCATTCTATGGATATCCATCGTAACCCCAAGCTTATTTATTATACACTTTTATACTCAACATCTATCTTTTTCTATCCAACTCCCTTGTGCATTATCCTGCTCACTTACCTTTCTTTTACACTTTTTAGATACTCCTCGGCTCACTGGTGTGATAAAATTTAATTTTTTAAAGGTCCCATGACGCTTTTCTCGCCATGAGAAATGATGAATAGACTTCTGGAGCCTCTTATTTTTCCTTTCCCTATATACCAGACAAAATTCATCTTTCAATACTAGTTTAGTGTATAGAAGGGGGATGATGAATTCCTTGGGGACACTCGTGTATTCAGACTCTCGTGAAATTGCTACAGAATCGAAAGATCGACTAATTGACTGCTTCCGTTATTTTATTTTATTTTTTTCTTCGTTTTACCTTTTTTCAATAGGAAATTCGATATTAATAGGACCAAGTTTTCCTTTCATTCAAGGAAAAACTGTTAAAGAAATATTTAAAGCTAATTTGTCTGTCGCAGTAAACTTTTATATTACACTCGAATGCTCACTAAACGATTCATTTTAAATTATTGAAGACAGTTTATATAAAAAGATACATTTCTTTAAAAGTTTGTTAATTAAAATATTAAATTCAAGCTTTTACGGATCATTGATTTATTGATTAAGAATTCATATATATATTTGGGTACATGAAGAAGTTGCGTTTTTGAATACCAAAAAAATTATCAGAGTAACATAAATAGTTGGATATGACATCAAGTTTTAGTATGACTCGTACTTGTTACTCATGTCTAATTAGTAGTTTATAAACTACTTAGACTACTCGTTTTTTTTTAATTTTGCAACAACTTTTAATAATGTATAAAAATTGCAATACTAGTCTTTTTGAAATAGTCCATCAATGATTTTTACGGTTATTTCCTAGTTGTAATCTAAATTTACGGTGTGTTTCGCAATTTTTTAAATCACTGAGTTCAAATTTGACGTAAAAAATTCGAAATTACGAATGGCTGATCAAAAATAATTGTCTGGACAGTTTTCAACATATAGTTATTTTTTTTTATATGACAAGTTTGTATAGTTCAAAATAACTATTTAGAAAAAGTTTGACAAACTGTACAAATTTCGCGCGTGACCTGTTAGGGTCACGTTGTCCGCCCGAAAAAATAATTTTTCATTTCATACCTATAATCGATAGCTGGTTCAAAATTCAAAACTACCCTGTTTTAGGTGAAAAAAAGGTTGACCATACTTTTAGTGAAGTGCCAAAAAAACTTGATACTGCTAAAGTTACTTAGGTTCGTTAAAAATTTGGAACCCATCTCTCTTAAGGGGATCACTGAAAAATACTGAAAATCGGTGATGCCATAGGGGATGTTTCTTCGTTAATAACGGATTTCAGTCTTTTTCGTACTATTCACTTTACGAGAGAACAGTTTCAGATATTTCATTTTTCTATAAGCTAATTTGAGTTTATAAGTAAAGAACACGTTCCTTATCTTTTAATTTCCCGGTTACGGTAATCTACGATCAATTTTCGAATTTCAACTTCAAATTTGAATTACGCATCCTTAAATATTCATACTATATTGTGATTAAATAGCGTGTAACCTCTCGAAAAATAAACTAGTGGAATTCATTGCGAATTAGTGAATATGCACTTGGAACCAGCTATAAGTATACCACTGGTCAAATTAGTGGTATACTTATTGCTGTAGAAATAGCGGCTATTCACTAACTTGTAGTAAATTTCACTAATTCATTTTTAGAGAATATAAAAATTATATTTTAATGGGATACTTCCCCTCTTTATTAATTACACGGAAAAAAAATATTGCGCTTATCGCTCACCAACGGAGAGCGACAGTTGTATCGTGATTAGTACTAAATTGTTTCTTGATTTTCACGATAATAAATACCGATATGCTAGATACGTAAGATCCTTATGTCAGCTATTTGAGTTATTGCTACTACCACAATATATATACCGATATGAATGATACACTAGATACTTATTATAATGATCCTGCGGATTGTGAATATACTTAAATGTACAGTGATCGTCAGTTAACGTATCCATATCGTACCAAAACGGATCGTGATTATCGCGATCTACTTCTCAAGCGCCACCACTCATAATATCGTTAACAGAATGAGTTAAAAGATAGTTATTATAACAAAACGGATCGTTACTATACCAAAACGATCTTATGATCTCGGAATCTGCCTGGATCGCGATAATCACGATCCGATAGACCAAGACTTTCCGTATACAATGCATAACCAACCGAGGAGAGTGAATATCACGATACCGTTGAGTGCCGAGCGCAATATTTTTTTTTCCGTGTAGATGTTGCGAGTTTCCAAATTTGAATATGAATTTCAAAAATCCGGAACCCAAAAATTACCAACCGATAATTTTGATAATTTGTTATTGTAAATTTAGACATATTATGTTAATCATTAGTGGGTTAATTGAATAAATTAATTATCTAAAAATATACTTTGCTTTCTGTAAAACTTATAAATTTATAAAGAATCGTTATTTTAATAACTTGTCAATGTAATCCATTGGTTACTATTTTTTAAAATTTGATTTACATTACATATCTATATATATAATATATATATATATATATATATATATATAGCGGAAATGGTATCGTTGCCAGGAATATTGAATTTCATTTGACAACCCTCTAACATTGCAACCAATTCGTTTTGTTTTGCTTCTCGCCTGGCCGCGGAGCTTAATTTTCAATTATCGATAGATTCTACGCTTCGATGTTCTCCCGTCTATCAGAATTCAATTGAAACTGCTTCCGTACTGTGGTTTACTTGGACTATTTGTACACTACACTCTTTTTAAAACGAGTGAGATATTACGAAAATTTATTTTTGGTCTATTTGACAAATTTAATAATTTGATAACTAATTTAAATCAATGCAATATTTTTATTATTAACTTTATTTCAAAAATAATTTTAATAAACTGAAACTGACTAAAAAATTTTCTATTCATTATTCCTTGAATATATGAAGCATAATCTTTTTATTATCAAGGGGATAGAAAAATTTTGTGACAGCTACCTCTCCGTAGTAAAACCAATTAGACTAATTAAATTTGATATCAATGGGAAGATCTACACGGAAAAAAATAATCGGTAGCGTCTACCGATTGGCGATCGGTAGCCGCTACCGATTATTTTTCGGTAGACGCTACCGATTATTTCGGTAACCGCTACCGAAAAAATCGGTAGCAGTTACCGATTTTTTTTCGGTAGACGCTACCGATTATTTCGGTAACTGTTACCGAAATAATCGGTAGCGTCTACCGATTAATTTTCGGTGACCGCTACCGAAAAAATCGGTAGCAGTTACCGATTATTTCGGTAGTAGTTACCGATTTTTTCAGTATCAGTGTATGTGCGTCCGTGTGTGTGCACGTACGTGTGCTTGTGCGTCCGAGTGTGTGCGAATGTGTGTGTGGGTCCGAAAGTGTATGTATGTGTGTGAGTCAACGTGTGTGTGTAAACTTTTTTTATATTTGATAAAATTTTCAAAGTTAATACTATGTGCGGACGCAGTTTACTCCATTTTTACACCGGTATAGCTCTGCATTTACATTGATTTAACACCGCCGAATTAAGCCTCTTACACCGGTATTATTTCATTTTAACACCGCATGGAGAAATTGTAAAAAGAGCGGCGTTAAAAATGAATTAAATTTTTCCAATTACAGGTGTCGAATTACAGGTAAAAAAATTTTTTTTTACTATTTAAATATTTTGCACGCAGTTGCTTCCGTTAGTACTGCCTGCTCCGACTATCACTCGATAGATGTCGTAATTTTCAGCTGGTCCATTTTGCCCCAGGTGGCATACGTAGGGTCAAAAATGCCGAAATATATTGAGTTATTTTTAAGTTGACGATAAAAATATAAAAAAATAATTTTTTCGTAATATTCAGCTGGTTCATATTGCCCCAGGTGTCATACGCAGGGTCAAAAATGCACAAATATATCAGATTTATAGTAATTAAATGTAAAAAAGAATTTTTCTGAAACTGTTCAGTAGAACCGAAATAATCGGTTGTAGCTACCGATTATTTCGGTAGCGGTTACCGATTTTTTTTCGGTAGACGCTACCGATTATTTCGGTAGCTGTTACCGAAACAATCGGTAACCGCTACCGAAATAATCGGTACCCGCTACCGAAATAATCGGTAGCTGGTACCGATTAAAATCGGTAGCAGCTACCGATTAAAATCGGTACCAGCTACCGATTATTTTTTTCCGTGTAAAGTTAAATAAGAACTTTTTCATAGTTTCTGTAATTTCTATGCGTTTATTAGTTCAGTATTCAAAATTTTCTGAATAATTCTGAATATATTCAAATTTCGCGCGAAAAAATTGTTTATTTTTTATTTTACAATTTTCCTGAATTACCATCATCTAACCTCTTTAATATTTTGAAACTAAATAGTGAATTCGATATAGAATTGAAAATAATGACTACCTAGTAAATTGTAAAAATTTATGCAATTTTTTATATTTTTCATCGTTCAGGTTTTCATAAAAAAAAAAAAAGACTAAGAATTAAACAGTAGTAAAAAAAAACTTTAAAATGAGTTAATTTTATAATTAATAAAAATTGAAAAATATCTAGAAGTTAATTATTCAATAAATCATTTAATCTTAAATATATTCAATAAACTTCGTATACAGGTAGAAATTGTGTGTATTGGTGTTAAAAAATCATTTGGTTCAATTTTTCGTGTTATTTTACTTTAACAGTTTTTTTAAGTTAAATGATTAGAAAATCTGGACTGTAACACATTTCTTGTGTTGCTCGAAAATTGACAGAAAATTCGTGTTGTTTAGCTAAACACCCCCACGCATTTCTTCATGACTATAACCAAGCAAAGCATTGTACTAGCATTGTCTGCAAGGAAACTTGGATTATAATTGATTTACATTTAAATATCATCAAAGATAACTTGAATATTTTTATGATCAGGTTCAATGATTTTTTATTCTCATTTTACGGGAGGATAATTCTTAGCTCTGCTTTTTATAAAAATCACTGAAAATCGAACTAATTATTTGCTAAATTGGCGTAAGTTGTACTAAGGTTAGGTCAGTATACTTGAGTTGGTTAGGTTATATGCTTATATTTATATGTTAATTTCAACACAAAAAGTCTGTTGAACTTACACAAATTTTCTGTCAAAATAACAGAGTTTATGTCGCGCACTGTTTCAACGACAATTGTTTAGGGGGTTAATTAGTGATAGGTTTTTTGTTTATTCTTTATTTTTAATAATTAGATTAGCGAGCACAGACAAGGGTTATTCTAATAAATCACTTTATTTAATAATAACAACTGTATATGTATTCTACAGAGTGTTGTAACTTTAGATATTTAATAATTTTGGGGAGCAAGACGTTCACGTATGAAGGTTGATTTGTAACTAACTGATTGATAGAGTGACTGTTTGTCTGTAAGTTCTATGTACCCTTTTTGGATAAAGTATAAGTCTGTATTTGAGTAAAGAGGAGTGTTTAGAAGAATTGTAATTGGTCAAAAACTTTGAGTAGGCGTAAAGGGTGGTGTCTTAAAGGGTGTCATAGAGAGCCGACATTTTAGAGAGAAAGACCTAAAAGGTCAGCGAGCGTGGGACTTAGGTACCGAAGTAAGAGTGGTAGTCGCAGAGTGTTTTAGTTGCTGCGGTCATAAATAATATTTTATGACAGTTTGAAGGACGAATAAGTTGGGCAGGAAAACTAAGAAAATATAAATGTTTAGATGTTTACGTATATAAAAAAAAAGGGTTTATGTGAGGACTCAAACAAAATAAATAATTTTACGAAAAGAAATTATATGTAGCTTTAGTGAGCGTGAGAGTAAAAGAGTTGTAAAATCATAAAATTGGAGAGCGTGTGAAACTAGGAAAAACTGCACATTTGGTTGGTAGATGTAAAAAAAAGATAAAAATTTTAGAAAGAAATATTTTAGTTTTAAATTTTATAATTGTATGCGTTTAAAAGTATGTATTTTTCACTGAATAAGTCTTGGTACTGAACAGTTTATGTGTTCAATTATTTAACATAAAATTTGTGTTAAAGATCAACACAAACGCATGTGTTAAGCTAATACAAAAATTTGTGTATTAGACCGTTTGCAACACTCGATTTGTTCTGAACTTGACACAAAATTTCTAACTGTGTAATAATGGGAAATCAAACTTTTCTGGGCTGATGATGATGATAGTTAAGTTTTTAAGTGTAATATCATACTACGAAGCTTGGAAATGTGTTATGGGATATCATTACATCCGCAACATATAAAGATATTAACTTTATACTGTCACTCTACATTTTATGAGTTATTATGTCTTGACATATCTCAACCACGCCATCTTGATATATTATTTCGATACTTTCGTTCAACGATCCATTTTCATCAAATCTATTTTTAATTTTTTTTTGAGTCTGTATTTCGTACATCACGATGAAATAAATAAAAGGATTTATGTTACGCAAAGAGAAAAATAGACCGCAACACACGATTTGTGTTTAATTTAACGCAAAATTTCTAACTGTGTAGCGATTTTTGAGCAGTCATATAGGAACCCTAGTCTGTCGGTATTTTAGAATTGAATAATAATCTTTTTCTTGTTAAATAAATAAACTCCATAAAATGAGCTTAAACTCTATTGTTTTCTCAAGTATAATCTGTAACAAATGGGGTCAGATAAGAATTATAGATCGGATTGAAAAAGTACAATATTGAAAATACTTTAGGATGCATTGAGGCATTAACGAATCGATAAATAGCATACGACATTTATTTGTCTCGTAAATTTATCGAATTTAGCTTATTCAACTCACTTTATGTATAGGAAAACTACCCTCTTACTCTAAAAAGTATTAAATTAAATTCATCCACCCCTTATGTACGTTTAATGTAACTTTATTTCCTTACACTGTTTTTCATTGGCGTAAATTGACACTCACAACTACTGTGTACTGTTGTAAGCTAAATTTAAATTCAACCCGTATTCATCCTTGGGGTAACAATAATGTCTCTTGGCAGTTACGAATAAGTGACTCTCGTATTAAAGTATAATGTTTTAAAATTAAAGACATCTTCAATGACCGGAAATATAAATTTAATTTAACTTTATGATATTAACGCTCTACATTAAAATTTTATTTTCATTCTCTTCATGCTGGTTTATCTTATGATAACAAAACAGTGATTTTATTTTCACTTTTTTTTTTTTTTATTCAAGAAATAAAAAAAATAGATTTATTGTTATTGGAAGAGCGATAATTTATGAAAGAATAAGTAAAACGAATAATGTAAATTGGCAAGCCTTAGTTGTCGCTGTTATCGCTCCCTCATTTTCGGGATCTTGACATTGATATTCTGTCGTTGTCTCCGTGTAATGTGGTGCTTTTGTCTCGATTTGAAGAGGGTGGTAATAGCCAACACTCGTCTCTTTTTTTTGCTTACTCATCAGTCTCGTTTTTAAATGAGTAAAAGTTTAAAATATAAAGGGCACTAAAAAAGAGATAAAACATAAAATACTGGCGTATGTTATCGAATTGTAGCAGACATTAATTAATTTATTAAATAGAACCCAATTAATTAGAATTATGGAATCAATAAAATTAGTTTAATTAACGTGTCTCGAGAGAGTGTGCGCTAAAGTATTGTATGTATAGATATAATAAATGAATGAAGTGGGAAAAGAAGGGATGAATGAATGGAGAAGACGGACGATGAAGGCACAGAAATCCGAGGGTAAATCAAGGGTCCTGGGTTGAGTTAAACCCTTCTGTTATTCAACCATCAGAATAGAAGGCATTCCCTCTTGAAATAACGTTCAGAAATTCGGATTTTTAATTTTCCAACCTGTCTTGCAGTTAACCAACTGAATAATTACTTCATTAGTAAATAAATTTATGCGAATTAAATTTTTAATTTATCAACAATTTAAATTTCATTATTACATTTAAATGATTAAGTTTTAATTCACTTATTTTTTTACCCCACAAAATAATGAATGAATAAATTATTTTTTAAAAATTTAAACTTGTATAATACAAAACAATTTACTTCAATTAATAGATAATTATTCTTTTCTTGTTTCAGGAGCAGCAGCAGCATCCCGCGTCTACGTAGACGCTCTATCCCGTTTGGCCCGACAAGCACAGTTGGGCACCTGGGGTGGATCACAAGATGTTGGTAAGTAAAAACTTAATAAACGTTTGACAATCTCATTTAGTCATTAACATTAAAAAAAAAAATCTCGTTTCATTTATGAATGTCTCAATTTTTTTTCTTCAACGCTATTATATAAAGTACAAAGAACTCGAGGTCTTTTTATTATCATTCATTCTAATTTTTTTTTTACGAGTTTGTTCCTCGTAATATTACCCGACATAGATTTCTTGCCGAGAACAAGTTCTTCAGCGCAGAAGAAGCCTCAAAAGCTTCTAAAGCCAATAAAAGCGTGTCTGTTCAACTAGCCTTAAGCTGCGAATAATTCTTTCTTGCTTATTAGGTTTTTCTTTTTTTTCTTATTTCTCTCTTTCGGTTGCTTTTTTTCCTTCATATTTTTTTTTCTTCGTGACTGTTGTACTTTGTCAGTTAATGAGATCAACTTGTCACTCAACTAGCGTAGGAATCAAGACTTGGTAGGTGAGTAACCTATAATTACCATCGCTATTGGATTACGGAATACTAAAGAGGATTTGTAGGGAACATTATAGTCGACAATTCGAATTATGAAGCACCTTAAAGACTTAAGTATGTTCTGTAGGTTGTAATGATATTTTCCTCTTTTACCACTTATCGTATCTATTTTTACGTGGATTCTATTCACTCGTTTATTTAATAAAGACGTGCTTCAATTCATTTTATCCAGGTCAACGAGTATTTTGTTCTATTCAAATTTAAATACCTTTTTAATTTTTAATAATGAGCAACAGTTGTCATGAGGAAATTAGATTAAATTCATAAATTTATATAGAAATCTTGCCATTTATAATTTTCCGTTGAAAATTTCCTTCACTATTTTTCTTAAATTAAATTTTCTCATGACTACTGCTTTTAAATTATTTATAGCAATTGTTTTGATACATCTCTATTTAATACTCTAAGAGATTATATATTCTATATGAATATTTGTAAAGAAACTTTTGAATGGTGATCTCGTGTAAAAAACATTCGTTCCAAAAAAACTGACATGTGGAACTTCTAAATTTGAGAGTGGAATTGTTTTTGAACTTTTGTAATTTTGATAGAGAAAAAAGGTTATCTAGTACTTTGTACAGGCGAATTTTAAGTAAAAAAAAAACATTTTCAAAACATATTTCTCAAAATAGATTATTACGACATTTTACTTCCGTTCCGAAAAAGTTTAAAAACCTCTGATTTGGAACTTTTTATGAACGTTGTTTTATTCTTCTACAGGAAAAGAAAATTATAGGAAGTATCCTATGTATTATGAGAATGGTTCCCATAATGGTATAGGAACTGTACCTATACTACCATAAGAATGGTTCCTATATATTATAGGAACCATCCCTATGGTAGTATGGGAACCATTCTCATAATATTTCAGGAATGATTCCCATACTGGTATAGGAACTGTTCCTATAATAGTATGGGAATGGTTCCCATAATGGTATAGGGATGATTCCTATAATATATAGGAACCATTCCTATAATAGTATTGATACAATTCCTATACCACTATGGGAACCATTCCTGAAATATTATGGGAATGGTTCCCATAATGATATAGGGATGGTTCCTATAATATATAGGAACCATTCCTATAATAGTATGGGTACAATTCCTATACCATTATGGGAACCATTCCCATAATACATAGGAATACTTCCTATAATTTTCTTTCCGTGTAGAGGTAATTTTCACACTTTTCTTTGAATTAATATTTCCATAATAGTATGAGAGCCATTCCCATAATATTATAGGAATGTTTCCCATAATGGTGTAGGAACGATTCCTATGATATTATGGGACTAATTCCCATAATGATATAGAAAAAATTCCAATTGTATGGTGGGAACCGTTCCCATAATATTATGGGAATGGTTCTTATAATAGTGAGGATCCCCATAGCTAAATTGGCTCTGCGATGCATCATTCTTGCTTGCCGGTTGTCTAAATTAAAAAGTTTGCGCAATAGTCATGTCAGAGGTTCATACAACGCCTAAAATAGGGATACGATCAACATTTTGACGATTCACTGTAAGAAAACTCTACATAGCTAAATTGGCTCTACGGCGTATCATCAAGTAAGATGATCATATATCGTATAGCCAGAATAGTGATACGTATATACTTACTCTGACAATATTTTTCTCGTCGTCTAAAATCCTTATTAAGATAAATGCCAAAGAAGGAGAGAAAAAACAATAGTCATATGTTATTGAGACTATAGTAGTTTACTTTAGTCACATCACCAATTAGAACAGTAGAGTAAAATTTTGAAGCAATGCTCGGGTGAATTAGCTAAACCAATTTACAGGAAATTGGCTAGAATTCGATAGTAATTGGCTATCGAGTCACTTGAAATAGAGGAGTTTCAAGATCCCCAAGGGTGTTTATCAATGGTGCAAGCTTGCACTGAGCACTGGCACAATGTATTGTAGAATAGCAGTAGAAAAGCCAAGCAATTTCACTGGATGCAATTCGATCCACTAGGTTTCCCCAGTAGTTTATTTGATATCTATCCCTTTCGCTCCTTGATTCGTGTCCCTTCCTTGTTTTCTCAGTACCCTACTGAGGTTAGCGGTGAACCAATCCCGATTACTATACCACTCAAACGTGTGTAGCGTATATTCTATAAGGGCATCGATGAGCGAGTTTCAGTTTAGTCACCAAATTCAATGGCTTTTGCTCTGCGGAAACCAAAACCTCTGCGTTAACTTCTATATATGTACTGAATAAGGTCGTGACGGTAATCCAGGAGCTGGATTCCAACCTCTTGTGTCGCCACCTTCATTTCCGATCTTTTCAATCTCTCATATAATCTAACAGCTTATTCCTTTACCACTGCTTCCTGACAATAATCAAGTTTGAGCTTTTCTCTTAACAGGTGTTTGATATTTTATTCAATTGTTTTTTTTTCTATATGAAAAAGCAGTAGGGAAACTCGCGAAAACGAGGCAGCATTTCTGATACAAAAAAAAATTTTTTTTGTGTAAAAATTCTTAACTGCAATTTGTAGACATGGATGGGGCAAGTTGATTAGCTCAGACACTGCGGCCAATTTCGAGCAAGAACTTTTTTTTTCTTTTGTAAGTGACTTATTAGAATTATTTGAATGAAAACTAGACAAAACTGGCTCTGAGGTAAAATGGACAACAATAATAAAAATTAGAATAAAAAATCAACTTGCCCCATATTTTTTTACGAACCGTAACTAAGCATTTTTTAAACCGAAAATAGTTTTTTTTGCCTCAACAATAGTGTCTCATTTTACCCCGGATCCCTACCAAAAATATGGTATCTCACTTTTGCCCTGGGTTCTCTTATTTATATAACGATTTGTAAAAAAAATTAGTTGTAATATTATTTTATCTTTTTATCACTACTAAAAATAATAATGGATATTGAAAAAGTTATGTCGCTTTAGGGTATTATTTTTTTATCATTGTTTATTTTTATCGGTAGAAAAAAAAACATGTTTGTTTCTAGAGCAATATTTAAGGTTAAAATGTGATCAATGTTAGCTTTGATCCTTGACTGTGAAAATAGTTATTTTCAAGTTAAATAAGAAAATAAAATAACATCTTGACACAAAGAGTTTACATATATGTAGAAACACACATACATACATTTATGTATTCAGGAAGCTCGGAGCGTGGAAATGTAAAGGGCGCGGTCGAATAAGAGCGTGAGGGTGTTCGATTGAAAGAGAAGTGGGACAAGGAGGGGGTGGAAATGAGAGTGATATCGAAATTGGCAATATCGTAGGAAGCTCGTAGCAGTTTTACCCCCAAGCAAACTGGATCGATTTTGGGTACATCAGCTTTTGTGCAGAAAAAAAAAAAACTAAAATAAAATAAAGATTTTCATGATGCAGAAAGTAATGTTAGTTTATTTTTTCTGTCCAATACATTCTTTCCTGTTACTTTTGGCACTAACAACTCTATTTCCGAGAAGAATAATTTCTTTATTTATGTCGCTATAACCGTAAAAAATAAAAAATAAAATACCCGAAATCCAATTAGACCAAGTGGTCTTCTACAAGAGGAAAAAATAAAAAATTAAGGAAAAACATTAAGATAAAATTATAACATTTTATTTTCTCATTTTGTTTTATGCGCAACATCTTGAGAGTAAAGAAACAAAAGTGAAAAACTTTTTCACCACTTTGCCTCAATTGTTTCGTTTTTATTGCGGTTTCTGTTTCCGTACAATGTATTCTATATCAACCTTTAATTCTAATAAAAACTCCAAAGGCATTCAGTATCATTAAATTTATATCACTCATACATTTAGAAATTTCGTGTTAAATTTCAGACAAATTGAGTGTTGCAAACGACCCGGGTCATAGTATCTAGCCTCATCGAACCCAAGTAAGCCTCAATCCAGCCTCACTGAGTAAAAAAATCTGAAAACCACCTGACCCTGTGAGCCAGCCCCAAAACTTTCCGCTGTTTCCGAGCTCAGGGAGCTCGGAAACATTATTACTTATGAATTTTTGAACTTTTCGAGCTCAAAAGTTTGTTAGGCCGGTAAAACATACCATTTTTGAAAATTCTCAATTTTCTTAGTGGGAAGTTGGAAAGTATTTTGAGCCTCAAATGATATTCGAAAAGCTTCAATAAACCTCAAATACGCTCAAAATCTTCAATAAGCCTCGATGAGCCTCAAATGAATCAAATCTCGACTATGTAATTTAAATTCGATGAGTATTATTAGAGACTCTTTGATCACCATTTAAAACTCATTAAGGCTTTTGAACATCATTTGAGGTTCAAAATGCTTTTTTTATTCAGTGAGGCTGGATTGAGGCTTACTTGGGTTCGACGAGTCTAGATTGAGGTTAGATATTGTGACCCAGGGGTCTAGACTAATTTTTCTGTTAATTCAACACCTTGCGTTTGTGTTGATCTTTAACATAGCTTTTATGTTAAATAATGGAACACATAAACTCTGTTATTTTGACAGAAAATTTGTGTAAATTTAACAGACTTTTCGTGTTAAAATTAACATATAAATCTAAGCACATAACCTAACCAACTCAAGTATACTGACCTAACCTTAGTACAACTTATGCCAATTTAGCAAACAATTAGTTCGATTTTCAGTGATTTTTATAAAAAACGGAGCTATGGATTATTCTCCTGTAAAATGAGAATAAAAAATCATTGAACCTGATCATAAAAATATTCAAGTTATCTATGATGATATTTAAATGTAAATCAATTATAATCCAAGTTTCCTTGCAGACAATGCTGCCACAATGCTTTGCTTAGTTATAGTCATGAAGAAATGCGTGGGGGTGTTTAGCTAAACAACACGAATTTTCTGTCAATTTTCGAGCAACACAAGAAATGTGTTACAGTCCAGATTTTCTAATCATTTAACTTAAAAAAACTGTTAAAGTAAAAAAACACAAAAAATTTAACTAAATAATTTTTTAACACAAATAAAATTTATTAAAAATAAACAAATTCTAAAGGGTTTATTTAATTAGTTAACGTTTAACGTCACATATAATTTATTGATAAAAAGAAATCCCCAAGTATACAGCAAATTTATAATCACTGTATAAATTGAATCAAATTGCTGACAATAAAATGGAAGGTAAATATTTGAGCAATTGTGAATTCAATAATTTAATCATTAATAAATTACTGCAAATTCAGTAACTGTGATTTAGTTAACTAGTGTATGATGATGTTGATGATGAAATCGTGTGTTAGTATACAACAGAGATGAGTAATAATATTTCAAAACGTTTCTCTCCGGTATGATTATTATCATCACAAGCTTTTATATATCAGCCCTTGCATATTATCCCTTTTCATATTCCTATCGCTTTACACCTGTGCCACATCGCGAGTGAATCTATATAATAATTTGCCCGCGTACGTGAATAGTAATTTTATGCAATTATACGCATTGCCACCATCATCCAGAGAGTTTAATACAGCACATCAGCTTCCGGATGTATACAACTCTCACTTGTTCCCTCGTTTCTCGACCATTCATTCTGCAACTACTCGGATCCTATATTTCTATATCTATATAATATATACTACATATACATATAGTTGTGTATGTTTATATACATGTATAATAGTACTGTTGTACACCATACATATGTGTATACACAATGAACCCTTTTGCCCTCTTCCTCCGATTCTGGTCTTTTTCCCTTCTCCTCTCTTCAACCCTCGGAAATGCATCGTCTCGTTTCACGGTGAGTTGGACGCACGTTAACTTCCCATTCGTTACCGATTTACATTATTATTAAAGAGCATTTACACGGTTGTCTGCCTGGGTTATCATTGGAATTTTAATTTCATAATTTATAAAATATAATAGCATTTATATTAAAAAGCAAAAAATATATATATATACCAAATCTATCGTGATAAAATAAATTATTGCCTGAAATTGATAGCCTGTCATTCACTTAATTATATTCTGAATTTTTTTAATAAATTGTGCTTTTTAGTGAATTTAGTAAAAGCAATTAATTTTTAAAATACGAAATATTAAATATTTACATCACATGAAAATGCATATTTTGGTTGGATTACATCATTTCATATTTATCATTCTTTCACTAAACAACAACTACATACTCAGTTGTAATTTAATTTAAACACGTGTAAAAAAAAAAATTTATGATAAGTTATTTAGGGATTTTTACTAAATCAATGGAATTTATTGATTCAGTCAAAGTATTAAGAAATTTGAGTTCAATAAATATATACACAGTAAAAAATGCATGGCGTTCAACACCATGCTGGTATGGTCTTCGGACAGATACTAAAACAATATGTGAAATATTCCAATACAGTATTGTAGCGAGTCCCAGAAGTATGGTGGTTTACTATACTGTATAGTACTGAAACTATTGTATTGCTCACATGTATGCATAGCAAGCATGGCCCTGAGACCCATACTACAATGCCGAGGGCACAAAGCTACTAGTTTTTTCCGCCATAATTTTTGGCGTGCCAATCAATGTATACAATCGTATTACCGCCAAAACTGTATAGATGTCGTTAAAATTGGTTTATCGGCCAGAAACATTGTGGATACGGCAACGCAGTATGGGCTCGACGGCCATACTGACATTGCGGGGTCTGCGAGAACTATCGCCAATGTTACTATTCTCGCAATGGTCGAATCATCTATGCGTACAATTTTACAACATATAAATTCTTCGATACCATACAGTATGGTGTTCACGCCTATACTGGCATAGTGATATCCGCAAAATTTTTCTTACCGTGTACCGGTGTCAAAAAATGTATACTTTGTGCACTTAAAAAATTTTGAGTCCGTGGTGTGGTGTAAATGATTTGGTGTGAAAATTTTCAACACTGCTGCAGCATATGGTGTGAAAGTTACATGACACATGGTGTCAAATTTTGGACCCTGTTAATTAGAACCTTACACCACCAATGGTGTGAATGTATAAGTTCTTTATTTAAAACTCGATTGCATTGACACTAGGTATTTAATTTCTATTTTAAAATAATCTGCATCGATAATAATTATAGTATACTAGTGCTGTAACCTATATTATTTGATAATTTTCAACTATAGAATATACTATCGGACAATATTTGAAGTAATAACACCGAACGGTGTGAAAGAAAACACTCATACCGTGTTAAAAGTACAACGCTTGATAATTCACACCGTCAATTCACACCGAGCAGGCTATGTAAAGTCCTTGGGGACCATTTTCACAGCAAAAATTTTTTACAGTGTGTCAAAGTTATTCTTCGTTATGTCAATGATGCCTGAACTTCCGCTTTAAGAATTTGATTTTTGAACGGCAACTTTAAATTCCTGTGTCCTTGGGACAATAATTGTTTTTTTCTCAGTAAACATAAGAATCCCTAAATAATTGACCATTATCTTTTCTTTTATACACGGGTTTTCAATTTTAGATATCAAAAGGTTCACTTCATAAATTAAACAAAAAAAAAAGTTATAACTTCAGCATAATAGCATTAAAAGCATCGCATAACTCAAAGGTTTGGGTTTACTTAGCTTGACGTAAGTTGTCAACTTGATCACTTGAGTTTCGGAATTTGGTATATACCCACGAGATTTCCATCTACCTAAGCCACTGCGTTCCAGATGTCGGACACATCTAGACGTAGTAGTAAGACCATGAAATCCTCCTAATTCAGTCTGGAGTCCTGACATGTCACGGATGCAAGGTAATAGACTGCTTCCTAGAGACACAGCCAGACATTGGACACTGAGAAATCGGAATCCATTCTCTATAGTTTGCTGTGTACACCAAGCACCATACATGTATGTACGTATATATGGCATTTAGTGTTAGTATTTGGTATGTTATATATTGTATCTGTGGACGCATCAAATTTAACACCTGAAGATAACACTAGACTTGATATGTATATGTATGAATATATTCATGGGTACGTATATATATCTGTATACATTGATGGTAATCCATTTTCGAGGATTGTCATGATAATACTCTTGACCTCGTCGTGGGTGTTGTGGCGGTTAGTTAATTGCATCTCTCACCTACCCAACTACAATGTAACCCAGTATATAATGATCCTCTCGAGTCAGTCATCTTGAGACTCAACATGTTTTTTCTTAACCTCTTATATATAACCTCATACACAACCACTCTTACTCTTGACCATTTGTAAGGGTTGATAACATACATAAGTACCAATTTTGTGGATAGGTGTGTGTATAGTGATGTTAGTATTGTCGCAGCTGTTGTTATCTTGCTGGATAAAAATATGTAGTGAGTAAGAAAAATAAAAAGTAAAATAATAAAGAAGAAAAAAAAATAATGTATACGTGTTTTGTATTACTCAGCTAGAGTCCGGCTGACGCTTTTCTGTATTCTAAAGGGTGAAATAGGGGTGCTGAGCTTGTCCCACAGGACACGTATTTCGCGTACCCATGTACAACCAACCACTCGTACACGTGTATCTCGCACATGAGTCTTGCTGTTGCGCGTGGTTGGATTACTCGAACGATTCTATACTACTGCGACTGGCATTTTCATTCTACTGCATGTTTCGCCACGACCACTATTCTACGGCTACATTGTTCAAATATTTTACCTCATAGTCAAAACAAAATAAAATAAATATAAATTTCTAAGTACTTTTTTTTCGGTTTCTTTTTTTTTCTTTTTAGTTTTATTAGTGTGAATAAAGTTATTTTTTGTTATAAAAATACCGAGCTTTTCAATTTTTCTATGCATCAGGAACTCCGACTTTTATATATAGTCGCCCGCTGCACTATAATTTCCATTGATTTTGATACTTTTTTGCTGATATAATTTAATAATCCAACTCATATTATGCATTATTCAAAAATATTGTATTTTTTTTTTATTTCTCAACTTTTTTTTTCGTTTGTACAATTGATAAGCTGTTTCATATAGAAAAAATGCATGTCACCCGTTCTTATGGTACCCAAAAAATTTGAACTACTAAAAAACATGTTTGTAGAGAGACAGAAAAGTAACTTTTTTTTTTCTTACGCAAATAACTTTTTGAGCTTGAGCTTGGAAACGAGAAATTTGGAAGCTGGCCTGTATGATCCACTGCACGAAAAAAAATAATCGGTGGCAGCTACCGATTTCAATCGGTACACTGAGAAAATTAAATGATTGGAGTTATCATCAAGTGATGGTAAAATTTTTACTATCCATCTGATAGTAATGAATATCATCTAGATGATTGTGTAAATCATCTAGATTGTAATGGTTACCATCTGGATGATAAGTATTACGATCATGGATGTTAACTCGAGTTAATTAGGATTATTATCCTAAATAGTTATATTTATAATTTCTGATGGTAACTGGCACCATCAGAAATTATAATAGTTACCATCAAAGATAATTAGAATAACAATTAATTCGATTATAATGAAACCATCATTTTACAAGGGTAAAAAAATACTAAATGTTAATAGGGGAGCCTGGGGCACGAAGGACCCTTTCAAAAATTAACTAAAAAAGTTTTATTTTCATTTTCCGTCAAGTTATGACCTCTATATTGTTTTTATCATATTTTTAGGCCAATATGTGACATGTGGGGTAAAATGGATCACTCTAAAATAAATTTTTTTTTTCGTTTTCCGTCAAATTCTGACCTCTATAATGTTTCTATTATATTTCAGGTCAATATGTGATATGTGAGGCAAAATGTACTTCTCGAAAAACGAAACTGTAACGAAAAAATTATTTTTTTTTTATTTTCCGCCTAGTTAATTTTTTCGTTACAATTTTTTTGAGTGGCCCATTTTGCCCCACCCCTCCGCCTCAAACACTTTTCACGTTAAAAATTTTGGGCGGTCCATTTTGCCCCCAAATATTTCGAGGCATCCAAAATTTCAGGGGGCCCATTTTGCCCTCCCTTCCCCTACTTTAAATTTATTGAATTTTCGATCAATTTTTTCATAATAATAATTACCATCCCTGATAGTAACTGTAATCATCCTGATGGTAACTGTAATCATTCTGATGGTAATTGTTATCATCCAATGATTGTTAATCCTATTAACAAAAATTATAACTCTAACTATCTTTGCATTTAAAATCGTTCTTATCATCCTAGATGATTGGGGCTAAAAATTTAGGATAATAAACACAATCATTTAATTTTCTCAGTGTAGCAGTTACTGAAATCATCGGTAGCTGTTACTGATTCATTTTCGGTAGCTGTTACCGATTCATTTTCGGTAGCCATTACCGATTATTTCGGTAGCAGTTAGCGATTTTTGTTCGGTAGCTGCTACCGATTTCAATCGGTAACGGCTACCGAAATAATCGGTAGCTGTTGTTGAAATAATTGGTAGCCCCACACGGAAAAAGATATATCCAAGAATATATGCCGGCAAAAAAGCATACATACGACAATACTAAAGATATAAGCCGGATATATACTATTTTGCCGGGATATATTTTTTCGTGCGGGGCAGCTACCGATTATTTCGGCAACTGCTACCGAAATAATCGGTAGTGGCTACCGATTGCTAATCAGTAGCTGCTACTGATTATTTTTTCCGTTTAATGCCCCATATATTTTGTATCACTTTGAAATTTCGTGTCTAGCGAAATTAGCTCTTAAAATCAATCAGAAAACTACTTTTTTAAGAGCTTGACATTGAAATGAAAATAACTAGAAAACAATGCAAAATTTTGAAAAACTTTATTTGTAATATAATTTGTAGGGAATAAAGTTGTCTATAAAAAATATTCCATGACATTTTGTGATAATTCTGATAGTTTCGCCGGAAAAGTAAAAAGATCTTGAAAATTACTATAAATTAAACTTCAAGCTCAAATAATTTTTATCAAAAAGTGATAGGCGACATTTTTTGTAGAGCGTTCAATTTCCTAAAAAAATATTTGTCGTGCATAAAAGTTCATTGGTTTATGAGCCCGAAAATTCTAAAAAAAAATTTTTTTTTGAATCAGCCTAATATATATATATATAAATACTTTTGAATCAATAGTATTTTTGGAAGCTACTCGACAAATAAAGACAATAGCTCAAAATTTTTTACAATTTTTACTACAAAGACAAATACAATAATTCGATTTTTATGAAATCTACTAAAAATATGAAAGTAATCTACGGATTATATCAAATTGCTATGGGTTCCATATATCAATCGAATTATTAAAAATCTATAACAATGTTAATTAAACTAATTTGGTTGTGCTCTCAATAATCTCTGGCTTTACAAAATTAGTGTATTGTCATGTATTCTTGCACTCTTGTCGAGAGGAGATAACGTTGGTTACGTGTTATGCGTAGTAACGTCAACGTAGTGGCGTTAACAAAAGCACTCGTCGAGGTGATTAACGAGAAGGGTGCTACAGTAGCAATACACCAACCAGTGGAGCGATATCGCGGATGGTACACCATTACAGAGCTTTATTAATTGCCATCGTCAACTAATTTGTTACTCTATGCCGTTGTATTCTTGAGTTATTGTTTTCAACCTTTACAGTTAACTTAAATCTTTAATTACAATTTTTTATTTATTTTTCTTTATTCTATTATTCACTTATTTACTTTTTTTTTCTTTTTTTCATATCTTTTAATTAACTGCTGATGTACTTTAGCAAAAGGTTAACTTTAAGTACTGTTCAACGTAGAACTCAAGTAAATGAACAGCGAGTATTGCTTAAGTTTATGAGAAACTTTGAATGTATCTTTGTTAGCAACAACACTGTTGTGTATATATATATATGTAAATATATATATATATATATAACTTACTAGACTTGTGGCTTTTCTCTCGTCTTGTTGAAGCTAACGCATTTGTCTTTATATCTCTCATTCTCGAGACAAATATATAGCTCTCAGTAATCAAAATAAATTGTCGGTTAGTTACCTAATTTATTCTGATGTATGTATAAATGATTAATTATTTTTTGAAATTCTTTTGTTCATAAATTATTATATGGAAAAAAATAAACTTTAAAAATTAGTGTTTGAAATCATAACCCGGAACCCAGATGTTAATATGGGGAATTTTAAAATTCCAAATAATAACTTTTATAATACGAATCGTCAATGTTCTTAGTATCAGTTATGACTTTTAAAGTTCAAATAGTAATTTTTATTGCAAAGACAATAAATTTTCGTACTTATCCTGTAATTATTTACGTATTAATCATAAATGAAAAAATTACTATTTAGAATGATACACTGTAAAAAGAGCGGTGTTAAAAATCGACTCATTAGATCTAAATCAAATTTGACAATGAGATAATCGCTCACTTGGTTTGAGTTTTAAGTGTTTCAAAATTAAAAAAAAAATGATTTCCTGTCAATTTATCTCCAAATAACTTGAACCAAAAGTGATTGCGCACTTCTTTTAAATTTATCTCAGAGTTCATGCAATTAATTTCGATTTTCTATATTTTCTACGTTTAATTTAAAATAAATATGTGTTAAGCGAGTAAAGTAATGCTTGTACAATAATTTAAAGTATTTGTCATGATATAAAATATTAATAAAAAATAAATCTGTAAAAATGAAAGACTCTCGTAGTTTTATTTTGTTCTTTTATTAAAAGTCTTGAGTAAATTTTTTATCCGGGTATTCTCTTTACCCTTTGTTCAAGTATTAAACCAAATATTTACAATATAAAAGAATGGGAAAGGGATAAGGGCAAAATGAGTCACCTATTATTTTTCATAAGAAATTAAAATATTATCTCTTACAAATTTTATTTTTATATTTTTATAAACAATTTTACTAGAATTAGTTTATAATTTTTTTTAATTGGCTAATTATTTGTTTTATTAAAATTTTTAATACAAAACTAATATATTTATATATCAAATAAATGTGCCTCTGAGGCAAATTTTCAAAACCGATTCTAATGGTGAAAAATTTTTATTTTGTGTAAAAAGAAATTAAATGATCAAATTTGAAAATAAATTTTTTTTTTGAATGTTGCTATTTTTTTAAGGGTTCATTTCGCCCAATACAAACATATTGTTTTCAAAATGGCACACCGGCAGTTTTTTTTAAGGGAACTCATTTTATCCTTTGCTCCTACTTCAATATTATTGTTCAATTTTTTTACGTAGTATTTAATAAGCTACAGTTAAACAATTCTTCGGGTTAGTGTCAATATTATACAACTTTAAATCTAAAAAAATACGTGAAAAAATATAAAAATATTATTTACATAAAAGAAAAAAATTTCAACTGTATGCAGCAGATACTGAATAATATAAATAATAGACACGTGTTAACGACGTCTTTCTTTATGACTGTTTTATTCTTGCGAATCTATTTTTTGGCTTTAAAACTTTTCCTTCATGCGCCGTAAAACTTTTTTTTTACCGCTACCTGATTTATTATCTGTCGAAATACTCAAATCTTAAACTAATTTCAACATTTTTTGCTACAAAAAACGAATTACAAAGTTGAATAATTAAAAAAAAAAAAAAAAAAAAAAGTTAATATAACGTAAATCTTGATTTTACTCTCCATCGTTACTTTGAATAAATAAAATATTTTAACAGGAATTAAAAATGTATTTATTTTGTACTCGTTTAATTTTTCCTTCAATTACATGGAACTGTTGGGTAGAGAAAAAAAAATATTTACAAACTTTAGAGTTTCATTGAGATTATAAAATTTTTCTCTTTGCGTAACATAAATTCTTTCATTTATTTTATCGTGATATACGAAATATAGACTCAAAAAAATACTAAAAGCAGATTTAATGAAAATGGGTCGTTGAACGAAAGTCTCGAAATAATATATCAAGATGGCGTGGTTGAGATATGTCAAGACATAATAACTCATAAAACGTAGAGTGACAGTATAAAGTTGATATCTTTATATGTTGCGGATGTAATGATATCCCATAACACATTTCCAGGCTTCGCAGTATAATATTAAACTTAAAAACTTAACTATCATCATCATCAGCCCAGAAAAGTTTGATTTCCCATTATTACACAGTTAGAAATTTTGTGTCAAGTTCAGAACAAATCGAGTGTTGCAAACGGTCTACACTAATTTTTGTATTAGCTTAACACATGCGTTTGTGTTGATCTTTAACACAAATTTTATGTTAAATAATTGAACACATAAATCCTGTTATTTTGACAGAAAATTTGTGTAAATTTAACAGACTTTTTGTGTTAAAATTAACATATAAATATAAGCATATAACCTAACCAACTCAAGTATACTGACCTAACCTTAGTACAACTTACGCCAATTTAGCAAACAATTAGTTCGATTTTCAGTGATTTTTATAAAAAACGGAGCTATGAATTATCCTCCCGTAATGTGAGGATAAAAAATCATTGAACCTGATCATAAAAATATTCAAGTTATCTATGATTGATATTTAATTGTAAATCAATTATAATTCAAATAACACAAAAAATGTGTTACAGTCCAGATTTTCTAATCGCTTAACATAAAAAATCAGTTAGAGTAGGAAAACACAAACGGTTTGTCTTGAATTAACAGATTTCCGTGTTAAAAATTAACACAAAAAATTTAACTAAATAATTCTTCAACCCAAAATTTTTAAGTGTGTAGATCAATTATAAAAATCATTAAAGAGTGATTTTTTAATCTTACTCTAAAACGCAGGATTGGGAACTCACCGTACGGATATTTGTGACATTAAACACACTCGTGAGTAACCCTCTGTCATGAACATTACAATCTATTCCAAGTTCCTTACAAAAAGCACCCTCTCGACGTGCAATAGTCCCAACCCCAAACTCGGGTCTTGTATTCGCCAGCTTGTAATCAATGAACAGCAATTTCTCTCAAGTGAATTTCCCCGTTATGGAAGTCCTTGCTGACGTGGTTAGATCTACCGACCAAGATTGGCTTGAATTCTCATCTCTTTTCCTGCATCCAGCTTACACGTCGATTTTATCTTCTTCAGTACACCATACTTAAATATATATCTATATAGATTTCTAACTTGCTCGCCAGAGAATTATAAGACCGTGTGTTTACAATTGAGTCTACAGTGCAGACTCTCTGGTAAACTGTTAGTATAGTATGTATACGAAATTGAAGTAATGTAAGTTACCATTCAGTGTACGTGTACACAGATAACTCAAGCATATACATATATATGTGTTTATATATGAGTGCAGTAGTCATGGAAATACTTGGGGAATCTCCAGCACGTTAATTAGTTTGAGACGGTCGAGCGGTTTAAAACTGTTTGCCTTACCCTCAATGTAAAGGAGTAGAGTGTATATTGTGTGGGGCGAGAAAGGCAGCATAATAACTCGCACGATTGTTGTTTCAACCGTCACTTCATCTACTGCTATAATTCTCTATCTTTTACTAACTTGCTCAAAGTCAACCATTAACTACCTCATTTTATCCAACTACTTTACTCGCAATAAATATACATACATATATATATATATATATAAAGAGTAAATAGTAAAGCCTGATTTGCTATTCACGAGGCAAAGTAGACATGAAGTCAGTTAACGTTAAGGAGATACGATGTTGTTACCTCGATCTAAAGCAAGCACAGATGCGGAAAACTATCCGACCCACCCACCGATCTTTCCTACCGATGTTCCATTCGAACTTTTTGATTCTCCTTAAACTATTTTTTTTTATCTCAATCTCACTACATACGCTTCTTCACATTCTCTATTTTTCTCGTTACTAGTAAATTTATCTATCTGTATGCACTTTCATCCGGCGTGCTTGAACTTCAAGGAGTATATATGTATACAAAAGACCATGAGGATCACCGTTTCCTTTATCGTAAAAGAGAGTGTCTACTTGTTATTTGAGAGTAGAAGTAAAAAAATAAAAAATAAGAAAAAGAAAAAGACGAAAAGAAAAGCGAGTAAACAACATGGTTGTTGCTCTAACTCTCAACAGGCTTCGTGTGAAACGCGTTTGAGGGGATAAAATATATATCTAGAGTAGAATGATGTGGATCAGATCGAGAAAATTCTATGAGACAGAGAACGGAATTTAATCTTCTCGATTTATCGGTTCATTTCTTGAAAGAAGGGCTTAAACTTGACAGATTGATATACTTTATGTCAAGATCAGACGGTACAATTCGTTAAACCAATATTGATTGGTATCGAAAACAATACTATTTATTTTTATTTAATATCATTTATAAACCGACTAGAATTTTTCATAAGGATGTGACAAGGTCCTTATCAGGTTAACCTTATTTCAAATAAGGTCCAGATCAGGATATCCTGACGAGGAACTGATATGGATGTAACGCTAATGACCCATAAGGTCCTTATCAGGATATCATCATCAAATCCTTATCAGGGCTGCCTTATTAGTAACTATTTAAAAAAAATATCAAATTGCGAAAAAAATGTAAGAAAGTTTGAATTCGATCCAGAATGTGATCTAATGTATTAGTAGAATTACTTAGAAGAATTAAACATATTTTTTATTAATGAAAAAATCCCGATTATTATCTAGGCAAGAAAAATTACTCTTTGAATTTTAAAAATCGTAATTGATACTTAGAAAATAGACGACACGTATTGTAAAATTTACTATTTTAATGTTAAAATTCCCTATATTGACAACCGGATTCTAGGTTATAATTTCAAATAGTAAATTTTAGAGTTTTTTTTCCGTGTTGTAAGAATAAAATAACAATTTAACCTTTACGCAAATAAAGTATTGCTATATTAACAATCTACAATTTTTCAAACTTTAGATGGTTACTGTAACTTAACGGTATTGCTATTATAGCAATATTTTTTTTTCAGTGTGGATAATAATTTTTTCATTAATGAGGATATCTTCATATGGTCCTTATCAGGAACACATCAGGTTTACCTGATGACAATAAAATTTTTTTGAAAGAGGATATCTATATGTGGTCCTAATAAAGAACTTGTCAAGTTTACCCTATTAAGGCAAACCTTATGTTAACCTGACAAGGTCCTCATGGTACTTCAGGCAAATCAGGAAATAATTCTAGTCGGGAAATACAGACATATATATATATATATATATAGTCTCTTTGTATAGAGAAAATAATGGGATACGATGGTGTTATTATTATTATTAATTATATTGTAAACATAATAATTTTGAACGCTTTAATTATCGCTACTAATTAATAATTGACCGGTACACATAACGCGACGACTAACGAGTTTCACGGCAACTTATTCATCAAACTTTCTGGTGAGTGCCCGAGAGAGATAACAGAAGCGATGAGGGTGGGAAAAAGGGAGTTAACATCTCGCTAAATGATTTTCCAACGTATTTTCAAAGTTAACAACATACAGGTGTGGTAAAACCTTTGATTAAAAGTGTCACTGTGTAAATGCATCCAGTTGCTTACTTTAACGTAATTGGCAATGTTCAATAGTCAATTGAAACACGTACCTTATATTACAGCAAGTGTCGTTAAACTTTCTTTCTAGTTCATTTCATTAATTAAACTCACTGGCTATTACAAGTTTTCTCTATTTACGGTTTATGAGTTTTGTTCATCAACTTTTTTTTTTTTTAACTTTGTTAGTGACACTTTCTCAACGAATATACACTCCAGTATATACTTTTTATTATTTATTCTGTACACAGCTATTCATGAGAAAATTTAAGTATTTTTTGTTTTAATTTATTTCTGAACCTTTAATTTCTAAAATTGAATTTTGGTTAAAATATACTAGGGACAAAGGTGGGGTAAAGTGGTCCCTAATTTTTTTTGTAAGTACAAGCGGTGACAGTGACATCATGGGGCAATATAGGTCACCCGCATGGAAAAGCTTTATATGTGAAAAGATATATGATAAAATATATGAATATTGTAATGTGATATATTGTACAATATATAGAATAATATTAATATTTTTGCCGTATTAATAGGGGAGGGAGGGGCAAAATGGGGTAGGGGTGGCAAAATGGGGTACCCCAAAAATTTGGTGAAAAAACAATTTTTTTTTTTTCGTCTAATTATTGTATATCCGATAGTTTTGAACATTTTCAGCGCTACGCATGATACCTAGGGCAAAATGGACCAGCCCAAAAATCGAAAAAATGATTCTATCAAATTTTTTTCATCAAATTAAAAAAAATTAAATATATTTCCGCATTTTTAGCCCTACCCATAACACCTGGGGCAAAATGGACCAGCCGAAAGTTTTGAAAATTGATTTTTTCATATTTTTATCGTCAAATTAAAAAGAAATTAAAATGGTAATTCATTTTTCGGCTGATTTCCTGTAGTTGGGGTAAATGTGACCACTAAAAATATTCGACAATGAGATTTTACTTTTTAATTGATAAAAATGCAATTAAAAAAAAATAAAAAAAAAATTACCATTTTTGAAGGGGGTTCCCTCTGCCCCATTAAAAAAATTTTTTCTGCCTTCATATCCACTAATGATGTGAAATGTAATTTTTCTGTATGTATTTTACATAAAAAAAAATTTTATTTAATGAAATTTGATGACCTTGCAGAAATTTTTTTTTTCAACTTTTTTAAAGGGTACCCCATTTTGCCCGCCAGAAAAGAAAATTTTATTTATTAACGGCAGCAAAAAATTTTGTCTATTTACCTTGGATATAATTAAAAACAAAAAGATCTGGCGTATTTTATTAATCGAAAACTTAGTATTTCCTTAGGTACCCCATTTTGCCCCTCCCTCCCCTATATGATAATATATTGAATAAAAATATATTGCTAGAATATATTACCAATATATTTATCAATATATGACTTTTTATGTATGTTTTACATATATATTTTAATATATCTTTTTTTATATTGATATATTATATTGAAAGTAGTATATTAATTAATATATAGTATTTTTTGTATTTTTTATATATGTTTTCCAGTATATTGCAAAATATATGGTTTCCAGTATATTGTAAAATATATGGCACTTTTTTTACTTTTTTTAGTTATTGCGTTAGTTATTCAGTAAATGCAAGATCAATGAAAAGAAAAAAATATAATAAACTTGATTTTTTTTTGTGAAATCGTGTAGAAATTGAAAAAGTATATTGAAAAAACAAAATTTTCAATATATTGCGAAAAATATAAGTTTTAATATATTGGAAAAATATAATTCCAATATACTGCGAACCATATATTTAAACATATAAATTCTTTCATATATAATCAATTATATAGAGACCATATACCACTAATTATATGGGTCAAAATATATGGAAGTATATATCAAGTTTATTATATTATACTTATAAATTATATATATATATATATATACTATCCATGTATGGCAAGAATATATTGAGTATTATATGGAATAATATATATAGAAAAATACAAAACATTATATATGGGCAAATATATTATTATAAATATATAATCCAATATATGTAAGTAACATATATTTTTCAATCTAGATATTTTTGCCGCTATATATTTATCACATATTCACCATATATTTTTTTATATACTTTTAACAATATATAGCTTTTTCATGCGGGCATCTGTAATTTCTGGCAAAGGTTTTAAATTTTTTAAGGGGCTCATTTTGCCCCACAATCAAAATTTTTTTAAATCGCTGAGTCATATCAATATCGAATACTTATTTGAGAACTAAAAAAAATTACAAGCATTGAAAAACTTCTTACTATTGACATTCCCCTTCCCTATCTTCGTATAAACTCGAGTGTTCTTAAACAATTTTATTTTTGATGATTCATGAATGAGTATTAATCAGAATAAACTAGAATTTTTCAAGTACATAATGGACTTAACAAAAAAACATCCGCCTAGATAAAGAATGATAATAAAAATTTTTTTAAATTATTTCAATTGATTACAAAGCATTTAAAACGTCACATGATGCGATTAAGATATTGATAAAAACATTATCTTTGTTAAGTGGGTTCTTAGCAATCGGGTTTCTTCAACTCAAATCCAGTTTAGTGTAGATCGGCTAATTAAATAATTATACATTGTAACTCAGTAATTAATTTTTTATCTATTAGTTTCAAATTAAATTACCGGTTGTCTGTTTCATGTCATTGACATTAGAAAATAATACATTTAAGGCAAAATGGAGTGATTGACCCAGTGAATGAACGCTTAATCAGCGAATTATCACATATTTTTTATCTTTTTAATTAAATTGAGGATATGAAAAAATTACAATTAAAATTCTTCGAGTTATCAGAAAAATAGTAATCAAGTATTTTTGATGTGTTCATAATGAATCCACTTATAAAATTATCAGACGTTCGTTTCTCAATTTTTTTTTTAATATTTGAATAATGCAACAAATTTTTTCAAGCCACAAATTCTCACACATATAAAACGGATTTTTTTTATAAGGACTCTTTACTGTTTCTAAAAAAAAATCATGTTGGAAGTATGGAAATCCATAAGAAAAGTAACTAAATATAAGAAACCATGTATGGAAATCCACCCAAAAACGTCATGGAAATCCATATAGAAATTTATGCAGCATTTCCATATGGATTTTTTTAAATATAATTTATTTAAAAAAAATGAATTTAATGTGGGGAGGGGAAGGGGTACTTAAGGCAACACTCAGTCTTCGGGGACTCAAATTCGTTAAATTTTTTTTAAGGAGGTTCGACCGAATCTAATGTAAAAAGGATTTTCCAACTTTAAGATTTGAAACTTAGTATACATGTACAGGAGTACTTTATCTATGTATTCTCAAAATTTCAATATGATCCACCGTCTAGTTTTTTAGAAAAAAAATTTTTCTAACATTTACAAGTACCCCGTATTGCCCTTCTCTTCTCTGCATCTGACACAAGTGTAATTGATAAAATTCATTAATATAATTTATTAATAAATCATCAATTGAGAAAAATTGCATCTATTATATCCGCAATGATCGGTAAATAAAGTTTCGTAACGGGTTATCTCGACCGAGAAATGAAATGGATCGAACGAAATGAATTGTGGTGAGCCTGGAAAACTGCCTGGGGCAAACATCTTTCTATTTCTTCAGATTTTCCTTTCCTTGCCTTCTTTCTCTTTTTTTTCTTCATCTTCTTATTCAACTTTATAACCCTTTCATATTTCTCCTAGGCATATTTAGTTTTTTTTTATCTGCTAATTTTTTTTTTTTTTATACATATTCTAAAGTACTCACAACTTGCATAATATACGCAAACATAAACTCCAGTGTTTTACAGATAGAGAAGCTGGAAGCGTAAAACTTACTTGCTCACTCATCCGCATTGCAGCTAAATAAAACAATATTAAACCGCACTCTACTATGAAAGTACGTAGAAGCAAAGTTAAATGAGTATCCGGAAATAACTATATCTTTTGCTTAAACATAAAAATTTCTTCGAAAATTTAAAAGCAAATACTTGGATTCTTTTTTATAACTCCAAGCCAAATACTCGAACAAATTCTCTGGATATTTATATTATCCATCTTTATACGATCCGAATAAATATATATCAACACTCACATAGGAAAGATTGGGGTAAAATGTTACATGAAACATAACTTTTAAAATAAAATTTTCTTTTTTTTAAATTCTATCAATGCATTAAAAGATGGGACAAGTTGCTTAGTCCAGGCAGTGAGTGGCTAGGTTGAAATTTTCGGTGCAAAATAATTTTTTTTTTCTTATTGAGTAATGGAAAAAGTTGAGTCTGAGGTAAAATGAGTCAATAATAAATAAAAATTTTTTTTTTCATAAACTTATAATTTAAAAAATATGGCAGGTAATTTAAAGAATGTCACCAATTCAGTTATTGAATTTTTTTTAAATATTTTATTATCAGACATCAGTAATGAGTTCAATTTCGATAATTATCTAAACGAGCTTTAATTTCTATATAGATCAAGTACAATAAATTCATGTAAAAAAAATAATTTCGTTTTATTAATAGCCCATTTTACCTCAAATTTGAGTTTTTCAGCTTCTCACTATAATGAAAAGCATTTTCAGAAAAAAATTTATAATTGGCTTCATTGCCCAAAGTGATCAACTTGCCTCAAGTGTTTCTACACTATAAAAAATCACCAAGGTAAGTCTGAGTGGTGTAGGTGTTAAAATCGGCGGTGTTAAATTTCAACACCGAAAGTGGTGTGAAAATAGCGTCACCGCCGGTGTAAATATTCTAAACCGGTGTTAAAATATTTTACTTTGTGAATATTTTTATTTACTTGATCACTATACTTGGTAATAAATTATATTTTTTATTAATTTTCATAAAGAACTGACATTTTTTGTATTTTATAATATTTAAAGTTAATACTCCAAGTGGATGCAGTTTACACCGGTATTACTCCGCTTTTACACCGGTATTTTAACACCTCTTAATTACGCCTCCTTCACCGGGTAATTTCATTTTAACACCGGGTGGAGTTAAAATGAGTTCGTTTTTAACACGTCTTTTTACAGTGTACAAATCGTAAGGTACACTGATAGAAGTATTTATTTAATATTAATAAATGCATTTATTTGACGCAATTATAGATTTATTAATAGTTAATAAATGGCTTATTTGAGTGAATATCTCTGTGATTTTTGACTACAGCGCCACTTACTGTTTACATTACCTTTCAGTATACTGTCTAATGTAACAAATTCAAAATATAATCAACTAAATATTTTTTTATAAATAAAAAAAATGCTGAATATTTTTTAAATTAATTACTGTGTGTATTATTTTCTTTAAAAAAGTAAACTTAAATGGGACTATAAATTATTTGTCATAACCCTACTTAATTAGCTTCATGTGTCATTTTCTATTCAAATAAGCCATTTATTAACTATTAATAAATATTTATTTGGTTAAAGCTTTCAAATAAATCATTTATTAACTATAAATAAATCTTATTTGGTACAAATAAATTCTTCTATCAGTGTACTCGCAGGTAATAAGGCCTAAGTGACAGAAATTTAAAATAACCGCCTCCGCTAAAGGCTACTCTAGTAGAAGGGTCTTGCATAGAGATGTTACGACAAATTTATAGAGTCCCGATACCACGTTCCCTGTCTTCTATATTTCAACATCCGTCATATGCTGTGGTAGCGCAGAAGACATTATAAAAAACAATCTAGTTTTTTAACTCTTAAAAAGAATACTGATAATTTTAAGTGCTGTTGAGCAAAACAATCTAGTCTTCTAATTCTTAAAAAGTATTGTTGCTAAATTTAAGTGATGATTCATCTCTAATACCTATTTTATTAAGTACAGTTAAACTATCCCAGTTTGTTTAAACCGTAGGCCTCATTACCCTACCGTAGTAAAATAAGGCCTATTCGTATGGTTTTTGTAAAAGTATAATTTTTTGTTTGTTTATGGTAAAAATTACCATTACTTCATTGCATTTTATGGCTAATGTATTGAAATAAAGATTTATGATACATTTCGATAATTAAATGCAATATTTTCGATTCTATTCAAAATCTCCCTTAGCTATGCCTTATTACTCGCCGGTACCTTATCTGATCATTTTTAAAAAAAAGAAATTTTCTTTTTCCCAAAAGTTGTATTTCATTGTGCCTCCGCTTCCTCTATAAATTGACACGTTCATACTTATAGACACATATATACGTAGATGTATAGACCGGTTGAGAATTTACAATCTGAACAGAAACTACTGAAAGGGAACCGAGACAAACAGAATATCCAATGTCATGATCTTGGTCTGAACTTGTATTCAACCATTCAAATATTTGCCTATGGTAAATTCCTCAATAGTGATTTTATCAAAGGAAAAGTAGTATTCCACAATCTGTTGGATTTATAAATTTTATATTCCAACTGTATCCAAAAAAATAAAATTTAAAATTTATTTTAGTCGGTCGTATTGAGTTGGATCCTTTTTTAAATTCAATATGTAAATTGTAAATTTTTATTTTGTATTCGAAAGTACTTAAAAATGCGTTACGAGAATACACAAGTTCAGTTTTAAAGTTTTGTTTTTAAACAGCACTAGCCAAGAGAATAGTTGGTTTATAAAGCTCAGAAGCTCAAGAAACTTCTTACAAAGCTTTCTAACATAAGTTATATTGGAGATGTTGCTGTTAGTTTTCTCTGTTACACGCAAACGTAAATGGTATATTTTTCCAAGTAGAGGTGCATCAACAATTCAGGAAGGGTCCGCGCTTTTATGGAGCTTCCGGCCATTTCATCACTACACGCTACTCGAGGCTTTTTAATTTTTTTTTTTGTTTCGTTAATTATTTAAATCACCTTGTGATAAGTGTGATGCTGATGAGATTAAAAATAAAATAAAACGTTTATAGTGAGTAAAAACCCCGGTAATTTGATAATTTACTAAATGATTATATTAAAGCTGATTTTATTACTCGTTTGTATTTTTTAACAATAGACACAACGAAATTCATTAAAATAATAATTTTTTTATAATTATTTATATTTTTTTGGTTATTTACCGGAAGAACTGAGAAATTGCAATGCAAAATAGGGATGGGGGTTTGTTGTTCCTGTTTACGTTGTCTCGCTAAACCCTTGCTTCAAGCATTAACCCGATCCCAGTGAAGCCGCATATCGGAACCAAAGCCCCGTAAGCGTCGTTACGCTGCGTTACACCCTCTCGCTTCTCATTCCTCCCATTCCCTTATTCACTGTACCTATCGTGTACATATACATTTAGGTATATAGATAGGGTTTTCCTATTCACGTACACCTGGCTATACTACTAGCCGATATGCTGGTGCCACTGTTAGTTTGAGCTTTACGTATTGCAAAGGATTACCACATTGCTTGGCCGAGATGTGACGCTGCGATTTCTCATTCACTAATGTTTAATATTTACGGAGATCATTTAGATTACTTTTGTGTACATTGTTATCTTTAATTTTTTTAAAGCGACCATGTAAAAAAAATTCGGTCTGAAAGGATTCTAAAAATATTCGATATGTAGGGGAAGAGGGGGTAGGCTTAACGGGGTACCCCCAAAATTTTATGAAAAAAAAATTTTATTTTTTAAATGTTTTTTAAACATTCCAAAATCACATGAGCATTATTTTGAATAAGTTTAACCACAAAAACCAATAAAAAAATTTTTTTTTCTTTGCATCCAATAATTGTGTAAAATATAATTTTCCGTATTGTAAATTACTTATGAAAAAATTTAATTTCATCATATTTATTTAATATTCACGAAATTTTTTTTTTTTCACTTTTTTTAGGGGGTACCCTATTTTCCCCGCAAAAATAAAAATTTTTAACTTCCCGCTAAGAAAATTGCAAATTTTCAAAAATTCGGGAAGTTATTTGTTTCAGTCCGATTTTCGAAAATCGAATTTCTGAGAGATCTTGACGTTTTGAGGTCCTAGGAAGCTATCCTGACTAATTTCACGATGATGTCCGAGTGTATGTATGTATGTATGTACGTACGTACGTACGTATGTAAATATCTATAACTTTTGAACGGATAGACCGATTTTGATTTTCAAGGTGCCATTCGACGCGGCTTGTGAATATCTTGAAGCTGAAAAAAAATTGAACTTGATCGGTAAGGCTCGTTCGGAGATATTCCAAAAATAAACTTTTTTCAAAAATGTTTTTTTTGGATAACTTTTTACGGGCTCGATGGATTAATTTCAAAATGGACTGGGCTCTGGAGATTCATAAGCCGCGTCGAATGCCACCTCAAACATCAAAATCGGTTTATTCTTTCAAGATAAACCGTTGTCGAAAGAATTAAAAAAAAAAAAATTTTTTTAGTATTTTGAAAATTTCTCAAAAATGACTCGATGAATCAATTTCAAAATTTAATCAGTTATAGAACTCAATGAAACGCGTCGACTGCCACCTTACACGTCTCAATCGGTTTATTCGTTCGAGAGATATCGTTGTAGAAAAAATTGTAAAAAACGTTATTTTTTGAAAACAAAAGCATAGAAAAGTATTTTCGAGCTCGAAGAGCTTGAAAATGTATCTACTACAATTTTTCGAGCTCAAGGAGCTCGAAATACGCGGGAAGTTTTGGGGCTGGCCCGCAGGGTCAACCGACAGACCGATTTTTTTGGTTTAAGGGCACTTGAAAAATTTTTAGCTGCCCGTTAAGAAAATTGAGAATTTTCAAAAATTCGGGAAGTTATTGGTTTCGGATTAGAACTTCAAATTGAACTTTTTTTCAACAAACTTTTTTGGAGTTTTTTTCGAACGATTTTTTCTCTTACGAGGAAAGTAAATGTGACATTTTGAGAAATTTTATAATTATATTAAATTATAGTAAATGTTTTTATGGGATTTATAAATAAAATAATATTAATTATC
The DNA here is from genome assembly GCA_030273425.1 of Microplitis manilae. Classification (NCBI taxonomy): domain Eukaryota; kingdom Metazoa; phylum Arthropoda; class Insecta; order Hymenoptera; family Braconidae; genus Microplitis; species Microplitis manilae. The sequence goes on from CP092726.1 coordinate 6,505,561, forward strand.
TGTTGGGTGAAAATTCAGTGACGTATTAAAAACTTAATTAACTCTTAAATCTCTCTCATGAATCACTCGTGTCCTCCATAAATCCATTACTGTATAGTGCTAATAATTAATGGCTCCTGATACTAATAAAAAAATAAAATCTCATTTTCGATCATTGAACACATTATTTACAGATATAATGTTTGAAAAATATTTTAGATAATTAAAAATTTTTTTTACGATAAATTATTTCAATATGCTTTCAACAAAAAATGAGGAACAAAATGAATTGTAGTAGGGTTTTATTTAAAGTATTCAGTTTTTTGAATTCAATATTTAGAACAATTTTAAATATTTGTCGCTAATTATAATTTTTAAACGAATGCATTTTTTTATATCACACGAGTAATTTTTCTTTTTTTTATTTAATACATCCATTTATGATTTATGGAAAAATGGGGTAAGTTGACCACTAGAAGCATGATGTCAAAATTTTGAGTGAAAAAAATGTTTTTTAAGTGTCTGTTCCTTGATTTATTTTCTTGAATGAGGGAGAGTTAAAACAAAACAAAACTGCGAGGCGAAATGGACCACAAAAAAAAATTTGGTGAATTTTTTTTTGTCTAAATTTTGAATTTGCCGCGTCGCTTGGTGATCAACTTGCCCATCTTATTCTAAGCTCCGTAAATAGAAGTTTTTATATAAAAAAGAAAAAAAATTCTTTAAAATAGTGTTTCACTTTGCCCCGGGTGTCTTAACGGCAAAATTAATTTCTGAATTTTTGATCAATTGAAAAGAAATTAAAATAAATTATACTCTTTGTTGACAATGTATAAATTATTTAAAATATTTTCCCATCGAGAATTGTATAAAATAGTGAGAAAAAAAGTGAGAATTTTCTTTCGCTGTGAAAGTCACTTGGGAAAGCGTTGGCGCCACGCGTTTAAGCTCGGTCCACAACTCCCGCACACCAACCGGATTAAAGTATCGCCACTGGTCTTTGAATAATTCAAGATCCTGTGCCGCAATGCCCGTTTGGCCTCACTCCTATTTGACTTGCAACCCCTGTAAATACCGTTACTGAGCTCTATCCTTTATCGCTACTTTCGGGAAAACTTTAGTTTTATTATCACATTCTTTTTTCAAACTTGAAAAAGCTTATTTTATGCCAGAAAAAAATTCAGTGAAACTTTTATTTACTATTTATAATAAATTAATGTAAAATAGTTTTTAGTTTTTGGAATTAGTATTTATATATATTTTTTTTTATTACAGGTTCTGCTTTGATGAGAATCGTGGAGGTCTATAAAGAAATACAAGACCAAGAAATGAACATCGTAAGTAAATTTAATTGTTATAAATATTTAGGGGGCCCATTTTTCCCGTTTTTCTTCCCTCTCACTATTTTTCGATTTATGTAACGCGGTTTCTTTTAAGATTAGCTTGAAACAAATTTTTTTTTCTATCCAACTTGACGTTAAATTATTTATGATTTAAAATAAACATAATTAAATTTGAGGAGTGAGTTTTATTGAATAAGACACCAGTAGTGGAAATTGGATAGCGTTCTAGGCTTCATCACTCTTATTCGTTTTACTATAAAAGAAAAATAATCGTTTTTTTACTCAAAGACATCAAGCATTTAAATTATTTAAATAAACTCAGGCAAGGCAATTAAAAGCTCTGATTTATGCACCCTGTTAGAAACCTCTGCAAGTGGTAAGACGAAGAAGAAGAAGACAAAGTAGTTGTAGAAATATAGTTAGAGGAAATAGTCTTATTCTTGCGTGAAAACTGACTCTCAACGATGTCGTACTACAGTAAGACAAGTAAGTTAGGTGGGAAAATTTTGAGACCAATGTCGTTGCTACCAGAATATTAATTAGAAACTTTAAATAATTTTCGCGTACGTTTATTTCTATTTTTTTTTTTTTTTTTTTCAACATGAATATTAGGGTGTCCGTTATTTCCCAAATAAGTTTTTGACTCTGCAGCGCCCCTAAAATTTTTAGTAAATGGTCCAAAAAAAAATATCCGACCGATATAAGCTCTTAATATTGATAATAACCCGTGCCACAAAGACGATTCATTTCTCATTTAAATAACATGGGGTTTTGGTACTTTTTGCAACTAATTTTTTCTTTGCAAAGCCAGTTGATAAATTGCTGCGGCGTCAACTTATTTTTGTAGGAAATTGAACGCTCTACAAAAACTTTTTCTTTACATTTTTCGAAAAATTTACTTGCGTCAAAGTTATTCAAGGTCAAAGTTGAACTAGAAATAATTTTTTATTTTTTTTTGTTTTGAACGAAAAATCATCGTTATTTATATCAAAATTTATTGTTTATTGCCGAGAATATCTTATTTTGAGTATTTTTTGGCATCTGTCAAAACTATTGAAAAGAAAAGAGTCGAACATTCTCAAAAAGAAATTCCGATGAATTAAAAACTTCGGATTCACAATTACTTTTATGAAAAAATAAAATCCGTGCCAACGCATGCGCATGAAAGAGAAACTGAGTATCGTGACTAGCTGGCGTCGTGTATTGACTATGGTCACCCTGGCGGTCCTGAATCACGGTGATTCACCGTAGAATCACCGTGAACCTTCACCGTAATGCTACCGTGAATCGCGGTGATTCACGGTAGTATCACGGTGATTTACCGTGAGTGTTCACCGTGATGTCGTAGATCACGGCAACTCAGTGGAAATCACTGTTGTTGTATAGAAAAAAGGCAATACATTAATTGTACTTTTTAAAAGCCGTAAGATAGACGGTGGAGATACGGTCCGTCAAGGTCACGGTAATCACTGGTAACGGTTCCCGTGTTCTTCAAACCTCATGTAGACTAATTAATGTATTGCCTTTTTTTCTATACAACAACAGTGATTTCCGCGAAGTTGCCGTGATCTACGACATCACGGTGAACTCTCACGGTAAATCACCGTGATACTATCGTGAATCACCGTGATTCAGGACCGCCAGGGTGACCATAGTCAATACACGATGCCGGCTAGTCACGATACTACATTTCTCTTTCATGCTCATGCGTTGGCACGAATTTTATTTTTTCATAAAAGTAATTGTGAATCCGAAATTTTTAATTCATCGGAATTTCTTTTTGAGAATTTTTGACTCTTGTCTTTTCAATAGTTTTGACAGATGCCAAAAAATACTCAAAATAAGATATTCTCGGCAATAAACAATAAATTTTGATATAAATAACGATGATTTTTTGTTCAAAACAAAAAAAAATCAAAAATTATTTCTAGTTCAACTTTGACCTTGAATAACTTTGACGCAAGTGATTTTTTCGAAAAATGTAAAGAAAAAGTTTTTGTAGAGCGTTCAATTTCCTACAAAAATAAGTTGACGCCGCAGCAATTTATCAACTGGCTTTGCGAAGAAAAAATTAATTGCAAACAGTACCAAAACCCCATGTTATTTAAGTGAGAAATGAATCGTTTTTGTGGCACGGGTTATTATCAATATTAAGAGCTTATATCGGTCGGATATTTTTTTTTGGACCATTTACTAAAAATTTTAGGGGCGCTGCAGAGTCAAAAACCAATTTGGGAAATAACGGACACCCTAATGAATATGTATTTTAAATTTATAAAAATAAATTCACGTTAGTACAATTTATTTTGAGGTAAATTAGTCATAAATAATTAATATTTAATTTTTACTAATTAGCGGAAACCGGGGAAAATAAGACACCACTTTTTTTATGAATGCCTGAGTCAAATTTTTTTTTTCAATTGTGACTCATTTCACCCTAGAGTAAACTTCTTCTAGTTCTGATAAATAGTGGGCAACGAAAACTTGAGAAAATTAAATTTTTTTTACTGAAAATTTACACCACATTTGGGCTGATCAACTTGCCCTACTCTTTTCTATAAATCATAAATGCATTGTAAAAAATTGGAAGTGAATATGGATTTTATTAAAATCCGAATTAACTCCGTTCCTCGGGGTTCTATAATTTTAAAAAAAATCTCTGCACATACGGAGTGAAAAGGGAATTTTTTGTCAGCAGAATGATTTCGGAGTATGTAGATTTTATTTTAATCCGCATTCTCCCATCCGCAGTTCTAATATTGAAATAAACTCCCTTCCGAAGTAAATTTCACTCCGAGGAAATTAAATAAATAAAAAATGATCCGCTTCACATTTACTCTGGATTTAATCTGCGTTTACTCCACAAACTTTTGTACAATAATCAATTCTAAATACCCGAGTCAGAAACCAAATTCTAGTTTGGTTCTCAAAAGCCTCAATTTCTTTGATGTTTTATTTGGCGCGCAGAAAGTAACTCTAGTACTCAAAATCTTCAATGAGAATTATGAGGGCTAAATGCGAATAATTTTTCGATTTTAACATAACTAAAACCTCAAATGCTCAACGAATGAAAAGTTAAATTTCAGACTTCGAAAAATTTTAAATAGTAAAAGGGAGGGAAGAGAACCCGTCGAATGAGACTTTTGGGGTTCAAATATGGATAAAATTATTCCTGTATTTTTTGAGTATTTTGAGGCTCTACCCATACAACGAAAAAGAATCGGCTCATTATTGGGTCGTGAATGGCTGCCAATTCTCAAGCATCGGCCGATCAGCTAAATATCGGATGATAACAGTATGCCAAGCATGGCAGTCGCGAGCATTGGCCAATCGTGGCAATCAATCAACGGTTAAAGCTTGGTATCAAGAGCACTCGATCAAAACGTTGGCCAACGAACGGCGGTTTATTGTGCGCCGTTTTTATAAGCAAAAAGACGGCTGCCAATTTTTTACCACGCACGGGCCAGTATAGTTAGGCATTTATTGGCCAATCATTGCAAACCAGGCATCGGCCGATCTATGGGAAAATTTCGAAGCTCAGCGACTTTGTATTAGTTATTCAGATTATGTTATTCCAGTTTAGTGCTTAAAGTCGTAAAATTAGTCGTATCAATCTTAAAATTATAAATTGATCCTTAAAAACCTCATTGAAAGCTTTGAGACTTGAGGAGGTTCGACCGAATCTAATGTAAAAAGGATTTTCCAACTTTAAGATTTGAAACTCAGTATACATGTAAAGAAGTACTTTATCTATGTATTCTCAAAATTTGAATATGACCCACCGTCTAGTTTTTTAAAAAAAAAGATTTAAAAATGACGTTTTTAAAGTTCTTATACACAGGCTCTTATGGCGGACAAGCTCCCGAGATGACTTATTCGATTTTTTTCGTTATTAACCTCCCAAATTTAAGAAATAAAAAACCACATGCCATAAACTTGAATATTTTTAGAATATGATAAGATTTTAACAATATAGTGTTACCGTTGTAATTATTTAAATAATTTAAGTTAAACTTTATTATTTAATCCCGTTCATCGACAGAGATACATATTATTGAGGGTTTGGCAATGTCGCGAAAGCAGCTGAGAGAAAAAACAAAGATAGAAATACATTAATAAGAGAGACAAGATTAGAAATAAATTTTTCCCGCTTTAATTTGAATATCATGTGTAAGATGTTAGAACGTGGTGTTGCCAAATCTTTTATTAAATCATATGAGTCAAAAATAACCAAGTCATTTCATTACCTTCTTTAATTAAATGAGTAATAAATATTAATTTATGAATTCGTTATGTTATTATAAATTAAAATAATGAATTTTCATAACTATTAGGAGAATTTAGCAAACAAAAAAATTCAAACACTACTTTGACTCACTAGTGTCGGTCAAACCTCCTTAAATCCGAATTTGTTCTTTAACTCGGGTACAAAAGAATTTTTTTTTGACTCAAAAGTGGCATCTCATTTTGGCCCAATCTCCCCTATGTATTAAATCAAAATGATATAATCGCGATAGATATATTATATGTAATGTATAATATATATTATCTATAATTTATATTATCCAAGTAACTTTGATATAAATTTAAAGGGAATTAAAATGTCAAGTTAATATATAAGTATTATCTTGAAAGCAATTATTTGAGTCTTATAATGCAGTTTATTTTCTTAATGAATTTTCTTTCTTCTTACGTAATACTTTCATGAGAGTTATTTATTAAGTATAAGTATAAACAACAGACAGCAGCTACAGCAACAACAACAACATCTTTATTGCCAGCATTTTACCTCCAATTATAACGTCAAGTTTACACTCGAGAAAGCTATGTATTATTTTCTGTATCTCAATCGTTTTGCAATAGCACTGCTTAAGAATGTCTAGCCATTATTCTCCCTTTTTCTGTACTGCACTTTTGCCCGGACAATGAACATAAAAATGTGGCTCTTACTGTGTACTTAGAGAACGAAATGGGACGATAAATATTCCTGGATAAGGAGTCTTGCTACGAGAACGAAAAAATAGTTGAAATATTTCAACGGAAAAAATAGCACATGTGTATAGAATTATGTCTTTTTTTTTTTCGTTTAAGTTACGTTTATAAATTTCTGACGATTCTGAACTTATACTCAAATTAGTCACAATTATACAAGCATAATTTTTAATTTTTTGTTACCTTCATTCAAACTGCGAGTTTAATGCTTGATTTTTTGCGCGTCAAAACAAGCCAATTTTAAACATGCACCTGAAGATCGGAACGTTTTTCGCGAAACAGAAATGAAAAAAAAAGTAATGAAAAGTGAAAAATCTACTGGATTTAAATTTCTGAAATGTTTTGCACGTCAACCGAGAATTACAGGCCACTCCCAACTACCCCTTGTCACCTTTAGAGTCAAATTACATAAGCTAGTTTCATTTTCGTTGCGAGAAAAACGTTCCGATCTTCAGGTACATTTTTAAACTAACGCGATTTAGCGAGTAGAAACTGATCAGTTTATTCCCTAGGGAAAAATTCATGTTTCTGCTCGTTCAATTAGTTTCTGACTTGGTTTTATCCTTGTCAGAATCCCATTTATTTATTGCAAAGCTTCAAATATTTATGTCATTCTAATAACCACCAAAAGTAGCAACTGTATGGAAAAATAAAAAAATAACATAAATTCCACTAAAAAAATTAGTATATTACACACCTAGAGCAGTAAAGTAAGAAATATTTCAGATCACATGTAATTGTCATCAACAAACATGTGATCTGAGGCTTTCTTATTATTGCCCAAGATGTGTACTCTCTAAACATGAATAAGTGAATATTCACTAATTCTGAGTGCTAATCAAACCACTTTTTGAAATTAGTGGTTCGATTTGCACTGTGAATTGAGATAGCGGATTGAGATGTCTTACTTTCCGGCGTAGAGTATACGATTTTTCACCAGATCTGCACGTGAAAGTTTAAATTTTTGCCTCTGTTTGAAGGAAGAATGGCGCATGCGATAATTTTTGATATTTGTTTTCTCATAAAAGGAAATAATGACTTTCTTCCCTCTAAAAAAAGCATGAATTTAGACTTTCGGTGCGGGTATGGTGAAAAAATTATTAAATTAATAATTAGTATATTTCACATCTAGGGCAGTAAAGTAAGAAATGTCTCAGATCACATGTAATCGGCTTCGCCTCGGCCAAGAAACATGTGATCTGAGGCTTTTTTATTTACTTCCCGAGGTGTGTATACTATTTTTCTCCTCGACGGAGGCGGAAAGCGGTAACTTCGTTTTGCACAGCGGGACGAAAGTTGACGCTTTCTGCTCGGAGGCGAGAAAAGCCATTGATTTTCTTGTTAAATTATTAGAATTTCCATACTTAAAATACAGTATTCTTTGTTTTCCACGTTATCGATCAGAAATTATCCTGTTTTGACTGACTCCAAACATTAAAATTCAGTATCATTGCAGGCGATATGAAAAATATAGCATGCCACGAGACAAGATACGATTTCGGACTTCGGGTGATGTCAGCCCTCGTCTTTGGCTCGGACAGTCAATTTGACCCTTGTCTGAAATCGTCTTGCTTCGTCCCTTGTCACGCAATATACTATAATTCAAAATTTTCAAGCGTTGTTATAAAATAGAATTTTCTTTTTAATATGATTTTATTAATACTTTTTTTTTTTTCATACATTTTAATATTCATTTAGGGGCTTACTTTAATCTAGACACTAAAACCAAGAATTTTTCGTTAAAAGTATGTGTAGAAGAGATTATATATGAGATAATAATAGTGTAGTAGGGATAAGGTGTGAGAGGAGGCAAGAAGAAACAAAGTGAAAAGCATCTCAACATCTCTCGCGTTGATACTTGGAGTATGAACAAGTAGAGATGGAATGAGATAGCATAAGGGTGGAATTGGAATGTTGAGATATGGTTTCCATAGATGCTTCAGACAAGAAATGCTTGTCGATTTCAAATTATTGAGAATACTATACATCAAGTTTGTGATAGCTTTCGTAAACTACTACTGACTTTATTCCCATTTTCTTTACTCTATATATATATTTATATATTTTTATACTTATTACTTATGGTGCAGGCTGTAATTTATTTTATGGAATATAAAAAAAAAAAAATATATAAGATAAGATACAGTTATATTTTTTTTTGTTTGATGTTACCAAGTAAGCAGTACGTGACAGTGAAATCGGTGAAACTGAGTAGAAAGCTTTTACGAAAAAATAAATCTTTCAAAATTTGTTTTAGTGTTTTTATGTTTGATTTCAATGACACCTTCTTCTATTGTCACGTTTATACTTGTGTCAGATTTATTGAAAATTTTTTTTCATTTCTGCTTTTGTTTCGTATTGAAATAATAAAAAATAACTTGTCTGACAGAATTTATTTTATCTACTTTTGTCTGTCAATGAAAAAAGTAAAATTTATTTAGTTAATGTATGTAAGTAATTTTATTTAATATGATAATAGAAATATAATTTTTTTTTTCAAGTTTAAGTGTAGTATATAAGCCCTACGCAAATGTGAAGCCAAGTGTATTTTATCGTGTATAAGTCTTTGTGAACTGTCCCCTCAGGTAAGATGAGGATGGGGATGGGGATGAGGAAGTAGTCGAGACGTTGATCGGATTAAAAGTTGCCTTCGGCTCGGCGAGGTTTCAAACTTTAATACGTAACAACTGAGTAGAATGTTGCAATGAGATCGTGCTAGTAAGAATTGCTACTATAAAGATGTATATCTTTTATAATATAATAGAAATGATTTTTATAAATTTAAACGAAAATCTAATGAAATTTCATCCATAAATTTTATTCCATTTCATGCATTTTTTTTTTTTATTAATAAAATAAAAGTTTAAGGTTCGATGCGATTCAAATACTTTTTGTATTTTTTTTTTTTTTTTGTATAATTTTTAAACTTGTTTTAAGCAATCAAAAATTTAATTGAAATTCTTTCATTTTTATTAGACGAGCATTGAAGCAATATTTGTAATTGAGGCAAAAGTACACGGAGAGAAATTTATGGTAACCGTTCCTAGTACGTTTATGAAATATCATCCCATACTGTTATGATAATGATTACTTGGGATTATGGGATATAGATCCGTACATTCTGGGAAAAGTTCCCATAAGTATGGAAACAATTCCTATAATTGTGGTAACAGTTCCCATATCAAATGTGAAAGAATCATGGTAATGATTACCATACTCATAGGAATAGTTCCCATAAGTAAATAGTAACCAATTCTATAACCACATTGTAATGGTTCCTAAGTGTATATGGGAATAAGCCCTATATATTATGGTAACTATTCCTATAATATTATGGTAAACATAACCATAATGTATGGGAATTATTACCGTGATATTATGGTAACGATTACCATAATTCCATAGGAACTATTCCGATACCATATGGGAATTATACCCATAATTATAGGAATGATTACCATAATATATATGGGTGCCGTTCCTATAATCAACATTTAAGAAAAACCAGTTACCATGCATTATGGGAACCATTCCCATAATATATAGTAACTGTTACCATAATTTTCTCTTCATGTAGTACGTATATGGAATATCATTCCATACAGTTATGGTAATAATTACTCGGAATTATGGGATATAGGCCTATACTTTCTGCGAAAAGTTCCCATAAGTACAAGAAGAATTACCACCATTATGCACGCTAAAAAAATGGTAACTATTACCACCTTTCAGTAGGAAATGATTACCATCTATGTGTGATAATTATTATCATGCTTTTACGTTAACTATTTGGTTCTCGTATATCAATAATTACTATTGCCGATAGTAATAGTTACCATCTAGATAGTAATATTTCTTATATCTGAAAAATTTTAAATTTTGTCTTCTAAGATAGTAATGATTGTCATCACGGATAAGAACGGTAACTATCTAGATACGAATGCTTACCATCTCCGATAGGAAAAGTTAACATAAAAGAATGAGAATCATTAAAATGTAAGGTTAGGAATAGTTATTTCGTTAAGGTGGCAAGTATTACCACGTATTTTTCAGCGAGTGGTAACAACTCCCATATTGCATGTGAAAGAATTATGGTAATGATTACCATACTCATAGGAATAGTTCCCATAAGCAAATAGGAACCAATCCTATAACCATATTGTAACGGTTCCTATTTACATATGTAAATAAACCCTATATATTAGGGTAACTATTCCCATAATATTATGGTAAACGTTCCCATAGTGTATGGAAATTATTACCATATCATTATAGTAATGGTTACCATGATATTATGGTAACGGTTACTATAATATATATGGGTACCGTTCCTATAATCGACATTTCATAAAAACCGGTTGTCCATGCGTTATGGGAACCATTTCCATAATATAATATATTGTAATTGTTACCATAAATTTCTCTCCGTGTATTTATTCGTTTTAAGTATTTTAATTACTCTAATTTTTTGAAAATTTTTAATGCAAAGGACAAGGGATAACGAATCGTGAGCTTACTAAGATTCTTCGCGAATAAAAATAAAAACAAATAAAAATTGGCCATTGAAAAATCTTATAAGAAGTTTTTCAAGAGGCTAAATGATGTCATAATATGGGCATTTGAGCCACAAATTTACGGCAAAAAAAATTTTCAATCAGTGACCAGCTATCAAAAATTATATGATTTATTTACTTCTCATACAAAGACCCGACAACTGTATACATGTGTATTATTTAGATCTAATATTAAATAGCATTATGAAAATATACTTGTAAAGTAGGTTTCGACTTTAAGTTTACGATACATTGCGTTAACTCAGTGATACTATCAAAATTTTAAGTTACTACAGTACTTTAATTAGAGTTTATCGTTCTCTAAGAGATTTTAGAACAGACGCTAAGGTATTGGTCCATTATAACAATTAAATAGAAATTCTCTTGAAATAATTGATCAATTATTTTAATCTATTATTTTTTTACTAACAAATTAAAATTTTGATTTCTATTAGAAAATTAATTCATTCATATTTTTAGTGTACATTCAAAAAAATTAAGGGACAAAAATTATATTTAAAAATTGCGTTCTTCGAAAATTCCCGAAGAAAAAAATCATTAATGCTGAAAATACTTAATTTTTTGTTTTTTACTACAAATTTTTTTATTCACCATTAAAATACCATCAAGGAAAAAATAGCAAAAGAAAAATATAAAACATTTCTATTTGAACTCAAATAAAGTACTTGGCTTTAGTAAAAAATTTTTGGTCAAATTTTTCATACGATAATTGCTCATTGAACTCCTCTATCCAATTTAATTGACCAAAAGCTTTGTGCACTGATGTGGATACCTATTTACTAGCTGTTCATTTTCCCCCATATTTTCAATTATCATTTAATGATTGTTAAGTAGTATTAACATCAATTATTTATTTAATCTTTTAAAAAAAAAAAAAGTAGTAAGAAAAATCTCTACCATCAATTTTTTTTCAGGGAGCTTATTTACCCATCTCTTCCCCTATTTAAATTCACAAGTTACTAGAATAGTTTTTAATTAATAAACTTTATTTACCTAGAAAAAATATTTACTCGCTTTATTAATTTTTTTTTTTCAACTGCCGAATACTGAATAGAAAAAAATTTTAAAAACCGATCTCAATACTTTCTTATAAAAACTATTTTCCGATCATTTAAGTCACAAAAAAACGCTATTCGATTCACAAGTAGAATATACTCACAATGAAATGTAAGTGATTGAACAAGAAGTCAAAAAAAAAGAAAAAAGAGAAAAGCTTAGATCCGAAATAAAAGAACGTCGTTTTCATCTGTTTGAATTTACACAGCGAGAGATGTTTGTACGGCCATTTTACCTTATCCACCTTGTGCTTGCACACAGTCCCTAGAGGCATTTCGCGCTGCGAAAGGTTCATGACTCTACAAGATTTTTAGCGCTTTATTCAGTGCAATGAGCGTATATTCTATTCATTTAAATTTCTTTCTTACTTTTTTTACAACAATTTCATTTTATTTTATCCCAACTTAAATTTTTTTTTTTTTTTTTACAAAGGATGAGTTGAACTAACTAACCTCGAGCAAGAAAAAACGTTCATTCAACCAATTTTAAACATTTTCCAGTCTCTTGCTAGTATGAAAAAATAACAAAGTTTTGTACCGATGGGAGACATGTATTTTTAAATCCAAGAAGGTGCGAGAACTTTTTTCTGATAGAGTCGAGGGTAAAAATTCCCCTAACATTGTGCTTCAATAGAGCGAAAGTCAGAGTTTGAATTTTTTATTCTTTATTTTATTTTTTCTCTTGATACACACTTGCTGGTGCGTTCTTCCAGAATTAGTGTCGCCAAATAAATAAATGAAATAATTTATATTTTTTTATAATTGAAAAATTTTTAATATTTTTTTTACAGTATTAGTTCAATTTATGTTCGCGTATGTAGACACTAATTGTTCCCAATCGTACGAAAACGAATTACGTATTTTTTATATTTATTTTTCGATAAAAAATTTTTTCTGCTAGTAATCAATGTTTATTAAAGCGAAAAGAGAATGACCAATGGACACTCATTCAGGTATAAAAAATTCAAACAAGCTGAACAAATGCCAATGAGATTTTTACGTATTGCTCTCGTTGCTGCGTGTATATATAAAAGATATATAAATTCCCCAATATGAAAAAAAAAAAAAAAATCTATATGTAGTTTAATTTTTTTTATATAACAAAAAAAAAGTTTAACTTTTACCTCCATCTATTTCATGTATACTGTAAAATCTCTTCTATTTCACAATTTTCATTTTATTTTATTTGTTTATTTTTTTATTTTCCTCTTTTATTTGAACTTTAAAAAACTTCCCTTTAGCTTGCCGCGTTTTTTCATATTTATTTTTATGATATTACAATGAAGAGAATAAAAAGAAGTAAATTATAACTTCCGATAAAAAAAAATTACTATTGAGAAGTTTAATTACAAATCAATCTTGTTTCATTTATTTTTTTTTTTAATGGAAAAATTTTGCGCACACTTTAAAACATCAATTAAATGAATAATTTTCATTGCCTTATCGTTATAAAAAGTGATTTTGTAGAATAAGTGAATTCATGAATAATTTCAAAAGGAACTCTTGAAATTTCTATCAACCGCTAATTTAGTTTTTTTTTTTTTTGCTAATTACGTGAGGAATCGAGTCAACTTGAATATTATTTTTATTTGAAAATAGTTGAGACGATCATCACAGTTCCCATGACAACTTATAAGTTCGTATTTTTACTCACTATTAATAAAATTGAAAAAAAAAAAAAGAAATATAATATTTCATCCTACTGGTTCTTTTCAATTCACTTTTTTTTCTGTTAATTATTTTCTGTATACTATTATCTGTGATAATATTTTAGATAGGAATTGAATTGATGAAAAAAAATGATTTAATTATATAGAGGAATTTTAAATTTTTATTGCAGTTGAAAGCATTCTACGTGGATTTATTGGTACCACTGGAAACAAATCTCGAAAAAGATACAAAAGTTGTGCAGAGTGAGCAGAAAAAATTTCTTCAGCAGCATAAATTGAGATCAGAAACTTACAGCAAAGCTGCGGCGACAATGAAAAAACAGAGGAAAAAATCACGCGGCGCTAGTAAAAGTGGATTAGCAATGGATAAAGAATTAAAAAATATGCAGATACTTGAGGAAGAAAAATCTAAATTAGATGCATTTTGTGAACAAAGTCTTAAAAACGTAAGTATTAATCACGATTTTTATATAGAAAAAGTCATTTCTTTAAAAATATGGAGTTAGGAGGTTTTCTACTGAGAAATACGATATATAGATCATATATGCTCTATATATGATTTATATAGGGGAGACCGGGGTGGTACAGCCCCTTGGGGCATGGCGGTCCCCCTCAAAAATTTGGTAAAAATTTTTTTTTTCATTTTCGGTCAAATTATAATACCTCTGATGTTTTAAAGATATTTTAGGCTAATCTGCGGTATCTGGGGTATAATGGACCACCTGAAAAAAGTTTGCTACAGAAAAATTATTTTTTTTTCTAAACTCAAATGAATTTGAAAAATTTATTGATTGTAGCTCTTTTAAGTCAATATATTATATTGTGGTTATAATAAAAAAATAAAAATTTCAATAAAACTGGTTAAATCAGCTAAATAAAATTTTTTTTTAATAAATTTGAAGTCCATGGGATTATAAAGGTACGAAAATAGTAAATTTGTGCTTAAAATATTTTTTTTCAATAACAAAAAAAAAAAAAAAAACAAAAGTTTTTTATAAGCTTTTTTTGGAGGTGGGCCGTCGTGCCCCAGAAAAAATTTTTTTTTGACTTTTGGTAAAACCTTAATGGATTTGCTTAAGAAAGGACCAAATTAGGTTGACCTATAGATTAAAAGCCATAACAAAATAATTACCAGCTTAAGAGGGCCGTCGTGCCCCGATCTCCCCTACACAGTAAAAAATGAATCGTCAAAGTATAAAAAAAAAGCGTATGTTAAAATTCAGAGTGTTGAATTTTCAACACTTTTGTGTGTCAATTTAACATACAATATTTATCTTGTTTCATCTGTCGCAATCGATTGATTTTTTAACACACAAAAATGTTATTTTATACGAGAGTAACACTTTTTATGTGTTACTGTGAAATCAACACATAAAATATGTTAAAAATAATCTCGACCATCACAAAAGAATTCTCAGAAAATTTCAAGTAAAAATGACGTATTAAAAATATCGCCTGTTTAATTTGCAATCGTTTTTAAAATACATAACCTAAACTTTTAAATTAATGTTGATGAAATATAATTATTTTTTTGAAATTAAAATAATTATTTTATTTTTGTTATTGTGAGAGAATTTATAGTAATTTTTTTATACATATTTGAATATTGAAGATAAATAATAGATGATATTATACATATTGAACAATACGTGATATTATTATTACTATTTTTTTTTTTATTTATATTATTATTACTAATATTATCGTTATTTTTAATATTTGATTGCTGAAGAATCAATTACTACAGTTAATTCATTGATTTTAACTTTACATTAAATAATGTGAAAAACATTTTTAAGAAGTGTCCAAGTAACACAAAAGCGTATGTCAAATTCAACACTCTTCAAGTGTTGCAAATAACATATAAGTGTGTTAAAATTGAAGGTTACGTTTTCGAAGATTTTGACACTCATAACATGTTACTTTTAACATACACGAGTGTAACTGTTTCAAAACAAACGACGTACGCTGAAATAACATATAAATAAGTGTCAATCGATCGGTTTACACACAGCAAGCGTCAATTTTGACGAATCCTTTTTTACTGTGTATGCTGCATACATGATTTATATTGGGATTATATATAAAGCATATATGAATCGCATATGTTTCATACATGGCTAATTTTCATATATAGCCCCATATATGATTCATTTTTCCCGAGTTATCGAAAATGTAAAACGAAAATGTCCTTACTGTCGCTTCAATGCTTTTAAATTTATTATAAAATATTTGTTAGATAATTTTTAAATTAATTGTACATCTCTAACGCGAAGCGGAGAGGTAGTGCTCTATTGTCACCAAATCAAAAAATCGTGATCCGCTCACTTTAAATCACTTCCACCAGCTTCATATTGCACTTTTTTTTATTATTAGTAAATATTTGTATATTTAATATATTTATGATTGCATGTTGATAAAAACGAAACAGGCAATGACTCAAGAACGAAGACGATATGGTTTTGTATTGGAGCGACAATGCTCACTGGCCAAACATTACGCAAGCTTTCACGAAGTTGCCTTGGCAGCACTACATCCTTCCGTAGACGAATGGCGTGAAGTTGCAAATACTCGTGAATATTTACCCCAATCCGTAGAAGACATGTTTGCATCTAGACTTCGTGTAAGTGAATCTCAACTTTCCCTCTTACTCTGTTACCGTAAACAAAAAGTTATTTCCCATTAATCCACTATACCTATTCACTGCGCCTTCGCTGAAAAGTTAACTTGCAAGTTTGCTTTTACAGCAAGTTTCTTTTTGGCCCGAGGATGAAGAAAACGGGGGCTCTGAATTGACCATGAGCTCACAGTTACGTAAAACGAGAAGTATGGATAGTTCTTGCTTGGAATTACGTCTCGGTCCACCACCAAGTCATCCACCTTCTTCTCTACACACTGGCGCACCATCTCATCTCTCTTCGGCGCTTTCAAGGGCAAGGTCAGAAGCTAATCTCCATGCCTCAAGCTTGTCTCTTGAACCAGGTAATTAATCTTGGAGATTTATATATCAACCAGATTCTCTTTACTTCCTCCTCCTTTCCTTCTCATTCATCACTCTTCATTCCTTTATACACATATACACATACACACATATACTCACTTTATACCTCATTCTATGTGGAATTCAACAATATATACAACTGCATATATCTCTTCAAGTGTATCCAATGCATATCATTCTTGAGTCAAGTATTTGGCATCCAACAAGAGCAAATTAATTTCAAATTTATGAGAGCTACATTGATACTCACGTAGTTTATACATATATACATATCTATGCACACATAAAAAAATTTTAAACCAATACTGACATATCTGTATCGAGGGATATCAAAATATCCGACTAACCGATGCATATTCGATTGCAATTGTACATCGAGTGGCGGATATAGAATGTTGTAGAATTGGTTCGAGTGGTTCAGTAGACTCGCTACCAACATTTTTTACTTGTTAATATTTTTTTTTTTTTTTTATCATACCAAAAATATCTGGTAGAAAATTTTACAACCGTTTGAATGAAAATTAAACAATCGATCTTTGGAAATTACTTTTATATTTATACTTTTTAGGATAACTAAAGTTATTTACTTCAACAGATGTACCGGAAACTCCACCGCGACCTAGATCAATGGCACCGACATCGAGAAATAGTGTAGCAGGTAGTACTACTGGCGGGGGTGGCTCTGGCACTGGTGTTAACTCAGGCGTGTGGGGCGAAGCTTCGTTAGCACGTGCACTTTTTGCTTACTTGAGTTCGGGTGAAAATCAACTGAGTTTTCTCGAAGGCGATCTTATTGCGCTAATGGGTACAGTATATATCATTTTTTACCCATTTGTGTGTTAATTGATTTGGTGTTTAATTTAAAAATAGATATTTAATGGTTCATTATTGATATTGATGCAAATAAATTAAATTTTATTAAGGATTTGTGAACTTAATATTTCGATTTTTAATTCAAATCAAACAAATTTAATTTTTTAATAATTCGAAAAATTTTTATTGTTTTTAAGTTTTTAAATTATTTGTAAACTTTCAAATTAATAATGAGGGTTTAACTTATATGATTTAAATTAAAATATTTGATTAAATTTTGAATTGACATGTGATGAAGTAAAAAACATTTTTTCAATAATTAAAAAAATATAGAATAATAAATGTAATTATTCGAAGATTTTTAAATTCGTCAAAGTAATTATACTGGATTTAACTCTAAACTCAATTAGAATTTCGAGTATTAAATTCTTAATTAACATTTGATTAATTATAAAAAAATTTTTACGATAATTAATCAATGATTTTAATTTTTCTGATAATTTTAAAAATTTGCTCTTAATTAGGAATTAAATATTATACAGTAAAAAATGTCGCGTTGTTTTATTTTTAAAAAACTCATGTTTTATAGTATTTAAAACTTTTCTGTGTAAATTTAGCATGATGCTATTGTAGATTACCATAAAAATTCTACTAGTGTTTCAAGTAATATTTGGATTTGTAAATATCTACACGGAAAAAAAATTATAGGAAGCATTCCTATGTATTATGAGAATGGTTCCCATAATGGTATAGGAATTGTACCAATATTATTATAAGAATGGTTCCTATATATTATAGGAACCATCTCTATACCATTATGGAAACCATTCCCATAATATTATGGGAACCATTCCCATAATTTATAGCAACCATTCCTATAATTATAGGAACTATTCCCATAATGGTATGGATATCATTCCCATAATTATAGGAACTATTCCTAGAATTATGGGAACCATTTCTATAATATTATAGGAATGGTTCCTATAATTTATAGGAATTGTTCCTATATGTTATGGGAATGATTCCCATAATATTATAGAAAGTATTCCCATAAATGATAGGAACCATTCCTATAATTATAGGAACCATTCTCATAATTTTCTTTCCGTGTAGGATTTAATTGAGAACTTTATCATTAATTTGTTTTATTTTTTTTTATTTACACAAATGCGTTTTATCAAAATAGCATAAAAATTTGTGAAAACATTTTTTTTTTTTGACGCGATTTATGTTGATTATTACGAAAATTTTTTACTCTGCAATATTCGATTTATTACACTGTAAGAAAAACCAAGGTGTCTAGGCGTTGTTGTTAAAATTTTCGGTGTTAAATTTCTGCACCGGAAGCGATGTTAAAATAACACCGCCGTGAGTTTGAATGTTCTTTACCAATGTTAAAGAAATTTCCCGGTGTTAAAATATTTTACTTCGTAAATATTTTTACTTACTCGATCACTGCAGTTAAATAGAATTTTTATTCATTAATTAAATTACTCGTCATTCAAATAGTGGGCGTGAAATTCTGTAATTTTTAAATGAATTACGTATAACATAAACAATTTTTTAAATAACTACATAGCAAAATTGAAATTTCTTCCAGAGAATATTCATTAAATTTTTATACTTTTTTGTATCTTATACATTTTTTTTTTTTTTCTAATTTCTATGCATGAAATTTTTTTTTACACCGATTTAACACCTCTAAATTACACCGCCTACACCGGCGTTATTCCATTTTAAGATCGCGTAAAGTTAAATGGAATATAGCTTAGAATTACGAATTATTTTAAATTATTAAGTACAATATTTTATTTTTTTAGGGGATCGTCAAAAAGGTTGGCAATTTGGTGAAAATCTTCGCACTCAAAGCTCCGGATGGTTTCCACTGGCTTATACTGAAATTATAATCGACGATAGTTTGGGGTGAGTTAATGCATATTTAGGAGTTTAATAAACCAGATATATAGAGACGAGAGCTATCAATAGTTGATAGCAGTTGTACTTCTATTACTCGCACACATTACGATAATATGCTTTCGTCCTGGGTGGGCGAGGCTCCGAGCCGAATAATCGATGCATCAATAGCGAGTCTATCCTAAATAAGGTATAATATTTTGTAGGCAGGGTGGAAAGGGTGTAGCGTTTAAACGAGCCACGCGATAGCGCGATACAATATTGATATAGAAACAACTCGTGTGAGTATCAAGTGTATAAATTTAGTTGATGTGCGAGAGGTTTGAGGTAGATAAACCGTAGGTTGTTCATTTGGCACGTGCGTCCATAACGATGAGGTTAATTTAAGCTGACACGATTGGGTCACACTACTGGTAATATCCTACAACCCTTGTCTACTGTCGTATTGCTTGGACTGGAAATGTCATTAACTAAGTTCCTGGTATGCAACCTCAATGGGATACGTCGTTTCAAGGTTCATTACTCAATTAACTGCTCGTTTAATTGTGTGTGGACGTGCGATGATTTTTATTCCATTGATTAGCAAAAAATATCGATGTAATTGAGTTATTGTACGGACACGCAAGAATCAAAGTGCTTACGTGTATTTTTTTTTTATGTAAAAATTTTTCTGACAGGTATAAAATTTCTCAAAAATTATTGTGACAATAAATAATTTTTTCGATTAAGATATTTATTTTTTTGATTCATTAAAAAGATGAATTGGAACAAAAATTAAAAAAGTAAATAAATTTTTACGTACCGATCTAAATTTTTTTAAAAATAAATGAAATTAAAATGTCGAATAGATGTAATTTGTTTGTTTAAATTTATTGCTTAGTAATCATAATTATAGCTCATTAAAATATTTTTTATTCTTTTCATTTCTTATAGAGCTTTGCAAACTCATAGATACCTCTTTTACTAAAATTAAAATTTTTTTGTCTCAATATTATCTGATTTGCTAGAAAACTATTTTATTGACTCGCTGATTAAGTAATGATAAAATAACGCACTATCGAAATTATTCTTCAATTATGCGAATTGAAGTAGATTAGACAAAATTAAATATTTAACCAATTAATACGTTTTATTGAATATCTAAAAACTTTCGGAATTATTCGTCAATTTTCGAATTATCCGAAAGTTTTCGAATTATTCGTAACTTTTCAATTTTTTCGATTTTTATTAAGAAAATTCTGATCAGCTTTCAAATATTCAATTTTTGTTTATTAGAGAGCTCAGTTTTTTTAAGGAGGACCACTAGTGTGAAATTTTGAAAAAAATCACTTTTTTTGCATATTTCGATAGACTATACCTTCAAAAATAACATACTAAAATTTAAAGTGCATATCTCGAATAGTTTTTGTTGAGTTACAGCCATCTAATGAGCCGTCGCTTATCGGTTTTCGAAAATACATTTTTCAAAATTGCTGCAGTTAACTCGAAGATGAATCATCCGATATATTTGATTCAAATTGCAATGTCTTTTACATATGTTTCTACGTACTATGAGCCTCCAGTTTTCCAATTGAATCAAAAATGTAATTTTGTCAGGCCAAAAATCACCAAAATTTCGCGCGAAATTTGAAATTTTTTTAAAACCCCACCATTTTGATAAGTTTCCGTTTTGTTCTTAACCCGAGGATCATAGTGGGAAATACTTTCTAGTTTAATAAACTTTTTGGTTTTTTTGATTTCATGCACTGTGAAGATCACTATCGCTGCAAGGAGGGGGGACTTTTTTTTTTGAAGCATTGCGAGATTGTGAACAACTCGCGAAATTTTCGGTCCGAAAATTTGATCTCGTATTCATTAGATACACTATAAAACCAAGTGTGTAGTCAAAATTTACACACTTGCCAAATAACATTGAAACGCCATAAACAATCTATAGATATTTAATACACCGTGAAACGTGTTTTAAATGACTACAAAAAACTATAGTTTCGCTTATGGCCTTAAACATAGAACACATTTAATATGTGTTAAAATAATACGTTTGTAGGACACTTGGTTTTAGAGTGTATCTACAAATATATCCTTAAAACATTGAAACATTCCATGCAGTAGTTTTCTTTAAAAAAATTTCCAAAAATCATCCTTTTTTTAGGCGATCATACTAGTGGTCCTCTTTAAAGTAACCAAAAGTAATTATTGAGTCATATTACAATTGTAAAAATATTACAATTTCAAGTCATTCAAAAGAAAATTTCGGGATTATTTGTAAATTTTCTAATTATTAGAAACTTTATGAATGAATCGTAAAGTTTAAAATTCTAAAATTTACAAATAATTCATAAATTCAAAGTATTCGCACACCTCTACTTTGTATACTAATTAAATAGCTTTCAAAGACCCATAATTACAGTTCAATAAATAAAACCCTCACAAATAAATTTGAATACACACCTTAAAATTACTTGGCAGATAATAAAAAATGTGCGTGAGTTTATAAATTGATCCTTTTTAAAAACATGTTAAAAATATAGACAACCCTTGATCGTTATCTACACTGATAGAAGGATTTATTACAGAGTACTAAATGGATTTAGTAACCAAATTTTTAGTCACTTATTTGGGAGAAAAAAATATTTTGTACCCATTACCATAATTTATTATAATTTAATAAATTATTTTTTTATCTCAATTAAATCTTATTATGGTAAAATAAATATTTGTTTCCATCAAAAAAATATTTGGTAATCGGTACTAAATATTTTTTTGGTAAGTTTTGTCGGTAGATGGCTTGTTTAGGAATAAAAACTACGTATGTATTAGTGGGGAAATATCAGTGTGGCGTGTGTGTGTGAATATATTGCCGCTTTCACAGTATGGTGCGTTTCGTCTCAATCGGAGTTACTATTGTGATTTCCAAATCAATTTATTGATTTTAAAAACAATTATTTTCAATTGATTAAAATGAATTATTTCAAATTATGGAGGAGCTCTTAAAATCTTATTTAACTAAAAATTTGTTATTTATCTTAAATAAAAAATTATAATAAAATGAGGTTATTTTCTTTATAATAATACTATATATTTTTACTTAAAATTATTTATTATTCTTATTTTAATCTATTTTAATTTCAAAAATTCATTTGACGAAAAATTTGTTATTTATCTTAAATAAAAAATTATAATAAAATGAGGTTATTTTCTTTATAATGCTCTATATTTTTATTTAAAATTATTTATTGTTATCATTTCAATTTATTTTAATTTCAAAAATTTATTTGACGAAAAATTTGTTATTTATCTAAAATAAAAAATTATAATAAAATGAGGTTATTTTCTTTATAATAATACTATATATTTTTACTTAAAATTATTTATTATTCTTATTTTAATCTATTTTAATTTCAAAAATTCATTTGACGAAAAATTTGTTATTTATCTTAAATAAAAAATTATAATAAAATGAGGTTATTTTCTTTACAATGCTCTATATTTTTATTTAAAATTATTTATTGTGATCATTTCAATTTATTTTAATTTCAAAAATTTATTTGACGAAAAATTTTTTATTTATCTAAAATATAAAATTACAATAAAATGAGGCTATTTTCTTTATAATACTATATATTTTTACTTAAAATTATTTGTTATTATCATTTTAATTTATTTTAATTTCAAAAATTTATTTGACGAAACATTTGTTATTTATCTAAAATAAAAAATTATAATAAAATGAGGTTATTTTCTTTATAGTACTATATATTTTTACTTAAAATTATTTATTATTATTATTTTAATTTATTTTAAGTAGAACAATTAGGTTATGCGCTAAAATAAGTTAAAAAAATTAGTTCTTTAATCCTAATAAATGATTTATTGTGTCCCAATAAATCATTTCTTAAATACTACAAAATATTTATTTGGTGGAAATAAATGAGCTTTACTAAATGATTTGGTTCCTGTAACCAAATATTTAGTATTACAAATTCGTTACTAAATCATTTGGTACATACAACCAAATCTTGTTAAATACAACTAAATCCTTCTATCAGTGTAGTTAATAAAAAAAAATGAGTATATCATTGTTATTATTATGATAATTTTTTTTAGATCTCCAAGTCACGCAGCAAATAACGGTCGGTCACCGGAACCAAGGGCGATACCGCCCTGCAAGCCGCCGCCGTCTCGGCCACCACCTACGATTGACGATCTCAGCAACGGCGGGAGCGGAAACCCTTCGAGCAACAGCAACAACAACAACATTGGCAATTCAAACACAAACACAAGTACACCTACAAACGTACCCAAGAGCCATAGTTCTCACAGTGTTGCCACCCCAACGGGACGTCAGCCAAAATCTGTAAGAACCCTCGGCAATTTTATTTCTTTTATTCACACCCTTCCCGTTTTTACAATCACGTCCTTCCTTTTGGATTACATACATTCTAAGGGTCATAATGTCACCAATGAAAAGCCCTTTCTTGATCTAAATTGTCTTATTTGAAAGATATCTAATATATTATTCATAAATTTTCATTCCATACTAACATTATTCAAATTTTATTGCCACATTTTATTTTATGGAACTTTTTTCTGTCTCTTCACTCGTGAAAGAATTTCATGGATGATCATATAAGATTTTATATAATGATATGTGCTGATATATATTTTATATGTCAACATATATGGAGTATAAATCTTCATGTTCGATTTATCTGAGCATCATATATGTTCAATTTTTTCTAAGTCCACATATGCTCATTTATAAGTACATATGGATCATATACTAACATATATGAATCATGAATGTTCTTATCTCATTTATCTTAGCACTATATGAATACACATGATCTTAAAATATTATATGGGTCATTCCATGTCAAATCGACCAATAGTTGGAATCGACCCCTTTTGATTTGGACGAATTTTGGTCAAAAGTTTCCTATTACCATATAACGCAATTCTGCCAGAGGAAAAAAATTCGAAAATTTTTCTTCAAAAGTTATTCAAAATTCAAAATTTCGCGATTTTCCCAGTTTTTCAACTTTATTCTTTCTATATCTCGAAAACTATAATAGTTACAATAACGATCCAAAGCTTTTCTTGAAAGGGATACTTAAGGCTATGAAAAAAAAAATATTCCAAAAAAAAATTTTGAAAAATGACAGATTTGTCAAATTTTGAATTCTTGAAATTCTTCAAAAATGATGATCGACATTAAATTTTTGGCTCAATTTTTTTTGTATAACACCTTGTACTTATTTGAAAAGATTCTGAAATTTTCAGAACTGTGTTTTTGGTTTTTGCAAAAATATAAATTTTTGAATTTAAAAAAAAAAAAAAAAATTTTTTTTCTTGATTTTTTTGCTAAGTAAAGTTAAGCAATCACGTAATCGAGTAAATTTCAGCAGTAAAAATTTCACTTACTGTCATAATAATGTGAAAAAGACCATCATTGACGGTTATATTCTTATTTATTTGATAGATATCAAGAAATAAGAATATAACTGTCACTAATGGTCTTCTTTCACATTATTATAAGAAATATAATAATTATATTTGATAGATATCAAATAAATTAGAATATAACCGTCAGTAATAGTCTTTTTCCACATTATTATGTCAATAAGCGAAATTCTTACTGCGGAAATTCTCAAAATTGATTGATTTCTCAACTTGACTTGACTAAAAATAAAAAAAAAAAAAAGTTATTTAATAAAGTTCAAAAATTCATATTTTTTGATAATCAAAAAATACAGTCGATCGATATCAAATAAATAAGAATATAACCGTCAATGATGGTCTTTTTCACATTATTATGACAGTAAGTGAAATTTTTACTGCTGAAATTTACTCGATTACGTGATTGCTTAACTTTACTTAGCAAAAAAATCAAGAAAAAAAAAATTTTTTTTTTTTTAAATTCAAAAATTTATATTTTTGCAAAAACCAAAAACACAGTTCTGAAAATTTCAGAATCTTTTCAAATAAGTACAAGGTGTTATACAAAAAAAATTGAGCCAAAAATTTAATGTCGATCGTCATTTTTGAAGAATTTCGAGAATTCAAAATTTGACAAATTTGTCATTTTTCAAAATTTTTTTTTGGAATATTTTTTTTTTCATAGCCTTAAGTATCCCTTTCAAGAAAAGCTTTGGATCGTTATTGTAACTATTATAGTTTTCGAGATATAGAAAGAATAAAGTAGAAAAACTGAGAAAATCGCGAAATTTTAAATTTTGAATAACTTTTGAAGAAAAATTTTCAAATTTTTTTCCTTTGGCAGAATTGCGTTATATGGTCATAGGAAACTTTTGACCAAAATTCGTCCAAATCAAAAGGGGTCGATTCCAACTATTGGTCGATTTGACATGGAATGACCCATATATAAATCATAAATTATAACATATAAGTCACATATGCTCAGATGTGATTATATATGAATCACATGGACGGCATATAAAAAGATAATCATAAATTATTCCATATAAGTTACACATAGTTCACATATGATTCATATATAGTTCACATATAGTTCATATATGATTATATATGAATCATCTATACGTCATATATGAACATATAATCATAAATTATCGCATATAAGTCACACATGGTTCACATATGTTTTACAGTCACATATGGTTCATATATGATTATATATGAATCATCTATACGTCATATATAATAAATAATTATAAAAGATTATACATGGTTCACATATGCTCATATATGAATCACATACACGTCATATATAAACATATAATCACAAAAGATCATATACGGCTCACATATGTTCATATATGACTATATACGAATCATTTATACGTCATATATAAACAAATAATTATAAAACATTATATATAGCTCACATATCCTCATATATGATTATATATGAATCATCTATACGTCATATATAATAAATAATTATAAAAGATTATACATGGTTCACATATGCTCATATATGAATCACATACACGTCATATATAAACATATAATCATAAAAGATCATATATGGCTCACATATGTTCATATATGACTATATACGAATCATTTATACGTCATATATAAACAAATAATTATAAAACATTATATATGGCTCACATATCCTCATATATGATTATATATGAATCATCTATACATCATATATAATAAATAATTATAAAAGATTATACATGGTTCACATATGCTCATATATGAATCACATACACGTCATATATAAACATATAATCACAAAAGATCATATACGGCTCACATATGTTCATATATGACTATATACGAATCATTTATACGTCATATATAAACAAATAATTATAAAACATTATATATAGCTCACATATCCTCATATATGATTATATATGAATCATCTATACGTCATATATAATAAATAATTATAAAAGATTATACATGGTTCACATATGCTCATATATGAATCACATACACGTCATATATAAACATATAATCATAAAAGATCATATATGGCTCACATATGTTCATATATGACTATATACGAATCATTTATACGTCATATATAAATATATAATCAGAAATTATCACATATAGTTTACATTTGCCCATATATGATGATTATGTATGAATCATCTGCACGTCATATATAAACATATATTATTATGTATATAAATTTTTTAACAGTTAATTAAAAATGAATAATAAAATGATATATTTATTTGATAGATCCGTCCATCAGGAACCTTGCCATCGTTATTAGCAGCAGGACGTAGAGTCCAACCACCGATGCCACCGGTACCACCACCACAAGTTGTAACTTCATTACACAGCAGCAATGACAGTGGATTTTCAAATGAGCCACCAGTACAACCAGACATCGATTACAGCGATGATGAGGCAATGAGGTGAGGCATAATACATTAACAAACTGGACAAACACTCGTTCACTTTAGAGTTGTTGTCCTTGAGTAGTTGTTCAGATCCCAATTCTCGCTTTGCTCGGCTTCCGGACTATCTCCCGAGTGCTTTTACCCTTATCGACTTGCTCCAACTCCTTCATCTCTACAGCATGTACAGCAGTAGATCGCTTCCTCAAACTCCCCATGCCGTCATGTACATTGAGAGTATAAAGTGCAGAGTCCGAACTGTAGACTGCAGAGAGTAGAGCTTGGCTCAAGCTTTGTACAATTGCTAATCTCGCTGATGCGTTGAGATCGTTCGAGGAACGTCTGCGGTAAATGAAAGCAATCGGCTCATAGACTACTAGACGCAAAGACGTAGAGAGACGGGTTAAGGATAGGGTGAGCATAGGTTCAGTGTAGCTCAGTTTAACCACCAGTAAGAGGAGTGAGAGGATTGCCACTTGAACAATTTCTGGCCTTGGTCCATCCAATACGACTCTCGATTCTCATTGAAAGTCCACCGACTCGGCCAATTCGAAATTAAGTGCCTTGCAAACATTCACCGCGTTTCTGCTCGTACTGTCGGACGATCTCATCCTCTATATTTAATTTTACTTAATCTTTTTTTTCCATACTTTTCTGCATGAAAATTTTTAAATTCGGTTTTAATATTATTGACTTTGAATTTCAATTGGTTGCAGTTTAATTAAATTTACAACCCCGCTTTTTTTATATATTACTTCTTGTAAGTTTTTTTTTTACCGAGATGTAATTAAATAACGAGAAAATAATAATAATAATAATTATGTAAAAAAAAAAAAAATTAACAGCACACTGGAGTTTTTCCGAATGCCGAGGGCAAGCTTTTTTTTTTTGGTCCCTCTAATTTCCACTTTAGATGGTTTTATTTTCCTACAACAACAACTACTAGCTCTTTCTCTTTCGTATTCTTTGTAGATTCCGCATGCGTTATCATGGTCGATGGAACTAAACCGTACACCGGTGGTGGCCCTTCTCTTCCTCTTCGTATGCGTTTTCTCGCATGAGTTGATCCACATTTATATAAATATATATAGATATAAATCCTCATTTTATTGTTCCTATTAGACATTTTTTCCAATTCCTCAGTAGTATTTCCCGAAATTTATTAAACTTTATTTTATTTTATTTTTTTTTATCATTTTTCGTTCTGTTTATTTTCCTTTTGATTTTGACTACTCGTTATCCTGAATCAAAAAAAAAATTAACGCAGACAACGACGCAGAAAAACCCGTGGGGAGCGTCTGGAAGCCGCTGAACGAGCCAAGCAACAGCTGGATAAGCAGGAGAAACTGCAGCACAAGCAACAACAGAATCAGCAAACGCATAAAGGACACGAGGATGAGAATGAGGATCAAGAGAAGAGTAAAGATTGGCTGAACGATTCATGGAAGACGATCCCGAGGGACGAAAAGAGCTGGCAGATGTACAGAACAGCCATGGACCTGTGGTCGGAGTCAAAGCATCAACAGCTACAGCCCTCTGTCGACAAGAGAGATCTCGAGGGAGGTACAAGTACAAGTGGTAGGTACGGGCCTGTAAGTAGCAGACGAACTAGTGACAATCACGAGTCCTCTTCGCTAATGTCTCATCCTCATTCTAAGGAATATTCCTCTCACAATTCAGACTACGATACTAAAGATAATAAACGCGACAACAAGATGAACAACGAGTCTAGTTCTAGTAGGAAATCAAAGTACGTTCAGTCACGAGTTAACTCAAATATTGAACGTACCAACGCAGCTAACAATGTCAATAGCAGTCGTTATATCAATGGAAATGATCATCGTTTGAGAGATCAATCGAGTCGTCGCACTGCAGAAGGGCATCGTTCTGTCGGGGATAATTTAAAACGCGAACAGATTGAAATTGATGAATCCGATGAGGAAGAACGAGAAGAAATAAATGAAGAGGAAGATACATACAATACTGAAGATTACTCAGACAAATATGACGATAAAAGTTACTATGAAAATCATCGCCGTCGTAATAATAAACACGATATTGAAAATATTCGTTATTTATCATCAAGTCATGACGACATTAATCATAAAAATAATAGTAATATTGGCAATGATAATGATAAAAGTGAATCAGTGTCATCAAATTCCGATTCTGAAGACACAAGTACAATAACTATTCCAGAAGTAGGCAGTAAAGTTGAACATATTGCTCAGAAACTTGAGCAAACGGCGCAGAAATATGCTAGGGAGCACAGCCCTTCAAAGTTTAGCGATCTTAGACGTGAGGATTACAGAAAAAGTATGGAACGTGATGATAAAATATTGATATCACCATCATCGACAGTTAATTATGATAAATATGAACGTGATACTCGTGTGCAGCCGCGATTTGAAAGAGAAAGAGAGAGAGAGAGAGAACAAAGAGATCGTTACATTGACAATAATAATAAAAATAATAATAATAATAAATTTATAAATTATGAACGTGAAAGAACATTTGAAAAGAATCCCGACCGTAAAAAAAATATTGAACGTAATTCAAATCGTCGTTTCGAACGTCCCAAACCACCATTTGAAGATGCACCTGAACGGCCACGTGAGTTACCGATACCGCGTAGAGAAAGACGGCATTCTGACAAAGAAGAAATTTATGGTAACACTACTGCCAGTACTATCAATAAATTTACCTCCAATAATTCCGAAGTTTTCGTGGAAAAAGATCGCGGTTATGAATCTAATTTTGAAACTAAGCTTGAACGAAATAAAGTATTGGAAAAAATAGTATACGCAAAAAGCGATATCGATAATACATTATCGTCTTCACGTAAGATAATAGGACACAGTTCCGAAATAAATGATGCTAATAATAATACATTGAAGAGTGATAAAAAAGTAATGAGTAATCAAACAAGACCACACACAACTCTTGGGCACATGAACACTTCCGGGCAATCGCGTTCATTTGATATCGACATTAAAAGTAGTAGCCCTAAATTAATAAAAAGGACAAAGTCATTCTGGCGTTTTCGTCGGGATTCAGAAGTACTTGAGGGTATGGCACTTTGGCAACATCGTTCACTTGTTGATATTCCTAAGACACTAAAGCGTGAACAATCAAAGACCGAACGTATAAATACAAATAATAATAATAATAATAATAATAATAATAATGATGATGAAGAAATAAGTGTATCAAGGAAGTCAAGTCCTGCTAATTCAGGATCTGGACGTAGTGCAAGTAAAGAGTCACGTAGTAGTGATAATACTATTACCAATGATCACCACAATAATTTGAACCACGTTCGTGAAGATCCTAAACCCGCAGAAAGAAATATCGTCCCGGATAAAAATGTTTCTGACAACTACTACAATGACTTTCCAACTCCAGCAGAACGTCCGAAAGCTGTCGAGAGATCTGAGTACAGAATACAGAGTCGGGAAGAGAGGTCATACTTTGTTGGGAATATATCTCGGAAAGCAATACTTGAAAATGAACGTAAACGGAGCTTGGAAGCCAAGAGAAGTATGATCGTTGCTGAATTGAAGGAGAACAATGAACAAGGTATTAAGAAGAACGAACGCAATAACAAGACGTCATTGTACGGCGAAGACGATGATGGATTAATACAAAACTTTACCGAAACTGAAGCTTCTGATGAAGAGTCAACTTACAGTTGTATCGTTGATAATAAAGATCAGAAAATTACTGCTGAGAAAACTTTACTACCAAGAACAAAACTTAGACGTGACAGCGATCGTGAGAGAGAGAAAAATACTTGTGGTCCTTGGTATGACCTCTGGGGTGCTGATACTTCTATTAATAATAATAACAACAATAATAAAAAGAATATTAATAATAACAGTAACAAGAAGAAGAAGAAATGAATTAATTATATTTTTCGTTGATATATATTTTTTAATATTTCATTTATTTTATTATGCACTTTATATTTTTTTTTTAAGTTTTTATGGAGTTTATATTTTTTTATTTTATTTAAAAGCCATAATCCTTGTTATTGAACAGATATTTTAATAGAGCCGTGCTCGTAAATTAGTTATTAGTGCTAAAATAAGAATATATTATTATTGTTAATTTTATTATTATAATTATTGTATTGCTTTTATTGTTATATTTTTTTTTACGAGGACACTTGGTCCTAGAATTAATTAAAAGTCCTTTCAGAAACACCAATGCCTTTGCAACGGTCAAACTACGGAAAACAAAGACCAATGATCGCTCGGCACCGGCACTGTGATTTGTATTTAAACAATCAATTGATATTATTTGTTTCATTATTATTATCGATTATCATTATTGACAATTTGTTACAACAATAAAAGATGTCTTTTATCTACGCGATTAGATAGACAGACAGTCTGTTATATAAATGTTTGTAAATTATTTAGTTTATTAATTTTTAAAAATATAAATAAAATAATTGGCTAAATCCGTCCAGCTAATACACGAATGTGGATTTATCTGGAATAAAAGTTAATTAACCCTGGGGTCACGTGGGGTCGAAAAGGTCTCAATTTTAAAAGTCGAATTTCTACAATTGGTATTTGTTGTTTTATATTTTAAATATCTCGATAACTTTTAGGTTTTTAGAAAAAATATAAGAAATCTTTTTTGTAGAGAATTTGAAGCTCTATAAAAAAGGTATCTTGTAATTTTTCAAATAACTCAATATTTACAGAGATATTTACAAAAAATCAATTGCATTTATATTTTAATTTTGTAATTGATTTAAATTTATTGATACACTATAAAAAATTTGTGGAGTAAACGCGGAGTAAATCCGGAGTGGATAATTTTTTTATTCGTTTAATTCTCTCGGAGTGAACTTCACTCCGAAGAGGAGTTTCGGAAAATATTAATCATAAAAAAAAAAATGATTAAAGGAAAAAATCATAGGAACAATTTTCTAAAGAAGTTTTTTAAAAATATCTTCATAAATACACATTTAATTAAAAAAATGAACCTGACCTTTTTTGTCAAGAATTTAATTTCCTACAAAATTGTTCCTATGACTTTTTTCTTTAATCTGCATCTTTCATGAGAAAAAATGAACTTTGATCGTCCTGCGGCACGTGCTCTTTTTATTTAAAAAGGAAAAACCAAATTCCCCATGTATTTTTTCACTAAAAAGAAACTTTTTATTGGACGACTGAGAAAATTTAATTTTTAACAACCACCCTAATGAATATGAAATTATAATTTAATGAGTTACTAAAACATTTTATAAATTGATAATATAATATTTTGAGTTTAATTATTGATATCTGAGTAAATTATTTATTGAAGTAATTATGTTTCTAATTAACAGGTGTTTCTATTAAATATAAATTTATTTAAGTACTAAAACTCCGGACGCGAGAATAAAATACGCGTCACTCCGAAATCACTCCGCCCATAAAAAAACCCTTATATATTCCTGATTTTTTATAGTGTAACTTTAAGGAATTTATTTCATTTGAATTTAAAAGAAAATTGAAAAAAAAAAGTATGAGCATTCATAAAAATGTTTAAATGTCTTAATAAAATTTTTTGTAAAAATATTGATTAGTTTAATTTCTTATCAAAGTTGCTAAGGCTCTTTGCGACCCTTGATTCCCAATAGAATTGTGACCACTGAGGGTTAATTATAAATATGATGAGTAATGTTGATAAAATGTAATATAAATATATAAGACAGCGAACATTTATTTGTCAATTGTTTGACTAAGAGTCTTTGTGACATCGTTATTCCGTCGTATTGCATTGCGATGCAGTACAGGCAAATCAAGTAATAAAAGGACAAATTTAAATATTATTATAACGATAATGATAGCAAGAGGAAAAAATATAAATAAATGAAATGGTTAAAAAAATAAAGGGAGAGAGATCAATGATAATATATTTGGAATAATTTTTACTAAGTTGGCTCGTTACCAAAATTCACGAATTATATTAGCATATTTGGAAATTTTTCTATCGAAAATAATGCCAGCCAAAATACATTACATACATTAGATAGAGTTTATATTTAGAGACAACAAAATTTAGTCGTAGAAATAAATTTATTTATTGTGTACATAAAAACGTTAAATATTGTGAATTACTGCAGTAGAAAAAATTTACATTTTATCCCCAACAAAAGTTATATAAATTTTTTTTCAAATATTTTTATTACTGCAGGTTTAAATAAAATATGTTTGATGTAAAAAATTGATCTCTCTTCACGTCGAAAAATAAATAGGTATAAAAATATATAAATTTTTTTATGTAACAAAATATTGTCATTGATAAATTGTAGAATTCATATAAATATAAAACAAATGAATTATATAAACGTCCATATTATGGAGTTGGGACTTTGTGATACAAAGTTTTTATATGCTCTGTACATACACTGGGCCTGACATAATTTTTAATAATTTATAAACAAAAAAAAAAATTTAATATCCATAGTAATAATAAATAAAAATTATAAACGATAATGTATTTGATGATTATTAAATAATATTACGCAGAATTTTATCTTACACAGTTAGAAATTTTGTGTATTTGTGTTAAAAAATTATTTTGTGTTAATTTTTAGCACGAAAATCTGTTAATTCAAGACAAAGCGTTTGTGTTATTTTACTAGCTGATTTTTTATGTTAAATGATTAGAAAATTTGGATTGTAACACATTTCTTGCGTTGTTCGAAAATTAACACAAAAGTTGTGTTGTTTAGCTAAACACTCCCGCGCATTTCTTCATTACTATAACCAAGCTAAGTATTGTAGCAGCATTGTCTGCAAGGAAACTTGGATTATAATTGATTTACAATAAAATATCATCATTGATAACTTGAATATTTTTATGATCAGGTTCAATGATTTTTTACTCTCATTTGACCGGAGGATAATTCATACACGGAAAAAAAATACTGCGCTTATCGCTCACCAACGGAGAGTGACAGTTGTATCGTGATTAGTACTAAATTGTGTCTTGATTTTCACAATAATAAATACCGATATGCTAGATACGTAAGATCCTTATAATAGCTATTTGAGTTATTGCTACTACCACAATATATATACCGATATGAATGATACACTAGATACTTATTATAATGATCCTACGGATTGTGAATATACTTAAATGTACAGTGATCGTCAGTTAACGTATCCATATCGTACCAAAACGGATCGTGATTATCGCGATCTACTTCTCAAGCGCCACCACTCATAATATCGTTAACAGAATGAGTTAAAAGATAGTTATTATAACAAAACGGATCGCTACTATACCAAAACGATTTTATGATCTCGGAATCTGCCTGGATCGCGATAATCACGATCCGATAGACCAAGACTTTCCGTATACAATGTATAACCAACCGAAGAGAGTGAATATCACGATACTGTTGAGTGGTGAGCGCAATATTTTTTTTCCGTGTAGCTCCGTTTTTCATAAGAATCACAGAAAATCGAACTAATTGATTGCTAAATTGGCATAAGTTATGCACCTGAAGATCGGAACGTTTTTCGCGAAACAGAAATGAAAAAAAAAGTAATGAAAAGTGAAAAATCTACTGGATTTAAATTTCTGAAATGTTTTGCACGTCAACCGAGAATTACAGGCCACTCCCAACTACCCCTTGTCACCTTTAGAGTCAAATTACATAAGCTAGTTTCATTTTCGTTGCGAGAAAAACGTTCCGATCTTCAGGTACATCATAAGTTGTACTAAGGTTAGATCAGTATACTTGAGTTAGTTAGGTTATGTGCTTATATTTATTAGTTGATTTTAACACGAAAATTCTATTAAATTTACACAATTTTTTTGTCAAAATAACAGATTTTGTGTTCAATTATTTAGCATAAAAGTTATGTTAAAGATTAGCACAAACGCAATATATTGAATTAACACAAAAATTTGTGGAGACTGTTTGCAACACGCAATTTGTGTTGAATTTAACACAAAATTTCTAACTGTGTAACACAATCTTTTACACATTTCACTGTATCCACATAATTTTCCTCTTTATAAATTGTTAAAAAATAAAGTAAATAAATGAATAAAAACTGAATGCATTTAAATAAAAAAAAAATAATAATAATAAAAATGGTTTAGGGTGTATAAAGATATATTAAATTATACAATGTAATATAATATATATTTTTTATTCTTATTAGTTTATTTTATCTTATCTCATTTCCCACTATTTTAAAAATATAATGTCGAATTAGCTAAGTGCCACGTATACGGTTTTAACAAGTAAAATTAAATTAAATATTAATACATACAATAAACTCATTACAAGGGTCAACGGGCTATGGAGATATGACCCGTGACGAGTGGTATATACCTTTTTTATTTTCTCTCATTCTACGTTATTCCGTTTTTACATTCACTTTATATACCATTGAGAATCACAGCCTCCTACTCCTAGTCCTCCTATATTATATTATACAGATATATAAACGCGTGGTTATTTCGAAAGCTCATTCATATAAAAGCTACGTTAAAACGAAAAAAGTAATAAAATAAAATTATGATGGAAATATCTAACTTATTAAAATTAAATACTTGGGATAATATTGATTAGATATAATGAGACTTATTTGCACAGAAAAAAATAAACTTTTAAAATTTAGTGTTTGAAATTATAACCCGGAACTATATAACCGATGTCTATATAGGAAATTTTGACTGAAAAGCTTCGCACGTCAGCTGAAAATTGCAGGCCACCCCCAACTACCCCTTCTTAAGTCACTTTTAAAGTCAAATTACATAAATTTTTTTCATTTTCGTTGCGCGAAAGCGTTTCGATCTTCAGGTACACATTACCTTGTCCTGTGTTGCACATTATATTTTTCACGATTACCAGCATTTGAACCTAGTTTAAGTGTTAGCAGACAGTTAGAAACAAGTTAATTTTAATTTGCTCTAGAGACACTGAAACTTCAAGTTTCAATGCAAGTATCACAAAAATATAATTTTTTTTCATGATACAAGTATTGAAACTTCAAGTTTCAGAGTCTGTGCAATCAGTCGAAACAAGCTAATTTCATCTCAATATCGCGGGCAAATAATAGCGAGTACGTAAATTGTGAATACTTTCAGTGAGCGGGTAGAAACAAACTTGTTTCGTCCCTTAGGAAGAAACAAATAATGTTTCTGCCCACTGAAAGCCAGTTTCACTCTTGATTTCAGCTTTGATACTTGTCATTTGTTTATTAATAATTTCATATCACTAATTTTATTCATCTAAGTGATAGTTTTGACTTTGTGATTAAGTTTTATAAACTGACCGTAAATAATAATAAATAACATTTTTTTCTGCTTAATCATTAACTGCAAATCACAATTTGTTGCGTGTTAATAATTGATCATACCATTGGTCTTTAATCAGTTTGTTTCTGACTGACTGCTGACACTGAAATTAGTAAACATTCCAATGCAGGTAATCATAAGAATTATAATGCGTGATGAAGAATGAAACAAAACGATTTCAGATTGCGGGTGATGTGACTCCTCGCCTACGGCACGGGCATTCAATTTCTCCCTAATCTGAAATTGGGTTGATTCATCCCTTGTCCCACAATATACTATATCTTTTTCATGGTTTAAATATGCAGTAATGCGACCCCATTTATTCTGGCCCGTAAAAAATTTCTCAGTTTTTCCGTGAGCTATGAGAGATCAAAAACTAAAAAATATTTGACTGAGATCTCAAAGTTACGCTCCGTCTGATTTTTCATTTTTCATCTATTTTTCAAATACTAGTAATTGATTTAAAACTAAGATTCAGCAGAAGTATTTTTTATTTTGAATCAGCTTTAAACAAACAAGGAACGTTAAAAAAAATAATTTAAAATGAAAATCATATTCATTGGCCTTCAAAAACTAGAGCTTCACATTTCTAAATTTGCTTTTTTTTTTCTGACATAAAAATTTTTTTTTTCTATTTGATTAAAGTTTTTGTAACATCAATAGTCTATTATAATAATACAATAGTTGCCTTGATGCAATCTTTCGAGGTTTGATAATTTCATTTTTTAAGGAATAGTTCTGTACTTCAGAACAGCGGGGAGTTTCAGTAAGAGCATTGTCTCAAAGTTATTTACGACGTACACTTAAGTCCAATACAATTACGTTAATTAAAAACTGTTGTACACCATGAAAGCGTTAATTCGATTTTAATAAATTTTATCTTCACTATGATTTTTTCAAATTAAATAAAAAATCTTTGAATAAAAATATATAATTTAAATTATTAAAAGTTAGAATGTTTACATTCAGTCCAATTAATCATTTAGTAAAGAGATTAATTCAATAAATATTTATATAAATAATTTATTATAGTCTATAAATTCGCTATTCCTTGAAGTACATATATACTCTGTCATTAATATTTTATGAAGATCATAAATAATTCATTTTATGCATTAATTATTAATTCAAATTAGTTATAAATATTAGTTATAATATATGTTAGTTATTAAACGGTCACCTTCATATAAATAATAGTAAATAATAAACATGAGTAAGGAAAAAGGAAATGCAAATATATAAATATATACATATATACACGAATATATGCATATATTGGTAAGTAATTTGTTGAGCATTAGTCTAATGAAGCCGGTTGAAAATGATGGACCGTTAGCTCATGGGGATACAAATCCGTTAATATTTTCCGAGTGAATGCTCAAAATGCCAATCCAAACGAGTAAATGTCTAGCTGTGGTGTATCGCAAGTCGTGGGTATAGGTGAGTAGAGGATAGACGAACAGATAGGTATCAAATAGGTGTGCTGGTACGTGCTGGGTAGGTGACCTACCCCTCAGGGGTTTTGGAGAACGAGAATGACAGCATAGAAGATAAATAGCCAACGACAGAGACAAGTTACCGGGGGGATGTTGTAGTATACTACTGGTAAAAAGTGAGACAGATAAACGCAGCAGCAGAGGTAAACGCGACAGCCGATTAAACACGACGCTACACACATTTCCCTTTCGCTCCGAGAAATCGGTAAATACGACTAATATTTCGGCGAGCCACTGCACATGTTAATGCAACGCCTATGTGATAACTAATTTATCACTGCAATTTTATTTATTTTAATTTTTTATTTTTCATTAATATCTAATTTATTATTTATCCAGTCTTTTGGGCACATCAAAAATTAAAAATGATTTATTTTATTGTTGTTATCTATTCTATATTATTAAGAGAATAAGGAAAATTTTGTTCCCGCCATATCTATATGATAGAATTGATTTATGTTATTGACTTTGGTATCATTAGAAAGGTCTTGACTTAAATTTGTGCGTTTTCATAGTTTAAACTCTTTTTTATAGCCAAGGATTGAGATAAATAGATTTATTCATATCATTCGTATGACATTTAAATTACACGAGAAAAAAGACGATCGTATTTATTATCTTTAAATCAATTAATATTTTAATTATTCTTTCACTAAATATGACTGAATGTCACTGAATATATAGCTATATTCATCAAACCTCAATCTAGCCTCATCAAACCCAAGTAAGCCTCAATCAAGCCTCACTTAGCTAAAAAAGCATTTTGAGCCTCAAATAATGCTCATAGAGCCTCAATGAGTCTCAAATGATGCTCAAAGAGCTTCAATGAGCCTCAAATAATACTAATTGAATTTAAATTACATTTGATCGAACTCGTAAAATTATTATTATTTGAGCTTCATTAAGTTGAGACTAGGTTCATTTGAGGATCTATGAGCATCATTTGAGGCTCATTGAGGCTATATAAGCATTATTTGAGGCTCAAAATGCTTTTTTAGCTAAGTTAGGCTCGATTGAGGCTTACTTGGGTTCGATGAGGCTTGATATTATGACCTGGGATACTTATTCGAAAATGACATATTTTTATACTCCCTTTTGGTTTGAGGAAGCTTCTCAAGCCAGAAGAGCGTACACAAAAAAAAGGATTCATTAACACAAAAAATCTTTACTAGCTTAAAGAAAATTTTCACTTATCCCAAGAAATTTTTTGCATCGTGACTTGAAAACAAAAATTTATTTGAATTAGAAAAAATTACTTGGTGCAAGAAATTATTTCTTGCGCAAAAAAGTATTTTCTCGCCCTAAGAAAATTTTTGTACTGAATTCATAATGCATAAAATTTCTTGGTGCAAGTAAAAATTTTTTGCGTATTTTATAAATTTATTAGTGATATTTGGACAGTCACGCAGTGACTGCAGGTTACTCGTTATTATTAAATTAATAGCTGATGGTTTAATTTATATTAAAAGCTTTCAGATTATTAGACGATAAAATAATTTATTTTTAAATACTGATTTGTGGTTAAATAAAATAAGTTTAATTGTGAAATGATGCATGTATGAGGGGCACTATGCACATTGACTGACATAGCGGTGGTGAGTAATATATATGAATGTTTTACTTTGAACCGCGTGAATTCTATGATACGAACTGGGGTTTAGAGTTACTCTCCCTCTGACTCTCTCTCTCTCTCTCTCTCTCTCTTTCTCTCTTTATATCTATAGAATACCCTAAAGCGCAGCGTATTTGCCTAAGCGGTTAATTACTGTACATACCGCACTAGAACTACGCCAATTTCAATTGACATTTCATTTTGTATTGAGATACGTGCGCATTTTCAAACAACTGATGACCAGCTACTGTAATACCGAGCTCGTTTAATAGCTCGTATTTTATTGCCATTGATTTATGGTATATTTATTAAGTTAAATTAAACAAACCATTAAACTACATTGATGGTTAATTATTATCAACAAGTTATTTATAAAGTAAAAATGATTTATTTTTATTATTTAGTTGGTTTTATTCGTAAAAAAAAATGACATCAAAGATATAAAAGTACGATAAAAGTTTATTGTGGCTTGTGATGGATTGCATTGTATTTTGTGTGAGTAATTTTGTTAATATTTAAAGATACTGGATGGTAAATTACTCTAGGGATGTTTGAACAATACTGATATGAACAATTGGTTCTGTTACATCAGGACCTTTTGAGAGCTTCAGAACACCCTCGAGTGCCAATTGTCGATAAAGCCAAATTACAGTCATTAATAATCAAGTGAAATCCGCTCTAGGGATTTTGCTACCCTCAATTGTCAAAATAATAATTATTATTATTTTAATTCATTAAAGTCGAAAAAAATATTGATTAATTTATTTTCTTCAACATTAATAATGAGTAAGTATAGAAAATAGTACTCAGCCACGACTCAGTGGTACTTC
The DNA here is from genome assembly GCA_030273425.1 of Microplitis manilae. Classification (NCBI taxonomy): domain Eukaryota; kingdom Metazoa; phylum Arthropoda; class Insecta; order Hymenoptera; family Braconidae; genus Microplitis; species Microplitis manilae. Next base: position 6,546,020 of record CP092726.1, read on the forward strand.
ATTAATTTAATTAATTTCCTAAAAGCACTTTTGCCAACTGAAATCCTTCGAAAGCTCGTTAAGCCAATACCATCATTTCCGTGTGTTTCACTACTACTCTTTTGCTAGTACCTATCCGTCCATCCACCTTCTATTCCTATCCCCCGTAGTGGTACATACATTTTATTCTCTTTCTTATTTTACCCCGGCTACCACTCTTACACTCTTATACACTCTTACTTCGTTCCATTAGGGATATTGAATTTGCGGCTCGCCCTCTGGCCACTTTGAGTGCACCAGACCTTGCATTAAAAAATATATTCACCGCCTCGGCTATATATTGTACTTAATAAAAAAAATTTATATTTATATATATAGGTGAGTTGAGATTTCTTTCATGCCTTTATTCATTAAAAATTCATCTTTTTTCTTTTCTTCTAACTTTTTTAATTTAACAAATTTATTTTTTAATTAAAAGATATTATTTTTAGTTTAATAAATTTCATGGAATAAAATTATTGCTTGTGACCTATTAGCAAAGATAACCCCAGATAAAAAATGGGTATTAGATACTAAAGTCGTTAGCCGTTATTACCCATCTACGGGTTGTGATTACCAATCATCGATAGTAGATACTGAAATTTTTTATCAGTGATCATAACTGACTGAATCAATAACTCAGTGCGAAAAATAAAAGTTCATGATTAATTTAAATTAGAATAGAATTCTCTGAAATTTTTACGGATGAATATTCAACTTTATGAGACGGCTATAAACTTCAATCTTAATTTTTTATGAGAATAATCATGTGATTTTTTGAGTTTGAACAAGTACAGATAAACAAATTTGCAGTAAGATACCGCAGTACTGCCGTAAAATGCGGTATTTTACCGTAAACTGCCGTACACGGAAAGAAAATTATGGAGATGGTTTCCATAATTTTGTGAAATTCTTTCCTATACCAGTATAGGAATTACGACCATAAATTATGGGAGCGCTTCCTATAATTCTAAGAATGTTTCCCATAATTATAGGAATAGTTCCTATAATTATGGGAATGCTACCCATACCATTATAGGAATGGTCCCTATAATTATAAGAATGGTTCCTATAATTTATAGGAAGTCTTCCTATAATATTATGGGAATGGTTCCCATACTATGATGAATATATTAATTTGAAGAAAAGTGTGGAAATCACTTCTACAATACACAGAAATATTATTAAACATAAAAACAAAAATTCAAACATTGAAAAAAAAATTCGTATTTCGCGAATAACATCAAAATTTTTAACAGAATTTATTTGCCAGCGCACAACATTCAAGAAAATTCATATTCTAGAAATAAAGATTTAAATTTCGAAAAGAAAATTTTTATGATATTATAAAGATGGTTTCGATAACAATATGGGAATACTTTCCATATCATTATGGGAATAGCTCCCATAATGACATGGGAATAGTTCCCATAGCATTATGGGAATGGTTCCCATAATGGTATGAGAATTGTACCCATAGTATTATAGGGATGGTTCCCATAATATATAGGAACCATCCCTATAATAGTATGGCTGCAGTTCCTATACGATTATGGGTACTCTTCCCATAATGCATAGGAACACTTTCCATAATTTTTCTTCCGTGTAATTTGCTGTACTTTACGGTAAAATACCGTATTTTACGGTAATTTACGGTAATGTTGATACATTACCTTAATCCGAATTTGCTAAGGTACACACTCTGATTACGGAATTTTAATATTACAATAGATTGTTTTTTTTTCTTTTTAATTTATTATGCAAAGTCGTAAATAAATAAATTATTCAAGAACCCATTGTTTTTATTGTTCGTTATCAAGTTTGCATGTATTAATATATACCCCAAAGTATACAAATTGTATCGAAATTGTAAAAATATTCTTCGATGAACTAACGTTGAATTATTCTTACAAAATGTTCATTGAAAATTCATATCGAAGCTTCATTTTTTTTTGTACGAAATTGCAACCGATGAAAAATATAATCCCTACCTATATTTGATCCCTAGTTAGTTACTGGTCACCAAATACATTATAACCGTAGAATTACTGCATTTAAAATTCTAATAATAAAAAAAACCTAATACTATTTTTCTTGGAGCTTTTACAAGCTCCATCCATTTTATATTTTTATTATAAAAAAAAAAAGAGTTTAAATGTAAAGTTGTAAATCACAAGAAAGTAAATTATAAATTAATACCAAAAGAAAAGTTAAGCTACAAGCAAAAACTTTTATACTTCGATACAAATAATAAATAAGCTTCGTAAAATTTTTTTTAAAAACAAAGAAAAAATTGAACTTGAAGAGAAAGTATGGATGCAACAATCGCTATCACAATAAGACGAGCCACTTTGGTCTGAAGACCGTGAAAATACTTTTTCGCCTTTTTTATTTTTTCCACCGTCTATTTTAAGGTTTCCTTCATTCTTCTATTTTACTATTTTTCTCAACGTTACAGTATAAAAGTCTACAATGAAAAGTTTAGTTGTGTAAATAAAAAAAAGTAAATAAATGAACGGATGGAAAAATAACTGACGGCTGAAAAAACTTTTTTTTACTAACAAGAAAATTCCAGCTTTCCTTACGATGAAAAAGTGTCACTCTTGTTACGAAACTATATGGAAATAAGTTTACAAACAGGCAACTTAGATATTATAGTTGAACAGCAATAAAAATACCTAGATGAGTGTCATTGTCTTTTTTTTTATTCTGTCGTTTTAAATTTTTTCTTATATTAAAACGATAAATTCGGATACGCGTTACGGAGCAGCTTGAAGGCATCGTTGTTAGTTGATACATGTATACAGCTCACGTTAAATATAAAACATACATATTAGCTATATATGTATGTACATATAATACTTGTAGCTTACTCGCTACAGTGTAGTCATCTCTCATCGTCTAACTGGCGTTGAAACTCGCGCGGTGCAATTTAACGTTGAACGCCGTGAGCTAATCGAGCTGTCTGGCATCCCTTTTCAATTAACTTTCTCCTGGTGACAGCAACGACATCGGCATTGCCGTAGGCGCGAAAGCAAGCGACGTGGTGAGTGCATCCGACATTACGCTCGTACCATTTTCATTATAGGTGTTAGACCCAAACTTTATTTTGGGAAACTCATCAAATTCTTTTTCTCTAACGAATTGTATATACTAAATTATTTTGTCTCATCTGTTAGTATAAACTGTCAATCAAGTATTTAAAGCTACAGACATAATTAAGAAATGAGGTAGAGATATGCATTAACTAAGGGTTTAATAAGTTGATGAACGAATCCAACGTCAAATTTTATCACGGTTAATCTCAAAATAATTTTATTTTCATAAATAGTTAAAGATATCCTTTATCACACTAGCTTGATTAGTGTCATAATTCTAACGGTCCAATGTCATACGAAGACGGCTGACTTAACCTTTATCACTTGATTACTTGGAAACTAACTTTAAAGATACATTATATAACTGTTTTCTGAGCTAATTAGACCCTTGTAGGAACAAGAATCACTATTAAGAGCATATCCTTCACACTAGTTCGATTAGTGGCCCAATCCTCAAGGTCCAATGTCATACGAAGACGGCTGACTTGACCTTTATCACTTGACTACTTGGAAACTAATTTTAAAGATGTATCATATAGCTGTTCTCTGAGCTAATTAGACCGCAAATATAGAAACAAGATTCTGTAATAAAAGGGCATCCTTCACACTAAATCTCTTTAAATTAAAATATAACTATTTTCTGAGCTAATTGAACCCCATAAAAACCTGAATCAGAATTAGGTGTCATGACCCTGGACGTCTATTGGCATACCGGGACATATAAATGGACTTTTACCATTAAACTGTTGGAACCCTGCTTAAAAAATCCGATAGATTCTTATAGCTGTATGTATAAGGCCTTATACTTAACTATAGCACTTCTCATAGAACTCATTTATTCTTATAAAATTTCTATAGGAATGTATGAGAATCTATTGGATTCTATAAGATTTTCTAAACAGGGAATCTACTCTAAATCATACACAGAAAAAAAACTTCTTGGTGCAAAAAATTTTTACTCGCCTCAATGAAATTTTTACTCAGCCTGAGAAATTTTTTACATTCTGAATTGAAAATGCACATTTTCTTGGGGTGAGAAAAAATTTTAATGACCCGAGAAAAATTTTTGTTTCCATTTCATACTGCAAAATATTTTTTTGCACCAAGAAATTATTTTTTTTTGTGTACGATGTCACTTCAAAAATATTAAAAAAAATAATTTCTGAATTCCAAAAAGTTTCTGTTATTTTAAAAAAATTGAACATTCAATTGAAGTGTACGAATAATTTTAATTAATTGTTGATTATTCAAAAATAAATTACTTTCGGCGCCATAAATTTTGTTTTCCATTTTTGCCGTAAAAAATATAAATAATTATCAGTAATGTCAAATAAATGACTATAAATTATAAATTATTGTTAGAGTGTAAAAAATCAATAAATAATTATTTAAAACATAATAAAAACTTACATTTCGTAGCCTTTTGATGATGATTCACCGCAGGTCAACCCGGAGATGGAATTGAAATAATTGAATAGTTTATTTACATAAAATGCACTGATTTAAATTATTCACACAAACACAACACTGATATTAATTATAAAATACAATCACTTATGAAACACAATTTGTAATTTAAGAAAAAAATTAATTAATTAATCGCGACACAAAACGACGCAACAAAAGAAATATTTTTTTAGTAATTACTGTTTGAAAAAAAAAAAAAAAAAAAAAAAAAAAAAAAAAAACACAATTATTCACATGAGTGTGAATGCAGTCGATTATTGGTATTTTAAAAAATTTTTGAATAATTAAAAAAAATGTAATTAGAATTATAATTTAAAAAATACGTATTTAAATATTTAAAAAATAAGAACGCGTTTTTTTTTATGAGTGTGAATGTAGCAGGCATCAGGCAAATTCAAAATTGTAAATAAATAGAGTAAATAATTTAAAAAATAAAATTAAAAAAAAATGCACTTATTAATTTCAAAATTTCTTAAATGTGCTTTTTTGTTAAATTCAAATTTTTTAATTATTTACTCTATTAATTAATAATTTTAAATTTGTCTGATGTCTGCTACATTCACACTCATAATGTAGCAGACTAGACAAATTTAAAATTATAAATAGAGTATTATAGAGAGTATTATATAGAGAATTATTAGTAGTATATTACTAGAGTAATTAATTTTCAAAAAATTTAAGAAAAAAATTTATTAATTTCAAAATTTTTTAAATGTGCATTTTTTTTTTAATTTAATTTTATTAATTATTTACTCTCATTATAAATAATTTTAAATTTGTCTGGTGTCTGATGCATTTACACTCATGTTTTTTTTTAATTTTATTATTTTGATTAATTTATTTATTTTCAATTTATCAATTATCTCATATTTGTTACACTCACATTCATATAACTCACTGGTAATTTTTAAACACTTCAGAATATAATTAATTATTTATAAAATTAATTTACACGGTTTTTTAATTAATAAAACGAACGACAACGAACGCGGGTAGCTTGACAATGGAAAAGCTGACGCGATTTAATTCACTGGTTTTATTTTTATATTTATGATCTTCCTACTGTGTAAATTATTATTTTAAATCGTTTGTTAAATCGTGACGAATATTTAAAAACTAGAGTTTTAATTTATTTAAACGTAAAAACAGTTAATTTATTTATTTAATCGCGAGTTTTTTTAGACAAAGTCTAAATTGCTGTAATGGCGGCAATCTGAAGTTGGTAACACTGAGTTGGACCCAGAAACATTTGAGTAGTTGTGGAGTGGTAGGAATGACTTGCGCATTAGAAATAAAATAAAGCTGCGCATGCGCATAAAGCTTCTCTCAAAGCACTCCAGGTAGTCAGTCTCCCGCTTAACCGGAGGTTTCATTGTCGTTGCCATTTAAGCTTTTTAAAATAATTCATTTAATTATCGTGCGGATCGATTTTAAATACACAATTAATTTTTAATTATTTTTTTTTGAAAGTTAAATATTCTGAGGTATTAAATTACGAGTGTCAGTGAACGTGAGTTGAAATAAATTAAATTCAGTGTCGGTTTAGTTCTCGTGTTATATCGCGTCATGTCGGTTGTCGGGATTTTGATACACAATTAAAATTATTTAAATGTCTTAGTTTTATCAAAATATTATTTACAAGTAATTGTTGTAGTTTGGTGATTAATTAGTTGTGATAATTTAATTTTTTTAATTAGTGGTTATGTGGTTATTTTATTAATTTGCGAGGCGGTGGTGTACAAGTTCTCGTAGCGGAGAGAAAAATGGCGGGAAGAGTGAGTAAATTCAAAAAAGTTTTTATGAGGTTTTTTATTAAATTTTTTATGTTTTTTAATGTAAAAATTTTATTGATTGTCATCACTTTTTGTGATGGTTTTATCATTTTATTAAGTATATAAATATTTATTTAAGTTATTTAAAAAATTATATTTCAAATTCTCCCGCGTATTTTAATAAGAGGCGTTTTATTCAATATGGCGCAACTGTAAACAAATCTAACATGTGTACTGATTGTTTTTTATTTACAAATAATTAATTTACTTATAAACATGAATCAATGGCAAGAAATAATGATGAATGATTGAGAATAATTAAAATTAATAATCAATGGAAAATTTGAGACAATTATTAATTAAATTACTGACAATTGATAAAATTATTGATAGATGTCAAGTAAGCTATTATTTACATAAATGTAAATTAATAAATATAATAATCGTTTTATATTCTTTACAATATGAAGAATTTGATTAAAAATAATTTTTACAATTAATGACTATTATATATTTTTATCAAAACTTTAAACATAATTAGTTTTGAGTACGTGGATTAGTAGAAAAGTTAATGATACTGAAATTAACCGTCTAAAAATTTTGTTGTTCTTTTTTTTCAAAATCATAAACTCTAAAAAAAGAAAAAAAAATTTTCAAAAAAATTGCACCAATAGTTTTTTTTAAAATCTTCTATATGTGCATCTTCTTTTTTTTCTGTCATGCGGGTACTGATTTTTTATTGATCTAAATACGCAATTTTAAATTCTTATTCTACTTACAGTTTATTTATTTATTCAAAAATTTAAAAATCCTCCCTTGTCAGTTACATTTACACTCATTAAATTTAATGCTTTTTCAAACGATTACTTACATGATGTACATATTTTTAATAACTTAAAATATGTATGAGTGTAAATACAGCAGACATCAGACAAATTTTAAATTATTCAAAAATAGACTAAATAATTAATAAAATTAAATTAAAAAAAAATGGGCATTTAAAAAATTAAAAAATTAATAAGTGAATTTTTTATTAAAATTATTTTTTTAATTATTTGTTCTATTTATAATTTTAAATTTGTCTGATGTCTGCTACATTCACATTTATAAATATGTACTTATATTTTATTCTATATGAATAATTTATTATGTACATCATGCAAATTATTAAAAATGAGTAAGTCATTTTGGCACTCGTTTAAAAGGGCTTCTAATTTTCTATTAGAAAATTTAGTATTGATTGATTTTTCATTTGAATATTTTTTGAAAATTATCTCTATAATTATATATATTCTTATACAATTTCGACAGCAACAGGATAAATCCTGTAGGAGCAACAGGACAAAATCTTATTGCAGCAACAGGATTTTTTCTGTGAAATAAATAGGACAAGGAACAAGTTTCATGATCCTGAAGTTAGCAGACAATTAATAATTTTCGGTTTCTTTTTTTCTCTAAATCAATTACAAAAAAAAAAAAAAAAACTAAAAATAAGGTAAGGGGCCCAGTTTCTGACCTTTTAAGAGTGCTAGTTGAGGTTACACTATAATAGTTAATGTAAGATTTAACTTAATGAGAAAAAAGAAATTTTATCAACTAGTTTAGGATTTGTCAAATAAAGTCTTATGTGTAAAATAATTATTTGAATTGATTAATAATTTAAATTAAGGTTTTAAAAATTGACTTCTGGTGACCCAGTTTCTGACCGTCAGAATTCTTCAGGTCGCAGTTTCTGACCCTCACAATGGCCTGGTTTCTGACCCTCACATTAAGCCATGATTATGAAGTACTTACTAAGTTTGAATAAACTAAAATTGTTGTTTAGATGAATAAATTAAATATTTTTTATAACAAATACATAGTTTTTTTAAATATTTAAAATATAAATAATTAATCATGCTATAAAACACTACAGAAATGAAAAAATTAAAATCATTTGTTAAAACTACTTTGGTTTATTTTTTTTTTCCTTCAATTCATCACTCCAAAAATATACTTTCAAGATCTAAATATAATCTTTTATTTATAAAAATGAATATTTAATGTCAATTTATACCTGTATTATAAAAAATGTTAAAAAAAAAATTAATAAAATTATGAATATTGTTATTTTTACATTTTATAGACATGTAATTAAATAGATAACCTCGTTCGTAGTAGGTTAGAGTGTGAGGGTCAACAACTTCATCACACCTTTAAAATTGAGCCTAGTTATTGACCCTCAAATTTTAGCAACAAAACTCATTTTAATATGTTTTATGCGTATATTAAAATAAATTTTAATTAAATATTGATCTATCCATACATTTTTAATTGAATTTTTTTACTGACATGATAATTAGTGCACAGATTCAATTGTCGCACCTTTCAATGTCAGCTGTTTAGACTACTCTTAAAAAATGGCTTCCTCAGCCACTTACGACTAAATCATTTTTTTTTATTCAGTTAATAATTTTTATGTTTTTTAAATTGTCATTAATTAGGCTCAAAATAGATTATTATAAATTAAGAAAAAATCAATTTTCTTATTAAAGTTATAGTTTTTTAAGTAAGTTAGAAAAAAGTTGAAAAGGTCAGAAACAGGGTCATGGTCAACAACAGGGTCTTTTACCTTACGCACATTTAGAAAATTTAAAAAACTACAGGTGCAATTTTTTCAAATATTTTTTTTTATAATTTATTGATAAAAAAAGAATTCAAAAATTATTAGACGTCAGCTAAATTCAGTATCATTCAAGTTTCATGGATTAATTTTTTTTGTCCTTATAATGAAATTTCATAATTTGAAAAAAATTTCAATTTTGAAAAAAAATCAACTTCGAAAAAAAATTTTAATTTCTTTCCAAACTTTTAATTTTTTTTTCAAATTTTGAAATTTCATTATATGGACAAAAAAAGTAGTACATGAAACTTGTTCCTTGTCTAATTTATTTCACAGGAAAATTCCTGTTGCTGCAACATGAAAATTCTGTTGCTGCAATAGGATTTTGTCCTGTTGCAACCCCTTTTTTTCGTGTAGTGTTTGATATTGCACGCTTCGGACGAGATAGTGGGAGAGGTTGTGCTCTATAATCGACTCGTCGTGAAAACCAGATTTTTTTGTTTTCTAAAATAATTTACATTAAATTAAAAGTACTCAACCCTTTGCTAAACATAGAGAACTTGAATATTAAATTAATAATCAGAGATCACTTTAATTAATTTTTAAAACTGACAATACCAGTACTTGATATTCCCGTAATTAGAGTTTTCGTGTAATTATGCTAATTACATTATTGTTATTATGGCCTTTAAAACTTGTTGACAACATATACATAACTTGTAGCTATCATTAGTACAAGTAAAAAATGATAAATTTAATTACCACACGGATGTACATAAATTATAATTACTCACCTTAAATGTAAAAAAATTTAATTTGAGTAAAATAATTAGTGGCAGATAAAAGTATTATTTAACAAATTTATTTGCATTAAAAAATTTTATAATTTATGCAGTGAATAATTTAACAATTTAAAATAATAATTATAATAAACGAGTCATATATTTTTAGTAGTTTGAAAAAAATCGACCGATTATTAATTAATCTTCAGAAATTTTTTTTTTGTTTACATTTTATCCAAAAAAAATTGTACTGTAGACCTTAAGAAGGCATTCAAAGTGTTGCCTTTGTTGAAGCTTCGTTACAAAAAATTTTCTTTTTTATTTTACATAAAATAATATAATTAAAAATGAATTAGGAAGAAGGATTCAAATAATAGGTTCAATAATAATTAGTGGAGCTATATCAATGGTAGAAGACCTGCATTGATTGGTATTCATAAACAGTAAGGCGGTACTAATTGTTGTGAAACCACTGAATGAAGTATTTCTTCTGGTAATGAGAAGTTTTCTCACAACAAGTTTAAAATAACTCGCGCTTTGCCACTTCAATGTAGATTAATTGATTGTGTCTAAGTATTGCTATAACATTGTCGATAAAATACTTCTGATTGACTGCAATAGATTATCGATAGCATCTTGTATTTTGGTTAATAAACTAATGAACGTTGTTGCCACATTCGGTAAGCCCAGTGTGTTAAAAAAAGTTTTTAAACACGCAGTTATTAATCGCATTACAATATTGATTAATTTTTCTATGATGTTTATTATTAATTCAAGAACTTTTTCTATCGGAGTTAGTAAAAATTTTAATCCAGATACAAGAACATTGACTAAAGAACTTAAAGTTGATCTTATAATTTCTGTAAGAGAAGACCCTGATACTGACGTTGATGCTACAAAAAATAATATTTTATTTGAATGATAATAATCATAATAATAATTTTTCTAAGCAACAATTTATTAAATATGTAAAATTAGTCGGGAAGACTGGAGCGAAATGAGACATAATATAAATTGTTAGTTAGAATTCGTTGAAAAAGATGGGGTAAGTTGGTTAGTCCGGACGATTAAACCAATTAAAGACATAAAAAAGTTTTTTTATCAGTGTTCGTTTAATTATTTTACTGAAAACTGATAAAATTTGATTTTGAGCTGAAATGGGTCATTGCTACAACTGTATTGATCAATTAACTAAATCATTGAAATTGCTTTAGTTGTTATAGATCATACATACAAAAATCTAAAGTAAACACCCGCATTTTATTTTGTAGTGACCTATTTGACCCTAAATCCAGCTTTTTTCAGTTCTCAGTGAATCAATTTTGCTATCAAACACTAAAAAAAAAATTTTTATTTCTGAAAATTTGAAAATGGCCGCATTGCTCGAGCTGATCAACCTGTCCCACTTTCTTTACAAATCATTTTAAGCATAAAATAATTTTTTTTCTGCCAAAAGTAATGTACCTGTCCCAAGTATGCTCTCTCATTTTGCCTCAGTCTTCTCTATGCATTGAATATGACTTTAAAAAAAGATCTTTAATTGTCATTATTTTGGTTTGGATGTAAAATGGCACAAAATAAATTTTCTACCATTATAAGTTACACACGGAAAGAAATTTCCTTTAAAAATTACAGTTAAATTCACTGTAATCGTGGGACGAATGGCACGACCTAATCATTTGTCGGTAAGTCAGATAATTTTTAACCTTTTTTCAACAAATTTTACCGTAGTCTACTGTAAATTTTATTCGGTTTTCGGTAAATTTTATGAAGTTTACCACAAAATAAATGAATTTTTTCCTAATTTTTATTTCGAAAATGGTAATAAATAAAAGCGCTGCATTATGTCCCACGATTACAGTGAATTTAACGGTAATTTTTAAAGGAAATTTCTTTCCGTGCAGTCATTAGAAAAAAAATGGATTTTTTTTAATAATATGTCACTAATGTTGGAGAAAATTTAATTATTTTTAACGAATACTTACTAGTTGAGTTTGACGATGCTAAAGATGTAGGTGTCGGATCATTTGAGGCGGCTAAAACAGCTGTTGCCAAATATAAAATCAACAAAATTATTGAAAATTTAGCCATCTTGTAACTTAACAGTTTTTTTATTTTTTTTGTTAATATTTTATTTCAAGACGTACTTATTTGTATAAAATAGCGAACTAAGCTTACATTTAATTTTCCTGCTGCTAAACACTTGTAGACTTATCGCTTTTTCAAAATACGTTATGTACATAAAATTAAACTCTAGTTTAGATTGTTACTTTGTGTTAGAGTGGAGGAATGAGGAAAATGAGGTTACCTAATACTTAAAAAGTAAGAATCGCTGTCAAAAATTCGTTATTAATTTCGGGATATGCTGATATTAAAATACTAAGATCCTTGAAAGTTACAATCTTGATCTCATTTATTTTCCAAGTAAAAAAGAAAAGCTGGAAAAATTTATTTTTCGACTTGATTTTAAACTATTTTTTTTTTTTTTTTTTTGGTAAATTGAAGGATTTTTTTAAAAATATTTATTGGCTGCGAAAAATCATAACTTAAACAAAAATAATTTAAAAAAATTTTTGTAATTAAATAGCCATAGCAAACAAGGAAAAGTTTATTATCGTTATGTAGATAAGTAAAGAGTTTGTTTTAGTTGGTGGTAATTGTTTGAAATGATAACGATAAAAATAAACAACAATTAAAGTAATTAATAATTGAAGACATATGCAGTATGGTAATTTCAGTTCAATATATTGGAGTATATATTTTTGGCAAAGCATTTACTTGAATTTATTTTATTTTCAAATGGCTATTTATAGAAACGGATAAATTTAAATTATTTTAAGTATCTTAAAATAATTAAAATTTTCAAACAAAAAATTATAACAAGTATATTATATAATTAGTATATGACAACTTTTTTTTCTTAATGCAACGAAATACTAAATGAGTTAAAAAAATATCGGGACAGGAAATTTTTGAAGATAGTTGTGTACTTATAAGCTTGATAATAATAAATTATGGATCTTTTCTAATCGGATTCGTCGCATTAACAGTATTAAAAAAAAAAATAAGTTTTATTTATTTAAATTACTGTTTTTAAATTTCACTTTTAATAATTTAAATTTTAAATCAATACGATATTTTCTCATCACACCTGTGAGCGATGTTTGAATGTTTGCTTTATTTAGCCGATAGAAAGTTACACTTCTCTGATATGGAAAAACAAAATTAAATTAATATGCGCTTGCGTCATAGTTATTTGAAACAATAGCAATAATTCAAACTTACCGGTGCAAACGTGGTGAAAAAAGATAGGAGGCTCCAAGTCGCGTTTTTGCGACCCTCACTTATAGTTTAAGTCGGTAATTACACACTCGAATTGAAATATTGTTCTTTTCCCCCTAGGTGTACAAAACACAATTTAATATCACCTGTATTAGAACAATAAGTTCCATTGTCTGTTGAGTCAGTGGAAAGAAGCTAATTTCTGATCAATGCGATTTAGCTCGTATGTAAATTTATATATGCTTATATATGCATAGATATGCGCAAAAAAATAAGTTGAACAAATTATGTAAATATATATTTATGCGCAAAAAAAAACGATTGTCACATTGATTTTTCGCATATATATTTTCTTTTGGGAGGCGGCTGAAAATCATCGGTTTCTTTTTAGTTCTCGTTGCATTAGTTTCTGACGGTGTCAATCCTGTCGAAGTCTCTTTTGCTTATTGTAAAACCAATAAAGTTGACAGTTGAATTAGTGCATGCGCCGATGGTCTTAAATTGTCTCGTTTTGATTGAGTTCAGACATTTAAACTTTGAGTTTAAATGCAGGTAATACTGAAAAAAATACTGTTGGGTATGAGAAAAAAAACGATTTCAGTCTTTGGTTGATGACAGTATTCACATTCGGCTTGGGTAATCAATCTCATCTTGTGCCACACAATATACGATTGCAATTAAATTTTCATTTTATTATCTTCTCAATAAATTATACACGGAGAAAAAAATACAGAAAAATTTACTAAAAAATATGGGAATAATTACTAAATTTAGATAGTAATCTTGACAAGCTTATGATTTAAATGAAAAATTCATAAACAGATAAGTAAATTTCACGATTCCGTTTAGTAAATTTTACTATACACGGAAAGAAAATTATGGGAATGGTTCCTATAATTTTGTGAAATTTTATCCTATACTAGTATAGGAATGACGACCATAAATTATGGGAACACGTCCTATAGATATAGGAATATTACCCATAATTATAGGAATAGTTCCTATAATTTATGGGAATGGTTCCTATACTATTATAGGAATAGTTTCTATAATATTATAGGAATAGTTACTATAATATTATAGGAATGGTTCCTATAATAATATAGGAATAGTTTCTATAATTTATGGGAATGGTTCCTATAATATTATAGGAATGGTTCCTATACTATTATAGGAATGGTTTCTATAATAGTATAGGAATGGTTCCCATAATTGTATAGGGGTGGTTCCTATACTATTATAGGAATAGTTCCTATAATATTATAGGAATGGTTCCTATACTATTATAGGAATGTTCCTATAATGGTATAGGAATGGTTCCTATAATATTATAGGGACCATTCCTATAATTATAGGAACTATTCCCATTTTCATAATATTATAGGAATGGTTCTTATACTATTATAGGAATAGTTTCTATAATATTATAGGAATAGTTACTATAATATTATAGGAATGGTTCCTATAATAATATAGGAATGGTTTCTATAATTTATGGGAATGGTTTCTATAATATTATAGGAATGGTTCCTATACTATTATAGGAATCGTTCCTATAATAGTATAGGAATGGTTCCTATAATAGTATAGGAATGGTTCCCATAATGGTATAGGGGTGTATATATAGGTGTATCCTATAATATATAGGAACCATTCCTATAATAGTATGGGTACAATTCCTATAATGCATAGGAATTCTCCCTATAATTTTCTTTCCGTGTATTAGAATGGAAAAAAATAAAATAAAATTTTTATTAGCTTTTAACTTTTTATTATTACTACTATCATTTTGATTATTATTGTTATTTATGTCATCTGTATTGGTGTTGGTGTCGATTTTTGGTCTTTAAAAAATCACTTGGTTTCAACCGAGATTCGAACCCTGACCTCCCGCGCGCGATTTCTTTCCTATGTCTGACGGCCCGATGTCTCCTTTGGACAAAAGTTTCAGAACTTGTAATACATATTTGTATATGCTATCCCCACCAAATTTTAATTTTATCTATACATAGTAGAATTTACTATACAGGTAGTAAAAAAATATAATCGTGTAAGCAAAAAATACATTGCATATAGTAATTTTTAATATTTTGTATAGTTACAAATCCTATATTGTATTAGAAAATTTACTTTCTTAAATTTGTATTTATTAAAAATACTTATAGTAAAATTTACTATACAGACAGTAAAAAATACAATTGTGTTTGCAAAAAATACATTACGCATAGTAATTTTTAATATCTTATTATGTAATTATTACTAACCAGTAAATTTTACTAAACGTTTAGTAATAATTACAATACGTAATGTATTTTTTCATATGTGTTAGTAAATGTTACTATAAGATTGTAATTTTTACTATATTTTTTTCTCCGTGTCTTTGTTTTATTCTCTGTCCGGCGAATTCGATAGAAATTTAAATAATATGATTGTTGATATCGATAAAGCCTTCGAATAGTTAATAAGCTGTTGAGATGACCATTGAAACGAAATGCATAGACAAGTTTTTTTTCAATCCGACAATAATTATCACAGAAAAAGTTTTTAGAATTTCAGCAGTGAACAATACACTGATGTATTATTAGATAAAATTAATTAATATTGCACACATCAAGCGCGAAAGCGCTGAGGGTGCTTTATGATCGATCTATTATTTTCGATTCATTCACTCACATCAAATTATCACTACACTAAAATGGGTTTAATTGTATACTAATACAAAGAGAATTTATTAAAGACTAATATCGACCCAATATTAAGTCGATTGATTATTTCATTAATTAAATATAAATTCTTTAATCCCAGAGATGCGAGTTGTCAACTGTCGTGTATGAAACTTAGTAAACATGATAACTCTCGATGAACACAGTTAATCGGCCTAACTTTTTTTTTATTATCTTTGTATTTTTTATCTCAAGAACCCTTTTGAAAATCACTATCTCAATGTTTTTAGTTTAATTTAAAAAAATTAAGCTGCCATTTTCATTTTTACTATTGTCATTATTTTTTACCATTTTTCTCTTTAATTATTGGCGCCAACACTAGCGCAATAGTCGGATTGAAAAAAACAAAACGACATCTTAGACAAAAAGGCGGGATATTTTAAAAATTAAACTTGAAATAAGAAATAAAAAAATCGAATATATAATTTAAAACTTCAGATTATGTAAAAATATTTCATTTTTGGTATCTTGAATATGAAAAAAACAACGGGATAGCCACTTTTAAATATTTATGACCTAATAGGGGTTTCAGAAAAGTATTTATTAAATAACTAATTAAATTTTTTAATCGATATAATTAGTAATTAAATTAATAAATTCATACAAATTTTGTCCGCTCTTTCATTTTGTAGAGCCATCTCCGTTAATAATAATGAACAAAGGGAACTAATTATATCAAAACCGAAATGAATCATTTCTTTAATATATTTATGATGAAAATTTTAATTGTATTCGAAATTCAGACAATGTTTATTTATTAGTTGTGTTCACTGACTAAAACACCCGGCATACTGTATTATGAGATTTTAAGATAATCTATTATCAAATAATTAATTATGAATTTTGTTTTAGATTATTATTTGTGTCAATAACAGTGTCCCCATATATTTAACATTTTAAAATCAAATTGAATTTAAAATTTGTCAAAAAAAAAAAAAAAAAAAAAAAAAATAAAAAAGTTTTCTTTCAATTTAGCTGAAGTCAAGCAGTTTTTATGGGCAAAAATCCATGAGCATGACTATATGTTTTTACGTTTTAACAAGATTTTTCAGACATGACTTGATTTTATTATTCAACGATCGTCTGGAGTCAGTGCAGCCGGTCTACATACATTTTCTCCTGTGTATTTGAGGCATTACAATGCTATCTGCGATACGTATGTTATACCATAGCTTTGTTCGTTTCTATAAATATTTATAAGGTCTTTGCGAAATGCGGAACAGTTTGTCGTATCTCTAGTTTTATATTGAGTCATAAAATAACTCCTGTCGTTTCTTAACTATATTTCAGTGACCGTGATTTTATCATTTCTTTACAACTTATTTTCTACGAATATTGAAAAGTTTTAAAGAAAATGAAAGTTCTTGATTTCAGTAGGACTTTTTAAAATCGAGCTCTACAGATTTTAGATGTTTTAGGATCTCAGGATGCAATTCAAAATTAAAATTTTTTTTTTCGACTTTAGTTATTGTTCTAATCAATTGCAAAAAAGATTCAAATCGAACGGTTTATTTTTGAGACATTATACGCGACAAAAATTGTTTTTTTTTTTTGTATCTTATGTACACTGATAGAAAAAATATCTCGATTCAAGAAAAATTTTTTCTTCAAAATGTGGTTCTTGTTTTAAAATTTTTAATTGTTTTAATTTAAGAAATAAGTTTTTGAACCAAAAAATTGAATTTCTCGAATAGAGAAAAAAAATTCTTCGTTTGAGAATTTTATTCTTCGATGAAGCCTTTATTGTTTTAAAACAAAATCTGACATATTTGGCTTAAGAATTTCTTGCTCTTGGATTGAGATAGGCAAAATGTAGGTGTAAGACATTACCGACTTGTTTCGAGAATGCCGCGATTTTTAAATCAAGATCTCAATTTACTCAGCTTGAAAAAAAACTTTTTTTTTTATTTTAAAAATAAAAAATTTCAAAGTGATTTTTTAGGACTACATTCATTTATTTCAAATATGTTAAAATAGAAATTTATTTTAAAAAAAGTTTTTTTTTTCATTACTTTGAAAACATCTTCCATCAAAAAATTATTATTTGAACCAAAAATTTAAAGGTCTTAAGATAACAATACGACATTTTTAGCTGAAGAGACAAGTGGTCTTGCTTAAAGAATTCAATAGTATCGATTGAAGATAATTTAGTTTCGGGTCAAGACACGAGAGTTATCCATCAAAGATACAAAATCTTTTGAGCCAAGAAAATCTAAATCAAGACAAGAATTTCTTGAAGCAAGACAATTTCTTTTCTTCAGAAATAAATTCTTGGCTCAAGAAAATATTTCTTGAGCCAAGATAAAATTTCTATCAGTATAATGTTCAATTACAATTACGAAGATCTTCGGTGAACTGATAACTTTTATACAGTTTTGATATCTATGATATATATCGGAAAGCAGTCTATAGCAAGATACATTAGATCACATTACTGATGAGTCCTCTGACGTTTCTGGGACGAGACTTCAATCTATTCTGGCACTCGGTATATATGACAAGTTTTAGATGTTTACTTGAGACTCGACATATCGAAATGTGATTAGCTATGTCACTCTATAAAATACCTAGTTCGAAAATTTGTCGTAACATATTGACTGCAAAAATTATTTGAAAGGCAGTAACCCCAATGCAGGATAGTTGCAAACTAATGACGATTAAGACGGTACTCTTGCACAAGTAAGTATAATCTTCTTTGAACTGAAAGACTCTGGATAGTTTCGGGGCGAGTCCACGAGGTTAGCGGTTTCTTTGATTTTTACATTGTTCTTCATATTACTACAATATATTATACTCATTTATATTAATATACTCGTACGCACATTCACTTTTTTCGCATTAAAATGCGCCAAGTGAAGCTTAAAATGGCACCAGAAATCCGAGTATTCCTCAAGTTCACTGATAAAGTTTCAGTTTACGGTCTTTAGTACAACCATTATAGTTTTACCTCAGTTTATAACAAAAAAAAGTACCAACTTTCTATCGGTTTTCTTGCGTCGCACGCCGAAGTAAAACTCTCTTAAAAACGTGACTCAACTGAATATATGTATATGCACTTGAATGCCTTGATAACTAAAAAGAATACTACGGGGAATTCTGCATGTCGAATTAAGATTGCGGGAAACGTTAAAGTGGCTAAGTAGCGATGGTTCAGGATTAAACTTTTTAAAGAGTTTACTATTTATATCGACATTATTTTTCCTTAAATTGGAAAAATAATCAAGAATTAATATCAGTCGGACGAAAAAACAATGGCTTTTAAATAGCTACTATAAATCAATAATTTATCGGCGTTACGAGAAAGTAAAGATGCAATCGCGTTAATTAATGGCTAATCGTGATAATGATAACGATAGAGAGGTATACCGTGTTAATATAGGGGAGACCGGAGCAAAATGAAACAATATTTTTAAGACCAAAGAAATTTTATTTTTATTAGAAAATTCTTGGTTACGGTTTGTAGGAAAGAATGAGGCAAGTTGATCAGTCCGAAAATTGCAGTCAATTTAAAATTTTCATTTAAAATTTTGTGTACTTGATTGACGACAATTAAAATTCATCAAAAGTCAAATTTTCCCAGTTTTCAATATAAAAAAATTGAGATAACAGACACTAGAAAAATAAAAAATTTTTTGACTGAACATTTAAAAATTACCACACGGAAAGACAATTATGGAAATGGTTCCTATAATTTTGTGAATTTTCATCCGATACCAGTATAGGAATGACGGACATGAATTATGGGAGCAGTTCCTATAATTATCGGCATGTTACTCACAATCATAGGAATGGTTCCTGTAATTATAGGAATGGTTCCTGTAATTATAGGAATGGGAATCATTCCCATAATACTATAGGAACAGTTCCTGTACCATTATGGGAACCATTCCTATAATATTATGGAAACCATCCCTATAAAGTATAGGAACCATTCCTATAGTATTATAGGAATAGTTCCCATGGTGGTATAGGAACTGTTCCTATAATATTATGGGAATGTTTCCCATAATGGTATAGGACTTGTACCCATTCTATTATAGGAATCGTTCCTATATATTATAGGAATCATCGTTATACCACTATGGGAACCATTGCCATAATATTATAAGAACAGTTCCTATATCATTATGGGAATTGTTCCTATAATATTATGGGAATGGTTCCCATAATAGTATCGGGTTGGTTCCTATACTATTATGGGAACTATTCCTATAATATTAGAGAAACGTTTCCCATAATATTACAAAAATGGTTCCCATAATGGTATAGGAACTGTTCCTATAATATTATGGGAACGGTTCCCATAATGGTATAGGGATGGTTCCTATACCATTATGGGAACCATTCCCATAATACATAGTAATACTTCCTATAATTTTATTTCCGTGCACTTAGTTTGAGCTGGTCAACTTGCCGCATCTTTCTTCCGAATTGTAATAAAACATTTTAAAACAAAAATAACTTTTTCTCTCGAAAATTATGTTTTATTTTGCCTCGGCCTCCTTCGTGTCTTAATGGTTCGTAAGCGTAAAATTGTAAAGATAAAAAATAAATGACATTGGTAATTTCAAATTATAAAGAGCGTTAAATCGTTGAATAATTATTATTTTCTTTCACGGTCGTTCTAATCTTTAAAAGTGGCAGTACATGGTATCAGTGATTATGCAAAATATTTAACATTATTATTATTACAACCTTTAAAACTCGTTGACAATAGATAACTCATAGTTATTATTAACTCCGGTAAAATTGATAAATTTAATTACTACATGAGTTTGCGTTATTCGTGAGAGCTTATCTTAATTATATAAAATTTAATTTAAAGAAAATAATTAGCAACGATTAAAATTTATTTACAAAATTATTATATTTGTTAACAAATCGATTCAATTTTATATATTATAAATAGTTTAAATCAGAGAATTATAATAAACAGGTTATATATATATATATATTTCGCGGACTTCATAATAGCTGCAAATAATTTTTTTTTTAAATTCCATTTAAAAAATTGACATCATATTTTTACAATAAAGAGCTTAATTAAATGATCAAATTTTGTACAAGAAAATTAATATTGAATACTTTTTTCTTTTTTATCATTTTGACAAAAGTCAAAATCTAAATAAATCGACTCGATTTTTTTTTCTATTCTGTTGTCTTAGGTTACTGCAGAACCTTATTGACTTTGATGGCTTATATTGAAACAATTTTATTATTATTGATCCTAATTATGTATTAGGACACCCTAGAGCAAAGCGAGACACAACCAAAGCCATAAGTCCGGGGTAAAGTAAGACACGAAGATAAAAAAAAAATATTTTTCTACGATGTATCGAAAAAGATGGGACAATTGGGCCACTTCTAGCAGTGCGGTCATTATTATTAGAGGAAATTAATTTTTTTTTGTAAAAACTCTGAAATCCTCCTCTTGGTCTTGCGAAAAAATATTTAAAAGAAAAGAGTTTTCTCGGAAATATGGCTCATTTTACCTCGGACACTTACGGATTTTATGGTGTCTCATGATTTTCCAACTTTCCTTACATTAATTAATGAAGTAATTTTGCCTAACATTGATAAGATTTTTTTTGGATACTTTGGATGTTATTTGTGTGTAGTACTATCACTTTGACGAATAAAATGGGCCAAATTATTACGTTATCGAAAGCTGAGACAATATATTATTAATTGTCTTCAATGTATTATTGACCATGTCTTGAATTTCAACTAATAAGTCCACCAACATTGAAGCCACACTAGACAACCCTAGTACACCAAGGAGTGTTTTTGAAGTTATAGTCAACAACAACATTACACCATAAAGTAATGTCTCTACTATAGTTAATAGTGTCACAAGTAAAATTATTACTGGCGTTAATAATACTTTTATTCCAGTCATAAGACCATTTATTAACGAGTTTATAAAATTTTTGGCAGTGCTTGTCATAGAAGGTTCCGATACTAAAGTTGTGGCTATAAAATATAAAACTTATTTAATTATAACAATCATAATACAAACCATTTCTAGAATGATTTTATTTTCTTTTTGAATTCGTTATCGTTAGCTTTAAAAGTCGCTGTATTTTTTTAACGATTGATTCTACGGTATTTTTTACTTAGGTTAAAGTCGTTGACAATTTAATTATTTATACTTGATACTCACTAGTTGAGTTTGTAAACTCTTCAGACGTTGAATTATCCCATTGAGCTACAACAGCTGTTGTCGAATGTAGAATTAATAAAATTATTAAAAATTTATCCATATTTTTTTTTTAAAGCTTAATATTTCTCTGTTATATTACTTAAAAACTAGTTAAACAAGTTTGAGTAGAGAACTAAAGTTGAATTGACGATTTCCTTTCGCTGAATACTTGTAGGCTTATCACTTATTAAAAATAACCATAAGTGCATAATTTTAAAGACTAGTAATTATACAACAGCATTCTAATGCATTGTATTGAAGTAGAGGAATGAAGAAATTCTACTTTAAAAAGTTTTCAGAATCTTTTGGCTTAATTTATTTATAATTTTGAAATATGATGTCATAATTAAAATATTAAAATCTTTAGAAATTGTAATGTTTATCTGAATTGCTTCCGAAAATAAATAATTAAGTGAAGAAAGTAATTTCTCAAAATGACCGAATTTAGCTTTTTCTAAAAAAAATTTCAATTTCGGAATATTATACAATTTAAAATTAGGAAAATATTATTGAAATAAATTATGTTAATCCAGTAGTCATATTATAGCCGGAAATTTTTATTATCGTGTAAATAAATAAAAGAGTTCAGTATAATCAATTTTAATTTAGCAAAACTATGATAAGAATAAATGACAATAATTATTACAAATTACAGCACGTGCAATTAGACAGACCCGTCAGTATATACTTCAGATGTATATATGTTAGGGTGCTCCATTTAAAACGAACATTTTTTTTTTTTTAGCGGACATAAGAAAATTTTGTTATTTATGTTAAAAGAAAAATTCCCTGAAAATTTCAGCTCTTAATTTTAATTTTAAGTACTTCCTATCGAGCATCAAAGTTTTCCCATTTAAAAAGCATGTAAATCGAATAACTTTTCTTTAAAATTACTATAACTTAGCCCGAGTTTGAGCTATCGTTTTGAAACCAGTTTTTATTTGTAGAGTATTTGTTGCTTTTTAAAAGTGTATACGACGGTTTTGGTCTAACTCGATCCACGTCGATTTTATCAGCTCCGAAAGACAAATTTTCACTTTTTTCATTTATTTTTGTCAATTGTGAAGAAATGGTTCATCTCACAACAAATATGCATAGGACCAATCTTTTAGGAAATTTTATGCTCTGCAAAATTGCTCATGATACTTATATTGCTAAAGTCCACTGTTCATGAGATACATGAATTTTAACATTTTACAATAAAAAGATTAGTACCATAGTAAGCTAACAATTTTTTAACTTCCCGCTTAGAAAATCGATGATTTTCAAAAATTTCGGGAAGTTATTGTTTTCACCCCGATTTTCAAAAATCGAGTTTTCATCAGATGTCGACGTTTTGAGGTCCTAGGAAGCTATTCTGACTATTTTTAGAATGATGTCCGAGTGTCTGTATGTATGTGTGTGTGTGTGTGTGTGTGTATGTATGTATGTAAACTCTTTATAACTTTTTAACTAATAAACCGATTTGGATGGTTAAGGCGGCAATCGAAAGAGTTTTTTGGCCATCAACTTTTCTGAGAATTTCAGATCATTTGACCAAGTAGACTCGAAGATATTGGCCAATTACGAAAAAAAAAAATTTTTTTTTTTTAGTTTTTTATTGATTTCTTGAAAACGACTTATACGATCGACTTCAAAATCTAATCAGCTCTAGAACTCAATGAAACGCGTCGATTGCCACCTCAAACATCTAAATCGAATAATTCGTTCGAGAGTTATCGTTGGAGAAAGAAATGATAAAAAACAGTTTTTTGCGAATATCTTTGAAACAACTCAACCACACAATCCAAAAATCTAATCAGCTTTAGAATTTATTAAAATGCGTCGATTGCCACCTTAAACATCAAAATCGGATAATTCGTTTGAGAGTTATCGCGGGAGAAAGAAATGCTAAAAACTGTTTTTTTCGAAAATAATGGCATGCAAAAGTATTTTCGAGCTCGAAGAGCTCGAAAATGTATTTACAACGATGTTTTTGAGCTCCTTGAGCTCGAAAACAGCGGGAAGTTTTGGGGCTGGCCCGCAGGGTCAACCGATGCCCAGATTTTTTTTATTGTAATATGTTAAAATGCATGTATCTCATGAACAGTGGACTTTAGCAATATAAGTATTAAGAGCAATTTTGTAGAGCATGAAATTCCCTAAAAGATTGGTCCTATACATATTTGTTGTGAGATGAACCATTTCTTCACAATTAACAAAAATAAATGAAAAAAGTGAAAATTTGTCTTTCGGAGCTGATAAAATCGACGTGGATCGAGTTAGATCAAAATCATCGTATACACTTTTAAAAAGCAACAAATACTCTACAAATAAAAACTGGTTTCAAAACAATAGCTCAAACTCGGGCTAAGTTATAGTAATTTTAAAGAAAAGTTATTCGATTTCCATGCTTTTTAAATGGGAAAACTTTGATGCTCGATAGGAAGTACTTAAAATTAAAATTAAGAGCTCAAATTTTCAGGGAATTTTTCTTTTAACATAAATAACAAAATTTTCTTGTGTCCGCTAAAAAAAATTGTTCGTTTTAAATGGAGCACCCTAATATATGTATATACTCTTTGAATAAAATTTACATGACATTTTATTTATTTTCCAATAACGACCCGGGGAAAATGATTAAGATCTGACCAGATATTATTATATCTGATCAGATCTAATATTCAGACATGCTTAGATCTCATTGTATCTGGCCAACAACCGCTTATATCCGGTCAGATCTAATCAGATATAATTAGATCTGGGCTAGATACAATGTCAGACGTGATTATATCTAGCCAGATCTCCGTATATCTCGTAAGATCTGATCAGATATAACTATATCTGAGCTAAATAAGACATTTGACATAATCAGATCTCATTATATCTGCTCAGATATAACCATGTATACGTCTTATTTTCATAGAAAATTGTTTATATCTGGTCAGATCTGCGTATATTTCGGAAGATCTGATCAGATATAACTACATCTGAACTAAATACAACATTTGACACAATTAGATCTTATTATATTCGCTCGAGTCGTCAAAATAAATAATTATCTTAATCATGAATGAAAATAAATTTATTCAGACTTAAAAGTATAGTTTATGATAACTCTATTTTGCTATAAGTAACAAAAAATTAATTGACTAGAAAAATATAAAGATTAAAAATTTTATACTTTTTATGAAAAATTTTATGGGACCCAATTTCCCCACAATTTTTAATTTGCACTTCCATACAGTTTTTAAAACATCCTTAAGCTACCGTTATTGTCTCTCTTTAATTTTATGATAATCTTTGTACTGTATTTACAACGAACCTTGTAAATAATTAAAATAATAATGGATGCTGGTGCAGACGAGGATCAACTAATCAATTTAGGCAACCCATTACACTTGCTGTTGATTATAATAATTATGGGATTATCGCATACTTGCTTTACTTAGTTGTGTAGCCGATGTTGATAATTTTTGGTAGCATTGCTGCCATCTAACGTAGGGTAGGACAAATTCTGCAGCCTCGTCGGTACATATCAATACTGTACTACTGCGGCTATGTTTCCATCAGGAAATATGTTTTTGTCCAACAAAAATTTCGAGGAAATTACCTTCAGTAAATAATTGTTTTAACCCGCAATAGATCAAAGTAATAACCATCGTACCAAAAATTGGTTATGAGTTAATACTGCAGATAATCACATTTTTTTGCAACTAAGTTACGAAGAATCAGTATCGATGATGGAAGGCAGAGGTACCTCCATGGATTCGGTCAATGTTTCGTCAAGTTAAGGGCAACATATGACTATCCAACTAACAGCTATAAGTTGGCTTCAATTTTCAGGGAAACTTACGTCAATTTGTAGCCGTCATATGAAGGAACATTAATATAGATAATTTCCACCGAATTATTTGGATTAAAATTGAAGAACAACAGTTTCTCAAAACTAACCGAAAAGTTGACATCGACTGTTGCGCACAGAAACGAGTTGCAGGAATATTGCTGTCAACTTTCAGCTGCAAATTTACGTCGTTGTGGACGAAATAGCTATCTGGGTACTTATTAATAGACGGTAATTACCATTCGTCAGTCATTAGTATAACGGGAGATTTCCGCAATAGACATTCCCTGATAGCCAAGCTGGCAGCAAGCTAGCGACAAACTGCTGCAGCATCTTATCACCAAGTTGGCCGTAAAAATTTGCATTTCCATAAGTTGACGGAAACTGGTCGCCAACTTTTTGGGAAAGTTAATAACAATTTGAAGTCAACAGTTACAAAAGCTGAAAATTGTCGTCAACTTGATTGCAACGAATTGACATCAACTTTCTGACCAAAAGTATTCCTGTCAGGATTTCTAACTTCCTGCTATGAAAATTAAAAATTTTCAAGACAAGGGAAGTTATTAGTTTCGATCCGATTTCCGAAAATCGAGGTTTTCATCAGATGTCGACGTTTTAACTCCTAGAAAACTATTCTGACCATTTTCGGATGGACATCCGGCCGTGTGTGTGTGTGTGTGTGTGTGTATGTGTAACCTTTTTTGTCTGACGATATCTTTGGAATGATTCAACCGATTTGAATGTTCTTGGCGGCAATCAAAATGGTTCACCAAGACTTAGAACTGATTAAATTTTGAAGTCGATTGGTCAAGTAGTTTACAAGTTATAGACTTACTAAGCCTTAGTGAGCTCTTTCGATTGCCGCCAAGTATGCTCTACTTGGTAGATTCGTTCCAAAGATATTGTCGGACAAAAATTATTTTTTTTTTGTAAAATGTATGTTTTGTCGGTCTAACAAGTTTTTCAACTCGAAGTGTATTTTTTACAGAACAAAGTTTTTCAAAAACGGTGGATAAAAAATTCAAAACAATGCTTAGCTAAATTTAAAAACGTGATTTT
This sequence comes from Microplitis manilae, assembly GCA_030273425.1. Classification (NCBI taxonomy): domain Eukaryota; kingdom Metazoa; phylum Arthropoda; class Insecta; order Hymenoptera; family Braconidae; genus Microplitis; species Microplitis manilae. The sequence goes on from CP092726.1 coordinate 6,572,848, forward strand.
GGAATGCTTCAAAAACATTTAAAGAGAAAAATTTTTATATAAAATTTTGAGGATACTCCGTTTCTGGGCCTACCCCTCTCCTATATATATATAGATATATAATTAATGTTATTACGAATTTGCATTATAAAATCTAATAAATAAATATCATATACATTTCTTGTCCTGATTATAAGTGTCATGATCGATTTATCGTAAGACATATTTGTTTCAAAATATTCAATTCAGAGTTAAATTCATCATGAAAACTTTTTTTTTATGGATATAATAAAAACTCAATTGGTAATATGTTCACACGGAAAAAACGACTGTCAAATTCTGTCAAAATTACAGGAAAACTGTCAAATTTATAGATTTACCGCTGTCAACCCAAAAATATCAATTTTACTAAGTTGAGAATGTTATTTTTACAATGTGGAAACTGTTAATTTTACAGTTTTTCGATGTAATAATTACATTTAAAAAATTCAAAATTCACTTAAAAAAAAATGTGAAATTTATATTAGAACAATAATTGAAATTGTTATTTAATTATGAGTAAGAATTTTGCATTTCGTAAAATATAAACAATGCACAAAAAAATATTCTAAAAATTTAAGTTTTAACTAAAAAAAATTAGGTATTCATGTAAAATAATTGTGCAAATCTGCAAACCATAGAATTGGTTTGCAAATTTTATATAACTTGATAATCAACTTTTTACAGATTATTTTTGTAAATTTGACAGTTTAACTGACATATTATGGTTATGTTAATTTCACATATTATATCTGCAAATATGACAATTTTTCTTTGTAACTCTAACAAAATCTATCCATGTCATTTTGACATTTCCATTCCCAGAGAGGAAAGTACCACGGGCCCAGGCTTGGCCCAGTTTTGGTAAAAGTCTGGGATGATAATCTCGGGCCAAGCCTGGTTGCCAGGCCTGGCCCATGCTTGCTTGCCAGGCCTGGCCCAGGCTTCGAGGAAACGAATAAATTTAATTAAAAAAAATTTTATTATTATTAACCTCGAAGAGTTCATGGTCATTAACGTTTAAATTATCTAAGGGAGGTAAATGATGTGAAAAAAGCTCGGTGAAAATTCTGCTGGGCTCTGGGCGCGAACTGCCGTCCTTCTGATTGCTAGGCCCGAACGGTAGCTACTGGACGAACCTACCAATGTTGAACTGATACATTTATATGATCTACTTATTAAACGCCCAAGGGTAGGTTGCCCAGTCTTGGCCCAAGCCCGGGTAATCATTGGGTCGGCCAAGGCTCGGTTACCCGGTCTTGGCCCAAGTCTGGCTTGCCATTGGATGGCCAAGGCTGGGTTACCCAGTCCTGGCCCAAGCCCGGGCCAATAGAGGTGAGCCAAAGCTAGGTTCCCCAGTGCTGGGCCAAGGAGGGCCCCGTTGTTCAACTCTGGCAGCTCCTGCATGGGTTTCTGTCATTTTCACATATTATTTTTTTCCGTGCATATTGGTAATACTTTTATGATCGTCTTGTACTTACATTTTTTTACAAATCCTGTTAGTAAAGTATTATTATTATTCTTTTCTTTTGAATCGTAAAATATGTTATTCTTTTCATGTTTAATGAAAATTTTCTGTTGAGTTGAAGGTAAAGTTTAAATATTATAAATATATTAAAAACTTGATTATAAACTTCATAATTATATATATGTATACAGGGTGATCCAGAATTACTTTCACAGCGAGGAAATTTAGATAGAGGAGGTGATTCTAAGCGTGAAGTTCCTTTGCCACTTTTGAAAATTTTGAGTAGTTTTTGAGTTATTCAACATTTTAATTGACCAATCATATGTGAGAACTGGAATTTAAAAAAAGTAAAAAAGAATAAATATTAAGTTTGGCAACGACGCAATTGCTAACTTCAAGTCATACATAAATTTTTTATTTCAAAGAGTTCGAATTCTGCAAAAGTTTGAAGAACGAAAACAAAACACGCAATCGCAACCTCAAATATACTCTTATTATACATTTTTCAAATTTACTTACTAAGAATTAAATTGTGATTAATAATTATGCTTTCATCATTAGAGTCAGGACCACGGACAATTGAAGCACAGCTATGTTTTTGGGGCATTCCACGCTAAATCGACCACTTATGAAACCAACCCCTTCTGATTTCGTGCATAATTTTTTTTTTATTTTCTATCTCACTAAAAGCATTTTTTATAATTTTTTAAAATTATCTTACCGAATTCAAAAAACAAAGTTATGAATTTGAGAAAAAAAAATTTTTCTTTAATTGTCAAAATTCCATTACTTTAGTAAAAATAGACTTATCGGGACGATAAAATTCAAAACTAAAAATAAAATAAAATTCAAGTCTGAAACTAAGACCAAGTTAACGGCATAACTCACAAAAAATAAGACAAAATTAAAGTCTTATAACAAGTCAAAATTCAAGACTGAGAATAAGAGGAAACTCAAGACCAGAAATAGAAGAAGTCAAAGTCAAAGACAAGATTCGAGGTTGAGAATAAGACAACTTTCAATATCAGGAATTAGATACAAATCAGAACTTAAAATCATACGAAATTCAAGACAAAAAGTAAGACGGAATTCAAGACAAAAGGTAAGACAACATTCATGACAAAAAGTAAGAAAAAATTCAAGACAAAAAGTAAGACAAAATTCAAGACAAAAAAGTAAGGCATAATTCAAGACAAAAAGTAAGACAAAATTCGAGACAAAAAGTAAGATAGAATTTGGGACAAAAAGTAAGACAATATTCAAGACAAAAAGTAAGACGGAATTCAAGACAAAAAGTAAGACAACATTCAATACAAAAAGTAAGACAAAATTCAAGACAAAAAGTAAGACAAAATTCAAGACTAAAAATAAGACGAAACTCAAGACAAAAAGTAAGACAAAATTCAAGACAAAAAGTAAGACAACATTCAAGACAAAAAGTAAGACAACATTCAAGACTAAAAATAAGACGAAACTCAAGACAAAAAGTAAGACAAAATTCAAGACAAAAAGTAAGACAACATTCAAGACAAAAAGTAAGACAAATAGTAAGATGCAATTTGAGACGAAACTTCAGACAAAACGTACGTCAACATTTAAGAAAAATAGTAAAACAAAATTCAAGACGGAATTCAAGACAAAAAGTAAGACGAAATTCAAGACAAAAAGTAAGACAAAATTCAAGACAAAAAGTAAGACGGAATTCAAGACAAAAAGTAAGACAAAATTCAAGACTAAAAATAAGACGAATCTCAAGACAAAAAGTAAGACAAAATTCAAGACAAAAAGTAAGACAACATTCAAGACAAAAAGTAAGACAAATAGTAAGATGCAATTTAAGATGAAACTTCAGACAAAACGTACGTCAACATTTAAGAAAAATAGTAAAACAAAATTCAAGACGGAATTCAAGACAAAAATCAAGACGAAATTCAAGACAAAAAGTAAGAAAATTCAGAACAAAAAGTAAGACAACATTCAAGACAAGAAAGTAAAAAAATTTCACCACTGAAACTAAAAAAAATTTTAAACTGACAATAACCAAATCTGACATATATATCTGACAGAAATAACACTGAATATAAGATCAAATTCAAGACTAAACGCATTACAAAATACAAGATATAAAGTAAAAAAAAAATTACCACTGCAAAAAAAACGAAATTCAAGACTGACAATAATTTAAATTCCAAACTGAAAATAAGACAATATTTGACAAAATGTAAAAAAAAAAAAAAAAACGTCCTGATAAGTCTATTTTTACCAAAGTAATGGAATTTTGACAATTAAAGAAAATTTTTTTTTCTCAAATTCATAACTTTGTTTTTTGAATTGGGTAAGATAATTTTAAAAAATTATAAAAAATGCCTTTAGTAAGATAGAAAATAAAAAAAAATTATCCACGAAATCAGAAGGGGTTGGTTTCATGAGTGATCAATTTAGCGTGGAATGCCCCAAAACATAGTTGTGCTTCAATTGTCCGTGGTCCTGACTCTAATGATGGAAGCATAATTATTATTCACAATTTAATTCTTAGTAAGTAAATCTGAAAAATGTATAATAAGAGTATATTTGAGGTTGCGATTGCGTGTTTTGTTTTCGTGCTTCAAACTTTTGCAGAATTCGAACTCTATGAAATAAAAAATTTATGTATGATTTGAAGTTAACAATTGCGTCGTTGCCAAACTTAATATTTATTCTTTTTTACTTTTTTTTAAATTCCAGTTCTCACATATGATTGGTCAATTAAAATGTTGAATAATTCAAAAACTACTCAAAATTTTCAAAAGTGGCAAAGGAACTTCATGCTTAGAATCACCTCCTCTATCTAAGTTTTCTCGCTGTGAAAGTAATTCTGGATCACCCTGTATATATAATTATTAACTGTTGGCAGAAGTCTTACGACTTTAATCAGTATATTATAATACCCGAGGCAACAGAGTTTTATAAATAGATGAACACTAAATTGGTTAATTATTCATGCCAGAGAATAATGACTTAATTAATATTTTCAAGAGAATCCATGTATATTTAATATGAATATAGATTAAAAATATTGTGATGCTAATAAAAGTGCTTTGATACTCACTTCTCAAAGGCCTTACAAAAAATATAATTTTAATGCATATCGATTATCTAAAAATGAGTTGAAAAATTATCAGTTTCATCAGTTTCAATATTGGAAGAAGAATTTTATTTCCTTTGACATCGAAATGCAGATTTTGCCATGCACCGAAAAAAAAGTTTACATTTCCAAGCTTCGATCATTATAGCATTCCCTTTAATAGGAATTTTATTTTTATCGAAATATTGAATACATGCGATATTGGTGCTGATGAAATGTTAATTATTATTCATTTTAAAGGATTTCGTTAATTTTAAAATAAATGTCGTTAACTGATAGACTAATAAGCTCTTTTACAAATAATAATAATGCGTTGTAAATATTTATTTTTAATACTTTTGTCAGTGCTTTGATGTTGATAGAATAAATTTCACCCTTTATGAAATGATTTGAAAATATTCACGTACATTAAATTATGTAAACTCATTGAGCCCGGTATGAAAAAGTGTTATATGCTTCAAAATATATGGTAAAATTTATGATTACTCTGTTATATATTTCATGAGATATGAAATCATATTTAAAATTTTATCTTATTAATATACACTCGTGCCATAAATTAAAGGAATATAAAAATTTTAGAAATTTTTTTGTGTTTTTTGCAAGACTGCATGGAAAAAACGACTCTGTCAAAATTACAGGAAGAACTGTCAAATTTACAGATTTTCCGCTGTCTACCAAAAAATGTCAATTTTACAAAGTTGAAAATGTTAGTTTCACATTGTGGAAACTGTCGATTTGACAGTTTTCCGATGTAATAATTACTTTTAAAAAATGCGAAATTCACTTAAAAAAAAAAAACATGTCCTATTTTTCTTGAATTATAATCAAGTACATCTATCGGAAATATCATCGATCATATTATAAATCAAACTTTCAAATTCCCGAAAAATTCTTAATATATATCTACAAAATCAACATATTCTTCAAACTATTGAAATGATTCTTCTACGTGAGTATTGTGAAAAACGACAGCATGCGTCAGTAAAGCACAACTAAATGCTTCGCAGTTGAGGCGTGCAAATACTTGATGGTTCTTAATAAATGATATCGCTATTTCATTGTATGTTACAATCATATTTTTTGTTTTATGGTAATCGATGGAATTTTAATTATTCATTAATTATCATCGGCAAATGTTGATTTTGTTCATATATAAATAAGTAAATGGATATTAACATCTTCTTGGTTTCTAATTCACCAGGCCGATATTGGTTTATATATGTATACATTCATATAAAAAGAAATAAAATTTTTTTTTTTTTCATTAAAAATTCATTAAAACAAATTATGATTATTCAAAATAAGTACGAATTGTTAAAAAAAAATATATATATTTATACATATGTATAAAATAGTATATTTTACACCTCGGGCAGGAAAGTAAGAAATGTCTCAGATCCCATGTAATTGTTGGCCGAGGCGAAGCCGAGGTCAACAAACATGTGATCTGAGGCTTTCTTGTTTACTGCCCAAGGTTTAAATACTATTTTTCGCCTCGACGGAGGCGGAAAGCGTCAACTTCGTTTCACACAGCGGGAAAAAAGTTGACGCTTTTCGCCCGGAGGGGCGAAAAAAAAAAAAAACAAAACATTTGCACCCGACGCCTTGGTTCGAACCCTGACTATTTTGGTTATAGACTGAGCCGTCGCCTCCGCGCCGAGTGGTCAATGTGTACTTGAGAAATTTTATGAAATCCTACATATACTTTTAGCGTATATATTGATATTTGTTTCCAATTGAAACCGTAAACATTATAAAATAATTATTTTCTCTACTGATATTAAAGTTATACTAAAACGAATTGTACATACCAATAAGCAGCATGTCCGAGTTAACTCATAGTCTACAAAACTATATAGATCCAGACCGACTCAAGCTTATGATTCAATTTAATTGAAAGCATGCCTCATTATACATATATTAGAATATTTCAAAAAAAACAACTATTTGTTTTTTTTTTTCATAATATCGAAAATACTGTTGGAAATGACGAAAAAAAAATACTGTGAAAGTTTGAGCTCTTAATATTAATATTAACAACTGCCGCATCGCAATTTTCTATTTCCCGTTTAAATGACATGGGAAAATTTATTTTTTAAGCTTTGGAATTTTGTAGCTCATGGTGGGACCAATACTTTCAAATGTTCAAGACATGTCCTTATGGGAAATTTGACGCTCTACAAAAAAGGTCTCTTATAATTTTTCGATATTTTTATTTCTTCAAAAGTTATTCAAAGTTAAAGTTAGATTGATTATAAATTTTTACATTTTATAAATTTTTTGACGCAACCATCAACTTTATCGGAAAATTTTATAGGACATATTTTGTAGAGCATTTTATTTCCTACAACTTATCTAAGAGAAAATTTTCGATATTTCTCACAAGTCGTAAGTTATTTGCAATTAACTGGAAATCTTCTTAAAAAATCCAAATTTTGTCGCTTAAAATAAATTATATTAAAATTTTCAGTTAATTGCAAATAACTTACGACTTGTGAAAAATATCGAAAATTTTCTTTTAGATAAGTTGTAGGAAATAAAATGTTCTACAAAATATGTCCTGTAAAATTTTCCGATAAAGTTGATGGTTGCGTCAAAAATTTTAAAAAATGTAACAATTTATCATCAATCTAACTTTAACTTTGAATAACTTTTGAAGAAATAAAAATATCGAAAAATTATTAGAGACCTTTTTTGTAGAGCGTCAAATTTCCCATAAGGACATGTCTTGAACATTTGAAAGTATTGGTCCCACCATGAGCTACAAAATTCCAAAGCTTAAAAAATAAATTTTCCCATGTCATTTAACCCTTCGTCACACGCGTGTTTTTACCCGACTTCGTAACACACACGATGAGCGCCGCGCCGCCGTGTTAAATTTCATGCGGTGTTGCCAAGTATCCAATAAATATTCCATGCTTTTATTATCGGAAAATAACTATATTATTTATTTAGTTTTACACTAAATTAAATATTTAGCTAATTAGTAATTTTTTAAGAAATTATTATTATTTTTTTGTTATATTTAGAAATAATTTAACTATATTTCTGAAGTAATCTTGACAAAAAATGATCTCCCTTATTGAAAGAAACGATTTGAAACGATTCGAAAAAAAAAATTTTTAATGCTTTTTAATGCTTTTGAATACGTTGAATACTTTTGAATCGACATTCTTATGGAAGTTTAACATTGCAAATCGTTTCGGATCGTTTCTTTCAATCAGGGCTATCAATATTAATAATTATTGTAAGAATAGTAATGACGGGTAAATAATCTCAAGATTAGCCGATACTCAACAATTTTTTAATTTTCTTCTCATAATTAATTACAAAAAGAGGAATTTAGACAAAATTTACATATAATTTTTTTAGTTTCAGCGGGTGCAAATTCTTTATGTTGAAAAAAAAATCCGAAAATTGTTGTATGTACCCAGGTAGGAATCGCCAAGGCTGACAATAGGCCGAGTCTTGGCCCTGTTGTCACTTGCCAAGCTTCGGCAGCTGACCATTGGCCCAAGCCTCGGCCAGGGCTTGATCCAATGGTTTGATTACGTTAAGCCAAGTCTTGGTAGCTAACCATTGGCCCAAGTCTAGGCCGAGACTTGGCCCATTGGTTTCATTAAATTAAGCCGAGCCTTGGGTAGTGACCATTGGCCTGAGCCTCGGCCAGGGCTAGGCCCGATAGTTTAATTTTTGTCAAATTGAGCCTTGGCTGCTGACCATTGGCCCAAGGATCGGCCGAGGCTGGGTCCGATAGTTTAATTTTTGTCAAGCCGAGCCTTGGCAGCTGACCATTGGCCAATGCCTCAGCCTGGGTTAAATTATAATTTAATAGTAAAATTATCAACTTTACATGTATCTATATATATGTATATAGAGAAGACCAGGGCATAACCGTCTACCGAGTATACGATTAATATAAATAATTTTCATTTAATTAGTTATTGCTATGTAGAAAACTTTAGTTAACATGAAATTTTTATTTTTGGCGGGCAAAATGGGGTACCCTTTAAAAAAGTTGAAAAAAAAAATTTTTGAAAGTTGATCAAATTTCATTAAATTCAAAATTTTTGTATGTAATATACATAAAGAAAAAATACATTTCACATCATTGATTTAATAAATTGTTTCTCCTCGATTATCTTACTTACTAATTTTTTTATTTAATAAAAAAAAACAATTCTATACTTTTTATTTGTCATTATTATGAACCCAAGAAACGTGATTTTTGATTTTTTAGATTACAGATTATTTTGCATTATTTCAAAAATTTTATCAATTAAAAAATAAAATATTATTTTCGAATATTTTTAGTGGCCGAATTTGCCCCGGCTATAGAGAATCAGCCAAAAAATGGATTAATATATTAAATTTTTTTTAATTTGACGATAAAAATATGAATCATTTTTTCAGAATTTTCGGATGGTCCATTTTGCCCCAGGTGTCATGCGTAGGCCTAAAAATGCATCAGACAATTTTAAGTTCATTAAATAATACTACATTTCACCTCATCTTTACGATCTAATATTTTTGAATTAAATTGTATTTAAATAATTTAACAAGCAAAAAAATCATAATTATCTGGACATCAGATTTAGCACAGTGGATAGCGTCCCAGCCTAGTAATCAGAAGGATCTCAGTTCGACCCCGGTAGCCCCCAAATAATTTTATTCGTTATTTCCCATTAATTCAGTAATTAGTTAATTACCCTCTAATGTAATGTCGATAAAAGTGTGATCAAACTTTTTTTTAATTATATTTATTAATTTAAATAATAATATTTTAGATCGAGCATTGGGTGAGCCGTAGATTTTTTGCTCCCCGAGGTTTGACCGAGGCTTGATTTTTTGTTTCCCAAGCCTTGGCCGAGGCTCAATTTTTCGTTTCCTAAGGCTTGGCCCAAGCCTAGTTTTTTTGTTTGCCAAGGCTTGGGGACATTGTTATCATCCTAGGCCTGGGCCAAGCCTTGGCCCAATGCTTAGCCAAGGCTGGTGCCAAGGCTCGGAACTCTGGCATGACGACTGGCCAATGCCTGGTCCGAGCCTTGTCCAATGGTCCCTTCCTACCAGGGTACCGGCTAATTTCAGAATCATACAGATAATTACATATTTTAGTAATGTTACAAATTGAAAAATATTATTTATTTAACTTCTATAATTATATAATTAAAAAAATATTATTATAATTTAAAAATTTAAATAAATATTTTCTAATACCAATCTTTATTTATAATAACCAGTGACTAACAATTATGGGATAGGTTACTTTGTTTACAGCTTGTATATTAAGAGCGGGAACACGACTTGGCAACAGCGCGATTTGAATTGCGATCTGGCGTTTACACGCGCCGGACGGCGCGGCGCCGCATTCACGAGATGCTCCTCAAAAATATATAATTATTAAATTTCTAAGACAACTGTATAATAATTATTAATATTCATTCCTTCTAGAAGGTCCAAAAAGAGCATTAAAATTTTTTGGAATGTTTTTTTTTGGTAAAAACCATAAAAAACTATGAAAATGTAAAAAGTGCGGCGCCACGCTCATAGCGCGTGTGACGAAGGGTTAAACGGGAAATAGAAAATGCGATGCAGCAGTTGTTAATATTAATATTAAGAGCTCAAACTTCCACAGCATTTTCTTTTCGTCATTTCCAACAATATTTTTGATATAATGAAAAAAAAAAAAAAAATAGTTGTTTTTTTTGAAACAGTCTAATATATATACATATAGAACTATAATTGAAATTGTTATTTATGAGTAAGAATTTTATATTTCGTAAAATGTAAACAATACACAAAAAAATATTCTAAAAATTGAAGTTTTAACTAAAGAAGTTAGGTATGCATGTAAAATAATTATTCAAATCTGCAAACCATAGATTTGGTTTGTAGATTTTGTATAACTTAATAATCAACTTTTTAAAGTCTAAGAAAACATAAAAATTGAAATTTTTTTTTTTGTAGTCGAAAATTTTTTTTTTTATGTTTTTTGGAAATTTTTCGTTTTTTTTTTTCTCATTCCCTCACATTTACTGAGTAACCAACGCAAAAATAAAAGAAAAAAACTATTTTTTCATTTTGATGATCATTACACAATTAAAGGATAATTAATTAAAAGAATAATTTCTCTGTTTAATTGATTATATTGAAACAACATGCTATCAATTATATCAGAGGTCGTATAGACAACAATGTCAAATCGGATACATAAATTAATATACTGTTACAAATATACACCTGAATCTTCAGCGCCATATAGATAGTTTTGCAATAATATAATAACCCATAATCTCCATGTATTAATCAACTTATTATTTACGATATATTACTTTTTCATCGGAAGAAACTCATTAAAAGTCCTTTTAGCTTTTCAATAAGTTATAACAGATAAATAATTTTTTCATTTACATTCGCAAATCATTAACATGATTTCTGCTATTTATAACGTAGTAATATATATTTTATGGTAGACAAACTTTTGAATACCGAATAGTATAAATCTTTTATGGATAAAATTTCAGCTCTTACCCAGAAAAGCGAAAAGACCATTAACGATAATCGTCGTAGTCTCAAATAAACGACTACCGAAGGGTTTATAGCATCTCGTTAAAGAGACGTCTGCTGTGCTACCATCACAGTACTACTACACGACCTACTACTATTAATATTTTTATAATATAACTACTACATCTACATCGTTTCTTGAATTACATTTATTCATTTAATAATTTTGACCAATTAGACTTTATTATTCATAGTTTTCAAAAGGCTTATTTCTTGGAAATTTTGGAAAATTGAGGCTCCACAATTTTTTATTAGATTTTTCCATAAATATGTCTGTTGCAATGGGTATAGAAAAAGAATACGGCAAATTGATTAGTTTGGACAGTGCGGCTCCTAAAAATTTTCGAGGAAAATTTTTTTTTCAAGTTCTGTTATCTGAATAATTCACGGAAAAAAATAATTGGTAGCCGCTACCGATTTTTTCAGCGGCAGTTACCGATTTTTTTTCAATAGCTGCGATCGATTATTTTTTTCCGTGTTCTATCGAAAACTAAAAAGTTGACTTTGAGGTACATTGGCCATTATCAAAGATCAAGTGTACAGAATTCATGTAAACAGTTGTTTTTTTTGTTTACCGTGGCTCAATATACCCCACATTCAACTTTTTCAGTTCTTAATGAAATAATTCGAATGTTAAACAGTTGAGAAAAAAAAAAAATTTGTTTGCTATAACTTTTAAAGGGGCTGCATTTCTGAGACAATCAACTTGTTCCACTCTTTCTTCCGAACCGTAACTAAACATTTTTTAAGAAAAAGAAAATTTATTTGGTCTTACAAGCGGTGTCCAATTTTGCCTCGGTTTTCCCTTGACGTGTTTGCTAGTGTACACAAGAAAGTAACAATTTAAACAATTCGTAATGTCCAAATATAAAGAATTTTACTTTGTGTTTTATTGTCATCAGCTGCAAATATTTTCGATAGTTAAAAAAATATACTCAAAAGAATTTATTGTTTCGTTTAAAAATATTTAGGTGTATAGATATATAGTTTATTCTGAATTGCTTATTGCTTGGTCTCTTTTACTTTGTACTAAAACCGCGAACAACTTTTAAAACTCTTGACCCGACATTTTTCTGGCTCGAGTAAATGGAAGGGTGGTTTGTGTAGTAAAGCACATGGAACATGCGAGCGTAATGAAAATTCTACACATTTGAGGTTGCAGTCACGAGAAGATATTTCTCTTATTGTGCAGATGTACCTTGGGTTAAATTTTTATAGAGACGTTACTCCACACTATTGTAGAATGTCTTACTTGTTAACTTGTCTCATGTGCTCATATAAACCCCATTGTATCTTTTGTACAATTCATCATTATCTGATTGGATCAATAACGTAAAATAAATTATAAATTGAATCTTTTTTTCAAGAGATGATAACTTTATAAAGTGTTTCACAGTATATTAGCTATTTTACTTATTAGTATTCATACACTGAGAGAACAATTTATTTGAGCCAAATGAGATTCGTTTCAGGCAAATAAATCCCATATTTGACTGGACCTAATTATTGTTTATTTGAGACAAAGATATGGTTCATTTGGATGAAATAATGATTTGTTTATAGTTAACAAATCTGTATTTGACAGCGCCACCGGCCGTAGTGGAATTTTTTTCAATCAAGATTTGTTAACTATAACCAAATATATATTTGAATGAAATGAATAATTTTGTTCAGTCAAATAAATCTATTTAGTTGGCTCAAATAAATTGTTCTCTCAGTGTAAGTAAAAACAGACAATTAATATTATATTTGGGAGAATAATTTTTTTTTTTATTTTTCTGTGCTATTCGACCTAATGACCTCATACCGAAAAATTTTACCCTCCTTTATTCATAAATATGTTTATTCAATGCAGGCCTGATTTGCCGCTTTATGACGTCTGCGCTGCGAATCCTAAATGGCTGTTTATCGACCGGTGCAAAGAAGTTGAGTAAAATCAAAATAGATGTCCTCGACTCTCACCGGCGTTGTGAAAAGTGAGTGGTGAAATAACATTTCACCACGCGTCTCAAGATTTTTAACTGAGCTCCATCTATTAAACATCGTAAGAACTCGTTGACCGATTTTAAGTTTTTTGTCAAAATCTATGTTGAACGGCTAGTACACTAAATATGGTTACTTCAATTCATCATATGGGGAGTGGGTTATACCGCGTGGTTGTGTTGTATTTATTTTGTTGATAAATATTGAAATTAACAATTGAAACATCCGAGTAAATTTTAAATCAATTAAATATGAGTTCTTAATTTTAAAGCCGATGGTTTGTTGTAATTTTGTGGGTGCACCGTGTTGCTAAACAGCCGCAGACTTCGCTTCGCAGATTGTCATTAATTACATAAATTAAGCAATTGTTGAATAAAATATAGTGCATAGTAGGACACTCAAATAGTCTTTATCCGGCCTTCGGCCCGTGTATGTAACCCTACGGCTCGTGCTGAAAACATTGCCCTCGCCGCATAACGACTATCTTAGTATCCTAACTATGCAATATACTAATATATGAATGCCTAGGATTTATTTTTGAAAAATTCGTATTTGAAAATATTTTTTCCCGCGCTTTTACTGTTCAGTTATGTTGTAAATCACATTTTTTACTTAAAGTTATCCATAAATTAATACATTTGAAATTTTTTCTTATTATGTTAGAATATAAACAAAAAGTAAAAGATTTAGTGTATTCAGGATAGAAAATGCATTTTTTCCGTAGTGTCTCTATTTCATACGGTAGTTTCGTTCTTTAGTTAAGCGCAAAATTGGAAATTTTTCAAATGCTTACAACCAAAACTAAACAAAAAAAAACTTCGATATCGACATTTACTGAGCTCCAAATCAATAAAAAAAAATTAACTCGACTCATTGTGTACTTGAAAGGCTATCCTGTTGATGATGTGTACTAGAAGCATTGAAAAGTAAATTTGATTTTATAAATTGAACATTTAAGTTTATTAACGAAAAATTTTACACTAAATACACTCATTTTATACTCAACAAACTATTGATACGATTTAACGTGCGGTCGTTATTGAAAAATTATTAAGCGGAAGTAAAATCCATTTAATGCTTCGCGCCTGAGGCATACAATAAGAGAGTTCACGTTAATTTTCAATAATCTTTTGTACATCGATATGCTAACATCCTTAAATATTTAATTAATATCAAACAAAACGATGAGAAATAATATTAATAAATTTAATACTTTTTTTAATACATTATCAATGAGGGTGAATTTCGTAGATCAGAATTTAACGTCTATTGCATCGATAAAATTCAATAAATCTTCGGATCAAAATAAAAACAGTCAATTATTTGTCATTAAAATGATATATATATAACTGTAATTGTAACTTATGGCGTTTTCAAATGCTTGTTCTGAGTTGCTCTCAGCACATTTATTTATATATATTTACGTTTTTGTTTTTCTGCTTCGAGCTCCAATCGAAAACAATGTAATACATGTAGATACGTACTCCGAGCAAGCAACCGAACAAGCCATTAGTTGCATCTAATTGATATAATAAAAACAATATCACACTCGGATTACATTCTATCAAAACGAATGAGTGAAAATTCACTATTTCTAGTGAAAACAAAAAATAGTACCTTTATTTTCAATTAGTGGTATACGTCATGCTATAAATTATTTTCGTTTCGCAACATATAAAAATAGTTTTATTTTATTATTAAAAAGTTATATAAAATTTTTTTTTATTAGAAATAAGAATTTTCATTATTATTTTAATATCGTTTTACCCTGAAGTAATACAAAGTTGATGCAAAAAGAATAAATCCAATTCGTTGGGTATTTTTTCTAATTTTCTTCATATTTACATCGATATATCGTATACGAAAATTCGGATAGACCAACAGACAACACCAAAATTTAAAATTCTATTTGACTTCTTTCCATAAATAACACACACAGTGAATCGACTTAAAAGCGCATCGGTCTTGTTTGTTTAAATACTTCTTTGTAATACTACACTTTTCGATACAATTTTATTTGTACTATATAAATTGTAAATACAAGTGAAAGGGAATATACTACTGAAACAATTTTTTACCCACTACAGAGTAGAGGAGGGTGAGGTCAATTGAACCATGGGGCAATTGAACCAGTAAGCTTAAATCGAAAAAAATATAAAAATGAGTTGTGCTATTGGAATTATATTTTAATATACTAAACCTTAGTCTGACCAATATTTAGAACCAATATAATGATTTAATTTTAAACAATCCAAGTTTTTTAGGCACCTGAACTTTTTTTTCAGCTCTTGACAAATTGTTAAATAATTTTTTAATTTTCAAATGAAATCTTACAATTTTTTTTGTAATAGCTTCTTACATATATTAGTCATAAATTTTTGACTTTACTTCTAGTAAAATAGTTCTTGAATATTTTTTTTTAAACTAATTATTTCAATAAAATCATATGAGGTCAATTGAACCAGTACTCTCGGGGACGGTTGAACCACACGAATCACACTGTGAGCATCAGACATGCGCGCGCATCTTGACAGAATGTCAAAACAAGCTAAACTAACCAAGAAAAAAAATAATTATATTGACAGATGTTTTAAAAGTGATTGTTATAACATATAATGTTATATAAAAGAATCAATATTATTAGAAGTGTTGTAATTTCAGTTTTAAGCTGTAATGAATAATAAATCATTCATTCATTAATAATTCATTAAAGTCATTCGTTTAAGGTTCTAATACTCTTGGTTCAATTGCCCCAGCAAAGAGGACGATTGAACCATTTGATGCAGCTGTGCAATTTCGTATTTCACGGAAAGAAAATTATAGGAAATATTCCTATGTATTATAGGAATGGTTACTATATATTGTAGGAACCATCCCTATACCATTATGGGAATCATTCCCATAATATATAGGAACCATTCCTATAATTATGGGAACCATTCCCATAATGGTATGGGTTTCATTCCCACAATTATAGGAACTATTCCTATAATTATGGGTGACATTCCTAGGAAACTGTTCTGACTATTTTTAGGTGGACATTTGTATGTGCGCGTTTGGGTGTGTGTCAAAATTTTATCAAATCTAAGTCTCAGTTATTTTGGATCAGCCTACCGCGTCAACCGTTTTTCAGTTTTTTTTTCTTTTATTTAAATAATGATTTGAGTTATCCAAGAAACAATGGGGTAACTTGACCATCCCCTGTATCTCGGTTAAAATAATAAGAGAAAAAAAGATCTTAAAATTAATGATTGGCTTTGGAAAGTTATAAAAAAAAGTTACTATTCATAATTACAAACAAAGTTTTTTTTTTTTTTAATTAAAACTAAAATAAAGTTTTGCAATACAATTTTTAATTGATTTTATGCCACAAAGTTTCTGTTTATTATTCTTATGAGGAATAAGTTTGAAAGTTATGACATACTTATCAAATGAATTTATTTTCTCGTAAAATTTTTAAATTAATTTTAGTCACCATTATTATTTTTTTAATTACTGTTGACTATAGATTACAAAGTATAAACATCATATACTTATAATATTAACTGTCTGCACTAGGTGCAATAATTCGTGTGCTGCATCTCAGACTAAATTATTTGATATCTAACGGTCCAGAGATGCAAGAATAACACGCCGCAGGTGGTCTCACAAACTCTAGATGAAAGATATTATGTATACTACGTCACTATAAAATCCGTATACACACAAAGTATGATATTAAATTTAATGCTTATGTACAACAAAATATTTATGTATATATTATTTTTTGTCATTATTATTTTTAATATACGAAATCCCGGGGTATATTGGGATCCAAGAGCAAAATGAGTCATCTTTTAAAGATAAATTATTGCTATTTCATTCATAAATATTTTTTTCTAGTATCAGGGGAAGAAACAGACAAGTTTATCACCTTGAATAGTGTGCTCTCCCAAAAATTTGACCAAAAAAATTCTGATATACTTTTTTTTACTATGGATTATTTACATGGTAATTTCGGTACATTTCGACTTTCTAATTCAATTAAAAATATCTGACAAACGATTGACCCTGCGGACAAGCCCCAAAACTTCCCACGTGTTTTCAAGCTTACCTTCAAAATGCCTCCATGTACATTGATATTTTCGAGCCTTTCGAGCTTTAAAAAAAAGACATTTCATATTAACCGAGAATTTGAAAAATTGAAAATAGTTAATAATGATTGCTTTTTCAAGTTTTGCTCGCAATTATGCTTGATAAATTAAACGTTTTTGAACAGAAATTTATAAAAATGATCGATAGGCAAAGTTACGTGAACTTTGAATTCAACAAGCGAGTTAGCATATGAGACATCCGGAAAAAATCGTCAGAAATAGAGATTTTTCAAAAATTTTGATGATGATCCCGACTAGAATTTCTTCCTGATTTGCCTGAAGTACCATAAGGACCTTATCAGGTTAATATGAGGTTTGCCTTATTAGGGCAAACCTGACAAGTTCCTGATAAGGACCTCATCAGGATATCCTTATTCAATAAAAAGTTATTTGCCATCGGGTTAACCTGACGAGTTCCTGATCAGGACCTCATCAGGATATCCTGACTCAAAAAAAAGTTATTTGCCATCGGGTTAACCTGATAAGTTCCTTGTCAGGACCTCATCAGGATATCCTTATTCAATAAAAAGTTATTTGCCATCGGGTTAACCTGACGAGTTCCTGATCAGGACCTCATCAGGATATCCTGACTCAAAAAAAAGTTATTTGCCATCGGGTTAACCTGATAAGTTCCTTGTCAGGACCTCATCAGGATATCCTTATTCAATAAAAAGTTATTTGCCATCGGGTTAACCTGACGAGTTCCTGATCAGGACCTCATCAGGATATCCTGACTCAAAAAAAAGTTATTTGCCATCGGGTCGACCTGATAAGTTCCTTGTCAGGACCTCATCAGGATATCCTTATTCAATAAAAAGTTATTTGCCATCGGGTTAACCTGACGAGTTCCTGATCAGGACCTCATCAGGATATCCTGACTCAAAAAAAAGTTATTTGCCATCGGGTTAACCTGATAAGTTCCTTGTCAGGACCTCATCAGGATATCCTTATTCAATAAAAAGTTATTTGCCATCGGGTTAACCTGACGAGTTCCTGATCAGCACCTCATCAGGATATCCTGACTCAAAAAAAAGTTATTTGCCATCGGGTTAACCTGATAAGTTCCTTGTCAGGACCTCATCAGGATATCCTGACTCAAAAAAAAGTTATTTGCCATCGGGTTAACCTGATAAGTTCCTTGTCAGGACCTCATCAGGATATCCTTATTCAATAAAAAGTTATTTGCCATCGGGTTAACCTGACGAGTTCCTGATCAGGACCTCATCAGGATATCCTGACTCAAAAAAAAGTTATTTGCCATCGGGTCGACCTGATAAGTTCCTTGTCAGGACCTCATCAGGATATCCTTATTCAATAAAAAGTTATTTGCCATCGGGTTAACCTGACGAGTTCCTGATCAGGACCTCATCAGGATATCCTGACTCAAAAAAAAGTTATTTGCCATCGGGTTAACCTGACGAGTTCCTGATCAGGACCTCATCAGGAACTCTTTATTTAAAAAAAAGTTATTTGCCATCGGGTCAACCCGACGAGTTCCTTATTAGGACCTCATCAGGAACTCTTTATTTAAAAAAAAGTTATTTGCCATCGGGTCAACCCGACGAGTTCCTTATTAGGACCTCATCAGGAACTCTTTATTTAAAAAAAAGTTATTTGCCACCGGGTCATCCTGACGAGTTCCTGATCAGGACCTCATTAGGATATCCTTACTCAAAGAAAAGTTTTTTGCGATCGGGTCAACCCGAAAAGTTCCTTGCCAGGACCTCATCAGGATATCCTTATTCAAAAAATAGTTATTTGCCATCGGGTCAACCCGACGAGTTCCTTATTAGGACCTCGTCAGGAACTTCTTGTTTAAAAAAAAGTTATTTGCCATCGGGTCAACCCGATAAGTTCCTGATCAGGACCTCATCAGGATATCCTTACTCAAAAAAAAAAATATCCCATCTCTTCAAGTATTTTATTTACAGACTAAAAATTAAACAAAGTACAAAAGAATATTGTATAAAAATCACGTCGATCATTGCAGCACGGATTTTTTACTTCTTTATCAGTTATTCTTTGACATCACAATGAATATTATATTTACACTTACAAGATCACATATGTTTGTCAGCGCAGTGGATAGCATCGAGGACTTTGAATCGGAAGGACGCAGGTTCGAGCCCAGCAGTCATCGGGATTTTTTTATCAATAAAAACCATGTTTACTTCCTCTAATCAATGCTCTCAATACAATAGATAACATTCTCAATTGAACTAAAATTCTCTTATTTTTTTTTTGCAATTTAATATTTTTTTAAAAATAATTACTAATAAGGTAATCCTGATAAGGATTTGACGAGGATATCCTGATAAGGACCCTATAAGGCAATCCCGATAAGGACCTCATGGGTCTTAAGCGTTACATCCATATCAGGATCCTCGTCAGGATACCCTGATCGGGACTTTATTTGAAATAAGGTTAACCTGATAAGGACCTTGTCAGGTCCTTATGAAAAATTCTAGTCGGGATATAAGGTACCGGCGGGTAATAAGGTATAGCTAAGGGAGATTTTGAATAGAATTGAAAATATTGCATTTAATTATCAAAATGTATCATTAATCTTTATTTCAATACATTAGCCATAAAATGCAATGAAGTAATGGTAATTTTTACCATAAACAAACAAAAAATTATACTTTTACGAAAACCATACGAATAGGCCTTATTTTACTACGGTAGGGTAATAAGGCCTACGGGTTGAACAAACTGGATTAGTTTAACTATACTTAATAAAATTGGTATTAGAGATGAATCATCACTTAAATTTAGCAACAATATTTTTTAAAAGTCAGAAGACTAGATTGTTTTTTATAATTTCTTCTGCGCTATGACAGCATATGATGGATGATGAAATATAGAAGACAGGAAACGTGGTATGGGGACTATAAATTTGTCGTAACATCTCTATGCAAGGCCCTTTTACTAGAGTAGCTTTTAGCGGAGGCGGTTGTTTTAAATATCATTTCTGTCACTTAGACCTTATTACCCGCGAGTACCTTATTATTGAAACTAACCAATCAATTGCAATAATTTATATAGCAATCATCAAGGACTATGGAGCCAAAAAGCTAGTATATTCTGAAATATATGAGGAATTTCAATATGCGTTATCCGAAAAAAACGAAGTAAGTTGTTATTTTTTAAATTCTTTGAAATCCATATCCTTCAAACTATTTGAACGATTTTGGTGTTTGAGAAGGCTTTCGATACAATTTTTCAACCTTTTACGCTAAAACATTAGGAGTTAATCAGTTTTGTGATTTTTGAGTTTATTAGAAAAAAACACTTTTTTGAAATTCTTTCGACAATATCTCTTGAAAAATTAATCCGATTCTGATGGTTGAGGTGACATTAGACGTGACTTATATAGCTTCAAAGTCCATAAGATTTAGAAATCAATTCATTAAGTATACTCCAAGTCGTCAACAAAAAAGCATTTTTCAAAAAATTTTATTTTTGGAATAACTTGAAACGCACTTTACTAATCAAGTTCACTTTTTGAGAGTCCTTTGGAATTGATAAGCCGCTTCAAATGCCACCTTAAAGATCTAAATCGCTTCATTCATTCAAACGTTATGGAATATTTACAAACGTACGTCCATACACACATACATAACACTCGGACATCTTCTTGAAAATAGTCAGAGTAGCTTCCTAAGACCTTAAAACCTCGAGTTCAATTCAAAACTCAGTTTTCGAATATCGGACTGAAACCAATAACTTCCTTTTTTTTTTAGCGGGAAGTTGAAAAAATTTTAATAACAGATTCTTAAAAAAAAAGCAAATAAATTTTTTTTTTTAGTAATATTTATGTGCCATTTTTTCTCAGACATTTATAAATTTTTTAGTGGTTCATTTTGCCTCAGTGTCTCATTTTCGCTTGGGTTTTCCGATATAATAATTTGAAAATATAAGAGAATTTTTTATGGTCTGATGATTCATTAAAACATAGAGGTACTGAAATATCTTCATAAAAATAAAATTTGTGGGTGAAAAAAAACGCGTGAAGTTAAGAATTATTATATTGTTTTTATTTATGGTACCTAAAAAAAAAAAGTTACTCGTTTAAGGGTGTAAATCTATAATGATAGTATCTTATCACGCGGGTAAAGAATAATGTGCAACGTAAAAGATATAAAAAATAATATAACTTTTATTTACACACTAGTAATAAAAAATTAAAATTGATTTCTTAAAAAGACTGTCGAGTACTTTATGACATTGTAATAAAAAATGAACTAATAAAATAAACAATTTTATTTTGATATTTATTACACAATTAAATCATGATAAATTTTATTATCTTTTTTATTTATTGAATTTCAAATAAAAATATTTTTTCATTGTCAATCAACATATATAATATTTCATGTTATATATAATAAAAACTTTGAAATATAATACAGATTTGTGTGGAAAAGATATTATACTGAAAAGGTATAATGATACAAAAATAAAGGGTTGAGACGTATAATAGTGCAATAGTAAGTATTCCATACTATCAAAAGAAATTTTAGATTTTTCTTTTCAAACTTTTTTCTTTGTAGTCGACAACTATATCCATACTCTATTATATGTATATTAGAGTTCCTTTGACCACTTTTGTTACTTTTTTAAGGGTGTCGTAAAAAAGAAAATAAATATATAAAATAAAATCGTAGAGTTTTTTACTATAATGTGAAATAACCTATTGCCATCTTTCTTTATCGTGAGACCTCAATAATGTCGAATATTTTTTAAATTTTAAAGTTATGAATTATTATGAAATTTTAAAAGTCGTGAATTTCAACAGATTGAATAATAAAAGAAAATACACTACCGAATAACTAACGTAAAAATGAAAGAAAATCCGGAAAAAATTAATTTTTCTTTTTGTAATGATTACACAAATTAAGGAACAAAACTTGTTCCTTTAATTGTTTTATAAAACTTTGAGCAATCGGTCCGGACAAACGGTTCGATGGATCAATCTGAAAATTTCCAGGGTTTTGGGGGGTACATTAAGCATGGATCTGAAGATCGTAACGTTTTTCGCGCAATAAAAAATGAACAATTGAAAGTATAATTCTATTGGATGACAAATGTTTGAAATGTTTCACATACAGATGCTGGTATGTCAGTCGAAAATCTTAGACCATCCCAAACTTCCGGAACTATTCCTTAAGCAATCGAATTACATAAATTTTGTTCATTTTCGTTGCGCGAAAAACGTTTCGATCTTCAGGAACATCATTGAGCTATAAAATCACCTGGCAACATTATTTTTTTTATCGATATTTACAAAGCAGCGATGAGTTGACTAAAAAACCAGAAAATGGCCATTTTTTGTGGGTTTTTCAAATTGATATTAAGGATGAAAAAGAATTGTTTTTCAAAAAAATCAAAAATAGAGCTTGTAGGGCATTTATTCAAGTTTCTCAAACTGCCCTTTAAATTACTGTGCGACCATTAGTTGCTGAGATACCGATAATCAAAGACAAAAGAATCTTTTTTCATTTGAAGGCTGATATCTCAACAGCACATTGTCGTACAGAAAAAAAAAAAAAAGCAAATGGTAGCTGAATAAATTTCCTAAACGAGCCATGAATTGGTTTTTTTGAAAAAAATTTTCCCGGCTCCATAGACCTAAAAAACAAAACCAAAAAATTTAGAAAAATTTTGTCTCGGCCTATTTCTTATGATTCCGCAAAAACCGTGGCTCAGAAAATTATTTGGAAAGATCTTTAAACTAGAGATTTCAAGCTTCAATTTGCTGTTTTTATTTTTTCGATACGATCATTTTTCACAAAAATACAGTCTTCCAAAAATCGCTAAAAATTTTATAAAATTTTCTCGTTCCTTTAATTTTTTGGATAAGTGTAAAATAAAGAAGCAAAATTTTAATTAATAAAAAAAAAAAAATACGGAGATAGATTTACTAAATACATGAACCTGAGAAAACATCTTAGGACTATTGATGTAAATAATTTTGATTCTTTTATTTAATTACTTATTTTTTACTTTATTGTTATTTTTAATAATCTATTCTAAGTTAAAATGTTTCAATAAAGGGAATAAAGTTTGAAAATTAATGTAAATCATTTTTTGTCAGTGAAAATAATAAAGTTTAAAAGATCGATTATTCAGCAAATTTTTTTAAGTTCAACATATGTTACTTTGCATAATAAAGCCGTACTGGTGAGAAAATCGGTTTGCAGTAGCATATAAGAACCCGATATTTTTACGATAAAGTAGGAATGATTTTTTCACGAGTAGGACTATAAATATGCATAGCTACTCTCGTAAAAAGGTTCATGTTAAATATAGAGGAAATCGTTTTAACTTAAACCAATACTGGAAACCATACGGTTTTTTGCAGAAATATTTAAACGAGTCACTTGAATAAAATACCAAATAATTTTTAATTTCTGACACTAATTATAACGAGGCGTTCAGCAAATTCTAGATAAAAAATTAACTAATTATTTGAGTTTTCTAGGTTTTAATAAATTCACTATATAGGCTATTAGAACTAAAAATTTTTTGTGACTTAAGTTAATAAGTAAATAGTATACTCTGTGACGAGGGGTGAAAAAATCTGATTTTAGACGAGAGTGATATTCTGACTAATTTCAAGGTGATGTCCGAGTGTATGTACGTTCATATGTATGTAAATATTCTTTAACTTTTGAACGGATAAATCAATTTGGCTTTTCAAGGTGGTGTTTGAAGTGGCTCATTAATTTAAACAATTTGTGAGAAATTGAGTATAATCAGTAGAGCATATTCAGAGATATTCCAAAATAGAAGTTTTCCAAAAATATTTTTTTCAAATGCCCTGTAATGTACTCGATGAATTAATTCCTAAATCTAATCAGGTTCAAAAGTACAAGCCGCGTCGAATGCCACCACAACCATCAAAATCGGTTCATTATTTGAAGAGAAACCATTGTTGAAAAATTTCAAAAAAGCGATCTTTTCTAATAAAATCCAAATTGTTAAGTGAATTGATAAAAGTTTTGTTTGAGCGTTAGCATTTAAAATACTGCGTCAAACATTACCTTGGACGTCAAAATCGGTTCATTATTTCAAAAGATATTAGTAATTGAAAACTTAAAAAATAACGATTCACTTCATTTTTCTCGAATTACTCATAGTATTATTTATGAAACGTTAGCAAATTTTTGTCCAATGTTAGAGGTCAGAAAATTGCGTAAAATACGGATATAAATTATAAAAAAACAATGATTTACTTCATTATTTTTTTTTATTGTTAATTACTTGAATTTTTGAAATAACGTATTTTTAGAAATAACTTTTAGAATTATCGTATTTTTTTCTTACATAAAATTATCCAATCGAAAATTTTTAATCTCAATATTTTCAGTGTAAAAATTCGAAAATTTCATTCAGAATTATTTTCCACATCTAAGAAATCTGAGTTCAGTTCAAAATATGTTGATTTCATTTTTTGGCGAAATGGTGATGTACCTAAAAATCAGAACGTTTTTCGCGCACTAAAAAAAAAATTCTACTGGATGACTAGATTTCTGGAATGTTTCGAGTATGCTGGTATTTCAGTCGAAAATCTTAGACGACCCCAACTTCCGGTACTACCCCTTAAGCAGTCGAATTCATAATTTTTTTAATTTTCGTTGCGCAAAAACGTTTCGATCTTCAGGTACATAAATGGTGCAAATAAATTTTGATTTTCTTCTGTCAACAAAATTACTTTTTAGTAAAATATGAAATGATTAATGCTATCATTTTTATTAATTTACGACTTACGAAAATATTGTTTTACAACAGTTATTTTTTTTTAGTTTATCAAACTCAATTCAATATTTCTCATTAAAAAGTGTTAAATTATTCAAGTATTTCTATAAGCTACGCATCAGACACATGCTCACAGATGACTTATCAGCTTATCACAAATCTCATAAAGAATTTCACAAACGCAATCTTGAAATTCTCGAGCTGACGTGCAGAATGTAACCACGCTTACATTGTAGACATCTGTTATTACAGGTTTATGTCTATAGATACACACAAACATATTTGCGTATGCATACATATATACTGTAGACAAATATTGCGGGTCATATATGTATATAATTGTATGAGACATGTTTGTAATGTCAGTATGTTATATTTAGATGATAGAGATCGCCATCGGTGATATAGAGATATAGAGAAACATGTTTCCGGTGAGGGTTGAATTCCTTTCAAATATCTATCTGCTATATAGATTCAAGCGTATTATCGTTGTGATTCCTGGCTTTACGAGTGCCCGTGTCATGAGTTAAAGTGAGATAAGGATAGATAGATAGAGGGAGAAACAAGTCTATTGAATATTCTGGTTATCTCGAGCGCCAGACCGGAAGCCTATCGAAATTGCAACGTCCCCGATTTTATAGAGGTAACCTTTGAAGTCACGGTGATAGTTGATAATTTAATATTTCAATGTGTGTGATGGCTATGGACATTTTTTATGAACACAAACAAAAATTTTCATACAAAAGTTGTGATATGAATTTTTCTGACTTTATCATATATTGGATGTCTATCAAATAGTATTATTTGCTAGAAAACTTTTTTTTTTATTTCTATTGATGACTTTTTTTACAAAGCTCAAATTCACACTTTGAAGCTGGGGTATTGTGTGTGAATATTTTAATTTTGACGGTTACAACTTGTTTGAAACTTTTCATTATATATTAAATTTCTTTTTTTTCTTCATAAGTTACTTTGTATGAAGTGAATGAAAGTTTAAATTTTCGGAAACAAATAACAGTTTTAAAATATTTAATTTTTAACTTGTTAGTATTTTACCAACAATAAATATTATCTAGAATAGTCACCTTGTCCTATCCGACTGTAGACTTTATAAGCAAACATTTTGTAAGAAAAAAAATCCGAGTGATTTAAGGTGAACCACTATGGTGGAATTTATAAAGAAAAACAGTTTTTTGTTGCATGTTTCAAGAATCTATAGCTTCAAAAATAACATACTCAATTTTAAGGTGCATATCTCAAATAGTTTTTTTGAGTCACAGGCATCTGAAAGCAGCTTATCGGTTCTCAAAAATACATTTTTCAAAATTGCTGCAGTTAACTCGAAGACAAATCATCCGATCGATTTGATTCGCATTGTAGCTTCTTTTATGTTTCTATGTACCATGAATCTCCATCAATCTGACCGAATGAAAAATGTAATTTTAAAAGGTCAAAAATCATCAAATTTTCGCGCAAAATTTGAATTTTTTTTTAAAAACCACCATTTTGTTAAATTTCAGTTTTGTTCTTAGCCCAAGGGTCATGGTAAGGGAAATACCTTCTAGTTTCATAAACTTTTTGGTTTTTTTGATTTCATGCACTGTGAAGGTTGCTATCGCAGCAGTGGGCAGACTTTTTATTAGCGTTGGGAAATCGTGAATAACTCGCTGAATTTTGAATTTTTTGGTCCGAAAATTTGATCTTGTATTCATTATACTTCTACAAATTTATCCTCAGAATATTGGAACATTTCATGCAGTAGTTTTCTTTGAAAAAACTTCCAAAAATCATCTTTTTTCGAGCGGTCACATTAGTAGCCACCTTAAGGCGGTTAAAATTGCTAAAAATCAGGAAACTTGATGCACATTCACCGCGTTTGCGCTTGAGGTGTGCAAAGCTTTTTTAATATTTATAGTTTCCAAAAAAAAAAAAAATAATATGACATTTAGATGAAAATATAGTCAATGAATTACAATATAGTAGATACTATAATTAACAGAATTGAAGATAAATTAACATACAATATTAACGGAATAAAACTGTATTGGCTCAAAGGGTTCGAAACTAATCAAAATGTTCAGATTTCACGAAGCCCAACTCATAGTCACAATATCCGTTATCAGTATTCTTTTTCTCTGGGCTTTGAATTCCGTCGTTTGTTTCTTTTTTTTTACTTCACATTGTATTCTATTTCTTTCCTCTTGATTTCTTTTTCTTGCTTTGTTTTTATCTCTGCTCACCCTGTCTGGAAGTGTGGACAAGGTCCATTGTTTCGTGTACACTGTAATTAGCGTCGTAGCAAATACCTGCCACGCGACTATTCTATTCTTCTGACCTTCGTGAGCAAAAAAAAAGAGATTAAATACTTTACTTTGAGTTCAAGACTAAGAACAATGTGGTGAGCATTGCATAATTGGGTTTACTTTTAGAATGACTTTTTTTATTTTTTCAAAGTAATTTTAATTCACAGTTGGAAATTTTGTGCTAAATTCAACACAAACCGCGTGTTGCAAACAGTCTCCACAAATTTTTGTGTTAATTCAATACATTGCGTTTGTGTTGATCTTTAACACAAATCTTATGTTTAATAATTGAACACATAAAATCTGTTATTTTGAGAGAAAATTTGTGTAAATTTAACAGACTTTTCGTGTTAAAATCAACTAATAAATATAAGCACATAACCTAACCAACTCAAGTATACTGATCTAACCTTAGTACAACTTATGACCATTTAGCAAACAATTAGTTCGATTTTATGTGATTTTTATAAAAAACGGAGCTATGAATTATCCTCTCGTAATATGAGGATAAAAAATCATTGAAGCTGATCATAAAAATATTCAAGTTATCTATTATTATATTTTGTTGTAAATAAATTATAATCTAAGTTTCCTGGTAGACAATGCTGCTACGGTACTTAGCTTGTTTATAGTAATGAAGAAACGCGCGGGAGTGTTTAGCTAAACAACGCAAGTTTCGTGTTAATTTTCGAACAACACAAGAATGTGTTACATTCCAGATTTTCTAATCGCTTAACATAAAAAATCAGTTACAGTAAAAAAACACAAACGGTTTGTATTTAATTAACAGATTTCTGTGTCAAAAATTATCACAAAATATTTAAGAAAATAATTTTTTAACACAAATAGGGGAGAGTGGGGTCAATTGAACCACGGGGCAATTGAACCAGTGAGCTTAAAAAATCGAAAAAAATATAAAAATGAGTTGTGCTATTGGAATTATATTTTAATATACTAAACCTTAGTCTGACCAATATTTAGAACCAATATGATGATTTAATTTTAAACAATCCAAGTTTTTTAGGCACCTGAACTTTTTTTTCAGCTCTTGACAAATTGTTGAATAATTTTTTAATTTTCAAATGAAATCTTAAATTTTTTTTTGTTATAGCTTCTTACATATATTAGTCATAAATTTTTAACTTTACTTCTAGTAAAATAGTTCTTGAATATTTTTTTTTTAAACTAATTATTTTAATAAAATCATATGGGGTCAATTGAACCAGTACTCTTGGGGACGGTTGAACCATACGAATCACACTGTGAGCATCAGCCATGCGCGCGCATCTTGACAGAATGTCAAAACAAGCTAAACTAACCAAGAAAAAAAATAATTATATTGACAGAAGTTTTAAAAGTGATTGTTATAACATATAATGTTATATAAAATAATCAATATTATTAGACGTGTTATAATTTTAGTTTTAAGCTGTAATGACTAGTAAAATATTCATTAAAGTTATTCATTTGTGGTTCTAATACTCTTGGTTCAATTGTCCCCGACTAGTGGTTCAATTGCCCCCGCAAAGGGGACGATTGAACCATTTGATGCAGTTGTAAAATTTCGTATTTATTGAAAATTTTCATCATTCGTTAAGTTATGTGCTTATGAGAAATGATAGTCAATATAATAAATTATAATTTTGTAAAAAAAAAAGTTATCATTTTGCTTTTATTCATATAAAAAAAAAATGTCAAAGTATTTTTGGTCCAATTGACCCCACTCTCCCCTACACAAACCTTCTAACTGTGTACTTGAAAAATAAATCATCATTATTATTCAACACTGAAAACTATTGATTTAAAAAATTAAAAAGTTTCAAATACAGTGGACTCTTGATAATTCGAACTTCAAGGGAAGTGATAAAAACTTCGAGTTAACGAGTTTTCGACTTAACAAGATGTCCGAAATTTGCAAGCAGATTAGACCAAAAATTAAGAAAACAATTAATTTCTGTTATGTAAAGCATAAAGTAATAAAGCAAGTTGTTAATTTTCGTTTAGCACTCATGATGTCTAGATACGAACTGATTAACAGTCAACAACTTTGCAAGAAAATATACTTTACATTTCTATAGGAATTTAGATTTGATTGCTATAAGCTTGGACAGTTCGGAGAAAAACGTCTTTATACTTTACTAACTTCGACTTATAAAGTTTCACTTTTAAAATTCGAGTTATAGAGTCTAAATAATTTGAGATATCGCGTATTTAAGAGTTCAGTGGAAGGGAATACAAATTTTTTTCGAGTTACTGAGGATTTCAACTCATCAAGGTTCGAGTTATCGAGAGTCCACTGTACGTAAAATCAACGAATTAAAGATTATCGGTCTTTAAACTTTAATATTATAAATATGAAAATAAAAAGTCATGAAAAAATATCCGTCTTCGATCGTAAAAAATTTAAAAGCGTTTGTTTTTATTCTGCGGTCGACCTCATGGCAATCTTCGCATACCCAACTCAATATTTACTGATCTGACCTAGATTCCTGAATCTCATTTAAAAATATATTATATTCGTTTACCTCAAAACCACTGAATTTTAAATTCATCTAAATATATAGTAAAATATATGATGATAATATACACCTTGAGATTTTTTTTCATTCTACTTTTACCACACAATAAAATTTTGACTTATTTTTATTAGATTTCTTCTTAGCAGTGAATTCATTGAGGGTTAAAAGAAGACTTGAGTTATATTTATATATTATATATATATATATATATAGGAAAAGTTGAATCTCGAAGATATCTCTTGGGTTCTTGATTCCAAGTTTTCTGGTTAAACGAGATCCCTAGAGTCTTATATATATTTTTTTTCTTTTTGTCAAACTTAATATAAATATTTATTTATTATTTAGTTAACCGATATAAATTAATGTAAAATAAACTTTCCATAGCTTAAAATAATAATAATAATTTTTATTTTATTCAATGCATACTCAATTTTTCTACACTTTTATTTTCCGTTGTTCACTTGTGTGCTCTATAAAGAAACTACCGTGTAGTCTTTCGTGAAGGTTTCGGAGGATAAAAAAAAATATGATGAGCAAAACGGGAGCCTAAACAAACGCCCGAGGGGTGCCGCTAAACTGCGAAGACCTTCCAGAGACAGGAAATTTGATGAGATGACGACGACGACGACGACCGAAACAATAGATGGAGAATAAGATGGATGTGGCAAAGTATACAGAAAGTACTTTATTTCTCATACTTTCAATGTAAACTCTACATTATTTTGTTTGCTGGTTTATTGTCTCTACGTCATGTTATGTTGGAAATTAAGATTTTATTTTTCTCGTTTTGTTTTACATATTTATTTATTTTTTTGTTTACAAACAATTGTACACGGAGAGAAATTTGAGGTAACAACTACAAGATATTATAGGAATGGTTTCCATAATGCATGGTAACTGGTTTTTTTTAAATGTTGATTATAAGAACGGCACCCATATATATTATAGTTAACATCACTATAATATTATAGTAATCATTACCATAATATTATGGTAACCATTACCATA
Source organism: Microplitis manilae (assembly GCA_030273425.1). NCBI lineage: Eukaryota > Metazoa > Arthropoda > Insecta > Hymenoptera > Braconidae > Microplitis > Microplitis manilae. The sequence continues at coordinate 6,603,735 of CP092726.1, forward strand.
TATATGCTAACCATTACCATATATATGCTAACCATTACCATAAATATGCTAACCATTATCATACATATGGTAACCATTACCATATATATGCTAACCATTACCATATATATGGTAACCATTACCATAAATATGCTAACCATTATCATATATATGGTAACCATTACCATATATATGCTAAACATTACCATATATATGCTAACCATTACCATAAATATGCTAACCATTATCATACATATGGTAACCATTATCATATATATGGTAACCATTACCATATATATGCTAACCATTACCATATATATGGTAACCATTACCATAAATATGCTAACCATTATCATACATATGGTAACCATTACCATATATATGGTAACCATTACCATAAATATGCTAACCATTATCATATATATGGTAACCATTACCATATATATGCTAAACATTACCATATATATGCTAACCATTACCATAAATATGCTAACCATTACCATACATATGCTAACCATTATCATATATATGGTAACCATTACCATATATATGCTAACCATTACCATATATATGGTAACCATTACCATAAATATGCTAACCATTATCATACATATGGTAACCATTACCATATATATGCTAACCATTACCATATATATGGTAACCATTACCATAAATATGCTAACCATTATCATATATATGGTAACCATTACCATATATATGCTAAACATTACCATATATATGCTAACCATTACCATAAATATGCTAACCATTACCATACATATGCTAACCATTATCATATATATGGTAACCATTACCATATATATGCTAACCATTACCATATATATGGTAACCATTACCATAAATATGCTAACCATTATCATACATATGGTAACCATTACCATATATATGCTAACCATTACCATATATATGCTAACCATTACCATATATATGGTAACCATTACCATATATATGCTAACCATTACCATACATATGCTAACCATTATCATATATATGGTAACCATTACCATATATATGCTAACCATTACCATATATATGGTAACCATTACCATAAATATGCTAACCATTATCATACATATGGTAACCATTACCATATATATGCTAACCATTACCATATATATGGTAACCATTACCATAAATATGCTAACCATTATCATATATATGGTAACCATTACCATATATATGCTAAACATTACCATATATATGCTAACCATTACCATAAATATGCTAACCATTATCATACATATGGTAACCATTACCATATATATGCTAACCATTACCATATATATGCTAACCATTACCATATATATGCTAACCATTACCATACATATGCTAACCATTATCATATATATGGTAACCATTACCATATATATGCTAACCATTACCATATATATGGTAACCATTACCATAAATATGCTAACCATTATCATACATATGGTAACCATTACCATATATATGCTAACCATTACCATATATATGCTAACCATTACCATATATATGGTAACCATTACCATATATATGCTAACCATTACCATACATATGCTAACCATTATCATATATATGGTAACCATTACCATATATATGCTAACCATTACCATATATATGGTAACCATTACCATAAATATGCTAACCATTATCATACATATGGTAACCATTACCATATATATGCTAACCATTACCATATATATGGTAACCATTACCATAAATATGCTAACCATTATCATATATATGGTAACCATTACCATATATATGCTAAACATTACCATATATATGCTAACCATTACCATAAATATGCTAACCATTATCATACATATGGTAACCATTACCATATATATGCTAACCATTACCATATATATGCTAACCATTACCATATATATGCTAACCATTACCATACATATGCTATCCATTATCATATATATGGTAACCATTACCATATATATGCTAACCATTACCATATATATGGTAACCATTACCATATATATGCTAACCATTACCATATATATGCTAACCATTACCATATATATGGTAACCGTTACCACAATATTTGGTTACCATTACCATAATATTATAGTAACGTTTACCATAGTATTAGGGTAATCATTACCGTAATTCTTTCACATGTGGTATGGGAACTGTTACTATAATGATGTTAATTGTTCCCATACATATGGGAACTTTTTCCAGAAATTATGGGCCTATATCCCATAATTCTAAGTAATTATTACCATAACGGTATGGGATGATATTTCATAAACGTACAAGGGAAGGTTACCATAAATTTCTCTCCGTGTAGTATAGTGTGTCATAAGAGATAAAGTAGGATCACCTTTAGACTAGGGTAGTTGTAAAAACATTAAAATAGTAAATTTCGATGAAGGTATTGTGAAAAAGTAATTTTATAATCAGATGTAGTTTATCAAGTTGATTCTTTTCCAATAGACTCAAGGTAGCGGATACTTTGGTAAATGATCGATATCGTAACATCAGCTTAGAGTTTCTAGCAGGCAGGCTAGCTTGTGGTAAGAACGTGCTGTGAAACTTGTGCCAGAGCTTACCGGAAGTCGAGTTTCAGGAATAATAAGACGCATCAGCAGGCTTTCGTCGAAGCTCACTAAAGCGAAATGGAGACTTCTTAACTTTTCCACCGTTACTCTTACGTCATCTCAAGTGACCTTAAGTTTAAATCTTTGACATCAAAAAATAAAACATTAAAAATCAGTTGAATGTATCGAACTATTAAAAGTCATGATACTGATAAAATTACTCAACTCAGTTTTTTGAAATATAGTTTATTTTTAAAATTATTTTTTGCATGAAAAAATATCTAAGGTTATGTGTTTTTAGTCGTTTACTTGCGCTTCAATGGTTTCTTAGCGGATATTTTATGCCAATAGCCTCGAGCTATTTTCCCAAAAAAACTTACATCAAAGTTCTCACTATAATTTCCTTTAAAAAATTTCAACCTCTTATATTACGCGGAAAATGACTTTACAGGGGTGTGCATTATATTGATAGTTATAAAGAAAAGAAAACTGAACGAAAAATAATTCTCAGCTGAAAACGAAATCTCATGTTTTTCAGCACGCTATTCCTCTTTTCTATCCTCTACTTTATTACCATTTTTTTTGAGTTTTATACTCGAAGAAAATTTTTCTTTGTTTTCTTTTACTTGGAGTCTATTTGCATCGTCGCACTCGATCGCGAGTCCGCAAACGATTGGGAGGATCATTGGTAGTTTTGTACGTTAGAGATCGTTTTGTGAAATGTAAACTGGTTTCTTGTTTTTTGTCAGGTGTATGTACTTATAGTAAAATATATATGAAGAAAAAAACTAAAATAATTACAATGAATAATATTCATATTGTTTTATCTACATAGAATGATGTGTAAAAAAAATTCATATAAGCTCAATTATATTTTCATCATAATAGAAAATATTACAGAAGGATTTGAACCCGCCTGATTTATTTTTACACCAAAAAAGGATTATTTAAATACTTCATTATTCATATATATTTCAGTGTACAGGAATACTCATTAATGCATTGCAAAAAAAAAAAAAAATTGTATTATTCTATTATTCATAAAAATTTCAGTAGTCATAGAAATAAAACATTTATATTTCGAATCTCATAAACCATTGAGGATTTTCATAATTCGTCGAAGTAGAGGCAGTCGAGTTAACACGGATAATCACCTGTGTTTCGTGATAATTGGAAATAATGGTTGAGTAAAAAAAAAAAAAATGTTGAGCCAACAAATGGTTTTGTATTTTTAGGGTCTCTTAAATTTTTAAATGATCAATAAATCAATTAAATGTAATAAAAACATTTTAAAAATTGTGTTTTTTTATACAACTCAAAGGGAATTACATAACCCATTAGCCGCAGTAAATACTCGAGTGATCATACGGTCACGATGAACACATATTGAAATAATAAAAACAACTAGTAATACATTCAACGTGTACAACAAATTTGAGCAATTTTTACACTGCTTTGAAATACGTTGCGGTATAAAGTATATTAGGGTGGTGCAAAAAAACCGACTATTTTTTTTTTCAATCTCGCATGAAAATACGTTGGTTTACGATGTTTTAAGAAGCTTCTCCGAAAATTAGCTCGATGAAAAATTTTTAAGAGGTCGCTCACGAATTTTGAAAATATTAAAAATTATTAAAATTTGAATTTTTGATTTATAAATTTTTTCTTTCTCGTGACAGCAATAGTTTATACTTGTGAAATCATGGCTACGCTGAAAATTTAAACCCAAAATTTAAATATTTAAACGGCGCTCAAGAATTTTGAACATTAATTGATAATATGTGACTAATACTTTGAATTAGTTGTTGTATTTTTTTTATGACTCGATTACTTTCATTTCAGTAAAATATAACTTTTGCATAACCAAAAATATACAGGACAGTCTTAAACGATAAAATTTGATAAGTTTTGAATAAGCGCAAAAACCTACAAATTGAATTAAAAAATAAAAAAGTATGTAAATAACTTATTATTTCTATTTCTCGGGTTATATTTTCGTTCACTGTGATGCTAATTGATGGTGAACAGATCGAGAAGCTTTATTATTAATATTTAAGGGTCGCTCAAAAACGTTTAAAAGACAGCACTCGGAAACATTCAAAATTCTTGAGCTAGGTTTAAAAATTTAAATCTCGGGCTTAAATTTTCAGCGTAGTCATGATTTCACAAATATAAACTATTGATGCCATGAGAAAGAAAAAAATTTGAAATAAAAAAGTCGAATTTCGATCATTTTTGATATTTTCAAAATTCGTGAGCGACTTCTTGAAAATTTTTTATCGAGCTGATTTTTGGAAAGGCTTCTTAAAACATCGTAAACCAACAAATTTTCATAAGAGACTCGAAAAAAAAAAAATAGTCGGTTTTTTTGCGCCACCCTAAAGTATATAGAGAATACACAGTAAAAAAGGATTTGTTAAAATCAACACATATCGTGTGTAAGCGAACGGTTTACACTTATTTATATATTATTTTAACATGTCGTGAGTGTTGATAAAGTTACACATACATATGTTACAAGTAAAAATTTTTCCGAGAACTCTTTTGTGATGGTCGAGATTATTTTTAACATATTTTGAGTGTTGATTTGACAGCACCATATAAAAAGTGTTACTTCCGTATAAAATACTATTTTTGTGTGTTAAAAAATCAATCGATTGCGACAGTTCGAACAAGATAAATACTGTGTGTTAAATTAATATACAAAAGTGTCAAAAATTCAACACTCAGAAATTTAACACACGCTTTTTTTACACTTTGACGATTCGTTTTTTACTGTGTATACGTAGAGAATTGTATATTAAAAATTACCAAAAAATTTTAGATAACGGGACAATCTGATGTTCTTGAGAATTAGACTATTTATTTCAGTATTTTTCAACAAAATTTCATTAAAATATATCCTAATAGATTACCGTTTTTTGGTATATAGTCGTCCCGATGAAAGCTTGGGATTTTTTCCCACCACGATTTCTTCCCTCACCCTTTAAATGTTCGTTTGGCACATGCGCACATGTAATGACGCATGCGCCCATTCTAATACCATGGTGGTGGGGAAAGAATCCCAAGCTTTCATTCGGACTACTATATATATCCTAATAGGTTACTTCGGTTAAATCTTTAAACTCGAATTTGTTCGGATATAATCGGTTTTTTTCTAGTACTGATAGGTTAGAATGAATCACGTGACGTATTAAAACGTAAGCAAACATATCTATGTGTATAACATTTTGTGAAATTTCTTTTGTATTGTAATTATTAAATTAATAATAATAATAATTATTATCATGAATGAAAAAAAATTGTTTTATAATTAATTAATTAATTTAGTTATGATAATCATTTTATTTGTTCGTTGTCAATGATAAATACTAGCGCCATTCCTAAAAAAAATTATTCAAATCGTTACGGGAAGAAATATCTTAGATAGTACTCATTACTATCATACATAGAAGCCTCTACTACGATACACAGTAACCAGCAATATGTAAACATAGACGCAGGCGCTATCTGCAGATAGCAATGGGTAATATGTTTAAAGTAACCTTTTCTATCTGACATACGACTGGCTACTATGTACATAAAACTGGGTAACATGTAAGAGTGTAATATGTAAGATAGTAGTGAACAACATCTGACATGGCGCTGAATGCAATGTAGAGAGTAGTCAGTACTACGTAGATAAGACCCACTGCTATTTCCATTTTTTTTTTCCTACCGACAGCGCTGACTACCATCTGATACAGTAGCTAGTTATATTTATTTTTTTCCGTGTACTTTCTCCTAAAATTAAAAAACGATTTTTTTTTTTAAATAAGATATTGCTTTAAAAGATTGATAATAAAGTAACTAAATTGTAAAAGAGTTTATTAGCCTGAGGCATCGTTAAGATTAGAGTTATATGTACATTGTCCATTGAGTTTTATCTCAGGGAAGAGACGAGCCTCAAAGAATAGGATGGCAAAGACATAACAAGAATAAAGGAAGTACATTCAACCAGAAGAATCAAGGTAAAAAAAGAGATATGTAGTAGATGCGGGTGTGTTAAAGTATGTTAAGGTAAAGAAAGAATAGGTATAGTAGATTGAAACGGCTGTTTCAGAAGTCAAAGAGTCGTTTTATTGAGAGTGATAAATATTTTTATAAGACCCACGTGAATTACCTCTTTTTATAACTACGTAACATGATTTTATGACTCTTCTGGGTTAGATTTTTTCATTACATCTGTACTTAAATATACTTTTTTTTTTGTTTCTTCAAGAACGTTAAATTTACTAGACTGTTGCAGATTTATGGATAGACCGATTTTTTATTATACATTTATATACTTTAAGTAATTTACTTATATAATTTAAATTATTAAATTCACTGAATAAATCATAATTATTCTACCATTAATTTATCAGTATAAAGTCGATATTATTTACTATTATTATTGTTATTATTATTACGAGATAATTGTTCCATTAATAATCGTACTTTCAACGAGATGAGTTTGCTCTGGGAACAATTAACTGGAATTACTTGATGGAGTAATATTGAAAATTTATGATTGTACATTACTTTTATAATTATTTATTTATGATGTTCAAATATTTAATGGCAAATTACATTTATTTCTATTGATTCCACAGATAGGGAAAATTTTAATTACCATTATGATCAGTAATTTTCTTTCCCTTGGAAATTTGCGGGATAGTAAAGAATTAATAATCGATTCAACTTGTTGAGTAAAAAACGCAATAATCGTTGCAATCGTAGTTGGTAATCGCCACATATGTTCGAGTTGCTCACTAACCACTTTTATAAACACAATACAAAATAGGGTATGAAGAAAAAAAAATTTAACTACAATACTTTGAAGCAAAACGGTTAATAATCAAATCTCTTTTTATGAATCGCTTAATTAGTAACAGGAAATACTTTGTTATTACCGTTATTTATTGATTTAATTATTTAATGATCATTATCAGACTTAATAACATCGCCAATTATACAGGAAATAAATTTTTATGTTGAAACAAAATCATTAGTGGTATAAAATAATATCATGCATTTAGTATAAGTTTAGTGTTATAGTGATACAAATTTTGTACCTGTTTTCGCGCATACTCAAATTAATCGTCGATTGTAAACAACTATAACTAGGTTATACGCTGGAGCTTTTTTTTCAATTTAATTATTTTCACTTTTATATTTATTTTTATTTTATTTAAGAATGAACCCGGGGAAAAAGGTTTAGATTAGGGGTGTGCGAATAATTCGAACTTACGAATTATTCGTCCCGAATCGAATATTAATATTCGATTCGAAATTCGATTCGAACACTGTAAAAAATCACCGGGGTAAGTCCAAGCGGTGTAGGTGTTAAAATCAGCGGTGTTAAATTTTAACACCGAAAGCGGTGTAAAAATAACGCCGCCGCCGGTGTAAATATTCTAGACCGGTGTTAAAATAACACCGCCGTCGGTGTAGATATTCTTTACCGATGTTAAAATATTTTACTTTGTGAATATTTTTACTTAATCAATCACTATACTTGTTAATAGATCATATTTTTTATTAATTTTCATTAAAAAACTGGCATTTTTTGTGTTTTATAATCTTTAAAGTTGATTCTCCAAGCAGACGCAGTTTACCCCGCTTCTACACCGGTTACCCTGCTTTTACACCGATATTACTCCGCTTTTACACCGGTTACCTCGCTTTTACACCGGTTCTACTCCGTTTTTACACCGGTTACCCCACTTTAACACCGGTATTTTTAACACCGGTGAATTACTCCTCCTACACCGGTGTAATTTCATTTTTACACCGGGCGGAGTTAAAATGAGTCCATTTTTAACACCGCTCTTTTTACAGTGAATAATTCGAATTTCGAATTATTCGGAAGTTCTCGAATAATTCGAAAATTCTCGAATAATTCGAAAGTTCTCGAATAATTCGAAAATTCTCGAATAATTCGAAAGTTCTCGAATAATTCGAAAAATTTCGAATTATTCGAAATTTTTCGAATTATTCGTTATTTTTCGAATTATTCGTTATTTTTCGAATTATTCGTTATTTTCCGAATGATTCGAAAGTTTACAAATAATTCGCACATTGACAAATATTTGTAGAATTTTTGAACTATTCGTCAATTTTTCAGATAATTTTGAAATTTTATAAACGATCAAACGTGGGATTCGGCACTCTGTACATTTTAAAAATTTTATAAACAACATACTTTTTTTGAGTTGAATTTTTAAGTTGAAAAATTAAAATAAAAATTTATACAAAAAAAAATATTAGTGATCTTTGAGTATAAGATTTTTTTGTTATACAGTAGAGTCCACAAATCACTTGAAGCCTCGAATTATTATAAAAAATTTACGATTCATTCAGAATATTATACAATTAATTAAAAAAAAAAAAGTATTTTTGAAAAATTCGAATTCGAAAATTTCCGAATAATTTGAACTTTTCGAATAATCCGAATTTTTCAAAAATAATTATATAATATTCTTAATGAATCGTAAATTTTTTAAAATAATTCGAGGCTTAAAGTGATTTGTGAACTCTATTGTATAATAAAAAAATCTTATACTCAAAGATCACTAATATTTTTGGTTGTATAAATTTTTTTTTTAATTTTTTAACTTAAAAATACAACTCAAAAAAAGTATTTTGTTTATAAAATATTTAAAATTATCTGAAAAATTGACGAATAGTTCAAAAATTCTACAATTATTTGTCAATGTGCGAATTATTTGTTAATTTTCGAATTATTCGAAAAATAACGAATAATTCGAAAAATAACGAATAATTCGAAAAATTCCGAATAATTCGAAAAATTTCGAATACTTCGAACTTTTCGAATAATTCGTAAGTTCGAATTATTCGATTCGAATTTCGAATCGAATAGTAATATTCGATTCGATTCGATTCGAACGATATTCGCACACCCCTAGTTTAGATCTGACCACATATAATTATATCTGATCAGATCTGACAAAATAGATCTGGCCAGATCTTTAAATTGTCTCTATCTGGCGAGATCTGGCCAGATCTGATCAGATATAAATATATGTGGTCAGATCTGAACCTTTTTTCCCGGTGATCCCTACTAAAAAAAATATTAAATTGTGAAAAAAAAAAGATAATTTCAATTCAATCCGAAATGTAATCTGATATATTAGGAACATTACTTAGAGGAATTACAAATGATTATAATTAATTAAAAAATCCCGGTCACTGCTGGGCTCGAACCTGCATCCTTCCGATTTAAAGTCTTTGATGCTATCCACTGCGTTGAACCACGTATGTGATCGCGTGAGTGTAAATAACTACATATGAACAATTTTCAATAATAATACAACGTATACATGATTATATCTGAGCAGATATAATAAGATCTGATTATTTAAAATGTATTTAATTCAAATGTAGTTCTATCTGATCAGATCTTACGAGATATACGCAGATCTGACCAGACATAATCAATTATCCATAAAAATAAGACGTATACATGATTATATCTGACCAGATATAACAAGATCTGATCATATTAAATGTTGAATTTAGTTCAGATATAGTTATATCTCATCAGATCTTAGGAGATATACGCAGATCTGACCAGATATAATCACGTCTGACATTGTATTTAGCCCAGATCTAATTATATCTGATTAGATCTGACCGGATATAACCAGTGGTTGGTCAGATGTAATGAGATCTAATCATGTCTAAATATTAGATCTGACCAGATATAAATAGATCTGCCAAGATATAATTTTATCTGGTCAGATATAATAATATCTTGGCAGATCTAAATCATTTTCCCCGAGAAATAATGAAAAATATATTTTTTTGAAATATTGAAAATAAAATGAAAGTAAAATTTCTAATTGATATTTGCATTAAAATACATGAGAGAATGTGGAGTAAAATAAGACGCTATCTTTTCGGTAGGCGTCAGGGGCAAAATGAAAGCTCATTTTTAAAACAAAAAAAAATTTTGTTTTGTTCGAAAACAGTCAGTCATGTTTTGTAGAATATGATGGAATTTGGCGGAATTAAAATGAGTCCCTTTTTAACACCGCTCTTTTTACAGTGTATTTCTCTATTTTTATATAAACTTTTGGTAGAAAATATCAATTGACTAAAAAAAAAATTTTCATCCATACGCCCTTTTTTACCTTTCAAAGGGTATCCTGTTCTAGTATACGTCCTTTTAGTATTTGTAACGCGTGATATTTGTTTCTCGTTAAAACTCCAGTAAACATTTTTGATAAATGAATAAATTTGAATGTTCATTAAATTATACTGTTATTTAAATAATACAAAATTTAAATAACATTTAATCGATTCTTTGCATTGAATTTATTTCACATTGTTAGTATCATCCAATTTGAATGTAAAAAAAAAGTCCGTTTTTTTTTTGCTTAATAAAATTGAATAATAAAATTTTTAACAAGCAAAAGTTTGTATGGATTCATACATTTCACTCGTTAATTCAAAATCTTCAAAGTGAAAGTAAAAAAAAAATTGCAAAGGAGAAGTTAAAAAAAATAAAAGAAGATAAAAGAATAATATAGCGAGACAAAAGAAAGAAAGGACTTAGCTAGACTGAGGAGGGAAAAGTACGAGATTGTTAAACATCCTAAATCAAGAAACTTCCAACAATATATGAGCAATCTTCTTCAGTTCCTTTTTCTTTATCTCTATTTCATACCCTTTTATTTTCTTCAATTCATTGTACTTTTTATTCTTCAACTCACTAATGAGCTGACAAAACTTCCACCGTCTGTTCTATTGTTCCTTTAATTCTCTCATCGTAAGAGCACACGAGACAACGTATTACAATGCAGTGAACGTATTCCTGACACTTCTACGTTGAGATTAGTTTAGATAGATAATTGCGAGACTTGTGGAAAAGCAGCTTAACATAATACTGACTTGTACTACTTGACATTAAATTTTACTCTCCACAAAGTTTAAAAATAAATAAAAAATACAAGTGTCCATATCCATACGATCGCGATTACTTTTTTTTTTCACCAATTAAAAATTGTTTATTATAATTACTGACAGCTGAAAGTTTAATCTCATTTATGTTTCATAAATGAGTCTTTAAAGTAGTAACTAGTTAATTAGTACTAGTAACTTGCACTTCCTATGTGACTGCAAATGTAATTACGATTTCTCTCATCAGTTTTAAGTTGATTGTTTATCAAATCATTTACTTATTAAAATGTTTTATTTTTTTTTTAACTTTAAAGCTTGATGTGACAAATATTACCATCCATCTTAAGACTTATTGAATTCGATAATTGTATATTAAAACTCTTAAGAGGATATGCCATCTATTCTCTTTCTTACAGGTGTCATCAAACAAAATGGACCTTGTTGCACTTATGTCAACAAATGGAAATTTTAAATGAGCCGTTCGGCTCCATACCTAATGAACTTCGAAAATTTGAACTTTTACACTTTGAACTTGACAATTTGAACTTTTGTAAATTTGAACTTTTGTAAACTTGAACTTTGGTAAATTTGAACTTTAGCGATTTGAACTTACCTTTTTCTCAGGTTTTGTGTGCGTGGAAATATAAATTATATAAACCTATACGCTTGAAATAATATGTTGCCTCTTTTTCAGGGGTTTTGTGTGCGTGGACATATATAATATTCAAATTTTCAAAATTCAAATTTACAAAACCTGAGAAAAAAGGTAAGTTCAAATCGTCAAAGTTCAAATCACCAAAGTTCAAATTTACCAAAGTTCAAATTGGTAAAGTTCAATTTTCAAGTTCATTAGGTCGGTTACCGAGCCGTCCTCAGTTAAAAACTGAAATTTCCGTACGGGCAGCATTTCATTCGATAAATAATAACTACGCATCGAATGAAATATTTTTTTTAATGATTTGAGTCTTTATCTATGAAAATGGTTCATTTGAAAATCACCTATTGCACTCTCTTAACCCCGGTAAAAATACTTCGGCCAAAAAGTTTATGTGACCGAAATCACACCGAAACTATTGAATTTTATTCGATGTGTCCGAAATTTGGCCGAAATCATACTGCAGTTGTAGAATACTATCGGAAATCTTATTATTATTAATAAACAGGCCGATAAATTGAGTTGACCTAATTACAGTTTCTCTTTGGTTTAATTATCAGCCATTTTTCGGCCTAGATAGTTTTCAACCCTATGTTCTCTACCTGGGCCTTTTGTCGGCAACTTCGGCCGAGAACAAATTTCATTATTATTTTGGCTTGAAATTTTTTTGTTTTTTTTTTCTCCATTAATTGTAATTATTAATAGTGCATGCATTATTCATGCATGAAGACATAAATTACTATAAAAAATATTATTTAAAATTCAAATATCGCAAAAGGAAGTTGAATAAATCATCAAGACTCCTTCGCATTCGGCTTAAACCGCTATAACTTTATTTTTTTTTAATACATATTCAGTACTATGTAATAATTATTAGTATAGTTTTTTCAAAATTATTAATTATTTTCACTTGGTTTTACAAGATATAAGTTGTTAACCCAGATACGATGAGTTAATATTTGCACTGAATAAAATATTTCAATAAATTTATAAACTACTGGTACTAAAAAAATATCGCTTTGAGTTTTAAGTTCTACTTTAAAAATGAGTGGTTGAGAATCCTCAAATATTGATTTTTTAATTTTTGTTGCAAGTGTTTTACATTTTACATTTTTTTTTATTAATTAACTTCAATGTAGAGAGCTTGTTAGAAACTTTTCTCCCATTTTTTTTTTTGAGGTCATCTCTAATTTATTCTGCGCTAGATTAAATTGCATTTGTTTTACGATTTAATGCTAAAAAGCGTCAGCTTTCACAATTGAGAGTGTTACTAGTGAAAATATAATCAGTAAAGAATTCGATTTCAAATAGTAATGATAAATAATCGTTATAGTCCGTAGTCCTGAATGGTTACTAATCAAATCCTAACATTTACAGCATTTACATTTGAAAGTACTACTATTCAAGCCAAAAAATCTGGGCATCGGTTGACCCTGCGGGCCAGCCCCAAAACTTCCCGCTGTTTTCGAGCTCAAAGAGCTCGAAAACATCGTAGTAAATACATTTTCGAGCTCTTCGAGCTCAAAAATACTTTTGCATGCCATTAATTTCGAAAAAAAATAGTTTTTAGCATTTCTTTCTCTCGCAATAACTCTCAAACAAATTATCCGATTTTTAAGTTTGAGGTGGCAATCGACGTGTTTTAATAGATTCTAAAGCTCACTAGATTTTTAGATTTTTTGGTTGAGTCGTTTCAAAGATATTCGCAAAAAACTGTTTTTTCCTATTTCTTTCTCCAACGATAACTCTCGAACGAATTATGCGATTTTGATGTTTGAGGTGGCAATCGACGCGTTTTATTAAGTTCTAGAGCTGATTAGATTTTGAAGTTGATCGTATAAGTCGTTTCTGAGAAATCAATAAAAAACTAAAAAAAAAAAATTTTTTTTTTTCATAATTGACCAATATCTTCGAGTCTACTTGGTCAAATGATCTGAAATTTTCAGAAAAGTCGATGGCCAAAAAGCTCTTTCGATTGCCGCCTTAACCATCCAAATCGGTTTCTTAGTTAAAAAGTTATAAAGAGTTTACATACATACATACACACACACACACACACACACACACACACTGTAAAAAATTTGATGGACCCGGTGTGGTGTAAATGCATCGGTGTAAAAATTTTGGTGTGAAAATTACACCGAATCCCGTGTGAAATTGAAATAATGTGAATTTTTATTTTTTACACCGCCAAACGAGTAAATGTATAAATGTAAGGGAAGGGCGGGGTAAAATGGGCTCCCCAAAATGGTTGACGCCTCGGAATATTTAGGGGCAAAATGGGCCCCCTAAAATTTCTGACGCCTTGATATATTTGGAGGCAAATTAGGCCGACCAACATTCTTAACATGAAAAGTGTTGGGACAGGGAGGAGCAAAATGGATCACCGGGGAAAGTGGGCCACCAAGGCAAAATGGGCCGCTGAGGCGAATTGGGCCCGACAAAAATTCATAACATGAAAAGTGTTGGGAGGGAGAGGGGTAAAAAGTGTCACAGGGGCAAAATGGGTCACTGAGGTAAATTGGGCTCGCTAAATATTGTAACATGAAAAGTGTTGGGAGGGGGAGGGGTAAAATGAGCAACCGGGGCAAAATGGGCCACTGAGGTGAATTGGGCCCGCCAAATATCGTAACATGAAAAGTGTTGGCACGGGGAAGGGTAAAATGGGTCATCGGGCCAAAATGGGCCACTGAGGCAAAATAGTCCCTCCAAAATTCGTAACATGAAAAGTGTAGGGAGGGGGAGGGGTAAAATGGTTCACAGAGGCAAAATGTGCCACTGAGGTAAAATGGTCCCTCCAAAATTTTAAAGGGACGATTTTGCCTCTGTGACCCATTTTACCCCTCCCCCTCACAACACTTTTCATGTTACGAATTTTGGAGAGACTATTTTGCCTCAGTGGCCCGTTTTACCCCTCCCCCTCCCAACACTTTTCATGTTACAATATTTAGCAAGCCCAATTTACCTCAGTGACCCATTTTGCCCCTGTGACACTTTTTACCCCTCTCCCTCCCAACACTTTTCATGTTATGAATTTTGGCGGGCCCAATTCACCTCAGTGGCCCATTTTGCCCCGGTTGCTCATTTTACCCCTCCCCGTCCCAACACTTTTCATGTTACGAATTTTGGCGGGCCCAATTCGCCTCAGCGGCACATTTTGCCCCAGTGACCCATTTTACCCCTCCCCCTCCCAACACTTTTCATGTTACAATATTTAGCGAGCCCAATTTACCTCAGTGACCCATTTTTCCCCTGTGACACTTTTTACCCCTCTCCCTCCCAACACTTTTCATGTTATGAATTTTTGGCGGGCCCAATTCGCCTCAGCGGCCCATTTTGCCCTGGTGGCCCATTTTCCCCGGTGATCCATTTTGCCCCTCCTTGTCCCAACACTTTTCATGTTAAGAATGTTGGTCGGCCTAATTTGCCTCCAAATATATCAAGGCGTCAGAAATTTTAGGGGGCCCATTTTGCCCCTAAATATTCCGAGGCGTCAACCATTTTGGGGAGCCCATTTTACCCCGCCCTTCCCTTACATTTATACATTTACTCGTTTGGCGGTGTAAAAAATAAAAATTCACATTATTTCAATTTCACACGGGATTCGGTGTAATTTTCACACCAAAATTTTTACACCGATGCATTTACACCACACCGGGTCCATCAAATTTTTTACAGTGCACACATACATACAAACAGACACTCGGACATCATTCTAAAAATAGTCAGAATAGCTTCCTAGGACCTCAAAACGTCGACATCTGATGAAAACTCGATTTTCGAAAATCGGGGTGAAAACAATAACTTCCCGAAATTTTCGAAAATCATCGATTTTCTAAGCGGGAAGTTAAAAAATGATCAGTGCCAACAACAGAGGTGTAACTAACAATCTCTGATGCAGGCATTCTGTCACCTTTTTACTATTTTTCGAGTACTTTTGTAAACCTCAAGCGTGAAAAAGAGTACTGATTGTGTTCTGTACTCGATTAAAAACTTTTTTTGCTCAAATATTTTTTACTTCGCCCGTGACAATCGATTTCCATTTCGATAGTTTTAACTGGATGTGGATTAAATTTATAAGTTGATTAACATTCAAGCAGAGGAAAATTGCTTGAAATTGATCATTGGTCTTTTTCACGCAATTTCAATCGTTGCTTATAACGAGCTTGGACTCTATTTCAAAATTAATAATAAACGTACTAGCAAATAAACTTTTTAATAGTTGAAAGATTACGCAAATAAACATAATTATTATAACTAACTGAATTTAAATGACCCATGACAAACGTAATTTATTGGTTAAGAAAATATAAATGTGATTAACTTGATAATATCATCATTGTAAATAGTATTCAGTACTTAAGTAACTGTTGAAAAGTTTTCACTAACTGTTAGTTTATTAAACTCTCTTGAGATTTGCATACAATATCTCGCGCTAAACTTAAGTATACGGTCTGACGAAACTTAAGCTATACTACGGAATTATCAATGAGTCTCGCGAGCCCCATAGATTTGTTGAAGTATATTAAATATTTCGAATCTGACTCACTAAATACGAATTCTCTATTATTCATACACTACAACTTAAGTATGTGTAACCGAATTTCCATTATGGAAATTGATAAATAAAAAGTTGTATTCAAATTTTTGTATATTTTAACAGTCATAACTCTGATTTATATAATAAACTAAATTAAAATTCAAACAATAAATTATTAATAATTAATAAGTTCGTCTTAAATTAATCAAAATCTTATGAATTTGAAATATAATTGTTTAATATTTTTTTGCTGCTTTTTATGAATTATAAAATCAATACATTAAATCACAGTTAATAGGCCAATTAACGGAAGGTATTAAGCGAAGTCTATTTAAACAGTATCGGAAAGGTCTAAGAGTGATCAAGGGATGAATGCAAACAGATTTTAAGACCCATTATTATTTAAAACTTTTTTTTACAATCTTAGTCCATTTTACCTCAGAGTTAGTTTTCTCCAGCTCTCATTAATATAATTCAGATAAAAACCGCGAAAAAAAAAAAGAAATATTTTTTACTAAAAATTTTAACCCTTTCCCGGCTCGGAGTATCGGTGAGTCTAGGTGTGAGTCATGTGGGGATAGAGCCAATGAAATTCCGTCATAAGTCTGTATGAGTGAAAGTTTAGATGTGGTAGTGTAGAGGAGCACCCCCTTTTACCATCTTTCCGGCCCCCTCTCTAGAAAACAGACTAGAGCTCTCTTCTTTTAAGAATAAGACGCACGATTCAAATTTAGAGTAGGGATTCAAGGTCGAACGAGGAAGGATTAAATTGGCTGCATTGCTCAGACTGACCAACTTACTCCATTATTTTCTCGAAATCGTAACTCAGCATTCAAAAAAAGGTGTCATATTTTACTCCGGGTCCTCCTTTGGAAACATATGGCACAATTTTTTCTCAATATTTACAACATAGGTAACAACTACGATTAATTAAAGCACATCAGGTAGAGAGATAAATCAAGATCCGATGGTTTAAGTGAATTTACTTCTTTTTACTGCAATCAAAACATTTGACATTTGGATAGTTTTAATTTCAATAATATATCTCTTGCAGCAGATGTTGAGTTTCTATTTATTTTCATACGATTGGAAAAATAGAATAAGGTGATAACAGATCAACTCCTAGGTTATCGGAATTAGCAAACATTTAAAAAAACTTGATAAAGAAATTGACCAAAATTTTTGTGAGCTTTAGTTGCAATTATCTAAATTTCAGACGGAAGTCGTTATTTTCTGCGCCGTCAAATCTTATAATAAGAATCTTGCTTAAGATTTCCTAAATAACTACAAGGATTTGAATAAAATCCTCAAAAAGACACAATTGTAAGCTACTTCTTCCCCAATACCAAGCCTTTTGCTCGTTAGGCATCTTGAGACCCATATCCTCTGACGTAAGAAGTTACCCCCTTTTTTGCAACACCTGCTTTGAAAGTTCAATTTCTGAGTGCTACGTAAATCGTGTCAGAAGCGACAATTATATTTAACCTTCCCTATACATTTTACTTAACCGCACTTGTGCGCTAAATACTATATAACTTTAGTTTTAACTTTACAATACTATAACGCAGTAAAAAGATGTAACGACCAGTGACTTTATTTAATTTTGCTCTCTATAACTAACGACGTGATTATTACAACAACGCATTACTATTTGTCACTCATGTGATATGTATTGTATACGATAGACAACTTAATATCCTTGAAAAATTTTATTTAAAATAAAATTTTGATTTTTTATGTCTCGAAAATTGAACTTTCATAATAGGATTTGCAAAAAAAATGTATGCTACAAGTAGACTAAGAAGCGAACATGACAATCCCGATCCCGCCATTCGCTTCAAGGTTATGATACATTGACTTATGAGAACTCGTGTGGTTGTCGCTTACTCATCGCCTACGGCTCGTATCGATCATCACACTCGTCTTCATGTCAATACATCATAAGCCTTACGCTCATGTCGCGACAACATGATTGCCAAATTATTCGCTCCTTAGTCCACATTTCGCATAAACTCCTATTTTTATACGCTCTTATGGCAACTGCAACGCGATATCGTATCCGAGTCGTTTCTAAATCTATCGTAAATTAAAACTTTAAGTGCAGAACATTCATAAAGTAATCAACTTGCTTAAGACAATGCTACTTATAGGGAACAATACTACCAATGTTCGGATCAACTATGATCAAATAGACTCTTTAAACTATACTTCGAATGATCATTGAAAACAAAAAAAAAAAATAAATTTTAAGAAAACAAAAGTTTTGTTAATTTACTATTTTTCAATTAATAGAACAAAGTAAAGATTGATTTTATGTGTCTTTTGACAACTTTAAAGCTAATAAGAAACACTTTGAACGAAAACAAGCAGAGCGGGAAAAGACACGTGTGAACACTGTAGACACTTTCTAGCTTACTTTGCTTGTTTGGTTTAACGAACTTTTATCAAATATGAGCTTCCTGATAAATTTTTTTTTCTTTCTGAATGGTTAGTTTTTTTTTTTTTATCAAAAGCACAAAAATCTATGGATAATTTTTCGATAATATTGATTGAAATTAAAATATTTGTTCAGTATGTATAAAACCCTTTCAAATTAGTCGCTTGTAAAAGCGACAAATGCAAGCAAAAAGAGACGAAAAATATATATGGACTAAACATTTCTAATGTGCTCCAACCATACATGAATATATACATATTCAAACGTGTTACCTCTTACCCACATTCACTGCACTTATCGCTACGAAATCTTTGAAGGGCGACGCAGTAGAAGCTTTACTTAGAAAATGTACGTGTGTCATCCAATTTTCAATGTATATATATATACATATGTACATATAAATATATGTATACTTATATTTGTATGTCTAAGTGTATAGTAGACATCTATAGTACTCTTTGATGCCACCAAGAAGTTGAATTCAATGATGTGAGATATTCGTCTTGTATAACGTAGACGCGAGTATCCAAATTGAGAGTCGATCGATTCGATACCCTTCTCTCTAGCTTCGTATATCTCGCCTATTTTTTTTTTTAACTTTTTTCTTTTTCTTTCCTCTGTGTCTTACCCACGCCGAAGGCTTCCGAGATCCTAATAAAATTTCTCCCTTACCAATAAGGATAGAGCTTTCACTTCTTTCTACTTTTTTATTCTTCTTCCTCTTCTTATTTTTCTTTTTTTTAACCACACCTTTTTTCTTTTTTACTTTACTTTATTGTTTTTTTTTTTTTTTTTTTTTTTTCAATTTTATTATTATTTTCATTTATTTTATTTTGGTGAGTCTCGCTTCTTGACTTGGAATGTGTGAAAGCATCAAATTCACCAAGAGATAAATAATAGGCGTAGCGGTATTCCGGCGGCTTGTATAGAGGAAGAGAAAAGCTGAAAAGGAATTCATATATGTATATATATAATCACGTAGTTTTGGAATAGGTGGTAGTAGACTTGCTGGCTCCGCTATCTCTGCTTCTCTAAAGCCATAAAGGTTATCGTCATTACACTACACGACTCGCTCGATATCCGGAAAATTTTACTATCCAAACGAAGTACGAGTAAGTGTATATAGAATCACATAGTAAATGCATTTAAAATTTTGTGGAAACTGACCGAATCTCGGTTACCAACTAGATTAGATGTACTATAAATAAGTTAATTACTTTATAGTTATGGCATTAGTATACCTATAAATATGACAAGTACAGTTAGCTCATATGATGTTTGAGTCAACTATGATTGCATCGTTCATTATTCAACGATTTATTATTATCACAGTTATTAAATTTTGTACATAAAGTAACAAGCTATTAAGGTTACTAAATTATTTTATGCTATAACATATACATATAATTCTAATGTCATATTTATTACAAAATATATATACGCTTCCGTGCTCTATTTTTATGATAGTCGATGAAGTCGTTTCAAGTAATTGAAAATTTAATTAATGGGATATACAAAAAATGATTACTTTTATTTATGAATACATTTATAATCAAATCCGAATATGTACACATGGAGAGAAAAGAATAGTAATTATTACCATTCTACATAGTAATCAGACTAACTTTGTATAAAATGGTTAATAATGCTATGTAGAATAGGATTCATTACCATTTTTCTGGTAGTGATTACTGTTACATCGAAACTATAACCGTGGACCTTTTGATGTGCTAAGGTGATCCACACCTCCAAGCCACGATCACAATGGTGATTGGTAAGGATTACATGTAAGGCGCTACCAAAAGATTTTTTTATTAACAGTCAGCCCAGACTCTTGGTACTGAGTCAACTGATTAGGCTAACTTATATACAATGAAACTGTCAGGGTCGGATATCCACCCGTTTCCTGATCAGTAGGAATAGTTAATTGAAGAATAAAACATTGATCAATTATACACAGTAGTAATAATATAAACGATAGATCAACCATTGATTTTATTAAATTAAAACGTTAAATTGAATCTACGTCACTCTATAATATTAATAATTCAATCTCGACAATATTAAATGGACTCTACTTCACTCAATATAACATGTGCCCAAAATGGCGTACTCAAACTCATGCCCGCGTGGTTGTCTCAATCTTCTACGTCTCACAAATATAAATTGATTCGAAAAACTAATTGCAATAATAATACTATAACTAATGGTTTGCCTCGCGTGCAATACACTTGTATAATCTTACTGCACACTTGTGATCCCAAAGCCAAGGCGAGGTGTCCAAGCGTCCATCCTTCATTCCTTCCTGCCCAAACTGACCCAATGCCTCCATAACGATATGACCTTCCAATTTACTTGATACAATATTTACTCTAAGCTAGGCAAATAAGGACTTTTTCGCCAACCAAGACTCGTCCAGCTCACAACCCAAATATGATGTCTACAGGTGACGACTAAAGTTAAAGCCTACTAGGCCGACAAAAGAGGAAGAAGCCGAGGAATCCTGACTTTTATGCACTGGTGAAACGTCCTCTACAGTTAGACTATCGAGACAAATTTAAATAATACAATAGAGAAAATTAAATTTACATTTCCCCGTTACAAAACAATTAAAATGGTAAAAATTTCTATCTAGCATGGAAGTCAGGGCTATGTAGAATAGGGGTGGGGGATTACTCTGTCCCTTGGCTCTCGACGCTGAAAAATCCTCGTTAATATGTAACATAGTAATGGTTATCGAGTACTATCCTCGACGGTAGTGGATACAGTCTAGATAGCATACAGTAATGTCTGGAATTTTTATTTTACAGAATGTACTCAATACTATCCCAGAGAGTTGCCACTACAATATTGTTTTTTTCGAGTAGTATGTGATAATTTTTTCCCTACACGGAAAAAAAATTCCTGTTGCTGCAACAGGAGGCAGCCATGTTGCAACAACAGGATTTTTTCCTGTTGTAGCAACAGGAAAATCCTATTGTAGCAACAGGATTAATACTGTTGTTGCGACTTAATAGTAAAATATAGTTAAACAGTAAAAAATTTTGCGTCATTGCGTCAAAAAACTTAGTGTTAAATATTTAATAGTTTTATGTGTACATTTAAAATTTATTCTGTTAAATCAACACAAAAAATTGTTAAATATTTAACAAAAAAATCGGTCTGTCGGTTGACCCTGCGGGCCAGCCCCAAAACTTCCCGCTGTTTTCGAGCTCAAGGAAATCGAAAATATTAATGAGACTATATTTTCGAGCTCTTCGAGCTCGAAAATCTAATTGCATGCGATTGTTTTTTTATGAGTTTTTCAAACTCTAACAAGTTATGCTTTATGCTAAAGTTTAAAAGTTTAAGAATCGAAAATCATTAATGGACAAGCGGTTTTTAAATTTTAATTCCCGATTATGTTAAATAAAATAAATATGTTGATGCAGAAATCAATGTCAGTGATCAAAATCAAGATTTGAATGAGTTTTGGCTTAGGTCAGAGCAATAATATATAAAATATCCGAGAAAATCAATAAAAACTGTGTTTTTTCAATTTTTTCGTTGATAATATGGTTTAAACTAAAGAACAAGTTTGATGGCATTATATGATGATCAATAGAGACCATAAAGAGGAAAAGTTTAAAAGATTTTAGACACATTATAGTACAGTACATTTTGATTTATCTGGAAAAAATAACATAGAATGTTATTTTTTTAACTTTTCAACACTGATATCTTTTGAACTAATTAACCAATTTTGACGTTTGAGGTGGCAATAGGCGCGTTTTATTGAATTCTGGAGGTGATTAAAATTTAAAAGCAATCGATTCAGCCGTCTTGAAGATATTTGAAAAAAACCGTTTTTTACCATTTCTTTCTCCAACGATATCTCCCGAACAAATTAGCCGATTGAGATGTTTAAGGCGGCATTCGACGCGTTTTATTGAGTTCTAGAGCTGATTAGATTTTGAAGTCGATCGTTCAATTCGTTTCTGAGAAATCAATAAAAAACTAAAAAAAAAAATTTATTTTTTTTCGTAATTCGCCAATATTTTCGAGTCTACTTGATCGAACGATCTGAAATTTTTAGGAAAGTTGACGGCCAACAAGCTCTTTCAATCGCTGCCTCAAACATCCAAATCGATTCATTAGTTAAAAAGTTATAGACCATTCACACACATACATACACACACACACACACACACACACACACACACATACATACATACAGACACTCGGACATCATTCTGAAAACAGTCAGATTAGCTTCCTAGGACCTCAAAACGTCGACATTTGATGAAAACTCGATTTTCGAAAATCGGGGTGAAAACAATAACTTCCCGAAATTTTTGAAAATCATCGATTTTCTAAGCGGGAAGTTAAAAATTTTCAACACTAAGTTTTTTTTAACAATGACGCAAAATTTTTTACTGTGTAACTATACCCTCATAACACGAGTTGATCGTGAAAAAGTTGGTCATTCATTAGTTTCCGACCAACTTGACGACAAGTTATCTACAACTTCAGCTTTTGCAACTTTTGGCTACAAGTTACCGTCAACTTTCTCAGAAAGCTGGCGCCAGTATGGAGCCGCAACTGAAATGCAAGTTTCTGAGAAAATTGAAAGGAAACTAACCGTCAACTTATTACCACCAACTTTTGCAAGCAACTTTTGTCACCACTTTTCTCAGAAAGTGATCGTCAACTTATTGAATTTCTAACTTTTGCCACCAACTTTCTCAGAAAATGTCTATCAACTATTGGAGGTACCAACTGTTGGCGGTCAACTTAGTGTCCAGTTGCGGCTGCAAGTTTCTTGTCAGTTTCTCGCCAACTTGGCTATCAGGGTATTTTACTATTAAGTCGCAACAACGGTATTAATCCTGTTGCTACAACAGGATTTTTCCTGTTGCTACAACAGGATTTTTCCTGTTGCTACAACAGGATTTTTTCCTGTTGCTGCAACATAACCGCCTCCTGTTGCAGCAACAGGAATTTTTTTTCCGTGTACGAGTCCTTATATTAAATTGATACATATCAAAGTGTGAAAAAAGTTAATATAATGCTTTTAAATAAAAGTAACACGCTTGATATTTTGTAAAAATACTTATCAAACTAATGATAAATATATTTTTGATCCTATAGAAATTTATGAAATCATCATCATATAAATATAAAATAACTATTTGAGCCAATTAGGCTAATTGGCTTAACGCTGAGTTATATAACTGTATGGTCATTAAAATTGTCAAATGCTTTCATCTCGGAGTCGGTTTCAGAAATACTGTATATCATTATGATAAAGTAGCATAACATTTAAGTATGTGTTGAGGTAGGAAGAAATGTTTGGATCAATTTTAATTAGTTGAAATTTTAGTATGGGTAGAATGCGATGTAAATGATGACATAGTTTGTTATATCGTTTGATCGGCGCATATGTATATGTTATTGAAAAACTGATAAATTGAGTCACCCTAAAAATTTGGTAAAGACTTATTTATATCTAAAATGGCTCTAAATTGTCATTTGTCACTCTTACTATCTTTATTTTATAATTTTTGATGTAAAACAATTTTTTATTTATTTATTTATTTATTTAACGCTATCTGCAATTTACAATAGTTTAACATAATAATAATAATAATATATAGTATATAAGTGTAAAATTGCTCGATTATAATTATCACAATGTGTTAATAATACAACATACCAATTTCCATATCAGAGATCATTTAACATTTTTGAAACTGCTTTTTTAAAAGTAGTGTAGCTACCATCGAAGAAGTTCAAATCATTGGCGCATTCATTTACTGTAGCGAATATTCTATTCCTAGGACTACTCATTATAAATTTCCTCTTATCTTAAGGTATATCCAATAATCTATTCTCTCTTAAAATTTTGGGTACTAAAATTTTTTTTTTTTTTTTTTGCATTTAAATCAACTCAATCTATAATGATTTTGAATGATTAGAAACAACGTCATACTTTTTGTTTTGAAAATTTTACAAAAAATTCGAAAAATAAATTTATTTTTACGTACACTCAAGGGTGTCATAAAAGACAACTTTTTTATTCTGTGTAAAATACAACAATTTTAGAGATCGATATAATTAACTTTTCTCTATTTATTTTTTTTTTAATTGATAAAAATGTTTTTCACTTTTTTGGAATTGACCCAATAGAGACCGTCAAAAAAAAAAATTTTTATGGCATCTGGAAATCTGATTTTATCGTTCCAAGCCGATCAATTAAATAATTCAGCGTATTTTGATTCATAAAAATCAATTAATTTCTAAGCATATCTATTATTCTCACCTCTCCTACAAATTTGTAGAGAGAAAATACGATATATTCAGTTGAATGTAACAATCAATAGCGAGTTACAATGTTTGATGTTGTGGCTACTTTCAATTGATGGTCAAATATTATTCACGTAGATAAATACTTGCTTATAAATTGAAATGTTGACATAATGTCGTTGGTTACATTAATTTGCTTTGCCAAATATTAGTGGAATATTTCCATAGTTAATCGAATTAAATGATAATAACATACTTCTGGGACAGTAAAAATTCAAATTTTCACATTTTTATGGGTAACTTGATAAAAATATATTTTATAATCAATTCAGAATATTAATTACTTTTCAGATTAGAATTAATTTATTTCTATTGATATTATGTGTTGATTAAATTTTCGAATAGTGTATGATATAAATTTACTTCACGAAATTATGTAATCCGATATATCGAAAGAGAAGAAAGTCTTGTTAGTAACGGATGTATTTGCGGAAATCCCATGTTTGTATTGACCGTTATTAGAGAGAAGCCACGAAATATTATGGTAATAACGTAGTTCTGTAAATTGGTGCTCCCCCTCCCGTAATCAGTATCCTGTGGCAGATTCGAAAATTAATAATATAGGCAAAGTAATTTTCTCAATTGCTATACACAGGTTTTAATCAGTCAATAAAGTTCTAACTTTATTAGAATAGAAATCGATTCCCTAAAGTTATACAGTCTGTTACTAAACTCAAATGAAAAAAAAAAAAAAAATCTTCTAAATAAAAAAACTAGTGACAAAGAAAAATCCTTAACTGTATCCAAGTCGACGACAATAGAAAATCCAGTTTTAAAAATAATATTATTTTTATATTCATATATATTTATGCGAAACTCAAATCCCAGCTCATATATATGATGCAAGATATGTTTATTTTATTTTGTTCTATTTTAAGACACCAAACTAATTTAATCTCGTATCTAAAGGCAGTCTTTGAATAAAAGTACTTGTCACTCCGTATTCGCTCCAAGGCTTCACACTTTATACTTCTTTTTCTTATCTTATTTCCACTTTACCTCCACTTGTACTCGAACGAATTAGAGCGCATAAGAGCAAAAGCCAGTCACTCACATTGCATTCGAAGTATTGATCATTTTTTTTTATCAACGAAGCGAACAAAAACTTGACATAAAAAAAAAGATCAAATATCAAATAGAAGATAATAAAAATAAGCCAAAAGACTTAAATTTATCAATATTTATAAAATTCGGTAAAGAACAAAAATTTTTGTTTCAACGTCAAGTTTTTATGATATTTATTTATACTCCTCATGTTTCAGAGTGATTCGAAATATTCGAGACAATGCAATACTGATGAAAAAAAATTTTTCTTTATCGAAAATTCTTCAGCTATAATATTATTGAGAATTAAAACACGATACGATGTGCATGGAAAAAAAACACCTCGGAAGAATGATGAAACAAAAACAAAAAAAGATTAAACATTATTATAGGTTCGTTAAATAGGGAAAACTGGGGCAAAATTAGATATCATTTTTTCGAGACTAAGAAAAAAGTTTTGTTTTTTTTAAAATACTTAGTTACGGCTTGCAAAAAAGTTAGGGCAAGTTGACCAATCAGGGCAATGCGGGTACTGTAATTTTTTTAACCATGATCAATTAATTCGTTTCTGTTCTACCCTGAGAAAACATTTTATTTTATTCGAATAAGTAGATTTATTTGAAACTATTGACGAGTATTTATTTGATATTAATACACTTCTTTGGTTGACATAAATATGTGATTGGATCAAATAATACTTTCCTCAATTTCACTGAACAAAATCATTTATTTCATTCAAACATAAGGGCTAGGGAAAGGGAGGGGTGCTTAAAGAAATACCAAAGTTTCGAGGACTCAAATACATAGAATCTGTTTTTTTTTAATGATATTCAAAGTTAAAAAATTTTCAGTTGCCGTTAAAAAAACAGTTTTTCAATTTTACGGGTACCCCCTAAAAAAGGTGAAAAAAAAAAATTCTGGATATTAAATACAATTTTATGTAAATAGTTAAGGAGGTTCCACCGAATCTAATGTAAAATGAATTTTCCAACTTTAAGATTTGAAACTTAGTATACATGTAAAGAAGTACTTGATCTATGTATTCTCAAAATTTGAATATGATCCATCGTCTAGTTTTTTAGAAAAAAAGATTTTAAAATGACGTTTTTAAAGTTCTTCTACACAGGCTCTTATGGCGGACAAGCTCCCGAGATGACTTATTCGATTTTTTTCATTATTAACCTCCCAAATTTAAGAAATAAAAAACCACATGCCATAAACTTGAATATTTTTAGAATATGATAAGATTTTAACAATATAGTGTTACCGTTGTAATTATTTAAATAATTCAAGTTAAACTTTATTATTTAATCTCGTTCATCGACAGAGATACATATTATTGAGGGTTTGGCAACGTCGCGGAAGCAGCTGAGAGAAAAAACAAAGATAGAAATACATTAATAAGAGAGACGAGATTAGAAATAAATTTTTCCCGCTTTAATTTGAATATCGATGTGTAAGAAGTTAGAACGCGCTGTTGCCAAATCTTTTTTTTAAATCATATGAGTCAAAAATAACCAAGTCATTTCATTACTTTCTTTAATTAAATAAGTAATAAATGTTAATTTATGAATTCGCTATGTTATTATAAATTAAAATAATGAATTTTCATAACTATGAGGAGAATTCAGCAATCAAAAAAATTCAAACACTACTTTGACTCACTAGTGTCGGTCGAACCTCCTTCATATAAAGAAAAATTACATTTTACACAATTATTGGATGCAAAGGAAGAATGAAAAATTTTAAATAGTTTTTATCATAAAACAAAAATCATTAACATTTTTCGACTGACACTCAATTTTTGAAAAAATTTATCAAAGAAAAACTCTAAATAATGCTCAACTATATTAACCAACGTTATTTGGGATCCCGGGTCAAAATATCTAGCCTCATCGAACCCAAGTAAGCCTCAATCCAGCTTGACTGAGTAAAAAAAGCATTTTGAGCCTCAAACGATGTTCAAAAAGCCTCAATGAGCCTCAAATGGTGATCAAAGAGCCTCAAATAATACTAATCGAATTTAAATTATATAGTTGAGACTAGGTTCAGTTGAGGCTCATCAAGGCTTATTGAAGATCTTTGAGCGTCATTTGAGGCTCATCGAGGTTTTTTTTACTCAGTGAGGCTCGATTGAGGCTAGATATTTTTACCCGGGACCGTTTAAAAAACATTTAAAAAAAAACTTTTTTTTGATAAAATTTTGGGAGTGCCTCGTTTTTCCCCATCCCTTATATTTGTTCATAGTTAACAAATATTGCTTAAAAAAAATTATACTGCAGCTTACGGTGCTACCGTAGGGTCATCATGCACGACCCAAAGAAAGATATGATAACTACAAAAAAAAAATCTTTATTTCATTTAAATAAATGCAATAAATAAACCATATCCTTGCCTCAAATAAATGAATTTATTTGTCTCCAATAGATATTGATCGGGTTCATTCAAGTATGGGATTTATTTGCATGAAACAAACCGTATTTGGTCCAATACATGGGTTTTTCAGAATATGAACCATCACTGAGAACTTTCAATCGAAAAACAATTTTCTTTTATCTTAAAACTGACGTCGTATTTCGTCCTGAACACGTACGAAGAATATAGTGTCTTATTTTGCCTCGGATTCTTTTATAAATGAAATACAAGTATGAACAGTAACTATAACCAGTGAAAAAAATTACATATTATTAAAGTATCTCGTTTTGTAATTGTTTTCCCTATACATCTTATGTTTGAATTTCTTCTACACGGAAAGAAAATTATAGGGAGTATTCCTATGCATTATAGGAATGGTTCCTATAATGGTATAGGAATTGTACCTATACTATTATAGGAATGGTTCCTATATATTATAGGAACCACCCCTATACCATTATGGGAACCATTCCTATACTATTATAGTAACCATTCCTATAATAGTATAGTAACCATTCCTATAATATTATAGGAATGGTTCCTATAATATTATAGGAATGGTTCCTATAATTTATAGGAATGGTTACTATACTATTATAGGAATGGTTACTAATATTATAGGAATGGTTACTATACTATTATAGGAATGGTTACTATAATAGTATAGGAATGGTTACTATAATATTATAGGAACCATTCCTATAATATTATAGGAATGGTTACTATACTATTATAGGAATGGTTACTATAATAGTATAGGAATGGTTACTATAATATTATAGGAACCATTCCTATAATATTATAGGAATGGTTACTATACTATTATAGGAATGGTTACTATAATAGTATAGGAATGGTTCCTATAATATAATAAAATTTTTTTTTTGCAAAATAGTGTAGATATTTAATGTTAAAAAAAATCCAAAAATTATAAGACATCGGCTTACTTCAGTATCATATTAAATTAAAACTTATATTAACTTTTCGAGATTTTACCCAAATTTGAGATTTTATCGAAATATAAATTTTTATTTTCAAAATTTGAATTTTCCTGAATGTTCTATGCTGAAAAAATTTCAGTTGAAAAATTTTGATGATTTTTGCCAAAAACGAATTTTTTTATGTCCCTGAATTTACGAACGTTCGTGCAACTAAAAATATATTTTTTTTTTAAAGATACTTTTATGATTAGAAAAATGTGGATTTTTGTGTGGAGTGTTTTTTTGAGACCCCACGCTTGTCAAAAAAGTTTCAATCCAATATAGCTGCCGGAACACCCCTCTACGACCTACCCCTATCACTTATATATTTTTAAAAATTGCAATTCAAATTAAAACAATCTGGACTTTCGTGTAGAGTGTTCTTTTTAAACCCCACACAAGTCAAAAAAGCTTCAATCCAATATGGCCGCCGAAAAGACCCTCTAATTTATTTGCGATATTTAAATTTTTTTTTTTTTTTCAATGTTTGAATATTTGTTTTTATGTTTAATAATACTTTTGTGTATTGTAAAAGTGATTTCCACACTTTTTTGAAAATTGATATTTTCATAATATTATAGGAATGGTTACTATACTATTATAGGAATGGTTACTATAATAGTATAGGAATGGTTACTATAATATTATAGGAATGGTTACTATACTATTATAGGAATGGTTACTATAATAGTATAGGAATGGTTACTATAATATTATAGGAACCATTCCTATAATATTATAGGAATGGTTACTATACCATTATAGGAATGGTTACTATACTATTATAGGAATGGTTACTATAATAGTATAGGAATGGTTACTATAATATTATAGGAACCATTCCTATAATATTATAGGAATGGTTACTATACTATTATAGGAATGGTTACTATAATAGTATAGGAATGGTTCCTATAATATAATAAAATTTTTTTTTTTGCAAAATAGTGTAGATATTTAATGTTAAAAAAAATCCAAAAATTATAAGACATCGGCTTACTTCAGTATCATATTAAATTAAAACTTATATTAACTTTTCGAGATTTTACCCAAATTTGAGATTTTATCGAAATATAAATTTTTATTTTCAAAATTTGAATTTTCCTGAATGTTCTATGCTGAAAAAATTTCAGTTGAAAAATTTTGATGATTTTTGCCAAAAACGAATTTTTTTTATGTCCCTGAATTTACGAACGTTCGTGCAACTAAAAATATATTTTTTTTTTAAAGATACTTTTATGATTAGAAAAATGTGGATTTTTGTGTGGAGTGTTTTTTTGAGACCCCACGCTTGTCAAAAAAGTTTCAATCCAATATAGCTGCCGGAACACCCCTCTACGACCTACCCCTATCACTTATATATTTTTAAAAATTGCAATTCAAATTAAAACAATCTGGACTTTCGTGTAGAGTGTTCTTTTTAAACCCCACACAAGTCAAAAAAGCTTCAATCCAATATGGCCGCCGAAAAGACCCTCTAATTTATTTGCGATATTTAAATTTTTTTTTTCAATGTTTGAATATTTGTTTTTATGTTTAATAATACTTTTGTGTATTGTAAAAGTGATTTCCACACTTTTTTGAAAATTGATATTTTCATAATATTATAGGAATGGTTACTATACTATTATAGGAATGGTTACTATAATAGTATAGGAATGGTTACTATAATATTATAGGAATGGTTACTATACTATTATAGGAATGGTTACTATACTATTATAGGAATGGTTACTATACTATTATAGTAACCATTACTATAATATTATAGGAACCATTCCTATAATATTATAGGAATGGTTACTATACTATTATAGTAATGGTTACTATAATAGTATAGTAACCATTCCTATAATAGTATAGTAACGATTCCTATAATATTATAGTAATGGTTCCTATAATTTATAGGAACTATTCCTATAATTTATAGGAATGGTTACTATATATTATAGTAACCATTCCTATAATATTATAGGAACCATTCCCATAAATTATAGGAACCATTCCTATAATATTATAGGAATGGTTACTATACCATTATAGGAATGGTTACTATACTATTATAGGAATGGTTACTATAATAGTATAGGAATGGTTACTATAATATTATAGGAACCATTCCTATAATATTATAGGAATGGTTACTATACTATTATAGGAATGGTTACTATAATAGTATAGGAATGGTTCCTATAATATAATAAAATTTTTTTTTTTGCAAAATAGTGTAGATATTTAATGTTAAAAAAAATCCAAAAATTATAAGACATCGGCTTACTTCAGTATCATATTAAATTAAAACTTATATTAACTTTTCGAGATTTTACCCAAATTTGAGATTTTATCGAAATATAAATTTTTATTTTCAAAATTTGAATTTTCCTGAATGTTCTATGCTGAAAAAATTTCAGTTGAAAAATTTTGATGATTTTTGCCAAAAACGAATTTTTTTATGTCCCTGAATTTACGAACGTTCGTGCAACTAAAAATATATTTTTTTTTTAAAGATACTTTTATGATTAGAAAAATGTGGATTTTTGTGTGGAGTGTTTTTTTGAGACCCCACGCTTGTCAAAAAAGTTTCAATCCAATATAGCTGCCGGAACACCCCTCTACGACCTACCCCTATCACTTATATATTTTTAAAAATTGCAATTCAAATTAAAACAATCTGGACTTTCGTGTAGAGTGTTCTTTTTAAACCCCACACAAGTCAAAAAAGCTTCAATCCAATATGGCCGCCGAAAAGACCCTCTAATTTATTTGCGATATTTAAATTTTTTTTTTTTTTTTCAATGTTTGAATATTTGTTTTTATGTTTAATAATACTTTTGTGTATTGTAAAAGTGATTTCCACACTTTTTTGAAAATTGATATTTTCATAATATTATAGGAATGGTTACTATACTATTATAGGAATGGTTACTATACTATTATAGGAATGGTTACTATACTATTATAGTAACCATTACTATAATATTATAGGAACCATTCCTATAATATTATAGGAATGGTTACTATACTATTATAGTAATGGTTACTATAATAGTATAGTAACCATTCCTATAATAGTATAGTAACGATTCCTATAATATTATAGTAATGGTTCCTATAATTTATAGGAACTATTCCTATAATTTATAGGAATGGTTACTATATATTATAGTAACCATTCCTATAATATTATAGGAACCATTCCCATAAATTATAGGAACCATTCCTATAATTATAGGAACCATTCCCATAATGGTATAGGTATCATTCCTATACTTATGTGAACTATTCCTATAATTATGGGTAATATTCCTATAATTATAGGACCTATTCCTATAATTGTTGGTCGTCATTCCTATACTGGTATAGGATGAAATTTCATAAAATTATAGGAACCATTCCCATAATTTTCTTTCCGTGTATAGTCTTCAAATCGAAAAATTATCGCGTTATTTATCAGACAATCTCGATATCCTACTTAACTACAATTTGATGTCCATAAATATCACTTACCGTCTTATAAATTGATATAAATATAGATATATAATATGTACAAAGCTATTCCAATCTCTGTGCTTCTGGCACCCACTTTAGCTTTAGCTTGTTGATGAAGTTAATCCCTGGTCGAATCTCGTTCGTCCAAAAGCTCGTTTGTCGTGTGGTGTTCAGCTTGTTTCGGCATGCAGTCACGGAAATTTCATCCTAGAATCAGTTTATCAACTGAGGGGGAAGTAAAAAAGGAACAAAGTAGCAGAGAATTGGTAGAAAGAGAAGTTGTCGCAAAGAGAAGAAGGGCATCTTTAACTCTCTCTCTCTCTTCTTCTCTGTCTTTCTTTCTCTGTTGCACGTTGTGTATACACGACGTAAACCACACAGTAGTCACGAAACGTGTTCACGTATATAGAGGGTTGTTAGCACTGCCGTTGACAAAGCCTGTACACAAGGTACAACGTAAGCGTGGAGGCGTGGATGTATGTATGGAGGCGCCACAACGCTGGCTCGTATATAGTAAGCTCGTCCTTTCGCACGAACGCCCAGCGTATACTCATTCCTCTGCTCTTCGCGTCCGTTACCCTCTCATTGCTGTCGCTCTGACAATCTTCTCTAGTGTTTGGTTGCCCGACGGTTCATGCTTTTCGGGAAAAGGGAGCTTGTATGTACGCCTGATGTGACCGTGAGACAGTTCACTTACACTCAATTACACTTGACTCTACCTGTACTACACTAAGTACATTACGATATTATTCATCATTTTATTTTATAAAATAATTTTATTTGCTGCTTCTTTTTCATCAATTATTATCATCATGAGCAATAAATTATTCATTTTCACTCCGAGAATGCTTTGTCTATTGAACATAGACCAAGCCAAAAAATTCAGCTTAATTCTAACCTTAGAAACTCGGTATAACCTCCACAAGCTGCTCTGAGCCTTAAATGGATCTCTTTGACTTTATTTTGTTCAACTCATACTTGATCTCATACTATAACTTGACTTCGATCTCGACAGCATAATTGAAAGGTTCATGCAAAATTCGAGTCTGAGTATTGAACTTCAAATAAACCCCTTTGTCCTGATTTTTTCCACCAATAATTTAATCCTCATTGAGCTCATCGTTTATTTCACAAAAGTATCTTACTGTAATATATACAAGTTTTATACTGCACACGTAAAGTGGCTGAGTGGACTAAATACATAGTCTGGTTCATGCTTTAAAATTCTCTTTCTGCATTATAATTAATAGTAATGATGACAAAACAGAGATCAAGGGAATTATTTTGAACAAAAATCTATTTTAGAACTATCTAAGATCGAATTACCGATTTCTCACCATTCATAACACTATTTGGACGAAATTTAAATTAAATTTTTAACTTGATGGTCTTACGTACTTCAAAAAAATTACAAAAAGGGACTTGGATTTATTGTCGAAAGGTAACAATTGATCAAGTTATCATTAGAGTGGAACAATATACGGGGAGTGCAGGCAAAACGGGATCGCAAAGGAATTAATGAATTTTTGTATAAATTTGAATATGTTGAATCTTCTTTTTTTGACTTCCATTAGAAGTAATTAAACCGAATTTGCCGTAGCACGAGGCAAAAGTTTGTTTTCCCGTGTGGGCAAAACAAACCACCCCGAAAAAAAAGCAAATGCTTTTTTTTCTTTTACTTTAAAAAAAATGACTATTATATAATTGTTTAAATCTAATCGAAGTGAGAAACGAGGTTTGCAATACTGTTAGTAAAAATAAAAATTGCTGAAAAAACAAAATTATTGAAGATAACTTACTCAAATAAAATTGAAATATAGCAAAGAAAACACCGTATGTATTTTTTGTCGCCAACACAATCCACTGAAAAATTCCGGAAGAACAATTTAGGAACACTCAAAATTATACATAATTGATGATAAGAGCTGCTGAAGCATGCGGGGTAAGTGTGCGCAAATCCATGCATTTCATTTCGAAATAAATGGATTTGCGCAGACTTTCCGCATATGACTCAAAATGGCGATAGGAAACAATTTTTTACCAAATTTATGGAGTGGTCCGTTTTGCCCATCCAGTCCTATTTACCTCGCGTTTTTCTATGCTAAAAAAAATATTTTACCGCAAGTTTTTGTTTCTTGAAATGTTATTCAGCTTCTTGTAGCAAGTAATAACTTGTGCACTCACATAGTAGCTGATAATTAATCTAATGCATAGCATGAGGTTGGAATAGTATAGAAGCGGTTGGAAGCTTTACCGCACATTTTCAAGCTGTTCCTCATAAAACAATGGACTCGCTGTAGGAATATGGAAGTATATGCCATGGGTTTTATGTATGTGTAAACGTGATTATTAGTGTACACAAGGAAGTCGTTAAGAATTTACTCGGTGTTAAAGGGCTCGCGTGCAAAATCGACCGTCAAGTAACCCATTGTTCTTATTAACTATATAAACCTCAACGTGTGCTCATTTCAAAAGTGATGATGTTGAGATCAACTGAAAGGAATAGTTATTCATGTACATATACATATATTTTAGATGAGAGTGGAGTATATATTTCATTTTGGAATAGCAAATAGGCAATTTAATAATTATTATGATTTTATCGATAAAAATGACCGCCTTTAACATTTTCAGTTTGAATTTTGTATTTTATCTGAAAATAAATTTTAATCATTTGCCTGTTTGGGTTTTTATTTATTAGTGTGAAATGTGGAAAAAATCTGGCTTAGCTGAGCAGAATGAGAAGTCTAAGAAAATATTGAAGATAGAGTTAAGAAAAATTTATATTTTATCAGAAGGATAGAAAACTTATGGAAATTGAATTTATGAAGTTTGTTGGATTATATCAAAGATCATCAAAAAATTTGGGTGAATAAATATTTTTTTTTGTACTAACAAGCTATGACATAAAAGAAGTTGAGCAAATTCCACCGAAAAGCATTTTATTTCATTAGCTTTATTTTCCATTTTCAAAAATTTATCTTCAACTCTTTGTTTGTGTCTTATTGAGTAATGAATGAAAAGTAATGGCTCGTGATAAAAGTAAATACAATGGGAAGAAGTTGTACAGAGCTTAAAAGTGTTGTTCTTTTCCAGTGAAAAGTATTACCTTTCTGTATGCAGATAACAGATTCAAGCAATATAATATTTTTCTGAAAGATATTGAGCAAAAATAAAAATTTAATGGTAATTTTTTTTTTTTCTAATATTCGACCGGTAACTTTGCAGAATAAACTTCGAAATCGTAATAGTTGGAAGCAGCTTAATGTAGACTCACAGCTTCAAAATGAATAGCCGTAGGTTCTTTTCATTTATTTATGAGTCAAATATTTAAGCTGCTAAGTATCCAGGATTTAATAATTTACGTCTTTTGTATTATCATCAATTAGAAGAAATTAAAG
Source organism: Microplitis manilae (assembly GCA_030273425.1). Lineage (NCBI taxonomy): Eukaryota > Metazoa > Arthropoda > Insecta > Hymenoptera > Braconidae > Microplitis > Microplitis manilae. Next base: position 6,640,527 of record CP092726.1, read on the forward strand.
CTCTCATAATAGGTGATGATTATAACACATTTTATTGTTTTATCTAAATTTGTACAATAGGGGAGCCTGGGGCACAAAGGCCCCCTTAAGTCGGTTTCTTCTTTTTGTGGCTTTTAACCATCAAAGTCATTTATTTTCCGTCTATATCGGAAGAATCAGTCGAAATTTTACAAAAAATCGAAAAAAAATTTTTTTTTTCTGGGGCACGAAGGCCCCTTCCCCAAAAAATTACGTTATGAGTTACGTTATGAGCTCTGTAATGTTTTTATCATATTATAGGCCAATATGTGATAGTGGGGTAAAATGAACCATTCAAAAAAAAAAATTCTCACGAAACCATTAACTTAACGAAAAAAAAAAAAAATTTTTTTCGTTGCAATTTTTCTTTTGAGTGGTTCATTTTGCCCTACATATCACATATTGACCTGAAATATAATAAAAACATTATAAAGGTCATAACTTGACGGAAAATGAAAAAAAAAAAAATTTTTTTAAGTGGTCCATTTTACCCCACATATTGGCCTAAAATATGATAAAAACATTATAGAGGTCAAAACTTGACGGAAAATAAAAAAAAAATTTTTTGCCTAATTTTTGAAGGGGGCCTTCATGCCCCAGGCTCCCCTATTAAGAAATTTGATCGAAACGTGTAAATTTAAATCAAGTTATTGACAAAAATAATTACAAATGAGAGGGAAAAATCGCATCTAATACATTAGTGCTTTTTACCCGGAGTAGAAATTAAATCCATGTGTATAGATTAAATATAAAATTAAAACGATACACACTAGGATGTCTATTATTTCTCAAATAGTTTTTTTATTCCATTCGCTCTCTAAATTATTAGTTTATATCCTAAAAGAATTTGATTAAAAAAGTTACTTTCAATTGCATTAAACCTTTCTTCCATACTGATACTTTTCCCATTTAGATAACCTGAGATTTCTTAACTTTTTATTTCTTTTCTTCAATTATAGCTATAACTAAAATAATTATTCGTGGTTTTTATTCAATAATGATTTTTCTAGTCGACCAATTTTTAATATTATTTTAATTTTTTTTTTTCATATTATATTTCGGCGTAAAAATCTGGTCTTTTTGTATTTTTCATGTTTCATTCCATTGGCTACTTTCCAAAAAAAATTTCAAGAAAAAGAATATTCCAAATCTATTTAATTTTTTCAGTTCAATAATCGTGGTTACTTACATCAAATATAATTTCACTAGGAAATTAAATTGATGCATAAGCATGAACAGTACATTTTTAAAATGTATTCAAAGATTGGAATCTTGTTTCCACACGGAGAAAAAAAAAACAGGTAACACCCCTTGTAGGAAAAAGAATATTGCCAACGGGGCCGATCTCGGTACAATACTGGGCTACCAAGGCTCGGCCTCCCAAGGTTGGTCCGAGATCCGACCAACTTTTAAGTGACAAGCCTTGGTTTGCCAGTCTTGGGCCAAGATTCAGCCATTACTCAAGTGACAAGCCTTGGTTTATCAGTCGAAATAACAAATGGTCTAAAAACTTCTGGCTTCTATGAATAGCGTAGCAACCTAGTGGATAAGACGCTTGCCTACCAGCCTTGAAGGACCAGGTTCGAGACCTAGCAAATGCAAAAAAAAATTAGTTTCATCTATCCACCAGATTTCTCTATGTCCAAATTTATTTCCATATGTTACCATCACGCACATGTCTACTTATATTTTTTTTTTTTAATTTACTTTTAATAAGCATAGGTGCTTATTTAGCAACAGCCGTGGCACAATACTGGTTCTCGATATTGGGCCAATACTATGATGCAGTCTTGGCACAGCGCCGTCACTCAAGCTTGACTCGGTGTTATCATTTCGATACTTAGACAAACTTGGGCCAAGCTTGAATTTTATGCTTTCCCCAGAGTTAATAAGTATTGCGCCAAGCCTCGGTCAAGCTTGGTCCTATTGTTTCTTCCTATAAGGGCCGTGTAAAAAAAATTTTAGGAAAAAGGTTCATAAAGTGTTGACTATTCTAAACTTCAAAACATGACACAACAACGAACTTTATTTTAAGATTTTTTAAACTTTTGAAAACTCAAGATAACAATCAATGAATATTCTATTATGCTAAAACAAGAAACGTCAAGAAATAGTTCAAAATCAGTGTTTTCGGAACGTATTTCGCAGTAAAAAAAATTATGAATCCGAGCAATCGGAGCGTCGAAAACGATTTACAAATCAGTCAAAAACGATAGCTTGTAGTGTTAAGTCAATCATCAGTTTCTTTGTATTGTCAGAAGTTTAAAAATAGTTTGAAAAAAATTTGTCATTGTGTCACGTTTTGAAGCTTAAAATAGTCAACATTTTCTCAAACGTTTTTCAACGATTTTTTTTACACGGAAATTTTCCTATCCTATATGGTAATATTTTCTTTGTTCACAAAGGAATTTTTATTATGCAAACATAGGAAAACTTACTCTGTTAGCATAGGAATTATTCCTATTTTATTACATAGAAACAACTTCTAGATTAACATAGGAATAACTACTGTGCTAACATAGCTATTCCTATGCTGACGTAGAAATTTTTCCTATGGTGACACAGGAATTTTTACTATACACTGTAAAAAAAGATTCCTAACATCAAACCAGATTCGTTTGGCTCAAGTACTCCGTGCGTTTGGATACAGCCAAGTGCGTCAAGCGATTGAGTCTACCGCCCTCTACGTTTGACAGTATACTTTGCTCCAACTGAGAGTTTCTTGAGGGAAGATCCCGAATCGTTTGAGCTAACTCTATGGTATTTGATATAACTCAATAACTTTTTTCAGTTAAAAAAAATAGAAATTAGTTCAAGTCATTTATGCTGTTGATACAATAATGATTTTTGTTTTATATAAATAAGTTAAAAATTTCACTCAAAGTAAATTGTAAGGTGATTGAAGGTATGAATTTTCAGTTGAGTCAAAATTTTATTAAAGCAAATGAATTTTAGTGTTAAAAGTAATATCTTTTTAGGTCCGTAGAAACTCTCTTTGCAATTGATTCAATAAAAAATCTAATTATTTCAAATTGCTGTATTGGATTGATCCAAAAAAACAGTAATCTGAATCAAATAAATATTGCCTTTAATTATCTCATTAATAATTTATTAAAAAAAAATTTTTTTTTTCTTATTTATTTATTTTTGATTTGATTTTATTTTTATTATTTTTTTTTTCTTTTTATTAAGGATTGGGACAATTACATTATTTTATTATATTACATCAATTATACTTTACCAATCATCCTAACATACTCACAGTTTATAGTGAAAAATTAAATAATTTTAATATCACCATCCGGAGGATTCGAACCCAGTACCTTATGCGCGAGAGTCAGACACCTTACCGCTACGCTACGGAACCAGCAGGAAAAATTTAGTTTAGTTGTGCTTCTAATACTTTGTTTTCATATTGAATGGATATATACAGTCAACTGCTTATAGATTGATCTAAACGAGATAAATATGTGACTCTTTTTATAAATAAATTTTTTTATCGAATCGATAACATAAAGACTTTCATTCAAATATAGTTCGATATTTTGTAACGAATACATTTATATTCTTGTCGAATATTTTTCAGTTTTAATGTGAGTGCGTGAAATTATTTCTTTAACCTCATCGGATTCTCTCTCCAAGAAACTCGTCGGTTGACACGACACGTTCGGTATTATAGGAAACTACTTTTATTTCATTGAAATATGTAAAGTTGTCAAACCAAACGTTTCAAGAGTTTCAGTTAAATTTCTCAAAATTTAAAAGTTTGCTTCAACAAGTTTTTATTTTTAAATCAAGTACATCCAAACTTTAATTTAAATATATTTTACTATTCAATCAAATGTTAGTTTAATTACGGTCAAACTTAAAAACTTTCTCATAAACGCTTAAGCAATTTCTCATAATCGAGTAGAGATTTTAATTCAATAAAAATGATTTTCTTGAGACAAACTAGTTTTTGTTGGTTTGAACGAATTTGGTTTCACTGAAGAGGAAATTCGTCAAACTCCTAGGGAGTTTGAAGTCAGTACCTTATTTTTTACAGTGTACTAATATAGGAACTTTTCCTATGTATTACAGGAAAAGCTTCTATATACCATAGTATTTTTTCCTTTATTTTCAAAGAGAATTCCCCTATATTTACAAAGGAAAAATTACTATGTCCCCAAAGTAATAGTTACTATGCCAACATCGGAAAAATAACTTTTTTCTCTCCGTGTACACATTGTGGAAATTATACTTCATTAATCTGGTATTTTATTTCTTTTAATATTTTTTTGTTTATAAATATCAATAAGCTAATACATAAAATAAATTTTGCATCGAATAATTTAAAAATGGCTGAACTTGTCTGTTTTTCTGACAATATATAGACTATAGACACATTAATAAAGAGTAAGTAAATCGAAAAAGAAGTCATGGTTTAAAAACATCCATCATGATCTGCCCAGGCTGTTGTCGTTTTATACGTCTATTCTTTTATTTACCTTTCCCTTACTTCACTTCTGTCCTCACTTTAGAGCCCCACGAAACACTGAAAAATTGTTCGTGGACGCGAGAGAGCACATGGATGCGTATATATATATAGAGACAACCGTTGTAGATACTACACTAGGAAAAAAATGGAAAATGAACAGTGCGAACGTGGTGTACACTAGAGGTTTTTTTTATATATATATATTATATATGTATATATGAAACTCAGCTGTAACATTTTTAGATCTCGCCAAGTCACCGAGGCTATTTTTCTTTTCACGTACGCGCTTTCAAGCTCACCTGCTGGCAGGTGTATGTATAATACTTCGTGACGAGAACACTTAACTACTGGTATTTTGAATACCATAGCTTTTATAATAATAGACAATGAATTTACACTGCCTCATTATTATTCTTTTATTACAAATAAATTACGTACGTCATTTTTTCTTTTTTTTGTTTCTTTCGTTTAATTAACTTCTTTCAAACTCAATAGAAATTTAAAATTACGTGGAGGAAAAAAAAAATTCATGTAAATTAGTGTAGACGGAAATTTAGTTTTTAAAACCGAATAAAAATTTATCTTAATGTAAGTTAATCAAATATGCTCAGACTGGTGCTTGTAACAAAGCGAGAGTTAAATAAATTTTAAATTACAACTACTCTGTGACTTTTCATTATCTTTGTGTTATAGGTGCTAAAAAAAAAAAAAAAACATTAAATGAATATAATAAAATATAAAGACAGCGTAAATTAGTTTGCATTGTATGTTTGTCAATTAGAATTTTTATTATAAAATCAAATATTTGTAAGTTAAAAAAATTACCCATGAACACAATTGAAAAACATTAATGAAAAACTTATGGTTTAGTTTTTTCGAGCACTAAAGCTTTAGTGTCATTAGTTGTTTTAGTGTGTCTTCAATGGTCTTAATTAGTGTTTTCGGGACTTTTAGTATACTACGTGTTTTGTACTTATTCTTTAGTATCGATGGTGTAGGGGAGAGTGGGGTCAATTGAACCAAAAATATTTTAACATTTTTTTTTTATATAAATAAAAGCAAACTGATAACATTTTTTTTTACGAAATTATAATTTATTATATAGACTATCATTTCTCATAAGCACATAACTCAACAAATGATGAAAATTTTTAATAAATACAAAATTGTACAACTGCATCTAATGTTTCAATCGTCCCCTTTGCGGGGGCAATTGAACCAAGAGTATTAAAACCACAAACGAATGACTTTAATGAATAATTTACTATTCATTACAGCTTAAAACTGAAATTACAACACTTTTAATAATATTGATTATTTTATATAACATTATATGTTATAACAATCACTTTTAAAACTTCTGTCAATATAATTATTTTTTTTCTTGGTTAGTTCAGCTTGTTTTCACATTCTGTCAAGATGCGCGCGCATGTCTGATGCTCACAGTGTAATTTATGTGGTTCAACCGTCCCCGAGAGTACTGGTTCAATTGACCCCATATGATTTTATTGAAATAATTAGTTTAAAAAAAAATATTCAAGAACTATTTTACTAAAAGTAAGGGTAAAAATTTATGACTAATATATGTAAGAAGCTATTACAAAAAAAATTGTAAGATTTCATTAGAAAATTGAAAAATTATTAAACAATTTGCCAAGAGCTGAAATCAAGGTTTAGATACCTAAAAACATAAAAACTTGAATTTTTTAAAATTAAATCATCATATTGGTTCAAAATTTTGGTCAGACTGAGGTTCAGTGTATTGAAATATAATTCCAAGAGGATGTCTCATTTTTATATTTTTTTCGGTTTTTTAAGCTTACTGGTTCAATTGCCCCGTAGTTAAATTGACCCCACTCTCCCCTACTAATTAATTAATATATATCAATTTTGTTATTGATGAAAAATTGTTCGTCATTACTGGGGCTCGAACTCGAATCCTCCTGCATATCAGTTGGAGCTTATACCACTTTGCCAACACTATGGACTCAATTTTTGTCCAACGACATCTTTTAAAAAAATCAACTGATTTGCACTTGCTCTGCGGCTATCGAAAGAGCTTGTTGATACTTAGATGTGATCAAACTTTGAAACAAATCGGCTGAGCGATTTACGAGTTGCAAGAAAAACTTCAAATTTTAAAAAATTTTTATTTATCGTATCACTTGTAAGCTACTCAACCGATCGACTTCAAAACATTCAGTTCTAAGTCTTAGTGAGACCTTTCAATTGCCGCAAAGCACGTTCAAATCGGTTGAATCGTTCCAAAGAAATCGTTCAAAAAAAGTTTACATACACACATGTGCATACATTTACTCACGCACACACACTGTAAAAAATTTGATGGACCCGGTGTGGTGTAAATGCATCGGTGTAAAAATTTTGGTGTGAAAATTACACCGAATCCCGTGTGAAATTGAAATAATGTGAATTTTTATTTTTTACACCGCCAAACGAGTAAATGTATAAATGTAAGGGAAGGGCGGGGTAAAATGGGCTCCCCAAAATGGTTGACGCCTCGGAATATTTAGGGGCAAAATGGGCCCCCTAAAATTTCTGACGCCTTGATATATTTGGAGGCAAAATAGGCCGACCAACATTCTTAACATGAAAAGTGTTGGGACAGGGAGGGGCAAAATGGATCACCGGGGAAAATGGGCCACCAGGGCAAAATGTGCCGCTGAGGCGAATTGGGCCCGCCAAAATTCGTAACATGAAAAGTGTTAGGAGGGGGAGGGGTAAAATGGGTCTCCGGGGCAAAACGGGTCACTGAGGCAAAATAGTCCCTCCAAAATTCGTAACATGAAAAGTGTTGTGAGGGGGAGGGGTAAAATGGGTCACAGAGGCAAAATCGTCCCTTTAAAATTTTGGAGGGACCATTTTACCTCAGTGGCACATTTTGCCTCTGTAAACCATTTTACCCCTCCCCCTCCCTACACTTTTCATGTTACGAATTTTGGAGGGACTATTTTGCCTCAGTGGCCCATTTTGGCCCGGTGACCCATTTTACCCTTCCCCGTCCCAACACTTTTCATGTTACGAATTTTGGCGGGCCCAATTCGCCTCAGCGGCCCATTTTGCCCTGGTGGCCCATTTTCCCCGGTGATCCATTTTGCCCCTCCCTGTCCCAACACTTTTCATGTTAAGAATGTTGGTCGGCCTATTTTGCCTCCAAATATATCAAGGCGTCAGAAATTTTAGGGGGCCCATTTTGCCCCTAAATATTCCGAGGCGTCAACCATTTTGGGGAGCCCATTTTACCCCGCCCTTCCCTTACATTTATACATTTACTCGTTTGGCGGTGTAAAAAATAAAAATTCACATTATTTCAATTTCACACGGGATTCGGTGTAATTTTCACACGAAAATTTTTACACCGATGCATTTACACCACACCGGGTCCATCAAATTTTTTACAGTGCATGGATACAACCGGACGTCCATCCGGAAATAGTTAGAATAGCTTTCTACACTGTAAATCGAAGTGTTTTAAATTAAGACACTTCAATTTACAGTGATAAGACGTCAAAACGTCAAGATCTACAATAGATACTTGATTTTCGAAAATCGAACCAAATCCAATAACTAGATTAATAGATTATGTATAACATATATACTGATGTAATCACAAGGAGTAACTGCTCCATGATTAATAAATAAATAATAACTTCCCTTTTTTTTAAATTTTCAATTTTCATAGTGAGAAGTTAAAAAATACACTTGTGTTGGCTAAATCAGTTTTGATCTTTTTAATTTATATTTTTGAAAGTAAATCATGAAAAAATATGATCCTTGTTGTGAAGTAATTTTTAAACGGCTTTTATCAAAATTAATTAATTTGCTTGTAATTGTATTAAAACTCTTGCAAAACTATAAATTATATATCTGATACAAATCGAATATTTCAAATTGTAGTTTCATCTCTATGTACAGATCACAAGATATAAAAAAGTATTCCTGCCATTTATCTTATTCTCTTTAGTGATTAATAGTGATCTACAGATTTAAAAAAATTGTAAAATCCGCTAAGGAAATCTTGATAAAGACAATCTTTCAACAAGTTCGTTATCTTCGTGTGACGGATATTACGAAAATAAGATTATAACTCCTTCAAGTTATTTTTCTGAAATAAAAAAAATAAATCGATTAGCTTTTAAAATTTTTCATACAATTTTTGACATTGATTGATGAAATAATTTAATTGAAAATTTTTATTAATTACTTATTTTGAAAAAATAATTAAAGAGAGGGGAAATGGAAATCCCCAAATTTAGAAAAAAAAAGTTTTTAAAGTTTTGCGTGACCGTTTGATACCACTTTTTTCTGTTAATATTATTGGTTTATAAAGAGAAAATATAATATAACGTGAGATTATAAAAAGTTTTTTAAAAAAGTACAATGATGAATCATCGAATATTTATAATCTCCAATATTGGTACCCTAAAGCATTTTTTTCTATTTACTATTTTTATTTTATTTTTTGTTATTGCTGTTGCTCGTATTTCTATTGGTACATGGTATTTCTCAGTACCCAAACCACGAGTATCTCATTCGTATCGGGTTGTATCCTTTGACCCCGGACAGATCACATGACCCTCGAGTAGTTTTCTCTGTCTCTCCTTGCATTGCACCAACATCCTATACCTTTTACCAGTCTGTATATCTATGTGTATACATAATATACGAGTCGCATCCCAGTAGCAATTTCGTGCAGCTCGCCACCACTGTGGCTGGGAAATTGTATCGTTCAAGGTTCGCGGAAGCTTCGTCGTGTCGAACCTCGATTTATAGTTGTCGATGAAAAAGATACTGTCGTATGTATAAATATATTGTCATCAAGACATATATTCATAGGAATATAATTATTTTTAAGCTTGGAAAAATTTCCTTCTTAATAAGCTTGTAGTTATTAACTTAATCCTCAACGGTCACATTTCAAACGCGAACCAACAGTCACAGTGAGTCTATAGGAATTTAACTCTTTGATCCCTTGTAGAAATTGAACTCATCAATTTTTTTTTGCAAAAGATTTTACAGAGATATTCTACTACAATTCAAATTTGAAAAAATGAACAATATTACCATCCGGCCATACCCGGGTCAAAAAATGTGATCTGTTTTAAATCAAATAAAAATTTTAGGTTATTCGTGTTCAATTTCACTTTTGGGTTAAGGAGGTTCGACCGAATCTAATGTAAAAAACATTTTCCAACTTTAAGATTTGAAACTTAGTATACATGTAAAGAAGTACTTTATCTATGTATTCTCAAAATTTGAATATGATCCACCGTCTAGTTTTTTAGAAAAAAAGATTTTAAAATGACGTTTTTAAAGTTCTTATAACACAGGCTCTTATGGCGGACTAGCTCCCGTCATGACTTATTCGATTTTTTTCATTATTAACCTCCCAAGTTTAAGAAATAAAAAACCACATGCCATAAGCTTGAATATTTTTGGAACATGATAAGATTTTAACAATATAGTGTTACCGTTGTAATTATTTAAATAATTCAAGCTAAACTTTATTATTTAATCTCGTTCATCGACAGAGATACACGGAGAAAAAAATATAGTAAAATTTACTAAAAAATATAGGAATAATTACTAAATTTAGATAGTAATCTTGAAACGCTTAAGATTTATAGGAAAAATTCATAAACAGATAAGTAAATTTTACTATCCCGTTTAGTAAATTTTACTATTCCGTTTAGTAAACTTTACTATCCCGTTTAGTAAATTTTACTATCCCGTTTAGTAAATTTTACTATTCCGTTTAGTAAACTTTACTATCCCGTTTAGTAAATTTTACTATCCCGTTTAGTAAATTTTACTATCCCGTTTAGTAAATTTTACTATTCCGTTTAGTAAACTTTACTATCCCGTTTAGTAAATTTTACTATATTAGAATGGAAAAAAATTAAATTAAATTTTTATTAGCTTTTAACTTTTTTTATTATTATTACTATCATTTTAATTATTATTGTTATTTATGTCATCTGTATTGGTGTTGGTGTCGATTTTTGTTTTTTAAAAAATCACTGGTTACAACCGAGATTCGAACCCTGATCTCCCGCGCGCGAGTCCTTTCCTATGTCTGACAGCTCGATGTCTCATTTGGACAAATGTTTCAGAACTTGTAATACATATTTGTATATGCTATTCCCACCAAATTTTAATTTTATCTATACATAGTAGAATTTACTATACATATAGTAAAAAAACATAATCGTATTAGCAAAAAATACATTGCGTATAGTAATTTTTAATATTTTGTATAGTAACAAATCCTATATTGTATTAGAAAATTTACTTTCTTAAATTTGTATTTATTAAAAATACTTATAGTAAAATTTACTATACAGATAGTAAAAAATACAATTGTGTTAGTAAAAAATACAACACGCATAGTAATTTTTAATATCTTATTATGTAATTATTACTAACTAGTAAATTTTACTAAATGTTTAGTAATAATTACAATACAGAATGTATTTTTTCATATCTGTTAGTAAATTTTACTATAAGATTGTAATTTTTACTATATTTTTTTCTCCGTGTACATATTATTGAGGGTTTGGCAACGTCGCGGAAGCAGCTGAGAGAAAAAACAAAGATAGAAAGACATTAATAAGAGAGACATGATTATAAATAAATTTTTCCCGCGTTAATTTGAATATCGATGTGTAAGAAGTTAGAACGCGGTGTTGCCAAATCTTTTTTTTAAATCATATGAGTCAAAAATAACCAAGTCATTTCATTACTTTCTTTAATTAAATAAGTAATAAATATTAATTTATGAATTTGTTATGTTATTATAAATTAAAATAATGAATTTCCATAACTATTAGGAGAACTTAGCAAACAAAAAATTCAAACACTACTTTGACTCACTAGTATCGGTTGAACCTCCTCAATCTAATGAACATGTGAAATTTAATTGAGCTTTATCCGTACGATTCCTTATTAACTCTCTTAAAATGAATCAGTGAAAAATACTCCAATCAGTGAATATTTACTGTACAAATAGTCCCAAATATATCACTAATTAAATCAGTGATATACTTGGCACTGATTCGCAATGAGTATTCAATGATTTTCAATATTTTTCACTGATTCATTTTATGAGAAGACTATTTTCAGACTTGTTTTCAATAATTTTTAGTCTAATTTTGGTCACCTTTGAATCAAAATCAGACTTTCCTCAAAATATTTTGCCTTTTGTTTTTATCCAGACCAAGATTAGACTTTTTCTGCCTTTCACTTTTTTTTAGTATATTTTTAATTATTTTTAGATCAAAACAGCTGAAAATTTTGGTAAAAATGGAAAAACAGATTAATTAGTTCAAATGCAGACCATAGACCAATTGTCCAAATACTGTCTAGTTAGACTAAAATTTGATGAAATTTTTCAACCCGGGTATCTTGAATAAAAAAGTGAATTTCTTATTCAATCGGAACAATTGAATCCGAAATAAATCTGTAATTGTCGGAATTGCTATCTAGACAAAATTTTGATTTCATGAAAATCATAAAACGGCGCTTTCCAATAATATTAAGAACGAAGAAACATTTAAAAAAAAAAATTAGAGTAGTATAAATGTTAATATTTTATATTAGATGAGCGACAATATATATTTTAAAAATTTAGTTATGGCATATCAGTCAAAAGTCAGTAGGAAATAAAGCCACGGAAAATTTTATTGCTATACAATTAAGAATTAATAAAAGTATCACAAAATTCAACGATTAATTAAAAAGAAAAAAAATGTTGGATAACAGAAATTGAAGCTAATTGCACGAACCTTAAAATGTATTTCAGAGACATAGGCAATTCATTTTTGATTATAATTTATTCAAAGATAATTCAATGAAAATCGATTTTCATGAAAATTAGAAAAAATTCGTGCCCAATCTAACCCACTACCCGTTAAAGATTGAACAAAAAATTAGCACTCTAAATTTGATTCGTGGGCAAATTCTATTTTTGAATTTTGACTACTATTTTCATTCAATATTCCATTAGTGATGTTGAAAGTAATTTTTTTAATAAATAATTTTAAAAGCATGTTTTAATCAGAGCCAATAATTTTATTAATTTTTAATCACTAGTAAATGATATAGTAGTTGAATAACCAATTATAGGTTTCAGTTGAATTTATGAGCAATCTTTATAAATTTAAAAATTAAATTTTAATTGCTCTTTAATTATTAAGTGGTTTTTAAAAGTGAGCTTCATCATTGTTATTATTTTTTTTTTTTTTTTTTCACTTTATACATCATTAAACTTTTTGTATAATTTATTTATCGCTTAATAAGTTTTTAATTAAATTTAATTCATTATTCTGGCACTAATGTACAATTGATTCACTTTAATATGTTCACATATATATATATATATATATATATATATATATATATATATATATATATATATATATATATATATTTCTGTATTCACTTTATGAAAAGTTATTTGAATATAAAAGCTAAAAGTCTAATTACTTTTAATACAATAATGTGATATTTTCCAATAATTTTTATTAAAATTCTAATCTCCTAAGAAAATATGAAGGTATATATATATATATATATATATATATATATATATATATACATCAATAAAGTTCATATACAATATTATGAAGCTTTATATATAAAACAATATATTTGTACATGAAAACAAAATGTCACAAGTGCAGTAGTAACATCTACCAAATGTCAGGCACACCGGAAGCAATAACGTGAGTCCCAAACGTGCGAATTTTACGAGTGAAATTCAACTGTTGTTGTTACTCATACACAATCACGTACACACACACACATATATATATATATATATATATATATTTATATACAACTAAAGTATATATAGACGAGGCATGTGCTTGAACCATTGGAGAGACGTCACGTTAAATTTCGTGGACCCTTTGGCAGCGTATCGCCAATTTAACGGAACAGCACCTGCGATGGCTGTTATAACATAATTATATAGAGTGTGCAGGGGGTGCAATACAGAATGTTGCGATACATCTACTACATATATATATATGCGTATATATCTATAATAATGTAAAAGCATGTGGCGGAATCCATAGGCATTTTCCTGGAGAGGGTCGGAATGCGTGCGCTTAACGAGCGCAATGTACATTGCACGATAGGAGAGAAGTATAGTGGGATTGACTGTGCGTCGCGGGGGCGCAAGAGTCGCCAGACGTAGTAGCGTAGAAATCGTTTTGCTGGCAGCAGCCGAGAGAGAAGAGCGGAGAGTAAAGAGGGGTAAATCCGCGACTGCATGGGGGTGGCGTGAGCATTTACGAAGGGACAGTGTGCCTCTGGCATCCGTGCGCGTTAGATCGTTTTATACTTTTACTCATTGCTTTCTCAATCCATTGCATTTTGATATCAATAGTGATCGCCGCTTTACTAAATTTCTGTTGTGTAATATCGATACAAACATGTGCTATTCATTGATTGATTGATAAAAAATTATTTTTGTTTGTCAAGTTATAAAATTTTGTTGTGATGTTTTAAAAACACTGGGATATATTTTTTAATATTTTTTTTTAGTTATTAGCTTTTTTTTTTCAGTGTTAATTTTTATATTCAAAAAGGTAATTAGTTTTTGAAAATAAAATGATATACCTGTTATGGTTGACAATTTGCTTAACATCAATATATATATATATATATTTATATGTAACAACAATCGTGTATGTGTGGTTCTCTGTGGCTAGCTTGAAGATAAACGAGTTTATCACCTCAAATACTCGTAATATTTTTTATGCGCGTGTGTGTGTGTGTGTGTGTGTGTGTGTGTGTGTGTGTGTGTGTGTGCTTGTGTATGAGTCTGTCATATAGGGAATTTCCTGGCAAGTGACATTTCACTCGTTCACTGTCTCATATTGCACGTGGAAAATATTCCATTCTATTTCATATCTCTATATTCATTCATATCAAGTATCGAAATACATTTATATCTATATGTATGCATATGTGTGTTCCATGTATGTATATAACTATAATTTATATACTTCCATGAGATATTCTGTACAACAGATTATATGATAAAATTTTATATATCCATTCTATTCATTCTCTTTCTCTCTTGCTCTTTCATTCTCGTTCTCATTATTTCCATACTAACGTGAAAGAAAAAAAAAATTTTTATTTGAATTCTACGAGTATTTCATACTTGTGAGAAAATATCTCACGTTTCCGATTGAGATAGCAGGAATAATTTCATATTGTTGGAGATGCTTAAGATTAAGTGTCAAGTCGTTGATCGAATCGTAGGATCATGGAATCAGAAGTAGTGTAAGGATGAATAAAATAAAACAACTTTATAATCGTATCATAAAATATACCTACACTTTTGATAGGCTTAATATAAGGGATATGAGTCAATTATTTCTCAGACGTATATGTATATATTAGGGTGATCCAAAAAAAGCCGACTATTTTTTTTTTTCAATCTCTGCTTAAGATCAGTTCGATTGAACAATTTTTAAAGGTCGCACAAAAATTTTTTAAGCTTCTGAGTACACGGAAAAAGAAAATATTGCGCTTATCGCTCACCAACGGAGAGCGACAGTTGTATTGTGATTAGTACTAAATTGTCACTTGATTTTCACGATATATATATCAATATGAATGAAACACTAGATACTTGTTATAGTGATCCTACGGATTGTGAATATACTTAAATGTATAGTGATCGTCAGTTAACGTATCCATATCATACCAAAATGGATCGTGATTATCGCGATCTACTTCTCAAGCGCCACCACTCATAACCAAATTATTTAATAAAAAATTTACATCAATTACTTACGTATATTCTATTACTTGATTACATTTCTTCATATTAAATAATAATTTTTTATTGCACTTATTAGAATTATTAACATGCAATTATTAATTCCAACTAAAAATAAAATTGTAATGAAGTTAAAGTTAAAAATTCATCTATTTCAACCTCAAATGTTTTTATGATTTCCTCAAATGATCTTATGATTTCGGAATCCGCCTGGATCGCGATAATCACGATCCAATAGACCAAGACTTTCCGTATACAACGTATAACCAACCGAGGAGAGTGAATATCACGATACCGTTGCGTGGTGAGCACAATATTTTTTTTTCCGTATATGATATTTAAGATCTTTCTGAGCGACTTTCGATATAAATATTGAGGCTTTCTCTGAATAAAAATTTTTTAGCGGCAAAAAAAAAATTCGTAGCGATTCAAGATAACGAAATTAAAAAATATATTTTAAATTTAACTTATCTCTGAAATTAAATGCAAACTTGATAGTGTACTCTCTTAAAATGAATCAGTGAAATTCCACTGATTCAACCAGTGAACTAAAAATATGTAAGCGCGCGAGTACAGCAGTATCCTGTACATGAGTGTATTTAAGTGTTTTATTGTGTCAATAAGTTATTAATATTTATTTATTATCTTTTGTAATATATCAACTAAGTTTTATATAACAATAATAATTATATGACAATTTTTACAGAGTATGAAAATAAATAACTATGAGGTTACTTAAACAGCTGAAGAGCTAACCTCAATCCAGAATAACATTTTAAAATTAATCGTTAACTGAATAATTTATAATCATAAGTAATTGTTATTAAGACTCTTTTAGTTCAC
The DNA here is from genome assembly GCA_030273425.1 of Microplitis manilae. NCBI lineage: Eukaryota > Metazoa > Arthropoda > Insecta > Hymenoptera > Braconidae > Microplitis > Microplitis manilae. The sequence goes on from CP092726.1 coordinate 6,656,681, forward strand.
TTTGTTATTAAATAAACGTTTATAATAAATAGAATTAAGTGGAATTCACTGATTCAACGAGTGAGCTAAGCGATCATCTTAGTCCACTGGTTGAATCAGTGAATTTCACTGGTTGAACCAGTGAATCGAGCGATCACTGGTTCATACAGTGAAATTCACTGATTCAACCAGTGGATTTCACTGGAGAACCAGTGAAATTTCACTGATTCATTTTAAGAGAGTATTTATGATCTATCTCTCTAGCGTCTTGTATTATATTTTTGTACATGAAGATGTAAGTTTCATCATGAATATATATATATATATATAGGGGAGGGAGGGGCAAAATGGGGTACCTAAGGAAATACTAAGTTTTCGATGAATAAAACACGTCAAATCTTATTGTTTTTAATAATATCCAAGGTAAATAGACAAAATTTTTTGCTGCCGTTAATAAATAAAATTTTCTTTTCTGGCGGGCAAAATGGGGTACCCTTTAAAAAAGTTGAAAAAAAAAAATTTCTGCAAGATCATCAAATTTCATTAAATAAAATTTTTTTTTTTTTGTAAAATACATACAGAAAAATTACATTTCACATCATTGGTGGATATGAAGGCAGAAAAAATTTTTTTAATGGGGCAGAGGGGCCCCCCTTCAAAAAATGGTAATTTAAAAAAAATTTTTTTTTAATTGAATTTTTATCAATTAAAAAATGAAATATCATTTTCGAATGTTTTTAGTGGCCAAATTTACCCTAACTACAGGAAATCAGCCGAAAAATTAATTACCATTTTAATTTCTTTTTAATTTGACGATAAAAATATGAAAAAATTAATTTTCAAAACTTTCGGCTGGTCCATTTTGCCCCAGGTGTTATGGGTAGGGGTAAAAATGCGGAAATATATTAAATTTTTTTTAATTTGATGAAAAAATTGGATAGAATCATTTTTTCGATTTTTGGGCTGGTCCATTTTGCCCCAGGTGTCATGCGTAGGGTTGAAAATGTTTTAAACTATCGGATATACAATAATTAGACGAAAAAAAAAAATTTGTTTTTTCACCAAATTTTTGGGGTACCCCATTTTGCCACCCCTACCCCATTTTGCCCCTCCCTCCCCTATATATATATAACTTTGCTGTAAATATTTAAAGGTTACTCAAAAAATATCAAGAAAATCATACTCGGAATATTTCAAAATTTTTGTGTGAATTATAAAAATTCATATTACAAGATTAAATTTTCAAGTAGTCATATATATTTACGTAGTAATTTTTGACATAATGCGAAAAGAAAAATTCGAGAATAATAACAGTAAAATTTTATAATACTTATAAAATCCTCAAGTACTCTCTAGAAATTTATCAATCTCGTCGACTTTTGAAGAAAAATTAAAAAATGTATGAAACCAAAAAATTTTCATACGAGATCGAAAAAACAATTCGCCGGTATTTTTGGTCGTCCTAATATGTAAATAAAAAACAATTCTTCTATTTTAAAACTGATGTCTCATTTTGCCTCGACTTCTAACAAATATATGATGTTTTAGTCTGTACCTCTTCCCCCTCCATATTACATGTTTATTATATATACGAAAAAAAAAATTCTTATGACAGCAAAATACGGTTTCCTGATTGTCACGATTTTCGTTTGGCTTCGAAGGTTAGATTACCGATACGTATACTAGTGGCAACGATCATATCGAAGTAGGACTAGAATGAATCATGACACTAGCTATCCAGATCATTACTAGAGCTATACAGATCGCTTCCTTCATGACACGCGCATCATGATCAATTAGATGCTTCCAATCACGAATTTTCTTTCCATATATATGTATATATATACATCCAATTAGTTTAATCTTCTCTTTGATTTTCGATCGCGAGATATTTCGATGCACCATTTCGATCGATTATTATGATACGATTGTATTTCTGCTGTTTGATGTTTCACGCTAATTAAATTGTACAATATACTAGCTAACAAAACCGTGCATATTATTTATCAATATTAGCTAATGAATCGAAAATTATCGTTCATTAATAATTAATATAATACAAAGCAATAATATTTTAAAGAAAATCAAAAATACATTGCGATTTTACAAAGCGATAATAATTAGTGATGTGGAGTTAACTTAAATACTACTTTTATGATATATATATTTTTCATAAAAATTAATATAAATTCTTTAGAAAATGTTTTTTTTTTCAAGAAGTTATTATTCATTGAATTAATAATTGGTTTAGTTTATGAGTGGGTACTTGACTATCGATTAAAAACAAATTAATCGATAGTATTAGATAAAAAAAATATAGAAAACGTAGTAAGCCCGCGAATGAATAGAGCGTTTTCTAGATTCAAGTTTTAACGGATTTAATACCAGAGGAAATACACAAACTCTTCATCGTCTCTATACACCCGGCTATTTTCCATCCCCGTGTTCTCATGGGAAATCTCGAGCATAACACGTTTTTCAATTAAATATCCGGCCACTCCCGCCGGGAAATTTTCTGTGACTGTCGTGTGTATTAACGTGTTTTGTATTAAGAGTAGAATGACAATGGGTAATAAAAAAAAGTAATACGTGCTGGTTTAGTTTGGTCAAGTGATTGTTGTTGTTACAGATATTGTTATGGTTATTTTTTTTATTATTATTATTTATATTTAATATAGGTAAGAGCGGAAATGAAGATGGTCCCCTTATTGAGTTTGTTGTCAAACAATCTGGCACATTTTATTACAATCGATCAAAAAATAGGTCTAAATAGTTTATATAAGTCTTTGAAATTTAAAAATGGAGACAGGATACCCGCCTTCAAAAAATGACAAAACAAAAATTAATTTTTTTACGAATTTTATATTTTTGGGGGTAAATTGAACTCACTCCGAAAATGGAAACCCGTGTAAAAAAAATTCGTTCCAAAAACGTTCATGACATTGAACTTCCAAAATTGAAAAATTTTGAACTCTAAGTTGAACGTTTTTGGAACTTTTAAAAAAATTAACAATTTGCAACTGGTGTCGGCTTTTCCTGTGCGTTTTTTTAATTTTTAATTTTTTGAGCCAAAATAATTTGATTTGACAATTTTTGGAACTAATTAAGAATGATGAAAATTTTCGACTTTTACCAGAATTATTCAGATATGAGGCAAAAAAAAATAAAAATGGTTCGAAAATATTTATGAATATTTGTTGACTTTTATCAGAATTTTTTGGGAAGGTCAGGTTTTTTCCATTTTTTGACTTCTTTCACACTTCTAATTATTTCACAGTTCCAAAAATTTTCAACTTAAAGTTCAGAATTGTCTCACTTTGAAAGTTCACTGTTGAGATTACTAGAATAAATTTTTTTTACACGGAAATATAAATTTTTTTCTTTATTTCCGAGTTTCATATTTTCATACATATTTGTATTTATACAAAATATCATTCATATAAACCGCTGGTGAGTTGAATTGTTGGACAGTAGAGAGTAAATACTAATATTTACTGTTAAATATAAATTTTATTATTAATAAAATAAAAATTTTTTTTTGTCATTTTTTTCAATTTGATCGAATATTTTCAGTTATGTATAAGGCACAAAATATACACGGAGAAAAATGTTGGCTCAAAATCTACCAATTTTTATTATGCTGCCGACCAAACTTGAAACAGGAAGGGAAGCACCCAAAAAATTATTATGCTCATACGAAAATTATTATGCCGCATCACAATTATTATAATGTATAAAAGTAATTGTTATTAAATCTTATCGATAAGTTTCTCGCTCGTAGTAAGTATTGTGATACAGCATAATAATTTTTCGTATGAGCATAATAATTTTTTGGATGCTTCCCTTCCTGTTTCAAGTTTGGTCGGCAGCATAATAAAAATTGGTAGGTTTCGAGCCAACATTTTTCTCCGTGTATATTCTGCTTCCGACGAAAAAAAATACCCAGAATTTGAATAAAAAAAAATTTCAGAATGTGCCCAACTTGCCCCGTTCAATGAATTTGCACTAGTAGACCATTAGGGCCATAAACCTGAAAATGACTAAAAAAAAATTTTAGAGCTTTTCAGTGGAAGGCCATCGTAGAATACGGGATCGTCTTGCCTCTCTCTTCCTTACTGATAGTTTGTTATATGTTTATATATACATTTATTATTACCTTAGTGGGATTATATTAATACTTGGTGGCCGTTGACACTTGAAGAAAGTTGTACAATTTGTTTCTCACACTTTTTTATAATAATCTTATCTTAAGAAATAAGTAATTAAAAGTTTGACTGAAGTAATGATTCCTGTAGTGGTGATGCTGATGGTAATAGTTTAAGTAGAAGTACTTAGTTGAACAAGTGGTGGTGAGTTTAAAGATGAAATGTAAAGAGAGATGGAAAAAAGTATCGGACTTGATTTTTTGCCGTACTCTCATGCTAGATCTCTCGTATTTCCGCTTGGCCAACGAGTTCACGATCGTTGGCTCTCACTTGCGGAAAAGCCTTCACCACCACTGGCAAATACGATAACCATTTTATTTATTTATTTTTTTTCATATTTCTTTTGTCTGGTAATAACAAAAAAAGATCTGATACTTTATTGCTGTAATATTATATTTTTTATTATTATTATTATTATTGCTTACTCAAGTTGTGGTTTTATTACTTTTTACTACAAACTAAAAGCTTGTTTTTAAAATAATCCTGGTAATAATTTGCAGTATAAATATAAGATTACATTTTTTAAAAATCCATTAATTAGTGATAATTAAAAAATATATTTTTTATTTGTCTTATTTGTAATTATTGGGTACATAAATCTAATTTTTTTTTTATTACCGAAGAAAGTAGAAAAATAATGTAAGGCCCGCAGGACATCACTGAATTTAACGGGTCTCAAGTTTCCCGAGGGATATCATTGTGAAAAAAGAGGATCGAGCTGGAATATCGATGCTCTGAAAGTTTCTGCTAACATTTTCTCGCCTCTCGAGAATGTGGAATCTTATGTGATGACGGTGAAAGTGAATTTTTTTTTTTCATTTTTTCTAAATATATATATATATTTTTTTTTATGTATATATATATATATCTTTTTTATAATAATAATTTTTCTTTATACTCTCTTCTCATCCGCAGACACTCTTGACTCCAGACGTTCTTAGTTATCGTTAATAATTTGTCGAATGCCCGTTAAAAGTGGCTTACATCCATTATTCATCATAAATAAAATGATAAAAGTATATGGATTTAAAACTAAAAAAATTTAATACCACAAAAAAGTTTTAAAAAACTGCCGTAAAATATTAATGCGCCAAAAATAAAAGTAAAAAATTAAACCGTGAATGTCGATTTTAGTAAAAAACTTGAGCTAATGGATTTTTAGTTATAGAATAAAAGAAAAAGCAAAAAATAATTCGTTAAAACGTTTGCTTTTGGTCGTGAGAGAATTAATTTTGATTGGCAAAGTATCACAAATGGGATAGAGAGTACGAGAAAGAATGAAATAAAACCAAAAAAAAAAAAAAAAAAATAATAAAACGAGAGGAGATAAAACACTTTAGAAAAAACGAGGGAATCTACTAACGAGGTTGGTAGGTTGGTAATCACCCTCTGGGATCGTGCCTAGGATACATTCCCAACGTAGATGTGAATAAGGGTTGAAAGAGAGTAACCAAGAACTTGGAAGTTAAGAGACAAAGAAAAAAATAAGTTTGAATAAGGACATAAGGCAATCTCGTGGATTTTAGTAATAGACAATTATTGACTAATCCCTAAAATAAATCTTTTCTGTTTACCAATTATCGCCAAACAAATGTCAAATTAATCGAAGATTAGGTACACTCAAATACTTATCCGGGACTTTTTTCCTAAAAAAATAATTGAAAAAAAAAAGATAAAAACGACCATGTAGTCAGTAATATGAGGGCAGTATGGAATTAATGTGAAAATGATCTATGATGGAGAATTTTTTTCCTTGCTGAGAAAATTTTATTCATATTCTTCCTCTAAGAAATGATTTTACCGAAAACTGTCATTAGACTAATTGCTTGATCCAAAAAATACTTTTGATCTCGGTGTATATTCAATATAACTTTCAACGCGCCTCGTAACCCGGGTTGAAAAATTGAACCTCGTTTTCAATTTCAAATTTACGCGGTAAGAAATATATAGCGTTTCACACCATGCTGGTATGGTCTTAACACAAATATTAAAACAGTATGTGAAATATTCCAATACAGTATTAAAGCGAGTCTCAGAAGTATGGCGTTATCTACTGTACTGTATAATACTGGAGTTATTGTATTGCCCACACGTATGCATAGCAGGCACGGCGAAGCAGCATGGCCCTGAGACCCATACTACAATGCCGAAGGCGCAATGCTACTAGTTTTTCCCGCCATAATTTTTGGCGTGTTAATCAATGTATACTATCGTATTACCGCCAAAACTATATAGATGGCGTTAGACTAGATTTATCTGCCAGAAGTATTGTGGATACGGTAACGCAGTATGGGCTCGACGGCCATACTGACATTGTGGCGTTCGCGACAACTATCACCGATATTGCTATTCCTGCAATGGTCGAATCATCTATGCATACAATTTTACAACGTATAAAAATCTTCGATACCATACAGTATGGCGTTCACACCCATACTGGCATAGTGATATCCAAAAAATATTTCTTACCGTGTAAGCTGCAAATAAACTTATTCTAGACCTTATTTCAATCTCTATGCTGATTTTATTTTCGTTTCTGCAATATAGAGGTTAGACTGGAGTTCTAGTTTTGACCAGGGTTTATTTTAACGGATAACATTTAAAATTTTGGTAAAGTGCATAGAAAAATTAATTATAGCGAATCGAAATGTTTAGTGGAATATTCGTAAAAAACAATTTATATTTTAAAACTACATTTAAAAGATGGTAGAGAGCAATATTTTTCTTCGTTTTTTAAATCTAAAAAATAAAATTATTTTATTCATGGATTTAAAATAAATAATATTTTATTTATATTTAATCATTCTTTCAAGCGTTGCACTTTAGAAATTCAAATACCTGAAAAAATATAAAACAACATAAAGTAAAGATAAAAATCCGCAGTTGATATGAATTTCACATTTTAATCGAAAATCAATTAAACTGAAATTCTCAAGTCATACAAAAAATTTATTTATTTATTTATTTATTTATTTATACATTATTATGCTCCTTTTCATTTTCTCTTTAGTCTCATATTTATTCAGTTAAATGTTTTTTTTTTTTTTTTTTGGTTCAAAAATAGTAACAATAAAATCGAAAATGTTTTCGTCAGCACATCAAATAGTGCCGTGATTTCCCATTGACTTTTTATTTTAAAACTATCACGTTTTTTAACATTTTTTTTTTATTGCAATGTTTTTCTCATTTACCAAGCACTCTAACACTACATGTAGCTTGGTACGCTCGGCGGCTTCAAACAATTGCCCAGCATTTCGGGAAATTGCCGTTTGGCTTCCAGCAAAACGCATGTGGAATACAGATCCATGTGCGTGTATATATAGGTCTATATGTACATATAGATACTCAGCTCGAGTGTTACCGTGAAATGTTAACTATTGCACGTACTATTTCGATTGTACTAACCATCATTCAACTCTTATGATACTACTAGTGTTATCAGTTAAAGTTATACATCTGCAACGAATTTAACCCTCTGTCTGCGAGCATATTTTTTACTAACGATCCCGACAAACTGCACTTTCCACGTCCTCGCTCTATTTCTCCACGTCGTATTTAAATTAAAATGAAAAAAAAAAATCTAAAACATTTATCGATGATTTCTTAAATGAAAAATTAATAACTATTTTTTTGCTGTCATTAGTTTTTAGTAGAATCAAGAAAAAATCGTTCTTCATAAAAAAAATTCATAGTTTTTCGACTAAATAAATTTCAGGAATAGTAATTTGTCGGGCAATGCAGCAGAACTAAGAATATCCGATAAGCGATAGTTGGGTTGAGCTGATAGTTTGTGGTGCATTCACTGAGAAAATAAAATAATATTGTCCAAACAAGAATTTGTTGGTTCAAAAAATCCGTTCAAGATATTTATTTTATTATTATTAATTATCAATTTCTTGAGAAAATAGCATCAAATTTATTTTTGTTATTATATGAATTTGATATTATATTATATATTATGAGTAAACAAAAGAATAGCTTTACTGGAGTTAAATAAGAATTATTTTCATCAATTCTACGAATTCTTGAGACGAAATTAGGAGAAGGGGGGGGGGCAAAATGGGCCCCTTAAGGAATGAGGGCTTATATGTAATTTAAATGTCAGCCCGTTTTGCCCCCAGGGGCCCATTTTTCCCCACGTTACCCTAATAGGGGAAGGGGGCCCTTAAAATTTTGAGTGTCTCGAATGATTTGGAGGCGAAATGGACCACCAAAATTTAAAGGGCCCATTTCGCCCCCCCCCCTACCCCTATATATTCTCGAAAATTATTAAGAATATATGTTCTTGTACCAAGTAAATATTCTTAATAAGAGTATTTTTCTTTCTTAGTGTTCATATAAAATAGCATGTGTCGACTATTTTCAATAATTTTTAGTTTGTTTTGGTCGCCTCTATAGAGGCAATCTATAAACTATAATCAGACTTTGTTCCTCATTAAATTTGACCTTTTATTTTTCTCCACTAATACAAATACAGACCAAATAGTCCAAATACGGTCTAGTTAGACTAAAGTTGGGTCAAATTTTCCAACTTGAGTGAGCAACCAGGGTCAAATTTTTACGTATATGTCACATTACTATTCTAATTTTCATTAGTACTTGACCAATCTCAGAATTTTATTTGTCGATATGTACCATATTGGAATATCTGTTCAAATTTATGGAAAAATCTGAACGACCCTTACGGAAAAAAACTAATCAGCACTAATGAGAAACACTGATGCGTTAGTTCTTTCGCGAACTAATGGTTTAGTGTTATTAGTGCACTTAGTGCCCTTAATATAAATTTCACAGTAGAGTGGTACCGACTATTCAGATTACTAATGAACACTATTAAAACCTGGTCAGCACTTATCACTTCCATATATTGTAAGATTCACTAATCAGACTACTAATGATCACTAATAAAACGCTATTCAACACTAATTATTTTCAATAGTGCTATCAGATTCAGTATTTGGAGTACTAATTATCACAAATACAACAATAATCACTTTCAACAATGATGCAAGAATCATTTCCCAGATTACTAATGAGCACTAATAGAACTTTATTAAAAACTAACTACTTCCGATAGTGTTGCAAGATTCATTAGTACTGCGACTAATGAACCCTAATACAACATTATTAACACTAATCACTTCCAATAGTGTTGCAAGATTCATTAGTACTGCGACTAATGAACCCTAATACAACATTATTAACACTAATCACTTCCAATAGTGTTGCAAGATTCATTAGTCGAAGTACTAATGAACACTAATACAACACTATCCAACACTAATCACATCCAATAGTGTTGTAAAATTCACTAGTCAGAGTACTAATGGTCACTAATGATCCTTAATAAAACACTTATCAACGCTAATAATTTTTTAATAGTGCTTATAAGTGTTCGTTAGTTTTTTCCGTAAGGGAACTGATAAATAGAAAATCTTACAGATAAATAGATCCGACTAATTCTGTTCCGTTATGATCAGATCTGTCGATAACTTGTCAGATCTGATTTTTAAATTTAATCTTATGACAAAGATCTAATTTAATGAACAAGTCACTAAAGTTTTTTTTTCGTACGGATAATCATAAGAGCTATATGATGCTGATTCAAAGGTTCGTAAGAATAGAAGAAATTGCAGCTGTGCCTTGAATGACCCGGCTTGTTCTCGAAGGGTTGATCGATCAAAAAGTTCGATCAAATAAAATTATTATTTGTTCATAAATTAATCGTTCTATAATAATAAATTATTTGACGTCTATACAATATTTCTGAACGGAAAAGAAACATATTAGTCATGTGATGATTATTGATAAGAAAAAATGAATTATTGTACGGAGTGGTTAACGCGATAAATGTACGAAAAGATGCATAGAGATGCTAGTAAGAAAATGAATGAAAGATGTATTTAAAGGAATTACCGTTTTCTGAGAGAGAGAGAGAGAGAGAGAGAGAGAGAGAGAGAGAATCCTAGTCCAATTTCCACCGATGAAAGCGAATAATCCAAGCTCGATAAACGAGTTATCCAAGTTCCATCGGGCTTAACTTTATCGTAGATTTCCTAACGGGCGACTTCCAGTCCAGCACGTGCCATGATAGTCTACTAAACCGGATAACGAATTCCTTAGAGTGTCTGTATATACTATCTGAAATTTGTTTTCTCTTTTTATCAATATATATTCACTGAAGAGTCATTTCAATACATTAAAAGAGTAAGCCGGGAAAATTTTGATCTTCCCGCGGCTGCTCGGTTTTTTTCAATTAATCAACTAGATATATGCTTGAGCTTTTTTTTCTTTTCAAATCTTCCATCTTCATTGTCATTCTGGAAAATGAAAATCCCAGGGAATGAAAGAATTTTAATATGAATGATTTTTTTCAACTCTTTTTTAAAGTTTAAATTTTGCATTTAAAACTTTTTTTTTTAATAAATTACTTCATAAAAAAATATGAACGGAAAAATGAGTATTCACTTTTAAATTTTACTATTTTATTTCCCTTTCGTTGTTTTAAAAAATAGTTTATTTTCATAATATTTATACAGCTTTCAATATTAATGCATTACAATGGACTTATATATTAATTCACTACACGGAAAGAAAATTATAGGGAGTATTCCTATGCATTATAGGAATGATTCCTATAATGGTATAGGAATTGTACCTATACTATTATAGGAATGGTTCCTATATATTATAGGAACCACCCCTATACCATTATGGGAACCATTCCTATACTATTATAGTAACCATTCCTATAATAGTATAGTAACCATTCCTATAATATTATAGGAATGGTTCCTATAATATTATAGGAATGGTTCCTATAATTTATAGGAATGGTTACTATACTATTATAGGAATGGTTACTATAATATTATAGGAATAGTTACTATACCATTATAGGAATGGTTACTATACTATTATAGGAATGGTACTATAATAGTATAGGAATGGTTACTATACTATCATAGGAATGGTTACTATACTATTATAGGAATGGTTACTATACTATTATAGGAATGGTTACTATACTATTATAGGAATGGTTACTATAATATTATAGGAACCATTCCTATAATATTATAGTAATGGTTACTATACTATTATAGGAATGGTTACTATAATATTATAGGAACCATTCCTATAATATTATAGGAATGGTTACTATTCTATTATAGTAATGGTTACTATAATAGTATAGTAACCATTCCTATAATAATATAGTTACCATTCCTATAATATTATAGTAATGGTTCCTATAATTATAGGAACCATTCCCATAATGGTATAGGTATCATTCCTATAATTATATGAACTATTCCTATAATTATGGGTAATATTCCTATAATTATAGGACCTATTCCTATAATTGTTGGTCGTCATTCCTATACTGGTATAGGATGAAATTTCATAAAATTATAGGAACCATTCCCATAATTTTCTTTCCGTGTAACACGATTTCATAAATTATTTCTAGTGAAAACGTAGTTGAATTAACAATAGATAGATTAAATTTTTTTATTAGAGGATTTATAAAAAAGAACCTATTTTTTTTAATATTATTTAAAAAAATGAAGTCTAATCGACGTTCTTATCAGCATTATTTCACGTACAGTGATTTCAATTTAATATTACAATATACAAATGAATAAAAAAATCAATGACGTATTTCAGATGAAACTCAATTATAAACGTTACTGCAAAAATTTAGTTTAAGTATTGATCGAAATTCAGTCAAGTATTTCACACACACACACACACACACACACACACACACACACACACACACACACACACACACACACACACACACACACACACACACACATAAATATATAATTTATAGTATTGCCAAAGTTTGTTAGCATCGATTTTGCTCGTTCACAGTGTTATACTTTCTATTATTTTTTGCTTATATATTTTCTTTTTATTTTTCTTTTATTTCACTTTCTCCCACAGCTTATAAAGTGACAGGTGCACTTGGCATCGGTTAAGTTGTAGCGACCTAAAATTGTTCTGATCGTTTTTCACGCTTTACTATTAAAAGCTCAACTATTGAAAAAACCAAAAGTATATATATATATATATATATATTACTTTTGTTGTAGACCATTTCATTTCCAATAAATTATTTTCAACTAATTTTTTATAACTCTCAAATGCTCATTAGTTCTTTGCGGTAGAATTAAAAGCATACTTGATACGGTTTCTGAAACCGAATGATTTCGAATGCAAATAATTGAAGAGTATTCAGGAACTTTGAACAGTTTGTAAAGGATAATTTGTTGAAAATCAAACGTTCTATAATATTTTGTAATAAGTCTGGTAGGTTCACCAGCAAAGTTGAAAAATAGTAAAAATTCTATAAATTTCTTGGACCTAGAATAACTTTTGAAATATTTGATTTATCAAAAATTGATGAGTCTTTTTTTGTAGAGCATTCAATTACCTACAAAAATATACATTGAACTTTTCAGTTTACATATTCGTTGATGAGTTATAAAATTTCAAACTGAAAAATTCAAATCAGGAAGTACTTAATGTTAATCTCTTATTTTAACAGACGGTTTTTAACCCTGCTGAAACTTTTGAGTGTGTCCTCGGAAAATAAAAAATAATCAATTTTTTAATCAATCTAATATATATATATAGATATTGATGAAGATATAATGCATTGTTTTTTCTTAAGAGCATTAAGTAAAGTATTATTTGAAATATTTCTTTTTATTAAGGTTATGAATTATCAGTTATGGTCGTAGAAATGTGGGCTATAATTCTCATGACTCTTGACAACTAAAACGTTAATAAAACTAGTGCTATATTACATTATATTCGTTATAAAAATTTCTTCGTGATAAACAATAAATATTTTAATAAAAATGAATATGTAGTAATTAATAATGAGAAAGAAAATAAATAAGTTAACTAGTGTTGGCAGATGGCAATGTGTGTTTCAAACTTTGTAAACGAATTTATTGAATCAGTTTTATACAGAGAAGGAAAGTAAACAAGTTGATGCGTGACATGCACAAATTGTAGAGTACTGGAAAAAATAAAAAATATCAAGAGTAGAAGATAATAGTGTATGTGAAGAGAAAAATAGTAGAAGGGTAAAATGTGTTGCTCTGAAAATACAAGCGGTTCTCGGATGACCCGATGTGGAATTGTTTGTGGTTTGGCAGCGCTTGCTGCCCTTACCACTGCCCTTCTTGGACCTGCATGGCTTCACACTGAAGAAAAACTATCACTTCCGCATTTGCCAAGACAGCTTGCGTCTGCTGTTAGTGTCAAATTTAAACTTGGACTCTTCAAAGTATGTCCAAGAATTATCAAACCTGCTAATATTACCTTACGTGAGTACTTATTTAATTAATACATATTTATTGATTATTATGAATATAAATATATATATTAGGGTGTCCGTTATTTCCCAAATTGGTTTTTGACTCTGCAGCGCCCCTAAAATTTTTAGTAAATGGTCCAAAAAAAAATATCCGACCGATATAAGCTCTTAATATTGATAATAACCCGTGCCACAAAGACGATTTATTTCTCATTTAAATAACATGGGATTTTGGTACTTTTTGCAATTAATTTTTTCTTTGCAAAGCCAGTTGATAAATTGCAGCGGCATTAACTTATTTCTGTAGAAAATTGAATGCTCTACAAAAACTTTTTCTTTACATTTTTCGAAAAAATCTCTTGCATCAAAGTTATTCAAGGTCAAAGTTGAACTAGAAATAATTTTTTATTTTTTTTTGTTTTGAACAAAAAATCATCGTTATTTATATCAAAATTTATTGTTTATTGCCGAAAATATCTTATTTTGAGTATTTTTTTGCATCTGTCAAAACTATTGAAAAGAGAAGAGTCGAACATTCTCAAAAAGAAATTCCGATGAATTAAAAATTTCAGATTCACAATTACTTTTATGAAAAAATAAAATTCGTGCCAACGCATGCGCACGAAAGAGAAATGGAGTATCGTGACTAGCTGGCGTCGTGTATTGACTATGGTCACCCTGGCGGTCCTGAATCACGGTGATTCACCGTTGAATCACCGTGAACCTTCACCGTGATGCTACCGTGAATCACTGTGATTCACGGTAGTATCACGGTGATTTACCGTGAGTTTACCGTGATGTCGTAGATCACGGTAACTCCGCGGAAATCACTGTTGTTGTATAGAAAAAAGGCAATAAATTAATTGTACTTTTTAAAAGCCGTAAGATGGGCGGTGGAGATACGGTCCGTCAAGGTCACGGTAATCACCGGTAGCGGTTCCCGTGATCTTCAAACCTCATGTAGACTCATTAATGTATTGCCTTTTTTTCTATACAACAACAGTGATTTCCGCGAAGTTGCCGTGATCTACGACATCACGGTGAACTCTCACGGTAAATCACCGTGATACTACCGCGAATCACCATAATTCAGGACCGCCAGGGCAATAGTCAATACACGACGCCGGCTAGTCACGATACTACATTTCTCTTTCATGCTCATGCGTTGGCACGAATTTTATTTTTTCATAAAAGTAATTGTGAATCTGAAATTTTTAATTCATCGGAATTTCTTTTTGAGAATGTTCGACTCTTCTCTTTTCAATAGTTTTGACAGATGCAAAAAAATACTCAAAATAAGATATTTTCGGCAATAAACAATAAATTTTGATATAAATAACGATGATTTTTTGTTCAAAACAAAAAAAAAATAAAAAATTATTTCTAGTTCAACTTTGACCTTGAATAACTTTGATGCAAGTGATTTTTTCGAAAAATGTAAAGAAAAAGTTTTTGTAGAGCATTTAATTTTCTACAAAAATAAGTTAATGCCGCTGCAATTTATCAACTGGCTTTGCAAAGAAAAAATTAATTGCAAAAAGTACCAAAACCCCATGTTATTTAAATGAGAAATAAATCGTCTTTGTGGCATGGGTTATTATCAATATTAAGAGCTTATATCGGTCGGATATTTTTTTTTGGACCATTTACTAAAAATTTTAGGGGAGCTGCAGAGTCAAAAACCAACTTGGGAAATAACGGACACCCTAATATATATATTGAGAGAGAGAGAGAGAGATTTTTATCGTTAATTAATTGTGATTTAATAGAACAAAATAAATGAGTTTAATATAATATACGAATACGGAGAGAAAAAGGAAAAAATAATTTCAAACATGAAATTAATTATCGAATGTAAATAATTTAAAATTATATACAAGCATCGTTAAAAGCTATTTGGTTTTCAGAAATCAATAATTTTATTTACTCAAAAATGAACATTTAATTGTTAAATGAAAGCCAATTAAAATTTTTAGTGACTGAATTCTATTATCTTGAGTAGACTCATAAATGTAAAGGGTTTTAGGGCACATTTTGTTCAAGAAAAAAAAATTCTTAATTCAAGTTAGATTTTTTTTCCGTGTACGATGATTATATTTTATTAGTTTAAAGTTTATTCCTAAAACTACATAGCAAAGAAAAAACCATGCCGAGATTATTTACACTGTAAAAAATTTGCGGAGGGAACATCGATGAAATCTGGAGTGAATGCGGAGCGGATAAATGTGTATTATTTTTTTTTTTTTTTTTTATGATGCTAATCCACCTTGTGTGTAGGCAAGCATTGCCTGTCACATGGTATACAATGTTTTACTCAGCTCAATTTTTCCTTTGCCCGGTTTGTGCGGCTGTGGCCCGACTTGTGCTTGTACTGTACTGCATCATTACGGTGATGCACTGCTACCTCCCTTGTGCAATGGAGGAGTAGTGGCGTAGGGAAACCACAGAGAAAACCTAGCCAGTACAGTTTCAGTTTGAGTGAAGTTCCAGGGATCGATAAAATTCCCATTTTACCGATCACTGGATCTTCATCCCGCACCTAACGGTCTGAGACCTCCGTTCGAACCCGACGCGTGGCTAAACGGTCACCCAGCCAAACAACAACCACGCTCGATGCTGTTTAACTTCGGTGATCGCCCGAGCCACACGCGTGTCGAACGGCTGCCTCAGCCGCTTATAAATGTGTATTTTATTTAATTCTTTCAGTGAAATTCACTCTTGAAAAGAGTTAATTTAAATATTCAAACTCCGAATCGAAGTGAATGTGAATTTAAATAAAATCCAGATCACTCTGGTGGAAAAAAAAATTTCCTATCCTTATGGAAAAAAGCTAATGAACACTTATGAATACTATTAAAAATTCATTAGTATTGATAAGTGATTCATTAGTGATCATTAATACTCCGACTAATGAATCTTACAACACTATTAGAAGTGAATAGTGCTAATAATTTTGTATCAGCGTTCATTAGTCGCAGTACTAATGGATCTTGCAATACTATTGGAAGTAGTTAGTTTTGAATAATGTTGTATTAGTGTTCATTAGTAGTCTGGGAAATGATTCTTGCATCATTGTTGGAAGTGATTATTGTTGTATTTGTGATCATTAGTATTCCAAATACTAAATCTGGCAACAGTATTGAAAATGATTAGTGTTGAATAGCGTTTTGTTAATGATCATTAGTAGTCTAATTAGTGAATCTTACAATATTATTCGAAGTAATGAGTGCTGACCAGGTTTCAATAGTATTCATTAGTAGTCCGAATAGTCGGTATCACTCTACTGTGAAATTCAAATTAATGACATTAAATGCACTAATAACACTAATCATTAGTTTGCGAAAAAACTAAAGCATTAGTGTTTCTCATTAGTGCTGATTATTTTTTTTTTCGTAAGGGTATTTACTCCGTACTTTCTAAATCCGAAACAGTGTATATACACTACTTTTCAGTGGTTTTCACTGTTTCAGATTTAGAGAGTACGCGGAGTGATTTTTTCTTAAACTCTGGAACTTCGAGTGACAAGGTGAATTCGTATTCAAATAGAATCCGTAATCACTCCGAATTTTTCACATTGTATTAGTATGTAGTATTTTCTAAAAAAAAAATTATGCAATAAATTAAATTATACACGGAAAGAAAATTATGAGAATGGTTCCTATAATTTTGTGAAATTTCATCCTATACCATAGGTATAGGAATGACGACCATAAATTATGGGAACACGTCCTATAGATATAGGAATATTACCCATAATTATAGGAATAGTTCCTACAATTATGGGAATGATACCTATACCATTATGGGAATAGTTCCTATAATTATAGGAATGGTTCCTATAATTTATGGGAATGATTCCTACAATATTATAGGAACCATTCCTATAATATTACAGAAATGGTTCCTATATTATTGTAGGAATGGTTCCTATACTATTATAGGAATAGTTCCTATAATATTGTATAGATCATTCCTATAATTATAGGAACTATTCCCATTTTCATAATATTATAGGAATGGTTCCTATACTATTATAGGAATAGCTACTATAATATTATAGGAATGGTTCCTATAATAATATAGGAATGGTTCCTATAATTTATGGGAATGGTTCCTATAATATTATAGGAATGGTCCCTATACTATTATAAGAATGGTTCCCATAATGGTATAGGGGTGGTTCCTATAATATATAGGAACCATTCCTATAATGCATAGGAATACTCCCTATAATTTTCTTTTCGTGTAGTATATTTTTTCTTTCATACTGAAAGAATTGAATTTAAGTACTAACGTGTAAAGAGTATACATAAAAATCTAAGAGGTTGTCTTCTCGACAGAATCGTAAGTGCGATTTCATCCAAAAATGTCGACAGTTTAGTTTTATCGTCTTGCTGTTTTCATTTTTCGCGCCGTTTACTTATAGCGACTGTCACTGTTAGCGTTTTATTTTTGTTCCATCCGAGTATTTGTCAATCTTTCTTGCTTTTTTTTTCCTTTTTTTTATTATGTATAATACCATTTATTTTACCTTCACCCTCTTGTGCCTAAAAATAAACCGATAACGATAAATTTACCGTAATAGAGATATTTGAGGATCGCTCGGCACCTTTTGACGGCAGTCAATCGGGGTTGAGAGTTATCAGAGGGTCGTTTTGGACGGAAAAAAAAAAATAAATAATAAAAAAAAAACGAGGGATAGTTTCAACATTCAATGGACATTGGATAGTGTTATTAAAGTTAGGGTAAGTCTACGTTCTTAGTCTTATACTTCTCCGGAGACTCGTTATCTGTTCACTCATATTTTTTTTTTTTTTTCTAACTTTTTCAGAATATCCTAAACTGTTTTAATATCTGATTTATCATTCTATATTCTTTAATCTATTATTTATTCAAGACGAAAAATTAAAATAGTGAAGAAAACGAAACTATTTGATAAAAAAACGTAAGAAAAATATTGAGTCACTTTATATCACACAATATTGATTCTATACATGTAGTGGTACACAAATAACAATTTTATGTGGGTGATTGAACGCAGAACTGACTGTCATGTTTCCACAAAAAACGCCAGGAATAACTGGGACACGTGTCAAAAAATAAAATAATAAAAAAAAAAAAAAATAGGGAGGAAAGAGAATGGAAAATTGCGAATAAAAAAAATGTAGAGTGCGACAGGGCTATATTGTAATACAATTGATAGATAGCCTCCAACGAGACAGGGGGTTGAAGTGAGGTTGGTTTGGGGCATTTATCTTGCTATCTCATTCCGTCTCTTGCACCCCAGCTGAACGGCGTTGGCTTCGCGGACCGATAAGTCGTCTCACCAATGAAGACAAATCGTTCACGTCCCGCAGTTTTACCGAGGTGTAATTAATCGTAAGAGAGACAAGTAACGAGCTGGTTGGGCGTTCCGTGAGTAGCTTCCAGACGTGTCTCTAACCTGAACCACGTCTTCAACTTTACTCTTTTGTGTTTATTGAATAAGTTTACCATTATTACACCAATTTATTGATTTTTTTTTTCTTATACTTAGTTCAATTTAAAGCCGAGTTTAGGTAAATTATTAGTTGCATTTTTTTATCATTCAATAAAGATAATTTTTTTTAATTTTTTCGAGGCTACAGCGTTTTGTCTGAAAATGAAAAAAAAAAAACTTTGCAATAGCAATTACACTTTCTAAAAACAAATAAGCGAACTTCAATGCGAATTAGTGAATATGCACTGTATGGAGAAAATTTGATTATACTATATCTACAATACTAAATTTGTAATTTTAGAAATTTTAAATGGTAGCATAATTTTTCAGTGGTAATAATAATTAGTTTTACCATTGAAAATGATAACAGTAAGAATTGATGGTGGTGACAATTACTATCGAAGATGCTAATTGTACACTGAGAGAACAATTCATTTGAGTCAAATGAGATTTGTTTCAGGCAAATAAATCCCATATTTGAATGGGCCCAACCAGTATCTATTTGAGACAAAGATATGGTCCATTTGAATGAAATAATGATTTGTTTATAGTTAACAAATCTGTATTTGATAGCGCCACCAGCCGTCGTGGAATTTTTCCCAACTAAGATTTGTTAACTATAAACAAATATATATTTGAATGAAATAAATGATTTTGTTCAGCCAAATAAATCTGTTTAGTTGGCTCAAATAAATTGTTTTCTCAGTGTAACTATTAGAGATTATAATTATTACAATTAAACATGGTAACTGTTGCCATTAAACGTTATTATGGTAACCATCACCATAGTACTATGGTAAAAGTTACTATACTATTATGGTAATGGTGACCATGTATTATAGTAATGGTAACCATGTATTATGGTGATGGTTACCATAATTCTTGCACATGCAATATGAAAACTGTTAACATAATAAGAATTGTTCCCATACTTATAGGAACTTTTCCCAGAAAGTACACGGAAAAAAAATATTGTGCTCACCACGCAACGGTATCGTGATATTCACTCTCCTCGGTTGGTTATACGTTGTATACGGAAAGTCTTGGTCTATTGGATCGTGATTATCGCGATCCAGGCGGATCCCGAAATCATAAGATCATTTGAGGAAATCATAAAAACATTTGAGGTTAAAATAGATGAATTTTTAACTTTAACTTCATTACAATTTTATTTTTAGTTGGAATTAATAATTACATGTTAATAATTCTAATAAGTGCAATAAAAAATTATTATTTAATATGAAGAAATGTAATCAAGTAATAGAATATACGTAAGTAATTGATGTAAATTTTTTATTAAATAATTTGGTTATGAGTGGTGGCGCTTGAGAAGTAGATCGCGATAATCACGATCCATTTTGGTATGATATGGATACGTTAACTGACGATCACTATACATTTAAGTATATTCACAATCCGTAGGATCATTATAATAAGTATCTAGTGTTTCATTCATATTGATATATATATCGTGAAAATCAAGTAACAATTTAGTACTAATCACGATACAACTGTCGCTCTCCGTTGGTGAGCGATAAGCGCAATAATTTTTTTTCCGTGTATGAGCCTATATCCCATAATTCCAAGTAATTATGGCCATAACGATATGCACTGAGAAAATTAAATGATTGGAGTTATCATTTAGTGATGGTAAAATTTTTACTATCAATCTGATAGTAATTAATATCATCTAGATGATTGTGTAAATCATCTAGATTGTAATGGTTACCATCTGGATGATAAGTATTACGATCATGGATGTTAACTCGAGTTAATTAGGATTATTATCCTAAATAGTTATATTTATAATTTCTGATGGTAACTGGTACCATCAGAAATTATAATAGTTACCATTAAAGATAATTAGAATAACAATTAATTCGATTATCGTGAAACCATCATTTTACAAGGGTAAAAAAATACTAAATGTTAATAGGGGAGCCTGGGGCATGAAGGACCCTTTCAAAAATTAAGTAAAAAAGTTTTATTTTCATTTTCCGTCAAGTTATGACCTCTATATTGTTTTTATCATATTTTTAGGCCAATATGTGATATGTGGGGTAAAAGGGATCACTCTAAAATAAATTTTTTTTTTTCATTTTCCGTCAAATTCTGACCTCTATAATGTTTCTATTATATTTCAGGTCAATATGTGATATGTGGGGCAAAATGAACCTCTCGAAAAACAAAATTGTAACGAAAAAATTATTTTTTTTTATTTTCCGCCCAGTTAATCTTTTCGTTAACATTTTTTTTGAGTGGCCCATTTTGCCCCACCCTCCACCTCAAACACTTTTCACGTTAAAAATTTTGGGCGGCCCATTTTGCCCCCAAATGTTTCGAGGCATCCAAATTTCAGGGGGCCCATTTTGCCCTCCCTTCCCCTACTTTAAATTTATTTAATTTTCGATCAATTTTTTCATAATAATAATTACCATCCCTGATAGTAACTGTAATCATTCTGATGGTAACTGTTATCATCCAATGATTGTTAATCCTATTAACAAAAATTATAACTCTAACTATCTTTGCATTTAAAATCGTTCTTATCATCCTAGATGATTGGGGCTAAAAATTTAGGATAATAAACACAATCATTTAATTTTCTCAGTGTGGGATGATATTTAATAAACGAACTAGGAACGGTTACCAAAAATTTCTCTCCGTGTAGATTAGGGGGATTAAAAAAAAATTTAATTTTTTTTTTGCTCCTACTCCCTAAAACGTTAGTGGCTGCGAAAAAAAAATCCTCTCAAAAAATGGGCTCTCTAGCTCAACTCTAAGAGGTCGCTATTTTATTTTAATTTCCCATCTAATTAACATGTGAAAATTTACTTTCTCACTAAAAGTGTAATTACTCGTTAGCTGCTCAATATTTTTCAAATTGATACAAAACTGATTCCTCAAGCTTTCCAAAACCATATGATAAGGGTTTCAGGGGGTAAGAGAAAATAAAAAATTAAATTGTTTTTTTGAACCATCCTAGTGTAGATACTACAATTCAGATTATTTATTTAATAATTTAAATGAGACTCACTTCTATAGAATTTACTTTAAAAATTTTACTATAATTAGATGATAACTTCTACTATAAAATTCTCTCCGTGCATGAGTATACCACTGGTTGAATTAGAGGTATATATGGAGAAATAGTCACTGTCCACCGATTCAAAGTGAATTTCACTAATCCATTTGTGAAGAGTAAATTTGTTTTAATTGTAATCAAAAATTAAAAATTTACGATATGCAAGAACAAAAATTGAATTTCCTATCGCGTCCTTATTTCAACAGCTTTTTCCTCAATATAATCGTCTTAACATTTCATAGATAATTTTTTTTTCGTTTTATATAAAATATTGTGAAAATTAATCCAGATATTTTTACATAATGAATATTTTATTTCATTGTTTTTGATTTAAAACGATTAGTTTGATGTTTTCAGTATATTCCAATTAAATTACGCGTATTCGACGGGGTTTTACGTTTAATTGAAATTCTCTATAAATTAAACGTCAATTGAATCAAAATAAAAATAAAATCAAATTATACATCAACTGAATATAACAATGCAATAAAGAATTTTTACGCGTAGAATAATAAAATTTAAAAGAATTATAATTTAATTTCGTTTTTAGTTTGACATTCACTGTAAATAAATTTATTATTATTACCTGCAACTATTTTATGGTTAATTTTTCTTTGTATTAAACAAAAGTAGTAAAAAAAAAAAAGTGCATAGGTGTTTTGGTCTTTATTTCATTATTTTTATTTTCGCATTACTCCTCCTACTTCTCACTTGTGAAAGCTTCAGAGCAAGTCGACGACTCTAATCGAATTAAATTCGAAAGTTTTGCCGAGCGTCCAGCCGTGGGAAAATGCTCTTTCCGTCTACTCGTTTGTCTCCCCAAGGATCTAACTCCTGAAATAGTAAACTGTGTTTATATATTAATGTATACATCCACTCACACACACATACTCCGTTATTTATGTTAACCCACTTAAGAATTTACTAAAATTATTCTTGGAAATACTTAACACGGTCTTTAAATTCTTTAATAACTTAATTGCAGTATCACAAATGAACATCTCATAAAAGAAGGATGGATAATCCGAATTATGTCATTTTCACATCTACTAAATTTTACTATTCATCTCAGCATTCGCCTATGGAATAATTTTATAAAATTAGCATATGAGGTATTCCCTGTCGATCTGATCAATTAAGCTCGAAAAATATTGTAAATTTTTTTTTTTGCACGCCTTATAACGCGAAGCGTTTGAGGTAGTGCTCTATTCTCAACACATCACGGCCAAACGATTTTCTGGCCTTAAAATTACTCTATTACGTTCATATTTCATGGATAGGATAATATGAGTTCACGTATATCAAGAAAAGACTTGAAAAATCTTATTTAATGTTTTTTCAAAAACATTTGTTTTGCTAATTCAAAGAAAAAAAAAGTTTAAGAAAATTTTACTTAGACGTCTGGATGTCTGTATGTATAGACTTTTTTTGGCTGTAGTCATAATAACTGCCGAAAAAATTATCGTATCGAGAGCGCTTTTTTTTTATTTTGTTCAGAATTTTCTCAAGATGAACCTTTTCAATATTCACTATTGTAGTTTCTATAGTTTTTTTTATATTTCATTAAAAGTGATGACTGATAGCATTTTTGTATATAAAATCCCGTATATATTTTTTCCGCTGGTGCTACCTCTGACGGATATTTTTGCAAACATATATAGATATATTCTGATGTGGGTCTTTTACCGGTGCTGCATCTAAGCGGCTGATTTTTGCACAACTCTTTGTTCATTTTCTTTCTATTTTTTTGACGTCAAATGTTGATAAAAAGTGGCGTGATAGTGCACTTTTGGATTTTCCAAACTTTTTTTAAATTGAAACAGTCACATTCAATGAAAATCAATAATCCCAGTTAAAATAAACCAAAGCAGCATCGAAATTTTTCTCCTCAATCATTTAATATTTTTTTTTTCAAAACATAAATCCAAAAAAAAATTACCTTCTTTTCGGGAGCGATATCATTCATCTTGTCACAATTATAGATATCTAAATATTATTTGGATTATTTCTGTTAAAAATTCGTAACTTGAGCTTAGTAAAAATAAAAAGATCTAAATTTATATGAAGGCTTTAACACAAACAGTTACATATCGAAAATATTAAAAAATAGCGCTCATGGATCTACAATAGATCGTCTATGCATCTAAGATCGATTTTGACCATAGTGAAATTTCCAATAGTTATAGTAATTTATGGCATACTCGTTGTCAATTTTACTATGGCCATAGTAATTTATGAATGTGTTTATTTCAATTCCTGTAGGTGGCTAACATGATCCGGCTTCACTATGACGCCATAGCATTATAAAAGAGATTATTTTCTCCGGGTATGGGTAGGATATACTACGTTTATTTATGCTATTTTTATAGTCATCCTAAGTCTAAAAATTGAACCTTGATTTGAACCACAAATTTAGGCTGCATATATACGTATTGTAGAACCTCATTTGGACCACCATGCTACGTTTATTTCCGCTTTTTATAAAGTAAAATTTAAAAAAATAGTATATTACACGCCTAGGAAGGAAAATAGGACATTCCAACCCGCGGATATAATTACTTACTCAAACTGAAGGCTAGGGTGGTAAACACGCCGATTGGGATATCCTTTTTTCCTCCGTCGCGTGTATAAACTTTTTCACCAGATCTACACCTGAAAGTTTACATTTTTGTAAAAAGAAAAGAACGATTTTCTTCCCCCTAAACAGAGCAGGAATGTAAACTTTCGGCACAGGTAGGGCAGGGCGGGGTTAGTTGATCACTTTTTGGTTTGATCTTCCATAACTTTTAGACGATGCATCGGATTTAATCAATTCATGTGCTGTTAGGTTCGTAATTTAGTCTTCTTCAAGTGGTCTAGCGACACAAAAACGATCTGAGTGTAAATTTACAAGTTATTCCCAGAAATGCGTGAGCGCTCCAAATTGCTCAACGTGCCCCACTAGTGGGGCTAGTTGAGCATAGTATGGGGCTAGTTGTGCAATGGTTAAAATAAACGGAATGGCTGTATGAAATCATATGAATACAATATAAAATTGTAATTAACAAGCAAATATTCATTTTTTATGATTGCTGCATACTTATATTATTATTATAACTTTGATATTTAAAATAAAATCACACAAAATTAAAACTTCTCAATCTTTGGATTATTATTACACTTTTTGTATTTTAAATTATTTATTTAATACTAATTATTAAGTAAATAAATGTCAAATTAAAGTAGTGACTAATTATGAGACCAAAAATATTGCTAGATGATTAATAATCCCAAATTATTAAATCATTTTTGTCACTATCACAATTGCATGTATACAAACATATAGGTTAGACCAACGCTCGGTACGTATTTAATGCATTGAGCGCACCATGCTCAACTAGCCCGAAATGAGGCAACAAAGTAAAAGTTAAATTATAAAAAAATGATAAGAGTTAATAATAAATAACCATATATAATCGAAAGAGCAATAATTAAATTATCTTTGAATACTTCCCGTGTAAAAAAAAAATGTTCGAAAAATATACGAAAAATGTTCGAAGCTCGAACATCGAAACGTGACACAATTTCGCATATTTTTCGAACATTTTTCGAACATTCAATGATTTGATTTTTTTCGTTCGAAAAATTTTTTGCAAAAAAAATTTTGTATATTTGTTTTTGGAGTCAGTTTTTCGAATTTTTTGATTCATTCAATCTACATAAGTGAGAAAATTTTTATAATTATTAATTTTTGAGATTTTAAAAGTTGTAATTAAAAATCTAAGGAAACTTTTTGAAAAAATTACAAATATTTTTCGAATACTTTTCGAACACATTTCGTATATGAAATTTCTGGGATTTTGAGATTATTTTTGTCAAAATACTAAGGAAATTTTTCGAACAAATTTCGAACATTTTTCGAATATTTTTCGTACATGAAATTTCTTTGATTTCAAGTCTGTTTTGGCTCAAAATAGTAAGAAAACTTTTCGAACAAATGTCGAACATTTTTCGAATATTTTTCGAACACATTTCGTATATGAAATTTTGGGGATTTTGAGTTTATTTTTCGACAAAATTCTAAGGAAATTTGACGAACAAATTTCAAACATTTTTCGAACACATTTCGTACATAAAATTTCTCGGATTTTGAGTCGGTTTTGGCTCGAAATACTAAGGAAACTTTTCGAACAAATTTCGAACATTTTTCGAATATTTTTCGAACACTTTTCGTATATAAAATTTATGGGATTTTGAGTACATTTTTACTCAAAATACTAAGGAACTTTTCGAACATTTTTCGAATATTTGTCAGACGCTTTTCAAACATAAAATTTATTTAATTTTTAGTATATTTTTCTCAAAATACTAAGGAAACTTTTCGAACAAATTTCGAACATTTTTCGAATATTTTTCGAACACATATCGTATATGAAATTATTGGGATTTTGAGTTTATTTTTGTCAAAATACTGAGGAAATTTGACGAACAAATTTCGAACACATTTCGTACATGAAATTTCTCGGATTTTGAGTCGGTTTTTACTCAAAATACTAAGGAAATTTTTCGAATAAATTTCGAACATTTTTCGAACACATTTCGTATATGAAATTTATGGGATTTTGAGTACATTTTTACTCAAAATACTAAGGAACTTTTCGAATTTCCGAATATTTTTCGAACACTTTTCAAACATAAAATTTATTTAATTTTTAGTATATTTTTTCTCAAAATACTAAGGAAACTTTTCGAACAAATTTCGAACATTTTTCGAACACATTTCGTATATGAAATTTTTGGGATTTTGAGTTTATTTTTGTCAAAATACTACGGAAATTAGACGAACAAATTTCGAACACATTTCGTACACGAAATTTCTCTGATTTTGAGTCTGTTTTGGCTCGAAATACTAAGGAAACTTTTCGAACATTTTTCGAATATTTTTCGAACACTTTTCGTATATAAAATTTATGGGATTTTGAGTACATTTTTACTCAAAATACTAAGGAACTTTTCGAACATTTTTCGAATATTTGTCAGACGCTTTTCAAACATAAAATTTATTCGAAAAATTTCCTTAGTATTTTGAGTAAAAAACCGACTCAAAATCCGAGAAATTTTATGTACGAAATGTAATCGAAAAATGTTTGAAATTTGTTCGTCAAATTTCCTTAGTATTTTGTCGAAAAATAAACTCAAAATCCCCAAAATTTCATATACGAAATGTGTTCGAAATTTGTTCGTCTAATTTCCGTAGTATTTTGACAAAAATAAACTCAAAATCCCAAAAATTTCATATACGAAATGTGTTCGGAAAATGTTTGAAATTTGTTCGAAAAGTTTCCTTAGTATTTCGAGCCAAAACCGACTCAAAATCCGAGAAATTTTATGTACGAAATGTGTTCGAAAAATGTTTGAAATTTGTTCGTCAAATTTCCTTAGTATTTTGTCGAAAAATAAACTCAAAATCCCCAAAATTTCATATACGAAATGTGTTCGAAAAATATTCGAAAAATGTTCGACATTTGTTCGAAAAGTTTTCTTACTATTATGAGCCAAAACAGACTTAAAATCAAAGAAATTTCATGTACGAAAAATATTCGAAAAATGTTCGAAATTTGTTCGAAAAATTTCCTTAAGTATTTTGAGTAAATACCGACTCAATATCCGAGAAATTTCATGTACGAAATGTGTTCGAAAAATATTCGAAAAATGTTCGAAATTTGTTCGAAAAGTTTCCTTAGTATTTTGAGAAAAAATATACTAAAAATTAAATAAATTTTATGTTTGAAAAGCGTCTGACAAATATTCGAAAAATGTTCGAAAAGTTCCTTAGTATTTTGAGTAAAAATGTACTCAAAATCCCATAAATTTTATATACGAAAAGTGTTCGAAAAATATTCGAAATTTGTTCGAAAAGTTTCCTTAGTATTTCGAGCCAAAACCGACTCAAAATCCGAGAAATTTTATGTACGAAATGTGTTCGAAAAATGTTTGAAATTTGTTCGTCAAATTTCCTTAGTATTTTGTCGAAAAATAAACTCAAAATCCCCAAAATTTCATATACGAAATGTGTTCGAAAAATATTCGAAAAATGTTCGACATTTGTTCGAAAAGTTTTCTTACTATTTTGAGCCAAAACAGACTTGAAATCAAAGAAATTTCATGTACGAAAAATATTCGAAAAATGTTCGAAATTTGTTCGAAAAATTTCCTTAGTATTTTGACAAAAATAATCTCAAAATCCCAGAAATTTCATATACGAAATGTGTTCGAAAAGTATTCGAAAAATATTTGTAATTTTTTCAAAAAGTTTCCTTAGATTTTTAATTACAACTTTTAAAATCTCAAAAATTAATAATTATAAAAATTTTCTCACTTATGCAGATTGAATGAATCAAAAAATTCGAAAAACTGACTCCAAAAACAAAAATACAAAATTTTTTTTGCAACGAAAAAAATCAAATCGTTGAATAATCGAAAAATGTTCGAAAAATATGCGAAATTGTGTCACGTTTCGATGTTCGAGCTTCGAACATTTTTCGTATATTTTTCGAACATTTTTTTTTTACACGGGTTACGTAATCACGAAAAAATATTTTTATACGAGTATAGGAGAAAAATTCGAAAGACCTGTTTTTTTTTTTTTTTTTTTTTTTTTGACGCAAAAAAAAAAAACAAAGCTTTCTGTTAATTAGTCTGAGCACCGGATGGCAATTGATAATCATGCAATGTGTTCTCCTCCCGTAACCCTTTCTTTGCACCATTTAAACTTTTGTTGTAAGTGGTTTAGTTTTCGAGATATATCGATTGCACCACTTGCCCCTATGATCAACTAGCCCCGCCCTGCCCTATGGTGAAAAATACTTGAGTTGCATATGAAGAGAGGTGTCACTCCAATTTTGAGGTCTACACTTTTTAATTTTTCAAATCTTTTATTATACTAATTCAGTTATAGTATTTATTTATCATTAGATACTGTGAATAATATTCTGTACAAACACAATTATATTCTGTTTCCAATTAATGAAAATCTTTAAATTATTCCTTTGATGATTTAGGGCTTGCTAAATATATCATGCTCACGAAAAGCAACTGTAAACATACAAGAAATATTTCACACAAATAAATATTTGCAGTACTCTACTAATCATATTAGATTATTCCGTGGTGTATTTATAATGAAAGTGCGACTACTAATAATATTTAAACTACGAGAATTATCATAACATCAATAGCTAACACTAATTTGGAATACCGAAAGGCATGATATGATATTTGTCTAGTTAACATCAAAAAGAATTCACAAGGAGATAGTGGATTGTTATAATTATTTATTCATTTCCATATCAAAAATCGTTAAAATGCATAAAATGTTTGTTTTAATAAAATATAAAATAACATAATTTAGTTTGTATATTAATTTTTTTTTTTTTATTTTTTTTCTGTGAACTCCCCGAGAATCTAGAGCTGCCAAGAGTATTATTCATAGCCATGGAATAACTCCTTTCAGGGCACATGACAATGAGTGAGGACAAGGGAATCGCTAGAGGTGTTTTGAACTCCAAAAAAATTTTCGTTATAATTTTTGTTTTTTTCGTTTATGTTTCCACTAGATTTTTTTCATTTTGTTCCATGTCATATGCAAACATTTTTTTCGTTTTTCGATGACCTAGAATGCAAATAAAAAATATTGTTCTGCTAGACTATACACAAAGAAAAAAAATAACTTTTGTAGAAACAATATTCTCTTGAGTAATACATTGATATAATAAATTATTGCAATATTTATTTCATACCTAACGCGAAGAATCATTTTCTTAACAGAATAAAATCAAAATTTATTTACACTATTGCGAGAAAAATGAAGAGCATGAAATCTTGAAATAAGCTTGGATTTCTTCGATTAAAAAAATTATTTTGAACGAAATCTTCAAATTTTTGCATCATAAATATATTAGATTGAAGGCTTTGAATAGCATGATTTTTTGTGGCAAAACTACATGGAAAGCAAATTATGGGAAGTGTTCCTATGGATTATAGGAATAGTTCTCATAATGACATAAGAACTGTAGCCATACTATTATAGGGATGGTTCCTGTATATTATGGGAACCATCCCTATAGTAGTATGGGTGCAATTCACATACAATTATAAGAACCATTCCCATAATATTATGGGAACTATTCCCATAATGGTATAGAAAGTATGCCTATAATTTTCATTACGTGTAAACAATGATTCGGAAATATTTTTTTTCTCTTAGTGCATAAATGTAATTTTTAACTTCCCGCTATGAAAATTAAAAATTTTCAGAAAAACGGAAGTTATTGGTTTCAGTCCGATTCTCGAAAATCGAGTTTTCATCAGATGTCGACATTTTGAAGTTCTCGGAAGCTATTCTGACTATTTCTGAACGGACGTCCGTGTGTGTGTGAATGTAAACTTATTTTGTCCGACCATATCTTTGAAACGAATCAATCGATTTGAACGTTCTTGGCGGCAATCGAAAGGGCCCACCAATACTTGAAATTGACTAGATTTTGAAGTCGATTGGTCGTATAGTTGATAAGTTATACGAAGTATAAACATAACATTTTTTTTTTAGGTTTGTGTGTATAACACTTTTTTCTGCAGAAACCACTTGCCTGATTCACCCTAAAATGTAATCAGTTTTAAGTCTTGGTAAGCTCTTTCGATTGTCACCAAAAGCGCTCAAATCGGTTGATTCGTTCCAAAGATTTTGTTGGACAAAAATTACTTATTTTCAGCAAAATGTAAGTTTTTTCGATTCAATCGTTTTTTGACATAGCAAAGTTCAAAAGTGTATCAATAATAACGTTTTCGAGCTCCCTGAGCTTGAAAGCAGCGAAAAGTTTTGGGGTGGTTCCGCAAGGTCAACTATTTTTCAGATTTTTTTATTTTCGAAGTTGTAAAAATTTACTTGAGTCTTAAGTAATAAATTAAAACATAGTTTTATTTATATTGTTGATAAAAATTTTAAACACGTAGATTAAAATAATAAGGGTAAAGAAAAGACGTTTAATTTTTTTTTTTGAAATGCAAATAAATTGACTTACTTCAAATATCCCCCGTGAGAGTTATCATAATGAAGTCATTTGTAATTCCAGCGGCCGATCAAATCTTCCTAATTTCCGGGGATATTCTACTTGGAATTCCAACTGCATACTGCACCAAGGCAGTTGAGTTGCATCCATTGAGAGAATATTACCCGCTTAATTTTCGTTAGAAAACAAAATATTAAACATTTTTTCTTTTTAACAAAATTTTATAATTTTTTTGGAAACCTTACACTGAAAAAAAAAAACAAAAACAAAAAATTAGTTTCCGGACGCGTTTTATACTCAAATGTTCTAGACTACAGTCTAGTATGTATATACAGTCGGACCTGCTTATAAGACTATATTGCTGTCTTTTTTATAAATCAGGTATCGCGATAGTTTGAGAGAGAAACTAATAGTCTTATAAGCAGGTCCGACTGTACATTTATTTTTGTAAAAAATATTTGAAAAGTCCACCAATGAGTGTAATAAACAATAGATTATAGAATGCACTTGTAATTATGACGATAAATTTTGTCACCGAATGAAAAATTTTAATATTTATTTAAAAATATGGTTTATAATCTACATGGGGATTTATTTCATAAAAAATGAATTTATACTTAATGAGCTTATGCATTGGGTATAAAACGAATGTTTACTGTCGATAAATTTTAATAACATTTTATAGAACGCTTGTAATTGATTTAACGGTTCGCAAAAATTAATCGATAACATATAGTCTAATCCTTTCGTAGCTTTCAATGGTAGCTCAATATGTTTTTTTTTTTTTTTACAATAAGCATGAATATCTCGTTCGAACTGTACATTTTATGCATGTCGGACGTATTTAGAGCTATTTCGTTCGTATACTATGCAGTCACATCAGTTTCTGACAGCTGTATTCATTAAAATTCAATTAAAATATTTATTCAAATTTAATTTATATAAATTCTGGCCCAAAGCAGTGTTTTTTCAGATTTAATTTATGTATCTATTTTTTTTTAATTGTTCCAGTGTATAGCTGCATGTACGGCCTTTTACACTTTTTGCCTTTATATCGCAACCTTCCTTTTTTCTGCTTTCATTGTGCGGTTGTGGCCCGACTTGTGCTTATACTGTACTATTACCGTGATACCCTACCCCCTTACCTTGGCTGTGAGAGTATAGGGGCAAGGGAAACCACAGAGAAAACCATTGCCAGTACAGTTCGGTTTGGGTGAGGCTCTAGTGATCGATAAAATCCCCATTTTACCGATCACTAGATTTTCATCTCGCGACTAACGGTTAGAGATCTCCGATCGAGCTCAGCACGTGGCTGTGGTCACCCAGCCACGCAGCGAGCATGCTCGATGCTGCTTAACTTAGGTGATCGTCCGAAACACACGAGAACTGTTCGGCTGCCTCTGCCACCAGATTTAATTTATTAAAATTTAAAAACCGACATGACATTGTTACATTTTTTTAATGCGGATATAATTAGTACAGTTCTCGTTCGTAATTAAGCAGTCCCATTATAAGCAACATTCCCTATCGTGCTATTTGTTATGAGGAGATGAAGTAAAATGAGACTTTAAAGGAAGAAAAATATGTTTTTTCATTCAAAAGCCTAGTAGTTATTCCTGGACAGGATGGAATAACTTGACCACCTTCAGCCGTATGACCGCTCGAAATTGTTGTATATTTGGCCTTGGACATTTACAGATTTTATAGAGTCTCTTTTTGTTCTAGTTACTTATTTTGTCTCGACTTTCTCTAAACATTAGCATACTTTCTATATATTTATATATGATGTACATGGTCTGGAAGTTGGTGTTCTAAATATATGGTAAAATATGTTTTTACTATGGACTTCAGGGCCTTGTATATGTTAGTATATTCGTCACATGAATCGTTTATTTAAAAAACTTCAGAAGTCTGGTTTTCGGCCAAACGGCATTTTTGCACTTTTGGGTTTTTTTCATGTCATCCCATTGTATAGCAATGACAGATTCCGTATTCCAGCGGTTAAGTTAGAAATTACCAAGAGATAAAATATCATTTATATCAAAAACATCATAAATTTAATAATTTATGGAATTTCTCAATGAAACGTATATTCATATTAAAGAATAAGGTTAAAAAAAGAAATTCTCCGAATTAATACTCAGAAATTAATTAATTACTGCCAAGTGAATCGGTTATTTGTGAAACCCCGTGGGTCCATAACCTCCTTATTAATATTTCACCCATTGTAAATTAAAAAATGTTTTTTTTATTTGTTAAAATTTTTTAGTATAGACATAAAATTATTAAATTTAAAAGTAAAACGCTTTGGACTAATTGGTTTTCTCAAACTATTTAGTGATCTTTAAGACAAATATCAGCTTTAGTTTTTTTTTTCTCTGCATTTTTAATTTATTTTTTTAATGAGTCTTTTTTTACGTACTTATAAATAATCACAGTATTCTCACAAACTCATGTAAACGAAGAGATCTCGTTTCCTGGTCATTTATTATTATTTTTTTTTTTTCCCACAAACGATGAGTGGGTAAAGTCCTTGCGTCGTGGTAATCCTTCGTCGAGATCCCCTGTGGCGCATAAAAACTTCGCGTCAAAACGTTTAATACGTCTCGGTGGTTAGGTGTAGAAGAGATTGCAAATGAAAAAGCTCCAACGACTTTCCGGTGTATAGCATTTCTAAGCGGAATATATTTTTATAAAGAATATAAAAATATATAATGTGTGTTACTGAAAAGCTACAAATCTTTTGATTTCTTACATTATTCATGAAAGAATTTAAACATTTATTTTTCTTTTCTTACTTTTTTACTAAAAGTCTTTAGTGCTTGATACCTTTTTTCATGGCATAAAAGTTAGAATAAAATTGTATACAAATAATATAATAAACAAAGTAAAAGACAGTCAACTAAGAATAGGCATGTTTATATATTTTTTTGAACGTGTGATTTTCTTGTTTTTATGCACAACATTTCTCGTAGATTTTAAAAAGTCATGTTCATTCTTAAGTACTCGACAATGCCGTCTTCCTCTTTTTTGCACCCGCAATAACCTGTTTTTTTATATTGTTTTTTTAATACACTATTTTTACGCCATTCAATCTGTGAAAAAAACGAGAATAGAAGAGACAAGATAGGGCAAGAACAAGAAAAAATACTGAAAGTTAACTAAACTTAGTAAAAAAAAAAAAAAAATAAAAAATAAAAGAGGAGAGATTACGAGGATAGACTTTCGCAAGTGCACACTCGAAATGGATTTTGCGACGAGCAAATATTCCTCTTTTTTTCTTTTACTTTTTTTTATTCTTTCTCCTGCTTCTACTCTCTTCCTATTCTTTCGACTATGTTCTCGTCTATTCTTTTCCACGTTCATAAATGATTTCGATTGAAAAATTTTTTCATTTCATCACAAAGAATTCCACAAGTCTCATTGATACTTGAAACAGCATCCGAACGAACGATTGTAATGAACACCAACATATTGACGTATTCGAAAAAAAAAACAGACAATGGAATTTTATTACCACTAAGCTTTTTTGTGGTTTTTTATTTACTTACTTTATTTTTTCAAATAGTCGGATCGAAACTAACTATCAGATTGGTAACGTTGGAATGCAATCTATTTACCAATTAAACGAAATAGTATATAAATATATATATATATATATATATATATATATATATATATATATATATATTTAGGGGAAGGAAGGTGTTACGTTTTGGGAAATTGCCCCCAATTTATGAAAAATAAAAATAATTTTTAATTATTTAATTTTATCCAGGTTTGGCATCGTTAGAGTGTCTATAAACCCCTGGTGGGCCGTGGCCGTCGATTATTTTATTAATTATTAATTTTATTTGATTTTCGCGATTTTAAAATATGTTCGCGACCTGGTCTCCACACGGAAAAAAACGGAGCTCAAAATTAGATGATATTTATAATTGTCAAATAAAAATTACTTTCCAAAGAGAAATTTACAATCCAAACCAAAAATTACTATTAATAATGAAAAGTTACATTTTTTTTATTGATTCTTACAATCAGTATTGT
The DNA here is from genome assembly GCA_030273425.1 of Microplitis manilae. Taxonomy (NCBI): domain Eukaryota; kingdom Metazoa; phylum Arthropoda; class Insecta; order Hymenoptera; family Braconidae; genus Microplitis; species Microplitis manilae. The sequence goes on from CP092726.1 coordinate 6,691,863, forward strand.
AAATTTTACGATTTGTAAAAAGTATAATGCAGATTAGTAAAAATTGAATAAAGAATGGTAACAATCTATAATTATTTCACAACGATCATTCTGGAAATAACAATATTCAAAAATCTCTGTGATAATATTACAATTCTGAGTTAAAAAGATTTGTAAGCGTAGAAGTTGAATATTACAGTTTATTAACAATAAATTACTTTAAAACTTGTATTTATTTTTATCTATTCTGTAAAATTCAGTAGATAAAACAGAAAATATTAGTAGAGAGTAGATAGTGATTTTTATCTGGAAACAACAGAAAAGTCACACATTACTCAAGTTATATTTATATGAATTTCGCAAAATTTATTCATTTGTATGCCGATTAGTACAATTTGTAAGATTATTAATTTTACTTCTTAACATTTAAAAACTATTACTGAAAACATTGTAAAAAGAACTAGAGTATTCTAAAATTTATAATATCAAATAAAATTTTCTTGAGGTATTGTAGTTTTTACAACATCGGTAATGTGAATCGCCACTTAGCGGGTAAAAATTACTATTTGAGATTGTAACTTTTAATACGTGAGATATAATCTCGAGTTCGTTGTATTTTATTTATATTTGTCATATACTTTGAGAAACTCGAATGGTACTTGTAGCCGAGTGGTTAGCGTGCTTGCATTTGAACTGGATTATTCGCAAGACATAGGTTCGAATCCCAGCGTGGTCAAAAAAAAAAAAAAAATGGTGGGTTTTAGGATGACAGTTGAGATATATCCATAACTAAATATACAGAATACATTCCAACAATATATAATATACATATATCTCGTCGGAAAAAAAAAATTTATTATTACACTGAAGGAGCCAAATTTTACAATCTGGATTAGTAAAAATTCAATAGCAGTCTCAGTGAAAGTTTTATTCTAAAATAGATTTTTCACTAAATCAAATAGTAAATTTTATTGAATGCTTGTGTTTTGTACTCTAAAACTCATAGTAATTTTACTTATAATTTAGTAATTTATAGGATTAAGTGATTATAATTTTTACTTATTTAAAGGAAAATTTCGATATTATTGGACCGTTTCTAGTTTGCCTCGGCGATATAGTAATTTTTGTTTGAAAAATAAAAAATATCAGATTTTTTTCTCCGTGCATATTATTTATGAGGATGCAGGATTTGAGGATCCTGGACAGCCGGTGGCAGCGCCCGGGACTGGATAAATTATTGGATCGCTGGTGTCAGAGTTCCTAATAGCAGGACAGGAAATGAGGACCGCCGGTATCAGCGTTTCCCAATGTACGGGTGAAACCTTGAGGTGCCAATGGCACTCCAAAATAAGAAGTTAATTGATTTAAAATTAATTGTGTAGTTTATTAATTATGAGCTCTCTCCAAAGACTGACTATTTAGTCATTATAAAAAATATAATAGAGCCAACAAAATTGACAAAACGTTGACGCTGCATCTCAGGTTCCTGTGAGAGAATCGTCGTGGCCCGGGTCTCATGCATCGTCATCTGTTTTGACTATCCGCGAGCCACGGCGACTCTATTATCGTAACCAATATCCGTTATATTACATAAAATTAATTAATTAAAAATAACTAACTTAATTTAATCAATAAAATATTACGGGAACGTAACAGGGGCAAAAGGGAGGTAGGGTAAGCAAAACGGGGAGTACCCCCAAAATTTTATAAATAAAAAAATTTTATATTTTAAAAGGTTTTAAAACATTCCAAAATGTTTTTTGTAAATATAATTGAGCGTTATTTTGATTTTTTTTTGTTAAACTTTTTCAAAAATCAATTGTCAGTTGAAAAATATTAATGACTTTGATTTATGATAAAAACTATAAAAAATTTGTTTTTCTTCTTATCCAATAATCATACAAAATATCATTCTTTTTCATGTAAATTACTTGCAAAAAAGTTTAACTTAATCGAATTCATTTAAAATCCAGAATTTTTTTTTTCATCTTTTTTAAGGGGTACACTGAGAAAATTAAATGATTGGAGTTATCATCAAGTGATGGTAAAATTTTTACTATCAATCTGATAGTAATGAATATCATCTAGATGATTGTGTAAATCATCTAGATTGTAATGGTTACCATCTGGATGATAAGTATTACGATCATGGATGTTAACTCGAGTTAATTAGGATTATTATCCTAAATAGTTATATTTATAATTTCTGATGGTAACTGGTACCATCAGAAATTATAATAGTTACCATCAAAGATAATTAGAATAACAATTAATTCGATTTTAATGAAACCATCATTTTACAAGGGTTAAAAAAATACTAAATGTTAATAGGGGAGCCTGGGGCACGAAGGATCCTTTCAAAAATTAAGTAAAAAAGTTTTATTTTCATTTTCCATTTCTGACCTCTATAATGTTTCTATTATATTTCAGGTTAATATGTGATATGTGGGGCAAAATGAACCTCTCAAAAAACAAAATTGTAACGAAAAAATTATTTTTTTTTATTTTCCGCCTAGTTAATTTTTTCGTTACAATTTTTTTTGAGTGGCCCATTTTGCCCCCAAATATTTCGAGGCATCCGAAATTTTAGGGGGCCCATTTTGCCCTCCCTTCCCCTACTTGAAATTTATTGAATTTTCGATCAATTTTTTCATAATAATAATTACCATCCCTGATAGTAACTGTAATCATCCTGATGGTAACTCCCTGGTAGGAAGGGACCATTGGACAAGGCTCGGACCAGGCATTGGCCAGTCGTCATGCCAGAGTTCCGAGCCTTGGCACCAGCCTTGGCTAAGCATTGGGCCAAGGCTTGGCCCAGGCCTAGGATGATAACAATGTCCCCAAGCCTTGGCAAACAAAAAAACTAGGCTTGGGCCAAGCCTTAGGAAACGAAAAATTGAGCCTCGGCCAAGGCTTGGGAAACAAAAAATCAAGCCTCGGTCAAACCTCGGGGAGCAAAAAATCTACGGCTCACCCAATGCTCGATCTAAAATATTATTATTTAAATTAATAAATATAATTAAAAAAAAAGTTTGATCACACTTTTATCGACATTACATTAGAGGGTAATTAACTAATTACTGAATTAATGGGAAATAACGAATAAAATTATTTGGGGGCTACCGGGGTTCGAACTGAGATCCTTCTGATTACTAGGCTGGGACGCTATCCACTGTGCTAAATCTGATGTCCAGATAATTATGATTTTTTTGCTTGTTAAATTATTTAAATACAATTTAATTCAAAAATATTAGATCGTAAAGATGAGGTGAAATGTAGTTTTATTTAATGAACTTAAAATTGTCTGATGCATTTTTAGGCCTACGCATGACACCTGGGGCAAAATGGACCATCCGAAAATTCTGAAAAAATGATTCATATTTTTATCGTCAAATTCAAAAAAAATTTAATATATTAATCCATTTTTCGGTTGATATTACGGCCACTAAAAATATTCGAAAATAATATTTTATTTTTTAATTGATAAAATTTTTGAAATAATGCAAAATAATCTGTAATCTAAAAAATCAAAAATCACGTTTCTTGGGTTCATAATAATGACAAATAAAAAGTATAGAATTGTTTTTTTTTATTAAATAAAAAAATTAGTAAGTAAGATAATCGAGGAGAAACAATTTATTAAACCAATGATGTGAAATGTATTTTTTCTTTATGTATATTACATACAAAAATTTTGAATTTAATGAAATTTGATCAACTTTCAAAAATTTTTTTTTTAACTTTTTTAAAGGGTACCCCATTTTGCCCGCCAAAAATAAAAATTTCATGTTAACTAAAGTTTTCTACATAGCAATAACTAATTAAATGAAAATTATTGATATTAATCGTATACTCGGTAGACGGTTATGCCCTGGTCTTCTCTATATACATATATATAGATACATGTAAAGTTGATAATTTTACTATTAAATTATAATTTAACCCAGGCTGAGGCATTGGCCAATGGTCAGCTGCCAAGGCTCGGCTTGACAAAAATTAAACTATCGGACCCAGCCTCGGCCGATCCTTGGGCCAATGGTCAGCAGCCAAGGCTCAATTTGACAAAAATTAAACTATCGGGCCTAGCCCTGGCCGAGGCTCAGGCCAATGGTCACTACCCAAGGCTCGGCTTAATTTAATGAAACCAATGGGCCAAGTCTCGGCCTAGACTTGGGCCAATGGTTAGCTACCAAGACTTGGCTTAACGTAATCAAACCATTGGATCAAGCCCTGGCCGAGGCTTGGGCCAATGGTCAGCTGCCGAAGCTTGGCAAGTGACAACAGGGCCAAGACTCGGCCTATTGTCAGCCTTGGCGATTCCTACCTGGGCTGTAACCATTCTGATGGTAACTGTTATCATCCAATGATTGTAAATCCTATTAACAAAAATTATAACTCTAACTATCTTTGCATTTAAAATCGTTCTTATCATCCTAGATGATTGGGGCTAAAAATTTAGGATAATAAACACAATCATTTAATTTTCTCAGTGTACCCTATTTTGTCCGCAAAAATAAAAAATATTGTTTTTTAACGGTAACTGAAAATTTTTTGTATTCACTTTGAATATCATTAAAAATAAAAAGATTTAGTGTATTTGAGTCCTCGAAAACTTGTTATTTCCTCAAGAACCCCGTTTCGCCCCTCCCTCCCCTATATATTATATTATATTATTATTAAAAATTGATATAAAATTATTATTTCATTTACTTTTGAATATTTCACTTTTTCAGCACTAAAATTCAAAAAATTCTTAGCTTATCATAAACATTTTAAAATTTGAAAACGGTGTTTTTGTTATTATAAATATTATTCTTTTATTGAAATTCTAATTAAACTAATTGATGCTACTAATTATTGTAACGAGAAACGGAACATTATAAACGTTATGATAAGCTACAAGTATTTCAATTAATTAATTGCAGTTCATGGTAATAATTATTATTGTTAAATCTGTGCTCGCTGATGATTATTAAACACGCGCTTTGTTTACTTTCTGAAGTATTTATACATTACAAATCGTCAAACATTCGAATTCAAATAGTTGATGGAATTAAATATTTAACAAAAAACTATTTATTAATTTTAACAGTTATAATACCTTTTTTTTCCAGTAAATTCAGCGAAGAATGTTCCACTTTTATTTACTAATAATTGCTCTCTAAATCTATTCAGACTCAAACTCTGTTAATACTATTCCAAATAACAACTTTATAAAAAGTAATTGAAAAATAATTATTTCGAGCTGAGGGAACTGAAATATTTAATTTTTAATGAATATTTGAGCTCATACACTGTAAGAAATTCGCAGACTAAACGCGGAGTAAATCCGGAGGGAATAAGAAGCAGAGGACTATTTATTTATTAAATCCCCGTGGAGTGAAATTCACTCCGAAAGGAAGTCTAATTTCCCAAGTCAAAGTTTAAATCGTAGATTGAACGTACTAGACGTCGAAAACGTAAATTCAACCTTTGAAGACGTAAATAGACGTCAAAACGTATTGTAGACGCAATTGGCGTACGAAAACGTAAATAAAACTTGCGCAATCGTAGACAAAATCTTTCAAAACTTGCGATGGAAAATTTAAACTATATCAAAAATATTTTATTGCCAAAAAAATATATCTAGCAGCCAGGAGACGGGAAATAAAAATTTTCAGCAGCTTTTGAAACATATTGTGGGCAGGAGACAACTTTACTGATGGCTCGTGAGCTAGTTTCGAGAGAGTAAAGTCGATTGATGAAGTGAATTCGGATTTAAATAAAATCCGTAATCACTCTGAATCCATTACCAATTTTTTAGTGTACGCCCCATACAAAGAAAAAGAATCGGCCCATTACCGGGTCGTGAATGGCTGTCAATTTTCAAGCATCGGCCGAAGATTGGCTAAATATCGGATGATAATGGTATGCCAAGCATAGCAGTCGCGAGTATTGGCCAATCGTCACAATCAATCATCGGTCAAAGCTCGGTACCAAGAGCACTTTATCAAATTATTGGCCAACAAACGGCGGTTTATTGTGCGCCGTTTTTATAAGCAAAAAGACGGCTGCCAATGACTCACCATGCACGGGCCAGCATAGTAAGCCATTCGTTGGCCAATCATTAGAAAATCAGGCATCGGCCGATCTGTGGGAAAATTTCGAAGCTTGGCGACTTTATATGGGACAGAAAAAAAAAATTCTCGACTAAAGGTAGATATTCTTGATTCAAGAAATTTTTTTTGGAGACCTAAACTTTCTCAGATAAAGTAGAAATCTTCTCCGATCAAGACGAATGTTTTTTTAACCAAGACAAAATCTCTTAGCTCAAGAAAATCTTGACTTGGTTCCCGAAAACGATTGTCTTCAAAAATATTTTCTTGACTCAAGGTAACCTTTTTTTCTGTGTAGTGTTCGAACCACAGGCATAAATATTGTTTTGAGCTTTTATGCTGTAAATTCTTTTTTCTCTCGGTATTTCTTTATCCTGAAATCAGGTCGAAAATGCAAAAGCTTCGAGCATGGTACAATATGTCGATTTATAATACGAATCGGAATTAGCACCTATTTGTAACGTTATTCAGTATTGGTGTGATATGAATAGCTATGCCAACGATTTATGTAGATTAAATCGGGATTTGAATGGTTATAAGAGCAATTTAAATACCTGCTACAACAATACTCTTTCGAACTTAACAAAAGACAGCTAGTAAAACAATTCATTATTGATGGCAAACTCTAGATTTTATATATGATTATATTCTCTACACGCTAAGAATTTTATGGTAATGATTACTATCTCATGGTGGTAAAATTAATTTTTTTCTTGTGATATCGGTTAATCTCATAATTATTGTAAGATTCACAATATAATATGTTATTAATTAAAATACACGATGGCAATAGTTACCATCATGGGTGTTAAATTAGTATAATAATCATTATCACAAAAATAGTAGCTATTAACATATCCCATGACAAATATTACAATCACTCGATGATATTAATCACAATAGAGTGATGGTAGTAGCTGCTATCTCGTGATCGTAATCATTACAACTTTGTATGGCAAGTATTATCATCCCCGATGAGAATGATTGTTATAAAATTCAAAATTAGACTAAAGAAAAAAAAAGACTAAGATAAAAAAAAAATTTTCTCCATTTTGATGGTTAGAAATTATATGTATATATATATATCTATATATGTATATATATATACATGTATACATATATAGATATTTATATATATATAATCGCTTATAATAATATATATAATTAAGTGTATAACTAAAAAGCTGCTAAGTGACTTTCACGTACGCGATAGTAACTATTACCATCGCGGTATAGTAAACATTGTTACCGAAAATTATAAATGCTGCTATCTGTGATGTGAGTGATTACTATTATTGGTGAGAGTGATTATTGTTCGGGGATATTAATAGTTAGCATCATATGATGGTTTTTAATAGCATTATTGTATAAAATTCTAAAATTACTATACAGTATGGTAACTATTAAAAATCCTCGATGAGAATCATTACCATAAAATTCTTAGCGTGTACTATTTATTATCGCAAACCATGTTCGCGTCTGATTTTTATAAAGAAAACTTCAAAAAACTGAAGTCCGACTATCAAAAAATATTTTGAAACATTGCAGATAAAATTAAAATAGAGTTTTTAGTTTTTTAAATTTTCTTGTTGAAAATTGCAAATCGAATAAGTAAACAACTCTCTCTATCTTTTACTTGTTGAGATTGTTTCCGATAGGAATAATCATTTTGTTTGGTAAAATTTTCATGTTCCATCATGGAAAATTGACTTGATGCTCTATCAGTTTACTACTTTCTATATTTGCTTTAGTTTTGAGGCAGGATATGCTCAATGGAATTGCGAAAAGTTAGTAATCCTCTGACAGATTTTCAATCGATCATTCAAGCTAAAAAAAACACACAAGAAAACAGCCAGTCAGTTTTTCATATCTCAGTTGGCTCTGATCCTCGTTTTTGCTCTACTCAATAGCACTCTTTTGTGTCATAAAAATTCACCGGTTTTAAACAAAACCATCATACATATGTTGTTGAGTAAAATACGTATATAATATTTTACGTCACCAACAGATTTGGAAAAAAATTGACCAGCTTGAAAACTTTTCGCTTTTTAATTTCTTTAAATTAATTTTATTTATCCCGTATGAAAAAATAATATACGGTTAAAATATAAAATCATATATGTTTGCAACAAAACAATATATGATATATTATATTGTATACTGTAAAAAATCATATAGAGATTTTCGCCGATTTAATATAAAATGATATACAGTAGTAAATATATGTATTCCATATATGTAACTTATATGTTTTTTATATTAAGTTATATATACATTTACATTTACCTTACAATATATTGTATTAATATATTTCCTTTTATATTCAAAAAATATAAAATTTTTATATGAAATGATATATGAGGTAGCATATAATTTATATTATATATGGCACCATATATTTTCTTTCTTATATTTAAGCATATATTTTATTCGGTGTATATATATGTATATGGGTATGCATATTCGCATCAAATTAACGAATTGTGAAAATTTTAACAAGATTTTAAAGAGTATTTAAAATTCAGATCTAATTTAACTGGAGTCGGTCATACGAATAAGAAAGTTATTCTTTCCATACACAATATAAATATATATGTGTTTGTATATGATTGATATATATTTTATACATGCTAAACATGGACTCGTATATGATAAGTATTTTATTTTCAATATAAAAAAATATATATCAGAAAATATAGTTAAATTCGTCACATATATTTTCTGATATTTACCATATATTTTTATATATATTTTTACCATATATATTATTTTCATACGGGATAATTTTAAGATAATATAAACATAACTTTTTGAAATTAAAAATTAAGATCGTAAAGCTTATAGTTTTTTACTTAAACAATTTTCATAAAATAAAAATATGATATCGTTCAAACAACTTGTTAACAGATATACTTTTATTTTATTATCAAAACGAATGGAAACCCATCAACGAACGTTAAAAAATAATGTTTTTCAAGTGGACTTTTTTGCAAAATAACTCATATAGAAAAATTTAAAAAATTGTCGAGTTTGTTTTCTAAAAGTATTTGTAAGGTAAGGGGCCCAGTTTCTGACCTTTTAAGAGTGCTGGTTGAGGTTATACTATAATAGTTAATGTAAGATTTAACTTAATGAGAAAAAAAAATTTTTATCGACTCGTTTAGGATTTGTCAAATAAAGTCATGTGCGTAAAATAATTATTTGAATTGAATTGATAATTTAGATTGACGTTTTAAAAATTGACTTTCAGAGACCCAGTTTCTGACCGTCAGAATTCTTCAGGTCGCAGTTTCTGACCCTCACAATTGCCTGGTTTCTGACCCTCACATTAAACCATGATTATGACGTACTTACTAAGTTTGAATAAACTAAAATTATTGTTTAGATAAATAACCCTAGTAGAAATGAAATCGAGTTTTTGTCTAGTAACTGGCCAGTTTTACTAGACTTAAACCAGAGACTGGCCAGTGGGATATCGAGTTTTTGTCAAGTAACTGGCCAGTTTTACTAGAGATCCGAGAGAAATATGGCGGCTTTGAAAAAACTGTCACTTTAAAATTTTAGGTTTTGAGGTTATTAAAATTATCAGTTCCTCGGAAAAATAAAACTATTTTCAAAAAATACCCAGGCAAATTAAAAATTATTTCAAATTAATGTATCTTTTTCCAAATTGCTCTAAAAATTTATATGCGATAGATAAATCTAACCTGAAGCATAGATATTTATAGATCAATAAATAAATATTGATCCGCATTGACAGACATCAAAAATTAATTAATTTAAGTAAATAAATTATAACTTAAAATAAAAATAATGATTGACAGACAAAATTATTATAAGATTTATTTATTGAGCCTTTCAATGACTTAAATAATCCAAGTTTAAATTATGAATGTTAAACTATAAAGCCGGCAACATCATTATATTTTAAAAATAAATGTAATCATTAAATCGTACTTTCAAAAATTAATTATAATTAAAGTTTTATTATTAATAATGTATAATATTTTTTCTTTTTAATTATTCCTTTTTTCGACTTCCTTCTTCCCAGTTTTTAATAATTCGTCTGAAGACAATTTATAATATTTGTTTCTATTGCCCATAGTCGCAATTTACTTATTGTATTCATTTTTTTCATTGATTCCATTTTTTATTGTGTATATCATTAATTATTGATCATAAAATTATTTACATATTAACACACACGTTAAAAAATAGAGGTTAAACAGGAAAAAAATAAACACACACATACACACTAGTACAGAAAATATATTAGTGTGACCAATGTGTACGCCTTAGTTGTAGGTGGCGCGATTTCTAGTTTTTAGCCGGGATCGCTGGCCAGTTACTGGTCTGAAATCGAGTAAACTCTAGTTTATTTCTACTAGGGAAATTACATATGTATTATAACAAATACATATTTTTTTTATTATTTAAAATATAATAGATAGTCATGCTATAAAACACTGCAGAAATGAAAAAATTAAAATCATTTGTTAAGCTACTCTGGTTTTTTTTTTCCTCTATTTTATCACTCTAAAAAAATACTTTCAAGATCTAAATATGATCTTTTATTTATAAAAATAAATATTAAATGTCAATTTATACCTGTATTATAAAAAAGAATGAAAAATAATTTAAGGAAACTATATAAATATTGTTATTTTTACATTTTATAAACATGTAATTAAATAGATAACCTCGTTCGTCGTAGGTTAGAATTTAAGGGTCAACAACTTCATCACACCTTTCAAATTGAGCCTAGTTATTGACCCTCAAATTTTAGCAACAAAACTCATTTTAATATGTTTTATACGTATATTTAAATAAATTTTAATTAAATATTGATCTATCCATACATTTTTAATTAATTTTTTTTACCGACATGATAATTAGTGCACAGATTCAATTGTCGCACCTTTCAATGTCAGCTGTTTAGACTACACTTAAAAAATGGCTTCCTCAGCCACCTACGACTAAAATATTTTTTTTTATTCAGTTAATAATTTCTATGTTTTTTTAAATTGCCATTAATTAGGCTCAGAGTAGATTACTATAAATTAATAAAAAATGGATTTTCTTATTAAAGTTATAGTTTTTTAAGTAAGTTAAAAAAAAGTTGAAAAGGTCAGAAACTGGGTCATGGTCAACAACAGGGTCTTTTACCTTATAAAAGTATAAATCAACTCTGATGTTTTTTCTAAAAATGAAAACAGAAAAATTTCGATTTACTTTAGTTTAAATTATTGATTTATTTTTTTTTCATTATTTACATCCGATCTTTTGTTGTCACTTGATTCCTTTTACTCAATGTTCTGCACCTGATGATAACTTTTAGCAGGATTCGTTGGCTCTCGTAAACATCGATTTGTCGGAAACGTAAAAGTTTTTTGGTATATCTAGTGTGCAGAACACGTGAACACGTCTTCGAAATAGTCTAAGGTTTCTTTGGTGGTGACAGTGAATCAAAAAAAAAAAAAATAGCAACAAAAAAAGTAGAGCCAATAAAAAAAAAAAAAATGTGAAAAAATGTAATAATAATAATAAAGAAGATGAATAAATAAAAAAAAATGTGAAATGAAATAAAATATAAGAATAAGTAGATAAAGGACAGAGAAAAGCAATGAGGAAAAATTTACCGCTAGATCGGAAGTAATCCCTTTCTCGAGGCGGGTCCAACTTTAGTAAGTTCGATCGATTAAAGAGAAATGAGAGTTGTAGCACCACAGGATAAGGGTGGTGCAGTGGTACGGTAGTGATGTTGATAGTTGTGAAGGTAGTAGTAGAGGGTGATGGTGATAGTGGTAGAGGTGACCAGACGATATCCAACGGCCGTTCGCTTAATTGCTCGAAACGATAAATTCTTAGGGGCGGTAGCTACCACCACTATTCTACCGCTATTCCAGTTTCTGTAAAGCCATATTAATTTGTGCCATAGTTCCACCCTCTTCTGTGTACGTATATATCTATCTCATACTATTTCTCGTATATCCTTGCCTCTCTTTTTATACTATCGTGTTCAGTGAACGAGCCGTGTGAAATCGTTGCATAGCCGCGTAACGAGCTCCGGCTTTAGATTCCGTAAAACGATCTCGCTAATTCACCAATCGGATTTCAATATCGTTTATGTAATATGAGATATTTACATTAGCTATTTTTTATCAATTAACAATTACTCATCTAGGTAAATTCATAATGTATGAAAAATTATTAAATTATCATATATTGTGATACATAACAATTTAGATCAAATATACGATTCAAATTATTAAACATTTTAATTAGAGCATTTGTTTAACTTATAAGCTGCTTTTTAAATTTACTAAGCCATACACGGAAAGAAAATTATAGGGAGTATTCCTATGCATTATAGGAATGGTTCCTATAATAGTATAGGAATTGTACCCATACTATTATAGGAACCATTCCCATAAATTATAGGAACCATTCCTATATTATTATAGGAACCATTTCTATAATATTATAGTAACTATTCCTATAATATTATAGGAACTGTTCCTATAATAGTATAGGAACCATTCCTATAATATTATGAAAATGGGAATAGTTCCTATAATTATACACGCTAAGAATTTTATGGTAATGATTACTATCTCATGGTGGTAAAATTAATTTTTTTCTTGTGATATCGGTTAATCTCATAATTATTGTAAGATTCACAATATAATATGTTATTAATTAAAATACACGATGGCAATAGTTACCATCATGAGTGTTAAATTAGTATAATAATCATTATCACAAAAATAGTAGCTATTAACATATCCCATGACAAATATTACAATCACTCGATGATATTGTTCACAATAGAGTGATGGTAGTAGCTGCTATCTCGTGATCGTAATCATTACAACTTTGTATGGCAAGTATTATCATCCCCGATGAGAATGATTGTTATAAAATTCAAAATTAGACTAAAGAAAAAAAAAAGACTAAGATAAAAAAAAAATTTTCTCCATTTTGATGGTTAGAAATTATATGTATATATAAATATCTATGTATGTATACATGTATATATATATATATATATACATACATATATAAATATATATATATATATACATACATATATATATTTATATATGTATGTATATATATATATATATATATATATATATACATACATATATAAATATATATATGTATGTATATATATATATATACATATACATATATACATATATATATATACATGTATATATATGTATATATACATATATATACATGTATACATATATACATATATAGATATTTATATATATATAATCGCTTATAATAATATATATAATTAAGTGTAAAACTAAAAAGCTGCTAAGTGACTTTTACATACGCGATAGTAACTATTACCATCGCGGTATAGTAAACATTGTTATCGAAAATTATAAATGTTGCTATTTGTGATGTGAGTGATTACTATTATTGGTGAGAGTGATTATTATTCGGGGATATTAATAGTTAGCATCATATGATGGTTTTTAATAGCATTATTGTATAAAATTCTAAAATTACTATACAGTATGGTAACTATTAAAAATCCTCGATGAGAATCATTACCATAAAATTCTTAGCGTGTAGGAATGGTTCCTATAATTATAGGAATGGTCTCTATAATATTATGGGAACTATTCCTATAATGGTATAGGAATGGTCCCTATAATATTATAGGAACTATTCCTATAATAGTATAGGAACCATTCCTATACTATTATAGGAACTATTCCTATAATAGTATAGGAACCATTCCTATAATATTGTAGGTACCATTCCCATAAATTATAGGAACCATTCCTATAATTATAGGAACTATTCCCGTAATGGTATAGGTATCATTCCCATAATTATAGGAACTATTCCTGTAATAGTATAGGAACCACTCCTATAATATTATAGGAACCATTCCCATAATGGTGTAGGTATCATTCTCGTAATTATAGGAACTATTCCTATAATTATGGGTAATATTCCTATATCGATAGGACGTGTTCCCATAATTAATGGTCGTCATTCCTATACTGGTATAGGATGAAATTTCACAAAATTATAGGAACCATTCCCATAATTTTCTTTTAGTGTACACTCATTGAAACTCTAATGTATAATTTGTATAGGTAAAAAAGTTATGTTATTTCAAAGAAAACATTCTTGTACAAACCTTGAATGTGGAGTATAAATGTACTATACTCTCGCTTAATAATTTCCCACTTTCACACTCACTTATATTTATCTTCGTGGCGTATACAAAAGAGACTAAAGTAGTAAATAAAGCACATCATTACGTAAAGAACGTCTTGATGAATAAGTATGATGCACTTTTGGGTCAATTTGTTTAGGCATTCATGTAAACAAATGTGGGTAAATTTTTAATTTTTGTTATTTGTATAAGTATGAAAACATGGTTGTAATATACAGACAAATGTATAAGTTCAAGAATTGCTAACACAGAGGAGATCGGGGCAGGATGGCCCATTTGAACCGCTATTATCTTCGTGGCTGATTTCTTGTGGCTTTTGAGCATCGGGCGCAAGTTTTTATTTTGAACAAATCCATCATAATTTTGCTATAATTTTAAAAAATGTTTTTTCTACGGCACGACGCCCCTTTCCCTCCGAACAATGATAAATTTTTTTTCTTTTTTAATAACAACGTAGTTTTTCTCTAAAATTCCATATGTTAACAATCGTTTCAAATTTATTTTTTAATCTTAAAACCCGACTAGAAATTCCAGTTAGGCTTGCCGAAAAGCCAATTTGAACCGAATAAGGCTTTCCGAAATACGGCAAGCCTGATTCGGACCTTATTCCGGCCTCATAATAAAAACCAAAATACGGCAAGCCGAATTCGAACCTTATGGTATTTGCATGAGGAAAACTAAAGCTCGAAATGCCAAAAACATTCTAAACTTGGTTGTTCTTTGGAAAAGGTGTGGCATGGCGTTAGTTAGGAATACTTTTGGAATTCCGGACTGATATTTAATAGTAATGACCAAATGCTTGCTGAATTTCGGTATGCCAAATCAGGTAGTTATTAGGAAAGTGAATGGCAATGTTAACTTCGGCGTATCTTCGGAAATTGATATGGCTGCCTTATGGTGGTTACCAAAGGCTTGCCGAAGTCTGGTATGCCAAACCAGCGCAAGGTGAATTTCTAAAATTATAATATGTTCCTTATAACTAAAGTGTATCCAACAATTATTGGGGAGCCATGTTTCAGAAATTGGACAAAATCAGATCTATGACATTTTCATTGCAAATTTTATTAAGATGCCGCATTATCGATAATGAGGCGATTTTTTTTGTTTTAAATTTTTTGGGTAGTCCATCGTCCCCCAGGTATCTTGTATCACTTTGAAAACTTGTATCATTTTGCAAAAACAAATTTTGTTGGCGAATTTTTTAGAAAAGCTGCTAAAGATCAAATAATTGATCTAGTGATGAGTAATTTTTCTATGTGGGATTTTATTTCGTACTTCAATACACAATTATTCGACTGTAATATCCATATCAATCGAATCAAGCTTAATATTTATACTACTGTTTTTGATAATATACTTGTTTATTTTATTACAATAGAGTAAATACATATGATATCCAAAATGAAAAGCTATTAACGAAGAAGTAAATCAATATAATTATGTGCATGTTAAATATCATCGATATTAATAATCAAAAAGTTAGTATAAAATGGATACACTCTGCAAAACTTTTTCATACCATAAATAGTTAATTAATCGAGAAACATCTACATGGAATATAAATTTACGTCATTTAATACCAACTTCAATTTGCAATCATTTAAATTATATTTCACATACCAAATTATTATTTAAACATACATAAATATGTATATCATCGATGAAACTCCCTCTGGCGATAATTCAAAAAAGAAATAACTTTTAATTAATATATTTTGATGACTAATTATCATTTCATTTAATAGTCGAGCGATAAAAAACCTGCAATGATGTATATGCGCTTTGATAGATATTTGGTACAAATACCTGAGTTCAAAAATGTAAAAAGATTGTATAGAAAAGTATTAAATGTAGAAAAGAATGCGCTATGCACATTGAATTCGATTTCGTGGCGAATTCCAGACAACCACCGTGCCGGTGGTGCTGGATTATAGCTCAGTGGCTTGGAAGGAGAACAAGACCGTGCTGGGTCATACCGCGGGTGGGCTTTTGAACAAGGCTAACTAACCGGAAGTGACACGTAGATAGGCGTCGTTGAATGGGTTCGTTTCGAGGTCATCATGATCGTTGTTGAATCGTTTATATATATATATGTATTAGGGTGGCCCAAAAAAACCGACTATTTTTTTTTCGAGTCTCTTATAAAAATTTGTTGGTTTACGATGTTTTAAGAAGCCTCTCCAAAATCAGCTCGATAAGAAATTTTCAAGAGATCTCTTACGAATTTTGAAAATATCAAAAATGATTGAAATTTGAATTTTTTATATCAAATTTTCTTTTCTCGTGGCAGCAATAGTTTATATTTGTGAAACCATGACTACGCTGAAAATTTAAGCCCAAAATTAAAATATTTGAACCTCGCTCAAGAATTTTGAATGTTTCCGAGTGCTGTCTTTTAAACGTTTTCGAGCGACCCTTGAATATTAATAATAAAGCTTATCGATTTTTTTTCACCATCAATTTGCGTCACAATGAACGAAAATATAACCTGAGAAATAGAAATAATAAGTTATTTTCATACTTTTTCATTTGTTAATCGAATTTTTAGGTTATTTCGCTTATTCAAAACTTACCAAATTTAATTGATTAACACTGCCCTGTATATTTTTGGCTATGCAAAAGTTATATTTTAGTGAGATGACGATAATTGAGTTATAAAAAAATATAAAAACCAATTCAAAGTATTAGTTACATATCAGTTAATATTCAAAATTCTTGAGCGCCGTTTGAATATTTAAATTTTGGGCTGAAATTTTCAGCATAGACATGATTTTACAAAAATAAACTATTGCTGGTACGAGAAAGAAAAAATTTAGACGTAAAAAATCCGAATTTCAATCATTTCTGATATTTTCAAAATTCGTGAGTGACCTCTTGAAAATTTTTTATCGAGCTGATTTTTGGAGAGGCTTCTTAAAACATCGTAAACCAACAAATTTCCATAAGAGACTCGAAAAAAAAAGTAGTCGGTTTTTTTGGGCCACTCTAATATATATGTAAATTATTATAATAAGAAATAACGGCCAAAATGGGACACCTCAAAAAATTGCGAATAAATTTTTATTTATTTTATTTTATAAATTAAAATCTGTACTTTTTACAATTGTTTGTACAGTCTAGAATAACTTGCATTGTATTTTTTTAACGTTCATTTCTTTTCAAATAAAATACAACATTTTTTTAAGGAATTTTTCACAACCATGGAAGCAGTCATAACAGCTTTGGCATGGTCCACAATTCAAAAGATTCACTGTACCGTTGGCTACAAAAAATATATAATATAAGATGCCTTTATCTTTCACTTTAAATTTGGAAAAAAAATAATTTTTCTTTCTATCATTATTTTTTCTAACATCTTTAACGTACTCACAATATGGCAACTTACTATTTCCACTTGGATTATATGCAAACAATTTTATGAAATGACGGTTGCCCATTTTACCCGATTTTTTTTTTTTTACCCCACGAAAACTGAAAGTTTGTTTCATTCACTTTAAATAAAAGTAAAAACTGAAGATTCAGTGCATTTAAATTCACGAAAATCCATTATTTTCTTAACGTTCTCATTTTGCTCACCCCTCCCCTATATTGAGTCATTCCGCAGCCACGTTTTTTTTCATGCTCTCTGCTTCAAGTCTTTTAGCATACACTAAAAAAAATCATCTTCGAAGCATAGCTCTTAATTCAAATTTTAAAAGTATGATAAAATTTCCAGTAAAAGCTGTTTTTTAGAGATAATTTTCTTCAAGTATAGACTATAAGATTTCGAACAGTAAAAATAAGAAAAAAAAATGTCGTAACAAAATTACACATCTGATGCTTATGTATTTATATTTGCACTGGAGAATAACTTTCTAGATTAATAACTGGTGACTTGATGATAATAATGGTGGACATATAAGTTTAAGGGTTTGCTCGAGAAAATGGGAAACAAGATGAAAGTGTTAGTTGGTGTGGTTTATCTACTACTGCGACTACAGTTACACTAGCTAACTAATGATGTACTATAACTTCAAACAATACCTCTCAATTAATGACCGAACGTAACCCTAGCTACTGCGGGAGAATAGTGTTACGTGAGTTCAGAACAGATTCTGAATACTTTGTCTTTGTCTCGTACCTTTGTGCTCACTTTTCAATTCCACTACCTTATGCAAAACCCTTTATTTTATATTACTCTTCTGTAAACCACTAATTATATTATATTTTTTATATGGTTATATAATTAACCGACATCAAAATTTTCAACAAAAAACTCAATGAACGAAATAAGTCGATGATTAAATCTTTACAAAGGTTTTAATAAATCAAGATGAAACAGAAGTCTGAGATAAAAGCTCTCCCACTTTTCAGTCAAACAAAATTTCAATGTCGTTAACTTTGGTGTGTACATAATCATCACGGACATTCATCTTATTAACGCAATGTCAATCGTTGCTTATAACGAGCGACTTGCAACGGTTCACATATGTAACGCACATATGTAGAATGTGTGCCAAGAACTAAGATGAAGGGGGAGCCTGTCTTGAATTTTTTCAAGAATCTGTCGCCCTCTTTCTCTCTATTGCTAGTGAATAGTAAACGACTATTTGAACTAGTAGCATACTTCTCACTAGTAAATAGTAAATAGTCACTAATTTCGTTATTGCAATTCGGAGGAATTAAAAAATGACAATACTATGAATATTTGATCAATAGAGAAGTTATAAGTGTCAAAGTGATCCGATAGTGTACTCACTGAAAAATAATTTCGAAGCTTTCCAATTTGAAAAAAATTTGCCAATTGAAAAGTAATTATCAAAGTAATTTCGATCATTATTTAACTTGAATAAACGTAATCTCTCTAAGTAATGGAAAAAAAAAAAATGAAACTGGAGTTAAATTGAAAAAATGAACATTGGCTCGAATAAATCTAACAAGTATTTATTTTTATCAATAAAATAGTTATTTTCATCTCGGTACTATTGATCACATAAATAAGTAACGGCAGACAAATAAAGCTTGATTATTGTACTGGTGTTATTCTGATTGTCGGTATGTAGTTGAATAATGTCATTATTTTCTTTTTAAAGCTAAAGATAGCAAGCTTGCCAAAAAACCGTGGATGTAATTTATAATAAATGGTGTCTCATTATTGGTCACTATCTATTAAGTAAATTTATTAATTAATAGTTGAATAAAATTACAGTAATAATAAGTTGTACGTTTAACCGAATACAATTAATATTTATATTATGTTGTTTGTATATTAATACATTTGCCGTCCACCACCAAGGGGTAATTTTAAACCAAACAAAATCAAATCCGCTCCTATGGATATGTAAACATCTACTAATTATTGAGGTACAGTCTGTATACATTTTGTTAATTAAAAACATTAATATCACATAAATTTCTTTTTTTTTCTATATAATATCAATTTATTCACGTAGGCATACATTAATTGAGTAAAGTAACCTTTTCCTAATGTTTAATTATTAAAAATTTAAAATAAAAAAAAAAAAAGTTGGATTCTATTAAATATACAGTGACTGAGTCATGAACGCTTAACCAGTGAATGCCCGAGTCAAAAAATTGAACTTACATTTAACTTACGTTAACTTATAGAACTTACAATGAACTTACATAAGCTTAATGAACTTAAATTAAACTTAAATGACTTAATATGAACAGTCGTATTTTTCAATATTTTAATATAAAAGGATGCAACAAAATTAAAATTTAAGTACTAAAAGCTGACAATCAAACAGTAAGGTACCCGTGGGTAATATAGCCTGTCGGGTAATAAGGCCTTAGTGACAAAAATGATATTTAAAATAACCGCCTCCGCTAAAGGCTACTCTGGAAGAAGGGTCTTATATAAAGATGTTACGGCAAATTTATAAAGTTCCGATACCACGTTCCCTTCTTCTATATTTCATCATCCGTCACATGCTGTCGTAGCGCCGAAGAAATTATAGAAAACAATCTAGTCTTCTGACTCTTAAAAAGAATTGTTGCTAAATTTAAGTGATGATTCATCTCTAATACTTATTTTATTAATTACAGTTGAACTATTCCAGTTTGTTTAACCCGTAGGCCTCATTACCCTACCGTAGTAAAATAAGGCCTATTCGTATGGTTTTTGTAAAAGTATAATTTTTTGCTTGTTTATGGTGGAAATTACCATTATTTCATCACAGTTTATGGCTAATGTATTGAAATAAAGATTAATAATACATTTCGATAATTAAATGCAATATTTTCGATTCTATTCAAAATCATCCTTAGCTAGGCCTTAATACCCGTCGGTACCTTAAAGTGTTTCCTTTATATAATTGTGATTAATATTTAAATGATGTTAAGTAAGAGATCTAGTACCCGATCGAAGAATTAGTACCTAATCACTCGTGAATATTTGTATACCAATATTCACTAAATATAGATATACAAATATAAGGTATGATCAAGTACTAGTGTCCTAATCGTTTTCGAAATTTCTCTCTAGATAAATTCTAAAGTTCGAATTATTCGCAGGCTCTTATTGATTCAGCGATATTCATATTCAATTATTAAAATACCATTTCGAACACAAATTGCAGATTTCAAATTTCATTATTTTTTTGTTAAAAATTGAATGTGACATTGTTAAATATAATTGAAATTTATAAATCATAACCCAATCAAATTTTTCGGGAATAGTGAATCAATTTAACTCTGATTGACTTGTACTGTTTATTGAGTAACGGTATGTACATTCTATTTTTAAATTTAAATCAATCAAAGTAAAAAATTTATTGCGATAATAATTGAAATAATTACTTTTTGTTGAAAATTTATGGGCATGTTTTTTTCAAAAATTATACTCCGACTTCCATCAACTGTAAAAAAAAGAGAAGTTTAAAAACTTTTAAAATCAATTTTATAAAAAAGCGTGAAAAATTATTAAAAGTTGCCGAACAAAGTAGAGTTTGCGTTACTTCAATATAGAGTTATATATATCGAGATGAAAGAGAGTTAAAGAGAAAACGAAGAGCGAAAATGAGAATAAAGGTAAGAGAGTAAGACGACAACAAAGAAATGTACCTCAAAATTGATCGTCCTCGACAACGAATGAACGTCGGGATCCTACTCGACTTGGTCGTCGTTGTCGTCCTCGTTGTTCCCGCCCGTCGACAAAAGTTTTGGCCATGCGTCATCTTAATTGGCTTAATGCCGACAAGTTACAGCGTGCAGCACATACCTAACCAACCTGCTTTTTCTCCTCGACCTACTCTGTATATCTCTATCTATCTCACTTTACTGTTTTTCTTTTTTTTTTTTTTAATTTAATTTTTTTTTTTTTTTTTTTTTTTTTAGTTTTCTATGTAATATCCCCAGAGATCTCAATGTGAAATCATCGCAAAGTTTACTGTTCAACTCTTATTCCCCCAGGACGATCGCTCATACTGACCACTGAAAACTCTCGAATTCACGATTAGCCAACTTGTAACTGTATTTTTTTTTTCCATTACCTGCTCAACAGAAAAAATAATTTATAAAACTTATTAATTATTCCTAATTTTTTAATATCAGATATTATATTGTGTTAGTAATACTAAAAATTCATATTCAATTATATCTGAAAGGCATTCCAAAGATATCTTTTTACCATTCAGTTTAGAATATCTTACTAATAATTTTTTTAGAGAAAATTAAAAAAGATTTAAAAAATCCAAAAGTGCACACCTCGAACGCTACAATGCTATATTTTAAAAAGTTAAATGTCAAAACAGTTTGAATCACCCGCGTTTTTTTCATAGAAATCCATTCCATGGTAAATATGCGGTAATGAATGTCAACAAAAATGTAAGATGAGAACATTCCTAATAAAAATGGATGCGGTGTGTTTTTCTTTACATGTAAAATTGCTGGTTTTAACAGTAATGATTTATTATAAAAAAAAAAAAAAATCGAGAAGGACTACAGTAGTGATTTTCGAAAGGAACCTTCTCTGCATAATTCTGAAGATTGCGAAAAAAAAAAATTAAGCCGTTTCGTCAAGCCGTTCTCGAGATACCCGTATCACGACCATTTTTTAGACCATAGATTAATGGACGTCCACAATAAATTTGATTTATTGCACTTTTTTAACTTCCCGTTGAGAAAATTGAAAATTTTCAAAAATTCGGGAAGTTATTGGTTTTGGTCCGATTTTCGAAAATCGCATTTCTAAGTGATCTTGAAATTTTGAGGTTCTAGGAAGCTATTCTGACTAATTTCAAGATGATGTCCGAGTGTATGTATGTACGTACGTATGTAAATATCTATAACTTTTGAATGGATGAACTGGTTTTGATCATCAAAGTGTCATTTACGCGGCTTGTCAATATCTAAAAAAAAAGTATCAGGCTTATTCATTAGTGTTCTCTCTTTATATTGATGTGCTTCCTATAGCGTGTAAGTGCGATATAAAAATCATATATACAGTTTAATGTGAGAAATCGCGTGACCTTGAAAAGTAAGTTATAAAGCACAGCCTCTCTACTTCGCGTTCGAGGCGTGCAAAAATAATGGTTCTGTATTCTGTTGTGCCCTAGTCACTCCAATCACTGAAATGTTGAACTATAAATTATTTTAAAATCAACATTACGCATCATAATTCCGAAGATTTGACAAAATTAAAATTATTATTATCATTTTTTAAAATGTTATTAATTGCAATAAAAATTAAATGCGATAAGACCTAGTGTATAATATATAATTCTGGCCTATTTTTTTTTCAACTAATAACTGTAAAGTTATATAATACTTTATGAGTAAATTATATGAGTCTTTGATCAGGGAATGAAAAAAAACGTTGTTGCCTCCAATAACGAGCACTACCTTTTATAAACGTTGATAAAATATGCTGAATTTATAATGAGGAAAAGCCCATTATAAAAAAAATACCTCACTATTTTTTTTATATATGTGCATAAATTTTATATATAAATATTATTACATGCTGTGTATTTTGTTGCATAAATTATTATTTTTATTCATAAATCTTAATGATAAAAAATTTGAATAACACTACAATGAAAAGCATCAATGCTGTTAAGTTCATATTATAATGTTTTCGTTGAGGAATAAATCCTATTTTATATTTTCACAAAATACTACTTCAATAATAAATAAAGTTTGGAAAATCCAAAAGTGCACGTCTCATAACGCTTATTTAATTTTGAAGTCAAAATATCTTGTATTTCTAAATTAAAGGATAAAACAAAAAAAAAATTTTTTGCTACTATCACCCCACTTTTTATGTCAATATTTGACGTCAAAATAATAGAAAGAAAATTAAAAAGGAGTTGCGCAAAAATCAGCCGCTTGGATGCAGCACCGGTAAAAGGTCCACAACAGAATATATCTATATATGTTTGCAAAAATATCCGTCAGAGGTAGCACCAGCGGAAAAAAATATATACGGGATTTTATATACAAAAATGTTATCAGTCATCACTTTTAATTAAATATAAAAAAAAACTATAGAAACTACAATAGTGAATATCGAAAAGGTTCATCTTGAGAAAATTCTGAACAAAATAAAAAAAAAGCGCTCTCGATACGATAATTTTTTCGGCAGTTATTATGACTACATCCAAAAAAAGTCTATACATACAGACATCCAGACGTCCAAGTAAAATTTTCTTAAACTTTTTTAACTTCCCGCTAAGAAAATTGCAAATTTTCAAAAATTCGGGAAGTTATTGGTTTCAGTCCGATTTGTGAAAATCGAAATTCCAACAGATGTCGACGTTTTGAGGTCCTAGAAAGCTATTCTGACTAATTTCACGATGATGTCCGAGTGTATGTATGTTTGTATATATGTACGTATGTAAATATCTATAACTTTTGAACGGATCAACTGATTTTGATCGTCAAGGTGTCATTCGACGCAGTTTTTTAATATCTTGAAGCTGAAAAAAATTGAGCTTGATCGGTAGGGCTCGTTCAGAGATATTCCAAAAATAAACTTTTTTCAAAAATGTTTTTTTTGGATAACTTTTTACGGGCTCGATGGATTAATTCCAAAATGGACTGGGCTCTGGAGATTCATAAGCCGCGTCGAATGCCACCTCAAACATCAAAATCGGTTAATTCTTTCAAGAGAAACCGTTGTCAAAAGAATTTAAAAAAAAAAATTTTTTTAGTATTTTGAAAATTTCTCAAAAATGACTCGATGAATCAATTTCAAAATTTAATCAGTTATAGAACTCAATAAAACGCGTCGACTGCCACCTTAAACGTCTCAATCGGTTTATTCGTTCGAGAGATATCGTTGTAGAAAAAATTGTAAAAAACGTTATTTTTTAAAAACAAAAGCATACAAAAGTATTTTCGAGCTCGAAGAGCTCGAAAATGTATCTTTTACAGTTTTTCGAGCTCAAGGAGCTTGAAATACGCGGGAAGTTTTGGGGCTGGCCCGCAGGGTCAACCGACAGACCAATTTTTTTTCTTCAAATTAGCAAAACAAATGTTTTTGAAAAAACATTAAATAAGTTTTCTCAAGTCTTTTTTTGATATACGTGAACTCATATTATCCTATCCATGAAATATGAACGTAATAGAGTAATTTTAAGGCCAGAAAATCGTTTGACCTTGATGTGTTGAGAGTAGAGCACTGCCTCGCGTTATGAGGTGTGCAATACAGGAAAAAATATCGTGATTCGAACGATCTAATAGATAGTGATGCGTGTATCGTTAAGGGAGCGGTTTGTATATATCTACCATCGCAATCGATACCAGCCTCATTCATGATCCGAATCGCTGTCAGCACTATAGGTATCGCTACTTTCACACTAACGTCCAAATAGCGAAGTTTCACATTATCATATTATTTTAATAAAAAATTTATTGATCTATATTCTGAAACTCAACATAAATAACATTAAAAATAAATCCCTTCTTTTATTACTCATCGGTCGCACTTGGATTGGCTTTTGCATACAGTCTACAGATTTCATTCTAAAGCTCTTCTCGAGTACCGACAGTGCAAAAAAAAAATGGTGTAAAAATTAATTCTCAACAATTAAAATTAAACTTTGATATAATTTTTTGTATTAAATGTTATAAAATTGCTTTTCATAATTATAATGCTCGACGTTATGCTCGAATAATCTTTATCGAACTGATGCATAATGAAAATACGTGGGAAAGTACTTGGTGCTTTACAGAGCTTCAAGTTATACCTTTGGCGGCAAGTATCTACATACTTGCTGCACATTCTATACATATGAATTTTACTGTCTGTGTATAGTGGCTATCTTTCTCTCACTCGATCCATGTAGTAACTTATCTGCCTTCTCACTTGATATTACCCTTTTTGGCATGTTACAAACTCACCCATATCACGCACTATTCAACCTCGTACATACATATATACACATATACGTAAACGAGAGAGAAGTGAACAACTCACTAGGAAGTTCGTTTGCCCGGTCATATACTATGAGCCAGGTGGTGGCTGGTTCAAGGCAACTTCGACGCGTATTAAGCTCGTTAAGCTACACGAAACCTAGCCAAGAGTCTTATGGAAGACTGCCCGAGCGTTGCTAGTGAATCTTCCGCTTGCGTTTATTTTATAGTCGCATCAAAGAACTTTTACAATATACCCTGGGACAGACTTGATATATTCATATATATATATATAATTTTTTTTATTTTTCACTATTAATATGGCTGTACAATACAGAGCTTTTGAGGCATTATAAAAATTATTCTTAACGTAACAATATAAAAAGCTTTGCTCATAATAGAAGAAAACCCTTCAAGTACATCCGTCTACATTAATGTATAAGATGTAAGATCAAAATATATACAGTTTTTTTCTATTATACTAGTTTATTAGAGACTGTGAATAGAAACTCCGTTGTATTTTTTATGAATTAACGAAGAAATAACAAGCTTGCACAACTACTTGGAATATAGTTTAGCTCAATCCGATGTAATGAAAAGACATCCTTACGGTATATAGTCATCATTTAATGCATATATGAGTACTTTTCTAGATAGATATCATTAATTAAATTATAAAATTAAAAGTTCAAAGTGTAGAAAAAGTTTTTTTAAGTGCAAGCGATGAAGATCATGTCTTAGAATATTCTATATGAACTTTTATTATTTTTTTATTTTCTGATAAGAAAATTAAAAAATTTTTAAAATAAAAAAATTGTTAACTTCAGTTTGATATTTGAAAATTTATTTATTATCGGATTCTAATGCTTACTGTGGGGTTTTAAAAAATAGTTGTAGGATTATTTTTACTATTTATGTATTTTGGTATTCAAATTTTAATTTTTGATATGACGACTGGATTGGGTGTTGTAAATTTAAAAATTAAAATAGGTAATGCCGTAAATATGCGTTTGGCATACTGTCGCTGGATATTGGTTGGCAATTAGTTGTAAAAGTAATTTTAAGGATACAAAATAAAATTGCCAAGAGTGAATGTTGCGTGAAAATAGAAAATTGTAAGATGGTTGTATGTGATTGTTTTGGGAATAGGATGACTATAGTAGCGTGAAGAGTACATGTATGACGGAACAGGGGTGTGAGGCCCAGGTAGAAAAAAATGTAAGTAGTAGTAATTGTTGAAGGGGGCAGTTCAAGAGCAGCATTGATGTAAAAAGGACCTTTTTCGAGACGACGTATTAAATAAATTCTTATGATTATCTTCGATCTGTGATTCCTTCAGTAAAGATGTAAATAACATTTAATATGCTTATCTAGTATCTACACCATCCTATTCGACACTACATTACTATAAAAAATTTTTGCAGTAAACATGGACCAATTTCACTGACGCAGTACTTTTCATTAGTTCATTTTAAGAGAGAGCGAATATTTTTTTATCTATTTCCTCCTCTCGGAGGAAAAATTACTCGGGGGGGGGGGGGTGTTACATAACACGTTTGCTTTTTTATAAGCATATCTTTTAGGTGTGCATTGCATGTCCGAAGCTCTACACGAGCATTGAAAGTACCCCTGTCTATTGCTGCAGTTTTTGACAGCTTCTCTCAAAGATAACAGATTATTCATGGCAGTTTTATACCGTAAAACTGTAGATGTCATGCTAGCTTACCATGTATTAATGAATAAAATTTAATTTGCTTTTTTTATTTGATCCGCATTCACATCTATCACTCCTAGACATTACACAGTCACCAATACCATGTGGTATATATTACTATTAGACATTTCACGAACTGTCGAAATAACTTAGACATTGCGTGTGATTCGGCAACAGAACACAATTTGTCCGAAGCTCTGTTGCATTTCATGAAATGCCTAAAAATTGTGGTCACTTCGTGTAACATAACGACCGTTGCACGATCTGTCTGCAATTCATGAAGTGTCTAGACGCTTCATGAAATGTCTAATTTCACGATGTGTCTACGACATATATAGGGGAAGTGGGGGCAAAATGGGCCCCTGGGGGCAAAATGGGCCCCCTAAAATTTTGGATGCCTCGAAATATTTGGGGGCAAAATGGGCCCCCCAAAATTTTTAACATAAAAAGTGTTTGGGGCGAGAGAGGAGCAAAATGGGTCACTGAGGCAAAATGGGCCACTGAGACAAAATGGGCCACTGGGGCAAAATGGGCCATTGAGGCTAAATGGTCCCCCAAATTTTTTTTACATATAAAGTGTTTGGGGTGGGGGACAGGGACAAAATGAGACATTGAGGTAAAATGGGCCATTGAGGTAAAATGGGCCACTGGGGCAAAATGGGCCATTGAGGCTAAATAGTTCCCCCAAAATTTTTAACATGAAAAGTGTCGGGGGGAAGGGGGGATCAAATGGGCTGCCCAGACTTTGAAAACTTACGAATATTTTTTAGCCAAACGGGTTCCTAAAATTTTTTTAACAAAAATGATTAAAGAATTATGATAAGGGGCAAACTAGGTCACGAGTTCAACAGCATTACTAACTATAATTTTTTTCAAAAATAATTTATTCTATGTCAACAAAAATGATAAAAATATAAGTAATCAAGTAATGAAATTAGTAGTTATTACAACGAGTGATTAAAAACTTTGAATTAAGTTATTTTAAGGTCCAAATCTTCACTATCAACTCGTTTTTATGCTAAATACATAGCAAAAAGTTTCAAAACATAAAACAAGCGAGAAACATACATTTTGTTGGGGGCTCGTTTTACCCAACTTTTCAGGATTTTTTAATTTTGATAGACACAGCAAATTAACACCAAAATCTCAGCAGAAGAAAAAAAAAGTGAAACAAGCTGAAAAACTTACACTATAAAAATTTTTTGAGGGGGCCCATTTTGCCCCACATTTTAAATATTTTTTTTTATAATGGACAGAACAAATTAATACCAGAAACTAAGCAGAAGGAAAAAAAAGTGAAACAAGCTGAAAAATTCACATTATGAAAATTTTTTGAGGGGGGCCCATTTTGCCCCACATTTTCATTTTTTTTTTTTTAACGGACAGAACAAATTAAGGTCAAATACTTGGCAAGGGAGTAAAAAAAAGTAGAACACGTGAAAAAAACCGAGAATTTGAATCTTTTTTTCTTAAGGGGCCCATTTTGCCCCCACTTCCCCTATATCAGAAACAGCCCGCCATGTTAAATGGATGTTGGCTACAATTTTTATCGGATCTTAATGAAACTTGGTGCATTTGTTCTTTGAAAAATTACCTCAAACAAGTTCGAATATGAACAAAGTCGATCGAATAGCTTTTTTTGCTTTATTCTTAAATGACTTTTGAACCGAAAGTAATAACTTAATATCGTACAATGCATCTTGAAGTTCGTGATATTAGCTTTAATCGTCATTAGTCATTACATAACTTGTGTTTTATAACAATTTCCTCTAACAAATTAATGATCTAAAATATTGGAAAAAATTGAAATAATTTGAAAATAAAAACAATACTTTTCCATTCCAGGTATGGTCAAATGGCACTGTTTTTCTTTGAATGTTTTTTAATCGCCGTAATTGATCGATTTCAAAATATAAATAGCTCTAAAACTTGACAAAATATATCGGGACTGAAAGCTTAATTTGGTGAAGTACATGTAAAAGTCCATAATTTCTCATTTTGAATGTAAAATCTCTGTATGCTAATTTGTCTGTCTTATTAATATTTATTAAATCCACAACTGTAATTTACAAAGAATAGCTAACCCGTCATTACCATAGGTTATACAATTTTTACCAAATTTAAATTTAAATTCTACTGATTTGAATTTGTTCAGGAATACCTTAACATTACTCGAAGGGACTTTCATTTGGAAGTGTATAGAAAATTTAGAAATTTACTTTGTTTCTCCAGCTGCTAAAAGTTTTTTTTTTTTAATCAGCAACATGAAACGATTTGTAAAATCTATTAAATAATAATCAGCATACAGCTTAAAAAAGTCAAAAGTTTTTCATTGATCGAGTACCAGGAATATTATGCTCAGCGAGTATTTGAATTTTAATGACAATTATTGAAAAATAATCTATAAATTGGGAAATAAAATACGGTCATATGTTTGTTCAATAAAACTGACTATTCAAACTCGAATAAACTAATTTTATTACTTTAATAATACGTCTAGCTTAAGTAGTAAACAAATATAAAAATCTATTTGAAAAATAGTAATATGATTTTACACTAAACATAAAACTTTAATTGCATCACAATTGACTAGTCAGTACAAAAGTTTTTATCATTACATTCCTTTTTATTACCTTTGTAATATTTTTTTTTATGCCTTATAGTTTAAATTTACTACATCTATGATCCGTAATACCCTATATATTATAGCTTAAGGCCAGTCACATTTTACGATATTTCGCTTAACTCAAATCCAGTACAGTTGAGAATTACTTTTTTGTACTTTAGAATATGACAAACCAGTTGAAAAAAAAATCAATTCAATATCAAATTTTATATTTACAATAAAAAAAATTTTTATTAACCCTCAGTCCGACGTTGTATTATAAATTTCACTATCATAATTATTACTATTTCACACAATACATTTATCTTTCTCGAGCTGTGAATTTTATTATACTGTATTATTATATGATAACTACATAGTATGATAATTAATGGACGCACATTTATTACAGCCAAGATAAAATATTTCAAATTTACCCAAATCTAAATTTTTATAAATTAGATCTATTGAAATTTTTTCGGATTTATGTTGATTAGAAATTTCTAAATAAAATTATTTGATCACCTTATTTTCGAAATTTTATCTGTAAGCCATACATGTTTTATTTATGATCTGTCTCAACTTGAGAGCTTATAGTATTCAGGGTAATATCGTTCAAGTCACTAAAAATTATGTTTCCGAACATCGGAACGTTTTTCGCGGAACGAAAAAAAAAATAAAATTAAAAGTAAAAAATCTACTGAATCTACATTTTTGAAATGTTTCACCTAAGTAGGAGAAAGGGGGGGGGGGGTCGGCCCCTTAAGGTTTGGGGGCCTATTTCGCTCCCAAATCATTCGAGGCACTAAAAATTTTAGGAGGCCCACTTTACCCCCCTTCCCCTACTAGTATATCCGCCGAAAATTGCAGCCACCCGCAATTATCCCTTAGTAACCTTCAAGCAGTCAAACTACATTAATTTTTTTCATTTTCGTTACGCGAAAAATGTTACGATTTTCAGGTGCATTAAAAATTTGATCATTTCTCTAAAAATTTTATTTCAATATCACGAAAAAGTATTTTCTTCTATGACTTCAAAAATGATATAGTTTTCTTTTAAAGCTGTTTTTTTCTGAACACATATTTTTTAATTTATCGTTTAGTTATTCGACATAGTTGTATTATTTACAGCAGCTAAAAAAAAAAAATATCCTAGTTGTCAATTGAGATAAGTGGAGCTATTTTTTATGGACATGTTTCCGTTTTTTGTGTCATTTCAAACAATAGTGTATTGCGTGTCAAGGGATGAAACAAGATGATTTCAGACAGGTTGAAGTCGATTTCGCTGAAGACAAGAGCTTACATAACCCGAAATCTGAAATTGTGTTTTATCCAATATCATGCACTGAATTTATCATACAACCTGCATTGATACTGAGAGTTTCAACGTCTAGAGCCTACCTCGGTTCGATAAATCGAACCTCAAATTTAGACTGAAAACAATCATAATTTTGAACCTTTACCTTACGCTTATTTTCGTTTCGGCACTATAGAGGTTCAAATGAGGTTCCATTTTTTAACTAAATATCATATCAATTTTTCAAATTGTTTCAACACCACTGTTACTTTAGTGGGTTATTAGAATGACATGAATATTTAGAGGCTTGTAACAATCAAATGCGATTCTGACAGGGATGAAATCAAGTCAGAAACTAATTTAGCGGCCAGAAACTAATTCCCTAAGGAAGAAACTGATTAGTTTCTACCCGTTGAATCACATCGGTCTGAAATTAGCTTGTTTCAACTGCAAAACAGATGTTGATTCGCAGTTTCAATACAGGTGAAATAAAAAATTTAAAATAAATGTCAATATGCTTATATTCAATGTACTTATTCAGTCCGGAATTCCCTTGGTAATAAAAACTCTGTTTACTTAGTTCGTG
The DNA here is from genome assembly GCA_030273425.1 of Microplitis manilae. Classification (NCBI taxonomy): domain Eukaryota; kingdom Metazoa; phylum Arthropoda; class Insecta; order Hymenoptera; family Braconidae; genus Microplitis; species Microplitis manilae. Next base: position 6,723,712 of record CP092726.1, read on the forward strand.
GTGGTTTTTTTTTAAACTCCGAAACTCGGAATGATAGATTGAAAATCCACTTTAAATTTTTTGCTGTGTCCGCTCAAATGAGTTCAACTACTTGTAATGAAGTAAACAATTATTTCCATGTGTTTTTTTTCCCGTAATACCCTGTTTCTAATAATATTATTAATAATAATAAACACGCGTATGCATATGATAGTTATTATGAATGCTTTTACAGTCTATAATAAACTCCCTCTATACGGCTATAAATAAAATAACGAGAATGCATCTCACGTACTTCATTAATGTTTTATCAGTAACGGTGAAATTTGATGGTGCATTGCGATCAATAATGTTGTGACGCTGGTGTGCATTATATTCTTCATGATAATTATTATCTATCCTTCCAGTATATTTGTGATGACACTGGACGAAGCTTAAGTGTTATTATCTCATCAACAATTTACAATTACCCTCACAACGATGATATTTATACTTTATTATCTTTAACTTTTAGTCTCGACTTGCAAATATTAGCTACATTATTATTATCATTTAGTATTATTATCATTATTATTATTAATATTGTTATTATTATTATTATTATTATTATTATTATTATTATTATTATTATTATTATTATTATTATTATATTTATAGAACATTTAGTAGCAGAGAAATTAATTGATGATAGATGGATGCTCATTCCGACCACCTGTCACCGGGTATTTAGTACAGGATATTAAAAAAAGGCTTAACATTTAATTCCCATTGAAAATTTTTTTAAACCACTCATATTACCAGTTATTTTCAAATATATAAATATGAATACTGAGGTAAAATGAAACATTATTGTAGCATAAATAGTGTATTGCGTGGCAAGGGATATGAATCAAGATAGTTTCAGACGAGGGTTAAGTTGATTGCACGAGCCGAAGGCGACGGCTGACATCATCCAAAGTTTGAAATCGAGTTTTATCCCGTGCCACGCATTATATTTTTTACATTACCTGCCGATACTGGGAGTCTTAAAGCCTTGAGTCGGTTAAAACAGGCTAATAGTGTGGCCAAAAATCATCCTGTATTCTAAATCTACAAATTTAAGTAATTTACTAAGGAAAAAAATGGCTTCTACAATGTAAAAAATCACCGGGGTAAGTCCAAGCGGTGTAGGTGTTAAAATCAGCGGTGTTGAATTTCAACACCGAAAGCGGTGTAAAAATAACGCCGCCGCCGGTGTAAATATTCTAAACCGGTGTTAAAACAAATTCTCCGGTGTTAATATAACGCCGTCACCGGTGTAAATATTCTAGACCGGTGTTAAAATAACGCCGCTGCCGGTGTAGATATTCTTTACGGGTGTTGAAATATTTTATTTTGTAAATATTTTTGTTCTCTCGATCACTATACTTGTTAATAAATGATATTTCTTATAAATTTTCGTAAAGAACTGACATTTTTTGTGTTTTATAATCTTTAAAGTTCATTTGCCAAGCGGACGCAGTTTACCCCGCTTTTACACCGGTTACCCTGCTTTTACGCTGATATTACTCCGCTTTTACACCGGTTCTACTCCGTTTTTACACCGGTTACCCCACTTTAACACCGGTATTTTTAACACCGGTGAACTACTCCTCCTACACCGGTGTAATTTCATTTTTACACCGGGCGGAGTTAAAATGAGTCCATTTTTAACACCGCTCTTTTTACAGTGTAATAGTTGAATAATCTTCTTTTATCAGAACATATATTATTTTCTAAATTTCTCAAACATAACTGCCAGCTTGGTCGATTATTAGAATGACATAACTATTTAGAGGCTTACAATAAATATATGAGATTCTAACAGGGATGAAAGAAGTCAGAAACTAATGAGTTTCTTCCCTAAGGAAAAAACTGATCAGTTTCTACCCACTAAATCACACTAGTCTGAAATTATCTTGCTTCCTTTGATAAAATGAAATTGAAACTGTGAATTTCAATGCAGGTGGTATACAAAAAATACCATTTGTGTAAGAAAGACACTTCAATATATTCCACTTTCTAGTAGATAAAACCAAATATTTATTTAACAATTAAACATTATTAAACCTGACAACTAATCGTATGATATGGACAGTTGATAATAAGTAATATAATTAGGGTAAGGGTGAGAACAGTTACATGACGTCACGTTGAGTCCTCTCGGAGGGCCCCGTTGGAATACCTCGTCTTCGTGCGCCTCGATGTCCAACTCGCCCTTTTCGAATAAAAGGCTCGGTATTCAGGAAATAGTAGCTAACATTTGTTGCTTAAAAATACTTAGTCACGGTTCCTAACAAAGAATGGGGTAACTTGGTTAGCTCGGACACTGCAGCGAGTCAAACATTTTCAGTGAAAAAAAATTTTTAATTGGCTACTCGGTTTGGGCTGATTGACCTGCCCAATTTAAACCAAAATAAAAATTTACTTTGTCTAAAAAATGGTGTCTCATTTTGCCACAAATTTGCCCATATGTATAGTAAGAGAGAGAGAGAGAGATGGTAATTCTCTCTAGTCGTTACAGCATCAGAATGATAAAGAGAACTCACTTCGACATTTGGTCTGAGCAAAGCGTACAGTAGTACTATACGGAAATGTGTGCAGTATGTGACGCTGTACTGCCGTATACACGATGGATGAGAGTGATAGAACGACAGCGAACAACTACGAGCATCAGAATATGGTTTGGCAGTAGTACAGTGGTAGTATGGAATGGTAGGGTAGGAGAAACGTGAACTATACGCAGGGTGGGTGGTATAATATTGATTTTACAGCAACAACCGGCATCAGTATTTCATACAATGTAACTACTACACGTTAAGCTTACTGGAACTTTATAAATTTAATATATATATTATTAATTCACATGAAAAAAAAATCTCTTTCTTTTATATTATTTTCCCTCCATGATATGATTTTTATCATTAAAGTCATTTTGTTTTATTTAAGATAAATTGTGTTGCATAAAACAAATCAATGTCATATTTCACATACATTTTGCAATCTCGAATTTTTTCTGTCTCTGAAATGACAGCAAAGATTATTTATATTCATAATTTTATTTACTAGTGTCACATTTTTTTAGCATTTAATGTGCAGTTTGAACTGACAGATAAAAAAATTGTAGTACAAAAGTATGATAGATATCAGTTATAAAATAATATAACTATTTTAATGTAAAAATTAAAGCTATTTTTTAGAATCATGACCGGTGACATTTTATGATTCATAAAAAAATATTTAAAATATCTTTGAAATTGATTATAATTATAACCATTACCAAGGTCGGTGAAATAATGAAAACAGCTACACAGTTTTGATATTTGTGGTTTATATAAACGATAGTCCAAGGCAGACTACGTCAGCAAGCCTTGCTGATCAGCTCGTTGAAATGCTTGGGACGAAGCTGTTGTAATCTAACATCACTTTGTGCATATGAGAACAGCTTGTCTTTGATGAGGAAACCAAAAATGTGCATTAGACCACTATGTCATTAGATAGATATACTGTTATTTTATTTCAAGTACTATTAGGAAGATATAGTGTCACTAGTTCCAACATAGGGTACATTCTGAAATGCGCCTCGAGTAGCTGTAGCGCATGTTAGTAACATAGGCACATTTCGGAATGTATCCCTACTTATATTGCACACCTCAAGTGCAAACACGCTTTGCGTGGTTTACTGTAGTATATGTTTTTTTTTTTTTCCACTAACTACTGGCAGCAGGATTAGTGTGACGGTTGAATTAAAAAAAAAAAAACGTAGCATTAAAGAAAAAGTTCGTATATTTAAAAAACACGGGAAGAAAATAATGGGAAGTGTTCCTATGCATTATGGGAATAGTTCCCATAATGGTATAGGAACTGTAGCCATACTATTATAGGGATGGTTTCTATATATTATGGGAACCATCTCTATAATAGTATGGCTACAGTTCCCACACCATTATGAGAACCATTCTCATAATGGTATGGAAATAGTTCCTATACTAATATGGGAACTATTCCCATAATATTATAGGAATGATTCCCATAATGGTATAGGAACGATTCCCATAATATTATGGGAATGATTTCCATAATGATATAGGAAATATTCCAATTGCATTATGGGAACCATTCCTATAATATTATGGGAATCGTTCCCATACTATTATGCGAACCATTCCTATAATGTTATAGGAATGGTTCCTATAATTTGAGAAAATGGATCCTATAATTTTATAGGAATAGTTCCTGTATATTATGGGAATAGTTATAGGAATTCTTCCTATCAGTAATAGGAACCATTCCTATGATTATAGGGACCCTTCCTGGAATTATAGGAACTATTCCTATAATTCTGAGAGACATTCCTATAATTATAAGAACTGCTCCCATAATTTATGGTTGTAATTCCTATACTGGTATAGAAAAAAATTTCACAAAATTATGGGAACCATCCCCATAATTTTCTTTTCGTGTAAATTTAAAAATAATAGAAATTAACCTGAAAATAAAACTAAAAATAAAAAAAAAATTAATAAGCTTAAAGTTAAATAATAATTAACAATGTTAAAAATGTAATTAAAACGACAATATAAGTAAAGTAATAATAAAAAAATAAAATATTAATAATTATCTTGAGCAATTGAGGTGTGCACTTTGGGATTTTCGAACTATGCTTTGCATGCCCTTTTGATTTTAGAAAGCGTCTTGAAGCCAAAAAGGCGTTAAAGTTATGTCCTATTCGAATTAGTAACGCGACATAGTACTTGATATTTTATGACGCCAGCAAATATCTATTGAGTCAAACACTAATAAAAATAACCAACGGAACACTAATCCTACAAGATACATTGGGCTTTAAAATTTATTCGAAAGCAATATCTTTAAAACTAGATAGTTGGTATATAAGCGCACAACTGGTCGTGACACTAAACATTTCCTGAAATAAATCTTTGATATTTATTAATATCTCACAAGTGTTTATGGTTCCGAGTCATTTCCTTCTTACTGCTGAGCGGCAAAATACAGATAATGTATTTCAATGTGACGGTCGGAACATTTTAACTCATTTTCTGACATACTTCTGAATATATTATGGTTATCAAAAATAGATATAAAAAAATTATATATTATTTTATGACAAGCTAAATGTTTTCTGATATGACAACACAAAAATTATGAGTTATGACTTTCTGTCATATTAAATTCATATCTGACAGTATGGTGCTCGAGGCAAGCATATACACACACTTACCTGTAATTGTTACACGACCGAATATTCAAGACAAAAATATTATAAACATATCCTTAATCGTAATAATATTCGTTTTCAACATAATAAATTTTTTGACGTAAATTTAATTAACAGTAATATGTATTAAATTTTACAATATCAATAAAATTATATACTTGTATTTTATTGAGACTACCCTAGTAAAAATGGAAACGTGGCGCTGACTAGCGCCTCGCCAGTTTCGCTAGAGTAAAACAAGGCCCTAGCTAGCATAAAAACGTGGCACTGGCTAGCGCCTGGCCAGTTTCGCTAGAGATTACCTAAATCCAAAATGGCGACTTGTTAAATTGAATTGGCGGTTTGAATATTTTAGGTTATATATTTGAATATTTAAAATAATTATTGCAACTATAAAATCAAATAAATAACTTAATAATGATAAATTTACTAATGCTTAAGATTAATATAAATAAATCATACCAATCAACTCTAATTACTTGATGAAATTAACATAAATTTATATAATCAGAATATCATTTAATAAATGAATAAATTCAAATTGCAAAGCAATCATTCAATTAATTATTTTTTATTATAGAATTATTATCTTTTTACAAACGTACTGAAATAATTAAAACAAATTAAATAATTTAAAATTTTTAAGAAATTTTTTATTTTTACTTATAGCTACTACAAACTTTTTAAAATTAGTAATTATCATTGTTATTTAATTTAACTCAATAAATTCTTTGTCATGATACAATTTATAATTTTTAATAAGAGTACTAATATACTTTGAAGAAATTTAATAACTCAGTTAAGTGACAATCCGCAATATTTGTTTTAATTGCCCACAATCAGAGTTCTACAATTGTGTCAAGTCTTTTCTCCATTTCCAAATTTTAATTTTCCAACTATGTTATTTATTACACTACTATATAATAATAATTAATTATAAATAAACTCAATTATGTAAAATTTATTTAATTATGTAGTTCTTATTATATTTCATTACACTGCTTATAAATGTTTAATAATGAATAAGAGGTTAATCACTGTGTTATATGTAAACATAAATATACATTGATGTAGACAATACATAGGCGTATGCTATACCAATTCCTTAATTATAGGTGGCGCACAATCTCTAGAACTGCCTCGATTTCGCTAGCTAGCGCCTAGTTTAAAACGAGGCAGCCTTCGTTTATTTTTACTAGGGTAGTTATCTCTTAAAAAATATTATATACCTAGTATTTTTATTGCATTAACTGTTTGAGGTACTAGTTATTGTTCATATATTCCATTTTACTAATAGCAGTTTTGTTTCAGTATATATATGAGACTCATAGGTATACCTAATAGCTCAATGTAAATTTTCAATAGACTACTTATTACTACAGAAAGAAATTTATGGTAACAATCACAATATATTATGGGAGTGATTCCCATGAAGCATGTTAACCGGTTTTTTTTAAATGTCGATTATAGGAACGTCAACCATACATATTATATTAATCATTACTGTGAATATAGAAATATTTCACGTATATTATGGGAATGGTTATTATAATGTGTAGGGCTTATTCCCATATACACTTAGGAGCCGTTACAATGTGATTATAAGATTTATTCCTATTTGCTTATGGGAACTATTCCTATGAGTAACGTAATCATTACGATAACTCTATTACTACCCCATAAGGGAACTGTTACCATAACGATAGGAATTGTTCCCATAGTTATGTAAACTTTTCCCAGAAATTATGAGTGTATATCCAATAATCCCCAGTAATTATTACCATAATGTCATGGAATAATATTTCATAGACGTACTAAGAACGGTTACAATAAATTTCTCTTCGGATACCTAGTACGAGATATCGCTAAACAGTACAGAGCTATTCAACGTACGGTAGTTTTCTCAGATGTTGATAGATCAGTTGGTACGATCACGAAATAGATATGAACACTGAGACGATAAATGAATAAAGTGAAATACATAAACAGTTTCTGACACCTGAAGCAATTTATTTAATAAGAAGTACATGTAGAATATTTTTGAAGAAACAATTTGTTGCGATATAATACGAATATGTTATTTTATTCATATTGTTGAATTTAATGCATATTAATTCCGACCAAATTTAGTCCTGCCACTACTCTCGATTAGTATATTGACAACATCGAAATTTTGACAGACCAACAATATTGAAAATTTCTTTTTTATATGAGGGATCTTAATAGTTCCAAAAAAATTTATTGCTTAGATTAAGACCTGACATAGTACCAAGCTATCCATTTTGCCCTAGTTCCACATATGTACTACTCTTATCAATAGAAAGGATAAATGCACTTTTTTTCTTAATATCTTGTTAGTCTGATTCATTTAGGTAGACCATTTTGTACCAATTGACCATTTGGCTTTAAACAAATTCAAGAACGAAAAATATTTTATTTTGTGACTTTTCTTTTTTGTTGAGATAGTCCATTTCTATATATTTTAACGGTCGCTCTGCTTACACTTATCGAGCTTTCCAGTTCGTTGAGAAACGGGTCATGTGATTCTCGGAATGTGTACCAATAAAAATCGAGAAACTCTGCCAAATAATTTAAACTTTCTATATAAACAGCAATTTTATTTTCAAAAGTAAAAACATATTTTTTATATTTTATTTAATTAAACGAAGCTTACTTCAAATTAAATGCCTAGTGTAAAAAAAAATATATAAATTAAATATTTTTTTGAATTTAATTAATCGAGCTCAATCTTCCTAAACTATTATAAATCTAAGGTGTAACTTTTTTTCAGCGTTAAAATAAAAAATATTTTTAAAAACGTTAATTTCTAACACAAACACTTGAATTGTGAAATACTTTGACCACGTTCATCCAAACAAACATGATGTACGTTTTACACGTTTACCTTTCCCCGTGAAGTAACTCGTACGCCGTCGAGCGGTCACCAAATTTATCTCTCTTTCACGACAAACGATAACCTTTGAAACCATTCTACCATAAATTTCAATCTACAGTTCAAATACTCTTTTGAAAACTAAATTAATTTAAAACTACTTAATAATAAATTTTAACTTGACTAATTAATTCATCTTAGTATAAAAAATTTTGAAACAATCCACAGTTTATATTCCAAGTTTAGTAATTTCCTTTTCCTCTTTCCGTTAAGGAATGAAGAGAAGTAATAATTATTCTAAAGAAAAAAAAAAATTATTCAAATTCTAATGCAAATTATTGAATATTGACGTCATTATTAAATTTATATTTAGTATCATCGGGTAAACTTCCAAGTATAAATGCTCAATAAGCCGTTAACGCGATGTGTTACTAGAGAGAATTTACTATCAAGTACTATTAACAGCTCTGACAATACGCGTTTTCTGCGTATCAGGAAACAGCGGCCAAAGAGAGTGGATATAACAAAGATAGTTTAGTGACGGAGTGAGAGAAATACACTAGTATTAGTCAAAGTAGTAGTTGTTATAGTAGTAGTAGTAGTTGTAGTAGTAGTAGTGGTAGTTGTAGTAGCTATAGCTAGTAGAGCAGTAGTAGTAAACGCGTTTGGCGTGAATCCAATGTTTCCAGTTGATCGCATCCACGATTCATTGCTCTCTGTACCTCTAAACATAACCCTTACCCAAAACGTCGACGTGCTATTCTGTTTTTAATTGAGTTCTCAACATCTATCTGTGTACACATACTCATACTTATATACTAATATAGATCAACAAATATTTAACTTGACGAAAATAATTTTTCATTAAAATTTATATAAAAATTACGGTGCTGCACAAATTTTTGGATTAGATTAACACATAAGTAAAATTTACAGTGCTCGACTTTTAAGTTTATAAGGTTAAGCTGATATATTCAACCATACACGCTCAAAAAAAGTGATAACCTGATAACTATTACAACCTTGCAATACACGCTGATAACTATTTGCATCTTTATATTCAAAAAATTAACCCGAGTCGAAAAATAATTCCGGATTTTGGCCTCGAAAGTGGATTTTGGATTCATTTAGGCCTCATTCGGCAATTATTGTTGGATGTCTCAATTAAACCTCAACAGCTTAACTAATTGATTAAGTCTCAATTTGCCCTAAACGTGAATATCATTCTATGAGGACAAAATCCGTTCAAAATTGGGACATAAATAATTTTAGCTTCATTTATTATTGATGGCGAAATGAGTTTGAAATGGGACAGAAAAAATTATGTCTCATTTTAGATGAGAATAAACTGTTAAAATTTTCAACTTAGTAAACTTTTGCTTTTCTCCGAAAAAGTTGGCCATATGTGTAAGAACATAATACTTATACTTTTTTTAAATAGATGTTTAGACATAAAGTGATTAAACCTTAAAGAAAATTCTGGAAGTAAATTCCTTGTTATAAATACAACAGAAAATCAGTCGTCTCTAAACTCTTAGGACGTTCACATCGTATATTTCTATGTCTATTCATTCAAGAACTGGAATAAATGATTTAATCTCATTCTTTAATGTTAACTTGTTCTTTCGGAGGTGGTAACTATTTTTATCCCAGATGATAAGCATTACTGTCTCAGAGGCAAAAAATTACAAATTTTTCAGATATAAGAAATATTACTATTTAAATGGTAACTATTACTATCGGCAATAGTAGTAAATATTACAATACGAGAAACCAATGGTTAACGTAAAAGCATGATCATGATTATTACATATAATATGCTCATCATTCCTAATTGCAAGATAATATTAGTTAGTATGTTTTTTCAGCGTGCAGGGAATGATTATCGATTTTTCATATTGTATGATAATCATTATTATGCTTTTTATTAAACTTTCTTTTCTTTCATAGTAATATTGATTATTGCCAATGATAAAAGTTACTATATAGATAGTACTATTTCTTAGATCGAAAGAATTTGTGAATTTTACCATCTGAAATAGTGATGATTTTTATTTTGGATAAAAATGGCTACCACCTTCGATAGGAAAAGTTAACATAAAAAAAAGAGAATATTTAAAATTTAAAAGTGGAATAAATGGTTTTTAGCATTTGTGTGCTGTCATGTGTTATTTGAGAAAAGTAATTGCATTAAAGATAAAACTTGATCCCTTTTGAATATTATGCAAGGCAATTGGCTAGACGGCCACTGTCGTATGCGTACAATTTTGATTAGAATATTAATATATGACTTGAGTCTTTTTCACAAAAGTATTTTCACTTAATCGAGAACAACTGACATTTTTGGAGCATCTTCAATATCTCATTTATAATACTAACTGTAAGATATAGATTAAAATGTAAGGAAACTCACATAAAAATTTACTGAGTATATTATTTAAATTTAACCTCCCTTATTAAAAGAAACGATTCGAAACGATTTGCAATGTTAAACTTCCATAAGAATGGCGATTCAAAAGTATTCAACGTATTCAAAAGCATTAAAAAGTATTTGAAATTTTTTTTTTCGAATCGTTTCAAATCATTTCTTCTAATAAGGGCTTGCATTGTACATATTGTTTTGTTTTTTTACATAAAAATTGACAAAGGGCCAAATTGAAACAGGTTTTTAGTGACAAGCATTTTAATTTTGAATGAAAAATTTTCTCCATGTTCGTAATCCACGAAATCCATAAATTACCAAAATCTGTATCTCTATTTATGTATTATTATTAATAACTAATAACTAAGTATCGTTAGAATAATGTAGAAGCCAATGCAATTGCTGATGTTAGTATTAAACGGACCTGCGGCAGTTTGCTGTAATCGATATATTAATTATTACTGATAGTATCTTGAAGCAAACTTTAATACGGCTGCAGTTAGTTATCTTGAAACTGATTTGATCTTAAATTAGATGACCTCGATACCGTATAGATGTCTATACTGATATCAAAGTGTCCAAATAAGATCATTATCATGATTACAGTGGTATTAGTGTTCTGGTCTTCACATATATAATTTGAGAGTTTAGAGAAACCCATCGTCAAGAGAACATATCAGCTTAATGTTACAATTTAGGACGTTCAACCGCGACATATATATACATGTGTATGTGTGCTGTGATTTCGAGTTTAACCACGAAGCTTGCGGTCTGGTCACTATCCAACTACGGTAGTTTCATGAAATTCCAAATCTACTATGAGCTTCTCATAACCGGTTGAGTTTCACAGTGACCACAATTTGACTAGATCTCTCAGAGATCCAGATACGAATTTCGAGATCCCCTGATGATTCTCTGTAGCGTATTGTGACTGACTGAACATTGTGTAATACTACTGTTGTTGACTATTAAAACGGTACTGGGAACAGGTGTTCCCTTAATCGATTGATCGATTTGTTGTTAAATCGATTTAAAGCTATCCATGTAAATTCAGATGCAAACAAGGTTAAGATTATATGGATAAAAGTTTAGCAAATGAAATTTTTGTAAGGAAAATAATGATAAAATTATTTTACTGTTTGGATAAAGTTTTAAATTTGTTGGTTATTTAAATCTAAGTTGAATTACTTTGTAATTGTGAATAAGAGTTTTCAGATGATGACCTCGAGGTATAGTATAATAATATAACGACAGTGAAGCTCTGTATAGATATATAGATGTGAATATAGATATAGTGATAGCAAAAGCAGATGAATGAAAAAGACAAAGATAGTAAATGTGCCTTTGGGCAAAGTGTTGGTGATTCAATCGGCTTGATTGAAATTGCCTTTAATGTTCTATCTCTCGTTCACTTCATCATCCGGCCCACTGTGGAAAGTCACCGATGGCCTTTACACATCAATTCCACTTACTATTTTTATAGTCGTTGAAAATCAAACGATCGAGTGATGAACAAAAATAAACAAACATGAAATAGGGAATATTGAATCGTATATAACTAAAATTGATGGCAAAAAAATTTTAATAAAAATTTTTGTTTTCAAAAATTATTGCACGAATGGAGGCTATTGCTTACAAAAATGATTTCGTACAGGGGTAAAACCAGCCTCGAAGAAAAACATTTGAAAAGGGGACATTTTTTTTTTGAGCGTTAGGAGATTGTAAATAATTCGCTGAATTTTCAGTTTTTTCGACCAAAAATTTTATTTTGTATTCATCAAGTATCCACAAATATATTCTTAAAACATTAAAACATTCCATGCAGTAGTTTTCTTTAAATAAATTCCCAAAAATCATCTTTTTTTCTAACGGTCACACTAGTGGTCCCCTTTAAGAAGGTTCGACCGAATCTAATGTAAAAAACATTTTCCAATTTTAAGATTTGAAACTTAGTATACATGTAAATAAGTACTTTATCTATGTATTCTTAAAATTTGAATATGATCCACCGTCTAGTTTTTTAGAAAGAAAGATTTAAAAATGACGTTTTTAAAGTTCTTATAACACAGGCTCTTATGGCGAATAAGCTCCCGTCATGACTTGTTCGATTATTTTCATTATTAACCTGCCAAGCTTAAAAAATAAAAAACCACATGCTATAAACTTGAATATTTTTGGAATATGATAAGATTTTAACAATATAGTGTTACCGTTGTAATTATTTAAATAATTCAAGTTAAACTTTATTATTTAATCTCGTTCATCGACAGAGATATATATTATTGAGGGTTTGGCAACGTCGCGGAAGCAGCTGAGAGAAAAAACAAAGATAGAAATACATTAATAAGAGAGACGAGATTATAAATAAATTTTTCCCGCTTTAATTTGAATATTAATGTGTAAGAAGTTAGAACGCGGTGTTGCCAAATCTTTTTATTAAATCATATGAGTCAAAAATAACCAAGTCATTTCATTACCTTCTTTAATTAAATAAGTAATAAATATTAATTTATGAATTCGTTATATTATTATAGATTAAAATAATGAATTTTTATAACTATTAGGAGAATTTAGCAAACAAAGAAATTCAAACACTACTTTGACTCACTAGTTGCGGTCGAACCTCCTTAATCAGAATAAAAATCTGTAGGGCTGATTTCAGATTTAAAATTTCTCTTACAAAAATTTCTAGGTACCTACGTTACCCCTTATAATTTTAATTTATTAAAATTTTAAAAGGGCACATTTAGCCTCTTACCCCTTCTCCTTATAAATAAATAATAGGTTAATTAAGAATAATAATTCAGCGAATAGTAGAAAAAGGATATAAATATTTTGCGTTAATGTGAAATTCTGTAAAATTAAGACAGTTCAACAATGGCGATTAAACGTTTTACGAGCTTTCGAGCATTCATGCCGATTCAAGCGCATAATAATAATCTCGGACGATGTTTTATAGAAGCAATAAATGTCTTATACCAGTTGACTCTGATCTAAAAGCATCAAGATTAAAGCACTTTATTTGTTTTATTCAATTATTTTTTTTTATTAGCAATTATTTTTTTTCCATTATAACATTAAACTTTTAAATTTTATTTGTAATTGTAAGTTTAATTACAGTCTTAAGGCATAAAATAATTAACGGGAAATTACTTTTATAATTCAATAAAAAAGTTTATCGAAATTACATTTAACTTTGTTTTATATTACTTTGATATTATATTTTTTTTTTTATTTAATTTTCTGCAATAGCTGCATTCTGTCTTATTTCACGACGGAATAAATTTTCTCCAGTTGCTACATCATATATACCCACTTTTTCAATTTTATTTTTATTTTTATTCGTAAGCTACTTTCTTGTGCGACTGTTGCCGATACACCTTGCTGTACTATCTTATTTTCTCTAGTTTCTTTTATGCCTTCTTTTATTCTTATTCTTTTTCTAAAACAATCGCAGCTCGTAAACAACGTCATCCTCAGCGCTTTGTTTCGTCGGCCATCTTGCCATTGAAGAGACTTGCCTACCACACAAAGAATTTTTTCTTTTTTTTTTTTTTACATTCGCACTTGTTTTCTTTCTTACTTCCATTTCAGTTCATTGTATTAATATATATTTATCTTTTTATATCCAGAGTTCTTGTACATGATGTACGCTAGCTAAAAATAGCCTGTACATTGTCGAGTATAAAAAAATAAATACTTTTAATTATTGTTTACAGAACTTTTTACGAATGAAAAAATAAATTCAATTTAATGTGGACTTTTTTTTATATCGAATATTTATTTTATTATTGCTACTTAATGCTTTTAACAGGAATATAATTTATTACTTTTATTGATTTATTTCCTGATTAAAAGTTGTTTGACATTTTTATTCCATTGAAAAAATAAACAAATAAATATCATAATCGTTATTTTATACTTTTTATTTTATTTATATTCAATACAAATTAACTACACAATACTTATTTATTTTTGTTAAATTATTTATAGCTCAAATAATAAAAACTACTTATTTATTGTATAACTAATAAAACCCCATAACATTGTGGTAATAATTACTTGGAATTATAGAATACACCCATAATTTGTGGGAAAAGTTGCAATAGCTATGGAAACAATTCCTATAATTATGGTATTAGTTCCTTTATCCTATGTTAATACACGGAATAAAAAATGCGAGCTGCTACCGATTGCCGATCGGTAGCTGCTACTGATTATTTTTTTCCGTGTAGAATTATGGTAATAATTACCATACTCATCGGAAAAGCCCAAAGTTGTAAAGTAATAACTTGTTCGCATAGGAACGGTTCCTATAAACGGAAAGATTAGAAAACGACTGCTTACTGCTCTGCGTCCGGTTCAGTACGGTTATGAAAGAAAATGCTTGATTGTGGTGCAGCTCACTGATTACTGTGCGGAACCTGACTGAGTCGTGTGCACATATCACTCAGTCAGGTTTCGGACAGTAATCTGTGCTGAGTCGGGTCCCAATCTTTTCGTGATAGCTGCTCCCATGATATATATGAAATATTCCCATAATATTATTATAATCATTCCTATACTACTATGGTAATCTGTACCATATATTACGGTTATAGTTACCATATATTATGGTCATAGTTACCATAGTATGAGAAATTTCTAAATGTTATGGTAATTGGTTCCATAATATTATGGTAATCATTACCATAATCTTAAGGTAACCATTACCGTAATACTATGAAAATTTTTACCATAAATTGCGGTAATAATAACTATATTATATGGCAACGATTACTGTAGAATATGGTAACAGTTGCTATATCCGTCTGGGAATGATTATTATAATGACATAGGATAACGATATTGTATAGGAATGAAACTTATATAGATAGGAATGCTTACCATGATTTGTATGGGTGCCATTTCTGTAATCGGTTTTTAAAAAAAACCTGTTACCATACGATATGAGAACCATTCCTATAATATATTGCAGTTGTTACTGCAAATTTCTCTCCATGTAGTCAATTATTTATTTTATTTTTGGCTGAAAAAAATATATATCATAGTATTATAAAGTATTAAATGAAATATATGACATAAACCTGAAATGGAAGAACAGCTAAATCAGACAGCTAGGTTACAATTGGCTTCGCGAAATCGAATTTCCTGGCATCGGAATTGAGTCTCACTGAGTTTTCTGCGTAGTAATGAATGGTATAAAGAAAAAAAAAAGGAGAAAAAAAATTAGAAAGGAATAGGATTTACGTGAAAATGTTCGAGAAGGATAAAAATAGGGAGGAAGATACCACGGAATTCTATAAAGCGTAAAAGAGCCGGATGGTAAAACGAAAAGCTCTTAACATGTTGCCATTGGTTAGAATCTAGGCCGTGATACGAGTTTGAAATGAAACCTGACAATTTAAGAGGGACTAGCAATCAGACGAAACGTAATTATTTTCGCACTCTCATCTGACGTTGGCTCTGCTTGGATTCCAATCTATTTTAAAAACTGCAAAAAAAATGTAACGTCCATAAACAATGAATAATTAGATCAATGACAAATTAAATAAATGGGAAAAAAATTAATTACCTCAAGAATTCAATTATAAAAGTATTTTGTTAATAAATATATGTAAGATTATATAAATTGTTTACTATCGATTAAATTGATATAAGACGATTTGTATGCAGCGTATTCACCAAAGTGGAAGCGATTTGAGATTCCCAGACGACTTGGGAACATTAATGTAAGGAAAAGGGAACGACGATAACAGTGGTGAAGAGCATAGTGTGCTGCGGAATTGTGTCGTGGTTCCTGCTTATTCGAAAGCGTACCGTGACTGTTGACGTGGTAGCACGAAGTTACGAAAACGTTTTTGGAATATAATCTCATAATGCTATTGCCGTTCAAATAAAGTGTGAAAATATTCCTTCAAGGCCGTACTTATTAATATCAACTTATTTTATATACCATAAATATTCAATTAATTAATTTTATTAGAGTATTCCAATTATGAACAGATCTAATATTTATTTTACATACAATTCATGATTAAATTTTTCAAAAATTAGATAGAGAAGGATAACATTGGTATTCATTGTTTCAGTGTACATCCTACTGAAGGGCTTTTTACACTTTTGCCTTTATATCGCAACTGCTTACTTATCCCTTTTCCCTGCCTTCATTGTGCGGCTGTAGACCGACTTGTGCTTCTGTACTGCATCATTACATGATGTCCTATACCCCACCCTTTTGCCGTGGGAGTATAGCAGCAAGGGGAAACTACAGCGAAAATCCATTGCCAGTACAGTTTTCGAAACGGGCGAAGTTCCGGTGATCGATGAAATTCCCACTTTACCGATCACTGGATCTTTAGTCCGCGACTATCACACAGAGACCTCTGTTCAAACTCAACGCGTAGTTAAGCGGTCACCCAACCAAGCAGCAACCATGCTCGATGCTGCTTGATGATCGCTCGAGCCACATGCGAACCGAATAGCTGCCATTTTCACATACATTACACAGTAAAAAACGAATCGTCAAAGTGTAAAAAAAAGCGTATGTTAAAATTCTAAGTGTTGAATTTTCAACACTTTTGTGTGTCAATTTAACATACAATATTTATCTTGTTTAAACTGTCGCGATCGATTGATTTTTTAACACACAAAAATGTTATTTTATACGAGAGTAACACTTTTTATGTGTTACTGTGAAATCAACACACAAAATATGTTAAAAATAATCTCGACCATCACAAAAGAATTCTCAGAAAATTTCAAGTAAAAATGACGTATTAAAAATATCGCCCGTTTAATTTGCAATCGTTTTTAAAATACATAACCTAAACTTTTAAACTAACGTTGATGAAATATAATTATTTTTTTGATATTAAAATAATTATTTTATTTTTGTTATTGTGAGAGAATTTATAGTAATTTTTTTATACATATTTGAATATTGAAGATAAATAATAGATGATATTATATTATATTGAACAATATGTGATATTATTATTACTATTTTTTTTTATTTTTAGTTTTATTTATATTACTATTACTAATATTATCGTTATTTTTAATATTTCATTGCTGAAGAATCAATTACTACAGTTAATTCATTGATTTTAATTTTACATTAAATAATGTGAAAAACATTTTTAAGAAGTGTCCAAGTAACACAAAAGCGTATGTCAAATTCAACACTCTTCAAGTGTTGCAAATAACACATAAGTGTGTTAAAATTGAAGGTTACGTTTTCGAAGATTTTAACACTCATAACGTGTTACTTTTAACATACACGAGTGTAAATGTTTCAAAACAAACGACGTACGCTGAAATAACATATAAATAAATGTCAATCGATCGATTTACACACAGCAAGTGTCAATTTTGACGAATCCTTTTTTACTGTATAGGCCTACTTATTATAGCTTCGAAACAGAGTCGAAGATTCAGTAGACTCACTGTACCAAAATTTACATTAGTTGTCGTCTTCGTCATCATGAATTTGAAATAAAGACAAAACATTCTGTCGTTTTTACTGTAACTGGATAGCAAATCACTATCTTCTCTTGGAATATATAATAACAATTTTATTTTATTAATTTTCCAGTTTTCTAGTTGGCTCATTTTGCTTACAAGGTAATTTTTTTGTGATAACTGAAAATTTGCTTGAAAAAAAGATTCGACTCATGAGTTTACTAATTTCTATTATTTCCTCAGAGCGTCCCCATTATTCCCATTCCACCCCAACTTATATCAGTAATAGCGATGACGGTTCAATTTTATTTAAAATATGAATGCCAACGATTGTATTAATTTTCAATCATAATAATATTTTGCGTTCTATAGAATCATCAGATTTAATTAAAATTCACATTTAACTGTTCACATTAAATTAATATACAATTTTCAATTACTGTTTCTATAAATATATACATACATATATATTTAAACGTATAAGTCAACATAAATATATTTATGTGTTTGTTGATTATCAGATAATTACATTTAAATAGAGTTATTAGAGAATAAAGGATAGTATTAATTTTAAAATGTAAACGAATGAAATTGGATAGATGCTGTTTTATTTATTTGTATTATTATTTCAATTATTAAATTATTATTTATGATTTAAGAGAACAAACATTTCCGTGATCATCAAAGTGTATCTGGCAAAAACAAACATACAACAAACTATTACTCTTGAACATTGTGAGACGCTGCTCTACACCCTAATGGCACCACTCAAGATGCAATATCGCGGCATGAATATTGTATAGCTGGCATACAGACGCTAGTGTCTTTCTCCCGTGAACCACTTGAACTATTCTATCTCTTTCTCCCTCTTTCTCTCTCTTTCGGTATGTAAACTTGTCTGCTAGTCTCGTCTGGCTCTGCGGTGATAGAGAAATGGATATATTCCGCGCGTGAACAGCGTCTAGTCTGAAAGCTGAGCTTAGGATATAACTAGTAGTATGGTTCAAGGAGTTTTACTGCGCTTATACATCTATACATATGCATATAAATGTGGATACCACTCGCAATGATTATTTTAAGGTGCACTCACAAAAATTGGCCGCAGTTCTAGTTCTCTTTTGACGCGTATAGCGCGAAAATAAGAAAAAAATAAAATAACACACCCCTAACCATGTTCATGAAACATGAAAGAATGTCTAAGGACTATTCTGCAAGAAAGTTTAAAGTATACTAAGAAAAAATTCACTCCACACTTATTTGTATTACTTTCTTCAAACATTTTTTTCTTTATGCATAAGAGAATTACTTATTATCAACAAATGCGTGTCTTGAGGAAACAAACTAAAACACTTTACGAGAATAATGGCTATTTAAATTTACATACATTTTTTTATTCTAGCAAAAAGCTGCACCAACTGTGAGAAAAATTTTTTACTCCCTATTTATTTGCATTTTTTGTAAGTTTAGAGTTATTAATTTACGACGCATTCAAAATAGAATAAATAAATTTATTTACTTAAACAAAAAAAAAATGTATTTGCCTTATTTTAGTTTTAATTTTTTTCTTTATATTCTTGAATGCATAAATAACACGCAACTTTTAATTTTTGATACAATGTGCATTTTAGAGTCAATACTAATTGACGTATTTTACTAGTAGGGAAAAAGCGGACGAAATGGGACCACTCAGGAAATAATGGATTTTTGTGCATTTGAATACGGTTAATTTTTTTTTTTTTTTTTTGACTTCCATTTGAAGTAATTGAACGAAATTTCTAGTCATCATAGAAAAAATGTTTCCCCAGGCGAGCTAAACGGACTATTCCCTAAAAAAAGTAAAAACAATTTTTTTTTGTTTAGAGTATGACTATATTGAATTTGTTTCTATTTACTTGAAGTGAAAAAATTGGTTTATGATATTTTTAGTAAATAAAGATGCCGAAAAAACAAACAAATTCGGGACAGAGTTGTACAAAAATAATGATGAGTCGTAAATGATAGTTAAAAACAGTTTTAAAAAAAAAAAAAAATATTCTTACTAAATTTTTGGAGTGGTCCGTTTTGTCCACTCTGTCCCGTTTTGCCCACCCTTCTGCTATTTGGACATACTCGAAATACTTTTTCGGAGCTATTGCATATATTCCTCCATTACCGAAAATTTCATAGTGATACTTTATTCCTCGGAATTATAAAAATATGCAATCGATAAAGAACTTTTAATTGCTTTGAATAAATAAAATAATTTAGTACAAAAAAATTTTGGAATGGCTATTTTGTCCTGCATTCTCTATAACAGCGCATTTTATCAATAAAGGTAGAGCTAGCTTGAATTCTGTCATAAAAAAAAAAATTAGTTAATAAAAAAACGTATCGGTGTTACTCGCTGAAATATTCTTCTGATGATCATTTAATTTTATTGAAAATATTTTAGTGAGTACATTATTTTTATTCCACTTTATTATAGAGCTTGATAAAATTTTAAATTCAATAAATCGATCGATGCATTGTTCGAATAATGTTTCTGAAAAATAATTATATTTAAATAACTTCCAACCAATGTGAACTATTTTTTTTTTTAGTGTTCTTTAATGAATTCCATTAATTATACTATCAAATTTAATAAATAAGATGGGATTGAATCGATAGAGTAACTATTTGATTAAATTTATAATCCACCTTGTCTCTTACTTCCGATCGTCCATTTGGACTGAATCGACCGAGTATAAATTGACCATCCGAACTTCTGTAATACATGCCAATAAACTGAGATATCTATCGACAGTTAAAACGAGAATCATAACTTCACAATTGATTGCCAATAGTGTCATTACTGTAACATAAAATATTTTATTGATACAATGGAAAATTTTGTACGTTTGTAAATACACCATTTTTGTAATATTTTCAAATCAGCAAAATTCTCAAATCAATTTTTTTTCGCTCGAAAAGTTCCGAAAAACTTGCCTAGAAAGTACTCGTTTGAAAAATATTTTTTACTCTTAAATTTTTTTTGAAATTTCAACACGCAAAAAAATGAATGATAAATTTTATTCAGATTTTCAATTCATTTTTATTGTTTGAACAATAAACCCACATCAAAGAAGCTAATTCATAAATAATATAATATTAAAAGCGAAAAAATATGAGAATGATTCTCTATAATATATTGATATAAAAAAAAATAGTCACTCTTGGTCTTTAAATTTTATTGTTTGAAATGATAAAATACGTCATCTTGCCATATAGATATACTCGCGCATCAGTAATATATTTAATATATAAAACCACGAAATTGCTGTTTGGAATGATATTAAATCGTGACCACATTATAAATTTTTAGAATATCTCAGATTTTTGCTGTTATTCATTGCAATTTTTGAATTTAAATAATCGTAAGTAGTAAATAATAATTAATCTTTTTAATAGTTCATTACATAACGAGTGGGCTAGGTGAGTCTCTATACAGAAAGCACAATGTTTTTACCAAGAGTCGCAAATGCGCACGCACGAGCGCCAGGGAGTGCTTAATGTGCGTCGGAGACAAGTGCTAGAAACATTGTGTTTGACGGATAATAACTTAGCTCGCACTGAAATAAAAGTGCATGGTTGTGGTAACTAGAAAGGGATGAAAATGAAAAAATAGTCACCTAAACTAAAATTTCTAGTTTCTTGAATTATATCATAGTGCCCGAAACTAATTAAAAGTAGTAGGTTTAGTTACGTTCGCTATTGTCATTGTTCATTGAACTATAACACAGTTAAAACAACTATGATATCATCGTACATTTTACAACTATATATCAGTTATCTGAACTGAAGGTAATAGTGGAGGCTTCATTGAACTATGTTTTTCATAGTTCAGCAAACCATTTTTTTCTCTTAGTGCACCACTCATTTTTTAACTTATTTTAATCAATAAAAAATAATCAACGCATTTATAAATAGACACCGACATAAAAATTATTAGATTGACTGTATTACTCATTCAAATATATTTAGATTCGAGATTATTTGCTCTTGTGATAAGAGTAGAGTTTGTTTTAGAGAACAGTCGATGACTTCAGAGAAATGTGATTATGGATTTGAATGCATTTGCTTATGATCCTCATGATCAAACGCTACTGGGGAACAAAGAATGCCATTTGCTGTTTGGCAAATTATTAACCATCGATCGATAAGCGGTCATTAAGGGTTTGGTTTTCGGATATGGTAAGGCGTGTTAATCAGGCATGCGTTAAATAAAAACTAATATGAACAGAATATTCTTCTACTGCAAAAAACTGGGAGTGAATTCGGAGTGATTATGGATTTTATTTTAATCTTATATCTTAATATTATTTGGCAAGTTTGTTAATTTTGACTACGTACTTGGTTTTAGAGTGCATCCGTGTATTTAAGGTAGTTCACTCGCGACATTCGTAGCCAAAAGTATAGCGTAATCGTAACTTCAAAAAGTAAGAGATACTCAATGCCAGAATATTTTATTTTTGTGAGAGACTGTATCCAATACATCTAGGTTTAAATATACGGATACACGGAAGGAAAATTATAGGGAGTATTCCTATGCATTATAGGAATGGTTCCTATAGATTATAGGAACTACCCCTATACCATTATGGGAACTATTCCTATACTATTATAGGAACCATTCCTATAATAGTATAGGAACCATTCCTATATTATTATAGGAACCATTCCTATAATATTATAGTAACTATTACTATAATATTATAGGAACTATTCCTATAATAGTATAGGAACCATTCCTATAATATTATGAAAATGGGAATAGTTCCTATAATTATAGGAATGGTCCCTATAATATTATAGGCACTATCCCTATAATAGTGTAGGAACCATTCCTATACTATTATAGGAACTATTTCTATAATAGTATAGGAATAGTTCATATATATTATAGGAACCATTCCTATAATATTGTAGGAACCATTCCCATAAATTATAGGAACCATTCCTATAATTATAGGAACTATTCCCATAATGGTTTTGCGAGTGAACACAAATTTTTCAACTGTGACACGTAGTTTTTTTGATACTGAATTGATTTAAATAATTAGTCAAGAAATAAAAAATGATTTTTATTAAAATTCTTCTTTTTATTATTATTTTGATATTATTAAAATTTTGAAAATTTAACTTATTTGATATTAAGGCAAGAAGAGAATAAAGTAGCGTACTTTGTAACTGCTGAAGTAATGCAATTTTCAAGTGGTAAACTGTCAAGGACTTTCCTGAAGAAATTTACGCAGCGTGTCTGCTCGAGTCGTCAAGAATATTGCCTTGTTTTGTAGCACTTTGTTTTCTTACTGTCTCTTGAGCTTCAAAACGAGTCTACGTCACGACAGCTGGTGATGTCTCACTCGACTTGATGTAGTCAGGGTATAAATAAAAAAAAATAAATAAAATAAAAAAAATAATAAATACAGATGACGCGTATACTCAGAATGTTAGTATGTCAACAAACTCGTGCTTTTATCGGTACGAGATACTCGGATGAACACACTCAAGTCTACATCATTGAATCCCGGCTTATCAGATATCCCCAAGCGTCTGTTCTCGCCTCATTAACTATGGATCAGTAGAATATAATACGTTGAAAAAAATCCGATGACTATAGGAACGCTGGGGATGCAAGAATATATATAACGCGAAAGATGCTCCGTCGGGAAATGAGATGGTAAAATCGATAGGGTGGTTTATATCCGTTGTCTTGTGTGTGAGATATCAGGGTGCATATTTTCTTTTTTTTTTCCACTGGAGCAAATATTAATATACTCAGATATTATGGATGATAGCATTTATTATTTCATATTTATCGACATTTTATTTTCAAAGTTTTTAGTATTCATAAAACTCTATATTTTAATCTTTGATTTTATTGCAAAATAAAATTTTTATGCTCACGACCTCACTACATTTTTTTTTTTTAATAAATAAATTAAAACTTCATTGTTGAAGAGAATTTTATGTCCGTTGATGTCATAATACTAGGGGTGTGCGAATAATTCGAACTTACGAATTATTCGTCCCGAATCGAATATTAATATTCGATTCGAAATTCGATTCGAATAATTCGAATTTCGAATTATTCGGAAGTTCTCGAATAATTCGAAAATTCTCGAATAATTCGAAAGTTCTCGAATAATTCGAAAATTCTCGAATAATTCGAAAGTTCTCGAATAATTCGAAAAATTTCGAATTATTCGAAATTTTTCGAATTATTCGTTATTTTTCGAATTATTCGTTATTTTCCGAATGATTCGAAAGTTTACAAATAATTCGCACATTGACAAATATTTGTAGAATTTTTGAACTATTCGTCAATTTTTCAGATAATTTTGAAATTTTATAAACGATCAAACGTGGGATTCGGCACTCTGTACATTTTAAAAATTTTATAAACAACATACTTTTTTTGAGTTGAATTTTTAAGTTGAAAAATTAAAAAAAAATTTATACAAAAAAAAATATTAGTGATCTTTGAGTATAAGATTTTTTTGTTATACAGTAGAGTCCACAAATCACTTGAAGCCTCGAATTATTATAAAAAATTTACGATTCATTCAGAATATTATACAATTAATTAAAAAAAAAAAGTATTTTTGAAAAATTCGAATTCGAAAATTTCCGAATAATTTGAACTTTTCGAATAATCCGAATTTTTCAAAAATAATTATATAATATTCTTAATGAATCGTAAATTTTTTAAAATAATTCGAGGCTTAAAGTGATTTGTGAACTCTATTGTATAATAAAAAATCTTATACTCAAAGATCACTAATATTTTTGGTTGTATAAATTTTTTTTTTAATTTTTTAACTTAAAAATACAACTCAAAAAAAGTATTTTGTTTATAAAATATTTAAAATTATCTGAAAAATTGACGAATAGTTCAAAAATTCTACAATTATTTGTCAATGTGCGAATTATTTGTTAATTTTCGAATTATTCGAAAAATAACGAATAATTCGAAAAATAACGAATAATTCGAAAAATTCCGAATAATTCGAAAAATTTCGAATACTTCGAACTTTTCGAATAATTCGTAAGTTCGAATTATTCGATTCGAATTTCGAATCGAATAGTAATATTCGATTCGATTCGATTCGAACGATATTCGCACACCCCTACATAATACCAATTTAATATTTAATAAATATTTGGTTAGGATTTTTTTCATTTTAAATATTCAAGTCCGTCGGTTGTAGCTCTGCAGAAAAAAGTTGATAAAATTTAAATTTATTGTGAATGAAAATTTAAAACTATTGTCTTTAAAATAATAAAAATTTTTTTCTTAACTATTTATTTAATAATTTTATTGGCCCCTGAGGGCCGCGATACAAAGGTATACAAATAGTACATATGTAATTTATATTGACTATACAAATTCAAATTTCAAAGATTTTCATTGCAAAGAAAACCTTAGAAACGAAATCATACAAATTAGTATAAATAAATATAAACTTAATTAACCTTATTAATTGTTCGACTCTATTTTCCGAACGTCCTGATACCATATTATTATAACGGCAAACGGGTTGAATTTCGACCCTATAATTACCTGAGTAATTATTTCTCTCGAATTTCTCATCAATGTGACTAATTTCTTTACAGACATAATAACCCCGCCATGTACGAACGTGAGATACAACAGCCTGGCTGACGTAACATCACAGGAGCTTGGCTTCAATCAACTAGATTTCACCCCCTTGGTCGTATCGAAAATGAGGTGAGTTATTTTTTTTAGATTATTTAAAACTGTCGCTTGAAATAGAAAAGTCGAAATGAAATACCGGCATGAAAAAGCTTTATATGTGAAAACATATGATAAAATATATACATATTATAATGTGATATATTGTACAATATATAGAATAATATTAATATTTTTGCCGTATTAATATATGATAATATATTGAATAAAAATATATTGCTAGAATATATTACCAATATATGACTTTTTAATGTATGTTTTTCATATATATTTTAATTTATCTTTCTTTATATTGATATATTATATTGAAAGTAGTATATTAATTAATATATAATATTTTTTGTATTTCCCGGGTAAAAAAAATTATATATAATTATATATAATTATGCATAATTATATATGAAAAATGGCCCTATATAATTATATATAATTACATATAACTATATATAATTATATATAACTATATATAATTATATATAACTATATATAATTATGTAGAACTATATATAATTGAATTCCTATGCAATTTGTTACATAAATTGTGAATTTTTGTATAGTAGAGGCTCTACGCTTTTTATTTAAATCATTTTTTTTTTAAGTCCAAGTTTAATTTCTAAGAAAAATTATTTATGGAAACATTGATAATAAATATTTTTGTCATTATGTAATATAGAATGTACTATATTACCATCAAAAGAGGTACTTGTCACTCTGCCAAATAACGGAGGCGTACCCGGGCCAGAATAGTCTCAAGTTTCGAATTTAACAGTTCTGAAATAAGTTTCTTACTAGAGACACACTACAAGTGGTGGGCGCGATCTCATGGCGAGCTCCGAACTACTTCCACTGCTGCTTATAGCACCGGTGACTTCCCTCTCCTACATACATATATATTGGGGTGTCCCAAAAAAAAACAAATACTTTTTTTTTAAACTCTTATGAGCCCAAAAGTTACTTTATATTATAAAAAAAACACTTCACCTAATTTTAGCCAGATATCTTTAGACTTGAACTACCACAAAGGGGGTCCCCTTTCCCATTTAAAATACACACGAAAATTTTTCAGTTTAGTTTTTAGTTATTAAGACTATAAAAAATTTTTTTTCAATTTCACCTGGTATAATTTCGTAGGAAATAAAATTCTCTACAAAAAGTGCTGATGCAATTTGTACATCAAACAAACTGGGAAAAAGTTACGGGGCGTCAAACATCGACAAAAATGTAGTTTCCTCAGTATTAAATTATTTTTTGTTGTTTTTTATTTTAATTCTATCGAAATTTTTTTTTCAAATAATGACAAGCACGGTCTTGTAGCGAATTTTATTTCCTACAAAAAGTATCCGGTATTATATATACGTCAAATGAATGCGAAAAAAGTTAAAGGGTTTTAAATATCAATGAAAAATCAAGTTCACTTTTCGTTGATATTTAAGTTCAGAAATTTGATATTTTTTAAACTTGTTTTTCGTTGACATTTAAATCTCTATAACTTTTTTTTCATTCATTTAACGTATGTATGATATCAAATACTTTTTGTAGGAAATTAAATTTCCTACAAGACTGTGCTTGTCATTATTTGAAAAAATTTTTTTGATCGAATAAAAATTAAAAATAACAAAAAATAATTTGAGGAGACTAAATTTCTGTCGATTTTTGAAAGCCCCGTGCCTTTTTCCAGTTCGTTTGACGTACATAATGCATAATCACTTTTTTTTGTAGAGAATTGATTTTCTACAAAATGATACCAGGTTGAATTTAAAAAAAATTTTTTCACAGTCTTAATAACGAAAAATTAAAATGAAAAGTTTTCGCGTGTACTTTAAATGGAAAGGGGGGCCCCCATTCGTGATAACTCAATTTAAAAGATCTTTGGCTGAAATTTAGTGAGAATTTTTTTAGTAATATAAAGTAACTTTTGAGCTCATAAGAGGTTAAAAAAAAACAATTTTTTTTTTTTTGTGGTATCCAAAAATTAAAAGTATAAATAAAAATGAAAATTTTGGTACCACTCCAGGCTCCTAATGGTATTAAGGTTTGTCTCAATCAATTTTTCTATTTTCCGTTTAAATAACACGGAAAAAAAAAAAATTTTTTTTTTTTAATTTTTTAGCTCACAAAGCAATCAACGGATTTTTATGCACAATAAATGTTTTCGTAGGAAATTGAACGCTCTACAAAAATAGTCACACATAATTTTTTAATAAATCCCACTGTTCAAAAGTTATTTAAGCTTCAAGTCAAATTTATAGCAAATTTAGAGATTTTTTTACTTTTCCGGTGAATTTCGAAAAACTTTGTTCGTAATAATTTGTAAGGATTAAAATTATCTACAAAACGAATCCTACGATATTTTTTGATAAGACCGTTATATCCACCGGAAAAGTAAAAAAATCTCAAAATTTGCTATAAATTTGACTTGAAGCTTAAATAACTTTTTAACAGTGGTATTTATCAAAAAATGATAAGAGACTTTTTTTGTAGAGCGTTCAATTTCCTACGAAATCATTTATGGTGCATAAAAATCCGTTGATTGTTGGTTTGTGAGCTAGAAAATTAAAAAAAAAAAATATTTTTTTTTTTTTTAAACAACCATATTTACATATATATCTTCACTCCCAAGTTATTTTTCTCTATTTTCTATTTTTGTATAGAATTATATATGATTCATATAGAATTATATGTTTTTATATATAATTATATATAACGCTAAAAAAAATGACAGATGATCATATATAATTATATGCAATTATATATAATTGTATGCAATTATATATAATTGTATGTAACTATATATAATTATATATAATCATCTGAGATTTTTCTTAGCGTTCTATATAATTGTATATAATCTTGTAAAATTATATATAGTTGTATATAATTATATATAATTATATATAATCAGTTGAGATTTTTCTCATCGTTATATATAATTATATATAATTCTGTATAATTATATATAATTCTATATGAATCATATATAATTCTATATAAATCATATATAATTATATAGAATTATATATGATTATATTGAATTATATATAATTTTTTTTACCCGGGTTTTTATATATGTTTTCCAGTATATTGCAAAATATATAGTTTCCAGTATATTGTAAAATATATGGCACTTTTTTTACTTTTCTTAGGTTATTGCGTTAGTTATTCAGTAAATGCAAGATCAATGAAAAGAAAAAAAAAATAAACTTGACTTTTTTTTTGTGGAATCGTGTAGAAATTGAAAAAGTATATTAAAAAAACAAAATTTTCAATATATTGCGAAAAATATAAGTTTTAATATATTGGAAGAATATAATTCCAATATACTGCGAACCATATATTTAAACATATAAATTCTTTCATATACAATCAACTATATAGAGACCATATACCACTAATTATATGGGTCAAAATATACGGAAGTATATATCAAGTTTATTATATTATACTTATGAATTATATATATACTATCCATATATGGCAAGAATATATTGAGCATTATATGAGATAATATATATAGAAAAATACAAAACATTATATATGGGCAAATATATTATTATAAATATATAATCCAATATATGTAGAAAACATATATTTTTCAATATAGATCTTTTTGCCGCTATATATTTATCACATATTCACCATATATTTTTTTATATGCTTTCAACAATATATAGCTTTTCCATGCGGGTGATAATAGAATAATATCAATTAAAATATGATATTATTAAATCACTACGATAAATGAATGGTACATTTTGCAACCTCAACTAAATATGAAAAGTGATTAATTGGAATCTAAACAAATAATAACTTTTCTTTCTCTCGTATATCAGGGATTAAAAGTGAGTCTGGAAAATGTTTTGAGTGAAATAAAATGTTAATAATTTGTTGCTAAGATAATTTAAATAATTTTCCTTAACCCTTTTAACACCATCTAAAGTATCCAACAAGTAGACAGTCGAGTTGTGGATTAACACAAATACTTCATAAGCTCATAAGCCCACAACAAAACGTCAACAGGGAGAAACAAAGGCGAATTTCTACTCTCACATTACTTGCTTTCCACCGTTATCCTTATCCTTCCTTATGCGCTGACGAAATTTACTCAGCACTGCGCTGCAAATATATATGTATTTATATACCTGCAAATATACATATAATACACCGGCAATGCTCCGGTGTAACTTGGTAAATGAGTTGGTGAGAATCTCGAGATTTCCTAAGTGGGGTATTAACAAAGTCATTATATAAGATCTCAAGATTGTTAAAAGTAACTTTTTTGGCTGGCACTTTGTTGATTTAACATTTTTCTACACTAAAATTCCCAAATAACTGAAAATAAAAAAAAATAAACTCATTATATTGATCAAAAATAATTTTAAAAAAATTTTTGGACGTTTGAAAAGTGCTCATGTTATACTCTTCATAATTAATTCACGCTTATTAATTATTAGAGTTCGTATTTCTTTTAAAGAAGCTGAAAAATTTGAGCTGTGTATCAAGAATACTTTTTTTACGATATAAGATCAGTGATTTTTCTTTATTTAACCGAAAAAATTAACTTCCATTTATAAGCACAATGAAAAATTTAATAAGATCTTAATCCTTAATACGGTATACTAAGATATCGAAAGAATTTATAAAAAAAAAAAAATGACTAAAGAATAAAAAACAAAATTTGAATCAGCCGCGTTTTTTTCATAGAAACTGCTATGCCGGTGCTGCTGTTCGGTAGAATACAGCAACAACAGTCAGTAAAAAATGGCCGCAATACTCGATACACGACTTAATTGCAAAGCAATGAGATGTGTTCTGCGAACGCTTACTCGGTCCCATCTAATTTGTTAACGTAAAAATTATAATTAAACTTATTCCGATATTCTCAATTAAACTGAAATTCGTACCATTTGAAAAATAATTTATTAATGAATAAAACAAACACAATTTTAACCCTTAGTGGTCACATGAGGTAACTAGTTATCCCAACCGCAGAAAAAGTATAATTAGAGGTCTAAAATCTTCGAAATTGATACAAGTAACGATATTAGTCGGTAGTAGACAAGTGTGAGATGTGACTCCATTACATAGGAAGCCGAAAAACTGGTCACATATATGACTAGTTTTTAGAACGCCATCTATAAATTGACCGATGAAAATCATTAAAAATGTCGAAGAACTCGTCAACAAACATGAAATAATCGGTTAGACATCTTAAACATCCGTATATATATAGTTATTGATTACTTTTTGATTGAGCAAGTGAGGTGTGCACGTTCGGACTTTCTTTTTTTTTATTTACATGTAGAACCACCGCTTTTGACAGTAATGATTTGTGATAAAAAAAAATGAAAAGGACTACGAAAGTGATTCTCGAAAGGAACTAACTCCACACGATTCGGGAGATAATGGAAAAAAAATAGGTCGTTTGATCAAGCTGTTTTCAAAATGTCTTATTTAGACACAATTTTTTAACCACAGACTGAAGGACAACAACAGTCAAATTTTTTTATTGGACTTTTTTTTTATAATAACACATAAGATTTGTTTATTAGTTTTTTTAATTTCGATGAGCTTTTTATAACGAGTCAGGGCGTTATAAAAATACTAAATACGGTTTAATGTTACACGGAAAGATTGGAACCCGACTGGTTACTGTTCTACACCCGACTCAGTACGGTGCTGGAAAAAAATGCTCGATTGTGTTGCAGCACCACACTGATTACTGTGCGGGACCCCACTGAGTCGTGTGCGCATATTACTCAGTCAGGTTCCGCACAGTAATCAGTGTGGCGCTGCACCACAATCGAACATTTTTTTCCAGCACCGTACTGAGTCGGGTGCAGAACAGTAACCAGTCAGGTTCCAATCTTTCTATGTATATTGACAATAGAGCCAACTTCCTGGGTCATAATATCTAGCCTCATCGAACCTCAATCTAGCCTGATCAAACCCAAGTAAGCCTCAATCAAGCCTCACTTAGCTAAAAAATCACTTTGAGCCTCACTTAGCTAAAAAAATATTTTGAGCCTCAAATAATGCTCATATAGCCTCAATGAGCCTCAAATGATGCTCACAGATCCTCAAATGAACCTAGTCTCAACTCAATGAATCTCAAATAATAATAATTTTACGAGTTCGATCAAATGTAATTTAAAGTCGATTAGTATTATTTGAGGCTCATTGAGGCTCTATCAACTCGTAAAATTATAATTATTTGAGATTCATTGAGTCGAGACTAGGTTCATTTGAGGCTAATCGAGGCTTATTGAGGATCTGTGAACATCATTTGAGGCTCATTGAGGCTATATGAGCATTATTTGAGGCTCAAAATATTTGTTTAGCTAAGTGAGGCTTGATTGAGGCTTACTTGGGTTTGATGAGGCCAGATTGAGGTTCAATGAAGCTAGATATTATGACCCGGGTTTTTTGCTTCACGGTCGAGGTGCAAAATTAACATGAAAGACTTGATAAAATTCATGTGTGCATATCTTGAAAAAAAACTTTTGATAATTCGTTGTTCGCTAAGACATTTAAGAATTTTTTATATGTGTATTATTCCTTTACGAAATCCTGAAGCTTGAGAGATAATGGCAATATAAGGAAGAGTAAAGATAAAAACTCTTGTATATTAAATCCATGTTCGTGTTCAGATATTACACTTCCTAGTTGTTATATAAAACGTACTCAAGTGTAGTACGAATATTAATCTCTCGTGTTGGTAGCAATCGCCTGCGGCTCCTGCAAAATACTTGACACTTGCAGTATAATACTCAATTTAAAAGACACAAAGTTCTATGAATAATTATGTTTTCAATTATAATTATATTTTGTTCAGTACTTATTAATAATGAAAAAATTTTTTATCTCAACAGGATAATGGTATTCGTATACATAAAAATGTGTAGAAATGTATATTTTTACAAATATATTTAGACGTATTTATGATAATACAAGGAAGATCATATTGAATAATTGTTATATCGATACTGCCATTCAATATGCCCTATCCTACACGGAAAAAAATAATCGGTAGCGGCTACCGATTAGCGATCGTGTGTATGTGTTCGTGTGTCTGCGCGCGCGCGCGTGTGTGTGTGTGTGTGTGTGTGAGTAAAGAAATACTAGAACAGTTTTTTTCGAAAACAATGGCATACAAAAGTATTTTCGAGCTCGAGGAGCCCCGTCGAAAGACACCTTAACAATCAAAATTGTTTCATCCGTTTAAGAGATATAGATATTTACATACATACGTACGTATGATTGTACGTACACACATACATACACTCGGACATCATCGTGAAATTAGTCAGGATAGCTTCTTATGAGCTTAAAACGTCAAAATCTGATAGAAATTCGGTTTTCAAAAATCGGACCGAAAACAATAACTTTCCGATTTTTTGAAAATTTTCAATTTTCTTAGCGGGAAGTTAAAAAACTCATCTTTAGTGTTATGCCGTATTAATTAATAGACATATGTAAGGTTATAAAATTCAGCTGTCATTCCCTTGACTTACACATGTGTGTGCTGAATAATTAAATGCGCGTGTGCAGCCTATAGATTTTGGTCATGGTCATAAGGCAGCTAAATTCAAAGTGACGTCATAAGAGAAAATGGTGAGAGATTATTTATTGGCTTGAATTATTGAGTAGGGATATACTCCATACAATCCGAAAGGATTGTATTTTAATATAAAATTTTATGAGAATGACATTAGCCAATTAGCGGCGTATTCTTCGGCATGAGTTGTATAAAATAAATAACAATTTTTCAATTATCTTTGGAGTTATTTCACTATATTGTTAGCCAAACAATAAACTTTTTTGTTACCCAGAAACTTTTGTGGCCATTATAATAGTATAAAAACAGACAAATTGGTTTTGTTTGCAGATTACTATTGTTTTCCTAATGATGCAACTTTTTTAGCTAAATAAAACATTTCAGCAAGCCATACAATTGACACGAGAAATTTCCACGAAACCAAACTTTTCCTGTAACTCATATCTAGCGTCACATTTTCGTATGTAATCATCGACAACAATAAAATACAGTTCATTAATATTGCCTATTATTTGTTCTCTGAAATACGTTTCGTTAAATTTACGGATTCCTTATAAGTTATAATTGAGTATCAGTTCGGATGTATTAAGAATTTTTTTATAAAATACAGTAATTATTTTCAGATTTCAATAATTTTTATTAATCACGTATTGTTATATATCTATATATTTATATAGATTCATATGATTGGAGTATGCATTACGTGTAATACCCGCAGGGACATATATATAAGCGAGAATCTATGTCGCGAATATGTAACATTTGTTTTTTTATGCGACCATAAATTTACATATATAGTTACATATGATGACATATATGTACACATATATATCAACATGAAAGTCGTTGCATCTATATCATCAAGGATTAGTTAACCTGGAAAAAACTTCGAAAAGTTAGAGTGAATAGCAAAAAAAGAGGCTCTTTGATCGAAGGGTGATAATCGTAGCTTACACTGTAATTTTTACAATATCTTTAAAAAGTTAGTGTACACGGAAAAAAATTTACTTTTGCTGCGACAGGAGGCAGCCATACTGCAGAAACAGGAAAAAATCCTGTTGCAGCGACAGGATTTTCCTGCAGCTGCAAAAAATCGGTCATGTTGCAGCAATATGATAAAATCCTGTTGCAGTAACGTGATAAAATCCTGTTGCAGCAATATGATAAAATCCTGTTGCAGTATCGTGATAAAATCCTGTTGCAACGACAGGATTAATACTGTTGTTGCGACTTAAGAGTAAAATATAGTTACACAGTAAAAAATTTTGCGTCATTGCGTCAAAAAACTCAAAAAGTCGCAACAACAGTATCAATTCTGTTGCTGCAACAGGATTTTTTTCTGTGTCCATGTGGGCTTGGATCCGTTATACTTTTTCGTTCAAAAAACTTGCCGTTACTTTCTATAATGTAATTTTTTAAGCTTCTTTTTTTCACGAACATATATAAATACAAATAAGACATATATTCCGCAGTAAATATATTTCGGTGTAGGTATAAATATGTTTTGTTAATATAATGTAATAGGATTATGGTAGGTCGAAATTGAGACGTGTAATCTCGAGATAGGTTTTACATAATGAGATTTTGTAATTGTCTTTTTTTATACTATCGTGGTTCTAAGGTCAACAAATAAAATTTTGACACTTCCCAATCGGACATTATCAACTCATAATTACTGTGACATATTTCCGTCGATTGGTAAAGTTCATAACTCTCTATAAACAAAAACTTCTGCTATAAATTATGTGCATGTTAAGTTAGAAATTTATAAAGTAAGAGATTGCTATCGCTTCAAGCAGTCAACTAGCCTCAACGTATATGATATATATATACACATATTTTGACATACATATAACTACAATTCAGTGGTTATTCGGTAATTGGAAACCGGCTAATTGTATTCGGATTTCTAGTGCGGTGAAGAGTATAGGTGTATGAGCGAGATAGTAAAAGCCACGGACTCTCGCGGGACGCACGCGTCTCCAACACTCTAGTTTCCCATCTGCGCGAGCGATTTTATCAAACGGCGTAACAGTGACAATCCCGCGACGCGTCACCTGTTGCTCAACCCTAGCCTCGTATTCATCCCTGTACATTGCATCGTAGTAACGCCTTGAGCATTGCTTCAAGCTGCACATTATTATTTTAAAAAGTAACGAAAATAACTTTCAAGATTATACTTGACATACTTGCATCGCTTTAAAACCATTGCAAACCCATTTTCTGATAAGACTTTATTAGGAAATTTAATTTCAATCTGAACAAGAATTTGTATCAGCTTTTATCCGTCAATAATGATCATTCAAACATGTCGAGCTTATTAAATTTGCTCGCGATTCAATCGATTGCATTCAGCGATATAGGAGTGTCTGATGTTTTTTATCCTACTTTTATTTTTATTTTTTTTTACTTTTTCTGTATTCAACTTTACATTCTCCCTGTCTCTCGTTGCTCCCTTGACAATGCTCACACCCATTTTAACGTAGCTTTCCCTTCCGTTCCACGTCAGATGACAGCCAATTTTTCTCCCGGTGATTGCATTTGCAATTCCGATGTGAAGCGCGTAGTTTTCCCAACATTTTGAAACGCGTACGTCCCTTTTTAGTTGTCTGCTCTGTATATTGCGCAAAATGTTTTGTCATTGTACGTATATATATATGTATATTTACACACACAAATATTTGTATATACGTATATATAAATACTCATTCGTTTCTCGTTCGTCCCAGTAGACACAGCTCTATACCAACTAACCGGATAACCACAACTGATTTGAATAATTCAATTTCTTGTTGTACTAGATGCTCAACATTTAAAAACGAGTATAGAATCGAGAGATTTTCAATTTAATAAAAATTCAAATTTATTTTATAAATATAATTGAAAATGTAATTAAATAATAATTATACGATTGTGAAAAGTTAATTTTATTTTGCGGTACTTTTAATATAATTTTGAATCTCAATATAAATTAAGTGATAGTATAAAGTGCAATTTCGAGTCAATGCACACGAAAATACGATAAAGTTGCTCTTGAAAACATAATTCTAGTTCTTTAAGAAGCAATTAATTTAGTCTTTGAATAAAGGATAAAGTAGAATGAGAAGGGGGTGGTGGGGCTGAGACAGAATAGGGTAGTACTTTTCTAAGGGAAGGAAGTGCCAGAAGAGGAAGCAAATGGCGAGGGAAGCGAGCCATTTAAATTAAGTGGCTTCCTCTGAAATTAGATCAGGACGAGCGCGCATGAGGTTCACTGTTCGTTGCTTTTCGCGGTACTACTTCAATTCTCTTTCTCAACAACCCTCTCGCGAGAATTCAGCATCGTCCCTTTTTTCTATTTTCTATTCATATTCATTTAGTTTGTATGCTAACTATTTTTTTAAAATTTTGTCTCAAGGGAATTCACTTTTATTTATCTCAATTCACTTTCTTCTTCTCTTCTTTTCATGCTTCTTTTATTATTTTTTCAATTTAATATTGAAAAGGTCAATTGAATTATTTAATCATAAATTTTTATTACTTGGCTTATTTTTTTCTGTGAATTTTTTCTTCATACTTCCAGTTTTTCTTTTTATATTAATAAAAATTATTTTTGTATGAGCAGAGTACTCTTGTAGAAGAGAAATGTTGACATACACTCGTATGGTCCGACTAGTTGTCAAGGGAACAGTGAGTTGAGCAGCAGTGTAGTAACGAGTTTGGCTGTAAAATGAGAATAAAGGGTATAGAGGAAAGATATATATATATATATATATATATATATGCATAGAGAAAGACAAGAGAGATGAAATGATAGGAGAGAGAAAGTGGAATTAGAGAGAAGGCTGTCAACGACAGGGTAAGCTCAGGACTCCGTTTGTCTGTGGTAGCTCTGGCGGGCTACGCCCGCATAAACTCATCGCATGTCGGACGTACGTGTCGTGCCTGTAGGGCTGTGGTGAACATCCTAAATAGGGGTAGCGGCCTAGTTAGTCATAGAGATGATCTTTACATATCCATTTATCCTGATGGATCTTAATTCATATCGATTTCTGTCAATCATCGTCGACTAATTAATTATAACTCTAGTAATCACATGATATTCTTGGAAGTCAAAGTCTTGTGGGAGATTGATATGACGTTAATGGAATATATTAATCAGTAATATATAGAATTAAATTTGGTGGTAATATAAATTTTAACTATTAGTGGCGAATATGATTGATTCTGACTTGGAAAATGTATTGATAGATATAGTGTTCTAAATAATTGATTGCATTTATTAAAGTCAATCAGTATTGGACAATCATGACTATCAGAGTGAACATGCTGCAATATTAAGTGCATGGGAAAATTCTTATTTGAAATGCTATGGTGTCATAGTAATGCCAGACCATGTTGGCCACCTAACGGAAATGAAATAAACACATGCAGAAATTATTATGAACATAGTAAAATTTCCAATGGTTACAGGAATTTGTGATATAATCGCTTATCAATGTATATGTAATTAGGAGAGTTATTTTTACATCAGGTATTTTTATTTATAGTTGCTGATTTATATGAAATAATGCTTGAGTCATAAACTGAACCTCATCATTTTTTTAATTATAAATGGATCTGTTATTATACCACCAAATATATATGTGTGTTGAAATAATTGATGTATAGCAGTATAGGAAAAAAAAGTTTTTGAATTATTTTGAATCAAAAGTAAAAAAACGTTTGTAATTATATCGATATTGATGACTGATATTTATACCCGTAATAAAATGCTATTAAAATTTTATGATATAAATTTATTTTTATCTATGGAATTTGTCTGAATTAGTATTTTGTTTAGCAATGTATAGGAAAGTGGGTAAAAAAGGACCGTTAAGCAAATAATAAATTTTCCTGAAATTGAATCTCTTTTTTTTGATATCCATTTGGGGCGGGCAAAACAGACCACTCCCAAACAAAAGTAAAAAATATTTTTTCTTTTATTTAAAAAAAAAACACCACAATAAAATTGTGTACATCTAATCTAAGTGAATAAAGAGATTTGCAATACTGTTAGTAGATAAAAATGCCAAAAAAAAAAAAAAAAATTAATAAAGATAAATAAGTTATATAAAAGTTAAATATAACGAAAAAGAGACCGTATGTATTTTTTGTGACCAACAATACTTTGAGTCCACTAAAAACTTCCTGAAAAAGAAAGTTTTATTTATGATTCCTAAATTTAAATACTTTTGTTAATTAATTAAACATTGTACGCATTAAACTTGCACCGGAAAATAAATGACTAATTTCATAAAAAGAATGCTGCACAGAAATGTTACAATAAAATTAAAAAATGAAAATAAAAAATAACTGAACCAGAATAAAAAACCAACAACAGTTAATTACATGATAAATCGCACTGAGATACGTGCATGGAGCATGAATTTTTTAAAAGAGATCTGCGAAAAAATTTCCAACTCCGTTGACATAAAAATATGAGGAAATGCAATTTAAAAAAAAATTTCACTATTTTTATTTTTAACCTAAAAAAATTTGCAAGCTAAATTACTAATTTACTCAAGGCGAAATATCTAGCCTCAATCAGTTCTCATCTAACTCAAGTAAGCCTCAATCAAGCCTCACTGAGCTATAAAAGCATTTTGAGCCTCAAATAATGCTCAAAGGGTCTCAATGAGCCTTAAATAATACTAATCGAACTTAAATTACATATTTGAGACTAGGTTCATTTAGGGCTCATCGAGGCTTATTGAGGATCTTTCAGCATCATTTGAGGCTCAAAATGCTTTTTTTACTCAGTAAGGCTAGATTGAGGCTAGATATTTCGATCTGGGTGCGCCTGAAATAAACAGAAGTTTTGATTGATAGTTTAATTAGACAAATATTCAAAGTCCAGACTACTAACAATTAATCTAAAGATGGCGGACTTATAGAATAAAAAAAAAAAAAATTTAACTCTGAGTAAATTCTTAACGGATATTTTTTCGCGGGTATTTTTAAATGTGGGTATGTCATGGCGGGCATTTTGTCATTGTACCAAGAGCTGGTTGAATTATAGACTTTGTTACAAAAATAGTATGCTCCTGAAATAAATTTAATGATAATAAAATGAAAAACAGCCCGGTTTATTCATACGATTGTAACTTAGAATAAATTTTTAAACGATGGAAAAATCGAGCAATTTGGAAAAGTTCCGAATGTAAAAAATGATTCGAAATTCAAACAAAGGCATCGAACATAAAAATAAAACAATTAAGCTAAAATTAGTCTATTGGAAAACTGAGACGAAACACATTGATCAGATAAGTTTGGTTCGGATAAAAAGTGAATCAAATTTTCTTCTTGGAAAACAAATAAACAATTTTTCAATCAGTTTCGAAAGAAAGACAGTCTTAACCTTTACCAATGAAAATAACTTTTGTATTCACCGTTCTGACAACAGGAGCATCTGTTGTGAAGCTTTAAATGGCCCGGACTTATTTATAAAATGTTATTCCTATTTGCGGTAGAGATGTGCAATTATCGGTATCTTCAAATTATGTGACGTGACTGTTACAAAGAACGTCAGTGAAGGCAAAAAATTATTTCTGATAAGTGTCGTTTACAAATGACGGTCACAACGCTGGTCATAATTGTTACCGTCAAATACAACTTTTTCATAAATTTTGTGACTGTCGGAAGTATATGACGGATGATTTCTGCGTATTTGACCAATTTAGAAAAAAATATAAATGTTTTTTTAACTATCCTTGGAAAACTTGGTAAAAAATGTAACAATGTTACAATAATTATTATTAAAAAAACAGATATGGTTATAAATTATTCGTTTGATCATAGATCTTTTAATTCTCACGATGAAATTCATACAATACTAAGGTGAAATGAAAATCAACAATACTCTTCGATATTTATTATTTTATTAATTGAAAATAATAACTTACATGCATTTTATCACAAAACAAATTATTTTATTTTCAAGATAAGTTAAGCGAGAACATTTAATGTACTAGTAATAACCGGTAAGTGGCAATGATGTTATTCAAAAATAGATTATCAATTAAAGAAAGATTATATATACATAGCTCAAGCTTTAAAAAACAAGAGCAAATAAAATAATAACTGATTTTAGGGATGGGCGATATCTATCGATATTTCAACTGTTGATGTTTTTTTTCAATATCGCCCATCCTTAAACGATTTGTTACATGTCGTATATATATATACAATAACAAATATTATTAAATTCAAATTTTGTTTGTAAGATGGCAGTAATTTGTGACGGTCTCGTCAAAATTTCATCGGTCATAAAACCGTTTCATGACGATTTAAAGTGAGTAAAATTACTCGTCACACGACGAATGTGTATTTCTATATTTGCTACTTACTGAAAGTGCACGAGTAGTCTCGTGTAATATACTGGACAGTTCAGTCGCAAGACAGAATTATAAGCATTTAAATAGTCATTTAAACTGTGTGAAAATTATCATTCCTTTTTTTGATATTCATCAACTTTACTATATTACATATTTATTCAAAAATGAATTACTTTCCGATTTTCATAACTATACTATTTAAAGTAATAATACCTATAATAGCTGCATTAAAATACGATGATCAAGATTATTGGTGCAAACGTGCTGAACTACTTAGTACTGAAAGAAGTGATTCACTGGGTGGTAATTTATCGCTAAATCCTGAAGAACATTTGGCGAATGAATTGTTAGTAAATTTGAAAACCAATGAAATTGATGAAGGTCTGTATAAAATATCGTTTTTTAATATATTTTTATATTTACAATTGTAAGTTACATTTGACACAATATTAAGTCGCGTGTTCGGCTGCTTTCTCTAGGCTGCTCGGAGCAAACCAACAAATTTCGAAAGTGAACGAGATTTTCCTAATCCTATATATGTTCATATAATTTAAACAGTTGCCGCTTGAATAATATGCAGATTAGGATATTTATTAAAATTATTAATTTTTAGAGTAAAATATTTTTTAACTTTAAAATTGACAATCGGATTCTTTCGGTACTAATCGGCCTCTGCTCCGAGCAGCAGAACATGCCATAAGTGTGTGTAAATAATTCGAACTTACGGATTATTTATATCGAATCAAATATTAATATTTAATTCAAAAATTTAAACCAAACAATTTGAAGTATTTGTAAGTTTGCAAATTATTTGTCAATTTTCGAATTATCCAAAAAATTTAAATTATAGGTAAATAATATCCTTAAAAAAATTTTCCAGCATTTGAAGATCAAACAAAGTTTTATCCGTCTAAAAATTTTATGGAAGTACGAAATAACATTGAAAAGTCAAAGGTATTTAAAATTATTAAAATGATGCCTAAAGGCGCAGTGCTTCATACGCATGACTTGGCCCTAGTTTCAGAAGAGTGGATTTACAATAACGTAACATACCGGGATAATTTATATATTTGTAATGAAACTGAAAAAATAATGCTTAAATTTTTTAATACATCTTCTCATGATTGTAATTGGCAATTACTCAAAGATTTGCGCAACAATAAAACTATTGTAGATGATATTAACTTACGTGTTCGTCGAGAATTATCAATGATTACCGAAAATCCAGATATTGTCTATTCTGATAATAACTACGCTTGGATCAAATTTCTTAGAATTCATACATTGCTTCAATCACTGCTAACATATAGACCTGTTTTTCAAGATCATTTTTATCAAGCGCTTCAAGAATTATATGATGACAATGTTCTTTATTTAGAATTAAGGTCCACATTACCTACACTTTACGAGTTAAATGGAACTCGATATGAAATGATGGATGTTTTGAGAATATATAATGAAGTTGTTGAAAGGTAACATTATGAATTAGTACATTACACACCTAGGGAAAAAAGTAAGACATTCCAATCCGCGTGTGTAGTTGCCTACCGAATCCGAATACGAGGGTGGCATACACGCTGATTGTGACGTCCTGTCTTCTCCTGAGGTCTATATACAATATTTTACAATACTGATACCAAAAGTTTAAATTCTTGCCTAGTGATACTATTTCTTGCAGGTTTAAGAATGATCATCCTGATTTTATTGGTGCCAAAGTGATATTTTCTCCAATAAATATAATAAACACGACGTCTTCATCGAAAATATACGAATACATCAAAAAAACAATTGAAATGAAAAATAAATTTCCGGATCTTTTTGCTGGATTTGATTTGGTCGGTCATGAAAACAGAAGAGAACCCTTAAAAAAGTTTGTGAAACAACTCACTCAAGTAACGCATCAAATAAAGTTTTTCTTTCATGCCGGTGAAACAAATTGGTACGGTTTCAACTCTGATGAAAATTTGTTGGATGCTGTTTTATTAAATACCACAAGAATCGGACATGGTTCTGCGATATTAAAGCATCCAGAAGTTTTAAAATTAGCAAGACAAAAAAATATTCCTATCGAAGTATGTCCGATATCAAACCAAGTTCTGAAGTTAGTTACGGACCTACGTAATCATCCGGCTGGTATACTGTTCGCTGAAAATTATCCTGTCGTTATTTCAAACGATGACGTAGGTTTATGGGGATCGAAAGGACTTAGCTACGATTTCTACGAAGCTTTTATGGGTATTATGTCAAGAAATGCTGATATTAAGCCTTTAAAACAACTTGCGATTAATTCTATTATTTATAGCGCTATGAATACTGATGAAAAACAAAAAGCGTATGGCATCTGGTCGCAGAAATGGATTGAATTTATTGATAAAGTTAATAATTTAAAGTATTTATAAACCTATTACAGTGAAGTCTTTCTGACTTTGACTGAGACGAACCCAAAATTCCAGGAATTAAAATTGTAGAAGTACCCCTTCTTTTTACTAGAAGGCGTGGCTTAAAAAAAGTGTGAGTCAGTCAAAACGACCCACGGGTTTTAAAATTTTCAAGGTTAGGTTTTTCCAAAATAAATATGTCAATTTTATTATTGTCAAACTTCTTAAATAGAAAATGAATTTTTCTGGTGAAACTAATTTTTCGTCAAGTAATAAGTTTTTTTTTTGTTTAAATGATTTTCGCAATATTAAAGCTTATTTAACTTAAATGTATATTTCCGTACACGAATTTGAGGTTAGAATACTCGGTGCGCATGTACAGTTGAGTGACAGAGTGGGAGAACACTTC
This sequence comes from Microplitis manilae, assembly GCA_030273425.1. NCBI lineage: Eukaryota > Metazoa > Arthropoda > Insecta > Hymenoptera > Braconidae > Microplitis > Microplitis manilae. Next base: position 6,767,159 of record CP092726.1, read on the forward strand.
TCCTGCTGACGGAGGAGAAATGAAGGCAAGTCAAAGTTACAGAACGAAAAAGTTATAGAGACTCTACTGTAGTACTTTTAATAGACAACAATGCATTGAGAATATTTTAATGCATTGATGTTCACTATTATTAATTGAACTGAATTGCTTTTTTTATAAGAATTGCAAATGATATTTCCTATGAATTAATATCTTAAACATATTTCTTAAGCTATAATTATTTTTAATTTTTATTTTGCCTCATATTTTGAATCTAATAAATAAAATTTTCTAATTTTAGAACTTACTCGATAAGAAAGAATACTATATTGTGTGACAAGGTATGAAACAAAACGATATCAGACCGGTCACAGGACTAAATATCTACGTCAAAATTATTTACGAATTTCAATATCGACATCAAAAGTATCCACTGGACATAACATCCACAACAAATTTAATACTATACATGAATTTGGCCTTTTTTTCAGAAATTTTGTGTGAATTTTTGTCTTATGGATATTTTGTCATGATTTATAGTCCTGTCACCTTTCAGACCAGGGTGAAATTGGCTGCCTGAGCTGCAGGCGAGGACTGATATCACCCACAGTCTAAAATCGTGTGTCATTCTGTGTCACACACCATATTTATCATGATTGCTTGCATTGGAACTTGAAATTTCAGTGTCAGCAGCCAGTCAGACACAAGTTAATTCAAGACCAATGCGTGATCAACTATTAGCATAAGCGCAAATTGTATTTTGAAATTTATACTCAAGCAGAAACTATAAATATTAAACAAATAACAAGTATCAGTGTTAAAATTATGAATGCTGTCAACAGGCAGAGACATTATTTAAGGTTCAAAATGCCTTTTTATTTCATCAACTGTATGAAAAGTCCTTTGTATGTTCTACGATTAGACTTCGGGAAGAACTATTCGATGGTATTGTAAAATTATGATTTAGATGTTTTCAACAATAAAATCTTGAATTATCTTCTGGACCTCAGACAGGTATAATCAACTTAAACTCGAACATGTTTTATCTCAAATTTTTGATCCGAATCATAATCATAAATTTTTAAATCTAAATTTAACTATCTAATGCCGAAATATAAAATTGTCAATGTACAAACTAGTATGCATTGAGGTATTTTAATATTTATTATATGGTTATTGAATTGAACTCATGTTGTAATCCTTGTAAGCCTTGGCATAATTAAATAAATAATAATAATTATTATTATTATTGGTTTCTCTCGAAGGGACAAACGATATTTTTTTCCACTGAATGAAGGCATTCACAATCTACGTATTCGCTAATATTTGGTCACGGTATTGGACTGAAATGAGAAAAGTTACAGACACTGAAAGTTGAAGTTTCGATGCTGGTATCATGAAAAAAAATATTCATTGGCTTTAATTAATAAATAAATTCGTTTAACAAGCGGTATAAAGCCATTTACTAAAAACTGCAAAATTACAAGTAATGTAATCGGACAATAGTATTTTGCAATCTTTATCTTTTTTTACTCCCTCATTACCTGTGTTTTTATCCTGGCCCTCTACTTTTTTCACGAAGCAATAATTGAAAGACGACGACAAATTAGCTCGGGTCTTCGCTCGGATCACCGAGCATTCGATTGCTAGCGCAAGAACAGATTTTCCTGTTTTACTTTTTCTCTCTTTTGCCATCGACGTTCTTTCCCAGAGGGCCATAGAAACGGATTTTTAATTAAAACCGTGACAGGTTAAGAGTATAATAAACGAAACGAGGTAAAAAAAAAATTTGACTCCATCGATATATTGGCTTTGAATAAGTACAGTGAAACAAAGAAAATAAAAAAAATTATCGTAGAATTTTTTTTACAACTTTTATTTTCCCTCTTTTATTTCTAATCTAATTTCTACTTTCCTAATTTCTTATACACTGATTGAAATAAATTCTATTACTCAGAACTGATTTTTTTTCACCCGAGTTATTTTTAGTCAATTATTTAACCCTTTTACTTTGTCATTTGTTTGTAAGTTACTCTAGGTTACTTATTTTACTTCTATAAATGGCGGATCTAACTGTTTCACTTTTCAGCATGACTTTACTTTCCTGAAAAGTAATTCGCTATAGGAATTGCATGCAAATTAGAGTGCGACCGTCGTTCACTCTAGACAGAAGGAAATAGAGAAAATTATCTCTCAGTATACTCGTATCACTTTGTTTATTTACCCACACACATGTAACTCAAAAATAAAAATACTTGAATATTTTAAAAAATGTATGTTACTAAATTTTTATTTAAATGTAGTTCATAAAAAATTAAAAAAATGTGAAATTGATTTGAAAAACAAAACATATGGATAAGTTAGAGCACAAATATATTATATATTCCCTTGTGAAATTTTATATTTTTTAGCAAAATAATAACTTTTATTTAATCAATTAAAATTCTCTCAATTGAACTTTAAACACGGTTGTTTTAAAGAATATTGTTTTACACGTATGCTTGAAACGAAAAGTCCGGTATACTTGTTGTGTCAATATTCGTCTGAAGTTATGTTATATTATAAACGAGAACGAGTACATACATCTTTGTCGCAGGAGCGAAGCGAGTATATGTCATAACCCGAGACTACTGTTACCAATAAAGCACACCGCGAACCCTCGTTTTAATCCTATGTAACGAAAATCGCTATAGTCACCCCATTAAAATATTTTTTGGGGAGAGAACAAATATCATGCACTAATAAATTTTTCTAGTCGTAAGAAAATTTTCGTCTATAACTTTTTCACCATACCTGCACCGAAAATTTTAGTTCCTGCCCTGTGTAGAGAAAAGAAAGTCGTTCATAAGAAAACAAATGATAAAAATTACTTCACGTGCTATTCTTTCCATAAACAGAGGCAAAAATTTAAACTTACTGGTGCAGATTTGGAAAAAAATTGTATGCACATCAGAGAGGATAGTAGGACATCCCAATTTGCGTTTTTGCCACACTAGTTTTCAGCGTAAGTAGCCAATTATACACGCGGGTTGGAATACACGACTTTCCTCCCTTGGTGTGTAATATACTATTTTAAAGGATGCATAATAGACTTTTAAATTTTAAGGAACGATAATTATTGATTCATTCTTGCCAAAAAAAAAAAATTTGGATTTTTATCCAATAGTAAGCCTCACGCAAGAACGGATTAAGTAATTTGAAATTAAAAAATAAAGTATTATGGAAGAATTATTAAAAAAGTGAGACTTTCAAACATTATTTCCAATTTTGATATTCGTGTCCATATTTATTAATATTTGATAATCCGTTGGTTAATAGTTGATAAATTGTTTGATAATATTTGATTACACGCTGAAAAAAAAGTGGTAATACTTGCCATCTTAACGAAGTAACTATTCCTATCCTTACATTTTAATGATTCTCATTCTTTTATGTTAACTATTTCTATCGAAGATGGTAAGCATTCATATACAGATAGTAACCATTCCTATCCGTGATGGTAACCATTACTATCTCAGAAGGCAAAATTCAAAAATTTTCCAGACATAAGAAACATTACGATCTAGATGGTAACTATTACTATCGGCAATAGTAACTATTGATATCCGAGAAAAGAATAGTTAACATAAACGCATGATAATGATTATCACATACATGATGGTAATCATTCCCTATCGCAAGATGCTAATAGTTAGCATTTTTTTTTCAGCGTGTATGGTTCACTTGAAAAAAATCTAAGTAAACTGTATCAAATATTTGATAAATTATTTTCTCAGTGTAAAGTTCAATTATTTATGTTTTTTTTTTAGGTTTTTTTAGGTTTTTGTTGCATAACTCGAAAAATCATTTGACTGATTAGTTTCTGAGTTTGATCAAATCTAAGTCTGAACAAGCTCTTTCGATTGCCGCAAAACACTTGCAAATCAGTCGATTAATTTTGTTATGTACCTGAAGATCACGACATTTTTTGCGAAACAAAAATACCTGCATTTAATGCATTGCATGTTTTTGCAAAAACGAAATGAAAATAAAAAAATCTAGATCTAGATTTCTAAAATGTTTGGCACGTCAGTCGCAAATTGTAGTTACGCCCAATTATCCCTTCAGTCACCTTTCAGCAGCCAAATCACAAATTTTTTCGTTTCGATGCACGGAAAACGTTCCGATCTTCAAGTATATGTTTCGCTCACATATATATAGATGACGATCAAATAAAACAAATGATAATAACTTTCAAAAAATTAAGTAAATGATAACAAAATTATAGAATGTAGTCGAATTAAACAAATGCACCTCCTCTGAGTTGGCTTTTGATAAAATACCGATGGGGACTCATGCTGGGAACATTTGTGCTAAAGAAAAAACGGGACTATTTTTGTCTTTGACCCCAATGAACCCCCCACCCCCCTCGGAGTGGGTTCTCGAAAAAAATACCAATGGTGAAAGATTCGTAAGATTGTTGGGAACAGTTGTGCTAAAGACCAAATCTGTAATTTTATTATGAATATAACTGGAGTACTCTATCTTTAACCCCACTCTTAATGGTAAAACAGTTGACCTACGAATACGTATTCAAGGAAATAAACAAAAATAGTGACTTATAAAATTAATTTTTTCTATGGTTACCATACAATTTATATGCATCATATATATCCTAACATTTGCGCGATCGCATGCTCTTTTGATATCGATGATTTTTGTTATGATCGGTCAAGCCGTTCTTAAGTTATAAGAGAACATACATACATACAGACAGATAGACAAAAATCGTATAAATGGGAGAATTAGGATCAGGGTATCCTGAATCAAATATTTAACACCAAATTTGACAAATTGATCAAATGTACAGACAGAGCCTACGGATTGATATAGTAGTATAGATTGGTTGAAAGGAGTTACGATTGATGAGTTGTATGAAAACATGAATAAAAGATAGAAAAGGATGAGAAAAACGATGAGTATGAAGAAGAAGAAAAAGAGAAATAAATGAGCAGACATAATAGAGAAAAGCAATGAGAGGTTCATCGTTATAGAACAATATTACATTGCAATAGTGAATAAAGTTTAACAAGAGTAGGCCATCTCGATGTATTTTCATCGTTTGCTATTCATACAGAAGGTTCGTAATACTTTCAACTATAGACAATTGTAAATTCTAACAATAACTGCGTGAAAGTGAGATAGAGAACAAATTGATATACATGTAATGAGAAACGAACTTACACTGTTCAGAAAATGACGATACACTAACAGACTAAAATAAACGTACATATAATGAAACTATTTGCAATGTGATAAATACATTGTCTTTGAGAATAAAACATCAGGTATACTAAAAGAGTGAGCTCTTTTAGTATATTTATATATATTCATTTAGTCATATTTCAAATATGTACACGGAAAGAAAATTATAGGGAGTATTCCTATGCATTATAGGAATGATTCCTATAATGGTATAGGAATTGTACCTATACTATTATAGGAATGGTTCCTATATATTATAGGAACCACCCCTATACCATTATGGGAACCATTCCTATACTATTATAGTAACCATTCCTATAATAGTATAGTAACCATTCCTATAATATTATAGGAATGGTTCCTATAATTTATAGGAATGGTTACTATACTATTATAGGAATGGTTACTATAATAGTATAGGAATGGTTCCTATAATATAATAAAATTTTTTTTTTTTGCAAAATAGTGTAGAAATTTAATGTTCAAAAAAATCCAAAAAATATAAGACATCGGCTTACTTCAGTATCATGTTAAATTAAAACTAATATGAACTTTTCGAGATTCTACCCAAATTTGAGATTTCATCGAAATATAAATTTTTATTTTTAAAATTTGAATTTTCTTGAATGTTCTATGCTGAAAAAATTTCAGTTGAAAAATTTTGATGATTTTTGCCAAATACGAATTTTTTTTATGTCCCTGAAGTTACGAACGTTCGTGCAACTAAAAAAATATTTTTTTTTTAAAGATACTTTTATAATTAGAAAAATGTGGATTTTTGTGTAAAGTGTTTTTTTTGAAACCCCACGCTAGTCAAAAAAGTTTCAATCCAATATAGCCTCCGGAACACCCCTCTACGACCTACCCCTATCACTTATATATTTTTAAAAATCGCAATTCAAATTAAAACAATCTGGACTTTCGTGTAGAGTGTTTTTTCGAAACCCCACACAAGTCAAAAAAGCTTCAATCCAATATGGCCGCCGAAAAGACCCTCTAATTTATTTGCGATATTTAAAATTTTTTTTTTTTTTCAATGTTTGAATATTTGTTATTATGTTTAATAATACTTTTGTGTATTGTAAAAGTGATTTCCACACTTTTTTGAAAATTGATATTTTCATAATATTATAGGAATGGTTACTATACTATTATAGGAATGGTTACTATAATATTATAGGAACCATTCCTATAATATTTTAGTAATGGTACCTATAATTTATAGGAACTATTCCTATAATTTATAGGAATGGTTACTATATATTATAGTAACCATTCCTATAATATTATAGGAACCATTCCCATAAATTATACGAACCATTCCTATAATTATAGGAACCATTTCCATAATGGTATAGGTATCATTCCTATAATTATATGAACTATTCCTATAATTATGGGTAATATTCCTATAATTATAGGACCTATTCCTATAATTGTTGGTCGTCATTCCTATACTGGTATAGGATGAAATTTCATAAAATTATAGGAACCATTCCCATAATTTTCTTTCCGTGTAATAGCTAATAAGTTTTATTTTAATTAGCAGATTAATGCAAGTAAATGAAAGTAAGGTTTGCAGAGGGAAAGATGAAAATATTTATCGTCAGTTAATATTATAGAAATGAGTGTTCACTTTTATAAACTAGTAAATCTTGTGATGAACGTTATCAACGTCGTATCTTGTTTCAGTCTAGCAGTCATGACGTAAATTACTTGCCAGTAATGCTATTACTGTGACGAGGTAGTGAAACGGAGCGAAAATGTCTCGTGCATTCAATCTGAAACGCAGAATGCACCCTCATGACGTAGATTTTCTGGCTTTAACCCAAGATAAACGTTAATTTCGCGTAAGGATTACCCACATGCTTTAACTTTCATTAACATCGTTATTAAATTTTAAATCATTACTAATCCAACAAGTTAATAGCAACTTTAAAGATGATATAAATTTTAAATTTAATCAAGTTCTATAAATTGATTATTTCAATTTATTTGCACTTAGAAAATCGGGAGTGGAATTGGAGTGATTACGGATTTTATTCTAAATCAGGATTTATTCAGGCACTCAGAGTTCCAGAAATTTTAGTATCTAAATTCAAAATTTTGGAAAATTTTAAATGTCTATCAAATATTCTGCCATATTTTCCAATAATTTGCGATCAAAAAATTCAAGACTTTTCAGTGAATACACAGAAAGAAAATTATAGGAAGTTTTCTTATGCATTATGAGAATAGTTTTCATAATGGTGTAGGAATTGTACCCATACTATTATAGGGATGGTTCCCATAACATATAAGAACTATCCATGTAATAGTATGGGTACAATTCCTAAAACATTATGGGAACCATTTCCATAATGGTATGGGAATAGTTCCTGAACCAATATGTGAACCGTTACCATAATATTATGGGAACTATTCCCACAATAGTCTGGGAAGTATTCCTATAATATGATAAAACTTTTATTTTGCAAAATAGTGTAGAAATTTTTTCAAAATTTTAGATTTTATCAAAATTTAAATTTTTACTTCCAAAATTTGAATTTTCTTGAATGTTCTGCGCTGACAAAAAATTTATGTTAAAAATTTTGATGATTTTTTTCCTCATACAAATTTTTTTTTTTTTCAATGTTTGAATTTTTGTTTTTATGTTTAATAATATTTCTGTGTATCGTAGAAGTGATTTCCACATTTTTCTTTAAATTAATGTTTTCATGATAATATGGGAACCATTCCCATAATATTATAAGAATTATTCCCATAATGGTATAGGAACGATTCCCATAATATTATAGGAATGATTCCCATAATGATATAGAAAATATTCCGATTGCATTATGAAAACCATTCCTATAATTTATGGGAATGGATCCTATAATTTGTAGGAAATCTTACTATAAATTATAGGGACCATTTCTATAATGGTATGGGTAGCATTCTCATAATTATGGTAACTATTCCTAATATAATTATGAGTAATATTTCTATAATTATATCACGGAAAGATTAGAACCCGAGTGGTTACTGTTCTGCACCCGACTCAGTACGGTTCTTGAAAAAAATGAAAGAAAATTGACTTAGCACCCGACTGAGTGATGTGCGCACACGACTCAGTCAGGTTCTGAACAGTAACCAGTGTGGTGCTGCACACGAATGGTTCGCGTGCGCACACGAATGAGTAGTGTTCTGCATGTATTGGCTCCGTGCACGAAAATAGTAATACTATAAAATCATCAGTGTGAGACGTATACATGCATAATGACAGCGCCATCAACAAGGAGGATCGGAACTTCTGGAGGGCAATACGTATACACAATACACATTTACTTCTATAGTAGTATGCGTAAGCGCACGGAGCCAATATATAAAAAACTAAAAGGTTAGAAATAAATTGACATATAAAGTAAATAAAGGAGACTAAATAAATTAAATTGTGTATTGATTAAAATATAGTTTAATTTATTTAATTACAAGCAAACAATAAATCATACAATATTCCTTTTCTACTGTATTACTTGAAATAATTCGCATCCAATGTAATTACCACAAAGAAAAAAGATTGACGTTATATTGTTCATAAGATTAATAACAAAAATCAAAAATAAATAAAACGAAGTAATAAACGATTGTTCAAACTATTTAAAAGATCATAAATTAAAATAGATTCGATTCTACTTTTTATGAGTATATGGAATAAAATGATTTTGAGTACGTGAGATGTTAAATAATTAACCTCCCAAAGTCAACACAGCATATCATACATATTAGACGACTATTAACAACATTTGTAATATAAATTTAGTTACCTAAATATTCATAAATCTAATGGATATTGAACACATATGTACATAAAAATTATGATGACTAAATTTACATATAAAATTGTTCATACACTTGCTAAACAATTTATTTTATTACTTCGTTTTATTTATTTTTGATTTTTGTTATTAATCTTATGAACAATATAACGTCAATTTTTTTTTTTTGTGGTAATTACATTGGATGCGAATTATTTCAAGTATTACAGTAGAAAAGGAATATTGTATGATTTATTGTTAGCTTGTAATTAAATAAATTAAACTATATTTTAATCAATACACAATTTAATTTATTTAGTCTCCTTTATTTACTTTATATGTCAATTTATTTCTAACCTTTTAGTTTTTTATATATACATGCAGAACACTACTCATTCGTGTGCACACACGAGCCATTCATGTGCCGCACCAGACTGGTTACTGTGCTCGGATTATGGTGCAGCACCACACTGGTTACTGTTCAGAACCTGACTGAGTCGTGTGCGCACATCACTCAGTCGGGTGCTAAGTCAATTTTCTTTCATTTTTTTCAAGAACCATACACGGAAAAAAATGATTGACAATAATTGTAGTTCAGCTTCTAATTATTTATGTTATGTTCAATAACTAATGCCGTTTCAATCAGTAAAATTATGATTTTAATGCTTAAACTGCTATAATTAATAGTTAATCGTTGAAATATACTGCTTGATTATTTAAAATTACTACTTAAACCTTAAAAAACTACAAGACAATTGTCAAAAATGATGCATCTGTTGTTAATTTTTTACGTTCTACTCAGTAAAATTTACTGAGATCCGGTCTAGGCGCGCTATTGACGAGAATCTCAGTAATATTTACTAATATTTTTTTTCCGTGTACTGAGTCGGGTGCAGAACAGTAACCACTCGGGTTCTAATCTTTCCGTGTAGGAACGGCTCCCATAGTTTATGGTTGTCGTTCTTATACTATAATAAGAAAGAATTTCACAATATTATTGGAACCATCCCCACAATTTTCTTTCCGTGTGGTTAAAAAAAAGGTTATCTTTAAATTTTCATCTTTATATGAACTTTAAAAGAAAAAAAATCGGTCTGTCGGTTGACCCTGCGGGCCAGCCCTAAAACTTCCCGCTGTTTTCGAGATCTCTGAGCTCGAAAACATCGTTGTAAATACATTTTCGAGCTCTTCGCGCTCGAAAATACTTTTGTACAACTTTAGTTTCGAAAATAACCGTTTGTAGCATTTCTTTCTGCCACGATATCTCTGAAATGCATCAACAGATTGAGATGGTTAAGGTGGCAATCGACGCGTTTTATTAAGTTCTAGAGCTTATTAGATTCTGAAATTGATCAGATGAGTCACTTCAAAGTTAATCGAAAAAAACCGTTTGTTACCATTTCTTTCTCCCGCGATAACTCTCGAACAAATTATCCGATTTCGACGTTTGAGGTGGCAATCGACGCGTTTTAATAGATTCTAAAGCTGACTAGAATTTGAAAGCGATCGATTCAGCCGTCTTGAAGATATTTGAAAAAAACCATTTGTTACCATTTCTTTCTCCACCGATATCTCCCGAACAAATAAACCGATTCAGATGGTTAAGGCGGCATTCGATGCGTTTTATTGAGTTCTAGAGCTGATTAGATTTTGAAGTCGATCGTTTAATTCGTTTTTGAGAAATCAATAAAAAACTAAAAAAAAAAAATTTATTTTTTTCGTAATTCGCCAATATCTTCGAGTCTATTTGGTCAAATGATCTGAAATTTTCAGAAAAGTTGATGGCCAAAAAACTCTTTCAATTGCCGCCTTAACCATCCAAATCGGTTTATTAGTTAAAAAGTTATAAAGAGTTTACATACATACACACACACACACACACACACACACACACACACACACACACACACACACACGCGAACACACACACACACACATACATACAAACACTCGGACATCATTCTAAAAATAGTCAGAATAGCTTCCTAGGACCTCAAAACGTCAACATCTGATGAAAACTCGATTTTCGAAAATCGGGGTGAAAACAATAACTTCCCGAAATTTTTGAAAATCATCGATTTTCTAAGCGGGAAGTTAAAAAAGAAACATTCTGACTTTGCATTTCATTCTGCATACTCCGTATTTAGTATCGGATACTCCACTAATGTTTAATAGTATAGATATATACAAAAGTGATATAAAAGTAAACTCAAAATTATTGAAAAAAAAAAAAAAAAAAAAAAATTTATGGCTTAAATAGTCCGGCTAACCGGCGAAAGGTTAATTCTAAAATTTGAAACAATTATTGACGGTTTTATTGAGTAAACGATTTACATATAAAGTAATTCGTGGGTAATTAGTAAGTAATTAATTAATTATGTTTTATAAATAAATACGATTATTATGAAAATTTGATAGTAGAATTGAGTTAAATGAAGAAGCTTGAAGATACTAAATCGAATTCGGTTGTTACGTGAAATTTTAGCTGAAAGCTTAAACAGAATAAGCCGTTGGATATTTGACGACAACGAGATAATGCGAGGTGATCATGAAAAGACTAGCACTTTAATGAAACCAGATACTTAACACCAAAAACCCATAAAACTATGCTAGAGTGCTATTTAATTTTTTTTCTCTATTTTAATTAAGAAATAAGGTAAAATAATAAAACAAATACAATATTTTAATTTAAAATATTTTATTTTCACATTAATTTACAACTTACGAATGATCCGAAAACTTAAAAATACTTCGAAAACTTACGAATAATTCGATTCAAATTTAGAACTAAATATTTACATTTCATTTCATCAAATTAATTTGGAATTCGAAAAAAGAAAATCTGAATAACAGTTAACCCTGTCAGCCAACCCCTGTACTTACCGCTGTTTCCGAGCTTAAGACAGCTCGGAAACGTTATTATTTATGAACTTTTAAGCGCCTCTAGTTATAAAAACGGTTGGACACAAACCAAATCAATTTCACTGAAAAAAGGTAATTTTTGGAACCAATCGACCGATTTGCATGTGCTTTGCAGTAATCGAAAGTACTATTTGTGACTTAGCTTTGATTATATTTGCAAGTAAATCGGTTGAGTGGCTTACTAGTTATACGAAAAAAACTTAAAAAAAATTTTTTTGAATTTTTATACTTATACATAAGAGTACCCAGTGAACACATGACCTTATTTTGACGTCATACGTAGGTCATAGAAATGTTAGGCATCTTATGTAAATTTGATGTCAATCCAACGTTCTACATGACTTTAAAATGATGTAAAAACTTGACATCATAGTGATGTAAGCATGACTCTTGTATAAGGTCACAGTTATGACTTATATGTTATGTACGCTTGACATAAAATCTACATCACATTGTTACGTAGTAATGAAGTCATTATTGTATATCATAATGACGTAATTTTAAAATCATATCTTTACATCAGTGTCATTATTTTACGCAATGCTGATGTAATTTCAGAGTCATAGTGTTTTTATCATCTATTTATTAAAATAAAACAATCATAGAATGAATTTTCAAAAATGTGTAAACATAACAACTAAATGTCGAATATTCTTGGGGCCAAAGTAATCGATAAACTCGAAAATATATTTCAGCCGTTTTAGATTAAAGCATTAGCGTGAGCATAAAAAAATTAACTTTAGTATTTAAAATAATAGGGGAAGTAGGGGCAAAATGGGCCCCTGGGGGCAAAATGGGCCCCCTAAAATTTTGGGTGCTTTGAAATATTTGGGGGCAAAATGGGCCCCCTAATATTTTTAACATAAAAAGTGTTTGGGGCGAGAGAGGGGCAAAATGGGTCGTTGAGACAATATGGGCCACTGAGGCAAAATGGACCACTGGGGCAAAATGGACCACTGGGGCAAAATAGACCACTAGGGCAAAATGGTCCCCCAAATTTTTTTTACATATAAAGTGTTTGGAGTGGGGGCAGGGACAAAATGAGACATTGAGGCAAAATGGGCCACTGGGGCAAAATGGGCCATTGAGGCTAAATAGTTCCCCCAAAATTTTTAACATGAAAAGTATCGGGGGGGGGGGGGTAAAATGGGCTGCCCAGACTTTGAAATCCTACAAATATTTTTAGGCCAAACGGGTTCCTAAAATTTTTTTAACAAAAATGATTAAAGAATTATGATAAGGGACAAACTAGGTCACGAGTTCAACAGCATTACTAACTATAATTTTTTTCAAAAACAATTTATTCTATGTCAACAAAATTGATAAAAATATAAGTAATCAAGTAATGAAATTAGTAGTTATTACAACGAGTGATTAAAAACTTTGAATTGAGTTATGTTAAGGTCCAAATCTGCACTATCAACTCGTTTTTATGCTAAATACATAGCAAAAAATTTCAAAACATAAAACAAGCGAGAAACATACATTTTAGTAGGGGCTCGTTTTACCCAGATTTTCAGGATTTTTTAATTTTGATAGACACAGCAAATTAACACCAAAATCTCAGCAGAAGGAAAAAAAAGTAAAACAAGCTGAAAAACTTACATTATAAAAACTTTTTTGAGGGGAGCCCATTTTGCCCCTTATTTTTAATATTTTTTTTTTTAATGGACAGAACAAATTAATACCAAAAACTCAGCAGAAGGAAAAAAAAGTGAAACAAGCTGAAAAATTCACATTATGAAAATTTTTTGAGGGGGGCCCATTTTGCCCCACATTTTCATTTTTTTTTTTTTAACGGACAGAACAAATTAAGGTCAAATACTTGGGAAGGAAGTAAAAAAAAGTAGAACACGTGAAAAAAACCGAGAATTTGAATCTTTTTTTCTTAAGGGGCCCATTTTGCCCCACCTTCCCCTATATCGAATATACTATTGAGGATGACAAAGAAAACGTAACGACAGTTTGAATTCTTATGATATTAAGATTGTAAAGTTTAGTACTGCAATTTTTCAATCGATTAAATTTCATACAATTTTGTGGAATTATTTAACGTTTTGCAAAATTTTATATAAAATTTTTTTAATTTCACATCACAACAGAAAATTAAAAAATTTGAAGAAACTTAATTAAATTTTACATAATTTTTTATAATTATCATTTATGTTCATGGAATTTTTTAAAATTTTGTAAAAATACATCACAAAAACTTATGAACTCTGTCTTTACCGGCATTTCACTCTAAATACATCAATTAAGCACAAGACTTAAACTCTCGTGATGTGACCAGTGAGCAACGTTCAGGACTGCCAGCCAAGAGGAGCCGTGTTCGAAACCAGCGGACGCCCGGGATTTTTTCATAATTTACTGCGATCAAATCTTGTTTCTGAAATCGTAATGCGTTCGCGCGGTAATAATCAAATCAAAAATTCGGTATTTAATTTTTTTTTTTTTTTTTTTTTTTTCAAAAATATTTTTTCTGGATTGGTGATTTTGACATCACCCATATGTCATACTAACGTCATGGAATGTCACACAGACATCACATTTACGTCATGTATACGTCATTAGTTTTGCATCTAACTCTTACGTAAAAAAGTGAAAAATAATGAGTCACACCTGACATTCATGACTTATATCTAACGTAAATCATGACATAGCGTAACATCACTCTGACGTCACATTTACGTAAATGCGTTTACTGGGTATAGTTATTTTTATTAAGATCCATGATTACACAATGAAAAATAAGTAATTATTATAATAGTGTCGGTCCAAAAAATAACTTCACGTTTTATTGAATGCTGGCGAATACATGAAGTAATAATAATGGCTCCTTTATTTCCACCAAGTATTTTTTAGGTGGGAATTCATCTGGAAAAGTATCTGTTGGTATTCTATAGCCTTCAGTTCCATAAACACCTTGCAATGTGTTAGAATTAAGACTAAAACATTAGGTAACAATGACTCTATAGATATTAGTATCAAGAATCAATACTGATTTTAAGAAAACGATTTAATTGAAAATGTGTTCAGTATTCTAATTATCTCTCGTCTCTTGAATCAAATATTGTTTCCATTATGGAAAAAATTCATAAACACTAGTGATCACTATTGAAAATTCGTTAGTGTCGATGAGTGTCCGATTAATGATCATTAGTACTCTGACTAGTGAATCTTTGAACACTATTTGACGTGATTAGTGTTGAACTAAGTTTTGTACTAATAAAACTAAATACGCTATTTACTCTATACAATTATATATGATCAGACGAATCATTTTTTTTCGGGACTATTTGCTGAAAGATTAAATAAGAAATATAGATGTTAAACATAAAAATTTAAGATTAGATTTTTTCATTTGAAACACGATCGATACAGATATCACTTTCAGTAGTGATGTACACTTACTAATCGGATTACTGATCAACACTATTGAAAAACTTATCAAAACTAATCACTTGCAATAGTGCCCACAAATCACTCATTCGATTACTACTAATCATAAATAAATGATTGATTGACGTTCATTCCAGAATTTACTAGTCGGCATAATTATGATCACTTATAAATACTACTTCACTCTTCCCAAGTAAAATTAAAACTTATAGTTGACCAGTCCGTAGCTATAACAGATTTGAATCATAGGAGAGAGGGGGGCACCTTTGAACACTTTTTACTTATTTGTTTATTACTTTTAATGTGATGAAGTATATAGTATCTTTTATGTTTGAATCAATACATTGGTCATTTATCTTTCATAATGCACCTTAGTTAATTAAAAAAAAAGTGATTTATTGAAACTATATTGTTAATTGAAAAAAAAGTAATTTTGTTCAAAGGTGCCCCCCTTAGGGGGCAGGTTTGAACAAGCCTGGGGCAGGTTTGAACAATCTATAAGATAACCACATAAATTATTATTATTACATTCATAGTTTTTATTACCGTTCTTACTTTTCATAATTAAGCCATTCATTTATTAGTTTATGTAAAATTTATAAAATCTTTGAAATAATGATAAGTTAACAAAGTTATTATATAATTATTTAATTTTTGACATATCTAACTGCACGAATAGTGAAATTTAATAAATCTAGCTTATGAGACAATTTGAAAACGTTAATCGTTAGACGTAGATTGTTCTCAAGTATTTTTTACTAGAAATCTTGGTCTAAAATTTAAATCAGAAATCAATATAAAATATTCAAGATTAAAAACTTTTTTTAAATTTGGTCACAGCTTTATTAACCCGGGAAAAAAAGTTAATATCTGGCTATATATAATTAGTTATGTTATGATCATATAAGATCCTATACGAATCATATATGATCATATATGAATCATATATGTTCATATATTAACATATATGTTCATATATGACCATATATGTTCATATATTACCATATATAAAGCCAGAGAAGTTTCTACTGACTTATACACAAATCATATAAGATAATACATGGTCATGTATGGTTATATATGATACAACATAAAATATTTTTACTCGATATTCAGTCCATATAAGACCATATATGATCTTACATGGGCTTATATGAACATATATGAAGATACAACCGGGAAAAAAAATTCATATCTGGCTATATATAAATAGATATGACCATATAAGCTCATACATGAGTCATATATATTTAAATACGATTAATATATGTTCACATATGAGTCATACATGTTCTTATACGACCATATATGAAGGCAAAGAAATTTCTTCTAGCTTATACCCAACTCATTTAAGATTATATGTGGTCATGTATGATACAACATAAAGTATTTTTCCTCTATGTTCAGTCTACATGAGATCATAAATGATCATATTTGGACATATATGAGCATATATGGACACATATGAGCATATATACTTACGCAAAAAATTAAATGAACAAAAAAATTTATAAGTGCTAATTGGGAGGCTGTAACTTTGTAAATAATAATCGTATCGAGATTTTAAAAAAAGCATTTTTTGTGTCAGACACTCGAAATGTACGACATTTAGCGTCTAAAGTCGGCAGCTAAAAATATTAGATAAGATACAGCTGGTAAAAAAGATACCTAATCGTTCTAGTAGTGACGTCATCAACGGCTCAAAGAATATTTTTTGGTTACATGTGCGATAGCAAACGACCAAAAAATATCGAAGTAACTCAATGAGTCATCTCGCGACAAAATTTATGATTATATTAATTCATACACTTACCGACTTCTCTCTCATTTTCAACAAATAATGAAAACAATCTTACCAAATTAACAAAATATAAATTCCTAAGTTACACATGCGCACAAAGTATAGACCGTCAGCTTCGTAAAACAACTGATTAAATAAAAACATAACCTTATTATTTTTAATATAATAATTAATTAAAATCTGGTGAAAAGAATTGAAATGGAATTAAATAATGTGAGTGATGATGCAAGTGACGATGCTGATGAAGATACTAGCAACCAAGAAAATGAACCAATGACACCACCAGAAATAGTTCAAGCTGCACATATCGCATCATTAGACCTTCTTCCTGATAAATCAAAGGCTCTGTACCAAAAAACATACAGACAATCATCGATTGGCAACAGCAAAAGAAAACAACTTCTTTCTCAGAAAGAATAATACTTGTATATTTTAATGAAATATCGAAAACTAAAAAACCGTCTACAATGTGGTCTACGTATTCCATGCTCAAAAGTACCCTGAAAATTAACAACAACATTAATATTGAAACACAGATATTCTAAGTACGATTCTAAAAATGACTATATTCATTCATGCATCATTATATATAATCAGATCTGGCCAATTTTTGGATCTGATTATATATAATTATATATAATTAGGCAAGATTATTTATTCCGGGAATAATAACAATTAATATAAGGAGATAATTTAATAGTAAAAGTTATCATCTAGTTATAGTAAAATTTTAAAACTGAATTCGATAGAAGTGAATATCATCGATTAGTATATTACATACCTAGGCCAGTAAAATAAGAAAAGTCGTAAATCACATGTTTGAGGATTTTCATGAGCTTTAAACGTTCGAAAATACCTTTGTTTCCCTTTTTTATAAGATTTTTAAGCTCAAAAGCGTTACGTTTTTTATTAAAGTTTAAAAACTTAGAATCCAAAATAATTCATGAATAAGCGTTTTTTATATATTTATATACAATTTTGTTCAATAATTTGCTCAAAAATAAGTATTTCCGTTATACGTCGTATCTAAATTGTGTAAGTATATCGTGATACAAGCGAAGATGACGATTTTTATGCGGTCACTTCCAATGCCTTACATAAAAAAGAACATACTAGTTTTGAGTAGTATTGTTCAGTAATTATAATGTTATTCAATGAAAAAAGCAGATATAGACTTTACATTTATTATTCCGTCGACGAAATTCCTCGAACGGATTGTCCGATTGAGACGTTCTTCACGGCAATCGAAAGTTTTCATTGACTTCTATAGCTGATTAGATTAAAGAATTAATTGATTTGACAGTTTTCAAAAAACCCAAAAGAAACGGAAAAAAAAAAAATTTTTTTTTTCGTATTTCTCAAATATCTCAGAGTCTATTTGATTAAATGATCTAAAATTTTCTGGAAATTTAATTTCAGAAGGAATGTTTTGAGTACTGCAAGAACCATCAAAATCAGTACATTCATGAAAAAGATATGAGAGATTTAGCATCTTCAAACGTCAACATATAATGAAAACCTGATTTTTGAAAATCGTGGTGAAACCAATAACTTCTTGAATTTTTTGAAAATCGCCGACTTTCTTAGTGAGAAGTTAAAATTGATTAGTTTTTATCGTAAAACAAAAGTCATTGACATTTTTCGACTGACACTATATTTATCCAAAAAAAGTTGCTGTATGTCACCGCTCATAGACGTGATGGCAACGGTTGCTATGATGACTCTTGTTTTAGCAACGGTTGCAATGGAAACTGTTGTTATAGCTACGTTTACGATGGAGACTATTAATATAGCAACGGTTGCTATGGAGATGGTTGGTCATGTTATAAGCTAATAAGGACAATAGGCATCCATGATGAATATTTTTAATGGCAACGTTTTTATAAGGAGAGAATGGAACGTAGTAGTTATCAAAGCATTACAAAAGGTGAAAATAATGAGCATGCACAAATCTATATATATATATATATAGATTGGACAATGTCAGAGTTTTGAGCTCATAACACCGAACGGTGTCAAAAATTACACACACCGTGTTAAAAGAATACCTCTTGATGATTCATACCAAAGACACCATTTAAGGTCCTCGAGGACCATTTTCGCATTACAAACCTTTAACAGTCTATTCAATCATTTAATGTTATCAATAACAGTATAACTGATGAACCTGAATTTGCAAGTTCTTGCCCAGGCCCCGGTTACTGATTATTAACTGAATTAGTATAATCTTATGAACTGGGGGACTCGCCTCGTTCTCCTGAAATATTTGCTAAATCTAACAAGTTTTGAAAGGAAAGTCCTGGTGGTTTATTAAGTAAAAAATTTGGTTTTATATGATCAAAAACAAAATATTTTTATTTAACCAAGTACCCAATCAATTACAATATGAAAATTTCCCCAAATTTTATTTTATCAAATTTATTTAGAACAATTATAGCATGTATAGTTTAATATTTTGTTTTACGCAGGAGGAGACCAAGAGGGTTGCGGACTAAATGACTATTTGACTAGGTTTAGGTTAGCTCGTGTTATATGTATTAAGCTCTGGGGTAGAGTAGGGACCTCGCCATGCGTCATCAGTCCACTACCCTATTGGTCTACTGAGGGTGGTAGCCAGGGCCTAAGTCTCTCGAGCAATTGCTTGCTGGCCTTTTAATAGTTAAAGTTTTGCTGGCGTGGAGCTACCAAACTGCCGCCTATAATTTAATTAAAGTTCGATCTTACGGGCCTTTTACAACGCCCTGAGTAACTGACGAGTGTATAAATAGTATACAATTAGCATGTTAGATGGCTATCCAATGACTTAAATTTTCGCGCCCGATTTTCAAGTCAAAAATCTAAAGCGCACTGTTACATATGACCATAGCAATTTTTGCTTGTGTCTATTTCAATTTTTGTCAAGTGGTCAATATTGTTGAATTTTATAAAACTTTATGAAATTTAATACAATTTTATAAAAGGTTTTTTTCCGGAAAAGAAAAAAAATGCTATTAGAGTAGTAACTTTTATTAATATCCATGGTTACACAATAAAAAATAAGTTATTATCATAGTCGTGTCGGTCCAAATAGTAACTTCACGTTTTATTTAATGTTAGTAAATACATCAAGTACTATTAATGACTTCTCCTCGTATGATATTATTATTTCCGACAGGTATTTATTAGGTGGGAATTCATCTGGAAATGTATCTACTGGTATTTTATAGCCTTCAGTTCCATAAACACCCTGAAATGCGTTAGAATTAAGATTAAAACATTAGGTAACAATGATATTTATTTATGTTAGTATCAAAAATCAATACTGATTTTAAGAAAACGATTTAATTGAAAATGTATTCAGTATTTTAATTATATTTCATGTCTTAAATCAAGTATTGTTTCCATTATGGAAAAAATTGATAAACACTATCGATCACTATGGAAAATTCATTAGTGTCGATGAGTGTCCGATTAATGATCATTAGTACTCTGACTAGTGAATCTTTGAACACTATTGGAGGTGATTAGTGTTGAACTAAGTTTTGTACGAATAAAACTAAATACGCTATTAACTCTATACAATTATATATGATCAGACGAATCATTTTTTTCGGGACTATTTGTTTGAAGATTAAATAGGAAATATAAATGTTAAATATAAAAATTTGAAGTTAGTATTTTTTATTTGAAACACGATCGATACAGATATTACTTTCAGTAGTGATGTAAACTTACTAATCGGATTACTTATCAACACTATTGAAAATCTTATCAACAATAATCACGGGCAATAGTGCCCTAAAATTACTCATTCGATTACTACTAATCATAAATAAACGATTGATTGACATTCATCACTTCCAGAAATAACTAGTCGGCATATATATGGTCACTAACAAATATTATTTCACACTTCCCGAGTAAAATTAAAACTTATAGTTGACCAGCCCGTAGCTATAACAGATTTGAATCATACCTCATCACTGCCTTATGGAATTGACGAGCCATAATCTCAGCCGATGGCTGACTGATCAGAACAAGCCAGTGGATAGATTCAAACTTATATCTAATTGCTAGGTTAAAACAATGAGGTAGTGAGTGCGCAATTATAAATCGCTAAGAACTAAATCTGTTAGCTATTAACGCTGAGCTAGTGACTGGCTCTAAACTTGTCTTCATTAGTTTTTTTCCGTAAGGCTATATTTCCGATACTTTACTCCAACTTCTTGCACGAAATCGTTGACATGAAACTTATATTTCATTATGCATTTAATGCATACAATACTGTATAGTTTTAATATTAATAAACATTGTCATCTAAAGAATCAATATCACTCGCTTATGGATTGTGCTTTCCACAGTATGATGGATTAAAATACTCACTAACTACAAAAGCTATCAAGGCATTGTATATCGTCTACTAAACCGTTATTTCAAAAGTAATAAGGATTTATTGAATCTTTATAAAACCTCTTAATTCCTTTATCTCTCATAGCTAATTATAACTCACAATTGCAGGTGGACAATCGTCAACAGAGAATCCAAGTGCTTGAAAAAGCTGACCCATAAAAATAGGTTCTTCCAAAGCATCACAGACGCCCAGCTGTACTTCGATTCCAGTATTCACAACATATTCACCCATTGATGCTCCAATTACTTTGAAAACTCCCTAAAAATTAAGAAAAGACTTTTTTTTATTTATGAGCTGTAAACCTGGTCAGATAAAATTATCTCTTGGTAGATCTATTTCTATCTGATCAGATCTCATATCTGGCCAATCACGGGTTATATCCAGTCAGATCTAATCAGATATAATTAGATCTGAGCTAGATTCAATATTAGACATGATTATATCTAGTCAGATCGGCGTACATTTCGTAAGATCTGATCAGACAAAACTATATCAGAACTAAATACAACATTTAACATAATCAGATCTTATTATATCTGCTCAGATATAATCATGTTTACGCTGTATTTTTATAGAAAATTGTTCATATCTACCCGGGAAAAATTTTTTCATGAAATTTTATACAGGTTCATAATCTTTCACTTGTGACGATTTATGAAATTCCATAAAATTTCATAAAAATTCATAAAGTTTCATGAAATTTTATGCTGAAATTGGTCTGATAAAATTTTATGAAAATTTATAAAGATTTACGAAATTTCATGGAATCTTATAATTACCATTAATTTTTCGAAAAAAATAATAGATTTTAAAAAAAAATTGCAATTAGACCTTACACATTGATCTAATGGATGAAGGCATTACTGAGACAAACTAATTATATTTTTTATTGACGAAAAAATCCTGGCGACTGCTGGACTTGAACCTACGTCGTTTCGATTTGAAGTCCTTGTTGCTATCCACTGCACCAAGCCAAGTATGTCGTCGCGAATAAATAAATAGTATATTTATCGAGATATGGAGTTTTTAAACTATCATACGAAATTTGATATAATTTTATAAGATTTTATGAAATTTTAAATAATTTTGGAGGAACTGATAATTTCATAATGGAGTATATAACATAATGCGTTACAGATGCCACATGGGCGTATAAAAGAATATGGACGTTCAAATTCAATATTTCTTCAATAACTCTTCAGTCCTCTATATACTTTTAATTATTTTTAATGATAATTTCATAAATTACATCAATTTGTTGTGATTTAATAACAATAAAGACATGTAAGATTACGTTTACAAGTAAATAATAACTTTTAATTTAATTTTTAAATTATTATGATCATTCTTCTGCATACCGGTCATTCATTGGTGGTTAGTCACAGACCAGACTAATTGTCCTACACGAAATAGGATTCTATTAGAGTCTTCCAATAGGATACGAAAACGAGTTCTGTAGAATAATGTTTCAAAAATAATATTAGTCTGTGCTGAAACGTAACTAAATGTTTAACCCCATTGAAAAAAATCTGCTTTCAAGTATTTGTATCTCTGGTGTTTGTATCTTCTCGAGTAAATATTTTGTTTAATCATAGTAAAAATATACTCCAACCGAGTAATATTTTCTTGATTGGAGAATTTGTATACTTATTTTAGGAAAAAATTCTGGTTGGAGTACATTTTTACTCAGATTAAACAAATAATTTTGTCAGAGGGATACAAACACGCAGATACTTGGAAAAAGTTTTTTTTTTTTTAGTGTATAATATAAAAGACATGTCAAATATGTAAAGCCAAACTATTCGTAACGTGATTGGCTAAGAGCTCAAAACAGCATAAAAATATACTGAATTAACACAGCAAAATAAATTAAAATAAGTACATGAAAAACGATAAGCGCGCTTTTGTAGATGAAGTATGTACGCTAGTATTATAATTGATATGCCTCAAAAATCACTAAGATGAGAAAAACTTCCACTTTCTTAAAATAAAAAAAAGCAATAATATGAATAATAACAATAATAACAATGAGAAACAATAATTACTTGAGTTCCTATTGGAAGTCGTTTAACGATTGAGAAGTTTGAGACCAATTCATTCTGATTACTTATAAACATGTCAGGTTCTGTGAAATATTCCTCACTGTAAAAAGGACAAGTTACATCCTCATAAATTATTTCCATGGCTCCCTAAAAAATTAAATTAACGACAATATATTTACTATGAAAAAAAGAACAAAAATAAATAGAATAAATAATTGACATTATCATTAAATATATTACCTGTATGCCAAACGACTGAGAAATAATAACTATAGCAATTGGTAATATCATCTTTGCGTATAAGCTATGATACCTACAAAATTCGTCGTACTACAGTATCTGTAATCCATATAACTGCAATCAGCCTTATATAACATCGAGTGAGAGATTTTAATTAGATTAAAAATTTCGGATCACCAGTGAACTAAGTGTACACTATGCTATCATTACAAAATCAATCAACAACAATGTAGAATTATGATATAAAAACAATACTAAGTAAGTAATCAGTGAATCAGTCTTGAATGAAGTCCAGGTGTGTTCATAATTATATAAAAAAAAAAATTGTCACGAAATTCAAAACTTATGTAATACCGTACTTAACCGGAAGGCAAATAACAATAACATTCCGGGAAAAACTTATGTTGCCTAAGTATATATAATTATGTATGATTATATAGAATTATATATGAATTTGTGTATAAGTATACAATATCATGTCTACTTCTATATATAATTATGCATGACGTTTTATATAATTTGTTCTGATCAGACATGACTGATATAAATTTACAATATGTAGTTATATATGTCTATGGATGATTAGATCTGATCAGATTTCATTGATATGAAACCTATAAATGTATAATTATGTATAGAGGAGGGAGGGGCAAAACGGGGTACCTACAGAAATACTAAGTTTTTGAGGACTAAAATACGCTAAATCTTTTTTTTTTTAATGATATTCAAGGTAAATAGACAAAATTTTTAGCTGCCGTTAATAAATAAAATTTTTACTTTTGGCGGGCAAAATGGGGTACCTTTAAAAAAAGTTGAAAAAAAAACATTTCTGAAAGTAAATCAAATTTGATTGAATTAAACTTTTTTTTATGTAAAATACATGAAGAAAATTTACATTTCACATTATTGGTGGATACGAAGGCAGAAAAATGTTTTTTTTGTGGGACAGAGGACCCTCTCCAAAAAATGATAAATTTTTTTTTTTTTTTTTTGTAATTGCATTGTTATCTACTCTTATTAAATTGTTATTTACTCTTATCATTTTTTGATAAATCCATCTGTTCAAAAGTTATTGGAGCTTGAAGTCAAATTGATAGTAAATTTTGAGATTTTTTACTTTTCCGGCGAAACTATCAGACTTATCACAAAATGTCACAGAATCTCTTCTGTAGGCAATTTTATTCCTTAGAAATTACTTCTTATAAAGTTTTTCAAAATCCCGCATTGTTTTCTAGTTATTAATATTTTAATACCAAGCTCTTAAAAAAAAGAGTGTTCTGATCGATTTCAGAAGCTTGGCATTAAAATGGGAATTACTAGAAACCAATGCGGAATTTTAAAAAACGTTATAGAGGTAATTTGTAAGGAATAAAATTGTCTAGAAAAGAGATTCTGTGACATTTTGTAATAAGTCTGATAGTTTCGCCGGAAAAGTAAAAAGATCTCAAAATTTACTATCAATTTGACTTCAAGCTCCAATAACTTTTGAACAGATGGATTCATCAAACAATGATAAGAGACTTTTTTTGTAGAGCATTCAATTCTCTACAAAATTATATCTGCCAATTTTTCCTACGGCGCATCGTTAGCTACTTATAAAAATCAGAAGACGCAAAAAAAATTTATTCCATGTTATTCTTATGGGAAATAGAAAAGTGCGATGCCGAACCCCCTAATGTTAATATTAAGAGCTTTAATTTTCACAGGCGTCTTTTTTTATATACATTAGAGTGTCTCAAAAAAATCGAATATTTTTTTTTTTTCAATGAACCTTGAGAAATCGTCAGAGTATCTAAAAGAAGATCCTCTGAAAATATGAGCTCTTAATTTCAATATTCAGAGGTGGCGTTTTGTAATTTTCTATTTCCCATTTAAATAACATAGGAAAATTTTTTTTTAAACTTTGGAATTTTGTCACGTGATGACGAGCTACTTTATAGGTAAAATCAAACAGTGTCCTCATGGGAAATTAAGTGCTCTACAAAAAAGGTCTGATTGACATTTTGCGTAAGTCAAGCAGTTTCAAAGATATCGAGCCTCAAACTTCAGACTGTTAAAATTACGCTTTGTTTTTTTCTTAAACACAAAAAAATCAATTTATATGGATTAAATACCCATAATTATTAACTTGAGAATAAAAAGATGCATATATTTAATAGAATGCATATCCGGAATTCTTCATAATTTGACAAATGCTAATTTTTATTGATTTTTAGCGAAAAATATTTATAAGCCAATAAATCTATTATTATTAATCAAAATGGATTATTAATACATAATATAAGCAGTAGGGTGCTTCGTTTGAAACGACTATTTTTTTTTTTCGTTTCCATCCCGAAATTTTGTTGGAAATACCCCCAAAAAATTCCCTGAGAGTTTGAGCGCTTAATATTAATATCAAGTACTTTCCCAGAGCAGGTGAAGATTTTCCATTTAAAATACACGTAAACTTGGGTTTTTATTTTTTAAACTTCTATAACTCTGCGGCATTTTATGATATCATCTCGCCCAAAGTCGGGATTTTCTCACAATTAAATGTACTACAAAATTGCCCGTTGTTGCCAAGTCGTAACTCATACGGGTGGGGTAGTCCGGACCGCTAAACCGAATTTTTTCATTGAATTCTTCTTTTTTCTCTCATTATCTCATAAACAACAAGACCTACAGAAAAAATGTAAATAACAATTTTGTAGAAAATTTTATTTCCTACAAAAAAGGTCTTTAGCATCAAATCACTCAGATTGATATTTTCTAAGAGATTAGTCGAATAAAAAATCAATATTTTCTAAGATTTAATTCGACATTTTATGGGAATTCAATGCTACGTAAACTTCAATAATTAATATCTCAGAAAATATCAATCTCAGTGATTTGGTGCTAAGGACCTTTTTTGTAGAAAAATAAATTTCCTATGAAATTGTCTTCTGCACTTTTTCTGTAGGTCTTGTTGTTGAGAAAAAAAACAAGAATTCTATGAAAAAATTCGATTTAGCGGCCCGTACTAGCCCACTCGTATGAGTTACGACTTCGCGACAACGGGCAATTTTGTAGTACATTTAATTGTGAGAATATCCCGACTTTGGGCGAGATGATATCATAAAATGCCGCGGAGTTATAGAAGTTTAAAAAATAAAAACCCAACTATACCTGTATTTTAAATGGGGAATCTTCACCTGCTCTGGGAAAGTACTTAATATTAATATTAAGGGCTCAAACTCTCAGGGAATTTTTTTGGGGGTATTTTCAACAAAATTTCATGATGGGAGCGAAAAAAAAAATAATCGTTTCAAACGAAGCACCCTAATAAATAGTTTATTAAAAACTTGTGCAATATTTTTTATATAAGTAAATATTTTTCGCTAAAAATCAATAAAAATTAGCATTTGTCAAATTATCAAGAATTCCGGACATGCATTATATTGAATATATGCATCTTTATATTCTCAAGTTAATAATTATGGGTATTTAATCCATATAAATTGATTTTTTTGTGTTTAAGAAAAAAACAAAGCGTAATTTTAACAATCTGAAGTTTGAGGCTCGATATCTTTGAAACGGCTTGACTTACGCAAAATGTCAATCAGACCTTTTTTGTAGAGCACTTAATTTCCCATAAGTGCACTGTTCGATTTTACTTATCAAGTGGCTCGTCATCACGTTACAAAATTCCAAAGTTTAAAAAAAAATTTTCCTATGTTATATAAATGGGAAATAGAAAATTACAAAACGCCACCTCTAAATATTAAAATTAAGAGCTCATATTTTCAGAGGATCTTCTTTTAGAGATACTCTGACAATTTCTCAAGGTTCATTAAAAAAAAAAAAATATTCGATTTTTTTGAGACACTCTAATATATATAGATTACGTCATTGAAGAAATTGAGGCTTAAACCTGGAGTAATAAATTTTTTTATTTTATGAGGATTTTGAGGCCCACGCAAAATTTTTTTAATACCTATTTAGCCCTCAATTATGTAAAATCGCCCGTAAGGACAACATTGAGGCCTAAAATGGAATGACTTTCTACACAATTCTCAATCTCCAAAGTCCAACTTGTCCCTCAAAAACCTCACGTAGTATTTTGAGGTCCGAACTGGAATTTGTTTTTTGACTCGGG
Organism: Microplitis manilae; assembly: GCA_030273425.1. Lineage (NCBI taxonomy): Eukaryota > Metazoa > Arthropoda > Insecta > Hymenoptera > Braconidae > Microplitis > Microplitis manilae. The sequence continues at coordinate 6,795,093 of CP092726.1, forward strand.
TTCCCATTAATTTACAGTTTACGAATGATCCGAAAACTTATAAATATTTTGAAAACTTACAAATAATTCAATTCAAATTAAGAATCAAATATTTATATTCCATTCCATCAACACTAAAACTTACCGTCGTTTCTGAGCTTAGAGACCCCGAAAACGTTGTTGTATATGAATTTTTAAGCGCTTCTAGTTATAAAAACGCTTGGATAGAAACCGACCGATTTGCATGTGCTTTGCAGCAATCAAAAGTACTTTTTGTGACTTAACTGTGATTATATTTTTCAGTAAATCGGTTGAGCGGCTAACCAGTTATACGAAAAAAACTTCAAAAAAAATTTTTGTAATTTTTATACTTCGTAAAGCTTATAAAGTATCCGGATCGAAAAATTTGATCTGATTTCAGTCTAACTGGATTGCATTTGGACTAATTGGTTTGTATTTGAACTAGTCGATCTTTTATAAAAATTTCACGCTGTTTTTAGTCTGTATTTTTGCAAAACAAATGCATTACGGGTAGGCAAATTTGTTTAAAATAATAATAATAACAATTTAAAATAATAATCTAATTTAAACTAGATTTATTCTTAATCTTAGAAATATTTTAGTTCTGAAATTTGCAAGGACAAAACTAGATTAAATCATGGACTTATAGTTTTCTTATTTATGCATAAAATTTATAAAAAAATATTCTAAGTTGTAGAAGTCGTTATTGAAGTCGTTTTGATTTAACTTCAACCTTGAATAACTTGAGAAGGTGTGAATTTAGCAATAACTGTTAAGTGGCTTTTTTTTTTAGAGCATTTAATTTGAGCAATATCCATTGGCTTTTTTCCGGAAACTGATTTTTACATTAATTATAAAATTTCAAAGTTGAACAATCAAATTGTAAAATCATACCAATGTTCAAAGCATGATTATAAGGCAACGGTTCATCTGAAGAAAAATTTTAATCAGACCTTTTTTGTAGAGCATTCAATTCCTTCAAGAAATGTATTCAAGTCAATTTCGTTTATCTCGATGATTTGAGAGTTATGAGACAAAAACCGGTTCTTAAAAAAAAAAATCAAAAATTGCGATGATACACCTCTTAATATTAATATGTATTAAGGGCTCAAATTTGCACAGTAAATTTTTTTTGTCATCCCAAATAATATTTTTGATGTACTTTAAAAAAAAATTGTCGATTGGCTCAGTCTACTAAATATAATACGAAACCAAGTCTGATATTGGCCTGGATAGGGAATAGTACGGACAAAAACCGATTAAATTTCCATATAAACTAAATACAATTCAAAAACCTAAATCGAATAAAAAATATTTGAATTTATCATTTATTTTAAAACAGATCTAATTTTTCGACCTAGACATATTGGGAACTGACACGGAGGCGTGGCCTAAAAAACATGGTGGACGATGTGTTACACTTTTAAATACGTAACCCATGTTACAATAGGACTAATTAATAAAATGTTAATAAATTTGTCAGATATCTTATCTTGGACGGGTAAAAACTCAAAACAAAAAAATATACATGACGCGGAACGAATTTTAGCTGTTAGTCATTTAATAAAGTGTGGAATAAACTGCGAAAAAAGAGATAAAAATACTACCGTAGTTACCGCGCTTTGCATCCAAACGAGTCATATAAAAGAAAAACCCCATGAATTCAATGCCAAAATATCTAAGATAATTTCAATAACTTGTTCTTGTAATGAAATGTTTATTTACTTCAAAGAAAATAAAAACCATATTTTCGGTTTTTAATTTTTAGGTTAAACTTTACAAACGTACCTGGCAATATAAAATATTCGGTTTTTTTGAATTGTAAAGAGCAAACTTTCATGTGAGGAGTAACTTTATTTATTTTTAATAACTTCTTCTATGCTTTCAATTTATCAACTTTTTCAAAATTACTAAAATAATTTTCTGATAGCACTAAACTATCACCAGCCTCCGGAAACTTACGGAAAACCATGTTTTAATTCTTATTTGCTTTACTCTGACAATCTCTAACTGCTCAACATAATTTACTGTTTATCTTTTTACGTTCTGTTAATATTCCAAGTTCCATTTTAATATTTATTTCTTAATAATTTTTTGTAGAAAAATTATTCTTGTGTTTACAGCATGCATTTACTGTGTATTTACTCGACTTTTGCACTGATCTCTATACTAACTGGATAGCTGATTCTGTAGTCCGCCATTGTCACCGATCTCTGCATACAGTAGCGCCGCCAGATAGTTGTCAGGAAACTAATATGGATATAAGAGCGCAGGTGTTAAATAAAAAAGGGCATACATAGGTAAAGTTAAATTACGAAAATTTTACTTTGAAGTTTTAGTATAGAGATCAGTGGACTTTTGTAACACATCATTAGTTTGATTTTTTACCACCAGATTGCGTGACCCCATTTGTCAGTTCCCAATTTCGTGATTAGATGTAAAATCTAACCAGAGAAATTATTCTTGTTTCAAATGCAATGGCGTCATATTATATTTTATACAGCCGGACAATGTTGACCACTTGATGGGAATTGAAATAAACACATGCAAAAATTACTGTTGCCACAGTAAAATTGATAAGAATTATATCCCAAATTACTGTAACCATTATCGATTTTATTAAGGCCATAGCAATTTTAGCTTGTGTTTATTACAGTTTCCGTTAAGTGGTCAGTATGGTTAAATTTTATAAAACTTTATGAAATTTTATAAAAAGTTTTTTTTTCGGAAAAGCTTAAAAATGCCATGAGGGTATAGTTATTTTTATTAAGATCCATGATTACACAACGAAAAATAAGTAGTTATTATAATAGTGTCGGTTCGAAAAATAACTTCACGTTTTATTGAACGCTGACGAATACATGAAGTAATAATAATGACTCCTCTTCGTATAATATCTTTATTTCCACCAAGTATTTATTAGGTGGGAATTCATCTGGGAATGTATCTGTTGGTATGCTATAGCCATCAGTTCCATAAACACCCTGCAATGTGTTAGAATTAAGATTAAAACAATGGATAACAATGCACGGAAATAACGACTCTGTCAAAATAACAGTTAACACTGTCAAATTGACAGATTTGCCGCTGTCAACCCAAAACTGTCAATTTAACAAATTTGGAAATGTTATTTTCACATTGTGGAAACTCTGTCAATCTGAAACTGTCAATTTGACAGTTTTTCGGTGTAATAATCACATTTAAAAAATGCAAAATTCAGTAAAAAAAAAAAGTGTGGAATTTATATTAAAACAATAATTGAAATTGTTTTTAATGAGTAAAAATTATACATTTCGTAAAATGTAAACAGTACATCAAAAAATATTCTAAAAATTGAAGTTTTAACTAAAAAAATTAGGTATTTGTGTAAAATAATTGTTCAAATCTGCAAACAATAGAAAGTAAAAACCATTAAGATACATATAGGGGGAGGGGGGGGGCAAAACGGGGTACCCCCAAAATTTTATAAGAAAAAAAAATTTTTTTTTTTCGTCTAATTTCTATAAATCCGATATATTTGCGTACTTTTACCTCTACGCACGACACCTAGGGCAATATGGACCAGCCGAAAATTCAGAGAAAATGATTTTTTTTAATTTTTATCGTCAAGCTCAAAAAAATTCAATATGTTAATCCATTTTTCGGCTGATTTTTTATAGCTGGGGGAAATTTAGCCACTAATAATATCCGAAAATAATGATTTATTTTCTTAACTGATAAAATTATTTAAATAATGCAAAATAATCTGTAATCTGTAAAAAGTTAAAAACCACGTTTTTTGGTTCTAAAAATAATTCATAAGAATGAAATTTGGTTTGTAAATTTTATATAACTTGATAATCAACTTTTTACAGATTATTTTTGTGAATTTGACAGTTTTTATCTGTAAATTTGACATATTATGGTTATGTTAATTTCACAGATTATATCTGTTAATTCAACAGTTTTTCTTTGTAAATCTAACAAATTCTATCCATGTCATTTTGACATTCCCATATCTGTCATTTCCACATATTATTTTTTTCCGTGTGAGATTCATAGATATTAGTATCAAAAATCAATATTGATTTTAAGAAAACGATTCAATTGAAAATGTATTCAGTATTCTAATTATCTCTCATGTCTTGAATCAAGTATTGTTGTTTCCATTACGGAAAAAAATTGATAAACACTATTGATCACTATAGAAATTTCATTAGTGTCAATGAGTGTTCGATTAGTGATCATTAGTACTCTGACTAATGAATCCTTGAACACTATTGGAGGTGATTAGTGTTGAACTAAGTTTTGTACTAATAAAACTAAATACGCTATTAACCCTTTAACGGCGAAGTCGGACAAAATAGTACGCACGGCGCCAAAGTAGGAGTAGCCTACAGCGTACGCTCACATTCCCCACTACCTCAGTTTATGAGATTCAGGCTCAGTCATTACCGAAATTTACTCATGGGGTGGGTTCCTTTAGTACCCTGTTATTCGCTATTTTAATGTTTTCAACGATTTTATTTTATGAATTATTTTCAATATGATCAATTATTTCAAGTTTTAAAAGAAATTTAAATTCAACTTTTTTTTTTTTTTTCAAGAAGAATTTCTCATAAAATCTCTTCTTTTTAAATTATTATTTTTACGTACGGCACTGTTTGCCAGAGCTCACGGATACACACTAACGCAGATACGCACCGCCCGCTTGACAGGTCACATAGTGGGGGAAACGCCTTGAAGCGTTTAAGGGTTAACTCATACACGGAAAGAAAATTATGGAAATGGTTCCTATAATTTTGTGAAATTTCATCCTATACCAGTGTAGGAATGACGACCATAAATTATGGGAACAGTTCCTATAATTGTAGGAATGTTACCCATAATTATAGAAATAGTTCCTATAATAATGGGAATGATACCTACACCATTATGAGAATAGTTCCTATAATTATAGGAATGGTTCCTATAATTTATGGGAATGGTTCCTATAATTTATGGGAATGGTTCCTATAATATTATAGGAATGGTTCCTATAATATGTAGGAATGCTTCCTATAATATTATAGGAATGCTTCCTATACTATTATAGGAATAGTTCCTATACTATTATAGGAATAGTTCCTATAATAGTATAGGAACTATTCCTATAATATTATCGGAACCATTCCCATGAACTATAGGAACCATTCCTATAATTATAGGAACCATTCCTATAATTATAGGAGCTATTCCCATTTTCATAATGTTATAGAAATGGTTCCTATAATTATAGGAATAGTTCCTATAATATTATAGGAATAGTTCCTATACTATTATAGGAATAGTTCCTATAATATCATAGGAATGGTTCCTATACTATTATAGGAAAAGTTCCTATAATAGCATGGGAATGGTTACTATACTATTATAGGAATGGTTCCTATAATAGTATAGGACTGGTTTCCATAATGGTATAGGGGTGGTTCCTATAATATATAGGAACCATTCCTGTAATAGTATGGGTACAATTCCTATACCATTATAGGAACCATTCCTATAATGGATAGGAATACTCCCTATAATTTTTTTTCCGTGTATAATTATATATAATCAGACGAATGATTTTTTTGGGGACTATTTGTTTAAAGATAAAATAAGAAATGTAAATGTTGAATATAAAAATCTAAGGTTAGTTTTTTTCATTTGAAACACGATCGATACAGATATCACTTTCAGTAGTGATGGAAATTTACTAATCGGAATACTTATCAACACTCTTGGAAAACTTATCAACACTAATCATTTGCAATAGTGCCCTAATATTACTTATTGGATTCCTACTAATCATAAATAACAGATTGATTGACATTTATCACTTCCAGAAATAACTAGTCGGCATATATATGATCACTAATAAATACTATTTCACACTTCCCGAGTAGAATTAAAACTTATAGTTGACCAGCCCGTAGCTATAAAAGACTTGAGCCATACCTCATCACTGCCTTTTAGAATTGACCAGCCATAACCTCACTATATAACGCCATCTTAGCCGATGGCTGACTGATCAGAACAACCTGTGAAAAATGAATCATACATGGCCATGCATAGCCGTATATTGCTCATACATGGAGCATATATGGCCATGCATGAAGCATATATGGCCATACATAAAGCATGTATGGCCATACAAACTTTTTTAATGCAGTCATGCATAGCCATCTGCAGTCATACAAAACCATGTATGGCCATACATGGCCTTGTATGGTTTATATATGGCCATGTATGATTCATTTTTCACTGGAATGCACGCCATGAACGCTTGTTCTGTAATAAATGAATCATACTTGACCATGCATAGCTATATATGGTTCATATATGGTCATACGTGGGCATACAAACTTTTTCTATACAGTCATGCATGACCATCTGCAGCCATACAAAACCATGCATAGCCATACATGTCCTTGTATGGTTCGTATATGGCCATGTATGACTGTATTAAAAAATTTGGTATGTCCATGAATGGTCATATATGCTCCATGTATGGCCATGTCTGGCTAATTTGTATACATGGCCATGTATGATTCATTTTTCACGGGAAACCAGTGGATTCAAACTTATATTCAATAGCTAGGTTAAAATAATGAGATAGTGAGTGTGCAATTATAAATAGCTAATCGCTCAGAACTAAATCTGTTAGCTAATAACACTGAGCCAGGATTCTACTCGGGTCATAGAGTTCAATAGTTTTTTTCTGTAAGGGTATACTTCCCATACTTTACTCCAATTTCTTGGACAAAATCGTCGGCATGAAACTTATATTTCTTTATGCATTTAATGCATACAATACTGTTTAGTTTTAATATTAATAAATATTGTCATCTAGAGAATCAATACCACTCGCTTATGGTTTGTGTTTTCCACAGTATGATGGATTAAGATACTGACTGCTACAAAGGCTATCATATACCATCAAGACATTGTATACTGTTCACTAAACCGTTATTCTAAAAGTAATAACAATTTATTGAATCTTTATATCACCTCTGAATTCCTCTATCTCTCATAGTTAATTATAACTCACAATTGCAGGTGGACAATCGTCAGCAGAGAATCCAAGTGCTTGAAAAAGCCGACCCATTAGAATAGGTTCTTCCAAAGCATCACACAAGTCCAGCATCACATCGAATCCAGTATTCACAACATATTCACCCATTGATGCTCCCGTTAGTTTAAAACCTCCCTAAAAATTAAGAAAAGACTATTTTTTTGATTTATGAGCTGTAACCCTGTACAGTAAAAAACGAATCTTCAAAGTGTAAAAAAAAGCGTATGTTAAAATTCTTAGTGTTGAATTTTCAACACTTTTGTGTGTCAATTTAACATACAATATTTATCTTGTTTCAACTGTCGCAACCCGATGAAAAAAGTTTTTGTCTAATCATATATAATTATGCATAATCATCTATATATGATTGGATCCAAAAATTGGCCAGGTCTAATTATATATAATCAGATCTGTTTATACATGATCATGCATGAATGAATATAGTCATTTTTAGAATCTCATTTCGAATACCTTTAAATTATTAATTAAGTAATTTAATTAGGATTTATTGTTTTCATCAATATAAATATTGATTAAATTTAAATAAAAAAAAAAAAAAAAATTACTATTCGTTGACCACCACTTTACTACGAGGTCACCCATCCAATCAATAACCTACGCCGATGCTGCTTAACTTTGGTGATCGCTGGATTGTAGTCTGATCCTCTAGTCTGTTATGAACTTACAATAAAGGAAAGTTTATGGCATTACTTGACTCAAATAATCAAGTCAATACATCATACGTAAATAATGCACCTAATAATGAATTTGATTTTGTACATAAATGACAATAGAATTCATTAGATACATATAATCAAATCTATTTATCTATAAACTTATAAATATTCGTATATAAATCGATATCGATTAATACTTTTAAATTGCTGCCGAAACCTTTGAACATTTTTTAAGTATTGGGGATTTAAGTTTATTTGATAGTTGACAAAATAAAAATTTAATAACATTTATATTAAAAAATTGTCATATTATGTAATATATATATATATATAACTTTATATCAGTCATGTCTGATCAGATCCAATCATATATAAACTTATGCACGACCATACATGAATTTATATTAGCCATGTCTGATCAGATCTAATTATATGTAGACTTATATATAATTAGATCTGATCATATATAGACTTATATATGGTAGTAAATGGAGTTGACAGCCAAGTATTATCATTCCTAATTATATATAGAGTCATATATAATTAGATCTGATCAGATCTAATTATATATAGACTTATATATAATTAGATCTGATCATATATAGACTTATATATGGTTATATATGGAGTTATACCAGCCAAGTATGAACATATCTAATTATATATAGACTCATATATAATCAGATCTGATCAGATCTAATTATATATAGACTTATATATAATTAGATCTGATCATATATAGACTTATATATGGACTAATAACAGCCAGGTATGATCAGATCTAATTATGCATGGGGTCATATATAATTATATATAATTATATATGACCCCATATATAATCATGCATGATTATATATAACTTCATATATGACTATATATAATCATATATGATTATATATATGAACATATATAATCATATATAATTAGACAAAAACTTTTTTCATCGGGAATCGATTGATTTTTTAACACACAAAAATGTTATTTTATACGAGAGTAACACTTTTTATGTGTTACTGTGAAATCAACACACAAAATATGTTAAAAATAATCTCGACCATCACAAAAGAATTCTCAGAAAATTTCAAGTAAAAATGACGTATTAAAAATATCGCCTGTTTAATTTGCAATCGTTTTTAAAATACATAACCTAAACTTTTAAACTAATGTTGATAAAATATAATTATTTTTTTGATATTAAAATAATTATTTTATTTTTGTTATTGTGAGAGAATTTATAGTAATTTTTTTATACATATTTGAATATTGAAGATAAATTATAGATGATATTATATATATTGAACAATACGTGATATCATTATTACTATTTTTTTTTTATTTTTAGTTTTATTTATATTACACTGATAGAAGGATTTATTACAGAGTACTAAATGGATTTAGTAACCAAATTTTTAGTCACTTATTTGGGAGAAAAAAATATTTTGTACCCATTACCATAATTTATTATAATTTAATAAATTATTTTTTTATCTCAATTAAATCTTACTATGGTAAAATAAATATTTGTTTCTATCAAAAAAATATTTGGTAATCGGTACTAAATATTTTTTTGGTAAGTTTTGTCGGTAGATGGCTTGTTTAGGAATAAAAACTACGTATGTATTTGTGGGGAAATATCAGTGTAGCGTGTGTGTGTGAATATATTGCCGCTTTCACAGTATAGTGCGTTTCGTCTTAATCGGAGTTACTATTGTGATTTCCAAATCAATTTATTGATTTTAAAAACAATTATTTTCAATTGATTAAAATGAATTATTTCAAATTATGGAGGAGCTCTTAAAATCTTATTTAACTAAAAAATTGTTATTTATCTTAAATAAAAAATTATAATAAAATGAGGTTATTTTCTTTATAATAATACTATATATTTTTACTTAAAATTATTTATTATTCTTATTTTAATCTATTTTAATTTCAAAAATTCATTTGACGAAAAATTTTTTATTTATCTTAAATAACAAATTATAATAAAATGAGGTTATTTTCTTTATAATGCTCTATATTTTTATTTAAAATAATTTATTGTTATCATTTCAATTTATTTTAATTTCAAAAATTTATTTGACGAAAAATTTTTTATTTATCTAAAATATAAAATTACAATAAAATGAGGCTATTTTCTTTATAATACTATATATTTTTACTTAAAATTATTTGTTATTATCATTTTAATTTATTTTAATTTCAAAAATTTATTTGACGAAACATTTGTTATTTATCTAAAATAAAAAATTATAATAAAATGAGGTTATTTTCTTTATAATACTATATATTTTTACTTAAAATTATTGATTATTATTATTTTAATTTATTTTAAGTAGAACAATTAGGTTATGCGCTAAAATAAGTTAAAAAAATTAGTTCTTTAATCCCAATGAATGATTTATTGTGCCCCAATAAATCATTTCTTAAATACTACAAAATATTTATTTGGCGGAAATAAATGAGCTTTACTAAATGATTTGGTTCCTGTAACCAAATATTTAGTATTACAAATTCGTTACTAAATCATTTGGTACATACAACCAAATCTTGTTAAATACAACTAAATCCTTCTATCAGTGTACTATTACTAATATTGTCGTTATTTTTAATATTTGATTGCTGAAGAATCAATTACTACAGTTAATTCATTGATTTTAACTTTACATTAAATAATGTGAAAAACATTTTTAAGAAGTGTCCAAGTAACACAAAAGCGTATGTCAAATTCAACACTCTTCAAGTGTTGCAAATAACATATAAGTTTGTTAAAATTGAAGGTTACGTTTTCGAAGATTTTGACACTCATAACGTGTTACTTTTAACAAACACGAGTGTAACTGTTTCAAAACAATCGACGTACGCTGAAATATCATATAAATAAGTGTCAATCGATCGTTTTACACACAGCAATTTTAACGAATCCTTTTTTACTGTGTGGGGAAAATGATTTAGATCTGACCAGATATAATTATATCTTGGTAGATCTATTTATATGCGATCAGATCTAATATTTAGGCATGATCAGATCTCATATCTGGTCAATCACGGATTATATACGGTCAGATCTAATCAGATATAATTAGATCTGAGCTAGATTAAATATCAGACATGATTATATCTAGTCAGATCGGCGTCCATCTCGTAAGATCTGATCAGACAAAACTATATCAGAACTAAATACAACATTTAACATAATCAGATCTTATTATCTCTGCTCAGATATAATCATGTTTACGTTGTATTTTTATAGAAAATTGTTCATATCTACCCGGGAAAAATTTTTTCAGGAAATTTTATAAAGTTTCATAACATTTCACTTATGACAATTCATGAAATTTCATAAAATTTTATAAAAATTCATAAACTTTTATATAATTTTATGCTGAAAATGGCTTGATAAAATTTTACGAAATTTCATGGAATTCTACAATCACGCTAGTATTATAATTAATATGCCTCAAAAATCACTAAGATGAGAGAAACTTCCACTATCTTAAAAATAAAGCACTAATATGAGCAATAACAATAATAATAAATGAGAAACAATAATTACTTGAGTTCCTATTGGAAGAGTTTTAACGAGCGAGACGTTTATGACCAATTCATTCTGATCAGTTATAAAAGTGTCCGGTTCTGAGAAATACTCCTCATTATAAGAAGAACAAGTGATATCCTCGAAAACTATTTCCACGGCTCCCTAAAAAATTATATTAACGACAATATATTTACTGCGAAAAAAAGAACAAGAATAAGTAAAATAAATAATTGACATTATCATTAAATATATTACCTGTATGCCAAACGACTGAGAAATAATAATTATAGCAATTGGTAATATCATACTTGCGTGTAAACTATGATACCTACAAAATACGTAGTACTACAGTATCTGTAATCCATATAACTGCAATCAGCCTTATATTACATCGAGTGAGAGATTTTAATTAGATTAAAAATTCCAGATCATCAATGAACTAAGCATACACTACGCTATCATTACAAAATCAATCAACAACAATGTAGAATTATGATATAAAAACAATACTAAGTAAGTAATCAGTGAATCATCCTTGAATAAAGTCCAGGTGTATTCATAATTATATAAGAAAAAAAAATTGTCACGAAATTCAAAACTTATGTAATACCGTACTTTACCGGAAGGCAAATAATAATAATAATTTTATTAATAATGATTGAGTAATAATAATATTCCGGGAAAAACTTATTTTACCTAATTATATAAAATTATGTACGATTATATAGAATTATATATAATTATATATGAATTTATGTATGAGTATACATAATCATATCTACCTCTATACATAATTAAATATAAGCCTACATATAATTAGATCTGATCAGACATGACTGATATAAACTTATAACATGTAATTATATATGTCTATGCATGATTAGATCTGATCAGATTTCATTGATATGAAACCTATGTACAGATATTCTAAATACGATTCTAAAAATGACTATATTTTAAAACAAAAGTCATTAACATTTTTCGACTGACACTATATCTATACTAAAAAAGTTGCTGTATGTCACCGCTCATAGACGTGATAGCAACGGTTGCTATGGAAACTATTAATATAGCAACGGTTGCTATGGAGATGGTTGGTCATGTTATAAGCGAATAAGGCCAATCGGCATCCATGATGAATATTTTTAATGGCAACGTTTTCATAAGGGGAGAATGGAACGTAGTAGTTATCAAAGCATTACAAAAGGTGAAAATAATGAGCATGCACAAACCTATATATATATATATAGATTGGACAATGTCAGAGTTTTGAGCTCATAACACCGAACGGTGTCAAAAATAACACTCATACCGTGTTAAAAGAATACCTCTTGATGATTCACACCGAAGACACCATTTAAGGTCCTCGAGAACCATTTTCGCATTAGAAGTTTTTTACAGTCTACCCAATCATTTAATGTTATCAATAACAGTATAACCGATGGACCTGGCTGGGCTAGCTCTTGTCCAAGCCCCGGTTACTGATTATTAACTTAATTAGTATAATCTTATGAGCTGGGGGGCTCGCCTCGTTCTCCTGAAATACTTTCTAAATCTAACAAATTTTAATATTTTGAAAAATATAATATAAAGAAAAAATTACAATTGATATTTTATTCTTAAAATTATTAAAATGACTATAACTCGGAAACTATGGACTTTAGCGGCTGGACTCATAGGACTTTTTTTGGAGGGAATAAAATTTCCTATAAAATTCCCATTAGCATTTTTAGTGTACTTTCATTGGTTTACGTTCTGCAAGCCAATAAAGGTCAATTTCATAGGAAAAACTAGTTCCGCAGCGGACACAAGTGAAACAGCTGGAATAACAGCTAAGTAACTACGAGCACTTTTGAAGAGCACCAAATGCCCTACAATTTGCGACCAAAACCGTGTTGATATCATGAAACGCAGCTGAGTATTAAAAAGTTAGAAAAAAAGTAATTAAATTTACGTGTATTTTAAACGGGAAATCTTTGAAATCCAATAGTAAGTACTTAGCATTGGAATTAAGAGCTCATATTTAGTGAGAATTTTTGTTTTTCGATGTAGATTGAGATTTTGCTTGACCACTTAAAAAAAAAAAACTTTTGCGGAAATGAATCACCCTACTATATATATAAGATTATTCATAATAATATATGATTCTATATGAAAAAAATTTCTCGGAATAGTATTACATATAATCATATATAATTATATGTGGCGCTACATATGACTTTCTCCGTTTAAATATTGTATTATATATGATCATATATAGTTATATATAATTATGTATGATTATATATGAATATTTTTTCTCGGGTATTTGTTGAAAATTCGAGAAAAGTCGGTAAGTGGACGAATTAAAATGATGATAAATTTTGTCACAAGATGGCTCGTTAAGTTACTTCAATATTTTTTGGTCGTTTGCTATCACACATGTAACCAAAAAATATTTTTAGATCCGATGATGACGTCACTATTAGAACGATTAGGTATCCTTTTTACCAGCTGTATCTTATCTAATATTTTTAGCTGCCGGCTATAGGCGCTAAATGTCGTAGATTTTAAGTGTCTGTCACAAAAAAGAGTTTAAACTATGAAAAAGCACAAATTCAAGTCAAGACCTTTCTAACGATACCAAATTTAATAACATCAACCAATTCTATCATATAGATATACCGGGAACAAAGTTTTCCTTATTCTCTTAATAATATAAATTATAATATAATTAGTAAAAACAATAAAGATAACAATTTGTTTAGACAAGAACTAGTTTAAACTATCAACAAATTTATTAATTATTCCATTATCTATTATTTTAATAAAATTAATTTTTATTCAAATAATATTAATCACAGTATATTTTCAAAAATTAGTTATTATATAGTGTAGTAATATACACTTTAATACACTGTCTATAGCAGAGAGATTATTTTCTCTTGTTTATCATAGGAACAGTAGAGACTGAAGAGAATGTCTAGATATATGATACTCAACCACAACAGTGCGGCTTAAAATAAAAATAAATAAGAGACTATATGATATGTGGACGAAAAAATAACAAATATCATGCAAAAAGCTACAAAGGATAGTGAATCACACCCTCGTCTGTATACTTACAAAACAAATACTTTGTATATGGATATATGTAAATATGAAGCAGAAAAAAATAGTAGTAGAGTACGATGTGTGGAAAATATAAATAAAAAGTAAACATTCAGATTACTGAATTCTGACAAAACCAGTAACGACATTTATTTTTTTCCCACGTGTTTCAAGTGTACTTAGATTTTTTACTATTTCACAGTTTTTATTACTTTACATTTTATAAAATTAATAACTTCTTATATTTTATTTTGTCTCTCGGGATTCAAATTTTTTTTTTATTGTAATAAATATTCATAATTATATTACAGTTATTTTACTAAAATAATTAAAATATTAATTAAATATTGAAGTAAATTATTTTTTAATTCAATTAAATTTATATTTAACATAAAATATTTATGTCAAATTGTGATGGCGTATCAAAGCGTCAGGGGCTGATTAAAGCTTAACTGCGTCTACTGACGTTGCTGCATGTATATATATATATATATATATATATATATATATATATATCCGTATATACGGACTTTTTGCACGCTTATAGAATTTTCAACTGCCCATTGGACCGTTTCCCATTAATCGTGGCTGCGCCGCGCGGGAGCCATTAGCGCTCAGTGAAAAAGGCATCAAATAATTTACGCTTTTACGTCGCCACCACAAAAAGAATTGAAAAAAAAAAAAAAAAAAAAAAAAACATCATAACTTCAAGTATCTCGAGATTGTTTTCCTCTCTTTTTAGTATATTTCCAATGTCTATACATCTTTTTCTTCGATATATTCATTTAAAAAAAAAATGTACTGAGAAACAAGAAGAAGAAAAATAAAAGAGTGAATAAAAAAAAAGGAATTCCCATTAATTTCGGATTAAAGGTTTTTATTTGTCGAAAAGAAAAAAAAAGGCCGAAAGGAAAGCAATTTTTTGTTTTACGTAGAACTTTGTGGACGAGCTTACGTGGATATTTGCTCAACGTGATAGAAACCTGTGGGTAGATTCTCTCTTCTTGTTTCTCTTCTACTTGACTACTTACTTACTCTCTTTCTCTCTTTGTAGTTAACATTTTCTCTTACCCGCCACTTTCTTCTTTTGTCCATGTACACTATACACAGGAAATAACGTTGAGTGGTTGACTTTCCTGGAGTTAAGTAGCCGATAGAAATGCATAGCGGCGCCGTATCAAGGGGTCACATAAACTCAATGAGGAAGTTGACTTGTATCGCAACTCTTCTTACCATGTTTATACTCTACGGTCACTTGGAAACCGTACTCCACTTAAATGATACCCTTGAATATGCGGTAGTTCTAGGTTAAGGTCATCACGATTCACCAGATTATTGATAAACACATATAATACATATATATACATACAAACACTTATTGTAATCTGTCAAAACTTTTTATTTCTATACATTCATCAATCGAATTTTTTATTAGCCAACTTTAACATACAAATTTTTTTCTAGTTTCATAAAAAAATAAATTCCAGACATTTGTAAGAAAACTTTTTGACAAATGATTTCACGTCTCATGTTCTCGAAGTATTTTTTGGGGAACATTTTTAAGTTTTTTCTTTCAATGTGAAAACTAACAAGATACTGCAAAACTCATGGAAATTCCTATTAGACATCTAGACCCTGTTCAAAAATAAAACTTGATTTAGACTTGGTCGTCTTAAATCGTGACTAAGTAAGACCAGTTAAGCCGAAACCAAGTCAAATTTCCGTGAGTTCGTTTGTATTTGAGGTGCATTCATTTGTAAAGCATTCTAGAAATTCATATCCGTTACAATATGGAAAAAACAAAGAGAACTAGTTACTATGTCACATAGTAGTCAGTGCCACCTATAGAAAAAAAAAATAAAGATAGCAGTGGGTCCTATTTACGTAATACTGGCGAATTTCTACATTGTACTTAGTGCCACGTCGGATGTTACTCACTACTATCTTACATATTACACTCTTACATGTTACCCAGTTTTATGTTCATAGCAGCCAGTCGTATGTCAGATAGCAATGGTTACTTTAAACATATTACCCACTACTATCTGCAGATAGCGCCTGCGTCTATGTTTACATATTACTGGTATTAACCTAGTTTATCAAGTCGAAATTGACTTGATTTTGACTTTTTCGTCTTCAATCGTGACTGAATAAGCCAATTAAGTCTAAACCGAAGCAAAAACTCAATGTATTTCATCTCTGTAAGAATAAGTCAAATTCGTCTTATGAAAGACTGCTCTAAATTTCGATTTGATAAACCAGGTCTAAATCAAGTTTTTTTTTGACCCGGGTAAAGACGCTTTATCTTAAGCCTGCAAAAGTCGATGGATGAAAAAAAATGCGTAAAATAAATTAATCTACTTTAGTTTTTATGAACAAATTTAAAAGTGAGAAAAGTTTTTGTAAAAGGAAGGAGAGCAAAAATGAATACTAACGAAATTTAATAACAGCGATGAAACCACGACAATAGATTATTGATATAATTCAATATAATAGCATTGACCACAAACCCTTTAGCATAAACATAGTTAGTATAAAATTGAATTATTCGTTCAACAAGCCAGCTGACTATGGTTTAAAATTAATAGTTTTGGCCGTAGCAAGTAAAGAGCAAAAGCCAGAATGGCTGACCATAGAATATTGAATTGCCTGTTGGTCAAATGTCGAGAGTAGTATAGAGAACCAGATAGGTGGACAGCTACAATATGGGACACATTTATCAGACTACATAACAGTAAAGTAGTAATAGACTGTCTCGATCAGCCTCGTTTAATAATAAAGGTACGTTTTCACATTAGCTTTACCGAAGATTATACTGTATTATTCATTATAATTAGACATTTACATGGAAGTAGAACATGACTAGGCAAAATGGCGAGAAGCAGCCATAAAACTTTTCTAAATTTTTTTTTCATCAAAATAGTTTAAAATCATACCTTATTAAGTTCGCAATTATTTAAAAGCAATTCAAGATGCCTTGCTCATATTATTTATTCTCTTTTGAGGGCAGTTCCAATTTATCTTATCTCACTTACTTAAAAAATCCAAAAACTGATAAATTGAACTTAATCAGGATCAACTAATCAAATTTTTGTTAATTATAATAAATATTTTAGGTAGATTTTTAAAAATCTAACTATTGTATTTGTCCTCATGGTCGATTTTACAAGGAATTTTGTCATAAACTATCATAATTAGTTGAGTAGAGTTCAAAAATACCATTCGTTAAAAAATTTATATATGTATGTATATATATATATATATATATATATATATATATATATATATATTTATGTAATAGAACCGACTTTTGAGGACACGATTGCGTCTTCAATTCTTATCCGATCTTAATGAAACTTTCTACACTTATTTTATATGTAATTATCACGGTTAAGTTCGAAGACGGGCTGAATCGGTCGATTAGTTTAGAAGTTATAGCTGTTTGAAATTTTAACGATTTTTCTAGGGGTGTGCGAATAATTCGAACTTACGAATTATTCGTCCCGAATCGAATATTAATATTCGATTCGAAATTCGATTCGAATAATTCGAATTTCGAATTATTCGGAAGTTCTCGAATAATTTGAAAATTCTCGAATAATTCGAAAGTTCTCGAATAATTCGAAAATTCTCGAATAATTCGAAAGTTCTCGAATAATTCGAAAAATTTCGAATTATTCGAAATTTTTCGAATTATTCGTTATTTTTCGAATTATTCGTTATTTTTCGAATTATTCGTTATTTTCCGAATGATTCGAAAGTTTACAAATAATTCGCACATTGACAAATATTTGTAGAATTTTTGAACTATTCGTCAATTTTTCAGATAATTTTGAAATTTTATAAACGATCAAACGTGGGATTCGGCACTCTGTACATTTTAAAAATTTTATAAACAACATACTTTTTTTGAGTTGAATTTTTAAGTTGAAAAATTAAAAAAAAAATTTATACAAAAAAAAATATTAGTGATCTTTGAGTATAAGATTTTTTTGTTATACAGTAGAGTCCACAAATCACTTGAAGCCTCGAATTATTATAAAAAATTTACGATTCATTCAGAATATTATACAATTAATTAAAAAAAAAGTATTTTTGAAAAATTCGAATTCGAAAATTTCCGAATAATTTGAACTTTTCGAATAATCCGAATTTTTCAAAAATAATTATATAATATTCTTAATGAATCGTAAATTTTTTAAAATAATTCGAGGCTTAAAGTGATTTGTGAACTCTATTGTATAATAAAAAAATCTTATACTCAAAGATCACTAATATTTTTGGTTGTATAAATTTTTTTTTAATTTTTTAACTTAAAAATACAACTCAAAAAAAGTATTTTGTTTATAAAATATTTAAAATTATCTGAAAAATTGACGAATAGTTCAAAAATTCTACAATTATTTGTCAATGTGCGAATTATTTGTTAATTTTCGAATTATTCGAAAAATAACGAATAATTCGAAAAATAACGAATAATTCGAAAAATTCCGAATAATTCGAAAAATTTCGAATACTTCGAACTTTTCGAATAATTCGTAAGTTCGAATTATTCGATTCGAATTTCGAATCGAATAGTAATATTCGATTCGATTCGATTCGAACGATATTCGCACACCCCTAGATTTTTCGAAAAAATCAGTATTTAATCACTATTAAAGTCCATATAACTTTAAAACTAAAACTCATAGATAATTTCTGTAAAAAGTATTTTAAAGCTTGACTAATAAGCTTCAATTTGTGACCTTAAACTTTATATTTAGACCATTTCTTCCGATAATTTTATAGCCTTGAAAATTTTAACGGAATCAAAAAATGTTGAAAATATGGTTTTCATTCCACATAAATTATGCTTGTCTCATTAAAATCCAGTTTCGTCAGTTGTATTTTATTGTGCACAAAATAACCTGTAATTTTCACTGCTATTTTGTATTTTAAATGTATTTCTTTTATTATTTACGATGTATCAAATGTACCTCTCATCCCAATGATTATCACTGGTCTTGTCATCACGATAGCGCCCACACTTCTTATCGGACCTTAATGAAATTTACCACACTTATTCTATAAGTGATTACCTCGATCAAGTTCAAAGATGGGCTGAATCGTTCAGATAGTTTTGAAATTATGGCTGTTTGAAATTTTCATGATTTTTCGTAAAAATCAGTTATTAATCACTACTAAAGCTTATATAACTTCAAAACTAATATTCATAGATGATTTTCGTAAAAAGTATCTGAAAACTCGTCTAATAATCTTTAATTTATGACTCTAAGCTTTATGTTTTGACTATTTCTTCCAATAATTTGATAGCCTTGAAAATTTTAATGGAATCAAAAAATGTTGAAAATATGGTTTTCATACCAGATAACTTATGCATTTCCCATTATAAAACAATTTTGTTACGTGTATTTTATTGTGAACCAAATAACCTGTAAATTTCACAGCTATTTCATATTTTAAAAGCATTTCTCTTATTATTTATGATGTTCCAATCGTACCTGTACGTCCTATAATTATAACTGATCTTGCCATTGTAACAGCGATTACAATTATGATCTAATACTAATTAAATTTGCAATATTTTTTATTTATGTGAAGGTTAGTTTGGTACAACGTTTATTACCTATATAATGTTATGTCAAATCAACTATCTGAAATTCTCTATCGAAAATAATCGCTGTCCTTTTTTACCCTAACTCTTAGAAAATGAGTTTAATTTATGTCATGACTATACACTAACATATATCACAAGATATGTATGTATAAAACTAACTTTTTATATCGATTAATTAAAAAATCTACCTTCCATTTCCGCTACCGAATGGCCTTTTTGCTATTTCAAAGATAAAAACAAATTTTTTTTTTTTTTTTCGTGAGTTAAGAAATTTTTTCCGACTTTATTATCCATTTTTATAAACTTCACAGAGTAAAATCTATATATCAGACAGTTTTTAATTTTTTTATTTAGTTTCGATCAAATCAATCACCATTTCTATGGTTTCTACTTTACATACAAAAAAATCTACGAAAAAAACTGCTCTGAATTTTCTGTGAAAAAAAGAACTATTAAATAAAAGTCTAAAAAGATTTACATATTTTTTAAATACGTCAGTAAAAAAAGCCGAAAAAGTCTAGTTTCGATCCACTTCATAAGTTTCTGGCATCAAGTCATTCTGGTCAGAATCGTATTTGTCTATTGTGAACTTGAAAATAATCATCTGTAATTTTAACTAATCATATTAATAGTTTAATTCATATACATGCTATTGGTCTTCAGAGAACTTGTTTCGACTGACTTCTGACCCTTCAACTCAAAGTTTTAATGCAGATAAATATGACAAGCGTAGTGAAAGGAATGAGATAAAACATAATTCAAGACTTCGGGTGATTGCAATTCTAGCCTTTGACTTGGGTCAACCTCAGCTTGGTCTGAAGTCGCGTTATTCCATTCCTTGTCACACATGATGATTTCTACAGGGTAACTAAACTAGTAAATAAACGCTCATATTTTTCAATCTTAAGGATAATTTGTATTAATTTTTGTCCAAGCATTTCTCTCAAACGAAAACTCTAAAACAAAATTGAGAAGGAAGCTCGATACACTATTCTATAATTTAGTAATTTATGTTTTAATTTATCAAAAGTGTTCAATTGTTTAAGAGAAAAACGTGGACAAAGTTTCTATTTACTGCCCAAGTGTATGGAGGGTAGAGGTACCTCTACCCTCCATACCCAAGTGGAACAAGAATAGTATCGTTCGTTCATTTGGGTCTGATAGAGAAAAAAGAGTGGATCCTACTTGAAGGTAGTTGTCCTACTATAATATTGTCAAAAAGTTACGAGCCATATGCGCGGTAATAGCAGGTTAGCTGGTAGCAAATATGAGACATTTTTTTTGCTTGGTACTGTACCCGTGGGATGTTTACACAACGTATACACAAATGCTGTAAAACATGTTCTTAAATTATAATCTGACAACGTCGCATATAGTCTACCAGTTGCTATATAGTGTACTAAGTATCTGCTGCTTGAATCTACTGCTCAAATAGTAATATACTATCCATACTCACGTACAGCGTTGTCAGATTGTTTCTGTCCAATTTGCCGACATATATGTTTTTTTATTTATTGTTGAACTTTGCGTTGCTATATCTCAACAATCAGATGTTGAATACTTTTTTTTTAATTCAGGGCAAACTCGTTAATTTTCTGTTAGTTTTTCAAAAGTTTCTGTTAGTCTTTTGTACATAGAATCACGAACGCAACTTGAAATGCATACTCCTCATTGCTCGCAATGTTAATGTTCCGAACTTTGATTATAAATATCTCGAATTAGAGATGGTCAATCAACTTCAAATTTTGATGGTAATTGTATCTTAATGCCCTTAATGAGTCCACAAAATTTAAAAATTTTTTATCACTATGCTCATCACTTAACAACTACCTTAGTATTGAGGGATTCAAAAAATTATAATTGAAGTCCTGAAAATAGTAAATTAAATAGTAATGGAGTATTTTCTTCATGTTATTTTGATTGATACCTTAACTACGTGAGTAAAAATTGAATAATATTGATTTACTAGTCGTGTTCAATCACTAGACCAGTCAATCTCTATGATTGATAAGACCAGAAAAATACTTTGAGATATAAAAATATAATAATTGAATAGAAAAAATAATTTTAATCTGTATTTTAAATTACTAATATAAAATTCTGAGCGACTATATGAAATTGTAATTTAAGGCCATTCTTCATAGATTTTTTCTTTAATATATTTCAAGAGACTTTGAGCAATGATAATGAAACAAGAAAAAAAAAAATATTCCTCTATAATAATACAATATATATTATAAATTCTTCCTCTTGCGTGAATTCCTCGCATTTACTTACGTTTAAAAAATTATTTCGAGTAATCGTGATAGTATTACGAAAAGAGAAACTAAGGTCTCATTATTTTATTTTATTCTATTTCGTTTAATGCAAATTACAATACGTGCTTCGCAAAAAATATACCGATACTTGCTTAAATGCGAATGTGATAGAATTTCCAATGTACTTCGTAGATAGACTGGAAATTTAGTTTCTTTTATAAAATAAATGAAATAATATATCTTATTGATTTGTTTATTTATTTACTTAATAGTTTTCTGCTCCTACTTCGCAGCAATTAGATTACAATTTTATAAAAGCTTGAACTCGATTAAATCATTAAAATTTTATGTAACAGTTCTTATCGAAATTCTTACATACTGTCTTATTACAGCAATTGCAATTTTTATTTTCATTGCGTGCGTACGCTTGAACTTTTTTTGTAGACCTATATTTTGGAATGTATGGAACGATCAGCGAAAGGAAAACTAAAAGTTACAGTTAACTACCTGTAAGCCTCTTTCTCTCAATTAGCGGTTGCTGAGTCGAAAACAACTTCCTCAACTTAACCACTTTTTCGAGATTTGTGTTAAGCAGCCTCTTATAAGCCTCCATGAAAATTATCAAAATTTTAAACTAAGAATAGAAAAAAAATTGTTGGGAAATCCAAAAGTGCACTTCAATCGCTCATTTTTTTTAATCATCACTTTTATAATATTAATTTATTTTTTTTTATTATTAATTTTTATTCAACTTATAAATTATAGATTTGATTTTTTTTTCTTATTTTCAGTTTAATAATTTTTAACTTCCCGCTTAGAAAATCGATGATTTTCAAAAATTTCGGGAAGTTATTGTTTTCACCCCGATTTTCAAAAATCGAGTTTTCATCAGATGTCGACGTTTTGAGGTCCTAGGAAGCTATTCTGACTATTTTTAGAATGATGTCCGAGTGTCTGTATGTATGTGTGTGTGTGTGTGTGTGTGTGTGTGTGTGTGTGTGTGTGTGTGTGTGTGTGTGTGTGTGTGTGTATGTATGTAAACTCTTTATAACTTTTTAACTAATAAACCGATTTGGATGGTTAAGGCGGCAATCGAAAGAGTTTTTTGGCCATCAACTTTTCTGAAAATTTCAGATCATTTGACCAAGTAGACTCGAAGATATTGGCCAATTACGAAAAAAAAAAATTTTTTTTTTTTAGTTTTTTATTGATTTCTTGAAAACGACTTATACGATCGATTTCAAAATCTAATCAGCTCTAGAACTCAATGAAACGCGTCGATTGCCACCTCAAACATCAAAATCGGATAATTCGTCCGAGAGTTATCGTTGGAGAAAGAAATGATAAAAAACAGTTTTTTGTGAATATCTTTGAAACAACTCCACCACACAATCCAAAAATCTAATCAGCTTTAGAATTTATTAAAACGCGTCGATTGCCACCTCAAACATCAAAATCGGATAATTCGTTTGAGAGTTATCGCGGGAGAAAGAAATGCTAAAAACTGTTTTTTTCGAAAATAATGGCATGCAAAAGTATTTTCGAGCTCGAAGAGCTCGAAAATGTATTTACAACGATGTTTTTGAGCTCCTCGAGCTCGAAAACAGCGGGAAGTTTTGGGACTGGCCCGCAGGGTCAACCGATGCCCAGATTTTTTTAAAATATCCCGCCTTTTTGCCTTAGATGCCGCTTTTTTTTCAAACCTATACCGCTTCGCTAGTGCTGCTGCCAGTAGTTGATGGAGAGAAAAAATGAAAAAAATAATAACAATAAAAATACAAATGTCAACTAAATTTTTCGTGAACAATCAGTTTTGCGTTTTTAATTAATTACAATTAAACTAAAAGGATTTAGATAGTGATTTTCCATAGGATTCTTGTGATAAAAATACAAAGATAATTAAAAAAAAAGTCAAATCGATTAATTGTGTCTATCGAGAGTTATCGTGATTACCAAGTTTCATACGTAACAATGGACATCACTGGTTTCTTGAGTTAGAATAATTTATTTTAAACTAATAAAATAACAAATCGACTTAGTATTAGATGCAAATTTTTTCTAAATATGTTCTCTATATGCTAGTATACAATTTGACCTATTTTGGTGTAATTAACAGAATGCTCCATGCATGGCCATGTATGAAAATTGGCCAGACATGGCCATATATGACTTGATATGACTATAGTCTATATATGGTTATGCATAGCTGTATTAAAAAAGTTAGTATGTCCATGTATGGCCATATATGCTCCATATATGGCCATATACGGCCATGCATGACCATGTATGATTCATTTTTCGCGGGTAGAAACGTTTTTGAGTGAGTAAAATAGTGGAAAAAAAACCTGTTCGTTCATAAATCAACTTCGGCGATTTTACACTTGAGGTGTGCAATAGACGAATTAATGAAGAAAATTTACAATCTATATTTCGCAGATTTTAGCACCTAAGCACTAGAAAAATCGGAATAACGGCGTGTAACAAAATTTCAATATGATGTTTAAAATCGTATAAAGTAAAACAGGTTTATAACAGGTAATCGAGCACAAAACTAAACGCACGGTAGTGAGAAGACTGAAATTCTAAGGAAAATTTCCCCTAACGTTCTCTAGACCAGGCTTATGGCCGGTAGTCGACTGAACCCGTATATAAATATAGATTTTGAGGTTGTGTATATTTATCATTTTGATCTTTAAAGATTTACTTGAAATTTTAGTTGAAAAATGTAATAGAAAAGTGATATTTGTCATCGCCAAGCAATTTGTTCGGGATATCTGAGTACACTCAGACACAAATAAAAATATATATGATCACCGTCTCAAAGATTTCTTTTATCTGAAAATAAAAAGCATCAATATATATCTTTCAATTTAATCATTTCACACATAAATTTTTTTATTTTCAACAATTCGATTTATTTCCAATTCTGAAATAAAAAAAAATAAATAAAATACATTATACGTCATACGAGTAATTCAAAATGATGTTATTATATTATCATATATTCGTATGCACATGCATAAATAAATAAATGAATTAAATATAAATAAATATGAATATATAAGTGAAAATTTAGTTTAAGATATATCCACATTTTGGGTAAATGTACAAGTGTGAAGATGAAAGTTTCACGATCTTTCGTGAGTTTACTTGCTTCAGTTGCATACAAGTGAGTTCCGTTTACTCAGAAACGACGAGAAGAAACGATTTAGCAGCACGGTTTCGAGAAATGCAAAGCTCGCATAAAGTGGTAGAACCGTACTGAATTATACAAGATTCACATAGGCACGTCGAGTGTACGTGAAGTAGACTAAGGAATCAAGGATAGCACTAGATATACATATACATGTTTATATATATATATATATATATATATATATATATGTATAGTTTATGAGATAGATCAGAATAGAGAGAGACAGGCAGACGGTACATGCTAAGGGCAAAAGGGATGTGGGTATAACTTGAGCTTGACTGCACAGTAGTCTATAGTGGTGCACTAGCACTAGTATGATCGTGACGTGTATTCCATGGGGTGAATAGCCACGTCGGTATGTTCCTGGCCGTCTGCCAGCAACGGTAACTACTAGTACTACCACATTAATAGAGTTTTATTGTTATTTACTGTGACAATGGGTAAGCGTGTGCAAGCTTTGTCGCGTTATTAACGAGCTCGGCCTGGTTACGTCCACGCGTAAGTGACGAAGAGCCCACGAGGGGTATGGGAAATACTATATATAGAGTTGAGAATACAGAGTGGGTGTGGACAGCATTGTGTAGGTCACTGTGAAACAATTTCGATAATTTTACAAGTTGTGAACGGCTGATGAAAATTGATATCATTATAGTTAAATGTATGTTAGCAATTATTTATAAACAAATCTGATATTTTAGTTTTTTTCGGGAAATTTATTTACGAACTTTTATCAGTAATTCAATTTTTTTAGCTCGAATAATTTATAACTTAATAGTATGACTTCCTAACAGGTTTATTGATAGTTATGCTGTTCCATGACTCGACACATTTCCAAAGTTTTCAAATTTTAATGACTATAATATTCATGGATAAATTCACTGAATCTGTTCAATTTGTCGACGGATTGATGAAAATCAGGTTGATTATGTCAAAATTACATAAGCGATCGATTAGTCGTTATTGTTGCCAAATGCACTAAATAAACAGTTTTTGATAATAATGTAACTTATTTATTGCCGTAAGATGGACAGTGGAGTGGAGAAAAAAATCTATTTAAAGTTTACAAAATAAATTGTAAGCTTTGAATAAGTTTGAATTGACATACTTCAGTTATTTTTATCTGTAAAACTTCATGCCATGTACATTACTGACAGAAAGTTTGAAAACACCTGCAAGTTTTTTAATAAAAACTAAAAAAAAAACAAAATGTCAAGTAACAAATTTTACCATTGTTATAATTCAATATTTTATCATTTTAAATTATTTTATTGTATTTTAACTTATCATGGTGGTCGATTCTCAAATATATATTTGTATATATTTATAATAAGAAGTCAGAGCATTACAAGTGATAACAAACTTTCTGCCAGTAGTGTAAGTACACTGTAAAAAATCATCAGGGTAAGTCTAAGCGGTGTAGGTGTTAAAATCGGTGGTTAAATTTCAACACCGAAAGTGGTATGAAAATAACGCCGCCGCCGGTGTAAATATTTTAAACCGGTCTTAAACACGAAAGAAAATAATCGGTAGCAGCTACCGATTATTTTTCAGTAGCCGCTACTGAAAAATTTTCGGTAACAGCTACTGATTTTTCATTAGCAGTTACCGAAATAATCGGTAGCGTCTACCGAAAAATAATCGGTAGTAGCTACCGATTGCCAATCAGTAGCTGCTACCGATTTTTGTTTTTTTGTAAAATAACGCGGCTGCCGGTGTAGATATTCTTTACCGGTGTTAAAATATTTTACTTTGTGAATATTTTTACTTACTCGATCACTATACTTGTTAATAAATGATATTTTTTATTAATTTTTATAAAGAACTGACATTTTTTGTGTTTTATAATCTTTAAAGTTGATTCTCCAAGCAGACGCAGTTTACCCCGCTTTTACACCGATATTTTAACACCGCCAAATTGCGCCTCCTACACCGGTGTAATTTCATTTTAACACCAAGTGGAGTTAAAATGAGTCAATTTTTAACACCGCTCTTTTTACAGTGTTGTATGCACAGGGATACGCTACTATCCGCCATCGCTTGTTACTGAGCTAATATATTGAAGTTTGCAACAGTGTTTTGGCTCCACTCGTACTAGTATAGAGATGGCTCAAAGCAGAATACGTCATCATCAGCATTACTGATGAGCCCGTTGGCATACTCGTAACAAAACTGTCAATCTTGATGGTAGTTATGGTACTTTGAAAATATCTCTTAATTTTTGAAGGCTTAACTTACAAATCACTTAATTCTGAATTAATGTTCTATGTCACATTGCGCGTATTGACAAACAAGAACGTGGGGATTGAACAGTATTAAAACGAAAAATTATAGATGCAAACAGATAGAGCTGCGCTTCTGCACAACTGCTGCTATATTATTTAAATTTTCCTACTCGGGATTTTTAAAAATTTATTTCATAATTTAAAATGTCTCAAGATATTTAAATTTTTTATTTTATTCGCTGGAACTCTATTTAAAATCTGTACTGTAAAATAAAATGTAAATAAAAATTTTTATGAAATCAAAATATGTTGAAATGATGGAGCCTCGGATGTGGGGTAGAAAAAAGTTTTAGTGTAAGAGGACGTAGAAATGAAAGAAGGAATAAGAGATTCGCTCCATTTGCCTCGATACAGCAATACGTGTATTACAGTGTCTTTTTTCTTCTTGAATATAAAATTTCTTGTCTACCGGATATCTTTTTCTCTCATTCTATCTCGTGTTATATCTGAGAGCAAGTTGCTACCGGCTGTACGACACAGCCAGCAATGAAGAAAATTATTATAGTGAATGCTTTTGCATGCTCGCGGCAAGTTTGAAATTTTTTTTACTATTTTTATTACTATCATTATTATTATTATTTCCTTTAGTTTCCGCTTCACTCTTGTGTCTGAATCTCTTTTTCACAATTTTCTATTTTTATGTACATTATGTACATACGACTATTTTGGTATGCGTATGTGTACTATACCTTTTCTCTCGCGTATGCATAACTATTTTATGCTGATATTTTACCCGGTAATGCGACGTTTATTTATTCATATGCACACACCATAGAGTGTCTTACCCGTAACTCATGTATATTATACATTTTTTTTTTTTTAACTTTAATACAAGCAAATTAACGAATTGAGTATGTGCTGAAGCCTTTTTCAGGCTAATAAATTATTTTTATGAAGGCTGAATTATAAAAATGTATAAATTTTTTTTACGCATTCATGATATGAATAACAAGGTTTCATAATTATTTTTTTAGATAACTGTTTTCTATGCTAAGAAGATAATAATATTATACGATAAATAAGCAAATTTATTAAAAAATTTTTTCTTTCCCTCAGATAAAAAATAGCCTCAAATATTTACTCTATTATATTTTCAATATTTCAAATTATTTGCAATAAAGTGCCTTCATTGCAATATATAATTTACTCCTTACGTTATTCAATTTTTTCTTTTTTAACTTCCCGCTTAGCAAATCGATGATTTTCAAAAATTTCGGGAAGTTATTGTTTTCACCCCGATTTTCGAAAATCGAGTTTTTATCAGATGTCGACGTTTTGAGGTCCTAGGAAGCTATTCTGACTATTTTTAGAATGATGTCCGAGTGCCTGTATGTGTGTGTGTGTGTGTGTGTGTGTGTGTGTGTGTGTGTGTGTGTGTGAACTCTTTATAACTTGTTAACTAATAAACCGATTTGGATGGTTAAGGCGGCAATCGAAAGAGCTTTTGGCCATCAACTTTTCTGAAAATTTCAGATCATTTGACCAAGTAGATTCGAAGATATTAGCCAATGACGAAAAAAAAAATTTTTTTTTTTAGTTTTTTATTGATTTCTCGGAAACGACTTATACGATCGACTTCAAAATCTAATCAGCTCTGGAACTTAATAAAACACGTCGATTGCCACCTCAAACATCAGAATCGCATAATTCGTTCGAGAGTTATCGTGGGAGAAAGAAATAGTAAAAAACAGTTTTTTACGAATATCTTTGAAACGACTCAACCAAATAATTCCAAAAATCTAATGAGCTTTAGAATCTATTAAAACACGCCGATTGCCACCTCAAACTTAAAAATCGGATAATTCGTTCGAGAGTTATCGCGGGAGAAAGAAATGCTAAAAACTGTTTTTTTCGAAAATAATGGTATGCAAAAGTATTTTCGAGCTCGAAGAGCTCGAAAATGTATTTACAACGATGTTTTTGAGCTCCTTGAGCTCGAAAACAGCGGGAAGTTTTGGGGCTGGCCCGCAGGGTCAACCGATGCCCAGATTTTTTTTTCAAGCTTGATCTTTAGAACTTATGGATTTATTTAGATAAATTTTTCAATAGTTTTGTTTTCTTTAATCAGGGGAGCCATACTTCTAAATGTATTTTCTTAGTTTATTTCAACCGATATATAGAAAATGACATTACATTATGTATTATATTTCGACTATGTAACAGGAATTATTTCCATAAAATGTCGAAAGGTTTTTTATAATATTATTGGAATAGTTCCATTTTAAAAAGGGTCCCCATTGATAATGCGGAATGACCGTCATTTTGAGTTTCAGTCACAAGACAGTCCGCTGACGGTCTTGTGACCGACGGACCTAAATGACGAGTTTATTCTAATACAAAATGACCATCATAAATTTTTCGGTCAGAGTCCATCATATTTCGGACTATCGAAAAATTTTATGTCATAAATTTGGTCAGTCCCATCTAGATAGATGATTTGTAACCATCATCAAATTTTTGGTCACAAATTTGGGTTTGGTCATAAATTTTGTCAGTCACAACCAGCTAGATGATTGGACGTAATCTTATTTTGTAAATGATTGAAAAATTTTGTTTTTCCCTCCGAATTCTTATCTGATGGTATTTTTTAAAAAATGGCAGTTTAGAAATTTTAAATTGTATAAAAGTTTTAATAGCGTTTGTAAGATGTCACCACAATTGTGACGGTCCATCATTTTATGAAAATGGTACCTATATACACACGTGGAAATAATTTCCGCATTTTATTGGATTCGTTCCATTAATTTTCTTTACCTGCAGTTGAATCATCAAAAATGAATCATAACAAATATTATAATAATTCATCAATCATGAACTATAATTTAATCCTCGAAATTCAATTTTTAGCAACTTTTTTTTTTTTTTTTTTTTTTATTAGAAGTTGATTTCAAGATTAATTAGAAAAAACTTTATATAGTAAACTTACATTTTCAATCGATTGAAAAAAACTAATTTTATGACTGTGCTTGATTTTATAGAAGTTAGAAGAATATTTAATTTTTTTTAGCTTCAGTCGGGATGCAATTGTAGCAATTTTAGGGTACTACACAATAAAAAAGGATTCGTCAAAATCAACACATATCGTATGTAAAACGAACGCTTTACACTTATTTATAGGTTATTTTAACATATTGTGAGTGTTAAAAAAAGTTACACACGTATATGTTCAAAGTGAAAATTTTCCAAGAATTCTATTGTGGTAGTAGACATTATTTTCAACATATTTTGTGTGTTGATTTGACGGTAACATATAAAAAGTGTTACTTTCGAATAAAATCACATTTTAGTGGGTTAAAAAATCTCTCGATTGCGACAGTTCAAACAAGATAAACACCGAGTGTTAAATTGACACACGAAAGTGTTAAAAATTCAACACCCAGAATTTTAATACACGTTTTTTTTTTGCACTTTGGTAATTCGTTTTTTACAGTATACTGTTACACTATTTTGTAAATATAAGTTTATAAAACGTATTTATATTAAAATAACTAGAGCTATATTTATACGTCGTTAACTAATATGATGAAAGTTATCCAGTAGTGGAAAATAATTATCCTCAATAGATAATTACACTTTTATATCAACATGTGAAAAACGAGCAATTCACATTTGTAAGAGAATTAGTTTCGTGCGTATCTAATTGCACCATTTACAATAGCACTCTTTCATTTTAGAGTTACTATTAAGGTTTTTTACTTACTTTGTCCTAATGAGAGTGCCAAATAAAAAATTTAAACTACGAGTATTATTAAAAATTTTTTAAAGTTTAGAAAAAAAAATTAATTAAGTATAATAACTCTCAATTATGGCTAATTAAAAAAAAATCATTGAAAGGACCATAAAACAAAAATTGCTATTACTATAATTCCAGCGATATTTTTATACTAATGGATAAAATTTTCCCCTGTAATAATAAAGGAACCTTCCCTAAATATTATTAAATAAGAGCTATTATTCTACACGGAAAGAAAATTATGGAAATGGTTCCTATAATTTTGTGAAATTTCATCCTATACCAGTATAGGAATGACGACCATAAATTATGGGAACACGTCCTATAGATATAGGAATATCACCCATACTTATAGGAATAGTTCCTATAATTATGGGAATGATACCTATACCATTGTGGGAATAGTTCCTATAATTATGGGAATGATACATATACCATTATGGGAATAGTTCCTATAATTATAGGAATGGTTCCTATAATTTATGGGCATGGTTCCTATAATATTATAGGAATGGTTCCTATACTATTATAGGAATAGTTCCTATAATGGTATAGGAGTGGTTCCTATACTATTATAGGAATAGTTCCTATAATAGTATAGGAATGGTTACTATACTATTATAGGAATGGTTACTATACTATTATGGGAATAATTCCTATAATAGTATAGGAATGGTTCCCATAATGGTATAGGGGTGGTTCCTATAATATATAGGAACCATTCCTATAATGCATAGGAATACTCCCTATAATTTTCTTTCCGTGTAGGGCCAAAAATTTTTCATTTTTGGGTAAGTGATACTCACTTAAAATACATTACCGACACTTTATCTGAGGGTTTTAATTATTTATGGGCAACACTAACCGAAAAATCGAATTTTTCAGGCTTCAATTATTATAATATAGTCAGACAAATAAAACTAAATTATAATTAATAAAAAAATAAAAGCAGTATTGATATATTTTATTTTTTTGTTACAGAATATCAGCACCTTTTCAAGCAGTAGCCGTGGTGTTAATTTTCGCAGGAACTTTTTCAGCGTTGATCGGTCACTGTTATGCCGATCACAAGACCGTGATCGCTTGCGGGCTATTTCTTCTTGGGGGTAAGTAAAAGTAGCAACCACAATTGAAACAAAAGAACAAAAAAGTAAACTAACTAAACAAAAAATAGAGAACCCTTGTATAGATTCCACGTAAAAAAAAAGTACAATAAAATAAATAAATAAATAACAAAAAAATAAAAAAATTCGAACGATGCTCTCTGAAAGTTGCAAGTGTTGAAAGGGACAGAAAGTAAACTGCTAAGCTCATTGGTTTACTGGTCACGTATTGAAAGCTCTCCATCTCACTCTTTTTCTTCACTTCTCGAGTCCAAAAGTGTCGTTGTGTATCACCAGAGCCTCTACTCACTTTTCCCCATGAAGCCAACAATGTGATTCTTGATCTCACCCGTCTCTCTACACGACAGAAAGCACGTGCAACCACAAAGCTATATATACATATATATGAGTTTACGAACCACAATCCTACCTTATTCCCTATATACAAAGTATACCTTTATTTACTTCTCTTTCCAAGGTTCAACTATATATTATTATGCTCTATATATTCTATTATATATACACTTAAGATTACTTGCGTAGAGCCACAAACCCTCTACGTTTACCTTTACTAGAAGCACCAATACCCCATACTGACAAACCACCAAAATTATCAACAATATTTAATGGTGGTTCACTCAAAGCTTCGAATTCAATAGCACTACTAAGGGAGACTCCGAATCTTTTTATACTCACTAAATTCGTCCTGGTTTCTAGTATACTTCCTATACCATTACACACTCAATAGTCCACTTCTATTCATTCAAACCAAAGAATTTACAGAATCCAAGGGATCTAAGATTTTCTTCTTGCTTTTTCAATCCATTCATCCGTTTATTCATCATTTTTTATTTTATTTTTTTTTTTATCTAAAGAAGTAGTCTTGCAGAGTCATTCTCAAATCTCTGAAAATGAACAGAATATATAGGATGTCCACTTGTGAAGTTTATACGAATGATTTTGATAAACGAAGGGATCACATCGAACGGACTACTCGAATAGTTTATGCTATTAATTTTGAAATATGCTTCATATTTTTTTTTTTCAGATAATTGTAGAAAAATATATCTGTAAAAGTTCAAGTTTTAATTTTAGTTTTAGATTGATTCACGAGCATTTCAGTTTTATTTAAAAAATGGCAAGTACCGTTATTTCAAGAAGGAAAAATTCTGCCAATTAATACCGAAGTATCACGAGCATGAAAAGTTTTTTTTTTATTATTCGTATATTCGTGATATTTTTAACTACTGAGAATTTCAATCTCTAGTTATAAATTAAATCAAGAATAGGTTTTTTTCCAAAATCAAAATAAAGACATTGATAAAGTGATCAGAACTAAAAGTGCATAAGTAAAATTTTTTTAAACATTTTTTTATAACAGAATAGTTTCTTTCATTTCTTTAAAATTGCGATTTCTGAAATTGTATAATTCTGAAAAAAACTGAAATTTTCATGTACGTTTACCGATTCCGCACAGAAAATATTTTTCTGTATGTTATTTTTATAACTCTTGCCATTAAAGTTCAATATTCAAGCGTCGTGTGGCGCAAGTAAAATTTCTCTCGTAATTGACTAAATTATAGAACGGTGGTTAGAAAATCAGCCGTTTGTCTTTTCCTCAGCTGAAAAGTAATTTGCTATAGAAAATATATTCAAACCACTGAGCGATCGTCGTTCACTCTAGACAAAAAAAAAGATAGTGGAAGCCTTGTTTCTGTATACCTCTACCTTACTTACCCGCGCTGGCGCATTGCAATCGTATGTTCGTTATTCTTATTTAGTCCAATATTGTAATTCGTAATTGTACCTACTAAAAGTATTAATGTTTTTATAATAATGATTGAATTTCTCTCAATTAAGCTTCCAAGACAGTTGTCGTAAAACTACACTGAAAAAAAAATATTTTTCCTCCCGGAATCCAAAGTATTACCGAACCAGTTTTCCTATAGTAAGTAAACGTATTCTTACTGCAAGAAACCTGGTATAATTCCCACAGCAATACCGAGTTTTATTCTGGGACATAAATTATATGCTATGTTACTATAGCAAATGCGGAGGTGTCTCCAGGCTTACATACTTATCCTATAGCAATTTTTGCTTCTCGCGTTTTAACCTCATATTATAATGAGATAGATATAAGTGTCAGTGTCTATTTAAATGTTGTAAAATATAAAAAAAATAGTTTTTTTGTTTTTTTACATCAATTAAAAAATTATATGGATTCTTGGGTTCAGAACAAGTTACGAAACTGGGATTTAACATCTCAACAACAAATTTTTGAAGGTAAATTTTATTTTAAAGTAATATTTTGATATTTTTTTGTGACTTAACCTTAATGTTATTGATGCTTCCTCGCAATTAAAAATATTTTTATTTTTAAATAAATAAACTTTGAAAGTAACAAGTAAAAATTAAATAACGAGTAAATTTTATGTAATTTTTCTAATTTTAATTATAGATGAAGAAGTGGACGAAGTCGCGTTTCGGAATCTAACCGAAGATATGATTCGAAAACTCATACCAAAAACTGGTCCCCTAATAAAATTTTTAAGTAAATGGAAAAACGAATTTAAATCTGATTTAAATCTTTCAGGTATTCATTCCTGTTCGCTTTTTCTATAATGTATTTTCTATCCGTTTATATGAGTCGTTGCTTATTTTATTTATTTTTTTCTATCATTAGTTGACAAGTATTTTTTTTTTTTTTTACATACATTGTTTATATGTTACCACCACAAATATTTTTTGTTTTGTTTTATATTATAGAAATCATTGACGACGATATTTGTGATCCTCTTGACCTTGACAATCCTTTGATATCCACACATGAAGAATTAGATTTTTCTTTGATTGACAACGCGGATTTTAGTATTGAACTCAGTGATCCTATAACTGATCTCATTGCTACTCTCAGAACTTCAGCATTAGGAATAGCTATTTTACATTACTATAAGTCGAATAGAAATTTAACCGATGAATATCGGAATGATTTGGTAGAAATTATAATCAGTGTAGAAATACGGATTACTCCTCAATTAGTGTAAGCCTAATTATTGTCAGAAATATTGAAATTACTTAGAGAATTGATCTAAATTTTTATTGCGTTAATTTTATTTTAAAAATTTTTACTTGTTGACTTTAAATGTGATATTTTGGTTTAATCTTAGTTTATCAAAAATCACTTGGTTTACAATTTACAGAATAATTCCATCACGATTCATTCAGTTAGCTGATCTAATAGTAGGTACATTTCCTACGGAGACAACAGAAACGTACTATATAGCATATCGTTACGATACTGTCAATAAAATAAAGATATTACCAAAAGGAAAGTTATTTACTAAATATAATAACTTATACCGATCACGCCTTTTGACTAGTGGAGCAGTAAAAAAAAAAATAGGAATAAAAAGAAAACGAGATCAAGTTGTCGAATCTGTACATTTGGCTTTTAGTGGAGATTTAATTTCTGATCAAAGTGAGGAAGATTTTACAGAAAAAACTGAATGGTTAAAAAAAAATATCGATCCTTGGCATGAAGTTAAAAAATTATGGACTGATACATCCAAAAAAAGAATTTATAATTTAATTGTTGATTCATCAATAAATAATTATATTGAGTCATATGTTATTTTAAAACATGTAACTCATGGACCTGAATTGGTAACAATTAAATATTTTAAATATATAGTTTTTGAAATATAATTTATATAAATATTTTTTGTTTTATCTATTTTTAAAATTATTTAATTCTTTATTAGATTGATATTGACTTTTCAACTCTCTATCCGGACAAAAAATTAAAGCTATTCAATGAGTTTTGCTTATTTGAAAAACAATTAGTGGCTTATTGTAACAAAAAAAAAAGAAAATCAGAAGCCATTCGACTTCTCTTGAAGAAAATTTCTGAGTTGAATCTATGAAGAACTTACTCTTATAGGTTTGTCAGTTATAAACATAATTTTTATCTAATTATTTTCATGTTTGACTAAAGAGTTTTTTTTTATTATTATAGAATTAAAAAAAGTGTATGTATTGAGACTCCTGCCTCTGGTACTACCTCTCCCACCTGCATTTCAAAGTGTGAAGAGCACTGAACAGTCATGGCGCCCTAGTAAAGAAGAAGTACAGCAAAACTTTATTCTTCATGTTAACAACGATACTGAATTGAATGCTGAACTTAAAAATCGAAGAGAAAATTTGAAAAATACGGCTTGAGAGAACAACCAATTGTAGCTATTGTTGGAAAAAATAAAGTTGAATCTTGCAGTGTCCATATTAATACCATAAAGTATCAACTTCTATCACCACTTCAAGCAGTTGATACAGCTTTCAAAAGTTTTTATGCGTTGCAATTAGAATATCCAAAAGAATCAGAATATCCATGGGTGGTTATTCAAAGAAGAATATATGAAATTAAAGGTGAAAAAGACGGAGCAACACTACCTAGTATTTCGACGTTTATTGCCGATTTACGAAACTTAAAAGTCTGATTTAATCACAAATTATTTTAATTTTATAAAAATGCCTGTTTGTTTTCTTTGTCAAAAAATTTTTTCCATAGATATTTTACAAGATCATTTTAACTTTGTTCATTATAAAAATGATGAAATTAGAAAATATACTTGTGGAGAAAATTCTTGTAATAGGTCTTACAATAACTTTTCTTCATTTCAACGTCACTGGACGTTAAATCATCTACCGAAACATGTTTTACTGCCAGAATCTAAACTAAAAAAAGATAATTTACTTAATTTAAATAATTCTAAAGTTTTAACGACTCCAACTAAAAACACAGAGGAACAAAATGATCTTAAAGAATCTAATCAAAAAGACTTGGACCAAGTACAGAGTAACATTGATTCCATACCTAGCTCATCGTCAAAAGAAAATAAAATCACTTATTCTAAATCAAAAATTTTTCAAAATTTACAAGAAGATATTTTAAATGCTAGTTTAAAAATGTACAGTACTCCTGCAGTATCACGTAAACAAGTTCAACAATTTTTTATGTTAACAAGAACAATAATAAACACCGGATTAAACACAATTAAAAAAGAACTGAATCCAAACTCTGATCCTTCTTACCTTATAAATTTTGAAACTGTAACAAATCTATTTGATTTATTTTCTGCTGCTTCTGACGATCTTGATACTGAACATAAACGAATAAAAATACTCAAAGAAAAAAATTTGTACTTTGAGGCCAAAAAGTTTATAGTCGGTGAAAAATCGCAGGGTTTTAAACGCTCTCTGGATGGTACTCTAAAAGAATCTATCAAGGCATATGCTTATCAATTCCCACTCAAAATTATGTTGAAAAAAATTTTTGAATTGCCAGATGTATATAATACAGTTTTAGCGTATGTAGAACAATTGGAGAAAGAGACATCCGTGATTTCTAATTTTATGCAATCCAAATTATGGAAACGTAAAATTGAAAATTCTCAATCAAAAAGAGTTTTACCTATTATATTATTTTGTGACGATTATGAGACTGGAAATGCACTTGGCAGTCACTCAGGATGTAATAAGTTATGTGGGTGCTACATAACTTTACCGTGCTTTCCACCGCATTATCAGTCTTCGCTTGCAACAATATTTCATGCTCTTTTATTTTACTCTAAAGACAGAGTACGATTTGGAAACATGACTATTTTCAGACTTTTAATTGAGGAATTGAATGACTTAGAATCTCATGGTTTGGAGCTTGATTTACTACAAGGGAAAGTTAAAATTTATTTTAAATTGGGTCTAATAATTGGTGATAATTTGGGCTTGCATTCTATATTGGGTTTTGTAGAAAGTTTTAATGCCCATTATGCGTGTCGTTTTTGTAATATGGATAAACATCAAAGATCAATGGCATCTCTTGAAGACCCAATATATATGAGAACAAAAAATACATATGCTAAAGACTTATTGATCAGTGACGTTTCTGCAACCGGTATTAAAGAAGAATGTATTTTCCATCGTATAAATGATTTTCACGTAACTGAAAATTTTTCAGCTGATATTATGCACGATGCGTTGGAAGGAGTTTGTGTGTTCGACATGGTTGCTTTGTTAAAACACTATATTTTAAAAAAGAAATTTTTCTCATTATCTGATCTAAATCATCGTATAGACATTCATAACTGGGGCCCAACCGAATCTGGCAGTGTTCCTCTACCTATATCTGAAAATGATTTAAAAAATAATAATTTACGTATGTCAGCTGCAGAAATGCATACGTTTGTTCGACATTTTGGTCTTCTGGTAGCAGATTTGGTACCTGACGACGATCCTGTTTGGCAAGTTTACTCTATTCTACGGCAAATTATTGCTCTCATTACCGCTCCATCAATTCAGATAGAATGTAGCTCTTTGTTACGGACTCTCGTACAAGAGCATCATTCATTGGTTCGAAATTTATTAAATAGAACTTTAAAACCCAAAGACCACTTTTTAACTCATTTACCAACTATAATGGCAGAATGTGGCCCACCAATAAACTTTTGGTGCATGCGACTCGAAGGAAAGCACAGAGAGTCTACGGTTCCAGCATTAATCAGTAATTGTAAAAAAAATATTGCTCAAACAGTTGTAACAAAACACCAATTGAAATTCGCTTCACAACTTTATTCAAAAAATATTTTTCCTCTCTCTGAAAAAGGGCCGTTGAGCACTTGTACACTTAGTGATTTACCTGTGAAATTCGATAATAGTGTAAAGAGTGACCCTAGTTTTCTAAAAAAAGTTGTGCATAAAATCAATTGGATTGATAAGAATGGTAGCTTATATAAGCCAAATATGGTAATATGCACTGGTGAAAATAATGACGAGCCGCTATTTGGGATCATAAAATTTATTTTTGAATGTAATGATATACTTTATTTTATTTATGAAAAGCTAGAAACGTCTTTTCGTAGTCGTGAATATGTTTACGAAGTAATTTCTATGTCTGCAGTATGTCATATCATAAGCTATAATGAATTATTTTATCCTAGACCATTAAGTTTAACAGTAAAGAATGATAAAAATTATATTGTATTGCGTTATTACTTTTAATAATTATATTTCAATTCCCTTATTGTATGTTTATTATGTATGACTAGTTAATAAAATATATCACTAACTATCAAATTTTTAATTTGTTTTAATTATTGAATTTCAAAAATAATAGTTCAGTAATAGTTAAAATAATAAAATTTTTCTAGTTATGTCTATACACTTTAACACTTACAAGTCATAATATCAATGACCTAATATGTTCTACTTTATAGTTGAATTTTTCATTAACATTTCTTAAATTTTGCACAAAAATATTAATAATTCATTTATAACTATAATAAAATTTTTTCAATTATTTATATTTACTTAAAAATTATTTACAAATAATTATAACTTTATTAAGCAGATATTTAACTAAGACGTACAATAATATTTTGTATAATTATTGAATTATTTAATTTTTTAAAATTTTTAGTCTCAATTGCTGATAATACGTTTATAATAATAAAAATACTCCTATTTACATAAATCCATGCATGTAAATAAAGTAAGGTTACGTTCATTTTATTCGAATTGTGGGTATCATGCCTACAGTGATACCAAGTTTTGCTATAGTCAGTATACGTATTGCTGTGTGAAATAAACTTTGGTATTCTTACCACAAGAATACCAATATTGCTACCAGAACAAAACATTTACCGGGAGGAAAAAAACTTTTTTTTCAGTGTACTATTTGATACATATGTTTAAAATGATGAATGCGGTATGCATGTATTGTCAACACTCATCTTGGGTTATGATACATTGTCAACAAGACCTCGTACTTACTCGCTTCACTCGTGAGAGAAAGATGTAGATACACGCTCTCATAGATAATGTGGCATAACTCGATTTGTGCCGCCACTACAAGCATACCGCAATCCCTAATTTTAGTCATATGTATCGAAAATAGCTTTTTTTTTTTTTAATTTTAAATGAAACATAGTAGTAATGCCAAAAGAAAGATTGATTTTCGTAAGCCAATGTGATTTCATGGCTTTTTAAGTACCGAAAATTTTATAATTAGTACATTTATTAGTAAAACGTAAGCAACTGGTCCCAAGTTTAGTTTTTAGTGGACTGAAACTATTTTTTACTACTTATAGTCAAAATAGTCACAAATGCGCCTGTCAATTTATTTATCTTATCATAAACATAAATTTTATTGCAATTTGATACTCGCCTCGACCAGCAAAAACTTCGGCATCGCCTCAGTTTTGCAAAAGTCACCCCCCCCCTTCCTTTCAAATTCAACGTACTTTCGGCTGGGGAACAAGAAAAATATTATATGACCGCTAGCCAGAAAGCTGAATACCCCGACGTATGTGAGACAGTAGACGCTTAACTCTTTAATGTTCTAGAAGCGCAAAGAATCTCGGTGTGAGCTGTTAAAGGAGAGAGCCAATCATAGTCCGTTATGCGGTTGTGTGAGAGACGGTTTAGTTGTAGTAGTGTGTCCATGCGTCCCTTTCTACTATTTTTCGAGCTCCCTCTCTAGGAAAAAGATTAGAGCTCTCTCATCTAAAGAAAAAGACATATGACTCAAATTGAAAGTGGGGATTCAAGGCCGAACATTAAAGGGTTAATAAAGTTACGCTTTCAAAAGCTACCTTCCCCTTAAATGAGTCCTCCACTCTATTTTGTTTTTTTAAAGAAACTAAGGGGAAATTGGTGATGGGCGGTCTTTTTTACAACTGTGTGGTAAATGTATGTGAGTCGGTAAGCTAGAAGTCTGATATGGTTAGTAAATGAGAATATAGCCTAACCTTTATTAAGCACTAAAATGCGATATAACTGTAGAACGTAGTGAATACTTGTTTTTATTAATTATTGATAATAATTAGTCATATCATATGATTGTTATGATAATAAATTTATTATAATTCATTTTTTCCTTCTTTGTTATTTTTCCATACATTTTCAAATTTCGCGGGAATAAGCGCATATGCGAGTTTTATTTAGGTGTGTTAGTGAATTCAGGTTATCGCCGGCTATTGGCTACAAAATCGTTTGCAATGCCTTTCAAGATACACTTTGAAAAGTTACACTAACCCCGAGAGTGTAAACTTTATTGAGCGTCTACTGTATTAAAATATCGGCCTAGTGTCGTAATGTACTATTTATGATTATTTTTTCTAGTGCACATGATAAAAAATGTATATACGTAGTGTTACGACATATATTTCAAATTTAAAAGGTTCAAATAAAAAAAGATAATAAATGAATAAATTATTTTATCATAATTGAAGTACTTTTATCTTGTTCAAAAGTTTATTTAAAAAAGAATTTTTAAAATAAATTTATTAAAATTAAAATAATTTATCTGTTGGAAGACAATTTACTTGGGATTAATTAAATTTTCTCAAAAAGAAAAAAAAAAAAAAAAAAAGCATAATCGGATTTTCATCGATAAGCACTCGGTATATAGGCAACGTGGAATGGCACATCATTACGGGTAGATAATTAACCATTATTAATGATTAAGAGGAATCGAACGGATGGTACAAAACTGAATGAAGAGTAGTTCAAACTGAGGTCAAGGGTCACATTGCTCGTTAATACGCTCAGCAGAATTCAATTAAATAAATTCGCTTTGGGAATTCAACACTGATCACCGCAAGCTTCTTTCCAATGACACTAAAGAGAAAAAAAAGAATTGTAGAATAAAATAAAAAGAATTTATATCTATATACACAGAATGAAAACTCAAACTTCTTTTTCCTAGAGACGTTTTCCCTCGTTACACTTGTGAACACTTTTCTCTAGCTTTAGTTTTCTTCGTGGACTTACAGTAAGAAAAGTCTGACCCTTCTTTTTCGTTCCTTTATTTTTCTTTACTTACTCTCTTTTATTTATTTATTTATTTTTTTTATTTTCATTTCGTTGCACATTCTCTAAGAACTAAAATGTCCTTACTTTTTCTTTCCATTCCACTCATATTTCAAAACGTTTTACCTGCTTAAAAAAATTTCAAACCGAAAAAAATTTCGTTATTTATGTCATGACTATAACGAGCAGAGAATTATACAATTTTATTAATGCAATTAAAATAAAAAAATAGTAAATTCTATTTTTAAAAAACGAGAATTTTATATGTGATTAAAGAACTCTGAATGTCCAGGAAATATCTCGTTCAGACTCGTAATTGTGTGTCCAAGAAACGAAAGTGACACAAAGAGATAGCTTAAGTCGACTCTGGCACAAGATGTAGAGATATAGACTGAGAAAAAAATATAAAATTGTATGAGGGTAACAAGAACGAGAGATGAGAACTGAAGATATACGGAAAGCAAGAGGGTGGGATAAGACTCAGAGGCTGTAGGATTAGTCTGATTTAGCCTCGGTGGTCTAGGGCCACAGATTTCGTCTCACCACTGCTGAGAATCTTCGTTCAACTCCTCGTGGATTTACTTCCATCGCTACCAGATCCCGACGACTACTTTCTTCTCATTTTCTTACTTTTTTTCTTTTGACGTTTTTTTTTATCTGTCCTACGAAATCGCGACCCGATAACTTCTTTATTTCATCCACAGTGAATTTACACGAAATTTGTTTTTCTTTTTATAACTTTTATGGTGCTATCGGATATTGTGATACACGATAACTGTAATTAAATTATTATTTAATTATCAAACAATTACTTTGTATGGAAAAATTATTTTATCATATGATTCGTTGAAACGCATGTGAAGCAACGATGTAGTAAAAAATTATTCAACGTGAATAAAACATTTAAATTCAATTCCGAATTCATATTGAATGATTCAATGCATCGAATAACGATTTCACATCAAATGAATCGTCAATTTTTTGTT
This sequence comes from Microplitis manilae, assembly GCA_030273425.1. Lineage (NCBI taxonomy): Eukaryota > Metazoa > Arthropoda > Insecta > Hymenoptera > Braconidae > Microplitis > Microplitis manilae. The sequence goes on from CP092726.1 coordinate 6,838,509, forward strand.
TAATAAAAATTTCATTGGCTTATTTTGGTAACGATAATGCATAAAAAATACCTGACCTTCCCCCTATTTGGAGGACGAGTATCAAATTTTTTTTTTTTTGACTGAAGTAAAAAAAATAATTTTTCTTTGAATAGATTAATAATTTGACTTGATCCTACACCGTAAGAAATGTTTTGCGGATATCACTATGTCAGTATGGGCGTGAACGCCATACTGTATGGTATCGGAGATTTTTATACGTTGTAAAATTGTATGCATAGATGATTCGACCATTGCGGGAATAGTAACAATGGCGATAGTTGTCGCGGACGCCGCAATGTCAGTATGGCCGTCGAGCCCACACTGCGTTGCCGTATTCACATTGCTTCTGGCAGATAAACCTAGTCTAACGACATCTATATATTTTTTGGCGGTAATACGATAGTATACATTGATTGACACGCCAAAAATTATGGCGGGAAAAACTAGTAGCATTGTGCCCTTGACATTGTAGCAGGGCCATGCTGTTTCACCGTGTCTGCTATGCATACGTGTGAGCAATACAATAGCTCCAGTACTATACAGTATAGTAAGTAACGCCATATTTCTGGGACTCATTACAATACTGTCTTGAAATATTTTAAATACTGTTTTAGTCTCTGTCTTGAGACCATATCAGCATGGTGTTGAACACCGTGTAGGAAAAATTGTGATAGTAGAAAAATAAGTTGAGATCCCGAGTCAGAATAATGAACCTACATGAGCCTACATGAGCCTACATGAGCCTACAGGATAATTTTTAATTGTTTTGATCGATATTTTTATCTTCAATTGTTTTGATCGATCAATGTAACTTTACAAAATACACTCATATCAATATTAAATAGTACAATACAAATAAATTTAAATAGTAACTAAAAAATTATTGAGTATATTATATTATTATTAAATAGATAAATTACATTTAAGAACATGAAAAAACTCCAATAAAAAATATTATTGATGTTTGTGTAATAATTAATATAGATAACCAAATTGTCATTGGCATACCACTAAATAAATATGAATTGGAGTAGAATAATAATCATAAAATTATAATAATAGTTTATTTATATGCAAAAATAATTATAAATTAAATTGATTTAATGAAATGCTTTTAATTAAATTAAATTAAATAAATTTATAATAAAAACATAATTATTCAAATTACTACAATTTTTTTTTACAGTTTTTTATGTACTGAAATTTAATGTATCTATTTAATAAAAATATAATATACTCAATAATTTAAAATGATTAAATTTACAAATTAAATTTAAAAATTTTTTTAACAATAATTTTTTAGTTACTATTTTAATTTATTTTTATTGTACTATTTAATATTGGTATGAGTGTATTTTGTAAGGTTACATTGATCAATCAAAACAATTGACAATAATATCGATCAAAATAATTAAAAATTGTCCTGTAGGCTCATGTAGGTTCATGTAGGCTCATGTAGGTTCATGTAGGTTCATGTAGGCTCATGTAGGTTCATGTAGGCTCATGTAGGTTCATGTAGGCTCATGTAGGTTCATGTTGGCTCATGTAGGTTCATTATTCTGACTCGGAATGTTGTTATTATTAACGCGTGCATTTTTCATTTTTTCTAAAACATATTGATTTTTCAAGATTTTATGAATCAATTTTTTACGTCTTATTTATATAGATTACTGTCATCATTTTTCTATTCTGTATTTTATAATAATTTTCATCAATGTGGTTGAGATTAAAAATTATTTCAGTGAAAAATCAACTTCTACTTCGGCCGCCGGATTTTTTTTTTAAAGTTATGAATTAAAAAAAAAAAGATTTTTTCTTTAGAAAGTTAATAGCCCATTTACAAAATTTTTCTATGAATAAACAAATTTATTTATTTGCCCGAATTTTTTCACATTTTAAAAATTCAAGTGCATCAGAATAATTACATAAGATATAAATCCATGTTTAAACTTCTATCTACGAATAAATTTTTATTCATCCGATTTCGCTACGTATGCTGAGTGCTTTTATAATGTCAATAGTCTGCGGGATTTATTCACTTTAATTAGAGACTAATTAAATTTTTTCGTATAATTTAAAATGAATACGTTTTTTTTTTATTTTATCCTGTCATGAAATCAGTTCATTATGATTTATGATCATGCTGAATAAATAGTTAAGATATATGAAATAATAAAGAATCCATCAATCAAATTCCGAACCAAGTAGATTACTATATATTTTGTTCATTCCTTAAAACGAGGTTATAGTAAACGTGACGTCCGGCATGATGCCCATTGATCAACCATGAATATTCACAAGATTGTAATTAAATTTAAAAATCTTCATTTTAAACTGTCATAGGAAGTTGGAGGTGAAGAAAGGGGTAAAATTTTGTACTGATTAAAATTAAAAAGGCCCAGATTTTTTCTCAAAATTTTCAAAACATGAAATCGAGTTTAATCAAAATTAAAATAATTTTTTCACAATTTCTAATTAGAACCAAATTTTTCGTCAACCAAATTTAAGCGAAATAATAAATCCAATTTTATTAAAATTTAATTCTCAATACGAATTTTTATGTCAGAATTATTATAATGCTGCACAGAAAAAAAAATTAACTTGGTTCATGTAAATTATTTTCTTCCAAATATTATTCTTGTTTCAAAACATCTAAGCTTCTCAATTAAAAAAAAAGTTCAATCTTGAATAGATAAAATATAGCTCTTCAATGGAGAATAAAAATTTTTCTTTCAAAAATTTTATTCTCGAAAGAAGCGTTTTTTGTGTTCAAACAAGATGCGTATTTATTTCTCCCAAGAATTTTTTTCTCTTGGTTTGAGGCCGATAATATTTACTCAGGATGATACCGACTTAGTTTGAGTATGGCGCATTTTTTGAATCAGGATGTTATTTTACTCGATTCACAAATATACAAATTTATTTTTTAAAATTATTAATCGATTTATTACTACAATAGTTACTTAAACTTATTTTTAATTTAGAATTTTAATGCATATTTTTATTTAAAAAAACATTTATTTATAAAAATTTTAATAATATTTTCGTTCAATGACCACATTTTCAACAATAGAAAATTTGAGGTTACCCAGTAAATTAGCATTGACAATTAAATACATTTACTGTGAAAATCTTTAAAGTTTGAACACGGTAGTCGGCGTTTTGATCCGTGGACAAAATATCCCCGACAAAATATCCTTGCCAAAATATCCCCAGACAAAATATCTTCACGACAAAATATCCTCAAACAAAATATCCCTACGGCAAAATATCCCCACGACATAATATCTTTAGACAAAATATCCTCAGCCGAAATATCCTTGTAACTAAATATTATTACATTTTTTGAAAAAAATTCCTTTATTTTTTATCATTTTTTAACTTGTACCTTTTAAGACAAAGATATGAAAAAAAAAAAAAAAATTATATTATTATAAATTGAAATTTTTTATCATGTGAAGTTTGTGATTTTGACAGATATCTTCTTGAAAGTGTTCCGAAAGCGTCGTCCCAAGCACTGCCCAGACATTTTCCAGACACTTTCAGAAACTTTCATCGAGAAAATTTTCAAAAAAGTATTAGCTAGATTTTATTTTAAAAGATGGTACAGTACTGAAAATTAAGGTTTTTTTTTTATTTTAAATGATTTTCAAATGATTACTATTACAATAATGAATATTATACTATAATGTTTATCAAAATAATTTTGAGATTAACAAGTTCAAAGTTTATAAAAATATGATAAAGAATAATTATATTAATAAATTAAGAATGACTTAATTAATAAATGATGAATCGTTAGTTTTGGCGGAATTGTGACAATAATTTAAGTTTATGTGACTTTGTGATAATTCTAGTAATTAATTCATATTTATATGGTAATTAGCTACATCATGAACTGTAATTTATTTATACAATCTAATATTATATTATATGACAAATTTATTTTGATATTGTTACCTGATACAACGATGTATAATAATTATCTACATAAGTTATTAATGATTTATTAGATAAAAGATATATAGTTTTTTTTAAGGGATATAAAGAATTAAAGTTATTGTGATGTTGTGATAATTCCAGTAATTAATTAATAAAAAATTATTTTTTTCAATCATATTATATTATTTGTTTATTTTGGTGCCATGATATTTTATTTAAAGATATTTTGTCATGAGGATATTTCGTCTAAATATATTTTGTCTTGAGAATATTTTGTCCGATGGATATTTTGTCCAAGTATATTTTGTCCAAGTATATTTTTTCTCAAGGATATTTTGTCGGGGATATTTTGTCCGAGGATCAAAAGTCATAGAACCTTTGAACACAGTAATTATTTACTACTTTAGGTATTATGATAACGAAATTTGTTCATGTTTATATCCATTAAACAAAAATAATTATCAATGGCGAGATTTATGTTTTGATGTTCATACATAGTTATGAACTTACAATTCAAAACTAACTGAGAATTGAGGACAACAAACAAATACGATATACTCATCGAGGCGCCACCTGGCGTCAAAATTTTTACTTCACCCAAGTAAATCTGTCACTTGGTTTGATAATTAGATTTATTGTGTGAAAAAAATGTACTTTTGAATCAAGCATATACAAATCTTGATTTAAGAATCCTGGAACTTCTTGATATTTGGCTCAAGAATAAATTCTTGAAGCAAACAAAATGGAATTTTTCAAACTAGTATTCTTGGTTCAAGAATATTTTACTTGAATCAAGTCAATTTTTGTCTGTGTGGGAGCGAAAAATAAATTCAATCGTAAGAAGAAATTTGACAAGTTTAATTTTTTTATCATGGCCCATTTTGCCCACAGTTTGAATTATTGTTTTTGCTGGGTCATATTGATACCAAATATTTATCAGGGGACTAAAGAAGTGGAAAACTGGTGAAACCACACAGTACTTACACTTTTTTTAAGAAGCTCTTTTCTCCCTTCCCTCTTTCTCTACAGCAAGTAATTGATTTGAATTGAACCGGTATTTTGAATTACTCGCTATCATTCTAAAAGATGTTCTATATTTACCCCACTTCAGATTTTCAGAATTTTTCTACCTATACTTAATTTTTTTTTCTTACATTTACATTCACTCACAAATTATATTCTAACTGACACTTATATTTTATAAATGCTTTAAGAACTTAATTTAATTGTCAAGTAATAAAATAAATAACTTATTACAAATCTTTTACTGTAATTTATTTCTCACTTCGTATTTAAGTACCTCTACTCCGAACAAAAGTCTACTTCTTTGACTTTTCATAATAAAAAATTCTTTGATATTTTTCAGTTCCCTGATAATATGACAGTCCTGCTATTTTGCACAAATAAAATAAAAAAATAATAAAACTCATTAAAATTATTTGATATACTTGTAAAGTAAATTCGTAATAATTATTAAGTTTCAACTTCAGAGTCTTAGATAATTAAAATCTTTAGTAACTTGTTCACTTTATTTACTTCATAAATCGTAACTTTCTACAGTCTCATCGTAGCTATTTCACTTTTCTCACTTTGTTACAATGAGAAACACTATGGGCGTTTATATATCTATATGTATAATAGTAACTCTTTGAATTAGGTTCGAGCGAGTTTCTCTGTTAGTCACTTGACGTTATCCCTTGTCCTCTTGCATGCTTGCAAGCAAACTAGTCGTACAGTTACGTGCACAACGAATTCGCAACAGCGGTCTGAGCACGAACCCGACGAACAAATGAGGGAAATTATCTGCAGAGGCTGAACGTAATAACATTTAACCGACGCTCTCTACTCAAGTCGTGTGAGAGAGTGGTTGCACAGAGTCATGCTCATACTATAATACATATCTAAGTGAGATAGGGTTAGATGTTTGAAATTATAAATTGTTGAAGCATAGTTGTAATTGTTTTGAGAGTAAGACCATGAGTGCGGTTGAAACAACTTTTATGTTCAACAAAATCCTACGCCATGTATACTCCTCAGAGTTATTTACATTTATCTTTATCGCTATCTGTGTATGTAAATACACACTACGTCTAATTATTTATTATCATCATTATTCTTATTACCTTTATTACAATCATTATTATCCTGGGTTAAAAATAACACTTGATTTAGACTTGGTCGTCTTGAATTGTAACTAAGTACGCCTTGGTTTGGACTTATCGTTGATCAACTAAGTGCGAAGTGTACTTTGAGTCGACTCGGTGTAATGTGAATGACTTGGTGTGAAAAATACACCAAATATTGTGTTAAATTTAGGCGATTTAAACTAAAATACTAATAGGGGAGGAGGGAGCAAAGTAGGCCCTTCAAAGTTTTCTATACTTCAATAAATTCGAACGGATAATAAGCTTATCGAAATTTCTTATATAATTAAATATAATTTATTGAGAAAGTTAAAGATAATAAAATTACGTTTTAAAGTTATATCGCAGCAGGCTATTAAAATGATTTTTTATATTAATAAAATACACTTGTTTTATACACGGTAAGAAACATTTTGCGGATATCACTATACCAGTATGGGCGCGAACACCATACTGTATGGTACCGAAGATTTTTATGCGTTGTAAAATTGTATGCATGGATGATTCGACCATTGCGGGAATAGTAACACTGGCGATAGTTGTCGCGGACGCCGCAATGTCAGTATGGCCGTCGAGCCTATACTGCTTTGCCGTATCCACAATGCTTCTGGCAGATAAACCTAGTCTAACGACATCTATATAGTTTTGGCGGTAATACGATAGTATACATTGATTGACACGCCAAAAATTATGGCGGAAAAAACTAGTAGCATTGTGCCCTCGGCATTGTAGTATGGGTCTCAGGGCCATGCTGTTTCGCCGTGTCTGCTATGCATACGTGTGAGCAATACCATAGCTCCAGTACTATACAGTATAGCAAATAAAGCCATATTTTTGGGACTCGTTACAATACTGTCTTGAAATATTTCACTTACTATTTTAGTGTCTGTCTTGAGACCATACCAACATGGTGTTGAACGCCATGCATTTTTTACCGTGTAGTTAATTGCAAATATCACACGTGTAAAGAATAAAAAATATCAAACTCGAAATTTTTTGAAGGGTCCACTCTGCCCCTAAGTACTACACAGGCGTGTAAAGTTCTCGGGGGCCATTCTTACACTACAATTTTTTACAGCATTAGTATTCATTAGTAATTAGTATTCAAAATATTGGAGCTGTGTATAATGCATTCTAAAGCTGCTTTTAAGTATTTATAATAGTAGTTTGTAATTTTTTTACTAATAGCGTTTTATGTTAAATAAATGGGCCCAATTCCTTTATAGAAGTAAATTTAAATAATTATTCGTCTCAATTAACCTATAACCAATGCTTGGACTCCAATGAAGTAATGGGCGTTAAGAGAACCACGAAATATTTGTAAGACGTTCCCTTCTGTGACTTTACATTATGATAAAGGAAAAAATATAATAACCGTAAAAAATAGCTCAAGTTCTTCAAGTAACTTTTTATACGATTGTTGCATTGAATATTTAGATTATACACTCAATTTCACATAAAATCAATATATACCGAGACAGCAGACTACCAACGATTGGTTCAGCATAACAAATAGCTCTTTATTATGAAACGGAATTTATTTATTTCAATTTTTAAATTTTTCTTTTATCATAATAAATATTAAAATAATTGGATATAAAAATTATTGATTAACATAAATAATATTGTTTATTATTTTTTATAATGAACAAATTCGATTATTCAGATCATTTACTCTTGAATTATATATTTCATTCCTCATTTATGAGTCGACGAAAATATATATCTGTTCGAGACATTTCGATGATTGGTAAAATTTTTCACGTTCATTTATTTTATTTTTTTCTTTATTGATCCGTAAAAAATGTCGAGAACGGGATAATTTAAAGAACTTTCAATAGAATTTTTTTCATTTAAATTTATTCTTTTTTAAGAGATTTCATGACAAAAATGTCATTGGAAGTTAAATGGGAGAATATGAGCAGCAGCGGGTCGAGCAATTAGCGAGGGTCGATCACGCCAAAAAGCTATCGGACAAGATGGTCTCGGCAATAATGCCTGGGAGCCGAAATGCCGGGGGCCGGGGTGGGGGCTGGGGCTGCAGCGTGAGAGCTGATGGGACAGGAGGTTAAGTGGCATCGAAGAGAAGCTATGTGGAGTATCGAGGGTGAAGGGGTGGCGGAGGGGGAGTTGTGACTAGTGAGCAGTATGAGAAGGTTGAGCGGGAGCGGATGAAGAGAGTGAGGGTCCTTGGGGTTGGTTGAGGCAAGGGAAGTACCGACAACTCGCTTGGTACTGAGCTTACTATATATACACCGTACTTCGATAGGAAATGCTTAGTCAGTCGACATGAGAAATTATAGGACGACTGGTACGATCCCCTGTAGACCAAGTTACGGGCCACACCTATCACCACTTCCGGGCTTGTGTAGTGACAACCACAGTCGGTTTTATCCTTGTCCTCAAATTTCTCATCACGTCTACGTCTATTATTTATTTTAAGATAATCAACTTAATTCTACAATGATTCGGTTGTCTTCTAAATCTTATCTTTATCAAAGTATTGCTGTAATAACCCGGATCGAAAATAAAACTTGATTTAGACTTGGCCGCCTTAACTGGTTTACTCAGTCACGATTTAAGAATAAGTCTAAGTCAAATTTTATTTTTGCCTCAGGAAAGAAAATTAATAGTACTATTATTTAAAAACAAATAATCGATTACCCCAATACATTTTCACAACTCGCGTGTGTGAAAGCATGCGGATAGCTATCTTTCTCCGTGCACTGTAACAAATTTCTGGTGTGAAAATGGTCCCTGAGAACTTTACACGGTGTCCTCTGTGTGAAATTTTTTCGGTGTGAGTGTTATTTTTCACACCGTTCGGTGTTATTATCTCGAAGTTCATATGATGTCAGATCATATGACCTGTAGTTAAAAATTACCTAATAACTGTTTTTAATATTAACTTCAATTAATTTAACTTTAAAAGTTATCGACCCTTATATTTAATAATGGTTAAAAAAAAATACAATTAGTAATCCGAGTCGAAATTTAACTTTGCTTCAAGTACTCAATATGCTTGAATAGACCAATTTTAGTACTTGACATTCTTGAATGGCCCTTAATAAGTATTTTTCATACTTTATACTCTTATTAGTTTCTATGGATTCTAAAAAATCAAAATTTAACATCTCTTTCGAACCTGTGAATACTTTTTATTCTCATTTGGTTGAATAAATTCTTAAATGCCTGATTAAAACCTCAGTATTCTACGTTTGACCAACTCTCAACTCCTACATTAGTCTTTTAAATTCTAATTCACTTTTTTCTTTAGTTTAAAATCTTTCGGAGGACATAACGAAGCCCTATTAATACTCTATACGCTTAATAACTTATAACGATTCTATATCAGAAAAATATCATCTTTCTTTCAAATTTAAATTGATAGGTTCAAATGAATATGTTAAAACTGTAGGTCTACCAGGTCTTAATAAATAGTATAGAATTCATAGGCCTAAATGAACTTTCATAGTATGTTTAGGCTCTGATAAATATTAATAATCTCAAATTTTAGCGCCTATATAACAACTAAACACGTCATTTTTTCCCGTGACTGGCATTTATAGAATTTATATAGGAGTTGTTTTTCTGTATAAATTAAGTACTCCATAAGTCCTTTTTTTTCTTGATCCTAGAATTTCTAGGTTCTAGCTAGGTTTTAAATTTCGACTCGGGAACTGAACTAATAAAAAAATTGAATGTCAAGTATTTTCAATTAGAAAAATAACTCATTAAAAGTATGTATTCATTAATCAAATGTAAATTAATTACAAACCAACAATATAAATATATATAAACCTTTGTCATTGATATTATAAAACCTTTATAAAGTATTTTATATTTTGAAATTGATAAATTAACACAAGAATTTTCGTTTGATACGATATTAATTAAAAGTTAAAATTTATTAGAATCCAGAAACACGATAGAGTCTCGTGCTAAATACATGTCAGAAACTTCTATAAAAGCATATTTTATAATTATTTCGCCCAAAAGAGAAGTCATTTTTATTATTTCGTTTCTCATTGTGTGTCTCTTAAAGTAACATTTTCAACGTTAGTGGTTTGATCAGTCTAATTTACACAACTAAAAATTTCACCACCACACTGGATCCAGAAATTTTACAGTGTAGTATCCATACTTTGGTTTACTATAGATCTTTAACCGAAAATTTAAATTTTCATCATTATTTGCGGGAAGATTGACGCCAGCAGAAAAAAATTGTTTACTTTTTGTTACATTTGAGTGGATGTTTGACAATTACGCATTATGTTAACAATTGTTAGCTTAGAATTAACAAGAAGTCAACAAAGTTTTTCTTCCGTGGAAAGAGAAAAAAACGCAACTTACTTTCCGCTGAACAAGGCAGAAATTTGTGTCCTAAATTATTTTTCCCCGTCTCCCCTATATTTAAATGGATATTCAAAAGTGGTTTATTTACAACATCCAGAGTGGGTGATTAATGATCACAGGTAGTAAATATGCATCCGTTAATTTTTATAAATTCAAAAGTCAAGAATACATTAAGTACGTGTATGTGTGCAGAAGAGAGTAGATAAGTTGAGGTTAATGTAGCAGAGAGCGCACATTATCCAAAGTGCTTAAAGGAGAGAATGGTAGATCTAGTGGTAGAATGTGAGAGTACATGTGGTAGACAGAATAGAATAGCAGAGAAGAAAGGAGGAAGAGAGAAGGAGTAAAGAAAAAGCTGAAAAAAATCCGTAATGACTCACCAAAAAACTAAACGCACACTGAATTCCCAAAGTGCTCGCGTCGTCTTACGTTGTCTTCTTTTCCTCATTTGTTATCACTTTTTGCATCCCTTTAATCTTCACAAATTAATCTACATCTAATGGCTTTTGGTATTAAGAAATGAAAGCACTACTTTTATGTTTTTGTCAAGAAAAATTATTTGTCTTATAAGTTATATAAATTGAGTTGTTAAAACGTGAAGAATAAAAAATATATAAAAATGTTACAAGTTATAACTCTAAGTCATAAATATTTTTTTTTAATATAAAAAAACATCTTTTCTTTCATTTCTTCACATATACGATCGTTTTTCACTATGGAAGAAAAGGTTGAAAATATCTTTTTACTTGACTGCGCATTCCTTTTAACGATTTCATGCCTTCGACCACGAATGACCTCCGTTTTTCGATTCGCGTGCACCACTGTTCTCGTCGTTCCACTTATTTCCGGATCTTCATCACCGAATCAACCGAGAATTTTCACCAACGATTTTTCATTTTAACTCTTGTGACTTTGAAAAAAAAAAAAGTTGTCGTTAACAAATCCAGACTTTTTTTTTCTCTTATTTAAAAAAAAGTTTAACAAATATTTTTTTTGCATCATAAAAATGGAATAACCAGTGTTGATAGTTTTGTAATAAAAAATAAAAAAAAGTTAAGAATTTAAGATTCAACATAAAAGTCTAAATTAATATCTGACTTCAAACACAGTAAATCAACAAGACTATAATCCATAGAGACTTTTTAAAAAGCTAACCTTTCTCTTCTTCGTCCGTCGGTAATTTTTTTTCCAGCTCATAATTTAAAACTTCACCTCCGGAGATTTGCACTCGCCTTGCTATAAAGTTATATAAAAGAGGTACGGCGTGATAAAAATAAAGAGGAAGAAAGAGAGAGAAAGAAAGATGGAAATGAAAGTATATAACTTGTGAACACATAAGAAAAGCATAAGGAATAATGTAATGAATGAATTCATCTTCATGACATCTGACACGATACTTATCACTATTTTTATTGTTCGGGACTTGCGCTATACGATTTTATTCAAAATAAATCCTATGATACGTCATTATATTCAACATATATATAAAATAGCTTTTACTAAGCCTAATGAGATTTCAAAGCTTTCGTAATATTATCACAGTATCAAGATAGAAAATAAAATTGAGTTCGTCACACAAGACTTCTTTGGATTTAACATTTCAATAAAATCCACTTTCATCGTCATTTTGACGTAAATACCTCAAGCTTAACTTTCTTTTTATATTTTTTTTTACTCTAAATCACACAAAGACTAACTATAAGGTTATAAATTAAAGGGAAAAAATTAAATAAATAAAATACATTGAGTACACGGAGAATAAAATATAGCAACTTGTACTTACAAATATGAGTTAAAATTACTAAATTCATATTGTCATCTTAAAACGCTATTGAAATTTTGTAACTTTTGTTTTCTTAAGAATTTAATTTTTAGTTATATTTAGTAATTTTTATTATTTAAATATGGAATTAGGGGTAGGGGGGGGGGCAAACGGGGTACTTAAGGAAATATCATGGTTCCGAGGACTTAAATACGCTAAATCTATTTGGTTTTAATAATGTACAAAGTAAATAAACAAAATTTTCAGTTGCTGTTGAAACAAAAAAATTCTTACTTTGGTGGGTAAAATGGGGTATCCCCTAAAAAAGGCAAAAAACAAATTTCTGCACATTAAATAAAATTGATCAAATTAAATTTTTTTGTGAGCAATTTACATAAAGAAACGTAACATTTTACACAATTATTGGGTGCAAAGGAAGAATAAAAAATTTTTACTGGTTTTTATCATAAATCAAAAGCTATCAACATTTTTTCAATGAAACTCGATTTTTGAAAAAGTTTAACAAAAAATATTCAAAATTCTACTCAATTATATTCACAAAAGTGATTTTGGAATGTTTAAAAAACATTTAAAAAATAAAACTTTTTTTTATAAAATTTCAGGGGTACCCCGTTTTACCTGCCCTACCCCCTTCCCCCCTCTTCCCCTAAATATAAACTGCATTAGTAAACTTGACAATATATTTAGTAAATTTTACTATCCCATTTAGTGAATTTTACTATATTAGAATGAAATAGATAAAATTAAATTTTCAATAGTTTTCCAACTTTTTATTATTATTGTTATTATTATTATTATTATAACTATTATTTTTTTATGTCATCTGTAGTCATTAGTGTTGGTGTCAATTTTTATTATTTTTAAAAAATCACTCGTTTTAGCCGAGTTCTTTATGCGAGTTCTTTCCTATGTATGACGGTCCGATGTCTCCTTTGAACAAAGGTTTCTGAACTTGTAATACATATTTGTGTATGCTATCACCACCAACTTTTAATTTTATCGATCTGCTTCGGAAAAATTATAAGCCATTTAGTAATTTTTAGTTGCTGTACAATACTACGCTATTCTTCTGCTTTACAGAAATTACGAAACAGATTGTAATTTTTGTATGCTGTAAGGTACTTAATGCATATTTTTAGTTAATTTTCACACGCAAAAAAATAAATGATAAATTTTATTTGGATTTTCAATTAATTTTTATTGTTTGAACAATAAACCTGCATCAAAAAAGGTAATTCATAAATAATATAATATTGAAAGCGAAAAAGTATAAGAATGATTCTCTAAAATATATTGATATGAAAAAAAAATAGTCACTTTTGGGCTTTAAATTTTATTGTTTGAAATGATAAAATACGTCATCTTGTCATATAAATATAGCCGCGCATCAGTAATACTTTAGGTTAATTCTTTCACATACATTAAAAACTTACAAACACAAGTAAAATTTTATTGTTTCAAACTATAAAAACTGAAGCGCTTAAAATATACTTTTTGACAATTTTAAGAAAGTAATAATTATATATCGTTATACATAAAATCAATTGTTCGACATTGAAAATTTTATTTATCATACTGAATGTTTTTTTACTTTTTTACTATAAACTTAAATGTTACAAACATCGAATGTTGAAACTGAAACGTTTAATTATTATAATTTCATTTTTTTATCTACCAAAAAGTAATTTTTATTACTTGTAGCATGACTTATTTACATATAAACTTTAAATTTCAATATTTAAATTAAGATTATTATAATATATTCAATAAAGACACGAAATTACTGTTTGAAATGATATTAAATTGTGACCACATTCTAAATTTTTAGTTATCAATTACTAATTCTTATAATTAATTTTTTTGCGTGCATATTTTCACAGAGTGAAATTCGTTGAAATAAACGTTTAGTAATAATTTAATATTTTCTTTTACAAAATTTGCTGTTCGATTAACAAACAATACAGATAAACAAGTAATAAAAGTAGTATAGCAATTTTTCAGATTAGCATATAGTATAAGTTACTGTTTTGTGATTTTTACTATGCGCTTAGCAATAAATAGTAAAATTAATGGACTCATTGATTTGCATTAGTATTTCTTACTTAAATATATTAAATATTAAAATATTTTCGAGACTCGTTTTTTCCGTGCACCCAGTAAAATGATGACAAAGAGCAAGTAAATAACATTGTCAGATATTTTGTGTACATCTATATAAGGTTGACTGATGAATGAGTTAGTCTGTTGGAAACAACTTTTCAAACTTTGATTTTAGGCTTTTAATGTAACTCGACATAAACTATGTTACGTTGTAGTTTAACTGAAAATTTCAACGAGGACTAGGATGAATCGCTGGTGGACTATGTGCTCGAAAGAGTTTACAGAAACAAATAGGAGTTGAAACATTTTGAGATAATTCGTCATATCGGGCGTTGGGAGCACGAAAACTCGCTGAGTAGATGATACTAGTTTAAAACTAAAAGTTTACCAGAAAAAAATAACAAAGTATTATGAGAAAAAGGTAAAAAACGCGATGAAGCATTAGCAGAATTTTGGCGCCGTGAAACATCAAATTCTCTCTCAGCGAAATGAGTTTTCTATGCTAAGTAGCGCTTTTTTCTTGTCTCCAACAAGACCCTATATGAGTCTGATCGATGCTCCTTTTCGTGCGAATTTCCCTGCTTTATTGAATCGCCCAAGCACTTTCATCCTTACCCTCTGTCTCATCTTTTAAATTCCTCTTCAATTTTTATTTTTCATTCCTTTTACTTTATCCTTGTACTCTTTTCATTATCATAAAATTCTTTTGCTTTTTTTTTTTTTTTTTATATTCAAGCTTAAATCTCATATATTATATATTATTTATAGGAAAATGAAGCCCCATTTTTTTGACACAAAAAGTTATTTTTTGTTCGAGCGAAGTTACGATTTGTAGAAAGAATAGTAAGTGATTCAAGTCCTGACAGTTCGGAATAATTTTAATTTATTAGTAAAATCGTTTTTTTTATAATCGTGACCCATTTTACCTCAAAGATGGTCCCGGATTTTCCTACTGGTAATAATAATAATAATTAAAACGATAGCGATATTCGGTATAGAAATAAATAAAAATAATTATAATGAGAGTAAATTACAAGTGTACGTGAGTAGACTCACTTTAAAAGGTAATAATGCTATAACGAAATTACCGTTTGAGAGGAAATTTTGAAGGCTTACGGAATATCAAGAGAACATGACTTTTATACTTAAAATCCAAAGTTTCTTGATGTGTAATCAACATTCCGTTAAGGAGGCGCACATGTCGTTTTATAACCTCAACTGTACGGGAAGATGCTAAAGGATATAAAGTGGAGTCTTGAGGATTTTCGTGCGTACTAACGAGACATGACGATCTATATTTGCAAGAGGTAAATGTCGAGAACCAGACAACTATTAATTGGTTTAATTATACCCTCATTATAAAGTCGAGAAACTACTCTCTCCAGCTCATGTATTTAACCAAATACCCTTATTTATAAACGTCAAAAAACTAGTAGGTACCACTTGCTTTGATATAATTATTTTTTTTTTTAACATATCTCATTAAATATCTAATAAAATAAAAACTAATTTTTACCTTTTTTAAAATTAAATTGTCATCATTGCTTGAAATAAAAATCATTCGTGAATTATTTGATGAAAATTACGATAATTATGCGATTTTACACTAAAAAATCCGGATGAGTGAATTCGGAGTGAAATTAAATCCGAATTCTCTCAACCACTCGGAGTTCCGGAGTTTTAACATTTAAATTAATTTATATTAATTAATAATAAACTGTTGAACAGTGTATGTGCGGTATGTGTGTGTGTGTGTGTGTGTGTGTGTGTGCGAGTTTGTGTGCATGTGTATGTTCACGTGTGTGAATATGTGTGTGTGCACGTGGGTAATCGGATAAAATAGCCCTGGAAAAAATAGACCCGGAAAAAATAGACCCGGAAGAAATAGACACGGAAAAAATAGACTGGAAAAATAGTCCTGGCAAATCAACTTATCAGCTGTCTACCGATTTTATGAGGAACCGCATACTCGGCCTTACAATTTGATGGTATCATGCCTTTCGATATCTATCAATTCGGAACTCGGTGACATGATTTTTTGACCCGGAGATATATCACTCGCGACAAAATACCCGCTAGTGCCACTTTTGACATTTTTTTATGTGTGGGTATATTATCTTAATCGTACACACACAAAATTCATGAAAAAAGAGCGCTATTTTCCATACTTTTTGCTGTGTAGGTATATTATCTTAATCGTACACACACAAAATTCATGAAAAAAGAGCGCTATTTTCCATACTTTTTGCTGTGTAGGTATATTTTTGTAATTGCACACACACGAAATTCGTGAAAAAAGGGCGCTATGTTTCACACCCTTTTCTGTGTGTATACATTGATTTAATTACACACACACAAAATTCGTAAAAAAAAAGACGCCATTTTTCACACGTTTTTATGTGTGGGTACATTTTTTTAATTACACACACGAAATTTGGATTTAATAACAATAATTATTGTCAGCGTATTATCCGATAATATATTAATTATAGATATTCTGGCTTGCGAGTATTTTGGTTTGCGGGTGTTTTGTCGCGGGTAATTTGTCTTCAGGTCAAATATTACATTGCCATCAATTCACTTGTTAATTTCTTCCGTGAAAAAAGGACGCCTTTAAGGGATTCAGGGGCGAAGTCCCGATAGGGTCCAGGGGCGAAGCCTTATACAAAATAAAATAAAATTAGTTGCCTAATGAAAAACATTAGATGTTTGCATCCGTTTTTTTGTTGTCTATTTTTGTTGATTTATTTTATCGGAGTCTATTTATTCCGGGTCTATTTTTTCCGGATCTATTTTTTCCAGATCTATTTTTTCCGGGTCTATTTTTTCCGGGATCCATTTTATTAATTATATTTTAAAAACTCCGCTCCGGAGTGAATTTCATTCCGAAGGAAATGAATAATTAAAAATTCATTCACTCCGGATTTAATCCGCATTCACTCCGCAAATTTTGTACAGTGTATGGCTGAACACATTTACAAAATTTTCAAATTTTAATAATAGGGTAAGGAGGAGCAAAACTACACGGAAAGAAAATTATGGGAATGGTTCCTATAATTTTATGAAATTTCATCCTATACCAGTATAGGAATGACGACCAACAATTATAGGAATACGTCCTATAATTATAGGAACCATTACTATAATATTATAGGAACCATTCCTATACAATTATAGGAATGGTTACTATACTATTATAGTAACCATTACTATAATAGTATAGTAACCATTCCTATAATATTATAGGAATGGTTCCTATAATATTATAGTAACCATTCCTATAATAGTATAGTAACCATTCCTATAATAGTATAGTAACCATTCCTATAATATTATAGTAACCATTCCTATAATATTATAGTAACCATTCCTATAATAGTATAGTAACCATTCCTATAATAGTATAGTAACCATTCCTATAATAGTATAGTAACCATTCCTATAATATTATAGTAACCATTCCTATAATATTATAGTAACCATTCCTATAATAGTATAGTAACCATTCCTATAATATTATAGTAACCATTCCTATAATATTATGAAAATATCAATTTTCAAAAAAGTGTGGAAATCACTTTTACAATACACAAAAGTATTATTAAACATAAAAACAAATATTCAAACATTAAAAAAAAAATAAAAATTTTAAATATCGCAAATAAATTAGAGGGTCTTTTCGGCGGCCATATTGGATTGAAGCTTTTTTGACTTGTGTGGGATTTCCAAAAAACACTCTACACGAAAGTCCAGATTGTTTTAATTTGAATTGTGATTTTCAAAAATATATAAGTGATAGGGGTAGGTCGTAGAGGGGTGTTCCGACGGCTATATTGGATTGAAACTTTTTTGACTAGCGTGGGGTCTCAAAAAAACACTCCACACAAAAATCCACATTGTTCTAATCATGAAAGTATCTTAAAAAAAAAAATATATTTTTAGTTGCACGAACGTTCGTAACTTCAGGGACATAAAAAAAATTCGTATTTGGCAAAAATCATCAAAATTATTTAACTGAAATTTTTTCAGCATAGAACATTCAAGAAAATTCAAATTTTGAAAATAAAAATTTATATTTCGATAAAATCTCAAATTTGGGTAAAATCTCGAAAAGTTCATATTAGTTTTAATTTAACATGATACTGAAGTAAGCCGATGTCTTATATTTTTTGGATTTTTTTGAACATTAAATTTCTACACTATTTTGCAAAAAAAAAAATTTTATTATATTATAGGAACCATTCCTATACTATTATAGTAACCATTCCTATAATAGTATAGTAACCATTCCTATAATGGTATAGTAACCATGCCTATAATATTATAGTAACCATTCCTATAATAGTATAGTAACCATTCCTATAAATTATAGGAACCATTCCTATAATATTATAGGAACCATTCCTATAATAGTATAGGTACAATTCCTATACCATTATAGGAACCATTCCTATAATGCATAGGAATACTCCCTATAATTTTCTTTCCGTGTAGGTACCCCAAAATTTTATAAAAAAGATTGTTTTTTAAACTTTCCAAAATCACTTTTGATCATATAATTGTACATTATTTTGAGCTTTTTTTTTTACTCTTTTCGAAAAATTTTATTTTTGTAAAATAAAAAAAAAAATATATTGTAAATTTTGAATAAGCTTCAATTGACATACTTCAGTTCTTTTGGTCATTGTATAACTCTATACCTTGTAAGTAGATGCCGCAGGATGTGCTACTATCCGCCTCAAGTTATTACCGGGCTATTATAGTCAAGTTCTCTACAGTGTTGTAGCTCCACTTGTACTAGTATAAAGATGGTTCAAAGCAGGGTACGTTAACATTAGCCTTACTTATAAGTTTGCTGGCATTCTCAAATTTTTTCTCAACTTTAATAATCGACACAAATCAATTCATTCTTAATTAGTCTGTTTCATGTCAGATCCCGGGGCAAAAATAAAACTTGATTTAGACTTGTTCACCAAGTCGAAATTTAGAGCTGTTTTTCTCAAGACAAACTCGACTTTTTTTACGGAGATATGAAATACATTGAGTTTTCGCCTTGGTTTAGACTTAACTGGCTTACTTAGTCACGATTTAAGACGAAAAAGTCTATATCAAGTCGAAACTAAGGTGAAACGTGAAAAACAGATTTTACACTAAAAAATACTGCTTACTTCTGATTTGAGTGATCATTTTTAATTATTACAATAAATTTGTTATCTTCATTCAAATTTTTTTTTCCTTTAATACACATGACAAATAAATTCATGCTTTAAATTTTCCGTACAAATAAATGATCAGGATGTAATGCTGCCCCTTCATTACAGACTGCAGTATACTATTCACGATAATTTAAAAAAAAATTTTTTTTCACACGCAATCTAAGTATTATACCATACAATAAACGTTAATCCTGACACCAAGTTCATACTTTAGAAAAGCACACTCTTTTACAAGCTCTACCTGCTTCTCTACAGCCCTTCTAAATCACGATATCTCGACGCGGCTCAGTGGGGTCCAAACGTTGAACTACATTCATCATCTCTACGACCTTATACTCAACCTCCCTTTCTCTCTATTCCCTTCTCATATATATCTGACTTCTGAGTTACTGAGTATCAAGATCTTCGATTTGACTCGTAGATTCAACCAAAAACACGTGTTTCATTTACAAGGGATTTACTTTTTTATTTTTTTATTAATCTTCCATTTACAAAAAAATTTATAGACCGTAAACTTTTATACATAAATTGATAAATAGAGGGTGAAAGTGATAAAAATTCCCGCACTTTTTTAAAATAAATTTTATTCAAATTCATCACTTTTTAATATTTAATATTTTTTAGCGACTCCAGTTGAAACGAAATCACTTCAATGCTTTTTACATAAAATTTTTTTTTAATTTGTCAGTAATAGTAACATCACTACATTCAATATGACATTTTTTTTTAATTTTTAGGTAAAAGAATATTTTATTAAATTTAATTAAAATTTTTTTTTAGTGACTTTAAATATTTTGAAAATATTTTCAATATGCGGTTTTGTATGTGACTTCAATAAATATTAAATAAATCGAATTAATATTGACATTTATTTTTTCGACGTTTCATAAAAAATCTATTTATTTACTCTAGTTATTAATTAAACATTTATTTTATATATACGATCCTCGCATAAAAAATGAAAGCATCCCTTTTCTGGTGCAAATAAAATAAAACACACACTGTGGAAAAAATTAAAAAAAAAAAAATGTAATATTTTATTTATTTTGCTATGAAAATAAATAATGATAAATATGTCGTCGCTTAAGTTTCGTGTTTATATTTTTTTTCAGTGACAAATGAAAGGAAACAAAAAATAAATCTTAGTTTTTATACGGTAGTTACGATGTGTTGAAAAAGTTTAAGAGGTAAATTTTTCTGTAGAGTGAAAAAAGTTAACTCGGAAACACTAACCACGTGATGGTCGATTTGAATAACCACTGCTACTCAGTCTTTCTTTTCTCGCTCAACTTTTATTTAGTAAACGAGGAAAAAAAGTTCGATTCCACCTTTTCTCAAGATTGTCCAATACATATTTTCTACTTTCTACTCCCGTACTGGTACAACAACGCAATCGTCAAGTTTTCCACTCAACTCTACAACAAAAGTAGAAAAAAAATTTCTTTTCAAATTTTATCACTGGCAATTTTATATTTTTTTCTTTTATTATTATTATGCCTTCTACCCTTTGATAGAAACTTTTATCTATAAATAAAAATTGTAGTCAGAAATCATGTAAAGACAATCATTTTCTTAGAAAGGAAGATGAGGCAAGATGGTCTTGTACTCTTATTAAATGATTTCCCCTCCCCCAATTTTTTGCTCACTTTCATGATTATTAGAGATCAAGAGATCAATTATTTTTTGTCTTGTAAAAAATTTGGGCAATTGAAGCGGACTAAAAAATGTAACAGGATAAATTTTTTAATAAACTAATAAAATCCTTAAGGAAGGCGTCTTGTCCCGTCTTCGCCTATTTATTTAATTAGGCGTATTTTTAAAATGGAGCTGTAATTTATTTAATGATAATAACAAAAGTTTTAAAGCTAGTTTGTTCCGCTACCTTCTTCTTTAATCTCATTACCCGCATGACTTAATATAAAAATAATTCGTAATTGAATTTTCGAAATTCCAGCGAATTCCGTGGCTGCATAATTTGCGTAAATTTCAGAAGCAAGTGAAAGGAGAATAACTCGAAATGAGATAGAAAGATAAAGAGATGGAGATATAGAAATATAGATAAAGAGGAAGATGGAATAGGACAATTCCTTGGAAACGTAAGCAGAAAATGAAATTAATGGTAGCTGTCGTGGTTCTCCAAGTTTATTTCAAGTCCAAATATAGTTTCTAGAATACCTATATCCACAAGTGAATACAAACTGTACACCCCCCACATGGGAGTAATTATCTCACTCCGCAATATATGTACATCATGATTTTATGTCTCTCTAGTATTGTTTTTTTTTTTTTTTAACTTTCTTTTATTGTTACTGTGTTAAACTTTAAATTTCGGAATGACGTATACTGTAACAAATTTTTGGATTCGGTATAGTGTTAATGACTCGGTGTACAAAGTTTGGTGTGACAAAGTAGATCGGGCCAGATCTTTAAATTGTCTCTATTTGACGAGATTTGGTTAGATCTGACCGGTTCTCGTCAGACATGATCTAGGCCATATCTGACGAGATCTGGTTAGACACGATTAGATCTCATCAGATATAGACAATATAAAGATCTTGTAAGTTAATTGGTTGAAAATTTTGAAAGTTATCTTGAAAATTAATAGAAAATTTTTATCTTCATTATAAAGCTATGTTTGATAAGATCTGACCTGTGGTCAGATCTGACAAGGTATGAATATATAACAAAAAAAATATTGAAATGTTCAAAGTACTATCTAATGTCTAAATAAAATCAATATTGTTATTGATTAAGTGGTTAAAAGTGTTCAATGATCATTTGTTGCTTATTAATCAAAATTATAACGAGTAACATAAAATGGTGTAAAAAAGTAGATTACATCATGATAAAATTACACAGATGGATAATTTACATCAAGGATTTTTTACACCGTTACTTCACACTACACGGCCGTGTAAAGTTCTCGGTGGTCATTCTCACACCAAAATTTTTTACAATCTAGACATAAATCCCATCAACAATTATTCAATCTACTTTCGCAATTGAATTCGTTTTCCAATATAAAACAAATGATATAAACGAGATTAAAACGAATTAAAATAATAAAAAACAAAATAATTGGAGTAAATACCTTAGTAAATAAATAAAAAAAAATTCATACACAGAAAAAAAAAATTCTTGGTTGAAGGTAAATATTCTTAATTCAAGAAAATTTTTTTGGAGACCTAAACTTTCTCAGATAAAGTAGTAATTTTATCTGACCAAGATAAATTCTCTTAGCTCAAGAAAATCTTGACTTGGTTCCCGAAAACGGTGGTCTTCAAAAATATTTTCTTGACTCAAGATAACTTTTTTTTCTGTGTACCTCATCATTAATTGATCGTACGAAAAAATATTCTGAAGAATTTTGTAGGAAATTGAATGTTCTGCAAAAAAGATATCGTATATTTTATTAGATAAGGTGCTATAGCAACGATCGAAAAATGGGTTGCATTTTTCGATCGCATTTGTAAAAAAAAAGTTGTTGATTTTTTTTACTCACCCTAATATATACATATTGAAAGATAAAGAAGTAAAGTCGAAAAAATCTTGATTCGTTGAAAAAAAAACAAAACATACACACACACACACACGAAAATTGTTCTATGATTTTACTCCAAAAGTTTAAATTTAATTTTGCGAGAAGCCAAATCCAGGCAGAGACGAGAAAATAATACGACGTTTGATGAATACATCATGCTGATGTATCTAATAGACAATAGAAGGATGAAAAGAAATCAAAGAGATTAGTGACTATGAACGTGCACGGTATCTAGATGCCACATAGCATCACATGAGAGTGGGAATAGGTATAGGTACGTGCGGTTTTCAATGGGTCTCGAGGGAATCGCTTTGTGTTGTTGTTAGGGGAAAAGGGGACGTCGACTGACAAACGACGCGATTCTGCAAACGTCCGATATGCCTAATTATCGCGAACAGCTCGACTTGCTAGCCGTAGAGAGCGGGACAATGCCGAGAATTATGTGGCTGTGATGCCGGAACAAAGCATTGCCAATGGAATCGTCGTGGAATACGAGCGATATTCGATTCGAATAAGTTTTTGACTTTTAATTAGCTGAGCGTTAGATTAAATATCAACATACATATATAGATATGTTTTCGAAACGAAAGTTGTAAAAAGATTTTATAAGTTATTATACTGCTTCATTTATGAAGGCGCATAAAAAATCCCTCATTATGCTATTCCACGGCTCAGTATTTTTCCAAGTTATGAAATTTTAATAATCATGATATCTATAAATAAATCCACTGGATTTATTCATTTCGACCGCAGATTCATAAGAATTCGATCGGTTGTGTACAAAATACAATTATTTGTTAAGCCATATAAATTTATAGGTTAGATTGCCGTGAGGTAGACAGTGGAGTGTAAAAAAATTGATTTAAATTTTACTAAATAAATTGGAGGCATTGAGTAAGTTTTAATTGACATACTCCAGTTTTTTGGTCACTGTACAACTCCATAGCATGTAAGTAGATGCAGCAGGATACGCTACTATCCGCCTCAAGTTATTACCGGGCTAATGCATTGAAGATCACAATAGTGTTTTGGCTCCGCTCGTACTAATATATGGGTGGTCCAAAGCAGGGTACGCTAACATCACCCATACTGATATGACTGTTAACGTTCTCGAAACGAAACTATCAATTTTGATGATAGTTATGGCACTTTAAAAATTTTCTTTACTTTTAGTAGGGCAGGGCGGGGCTAGTTGATCACTTTTTGGTTTGATCTGCCATAACTTTAAGACGACGCATCTGATTCAATTAATTCATGTGCTGTTAGGTTCGTTATTTAGTCTTCTTCAAACGGTCTAGCGACACAAAAACGATCCGAGTGAAAATTTACAAGTTATTCCCCAGAAATGCGCTAGCGCTCCAAATTGCTCAACGTGCCACAGTAAAAAAGGATTCATCAAAATTAACACTTACTGTGTGTAAAACAATCGATTGACACTTATTTATATGTTATTTCAGCGTACGTCGTTTGTTTTGAAACAGTTACACTCGTGTATGTTAAAAGTAACACGTTATGAGTGTCAAAATCTTCGAAAACGTAACCTTCAATTTTAACACACTTATATGTTATTTGCAACACTTGAAGAGTGTTGAATTTGACATACGCTTTTGTGTTACTTGGACACTTCTTAAAAATGTTTTTCACATTATTTAATGTAAAGTTAAAATCAATGAATTAACTGTAGCAATTGATTCTTCAGCAATCAAATATTAAAAACAACGATAATATTAGTAATAGTAATACAAGTAAAACTAAAAATGAAAAAAAAATAGTAATAATAATATCACGTATTGTTCAATATATATAATATCATCTATTATTTATCTTCAATATTCGAATATGTATAAAAAAATTACTATAAATTCTTTCACAATAACAAAAATAAAATAATTATTTTTATATTAAAAAAATAATTATATTTCATCAACATTAATTTAAAAGTTTAGGTTATGTATTTTAAAAACGATTGCAAATTAAACAGGCGATATTTTTAATACGTCATTTTTACTTGAAATTTTCTGAGAATTCTTTTGTGATGGTCGAGATTATTTTTAACATATTTCGTGTGTTGATTTCACAGTAACACATAAAAAGTGTTACTCTCGTATAAAATAACATTTTTGTGTGTTAAAAAATCAATCGATTGCGACAGTTGAAACAAGATAAATATTGTATGTTAAATTGACACACAAAAGTGTTGAAAATTCAACACTCAGAATTTTAACATACGCTTTTTTTTACACTTTGACGATTCGTTTTTTACTGTGTGCCCCACTAATCGTGATTATCGCGATCCAAGCGGATCCCGAAATCATAAGATCATTTGAGGAAATCATAAAAACATTTGAGGTTAAAGTAGATGAATTTTTAACTTTAACTTCATTACAATTTTATTTTTAGTTGGAATTAATAATTACATGTTAATAATTCTAATAAGTGCAATAAAAAATTATTATTTAATGTGAAGAAATGTAATCAAGTAATAGAATATACGTAAGTAATTGATGTAAATTTTTTATTAAATAATTTGGTTATGAGTGGTGGCGCTTGAGAAGTAGATCGCGATAATCACGATCCGTTTTGGTATGATATGGATACGTTAACTGACGATCACTATACATTTAAGTACATTCACAATCCGTAGGATCATTATAATAAGTATCTAGTGTTTCATTCATATTGATATATATATATCGTAAAAATCAAGTAGCAATTTAGTACTAATCACGATACAACTGTCGCTTTCCGTTGGTGAGCGATAAGCGCAATATTTTTTTTCCGTGTAATTTACTAATCAATTGATTCTGAATGGTCATGAGTCATAAGTTATGACCCATTGTATAGATCAGCAAACAAAAATTTTTAATTAAACGACTACTTAAGAAAAACTTATCTGCACAATTTCTAAAAATTTTTTATTGTTATGAAACATAAAAAAGTACTTTGTCAGTTTTTAAAACTAATTAATCCTTTATTTATTTTTTGAATATAAGTACAAAACTATATAGTAAATACTCAAATGAGAACAATTATAAAAATCATAATAATTGGATGGATTATAAAAGTTTTTATGATGATAATAAATAACAAAAAATTTTAATAAAAATCTGTGAGATCTAATTTTAGCTCACATTTTTTTATTACAATTTTCAAGTTTTATTTTTTTCATGTAATATTTTAGTACCGTGGGGTAATACAAAAATGTATAGAGTTTTCTTATATTTAATATTTATACAAAGACTTCAGAGCTAAAATGTTTTAAATAATTTATTTAGCAAATTCAATTATTTTTCGATTAATATACTCATTTTGTAAATAAAATTCATAATTGATAACTTTGCTAGGTATAAAGAATACTTTAATTAATAAATTTTATTCATATTCCGACCGTATATATCTTTTACATATTACATTTGAAAAGCGTTAAACATATATTTAAAAAAGTTATCAATAATTATGTAATTAATTAACAGAACTAATTGCTATTAGTTTAAAGTAAACAAGATAAATCATACGGTAAAATAATTTTGACCTAAAAACGAAGCAAAGAGTGTCATAAGTGCTTTGATACTTGAAAAAATTAACCGAGCTTACTACATGACAACGATAACGAGGTCGTTATCTGAATTTCAGAGACGACTCTTACGCTTTTAATATGCGCAATAATAATGTCATTCATGTATAACAAAAATTTTAATTATCTAGCATTTTCTTTTGTCACGTTAATTAACCTAATCAATGGCATTCACTTATGGCTGACGACATGTAGAGTATTTCTCCTAGCTTACGATTATATCGAAGCCATTCCAGTTATTTTTCACCCCTACTGGTGTCACGGTGAAAGCATAAATGGAATTTAATATTACCTCGCCCTTTTATTTACTAAAAATTCTTCATCTAATTATATTTTATTTAATTATTTACCTCATTACTCATAAAATGATTCTAATCAATTAATTATTATGTTTCAATTTAAAAAAAAAATTGAATTAATTACAATAGCAAATTTTGTTTCATAAGTTAATATTTCAAATATATTTCATTACAAAAATTAACCCTGAAATGTGTCACATAATTTTAATATATAAATATAGACATATATATATATATATATATATATATATATATATATATATATATATACATATGCATATAATAAATATCTACGACCATTCATGCACATGCATACATATGATGTTTCACATTTCGGATGACTTACACATTTCAAGCATATATATATATATATATATATATATATATATATATATATATATATATATATATATATATTGTATATAATACACGTGTACAGACATCCCATCTCGACACGAATGATATGTTGCCAGTGGGTCAAGTTATTTAATCCCGTAAACATAAACTAAGCGAGGGACGCGATGGGAATTTATGCCTGCTACCGTGTGCCAGGGGGATGCCAAGCGTCCTAGTAAATATTCGTTGTAGGCAACAGAGAAATAGACCACGAGAGTAAAAGAGAGAAAAAGAAAACGAGAGAAAGAGAGAGAAGGAGAAAAATAAGTTTGAGAACCGATACCGATCCCAAACAGTAGAGTAACGTAAGCTTGAAGGCAGCTAGATCTCCATTCATCGAGGATCTAAAATACCCTCGGGTACTTTAATTTGAAATATTCAAAGCTCGAACCCGACGAGACTGTTCGTCTTAATCGATAGCCCAAACAAGCATGAGAACTTGGAAATGCTACCTCAAAACATTTTAGCTGGCTGTTTTGCCTCAGGAAACATTGCGGGAGAACTTTAAGGTAGTAGATACTGGAGATGAGGCTTTCAGAGTGATGTTCGATCAACCGGAATACTCTCGGAGAAAGCTTTCGGTGGTCACGTATACATACTATCTATACTCTTGACCTAGGGCTCTCATGAGTCTTGTTTCACGATCGCAAATGGAGTTTGTCAACTGTAATCTTCAACTTGGCTGCAATCATGCGAAAATCAATTGTACATATTCATCAAATATAACTTACACATCATATCACATATTAGCTAATACTAATTGCAAAAGCTTGACCATATGTAGCGATATTTTAAGCTGACTTATGCACAGGGATCAAAATTTTTTCAAAAAATTATTGTGTGATATAATTTTAAAACTTGTATGTACTTTCCGTTAACCTCAACAAAATTTCATAACTTTCCGAGTAATTGGCATAACTATTAATTCAAGTCCAACATTGAGTTTACTCTCTAATGAACATGACGCAAGTAAATATTGAAGTGAATATGCATTGTACGTCGTTAAATTATTCGATAACTATATTTTGAAACGGGTGGATTAATTATAACTTATGTCTAGAATTGACATTTTTTAAAATTCTTGCAAGCTTAAATGTTGTCATGTACTACATTATAGATGCATGAAGGAAAAAAGCGAGCAAAACAAGAGCGCTAAATAAATAATGAATTTTCGTTCGTTTAAATACGCAGAATTTCTCTTTCTTGATTACTATTCGAACTAATTGAACCAAATTTTTAGTTGACATAGGAAAAGTTTTCATGACCACATAGAAAAAAAATCGGTCTGTCGGTTGACCCTGCGGGCCAGCCCCAAAACTTCCCGCCCATTTCGAGCTCCTTGAGCTCGAAAATATTGTCAGAAATACAGCTTCGAGCTCAAAGAGCTCGAAAAAACTTTTGCATGCCGTAGTTTTTGAAAAAAATGTTTTTTACCATTTCTTTCTCTCACAAGATTTCATTGACAAATGATTTGATTTTCATGTTTGAAGCAGCAATCGACCCGTTTTGATAAAGTTTAAAACTGATCAGATTTTGAAATCGTTTGGTTTAGTTATTTTAAAGATATTTGCAAAAAATCGTTTTTCACCGTTTCTTTTTTCCACGATACTTAGAAAAATAACCCGATTTTGATGGTTGAGCTAGCAATCGACGGCTTTTACTAAATTCTGAAGCTGATCAGATTTTAGAATCGTTTCCTTCAAGTGTTTCAAAGATATTCGGAAAAAACTGTTTTTTATCGTTTCTTTCTCCCACGATAACTCTGAGACAAATGATCCGATTTCGATGGTTGAGGTGGCAATCGACGCGTTTTAATAAACTCTAAAGCTGATCAAATTTCGAAATTGTTCAGTTCAGTTGTTTCAAATATATTCGCAAAAAACCATTTTTCACCATTTCTATTTCCCACGATAACTCTAGAACGAATTATCCGATTGAGATGGCTAAGGACGAAATCGACGCGTCTTATTAAGCCCGAGAGCTGATTAGATTTTGGAGTCAATCGTTAGACTCGTTTCTGAGAAATCAATAAAAAACTAAAAAAAAAAAAAAATTTTTTTTTCGTAATTCGTCAATATTTTCGAGTCTACGTAATGAAATGATCTAAAATTTTCAGAAAAGTTGATGGCCATCAAGCCTTTTCGATTGCCGCCTCAACCATCCAAATCGATTCATTAGTTAAAAAGTTATAGCCCGGTCACATACACACACACACACACACACATACATACATACAGACACTCGGACATCATTCTAAAAACAGTCAGAATAGCTTCCTAAGACCTCAAAACGTCGACATCTGATGAAATTTCGATTTTCGCAAATCGGGGTGAAAACAATAACTTCCCGAAATTTTTGAAAATCATCGATTTTCTTAGCGGGAAGTTAAAAATGCTATGCTGCATAGGAAAAGTCCACAAGAGGCTAAAACCAACAAAATACCAAATATTTTGGTCATTATTATCATTTAGGCCTTAAAGTGATGAAATAGAAATGTGTGAAGGTTTTGAAATTTACGAAAACAGAGCTTTAAAGTTTTCGAGAAAATTTTGTATGATTTAATTTAAATTTCTTTATAGCACCTACACGGAATAAAAATAAGCGCTGCAACAGGACGCAGTCCTATGGGAGCAACAGGACAAAATCCTGTTGCAGCATTAGGATTTTCATGCTTTAGCAACAGGACAAATCCTGTGGGAGCAACAGGACAAAATCCTGTTGCAGCAACGGGATTTTTATATTACAGCGACAGGACCAATCCTGTTGCAGCATTAAAATTTTCATGTTACAGCAACAGGACACATACTGTGGGAGCAACAGAACAAATCCTGTGGGAGCAGCAGGACAAAATCCTGTTGCAGCAACGGGATTTTTATGTTACAGCAATATGATTTTTCCTGTGGAATAAATAGGAAAAGGAACAAGTTTCATGTACTTATTTTTTTTCTGTATAATGAAATGTCAAAATTTGAAAAAAATTCAAAGTTTGGAAAAAAATTGAAATTCTTTTTCGAAGTTAATTTTTTTTTTTTTTAATTGAAATTTGTTTTAAATCTTGAAATTTCATTATACGGACAAAAGAAATTAGTACATGAAACATATTCCTCATCCTATTTATTCCACAGGAAAAATCCAGTTGCTGCAACAGGATTTTGTCCTGTTGCTCCCACACACGGAAAACAAAAAATACTGTAATTAAGTATCTGCGTGTTTGTATCTTCCCAAGAAAAGTATTCGTTTAATCTTAGTGAAAATTTACTCCAACCAAGAATGTTTTCTTAAAATAAGTATACAAATCCTTAAATCTGTTTTCCACTGATTTTAAATTAAAATAATTATTTAAAGAAAATAATAAAAATATCCTATCTGAAAATACGTCATTAACTTCAATGTAGTTTCCTTTACCTAGTTTAATTCACCTCATATCAATAAAACAACTGATTGATTTAAATTCAAAAGTGATTCCTGTGAAAATAAACACATTATTTGAATCACAAAAATATTTTATTGACTCAACAATATTTGTTGTAGGTTAAAAATAATGTTTTTTTTTTTTTCATGCAAGTTCTGCTAATTAAACATACATGTAAATAAATTTATTTACAATGGTATATTGAATCAAATCGAATAATAATACTCATCGGCTTGGTATATTTAGATTGTCATATATAATAAACTTCTGTTCGATACTATCCTCAACAGCTATATTGCAATTACGTGTAATTTATTGAAGAACAGTAAGGATCGTTTTGGTACAAAGACTTTATCAAACTTGTTTAAAGTTGTAACCACGAGAATAATATGCGCTTGTTGCAATGAGAATTAATTTTCTTGGAGTTTCTCTATCTCAAATATTATACTACAAGTACTTGTATTAAAGTATGTACATGTATAGGTGTATGTATCTTCGTTAAATGATGATCAAAGTGAAGCATTCACTAATTGCTAAATGAAATAACTTTCAACTAGCGATCAAATTGATGTTTTGCACAACTCAATTGTGAAACAACGAGATGTGTTCTGCTAACACTTACTCGCTCCCAGCTGATCTACTTGCTTAAAAATCATACTTACACTTATTCAAATATTCTCAACTAGAACGAAATTCAGAGCATTTGAAAAATAATTTATTACTTAATTTATTAATTCTAAGTCGCTTTTTTTTTTAAATAATGATTAAAAAACAAAAAAAAAGGCCATTCGGCATCCGAAACGGAAGTAGATTTCTCTATATATATAATTTGATTATCACCCATCAGAAATTTTCAAAGATATAAACAATGGCATTATCACCATGACACATAAATCAATTATGTGACTTTGAACCCTTATTGAAAGTGGAACAATTATCGTCAAACAAAAAATAAAAAAAGAAAAATATAGCTTTTTCTATCGGCTATCAAGTTCTTTTTACATAATAAAGATAGATATATCCGTTAAAGAAGTATTTACGAAAAAAGCCGAAAAAGTAAGATTTTTCGTTATTTTTGCTCATCTTCGAACTTAACCGTGATAATCGTTCGTAGAATAAGTGTACCAAGTTTCATTAAGATCCGTCAAAAATTGTGGCCGCGATCGTCGCAACATGGCGCGTTATAGTACATATATATACATACATATATAAACTTTTGTACCAATGGTATTTTGGGAACATACTCGATGATATCAGAGTAGTTCCTATGGAGTTATGGTAATCGCTAATATGTCATTATGGTAATTGTTCCTGTAATATTATGTTAACCATTACCATAAGATTATAGTACACGGAAAGAAAATTATAGGAATTGTACCCATACTATTATAGGAATGGTTCCTATATATTATACGAACCACCCCTATACCATTATGGGAACCATTCCTATACTATTATAGGAACTATTCCTATAATAGTATAGGAACCATTCCTATACTATTATAGGAACTTTTCCTATAATAGTATAGGAACCATTCCTATAATATTATAGGAACTATTCCAATAATAGTATAGGGACCATTTCTATAATAGTATAGGAACCATTACTATAATATTATAGGAACTATTCCTATAATAGTATAGGAACTATTCCTATAATACTATAGGAACTATTCCTATAATTATAGGAACTATTTCTATAACATTATGAAAATGGAAATAGCTCCTTTAATTATAGGAACCATTCTTATAATTATAGGAACTATTCCCATAATGGTATAGGTATCATTCCCATAATTATAGGAACTATTCCTACAATTATGGGTAATATTCCTATATCTATAGGAGGTGTTCCCATAATTTATGGTCGTCATTCCTATACTGGTATAGAATGAAATTTCACAAAATTATAGGAACCATTTCCATAGTTGTCTTTCCGTGTAACTAATATCATAATATGTAGAGTTGATTCCTATATGCACTTAGGAACCGTTACAATCTGGTTATAGGATTTGTTCCTATTTCCTTATAGGAACTATTCCTTCAAGTATGGTAATCATTACGATAATTCTATTACCATGAGATATGGGAACTATTGCCAAAATTATAGGAATTGTTCCCATAGTTATGGAAACTTTTCTCATAAGTGTGAGACTATATCCTATAATTCCAAGTAATTATTACAATGTGTGGGATGATATTTCATAAACGTGCACGCTAAAAAAAAATGTTAACTATTACCATCTCGCGATAGGGAATAATTACCATCGTGTATGTGATAATCATTATCATGCGTTTATGTTTACTATTTGTTTCTTGTATAGAAATAATTACTATTGCCGATAGTAATAGTTACCATCTCGATCGTAATATTTTTTATGCCCGAAAAATTTTTAATTTTACCTTCTAAGATAGTAATGGTTACTATCTAGATACGAATACTTACCATCGTTGATAGTAATAGTTAACATAAAAGAATGAGAATCATTCAAATGTAAGGATAGGAATAGTTACTTCATTAAGATGGCAAGTATTACGACTTTTTTTTCAGCGTGTACTAGGAACGGTAGCTATAAATTTCTCTCTGTGTACATTTCATAATTTGAATTTATTTACTTACGAGTTGAGAGAAATATTTCACTCACTAGTTTGGATAGCTTGTATAGACATATCCCAGCGATTTAATATTTAATGAAAAAAGTGATTTGACTGATATTGCAGTACGTGTCAAAGGTAGTACCTGAAGTGGAGCTTTTTTTTTACCAATGATACGAGTTAGATACGAAAAGTGGCTTAGAAGTTTCGAAGTGGCTGGAAAAAGGCTGTACGTTCTTGAGAGTAGAGAAGAGAGAAGTTGACGTAGTAGAGAGGAGTACAAAATTCTGTTTCCCACCCTTGGTTCGTATAAGAGAGCGCGCACTTGATCCAGGGAAGCTCTCTGGCAGCCGGCTCGCGAAAGGAGAAAAAAAGTTATTTACTCCCATGAGATATCTCGAGAGAGTAAAACGAAGAAAGATCTTGCCATGCTTACATTTCTTTCTCTCTTTTTTCTCTACTATACCTGTCATTTTCTCTTTCGCTCACTTACTCACTTACTCACATGCTCACTCCGTCTTCTCCTTTTTTCCGTATACTTGTGCCACTAGTCTTTCGAGCCGCCAACGCCTTCGTTCTTGGTAAATATTTGCCATAAGATTGGGAGGGGGACCAAAAACGGGTGAAAGTTGCTCTGGACAAATAGAGAACGGAATATACGGTACGTGCAGAGAAAATAAATGGATAGTATGACGAGGAGTAAAGAAAAAAGTGGATGATGGCATGTCGACGAGTGAAGATTCAAGTCATGCGACGAAAGATGCGTTGGCATTTTTCTGGCAACTTTTCTTCGTTCCTTCCGAGTCAATTGTGATTGAATCCATTTTAGAATCAATATATATATATATATATATATATATATATAACTTTATTTTATTCGGTTACTTTACTATATTAAAAATATTCTTTCATGAAACCCAATTTTTACAAACAAAAAAATTTTATACCAAAAATTTTTAAATGATCATACATTTCAAGCTGATCAACTTATCTCATTCTTTTCTCTAAATCGTAAATAAATTTTCTAAAATAAAACATAGAACAACTTTTTATTTTATTTAAAAATGCTGTCTCATATTAGCCCGGTCTCCGAGATATATAAATATATAATCGAAGAATAAAAAATCCGCGAATGACGAGAGATTAGGTAAAAAGTAAATAAAAGTAGGTTCGATTATGACATTTCATCAAGTGGACGACCTTTGTTTCCTTTTTAAAAGCAAGAGAGTCGTTTTCATTTCTTTTACAACCGGTATTCGGTAACGAGTGGCCATTAATTTTCATGAAAAGAAGAAATCTTCACCTAACCAGCAGTAAAGCTATTGTTCTCATTTCATTCACTATTGTCCATTGTTACCACTCTCGTCTGTCGATTCAACTTTACGCCGCTGTTCACTACTTCTTCTTCTTCTTCTTCTTCTTCTTCTTCTTCCTCTGAAATTCTTCATCTTATTCATTGTAAATAAAAATAGAGCGACTACGAGACTCAACATTGGACACCGGATTATTGAGGGTTGCTTGACCTCCAGACACCTACAAAAAAAAATAAGTAAAGTTGTATAAAACATTCACAGAATGAAAAACGGATATCCAATTGTAATTTCGTTGAAAATCTCTTGAGTTTTCATCTTCTATATACAATCTTTTTTTATTATTTTTGTCTTACTTGGATTCGTTGATTTTCTGCGACAGTCTCTAACGAGTGCTCTGTAACACCCACTTGCTCACCCACAATCTCACTACTCTCTATTCCCACCGCCCCAATGACCATAAAGATTCTTCAAGAAAGAAATCTATGAAGATGTCACTTTACCTGATTTCTTTCTTCTATTTTCATTCTCACGACAATCAGATGACTTTTTCTTCTTTCTCTTCTTCTTCTGCTACCTTTTTTTTATGCACAAACTCTCACAATGAGTTTCAATATTAGGAAACAAAAACTAAACGGCCACAAAAAAGTTGTAAGTTGATAATTTGTATGACACTAGAAAATAAGTACAATAATGATAATAGTAATAGCAGTAATAGTTGAGAGATAAGAAAATGTATAAAAGTCTGTTAGTAATAATAACAAAGACAAGCTGTCGTTTACTTCGTTCTTAGCCTTAGGTATCTAAGAATGAGTAAAATAAAAAACAAAAGGGCATAGCGCGCAATGAAACGATCAGCATCAGTAAAAATGGTCGTCATGGGGTCAAACATTCACATTTTCCTTCTTTTATGGAATATATACAATGACATGCGCTAGGCAATGTGAAAAACCCAAGATATTCTCGGGGTTGTGAGATTGTGCGCGCGTTTATACGGTCTCGACCTTAAACTCTGGTTTTACGACAATGCAAATTTTTACGCTCTTCTCATTTTATGCCTGTCGGATGGAGGAAGCGTGTATGTAGATATAAAAAAAATAAAAGACAGGAAAAAAGATGAGATTTTAAAATAAAAAATCCGGAAGATGAAAGAAAATACTTGAAAGTGGGATAATGCGTGCAAAATATAGTAAAAACGATGCAACGAGTGTCTCACGAGACAGGGAAAATTTTCTTAGCATCTATCCACATCAGAACGCTGAGTCGGGATTTTTAAAGAAAAATATTTTACATTCAGGTCACGTGGATTGTTTTTTTATACATATTATCTGAGCATTTTCGTTATGCTTTAGTCACTCGATGACAGATTTTATGAAACACTTGAGACAACAAATTTATTGCACTTTATGTCCAAAAATAAAACAATATATATATATATATATATATATATATATATTGTAGCCAATGTGAAACTGATCTTTTTAAATATTTTAATATGTAGAAAACACATGCCTTCTTCTCTTGTTTTATAGAAACGCGACTAGAGTCAGTCAGTTACTTAGTGACAAAAACAGCGAACATTCCGTATCTTAATAAACTATCTTCCTTTGCCTTTTTTTTTACCGCTGTTAATTGTGGTGTTATTATTTCTAGTATAAGTGTATTTTAGTATATAAATTACCAGTTATTACAATATTATTTAATAATCTCTAACTACCGACTCTATTATCGGACAATATTTGAGCTTATAACATCGAACGGTGTCAAAGGAAACACTCATACCGTGTTAAAAGTACATCGCTTGATATTTCACACCGTCAATTCACACCAAGCAGACCGTGTAGTCATCAGGGACTATTTTTACGAGAAAAATTTTCTACAGTGTAAAATTAACTTATTTAACTTTAACTTTAAATATCATCAGCAGAATTTATCAATAAAATATAATCGCTAGAAGAATACTACATAATTACTGTATTTAAAATTCTCGAATAAAATGACTCGAGGTATCTAGATTATTTTCAAATTGCCAGATCGATTTCACGCAGAAAAATATTTTCCTACTCGCATTGATTTGCATTTAAAATAATTAAGCGATTAAGAAAATCCAATAATAAGCTGCGTCACTTAATATTTAAATTGAATGTAAACTCAGTTCTTATTTACTGATTACTGTCCAAACAATCTTAGCTTGTCGTTACTCAAGCAATGACTACCGATAGATTTCTTTATAGTTAATGAATACAGATTAAATATTATTTATTCGTAAAAAAAAAAAACAAAAAATAGATTTATTTCTGAGCTAGCGGCCAAAAAGTGGCATGGCGTTCATTATATACGAGTAAAGTCGTCGATTAAATATTTCTGACCACGTTGCCAAGTTTACTCGGTTTCTATTCTGTTGACAACAAACATAGCTATATTATATTATAACTTATAACAAATGGCTATGTCGCATCACAGTTAATCCGAGTAGCCACGCGATGAAAATGGTCGGATTATCCAGCGCAAGTAACGAAAGCTTAAGAGATATCCTGGAACGAATTGATCGATTTGAGTGAACTTTACTGGGAATAAGAGAGGTTCGTTAAAACTCTCATAGTTAGGATATGATATCGATTGCGCTGGTTGTTGAAAAATTTTTATTAAATAATTATATTTTGTCGTAAGTAAATTTAGCCAACCTTCTTATTAAATATAATCAGGTAATTTTTTTTTCGAATATAATGATTCATTATAACTGCAGTAAAAAGCAACTATTTTCATGTTTAATGAGCTTAAAAACATCAAAGTCTCAAAATGATATTATTGAACATAAGTTTCTTTGACTAAAGAATGCAAAGACAGCAGAAAGGACACAGAGTTGAAATATAGTATATGTAAATAAATAAGTTCATTTAAATTTCAAAAATATGAATATTTATATAAAAGTCGCGTATTTTAAACAACTTTAGACATTAATATTTAATAACCTAATATTTTCTTGAAATATATTTATTATGTTTATACACCGTAAAAAAAAGTGGTGTTAAAATTAACTCACACCGGTGTAACGATGCTACTCAACGGTGTTACTCAACCCGTGTTAAAAAGGTGTACATGTGGAGTACTCTCTAAACTTGAAATAGTGAATTATCACTAATTCACAGTGCATATTCACTATTTGCCACAGCTAAAAGTCGACCACTTGGAATTAGTG
This sequence comes from Microplitis manilae, assembly GCA_030273425.1. NCBI lineage: Eukaryota > Metazoa > Arthropoda > Insecta > Hymenoptera > Braconidae > Microplitis > Microplitis manilae. The sequence goes on from CP092726.1 coordinate 6,876,397, forward strand.
CATATACACTCATTTACCCAGTGAACTGATGCTTTTATGAAAACAACGAAATTCGATGTAATTATTAGTAGTAAATAGTTTTAATGATAATTACTTATTAAAAAGTAATGTTTTAAATCTACTGTGTAAAAAGTAAAATTTTCACTATTTATACATGAAATTCACTTTTTTCCAGTGAATTAGTTGATCCCTAGGAAAAACAGTGAAAATTTCACTATTTCAAATTTAGAGAGTAAATTAACTCCGATCAGAGTAGGAGGGTGTGACTATAAATGTTTTAATTTAAAGAAACATCAAATAAACTTTTTGCAATGTACAAGACCAATTAATTGCCCTGTTTTATTTTACTCAAGTGATCAACGATTTATTTCTTATATCTTGTATTTAATTGTAGTATATCTAATTGTGGCTTTATTTACAATTTAAGAGAAAAAGTGAGGAAGCCAAAGTAGAATGAGGAGAAAAGAGTAAAAGCAATAGGATTGTGATAAAAACGATATCTAAGTCCCAATGGAGAGCTTAAGAGGAAATTGTTCAAACTGCAAATTGCTATCGATATCGTTTAGTTTTTTTCTTTTTCTTAAAGTCTCGCGACGCGAAAAAAGTTTATTGCACTGTCTCTCGTTTTGCTTTAAGATTTTATCCGTACACTGAAAGTAATTATATACATAAACCTCTACAGTGATCTTTTAAATGACATTGTCCCGTTTAAAAATAACAAAGCTAATCACTTAAATTATTTTATGTAATTGATCATTATTCATTATATTTATTTCCTTTAAGGCAGTATTCTACTTTGAAGGTTCGAAAAAAAACTATTTTTCATGAATTTTTAATGAGATTATGAATAAAGATATAGATGTAGGGTGTGTTCGGCTTAGTAAATACACTATTGAAATACATTAAACAAAATTTTATTATATATTTTATATGTTTTTAACACACAAAAACATATTTCGAATACAACGCCGCGATTAGTAGGTGGGTCTGCGCTTGGTGTTAAAATTTCAAAAATGGACAATCTGAAACAGAAAATTTTTGAATTTTTAGATTCAATATATCACTATCAACCAGCTGAACTATGATATTTGTATGTACATTAGTCGAACGTTCAAAGTAGAATACTGCCTTACATCTATTGATAAATGTATTTTATTTATCTATATATGTTTTCTTTGTGGCAGGTCTTTCTTTGGGTGGCGGTTTAATAGTATTGGCATCAGCACTTTCAGATGCTTCCTTTGAATCCCCTACAAGATACAGTCTTTCATCTACATCAGGTTCAACGGAAGATAATGGGCTTCCCAAGTATCAATATGGCTGGTGTTTACAACTTTCAGGACTTGCTTTAATACTAGCCGAAATTGCAGCACTATTGACTGTCTCGGGATACATGGCACGATTTCCTACCGTAGAGGAAATGGTAGGGAAAAAATTTTTTAATTTCACTTTAATCCGGTCATTGATTATATTCGATGAAACTTAATAATAGCAATAATTAATAATTGATTATTGAAACTTTGTTAATTGTCTTTAGGTCCAAGTTATGGTCCCTGGAGCGGCAAGAAAGTTAAGAGAACAACGTGGATTATCTTCAGAATACCTTGTAAGAGCTCATCAAAAATCTCCTGGAGCAACGCAAGCACGGAATTTCGATCCTCCAACAAAAGGTAATATCGAATTTCCAACCCACCCCAATATCTTCAGTTTAGTCACTATATACATTAGTGCAATAAAGCACATAATCTTCCTCCAGTCGATGATATATAAAGCTATACATTGTTATAACTTGGAATATTAAAATCAATATTGCTTATTTTTCGCTTACACTTGCAATAAATTATTATTGACAAAGCTATAGAAACCCTATTTATTGAAGTAAACATGGAATTAATAAGAAAACTGTTTTTTAAGATGTTATCTTAGGACCCCAACGACTAACAGAAGAAGGTACATCGCTTCTTTGTAAATCAGCGCCTGATATTTGTGCATCTAACCCTCAAGCAATAAGTTATGTCGATAAAGCAGACTTATCACACATGTTACCAGCTTATCCGGACAGTCAGACTCTCGTGGATCCACGTTTTACTTTTGTCGATAAAGCAGATCCCGGTATTGTAGACTCACGGCTCAGTGGGTTCGCCGATAAAGAAGGACTCATGGATTCACGTATTTTACCAGACTCAAGGCAGAATATGATCGCTTTTAACGACAGTAAAGAACATGTTATCAGTCAAGAAACTAGGTACGTATTTCAATCACTTACCCTGATAGCCACCCTAACCGTAAGTTAACTACAAGCTACTGCCGTAATATAAAGGTAACTTAAAGGAAAGTGTTGGAGAGCAAGCAGTTACCTTTAAGTTGCCCTTCTAATTGTCTGTAACTTTCTATTTAATTTGACTACAAGGTGTTACGGTCAGACAATGACCGTTAAGTTGGTTGAAAGTTTCACTTCAAATTGACGGCAAGTTTTTCTGGCAAGTTACATTCAAGCTACTGCCGTATTCTGAAGCCAACTTAAAGGAAAGTATTGTCCTGCCAAGTTTACCAGAAACTTTCTCGTTAAGTTAGCCGTAAATGTTTCACTGCAGCACTTGTAGAGCAAGGTCTGGCTATCAGGGTAGCGACAACTTTTTGCAGCAACTTTTTGCAGCAACTTGTTGCCACATTGGCATTTCCATAAGTTGATGGCAACCGGTGACAAAAGTTAGCATTCCATTAATTGACGGAAAGTTGCCTTGTATTTTCTCAGAAAGTTGGTTACAGGTTGCGGTAGGAGATTGTCGCCAACTTTCTGAGAAAGCTCGTAATAATTTATAGTCAATACTTACAAAAGCTGGAAGTTGTCGGCAACTAGAGTGCAATTAATTGACACCAACTTTCTAACCAGAAAGTCCGGTTATCAGGTTGTAAAATTCACTACTCTTAGGTAGATTTTATAGAAACCTAACTAGTGTATTCCTCTCTTTTTTCCATTATCAAGCAGTACTTGAAAACGAAAGATTGATTATTCTTCCTGGCGAATTCTATAATATTTTTACTGTGTAGTGTTACGGGCAAAATATTTCAGTACGATCAATTAAAAAAATTGTGAATAGGAGAGACCAAGTACGGTTATCTCTCGGGTTGGTTGTCACAGCAGTTATAATAGACAACTTACCGAACGATATGCGAACATTGATCGACGTCGAGGAATCGGCGTCAAAAGGGAGGTGATGTTTTTGCGGTTCTTCAATGCCGATCGCTACAAATGAACGCTGTGACAACCATACCCACCCTGATAGCCAGACTCTACAAGTGTTGTAGAGCAACACTTTCGGCTAACTTAACGAGAAAGTTTCTGGCAAACCTTAGCTGTATAATACTTTCCTTTAAGTTGGCTTCTGAATACGGCAGTAGCTTGAATGTAACTTGCCAGAAAAACTTGCCGTCAATTTGAAGTAAAACTTTCAATCAACTTAGCGTCATTGTCTGATGTTAATACTTGTAGTCAAATTAATAGAAAGTTACAGACAATTTACTGTCAACTTAAAGGTAACTGCTTGTTCACCAACACTTACCTTTAAGTTACCTTTAAAATACGGCAGTAGCTTGTAGTTAACTTATAGTTAGGGTTGTTATCAGGGCAGTCTCTTCTATCTATACATAATTTTCGACTGCGCCATGGGATGATCACCTTCATCCTGTTCGAAATAAGTAAAATTAGTTGATTAATCTAGAATAGTAATAATTCAAAATTTTGAAAATTTATCGAAAATTCTACTTCCATGGTATTTTTTTCTTATTACTTCCTAATGAATCAATTTAATCGGGTCTTATAAACAGTACGTCGGAACTGATGAAATTACAGTTTGATGTTTAAAATTTTTATCTTACAATGATTTTTACCCATTTTATAAGAGTTTAAAATTTTTAAAAATCTGCTTCCGATTTTAGCTGTCAGATGGTATGTTTTGAAATAATAATTTTCTATTTCAGACATGTAACTTACGCAGAAAATACTAAGAACGAGTGTTTACTGGATGCACCACTGGGGTTTAATCGTTACAACAGTCTGGCCGGTCAGACAGTACCAATAACTCTGAAACATCAAAATAGCCCAACAGTATCGGCAATACAGGCTCAAGCGATGTATCAAAACTTTGGTACCATTCATTCAGGAATTTTGAGGGTATCTGAACCCGGTACGAGCTCCAGTTCAAACTCCAGTCAAAGAAGTATGACCCTCCAAAATCCCAAGAGAAAGTCACAAATTGCTCAGAATACCTTCAGTACCCTCGAGTGTGAAAAGAGAAAACAACGTGCCACTGGAGTTGGAGGCAAAGCAGGTTTCTATACCGGGAGTGCCGTATGACCACCACCACCGCCACCTACTCCAAGATAACTTCGAGAAGAGGATGAATCTACACTGTAAACTACCTTACTAGTCTTACCGACTGTACCTAGTGTGTTATCCTCTGACGTTTGTTTACCTTATCGCTGTGGGTAGATGGCTGGTAATAATGAAAACCGTTACTATTTATACATTACAGTAAATCATTTAAAGACAATTTCAAAATGATTAACGATATAAATTAAATATCTTATAGCCTAGTGTATGATAATTTATTAAGACAAACTCAAGTGATTGTTAAAAATAAATAAATGAAATGTAAATATTACTAAAACATTAAATGTTTCTATAAGAGTGGATAAAAAAATAAAACGATAATTTAAATAATAAATTTTAAAATAAAATTTAACGATACAATAATCTCGTTTTTTTATATTGTAATAACATACGTGTTCTAAATGATACTGCCTGATTTTATTTGTTTTTATATTTTTTAAATTCATGCTCAAATCGGTCAACAAATGCGATGAACCGTGTATGAAATATTACTATAAATATAAAATAACAAATATATAAATATAAATATAAATATATGCAATGTTCGATTAATAAAAAATGTCAATTGTTGCGTTTAAATAACAGGCAATTGACAGTGTGTTAAAAATAACTTTTTATGTTGTTAATTAGTGACAGAGACAATCTAATTATGAAATTACGTTGTGGAAAATATTCGCAAACGTAATTAACAGAAAATCACGGGATTGAATCGAATTAATGATCCAATCTGCGGCATATCAAAAATATATATAAAAGAGAAAAAATAATTATTAATAATTAATAAAAAAAATAGACATAATGTAAAAGATTATTTTCTTGAAATAAAAGAGTGAATGAGGTTGTTTTAACTGCGTGTTTTCGGTATCACAATAAGAAAATAATAGTATATTACATACCCAGGAAACAAAGTAGGGCATTCTAACCTACGTGTATAATTGTCTACTCGAACTAAAAGCGAAAAATATATTTTCATCATACCTGCGTTAAAAGCTTAAATTCCTGCAGTGTTTGAGGGAAGAAAGTACCCTAATAGCCACTTTAGCTTGAAGTCGATAGTTTGACAATTGAAATTACCGAATTTGTCGACAATTTGACAGCAAAAGTTGAAAAGAAAAATTTGCGGTTAGTTTTTCCTCAATTTATAGGTTACTTTTGTTGTTAGAAAAAACCCTAATAAAAGTTTCCTTGAATTTTTCGTCAAATGTCCGCCAACTTCGGGTTTTTTCGTTTTTGACGACATCTTATATATAACTTTTGAAGTGAATTTGCATCCTAATTCAGGTAGTAAGTTTATGTCATATTGTATTGCAAGCTGTATACGAATTGTCACCAAAAACAAAAAAGCGTAAAATTGACGGATATTTAAAGAAAAATTCTAGGACACTTTTGTAAAGTATACTTTTGCTAAGCAAACTGTGCTATTAGGGTAGTTCTTTTCTGTAATTAGGAAACAAATGATAACAATTGGCGCATGCACCTTTGGGGAAGCTTTCGGATGCAGACCCGGGTCAAAAATAAAACTTGATTCAGATTCGCTTTACCTTGTTTTCTTTCGTAGCTATCGATTTTCCGGTAATTCTTCGATAAGATCACGACTTTTTCGGCTAAAATTAAATTTGTGTCTACTTTTATAACTTTTTTCATCTTAGTTTGAACTTATACGTTTTCACTTCGAGCACGATAGTCATTGACCTTACTTTTGACTTTTTCATGGAGGAAGATAGGTCACCTTTGTCTCGGGTAGGCAATGACACACGGGTTGAAATGCCACTTTCCTCCCTTAGTATGTAATATACTAATATACATATATATATATAAAATAAAATAATATACTATGATGTAATTTTGTTACTGACCACATTTAATTCCGTTAATGTGTAGTATAATTGAATAACAAATAACAAATAAAGAAGGCGTTACTAATAAAAACCGAATAAAGTCAAATATAAAAATTGTTTTGTATAAATTAAGTAGCTAATTCATGTAATACAATGTAACTAATCGTAGATGAATATGTAATAAAAGATTTTAATTAACATCATTTACCAATTAATAATTTATAAATAAATAAATGTTTAATATTCAATCATAGCTTTATTACACAATAAAATAATTTAAAAATAAACAAATAATAATTCTAAAATAATATTTTATGTTGCAACAACTATTTATTTACTGAAGATAACGAAGGTCTTATGAAGGTAACCTTTGTCTTCATTTAAATGTTAAATATATGTGTATATATTTTTTTTGGATATATTTATATCATGAGACCGGTAGATGGCATTGCTATAATCACAACCGGACATTTAATTAACCAAGTTGTAATTGCACGGGTAATTAACAAAGTTCATTAAATATTAATATGCTATTCGAATTCATTTTGAATGTATACAAGATTTATTGAATACATAATAAATGAGTAGAAATGTATATAAATATAGACGTTACAGTTTACGCAGGTAAAGTTAAGACCTTAAGATACTTATTATTATAAGCATACAGCCGTTATATTATTCTAACTCTTTATAATTTAACTCACTTATATATTAGTCCCAAGGCGGCTCGTAGCTTGTATACAGTGTGTTTAAAACATTCATTCGACAATCCCACGTATATAATTTCCCTTGCACGCCCATTAGTCATGAATTCATGATCATACGTCGGAATCGATAAATTATAAATCTTACTCGTGACTAGCGATTTGGTCGATTGATTTTCAAACGATTTAAAGTTACTTTATTGCGCTCCGTAGACACGATATTTTTGAATTGAAACTTTTATCTTCACTATATTTTTGTTTATGTTTATTAATAGTTTTATTTATTTATTTGCTGTTTCCATTAACCTATGTGCATATTTATAAATAACAGTCTGATGAATAATCGTTTGAAATCAGAGTAATTAGGCTGTTTCGTGGCTCCACAAAATTCCAAAGTTTTCAAATTTTAATAACTAATATTCGTCAATTAATCCCTTTAATCTATTCAGTTCGACGGCGGATTGATGAAAATGAGGATGATTTCAACATTACAAATAACGGTTAAAACATGTATTTTTACCGACTGCAAAAAAGGGCCAATTAATCGTTATTTTTGTCAAATTCGCTTAGTAAATAATTTTTAATAATAATGTTATTTATTTTCTGCCGTAAGATGGCCAGTGGAGTGGAGAAATAATTTATCTAAAGTTTACTAAATAAATTGTAAGCTTTGAATAAGTTTTAATTGACATACTTCAGTGATTTTGGTCACTGTACAACTTCATAGCATGTAAGTAGATGCAGCAGGATACGCTACTATCCACCTCAAGTTATTACCGGGCTAATGCATTGAAGATCACAACAGTGTTTTGGCTCCGCTCGTACTAGTATAGGGATGATCCAAAGCAGGGTACGTTAACATCACCCATACTCATAAGACCGTTGGCGTACTCGGGACGAAACTATCAACTTTGATGGTAGTTATGGCACTTTAAAAATTTTTCTTACTTTTAGTAATTGATTTACAAGTCAATTCACTCTGAATTAATGTTCTATGTCACATTGTGCATATCGACAAATAAAAATTTTGAGATCGAACAAGTATTAAATAAAATTTGGATAAAAGTATAAAGAATATCTATGAATTCTGATCAATAACATTTTTAAATAAAGGAATTAAAAGTTTTATAAAAAAAAAAAAAAAAAAGCAACGATTTTGGTATAAAATCCGCCGGGACTAGCCGATAAAATTTGTTTTATAGTGATGCGTATAAAATTGAATAATTGCTAGTGAAAAATAGGTTGAGCCACACTTGTGCATAATTGCAAAAAATTAACATCGTTATGATTGCAATTTGTGGTATGAAATATTTAAAATTTTATTCTACATATTGCTGTTATAAATTCATGGCAGTAATAAACATAAAATTTTATTTTTATCAAGTAATTAATTAATTTAAATGGTTATAAATATTCTTTAATGTTAATAAATTTATTCTATGAATACATATATTTTATAAAATCATAACTGTGTCTATTGCTTTTAAATGTTGTTGAAATCCAATTATAAAATAAAACTGAATTTTAATTAACGAGTAGGTTTCATTAAATTATGGCTTCATACACGACTTTAATAATTATTAATTTGATATGATATCTGTACAGTTTATTTTCATAATTTTTTATATTAATAACCTTTTGAAAGATAATTTCAGTTTTAACGTTTTATTAATGGAACACTCCGTTTTTTGTAACCGACAAAAAATTAAAAAAATTAGTAGTTATCAATTGCTTTAAAGTCCTAGTGAAATAAATGATTATATATTTAAAAAATGATCGTTATTGCATAATAATAGACGGAAATGTTATTGTAACTTAAAATCCAGGTGCGGTTGATTGACAGGACTAAAATTACTGAACTTAGACAAGTTAAGAAAAAAAAATGAGAGAGAGAAAATAAAATTGTTTGCCCCTTTACCCCGTGAAATCGATAGTAGGCAAGAGTAACCGGATGTCTAATTCAGGCCATGAACATTTTTTTTCGACACCAACTACTTAAGCTGACCTAGATGTTAAAATAAAAAATTATGCAAATGATAACGATGACAACATTAATTAAATATCATTAAGAAAAACATTAATTATAAATAAATTAAAAATAATTTACCTAGAAATGAATCAAGTGCATATTTTATGCGGTATTAAAGTTGGATCCAATATATTAGAATATAATTTCTATAATCTCTAGTTTATGGTCTTATCAAGTTTTTTATCCACTTGTAACAACGAATAAGAAATAATATAATATAATATAATATAATATATATAAATAAGTAGTAGAGGCCAATAGATCTGAGACCGTTAAGGGCAAAAGGCGGGTAAGTCTAAGAGATGGAGAAAAGGTGTAGGAGATAAAAACAAGTGAGAGAAAGTAAGAAATAAGAGAGAAAATAAGAATAAGTTTTAGTTGGAGGCCATGATGCTTAATCCTGGGGCCATCTATCATCGCTCGGAGTATACTAGTTAGGCGATTCTATCTCTCCGCCTTTTTTACGCGCCCAAGAGTCCCGTCTCCTTTTGTTACCTTGTTTAATAACTCGTGATGAATGTACAATAACCCATACTATCACACTACTCTCTTAGTGCGGCACACTGCACTTCAAGGAAATTGCTTCTTATTTTATACTTCATCTCTTTTTCGCGCTCTTCTTAATTTACTTTATTCTTTATACAGTTAATTAAAATAAGATTATCTATTCAACAATCGGTAATATATCTTAATAAATAAAATACCATAATAGGTTGCTATTATCATTATTTATTTATTTTCTTTTTTATTTATTCCAAGAACTCTCTTAACTTGCTTTAATTTATTAGCGATAAATAAATGGATAAATTATGTCTTTGGTGCACGTGCAGTCCATCGATTAATAGATAACATCTTTTTACTTGTTATTAGGTATTTTAGTAATTATGGAACGTTCCTAAAATCAATGATAAATGTATATTCCTATTAACTAATTAATTATTTATGAACTACTCTCTAAAAACAAATTAGTGGAAATTACGTGACAATCACTATTTGACAGTGAGTAGTCACTTATTGCCAGTGAAAAGTATAGCACTATTTAAATTAGTGACATACTTCACTAATAAACAGTGAATAATGACTATTTTTACTATTTCAAAGTCAAGAGAGTAAAGAATTATTATCTTACTTTAAATACAATTTAAGGGGGTTCCCCCTTGGGAGGGTCTATTTTTTAAGCGTTTTTTTGGGAATTTTTTTTTGACGACCAATGAAAAGATTGAACTTTGAGTTTTTTATCATTTATTTATTAATATTTCAAGAGTATGTAAAACAAATTTCCGATGAAAATCTTCATTACAACGTATGTTGTATCCCTCTGAAGACGCCCGCCTGGAAAAAAAGTACGCTCACTTCCTCCACGATTCCGGCTCATCGGCTTATCTGAAAAAAAAAAAACAACGTTTTAATCTGTAAGCTTAAATGCATGAAGTAAACTAAAATCATTAGCAAAATGATGTTCATGCCATGAGTCAAAAATTACGTGGAATCTGATAGACTTGTATTAGTTTCTATGCGGTTTTTGACCCATTTGACTGGATATGGAAACTTTTGGACAGGGTATGTACGGATGTTGTTAAACCCAATAATTTTAAAAATGCACCACTGATTGATGTATTTTATTCTTTATTATAACTAAATTCTTCAGTAGAAAAACCCTTTTAAAAATTACTATCCAAATTCTTTTGGTTCAGCCATAGTGAATAAAAACTTAAAACTGGCAATTCATAAAAAAACTTTTCATGATACCAGCATCGAAACTTGAAGTTTCAGTGTTTCTACAGCCCGTCGAAACTAGCTAATTTCAAGCCGATGCTGCAAACAACCGCTAGCGAATTCGTAATTCACAAATCCCTTCACAGCGGGCAGAAAAATTCGTGTTTCTTCCCTTGGGAAGAAACACAATTGTTTCTGCCCTGTGCTAGATATATTTAATGTTCATTTGCAGCCCTATTACTCTCATTTGTTTACTTGTCACTTCAGCTTACTCATTTCATTTTTTAAGTGACAGTTTTAATTAACCGAATAAAATTACTAAAAAATGAGTGAAAAAAATATTTTTGTACTATTTACTATTTAATAAGTGACTGTAAATCACATAGTGCTCATTCTCTAAAAGTTCTCCGCATTATTGGCTTGAAATTAACTTGTTTCTTACTGGCTGCTGACACTGAATCTTCAAGTTCCGATACGAGTAATCATGAAAAATATAGTGTGTGACTCAGGATAAAACACGATTTCAGACTGCGGGTGATGTCAGCCAACCTCACCCTAGTCTGAAATCGTCTTGTTTCATCCCTTGTCACACAATATACTATTGCTGCCATTTTTTTTATCATTATTATTAGTTTTTTAAATACTTTCTTGCGTATAAGAACACCATCTATTGTTTACTTTTTGAGTGAGCAAGTGACTTGTGCATTTTTGGACACTGAGAAAAAAAAATACTGTTTTCAAGTATCTGCGTGCTTGAATCGTACCGAGTAAATATTTGTTTAATTATAGTAAAAATATACTCCAACCAAGTAATATTTTCTTGATTTAAGAATTTTTATACTTATTTTAAGAAAATATTCTTGGTTGAAGTACAGTATTACTATGATTAAACAAATAATTTTCTCGGTACGATTCAAGCACGCAGATACTTGAAAACAGTATTTTTTTTTCTCAGTGGATATATTCCAACTTTTTTTTTTTGACAATACTAGCCAAAAAATTGATGGCCGGTGTGCCGTAAATTGTTTTTAACATCAACAGCGTACGCTGTAAAAATGACACTAATTATTAGTCTTAAATTTTTATGCGGCATTAATAAAGTTTACCCTACTCGTTACATTAAAATATAATAGTTTTCGAACGTTCATAATTGCGCGAAGGCCGGAGACAGAATACACTTATTTACTCTAAGTATTGTAACTGTATAATATTTTATACAAAACAATTAAATTCAAAATATGTTCAAATAGAATCATTGCTTATACTTCTAAATTTAAAAAAAGTCGGAAATTATCAACTTCGAGTTCCAAATTGTTCTACTTTTAAAAGTCGACTATATAATGGACGTGTTCGGAACGATTCTTTGTACCCGAAAACAGGCTTTTTTTTGTATACAAAATAATTTATATATATTTTTATATTTTATATAGTGATTACTCATCTTAATGATTTAGTAAATCAATGACTATTTTGATTTATTTTTTAAAAAATAAAGACTTTTATTTTACTCCAACATTGGTTAATTATATGTTTTTAAAAAGTAGACAAGACTAGTATTTGAGCTGACTGACACGTAGATAACTGTGATTGATATACTTTTACTTTTTTTTTTTCTTCATATCCTTACTTTTATTCTGCACATTTTAACACTCACTTAATTAATCAATACAGAGATCTAAAATAAATTAATTTGTTGAAAAAATTAATATAAATAATACACTTGGAAATTTTTAATGAAAGGTTTTTTAATTAATAATGTTACTTTATTTATTGTACAAAAATTTAATAGCGAATTTCTTTTACTGATTTCGACATACAAAAGTGGTGATGGTGATATCAGACTAAATTCTTAAGTCAATAAATGAATTATATCTTTTGTTCACCTAATTTGCTAAAATTATTTAGTAAATTACAGTAGAGAATCATGTCTACAATATGGTGATAAGAATATATAGTACCAACAATTGCACTTGTAGTTTAAATTACTATGACATGTGTTATAATTACTATATAATGTGAAATTAGTTGTCCCGTGTAATGCTTTAACTACTTAATGTCATAGATGTCACTACCGTTTTCATTGCCAGTGTATATTTTTTGTAACACATACTCGAAATGTGCGATATTAGGCGCCTATAACGGGGAGCTATAAATATTATACACACGTAAAAAATGGCAGAGTAACTGATACTCCCGTGAACTAGTATAAATTTAATTACATTGTGTGTACAACTAACCTTCATTTGTGGTAACTGGTAACCTAAATGACAATATATATATATAAGGAGAAATTATCTCGATGATAAAAGATTTTATATAACTGTATACAGTTATATATGAATTATATACAATTGGATAGAGGTGATGCATAATTATATAAAATTGTTATATAATTATATACAATTATATATAATTCTATATAAAAATGCAAAAAAGAATAATAAAACTATATACAAAAGTATATATTTGTATATAATTATGTAGAATTGTATATATTTGTATACAATTATGTAGAATTTGTATATAATTATGTAGAATTGTATATATTTGTATACAATTATGTAGAATTTGTATATAATTATATATAATCTATACGAATACAGTATGTAGTTATATACAAATGTATATATTTGTATATAATTATATAGAATTATATACAAGTATATATGATTGCATATGATTGTATACAGTTAGATATAATTATGTACGATTGTATACAATTGGATCGGGCCATTTTTTCTATCTAATTTTATACAATTGTATAAAGTCTTTTTTCATCGGGATTCGTTTTGAAATACTGTAGGGTCATAGTAAAGCCTGACCATGTTGACCACCTGACGAAAATTGTAATAGAAACATGCAAAAATTACCCTGCCGATATAGTAAAATTGACAATGATTATATCACAAATTACTGTAACCATCGTATATTTTACTATGGCCACAGTAATTTTTGCAAAAATGCATACATGAGTTTATTTTAATTCCGGTCAGATGTTCACCATGGTCCGGCTCTACTATCACACTATAGTATTTCAAACAAGAATAATTTTTCTATGTAGTACGTACTACATCAGATGTAGTTATATATAACTAGATATAGGTAGATATATCTACTAATTGACTGGATGAAAAAATCTGTTGTATCGGCAACTACACTTGTAATCTTAATAACTATACTATACTATTGTATGTAACGACTGCTCCTCGCGTGGCCGCTTGAACTAGCTACTGAGGTAAATTTCACTACCTTTGGTGTAAAATAATTACTAGTATGTGTAGTTGGGATGTCTCCAATTGTAATAAATTAGATTACACTTCTTTTTACTTGTATAAAACAGCAAGCAATAAAGATACCTAACCATTCAAATTGTGAGATCAGCAGTGCAAAAAGTGTAATTTTTAGTTGCATGCACTATAGCTTGCGTGCAAAAAATATCGAAGAAACTCAATGAGTTATCTAGTGACAAAATTTTTCATCATATTTCCAGCGTCTTTTATTACTTGCAACCGATAACCTATCATATGTAGGCACTCATGTCGTAGTTTTCGAGTTATTCTTAGAAAAACTAATATGTATGAATTAAGTACCATTCTGTATAAAACGCTCGTTGTGTTGACAACCTTGCCTCCGTATTGGTAGTCAATCGTCACAGCTCGCGTCTTATACACAATCGCACTAGATATACAAACAACTATTATATATATAATAGCAATCTTAACCTCAATTATTAAAAAGATTTAATGAAACTCGAATGTTTTGTAATGAAATGATGTTCGAAAAATTCTACTAAATTATCTGATGATAAATGTCATACATTCCGTATGGAAAAACATTATATATAATATATGATTATGTATTGAAAAAAATGGATCATCAATCTATGCAATAATCAATTTCTGTATCATATGTATTTTAATTCATATATATAAATTTATGTATATTTCAATCATATCTCAAAGGAACAACATCCTTTTTTTTTTCATAAAAAATGTATTATCAATAAATATCACATCCTAAATAAATCATTTGTACACAAACGGAAAAAAGTGAAACGTTTCTCTTCAACACTATTACAAATAAGATAATTCTCATTTAACTCGATGCACATAAACTTTAATTGAATCACAGTCCTATTGTTTTCTGCGAGATTGAATAACATTTTTTATCACAGTAACTAATTGAATTATCAATATCATGAATGTATTTTCACATTTATTATGATTGACATATCTATTAATTTACCAGTTATAAATATTTTATTTACCAGTATCTATATGTATCTATATATAGAGTCGGATATACATTTCATTGTATGCAAAAGTTTTTATCTTTTAACAACATTTGTATTTACAATTTGCCTTTCTTCCTGCCGTTAATTTTCTTTACTTTTTTTTTACTTCATCGTTCAGTTAGATTTTTCCACTTTTTATCTTTTAATTTTTTATTTTTTTTATGTTTCTGTGCTATACCAGACACCAGACAGCGCAAACTAGCCGCTTATCATGTAGCCTTTTGCGCCAGAACGAGCGGCGCCCGCGTGCAATTTGCGAGCACTGACGAACGTGTAATATGAAGGTATTTTTTTTTATTATTATTATTATTATTATTTTGTTTTATTTCACTTGTATTGTATGATTGCGAAGATGCATGTGTGTTGGTATTTGATATTTATTTTTTGTTTATATTGGTATACAAGAGAGCTATCGAGATAGCCATGGTCCATCCCCTTTCGTGCGTTAAAATTTGTAATACGGGTTCAACCCGTGAAATTGTACACCCTCTAGGGGGCCACTCTTTCGTCTGTTCTCCATTTTTATTTTTTTGTTATTCACATTCATTTTTATTCTTTCAAAGTATTAAATGTTGTTTGTATCCATTTAAAAATATAAAAATATATCGGTATATAATATATACTATGTATACATGTCTATCTATCTAAATAAAAATTTAAAAACATGCAATCAAAATTTTTTAATCGATAAATAATTTTTTTATTCATTTTTTATTTTTGGCCAAATACAAATGGAAAAAAACACCATAGAAAAGGATAAATTTATATCATGTATTAAATAAATAAAAAAAATAAAATATGTGTTGAAATGAACAACAAATTGTCAGTAGTCTAGTAATTTGATTGTGACCCTACGATTTAGTGGGTCTGATCCTTGTGAATTGCTTGATAAATTTAGTGGGTTCTTTTTACCCGGGCTAAAAGGGACAAAAGTCGTTGGAACATATATTCTTGTGGCTTTGTAAAGCATCTAGAGAATGACAGTGGGATTGTCAGTCTTACGAATTCTCGAAGGGTGTAATAAACTTCCTGCAAGACATACTACAAGGATACCGGGGTAATTGTCTTCCATAGATCACAAAAAAAATATATTATCTCAAAGTTCAATTTGAGATAAAAGAATCATGTTTAAAAGTTTACATTTATCGAATAAAGTTTTGAGCTCTTTATAGGATTTTCACTTTTTTACTAGTACTTTTGGTCCTCTCGATAAAAAATAGTTTGTTTTCTAAAATCGTTTTTAATGTAACATATTATTTGAAGTGAAAGACCTAGTGTCCGATTTGCATGATAATGTGCCATTTTTAAGTTTGATCAGGACACATGGTAGTGTCTCGCGCCGAGTACACGTTAAAACACATGGACATATGTGTGAGTATGTATAGCGTGAGGCTACCGTAGACCGATCGGTATCTGGCTCTCATTTTTTAAAAATCTTACGGGTGGACCCGAATTTTTTAGATTTTCACCTAGATTTAGCTACTTCCTTAAACTGAATCAGTAAAAATATTACTGATTTTTTTAGTAGTTACTAAATTTACTGAAAGATCAGTAGCTTTGAATCAATTTACTGAGTAATCAGTGAATTTTGCTTCACGGCAGTTAATAGTGCCATCTACTTGGGAGCTTGTTCGTTAGACAGAGGTTGATTGCAAGTTACAATCAAAGATTATTATTTACATTACACTATTATTACGGTAAGTTTAAAATATTTTAACAAACAAAAGTTAATTAATAATTTATATATTAATGAAACTTATTTATTTTTCTCAATTGAATATGAGTAGAATAATTCTGAAAAGTATTAGTGTGTGTAGTTGATTTACATCTCAGGTAATACATAACTTCAAATTATCCTATTAATTATTTTATGTTTATAAATAAATAAATATTGTTATTATTTTCAGATAAATATTTATAACTAGTTTTGATGGAAAATTACTATAATTTAACAAACAATTACTTGATAATATTGAAGTGGAAGACTTATTAAACAAATTTGACTTTCAAAACCCATAGGATGGATTGAAGAATTCAAATTAACAAATCGATGTATTGAAAGAATACCACTTGATGACAGAATGGAGAACGTATTTGATCAAAAAACTTATACATATATTGATTCTATTTTAGTCAATGGCTCAATATATGATCACGATATAAATTTTTGTATTTTTTAATATGCATTAATCAATAAATATTGATTTCTCTGCATCAAAAACTGAATCAGTAGTTATGACTAATTACATCTGTTACGATCACTAATTTATTCACTAACAATTTTGCTAATTAGAATAGTAAATTGATTTCTACTGATTGAACTAGTAACATTTTACTGCTCTCTAAATTTGAAATAGTGAAATTTTCACTGTTTTTCCTAGTGATCAACTAATTCACTGGAAAAAAGTGAATTTCATGTATAAATAGTGAAAATTTTACTTTTTACACAGTAGATTTAAAACATTACTTTTTAATAAGTAATTATCTTTAAAACTATTTACTACTAATAATTACAGCGAATTTCGTTGTTTTCATAAAAGCATCAGTTCACTGGGCAAATGAGTGTATATGCACTAATTCCAAGTGGTCGACTTTTAGCTGTGGCAAATAGTGAATATGCACTGTGAATTAGTGATAATTCACTATTTCAAGTTTAGAGAGTGATTTGCAATGATATACTTGGGACTATTTACACCAGTAAATATTCACTGATAATCAGATTAAGAGAGTAGATCTAAGTAAAATGCAGAATTCGGCTATTCGTTCTTCTAAATTAATTTTTTTAGGGTTCCTACGTTTTTTTTTTAAGATCTGTATCTTTCTTAAAAAACATTATTGCAGATAAAAGTTTGGTTATCCAGTTTATCAACTACTTCATGTCTGAACATTTAACTTATTGCTAATTTCTTATTATTTTTCATATTTTATGTCCGCCATTTTTTTTCCCAACAAACAGACAACTAACAAAAGACAATTTTCGAATTACAAAACAACATTTTATTTTCGCCCAATCATTAAAACAGACAAAAAGTTGAGCAGTTGGTTGCAAAAAAAAATTAACACGTTAACTGATACTAAACTACATGATCCCTTGTTAAGATAACGACACGCCTGCAGCCAGTATGTTAAATAAATTTAAAATTTATTACATAAAAACATATAGAATAACATTTGTCCTCGCTATTATTATTAATTTAATAGTTATTTTTTCATTTATACCCGAGATATAACAAGGGTATACATTTATTTTCCAGGGCATCTTTTACCTTAATAAAATAAATTTATCAGGACACGTAAAAAAAATAGTACGAGTTACTATGACAACGAACGTGGCTAAATCCACACAGCAGCAGCTTCTATATTACTGCAAAACCTTTTATCATGTACCCAGCCAAGTAAAGAGCTATATAAGAGCCATGGCAAAAAGTAGACAAAGAGAAAAAGGCTCACACGGTAAGCCGAGAGATTTGTACGGACCACGTTGGTTGGTCGGTTCATTGTTTCAGCATTGCAGCGTCAGCCATATAACTCTTCTCTGCATCGTATCTTCTGTCTGTTCACTGTCTCCTTTTACCTAAAATTTTGTCATTCCACCAGACCATCTTCTCCATGACTATCAACTCACACGACAAAGACAAAATCCAAGACCAAGACTAAGATCAAGACCAAGACCGCGATATCAAAAAACAATGACAAAGATAAACCTAACCAAGCATATAGACAGTAAAAAAAAATAAAGAGACAACACATTTTGACGATCGTTTCTCCTAAACGGTCGATGTTTCAAGCTCGATGAATTCAACACCTAAATCGTAACTTGCTATTGGTTGTACGACAATAAAACCAAAGTGGAAAGCTTATACGATCACTAGTAAAACAAGACACAGTAATCTCGTATACATATACCAGAAACCAGTAACCAGTCTTCACTTGTGAAGAGAAATTCATTTTGTACGATGGCTGGTACGACAACGTGTCTCATCTTATTTCCCAGCATCATCAGACACTGGCTATAATAATCTTTATTGTAACAATAATTTAATTTTCAAGCTTTTAAATGACTGCACACTCACATAAACTCGTAAATATAACGATTACATTTTACTGGCGCTGGTCCTTTATATCATTATCACATCCAACATCTCAATCTATAAATCCATTTACAACATCATTATCATCTCTTTCGTTTATATTTATTTTTATCCATCCGCATGTTATCCCCATCCTTATAAATATTGTTTTTTATATCCATTAGGTTATCATTATCACGTACATCAGATTGATATAAAAGTATATATACATATGCTTGACTGAATGTGAGTGAAGAATAAAGAAGAGGAGGGGGTGGTGGTGGTGGTGATGGTGGTGGTGAAGGAGGAGCGCCTCTTCTTTTACGATCTTCCAATGCTAATTTCACAAAGCTCGGCACCGCCTCAAACATGGGACAGAGTCAAAAAGTTAAAGAGAATAAACAAGTATAGTAGAAAGAGAAAAAGATATGATGTTGAAGAGTTTAGACTTCCCTTCGAGGCGGCATCACTTGATGATGACGAGATGATCACTTAATTTGCCCAACAGCTGCCGCGTCGTTGCCTTCGCTTATATTCTTCTTCAACTCTCTTTTAATCTATTATTTTTTTCTCTTCTTCTTTCTCATCATCATCATCATCGTCGTCATCTTCTTCTTCTTCTTCTTCTTTTTATTATTCCTCCTCTACTTTATTGTCTTGCTCTAAAATCCTTACCCTTTCAATTGTATTGGACGGCTTA
Source organism: Microplitis manilae (assembly GCA_030273425.1). Classification (NCBI taxonomy): domain Eukaryota; kingdom Metazoa; phylum Arthropoda; class Insecta; order Hymenoptera; family Braconidae; genus Microplitis; species Microplitis manilae. Next base: position 6,896,141 of record CP092726.1, read on the forward strand.
CAAAATTGTTTATGTGATCGCGTAAAAAAAGTAAACACGCCTCTTCATTTATGACGATTGAAACGATCGATTATCGAATAGCATTAATTCTCAAAATTATTTATTTTTAAATTCATTTGATACTTTTTTATTTAAAACGAAACTTCTTTTAATTTTAGGGCAATAATTTTAAGGTATCCTCTGACTGGACCAACATACGATCGAGAGAAAGAGGATAACGACGCACTGGGAGTCCAACGATAGTTGTTATACCTCTTTAATCCAAGGAACGATTATTTATGGATGTAGAATAGCAGTCTTTTTCTGGGATCCCTAGAGCTTCTTACAATCTTATTCTTTTTCATCATCATCATCATCATCATAATCATTTTCTCTCTTCATCATCTTCATCTTCATCTTACTCCCAGCTTCTTAGTCTTTATATTCTTCTCTTGGTGTCTACTTCATCCACTGATGATCTTATATACGATGCTCTACTCTCCCGAATAAGAGAAGAAGCATCACAGAGCCGAGGTCGCATACCTAGCGCCTGTGAATCCGTTATTAAATTATTATACGAGTGAGAGATTTACCGGCTACGCCACCGACAGGATTAACGCCCTCTTCTTCTATTTTTTCTAACCTTGATTTATTTTATTTTGTTCATCCGCTTTTTTTTTCATTCTTCATATTTTTTTTCAATAAGACGTTATACATACTCCGTGAAAGAAGATGCATCTGAAATGTCCATTTATCTTTTAAGTATACATTTTAAAATTGTATGCTTAGTAATAAATATATTTTTTTTATTTTTTAATTTAAATATTAAATATTTATGAAAAATAATATAATAATAAATTATCAATAAATAAATGATTTGCATGATAATTTATATAAAAATTAAGTATTATCTCGAGGATATTAAGAGATTTAAAGAAAGTCGTCGGCACTTGGCCGGTAGCTGATTTTTTAAATCGCCTAATCTTCTTTTTTAAATAATTTTATTCTTACAAAGCCTTAAAATCACTGTAAGATGAAATCCCATAAAATTCAGAAATTTATTACTACAACGGTTTTTTTTTTTTAATATGTATTATGTATATATACGTTTCCTTAATACGCACAGTTAGAAATTTTATGTATCCCTGTGTTAAAAAATTATTTTGTTAAATATTTTGTGTTAATTTTTAACACAGAAATCTGTTAATTCAACACAAACGATTTATGTTATTTTACTTTAATTGAATTTTTGTTAAACGATCAGAAAATCTGGAATGTAAGACATTTCTTGTGTTATTCGAAAATAAACACAAAATTTGTGTTGTTTAGCTAAACACTCCCGCGCATGTCTTCACCCTGATTAAGAAAAATGATTTGATCTATGCTAAGTGTATATCTATAGAAGAGGGAGGGGCAAAAGGGGGTACTCAAAGAAATACTAAGTTTTCGAGGACTCAAATACATTGAATCTGTTTTATTAATGATATTCAAAGTAAATAAATAAATTTTTAATAGTTTTTATCATAAAACAAAAGTGAGTAATATTTTTCAACTGACGATTAATTTTTGAAAAAGTTTAACAAAAAAAATTTTAAGTAACTTTCAGTTATATTTACAAAAGTGATTTTGGAATGGTTAAAAACCATTTAAAATATAAAATTTTTTTTTTTACAAAATTTTGGGGGTACCCCGTTTTGCCTACCCTACCCCCTACTGCCTCTCTCCCTTCTCCTATATTAGTCGCTTCAAATTGTTTTAAATCATTTCAAATTGTTTTGAATCATCTCAAATAATTTTTCTTAATCAGAGCATTACTACAACCAAGCTAAGCATTGTAGCAGCATTGTCTGCAGAGAAACTTGGATTATAATTCATTTACAACTAAATATAATCATAGATAACTTGAATATTTTTATGGTTAATTTCAATGATTTTTAATTCTCATTTTACGGGAGGATAATTCATAGTTCCGTTTTTTATGAAAATCACTGAAAATCGAACTAATTGTTTGCTAAATTGGCATAAATTGTTTTAAGGTTAGGTCAGTATACTTGAGTTGATTAGGTTATGTGCTAATATTTATTAGTTAATTTTAACACCAAAAGTCTGTTAAATTTACACAAATTTTCTGTCAAAAAAACAGATTTTATGTGTTCAATTATTTAACATAAAATTGATGTTGAAGTTCACCAGAAACGCAATGTGTTGAATTAACACAACAATTTGTTGGACTAATTGTAACACACAATTTGTGTTGAGTTTTACACAAAATTTCTAACCGTGTGACGTCTGATTTTTTATTTCTCATCCGCAATATGAAGGTACTTTAGTTGATTTAAATAATTTTTTTTTTACTTCAATGCTTTTGTGGTTTTGGTATAATTCAAAAATTCAAATTACGTATTCTATTAGGTGTGAGCCCGCGGCGGCATTCTCGAATGAACGCGCATGCAAAAATAGAGAATTAAATAAAAAAATAAAAAATAAGTGAGTAGAGGAGAGGAGAGAAGGAGAAAATTCAAAACATGAGAAAGAGAGATTAAGGTTTGTAACAAGTGTCTTTATATGATGTGCGTTAGCAAGAGAGTGAAAGCAATAATGTGTGAAGAGAAAGACACGCTCCAAAAAGGGATGTATGTATACATATATGTAAAGGAATGAGAACCACAAGGGACATGGAGGAGTGCCGAGAGGGAAAGAAATGAGAAAGAGTGTAATAAATTGGCGGTAAGATTATTCTCGACGTGCATTAAGACGTCAAGCGGCGACGGACGCCTTGGAAAGTATTGGCCGACACCTTCTGCCGCGTTTGCTGTCTTACACCTTAATATTATACCTTCTTCCTCTTTCTACACCCTTTCATATTTTTTTTTATTATTTCATTTTTCACTTTTTTTTTTATCAACTTGCGGACTCATCCCCTTTACTTGCACTTGTCTCGTGTTTGTTTCAAGAAACTGCGTCAAGATATTACAAAGTATGTGTAACAATTATATTGTACGGCAGTACATAGCCTGCTCGTATATAAAAAATACTTTGGGCTTAACTCAATCAGTCGAGGTGTGAACGAGCTCATTTTTATTTTGTTATTTTAGTAAGAGCTTCAGAAAGGCTGTATATAAATATATTGCACACATTATTTTATGTTTTATAACTGGTTATTCTATTATTGTATACTAAATGGTTTATTAAAACGTTATTTCACTATGAAAATATAAAATTTTGTTTATTAATAAAAAAAATGTATGTAAAACATGTATTCAATAGTATTTATAAAACCAAAAATTTTTATCATTAAAAAGTATATTAGACGATTGATAAAGTCTGATCGGTAATCATGAGAAGTTTATCTTGTTTAAAATGCTATTGTGTCATAGTAAAGTCGGATCAAGATGGCCATCTGACGGCAATTGAAATAAACATGTTGCGAATATTACTATGGCCATAGTAAAATTTACAATAGTTACAGTAATTTAAAATATAATCATTGGAAATTTTACTATAGCTATTTAACTTGTCTATAATACTATTTTAATTAATGCTGTTAAGCAGGAAGGTACGTTCACACACATACGGGACTATATATGTAAAGCATTCCACACGTTTATATAAGTAGTGATGTGAAATGATCGTTATTTTGAGTTTTGATCACAAAACGGTCCGCTGACGGTCTTGTGACTGACGGACCTAAATGTTGAACCTGTTCTAAAGACCATCACAAATTTTCCGGTCAGAATCCGTTATTTCGGACAAATTTGGGCTTGGTCATGCGAATTTTGTCAGTCAAAACCAGCTAGATGAGTAGACGGAATCTTTTTTGCAAATGATTAAAAAATTTATTTTTCCCTTCGTATTCTTATCTCGTGGTATTTTTAAGAAAATGGCGGTTTCCAAATTTGAATTTGTATAAAAGTTATAAAGGCGTTTGTAAGATGTCGCCACAATTGGGACGGTCCGTCATTTTATGAACGGTCCGCTGACGGTCTTGAGACCATGACATGACGGTGAAAAAATGACCTGACGGTCAGCTTCACATCACTATTATAATTTATAAGGAAGGAGAATTCGGATAGGAGGGGATTGGTCAGGGTAAGGAAGGAACCTTATCAATGAAAAGTTTATAAATAAATTAAGAATAATATGCATCATAGTCCGAATAGGAAGTCGAACTCAAATCATGTCGTATTTCAAATAAAGATGGGAATAGCTACTCCGTTAACTCGAAGGGGGGTATTACCACTTTTTTTTCCGCGTGCATGTATGAGCATATTTGAATAAAAATTAGTAAAATAAAAATGACTTGTATTAATACAGTTCTTTAATATCCTAGGCGAAATGAAGATAAAAGCGAACTTATGTGAGAAAATAATAAATTATAGTAGAATCATATTAAATAGAATATTAGACCCGTTCTTATAATATTTATAGTAAAATTTAAATTATTAATCTATTCAAAGTGTTGTTATTATTAAAATTTAGTAAAGTTTTATTAAGTATTTTAAAATTTTATTTGACGATAAAAAAGGGGAAAATATCATATATTATTATAAATCAGGTAAAACGAAGTGAAAGAGGCACCTTATTAATTCAGAGTCCGACAAAAAATATGTTGATTTTTCTCAAATATACATTGGGCGAAAATAATAACATACTAAATCAGGTATTAAAAGTTATTCCCATTGAATCCCATTTATTTTGAAGGAATAACACACACATATTAAAACAAATTATACTTGTCTCTACGGTGATGATTTTAATAAATATCACTTTCTTACTACATTGCAATTTAAATTAATTAACGGTTTGTGAATTATTTATGTAATTATATTGATTCAATTCTGAAGTCAAAGAAGTATTCATTAAAAATAAGACAAAAAATTATCGTAACTCTTTTAACCTTGTTGAGCTAAATATAAGATCATAATATTCATGTGCACGGAAAAAAATAAACTTTAAAAATTACTGTTTGAAATTATAACCGGGAACTCGGGGTCAATATGGGGAATTTTAATATTCGAAATAATAAATTTTATAATACGTGTCGTCAATTTTCTAAGTATCAGTTACAATTTTTCAACTTCGAATTGTGATTTTTCTTGCATAGACAATAAATTTTCATTCGTATGCGGTAATTATTCACGTTGTAACCATAAACGTAAAATTACTATTTAGTATGATAGTTTTATTGATCACTTTATCATTATGTTACTTGTCGTTCTTAATTTATTTAGTTAAAAATTAATAGTATTCTTAAATATAACTTTATACTGTCAAAAAAACAGTGTACATAGTCCCAAGTATATCATTGCAAATCAGTAAAATGTTACTAGTTCAATCAGTAGAAATCAATTTACTATTCTAATCAGTAACATTGTTAGTGAATAAATTAGTGATCGTAACAGATGTAATTAGTCATAACTACTGATTCAGTTTTTGATGCAGAGAAATCAATATTTATTGATTAATGCACATTAAAAAATACAAAAATTTATATCGTGATCATTTATTAAGCCACTAACTAAAATAGAATCAATATATGTACAAGTTTTTTGATCAAATACAATCTCCATTCTGTAATCAAGTGGTATTTTTTCAGGCTCTTCGTATTCATTGCATTCTTTCAATACATCGATTTGTTAATTTGAATTCTTCAATCCATCCTATGGGTTTTGAAAGTCAAATTCATTTAATACGTCTTCTACTTCAATATTATTAAGTAATTGTTTGTTAAATTATAGTAATTCACCATTAAAAATAGTTATAAATATTTATCCCAAAATAATAATAATATTTATTTATTTATAAACATGAAATAATTAATAAGACAATTTGAGGTTATGTATTAACTGAGATGTGAATCAACTACATACACTAATACATTTCAGAATTATTTTACTCATATTCAATTGAGAAAAATAAATAAGTTTCATAAATATATAAATTATAAATTAACTTTTGTTTTTTAAAATATTTTAAGCTTACCGTAATAATAGTGTAATATAAATAATAATCTTTGATTGTAACTTGCAATCAACCTCTGTCTAACGAACAAGCTCCTAAGTAGATGGCACTATTAACTGCCGTGAAGCAAAATTCCCTAATTAGTCAGTAAATTGATTCAAAGCTACTGATCTTTCAGTAAATTTCGTAACTACTAAAAAAATCAGTAACATTTTTACTGATTCAGTTTTAGAGAGTGCACTTATTTTAACACCATTTTCGTGTTAAATTTTCTACCGATAACATTAACACCGAAATAGCCTGGACTTACACCAGTTTTTTTATAGTGCACTAAGTAAAAATTTTTCAAACAATTAATTGTCGACTTTAAAATTAAAGGTTTTTTTTCAGAAATATTTGATTGTAATAAATTACAAGTCGATTAAATATTTTAAAAGACTAAAAACTTTTTATTAATAAATCATAGACACGCAAGCGATCTAAGTGTTTTATACGGAACATTTAAAATTAATCAATTTCAGGGATGTTAACAAGAATCACAATCGGTGATTTGAAGAAAAAAAATTTTTTATTATTATACATCAAAGAGATATATAATATCTTTATTACAATAGGTCAATCCCAGGTGTTACCATATAATGTATTACTCACCAGTCATCAGTAAAAAAAGGCTGGGTATATATAATATACTTACGAATAAAAATAAAAAATAAAAAAAATTGATATAGAAACCACAGGGTGCCTATAAAGTTAACTCATATCCCTCAAGTCATCCATAGTCCATCTTAATTCGTTAATCCACCACACTATATCATACTATATATATATATAAAATATATATATTTTTATAAACCAAAAAAATGAAATTAATAGAATAAAAAGGTGACAAAAAAAATATATTAAATAACATAATTAATAAATGCAAATGTAAAATTAATTGAAAATAAATAACCATATAAATCAGACACATTTCAATCATTTAAAATTAAGACATAAAAACCGTAACAATTAACTCCGTCTTAATATTTTTTCACGGATTTAATATTTATTATAATACGCGTAACAATAGGCCGGCGATTGATGTTTATTTTTGTTGTGGGAAACATTTGAAAAGTTTTTTTTTAACCTGCCCAGATGTGTGTTGGTCTTTAAAGTCTCAACTCTTATGAGTTTAAACATCTCTACTACTCATTTATTGAATATATATGTATATATATATATATCCTCAATAACACGGCAAAGCTGGTTGTTGGTCATCGTTTCAATTCCAATGAAGACATTGGTATTGTAAATACTTGTGAGCGCGTGTGTGCACATTCTTTAAGGTGTGTGTCGAGTTTCTTCTCACACCTCGTATCGGCTGGTCTTTACTTACTCACTCTTTTATATTATAGTGAGACTCTGAAGAGTATAGAGAACTCGTAAGAGTGAAGAAGAGTGTTGTAGAGTGTAGAGTGTAAAGCCCTTGACGCCGTGCGCGGCACCCGGTCAAAGGCCCGCGGGGGGTATGGCCTCTCAGACCGTGAGGCTAATTGATACGTAAGATTACGTTCCTGGGGATTCTCCTTACTCACTGTCTCTTTTTATCTTACTTGTTGTATGATATAAACTTTTCTCCCTTGTATTGGTTATACCTTGTGATTCTGTTTTCTGTTCCCCATTCTCTCTTTGTGATACTGCCTCAAGCAACTGCGGAATGATTGGTTGTCTGGGTAACCAAGAGCTGCCACTAAATTCCTCGATTATGGTATAAAAACAAATTTATTTCTTCAATAAAACACAAATTAATTCAATATTTGAGGTTTTTAATTTTTATAGTGTATAGTGCTATTTATACTTTTTTATTGATAAATTTATGCACAAGTTAATTTAAATAAATTGGTTTTTTTTTGACTTTTTATATTTAGATTGTTTTATATTTGAATGAGGCAATCAAACAATTTATTTCTTGTTTGTGGTAATGAGCCGAGATATATAACGGCAATTGTTACCTGAGAAGACTTATAAAACACGCGATGAACTAAAAAAAAGAGCATGGATAAGAAAAAGTAAAAGGGGAAGAAAAAAGAATAAAAGAAATTATTCGTATTATTCGCAGTTGAATTTAGCAGGCGAGTGAAGAAGGTAAAAGGGGGTGAAAGAGAGGGTTTGGGGCGTGGTCATGGGAAAGATGCGTGTCTCTATCGGTATGCCACAAAAGAAATACACGTGGGTCTTTTTACTTTAACTTGCCCGCGTGATCGTGAACTAAACAACAGACTTTATATATATGAGTGTATAGTTTATACTATAGCACATTTTCGGACGGCAGCTTTACAACCGTTTAGTGTTTTATGGCTGTTTTATGAACACCGCGCTTTCTTTTTCATCAAGACGAAAAAATATGTTAAATAGAAAATGGATAGAAATAATTAAAGTTACGAAAAATAGTAATTTTTATAACTCTATTTCATTACAAGTATTTTTGTTACTTTTTTTCTTCGAGATGAGCGACTCTGTAAAAAAATCGGGAGTGAATTTGGAGTGATTACGGATTTTATTTGACTCCAAATTCACTACGTCAATAGGAGTTCCGAAGTTTTAAAAAAAATTCACTCCGCATCCCTTGTAGGAAAAAAATGTTGACAAAGGGGCTGGTCTTGGCACAATACTGGGTTACCGAGGCTCGGCCTTCCAAGGTTGGTCCGAGATCCGACCAGCGTTCAAGTGACGAGCCTTGGTTTGCCAGCCTTGGGCCAAGATTCAGCCATTACTCAAGTGACAAGCCTTAGTTTACCAGTCGAAATAACAAATCATACCTAAAAACCTCTGGCCTCTGTGAATAGCGTAGCAGCCTAGTGGATAAAACGCTTGTCTACCAGCCTCGAAGGGCCAGGTTCGAGACCCAGCAAATGCAAAAAAAAATCATCGATCCACACTGATTTCTCTGTGTGCAAATTTATTTCCATTTGTTACCATCACTCACATGTCTACTAATATTTTTTCTTTTTTTTAAATTTATTTTTTATAAGTATAGGTGCTTATTTAGCAACAGTCGTGGCACAATACTGGCTCTCGATATTGGGCCAATACTATGATGCAGTCTTGGCACAGCGCTGTCACTTAAGCTTGACTCGGTGTTATCATTTCGATGCTTAGACAGACTTGGGCTAAGCTTAGATTTCAAGCTTTCCCCAGAGTTAATAAGTCTTGCGCCAAGCCTCGACCAAGTTTGGGGCTATTGTTTCTTCCTATAAGGCATAAGGAGTAAACTCGGAGTGATTTCGGAGTGATCTAGATTTTATTTAACGCTGAATTCACTCTCGCATAAAAAATAATCCATTTTAAAAGCGTATCGTATTTAAACAAATCTTTGGTGTTAATAAAAACTTTAAATGTGATTAGTTACACTAAATGTCAATTTTTAAGGTTTTATTTAAATACTTTTTTATTACATCTAAATTTGTATTATAGGAATTAAGTTTTAGTTTCGAAAGTATAGAAAAAATATTTTAATTATAATTTATTAATCAATAATTTTAATAAAATATTAGATAGAAATTTTTAGTAATAAAAAGTGTTTGTGCATATTAATATAAAGTAATATGTACTTGACGACTTTTTGCCCATGGCTTAACTACCATTTCAATAAAGTTGAGGTATTAAAAATTTTTCAAACTCTATTTAGATTTAGCGGTGAATGGTAACCTTCTCAATAAGACAATTTATAGATAAATTAAGGAAAATATAGATAGCCCGAACTGGGAATCGAACCCAGACCATGTCGGTATCGCGCCGAGTGCTCTACCAGTTGAGCTATCCGGCACTATACTATATTCCGTTCAATTTGATCTATAACTTATTGAGCCACACCGTCCATCGTACGGTATTACACCATTTAAATATAGTGGAAACCTAAAGCATGCAAACCTTCTCAATAAGACAATTTATAGATAAATTAAGAAAAATATAGATAGCCCGAACTGGGAATCGAACCCAGACCATGTCGGTATCGCGCCGAGTGCTCTACCAGTTGAGCTATCCGGCACTATACTATATTCCGTTCAATTTGATCTATAACTTATCTACTTAGCAGTGTTATCCAACCGGTGTTAAAACGGTGAACATACGGAGTCAAATACCTCGGATTGGAGTATGAGGATACGAGTATAAATATGTTAAGATCTACAAAACAGAAAATAATAATAATAATAATAATAATATTTTATTAAAACTGCGAAATTAACGATAATTGAGATAAAACAAATTTTATTACCTATAAAATATGCAGTATCACTATTTTTTAAGTGAACAATCGCATAAAATTTTTATCACATCAGATTAAATATTTAGGAACAAAATGATAATTATTTTTACTGTAACTCTGATGTTCTTCATAAGGTAATAATTGATTTTAAGATGATAAATTAATCGTAATTATTATTTTATTTTTCTGGCTGATTTAGGTTGTAAAGAGACTTGAATCATAAAAATCTATTTTCCATATTATACGCAATAACATTAATATGTTATTGTGCACGGGTCAAAAAAAGAACTTGAATTTAGCGTGATTTAAAAAAATGAAAATGAAGCAAGTCTAGCAAGTCAAAAACAGGTCAAGTTTTGGTTCTTTTTTTTTATAAATGAGAAACATATTTAAAGATATGAAAATACATTTGGTTTTGACTTATTTTGACTAAGTTGCCTTACTTAGTACCGATTTACGCCAACTATAAGTCACGTTATCTTGAATTTGACTTAGTTGACTTAAATTTTTAGATTAACAAAGTCATATTGAAGTTAAAAAAAGTAAATGGAACCAAAATCAAGTTAATTAAGTCAAAAGCATATCAAATAACTCTAAATCAAGTTATTTTCTTGACCTGGGTAAACAAATATTCTTTAGGGATGTCATCCCGGGGAAAAAGGTTTAGATCTGACCACATATAATTATATCTGATCAGATCTAACAGAATAAATCTGGCCAAATCTTTGAATTATCTTTATCTGGCGAGATCTGGCCAGATCTGATCAAATATAATTATATGTGGTCAGATCTGAACCTTTTTTCCCGGGGATTCCTATTAAAAAAAATATTAAATTGCGAAAAAAAAAAGATAATTTCAATTCAATCCGAAATGTAATCTGATTTATTAGGAACGTTACTTAAAGCAATTATAAATGATCATAATTAATGAAAAAATCCAGGTGACTACTGGGCTCGAACCTGCATCTTTCCGATTCAAAGTATTTGATGCTATCTACTGCGATGACCCACGTATGTGATCGCGTGAGTGTAAATAACTAGATATGAACAATTTTCGATGAAAATACAATGTATACATGATTATATCTGAGCAGATATTAATAAGATCTGATTATGTTAAATGTTGTATTGAGTTCAGATGTAGTTATATCTGATCAGATCTCTTGAGATACACGCAGATCTGACCAGATATAAACAATTTCCTATAAAAATAAGACGTATACATGATTATATCTGAGCAGATATAATGAGATCTGATTATTTAAAATGTATTTAATTCAAATGTAGTCATATCTGATCAGATATTACGAGATATACGCAGATCTGACTAGATACAATCATGTCTGACATTGTATCTAGCCCAGATCTAATTATATCTAATTAGATCTGACCGGATATAAGCGGTGACTGGCCAGATATAATGAGATCTGATCATGTCTAAATATTAGATCTGATCAGGTATTAATAGATCTGCCAACTTTTTTTTAACACTGCTTAACACCGAGAAAAATTTTAACACTACCTACTGGTGTTATTTTAACATCTGCGGGATTAGATTTAACACCGGGATAGCGTAGACTCAGGCTAGTTTTTTCTAGCAGTGTATTTAATAATGAACAATGATGAATTTAATTTAATATTGGAACCATGTTATGAAATGTTTCGTCTATAAGTAAAATATAATATACATTATGATATACGAATGATCAATAATCACACTTGATTAAATTCTTCTAATTATTTATTATTCATAAATTTATCTTGGATACTCATGAATCTTCTTTACTCTATAAATCTATGTATATCTATTGACTGTAGAAAATTTATTATATAAATATTGCGATAACCTAACATAGAATGATGAACTTTAAATCACTTTAATAGCAAATGGTCCAATTAATATACTATTAGCAATAATTTATTACTAATTATTATCAGGCTAAATAATCTCAAAAGTAAATAAATTATGTTTATAAATTTATAATATATCAGTAAACTACATTAGCTAATAGTTATATTACATTTAGCATAAATTTAATAAAAAATTGTGAAAACATTTTGTGATCAAATATACATAAGACCAAGTGGTACATATATTTGTTGTGAAAAATTCTGCGTTAATGCAAAATTTATGAAATTCTACACCGAACAAAAAGAACTATTGCTGTAACAGGAATAGGTCACGTAATATGCGTTTGTTGCTACAACAGGATCACATGTGGCTGCAACAGTAACAATCCTGTTGCAATCGCAGGTTATTCCTGTAGCTGCCATAGGAATATAGACTTTTGGCTGTAACAGGAGAAATCTTGTGAATACTACACAGAACTTTTCTGTGGTAGCTACAGGACATGTCCTGTTGCAACGACAGTTATTTTTCCATGCAGAGAAAACTTTTGGTTTGAATTAAAAATATTTTTGTAAACAGAGAACAATAATTTTTAATTGATATTGTAATTTAATTTCTACTAAAACAAAACTTTTAACTACTTGTGACCTAAAATAATCTAGAGCCCGCAATCTAAGTCTTAAAAAACATTAATTTTTTGCTTTATGCTGAAAATATCAAAAGTTTGAAGAAAAATATTATACGCAGATAGAAAATGATGGTAACAGTTACAATATATTATGGGAATGGTTCCCATAATGCATGGTAACCGGTTTTTTTGAAATGTTGATTATAGGAACGGCACCCATATATATTATAGTAATCATTCCTATAATTATGGGAGGAATGGGCTTACTTGCCATATGGTATCGGAATAGTTCCTATGGAATTATGGTAATCGTTGCCGTAATATTATGGTAATAATTCCCATAGATTATGGTAATCGTTGCCATAATATTATGGTTATGTTTACCATAATATTATAGGAATGGTTACCTTAATATATAGGGCTTATTCCCATATACACTTAGGAACCATTACAATGTGGTTATAGGATTGGTTACTATTTGCTTATGGGAACTACTCCTATGAGTATGGTAATCATTACCATGATTCTTTCACATTTGATATGGGAACTGTTACCATAATGATAGGAATTGTTTCCATGCTTATGGGAACTTTTCCCAGAAAGTATGGGTCTATATCCCATAATCCCAACCCGGGAAAAAATGATCAGACCTGATCAGACATGAAAAATGACCATGCCTGACCAGGCCTGATTAGGCATGTTCAGGTCTGATCAGGTATGTTCATGTCTGTTCATGCCCATCCGGGAAAAAAAATTATATATAAAAAATGGCCCTATATAATTATATATAATTATGTATAACTATATTATATTATACATAATTATTGCTATAAAACTAAAAAATTCGGGCGTGTGCAGGATTCGAACCGTGGACCTTGCGCTCGAAAGTTTAACACGCTACCTACTGAGCTAAGAGATTTAGTTGAAAAAGAAGTTTCGTATGAACTTTAAGTAATAAAAATCTTATATGTGATAGATTCTTGGTCAACAAAATTTTATATCTATGAACAGGCATGAACAGACATGAACAGCCATGATCAGGCCTGAGCGTATTTAACGCTTCAGACATGAACAGTCATGAACAGGAATGACCAGACATGACCAGGCATGAACAGGTATGATCAGGCCTGAGCGTATTTAACGCTTCCGACATGAACAGCCATGACCAGTCATGAACAGGCATGATCAGGCCTGAGTGTATTTTACGATTCAGACATGAATAGCCATAAACAGACATGAACAGCCATGAACAAACATGAACAGGCATGATCAGGCCTGAATGTATTCAACGCTTCAGACATGAACAGACATGGACAGGTATGATCAGGCCTGATCATACATGAACAGGCATGATCAGGTCTAATTTCAGGCCTGATTATACATGAACAGGCATGATCATTTTTTCCCGGGAAGTAATCATTATCATAACAGTATGGGATGATATTTCATAAACGTACTAGGAACAGTTACCATAATATTTTCGCCGTGTACTTGATTTCTTTTTTATATAAACAATTATTTAGATCTATATGTACATGTAGGTCAAAATTTATGAAAAAGAGATTATCAAATGTTAAAAAATTAAAATTATGAATTTAAATATTAATTTTGGAGCCTTTCAGCCGAAAATCATAGGCCACCCCAAACTACCCCTTAAATAGTCAAGTTACATACGGTTTTCCCATTTTCGTAGCGGGAAAAACATTCCGATCTTCAGGTAGATTTTTTTTTCAAATTGTTCTTATTTGAAATAAATAAAACTAAAATTGTATAATTTAAAAAAAAAAAAGAATGTTAATGTAAAGTGAAATAAAAAAAAAATTATGTGTCCAAAATCTGGGATGTAATTTAATTAAAAATCTTAACAAAAAAATACTATTTAAACAATAAAAAATCCCTTGATTATTCAACGTATATATTAAATTATCTTTACGATACGCTGTTATTATTTTTTTGTTAATTTATTTAACAAATTTTTTTAGCTGTATACATATTAACGCACCAATTTGAAAGGTCTTGATAACCTTTTAATGTCCCATATTTTGCTATACACACATAAAACTTTCTTTTCTTACATCTTGTCTCATATAAAATATAATCGCATAATAATGATCGAATGCATGTTTTGAAATTACGATGTAAGATAATTATATTAAAATTCGATAGTTATTTATTTTTAAATACCTTAAAAAGCAATTCTTCATAACAAAAATAACTTATCCTATTACAGCAATTAATGTCAGAAAATAAAAATTACAACATTCAATAAATATTATACCTAAACATAAATAAATTAAAAAAACACTTAACCAAAATAAATACTGTCATAAATTAAATACAGAATTTATAAACTGGAAAATATTATGAATTTCAAATTAAATAGGATTGAGCAATATATATGTATATTAAATATTACTTTTAATCTACAATATATTTTTTTAATATTATAATATATATTTACCATAAAATCAAGTAAATATTGTAACACTTTTTTCTAGTAAAAGATAGTAAGATCAATTTACAGATTATTCGGTCTGTTTGCAAGTTACAAACCGGTGAGAATCGAGTAGGTTTCGCCTCTCTTGCCAGCGGCACCTTTAACGCCCCAAACGATAACGAGGTATTAATAATCAACCGGACCAGTTCCGCTCGAGGTGAGCCTCGTGCTCTTCTCTCTACTCTCATCCCGGTCGATTTATATATATATATATATATATATATATATATATATATATATATATATATATATATATATATATATATATATATATATATATATATATATATATATATATATATATATATATATATATATATATATTGAGAAGGACGGCCGAAACGGACCACTTTAAAAATTTGCTAAAAGATTTTTTTTTTTTCAAAATTGTTGTGTCCCAAAATATTTTTTCGAAATTCATCAGTGGACTCAATGTATTGATGATCACAAAAAGTACATTCGGTGTCGTCTTCGCTATTTAAATTTTACATAAGGTATTTATCTTAAATCATTTTTTTTCTAGCTTCTTTATTTTCTAAGAGTACTAGAAATCTCTTTTTTGACTCACACGGAAAGAAAAATATGGGAATGGTTCCTATAATTTTGCGAAATGTCATCCTATACCAGGATAGGAACAGTTCCTATAATTATGGGAATGATACCCATACCATTATGGGAATGGTTCCTATACCATTATGGGAACCATTCCTGTAAATTATAGGAACCATTATAGGAAGTATTCCTATGTATTGTGGGAATGGTTCCCATAATGGTATAGGAATTGTACCCATACTCTTATAGGAACTGTACCCATACTGTTATAGGAATGGTTCCTATATATTATAGGATCCATCCCTGTACCATTATGGGAACCATTCCCATAATATTTCAGGAATGGTTCCCATATTGGTGTAGGAATTGTACTCCATACTATTATAGGAATGGTTCCTATAAATTATAGGAACCATTCCTAACTATGGAAACGGTTCCCATAATATTATAGGAATGGTTCCTATAATATTATAGGAATGGTTCCCATATTGGTATAGGAACTGTTCCCATAATATTATAGGAATGGTTTCCATATTGGTATAGGAACTGTTCCTATAATATTATAGGAATGTTTCTCATAATGGTATAGGGATGGTTCTTATAATATATAGGGATGGTTCTTATAATATATAGGAACCATTCCTATAATAGTATGGGTACAATTCCTATACTATTATGGGAACCATTCCCATATTTCGGTTCAAGTCTTGAATGAAAAATTTTATTGTTTAACAGCAGAAGTTGTTTTATCGTTTCAATAAAGAAATTGACATATTTATCTCAAGAAAATCATGTTCTTGGTCTGAGACAGTAATGTGTTTTGGTTCGAGAAGTTTAATTTTATTGAACGTATAATTTTTGGCTCTAACCGGGAATCGAATCAAGAGCGATTCGGCATCTAGCCAAGCGCTTTTCCAGTCAGCATGGATAACTTTCTGCAATAGCCCTTAATTAATCTATATTTACGTTGCCATCTGTCAAAATTTTATTCACTAGTAAATATTCGACATTTTTCAAATTTAATTTTTTTCTATCATACATCCATTTCCGCTGCTTAATTATAAAATAAAATTTACGATAATGTAAAAAAAGACATAAAAAAATAAATAAATAAAAACGGTTCAAGTACATCTGACACATAACAAAAACAAGAAACTAGTTATTTTCAGTTGAACTGTTATTGTTCTTGGCTTTAGTTAGAAACACTGATTAGAGAAACTACTAATACTCAAACGAAAATTCTGTTTTTTTAATGAAAAAAAATTATTTCTAATTCTACAGAAACTACTTGTCCAAAATTTTGATTTTATCCTTTTAAGAATAATATTTTGTTGTTTCAAATAGTGGAAAGGGACAAAAAGGATCCTCTAAAGTTGTCTTTTCGATTAAAACTATGTAGGAAAAATAGACACTGTGAATTCTGATGATATATTTTTATCAGAGGGCTCATTTTAACACCCCTCCCTTTCTTATAAACATTTCTCGTTACAAGAAAAAATGCAATCAATAACGTCGATTCCAAGAGGGAAAATTACCTTAAACTAAAAAATATTTTTTGTCACACAGAAAAAAAAAATTCTCGACTGAAGGTAAATATTCTTGATTCAAGAAAATTTTTCTGGAAACCTAAATTTTCTCAGATAAAGTAGAAATCTTTTTCAACCAAGATGACTTTTTTTTAACCAAGACAAATTCTCTTGCCGCAAGAAAATCTTGACTTGGTTCCCGAGAACGTTTGTCCTCCAAAATATTTTCTAGACTCAAGATAACTTTTTTTTCTGTGCAATTATGTTTTTGATTAAAACTAATAATTCTCTTTAGTTTATGAACTTAATTTTTTTTCTGTACACGGAAAAAATCCTGTTGCAGCAACAGGATTTTCCTGTAGCCGCAATGGGAGGCAGCCATGTTGCAGCAACAGGAAAAAATCTTGTTGTAGCTACAGGAAAATCCAGTTGCTGCCCCAGGAGACAGCCATGCTGCAGCAACAACAGTATTAATCCTGTTGCAGCAACTGGATTTTCCTGTAGCCGCAACAAGAGGCAGCCATGTTGCAGCAACAGGAAAAAATCTTGTTGTAGCTACAGGAAAATCCAGTTGCTGCAACAGGATTAATACTGTTGTTGCTGCAGCATGGCTGTCTCCTGGGGCAGCAACTGGATTTTCCTGTAGCTACAACAAGATTTTTTCCTGTTGCTGCAACATGGCTGCCTCTTGTTGCGGCTACAGGAAAATCCTGTTGCTGCAACAGGATTTTTTCCTATTGTTGCAACATGCCTGTCTGCTGTTGCAGCAACAGTCAATTTTTTTCCGTGTATTTTGGAAAAATATAATATCACTATCCCTCAATTTTACATTAACATAATTTTTACTCTGAATCAATAGATATACATCCTTTATATTGTATTACCACTTTTTCTCTCTTAAACTCTTGTTTTACTTTGTAATGATTAACCAAGAGCCAATGATGCTTCTTTACAACTTAAAGAAAGAGAGATAGAAAGAGTAAGTGAGAGAATAACCAGCCGGTCTTTTGTTTTATATCGACCTGAGAGTTTTTCGATTATCGAACACGTTGCCTAACAGTCACGCCCCTTACAAATGCCCGCTCCACCCTTTCCAACGCCGTTATACTTTATTATACGTATATGTATACTTGTATATTTTTTTATCCATATAAATCGTTATCCACCTCATATTATTCTTTTTACCTTTAAATTAATTTACAGCGATTAATTTTTAATTAAACCCACGATCGCGAGAAAAAGCAATAAACGTTTATAATAATTCGCTTCGCGGAAGTTGCATCAGACATTAAATTCGTGTCTTCTCGTTATTATTTTTTTATCTTTGTAAATATATATAAATATATGTGTATATATATTTTTTTTTAACTTTTTAATTTTGTTAATTTTATTATTGAAAAATGAGAAATGGATGAAAAAAAAAATAATATTGAGAGAATAGTCCCACAGTTTGTATCCACGCCTACTCATAACGATATTTTAATTAAAACCGAAGCGGCTCTCAAGCTGGACCTGGAGGAGAAATTCAATCTTGAGATAATAAATGATCGTTGGTTACTCCCTCTTTTCCCCTTACCAACACCTATGTAACCACCTGAGAATCATCTCTCCCGTTGTGCTGACGAGAGCCGACACCTTACTTTAAATAGTTCACACCTTTGTTGAGAAAATTTTTGCTACATTATTTTTATTATACTTTTTCCAAGTCATCACTTCATTTGTTATACATCTTACACTTTTCAACAAACTTCATATATTTATCATTAACCTACAGTTTAACAAAAAAATTTGAAAGAAAACCAAAAAAAAAAAAACCTAATTTTGATTTAACAAGATCTGAATTAATTAATTGATCTATTTCTTCTCAAACTTAAGATCTATACATCGACATGAATAGATTTATTTAAATTTATGTAGATCTTCACTTAAATTTTTCTACAAAGCCCCAAAATTTCTCACAGAACCAAAATTATAAAATATCAAATTAATAATTTTGTTTTTTGGCTTCGATTTATGGAGATCACTGCCGATCTATCCAATAAAAAAAATTAGACTTACATAAATCTAAATTATTTTGTTCCCGGGAAGGTTATTAATTAATATATACATATACCCAAATTTAGTAAATATAAAAGACTTAATTACAAAAAAAAAAAATGTTTTCTGTCGAAGAAAAGAGGCGGAACGAATTCTCGGAATGAAATTCAATCGGTGACTCGGTTGATTTCACCAAAAAGACCAAATTAATTATCATCTACGGCTGGATGACGGATCAATTTAGGTATATATATGTCCAACCCACAAACCTATGGTTTTATTTTATTTTTTGTTATAATAATTATGTTATTTTTTTATTTTTGCTTAGTCAGGTATACACGCATATGTGTAGAATTCCAATGATCCCACGGTAGAAATTGCGAGGGTTTAAATGTCTGACCATGATCGGGACTCATCCACTTCCGCCTTGTCGATGATGAGACCATTATACACACGTCGCCATAAACAATAAGGTACTTCCGGTTTAACAGGAAGACTTTTTATTAAATGCCGATAGTAATTTATCAAATAATCGATATACTTATTAACAGAAACTAAAAAAAAAAAAACCAAATTGATATTATAAATTCTTGTTGTCTATTTTTAATGTTATGGTATATTATAATCGATATTTATAAATAGATTGCTGTATATAATAATTAACCCAATGATTTAGCAGTTAAATGTCTCTATTAGTCGTACGCAACGTTAAACCGTATGGGTCATGTGTGTTGGCAGACGTGTGTACGACGGGTATATATCCTGCACGATCTCATACTCTTTCCACCATACGAGAGAACGTCGTGAGCTTGACGAGTCCATTATAAAATTAATAACTATAAATCTTAACTCGGCGTCGGTACAGTAGCACGTGGCCGACCATTTTTCATACTACGGTTAATTATACGCAAGTGCAAATTGAGCGAAACTGAAGAAGTAACAAGCCAACGAAGAAGAGAACAAGTACAACCTGCATGTATACATATATGTATATATATATGTAAATATATAAAAATATGTATGTAGTAAACTGTTTTTTTTTTCTCTTACTTTTCGATCTTTTCCCATTTATTTATTTTATTTTTTTTGTGTTTTCATTATCATTTTAAACTCAAAAGATCTGAATTATTACAGTAGATCGGTAGATAGGCGAAAAAAACAATTAACAATAAATTTTGAATGTTGCATAGTGTAAATTATTTTTTAATCAAAATGTATACGTTTAAAATTATGTTGGCAATAAAAAAGTTATTGAAAAAATTTTTTTATTTTTTTTTTATTAAAAAAATAATTACCATAACAAATTTAGCTGTATATACATTTTCTTAATTATTTTACCGGACATAAATTTTCAATTAATTAATTGTAATAAATCTGAGTAAAAAAAAATAATAAAATAATTTAAGAAAATAAATGAAGCAATTATTTTTTAAATCCAATGAATAAAAATCACGACACACAATAAATATATGTATGTGTGGGTATATTTTCTTGGTGCTGTAAAATGTGTTGTAGAAAGGGTGATGGAGTTTTATACAGAAGCGGGCCGGTTATAGTAGCAACTTTGCGTGCCCAACAGACATTACCGTGACCAACTCTCTCGCGCGCCAGCAGCCAGTTTGAATTTCGAACGTTCCAAGGGATAATTCCATCGACGGGGTGTTCTAATTGGCCTCTCATTACCGATGCTCGCTTATTTCCTATACTACTGTATATACTATGTACATAGAATCCTCTTGCCGTTGAGCCAACTTATTGCATGTACATATACTCAGTTTCTCTCTATTATTCTCTTCTCTCTTATCCATGTATATCTGTATCCACTATATATACAACTATCTCTTTCACTTTAACAATACTCTCGCTACACGAGACTCTATTTTAGCAAAGTTGTGCAGTGAACCCGGTACAGACCCGAATATAACCAGTGACCCAACGATTATTGCTAGTTATTATCTACCGCGGGACCATTCGATTTAATGGGCAATTGTTTCGAACGCCAACGTGGCTGTTAATAGAAATTTACTGGCGTGTCCGGTGAGCAATTCAGTAACAATCAAAATTCGATAGAAACTGTACAATACTGGGATTCATACCCGACTCTAAATTATACAACATGTCGATAAATTTTAGAAATTTAATTGTTTCGCTAATTCAAGTAGAAACTTATTAATTATTGTTACACAATGAGGGTATTGTTTATACAACTTAATAATTTTATATATTCCGGTACTCTCTGAATCTGAATCAGTGAATATTTACTGGTGTAAATAGTCCCATGTATATCATTGCAAATCAGTAAAATGTTACTAGTTCAATCAGTAGAAATCAATTTACTATTCTAATTAGCAAAATTGTAAGTGAATAAATTAGTGATCGTAACAGATGTAATTAGTTATAACTACTGATTCAGTTTTTGATGCAGAGAAATCAATATTTATTGATTAATGCACATTAAAAAATACAAAAATTTATATCGTGATCATATATTGAGCCACTGACTAAAATAGAATCAATATATGTACAAGTTTTTCGATCAAATACGATCTCCATTCTGTAATCAAGTGGTATTTTTTCAAGCTCTACGTATTCATTGCATTCTTTCAATACATCGATTTGTTAATTTGAATTCTTCAATCCATCCTATGGGTTTTGAAAGTCAAATTCATTTAATACGTCTTCCACTTCAATATTATCAAGTAATTGTTTGTTAAATTATAGTAATTTTCCATCAAAAATAGTTATAAATATTTATCTGAAAATAATAACAATATTTATTTATCTATAAACATAAAATAATTAATAAGACAATTTGAGGTTATGTATTACCTGAGATGTGAATCAACTACATACACTAATACATTTCAGAATTATTCTATTCATATTCAGTTGAGAAAAATAAATAAGTTTCATACATATATAAATTATAAATTAACTTTTGTTTTTTTAAATATTTTAAACTTACCGCCATAATAGTGTAATATAAATAATAATCTTTGATTGTAACTTGCAATCAACCTCTGTCTAACGAACAAGCTCCCAAGTAGATGGCACTATTAACTGCCGTGAAGCAAAATTCCCTAATTAGTCAGTAAATTGATTCAAAGCTACTGATCTTTCAGTAAATTTCGTAACTACTAAAAAAATCAGTAACATTTTTACTGATTCAGTTTAAGCGAGTAGTTTGTAATGAAGCTCCTGAAAAAAATTATTAACGGGCTCTAAAAAACTAAGACGTTTGACAGCTGTTCAAAATAACTTTCAAATATATATTGTGGATATTTTTAAGTGAAAAAAAGTCACGACCGGAGGCTGGATGAGCATCAATTTTGCTCGATTATCCTTTTAAACTCTCTCTGGAGAGTCAAGTATACATACAAATACACGGGTAACTTTATATATATGTATATATATTTATAAAGATGATAAAAAAAGAGAGTTGATGCCTCAGTAGGTAGAAAGATCTCGTCCTGTCTCAGGACAGAAAACCTACTATAGATTACCAAGCCTGTTATTACATTAGGGCGGAGGTTTTTTCGGGACTAAAAATTGGTTTTTAATGCGGGGTTCGTCGCTTTCTTCTCCAGCCTAAGGGTACCCCCTTGTCGGATAATAACTATATTACTCAAGCACATACTATACGACCACGCGTTGTTGTCTTCTATAAAGCCTATGTTGTGTATATTCTATGTCTTATATATGTATACATATTTCAGCTTTATGTGTATGTTATAACATCTCTTAAGAGACGCCAAGAGTCTTTGATGCGCATCGTGAGATTTCTTTGAAATATCCAGGAAACTCCCTTCCTTCAATGCTCATCCATTCCTTCCTATATTTGCCCTGCCCATCCATCAATTTAATGTACAGCGAACCCGATAAAATATTCACAATTTCCATAATCTCATATTTATTTATTTTTTTATTTTTTTATTTTTAGCCATATTATTACAGCTCTGCAACAAAGTAAGTCTTTAAATAAATGAACCAAAGTTCTCTGAAAAAAAATATTAGTTATAATAATAGTAATAATAACAATGAAAAAAATTTAAATGACTTTTTACATGACTGCAATCTTAGTTGGTCCTTTAAAGTTATGTGGTGTGATGTTAGTGTGCAACGGACGATTTATTATGAGAAATATATATACATATATCGCTTCGTAGGTTCTTAGCTCTTATATAGTCTTGGTCAGTTAGAGGGCGCGTGTATAACTGTGGGCAGCACTCGAGGAGGTGCTAGTAAGAGGCGGTACTGCCTCGTAAACCTTAGATTTACTTCTGGCTGGCCGCCATCAGTGCACCATGCACAGGATTGTAGATCTTATATATATAGATATAATATACATACATATATATCTATATATGTTTGTATGTACTCTCTGTAATACTCGTGTGCCTCGAAGAACCGTCTCGAGATAGTTATCGTTAATATTACCGAGGGTACAGTTGAGAATTTCCCGCGAGAAGCAATGCCAGAGAAAGAGAAAGAGAGAGAAATAGAAAAAGAGAGAGAAAGAGAAAGCCAGTGGCAAGGGTAGCATATCTTTGCGGCGTTTAAAATCTTATTGAAGCTGCTAGCTGCTGTCTGCACAGAAACTAAAACCTGCTGGTAATATTAAATTTTTATTTCATTGGCAAAACGGTTTAAACGATGAAAAAGTGAAAATAATCGTGTTTCTTTAGCTTATTGCTCGATATGAGAATCCTTTCGAAGCCTTAGGGTTAATACATTGAAAATTGATTCGATTTATTCTCTCATACACTTTTATTTTGTTATTACTTGCAATCTATACACTGAGATGTTGCATATAAGTTTTTAATGCGTAAGTGAAAATTTTATTTTTATTTTTTATCCAATCTTATATATATATATATATGTTTATTATTTTGTGGAGCATTTGGATGTATCTTAAATCTATAGATAGCGGGTATAAATGAAATTTTATATAATAAAATTTGTTCCCGCCAGTTAGGGAGAAATATTATACTATCTTGTATAGCTTCGAGCCGAAAGTGGCTATTAATTTTTTATCTTTAATCTGTACGCCCCCGGAAGAAAGAATGAGAATTAAAGAATAAAGTTAAAGAAGTGAGATAATATATATGTATATATGTATATATTTTTTTCAATATACACAACAAAATATACAAAGAAACATCCTTTTTGGCAACTTTTTTCATACATTTTTTAATGTCGTGCTATTTAAATTATAGACATGTCCGAGTGATATTAAATGGATTCGTATTAAAAAATAATTACCGAGTTTTTTTTTTCTATGTAGTAAAATTTAAGTCATTAAAGTGTTTGTAGACACAAAATTATAGAGTTCAAGTGATATTTAACATTTTTATGAGAATGCTGCACGCAATAAAAAAAAATTATTTTAATAGCTTCTAAGGTATTTATGTCAGATAGATTTGCAAAGTTTATGAAAAAATTTTTTTTCTGCTGCAATATTCGAAGCTAAATTACTGCAGGCTATTTTACATACTTAAAATAAAATAAATTTTTTTTTCTCATTAATATTTATTTTGCTCTTTAATTTATATTGAAATTTTGACGGTTTACATTTAATTTTTTTATTAAAATCCTTAGCAATTTTTTTTAAATATATTATGTATAGAAGGATATTAAAAAAAAAACTTTTAATGTAATTTGCATTACATTCACCCAATCGACTCGTGCTCTCTACTTTTTCTTTTAAATTCACTTTTTTATTGGCCTTTCATTATATATACATGTATGTATTTTGCATACACATTATGATTAAGTAATCCTTTGAACTTGTTAGAAGTTGAATCGATAGTTCGATGAACGAGAAATCGATATGACGCGACGAATATATGCATAATGATGCGTTTGCTAGTAAAAGTTATACAGCGAAAGGAAAGGGGGTAAGATGGGGCGTTCAGAAAAAAATTTCAATAGAGAATTTTCTCACTAGTTTTTTTTTTACTCTTCAAATAAATACTCGGAATTAATGTAATCCTGTCGTGAAAAAAATTAATAATAGTAAAAAAGGACTTCTGTAAAATTAAAACCTTTTAATTGTTCTTACATAATTTTCCTTTACTTTAGTTATTGAGCAAAGTGAACTTACCTGAGCCCTATCGATTGGAAATTTATTTTTAGGTATAAATCACATTACATGGAAAGTAAATTATGGGAGCAGTTCCTATAATTGTAGGAATATTACCCATAATTATAGAAATAGTTCCTATAATTATGGGAATGATACCCACACCATTATGAGAATGGTTCCTATAATTTATGGGAATACTTCCTATAATATTATCAATATCATTCCCATAATATATAGGAACGATTCCTATAAATTATAGGAACCATTCCTATAATGTTATGGAAATCATTCCCATAATATTATGGGAATAGTTTCTATATTATTATAGGAACCATTTCTATAGTATTATGGGAATGGCTCCCATACTATTCTGAAAATATTAATTAATTTAAAGAGAAGTGTGGAAATCACTTCTACGATACACAGAAATATTATTAAGCATAAGAAAAAAATTCGTATTTGGCAAAAAAAGTTAAAATTTTCAACAGAAATTTTTTGTCAGCACAGAGCATTCAAGAAAATTCAAATTTAGGAAATAAAAATTTCAATTTCGATAAAATCTTAAATTTGGAAAAAATCTCGAACTTTCAAAAAAGCTTCATTCGAATCTTTCCATATCACGAGGGAAATTTCTATACTATTTTGCAAAGAAAAAATTTTATGATATAATAGGAATGGTTCCCATAAAATTATGGGAACAGTTCCTATAATATTATAGGAATAGTTCCTATACTAATATGGGAACCATTCCCATGATAGTATGGGAATAGTTACCATACCATTATGGGAATGGTTCCTATAATAATATGGGAATAGTTCCCATAATATTATAGGAAAGCTTCCCATGTTGGTATAGGAACTATTCCCATACTATTATAGGGATGGTTCCCATAATATATAGGAACCACCCCTATAATAGTATGGGTACAATTCCTATATTATTATGGGAACCATTCCCACAATACATAGGAATACTTCCCATAATTTTCTTTCCGTGTAGCTTTAATAAAATTATTTGAATAAGAACTTTCCGTGTAAAAAAATCGTTAGAATTAGGTTCGAAAATCGTTGACTATTTCAAAATTCAAAACGTGACACAACGACAAACTTTTTTTTAACGATTTTCAAACTTCTGAATTTTACAGAAGAAAACAATTGACTTGATATTATAAATTCAGCTTGAAAAAATTTTTCTTGCCCCAAATAAATTTTTTGTTTTCAATTTATAATGCAGAAAATTTATCGGGAAAGTAAAATTTTTCCTGGAGCGAGTTAAATTTTTTTGCACCAAGAAATTTTTTTTTCTGTGTAATTTTTAGTGATCCAAAATACCTCATGGCGTCTACACGGAGAAAAAAATATAGTAAAAATTACAATCTTATAGTAAAATTTACTAACAGATATGAAAAAATACATTCTGTATTGTAATTATTACTAAACATTTAGTAAAATTTACTAGTTAGTAATAATTACATAATAAGATATTAAAAATTACTATGCGTGTTGTATTTTTTACTAACACAATTGTATTTTTTACTATCTGTATAGTAAATTTTACTATAAGTATTTTTAATAAATACAAATTTAAGAAAGTAAATTTTCTAATACAATATAGGATTTGTTATTATACAAAATATTAAAAATTACTATACGCAATGTATTTTTTGCTAATACGATTATGTTTTTTTACTATATGTATAGTAAATTCTACTATGTATAGATAAAATTAAAATTTGGTGGGAATAGCATATACAAATATGTATTACAAGTTCTGAAACATTTGTCCAAATGAGACATCGAGCTGTCAGACATAGGAAAGGACTCGCGCGCGGGAGATCAGGGTTCGAATCTCGGTTGTAACCAGTGATTTTTTAAAAACAAATATCGACACTAACACCAATACAGATGACATAAATAACAATAATAATTAAAATGATAGTAATAATAATAAAAAAAGTTAAAAGCTAATAAAAATTTAATTTAATTTTTTTCCATTCTAATATAGTAAAATTTACTAAACGGGATAGTAAAGTTTACTAAACGGAATAGTAAAATTTACTAAACGGGATAGTAAAGTTTACTAAACGGAATAGTAAAATTTACTAAACGGGATAGTAAAATTTACTAAACGGGATAGTAAAGTTTACTAAACGGAATAGTAAAATTTACTAAACGGGATAGTAAAATTTACTTATCTGTTTATGAATTTTTCCTATAAATCTTAAGCGTTTCAAGATTACTATCTAAATTTAGTAATTATTCCTATATTTTTTAGTAAATTTTACTATATTTTTTTCTCCGTGTATGTTGCTCCTAATATCAATGTAGAAAAAATATAGAGACTCATTTTGAAAACTAACGGTTTTTACTAAAAAAAAATAATGTAGATCTCCCCCTTTTCCTTATTTTTTTAAAAAGTTAAAGAAATTTTGAGAGAAATAATTTATAAAATTATTAGAGAAGTTACTTATATATGTATGTATATATAATATATATAATACAGTTTAACTGGATATTTAATCCGGTCTGCATATATGTGGGTGGTGCCACCCGAGTGGGTCCTGTCGGAGATCAAAACTCAAGATAGTCGATACCTCTGGGAAATATTGGTATCGACAGTCGATCGAGCACAAATGGTTTATGCGAGCTCGCGACCTTCGACCCGTTGTAATAACTGCGCACAAGCCCCCAACGATCCTAACCAGCGCGAGCATCATCTGCTCGTTCATCTGTAAGATCGAACTGGATCTTCTTAACTTTGATCACGAACCATTCGGCCTCTCCTCCAAGTTATAAATCGTCTTTAAACTGTTCAAAAAAAAACTTAACACAAAAAACAATACAAAAAATAATTAATATTCTTTTATATATATAAATAGACACAAAAAATACATTTCTCACCTGCTGTTGTGAATAATTGGCATTATTTTTATATTAAATATATATGTGAGCATCTCATTAAAATTAACCACCTGCTACAATAATGATTTATGAATTATAATTAACAAAACTTACCACTTTATTATAAATAACATTTTTATTCAAATTTTATTGTATTTCAATATTTTCATCACGCGGTTATTTTATAAATTGCTGTCCGATATTTTTATAATAAGAGCGACAAAAATATATAAAGGCTGGAATATATAAAATGTCATTGACTTTTTCATTTTTTTTTTCTTTCAATATTTTCAAGCTCAAGCTGCATTTTTAATTTAATTGAGCAAAAAAAAATTTATTATTGAAAATTATATAATAATTAAATTTATTGTGAAATAAAAATTAAAAATGAAAATAAATTAATGGCTCTCAGCAAAAAATTTCTCCGAAGTTCACCAGCAAGATCTTTTAGTTTTAATGCCACTGTAGTATGAGTGAGTCAATAAAGTTGTCATTTCAAGTTATTTATTTTTACAATGGTTAATTTATGTAAGTATTCGTTCTGATAATTAGCTAATTAAATTTATTATGTTTAAACGTCATAACGATGTTTTTAATATGCATCGAATATTTTCATGTCAACTTGTTAATTGAATTTTTATTCAAAACTTATTTTTCAATAATAATTTACTGGGATCATTTAAATATTAAATATAATGTCTATGCTAAAAAATTAATATCTTGTTTTATTAATTAGCGATGATAAAATAATAAAGTAATTTAACTGAAGTGTAAAATGAACAATAGAATATAGGATGGTTAAACAATTTATTATTTTTCTTTCTATTTCTTCATCAAAAGCATCATCAGCAACGATGAGGATGAGGATACTAGAATGCCAGCAGACGAGGAGCGAAGGTAATTGAGTCCTTAACAAAGATACGGTCATATATACAGAGTAGAGAATGGTGGTGCTTTAAAGCCCTTCTCTTCCTTGTTCTTCTCTTTCTAGTCTCTAGTCTGTTGTCTCGATCCTTGTGTTCCATGTGTGAGTGTCTGTTTACCGTCGCTTCGGGCAATAAGAGCAAGCGAGAGATATTATGTGAAATTCATGTACAATATATACGGCTAATAATATTATTGCGCGGTTTTGCCTCAAGCACAATGGGCCTTTGTCGTGGCGTCACAACACACGACCCGCGTAAACTCTCGACGATGTACCTCTATGGCAATCGCTCTAACCCAGACGTAAATTACAACCCAGCGACTCATTGTACGCTTGTATGAACATTCGCTTTGCTTCCCTTATTCCAATATGATTAATATGATACATATATATACGCATAGTCATATATACATAATTATCTACTAGTACTATTATCAAGAGTCAAATGACCGATAAATTTTGTTTTACTATTAACTTACCAAATAAACGTCTTAAGAGAGACTACTAGTGTGAAATTTTGAAAAAATCAAATTTTTTTTTTGCTTATTTCAATAGTCTATACCTTCAAAAATAACATACTAAAATTTGCATATACCGAATAGTTTTTTTGAGTTACAGCTATCTGAAGAGCAGCCGCTTATCGGTTCTCAAAAATACAGTGGAGTCTCTCTAACTTTGACTGAGATAAATCCTAAATTCCAGGAATTAAAATTGTAGAAGTACCCCTTCTTTCTACTTGAAGGCGTGGCTTAAAAAAAGTGTGAGTCAGTCAAAACGACCCACGGGTTTTAAAATTTTTAAGGTTAGGTTTTTCCAAAATTAATATGTCAATTTTATTATTGTTAAACTTCTTAATTAGAAAATCAATTTTTTCCGTGAAACTCATTTTTCGTCAAGTAATAAGTTTTTTTTTGTTTAAATCATTTTCGCAATATTAAAGCTTATTTAACTTGAATGTTTATTTCTGGACACGAATTTAAGGTTAGAATACTCAGTGCGTATGTACAGTTGAGTGGCAGAGTGGGAGAACACTTCCCCTGACGTCGGAGGAGAAATGAAGGCAAGTCAAAGTTACAAAACGAAAAAGTTATAGAGACTCTACCGTACATTTTTCAAAATTACTGCAGTTAACTCGAAGACAAATCATCCGATATATTTTTGACTCAAATTGCAGCTTTTTTAATATGTTTCTACGTACCTTGAACCTCTAGTTTTCCGATCAAATCAAAAATGTAATTTTGGCATATCAAAAAAATTCAAATTTCGCGCGAAATTTGAATTTTTTCTAAATTTTCCCGCCATTTTTTTAAATTTGAATTTTTTTCTTAGCTCGAGGGTCATGGCACAGAAAATACCTTCAAGTTTAATAAACTTTTTAGTTTTTTTGATTTCATACACTGTAAAAAAACGCTATCACTGCAGTGGGGGGACTTTTTTTTGAGCCTTGGGAGATTGCGAATAAGTCGCTGAATTTTGAATACAGTAGACTCTGGTTATAAATTACATCGGACGCTCTACTCACTCTCACGTCAATTTCATTTTTTCCTGTAAGTAAGAGTATAGACAGAAATATAACTTATAACCAGAGTCTACTATATTTTGGTCCAAAATTTTCATATTGTATTCATTATATATCTACAAATATATCCTTAAAACATTAAAATATTTCATGCAGTACTTTTCTTTAAAAGAATTCCAAAAAATCATTTTTTTTCCGACGATCACTTAGTGTTCCCTTAATAAATAAAGGACTAAGGTAAATAATAAGAGAAACACAGGTTAATTTTTTTTTAAGTTTCGTTTAATTTTTTTCTTGAGAATAAATTAATATATTTATAACGGATATAATGATAAATTATCTGTTTTTATGTCCTTGATTTTTTTATGGCATCTTTTGAATTTAAAATCAAAAAAATTTAATTTTATAATGCACATTTAATAATTATAAACTTTACACATTTTTACTGTTTTATTATTAATATTATTTTGTTTTTAATTTAAATCACTCTCACTAATAAATTTAAAATGACAAAAAAATTTATCATTTTTTTATTAAAACAGGCAAATGTGTTTTTTTTGTTCTATTGCTTTAAATAATTATGCCTCGCATTATAATAAATCCATGCACTAAATACATGAACATTTTTATTTCATTACGAAAATTAAATTAAATTACTATTTACATTATAAATACAATTTGTCGTCGTTTGTTATTTTTTTCCTCTTACTTTCATTATTATTAATATTATCATTAATATATAATTATTATTATATATATTTAATTATACTTGAAAGATTCAAATCTTATAATTCATAAATTTATTTTAAATTAATAAACTCTTGACTCATTCATTCTTTCTCTATTATTGCACACTTACATGTCGATAAAACTATAACTAGTTGACAAAATGAGGCAATTATGCAAACGTGCGGCTCCACCTATTTTTAACCAGCAATTATCCAATTTTATACGTATCGTATTGAATAAATTTTATCAGCGAGTACGTACCAACAGATTTAATATAAAAATTTTTTTTCTTTACAAAAGCTGCGTTTCCTGTATTTATAAATTATTTGGAAACATTAATTTATACATATTTTTTATATTTTCGACCGAATTTTACTTAATACTTGTTCAATCTCAAAATTTTCATTTACCGATACGCAGAATGTGACATAGAACATTAATTCTGAATGAATTGATCTGTAAGTCAACTACTAAAAGTAAGAAAAATATTTATAGCCATTTAAATTAATTAATTACTTGATAAAAATAAAATTTTATGTTTATACTGCCATGAAGTCATAACAGCATTATGTAGAATAATATTTTAAATATTTCATACCACAAATTGCAATCATAACGATGTTAATTTTTTGCAATTATGCACAAGTGCGGCTCAACCTATTTTTAACTAGCAATTATTCAATTTTATACGCATCACTATAAAACAAATTTTATCGGCTAGTCCCGGCGGATTTTATACCAAAATCGTTGCTTTTTTTTTTTTTTTATAAAACTTGCAATTCCTTTATTTAAAAATGTTATTGATCAGAATTCATAGATATTCTTTATACTTTAATCCAAATTTTATTTAATACTTGTTCGATCTCAAAATTTTTATTTGTCGATATGCACAATGTGACATAGAACATTAATTCAGAGTGAATTGACTTGTAAATCAATTACTAAAAGTAAGAAAAATTTTTAAAGTGCCATAACTATCATCAAAGTTGATAGTTTCGTCCCGAGTACGCCAACGGTCTTATGAGTATGGGTGATGTTAACGTACTCTGCTTTGGACCATCCCTATACTAGTACGAGTGGAGCCAAAACACTGTTGTGATCTTCAATGCATTAGCCCGGTAATAACTTGAGGCGGATAGTAGCGTATCCTGCTGCATCTACTTACATGCTATGAAGTTGTACAGTGACCAAAATAACTGAAGTATGTCAATTAAAACTTATTCAAAGCTTACAATTTATTTAGTAAACTCTAGATAAATTATTTCTCCACTCCACTGGCCATCTTACGGCAGAAAATAAATTACATTATTATTAAAAATTATTTATTAAGTGAATTTGACAAAAATAACGATTAATATGCCCTTTTTTGCAGTCGGTAAGAATACATGTTTTAGCCGTTATTTGCAATTTTGACATCAACCTGATTTTCATCAATCCGCCGTCAAACTAAACAAATCTAGTGCATTTATTTCGATATTATGGCTATTAATATTTCAAAACTTCTAATTGTGTGGAGCCGTAAAACCGCATAATTACCCAGAATGATTTATATGAAAAGTAATAATAGACTCAATGGTTTCTAAATCCAACTGTTTACGTTTAAATTTACTCTTTAGATATGTCAATTCGATGATATTTAAATTAAATCATTATATTTTCATATAAATCACCAACTAGTAAAGTAAAAAAAAAAGTTATAACTAATAATAATAATTATTCAGTCTCCAATCTTTGTCGTTGATCACTTGTTTGTTTACATAATTTAAAATTTATTACAAGACGGCGGGACTACGTCGTTGAGGGTGAAGTTGTTACAGACACAGAAGGTGAAGTTGGTGAGGTTGACTGTCTGCCATTTGACAAAGTTGAAGAAGATGTTGATGAACGATTTTGTTCGCACCTGAGTGATGTACTTGTTCGTGTATTATTGTTATCATTATTATTGCCTAATAAACTGTCTATTGAAAAGGGATTCAATCTACGTCGTTTAACTGACAAGTCAATACTACCACTTTGAACTTCATCGTCATTATTAGCGTCAACTACCTGCCCTCGAGTTAAACTTAAACAACCACGTGGACTGTCTGTCGAACGACGACCACCATTGGTACTTAAATTACCCAATTCTCTCCGTCGTTCTAGAAGGCTTAAACCCCAGTGACGAATACCCTGCTGATGATTTAAGTCTAGATTGAGATTAAGTGCTCCATTAGAACGCTGATGTTCATTTAATAAATGTGTTGTTGCCGATGTTATTCTCATTAATGATGGCTCGTTCTGGTCACTCAGCCTCGGATAACTTTCACCATCAATCGAGCCATCAGCCGCTGAATCCATCCGCTCACTTTCAGTGTCGCTGCATGAATCTAATCCACCAACAACGTCAATCTCTTCGTTAGCGTCGTTACCCGATCCTGATACGCTGCTACCGTCATTTAAACTGCCCAAATGACCAAATGAACCACTTAAATGTCCGCTCAGTGGATTTCCGCTGGCGTTCGCCGCGCTCCGTGATTCCCACTCAGCTCGTAACGTCGACAAGTCCACCGTGATACCCTAAATATTCGGAGAAACAGAAAAAAAAACGACGCTTGTTATTAAAGTTTTATTTCTTTTTTGTAATCATGAAAATCTGAGAGTGAGTTTGAATGTAAGGAAAGGAAGAGGTAAAAATAAATTAACAAGTTTAAAGTCCTCGAAGTTTTTAGATGTACCTTGGCTGCAAGTTTTCGTTGCTGACGTTCAAGAGTCTTTAGGAGTTTCTTTTGCCGCCTTTCACGTTCTTTTCTTCTCAACTCTTCCGGTGGAATTGGTTCACCGCTACAGCTCTGCGGGTGTGCATTATGCGCTGGTCTACCTGGTCCTTTTTTTGTGTGCTCTTTTTTTCTCCATTTAGCTCTACGATTTTGAAACCATACCTGAACAGTAAACAAACAATTTTAATTAATTTATTATAACAACTTTATTGTGCTACACTGTAAAAAATCACCGGGGTAAGTCCAAGTGGTGTAGGTGTTAAAATCGGCGGTGTTAAATTTCAACACCGAAAGCGGTGTGAAAATAACGCCGCCGTCGGTGTAAATATTCTAGACCGGTGTTAAAAAAATTTCCCCTGTGTTAAAATAACGCCGCCTACTTTGTGAATATTTTTACTTACTCGATCACTATACTTGTTAATAAATGATATTTTTTATTAATTTTCATTAAGAACTGACATTTTTTGTGTTTTATGATCTTTAAAGTTAATACTCCAAGCGGACGCAGTTTACCTCGCTTTTACACCGGTTTACCTAGCTTTTACACTGGTTTAATACCAGTATTTTAACACTGCCGAATTACGCCTTCTACACCGGTGTAATTTCATTTTAACACCAGGCAGAGTTAAAATGAGTCCATTTTTAACTCCGCTCTTTTTACAGTGTATGTAGCAAATCATAAATTTTATTCTTACAGTAAAAAATTTACACAAATTTTTATATTATTTTAACAAAAAGAAATCTTAAAATTTGGGTTATTGTTTAAATGTGTGGCTTCAGACATTTTTCAAAGTTCCAAGTGCTTACACTTTAAATATTCATAAATAAACTTCTACCACATGTTTAGCTACACGGCGGATTAAATTTTTTGTATGTATTTTTGTCTTTGATACCTATGATACATATGATACATATATACATATGATACCTATCCAACCTTGCACCTCAAGTATGAAAAATTGATGAAAATATAATGAAATCTTTCAAGATTTACAAAATAAACTTTTAAATATATAGTCATAATTTCTATATAATACCGTAAGATGGCAGTGGAGTTTTAAAGGTTGATATAAGAGCTACAATAATTTTAAAGCTCTTGAAATACTTAAAAATTGGCATATTTCTGTTGTTTCATCACTTTTACAGTGTATAACAGCCCACCTAACATTTGGATGCGAGTAGTTTGGACAGTATCCGCCTCCCTTTACTAGTACAGTGTTCGGCAAAGCCCGCGACAAGGCTTTAGCTCGGTGCGTACTAGTATAAGGTGTAGTCCAAGGCAAGAGTACATTAACATAGCCTTGCTAATGAGTCAGTTGACGTACTCGGGACGAAACTACTACCTGTTATGGCACATAGACATATGACAAGCTTGATGGTTGACTTAAGAGTCAATAAATAGAAAAATAAGGAAATCATGTTGAATATAGTGCAGCATAGCACGGAACTAAAAAATTTGAAAGATCATCTTGAAATTAAGCATATTTTATTCCTTGCGTATAAACATTTGAATATTGATACTTGCTGAACATTCAATTAAGTAAATATGTCATCAATCTGCCGACAAATGCTTACTGATCAAATTGGTTTTAATGCAATTTGTCTACAATAGGATTTTTGCTATTTGAAACATGTGTGAGCCCCACTTCTAAATAAATACCCAAAAAAGGTTCCATGACAACTGATCCCAAACAACTGATTTTCGACAAGTGATCACACGACAATCGATCCCACAGACTAGATCCAACTGACAACTGATCTTCTAATTAATTAGTTTCATCAAGATCATAACTTTCATTATCATCATCTTCAAGTATAAATCGAATGTCGATGGGATCAGATGTCGGCGGGATCAATTTGTAGGGATCATTTGTCGTGGTATAAAATTGTTGGGATCAGTTGACGACACACCCCAAAAAAATGGTAAATATTTAAAAAATTTTTTTTTATATAATTGGAAAACGTTTTTTACCATGTAATATATTTATGATGATGATGAATAATAATCAATGACAGGTATCATTTAAAGTAGCTTAAGAGTCTTTAACCTGCGCACACGCAAAAAGTGTTGATTACTTCAGTGCAAGAGAGTGAAATAAAACACGAAGGAAATGGTTATGGACGAAAAAAAAATAAATGAAGACATTAGTTGTAAGAGAGGGTTGGTCGTATGGCCGTAGCCGAGTGTAAGGAGTAGTAGCAGCAGCGCAAGTCTCACGCGAACTAAACGATCGATACACAACCTCATTCTCATGTGTATTTCTTTTCTTAAAACTACCCCATAAATCCATTTAATTCATAGCTCAAAATGCGTTAGCCTTACAACCTTTTTTTACGACAAACTGGACATCTAAATTAACGTCCGCCAGCTCTGGCTGTGCAACTCCTGATTTATTGTACAACAAAACCAGAGTTTATTATGTCCTCATCGGATATATCTCTCTGAAAGATCAGTCCATGTGTTTCCTATCTAATCTAGATACGTGTTGATGAAGATAAGACAGTTCTTAACAGAAAACAAGTCACATAAGGCAACAAGTCACCACATATAACATTCGTGACAAACCAATCGGGTTACGTTCATGATCATCAGTTGTTCTTCATCAAAGTATTCTTTATATTACAACTATATCTATATATATATTTCTCATTTAACCAACCCCTCTGCATTGGAATAAACTTTTATCAATCCAACTTGACACATTATCTATGGACATTATTCTTCAGCTTCCCAAACCGTGTCTAATGACATAAATATAAATACCCACTAGCGTATGTTGGACTGCCGACTAAGAGTCTTGTTAAAGCAATAAGAAAATAATATAATATGAGTGCATTACACAAATACTAATGCTAATAATGCTTAAGTATATTGTATGTACATATGTATATATGTAATGAAATAAAACCTCGCCCGGCCGGCCGTGAAATTGAGGGCCGCTGTTATATTGTATATCTATATATATATTTTCATCTCATCTCTGTGTTGAAAATTTACCATCGTGTCATCATGCTCATGTTGCTTTAAATCACAAGCAATCAAATACGTTTATATTGTTTTTATTTGTTTTTAAAAGTTATTATTTATATATCTTACGGGAGAAAAAGAGTTAAAAGTAAATAAGTATATAAAGAGTTAAGAGTTATTTTTATTTACTGATAGTAAAATTGTTGAGTTTATAATGTAGTAAAAACATAGAACAAGTAGAATAAGATACTTTATTTATTTAAAAAGTTTGTATTGGTAAAGTTAAGGGTAATTTGATTAAACATATCAAGTTTAAAAATCTCCAATGTGTAATTGCGGTTGTTCAGTGAGTCAAAAAAAAAAGTAACTCGAGGGGCTAAAGGTCTCTATCGAATTTATTCGATCTGGAGTATTATCGTAGCAGCATCAAATCCGGATGGACCTTTTCCACTTGAACACCCTCGAATCCATTTGGTCGCGTTTTTCTAAGGTATATATGACCAACCACACTGTACACTATAGCCACTTCAGCCACCCGTCGAGCAGATGGACCAACTACCCCCAGGAGAGAATGAGCAATGGAGATAGGCGAAAAAAAGGAGACCGAGGTTAAGGGTCGGTCAGAAGCCGAGTGTCGTCGCACCCCCGAACGTCTGTTCATATCAGTCTCAGTATACTAGTGTACGAGTTATATAGGGTCTTTTAGTTTTGAACACTACAATCTAGTCCCTTATAAAATCACTGCTTATCTCATCGACCGATCTAACTTTTCTCTATTTTATATATTCCCTTTACATATTGTTAATGAGCATAAAATGTCAATACATCATTCAAGTGTCAAAATATTGTTGGAGATTATAGCTGATGCCAAATTTTTTTCTTATTAAGTATTTAAAGTCAAGATTTATCTTGAAATTTTCATTGAAAATTTACTTCATAATATTGTTACAGATGTCAAAAATTTTAACTTAATCGAAATAATATGAAAATTTATCCTAAAGACCTAATATTTAGTACTTTCAAACAAATTTTTAAAAATCGCAGTAAGTAAAAAATTTGATTTATTCGTTATATTTAAATTTTAACACGGTAATTAAATTTTAATCCTGAGAGTATTGAAGACTTTATTACTAATTGGTCTACACTGGAAGATACATTTACTTGGTAAATTAATAAGCAGCTGTTTAATGATCTCTTAATTTTTAATTTTGGTAATTTGAACTTATGAAATCGTACTTTGAAAATTATAACTTTAAACAGTTACTCTGTAAAAAATTGGAAATGAATTCCGAGTGATTATGGATTTTAATTCAATCCCAATTCACTTCGTCACTCGGAGTTCCGGAATTTAAAAAGAAATTACTCAGCATACAGAGTAAATAGGGAATTTATCTTTCAGCGGAGTGATATGAATTTTTTAAAAATCCGCATTCACTCCAAGCGGATTAACTAAAGTTATCCATTCCGGATTTACTCCATGTTCACTTCGAAGATTTTTTATAGTGTAAATGTCTAAAACCCAAGTGTGAAAAATTCAACTCTTATATAAGGGAAGGGGGGCAAAACGGGGTACCCCATAAATTTTATAATTTCAATCAATGATAGTTTCGTAATTTTAACGAATTATTATTATTATTTTTCTGGTTTGTAGATCTTAGAAAACTTATATTCCCACCTTCATACTCCGATCAAAGTTAATTTACTTCGCATGTACACTGTTTTAACATTCGTTCGATAACAACGCTAAGTAGTGCCGCTTCAACGTGTAAATCCATTGTAACAACGCTTTTAAGTAGCATACAAGAATTTATGCTACTAAAAATTTTCAATTTAATAGATCTACACGGGAAGAAAATTATGGGAATGGTTCCTATAATTTTGTGAAATTTCATCCTATACCAGTATAGGAATGACGACCATACATTATGAGAACACGTCCTATAGATATAGGAATATTACCCATAATTATAGGAATAGTTTCTATAATTATGGGAATGATACCTATACCATTATGGGAATAGTTCCTATAATTATAGGAATGGTTCCTATAATTTATGGAAATGGTTCCTATAATATTATAGGAATGATTTCTATAATATATAGGAACGATTCCTATAAATTATAGGAACCATTCCTATAAATTATAGGAACCATTCCTATAAATTATAGGAACCATTCCTATAAATTATAGGAACCATTCCTACAATATTATAGGAACCATTCCTATACCATTATATAAATGGTTACTATACTATTATAGGAATGGTTCCTATAATATTATAGGAACTATTCCTATATAGTATAGGAACCATTCCTATAATATTATAGAAACCATTCCTATAATTATAGGAACCATTCTTATAATTATAGAAACTATTCCCATTTTCATAATATTATAGGAATAGTTCCTATAATATTATAGGAATGGTTCCTATACCATTATAGGAAAAGTTCCTATACCATTGTAGGAAAAGTTCCTATACCATTATAGGAAAAGTTCCTATAATATTATAGGAATGGTTCCTATACTATTATAGGAATAGTTCCTATAATAGTATAGGCATGGTTCCCATAATGGTATAGGGGTGGTTCCTATAATATATAGGAACCATTCCTAGAATGCATAGGAATACTCCCTGTAATTTTCTTTCCGTGTATGCTTTAAAAATTGAAAAATTAAATTAAAAAAAATTTTTTTAATCGAAAAAATCAGATTTAAGTTCAACATATACTCATCTGATTTTTTTCCAAACCATATAAATAAATTTCCATTTCCTTTTGTTAAGAGGCTTCTATTATTCTTCAAGTGAGACATGTATTTTTAATAGAACAATTATTTTTATCAGTTTACTCTCGAAAAAACAGAACTTCCATAAAAGTTATTTTTCTTCTTAGTTTGGAAATAACTGAAATAAATGATGATTTCCTGGGATTATCTATATCGCGGTTGTATTTATATAGGTTATGTATAATTTTACAATTTGAAGTTTAGATTTGATATCTAACATATTCAATATGATACGTTTACCAACAATGTAGTGCACCAACTCCAGAAGAAGTTGCCATTATTACATACTGCAGTGAATTGAACTATTTTGTTGTGGTTTTGATAGCCATGACATTGTGGTCGAGATTACTATAATTTAATGTTGTCCTTTTTCACTCCAATTTGTGGTTATCCTTTCTTACAATTGAAATGGCTATATCACAACACTACAGCTGCTGTAGTAACCATTTTTATATTTTCATATAAATATAAAGAATAAACTTCTAATTAAAGTAAATTGTTTTTTCAATGTTTAGCTCTCTAAAAGTATATACCGTAAAAAAGTGGTGTTTAACTGAACTCACACCAGTGTAGAGGTACTAAGCGGTGTTATCCAACAGATGTTAAAACGGTGTACAAGCAGGGTAAATTAACTTTGATTAGAGTGTAAGGGTGTGAGTATAAGTATTTTAAGATCTACAAAACAGAAAAAAAAGTAGGGGGGGGGGGTATTTTACACCAAGAAAATTTCACACCGAGAAATCGCTGTAAAGTTCTCGGTGACCATTTTCACATCAAAAATTTTTCACAGTATGATACTTCAAAAATACAACTACATTTTTATTACAGCTTGACACCGGAAAAATTTCAACACCGCTTACCAGTGATATTTAAACACTATTTTTGTGGTTAAATTTAGCATCGAAAACCTCAACATCGTAATTGCGTGAACTTAAGCTGTTTTTTAACTTCCCGCTAAGAAAATAGCAAAGTTTAAAAAATTCGGGAAGTTATTGGTTTCAGTTCAATTTTCGTAAATCGAATTTCTATCAGATCTTGACGTTTTGAGGTTCTAGGAAGCTATTCTGACTAATTTCAAGATGATGTCCGAGTGTATGTATATATGTATGTATGTAAGTATGTAAATATCTATAACTTTTGAACGGATGAACCGATTTTGATCATTAAGGCGTCATTCGAGGCTGCTTGTTAATACCTAAAAGCTGAGAAAAATTGAGCTTGATCGGTAAGTTGCGTTCGGAGATATTCCAAAAATAAAATTTTTTCAAAAATGTTTTTTTTTTTGATAACTCGTAATGTGACCGGTGGGTTGATTACAAAATCTCATCAGCTCTAAAATATCATAAGCTTCGTCGAATTCCACCTCGACCATCAAAATCGGTTCATTCGTTTAAGAGAAACCGTTAACAAAAGGATTGAAAACAAAATTTTTTTTTAGTTTTTTTGAAATTTCTCAAAAACAACTATATAAATCAATTCCAACATCTGAATATTTTTAAAACTCAATAAAGCGTGTCGATTGCCACTTTAAACGTCTCAATCGGTCAATTCGTTTCAGAGATATCTTTGGAGAAAAAATGGTAAAAAACGTTTTTTTTTCGAAAACTAAGGCATACAAAAGTATTTTCGAGCTCGAAGAACTCAAAAATGTATTCACAACAATGTTTTCGAGCTCAAGGAGCTCGAAAACTGCGGGAAGTTTTGGGGCTGGCCCGCAGGGTCAATTGATAGAACGATTTTTTTATTGTGTAATAATGAAAATAACACTGCTATTAATAGAATACACGGTTTTGCATAAGAATTAAAAAAATATTTCCGTCAATCTAATTAAATAAGTAATTTGTTCTTATTTTAGTTCACAGTAGATAATAAATGAAGTGTAATAAAAACCAAATAAAAAAACTTTTACTTACAGCTACTCGGCTTTCTTTTAAGTCCAGTCTAACAGCCAACGCTTCGCGCATAAAAACGTCTGGATAATGGCTCGCCAAGAATGCATGTTCAAGTTCTTCGAGTTGCCAACTATTGAAATTCGTCCGACTTCTTCTTCTCTTACTTCCACCCTCATCAGACTCAGCATCACATCCTTGAACAAAAAATAATGATAATAAAAATTAGATTATTTTATAAATCAAATAAGACAAAGGATTAATTAAAACGAATTGGCATTAAATAAAAATGGTTTTCTTTGACAAACTGTAATATAACTTATGGCCCTGACCCTGAGTTTAGATAACAGACAAAACAAGATGTAATACAAGTAACGTCTGAAAAAATAATAAGTCTCTGTCTTTTTCTTACTATCTTGTTGTGCGCATATATAGATATATAAATGATATATACATGTATATTTACAATACTTATTTTATATTGAATAAACATGGAATTTCATGATTTTATGAATACGATCTACGCTTGGTCCAGAAAAGAGGCGTTATCAATGTCGGGGGATCTTTGCAACGACGATTGTTTTGCTCTCATATGTATGCTAATGTCGGTGCGGGGAATTGAATAAAAGATCGAGAATTATGATTTACCCCTAGCTTCCAATAGACTTATCTTTTATTTTTCCCCCTCTTTTTTTATTATTCTTATTGGCGCTTCTGGCTATTAAATAAAAACCGACAAAAATAAATAAACCAACGGGTTCTAATATCAAGTCTATATTAAGAGACAATATCACAAGTATGTATTAAATCAATTTTCTTATAGCTTCATGTTATTTATTAAATTGATATCACATTATGAACTTGAATTTATTTATACTCTTGTCGTTATTAAATATACGCACTGTAAAAAATAGGGAATGATTACGGATTTTATTTAAATCCGGTTTCAATCCGTCACTCAAGGTTCCGAAGCTTTAGAAAAAACCACTCCGCATACAGAGTTTGTTTCTTCAGCGGAGTGATTTCAAAGTGATCTGGATTTTGTTTTTAAATTCGGATTCATTCCGATTCAGTGTTTTAATATTAAAATAAACACTCATTAGAGTTATTTTCACTGCGAGCCGGATTTTCAATATTCAAATAAACTCCCTTTCGGAGTGAATTTTACTTCAAGGGGATTAAATAAATACACAATTATTACCTCCACATTCACTCCAAATTTACTTCGGATTTAATCCGTGTTCACTTAACAAAAATTTAGCATATGCGTATACTGTGGAAATGTTCAGGAAATTTCATCGAATATTTACAAGTAGGGTTCAATTTTTTTCTTTATTTCGAACCTTCGTAAAAGACTCAAAAATTGTGATTTTAAAATAATTTTTCTTCTTCAAACTCTTATTTTATTGATGAAAAAAAATCGAAAAATGAACGAAGCTTCAATACTTGGATGATAACAGAGATTTCGAAAGTTGAACATAATGAAAAAAAAATCTGGGCGTCGATTGGCCCTGCGGGCCAGCCCCAAAACTTCCCGCTGTTTTCGACCTCAAAGAGCTCGAAAGCATTAGTGTAGATATATTTTCGAGCTCTTCGAGCTATCACATGCGATTGTTTTTTTACGATCTTCTCAAGCTCTAACAAGTAGCCTGTTATGCTGAAGTTTGAAAATTTATATAAGAATCAAGAATTGTTAATGAAGCGGTTCTTAAAATTTAATCCCTGATTATGTTCAAGAAAATAAGTGTATTCAGGCAGAAATCAATGCCAGGGATTCAAATCAAGATTTAAATAAGTTTTGACTCATGTGAGAAACAATCAAATATGAAATATCCGAGAAAAATATTGAAAACTACGTTATATCGATTTTATTGTTGGTAGTATGATTTAAACTAAAAACCAAGTTCGATGACATAATGTATCGAAAGTAATCATATAAAAGATGAGTTGGTATGACTTCAGACACATTTCAGTAGGTTATATTATGATTCATCCGGGAAAAATAACATAAAATGTTATTTTTTTAACTTTTCAACGCCGATATCTTTCGAACTAATTGATCGATTTTGACGTTTGAGGTGGCAATCGGCGCGTTTTATTGAATTCTAGAGCTGATTAAAATTTGAAATCGATCGCGTCAGTCGTTTCGAAAATATTTAGAAAAAACCGTTTTTCACCATTTCTTTCTCCGGCGATAACTCTCGAACGGATTATCCGATTTTGATGTTTGAGGTGGCGATCGACGCGTTTTTTTGAGTACTAGAGCTGATTAGCTTTTGAAGTTGATCGTATGAGTCGTTTCTGAGAAATCAATAAAAAACTAAAAAAAAAAATTTTTTTTTTTTCGTAATTCGCAGATATTTTCGAGTCTATTTGTTTCATCATTTGATCAAATGATCTGAAATTTTCAGGAAAGTTGATGGCCAACATGCTCTTTCAATCGCCGCCTTAAACATCCAAATCGGTTCATTAGTTCAAAAGTTACAAAGAGTTTACACACACACACACACACACACACACATACATACACACACTCGGAGATCATTCCGAAAATAGTCAGAATAGCTTCCTAGGACCTCAAAACGTCGACATCTGATGAAAACTCGATTTTCGAAAATCGGGGTGAAAACAATAACTTCCCGAAATTTTCGAAAATCATCGATTTTCGTAGCGGGAAGTTAAAAAATTAACTGCAACCTGAATTTGAGTCCAGATGATTTATTCAAAAATTGAGACGTCAAAAAAAACTCCTAAAGCCACAACAAAAATTTGTACAAGCTATAATAAGTCATCCAATTTTTCAAATTGATCTTAGTTTTGCCAGACTATACATTTAAAAAATAATATTAGGTATATATTTTAGGCTTTCAATTATAATAACAGCAATAAAATTGAATCTCTATTAAATAATAGGTCTCGAAAGAGTTTATAAATTTTTTTACACAAAACTGATTACTTTCTTCATAAAAATAATTTTTTTTCACTTGAATTTTAAATTTAATAACAGTAATAAAATAAACAACAAAATATCCATTTTATAAATTGGAATTTGTGCAATAATTTTATTTATTCATGCTCTAAATATAACTCTGTAAAAACGTGAAAACATATATTTTTTATTGCC
Organism: Microplitis manilae; assembly: GCA_030273425.1. Classification (NCBI taxonomy): domain Eukaryota; kingdom Metazoa; phylum Arthropoda; class Insecta; order Hymenoptera; family Braconidae; genus Microplitis; species Microplitis manilae. Next base: position 6,941,100 of record CP092726.1, read on the forward strand.
TTAGAAAATTATTATAATTATAAATAATTGGAATTGTTGGTCGAGTCTTAAAATTATTTAAGCCTTACATACTAACCATACTGACAATTTATTTGTAAAAGTAAACTGAAGTCCAAACAGTTATTAAAGTTCGAAAAAATAACAATACTATGATGTAAGTATGTTAATAAATATATGATAAATAAAAAAGATGATTAATAAAATAATCATAACGGGAGAAACTTCATAGGATCTTACGATTCAATCAGTAATTGGATAAAGAAGATAGCGACGGCGGCGCAGAAATATGCGCGATATTTATTGCGCAGGACGAGTAAGCGCACTAGTTACACGATAAAATAATACATATATCTATAAATGTATGTATTGATATTAAATAACAGGAAAATAACTAAAAGTTGCATGATTTTCACGTAATATCAAGAAACTAACTTTCAATTTTCTTTCTCAGATTAAAAGAAATGAGAACTCTCTCGACACTTTTTATTTTTATAAGTGTTTTATCATGTCATTATTCTTGACTAAAAGTCTTTTTTTTTATTAATCTTAAATGGATAATAAAAATTTCTTACCAAATCTCTTAATATTGAATTAGTGATAACTATTCACTGTTCACTAATTCAAATAGTGGTATACTTTTCATTGACAGTAAGTGAATATTTATTACCAAATAGTGATTATCACATGATTTTCACTAATTCTTTTTTAGAGAGCAGAAGATGAAAATCTGCGTTTATGTTTTGATTCGTCCCGAAAATTCATTGTCCTTTTCTGCGCGGAAAAAAGTCCTTTTGCTAAATAAGACTACACGGAACGAAAATTATGGGAATGGTTCCTATAATTTTGTGAAATTTCATCCTATACCAGTATAGGAATGACGACCATAAATTATGGGATCACATCCTATAGATATAGGAATATTACCGATAATTATAGGAATAGTTCCGATAATTATGGGAATCATACCTATACCATTATAGGAATAGCTCCTATAATTACAGGAATGGTTCTTATAATTTATGGGAATGGTTCCTACAATATTATAGGAATGGTTCCTATAATATTATGGGAATGGTTCCTATACTATTATAGGAATAGTTCCTACAATATTATAGGGACCATTCCTATAATAATAGGAACTATTTCCATTTTCATAATATTATAGGAATGGTTCCTATACTATTATAGGAATAGTTCCTATAATATTATAGGAATAGTTCCTATAATATTATAGGAATAGTTTCTATATAGTATAGGAATGGTTCCTATACTATTATAGGAATAGTTCCTATAATATTATAGGGACCATTCCTATAATTATAGGAACTATTTCCATTTTCATAATATTATAGGAATGGTTTCTAGACTATTATAGGAATAGTTCCTATAATATTATAGGAATAGTTACTATAATATTATAGGAATGGTTCCTATAATTTTGTGAAATTTCATCCTATACCAGTATAGGAATGACGACCATAAATTATGGGATCACATCCTATAGATATAGGAATATTACCGATAATTATAGGAATAGTTCCGATAATTATGGGAATCATACCTATACCATTATAGGAATAGCTCCTATAATTACAGGAATGGTTCTTATAATTTATGGGAATGGTTCCTACAATATTATAGGAATGGTTCCTATAATATTATGGGAATGGTTCCTATACTATTATAGGAATAGTTCCTATAATATTATAGGGACCATTCCTATAATTATAGGAACTATTTCCATTTTCATAATATTATAGGAATGGTTCCTATAATTTATGGGAATAGTTACTATAGTATTATAGGAATGGTTCCTATGCTTTTATAGGAATGGTTCCTATAATAGTATAGGAATGGTTCCCATAATGGTATAGGGGTGGTTCCTATAATATATAGGAACCATTCCTACAATAGTATGGGTACAATTCCTATACCATTATAGGAACCATTCCTATAATGCATAGGAATACTCCCTATAATTTTCTTTCCGTGTAGACTTTAATGCATAATTTTTTAGCTGCAGTAGAACTGCCCTGTAGCAGCTATGGGATTTTCCTGTGGCGGCCATAGAATAAGTTCTGTACACGGAGGAAAAAACAGGTAATTTTCCTATGTTGTATAGCAATATTTCCTTTGTTCGCATAGAAATTTTTACTATGCTAACATAAGAAAATTTACTATGTTAACATAGAAATAATTTCAGTAATCCAAAAGTACATGATTTATCTCATCATTAATCTATCTAATAAACGTATTTGTGTTTAGCTTATGTTTATTTCGTTACTAAAAAATATAATTGCCTCAACTATATGTGAAAAGAGTCAAAAATTTCTTCCATAATTGTTTTTACATAAAAATTTTTCCTATGTTAACATAAGAATAATTTCTATGTTTGAGATAAGAAAAATGCCTAATAGGAAAAATGACTGTTCTAACATATGAATAATTCTTATGCTGACGAAGGAATTTCACCCATGTTGTCACAGTAATTTTTACTATGTTAACATATAACCTTTTCCTATGTATTACAGGAAAAGTTCTTTTGTACCTTAGTATTTTTTTCTATATTTCCTACGCCAACATAGAAAAAATAACAGTTTTTTTTCTCCGTGTAGTTGCAACAGGACTCTTTTCTGAAGTCACTAAAAGACCATGTCATTGTTGCAGCAACAGTGTTTTCTCTGTGTACCGGAACAAATCAATTTTTATGAATTATTTTTTTGAGTCGTTCACGAGAGAAAATGACATTTTGAAAAATTTATAAACACATAAATAAAAATAAATTATTATGAAAATCGCGTCAAAAAAATTTTCAAATATTTTTCTTAAAAAAGAAAAAAGGCTGACATTTGAAATAAAAAAATTTGAAATCACTTAATTAGATATCACAAAATAACTTTTTGAAAGAAAAAATTCGGTCTCAAGAGCACAAATAGATAAAAAGAACTTACAAAAATTTATTTCAGTCGGTAAAAGAAGTCAATAAAATTTCCGACAAATTTCAAACTCAAAGATCCAAACCCGTCTGATTCGGCATGAAATACCTCATATATTACAAAAATATTGCAAGAAATTATCTGTTATAAAATACAACGATACCTGTGGATTATATGTTATAGATATTATTTTATACCGCCACATATGTTTCCGTTGATTTTTGGGTTCGTATACATGCTATGGCATTAATGCTATACGTGTGAGGATGAAAAATTTTTATGAGCTACATTAATCCTCATAATTAGACACGATTTATTTGCACACCGATCTTGAGGATACTCGCTGTAAAACAAGTCGTAACCAGCAAGTACCACACGATGGATATCGATCGGGACTCTCATTATTGATAATCCATAATCCAAAACGAGCGTCGGTACCAGGCGCACAGTGGCAGCTTGAAAGATCGTCTCGTGGGTAGAAAAACCCTCGAGCAAACTTTATAATTTTTTTATTTTTCTTTGCATCATTGCTTCACACACCTTAACCTAAGACGCTGAAAAATTACTTACGATGTCAAATGGAAATATTAATAAATATATATATTTTGCATCACAAATATAAAAAGATAAATGATAAAAATTAAAAATAAAATAATATTAAATGCATGACGAATTTTTAACTTGGCGTGAAATGTTGAAAATCTGATGTATGATATGTTATAATTATTTTTACGATCACGCTAGAGGTTAAATATGTGTGCGAATTATGAAAAACTTCTGAGAAATATATTATATATATATTTTTTTTATTTTTTAACTTTTTAATGTTTATATTGAGCGCCGATGAAAGAAAAATAATTTAAATGTGCGGCTCGAAAAAAGTTAAGAATGAAAAATATTATGAGTGTTAGTAAAATCATTATAGAGATATAGAAGTAAAGTGTAAGTGTCGCGTGTACACGCGATAGATTATATTTTACTGTTCTGTTAGCCATTGTGATCACGTAAAAACATGTATACTATATAGTATACTAAAGCCATAGACCACGTGTGATTATGTTGATACTTAACGATCAAGTTTTATCGTAAATAAGTCGATTATGTCAGTCAGTAAAGGTGAGTTTTAATTAATTACAATATGTTCATGATTCATTTTAGATAATGTCTTCATTGTTTTAGTAAAATTATTACTATAGAAAATGAAGGAAGGTCAAAGCGGGCTACTAATTTTTTGTAAATTAAAATTAGAAAAGGCAAAATGGACCCGTAAGGGTTATCCATAAGGGTGATGTGGACATCGTGGGGCGATTTGAGCCACTCAAAATTGCTTGAGAATATTTTTTCTTCAATCAAATTTACAAAATTTGAATCGATATTCTATTTATAATTGAAAATAAATTGTATATGAATGAAATTCTGGCAATAATAGGTCTGGTATTGATAAATTTGATTTTTAAAAGACGTTTTTTTTTTATAAAAGATTTTATGTCAGATTTACTTTTATCATAGAAGAAAAAAACTTAATTTAATATTAAGATGAGATTTCAAAAATTTAATTTTTTGAGGACTCACTTCGCTCGGGGATTAAAGTAGAATTAAATTAGTCAAAATAATTCATCTTTTCAAATTATTTTGGAAAGTCCACTTTGTCCGCATTTTGAACTTTTATGGCTGGGTTTTGATATCGATCAATTATTTGAAGACTAAAAAAATTTAACTCACTAGTTACTAACCCACAGGGTGGCTACAAACCAAGAAAACCGGGAATATAGGGAATTATCAGGGAATTTAACGCAATCGGGAAATATCATGGAATTGTCGGGGAATTCCGAAAAGTATCCGGGAATTAAATTATGACAGTTGAAAATTTAAAAAACTTTCAATAATAGACTAGTTATAGAAATTCAGAGATATTCAAAAAATTTCAAATTTTCAAGTGATTTTCAACAGGCTGTAGCTCGAAGGAAAACGGTCATACGACAAAAACAAAAAAAATAAATTGTAGCTTCAAGTGTCTAGTTTTCTGATCTGGTCTTCAAATTTTTTGAGTATGTATTGTTTCGGAGTAATCCTAAGAAATCTATCGAAAAAGAAATTGATCAAATTTTTGCTCATCTTAAAAACGATCTTGATGCATCGATAAATTTTTTTCGATATATCTGTATAATTAAAATCGATTTTTGATTGCTGCGGAACTGTGCATAATAAAAAAATTTTAAGACCAGATCAGAAAACTAAACACTTGAACCTACAGTTTACCGTTTTGTTTTTGTTGTAAGACCATTTTTCTTCGAGTTACTAAATATTGAAAATTACAAAAAAATATTCAATTTTCTTTTAGTATTCCTTAATTTTTATAACCACCGTATTCTAAATTTATTTGAATCATAAAATTTCTTATTAAATATTTTAGCATACACATTTTTAACATCGAATAATCAAAAGTAGGCAACATTAATTTATTTTATTGCCATTTCTTATGGTTTCTCGCATGATTTAATTATAAAATTTAATTATTGAAAATGAAAATATGATAAAAACTTTGAATATCTAAATGATACGAATAAAATTTTTAAATCAGGGAAAAATGTGATAAACCTTACTGAAAAACCGGGAAATATCAGGGAATTTTGAAATCATTTTTTTGTGGCCACTCTCTAGTAGTATATTTTTTCTTAAGAAGCCCGTTAAGTCCCTCTTTCCCTTCCTCCGTATTCATAAATTGTGAATTAATGATAATTTTGACTCAAAAAAAATTTATTGCCTTTAACTGAAGCTGTGAAGATAATTTTTTTTTTAAACTATAAAACAAATTTATCGTTTCTCAAAAACTATTTATACAAAATTTTTGGCACGGATAAAACTAAAAATACAATTTATGACTTCATAATGTAGAGAACAAGATCAAGTACTAGTGTATAAGTATATAATTTCCAACATGTATTGTGTTCATGTTGATATATTTTAGTGGTAAATAGAGTCTTGGAGGCAAAGATAAGCCAACATTTACCATGTTGGTGGTAATCACTGATTTACCCAAGACTCGTAAGTGCCAGCAGGAGTGTCGAGTGCACGTTTAGAGGGTAGTCTTGTTAAGCGCGAGCCAACAAAGTCATTAGCAGCGAAACGACATCCTCGAGTAGAGCTCTCAGGGGAGTAAAGGACAAGAGAATATCTCTCTGTATTTTCCGTGTTATGTACTCTCTGCTGCTTCAACGAAATTCGCAATACACCATCAGAATTTACCATTTCGCGTTAGTTGCCGCTCATGGGAATGCTAAATTTCACGATCAATTATTACAATTACTATCTCGGTTTTATTATTTAAATTCTCATCATGATTATATTTTGAGATAAATTAATTTTAGAACATATTTTCAATTGTTTCATAATGAATTATTACTACAACAACTTAAAAAACATGTATAGAGAAAGGGGGCAAAACAGCCCCCTATTTTATTATGGCCCCACACTACAAAACCCTAAAACAAATTTTTATTTTATCATTTTCGAATTCTTTGAGAGTAAATATTTAACAGTGTAAGTTCACCAACTGGGGTAAGTTGGACTCAAGACGAAAATTCAAACAAATTTTTGGAATCTAATCTCTATGTACTTTTTTTTTTGTCGCGGTAAAAAAATTATTTTGTGTGATAAATAAATTTTTGATAAAAATTAAACTATTTTTTTGTCTTTTATGTTTTTACTTAAAAAATTTTCATTTTCATTTTCAGAGTAAGTCCAACTTACCCCAGGGGTCTACAATTCTGTAAAAAATTATTTGGTCCCAATGAAATAGAAAAATTTCAAAATTAATTTTTTTTCAAATTTTTGTCAGGGGTTCATCATGCCCCCACTAATTATAACTTTTGAAACCTACCCCCATAAAAAAAATTATTTTAAAAAATATACTAAAAATATATTTTTAGTATATTTTTTATGCCATAGCAATATTTTTTTATAATTTTATATATATATATATATATATATATATATTTTTTTTTTTTTTTTCATGCATGTATATATTCGTAATATATTTAAATTATATCTGGAATATATAAAATATATATGAAAATCGGCCAAAAGTTAGTTATTAAAAATATATTTTTTATACATATTTATATATTTTTCATATTTTAACATATACTATTTTCATAAATTTTTTATTTGAGAGTTTCACATAAATTATGAAAATCTATTTTTCAGTCGATCGTGAAATAACATGTGTCAGTTAGTTTGATAATAAACCAATATAATCTTCAAGGAGACCGTCTTATCCTTCCCCTCTTTATACTTTTTTATAACAAAAAAAAAAAAAAAAAAAAAAAAATGAACTTATAATAATTACCGATGAAGAATATAAATCTATAAAAATAAAAGTGATTGAAATAAAATAGTAATAATTATGTAAAAAAAAAACTAGTGTGTAAAAGGGTTAGAAAGAAGGGATTATTAAGCTGTAAGGCGTTAACTGGCATAAGGCGTCGGTAGGTGGGATACACGGATCGGCTTGCGTGCCAAGCCGACTGCATTTGCATCTAGACACCATCAATCCTCCTGACGCCCAGTTCAACCCCCTCTCAGGCACGAATGCCCCTCGTATACACAAGGATCTTGTGATCCTGCACCCTTCTATTCCTTTTACCTCTCACTAGTTCACTAGCTCACTTGCTCTTCTGTCCATCAACCCGCACCTCCGGCCTCTATCACACCGAACACCGATGAGTTTGAATTAAATATCTAGCTTAATGAAAGATTGCCAGCAGCTACTTTTACATACCATCACCATTAAGAGCATCATCTATACACTTTTTCCTCCACATAAATTAACATAATCGACCTTTATTTCTTTTGCTCCATTATTATATTTTTTATTTCAAAATTAAATATAAATTTTTTATTAAAAAATTATTGCAAAAAATGTATACTTATACTTTTGGACGTATGTCCTTAGGACGAAGTGGATGATGAGGATGATGATGGCCAGTAGAAAACAAGACAATCATCTAGCGTCAAGCGCTGATGATGATGATGATCGTCTCTGATTTTACATATACATACATATATGTATATAACACACAACAAAAGTTAACACGCAATAATAAGAGTAGACAAGAGCAGTGTAAGCGCCAGGAGATCAAAAAAGGGAGACTACTTCTGGGTATAGTAGTCAGCCGTCTGTTCATCTCTTCTCCTTATCCTCCATATACTCGTTTGAGCGTCGTTAAAGAACGTCGGTACGTCACTATGTAATTATATACTGCTCATATTCCCCTCATCGACTTGCAGAGGTGCACACCGTGTAAACGTCGTCACACGGTACACCTGTTTTTATTTTAACCTTATTTATTATTTTTTTTCTCTTTCATTTTTACATATTTTAATGCATATGTATATCTATATATACATATGTAGATATGTGGTTAAAAGATAAATGATTTAAATCATTTTACGTGCTCACAAATGAATGTAATTGTCAAAAGTTGACATGTGAATTGAATTCGAATGTTTACTTATTTTAATATTTATTTATAATTGAAATTTTTTATTTACCAACGAATGTTGGTACTTGTAATCACTGTTAAGTGATTTAACTCACTAGTGGCCAATTTAAATAATACACGGTAAGAAATATTTTGCGTAAACCACTAGGCCAATATGGGCGTGAATGCCATACTGTATGGTATCGAAGATTTTTATGCGTTGTAAAATTGTATGCATAGATGATTTGACCATTGCGAGGATAGTAACATTCGCGATAGTTGTCGCGGACGCCGCAATGTCAGTATGGCCGTCGAGCCTATACTGCTTTGCCGTATCCACAATGCTTCTGGCAGATAAACCTAGTCTAACGACATCTATATAGTTTTAGTGGTAATACGATAGTATACATTGATTGGCACCAAGAATTATGGCGGGAAAAACTAGTAGCATTGTGCCCTCGCATTGTTGTATGGGTCTCCGGACCATGCTGTTTCGCCGTGCCTGTTATGCATACGTAAGAGTAATACAATAGCTCCAGTACTATACGGTATAGTAAATAACGCCATACTTCTGGGACTCATTACAATACTGTCTTGGAATATTTCACATACTATTTTAGTATCTGCATTGAGATCATACCAGCATGGTATTAAATGCTATGCATTTCTTACCGTGTATTTCTTGACTCTACTAGGTAAAATAAAACGTATGGTGACAAAATTTTTTGATAATTCCATTATGAGACCCATTGCGACAGTCCGATTTCTAGAGAAATCTACCTGAAAATTAAGTGTAGTCAAAAACAAGTTACACGGTAAGAAATGCATGGCGTTCAACACCATGCTGGTATGGTCTCAATACAGATACTAAAATAGTATGTGAAATATTCCAAGACAGTATTGTAATGAGTCCCAGAAGTATGGCGTTATTTACTATACTGTATAGTACTGAAGCTATTGTATTGCTCACACGTATGCATAGCAGGCATGGCGAAACAGCATGGTCCGGAGACCCATACTACAATGCCGAGGGCACAATGCTACTAGTTTTTTCCGCCATAATTTTTGGTGTGTCAATCAATGTATACTATCGTATTACCGCCAAAACTGTACAGATGTCGTTAGAATAGGTTTATCGGCCAGAAGCATTGTGGATGCGGTAACGCAGTATGGGCTCGACGGCCATAATGACATTGTGGCGTTCGCGACAACTATCACCGATATTACTATTCCTGCAATGGTCGAATCATCTATGCATACAATTTTACAACGTATAAAAATCTTCGATACCATACAGTATGGCGTTCATGCCCATACTAGCATAGTGGTTCACGCAAAATATTTCTTACCGTGTAACAAAATCAAAATCAAGTTCTTTTATTGGCTCGGAAACACTCACTTTACTTATACCTCCAAGCCCACATGCGAGTATAATACCGATTCCGCGTGACGTATAAGACACTATTATCCCAAAAAATTATTTATTTTTTTAGGGTGCCATCATGCCCCACTTTTAAAATTTTTCAGACCTTTGGAATAAATTAGTAAAATTCCTAAGGGAATCGTCTTACCCCGTCGTCACAAGTATCCAGTAAGTATATTCTTATTTATAAAAGAAAAATATACATATGTGTATATATATGATGTTATAACATATAAATGAATTAAATTCACACGATTAAGCAATCAATAAATTGATGTAATTTTATGAGGATAACTTTTGAGTGAAACGATAAGCCAGTAATTTTATTATTTTCTTTTTTTTTATTGAGATACCATCTACAAGAGAACCAGTTAATTATATATTAATACTTTGGGAATGGCGTGTGATGCTTTACAAGACTTTGAACGTCATCGTCATCGTCGTCGTCGTCGTCGGCGTATTGCAATGCCCAAGGGAAGTTTACCAGCTACCTCTTTAAGTTTTACCTCTACCTTTTAACTTAAACTTGTACTTGTACCTCAACCTCTACCTCTCCTCAATGGCGAGAGTATTTTACATTTTTCGAGCGTAAAATTGAGCCGTCGTTGTTCAACCCAAGCACGCAGGAATCTCACTCGAGTGAAGAAAAAAAATATATAAAACGATAAATTGTTATTTAATTGAGGCAATTGAAATATACGGTACTTAAAATTTAAATTTCGGAAATTAACAATGTTATTTTTTTTATTATATACATAGTGTACTGATGATAAATATGAAAGTTAATATAGTAATATAAAAAGATTAATTGTTTAGAGCATTGTCACGTGTATATTATAATTTTTTATAGACCGCGAGCGTGTGGAATATTTTTTGAAAAAGTACTGGTAGATGTCCTGGAGAGGGAACGAATTGAGGGAGATTAAAAAATAAATTGCGTGCCGTGACTCGGGTAGCCCAATTACTAACTATGGGTTGTTACCCCCTGGCGTGTCATTTCCCAAAGAATATTATCTCCATTGCGTGAGCGCGACTCTAACTCTTGAGTCTCGCGCGCGTTCACGGGCTGGCGCGGGCGATTGTTTTAAATTACTCCGATCATCAGAAAAACGGATCATTTGTTTATGTAAAGGTAAAGGTCGATATTGATCTTTTCATGCCTATACATTTTATAAATATTTCGATCTTTCCTATTCTATTATTTTATTTTATTAAGTTTCATTTTTTATTTTGTAATCATTTTTTCACTCGACATGAATCGCGTGCACATTTACGTCTAACTAAAATTTTTTTTTTTTCGTCATAAAATTTACGTGAATGATTATTGAATGCTTTGAGGGTTAAATATTCTCAGTGTTTATATGATATAAAAAAAAAATATATATATATATATATTAGGGTGATTAAAAAAATAACAAATTTTTTTTTTCTTCTCTCAAACAGGTTCAAAAGTTTCATTTAGATATAAAAAGACGCCTGTGAAAATTAGAGCTCTTAATATTAACATTAAGAAGTTCCGCATTGCACTTTTCAATTTTCCATAAGAATAACATGGAAAAATTTTTTTTGCATGTTCTGATTTTTATAACTAGCTAACGATGCATCATAGAAAAAATCAACACACATATCTTTGTAGGAAATTTAATGCTCTACAAAAAAAGTCTCTTATCATTTTTTGATAAATCCATTCGTTCAAAAGTTATTCGAGGTTGAAGTTGAATTTATATTAAATTTTGAAATCTTTTTACTTTTATAGCGAAACTACCAGACTTATCATAAAATATTATAGGACATTTTTTATAGACATTTTTATTTCCTACAAACTATTACTCACAAAGTTTTTTCGAATTCCGCATTGTTTTCTAGTTATTTTCATTTTAATCTAAAGTTTTTAAAATCGATCAGAAGATTATTATTTTTATGAGCTTGAGATTAAAATGAAAATAACTAGAAAACAATGCGGAATTCGAAAAAACTTTATAAGTAATAATTTGTAGGAAATATAAATGTCTACAAAAAAGGTCTTATAATATTTTGTGATAAGTCTGATAGTTTCGCCGGAAAAGTAAAAAGATCTCAAAATTGAATAAAAATTCAACTTAAACCTCGAATAACTTTTGAACAAATGGATTCATCAAAAAATGATAAGAGACTTTTTTTGAATAGCATTCAATTTCCTTCAAAAATGGGCCTGTTGATTTTTTTTATAATGCATCGTTAGCTAGTTATAAAAATCAGAACATGCAAAAAAAAATGTTTCCATGTTATTTTTATGGAAAATAGAAAAGTGCAATGCGGAACCTCTTAATGTTAATATTAAGAGCTCTAATTTTCACGGGCGTCTTTTTATATCTAAATGAAACTTTTGAACCTGTTTGAGAGAAGAAAAAAAAAATTTGTTATTTTTTTAATCACCCTAATATACATATATATATATGGGTTATTTTTTTTTAGAATTTTAATTTATTTCGTAGGCGTGTATATATTAATATATAATAATTTATCACATTATTCTATTTAGTTTTTCTATAAAAGTATAACTCTATATTTATTTTTCCAATTGACCTTTTTTCGATTATTAATTTAATCTAAACTAAACTATAATTTTCTTAATAGTATGCATATAAAGATAGTTAAATGTTTATTGTATGTAATTAATATTCAATAAATTTAACCAATCGATGTGTTGCGCAAATAATAATTAATAGTATGAATGTAAATGTATTACGAATTAGTCTTGTGTTTAATATGCATAAAAATTAATAGCTATTATTTCTTAAATCTTTTTCATTTTTTCTTAATTAAAACTCAGAGTAAAATTAAATTATATCAATTTATTGTTTAAAATATTTTATTTCACAAATTTATATGCATATATATATACATATTTTATTCATCAGACTTTATTTATTCATACACAGAAGCAGATGTTAATTTTCAATCAAAGAATTACGAGATAATTTTATCACGCTTGTACATTAATGTTCACGTCAATATAATAATTTTCCTCGGTTATATACGTACAGCCTCACATATAAATTTATAGACATATATATGTGACTATTGAACGATCATCAAAGAGAAGAAGTAACGAGGTGTGTCAGAAATTTAGCGACGATGTCCGTAATTTAAACGAAAGAAATAATTATTGCGTAAAAGTAGTCACGATAATTATAATAAATAAAAAAAAATATCATTGCCATAAATTTAAAAAGTTTGTTAATACCCTCAATGGGTATATAGATGTATATGTAATATATATACTACCGGTTCTATATTATTACTTATCTTAATTTCATTTCATATTTTACAACGACTACAATAAAAGTATGATAAAAAAATAAACGGATAATTAAAAAAGTAAAATAATTTGTAAAAAAATATATCACTTACAATACTGATACACATATATATATAGACTATAATAACATATGATATAATATGAGTGTATGATTATCGGTAAAGTATAATAAATAATATTTGAGACATGTTTTAATATATATATCGTTAAACACAAAGTCATACATTAATCGAAGAAGTATACTCCGTAGAACTCGTTTTAATTTCCGCCGTGACTCGAATTGATATGAGCTAACGTTATGTGGATATGTATACATATATAGACCCTTAATATCTCGCTCTCACTCAATCTCTTTCCATTTCTCTTTCTTTGTCTTATATATTGGTGCGAACTCGCGAACAATTGTAATTCAAGATCATTATCATTAAAGACAATTAGCGGAGCATATAAATACACCGTATCTATGCTCCGTCGGGCGTAACAAACCCACCCGCGTGCGCGCGCTCCAGACTATTTAATTAATGTTTTCCTTGGCTTATTTTTTTCATGTTTTTATTTTATTTCATTTTACAATATACTCATTCAACTTATTTTCTTCTACTGTGTTTAATATTATATGAATATACGAGTACGAGTGTGCAAGAGCCTGCTTCGATACGGAGTGTGAACACGATAAGAAATTAGACGAGCAGACATCGGCATCACTGTCAAAACAAAATATAACGACATGGGGAGTAGCAGAATAAAAAAAATACATAGGATAAAAAATGATAAATGACAGGCATTAGATACAAATAAATATATGTTGTATTTAAATGGAAATGACGGCGCAACATCAAAAAACACATAAAATATACAGTTTTTTTAAATTTATCCGATAAGATATGAAATTATTTTTCAGTCATTTTTTATTTCCTTAAAAATATAGGAAATTTTTGAAAAAAAAACAAGACTTGGAAATTATATAAATTATAGACAATGGAATTTAAAAAATAATAATTGTTTACTGTAATTAAAAATACTGAGCGAGCTCTGACAAAACAGTATTTTTTAAATTATATATAATTAATTGGTGTTCGAGTAAACTAGATTTTGATACAGTGAAATAAATACTCAGTTCCCGTGTAAGAAATTTGTTCCAAAAACATTAATCATGATAAACTTTTTAATTTAAAAAAATTTGGAATTTTGAGTTTAACTATTTTTGGAGTTTCAAAAATTTAAAAACAATAGTGCATCATGATGGTTGATTTGTGATATTTTTGGACAGATATTTTGACTTTTACATACAAGTGTAAAATTCTAGATTTTGAATTCGAATTTTTTGAGCGAGCGAAAAATATAAAACTGAACCTCTGGAGAATGAGATTCAAAATAGCTTTCATAAGAGTTTGAATGTGAGCACAAAAGTACTATATCAATTATTTTGTTTTAGTTCTTGAATTTTCAAAAGCTGAATTCAGAACTCCAAATTGTCTCAAATTTTGAAGTTTACACCAAAGTCTTTTTGAATTCGAAATTTAAATAATTTGATAGTTATCATTCACACTTTCGTTCGATACAAAGAGGTATTTCTCGAAAAAAAACGTGATATTATAACAATATCATTATTGACATTAAAAATAGTATCATGCGTTTCTCAACTCGAAGTCAATTTTTATTTTCACTACTCTCTTCTACACAGTTTGAAATTTTGTGTTAAATTTAACACATTGCGTTTGTGTTAATCTTTCACACAAATTTTAGGTTAAATAATTGAACACATAAAATCTGCTATATTGACAGAAAATATGTATACTGATCTAATCTTAGTACAACTTATGCCAATTTAGCAAACAATTAGTTCGATTTTCAGTGATTTTCCTAAAAAACGGAGCTATGAATTATTCTTAGCAAGTTTCCTTGCAGACAATGCATGAAGCTGAATCTAGTGGCCGTAATAAGTAGCGGCCACGCGAAAAATTGCTGGCCGCTACCTATTACGGCCGCTAGCTTCAGCTTCATCAGACAATGCTGCTACAATGCTTTGCTTGGTTATACTAATGCACTAAGAGAAAAATTTACTAATATTTGATAAATTGATTTATCAATATTTGATAAATTATGTATATCAAATTTCCGACTGTATTTATTAAATATTATCCTACACGTATCAAATATCGATTTTTCCATCAACTAAATATTAATAAATTGATATTAACATTTGATAGGTCACAGATCAATATTTAGTAGAAATTTATTAATATTCGATAAAATTTTATCAACTATTGATATGTGAGATTTGTATATAGTATTAATAAGTGTGGTGGCATTGTACTCTCTAACCTAACATATTGCCTTATATACGCGTTCCATAACTTACATATTGTTTTTAGACTTGCTGAAATAACCCTGATTAAAAAAAAGTATTAAAAAGTATTTGACAGGATTCTAAAGGATTAAAATTTTAATGCTTTCAAATCCTGCTAAATACTGGAAATCCTAAAATTTCAATCTTTTTAATCCTGTCAAATACTTTTTTTTAATCAGGGAATTAAAAAAAAAAAATAAAGTACTATGGAAAAATTATTTAAAAAATGGAACTTGCTGAATTCCACCTAACCTACATTAACCAAACAAACTGCTTATATATCACAGTAGTATATAATATATGTAGAATCGTAAACTATAGATCAGTCCGTATTTATTAATATTTGATAATCCACCGATCAATAATTGATAAACTGTTTACCAATATTTAATAAACACGTTTACTAATATTTAATAAGCTGTATTAATATTTGATAATGACCAACTTGGGAACAATCTAAGTAAACTGTTTATCAAATATCGATAAATTTTATTAATATTTGATAAATTCTTTTCTCAGTGTGAAGAAACGCGCGGGTGTTTAGCTAAACAACACAAATATTGTGTTAGTTTTCGAATAACACAAAAAATGTGTTACATTATAGATTTTCTAATCGTTTAACATAAAGAATCAGTTTAAGTAAAATAAGATAAACAGTTTGTGTTGAATTAACAGATTTCTGTGTTAAACATGAACACGAAAAATGTAACCAAATAATTTTTTAACACAAATACACAAAATCTCTGTATAATGAAAAATAATATTTATCAAGTTTTGAAATCAGATAAATTCATATAATTTATAATTCCATAATTATTAGTTAAATTTTTTCTTCAACTCTCTCAATTAAGTTATGAAATTTTTATTCTTCATAATAATCTCGTCTCATGCAAAATTTATCTGACGTGCCAATCTTAATCTATAAATTTTTCAACATATATCTCCATAACTCGTTGTTCTACTCTTTAAATTTCTCTGTGATGATGATAGCTCACGTTATCATTGTGTGCCCTATAATAAATCTAGCTACCGCTTACGTATACAATTGGCTGCGTGTGTTATAACCACCTGTACCTGTCAAAATACACGCCACCTGTCTATGTATAACGACATGTCTAAGAACCAGATTATAACAAGAAAATAATAGAAAATTAGTATAATAGCAATAACTATCATCATCATACGTAAACAACAGATGGAGTATTGACAAAATAATATGAAAATAAGATGTTTCGTGGTTGTTATATAATTATAAATAATATAAATACACAAATCTATACAATGTCTAGCTTTGACACAATATCATTTTTTTCATCGTTAGTAAAAAAATTTACCAGTGGTGAAATTTTAACAATTCAATTTGCTGATTTCGGGTGCAATATTCAGTGCCTCAAGGCGGCAAACTAGAGACACGCAACCGGCATTTACGAATTAACTATATATTATATACAAGTGATTTTCTCAAGACACTAAGAGATGAGAATGCCATTGAGCATATACATATAGAGATAACATATATGTATATATATATATTCAAAGATCAGTAAAAAAACAAAAAAAAAAAAAAAAAGAAGAAATAATAAACGATAAAGATGAAGAGACACCGTCTGTACTCCATGAATATTATATACATACATATAATATTTATCCATATATATGTGTATGTATATGTACTATACAACAGAGTAAGATAGAATATTCTCTCATAATATTGTAAATTACTGTGTGTAGAAGCAAGATAAAACTCAATATATAAAGATACTGTGTGCATATATATATATATATATATGGTTGAGTACTACAGGTAAAGAGAAAGAAAGAAGTTTTGAAAAGGGACTAACGACCGGCAGTTAACGGCGGCTCTTAAATTGCTGGTTGCCCGTTGCATCTTCCATGGACGGCTTGGCCAAGAATTATTAAACCGTAGTTTAGTTTAAATTAAGTTATTACCCCCGAGCCGGCTTGTTTTGTTCTTCCTGTAAGATTTTTCTTCCCCGCTACTCTCTTGCAACAGCATCCACACTACCATCACTAAACCATTACAACTACTACTGCAATAACACCAATAATAGCAATAACTACATACTACATACTACTGCTTTTAAACTTTTTTTTTTTTTTAAATACTATCACAATCATAATTTTTTATTATGATTATTATTAATTTTTTTTTTTATCATGCAAGAATGTGATGGCGCCTTCTTGATGAGGCTTAATGCTAACTATAATTAATTCGAAAATTAAAACAAACGACTTTTCAAGTTAACAAATTAAATCGTTAGATTTTTTGTTGATTTTTTTAGTGTTGATTGTGGTTATATACTTATACATTTATGTATATGTTTATATAATATGTATATAATGGAAAAAGAATTGCTGCCCTGCGGGAAATTCAATCTGGAATCTTATTTCACTGGAATCTGTTTTTGTTAAGGTAATATATTTCAAGAGGGTGGGAGCATCCTGTCATTATTTAACGATTAGGCTTTATAAGAGACGGTAGAAAGCTTATTTATTATATAGATATATAAATATATAGAGACTTCAAAATGAATTAACAAAAGATGTCAGAATATCTTTAATATATGACTGCTGGTATACTGACATAATTAACTATAAGAGAGTATATATTTTTTTTTAGTGTTAATAAAAAAATAAAAATAAAATAATCTTTCAAGTTTATTTGTCTGCTTATTAATTTAAATGGGAAATTATTGATGAAGGACCGGAAAAGTCTGAGGTATTTTTTAATTTTCTACAACAGGTAATTCCCACACATATATTAAATCAAATGATTAAATTTTTCAAAGTGAATTTGATTTTTTAACTTCGATTTCTTTATTACTTTATTTCTTCTATAATTTTAGGGGATCGTTAAATGATTGAATGAATTGATTAAATTCTGAATAAAATTTTAATGCTGAACAGTCACTTAGAGTCCAAAAATCTCTGGCGATTTTGAACTCCAAATTTCTGTATCCAATTTTTTGAATTTTGAACTCCAAATATCTCACTAGCTATTGAGTATTTTGAAAAAGTACAAGATACCTTTTTTGTAGAGAATTTAAAACGCTACAAAAATGATTTCTTACAATTTTTCCGATAGCTCAATATTTACATAGATATTTATAAAAAAACCAATCACACTTATTCCTTCATAATTTTGAAATTCAAAATTTTAAACTCTTCACTTCATTTATTAAAAAAAATTTTTTTTTTCGAAGTTAAACCTTTTCATCAATCTTATGTCAAATTTCACTCATTTCCTGGCAATTTTCTCTAGGATTTAGTGAGAAACATTTAAAATTAACAAAGTTATGTTTATTTTTTGCAGATTCATTTTTTCTCATTTTTTTTTTTTTTTTTTTTACCCATACAAAGTTTAGAAATCGGCCCTGTATCGGGCCATTACTGGGCCAAGAATCTCGATTAATGGCTCAGCAATGGCAATTTTTATTGGCCGATAAACGGCTTATAATCAGAATGATAACCTCGGGCCATTAATGGCGCTCGACTATCGGCCGATCAATGGCAGCCAGCAATCAGCCAAGCAAACAAATAAATTAAATTAAAAAAATTTTTATTTTTTTAACTTCCTAATAGAATTCGTAATCATTATCGTTTAGACTATTTAAGTGGGGTAAATGATGTGAAAAAACTCGGTGAAAATTCTGCTGGGCTCTGGGCGCGAACTGCCGTCCTTCTGATTACTGGGTCTGAACGCTGGCTACCGGACGAACCTGCTGATGTTGAATTGAAACTTTTAAATGATCTACTTATACATTTTGTTACAACCACTCAGTTTTATAAAATGTAACGAGCAATTTAATTAATATTATCGATTATTTAAAAAAAATAATTTCGTATTATTTTTATTATAATTACATGATTTTTTAAAATAAAATTTATTAAATTTAATTAATTAGTTCTCAAGAACCCACTGGAATTATTTTTCTCTACCGCTTTCATTAAAAATGACATTTACTTTAAAATATATGTCTTATTTTTTAAATAAATTAACTTTTATAAGTTAAGTTATAAAATTTGCGGTTGTTAATTGCAAATAATAACGAATTTAAAAATATTTTAATTGTTAGTTGTAAATAATTTTAATCGGAAAATTAAAATATTTATTAATTAAGACTTAGTTCAATTCAAAAATAACGAATTATTAATTAAAGAAAACTATAATAATAAGTTATTTGAATAATTAGTAATTGATGAGTAGATTTTTTCATTTAACAAGAATCAATCATGGCCCACTGATTCACCAAATAGTGGCCCGACGTTGCAAACCGATAATCGGCCAGTCATAAGTAACCATTTATTGGCCAGTCATAAGGAGCCATTCATTGGCCAGCCATCGGCAGCGTCGTATGACTGTCGTTTCCGGTACAGAAAGTCATATTCCTATATGAAACCAGTAATACCATAACATATACATCAAAAAATTTAAATGAATATCACTTCAACTTGATTACGCTATCTTGATGGAAAATTAATCGGCTGCTAGTAATTAACCAAGTTTGGGCCATTACTAATTGCCAATGCTTGGCCGAGTGACGGCAGCCAGACATCGGCCAACCTACGGCATTTTTTCCATTAACGGCAACTTTGCATGGGTATGACTCAAATTTAAAATTTACAATAAAAATTGACTGTGTTTTCTATAAAATAATATCTCTATAAAATTCCTTGCAAAAATATTGACTATCTTAATTTCTATATGATTAAAAACACTGAGGTCCTTTGTGACCATCATTTTGTACTAGACGTGTGACCGTTGACAGTAAATATTATCACTTTTGTAAGTGAATAATTCTAAAAATAATTTACATATAAAGTCACTCGATAATATTTATTTGGATAATTGAAAGAGATAATTGTAATAACCATCGCTGACAATTTAGTATTGCAAATAACTATATTTAAGTTGTAGATAAAATTCCGGTTTTAAAGTTAAATATATTTCTCAAGTTGATCATATAATAAGCAAAATAACTTTGGAGAGGTAATCTAAGAAATTATTAACGTGAGAGAAGTAGAGAGAATATAATAAGTAATTGGCATGGATGGGAAAACACGCAAAGACGAGAGTCACCCTTAAAGTAATAATTTTAGAATATTTTATTTAATATATTTATATATATATACATACATATAAATATATACACAATAAACTACTACCATTATCCTTTCAGTATGATTTGTTAACTACAATAATTTATGTAATTCTAGTATTTAATTGTCTCTTGAATTATTTCATAAAAAAAATATATATGTATTTCCATCATATAATTTAACTTGAAATTTCATAATCTGTAGTTACTTGTAAATAATTTTTCTTTCAACAACTCATACATTTAATATTTAAAAACACGTTAAAATGCCGGTGGTTAAAATGATTGATAAAAAAAGCAATAAGTTGAAATACTTGTGGCTAAAGTTTTTTTTTTGGTACATATATACCATAAATAAAAGTTAAGAAAGCTTAAATGAGATCACGTAAAAAAGAAATTTTCACCCTCGTATTTTAGCGAACCCCGTCCGTCGGCTGATGGAACAAAAAAAAGGTAAACTAAAGAAATAAAAAGTAAGTAAAGAGAAAAGAAGAGGATAGTGTAAATAGGGAGCCGTGTTTCGTAAGTGATCCCGAGAGGCTGAGAGGCTACCGAGAACGATCTTATGATTGACCATGTTACGAGAATCCCTTAGGACCATTTTCTGGTCGAACAATGTTCTGCTGATTTTCTGGCAAATATTGTTCACGTTAATGGTCTCATCTATAACGGAGTAGAGTATAAACTCATTTGTTCTTTGTTATGTAGCCAGAGAATAAGAGATACTTTAATGGTATCACAATTAAAATATTTACATATTTTCATAAACTCTAATTGGACTATTAGACACGAAGAAAAATGGAGACAAAAAATGTGTGAATTTTTATTATGCTGTCGACTAAATCTGAAATAGGAAGTTGACTCGTCAATAAATTATCATCCTGTACAAAAATTATCGTGAGCCTCTAAAAATGTCTTCCCGAGTCGAAATTTAAAACCTTGCTAGAACCTAGAAATTCTAGGATAAAAAAAAAAAAAGACTTACTGAGTTCTTAATTTGTATAGAAAAACAGCTCCTATATAAATCCTATAAATGTCAGTTACGGGAGAAAATGACGTGTCTAGTTGTTATATAGATGCTAAAATTTAAAATTATTAATATTCATCAGAACCAAAACATACTATAAAAGTTAATTTAGGCCTATGAATTCTACACTATTTATTAGGACCTGGTAGACCTGCAGTTTTAACAGATTCATTTGAACCTATCAATTTAAATTTGAAAAGAAAGATGATATTTTTCTGATATAAAATCGTTATAAGTTATTAAGCGCATAGAGTATTAATAGGGCTTCGATATGTCCTCCGAAAGATTTTAAACTAAAGAAAAAAGTAAATTAGAATTTAAAAGACTAATGTAGGAGTTGGGAGTTGGTCAAACGTAGAATACTGAGGTTTTAATCAGGCATTTAAGAATTTATTCAACCAAATGAGAATGAATAGTTTTCACAGGTTCGAAAGAGATGTTAAATTTTGATTATTTAGAATCCATAGGAGCTAATAATAGTATAAAGTATGAAAAATACTTATTAAGGACCACTTAAGAATGTCAAGTACTAAATAGGTCTATTCAAGCATATTGAGTACTTGAAGCAAAGTTAAATTTCGACTCAGGTTATTTTCTACTTAAATTCCCAGTTTATTAGACAAATAAAATTCATTACAATTTATCAGTAATTTTAAAAGGTACAATACTTTTTGTAGTGTAGCATAATAATTTTTAAGGCAACTCAACTTCCTGTTTCAAGTTTGTGCGAAAGTAAAAATTTTTGTCTTCACTCTTTTAAATTTGAAATAGTGAAAATAGTGACTTTAATGTTTACCAGCGAAAAATATGTCACTTATTCAAATAATAGTATACTTTTTACTGGCAATAAATGACTATTTACTGCGAGATAGTGATTGTCAAGTGCTTTAACTAATTTGTTTTTAGAGAGCACTTTTCCCGGTGGATGTTAGATAACTTTATTTTTATTTATGTAAGGTAAAAGACCTAATACCCGATTACTCATGTATTTGTATATCTATGTTTACTAAATTTGACTAAATATAAACATACAAATATATGGAGTGATCGAGTAGTGATAGTTCCCTGATTGAGTACTAGGTCTTATACTTTAGGTTAAAAAAAGAATACTTATAAGTTAAAAGATCTAACACTCGATCATACCTGACCATATATTTGTATATCATCTATATTTAGTAAAGTTTAGTAAATATAGATGTACAAATACATGAGTGATTGGGTACTAGTTCTTTCATCAGGTACTGGGTCTCTTACTTTAGATAAATAAATACTTCTATCGAATTTGATAGAGCAACTATGATGAAAAATGTTACAAAATTATTAAATTTTTTTTTAATATTTAATCTATTACTCTGTAGTTTACAAATTACAGACACTATACAAAATTTAGGAGTGAATGTTGATTGCACTAAAATCCACTAACTCCGAAATCACTCTACTGACAAAAACTCTCCTAACTCCATACGCGGAGGGACTTTTAATTAAAACTCTGGACCCTTCGAGTGAGAGTGAACTAATTTATGTTCAAAATTCCTTTCGAATAAATTTCCGATTTTTTACAGTATACAGATGTCTACTTAAATAAAAATGGCTTATGAATGTAAAGGTAAAAATGACAATACCTTTTTTATCGTCATCGTCATCCGGATGATCACTAGAGTGATGAAGATGATGGGGACCAGGATGATGAGGATTTATCCCAGGTACAAGTGAATGACTATTTAGTGCTGGATGAGAATGATGGGGATGATGATGACTAAGAAATCTAACAGCAGCAGCGGCAGCTTGATGTTGTGCCTGCATCGTCTGCTGCACTTGACTTTGTACATTTCCAAGTACCGAATGATGTGGTGGCCAACCAGCAAGATGAAAAGGAAAAACAGGAGTTGCTCTTTGAAATAATCTTGCTGCTGGTGCTAGTAGTGATGCACCGTTAGCCGTTGTCCCACCACCAGGAGGCGGTGGAAATGACAGACCACCTCCTGGTTCCAGGACCATATTAGGCACCAACGTGACAATCTTGATTCCTTTTGTCTTATCTTATTTAATCGGGACTTAATTATCCCCGATAAATATTTTTCACAAGCATTTATCAATAATCCAACGTTACAGCACTCAAAGTCAATAAATTTATTATAATTTTAAAACATTTGCTTCTATTTATACACTGAGTAGTTTTAGTTCGAAAGATTCACTATTATAAATTTTATTTTATATTATATATTCATACCCTGAAATAAATAATAAATACAAATATACATTGATCCATATGTGAATAGTGTGTTAACAAGTGTTCAGATCCGACGGACAACTAAAACTCAGGTGAGTGTACAAAAAAAATGAACATGTTTACCCGCATTTCTTAAATTGCCATATCATTTTTGTTTGGTAACAGATGTCATTTTTATGTCTTTAGACCACGTGGTTAAACTGTCACTCAAGAAGCTCCAATTGTTTCAAAATATTTATTTGTCATAAATTATATCGCTTAAAATAATTATTCCTCCAATAAATTTTTAAATCCAAGCACACCTTTGCACTTTTTTCACCACGATATAATACCGTCGCATCTCTTAAATTTATTTAAAATTTAGCTGACAACTCCGACACTGGTGGATTAGACTTATCAATAAAAACATTTCTACAAGTCTAAATTATTATGTATATATACATATATATATATATAACGTCACATTGATGTAAATCACTGTATTAACAATAATCCTTATCACTTATTAACTCCGTTTGACAATCACTTAAAATATATTTGTCCTGGTTGGCATTTGATTTATAGATAAAATAATAAATTGATAATTGATATAAATCGTACAGATTAATTAAAAGATAAAAATAATTTTATAAATTAAATTTACACATGATTACGTGATATTGACATTACAAAGAGTGTGTTTAAGTCCTGTGTGGCCAGGATTGAACCACTACTACACGGGGCACGAGCCAACGGCACAATACTATCTGACTAGACACCAGACTGAATAATTCCCCACCAGTGGCATCAACATATTAAAACCCGTTTGAGCTTCCACCCAGACTTACCACCCATTGGTTAGTGAACTCGCGGGTTCCGGGGATCCACGGTATACCCAACCAATCCCTAAGCTCTATTCCCACCATCTGGCACGCCCGGCAATCATTTTTTTTTCTTTTTACTGTAGAATTGAATCGACGCCTTCCTTCCTTTCAACGTATATATAGATATATAAGAGTATTAATGTATATATATCTATATATAACGCTGGCTGTGTAGTGCATCGTGATGTTACAAGTGGTGGGGACGAATCAATTGACGACTGGCCCGAATTCAGCCGCAAGATGGCTCCTCCCTACCACCTTTAGTTCTGACCAAAACCACCCTTGTGTCACTCGAGCTTGATATTTAAATCCCAGTGATATTTTTACTGGGTTTTCTCTACTTCATTCAAATTCAATAGTTGCTGAAATTTTAATTTTATTGATTTCTTTACGTGAAAAAATATTGATTTATGTTTTATCGCCTATCATTTTTATCATTTTATTTTACACTTAAATTTTCTCAATAACAATATTGTAGATAAAAAAAAATTTCTGTAAAAGCACAGTAATGATTGAAAAAATAAAAAATAGTAATTTGAAAATGAGAAAAGTTTGAATATTTTAAATTAAAAAAACTTTTTTTTTACTGTAATTCTCTTCGCTGAAGGGGCGTATACATACCACCTCTTCATTGCTCTTGTGCGAGCCTCGAGGGTACGATCCTCTTTTAATAAGTGAGGGGTTGAGAGGAGCAACGGCGGGAACTGAGGGTGGCTCGGAGGCGTTAAGTAATTACGTCTATTCTCTTCTGGGGAGAAAATTACCTGCGCCCCGAGCGGACTGTGTGTGCAACTATGGACGAGAAAAATTATGAAATTAAAATTAACCCTTGTTTTTCATTTTCCTCATTCTTTATTTCAAACTACTTCAACCTTATACACATATTTATTTTTATAGCCATATTACACATATATTTTTATAAATTGTTGATATAATAATTTTTAATTACTACATTTTATAATAATTTTTTTTTAAATTTACAAAAATAGCAAATAGGGGTAAAACGACCCCCCTCAAACAAATCTTTAAAACAAATTTTTCTATTTATCTTTCTCATTTGTTCAAGGCTATTGAACCAATACTGATTCACGGATCAGGGTAATTTGGACCCATGACAAATAAAAACATTTTTTTAAAATTTGAAAACATAATTTCTTTGTTTGTTCGCCAAATATTTATTTTATAAAAAAATTTCAAATTCGAATTTTAACTTAATTATATTTTTTTTCATAATTGAATTTTTATTTAGCAATAAATAATGAATCTCATAAAAACACAAATTAAATGGGTAAATTTCAAAAACTTTAAAATGAGGAAAAAATAATTTGAAAATTTTTTATTTTTATTCGGAATAAGTCCAATTGACCCCAGCAGTCTAAAATTTTTTGGTCGACTGTTTCATCTTGAAAAATACTAAAATTCCAACAAATTAAATTTTTGTATTTTTTCCTGAAGGGCATCACTCCCTTCCCCTGTTTTGAAATTTTCGAGGCCTCTTAAATGAATGACGGAAAACTTATTTTTTAGGTAATTGTGATAAAATGTGTCAGTTAGTTTGATAATAAACTAATAAAATTTTGGAGGGGGCCGTCTTACCCCCATCTTTCCTCAATTTAATTGGAAAATAAAATTATAATGTCATAATTTACAAGTATACATTGAAGTTTATTCATAAATTTTTGTATAGAGGGTAAAAAAACCTTATATTCATAAGAGTATTTCCCATTTACGTCATGATGTTCATGTATCGTTAGGTTTTATAATAAAGCCAACATAAAGAGTGTAGAATATATATAGAAAGAACAAGTCACCACGGAAATTTGATGTATAGCAAGCGCGTGCCCTGTTTTATTTCACCAGGTTTTCACCTAAAATATGAAATATTGCGCTCGATAAATTTTTCATAACTTATACATAATATGAACATCCTTTTTCTTCATCATCACTCTTTATTCAACTTTTATAAATCTCTATAAAAAATAACTTGAGTATTACGCTACAATTTTCATATGAAATAAAAATTTTATTAACACAATCTATTGAAAAAAAAAGCTTAACAAGCATTTACTTTCAAACTAATTTTCTTATTAAAAGTCTAGTTTAATTTTCTAGAAAAAAACTAATTCTTCTCTCGGTGTAGATCTTTTTCTTTTTCGAATTGAATTTTCCCGAGTTGGCGCGAGAATGAGAGAAAATGAAGCAATAGAGAAGGGATGATAAGGTGTGTGGAGAAAAAAATATTATACAGGGTGAGGTGTAGGTTACCGTGGTAACGTGAGAGAGAGCATCTCTGCAGTTGCCCAGGCAACCCTCTAACCACAAGCCACCCCTAAATAACCGTCACAAGATAGGCAGTGAGTCAAGCGGAGGGGATGCAAGCTTGGCTTTCTTGAGAAACTTGTATTGTATATATGTATATGGAGTGTTTCTGGATGTGAATTTTCCGAGGGTTGAAGAGAGTAAGAGTCAGAGTACCAGTGATGCTCTTTTGCTGCTTCAGAAGTACTTTGGCTGAGGGTACAGACGATAACTGTTAGTGGAAGAGGTGAAGAGACGTAGTTAATTACTAAAGCGTTTTAATCGTCGTCGTCGTCCAAGTTTACTTTGTTGGCATGAGAAATGCATGGTTAAAAGGGTAAGTTGCTGAGAGAGTATAGAAAAGTAAAAAGCACCCAGTTAAAATGTTACTGTGTAAATTATAAGAACAGAGGGAGAAAATTTTATTATGGAGTATGGTCTGGTATAGTCGTTGTATGGAAACTTTGTATTCAACTTTAGGCTTCTTCATTATTTACCTTACTCGCGTAGTAGCTTATATTTAAACTCACTATTATCTTAAAGTTCTTTGGGTCATCAAAAAATAAATGCCAGCTAAAAGATTATGAAATTTCATTAAAACTAATTTCATATTTTAATCTTGAATTTTTATTATACTTTAATTTAATTTAATTATAAGTCTTTTTCTTTTTATTTTATTTTGTTTTTTTTTTTTTTTTTTTAAATTATTATTGTAATTTTCTTTTACTGAAACTTGTGTATAATTAACTGTGATGATATTTTTCTCAATGTACAAAGTTATAAGATAAGTTAGGTTAGTTAAGTATATAAATCACTAAGAATTAATGTACAAGCGGCAATGTATTACTTTAAATTGTACTAGAGAAAGAGGGTAAGTGAGTGACGAAGTACGCCTGGGGCTTTTGCACAGTGTCCTGGAGTCCGTGACTAATTAACTGCCGCTCGCGTTAATCGTACTAGTGTAATACTGAAGAACATGTAGACTATGTAAACATTGAGTCAATTAGCAAGTCTGAAAAGTTTAAATTCAAATTAACTTTATTTTGTTAATTAGCTTTTTTTAAATATTCATTTTTAGTTTACATTAATAATTATTTTATTAAACTATTGGTATTTATATATAATCGGATGTGAAAAAACAAACCTTTATTGCACACCTCAAATACGAAAGCATTAGGTGTGTTCTATCCTTGCAGTCATTGTTGTAACGTTACGGAAGGCCGAAATACCTCTAGCAGTTTTGATTCTCTAATGCTCTTTTAGTTCGCTGTGTCCAGGATTCGGGGTAGAGATCGCCTAACTCAAGTAAATTTAAATTTATTTTAAGGAGACTTGAATAATTTTGATTATCGTAAATTAAAAATAGAATTCTCTTGGCGTAGATACGTCTTTGCAAATGACAGCATGAAAGTAATACAATAAGGGTTGACGAGCCACGATACTTAACAAATTTTTCGGTTTAACTAAACGGAACTACCACCCACACCCTCTATCGCAGAGAGTTGGCTCTGCGAAAAAAATCCTGAGGAGTGCGGGAACACATAATGCGTCACTTTACTTCTCACCTGGGTATCCGAGACGCGAATACTCGTCTCCACGAGATACCCATCCTAGTGTCTGCGTATAATTACCCGCCGTGAGCGCCCCGTTCGCAAATAATAATTTGCGCGAGATCTCAACCAACTCCGCGATTCCGCAACAAAAATATGAATACAACGCGGTAATTGCATGTGAGTACGGGGTGTGATGAATAATGACGTCGACTGACTCGTGCCGACTAAAATAATTTTTACTAAAGTGGATTCAACAGAAAATACCTGTTAACTATCATCCTCTTGACCGCCTACGACCATCAGTAAAAGACTGCGTCGAATGAGTGAATTGAGAAATATTTTTTTTTCAACGGCTTATAACCCCTTAGTAAACTGCCACACTTACGGGCGCGAGTTAGTGCCGTGCGCTACCTACTGGCCATTACGGAACTATCGAAACTCTTTCTCTCTCTTGCTCACTTCGCCAACTCCATATATTTGTTCGGGCTCGTCACATTGTTATTTCAATTAATTAACATAAATTGTCAAAATTATATTTCATTAAAGAGACATCTCAACAATATACAACATTAAAGATGTAATGTCAAACATGTCATGCACAAGGAATTGAATGAAAATGACATCCAATTATAACGTAAATATTCAAACATTAAAACCAACGCCACCTCGTAATCAAACTAAGAGTTATATTAATGATCATTTTGAGAATTGAATGTGAGTAGAGCGCACCGAATCGCTTCGCAAATGAGCTGAGCAAAAATACTTCATTTGGTCTCAATATACATGTTTTACTTATTCCATCTGCTATAAGCTGCTTTATCTGATATGACGAAAATAAAGGATATATTTGAACCTTGGCCCGTGAATCGATCGTAATATTCATTAATATAAATTCAACTTTTATGTCCTATAAAAAAGTGTATTTTTAGATTAATATAAAAATATATAGTTTATGTCTCTGTACTTCACGAAAATCTGCAGACGGGACTAACATAGATTAAGGGTGAAAAAGGTAAAATTATCCAACTGTAACGACTTGAAAATTTAATCTCAAGAAATCTTTAACAATTTGAGTCGCTCAAGACATAAATATATGGAGATTAACGGAGATAGAAAATTTGGAAAAATCTAATCCCTGTCGATTAATTAGATCTGAATAATTGTTCAAATTAAACAGAAGTAAAACTATGAAGTAACATAAACAATTATATCAGTAGTTAAAAAATAAAATATAAAATCCTTTTGCTATCAGATGTATGCTAACAAAATAAAAAGATGGCTGCTGTGTCATACAAATCCTGTCTTTTACTTTAGCATACAATATATTTCGGAGTCTTTTATTCAGAAAATCACAACCCAAAGCACGCAGCAGCGGTTAGTTCTGATTAGCGGCAGGGCGAATGATGTACCACTGGCTAGATGACGTGCTCCGAATACTTAAATTTTTCAGTGTCGCCCACACAGTACAACTACAGTATACATATACACACACATAAAGTAGTACTTTATTTTATATACATACTCTGTACCACAAGCACCAGGAAAGTCACCCCTCGAGGTAACAGAGCGCACGTCGTCGTTGATACTGAGCTCTGTTTAAAAAAATTTTCACAAGTAATAATCAACGAGCTATAAAGACTTACTCTTGAATCTTAGAGAGAAAAAAAAAGATCACCCTAGAAAAGTTTTCTTATCGACTGAAGCCGTCTTCATGCATGATGGTAGGTATTTTATTCAGATGTCTTTATATATACATCCAACATTCTTAAATATATACTGTTGAGAATCAGAGAGTACATATATATTCAGCCGTAGATAGAGATGTATACGTGGATATGAAGCATATAGATATAGATATGTCTAAGTGTATAATACCGTCTTCAGTTGATTTATGAGTTAATACTTAACTGCCGGTAAATAACGTTAATCACACACTCTTATTACGTCGGGGCTATTGCAGTCTTGAGTCCAGTATATCCGCTAGGTCAAAGTTTAAACTTTTTTTTTCGTCTGTTATGAGTTACTTGTAATTTCTAAATTATCCTTATGATATTATTATATTTTACGCTCAATTTATGGTTACTATTATTGTTCATTATTTTATAATTAGCATTTATGTCTAACACTATCATAAAAATTCATAAGAACTTATAGGAATCCATGAAACTCCATGGAGATATTTTCCAGAGGACGGGAAAAGCCCGTACCTAGATATTCAATTAACCATAATTGATTTCTATAGGAAGTCAGGAAAAATTAGTGATGATTATTGATTTCGAAGAATTTACACACAGAAAAAAGTACCTTAGTCCATAAATATTTTTTGTAATCCAGATGAAAGAACTTCATAAGAATTTTCATGGGTGTATATAGGACTGAATGCGGATTCCTACATTGAAAAAAATAATCGGTAACGGTTACCGATTTTTTTTCGGTAGCAGTTACCGATTTCCAATCAGTAATCTCTACTGATTTTAATCGGTAACTGTTACCGAAAAATCGGTAATCTCTACCGAAAAATCGGTAATCTCTACCGATTTACATTTACTGAAAAAATAGTTTCTTGATCTAGAAAAAATAAAAATTAATTGGTAATTACTCAACAATCATGTAATTTTACAGAATAAAGAAAAAAAAACTCTGTTTTATCAAATACTTGGAGCTAATTATACATAACTTACATTGCCCCGTATATTTTTGTAAACATTGTTTTTGTCGGTTGCGACAGCTGCTTATATTTTTGGGAAAACAAAAAAAAATCAGTTACAAATTTAAATTAGCTGTTTGGCTTAAAAGAAGTCATTTTTATTTATTAAAGTAAAAAGTCATATCACTTTTCATAGCCAGAAATATTCACAAAGTATGGTTGTCATTACTAAAATTGACGATAATAATGATCCATTCTTTGTTAAAATTGTGGACATGGTCAGTGTTAATGATCAAATACTTTTTCTCATGTATTCAATAAAAACAATGTATTTCGATGATCATTATATTTCAAGTTTCGTTCTCGAGATCACTGTGTAGTACCGTCCTTGTACGCTTATTCAAACCACATAGTTAAGCTGTAAAACAAAATTAAATCGGTATCTATGGCAACTGGTTTATTTATTCTTCATTACATTTTTTGTGCGCTTTAAGACAACACCGATTTTAATTTCTCTAATCGATTATTATTATTTATTTAATCAGTTATCCTAAAATTAAACATTATTTTGTCATTTATTTATTAAATAAAATGAGCAAACGAAAAATTGAAAATAATCCTCATTTAGAATTATTACAAAAAAAATTAAAAAAATACCAACACTGAGAAAATTAAATGATTGGAGTTATCATCTAGTGATGGTAAAATTTTTACTATCAATCTGATAGTAATGAATATCATCTAGATGATTGTGTAAATCATCTAGATTGTAATGGTTACCATCTGGATGATAAGTATTACGATCATGGATGTTAACTCGAGTTAATTAGGATTATTATCCTAAATAGTTATATTTATAATTTCTGATGGTAACTGGTACCATCAGAAATTATAATAGTTACCATCAAAGATAATTAGAATAACAATTAATTCGATTACAATGAAACCATCATTTTACAAGAGTAAAAAAATACTAAATGTTAATAGGGGAGCCTAGGGCACGAAGGACCCTTTCAAAAATTAAGTAAAAAAGTTTTATTTTCATTTTCCGTCAAGTGATGACCTCTATATTGTTTTAATCATATTTTTAGGCCAATATGTGATATGTGGGGTAAAATGGATCACTCTAAAATAAATTTTTTTTTTCGTTTTCCGTCAAATTCTGACCTCTATAATGTTTCTATTATATTTCAGGTCAATATGTGATATGTGGGGCAAAATGAACCTCTCGAAAAACAAAATTGTAACGAAAAAATTATTTTTTTTCATTTTCCGCCTAGTTAATTTTTCCGTTACAATTTTTTTGAGTGGCCCATTTTGCCCCACTCTCCACCTCAAACACTTCACGTTAAAAATTTTGGGCGGCCCATTTTGCCCCCAAATATTTCGAGGCATCCAAAATTTCAGGGGGCCCATTTTGCCCTCCCTTCCCCTACTTAAAATTTATTGAATTTTCGATCAATTTTTTCATAATAATAATTACCATCCCTGATAGTAACAGTAATCATCCTGATGGTAACTGTAATCATTCTGATGGTAACTGTTATCATCCAATGATTGTTAATCCTATTAACAAAAATTATAACTCTAACTATCTTTGCATTTAAAATCGTTCTTATCATCCTAGATGATTGGGGCTAAAAATTTAGGATAATAAACACAATCATTTAATTTTCTCAGTGAACATTTAATTGAATTGGAAAAACCATCAAATGATTTTATTGATGATCCTGTTGATAATGTTTTATCTGAGGGTAAATATTAAACTATATAAATAAATATTTCATTATTGTTTATTGGGCAACATATTTTATTTTTATAATTTTGTTGTACCTTTGACTGGGTCAAATATAAAAAATTAAAATTAAAAATAAATAAATAAAAACAATTGAACTTTGGATTTGTTTTACAATCCTGTTCTTTTTGTTTTTTAATTTTGCGTCAGGAGAATAATTTTTTCTTCCTGATAGCTTGTTTGACCTAGATCTTTTGCTCTTGCAGACTCAGATGTTGACGACCAAGGTCAGAGTGAGAACTCTGATAACGAAGTCGAAAATGATTTAAATGTCTTAAATAAAGACTCTAAGGCGTCAGTGGAGTTGCAGGAGACGAAGGGATCTGATGTTCCCACCCTCAGCGAATCAGTTCTCCAAATTTTGGGTTCGGAAAAAAGACTTTTAAGGGATAAAAGTTTTGCTTTTCATTCTGAATTAACTTCATGCTGGAAAGATTTATTAACTTCTGGTATGAGCAAAGAGGATAAATCTAGAATGAATGATACTTATCCTAATAAAGGAAATTGTCCTCTCATTGCTCCGGTTCTCAATCCTGAATTACTTCCACTTTTACATAAAACGGCTAAATCTCGCGATAAATATTTAGCTAATCATCAGGATTTATGTGGGCGTAGTTTAGTGGCTATGGGTACAGCAATTTGTAATATTTTTAATGATGATGAAGAGCCAGTAGACAAAGAGGAGCTATTACAACTTCTTTGTGACTCTAGTAGCATGATGTGTGAGTTTTTTTTCCAGCTCTCCAAGTCCAGACGATCCCAGTTGTATCCTTGCGTTGATGAAAAAAGGAAGTCTGTCCTTGAAGAATCACCCACCGATGATTTCTTGTTTGGTGAAGACCTAGCTAAAAGAATTAAGAGTGCTGTTGCCGTTGAAAAGACTGGTATGTCTTTAAAAAATCAGACACCAAGAAGAGAGTTAGGTCGACCTAAAACTTCTTTAAACTGGAGAGGCCCGTCTGCTCCACGGACCAACTCCAATCAGGCGGGCTACAAACGTTCTTTCATAAAAACATCGGTTGCAAACAGGAACAACCAGATGACAACTCGATCCCGAGCAGGGAATCAGTTCCCTCCAGCTCAACAGACGCAGAAGAAATAAAGGTGAGTCCTATCGCTGGTAGGTTAAAGTATTTTGCTCACGTTTGGTCCAAAATCACCTCTGACCCCTTTATTCTTGAGACGATTTCTGGATACAAAATTCCATTTATTTCTACACCAACTCAATCTTCAGTGCCTTCCAATAATCATTTATCTGGTAATAAACTCGAGATGCAAAATGCTGTAAATGATCTTATATCAATGGGTGCTATTCAAGAGTGTGCTGAGGAAGAGGGCCAGTTCTTATCAAGTATCTTTCTTATACCCAAAAAAAATGGTAAAATGAGATTTATTCTCAATTTAAAAAATTTAAATAAATTCATAGAGACTGTCCATTTTAAAATGGAGGATTATCGGACAATTTTAAAATTAATGACAAAAGGATGTCTGATGGCTAATTTTGACCTGAAAGATGCCTATTTTATGATTCCAGTTCATAAAAAGTTCTGGAAATATCTGAGATTTATTTGGAATAATTGTCTTTATGAATTTATTTGTTTACCATTTGGTTTGAGTACGGCACCGTGGGTTTTTACAAAAATATTTAAACCTATTGTTTGTTACCTGAGAGAGTTAGGTTTGACATCAGTAGTTTATCTAGATGACTGGTGGCTGGCAGCTGAGTCTATTACTCTATGCTCAAAAAATTTAAAAATTTCTCGTGAGTTTTTAGAATCTTTAGGATTTATTTTGAACGAGACAAAGAGTAATTTTATCCCTTCAACATCTTGCAAATTTCTGGGTTTTGTATTTGATTCAGATCAAATGACGATTACATTAACAGAAGAAAAGAGATCTCACATACATGATTTAGTTTTAAAATTTAGAGATATTACTCATTGTACCATCAGGGAATTTTCCCAATTTGTGGGAAATATTACAGCAGCTTGTCCAGCAGTTAATTATGGCTGGTTTCATTCTAAGGCATTTGAACAACAACGTTATCTGGCTCTATTAAAATCTAATAATAATTATGATCATGTTATGAATATATCCCCTTCATTATTAAATGAATTTAACTGGTGGTCGAGTAATATTTTAAATTCAAAAAACCCTATTAGAAATTCTAAGTTCATAATCACAATCTATTCAGATGCGTCAACTACAGGCTGGGGTGCCTCTTGTGATGGACAGGTGGCTTATGGACACTGGAACTCCATGGAAAAATCTTTTCACATCAATTATCTGGAACTCCTAGCAGCTTTTAACGGTTTAAGAACATTTGCATCTGAATTTACTAATTGTGAGGTTCTTTTACGGATTGATAATTCGACTACTATTGCGTATATCAATAAAATGGGTGGTACAAAGTATAAATATTTAAATGACTTATCCTATGACATTTGGTCTTGGTGTGAATGCAGGAATATATGGATATTTGCTTCATATATTCCTTCTAAGGATAACGTTGATGCGGATAGAGCTTCTAGGATCGAAAATATAGACACTGAGTGGGAACTATCCTCTGAGGCATTTGAAAAAATTGTTTCTCTGCTGGGCAGACCAGATATTGATCTTTTTGCATCATCCTCAAATAAAAAATGCAAAAAATACTGCTCCTGGCATCGTGATCCTCTGGCAGTCAGTATTGATGCATTTACAATCAACTGGAACCATCAAAATTTTTTTGCTTTCCCTCCTTTTTCATTAATTTTAAAAACATTAACAAAAATTCAAGCTGACCAGGCTTGTGGAATTTTAGTAGTTCCAAACTGGCGTGGTCAGCCATGGTACCCATTGTGGCTTTCGCTGCTAGACTCAGAACCTATAATTTTTCATCCAGATGTTAATTTACTCCTCTCTCCTTGTAGACAAGTTCAACATCCTTTGGCTCACAAACTATCTCTGATGGCTGCTCGATTATCCGCCAAGCATTTAAACAAAAAGGAATAAATGATGAAGCCATTGATATTCTTATCAAGTCCATTTCTACTTCGACTTTGAAGCAATATTCCAAGCCAATTAGTGACTGGGCTTCTTTTTGTTTATCAAAGAAAATTGACATGTTTAAACCAAAGGAAGAAATTGTTGTTGGATTTCTAACACAAAAATTTAATGAAGGAGCACGGTATAGTACTTTAAATACCATTCGTTCCGCATTATCTCTTGTGTGTGATAAGGATATTGGAAAAAATCCTTTGGTATCACGTTTACTTAAGGGTGCTTATAATATTAAACCTGCTAAACCTAAGTACGATAGAATTTATAGTTTGGACCCATTAATTGAAAAATTAGAGTTGTTAAGTCCGGTAGATGATCTTAACTTACAACAACTAACAACAAAATTAGTTGTTTTAATAGCATTAGTCTCCGCTCATCGCATTCAAACAATTTCTTTAATTAAAAGGAGTAATATTATTAAAAAAAATGAAGGATATGAAATAGAAGTTCCAGATAAAGTTAAAACTTCCAGACGAGGCGCGTTTCAACCCCTATTAATTTAAAAAAATTTGATAATAATTCGAATTTATGTGTGGCATCTACCCTAGATCGATATTTAAATGTTACGTCAAAGTTGACTGATAACATCGAATATTTATTTATCACTACTAGGAAACCTTATAAAACAGCATCGAAGGATACTATTAGTAGATGGCTTAGATCTTTTTTATTAGAGTGTAAGGTGGGCGATGTCTATACTCCTCATAGTTTTAGACACGCTTCAACTTCAACTGCACTTAAAAAAGGAGTTGACGTAAATATTATTAAAAGTTTGGCAGGATGGTCAAACAAATCAAAAGTATTTGAAAAATTTTATAACAGACCCATTGTTAATGATAAAAATACTTTTGCTGAATCAATACTAACTTAATGTTATTATAATTAATTTAAACTATGTTATTGTTTAATTAAAATATTTCCATATGGTGATATGATTATAATTAATTTACTAATTTTTATGTTTAATTACAAATTGTTAATTCTTGTTTAAAATAATAAAAAAAAAAAAAAAAAGTTAAATTCGATTAACATTAATTATTTAATATAATTTATATTTAATTTATCGAATATGTTCATTACAGCTCTGAACATCTACACAGTGATCTCGAGAACGAAACTTGAAATATAATTGTAAGATCGAGCGAGCCCGCCGAAGGCGGGCGAAGCTCGATCGTAATTATATTGATAGTTTCGTTCGAAGAGATCACTCCCACCCAATGTATCACCCTCCCAGTGATCTCTTCTACTTAATTTAAAGTATAGCTGAACTGTATGAAGAATAAATAAACCAGTTGCCATAGATACCGATTTAATTTTGTTTTACAGCTTAACTATGTGGTTTGAATAAGCGTACAAGGACGGTACTACACAGTGATCTCTTCGAACGAAACTATCAATATAATTACGATCGAGCTTCGCCCGCCTTCGGCGGGCTCGCTCGATCTTACAATTATCACACATTTCGTGTCACCGTCAATGATAAAATGGATTTAGTTGAGAATATAAGTTCCATGTCAAATTTGGTACCTTGTACGTTAGTCAAAAAAAATAATTTATATTTTGTAGCAATTCAGCACTTACACGGAAAAAACAGTTCTGTAAAAATGACAGAAAAGTCTGTAAAATTTACAGAAGTTAGTCTGTAAACTGACTTCTGTAATTTTTACAGAACAAAAAATGTAATTTTTACATGGTGAGTTATGTAAACCTAACTCTGTAATTTTTACATTTTGAGGCTGTAAAAATTACATAGTGAAGTTGTAGAATTCACAGAAGTATTTATGTAAAAAGTACAAAGCAAGTTATGTAAAAATAACATCTGTGAAGGGTATATAAAATTAAGATATCATAATTAAGGTAGGGTAAATCGTTATAAAAAACTGTTTATTTTTAAGTAATTAAAGACTTTTGATTATATTTTTGAGAACAATGATATTACACGGAAAAAACAGTTCTGTAAAAATGACAGAAAAGTCTGTAAAATTTACAGAAGTTAGTCTGTAAACTGACTTCTGTAATTTTTACAGAACAAAAAATGTAATTTTTACATGGTGAGTTATGTAAACCTAACTCTGTAATTTTTACATTTTGAGGCTGTAAAAATTACATAGTGAAGTTGTAGAATTCACAGAAGTATTTATGTAAAAAGTACAAAGCAAGTTATGTAAAAATAACATCTGTGAAGGGTATATAAAATTAAGATATCATAATTAAGGTAGGGTAAATCGTTATAAAAAACTGTTTATTTTTAAGTAATTAAAGACTTTTGATTATATTTTTGAGAACAATGATATTAATTATTAGAAAATATTACTTTTTTAACGTATAAAAAATAAATCTTATCAACTACAGAGCATGTCTGGTCGCGACAAACCATTGATCAATTTTTTTAATAAGTATACATGGCACAACTTTAGGCAAATCATTAGCACATTTAATTAAATTTAATTGATCACTTATAATAACTTTATAAGCGTGGTAGTGTTTATCAAAGCTAATGGTTTGTAGTGGGTACATCACGAAATATAATTTATCACCTACAAGGTAAATACCAGAAATCTTGCCAAAAGAAGGACCATCATCTTCATTAATATTTGTCACAATTACAGTATCACACAGGAATTTCTTTCTGTACATAATTACATATTTGAATGATTTAATATTTTTTCTTAAAATATTTGGGAAGTATGATAATTCTCGATCAGATAAATCTTGAGTCGGTCCGTAGATAACTTTATTAACCATTTCTTCGGAACAGTATGATGAATAGCACAGTTGCAGTTGGTTCCGAATCGATATGGTTTTTAATAAATTTTTTTTACAACTACCCGGGTAAAAAAAATTATATATAATTATATATAATTATGCATAATTATATATGAAAAATGGCCCTATATAATTATATATAATTACATATAACTATATATAACTATATATAATTATATATAACTATATATAATTATATATAACTATATATAATTATGTAGAACTATATATAATTGAATTCCTATGCAATTTGTTAAATAAATTGTGAATTTTTGTATAGTAGAGGCTCTACGCTTTTTATTTAAATCATTTTTTTTAAGTCCAAGTTTAATTTCTAAGAAAAATTATTTATGGAAACATTGATAATAAATATTTTTGTCATTATGTAATATAGAATGTACTATATTACCATCAAAAAAGGTACTTGACACTCTGCCAAATAACGGAGGCGTACCCGGGCCAGAATAGTCTCAAGTTTCGAATTTAACAGTTCTGAAATAAGTTTCTTACTAGAGACACACTACAAGTGGTGGGCGCGATCTCGTGGCGAGCTCCGAACTACTTCCACTGCTGCTTATAGCACCGGTGACTTCCCACTCCTACATACATATATATTGGGGTGTCCCAAAAAAAAACAAATACTTTTTTTTTAAACTCTTATGAGCCCAAAAGTTACTTTATATTATAAAAAAAAACTTCACCTAATTTTAGCCAGATATCTTTAGACTTGAACTATCACAAAGGGGGACCCCTTTCCCATTTAAAATACACACGAAAATTTTTCAGTTTAGTTTTTAGTTATTAAGACTATAAAAAATTTTTTTTTTAATTCTGCCTGGTATAATTTCATAGGAAATAAAATTCTCTACAAAAAGTGCTGATGCAATTTGTACATCAAACAAACTGGGAAAAAGTTACGGGACGTCAAACATCGACAAAAATGTAGTTTCCTCAGTATTAAATTATTTTTTATTGTTTTTTATTTTAATTCTATCGAAATTTTTTTTTCAAATAATGACAAGCACGGTCTTGTAGCGAATTTAATTTCCTACAAAAAGTATCCGGTATTATATATACGTCAAATGAATGCGAAAAAAGTTAAAGGGTTTTAAATATCAATGAAAAATCAAGTTCACTTTTCGTTGATATTTAAGTTCAGAAAATTGATATTTTTTAAACTTGTTTTTTCGTTGACATTTAAATCTCTGTAACTTTTTTTTCATTCATTTAACGTATGTATGATATCAAATACTTTTTGTAGGAAATTAAATTTCCTACAAGACTGTGCTTGTCATATTTGAAAAAATTTTTTTTGATCGAATAAAAATTAAAAATAACAAAAAATAATTTGAGGAGACGAAATTTCTGTCGATCTTTGAAGCCCCGTGCCTTTTTCCAGTTTGTTTGACGTACATAATGCATAATCACTTTTTTGTAGAGAATTGATTTTATACAAAATGATACCAGGTTGAATTTAAAAAAAAATTTTTTTCACAGTCTTAATAACGAAAAATTAAAATGAAAAGTTTTCGCGTTTACTTTAAATGGAAAAGGGGGCCCCCATTTGTGATAACTCAATTTAAAAGATCTTTGGCTGAAATTTAGTGAGAATTTTTTTAGTAATATAAAGTAACTTTTGAGCTCATAAGAGGTTTAAAAAAAAAAACAAATTTTGTTTTATGTGGTATCCAAAAATTAAAAGTATAAATAAAAATGAAAATTTTGGTACCACTCCAGGCTCCTAATGTTATTAAGGTTTGTCTCAATCAATTTTTCTATTTTCCGTTTAAATAACACGGAAAAAAAAATTTTTTTTTTTAATTTTTTAGCTCACAAAGCAATCAACGGATTTTTATGCACAATAAATGTTTTCGTAGGAAATTGAACGCTCTACAAAATAAGTCACACATAATTTTTTGATAAATCCTACTGTTCAAAAGTTATTTAAGCTTCAAGTCAAATTTATAGCAAATTTAGAGATTTTTTTACTTTTCCGGTGAATTTCGAAAAACTTTGTTCGTAATTATTTGTAAGGAATAAAATTATCTACAAAACGAATCCTACGATATTTTTTGATAAGACCGTTATATCCACCGGAAAAGTAAAAAAATCTCAAAATTTGCTATAAATTTGACTTGAAGCTTAAATAACTTTTTAACAGTGGTATTTATCAAAAAATGCTAAGAGACTTTTTCTGTAGAGCGTTCAATTTCCTACGAAATCATTTATGGTGCATAAAAATCCGTTGATTGGTTTGTGAGCTAGAAAATTAAAAAAAAAATATTTTTTTTTTTTTAAACAACCATATTTACATATATATCTTCACTCCCAAGTTATTTTTCTCTATTTTCTATTTTTGTATAGAATTATATATGATTCATATAGAATTATATGTTTTTATATATAATTATTTATAACGCTAAAAAAAATGACAGATGATCATATATAATTATATGCAATTATATATAATTGTATGCGATTATATATAATTGTATGTAACTATATATAATTATATATAATCATTTGAGATTTTTCTTAGCGTTCTATACAATTGTATATAATCTTGTAAAATTATATATAGTTGTATATAATTATATATAATTATATATAATCAGTTGAGATTTTTTCTCATCGTTATATATAATTATATATAATTCTGTATAATTATATATAATTCTATATGAATCATATATAATTCTATATAAATCATATATAATCATATAGAATTATATATGATTATATTGAATTATATATAATTTTTTTTACCCGGGTAGTGGTAGTCGCTCGTATTCTTAATTCTCTATTCTTCGACTCGTACCTCATCGAAGAATTATAAATGAACGGCCCATTTTGTCCCTCCATTAATGACTCTTCATGGTCAGTGATACGTCCAGCTTCTTTAAATTCTTTATATTTTTTTTTAAATTTATGTTTCCAACCAGCTTGAGGGATTAAAGTATCGATTAAATCGTCATTTAAATCATTAAATACTTCTTCGTCGATGGCATGTGCTGGTAGGGGGAATGATTTTAACAAACACTTAATTAATTAAACTAATTAAATAAAATAAAATAAAGTTTAAATAATTCATGCTTTTAATGGTTGAAAAGAGAAAATTTCTAAATACACAATTTTGAAAATGCACTAACGAATACAAAGTATAGCCAGAAATAATTGATTTGAGGTTATAATTACTTTAGTAATAATAGAATGATAACAGAAAAATTTATCTTACTTTCAAAGCTCGGCAAAAGTATGTCGAAATTCCAGTTTATCAGCTTACCACTCACAAAGTCATCCATAATAATTCACTATCACTGTTATAAATTAAATACTATCCCTTGTTAAGTTAACGTAGGTATTACGTTTAATCTCCGAATTGCTCCTAATAATGTAGCGTCACTTGTCTTTTCAAAAATGAACGACTGATGGCGCTTTCAAAATTATAAATCTTGTATATGGAAGGGAAATTGGCATTAACAAATTTTTCGTTAAAGGAATGTCAAAGTCAAATAACAAAAAATATTTCATAATTATACAGTGAAGTCATATATACTTTCCTCATGGAAAAAAAAAATTGAAATTTTTGAATTTTCAAAAAAATTTTGAAAAATATCTAAAATTAAAAAAAAAAATTTTTTTTAAAGTAAAACTGAAGAAAAAAATTCCGAAATATTCGAAATTTTTTTTTAAAAAACAAACTTCTAAAGTTACAAAACTATTCTGTAACATTAACACCATACTTATGTAGATTTTACATAAACTACTAGTAAATATTACATAAAGTAATAATGTATATTCTACAGAAAAATATGTAATTTTTGCAGAATATTATCTGTTAGTATTACATTGTGCTCTTTGTAAAAATAACATTTATGTATTTGTAAAAATAACATATTTTATCTGTAAATGTTACAGATGATATCATCAGTAAATTTTACAGATTTTTTTCTGTAATTTTTACAGAACTGTTTTTTCCGTGTAGTTTAATATTCTGTTGATTATAATGAAAATTTTAATTACCTTTGAATGAAATTAAAACTTGTTGACATGTCATTTATACTTTAGTTGTAGGCCCCAAAAACTGTTTTTTCGGTAAATTTAATTTCAGTAGAGATTACCGATTTTTCGGTAACCGTTACCGATTATTTTTTTTCAGTGATATGAGACCCTACATGGATTTTCATAAAAACGTTGCCGAAATTCTGTGGAAGCCCACCTGGAAAGCTATGAAAGTCGACACGGGTTCTTACACTGATAGAAAAAATATCTCGATTCAAGAAAAATTTTTTCTTCAAAATGTGGTTCTTGTTTTAAAATTTTTAATTGTTTTAATTTAAGAAATAAGTTTTTGAATCAAAAAATTGAATTTCTCGAATAGAGAAAAAAAATTCTTCGTTTGAGAATTTTATTCTTCGATGAAGCCTTTATTGTTTTGAAACAAAATCTGACATATTTGGCTTAAGAATTTCTTGCTCTTGGATTGAGATAGGCAAAATGTAGGTTTAAGACATTACCGACTTGTTTCGAGAATGGCGCGATTTTTAAATCAAGATCTCAATTTACTCAGCTTGAAAAAAAAACTTTTTTTTTTATTTTAAAAATAAAAAATTTCAAAGTGATTTTTTAGGACTACATTCATTTACTTCAGATTTATTAAAATAGAAATTTATTTTAAAAAAAGTTTTTTTTTTTCATTACTTTGAAAACATCTTCCATCAAGAAATTATTACTTGAACCAAAAATTTAAAGTTCTTAAAATAACAACACGACATTTTTAGCTGAAGAGACAAGTGGTCTTGCTTAAAGAATTCAATAGTATCGATTGAAGATAATTTAGTTTCGGGTCAAGACACGAGAGTTATCCATCAAAGATACAAAATCTTTAGAGCCAAGAAAATCTAAATCAAGACAAGAATTTCTTGAAGCAAGACAATTGCTTTTCTTCAGAAATAAATTCTTGGCTCAAGAAAATATGTCTTGAGCCAAGATACAATTTCTATCAGTGTAGAGGAATCCCTACATAGATTTTTCAAATAGTGAATGTTTTAAAATTTAAAAGTTATTTTCTTCGATACATTTCCTTTATTACATATGCAGACTCAAAAGAAAGCGTATGTATGTAAAAAAATAAGGAAACAGCTGACGTGTGAATAAAATGGTTCAAGTTAACTTAAAGTAGACATAAAAAAAAAGATCAGCGAATTGAACGTGAAGTTAACCAATAGCACAACGAGAAAGTAAAATACCCAATACAGTTTATTTCACCATAGCTCCCTCGCGCTTTTTTCTCGCCCGTCGTTTTCTTCGCCCTTGTGCTGACTCGACGTTTTTCTCATACTCTACATCTCCATGAATGGTTTTTTTTTCTTGCGGCTCTTACCTCTTTTTCTCAATAAGAATATCTTCTTACAGTTGAAAAAAGAAAAAAAAACTAGATACAAAGTAAAAAGTAAAATGCAAAACTTTTCGATTTGCAGATTACCGTGGACTAACTTTGAATGTTAAGTATATTATAATGATCAACAAAATAAAATTTAAAACCATGAAATTTTTTTTATCCATAAAAAATAGTAAAAAATATAATGATTTATTTTGATAGTTTATTGCAACGTATATTGAAGAAAGAGGGGGGGGGGCCTTAAGAAAAAAGGGCATATGTATTTGATCTCAACATACCGCGTCTGTTGAAAATTAATAATTGTAGAATT
The DNA here is from genome assembly GCA_030273425.1 of Microplitis manilae. Classification (NCBI taxonomy): domain Eukaryota; kingdom Metazoa; phylum Arthropoda; class Insecta; order Hymenoptera; family Braconidae; genus Microplitis; species Microplitis manilae. The sequence continues at coordinate 6,985,645 of CP092726.1, forward strand.
TGGGGCAAAATGGGCCTCGCCAAAAATTTTTAAATACTTGATTTTTTTAATCTCTTTTACATTTTGTAATCTTCTGCTATGAATTCGTAATCAATATGCTCCAAAAATAAAAAATGAAAATTTGGAGCAAAATGGGCCCTCTAAGAAATCAACTGAAATTCGTTTATTGTTTTATTTTATCTTAAAAGCTGATTAATAAATTTTTCAGAATACTGATTTTTCGCGCTTAATTATTTTAATGTTTTGTATACATTACATTGTTTTGTGTACAGATACATTGAACGGACTATGGCATCTTGGATAGCTCAGCTGGAAGAGCATCGGCGTGTAGCTGACATGGTCTCGGTTCAACTTCCATACTATTTTCGAGTTCTTAGAAAAAAACATTAATTTCAAATTTAAGCTTAGAAAATTTCTTCCTTATTCTTGAATCATTTAAATCAAATATAAATTTTGGGGGTTCCGTTTTGCCCCCAAAGATTTCGAGGCATCAGAAATTTTAGAAGCCTCTTTTTCCTTCCTCATCCCTAAAACGAATTATATTATTAATTTTCGATTTTAAAAGCGTCAATTGTAAATCGATATAAGTATAAAGATATATATAAAGGAGTGGTATATTAAAGATTGGTATTCGATAAGAATTGAATTAGTGTTAGTGAACAGAAGATATTGATATAAACTGGGGGCAGGGCTAGCGTTTAACGTGCTTTGTAATCACGACTCCATTACCATCAGAGGTGGTCAATCTTCCATAGACGTTAAAAACTTAACAAACAAAAATAAATGGAAAAAAAAATCAAAGCAAGTTTAAAAAAAAATACGGTTGACATACACGTCCATTTGTGATTAAACAACTTTATACATATACATCTATGTACTTGGCTCTTTTGTTTTTTATTATTTATTTTTATACTTTTTGTTGAATTTTTTATAATATATTATTTTTACAATAAACTACTCTCATTTACTTTATTACATATTTTTTTTTTAGTCGCCTTAAACCACAAGTCTCCAGTTAATGCGATTGAAACGACCGGAGAATATTATTTTTATAAAAACGATTATAATAATTTAACTGGAACGAGATGTATATTATATAAAAATAATAATAATAAAATCGATGGCGATAATCGACGCGATCAGACATTGAATGTGCGATAACGACGTAAAGAAACAACTATCTGAATTTTTCAATTTTACCAAAGAGTATACTCTCGTTTATTTCAACGAAATCGTTATTACAATCTTTGGTGAAGATTCTCTGTTATGTATAATAACGTTTGTGAGAAAGAAGATACATACAATCATGTAGCAACAACAACAACGAATAATACAAGACCCGACGGCACTAGTATTCGCATCAAAGTGCATAAAAAAAATACATTGGACCTGGTCGTTTAGAATAAATATACGAAAATGCCGACGCCAATGGTCGATGATGAAGTTATCCAGCGATAATGGCTCCATTACAGTGTAGTCTTCGAGGGAGATCGGTATATCCGGTGTATACACGGATAAAAGAATAATAAAGTGGATGATAAAGAGTAAAAGAGATGGATACAATGGTGTAAGCTGATGAGTTAGATAAAGGACGAACAAGTTTATACGGAGGATAGAAATAAGAGAGGGCACTCCTCACCTTATACTTACTACGGCGATTGTTTATGTTGGCTGATGGCCACTTATACTGCACACACATCGCATTACAGCCCTCGACTCCTTCTTCGTCGTGGCCGTTACTTAGCCCGTGGCCCCGGTGTTGTATAGGGTAATGGCGAACACGTTATGGATAAAATGTATACTTAACTGAAACGTACCACACGATGGCACCGTTGTACATATGATATAAGATTATATACAGGCATCCAACCAACCAACCAGCCAACCCTTCCAAGTATTTTATTATTCGTATTTTTTATTTTTTTTATATTTATACTTAATCATAACATTTTTCCCATCGAAATATCGTCAAAAAATTACCCCGGCGTTTATATTCAGAGAGGGTTAAAGAAGGAAAATTTAAAAATTATTTTATGAATATGATGACTTATTTTTAAAGAAATAGCGCACTTTCGTTGACAGTGAAGACGAAAGAAATTTCGTTTTTTGAACAAACTCAAGTGTTTCTAAAATAATTTGAATTGTTTGAAATGCTTACGAAGCGCTTATCAATAGCCCATGGCATGTTCCCATCAGTTTTTAAGGGTAGGTCTATATCATCGGTTACGATTCACAGGAACAAAAAATTTAGATCGATATAGATCGGCAAGTGTGCACGGTGGGTAGGTATGCGCACACTTACCTCACATTACTTTATTTAAGTTTATATAAATCTTTAGAGATCTATCTAGATCTAAGCTGAGAAAGACAAATTATCAAATCGCAGAAATTCAAAAATTTTATTTTGAAAAAATTTTCGGGCCTTCTAATTTCTTATTTTACAATTCGCTGTTTTTAGTTTCAGTCTGCGTAGATCACCATGCACCAAAATTATTTCTTCCTGTGATATTAATTCGTAATCCGCAGTTAGATTGGCTTTTAAAATACGTACTCAACTTCTATCAAACGTTCAACTTGTCATGCAATTTGGCTTTTTGATGGAGCAATCTTTATTAACCCTTCAACGCTCGGCCGTTTTTTACCCTCTCACTTGCACTGCAGCGACCTTTCCTAAGTTTAATAGCGTCAGTTGAGTGAAATACTCATAGTCAAAGTTGTGAAGGGTTAAAAGCAAATCCATCTTTTGAATCAGTCGAAGTATCCTTTCACAGATTTAGATAAACTTCTCTACCATAATGAAAACTAATTTCGCTGATGAAATGATTACAAAATTCCGAAAAATTATTACTCAACTATTTTATATCCCGTAGCTTAATAAAAATTAATTACTTATTAATTGTCACTCTCATGTTCTACACGGAGAAAATCTTATTATGGTATCTGCGAAACTAAATTTTAAATGTTAACAATAGCAAATGTAATAATAGCTAAATTTTTCAGAGGTAAAATAATTAATTTACCATTGAGAATGATAACAGTAACAATTTATGGTGGTGACGATCACTATCGAAGATGCTAATTCTAACCATTAAAGATTATAATTGTTACAATCGAATATGGTAACTGTTACCATTCAAAATTGTAAAAGTTCTGATACCAAAGTCGGCTATCGGTTGACCCTGTGGGCCAGCCCCAAAATTTCCCGCTGTTTTTGAGCTTCTTGAGCTCTTCGAGCTCAAAATACTTTAGTACGCCTTTGTTTTCGAAAAAAATCATTTTTTAGCATTTCTTTCTCCCACGATATTTCGCGAACAAATAAACAAATTGAGATGGCTAAGGCATCAATCGACGTGTTTTATTAAGTTCTAGAGCTGATTAGATTTTGAAGTCGATCGTTCTATTTGATTCTGAGAAATCAATACAAAACCAAGGAGTCGACAATGGATTGGCTCGATTGGGAAATTTTTGAGAACTTATTGGAACGACCCAATGTCAAAATTAATAACTAGCTGTAGAGTTTATCCGATTGAAAAACTTGGTCGTCTCAAATCATGACTAAGTAAGCCAGTTAAATCTAAACCAAGGCGAATTTGCGCGCATTGATGCCATCAAAATCGTTCCTTGAGTTATTTCATTACCTAAATATTTCATGCTGTCAACAGTTGAAACATTACAGATATCATTGACTAAAATTAAGTGATGAAAATCGAGAGTAATCTATTACACTATCTAAGTTATCAGCCACTTGTGCTGGACCTGGTTTGAAAATTCAAGATTGGGTATCAGAACGACGTAATAAATTATTAGATTTCAATTGGCTTTCTATTGCTAAAGTATTTCCAATATTAACACGACTAATCGCAGCTGTTTCTGACTCTTTCTGTAAAAGTATAGCCAAGTGGCGTTTACTTGAGAGCGCTCCAATACGAACAATACAGTAATGTAAAAATTACTATGCCTCATATGCCTAACTACAATACAGCAATGCTGAATTCACTGAAAATAAAGGTAAGATAACTTGAAAACAAATACTTGACAGCATAGGACTCATTACTATAAACATATTAGAATTTACTATACGATATATTAAAATGTATGTTATTTTCATTATCGTGTATTGAATACTATACAGCAAACTAATAATTACATTACTTTTCGTCGAGCATAGTATTAACAGCATGTCATTTCTCTCCGCGTACTATATAAATTACGTTTTCGTAACTGTCCTTATTGATTGTTAATTCAATTATTATATTTTCGAAACGATTAGCTTACACTGAATACAATACCGATAATTAAAGAGACAATAGTCTCGCGACCTCAATAATGAACAACATAAATATAAATGTATAAAAATACACTATCAAAATATTTATTAGTGTTAAAAGATCATCTTGACCCGTCTTATCACCACAAAATATTTTGTATTTATATATTTATTTGGAGAGTAAATGATTATTTTTATTGCACCTGCGTAGCCGATTTCCTCAAAAGACAGTAAATGAAAAAATAATTATTTTCATCATACATTGGAATAAGATATACAAGTATAGATAGCAAATGAAGAGAAAGTTTACCATCAAGAAGCAAATTATATTGCTTAACGATCGTATAATGAAATTATTGCTCTTTGACACGAATGTAAAACGATTAGTGTAAGTATTTATTACTAAATAATTTTTGATAATGATAAATAATAATATTTAATGAGAAAGATATAAATTTAATTTTTTATGTTTGTGCGTATATCATTTGTGCTTGTGATAGGAAAAATTCAATAGTTATTTCATTAAACTCAAATTCTGTTGGACAGGATGCAACGGGTCAGTTACGAGTTGACCTCTTGCGGCTACATTCAAAGGTCTTATCTTTCTTTTACGAACCCTTCTTTTAATTTAAAATTTTTTTTTGTTATTCTTGTCAGTCTTCTTGTTTTTCACATATATTATTTTATGAGTAATCATATTATATATGTTGAAGTATATATGTGAGTGTATTTATAACGAGAGAAATTAATTGAACTCCCGTCATATCAGTCAGAATATATATTCATTTATATACATATTTTTAATTATACTTCCTGCTTTCAGAAACTGAAATAGAATAAACATATTTTTTATATTGAAATTGATAATAAATTTGACCGAGATAAATAATTATTAATGAATAACGATTATATTATGAGTATAGTACGTATGTATCTATGTATGTATATATGTATGTATGTATGTATATAGGGGAGGGAGGGGCAAAACGGAGTACTTAAGGAAATAGTAAGTTTTGGGGAACTCAAATACGTTAAATATTTTATTTTAAATGATATTCAAAGTGAATGGAAAAAATTTTAACAGGGTGACCACAAAGAAATGATTTTAAAATACCCTGATATTTCCCGGTATTTCAGTAAAGTTTTTCACATTTTTCCCTGATTTAGAAATTTTATTCGTATGATTTAGATACTCAAAGTTTTTATTATATTTTCATTTTCAATAATTAAATTTGATAATTAAATCATGCGAGAAATCATAAGAATTGGCAATAAAATAAATTAATATTGCCTACTTTTGATTATTCGATGCTAAAAATGTGTATGCTAAAATATTTAATAAGAAATTTTATGATTCAAATAAATTTAGAATACGGTGGTTATAAAAATTAAGGAATACTAAAAGAAAATTGAATATTTTTTGTAATTTTCAATAGTTTGTAACTCGAAGAAAAATGGTCTTACAATAAAAACAAAACGGCAATCTGTAGGTTCAAGTGTTTAGTTTTCTGATCTGGTCTTTAAATTTTTTTGTTATGCACAGTTTCGGAGCAATCAAAAATCAATTATAATTATACAGATATATCGAAAAAAATTTATCGATGCTCGAAGATCGTTTTTAAGATGAGCAAAAATTTGATCAATTTCTTTTTCGATAGATTTCTTAGGATTACTCCGAAACAGTACATACTCAAAAAATTTGAAGACCAGATCAGAAAACTAGACACTTGAAGCTACAATTTATCTTTTTTGTTTTTGTCGTACGACCGTTTTCCTTCGAGTTACAGCCTGTTGAAAATCACTTGAAAATTTGAAATTTTTTTAATATCTCGGAATTTCTATAACTACACGGAAAGAAAAAAATGGGAATTTTTCCAATTTTACATAGGGAAAATTCCTTTGTTGGCATTGTAAATTTTACTATGCTGACATGTGAATTGTTGCTGTGTTACATGGTAAATTTTGCTTTGTAACATAGGAATTATTCCTATATTGACAATGGAAATTTTCCTATATCAACATTGAAAAAATAACTATGTTACATAGGAATAATTCGAATGTTAACACGGGAAAAATTCCCATCTCAACATGCAAAAACTCCCATGTTAACATTGGAATCATTCCTATGTTAACATTGGATTTGTTCCTATGTCAACATGAAAAAATTTCCCATGTTAATATGGGAAAAATTTCCATGCTAACAAAGTAAAAATTACCATGTTAACCCGGGTCAAAAATAAAACTTGATTGAGACTTGGTTTACCAAGACGAAATCTGGAGCCGTTTTTCACAAGACAAACTCAACTTTTTTTTACGGAGATATGAAATACATTGAGTTTTCAACTTGGTTTAGACTTAACTGGCTTACTTAGTCACGATTTAAGACGAAAAAGTTTAAATCAAGTCGAAATTAACTTGGGTTAGACTTATTCGACTTAAATTTTATGACGAAAAAGTCAAGATCAAGTCGAAATTGACTTGGTTTAGACTTATTCAACTTAAAATGTAAGGCGAAAAAGTCTAAATGAAGTCGAAACTGACTTGATGTAGGCTTATTCCACTTAAATTATAAGGCGAAAAAGTCAAAACTAAGGTGAAATAATTTTTGTATATTAAGGTCAAAGTAAGGCGAATAAATAACTTTTTCTGTGACAAACACTTGAAATGTACGACATTTAGCGCCTATAACCGGCAGCTAAAAATATTAGATAAGATACAGCTGGTAAAAAAGATACCTAATCGTTCCAGTGGTGACGTCATCAACGGATCAAAAAATATTTTTTAGTTACATGTGCGATAGCAAACGACCATAAAATATCGAAGTAGCTCAACGATCCATCTTGTGACAAAATTTATCATCATTTTAATTCGTACACTTACCGACTTCTCTCTCATTTTCAACAAATACTCAAAACAATCTTACCAAATAAATAGACGGGGATGTATAACCTGCCATTTATAGGCACTAACTGTAGTACATTTCAAATATCTGTCACAAAAACTAATGTATTTATCTAGTATAATCGAGTCTAAGACGCTCGTGTGTTGGTACCCTCGCCTTCGGCTCTATAGATAAACTACTATTTTCGACTTGGTTTAGCTAGTTAAAAGTAAGGTGAACGACTGTCGTACTCGAAGTAAAGACGAATAAGTTCAAACTAAGACCAAAAAATACAAATAAGTTGAAATAAGTTGAAACTAAGATGAAAAAAGTTAAGAAGTTAAGAAAATAAGGCGAAGCGAGCCTGAATCAAGTTTTATTTTTGACCCGGGAACAAAGTAGAAATTATTATGTATATAAAAGTAAAATATTTGTAAACTGATAGTTTCAAATTTTCATAACATTAAATATGGGTCATTCGTTGATGTACAAGCCGTATTTAATGGCAAGTTAAATGCAAGTCAAATGTATAAATTAATAAAGAATGTACTTGCAGAACATCAATAATCATGGCACCTTTTTAATTAAAGTGAAGTACAATGATAGTAAAAATATTTTATAGCTCTTGGATGTAATCTGTTCGAAGTTCATCTGCTTTTAATTTGTAATTTGTTAAGTACAATCAAAATTGATTAATTCGTAGGTGCTACAAAAAAATTTTTATTAAATTACACAAAATTTTTTTGGAAACTTTGAAATTCTATTTTCGTAAACGGTAATACCTTCACATATCCCTATTTTATCGCTTTAAAGCTTAAATGATCAAAATGACCAAAATATTTGGTACTTTAGTGATTTTATCTTTTTGTGGACTTTTTCCATGCAACATAGTAATTTTTCCTATGTTGACATGGGAATTTTTCTCATGCCAACATGGATATTTTTACCATGTCAGTATAGGAATTTTTCCCATGTTACTGGAGTAATTTCTTCTAAGTTGACATGGGTATTTTTCCCATGTTGACAAGGAAATAATTACTCCAGTAACATGAACAAAATTCCTATACTGACATGGTAAAAATATCCATGTTGGCATGGGGAAAATTCCCATGTCCACATAGGAAAAATTGCTATGTTGCATGAAAATTTTTGCAATGGCAACATGGAAGATATTCCTATAATATATGGGTAAAATTCCTATAAAATATGGTTATATTTCCATTTTTCCTTGGTAAAATCTACCATGTCGATAAAGCAAAATTTGCCATGTCAACAAGGGAATTACTCCTAAGTAAAATGGGAAAAATTCCCATATTTTTCTTTCCGTGTAGTCTATTATTGAAAATTTTTTAAATTTTGAACTGTCACAATTTAATTCCCCGATACTTTTCGAAATTCCCTGATAATTCCCGATATTCCCGGTTTTCCAGGTTTGTGGCCACCCTGTTTAATTTTTTGCGTGCAAGTTGGATACCCTCTAAGAAAGGGAAATAAAAAATTTTTTTGAAATTAAATAAATTTGATGAAATTAAATTTTTTTGAAAGTAATTAAGATGGCGAAAAATTACATTTTAAAATTACATAATTATTGAATGTAAAGAAAGAAAAAAAAATTTTAATAGTTTTTATTATACAAAAAAAAAGTCATTAATATTTTTCGACTGACACTTACGATTTTTTTTAAATTTTTAACAAAGAAAATTGAATGTAATGCCCAATTACATTTTCAAAAGTAATTTGAGAATGTTTAAAAAACAAATTTTTTTTATAAAAAATTAGGGAGTAGCCCAGTTTGCCTCTCCCTCCCCTATATGTTTTTTTTGTAAGGTACATAAATGAGAAAAATTGCTGGCAGCGTTCATAGTCGGTGTTAGAACGGCTATGTCGGATAAAAAAAAATGAAATGTATGTCAGGATAGATCAATTCCCAAATCATTTAGCCAGCTTTCCAGTAACCACATCGAATCTATGGCACACGCAATTCACTACGGCTCGTTTTGCGTCATGGGAAAACACTCCCAGCTACCAACACTTAAAGCCTCGTGCGCTCCAATTCTAATCACCGTTAAAATTGTTTTATTTTTTATTATTTATCTTCATAAATATGTATAATGAATTGATGTGTATGGAAACGTGTCCGACGATTACTCATGGATAATTAAAAGTATATTTACTTTAACAAATTAGTCATGCGTGTTGCTCATATTTTTTTTTTAACTCTCTTTACATTAGTTAATAATTCGTTCTTTTATATTATGTGAAAAGAAATGATGAAACGAAAAAAAAAAATCTGAAAACCGCCTGACCCTGTGGGCCAGCCTGAAAACTTCCCGCTGTTTCAAACATTATTATTGGTGAATTTTTGAGCTCTTCGAGCTCAAAAATTTATTAGGCCGGTAAAACATAACTTCAAGGAAAAATTATAATTTTTGTCCAACGATATCTTTGGAACGAATGAACCGATTTGAACGTTCTTGGTGGCAATCGAAAGAGATCAACAAGACTTAAAACTGAATACATTTTGAGGCAAATCGGCCAACTGATTTATAAGTTATACGCAAAAAACCAAAAAAAAACAAATTTTTTTTTTATTTTATTCTTCGTAAAACTCGTAAATTACATGACCGATCTACCCCAAAATTTAATCAATTCTAAGTTTTGGTGAGCCCTTTCGATTGCCACCAAATAGGTTCAAATCGGTTGATTCGTTCCAAAGATATCATCGGACAAAAAAAGTTTACACACACGCAGACATCCACCCAGAAGTAGTCAGAATAGCTTCCTAGGACCTCAAAACATCGACATCTGATGAAAAATCGATTTTCGAAAATCGGATCGAAACCAACAACATCCCTTCTTTTGGAAAATTTGCAATTTTCTTATCGGAAAGTTAAAAATCAATTACAAATTTGAAATCAATATTATGATAATGGTACTCTTGAACGATTTTTTATTCCTCTATCTTCTCTAATTATTTCTTGACTTTAACAAGTCTTATTTGGTTGTAAAAATAATCTCAATTGGTCAATTAAAAAATCATTAGTTTTCATTATTAATTGAGAATTAAAAATGTCACTGATTCAAATAATTATAAAATTTAATCAAATCTATGGTTGGTGGATTTTGTTGATTATCGCCAAAATTTATTGTAATAGACTGATTTTTTCAAATTACAAGAATTTCAAAAAATCGATTTCTTTAACTGAATTTTTTTTTTTTCTATTAATCAGCTTTAATATTTTCCTTCAGAACTTCTATTAAGTTGATAATGTTCTATTGCGCCTAACAGCAGTTGCATATTCTCATGCTGTATACTTACTGGTCTCGTAAATATACAAGATGTCAGCTAAAAAAGAGCAACAAATCCAGTAGATTTATCGGCAATCATCAGTGGTAATCCTATAGCTACTTAGCGTGAAATCTTATAATCGATAGTTTACTTAACCCAATGCCACGTGGCGGCACGTGGTATAAGCTCCATTAGAGAGAGAAGAGATTCAAGTGAACGTACAAATATAACCAGCGGCAATGTAGGTATAAATATATATATATATATATATATATATATATATATATATATATATATATATATATATATATATATATATATATACATATATTGTATTGAAAAAGCTTGTATAGGAGCATCAATGAGATTGATACCATATCTATCTATGTTAATATAATAGTAGAGAATATTTGCGTACCCACCACAAAAGCTAAATAACCAAACTATATGTATATATTCTCTAAAAACTTTCAGGTTACAGTTAGGGTAGACATGTGGGGGTGATCTGGCAATTCGACACGCAGCCAATATAATTTGGGGTCCGTGTGATTTTTCAACCCCCTTAAAATGAGTGTGTTTAGAAAACAGTGAGAGGGTCTTAAAAATATATATTCATATATAATATAATATCTCGATTTGTAGCACACGTTTTGAACGATGAGTAAATCAAATAGGATTCTTAAATAATATATTAAAAGACAAATTTTGATGAAGGAAATATTTTAAGATATTTATTAACGTATATTTAAGGGTCTATAATCTTGACAAACATAAATTTAAATTGGGAAAAATATATTGCTATTATATGATATAAATATACATTGTTTTTTTTGTCTACGACAAATTTATAGCTTATCTCAAAATAACTTGTATAAATTTTTGTCGTATTCATACATTTATTAATTTTTCTTTAAGAACGATTATCAGATAATTTTGCCCAAGCTTTTCGCTGAAATAAAAGCTCTAAACGCAAAATGAAGACACAGACCCGATGCGTTACTTTACGAACTAGCGAAGTGCGCTTCAATTTTTTGATAATTTCCATTTGTTTACGAGAAAAGCTTGGACAAAGTTCCCATTTACTCAACAAAGGCAACAAAGATAGTACCGTTTATCCAATTGAGTGCGAATAGAGAAACAAATGAAAACGCGTCTTAAGTTAACAATTTTACGGCCCAGAAAATTTTATGACAGTTTTATAAGAATTTTGATACACCGTAAAAAAGTTATCTTGAATCAAAAAAATATTTTGGAAGACAAATGTTTTCGGGAACCAAATCAAGATTTTCTTGAGCTAAGAGAATTTGTCTTGGTAGAAAAATGAAGTTTTCCAAAAAAATTTAACGCAAGAGCCTTAGTTTAATTAGGAAAATTCAGCTTACTATTTTATATCATAAGACGTAAGACTTGGTCTACGCCAATTATCGAACTGCTGCCTGTGATAATAGAAGATAAACATAGGGCCTCCCGCGGGACCGAGGAGAATTTTAGAAGACAGAGAATGTGTTGATAAAGATGATAAGAGCTTTATGAGCATCTTCGAATCATGCGGCCGATTCGCGTAGTCAAACTGTAAGTCACCCTGTTATATCTAAGAAAAAAATTTTTTCTTTTATTGTTGATTGGTTTCATTGTCTGAACTGATCAATTTATCCTATCCTTTTCTCCAAACTAATTATTTTTAAGAAAAAAACAAGTTTTTATGTTTCGAAAACAGTGCCTCATTTTATCCCGGTTTTTTCAATATCATAATAGATTAGTCCATAAAACTCAAAACCATAATGACAATAGAGTGACTTAAAATCATTGCATAGATAAATAACTAGTGGTTTAAAAGTTTCGGGTCTCAAACTGTGGCGAGTATTTTTATTAAATTATTGTAGTCGTTATCATAATTGCGTTAATTATAGATCAATGCTTTTATCATTTTTAACCGACTTATAATATGTTCTGCACTCCATTTTCAAAATTAAAGCTAGTTATTGAAACATATGTATAACTTTATACTTATAATTCTTTTTTTTTTAAGTTTTTCTGTTACAAATAAGATGACAGTACAAATTTTATTATTAATTTTTGCTAAGATTATAGCATCAATCATCATGAGTAATCATTCAGTGAGAAGTGAACTCAGTAATAGCAATATTTATCATTGTGCTGAACATATGGAAAAAGAAAGTATTAATTATCAATTATTTTATTATAATCCCATGACAAGAAATAATGAATACGTGGATCCGAATGATGCATTCTATTTTAATTAGAATTAAAACAAAAGGATTGTTTAGAATAAGGCTTTAATTTAATTTTTTTTCAACAGTGTGATATTAATTCTGATCGACCATGTTGTAATCCACAATTTCAATGCCAGAGATTTGGATGGGGAGCATTACAGCGTGAACTGAAATGCTTGAGAAAAGGTATGATTCAATATTTTACTATTATTATGATCAGTCCAATTAGGCTTTAAAATCAAAGTAGACAATAATCATTACTTTTCAGTATTTAATGATGGTAATTGATACTATGACTTTGGGTATAAATAGGATCAATTATAATGATGTAACTTAAAAAATTGCATCATGAAATTGATTTATATTATGGAAAAATAAAAATTTTATCTCATCGCGAAAATATCTTTATTAAAACGAATAAGCGAAAATCAGTTTTTCATAGTGGATAATCACTTATTGCTAGAGAAGAATATACCAAGATTTGAATTGGTGACATATTTCTCGCTAGTAAATAGTGAATAGTCACTATTTTTACCATGCTAAATTTAAGAGAGTTCAAATTTTTGTCCTATTCAGCGGGAAAGAAGCTGAAGTCGTTTAGGAAAAAATAAATGATACGAATATGCCCATAATAGATATTTACGTCATAAGGCCGTGAAGTGGCGGTTTTCTGACAGCGACGATATTTCGAACATTCGCGTCACTAACATTAAAGCGAATGTCAAAAAAAAGTGGTTGTCAAAATCGCAACTAAACGATCGAATGACGTACAATATTTTTCATTATCGCTTCATAAGTTTAACTTTTGAGAAATAGGAGGCAAAAAATGACATTTTTTTTTTTTTTTTTTTTTAATTAATCACTAGTAGGTGAATACAGATATTTCTTAAACAAATAATTGACTAATTTGTATTACTTGCTTTAAAAATATACGCTGATAATTTACGTGTATCGTGTATTTATGGTTAATAAAATGGCGTGGTTATTATTGTATTAACATTAGGTCCGCTTCGTAATTAACTGACAGCAGAGAAATAATTGGCGCCACTCAATAGTAACTAAGTTTAAACTGTACTCAAATTCATTGGTCGGTACACTAGAATGCGACTTTTTTTTACGATCTCTCTCAATTTCGTTTGTTAACTATAAAAAAATATATATTTGAATGAAATAATAGTATATTACACATCTACACGGAGAGAAATTTATGGTAACACTTACAATATATTATGGAAATGGTTCCCATAACGCATGGTAACCGGTTTTTATGAAATGTCGATTATAGGAACGGTACTCATATATATTATAGTAATAGTTATAATAATATCATGGTAACCGTTACCAGGATATTATGGTAATGGTTACTATAATCTTATAGCAATCGTCATCATATATTATGGTAATCGTTACCATATATTATGGTAATCATTACCATACATATGCTAACCATTAACATAATATATGGTAGCTCCCGTGAAAAATTAATCATACATGGCCATGTATGAATGCTCCATGCATGAAAATTGGCCATACATGACCATACATGGCCATGCATGGCTATTCATGGCTTGATACGGCTACACATAACTATGTATAGAAATTTTAATTAAATTAAAAGAAAAAATTTTAATTTTTTTTTTTTATTATTCTAGCGACGCAGAGATTATCAGATATGCGATTAATTGAATTCCTAATCGAAATGGAAATTTTTAATTCAGAGAATACACGCTAGACTTATCAATAACCGCACCCGCTTTAGTAGGATTTGAACCCGGGACTTTCCGTACGAGAGACTGACGCTTTCACGAATAGGCTATGCGACCGACAGTTACAACAAAGTTTAGTTGTGCTACGTAAGGTTCAAAGAATAAAATCACTTCCGAAAAAGCACAATATAATCATCAATATGCTGTTAGTGATGCCAAAAAAATTTCTTATTTTTTTAACACTGCAACATCCTGTTTATAAGTATGGCCATACATGTTTTTGTATGACTGTATATGGCCATGCATGACTGTATTAAAAAATTTTGTATGCCCATGTATGGCCATACATGCTTCATGTATGGCCATATATGCTTCACGCATGGCCATATATGCTCCATGTATAAGCCATATACGGCCATGCATGGCCATGTATGATTCATTTTTCACGGGCTATTACCATAATCATATGTCAATAATTCCCATCCATTCTGGGAATGATTACCATAATATATGGTAACGATTACTATAGTGTAATGGGAGCGATTACGATAATATATAGGGTTTATTCCTATTATACACTTGGGAACCGTTACAATACGGTTATAGGATTGGTTTCTATTCGCTTATGGGAACTATTCCTATGGGTATGGTAATTATTACTAGAATTCTTTTACATGCGATATGGGAACTGTTACCATAATGATGGGAATAGTTCCCATACTTATGGGAACTTTTCTCAAAAAGTATGGGCCTATATCCCATAATTGCAAGTAATTATTACCATAACGGTATAGGATGATATTTCATAAACGTACTAGGAACGGTTACCATAAATTTCTCTCTGTGTATGGAAGTGAAGTAAGAAATGTCTCAGATCACATGTTCGTTGAACAATTACATGTGGTCTGAGAAATTTCTTGCTTTACTGCCCTAGGTATGTAATATACTATATTTAGTCAAATTAACGAAAGCATTTATATTATTTAAATATATATTTCAATCAAATAAATACTTTTTAATATTTTCAAATGAATCTATATATTTGGCTTAAATAAATTGTTCTCTCAGTGTAGTGAGGTGCACAATATAATATTCCATGTAAAAGCACTTTGAGAACTTTTTAGTTTACAAAAATTATAAAGATAATTGTAGTACCTATAGGTATATATACTGCCATATAAATACGATAGCACACTATAAACCCAGAAAAAAGGGCAAACTACTTGAAAAAAATAGAAATTGTCCCATTACATATAATGGGTCCCGATTAAGAATTGCTTTGGCATACCCTATTAGTCTACCCCAATCGGAATATGGTCGGGAACTTGTTGGGGTAGTCCCATACGAAAGTGGGACCTTATTGAGAACTTGGGATATCCCAATGCAAAAATAAATAAAACTTTTATGATTCATATACAATCTGAAGTGCTCACAATTAGTAATTAAAAGTTTTTTATCTTCAGAAAAGTTGGTAATGAAACAAATTTGTTTTTTACACTTGTAAACAATTTGCTGGTTATCTGTGCTCTCATAAAATGAACCAGTGAAAAGAACTCAAATCTATGAATGCTCACTGCACAAATAGTTCCAAGTATACCAATGATCCAATCAGTAATATATTTAGAACCAATTCATAGTGAATATTCACTAATTAGCAGTACCACTGATTCATTTTAAGAGAGTACCAAATATTATTTTATTTTTTTAATTCATCTAAAAATTTTTTAGCATCTTTAGGGGAATTTTGTGCATCAACTTTAGATTGTCAACAAATCAACTATGCAAAATGTTCAGAAAATCATAAATGTGAATGTGAACAAGGTTTTATTGCAGTTAATAATTCAAAGTGCTTATCACTACTAAATGGTCATTGTATGAGGGATACTGACTGTATAACAGATAATTCGAATTGTATTGATTTTCAATGTAAATGTAAAGTTGACTTTATAGCTACACCCGATAATCGTTGTGAACGAAGTAAGTATAATATTTTTTGAAAATTATATGTTCAGGTGCAATAATGGCAATAAATTATTAAAAACAACTTAAATTATGGATAATTTTCGTCTCAGGATATTTAAAAAACTATTGTGAATCAGACAGTGATTGCGATGAGATATTGCATGCAAAATGCTCTAAAGATAAAAAATGTGTTTGTAGAGCAAATAATATTCAATTGAATGGAACATGGTGTGTACCAAAAATAAACGCGTTTTGTTGGAAAAATGAACGATGTGCAGCAGATAATTCTATTTGTCTTAATGGCGTATGCAAATGTAGACCCGGTTACAAATTTTTTCCCTCTATTAATGATTGCCTGAACGGTAAGTAATCTAATGGAAAGATAATTTTTTAAAAATTTATTATCAATTTATTTATAAAGTAAAAAAAATTGGAGATAAAGTTTTGAAAAATATTTGCTTTGAGTTTTAGTAATAAATTCGAATTTTTACAACCAATTATATCCTATTTATCTTTTATTAGTTTACTATGGAATGCGATGTCAAGAAAATAACGATTGTAAAAAAATAATAAACGCAGAATGTTCGGAGATTAATAAGCAATGCGTTTGTAAAAATAACACTGCATTGATGAATATTACAACATGTGCATTCATTTTAGGTTCTTACTGTGATAATGATGAACAATGTCTACTAAAAAATTCTGCTTGTTTTGATAATGAATGTAGATGTATAAGTAACTATATAGCTAATGGAAACTCTAAATGTCAGTTAGGTCAGTATCAATATTTTAGAAAAAACTTTAATTTTTCTTTCAATATTTGATAATAGCATATTAACGCATTGAGTAGAAGGTGCTTTCGACAACGAGTGATTGGTTCACAAGCCGTTAGGCGAGTGTTGCCAACACACGAGTGTCGAAAGCTCTTTCTATTCAATACGTTACATTAATTTTTACATCGAATGGTAAGAAAGAATGTCTTTTATTGGTACAAAAGGACACTATATTAAATTTTATTTTATTATTAACTTAAAATAATATTAAATCGTATTAATATAAAATCAATTCCTGTGTTATTCCTGATACAAAAGATTGTTAAATAATAATAGTAACAATTAAATATGATTAGTTACTAATAAACAGTATATCTATTAGTTATTGACGTAACTCGTGGGGTAAGTTATTCATAATGTGTCAGCGTGATGCGGTTAGCACGAGTCGTAGGTGCGTAGACACGAGTACATACTGTGCACTGGAGGCGAGTGCTAAGCACATCGCGGGTGACGGATTATGACTTAACCTACATGTGGCGCTCATAATTTTATTTAACTTATGTCCGTCTTTCACGTTCTATTAATTGCCTAAAGAACGAAGTCTAAATAGTTGTTTAGCGACATGGTGAAAAAAAACTTATAATATTAAAAATACGACAAAATTATAGTGATGTACAGATGTGGTCATTAATGTCTCGTATACTAAGCTTAGCATTGCCATACTTTAGTGTACCAACCATTAAGCCGATATGCCATTTATTCTCTTTCTCACACACATGTGAACAAACGAGACGGTCATTATTGCTCTTACATTAGCAAATAAAAATTACAAATGCATCGTTTTCAGATATAAACTGAAATTCCCGAACGAGAAGCATTTTATTCGATAAATAATAACTTTACGCATCGAATAAAATATTTAATTCAATGATTTGAGTTTTTGCCTGTGAAAACGGTTCATTTGAAAATCACTTATTTCATTCTATCAATGATCACATCTGTAGATTTAATTGAACGGAAATTTGAATTCAATAAGTCAAAGTTTTAACTCCACGTTAAAAATATTCGACACCACAATCTCGGCTACTCTATGGGTAACAACAGGAAGATGTAATTACCCGCTATTTTGTTAGAGCTTGAAAAATAGTTACGTTTATTTTTAATACGTCACAATGGCCGAGATTGTAGGCATCTTCATAGCGTTTTGACAAATGATTTGCCACCAGCCGGCAAAAGGCTGTTTAGGGTTCAGATTTTAGGCAAAATAAAACGCGAATAGTGCGCATGAGTTGAATAAATATATATAAAAGGTGTAGATTTTCCATATTTTTTACGAACAATATGGACTTTCTTCACGATATTTATTCTTAACCTTTCGTTATTCGCGTCCACACGCCCGATGATTTTCATCGTGTAGCGAACACTTCGCTATCCATGTTAAATGAAATGCGACGTTGCCAAATCATAATGCAATAATGAATTATTTTTTACAGTAACAATAGTACATTTGGCAACGTGGTCGGAAAAATTGAATCGACGATTCAACTCGCATAATGAGCACTGTGCCGTTTTTTCACATTCTTGTTACACTTAAATATATTTTTTTTTATATTTAAAATGTATATTTATTAATTATAAACATATTTAACAGAAATATAGATTTCAAAAAGTGAATTGATTAAGAATAAAGTCACAAATACCCATACAGTAACTTTTATTGCAATTTTAGTCAAAAAAGCGTCGTCACGCTCATGATACGAGTAACGAAAGGTTAAACAAAATAAGTATTTCAGATTTTAAATGAGTCATCTTTGTTCCGATAGTTTATAAAATTAAATTAATTACTATAGATGTAATACGAATACTTGAAGTGAGCGCTTTGAGGTTTCGCAAAATTTTAATCCTTTTGATTTTAGTCGAACTAGGAACACTTTGTAAATCAAATTACGATTGTAGAAGCTTGCATCTTGCAGAATGTAACAACGATCGTCGATGTGTCTGTAAGTCGAGTACTCTTGCAATAAACCAAACAACATGTTTATCACTTATAGATGGATATTGTTATGAACATGAACAATGCCTACCTAGAAATACCCTTTGTATATTTAATCGTTGTCAGTGCCAAACTAATTACATACCAACTTCCAATAATCGATGTGTATTAAGTGAGTATCTATTACGTTTTTGAAACTATACTGACCGAGCGCTCAAAACATATTTACGATAATATCGGCTAAGTATAAGATTTTGTTTGTCTAAGCATAACAAGATAGGGTAAAGTACCCAATACCCGGCCCCCTAAGCAAAATTCATATTTAAATTATATGTATTAAAGTTTTTTTTGGCTTTAATGACTAAATTTATGCATAAGCCTATAGTTTATGTTTTTAGTTTCAATATTAATTATGAAAAAAGGTTTAAAAAATCATTTTTTACCAAAAAGAAAAAACTTTTTTCGACAAATGTCATTTCGAACCAGTAGCCTGCCGTCAACACCCAGTAGTCAACCTCTAATGTTCCTAATTCCAGCCCCTTACCTTTTATTTCCTATACGTATTTATTACTTTAATTATTTATAAAACTTACTTTTAAAATTTTATTATGAATATCAAAAAACTTTCATAATGTATTAAATATATAAATATTTATTAATTAATAATGATAAAAAAATACATTCTGTTTAACTATCACAAACTTTTTTCAACTTTTCAAAGCTATGTTACGCTACCGGATCTTTTTCTCACACTCAGAAAAATAAACGGGACTATCTTTGTTGCACTCGTAGAGTAAATGAGAATTTTAAAACAATTTTTCGCGGAGACGAATCTGAATTTTTGAAAATACAAAATTTCTAGACCTTTGTTGAGGTTTTAAAAAACGCTAAAGACTCTTTATTCTTGGTTTTCAGTGTTCGTCCGTGAAATAAATTGATTTGAAAATCGGTTACCGTTACCCCTTAACCTTTAAGGCACTAAGTAATTTTTATTAAAGATATTTAAAAGTAGAAAGTTATTAAATTTAATAAACACAACAATTTATTTATTTTTTTTTTATGCATAAAATTTCTCGATTCCTATAAATGTGAAGTATCGAAATGAAACCAAATAATCTACTTACTATTTTTTTTCTTTTTAAAATTTCTTCGTTCAGACCATTTAGCAAGATCATGCAAAAACCAAAATGACTGTGAAGATAAAATGCATCAAGAATGCGCTGAAAACAATAAATGTATTTGTAAATCTAATACTCTTGCATTTGGAAATTCGGCTTGCTTGTCCTTCATAGGTGGATATTGTGAACGAAGTGACGAATGCGTAGTCGAAAATTCTATTTGTATTGGTCATGAATGTCGATGTGCACCTAGATTTGTACCCATCTCTTATAATAAATGTCATAACAGTAAGTGTAAAATATGACAAGTATATAAATCATTTTTTTTTTTTTCATCTATTCTATAATCAAATGAAGTAATCACACTGTAAATTCAAGTGATTTACTGACTATTGAATTTTTAAAATACCAAACTTTTTTATTCTTATTCAAATTCACCGTAGTCATTCTTTTAAAACTTATAACCATTGAAAAAATGATTACAATGTATTTAACTATAAACAAAACGATGAGGCGTTTTGAAATAAAGCATTTCTCAAAATCGAAATTTATAATGCTTTTATACATAATAGTAGTTCGTAACATACATATAATTTGTTTTACAGGATGAAGATGAGATTTTGACGTTTGTTATTGATATAACATTGTTCCAAGAATGAACCAGCTAATCTTACATTTCCTTTTTTCTTACGATTCAATGGCGGTCTTATATTTATAGTTAAATGTTTCAATATGATAATGGATAAAAAAAAATATATACTAAGGAAATATTGATGAATTATATGTATTCTTTGATATTGCTACAAAATAATATTTGTATGTATCATTAACAGATTCAAAATTAATGATTTTACAATTTTCATTGCATATAGAAGCGCAGAGTCCAAATAGTTTGATTGAATGCAGTAAAATTTGTTTTTATCATTCATGCGATATAAGTGCTATCTTGGCACACGCTCTTTTGTTCGCCAAATAGCTGTTTGCCCATTCAACTGTTTCCACAACATTTGTGTGCGTTATACGATTATCTGCGTGCGACAAGTAAATTTGGGTGCGACAAGTTTACTTGTCGCACGCAAATTTACTTCTAGTCGCACGTAGATTATCGTTTAACCCACAAAGATGTCGCGGCAACAGTTGAATCAGCAAAAAGCTATTTGGAGAACAAAACAGCGAGCACCAAAATAGTACTCATATCGCATTCATGATAAAAGAAAGTATGTTCAATTTGTGCGATATTGCCGACTACCCACACGAGCAAATGAGCGCACTCATTTCGTTCGTGCGCTCAACTTTGCTCTCGTGGGCAATCGACAACTTACCGCACTAGCTGTACAATATGCGATTTACGAATTCATTTCTTATCTTCAGAACATTCAGGATCCTTTACATTGAGGCAATCTAAATTTTTTCATTACTTTTTTACTCTCACTGAAATTGAAAAATATTATCATAATATGAATACAATGTGAAATTTTTTTATTTAATTAGATAATTCAAAAAAAAATGTAATCATTTAATAGTATATTAACGATTTGAGTAGAAATTGTTTTCGACGAGTGTGATTGGTTCATGAGCTGTCAGGCGAGTGTTGCCAATACACAAGTATCGAAAGCCTTTTCTGTATAATACGCTACAATAGTTTTTGCCTCAAATGGCAAAAAAAATGTCTTTTATTAATAAAAAAGCACAGTACATTAAATTTAATTCTTTAATTAACCTAAAATAATATTAAATCTTATTAATATAAAATTAATTTTTACAAAGATATAGTTTTATTTGTGTTGTTCAGTCACGAGCTTGACTAATTTAAATCAAGCTTCGTGCATTTCCGCTTGGTTTGGTAGTTGCTGAATTCGCTACTGACCGAAGGTCAGAATAGTGCCGGGTCACTCGTTATTTGGGCCCGGCATATCCAATTTCTAAGTCAGGACCGTGTCAAGACGCCTTGAGAACCCACTACAAGCTGGGCAATCACATAATTCGTTATATATCGGCCAGCCAATGAGAGGCTTCGCTATCATTTACTTCCCGTTGGCGCGCTTTTAAGCCAATGGGAAAATTCGTTATATGCAGCAAGGCTGCCACGTCGACACCAAGCTTCTCGAAGACAAAACGACGCGACCATTATTCATTCTACAAGGTCTTTTCGCTCCTGAATTCAAGAGTACAACCTAGTACTCTAAAACCGTTCCGCTTTAATATAATTATTTTTGGTTGCAATCGCTATCACGTATATATTTTGTTGCATTCGCTGTTTCATATTATCTTCTCACAGTTTAAAGTGTAAATAGTGTCAATAAATATTTAATTTATTTATTATAATAATTTGTGTAATTTTTTAGTTGTTAAGATTACATCACACCTAAACCAGATCCTTTTTGGGCATTCGCTCACTTTACATGTGTAATAGATAAAGTTCCCTTCTTAAAAGTAAAAAAATCGAATGTACCGTTCAAAGGTTAAACAATAATACTATAGTAACAATTAAATATAATTGAAAATAATTGATTTTTATAATAATTTAAAATTATTTTTTACTTCTAGGATATTCAGCAAAAATAACTATAGTTTTTAGTCAGGTTCATATAATGAATTCTGCATTATAATTATAAACAATAAAATGATTTCCTATAGTCTGCGACTTTCCGATATTCTAACTTGAGACGGCTGTTCATTGGGTTTTGTCTTGGATCGTTTAGTGATTAATAAGCAGTATATCTATATATACATAAAAATTGTAGATTTGTCATATTTGTGCAAAAAATAATTTTTGGTAGGACTAGCTTTAAAAATACTCTGTAATATCCCTTTAGGTGGCGACTTAAAGTATCGTATTTTGTCTAAATGATAATAAAGTTATCTAGCTGTCCAAATATATAGAAACGTTACTAACGTGTGATAGCAAATTGCGAAATAAGCTAATACACGGAGGAAAATGGCAAGTAAATATTTTTATGCAGCATAATAATGGTTAAATTACTCTATAGTTCGAATAAGCAGCCACATAAGAGCAGCGCAACACAAACTATAGAGTAATGTAACCATTACTATGTTGCATAGGAATATTTACTTAACATTTCTCTCCTTGTAGTTAGTCACTAACAGTCAAGCGCAATGTTTTTAGCACGAATCAAAAATCGTTGACGCTCGTGCGTGTGCTTCTTCGACTCGTGCTTGCTGACAACATTATGATTAACGGGTAATGACTCAGTCTTCATATTGCGTATATGACTCCATTCAAAGCATGTTTAATTTTAGTTTTATCGCAGTATAATTTTATTAGGTCTACAACTCATTTCAATTTTAATATTTTTTTGTAAAATACGTTATACTTGCAACGCAATGAAATTATTAAGATTAGTTCATGTTTTAGTAAGTTTCGCATCAAAAACAGCCGGCGCAACGTTACCGCTCCAATGGTAACAAAAGAGAACTGTACATACCACACGTTTTATTAAGATCACAAACAAAGTTACATATCGAGCCATTATACCACGTTTGTTGATGTGATAAGGATTTTTACTGAATCTTCATTACTTATTGTTCACTAGTCGATAAACGGCAGGTTCGGTTTTGCGGCACGATTAAACAAAAATCATGCATGTGTTCAATAATAGTAGATTGTATAGCGCATGCGAAAGAAAAGGAATATCTGACGAGCGTCAAGTCGATGTATAATGTTTATATTGGATTCAGATGAGTACGAGAGTGAATTATGCTCGAGCCGCTTAGTGAACGAAAGTTTGTTCACTAAGGAAGGGCATCGCAGCTCAGATGGGCAATTACACAAACAGGTCAGAATGATCTACTTTTCTCCCTTGTTGTGCAGCACACTATTCTTAAATTATTGTAAATTAATAGCGAATTTTTCGTAATGAATGAAAACTAATTGCATTCAACGTTGGAAAGTATTAATAATTAGATCTATCAGTTTAGGTCTTCCGACCTTCTACTAACCTTTTTCACAGATAGCATTGAATATCGGTTCATAACCATGCTCACATTGACATTGTTTATTGAGACAATAAGAATTATCCGGAATACATTGAGTGTCATTGACACAAATTCCGGTTATTAGTGGTCCACAAGTTTTTTCATCCAGTTTCACGGCACTAAATTTACAAACACATTCTTTATTTTGAGAACAGTGTGCATTCGTTATTGCACGACAGTCTAGATCACTTTCACAGTACGTTCCTAAATAATCTAAAATAAAAATAAATTCTTAGTGTAGTAACGATAAGCCAAAAACCTAAATTAACTTTTTTCATGTGTAAAATTGGTGCTGAAATAATTAATAAAAACAATTGAACTAACTTGGTAAACATTGTTTATCAGAGGTTAGTTTAAAATTTGGTTTACATGTACATGTATTATCGGTACAAACAGAATTATAGGTATAGCACGGTTCATCATTCCAACAAAATGCAGTAACTAATGGTATACATTCTTTAATTAATGCTACATTATTTGCTCTACAGCTACATTTTTTATCTGAACATTTAGCATGTCTTATATGGTCACAATCTTCATCCCGTTCACAAAATCTACCTAGATCTGCAAAACAAATATAAAAGAACATTTTTGATTGCTTTTTCATTCACTTCTAATGCTTATTATTTCTTAGAATAACCTTTTAAATAGTATATTACTACCCTAGGCCAGAAAGTAGGATTTTCTGGCGCATGGAATATAGATGCCGAGGCTTCTATATTCCATGTGTCAGGCTATCCAACATTCTGGCCGTGGGTTGTATACTATTTTTCTTGATCTCCAACCGAAAGTACGGAATTACGGATACAGGCGGGGGGAGGGGGCGGCCCGCCCGACTTTTGCAAAACCGAGGCGAAGCCGAGGTTTTACTGGTCGGGGCGGGCTTGAAAAAAAAAAATCTGAAAAATAATTGATCCTGCAGGCCATTCCTTGAGCTTAGCCAGTGTCCCCCACTATTTAAGAAATTTAAATGGCTTACATCTCTCATAACCGTATCAAAATTATATTAATTAATTAAAAAAAAATTAAAACTATAATCAAAAACGGGAAAACGTAGTCGTAATTTCGCTACGATATAGATTTAAAAAAAAATTACTTGCAATTGATATCAATTGGAAGCTGAACGAAATTTGTAAAATAAATTTCAGTAAAATGTTCATGTCAATTTTATAATTCCAATTTTCAAATTTTATAGACTAAAATTTATTCAACAAATTTCATTTAACTCCCAACTGATATCATTTTTTTTTATAAATTGTATACCTCGGTGAAATTACGACTACGTTCTCCTTTTTCCAATTAAGGTTTTAATTTTTTTTCAACTAATTAATAAAATTTTCATATGGTTATAACAGTTGAAACCCATAGAAATTTTCTAAAAAGCGGGGGGTACAGTCTGAGAATGCCCTTAATATCACTCAGTAGTATTAACTCTTAAAAATTATAGTAATTATCACGATTTAAAATGATCTATGTTGGTTATGGTGTTGGTTATGTTGAGCTGTCAGTACGCCGGCACTGTATACTATACACTTTATAGTGTATTATTCATGTGTGAGTATACTCACACCAGCGCGCCAGTAAGTATAGTTACACGACTGAGCCAGAAAAAGAACGTAGTCCACCAGAGCGCGCTGTAATTCGTATAAGCCACAAAAGTTGTTCTTTCTGGAGCGAAAAGCAGCCAGGAAGTCCGTACTTTCGGGTCGGGGATCAAGAAAAAATCTTTCATATTCATATTTATATATGAATCACAATACGTTTATAAATAATTTTAAACCAATAAAATAGCTACGAATGAACTGATAATGATTCTAAACTAAATCTTGGTTGAGAATTCTTCTTAGTACTTTAAAAACTTTTTGAAATTTTTATGCTTACAAAACGGTTCACATGCATTGTTGGACTTGGATATAAAATTGGAATCGCATTTACATTTAGAACCAACACAAAATGAATTGTTCACAATACAGTCATCATTATCTAAACAAAATTCATTCAGCAGTGGCATACAAAAATCAACGGACTTAATGAAATTTGGTTTACAATCACATCTATTTTTAGTACATTCAGCATTTGCCATTTCGTAACAGTCGGAAGAAGCATTACAAGGTTCTCCTAAGTAAGCTGAAATGACGAATAAAAAAATTTTCGATACATGCATTCTGACGATAAAAATTTTGAAATTAACACTTCTTAGATGACTATTTATTTTAAAAGCATAAAAAAACCATGTTCCCCTAGAAAAAATTGGAGTAAATTCAGAGTAAGATTATCGAAGTCTTAAAAAAAGTCTCCGCGTACGAAGCATTTATATCTAATTTTAAGTACGCTAATCGTAAGTATATAATAGATATTTACGTAACATGGCCGCGAAGCAATAATTCACCATCATGGTGTTGCAACATGAGCCTGATCAGTGGCACGTATTTATGGGAATGAGTGTAATGTTTGACGTACGAGCCGAAGCTAAGTGCATTAAATTGCACTAATTTTTCTGGAAAAGCGCTCCAACACTTAGACAAATATCGTAATACAAATTTTTCTAAATATTTTGTAAATTTAATTTTAAATACGTGCGAAAAACGTTCGAATCGAATATTACTTTCTGATTCGGAATTCGAATCGAATGATTTAAATTTCGAATTGTATAATATTTCCAATTCGAAAATTCTAAAACTATTTGATCAAAATTCGGATATTCGATTCGAATATACATTTTTAACTCATGTGCAATTTAAAAGCTTACGAAAAATTCAAAAATTGACCATTTATTCAAATTATTTGATTCAACTTTCAAACCCCTCTTGTTAAACATATAAAAAATAGTATACTCTGTGTTAACTCCCCAAATTTTTTACCGTCTAAATACTTAGTATAAAAACATATACATACCGTAATTTATACACTTCAATTCATTTTGGACTCCTAAGTTAACGAATTTGCAATCACTTTCTGGATCACAACACGGCACATGAACATTACACTGACAAAAAAAAAAAATTCAAAATTAGTTTTTGTTTTTGAAAATTTCATTATAGCTTTTTGTTAAACAATTAATTTTTGTATTCAAATTTAACAGAAGTCAAGGATGTGTTGGGAGCTGATTTCTTTATGCGATCTTGAATACGTGTTAATTTATTATTTAATTGTAGGTGCAAATTAAGTCATGATTCAAAAATTATTCAACAAAATTTATACAAAGCTTTGAAAGATTTTCGATCATTTCATTTTAAAAATATTTAAAGATCCCAAGTAAAAATGACAGTATGCAAGGTGCATGGGCAGAGTATTTGACCAAATATTTCGTGAAAAAAAATACGAAATCTTGTTCAAGAATAATAGTTCAACGTTTTTGATACAATACTAAAATTTTTTAACTAAAAAAAGAGATACCCGTCAAAAATATTTTTGATAAAAAAATTCGAATGAAAAATACTAATCATCATTATGGTCAGGTCGTTCATAAATAACTATTTCGAAAAACATACGTTGTAGTCAATCAATTAAATTTTGTGATTAATTGAGAATTAATAGATACAATCTATTGAAAAGAGTTTCAGTAAAAGCTATAAGAAGTTTGTTATAATCATTTCAAAGCAAATGGATAATCAATTCAAAATTTGATGTCAATGACGAGATCAAAGTGAAGCTTTATAAAGCAGAAAAAAAATTTCTTAACAATATGTATTTTAAAATCATACTTACTGACTCCATATTTTGAGAACAATTGTGATGCTTTTCTATAAAATAGCTTTGCAAAGAAGCAATGCATAGAACCAGCATAGCAAAAAGATGAATAGAAATTTTGAATATAATTTTTTTCTCCATGTTTTGTTTCAACCAACTTTCGTAGAAGCAAAAAATCTGACCAATTTAAACTCTGTGCACGTTAGTCAACTGTTGCTAAGGCCAAAAATATCATATCATTTGGTAATTAAAAGTTAAAACGCAATAACGTTCAGAACTTACGAAATCATATGCTATCTTGATAAATTTAAAGTAATTAAAAAAATAATACGTAAAAAACAATTCAATTACATACTATTGTAAAAGTAATTATAGATATATATATATATATAATAGATATAATAGATATAATAGATATGATAGATATAATAGATATAATAGATATAATAGATATGATAGATATATATATATATATATATATATATATATATATATATATATATATATATATATATATATATATTTTTTGCAGTTATCTCTATTAATGTATATTTTATGACTATTTTAATAATAGAATTGATTTCACGCTTTTATATTTTTTTGCTGCTGAGATGGGCTTAAGTTTATTTTACTGACGTGGATATAATACATTAAAAATACATTTAACCAACCCTGACTTGCTTCAATTTCGGATGAACGCAATTATCTTAATCGGAAATTTCTTATTTTTTTATGATTGAGTTCATGAGCTACTTATGATGACTCAAGAACAATATTACCCAATGATAATTCTATAATAATGATTAACACCTTTTCATAGTAGAATTCACCTTTTCTGTGTCATACACATTAGTCACATAATTGTCATAACTTTAACTTCTTGATATGTTAATACTTGAAACACACAATAGTTATAGTTATCATCTTGAATGGCAAATCAATGATTTAATCATCGCTATAAAAATATTAGCTATTATATTACCACTACGATAACGGACTTTTGTTTAGTATTTATATGCATTAGAGACTTTATTTGTCTGATATTAATAGCTTCTTTTGCATTTTATTATTTAATGTTGATATTTCATGCGGAAAAATAAATAAATCACATCAATAAAAAATATACCCTAATTGTCCAATTGTTAGGGGCATAAGTAAGCGATAGAACATGTTTATTGAGAGAAATTAACTGATAAACAATATAATTATGCGGAATCAAATCATTGTAAAGTTACTGAGCGACTTTTTTTAAAGTACATGTCGGTTAACCCTGGTCGAAAAATTTGATCTGATTTTAGTCTAACTGGACTGAATTTGAGCTAATTGGCCTGTATTTGAACTAGTTGATCTGTTTTTGATCTTTTATGAAAATTTTAAGCTGTTTTTGTTCTGCTGTTTTAAAAAACAATTGCGATACAGAAGGACAAAACTAGATTAAATCGTGGACTTGTAATAATTTTATTTATGTATAGAAAAAAACTTATAAAAAATATTGTAATTCCCAGAAGAAAGTTTATTTTTGGAATATCTCTGAACGAGCCTTACAGATCAACCGTCATTTTTTACAGCCATTAGATATTGACAAGCCGCGTCGAATTACACCTTGACGACCAAAATCGGTTTATCCGTTCAAAAGTTATGGATATTTACATACACGCTAAGAATTTTATGGTAATGATTCTCATCGAGGATTTTTAATAGTTACCATACTGTATAGTAATTTTAGACTTTTATACAATAATGCTATTAAAAACCATCATATGATGCTAACTATTAATATCCCCGAATAATAATCACTCTCACCAATAATAGTAATCACTCACATCACAGATAGCAACATTTATAATTTTCGGTAACAATGTTTACTATACCGCGATGGTAATAGTTACTATCGCGTATGTAAAAGTCACTTAGCAGCTTTTTAGTTATACACTTAATTATATATATTATTATAAGCGATTATATATATATATATATATAAATATATGTTGAGACAATGTGAATTGTCTTCGTCGTCCTCAGCCTTGCGGTTCCCAATTTTCTCCGTCTCGTTGCCGCCTAAATTCAGTACGTCATAGTGCCATGGTCACATGACTTAATTTTCACGTCGACGCATGTCCGTAAGGGTGAAGTGGGGACAGAGTCCCGAGGCTAGTCCTACACCCAAATTTATCGGTCAATCACTTCGATCCTGGATCAATTAGCGTTCAGACATATTTTCTTTTATCGTCAGTTAGCGATAATTATTTTATACTTAGTATATTGCTATATTTTCTATAATTACTCTGGCAAATTTACTTGCAATATTATCCATTACTTTTTATGAATTATTATAATCTAGTAAATATTAAATATTGTGTAAAACTGCGCTATTCCACGTGAGGAACCATTGTATATCCTGCAACCACGAGGACACTACGTTCGTTGTAAATTGCGCAGTATTTATTGTAAGTAACTGAATATTATTACGATTGGCAATAAACTTGCATTTTATAGTTAATTTCTCTCATTCTATTTTTCATTCACACTCTTTATTTTCCTATTCTACTGGTAAGAATTATTAAATCGTTTATTAAGAATAGTATTATTACTTAAGAACTGATAAGTTTATTTTACTATAAGAAACCTATTGTTAATTAATAAGCCGTGAGGTAAGTTGATGATCTTTTCATAACGTTGCCGAGTTTGAATAAGTGCGGGTCCTTGCTTTGCAAGAACCCTCGCCCATTGCTCTGTCCAAGTAAATAAAAAATTTGTTAGAGGCCAGCCTAAGCCAGGGTTCAACCCGCGAATTCTGGTGGCTGCTGGTAAAAATCGCGAATGTTAAAAGCGATTTGTCTCAACTGGCGCTCGAACAGGGACTTTGCAGTAGTTCAAACGGGCAGCAGAAAATTTTATTAGGTTTTCTCACGGCTTTACAGTAAAAATTTTAATAAAGCTCTTACCAGTATTAAAAGTTTGATTTTTGCTACATTCGTCATTCCATTTCATTTCATCATTCATTTACCAGCATCTAATTTTATAAAATACTTAATCACTTCTTTTATTTATTGTAAACTATTTATTCTATAAATTAATTGTCATTGTAATAATGTGTGTCGGTACGTTCTTTAAGAATTTTGTGTGCACTTTGACTTCGAGATTATACTAATCACGTGCTCTGTAACACTAGACGCTAGCATTTATTTCTTTATAGTTTACTTGATTAAAACAACGCAAAATAAATGCTTAAAATAAAATTGTAAAACAAAAAATTTTGTCCGGATATATTCTAAGTGTAGTAAATAAATTTATAACTTTATTTGTAACACAAAAGATTATTGTATTCGTTTCCGGCTTAGCATAGAATATCTTTTGCTCGACAAAATTATCTTCAAAAACAAATTAAGTACTTTATAATTTATAAATAAAATCTTTGCTGTAATAAATAAAACTTTTATTAGTCTTTAGGAATTTATTAATTAAATCAAAATAATTTATTAACTTGAAGATTTACTAAATTAATTTTCTGCAAAGATTTAGTTGAAGATTAAAATTGTATTTGAAACAAAATTTCTGTATTTATCAGTAATCGTAATAGCTTAATTAGTCATCATGTTGCCGAGGACACCGATCATTAGACCACTTTCAGCAACTACTAATAATAATTATTTTAACGTTCGTCACAATCTACATCAATTTCCGCCCGATTCAGCATCAAGTTCAATAATTCCTACGACTAGTGCTATAGACGATTTACTTGACCTTACGGGAGGCATACATAACAGTACAGTTAACAACAATAATGAAATTCCTGTAAATAATATGATTGGTACTTCAACTGCACATGTAAATAATGCGAGCTCAATAGCAGTCTTGCCAAATGCTATAGCTCAGTTACAAACTGAATCTGCAGCCTTGCAAGCCGCACGCCAAGAGTCATCACTGACGGGTACAATCTCACGACCTTCCAATACGTTACCGATACCATTGAATTCGGGAGCGGCAATACAATCTAGAAATAATCTACCTTTTCCAAATAGCTGTATCTCTAGCACAGTGATGCCTAGAGAATTGTTTCCAGCGGCTACTGCTTTACAAGCAAATCTCCTTACAGCTGGCCATTTTACCTCGCAACCGTATGTGCAGTCGTCTCAAGCAAGCAGCGTGCCATCAGCTGTACACCAAGAACCTGCGCAGGAACCGTACGCGCAACAAATGGCCCCACTACCAACTCATACGTTACCGTCATACATGCACACGCAGCCACTACCATCTAACACGATGCAAGCGCATACACAGCCTTCGACGTCCTATCACACATACACAGTGCCAACTGGGTATACGAGCGCAATGGGCTTTAATTTTACGTATCTGTACGAAATCAGCCGACTTGTAAAATCGTGGAATATTTCTTTTCCCCCTCGGAATCGTTCATCGTCACTTGATGCACGAAGATATATTAGAACTATTGAACAACGTATGCGCAACTATGACATTTCTTCAGAAAATTTCCCTACAGTTGTAACTAATACTCTCAATGGTAATGTTCTTGAGTGGTATTATCAAAATGAAGATTTATTTATTAATTGGGAAACTTTCAAACATCATTTTAAAATCTGGCAAGCACAGCATACCGATGAGGATTTACTACAAGAAATATACGCAGCCAAGCAGGGTAATGATGAAACTGGAGTGTCTTTTGTCAATCGGATGCAAGGAGCTTTTATGCAATTGGAGGAGCCGTTACCGCAAGCGAAGCAAATTCGCATAATAATTGCGCGGTTCAATTCTTGTTTCTTACAAAAATTTGCAGGCGAAAATATCTTGAACTATGCGGAATTATTTTGGCGAGTTAGTGCATGGCAGGCTACAGCTAATGCACTCAATTTCAACTACAATGATTCAAATAAACCAAGAGAACGCCGTCCCGCCAATCATTTTATTCAAGAATCTCCGGAACCTGATTCAATCAATATCATAACTGCACATCACAGCCCAAATAGTACTCAATTACCAAAAATAAATCTGTCTGACACTCAAGGAAACGCATCGAATCCAGAGTCTTCGACTTTACTGCACGGTTTTGAATTATTAATGAATTCCTTTGAAAATTTCAAACAAATATTAACAAATAACCGTTCGGTAAACACAACTTCGGCACAACAAACTACTGTAAAGAATTCACTCGTCTGTGGTCGTTGTGGCCGAATCGGACACATTTCTGATTTTTGCTGTGCGCGTACTACAGATGAATTACGAATTAAAGCAGGATTAAAAGTTCGTACAAAATCAACGAAAAATTCTGATAATCAGACTAAAATAAATTACACAGACAAGACAGACGGCGACGTTCAAAATACTCAAGTTGAAGATTTAATTGAGCTTGCGTCCCCGATAAATAAAGTTGAAAGTAATTCGGAAATATTGGATTCTTGTCAAGTCACAAGGTTAAACAAATCAAATAATATGAAAACACCTAAAGTAAAAACAAAACATCAAAAAGCGCATACTGCTAAAGTTAAAATCAAAACTAGTCAAAGCGTTACTCCAAAACTTTACAATCAGTCACCAACTCGATCAGCCGCTTTTTGTGACGACACAGTTAAACCTAGCCGTAGGTCTTCTTCAGTGAGTCTTAAAGGTCCGTCAAGAGTCAGTCAGATGGTTACCAACATATTTATTGGTCAACACAAGATCGATGCATTACTCGACAGTGGAAGTGGACGCAGTTACATCTCTGAAGCTGCCTACGAACGCACTAAAGGAAACCAACTGCATGAACTCATATCAGGCCCCATGGATGCTCGTGAGGTCATTATGGCGAATTCTAAACCAACACAAACACTAGGTGGTGCACCTTTCCGGATAAATTTAGACGGCCACGATATTATCACTTGGTTGACCGTTGTACCAGGATTGTCGACCCCTGTAATCCTTGGATTAGATTTTTGGCAGTTAGCTGACATTCAGGTGAACTCTAAAGAAAATACTTGGAAGATGAAATCAAGTGAAATAACTCACACATTCTCCTCAAGGACCAGTCAATTTGATTCAGCATCGTTAAACTCACTGTCGTCAACTGAAGAGGCTAATAATAATCAAAATTTCTTACTCATACAATAAGAAGATACGACTTATAATAACATAAGTAAACTAATATATTATTAAGTAGTTGATAAGAAAATTAATTGGGCGTTACCGAAATGGATATACTCCAAGAATATTTTTATTAAAATCATACTCATCTCATTAATTCATTCTAATTGTTGTTGCCAATTGTAATAATTTTCAGTTGCAGCTTAGAGTCCTGTAGCAGTTGGCAGACAGCACTTTAAATTATTTTTTTTTTGGAATCCACAGACTTCCAAAAGAAAATTTTTTGTTTATTACTTAATAATTAACTGTAAATATTTTGAAATTCTTTTTACAGTATTATGTACTATTAGTTTGTAAGCTGTAAATATACACTCCTAGGCTGATCCAGATCGAAGTGCCAGGATAGAAGTGGACCTGAAATTGAGTAATTAGACTCTACATACTTTCAGGATCCCTTACGGCTTGCAATAAATTAACTGGTGATTTACTTGTGTATCTGGCGATACACTAGCAATACTTGTAAATATTTTCATCAAATTAATTTTTTTACGGCAATCTACTTGCCAAGCATTTACGGCGACCTATTTGCCATTTTTATAGCGATACAATCGCATTGTAAATATTATAAATAAATCAAATCATTTATTACAGTCGGACAACCCAGACGGAAATTCAAAAGGGTAACCTTGGCTTGGTGGGGGGGATTGAGACAATGTGAATTGTCTTCGTCGTCCTCAGCCTTGCGGTTCCCAATTTTCTCCGTCTCGTTGCCGCCTAAATTCAGTACGTCATAGTGCCATGGTCACATGACTTAATTTTCACGTCGACGCATGTCCGTAAGGGTGAAGTGGGGACAGAGTCCCGAGGCTAGTCCTACACCCAAATTTATCGGTCAATCACTTCGATCCTGGATCAATTAGCGTTCAGACATATTTTCTTTTATCGTCAGTTAGCGATAATTATTTTATACTTAGTATATTGCTATATTTTCTATAATTACTCTGGCAAATTTACTTGCAATATTATCCATTACTTTTTATGAATTATTATAATCTAGTAAATATTAAATATTGTGTAAAACTGCGCTATTCCACGTGAGGAACCATTGTATATCCTGCAACCACGAGGACACTACGTTCGTTGTAAATTGCGCAGTATTTATTGTAAGTAACTGAATATTATTACGATTGGCAATAAACTTGCATTTTATAGTTAATTTCTCTCATTCTATTTTTCATTCACACTCTTTATTTTCCTATTCTACTGGTAAGAATTATTAAATCGTTTATTAAGAATAGTATTATTACTTAAGAACTGATAAGTTTATTTTACTATAAGAAACCTATTGTTAATTAATAAGCCGTGAGGTAAGTTGATGATCTTTTCATAACGTTGCCGAGTTTGAATAAGTGCGGGTCCTTGCTTTGCAAGAACCCTCGCCCATTGCTCTGTCCAAGTAAATAAAAAATTTGTTAGAGGCCAGCCTAAGCCAGGGTTCAACCCGCGAATTCTGGTGGCTGCTGGTAAAAATCGCGAATGTTAAAAGCGATTTGTCTCAATGTATATATATATATATATATGTATACATATATATACATGTATACATATACAGATATTTATATATACATATAATTTCTAACCATCAAAATGGAGAAAATTTTTTTTTTATCTTAGTCTTTTTTTTTTCTTTAGTCTAATTTTGAATTTTATAACAATCATTCTCATCGGGGATGATAATACTTGCCATACAAAGTTGTAATGATTACGATCACGAGATAGCAGCTACTACCATCACTCTATTGTAAACAATATCATCGAGTGATTGTAATATTTGTCATGGGATATGTTAATAGCTACTATTTTTGTGATAATGATTATTATACTAATTTAACACCCATGATGGTAACTATTGCCATCGTGTATTTTAATTAATAACATATTATATTGTGAATCTTACAATAATTATGAGATTAACCGATATCACAAGAAAAAAATTAATTTTACCACCATGAAATAGTAATCATTACCATAAAATTCTTAGCGTGTACATACGTACATACACTCGGGCATCATCTTGAAATTAGTCAGAATAGTTTCCTAGAACCTCCAAACGTCAAGATCTCTTAGAAATTCGATTTTCAAAAATCGGACCGAAACCAGTAACTTCCCGAATTTTTAAAAATTTCCGATTTTCTTAACGGGAAGTTAAAAAAGACTCCGATTATTGTGTGTGTTTTATACGTATATCGAGGCGATCTAGGCACATACCTGATGAAAAAGTTGTAATTTCAATAAAGACAGTGGAACATGCATACTAAAATAGTTCAATTTTCTACCATCATGTGTCATCAAATGGTCAGTTTTCACGCCAATATATGTACATATAAGAAATATCTAAATTTTTATGAAATAAAATATATTGATATCTATACATATACTTTCTATTGCAAGTAAATAAGATTTTTGCTTTATTAAATACACTGTAAACAGAGCGGTGTTAAAAATGGACTCATTTTAACTCCGCCCGGTGTAAAAATGAAATTACACCGGTGTAGGAGGAGTAATTCACCGGTGTTAAAAATACCGGTGTTAAAGTGGGGTAACCGGTGTAAAAACGGAGTAGAACCGGTGTAAAAGCGGAGTAATATCGGTGTAAAAGCAGGGTAACCGGTGTAGAAGCGGGGTAAACTGCGTCTGCTTGGAGAATCAACTTTAAAGATTATAAAACACAAAAAATGCTAGTTTTTTAATGAAAATTAATAAAAAATATGATCTATTAACAAGGATAGTGATCGAGTAAGTAAAAATATTCACAAAGTAAAATATTTTAACATCGGTAAAGAATATCTACACCGGCGGCGGTGTTATTTTAACACCGGTCTAGAATATTTACACTGGCGGCGGCGTCATTTTAACACCGCTTTCGGTGTTGAAATTTAACACCGCTGATTTTAACACCTACACCGCTTGGACTTACCCCGGTGATTTTTTACAGTGTATCATTTGAATTGGTAATATTCGTTTTCAAAAAAAATTCGGAAACTAAAATTTGTAATGCTCGAAATAATTATTTTTGAAGAATTACATAACGCAAAATTATAAAACAATAACGAAATTTAAAGATATCTTGAAACACATCATCCACACTATCTTAGCTTGAGGCGTTAGTCTTATGATAACAGTTTAATAATTGATCGGAAATTTCTTCTTTGTAGTGAAGTCGCATGCACTAAAGCCGTCAAAAAATGTGAGTTAGCTATCAAACTATTAAATTTCGTTGGAACCAAATTTTCGGGCTGAAATTATTTTATACTTTAATGTAATGTTTTTTTGACAAGGGTTGTAACTAATTTATAATTTTTGTCAAAATTTTAAACGACGCTAATTTGGTTCTTTTCAATATTCTATATTATTTATTCATTTGTTACATTCGGCATATTACAGAAAATAAAAACGGAAAATGGTACTTCAAAATCAGGTTTTGATATTTGCTAAAATTTTATCTGTATTTTTAATGTTCAATGAATCAACTAACGATCACTTATTCAGTAACGAAAATGATGAAATAGTCTGCGCTACTTATTTTGAAAAGGAAAGTATCAATCATTATTGAGTATATTACACACCTAGAGAGTAAAGTAAGACATTCTAAACCGCGTATATAATAGCCTACCCAAGCCTAAGGTGAGGGTGGCAAACACGCGGGTTAGGACGTCCTATCTTCCTCCTTGGTGTGTATTAGGGTGTGCCATTTTGAGGCGAGTTTTTTTTTCAACCAAAAAACAAGCTGAAAACTCGTAGGAAGGTGAGAAAAGAAGCTTGTTAAAAGCGGAGCTCTTAATATTAATATTTAGAGGTGCTTATTTCTAATTTTCCACTTCCCATTTAAATAACATGGGAAAAAAAATATTTTATTTTTTTATTTTTCTAGCTCGGCATTCGTACCTCATATAAATAAGCCCATAGCATATTTTATAGAGAATTTAACGCTCTACAAAAAAGGTTTCTTATCATTTTTTGATAAATTCATTCATTCGAAAGTTATTAGGGCTGAAATTCCAATCTATAATAAATTTCCAGATCTTTTTACTTTTCCAGCAAAACTATCAGACTTATCAAAAAATGTCATAGGATCTTTTTTGTAGACAGTTTCATTTCCTACAAATTATTTTTAATGAATTTTTTTGAAACTCTGCATTCCTTTCTAGTTATTTTCATTTTAATGTTAAGTTCTCAGAATAGATTAGAAGACTATTATTTTTACGAGCTTGACTTTAAAATAAAAGTAACTAGAAAACAATGCGGAATTTCTAAAAACTTCGCTGTCTATAAGAAAGATTCTATGACATTTTTTGATAGGCCTGATAGTTTTGCTGGAAAAGTAAAAAGATCTGGAAATTTATTATAGATTTAAATTCCAGTTCTAATAACTTTTGAATGAATGGATTTATCAAAAAATGATAAGAGACCTTTTCGTAGAGCGTTACATTCTCTATGAGATTATACTTTGGACTTATTTATATGAGGTGCGAATGCCGAGCTAGAAAAATAAAAAAATAAAATATTTTTTTTCCCATGTTATTTAAATGGGAAATGGAAAATTAGAAATAGGCACCTCTAAATATTAATATTAAGAGCTCCGCTTTTAACAGGCTTCTTTTCTCACCTTCCTGCGAGTTTTCAGCTTGTTTTTTTGTTGAAAAAAAAAGTCGCCTCAAAATGGCACACCCTAGTGCGTATACGATTTTTCACTAGATCTGTACCTGGAAAGTTTAAATTTCTGTCTCTATTTGTAGGTAGAATGGCGCATACACTAATTATTATCTTTTGTTTTTTCATAAAAGGAAAGAACGACTTTTTTCCCTCTCAATAGGGCAGAAATTCAAACTTTCGGTGCAAATATAGTAAAAAAATGTTTTTTAGTTTTAGAATAAATTATTTTTTTTCGATGAGACGTAAATCATAACATTCATTACACTGTAAAAAATCACCGGAGTAAGTCCAAGCGTTGTAGGTGTTAAAATCAGCGGTGTTAAATTTCAACACCGAAAGCGGTGTAAAAATAACGCCGCCGCCGGTGTAGATATTCTTTACCGATGTTAAAATATTTTACTTTGTGAATATTTTTACTTACTCGATCACTATACTTGTTAATAGATCATATTTTTTATTAATTTTCATAAAGAACTGACGTTTTTTGTGTTTTATAATCTTTAAAGTTCATTCTCCAAGCAGACGCAGTTTACCCCGCTTCTACACCGGTTACCCTGCTTTTACACCGGTTACCTCGCTTTTACACCGGTTCTACTCCGTTTTTAAACCGGTTACCCCACTTTAACACCAGTATTTTTAACACCGGTGAATTACTCCTCCTACACCGGTGTAATTTCATTTTTACTCCGGGCGGAGTTAAAATGAGTCCATTTTTAACACCGCTCTTTTTACAGTGTATTTAATGTTTTACTAAAGAGTTTTTTGGTAAATTCATTTGATGTATTTTTTTTTCAACAGTGTGACATTGCATTCTCTACACCATGTTGCAATCAAAACTATAAATGTAGCCCTATCGGATGGGGTTCATTACGTACAGATTTGAGGTGTATAATACA
This sequence comes from Microplitis manilae, assembly GCA_030273425.1. NCBI lineage: Eukaryota > Metazoa > Arthropoda > Insecta > Hymenoptera > Braconidae > Microplitis > Microplitis manilae. The sequence goes on from CP092726.1 coordinate 7,025,241, forward strand.
AGGTATTTTAATATATTCGAAAATAATTTACCTAACTTGATAATTAAAAGTTTTGTAGCATTTTAATTTCTTGACTTATAATTCTTAATAGAAAAAATTTTCAAATTAATAAATTCACTGCGCTCGGGTGTTAAATTTCTTACTCATTCTCTTGTAACACAACGCGACCTGCCATCTCGTTCTGGAAGTAACCCATACTATAATTTGACACTTATCAGACATATCATAAATAGCTATGCTGTGATTAATTTACAAAGAAATGACCCGTCATACTCTTACACTGTAAAAAATCACCGGGGTAAGTCCAAGCAGTGTAGGTGTTAAAATCAGCGATGTTAAATTTTAACACCGAAAGTGGTGTAAAAATAACGCCACCACCGGTGTTAATATTCTAGACTTTTTCTAGATTTTTTATTAATTTTCATAAAGAACTGACGTTTTTTGTGTTTTATAATCTTTGAAGTTCATTCTCTAAGCAGACGCAGCTTACCCCGCTTTTACACCGGTTACCCTGTTTTTACACCGGTTCTACTCCGTTTTTACACCGGTTACCCCACTTTAACACCGGTATTTTTAACACCGGTGAATTACTCCTCCTACACCGGTGTAATTTCATTTTTACACCGGTTGGAGTTATAATAAGTCCATTTTTAACACCGCTCTTTTTACAGTGTATGTCAATAAAGGGCATTAATGATTCCAGTTTGTAGGATCACTTCACATATGTAGTAGGGGAGGGTGGGGCAGAGAGGCCCCACTGAAATTATGATTAAAAACATTTTTTTGTTTTTTCATCTAATTACTATAAATCCGATGTATTTGCGCATTTTTAACCTTACCTATGACACCTGGGGCAAACTGAATCAGCCAAAAATTCTGAAAAAAATGGTTTTTTCATATTTTTATCGTCAAACTATACAGAAAATTTAATATATTAATCCATTTTTCGGCTGATTCTCTATAGCTGGAGCAAATTAGGCCACTAAAAATATTCAAAAGTAATAATTTGTTTTTCAATTGATAAAAGATCAAATTACAATTAGTAATTAAACTAATCGTGGGGGAACGATTTATTACATCTTAAAAAATTGTTTTTAGTTATATAAAACTAAAAATAGTTGTCAAGAGAAAGAAATACACTGTTGATGATGAAAACAATTTAAAAAAAAAACAAAAAAAAAAAAAAAGTTATCATTTTTTGAAAGGGGGCCTATCTGCCCCAAAAGACAAAAAAAATTTTCAGAATTGCGGCGAAATGACCATAAATTTGTTCGAAATAGGACAAAATTAGAGTGATCTGATGGTTAAAAGCCACAAAATGTAATAATTGGCTTAGGAGGCCCTCTCTACCCCACTCTTTCCAAGATCAACCATGCTACGCAAGCTCCATCAATCTGCGCATGCGCATGGTGGTTAAATTAATGCTACTAAAATAACATTTTTTGAAAAATGACTCAATGAATAGCCGTCATTGCTGATAATTTGTATCATTGGGTGAGAATGACTTTCACAGCAAACTTATTATATATTTGGATGAACGAAAAATTCAATCCAAAACGGTCTTAAAAGAATACATTACAGGATATTCATTGAGCATTCTTCATAAAAACTATTGTATCTAATAGAAATTGGTATAAAATACTGGTGCCGTAGGCTGGTAAGTCGTGTTTTATATCCATGTTTTCATACCTCACGTTCTATATAATATGCTAGATATATAAAATACTATTATGTAATGATTACAATTAATTTAAAACATTCTGATCATAACACGGGAGGTTGCAGATAGGTATATTCTTTGTACATGGGTCACATAAATAATATGTTTTTAATTATATAGAAAATATGAAATTCAATCTATTTGGAAACAAAATAATGAAAAAAGCAAAATAACATCTGTCTTTAAATGAATAATTCATCAAAAGTATGTTAACTTTCGATAGCCGGTAATAGCTTTAATTAGGATTTACGATTGTTTTAGCTTTTTTAGGAGATTTTTGTGAAACTGATAATGATTGTAGCATCGTAAACCATGCAGAGTGCTCAGAAAATCACAAATGTGAATGTCAACCCAATTTTGCTGCGATTGGTAAATCATTATGCTTATCACCACTAAATGGCTTTTGTTTAAATAATGAAGAATGTTCGACACAAAATTCTGTTTGTGTTAACTCTAAATGTGAATGCAAATTAAATTTTATATTAAGGTCTGAAAATAAATGTGAACCTAGTAAGTACATTAATTATTAAATAATTCTCGAATTTCTTACAAAACTAGTACCTCGAAATCCCGAGAATAAATACATTTTTAGCTACATAGTTTTTGTTACTTTAATATTAAAAAAATATTTTTCTTTATTCAGAACAATTAGATACGTTTTGTAAGTTAGATGAAGATTGCGCAATAGTGAACCACGCAAAATGCTCTAAAGATAAAAAATGTATTTGTAGACCGAATAATGTTGTCATCAATGAAACTTGTGTGCCAATGATAAACGGATTTTGTTGGGGTGATGAACCCTGTGCAGCCAAAAATTCTGTTTGTATGAACCAAACTTGTCAATGTAAAAAAGGATTTAAATTTATTCCTGATAATTATTGCGTAAAAAGTAAGAATTAAGCGTCTAAACGAAAAAAAAATAGGTGCTAGAACAGGACAAAATCCTGTGGCAGAAACAGGATAAAATTTTTATGCTTCTTATAGTGATGAAGAAATTTTTTTTCAATATTTTAATTTTTTTTTTTCAAGTTTTAAAATTTTATTATACTGACAAAAAAATTGATAAATGAAACTTGTTTCTTATCCTGATGATTCCACATGAAAATCCTGTTGCTGCAATAGGACTTTGTCCTGTTGCTCTCACAGGATTGTCTCCTGTTTCAGCACCGATTTTTTTCCGTGTGTATAAGCCTTAAAACTATTCCCATTTAATAAATCCATGTAAGAATCCAGTATAGATGCCTTTATAGAATCTTATATGGCTTCCTATAAGAATTCATTCTACTTAAGAACATTCTAAGCTTCAAATCAAGATATTCATGGACTTCTATATGGACCATTTGTCCTTAGTTCCCTTAATGGATTTCTATCTATCAATCCATACTTTTCCTTCAGGATGTTGACTTAGACGTAACTACAAAAAAACCGATAATACACTAAAAAATTTTGAGTCCGCTGTGTGATGTGAATGATTTGGTGTTAAAATTTTCAACACTGCCGGGGTGAAAGTTACACGACGCACAGTGTGAAATTTTAGACCGTGTGAATTCGAACATTTAGATTACCAGTAGTGTAAATGTATAAGTTCATTATTAAAAACTCATGATGACTTCGGTACTGGGTATTCAATTTTTGTGTTAAAATAATATACACGGAAAGAAAATTATAGGGAGTATTCCTATGCATTATAGGAATGGTTCCTATATATTATAGGAACCACCCCTATACCATTATGGGAACCATTTCTATACTATTATAGGAACCATTCCTATAATAGTATAGGAACCATTCCCATAAATTATAGGAACCATTCCTGTAATATTATAGAAACTATTCCTATAATATTATAGTAACTGTTCCTATAATATTATATGAACTATTCCTATAATAGTATAGGAACCATTCCTATAATATTATGAAAATGGGAATAGTTCCTATAATTATAGGAATGGCCCCTATAATATTATAGGAACTATTCCTATAATCGTATAGGAACCATTCCTTTGATATTATAGGAACCATTCCCATAAATTATAGGAACCACTCCTGTAATATTATAGGATCTATTAGTATAATATTATATGAACTATTCCTATAATAGTATAGAAACCATTCCTATAATTATAGGAACAATTCCTATAATAGTATAGGAACCATTCCTATAATATATAGGAACCATTCCCATAAATTATAGGAACCATTCCTATAATTATAAGAACTATTTCTATAATTATGGGTAATATTCCTATATCTATAGGACGTGTTCCCATAATTTATGGTCGTCATTCCTATACTGGTATCGGATGAAATTTCACAAAATTATAGGAACCATTCCCATAATTTTCTTTCCGTGTATATTAATAATAATAATGATATACTAGTGCTGCAGCCTATATATTATATTTCACGATAGATCATATTATTGGACAATAGTTAAGACAATAATACCGAATAGTTAAGGTAATAATACCGAACGATTTAAAAAAAAACTCATACCGTGTTAAAAGTACACCATTTAATATTCCACACCAAAAAAATTTCACACCGTCAATTCACACTGAGCAGACGGTATATATGGGTATATTATAATGCGAGTTAATGTTTTTATTTCTAGCATATTTAGGAATGCCTTGTCAGAAAAATCAAGACTGTGAAGAAATAAGAAATGCAAAATGTTCAGAAGACAAAGAATGTGTTTGTGAACTAAACGCTATTAAATTAAACCAATCAATGTGTGTATCACTGATAAATGGAAGCTGCGAAAATGATCAAGAATGTGCACCAAAAAATTCTATTTGTATGAATAATGAGTGTCAATGCAAGCTGAACTACGTATCAATTAATAAAAACCAATGTGAGCAAGGTTAGTGAAGTAATACAATTAAATAAAAAAATCATCTAATTGAATATCCACGGAAAAATTGAAACACGACTGGTTCCTGTGACTCAGTCGTGTACTGCACAGGCACCAGTTGTGTTTTAATTTTTCCGTGCAGTCTATTCACTGAAGCTTTTGATTTTTATAGTGACTTTGGGAAAGCCATGTGAAAAGAGTTTGGACTGTAGAGACGTATGGCACGAAACGTGCTCTGAAGACAAACGATGTGTTTGTAAGCCGAATAGTATGGCATTAAACAAAACATCATGTGTACCAATTATCGGTGGTTTTTGTTTTGAAGATGAACATTGTCATGTTGATAACTCTCACTGTCCAGCTTATAATTGTAAATGTAGACCAAACTACATAGAAATATCCAAAAATCAATGTGTGTTAGGTAAATTTATAATATTAATATTGTCTTAATACTTCCAAGTCATTCAGAAGTGAATTTAAACATTAGTCATGTTTTAAAAATAATTTTGAAATAAATCATTTATTTTTTCGCATCGTGAATGCAAAATGGTGAGTAGTCTTGTCAAAAAGTATTTAACTTTAAAATAATTTATTTTGTCAAGAGCTAATTTCATTCAAAAGTATGTACATTCAGTTGGTGTCAATGTAATTTTTTAAAAAACCAAAATAAATAATGGCATTGATGAAAATTTACCATGAATGATTTAGAATTTGATCGATCGATTAGTTTTAAATGCAGTCGATTTTCAATATGAAATGAAATCTATTATTAATGAAAGTAAATTTCTTTATATCAGATTATTCGTTAACACCCTGTAAAAATGACGAAGACTGCGGAGATATAAAGCGTCGAGAATGTTCAGAACATAATCAATGTGTTTGCAAGCCAAATACCATCTCTTTATATAACTTAAAATGTATACCAATCATAGGTGGATTTTGTATTAATGATGAAGAATGTTCCATCAATAATTCTGTTTGTATTGACAATCGGTGTCAATGCAAGCTAAATTATCATGTCTTATCCAACTATTTATGCGTTGAAAGTATTCGTTGAATAATCTTACATATAATGATTTTCTGAGTGCAATTTTTATTTTATAAATCGTTTTTTCTTAAATGTAACATCACTGTACTCTACCAAATTTTAGATTATCTGAAAAAAACGGATCATAAAGAATAAAAATGAATAGTTCATCTCTCACGGCATAAATTTTTTGGCAGCAAATTCTGCAACCTTAAAATTTGAAAGAATCCGTTGTTATTATATTTGTTAAAATAGTTTATCGATGAAATATAGATTTTACTGAAATTTAACAATGATCTTTATTTAACATCTTCGTATGTTCACTACTTTCCTCATCACAATTTTGTTCAAAATTTTTTTCATAGACATATGTGGCATATAATTATATGCTACATGAATGAAGTAAGATATAACTATCTTACTACATTCATGGAAAAAATTTTACGGTAACAATTACAATATATTATGTGAATGGTTGCCACACCATGTGGGAACAGGTTTTTTTGAAATATCGATATAGAAATAGCATCTATTTAAATTATGGTAATTGTTACTATATATTATAGTAAACGTTACCGTATATCATAGTAATGGTTCCTATAATGTATCGTGATGGTTACCATTATATTTTGGCAATGATTACCATACTCTCATAGTAGTCGATACCATACTGTCATAGAATAATAGTTACCGTACTATTATGGTAACCATTACCGTAATATATGGTAACATTTACTATAGTAGTATGGGAACGGTCACCATCGTGATGTGAGATCAATGACCATAATGTTATAGAAATATTTTGCATATATTATGGGAACGGTTACTGTGACGTATACATCAATTCAATCAGTGATATACTTGGGACTGATTCGCAGTGAATATTCACTGATTTGCAGGACTTTTTACTGATTCTTTTTAAAAGAGCACCAGACCATAAATATTATCTTCGAGATATATTTTATATAATATATGTCTCAACAGTAAAAAAATTTTTATCGAGATATATGGGTGATTCCGTTCTAACTGTGATTTTCAATGTCCTGTATTGTTTGTTCTCACAGGTCATTAATTAATAATCAATTAATAAAATTTTTGTGTTAATTGGATAGTGATGAACATATTTCAACATTATATTTCTATTATATAACTTGCCACTCAGAGAAAACTCACAATATATCACTTGAATGTCAGTAGCGTGTCATGTCCATTTCTAGAATTTACCTATAAATTGTTAATTTCTTCTGTCGCAATAAATGATTTAAACTAATCACCTCATAAATTCTAATGTTTATAATCCAACTGAAAAAAATTGGCACACTTTCTGTTTAATGTATTAAGTTAACATTGAATTCTGGTTCAATAACTTTTGTCTTTAAATTTTGACGAATTTTTTAATTTGGATTTGTGTGATTCGAACGCCATGTTCCTTGACATTTATGAAACGACTAGTGAACTATCTTGAAAGTACGTCACCTGAGTAATATTTACAAACACTGAGTTGATGAAAAAGTGCCTAGAGTTCATGTTATGTTAGAACTTAATTTTTAAAAAGATATGTCATAAATTGTTTTGTCGATACCGTGGGATTGATAAACTTCATTAACTATTAATCTTTTTTTTGAACAAAATATTAAATTCTTGTACTTAATACCAGTCTAAACTTTACAGTTAATGGATATTATCAAATACATAACCAAATAATTACAGTTGTTATTTAAAATGAAACTGTCAGTACCGTGTAAAATAATAATAAAAATAGTATATGGTAATAATAATTAGTTGTAAAATTATTTTAACCATTAATTAAAATTTTTTTTAATACAGATGGCACCAATACTTTAAGCTATAAAGCTACCCGATGCAAGTGACAATTAATTTATTCAATGTTTATTAATTTAATTAATTAATTTATTTTTTAGTAAATTCTATAAATCAAATTATAGTTGCTATAAATTATTGAGTTAATCATTATTAATCATCATTGATGTGTTAAATAATTTAAAAAAAAAAGAGTTTACAACAGAATTTATAAATGAATTTAATAATTTTCTCAAATAATTTCTACCGAATTTATTTTATATCCGTACCATGGAACGCAAAATTTGAAATTTTTTTCTCGTTATTGACGCTTTCAAGTTGTAGTAAAATCCTCTCAGATTTTCGTTTTTACAGTACAATAGATGAATAATGTGCATAAAAGAATTGAAAAAGTTTAACTTCAAAATCTTAAAAGTTTTAATAAAAAAAATCACAGTTAGAACGGAATCACCCATATGAGTATCCAAACTGTCCTTGAGAGTTTAATTGATGTCATTACCTTTTGACGTTTTAAGATAACAACCTATTTCTAGTTGCTCTAATATAAAAAAAAAAATTTTTATTAAATCTATAATGATAGCTTATTTGTATAAGTTAAATGTTTATTTTTTTATCGAAAATACTTGTCAACAGTGTAATAATCGAATCGAGTAGGTACGTTGTTTATTTCATTACTGAAAATTAATTGACGCAGTATTCTTTTGAAAAATTTATTAGTTTAGAACAACTCACTTAAATTTTAAATTGTCCGTGAAATCGATGAATGAGACTTGTCATTCTAAAACTTCGGGAGTGCCATATAATGCAAATTTGCGCTAAATTTGCATGAAATTATTTAATCTATTAAAGACTATAAGCCGATACTTTGACAAACGTATATGAGCCGCCAAAGGTACACATGCAGAAATTCTTGTTTGAGAGGCAATGGTGCAATAGTAAAGTCGGACCATGTTGGCTGGCTGACAAATATTGAAATAATCACATGCAAAAATTACGCAAAAAAAACTTTTGTCTTAATACATCTGTCTCAATATACGGAAAACGAACAATTAGTTACTCTTTTAAAATGAACCAGTGAAATTTCACTGGTTCATTTTAAGAACGGTTTTCAGATAATTTTGTCCCAGCTTTTCTCCGAAATAAAAGCTCTAAACGCAAAATAAAGACACAGACCCGATGCTTTACTCTATGATCTAGCGAAGTGCACTTCAATTTTTTGATAACTTCCATTTGTTTACGAGAAAAGCTTGGACAAAGTTCCCATTTAATGTACAAGTGCAACAGAGATAGTACCGTTTATCCAGATGAGTGCGAATAAAGAAACAAACGAAAACGCGTCTTAAGAGAGTATGATAACGATATTTTTGTAGCTTTAGAGAATTGTTTGTTGCATCTAGCAATGGCTTTAACAAAGACGCCATTTTAGATTAACAGGCTTTACACATTATTATATAGTATGAAAAGAATTTCAGTAGTCATATCGAAAAAATATTTACAAATTTATGTCTATTCACGCAATTTTTTATACAGATTTATTTGTTCTACGGTTTTTTATCGGAATTGAATAACGGATGCGTTTTTAATCATTTATTTTCAAATTCAAACATTGTAGCAAACAAAGCGGAAATGGCTACAAATAATGTATTATCCACCGTTGCTTGTATTTTAATTACGTTAGTAATTAGTAACAATGTAATAAAATGTAACTATCTTAGGGATAAAAATTACTGTGCTAATCATACAGAAAAAGTAAGTATCATCTAAAGTTAATAAAAAAATTATGACACATCAAATCCATCAGACGGCAACCCAATTTTAAAATTAGTAACGAACAAAACGAAAATTTATTAGAAAATCAAGCATATTATTTCAGTCCCACTAAATGCACTTAATAGGGTCAACAAAATTATTATCTCTATGACAAAATTCAAATTTTTCTAACATTAAAACAAAAAATGTCAGAAAAGCAATTTCTAAAAATTTTTCCGTTTCTGGGTTTTGAGATTGGGCAGCCGTAGCATTTAGCTAAAATTTATAGTAAACTAATTCTATTCGACAGTGTGATCTCACGGTTGTTCTTCCATGCTGTAATATAAATGAACAGTGTAAGCGTATAGGATGGGGTGCATTCCGATATGAATTGAGATGTACAAAAGAAGGTAATTTTAGCTATAAATTTTAAAAAAATTTTATCTAGAAAATAATGATTTGGTTATATTGCTAATACCAACTATAGTAAAAATGTAATCACAAATAACAATTTTCAAGCATATAATAAGATGGTTTTAGATGAAGGAGAGATTAACTGCTCGAGCTTAGTTGGTCGGATACCACCCAAAATATATGAAATTGTGTTTTATTCCATGTTATACACTATACTTTTTACATACACCCGCATTGAAAATTAAAGTTTTGGTGTCATTAGCCAGTCAGAACAAGTTTATGATGAAAACTATTGAATATGCTTCACGATTTAAAAATAGCAGTAAAATGAGAAACAAAGAAAAAATCTAATTTTTCAATTACTTTTACTCATGTATTATTGAATCTTATTTATTAATTGAAGCCGCTAGATATTAAGACAAAAAATTAAAATCTTGATTATAACAGAGTTTAAATGAAGTATTGCATCTTACTCCGACCGAAAACAAGCTTGTTTGATTCCTAAGAACAAATGACATACCCATTTTCTCACTGATTAAATGCATATAGAATTCACGCATGCGCCGATAGTCATCAACTGTATTAATATGATTTGAAATTAGCTTGTTTTCTCTGACTGATTGGCGTTGAAACTTTAAGTATCGATGCAAGTGTTATAAACAAATAATTTCAGCTTATTTAGGCGACAGTTGCAAATCCACCTTAGACTGCCACAAAGTAAGCCATGCAGAGTGCACTGAAGGTAAAAAATGTAGATGTTCCTCGAATTTCGTAGAAGTAAACAATTCAAAATGTTTATCACGGCTTAATAGTTTTTGTTTAAATGATGAAGACTGTGTTACTAATAATTCTATTTGCGATGGTTTTCGTTGTAAATGCAAGTTCGATTATATATCTACACATAATAATAAATCTTGTGAACGAAGTAAGTATCGTCGTTTAATAAACACCTAAACCAGTGTGATTTTATGAAAAATATTTAAAACAAAGATTTTTTTGATGAAAAGACATTTTTTTTCTTATTTAATAATAAATTTATTTTTGCAACAGAGAAGTTATATAAGTTTTGTAGAAGAGATGATGATTGTGAAGATATAAACCATTCAAAGTGTTCTGAAAATAACGAATGTATTTGTAGAAGAAATAACGTTGCAATTAACTCTACAGTATGTGTACCAATGATGAATGGATTCTGTTGGAAGAATGAACCATGTGCAGCCGATAATTCTGTTTGCATTAATAGTGTATGTCGATGCAAACCTAATTTCAAATATATCGCTGATAAAATTTGTTTAGAAAGTAAGTAAAAATTTTTATAAGGAATTCTTAAAAAAAGATTCATTTCTGTGAGAGAGATATAACTCTTTCATTAATCGAAGATATTCAGGCAATAAACAATAAGTCAGCAATAAAAATATTTTTTGACCAATTTCGATTAAACTCTTTTTTATATTACCTGCAATAAAGCTGCGAGTTTCAATGCCTGCTCTGCCAATCAAAATAATAAAATTTCAGACCCATGCGAAGTAGCGGGTAGAAACTAATCAGTTTTTTCCCTACGGAAGAATGGTATATTGCAGATCTCGGGAGGAAAGTAGGACATTTCAACCTGCATGAATACCCGAGCCGAATACCTTCTTCCTTAATGTGTATACTAGTTTTCGTCAGATCTGCACCTGAAAATTTTAATTTTGGCCTCTATTTATGGAGCGAATGATGCATGCCCTAATTTTTATCATTTCTAATATCATAACAGAAAAGAATGACTTTCTCTTTCTAAACAGAGCAGGAGACTTTCGGGGTAGGAATGGTAAACATTCATTAGTTTCTGCCTGCTGAATTAGGTACACTGACTTCATTCTATCTTTGTCAGAATCGTACTCTGTTAACACGAATAAGTGAAATAGATGAATATTCATGTTTAGAGAGTATTTGTTTATTGTAAGCCTTTAAATATTTATGTCATTCTAATAACCATCTAAACTATCAGTTGTGTTTGGAAAATTAAAAAAAAAAATAACATGAGTCACAATGAAAAAAAATTATTAACTTATTAAAAAGGCATTATTACTGTAAATCGATGTATTTAAATTCAAAACACCTAAGTGTTTAGTTGCCATTTAAATACATTGGAGTCACTTTCTAAACGTTTGCAAACACTTAGGTGTTTAAAATTTAAACACTTCGAGTTACAGTGAATCTACTTGTGAAATCAATTAAGCTTGCATATTTGCTCCCGACATTAAAACTACCCGTTCCATACTTAAAGAATTTCGAAAATTTGAACTTTCACACTTTGAACTTGACAATTTGAGCTTTAGCGATTTGAACTTACCTTTTTTCTCAGGTTGTGTGTGCGTGGAAATATAAATTATGTAAACCTATACGCTTGAAGTAGTATGGTGCCTTTTTTCAGGGGTTTTGTATGTGTGGATATATAAAATATTCAAATTTTCAAAAGTTCAAATATACAAAACCTGAGAAAAAAGGTAAGTTCAAATCGTCAAAGTTCAAATCGCCAAAGTTCAAATTTACAAAAGTTCAAATTGCCGAAGTTCAATTTGTCAAGTTCAAATTGGTAAAGTTCAATTTTCAAAGTTCATCAGGTCGGTTACCAAAACTACCAGTATTAATGCAAATAATATGAAAAATATAGTGTGTAGCATGAAATAAAATACGATTTTATACTTTGGGTGATGATAGTCGGCAGTCAACTTCACCCTCTTCTGAAATCGTTTTGTTTCATCCCTTACCACGCAATATACTATTATTACTGATCCGTTGTCTTATTTTCCAAATGACTATGATTAATTAAAATGACCACACTCGGATGAGAAAACGATGAATAATTTTTCTATTACTTCAGCTTATTTAGGTATGTCTTGCCATAACAATACTGATTGCAAAGAAATTCTGAATGCCAAATGTTCCATAGATAAGGTTTGTGACTGTGTAGAGAACGCTATGAGAATAAATGAAACATATTGTGCACCACTTTTAAGCGGGTATTGTAAAAATGATAAGCAATGTCTTCCAGATAATTCTATTTGTGTCGATAAAATATGTCAGTGCAAGCCAAACTTTATTTCTATTGCTCAATTTAAATGTTCATTAGGTGGGTAATTTTAAAGTCAGTCTTAAAAATTCTATGAAACAAAATCTGTATATTAACATACTATGAAAAAATAAATTCTCATAATGATAACATCGTTTTCGGATTTCACAAATTCGATCAACAGTGATTAGATTATAATACTAATTTCAGTGACTTTGGGAAATTATTGTAACAATAATCTTGATTGCAAAGATCGGTCGCATAGAAAATGCTCTAAAAATTCTAAATGCGTTTGCGAACCAAATCATATTGCTGTAAATGAATTTTTATGCCTACCAGTAATAGATGGATTCTGTTTTGACAATAATGATTGCTTGCCCAATAATAGTTATTGTTTTGCTCATCGTTGTCGGTGTAAGGATAATTTTATACCTCTATCAGATAATTTGTGTATATTAAGTGAGTTGAAAATTTTACGTACACTGTAAAAAATTTGATGGACCCGGTGTGGTGTAAATGCATCGGTGTAAAAATTTTGGTGTGAAAATTACACCGAATCCCGTGTGAAATTGAAATAATGTGAATTTTTATTTTTTACACCGCCAAACGAGTAAATGTATAAATGTAAGGGAAGGGCGGGGTAAAATGGGCTCCCCAAAATGGTTGACGCCTCGGAATATTTAGGGGCAAAATGGGCCCCCTAAAATTTCTGACGCCTTGATATATTTGGAGGCAAATTAGGCCGACCAACATTCTTAACATGAAAAGTGTTGGGACAGGGAGGGGCAAAATGGATCACCGGGGAAAATGGGCCACCAGGGCAAAATGGGCCGCTGAGGCGAATTGGGCCCGCCAAAATTCATAACATGAAAAGTGTTGGGAGGGAGAGGGGTAAAAAGTGTCACAGGGGCAAAATGGGTCACTGAGGTAAATTGGGCTCGCTAAATATTGTAACATGAAAAGTGTTGGGAGGGGGAGGGGTAAAATGGGTCATTGGGGCAAAATGTGCCGCTGAGGCGAATTGGGCCCGCCAAAATTCGTAACATGAAAAGTGTTGGGACGGGGAGGGGTAAAATGGGTCACTGGGGCCAAATGGGCCACTGAGGCAAATTGGGCCCGCCAAATATCGTAACATGAAAAGTGTTGGGACGGGGAAGGGTAAAATGGGTCACTGGGGCCAAATGGGCCACTGAGGCAAATTGGGCCCGCCAAAATTCGTAACATGAAAAGTGTAGGGAGGGGGAGGGGTAAAATGGTTCACAGAGGCAAAATGTGCCACTGAGGTAAAATGGTCCCTCCAAAATTTTAAAGGGACGATTTTGCCTCTGTGACCCATTTTACCCCTCCCCCTCACAACACTTTTCATGTTACGAATTTTGGAGGGACTATTTTGCCTCAGTGACCCGTTTTGCCCCGGAGACCCATTTTACCCCTCCCCGTCCCAACACTTTTCATGTTACGATATTTGGCGGGCCCAATTCGCCTCAGTGGCCCATTTTGCCCCAGTGACCCATTTTACCCCTCCCCCTCCCAACACTTTTCATGTTACGATATTTGGCGGGCCCAATTTGCCTCAGTGGCCCATTTGGCCCCAATGACCCATTTTACCCCTCCCCGTCCCAACACTTTTCATGTTACGAATTTTGGCGGGCCCAATTCGCCTCAGCGGCACATTTTGCCCCAGTGACCCATTTTACCCCTCCCCCTCCCAACACTTTTCATGTTACAATATTTAGCGAGCCCAATTTACCTCAGTGACCCATTTTGCCCCTGTGACACTTTTTACCCCTCTCCCTCCCAACACTTTTCATGTTATGAATTTTTGGCGGGCCCAATTCGCCTCAGCGGCCCATTTTGCCCTGGTGGCCCATTTTCCCCGGTGATCCATTTTGCCCCTCCCTGTCCCAACACTTTTCATGTTAAGAATGTTGGTCGGCCTAATTTGCCTCCAAATATATCAAGGCGTCAGAAATTTTAGGGGGCCCATTTTGCCCCTAAATATTCCGAGGCGTCAACCATTTTGGGGAGCCCATTTTACCCCGCCCTTCCCTTACATTTATACATTTACTCGTTTGGCGGTGTAAAAAATAAAAATTCACATTATTTCAATTTCACACGGGATTCGGTGTAATTTTCACACCAAAATTTTTACACCGATGCATTTACACCACACCGGGTCCATCAAATTTTTTACAGTGTATTAAGTAAATTTAATACATTCTACTGTATTTTATTTTTTTATTATATCAGAAACAGACGGAAAGTCCTGTAAACATAATAATGATTGCTTAAATATGAAATATGGAGAATGTTATAAAAACGAAAAATGTATATGTAAGCATAATACTATAGTAAAATACAATTCAACATGTCTACCAATAATAGGTGGGTATTGTGAAAATAATGAAGAATGTACGATCAGTAATTCTGAGTGTATAAATCATAAATGTGAATGCAAATATGATTTTTTTTCACCATCTTCATACACATGTGATGCGTGTAAGTAACATATTTAATTATTATTTTCTTTTTTACTAAGTCCAAATTTATTTTCACATCATCGGGTAAATTAGTATATCATAATGCGTTGTATTTCACAAAATTTGACACTTTCGCTTTCTTTGCATATTTCAAATTTAGATTTCACTATTTCGCAAAAAAATATTTTTATGATATTATAGGGATGGTTCCCATAACATTATGGGAATAGTTCCCAGAATATTATAGGAATACTTCCCATGCCATTATGGGAATGGTTCCCATAAGATATAGGAACCATCCCTATAGCAGTATGGCTACAGTTCCTACACCATTATGGGAACTATTCTCATAATGCATAGGAACATTTCCCATAATTTTCTTTCCGTGTACATAATTTATCAAATGTACCTAAAATTGAACCGAGTCTACAATTTTAAAGTCTCCTTCGATCACTACAGATTTTATTGCAATCGTTCCATTAGTTTTAGTAATAATATCGAAAAAACATAAGAAAAATCACTATTTTTTACATTTTTCTCGGATATTTTATAGATAAACGCTCTGATACGATTCAAAACTGATATGATTTAACTTTCTATTTTAATCACGTTCATTGAATTTTGTCCGAATTCATTGATTTCATTCAGCAAAATCGGGAACGAAAATTGAAAAACTTCATGTTGGAGCTCGCAGAGTTTAAAAATACAAATGTATTCAAAGATAGTGCCGAGCTCATTGAGTTTCAGAGCTAGCGTGCAGGGTCAACCGGTTTCCAGATTTTTTAATTGTTACTTAAACGTTTTTCAGTAAAATTGTTTGTATCAATGTATCCATGTTCATTAAGATAAATTTCAAAATAAATGAATTTATATTTTTTTCAAGTCAATAAATCATAATCTTTATCATATTTCCATAAATCATGTATACATATAATTGACACTTCCTGAGTAGTCTGTAATGGGTTTATGCTCCACCAACAACCGATATTTTTATGCAAATAAAACACATATAAGCTTACTATAAGCAAAGTATCGGCTATAATAATAATAATTAAATTATTAATAATTACAAATCAAAAGTAATAGTTAATACTAACTGAATTATATGAATAATTCATGATAAGAAAATTAAAATCTGTCTCAATTCGTTCTTAATAAGCCGGCCCCTTAATGAATCTTTATAATTTATTTATATTGTATGATAATCATGAAAAGTTGCTCTCACACTCAAAGGTCTTCGTGAGGTCGACCTCACTTCCTCCGATAGCGGCGTCGTCAAGTCTGCCATCTCACTGACCAGCTGTTTACTCTCTTCTTTCACAATATCTTTTTCTCGCTTACTTTTATTTTTTATCAATCACCCCTCTATTCATTATTCCATATTCTATAAAGAATATTAATTATTATTTAGATAATAAATCTATCATATCATTCATAATAAACACTTATGTATGTATTATTGTAATAAATTAAGCCACGTGATGACCGAGATGCAACCGGAAATGATAGATCTTTTGTAACCGCATAAAAGATAACAAGACAAATTCATTCTACATTCATTCTAAAATAGAATACTATCATTTAGATAAATAGTATATATTTATTAATGGAAAATAATAGTAATAATAATATATGACTGCCCGAGTATTGCTGAATATATTGTTGAATTTAACGGTTGATTAAAATCTCTACTCTAAAATTTTTTGTTTATTTTTATTATCATTGAAATTTAATTCAACAAGTCTCACCATTAATTCACAAATTTATTGATTTCGATGATTGTAAAATCATGGACTTCTCGAAAAAAAATCTACACACGATTAAATTTTTTTTTATTAGATGTCTAATATATATTTTTTTTTCACTGATAACAAATTAAATTCGTTTCATTTTTATTACCATAAAAGACATGGCATAGACTAAATTTTTTTATTCTTCCTTAATTATATATATATTCAGTCATATTCGCTAAAAGAATAATTAAAATATTAATTTATTTAAAAAAAATTAATACGATCATCTTTTTTCCCGCGTAATTTAAATGTAATTCAAATAATATAGATAAATTGATTTATCTCAATACTTGGCAAAAAAAAAAAATTTTAACCATGAAAAGGCACAAATTCAAGCCAAGGCATTTCAACGATACCAAATTTAATGACATTAATTCTATCATAGAAATATGGCTGGAACAAAGTATTCCTTATTCACTTAAAAATACATGGAGAGAAAAGAATAGCTCTGATTCCTATGCTAGAATAGTAACCATTACTATGTTACATACACGCTAAGAATTTTATGGTAATGATTCTCATCGAGGATTTTTAACAGTTACCATACTGTATAGTAATTTTAGAATTTTATACAATAATGCTATTAAAAACCATCATATGATGCTAACTATTAATATCCCCGAATAATAATCACTCTCACCAATAATAGTAATCACTCACATCACAGATAGCAACATTTATAATTTTCGGTAATAATGTTTACTATACCGCGATGGTAATAGTTACTATCGCGTATGTAAAAGTCACTTAGCAGCTTTTTAGTTATACACTTAATTATATATATTATTATAAGCGATTATATATATATATATATATAAATATCTATATGTATACATGTATATATATGTATATATGTATATACATATATATATATTTATATATACATATAATTTCTAACCATCAAAATGGAGAAAATTTTTTTTTTATCTTAGTCTTTTTTTTTCTTTAGTCTAATTTTGAATTTTATAACAATCATTCTCATCGGGGATGATAATACTTGCCATACAAAGTTGTAATGATTACGATCACGAGATAGCAGCTACTACCATCACTCTATTGTGAACAATATCATCGAGTGATTGTAATATTTGTCATGGGATATGTTAATAGCTACTATTTTTGTGATAATGATTATTATACTAATTTAATACCCATGATGGTAACTATTGCCATCGTGTATTTTAATTAATAACATATTATATTGTGAATCTTACAATAATTATGAGATTAACCGATATCACAAGAAAAAAATTAATTTTACCACCATGAGATAGTAATCATTACCATAAAATTCTTAGCGTGTAGAAAAGAAGATTTTTGTGAAAATCCTGAATGAATTTGCTGGAAAAAATCTTTAGAATCGTGGCAAAAATGTGAGTGATAGCTCATTCGATGCGGAATGAAGTTTTGAGTAAGATGTGTTTATTATTTTTTTCATTTATCAAAATTTCAATTTTTTATTAACAAAAAACATAAACAAAATACAGAATCTTAGCTTTTGGTTAATAACTCAATAACTATAAGCGATATGGAAAATCTAAAAAAAGATCCTTAAAGAGGAGGAAATTTCTGAAAAAGAGTTTCGATCTCCTGAATTCTAGCTCCATAAATAATAATTTTTATTTAATGTTGAAAATGGGGTTCCGCGCGGCTGCTGTCACATGGCGTATCGAGGTTGGAGTAAGACATACATAGGAATCAGAGCTATTCTTTTCTCTCCGTCTATATAATAATAATAATAAAATGCCATCCGGCAGCCAGAATAGAAGGAAGATTTTCCTAAAGACGTTCAAAAAATTTAGAGTTTTCATAAAAGCAGTAAAATTATGTCATTAAAACCATATTTAGTAATTTTCCTGATTCTGATCAAATTTTCAAGGGTATCAAATAACTGAAAAAAGGTCGAAGCGTTCAGTTTAAGGACAAAAATTGAAGTTTATTAAACTAAAATTTAAACTAATATCCAAATTTAAATTTACAAACTTCAAGAAACTTTTCACAGACATTGTTAATAAATCTTAGTTTTAAAGTCATTTAATCTTTAATAGTAAAAAATGATTTTTTGGAAAAATCGGGAAAATTTCAAATAACCATAACTTCTAAAGTAATCAACCGTTTTAGCTCATCTTCTATCTTGATCAAGATAATTAATAATAGAATGAATGTACAAAATTTCATCAAAATCCAATAAGAATTGTAGGCGCTATCGTGGCAACAAGGCTGGTTATGTTATAAATTCTTTAACGAGTGGTATTTTTAGAACCTACTCGACCAATTATAATAGGTTATGGTGAAATTCCTTGAAAAATCGACCATGAAGACAAATACAATAGTTAGATTTTTAAAAAATCTACCTAAATAAGTATAAATTAAAAGTACAACGGAATTTTATTTTAGTAAATCACAAATAGCTTTACAGACATTACAGTTAACGGGAAAATGTTGTCTGTAACCACAATAAGATAATACAATGCCTTTTGCTGTTACGTTTACGATCGACAAGACGACGTAGCAAATAGCTTAATCGCTCCGAAACCAGGAAGAGCCTGAGGGAATTTGTTGAAAGTCGTCTGCGTAAATCCTCTCGCGGAAGCTGCAGCTTTCATTTCAAAAGACCGGGTGACTTAAACTCACACTAGTATTGAGTTTATAATGTCCAGTGTGCATAGTAACTGAGAATATTATATTTGAAATACGCCTCAGGGCCATTTGATTATCTCACCAGTGGTGTGTATACAGGACAAGAAGGCAAGTCTCTCCTTCTGTCGAGGCGGAATCTAACCAAAAGGGACGCTCTCTAGGGTGTCATATATATTCTCACTGGTCCATTCTCTCACTATATCTTTCTCTCTTTTTCTCTCGAGGCAGTAGTTAGTAGATATTTCATTAATCATCCTAAACAATCATTGCAATTAGACTAACATTGTTCGAAAAAAATTTTTAATAAATTTGAATTCTCATTTATTGTGAGTTTTTTTTCTAGCAAAAGAATAGAAAATCAATTTATCATTTTTATTTTACTTATTATCTTGACAAAGAAAATGATTTTCGTAAAATTTGGTAAACTGAAAATAAAATAAAAAATAGTAATAAATACAATTAGTAGTGGAAAAGTAAAACGGAATTAAATTCAGGTGAATTCGAGGGTTGAATGTATATATAGTGTTCGGTTAATGTAAAGGAGTGTGAGAAGGGTTGCAAGAGGATGAGATGAAGGGTAGTAGATGCGCGCGCAGGAGATAGCTACAGCAGTGATTTAAAATGACAAGCGCACCTAGCGGGGGCAGTTCCCGGGGGTGCAGTGCCTCACGCTTGGCTACCTCTGCCCGGTTTTCATGCTTTGCGATTAAAAAAACTTCCGCCCCGGGCACTGCGGAGCCTCGCGAATTTATTAGCTATGGGCCGTAACCCCTCAGTTTCTCTCGTCCGTTACACAACCACGAATTTCGACGATTGTAGCCGCTTTGTAAATTTCTCATATACTTCTGAACCCATTTAAAACATCTCTCAATACTGATTCACCTAAAATTTCCCGGAAAAGCATATTAATATTTTTAAAGACAGTCTATTTTATTTAATCATTACATCAATTCTAGGCTGATTAAAAAAAATCGACTACTTTATTTATTATTTTTTTTTTTTTTTAAAGTCCACATTAAAATATCTTCAGGGTATATTGAAAAAAGACGTCCAGGAAAACCAGATCTCTTAATTTTAATATTTAGAGGTCACGCATCGACGTCGCGTTAAATAATTTCGTAGGAAATTGAACGCTCTACAAAAAATGTCTCTTATGATTTTTTGATAAACCGACGAGTTTGAAAATTATTTAAGCTAAAAATCAAGGTTATACACCCGAAAGCCACTCCCACCGATTACTCTGTAAAAGCGTAAAAAGTTGTTTTTTAACAACCTAAAACAAAAAAAGTACGATAAAGTTGGCAACGAAGCCACGTTGTTGATGTTTGATTGAAAATTGGACACATAGATGGCGTCAGTTTAGGTTCGTTTAGCTTATCATCGATCAATAAATCAATAAAATTAAATCAAACCAATAATTAATTTTATTAAAAAGCGTAACATGGACGGTGGAGTATATAGGTCTATCCCATTTATAATTTTATGGCTACTTCAGTATTAGGTATGAGGCAGGATGTGATGGAGGTGCCTCATTGATGATTTCAATATCACATCCGGGATGAAACCTAACATTGATTCGGTGTCTATTAAACTTTGTAAGTTTGGTAAAGATTGTCAGGTGATCTGTTGATAGTTCTAAACTTAAAAAAACATACGCCTTGCATTAATTAGTCAATCAACTAATTAATAGAGTGTTCTATCTGTGTTCAAGTGTCTATAACAGAAAGGTGACTTACCAGCTCCGTCGCCAAAAAATTATTCATCAACATCTTTTGTACATATAAAAACACGCTTTTTTGAGTAATTATAGGTGGATCGTAAGGGGGGTTCGGAAGTGTAGCCAAAATTAAATTTATGTCATAATTGCATTTTTTACTTGAATTTTAGGCAAATTCAAAAATAAAAATAACAATCAAAGTCTCTTGTATTTAAGGATAATGTAACACCCACTATGTTAGTCGAAATATTTACGAATAAATTAAAAGATATTTTAGCTTCTTGAAAATTGCACGTGACCATGTCATCAACGTCAGTGTGACATTGTTTATCAAGTCATTCTTAATAATATTTATTCTCTCTCCCTCTGTATTTCTCTTTTACTCTCATAGACACATTTCGCTTACAATGCGGGACCACTTGTACATAAGAGTCGAAGCATCGTTTAAAGGGATGATGGATGCCTGGCACGCGACCGGCACGCCTACGATACCCATTGTAGCATAAAGAGTCGAAAACTTGATGGACATAGCTTTCTAGTATAACTATATACTAAAGTGAATAATGCAGAAATAAATTTCAAGTATCCCAATCGATTTTCGCTCATTTTTTTTCAACACTGTCATCTTAAAAGCATAAATCGCTTAATAATAATCTTTAAGGGCGCGACTGAGATTGTAAACGATTCATACGTCTCGGAGTTGACGGCGCGAAATAATAGGGAAATGAATTTTCGGTGCGAGATTCAAATCGTAAGGACGCGCATTCAGTGTCCTTAGAACCATCGGTCACGTATTTCTCGTCATACTCATCACACGTGTATACTCTGTCATACTATACTTTAAAGCTTATAGAACTGTCTTCTCGAGACATTTGCAATGTAAATGTATTACATGTTTTATTAAAACTATATAAGTAAATATTTTAATAAATGATGTGACGAAAATAATGTTTTATTTTTTTTATCTCATCTCAAAATAACAATCTTACATCATCCGTCATCAGTCATTGAAAAATATTGAATAAAATAGTTTTTTTTTTATTTTTAAAACAGAAATGTATCTGTGATATTCAGAAAGTTTTTGGGAGATATCATTAATCAATTAATCCTTATAAGGTACAACGAATCAAAATTTTTGATAAGATTAGTAACCAAATATCTCCGTTAATAATTAGTATTTTTTCAGGAAATAGTATATTACACATCAAGGGAGAAAAGTAGGGCATTCCAAACCGAGTGTATAATTTTCGATAAAATTTTATTATTTAGACGAGTTAAAAGTAAACCACAATCTCAAACACTGCAGTTCCTTATTCTTGAATCATTTTAATTGATCAAAAATTCTGAGGGGCCCATTTTGCCCCACTCTGTCCTATGTGTAATAGAAATAATATTTCAAATCTTAATATTTTTTTCATGGATAATATATATGTCATGCATATATTCAATTCATGCATATGTTCAATTTCTGAAGTATCTAAAACTGGCCTTACACGAAAAAAAATTTACTGTCGCTGCAACAGGATTTTTCAGCAGCTGCAACAAATCGAACATGTTGCAGCAACAGGATTAATACTGTCACTGCAACAGGATTTTATTACGCTGCTGCAACATGTCTGATTTGTTGCGGCTGCAGAAAAATCCTGTTGCTGCATCATGGCTGCCTCCTGTTGCAGCAAAAGTAAATTTTTTTCCGTGTAAAGTGGCCAAAAATATTACCCCTATCTCATATGTTTTTAAGGTTCTCTTATTATAGACAGGCATTTTATATTATTAGATAACTTAGCATAATATTTTTTTTTAAATTGTATATGTACACTTTTCGGCTTAGAAATTTTGGGCTAATTGACTTGTAAATTTTTGATGAAGTAGAATTATTTCTGGTTTTACCACTATACATGTCGAGAGAAAATTATTTTGAAATTATTATTTAAAAGTACGCTAATTTTTCAAAAATTTGACTTATTATAACTAATATTTTTATGCATACACACAAGTACTAATAAATTTTAAATCGTATATATAATTTATGTACATCATCATCCCTCGTCACTTTATTCTCCCATTGCCGGAAATCAACGCAGTCACCCTTATTGATGTGTGACTTACATGACTTTCATGTGATCTGTACGAGTACAGTATAGATAAACACGAAAAGCAACCACAAGCATTCACAAAGTATAAGGGTGAAAAGTATATCCCCTACTGCGAACACTGACTCTCTTGAACTACTAGGGTTCAACTCCCTACGAAGAATTATATTTGGATTACAAGCATTATCGCTATTGGCGTAAACTTGACTTTTATAGCTCTTGAATTGGGAAAAATTCTCATCTTATTATTCTTTATCATATTCTTATAAAATTATAAGATGTAATATATAACTATTATATAATATTTACAGTGACAGTCTAATAATACAATAATGATAAGGTTTGATAAATTATTTTTAGCATTATTCCCATGTCGGCATCGACTTTAAGAAAATTAAGATTTTCAGAAGTGACGCCAGTGTTACGTCTGTCGGCGGTCTGACAGCCAAATAAAAGACAAATAAATTAAGTTAATATGCTCCTCACTCGCAAACGCTTCAACACAATCTTCCTTGAGGCTTTGTATTAACGTTCTGTTCTGTTCTCTTCTCTTCTCTTCAGATCTTCTCTTTTCCTTCTTCTTCTTCGTCTTTTTCTTATTCTTTTCCTCTGATATTCTTATACTGTTTTTTTTCTCACTCTCACATACCCTTATTTCCTTGTCATCTTCCCTCTCTAATACCATCTAACCGAGTCCATTGTGCGATGGAATTTGTAATTTAGATTGATACGTTGCGCCGGCGGTTCCCTTTCGGCTCTTCATCGAGATAGCGAGCAAGCGTCGTTTGTTACGACTCGCCACGGATTTTGAGAATTTATGTATCTATCGACTTTAACCGCATATACTGATATATATGTATATATATATGAGGAAGAGAAGATTGTTATATAGAATCTCTCGTTAAGATTAAGAAAAGAAAAAGAAACCAAAGACATTAATTCAGAGATTCGCTGAAAAAGGTCACATTCTCGAGCAAGTTATTGTTTATTTTTTTTCTATTAAATGGTAATTAAAGCCGATTTTATTTTCATACAAGTCTACATTTATTTTTATTTAATAAATATAATTTCCGAGGGATAATTTATAAAAATTAACAGTACGATCGTGCTCTACTTTTATAAATTGCAATAAAATATACAATGGAGAAAGCATATTCTCTTTGTGGAGATTATTTCAAGTGAGTTATTTATGGTGATTGAACACGAGGTGTGACTATACGACTTTCTCGCTTCCACCTTTCATACGACAAATTGGATTATGGCAAGTTTATGTCTTGTCAATCTGTCACGGTGGCTAAATAAAAGTCAGTTTTTTTTTTTCAGACGAAAAAAAAATTCTAAAAAAAAAATTGAAGTGTCAAATTGAAAGTAATTTATTTGTATTGATTATTTCACGTGTGTGTGTATATGTTTGTGTATTGTTGATTCTTTTTGATTGTGATAATATATTTTTGTTTCCATCAACGTAAATCTACGAAGCAAAACGATGATAGCTTGGGGAAACCGAAAATTAACTTTGGGGAGATCGGAAGAATAGAAATGCCGTGGGCTAGTTGAGAAGACTACACAGTTAGCCACTGCTATCAGTTACACTATTATCTACACTGGCTACAATACAAGAAAAGCTACGATCTCATCTACTTTGCCATTAGTATACAAATACAATGGGTGGCTAAATAAAAATAATTGACAATTATTTCATATCCTATATTTTAATTTCAATGTACAGGGGAACCGAGGGCAAAATGAGACACTGATTTTTAAGCCGAAGAATTTTATTTTTATAAAGCAATCTTTGGAAGCATGTAGATAAAAATGGGTCAAGTGGTCAGCGTGAATGATGCGACCACATAAAAATTTCTAGTAAAAAAATTGGGCGCCATGTCCGGGCTCCGACTTGCTCCACCCGATTTTGGAAGCGTAACTAAGCATTTTTCAGGAAAAAAAAGTCATTTATCTTTCATTTTTGATTCCATGTCAATAAGAATTCATCAGAGGATCAATACTAATTATTTTGTTATTAATCAATTATCATTTAAATTAATTGTAATATAAAGTCTGTGCCGACGTCTTAATTTAGGTGAATTTTTGCTAATATGTATTACATGCTAAGCAATAAGTAAGAGAAAATGAGTTTCGTTAATTATACAAATTAAGTTAGAAATGTCGAATAAAGTGAAATTCAACAACTTCAGTGGAGCGTAGAAATTTCAAAGGAAATTGAGTGCAGATAACTCTCAACTAGTAGATATATATAGTAAGCGAGAGACGTCTATTACCACGTACGGTAGCAGAGTAGGAAATTCCTGATTCGCTGTGCGCGTCGGTATTTCTCTGTGGTACCCGTTATAGAAGGGTGTCGTGAGCTTGGGAAGGGATGAAGGTAATTAATTGCCATAGCAACCCCGAGCGGAGGCATTGAACGCCACCCTCGCGCGCTTTAACTGAAATATGGCGTCCCGTACGAATTCCTCGCCCGGCCCTCGTTGCTCGATCTCTCTACTCCTCGTGCTTGCTCACTCTCTTGGTGAGTAGAGGTAAATCGAGACGAGCAACGTTCCACCTCTCGTCCCATCCTCATCCTCTCGTCCTCGCGTCGCTTCTATCGAGCCGTCGTGTATAAGCGAGACTATCGATTCAGAGAGGACCGGACGACCCAGGACGAGCTAAAACCGACGGAAATTAATTCCGACGTCAATCCTCTGAGATTCATTTTGATTCGATTTCATTGCCACTAGCAAACGTGCTTTTTATGACCTTACAAATGAAAATTATTTTTACCAAACATTTTGTGAATTTCAATCATTTTTTATTATCTTATTTTTTTTTCTTTCTTATCATTATATTATTATAGAACATTGATTTTCATTTTACGTAATGAGGGAGCCCAGAGCACAAGGCTCGATCCCCTAAATTTGGTTAAAAGTAAAAAAAAAAAAATTTTGAAAGTTCTTTTATGGTTTGGAGTTTAGTCAGAAGTATACAGAAGCAAAACCGAGGATCCGGGCTAAGATGAGACACCTAGAAAATCTAAAGAAATAAAAAAGAAAAATTGTACTTTATAAATTTTAAAAGTGGGCCCTCTTCGGCTGCTCAATTTCAAAACACAGTAGGAGACAAATTTTTCGAAACCGATTTTTTAGTATTTTTAGTTTCAATGGAGTCTTGTGAACATGATTTTTGATTTAATATATACTTCAACAATTTTATTGATGTCGGTTACGGTGTTTTGAAATTGGGTAGCCGTCCTGTCCCTAAAAAATAAAATTTTTTCGAAATAGATGGCAGCAATTTGTATTTGGTCTTCGGAAAAGCCACGAAAAAATAATTTCTCACTTAGGTCGACCGTTGTGCTCCGATCACTTCTACATTTTTTTTGCACATAAAGAGAAAATTTTGTACTAACAATTATCTGGAAGATCGAAGTAATCCTGGGTTTCAAGAAATCGTAATTTTTTTCTTTCTATAATTATAGTAAAATATTTTTTGAGAATAGTGCGCATTGCACATCCAACGCTTCGAGGTTGAAGTGTGCAATAAATTTTCTTAATATTTTTCAACCTCAAGAAATTATTGATAATAATTGTTTTATCAACATCCAATCAGAAAGACTCCGATTAATTTTAACCAATGCTCTCTTAAATTTCAAATAATGGAAATAGTCACTATTCATTGTTTACCAGTAAGAAGTATGTCACTAATTCAAATAGAGGTATACTTTTCACTGGCAGTAAGTGACTATTCACTGCGAAATAGTGATTGTCACGTGATTTTCATTAATTCGTTTTTAGAAAGTGGATTGGATTACTATTCTTGGATTTTGAGAAGAATGTTTATGTTGTTTATTCCTACATGAGCTTTTATGAAAGTGACCGTAAATTAAAATAATAAAAGTATTATAATCTTTGTCATTGTGAAGTTATATTAAAAATTTTGAAATGCAGATGTCTAATATTGATCAACGGTTTACAATTTTTATAGACGAGACGATAT
Source organism: Microplitis manilae (assembly GCA_030273425.1). NCBI lineage: Eukaryota > Metazoa > Arthropoda > Insecta > Hymenoptera > Braconidae > Microplitis > Microplitis manilae. The sequence goes on from CP092726.1 coordinate 7,052,597, forward strand.
AGTTATATTTTTCATAATAAAAGATATTGAAGCACTTTTAAATTTCAATTGAAGTCAGCAAAAATGTAAAATTTTTTATAACATTTAAAATCAAAGTAAATTATTATTTGAAACAATTTTCTGGTTTAAGACACTTATTTTTTTTTAAGTGTCGTAAATAACCATCATCACACTGACATTGAATTGGACAATTCTAGAAAAGTATGAAAATTAATTTTTAAAAAACATATTTTAGTAAACAGTCGATAATTTTTATCGAAATTTTACGTACATCTATAGGAGCCGAGTGACAAACCATGTCTGTTGGATTTGTACATGTGCTTTCACACCTATTACCACATGCTACTTCATGCTCATGCTTGGGACAATTTTTCTTAGCATCAACATCTATGAAATTATCAAACCGTGTTAGCAAACATTATAAGTATTTAAAATAATACAGGTCTACACAGAAAAAAGGATTACTTGGCGCAAAAAAAAATTTTACACTAAAAAATTAAAACAAAAATTTTTCGCGCCTTAAGAAAATGTTCATTTCCAAATCTTAATGCAGAAAATTTCTTAGGGCAAGTAAAAATTTTTTGCGCCAAGACATCATTTTTTTCTGTGTAATAGAAACACCTCTTACAAATACTTAACAAGCACAGGATAAGTATTCCAATCACCACCAGTTTTGCCATTTTCTTTTATAATTAGACGATATAAAATCAATTAAATGATATGTTTCACTTTCCTTCAACTTATAAATTCAGTTCATGAGACACTTCTTTTTATAATAGCCGGTAAGTATAGTTTGTTATTGAAATAAGAATAATAATAATAATAGTCTGTTGATTTAAAAAATATTTTCTGATTATAAAAGATTATTCATAATTATTTTTTTTAATAATATTGCTATTAAAGTATTTTTACAATTGTTAGAAAAAAATTATAAGGATAAACTTCGCTAAATGTAACAAATGTGTTTGTCAAGCGTATTGCTTTTTTTTTGTATGAAATTTCTCAGTTTAATTTAGCGAACCGCAAGGTAAAATGAAACAAAATAAAATGATTTTTATTAAGACATGCTGTTATCTTGCAGGAAAGGATAGTTTCAATTAATCAGTCTAGACATTAAACACGGCCAATTCAAAATTTTGAGTTAAAAAAAAATTTCTTATACGATCGTAACCTATTTTTTCAGTCTACTTTTTCTAGTTATCAATAAAATTGAATCTCAAAGTATTTTGTTATAAAAAGTAATAAAAAATAAAAACTGTGATAATATTATTACCCTGAACAATAAGTATAAAAAAAAGATGATACAACGTAATTTTTAAGATAACAATAATTTTTCTGTTGCAATATTATTGAAGCTGTCGAAAATATGTTAAAGAAAATAAATAGAAATATACGTAAAAATTAAATATGTTTATGAAATTTTAATCGTAATGTAGAAAAAAAGAGGGGAAGGGAACACTAAATAGGTTTTTTAAAATTTTTTATGCATTAAAATTATAAGGAGCAAAACGGGCCCGTAAAATTTACGAAATTATTTGGGGCATAATGGAATACTCCACTGTAAAAAATCAGGAGTGATTACGATTTTATTTAAATCCGAATTCACTCCATCACGCGGAGTTTAAGAAAAAATCACTCCGCAGACGGGGTAAATAAGGAGTATATTTTTTCAGCGGAATGATCTGAATTTTATTTTAATCCGCATTCACTCCGAATCTAATCCGCGTTCACTCCACAAATTTTTTACAGTGTACATTACAGGCTAAGGAAAAAAAGTGGAATATTCCAACCCGCATGTGTAATTGCCTACCCGAGCTGAAGACGAGGGTAACAAGCACGCGGATAGGTATGCCCTACTTTTCTCACTTGGAGTGTAATATACTATTTTACCATACCTGCACCGAAAGTTTGAATTCTTGCCCTGTTTAGAGAGAAGAAAGTCTTATCTTGTGAGAAAATAAATGATAAAAATTAGCGCGTGCGCTATTCTTTCCACAAATAGAGGCAAAAATTCAAACTTTCAGGTACAGATCTGGTGAAAAATTGTATACGAACCACGAAGTAAGATAGGACATATCCCGATTCACGTGTTTGTTACCCCCGCCTTCGGTTCGGGTAAGAAATCATACACGCGGGTTGGAATGTCCTACTTTCCTCCCTGAGTGTGTAATATACTATTAATCTGATGATATTGTTTTGTCGATTTTCAGTTATTTCACGACTAAATGGTTTTCATCTGTATATATGTATTCAGATAGAATGTAAAATAAATAAATGTAACATACTGAAAAGTAAGTAACATAAAAGGTACACTCTGTAGTTTTATTATTTGATGATTCGCGCGGCGTACAGAGAAATAACAAGGATGTTTCCGGACGTAATGAAGACCTCAAGGCGCCGCGCCTCAACAATAATTACAGAGAGTTTCAGTCGTTACAACCTTCTAAAGGCTTAAATGTTAAGCGTTATACGAGCAAGCAAACGAGTGAGTGAGCTCTTGGGACGCACTACAGTAGCTTTTATGCTCGAGCACATTGCAGTGCATCAAAAACCAAGAAAACTTTTAATGTCTTGCAAGTCTACAACACACTGATGTATTTTACGTTTATACTCTTCACTATGGAATCTTCATTGACGCCCATCATGCGTACTAAATTACAGCATGTCTCTCTCATCTTTAAAATCGTTTCACGTGAAGTTAAATTAACGAATAAAAATATTTCTCTTCACTTGATGCCAATTTTGTGAATAAAGATCCTTTAAGTTATCTTGCTGCACATACTACCTGTACATAATATGCCAGTAGTGTGTAATAAAATTTAAGACAGTAAAGGTATTAAGAAAGATAAATGTAGCAGTTGAAACAAATTAGTTAAGAAATAAAGAACAAAAAAATTACATGAAATTAAAATAAATTGGTTACTAAGTTGTACATTCGATTCCGACTTTTTTTTTTTATATCTATATATACTTTTTTATGCTCGACGTTATTACTGTTATTTTATGATTCATTTTGTTTCCTTTTAACCATAACGGTCAGACATTCATATACCACTATATGTGAATGGTTTATGGCTGTAAAACCACAATACAAATTTCAGAACGTGTCAGCCTTTAGTATATTGGCATCTTAATTTTTAACGATTTATTGCTCATCATTATAACATGCTTCTTATATATTTAATAATCTGTATATAACAAAAAAAATTTTGATCTAAATAGATCAACTGAAACTTGTTAATTTTATGGTAGAGAAAAAATTATTAAATTTACTAATTAATTTTTTCATTATCTTGAAAAATTCATTGTTGACATAAATATTTAATTTTAATTAAAATAACTTTAAATTGTACAATATAATAATTTTAATACTTTTTATACACAGAAAAAAGTTATTTTGAGTTAAGAAAATATTTTGGAAGACAAACGTTTTTGGAAACCAAGTCAAGATGTTCTTGAGCCAAGACAATCTGTCTTGGTTCTTTCTTAATATGAATTAGTGGCACAAGCCTAATTTTTGGAATTAGTGGTTCAATTTGCACTCTGAATTAGTGAATATTCACTTATCTTCACTATAATTCATGCTTAGAGAGTTAGAGGAGATTTCTATTTTATCTGAGAAAATTGAGGTTGTCAAAAATATTTTCTTGAATGAAGAATATTTACTTTCAGTCGAGAATTTTTTTTTTGGTGTAGAAAAAAAAATTACACTAATTTTGTAACAGCTATTACTTCCGGTAGGATGGTAGGGGAGGGGGGCAGAGTGGGCTTTCTACACGGAAAGAAAATTATGGGAATGGTTCCTATAATTTTGTGAAATTTTATCCTATACCAGTATAGGAATGACGACCATAAATTATGGGAACACGTCCTATAGATATAGGGATATTAGCCATAATTATAGGAATAGTTCCTATAATTTATGGGAATGGTTCCTACAATATTATAGGAATGGTTCCTATAATATATAGAAACGATTCCTATAAATTATAGGAACCATTCCTATAATATTATAAGAATGGTTCCTATAATATTATAGAAATGGTTCCTATACTATTATAAGAATAGTTCCTATGATAGTATAGGAACCATTCCTATAATTACAGGAACTATTCCCATTCTCATAATATTGTAGGAATGGTTCCTATAATTATGGGAATAGTTACTATAATATTATAGGAATGGTTCCTATACTATTATAGGAATGGTTCCCCCCATAATGGTATAGGGGTAGTTCCTAAAATATATAGGAACCATTCCTATAATAGTATGGGTACAATTCCTATACCATTACAGGAACCATTCCTATAATGCATAGGAATACTCCCTATAATTTTCTTTCCGTGTAGAATTTTCAAAACTTCAAAAAATATGGGGGCACAGTGGGCCCCTGAAAATTTTCTATACGTTAATAAATTCGTACGGATAATAAGCTTATCGAAATTTCTTATATAATGAGGGCTAAAATAGACCGCCAAAACTGTTCATTAAATATAATTTATTAAGAAAGTTAAAGATAATAAAATGACGTTTTAAAGTTATATCACAGCAGGCTATTAAAATGATTTTTTATATTAATAAAATACAATTGTTCTATAGTTCTTTGCAAATATCACACGTGTAGCTTCGCACAACTTGTGAACACTGGCACATGAATCATGGGCCCAACTTTACATTGGTCACATTGAATCCATGGCTCTAAAGATTCCGAGTATAATTTGCCACAAAAAATACAAGCAGTATCATCCACCGATTGTTTTTATTTGCTTTTTCCTTTTCCCTTTCCTTTGATTGTTGTCTTTTCTGTCGATTTAATATCAAACCCGAAATTTTTTGGAGGGCCCACTCTGCCCCTAATTTTCGATTTTTCAATTTTAATAGACGCAGCACAATGAAGTGAAAATAAGTATCAAGGGTCTAAAAAGAAGTAAATGCGTTAAAAAAATTAATGATATTATAATTATTTTCCTACCCACTCTGCCCCCCCCCCTGCAGGGGATACCAGGGCATAGTTCACCTACGCGAGCAATTATTTCTTGTGGCTTCATCTACTTTCAACAAATTAATTTATTTTATTATAATATTGATTAAAAAAAAGTTTCTTTCCGTAAAAATTATAAAAAAAAAAATTTTTCACACGAAAAAAAGATTAGTTGAAAAGAAAAATTAAATGTATATCCAAGGTTCATTACAGTTTCAAATATCATCAGTCCTTCTACTTCGAAACTGGAAAAATTAAATTATTTTTGAGACGTTACAGTTTCATGTCAAATTTGGTAACTATAATATTAATTACTTGATTACAAAAAGTAATCTCAATTATTACTGTGCAAACTATAAAACTTGAAATTTTTTATACGAGGATCCCTGTTTTTGCACTAAAAACTGTAATTTTACCACTGCTTTTTTTCTGCGCAGGGCACGAAGATCTCGTCGCCTAAAAAATTCCAAAATTAAACTTTTTTTTCATAAAAGGGATACTCCTTTTTCTAAATCCCCAATAAACTCTAAATTGAGAATATTGTAAACAACGAAAATTCCTGAGCATAATACATCTGTAAAATATCTAATTAGTTTGATATAAATGGAAATAAAAATAAATAAATAATAACTAAAATAGATTGGATTAGATTCAAGAGTAATATCAATTCGAGCACGTAATTCACTCCGTAGACCAGGCGCGAAGTCAAAGAGGATTGAGATGAAGATAAAGTCAATTCAGCGTGGCGCGGTTGAGATGAAAGTTCTCGTACGACGTCCCGGGGCGTCCAACACCTTGTTAGACGTTGCCGAGGAACGGCACCCCTCGAGGAAATATCCATTTGTTACAGCTAGCCTCCATTCTCTGTTTGACACTCTCGCCACTAGCACACACTGGTCAATATTCACACTTAAGAGAATTATATATCTTTTCACTAACAATAATCATAACATTATATATAATTCAATAAATAAAATTCAAATTCCTGTAAATTTTTATTTCCTCAAAAAAAAATTTTCTTTTCCTAACAAAAGTGATTTATAATTTTTTTAAAAAATAAAACAAAAAATTATTAAAAAGCGATAGAATTGAGGGTGATAATGGCAATGAATATTAAAGAAATCTTAAGAGCATAAAAATTTCGAAAATAAGAAAGCGGGAAAATTATATATCATGACTGGTAACGATCGGGCCTTACTTGAGAATGATGCTCACAAATAAGACGTTTCATTCCCGCCTTATTCACGAAACATCCTATTATGGGCAGTCACTTTTTATTAGGGCCATATGATGACACCCGACACATATATATAAGCGTTTTAAAATATCGGTGTGTGGTCTAATTTTATTTTTTCCATTGGCTCTACTTTATAAAATGAGATGTAATTCGGATGCGGAATATATTTGATGATTACTCGTGTTATTTAATGGCAGGGTTTTATTGATTGCGAAAGTTGCGTGTCTGAAATTGACTATAAAACCATCTGTCTTTAAAAAATCCTTATTCATTATAATGTATAAATATATATAAACATCTCTGAAAACACTTTTTGTAATCAATATTCATATGAAATAAAATTTTTCGTTATTTTTTGTCATAAAAGTCAGTGAAAAAATTGGTAATAATAGATATTAAATGTAATATCCCGAGTCGAAATTTAAAACCTTGCTAGAACCTAGAAATTCTAAGATCAAGAAAAAAAAGGACTTACTGAGTACTTAATTTGTATGGAAGAACAACTTCTATATAAATCCTATAAATGTCAGTTACGGGAGAAAATGATGTGTCTAGTTGTTATATAGGCGCTAAAATTAAAAATTATTAATATTTATCAGAGCCTAAACATACTATAAAAGTTCATTTAGGCCTATGAATTCTACACTATTTATTAGGACCTGGTAGACCTACAGTTTTAACATATTCATTTGAACCTATCAATTTAAATTTAAAAATAAAGATGATATTTTTCTGATATAGAATCGTTATAAGTAATTAAGCGTATAGAGTATTGATAGGGCTTCGATATGTCCTCCGAAAGATTTCAAATTAAAGAAAAAAGTACATTAGAATTTAAAAGACTAATGTAGGAGTTGGGAGTTGGTCAAACGTAGAATACTGAGGTTTTAATCAGGCATTTAAGAATTTATTCAACCAAATGAGAATGAATAGTTTTTACAAGTTCGAAAGAGATGTTAAATTTTGATTTTTTAGAATCCATAGAAACTAATAAGAGTATAAAGTATGAAAAATACTTATTAAGGACCACTTAAGAATGTCAAGTACTAAACAGGTCTATTCAAGCATATTGAGTATTTGAAGCAAAGTTAAATTTCGACTCGGGGTTTCATATAAAAATTTTGATAATTGTTTTTTTTTTATCGAAATATTGAAATAAATTAACTACATCAATAATTTTGATGATCATAGATTTATAAATCTTTATAGACATCTAATACAATATATGAATAGGGTGTTAGAATTTTCCGAAAGCTCATGATGCTCATAAAATAATAATTATAAACGAGAAATTCAAGGAGCCGTCGAAACGACAGTATTACGGGAGTGGTGGTAGAATATATCATATAGAGCAAGTGGAGTTGCTATAGAGGGTGGCAAGTGAGCATGTGGCTCACTACCCTCATACGGCAATATATACATAGTGTCACTATATACCAGCGGTAGAAGCAGGAGCTCTAAAATCAGAGCATCGAAGCACGTGAATCAGTGCCCAAGGTGATCATAAATCTGTCCCCGTGGAATCCAAATTCAACTCTGCACCCTCGTATATATTGTCTCACTCTATTCTATGTTACCTTTTCAGTGGCAACGAAACCGCACCCCCGCGAAACTTGTCCAATGAAAGCCTCATAACGCTAGCGAACAAGTGTTATGGTATGGCTTATAAGTGAATGCTGCGCCCTCTAATAGGAAAATACGAGCGCGATTGTTACATTGAGGGTGGCAAAAATAATCTCTCACTTTCGCTTTATGTATATTTTTTTTTCAACCCCGAAAACTGCGGTTTTTATGGTCGAATTTGTAACTTTAAATTGAGGTCTTCCCCTTATAACTGCTTACAATCAAATAATTTCATTTTTTTTCTATCGTTATTTCAAAAATTATAAAACTTTTCGGTAACATAATTTACTTTTGCGATTTCATAAAATTTATAGTGCATAATATATAATATATATAATATAGAGCTTGAAAATATGTATATGGATTAATTCCAAATGAAAAAATAATTTCTTAATAAGAAAAGTCTATTGTTTGCAAGGAAGATTTTGTTTGGGGAAAAAACTCATTGGGAATACAAAATCAAAGACGTACTTCGTCAGAAGAAAATTAGCAGAGATATCGTAAGCGTGACAGTGGTTGGTTGGTGGTGTTTTCACCCCGTCGAAGGTGGTGGCAAATCGGGGGCTTAGCACCCTCGTACCCAAGTACCACGTAAGCTCGTTGGGGTGATTTGCTAAGCCCGCTAACAAATAGAACGATAGATGGCGACGTTTCGACCCCTTGGTTGGATTTCGAAATCTCACTTTCTCTCTCTCTCTCTCTCTCTCTCACTCACTCACTCTAACTCTGATTTTCCTGACTACTGAGTGCTTTCACTGTCAAACAACCCCTGAATAGAACGCAATGCTTTCCGGTATCCTCTCTCACCCTCTTTATTGCCGAACGAATTACACGCGGATCACAGTAGCTCTTTGACTTTCGATTCGACATACTCGACGAGGCCATTACCGAGGATCTACGGCTGGTATGGGCTTTTCTGCAGTCCATATACTCAATGTTTTCAGCTTCACTGATCGTTTACTAGGATTTCCTAAATATAAACAGCTGTAAATTATTAACATACAATTATTGTAATACATTATGAATTAACATATCTACCCCATAATCATTTTTTTTAGGAAATTAGTTTATTTCTCTTTCAACAAAATCATTTATTTCTATGATATTAATTTTTCCAACAGCTGGATACGAAATTCTGTCTTATCAGAACCCTTAATAACGGCTCAGAATGCAGACTCCAATAAAGTTGTCGAAATAATGGTAAGACCAGTAACTCAAACCAATTATCCGTTACGTGTTCGCGGTTGCTGCGGCAATTAGTGATCGAATTAATTAGGTCATTATCTCGCGGTAAACATGGTTACCGACTAACTACATGTGCACATAAATACGTATTTGTACGATACAGCTGAGTCAAAATGAGGACATTGAAAAAATGTTACTAATTCAAGAGTTCTATAAACACTTCGTCATCTCTATTTTATATGAAAAACGAAAAAGCGATTCAATGTTAAAAAAAAAAAAAATTAGAATAACAGTAATTAATATTTCATCATAAAATTTCATGTCATATGTCTCGTAAAGTCGAGTATAATACATAAAAAGAAAGTTTGCCACGCGAGCCATAGGCTATTGCTGCCTTAATGTATGATATCTACTCTGTTTAGGTTCACTATAGTGGAGAATACTGCCCCGAGTCAAAAAACAAATTCGGATTTAAGCCTCGCAGTTCTCAATGAGGTTTTTGAGGATCAATTTAGAATTTTAAGATTGACATCAGTATGGAAAGTTATCCTAGTTTAGTCCTCAAAGTAGTAGTTACGACCAATTTTACCACTATCACGACTAAACTGGAATAACATAACCTGGATTAGAGCCTCAAAATACTCAAAACATACAGGAATGATTTTATCTATATTTGAACCTCAAAAGTCTCATTCGACGTATTCTCTCCCCTCCCTTTTCTATCTAAAATTTTTCAAAGTCCAAAATATAAATTTTCATTCATTGAGGATTTTGAGGTCTTACTTACAATTTAAAATTGATAAATTATTCGCATTTAGACCTCATAGTTCTCATTGAGGCTTTTGAGTACTAAAGTAGAGTTACTCTCTGGGCGCCAAATAAAACATCAAACGAATTGAGGCTTTTAAGGACTAAACTAAAATTTGTTTTTTGACTCGGGTGTGTTGTAAAAAATTGGAAGTGAATTCAGAGCGATTACGAATTTGATTGAAATTCGAATTAGCTCCGTCACTCGGAATTCCGGAGTTTAAAAAAAATTACTCTGCATACAAAGTAAATAGGGAGTTTGTTTTTTCAGCGGAGTGATTTGGATTTTATATATTTAAATCCGAATTTACTCCGATTCAAAGTTTTAATATTAAAATAAACATCTTTTCGGAGTGAATTCCACTTTGAAGCGGATTTTCAATATTCAAATTAAACTCCCCTTCAGAGCGAATTTTACTCTGAGGGAATTAAAGAAATAATCATCTGCTCTGCGTTCACTTTACTAATTTTTTACAGTGTGGCTACTCTGCTTTGTTTCTAAATCCTCAATAAACTGAATTATAATAGAAATTTTGACAAATATTTTTGGTTTTTTTTTTTTTACTAAAATTTGATACAGCCGAATCGCGTTATAAGTCCGGCTTACATCTTTTTCTTTTAACCAAACTCGCGTTAATATGGAAGAAACACTAAGCGGACCTATAACGCGACTCGACTGTAGATGAATTCTCCAGGCTCGTTTGATTTTTCATTTAGAAACTAAACGGTAATAATTAATATTTAGTCGATAATTGAAATTTATTTCTGATCTCTATTTATTACAATTTATATAACCATTATATATTGATGAATATTTCTATACTGTAGGCAATAAAATAAAATTGACTTTTCACCGAAAGCTTTAAAGAAGGCAATTATAGCACCACAAAATAAATCCCCTCGAAATATATATAGAGAACAAGAAATTTGTCGCCTAGTGGATATTCAACTTGTGGAAATCCCAACATATTGCCACACACCGGAGGGGTAAAACGCGTAACGGGGCGCGAGTGAACTGCTCCCTTTTCATGGTGGCTTCCTCATAAATAAAAATAACTATCTCGGACGTACCCTCGAGAGTATATGTATACAATGTCGTCTTTCTTATATATATGAATATTTTTTTGTACTCTTTTTTTCAGTCTATATCATTTATATTTTTATTAGTTTTCTATTTTATTAAATCGTCAAATTATTGACATCACCCACCAAAATTATTATTCTTATAAGAATAAGGATAAATATAAATACAGAAACAAATATAAAAATATAAATTTATAAAATCGTGTTGAAAATTAAATTTTATGAAAATTTGATTATTGCTTGATATTATTGAACTTTATTCAACACATCGGAAATTTTTCGTTTTATTTCAAATATATAAAGCGGTTGTTCGCTTCAATAATCGAATTTAGGATAGTATACTCCGGAAATAAATTTATATAATAATAATAATAATGATAGTATTTATTTCTCGTAAATTTCATTATTTATTTGTTTAAATTGATGACCATTAGTCTTCGTATATCGCGCAGGATATCTCGAATTCAAGAACTTGATTTTGCATGCGTTCATACATATGGCTGAACCGATAACTGATGCTACAGAGGGAGAGAAGGAGGTTGGAACACATTATGGGACCCTTGGGACCATGGCCGCGGGCTATACCCGTCGATTCGGCTTCTCTCCCTAGTCAAACAAGTCCTATGTAATGCATTGTATATTTACACAGTAAAATAAAACCCAACACACAACATAGTTATGCATCTCGCGTACCAATCCAACCACTGATACCAAGTGTCGCAGATCTTTTTTTCATGAGGGTTCTATTCATTTTCTTTCCATCGTTCTCTACTTTTTTCGATGGACTTTACCACTAAGTACACGTGTTGATAAAAAAAAAGAAGGACGAAACGAATTCGCTGAGAAAAAAACATCCAGTGTAGTTATTTATTTTTCATTATATATTTATATTTTTTTTTTTTTTATAGTCAAAATAAATTTGATATCGAATTGACTTTCTTATTTTTTTTTTTCCGAAATTTCTATATTTTTTATGCAAAAAATACGGAGAAAAATAATTTAAAAAATTATAAAAATTTCTTTGAGCAAAATCGCGACAAAATATTTAAAAGCTAATTTTAGATTTTAACAAAATTTTAAGTGGCCTATAATTCTCCGTTTTACTTTGTATCTCTGTAATTAATTATTTTCATTAAGAGAATAAAAATGACGAATTTTGTAAAAATCTGCAAATAGCGAAGACTTTTCACTGACATGCCACGAAAAAAAAAAAAAAAAAAATGCTCTATAATAATAATATATCAGACCATTGGTGTCAATCAATTTATGATATAACAAAGCCCAATTATGAATTTGTATAAAATATCAAAAATAGTCTATAACATATTAGGGAGAATTTAATCCCAAGCTTATTTTGATTTTTATTGGCTTTTTGTATAAAATACCAGAATATAAACTATTATACCAATAAACTTATCAAAGAAGCAAAACTGATCTCAAAATTTAGTTATAATTAGGAAAGTACTCTGCTGAACGTAGCCCGAATCCATTAATGGATCCGATACCCATACAAAAAAAATATATATGCGGGCAATTTGCAAATATGAGACATGTTTGGGGCATATATGTCTTATATAGGTCCCATATATGAAATTTGTCCGCATATATATTTTTTTCGTACGGGATAGCATTCACTTTTGGCATAAGAAAAAATTTCTATTCTATAAATAAAAGATGCAAACGCTTAGTAAGTTTTTACTTTTGTCAAAAGTAAAAGTCATTAGATCCCAATGGTGATTTCGGGTTATTTTCTACATTATAATTTTTGCTTGCTTTTCTCTTCCCTGTACATAAATTTTATGAAAGTCATTGATTCTAAATTACTCTGTGGTATATTTACACCTCTTTTATTTCCAAATAATAATTATTTTAGTTATATATAATATGAGTAAGACTTAACAAAATTTCAAGACAATACCTTCAAGCATTTTTAACTCAGCGGATTTATGTAAAGGAAACATTTGACAATTCAATTTTTGATTTTATTATAAGGGTTTGAAAATAATTGTGACAGACTCCGATCTCCGGAGCCTGCGCGCAAAAATCCAAAGTGATACCAAGTATTTTTCCCCTATTTAAAACCTTTAGATCTTAATCGAAAATAAAAATTTTTGAATATTCGTTTAGTTAAGTCAGTAATCAAAAACTTTATGTAATTATTCGTGTTTATACTGAAGATAATTTTACATTATATGAAATAAATTGTCAAATAAATAACAATAATATAAAATTAAAAAAAAAATCCAAATATTTTAAGAGTAAAAGTATTTGATTACTTTTTTATAATTAAAAACATGAATAAGGCACTTAACACTCATTGCAATATTTCATTTCCATGGCAATGTAAAATGAAAGAACAATTTCAAAAAAATAAAAAAGTAGACATGAGTACTAGAAGGTAGACTCTAGATGAGCCAATTTAAAAGGCTAATTCCGGAGCAAAAAGCCACGGAAGCAGCGTAACGGACTTGGTAGGTGTAGGGAAGTATACTAAGGGTGGCAGACAAAATTAGGCTGGATGTTTTTTACCCGACGTTGTGCCCGGACGTAATTCAGGTCGTCGCGTATATTTCGGTCTCTTTTTCTCCTCAGTGAAAATCACCCTCGCTCTCCAGACCTCTCGTTCGTACCATGTTGGCAACTACACTGTAGGGGTAGCTCGCGCTTCGTTCAAAAGTAAACCAATTTCGTGGCTTGTTTAAAGCCCGAAGGTAGAGCGTACAGAGACATACAGTTGTGTAACTCTGTCCCTCGAGTTATTTCGCGTAGGTAACGCGCCGTGAAATTACGATGATACACGAATCAATGGACTCCCATGGGGGTGTAGGAGACGATGGAAGAAGAGGTCATTTTTTTTATTGAATTATTGATTAAATAATAAACAGTTATCAAGTTTTCTCCGCATTATTTATTTAATTAATTTTTTTAATGCTACCTTACTTTCATTTCGTGACGACTTCTTACTATCGGTAGTATCGAAGTGTTTTTTTTTTTTTTATAACAATTTCATAAAACTTTATTGGTTTTCTGATGGATTGAGAAACAAATTACGTACCGTAAACCCTATCAAAAGATAATTTTACAAATGGAAATAGAAACAAAAACTTCTTTCTCTCTAAAATCTTCAGCTATACTTATAGCTGGTTCCAAGTGCGTTTTATTGAGTTCTAGAGTTGATCAGATTTTGAAATTGATTTATCTAGCCATTTTTGAAAAATTTAAAAAAAATTTTAAACAAATTTTTTTTTCAATTCTTTCGTTAACGGTTTCTCTTGAACGAATGAACCGATTCTAATGGTTGAGGTGGCATTCGACCCGGCTTATGAAGTTTTAGAGCTGATTAGATTTTGGAATCAATCCACCGCGCAGGTTAAAAGTTATCCAAAAAAAATATTTCTGAAAAATTTTATTTTTAGAATATCTGCGAACGCAACCTACCGATCAAGCTCAATTTTCTACATCTTCTAGATATTAACAAGTTGCGTCAAATGACATACGTACATACACATACACACACACGGACATCATCTTGAAATTAGTCAGAATAGCTTCCTAGAACCTCAAACGTCAAGATCTGATAGAAATTCCGTTTTCGAAAATCAGACCGAAACTAATAACTTCCCGAATTTTTGAAAATTTTCAATTTAGCGGGTAGTTAAAAGTATAAAAATTTAATAAATATTATTAAGACGAAATTTCGATTTTGTTATGTAGGGAAAGGGGGGGGGCGGAAATGGGCTGCCTAGACTTTGAAAACCTACAAATAATTTTTAGCCAAACGGGTTCCAAAAATTTTTTGAACTATTCGAATAGTAATGCAACAAAAAACTTTGAATTGAGTTAGTTTAAGGTCCAAATCTTCACTATCAACTCTTTTCTATACTAAATACTTAGCAAAAAGCTTCAAAACATAAAACAAGCGAGAAACGTACATTGAGTTTTGTTGGGGCCCATTTTACCCAACTTTTCAGGATTTTTTAATTTCAATAGACACAGTAAATTAACACCAAAAACTTAGCAGAAGGAAAAAAAAGTGAAACAAGCTGAAAAACTCACATTATAAAAATTTCTTGAGAAGGCCCATTTTGCCCCACATTTTTTAATTTTTTATTTTTAATGGACAGAATAAATTAAGGTCAAATACTTGACAAGGGAATAAAAAAAAGTATAACAAGTAAAAAAAACTAAGGATTTAAAAATTTTTTTCTTAAGGGGCCCGTTTCGCCCCCCTCCCCTCCCTTCCGCTACTTATTTTAATAATCATTCGACAATAATTTAATCAATTAATAAATCACTACCTTACTGTAGTAGTGATCGAGTAAGTAAAAATATTCGCAAAGTAAAATATTTTCAACACCGAAAAATATTTTAACACCGATAAAAAATATTTATATTAATGGCAGTGTTATTTTAAGACCGCCTTCGATGTTGAAATTTGACACCGAAAATTTTAACACCTACACCACCTGAATTTACCCCGCTTTTTTACACTGTATAAAAAGTTATTCATTCTAATATAAGGGGGGATGATTACAAGGTGTTAAAAATATAAAATATCAAATATCCACTCATACCAGATCTATCCACAAAAATAGTCTAGCTGACGATGACACTCAATAATTTAGTGAGAATAACTTGACTTTCCCATTTCCCTCAACAAACATTGTCCACTACTACTAGTTATGCCCCAGGATAAAGGAGAAATTTCAAGAGGTAGCTTGTTATCGTTTATAACAATAGTTGCCCGTGCTACTTAATGTGTCACAATAGCCACCACTTAAAAAGACCGGAAGTCAAAGCTAATGTGTTTGATCAGGGGCACAAGGTAGACATGGGATCATCATCATAATCATCATATCAACGACTTTTAGATCTCGACAACTCAATATCCGTTTCGAGCAATGACTTTCATTTTATTCCCACTCAATATCCGTGACGGATTGCCTCTAAAATATAAAATTTTCCTTTACAGTGATAAAATCAATATAAAATTATTATTACAACCATAACGAATAATAAATAATTTTATCGATTTATTTTATGCAAATAATAATGAAGAACAATTCTCTAGTGCTTTAAATCTTATCGGCCTATTTTCTATACTATATCTTAGTCATCATAAAAGTACATATGTATGAGAGAAGTCGGTATATAAAAGTTAAACTAAAAGAGAGAAGAAAAGAAAGAGATAAAGGATAAAGAGTGAGTGAAGCCGCATGAGATGCCGAGAATTACGAGGAAATAAATGGATGGTATTACCAGAGCTGCATGCCGGCACTTTGGAAGGTGTTCAAAACGTCTGTGGCACTCGCGAGACTAGTCGTTGGTATGAGTTTAAAGAAAGAGCAAGACATCACACAGGCACCAGGAAACGCCAGAGAAGAAAAAAATTTAACAATAAAAACAAATAAACAAAAAAAAAATGTCTACCATTTCTCTCTTTACATTATCCAACCTTACATAACATCCTCCTTATCTTGCTCGTGGGAAAGTTGAGTACATGTTTCTCATGGAATTCTTACAATACACCGCGAAAACTCGTGTCCTCCAACCCTCTCATCTTCAAGACACGATTACATCTCACGTAAGCACGTGTACATATATACATACATGTGCATGAACACATCTGTAGAAATATAAGTATGTGTATTTATATAAAAATATACATGTACGTATACAATCTTAGCTGGATGGAGAGTTCACATTCAATGTCCTAGTCATATCTCAACCTTGGAAGACACTTTAATGAAAAATCATGCCGTGAATCCACGTACCGTCGGGGATGTAGCCCCGATATTTCACGCGAATGAGATTTTAGACGGAAATAAATAAGAAAATGGGATAGAAATATATAGGGAGGAAGAGGGGGAGGGTCGAAACGGATTTTTATTTTACGGGGAAATTGAACGAGTCGCGTCTCTGGCGCTCTTGGGAATTTACGCGTGTGCCCACGAGGATAAAAACTCTCGACAATGCCAGCTTGAATGAATTAATAATAATATTTAAAAAAAAATATAAAAACAAATAAAAGTTATCCAACGTATAATTTACGATCATAAAGAATAAAAAAAAGGTTTGTAAAATTTAAAGCAATTACAAATGACAAAAATAAGATCGTCTTTTTTCAGTGATAAATTTTATTCCGATATCTCGAGACAATTTCACCCCCTTTTTTTTTAGTCTTTTATCTAAATCCATGTAAAAGGGAGTGAGACGCATTACTCGCGATTCGTGGTGGAAAAAATTAGCTTATCGGGTATGATAATCCAGGTCCCTACGGAAAACAACCCCCCGAAGTGGGCGTGCGTCCATGGATTAGGGAACATATTTCGTAATCCGTACGACGAGAGATACCGTACTGGTACTTTTGCTGTACCGCAACCCCATCTGGTTCACTTGGTTGCGCCACACCGAGGAATTATTATCCCTAAAGCATCCCTGTATGTATATCTCGATGATACATCGCTTCGCACGGGACTTACGATTTAATGGACTCACGTTACTACTATATCTATTCATCTAAAAGTGTTGGCATAATAATCCTTGTCAATTTTTCGATGTTACACGAGACATCTTCACACGATCATTTGTCTTTAATGTTTAACAATAAATTTTATGCCTCTTTTAAATAAAAAAAGAGCCATCCTGCCTTACCCAGAATGGGAAAGTAGATTTCTTATTCAAATACAATAAGGCTACAATAGTGTAATTAATACTTATTTTATAGGCTACAACATGAATTTCAAGGAATTGAATTATGTCTTAACATTCAGAAGTTATTACAGGACCAAGCCACAAAAATAAGCTTTTTTACCTTTTTGTGAAATTTTTGAGATCTTCAAATTGTTAGAAAAGATCTTTAGAAAAACAAGTAATACAGTGAAAATTGAAGCTAATCGTACGAACTTAAGATATTTTTACATAACTAAGTTATCACTTTCGGTTCAAAAGTTATATAAGAATAAAGCCGGAAAATTCATTCTTATGAAAATCAAAAAAATTTCAAACGCCTACAGCTTCCAAACAAATAGACCAATTAAGCTCATCTTCAATCTTGATCGAGGTAATTATCCAATGAATAAGTGTATAAAATAATATAAAATTTCATTCAAATGATATAGGGAAAGGGGGGGGGGCAAAGTGGGCCCCATGGGGCAGAGTGGGCCCCTTAAAATTTTAAAAACTTCAAAAAATATGGGGGCACAGTGGGCCCCTCAAAATTTTCTATACGTCAATAAATTCGGACGGATAATAAGCTTATTGAAATTTCTTAAATAATGAAGAATAAAATAGACCACCAAAACTGTTCATTGAATATAATTTATCAAGAAAGTTAAAGATACATGCTGAAAAAAAAATGCTAACTATTACCATCTCGCGATAGGGAATGATTACCATCGTGTATGTGATAATTATTATCATGTGTTTATGTTAACAATTCGTTTCTCGTATAGCAACAATTACTATTGCCGATAGTAATAGTTACCATCTAGATCGTAATATTTCTTATGTCTGAAAAATTTTTAATTTTTCCTTTTAAAATAGTAATGGTTGTCATCACGGATAGGAATGATTACTATCTAGATACGAATGCTTACCATCTTCGATAGTAATAGTTAACGTAAAAGAATGAGAATCATTAAAATGTAAGGATAGGAATAGTTACTTCATTAAGATGACAAGTATTACCACTTTCTTTTCAGCGTGTAGGAGAGCCTGGGGCACGACGGTCCCTTTCTCAAAAAATTATAAAAAAAAATTTTTTTTTATTTTCCTTCAAGTTATGACCTCTATAACGTTTTTATCATATTTAAGGCCAATATGTGATATTTGGGGTGAAATGAACCACTCGAAAAAAATTGAAAACGAAAAATAAAAAATTTTTTCGTCACAATTTTTTTTTTTTCGGGTGGTCCATTTTGCCCCACATCTCAAATAATTGCCTAGAATATGATAAAAACATTACGGAGGTCATAACTTGACGGAAAATAAAATAAATAAATTTTTTGCCTAATTTTTGTGGGGGGGCCCACTCTGCCCCTAATTTTTAATTATTCAATTTTAATCGACGCAGCATAATGAAGTGAAAATAAGTATCAAGGGCCTAAAAATAAGTAAACGCGATAAAAAACTCAACGATATTTCAATTATTTTCCTTAAGGGGCCCACTCTGCCCCCCCCCCCCCTTCCCCTAAAATTTCATTAAGATCCGCTAAGAATTACGGACGCTTTCGTGATGACAAAGCGCGTTATATCGTATATATAAACTTTTGAATGGATGATATTTTTAGATAGATTTCTTTAGAAATCAGACAATTGCAATGGGTCTCATGATCAAATTATCAATGAATTTTGCTACCATATATCTTATTTTACCTAGTAGAGTCAAAAATACTAACCACTCAAAAGTTTATATATATATATATATATACACGATATAACGCGCCTTGTCATTACGATAGTGTCCGTAATTCGTAACGGATCTTCATAAAATTTTATACGCTTATTCAATGAATGATTACCTTGATCAAGATCAAAGATGGGCCCAATCGGTCGATTAGTTTGGGAATTGTGGGTGTTTGAAATTTTTTTGATTATCATAAAAATGAATTTTCTGGCTTTATTTCAAATAACTTTTGAACCGAAAGTGATAACTTAGTTATGTAAAATGTATCTCAAAGTCCGTACGATCCCGACAAGAAATTATCCCCAAGCATACATTGGGACCCCATTGGGTACTGATGGGGCAAGCCCGATAGGGTTATCCCTATTGGGATTTGATTGGGAACATATAGGGTAAGCCCAACATTAAAATAAAAAATTGCGATTGGGTTTACCCAATTGGGATAGGATTGGGAACATGTTGGGTTAACCCAATGCTAAAATTAATGACTCGGCAATGGGTTTGCTCGATTGGGATATTTTTGGGAACGTGTTGGGGCCACCCAACGTCAAAATTAATAATTTGCTGTTGGGCTTACTCGATTGGGAAATAATTGGGAACCTGTTGGGAAAACCCAATGCTAAAATTAATGATTCGACAATGGGTTTGCCCGATTGGGAAATAATTGGGAACTTGTTAGGATAACCCAACGTCAAAATTAATAACTAGCTGTTGGTCTTACCCATTTGGGGAATAATTGGGATCACGTTAGGAAAATTAAACATGAAATTTATAAAAAAAAAAATTTTTACTTCTAAAAATTAAAAATAATTTTTAAATGCAAAATATTTACGTTTTATTCTGTATTTTAACATGAAAACGAAAAAAAAAAAAACTGATTAAACTTTGTTCTAATAATAAAGAAAAAAAACTTAACAATAGTAAAACGTATTTTTAATCACTTGCAGATTATAAATTTAATTATAAACTTAAAAAAAAACTAAAACTTTAAGGGAAAAACAATCCATATGAAATATCTACTAACTTTCATATGCTCATATATTATTATATGTAAAGATAAAAATCGAATAGTTGTGTATGTTAACACCAATGATGCACGTGGCGACAAAATCTTGTGACTATAATACAAGCGTAGACAAGTTCAGACAGGTCCGCGCATAAAACAAATAACTAGTGGACAAAATCCCATATACACGTGACTCTTGCATTGGAAAACGTTCTAAGTAACTTATCAAGGCGTAATTTTTTGACATCTTTACAGTTACAATACCGTGCCATATAATTGATAGAATTAATAATAAAGAAAGTGCTAGTGCAGTGCAATATAATTGATCAAAATAATATTAAAGTGCTAGTATAGTGAATATAGGTTATAAAAATTGTGTCTCGTGCAAAGTGAGAATTTGTGAAATAATTAATTTTTTTTGTGAGCTAACACTATTGTAAATTAAGTCATAACGAAAATTGAATAAATAAAAAAAAAATTGTACTAGAATGAGAGGATTTAAATAAAATTTATTTAACCAAATTTTTCTTATGTTGGGATTTTAGTGGGATTTTATTGGGTTGGCCTAAAGTTTCTGTAGGGTGAACCTAATTGAAACCCTATAGAGTGTGCCTAATTGGGAAACAGTTGGGTATACCCAATTGGGACCCAATAGGGATGACCGGATTGGGATCATCTTGGGCTATGCGTTACAACCCAACGTTGGGTTCCCAATTGGGAACCCCATTGGATTCCAATAGGTCTTACAACTTTTTTTCTAGTCGGGATTAGCTTCAATTATCATGTATTACTTGTTTTTTTAAAGGTCTTTTCTAACAACTCGAAGATCCCGAAAATTTCACAAAAAGTTAAAAAAGCTTATTTTTGCGGCTTAGTCCTGTAATAACTTCTGAATAATGAGGCATAATGCATTTTCTTGAAGTGTATGCTTAAGCTTACAAAATAAGCATTAAATACACTATTGTAGCTTTGTTCTATTTGCATAAGAAATCTACCTTTCCATTCCGGGTAAGGCCGGATGGCTTTTTTTTTGGACTTTACTATAGGTAAAAAAAGACATGGTCGCAAAATTCTTTGATAATTCCATCATGAGACCCATCGCAATAGTCCGATTTCTAAAGAAATCTATCTAAAAAGTTCGTTGAGCAATAATATAAAAAGCCATTGAAAAAAAAAAAAAAAAAAACTAGATCGATATTAATTATAATGAATAAGTTAAAAAGAAGAATATATATTTTCAATCACATTGGAAAATGTTTAAGTTGAAGTGGCACGAAATGCGGTAATTCTATTAGACACAATGAAGCCACCTCGCAATGGGTTTTGAGATAATGGTAGATGAAGAGCTTACGATAGAAAGAGGTAAAATGATAGTAGAGTAAAACGTGGACGAAGTGAAAGAGTAGCGGGAGTGTACGACCCCCTGGAGCACCCTCACGCTAACTGGCTGCGACTGTGGTACGACCCCTTTACGATTTTAACTTAATTTATGTATCATCCGAGAGTTAAGTAATTTCTACCAGTGAGTCTAACCTTCACGTCACCGGGGACATACTCTTCTTCATTTTCATTATCAACTTTATATATATAATACATACTTTTCTTCTTCTTCTCGTTACTCTTGTTCGTTAGAGCATATACAACACTCTCAACCTTTACTTGTTTTAACATTAGTCAACTTGGCTTTTATTCACATATTTTATTTACCACATCTTTGTGACTCAAAATGATGACTTAAATAAATATAGTGTGATCGTGACTGATTCAAATGTCTGCTCATAATTAATCTTTAAAAACGAAAGCCTTACATTAACGATGTGAATAATTTCATTTTGACTTTTTTACATTGTATTATAATGTTTTTTTTTTTTTTCTATAGGCTTTAATAGTTTCAAATTTAATGATAATTTTTTTTTTTTTTTTTTTTTTTGAGGTTTTATTTTCCAGCGAGAAAGAAAGATGATGAAGATATACGCGGTGAGAAATAAAGACGAAAAAAAGTATACATCTATATATATTTTGAATGGTGTTGGAACACGATGCAAAAGCCAACGGCAGTCCTCGTGCCTGGTAACTAATTAAAAGGCGGCGAACTTCCTCTCCGGAGCCCTGAGGAAACGAGTTTAAATCTGTTTCAGGCCAGTTTCCAACAGCAGTGTCTTAGTGGCTCCCTCGTGGACCGTTTCCACTGTGACTATACCCCCAGCACTTTATTACGAGTCTAATCTGTCTCACGCGCGCACCAATCCGATGAACTTTTGGCTAGGTAAGTATTTAACCTCGTATCTAATTGCTGGCTCTTGACAATTTGCTTTTATTGTCATTTAATACTTTCTCTTTTATTTATTTTAATAAAACATTATTTACTGCTAAGTATATATGTATATATTTTACTAAAACAAAGTATATTTATACCAACACGGAGAAATTATTCTTGTTTGAAATCCTATGGTTTTATAGTGATTCCGGACCATGTTGGCCACCTAACGGAAATTGAAATAAACTCATGCAAAAATTACTTTGGCCATAGTAAATTGACAACGGTTATGTCATAAATTACTGTAACTATAGTCAATTTTACTATAGTCACCCGGGTCGAAATATCTAGCCTCAATCTAGCCTCATTGAGTAAAAAGAGCATTTTGAGCCTCAATGAACCTCAAATGATGCTCAAAGATCCTCAATAAGCCTCGATGAGCCTCAAATGAACCTAGTCTCGACTACCTAATTTAAATTCGATTAGTATTACTTGAGGCTCTTTAATCACCATTTGAGGCTCATTGAGGCTTTGTGAACATTATCTGAGACTCAAAATGCTGTTTTCAATCAGTAAGGCGGGATTGAGGCCAGATATTTCGACCCGGACATAGTAATTTTTGTATGTGTTTATTTCAATTCCCGTTAGGTGGCCAACATGGTCCGGTATTACTAATAGGGCCGTTCATAAAATATGTCACACAAAATTTTACCTTTTTAGACCCCCCCCCTTCATCGCGCTATGACACGTTTCTGTGAACCCCCCATCAATATTACGTCACAATATATTTACAAATATGAAATGAGTGACTTTCTATCGTAAAGAAACCAAGAGAAAAATTTGCAAAATTGTTTAATGAACAGCGAACGTCACATTTCTTTAGACCCCCTGACCCCCCTTGTCACAGTAAGCAACACCCCCTTCTCCCCCATAAGTGCGAATATATTTTATGAACAGCCCCTATGACACCATAGCATTTTGAACAAGAATAATTTCTCCATGAACGATTAAAATAATTTTGTAGATGTTTATATAAAAAAGTAAATAAAAATACAACACCTGCAAAGAGAGCTAGCTGAGAAGTAAATAAAAAAGTTTATAAAAATTGGCAGAGCGAAAATAGTTTGGATCTGAATTGTAGCGAGACATGTGGCAGATATGGCTAGAATTGGCTCGAGGGTCGATTCATAATTACGTCTTACATCAATACGTAACGAATTACCAGGTAATATATTACCCCAAATTATAGGTGATAGTCAACGGGACATTATGATCGCCACTTTGACCAGATGGGACGATGGGTCGATTCACGGTGGCAGAGCTTACCCCTCTAGCTCGCGGGACTACATAAATATCATCTAAAGTTATGTGATATATGTATACATAGGGCTTTATATGTGAAATTATGTGGATATTCCATTAATGCCTTAGCTACTACCTAATACTATTATCTACTAATTTATTTTAAGAATTATTTTATTAATGATTTAATTATTCATTACATTAAATCATATTCAGTTTATAAAAATTTTCTTTGTAAGTGTCTTTTATAAGGTTTTACTAAGATCCTACAAGGATGTCCTACTATAAAATTTTAGTAAACCAAAATTATAAAATAATTTTATGATATTTTTGTATGAATCAATCAAATAATAAATAAATGAATCTTAACTAAAAGAAAAATCATAAAATTTTTTATCATTTTCATTCTAACTCAAGAATGCGTGGGCCGTTTTTAGCTCAAAACTTTAACTGTCGACATCTCAGAGAGAAAAGTACGACGGACCCAGATTCGGCCCAAGTATGTATAACCTTGGCCCAAGCTTGTAACCCAGCCTTGGCCCAGCCTTGGTAGGACATTGGAACAATGCGCGAACTGTCATCCTTCTGATTGCTGGGTCCGAACGATAGCTACTGGACGAACCTACTAATGTTGAACTGATACATTAATATGATCTACTCATTAAACCATAGGTATAACCAAACTTGGGTAATCCTACCTTGGCCCAAGTCTGGCTCGCCATTGGATGGCCAAGCTAGGGGAACCCAGTCTTGACTCAAGCCCGGGTAATCATTGTAACGGCCAGGACTGAGGACCCAATCTTGAGCCAAACATGAGCCAATATAGGTGTGCCAAAACTAGGTTCCCCAGTGCTGGGCCAAGTAGGGCCCCGTCGTTCAACTCTGGCAGCTCTTGCATGGGATAACATATTCCTTAATAATCTTTAATGATATTACAATTAAAAATAATTGTACGATCATTAATGACTTATCAGTCTAACAGAAACAATATTCATATTTATATTTATACGAGCAACCGTTTATTTCAGATCAATTAACAAGTGTGAATTCATTCTCAACAGCGATATAGGTTTTGTAGGGATCGCGTAATGTGTTTTCCGGTCCATAGTATAAAACGTATATGCAAACACTTGCACAACCACGCGCGGTACAGTGAAGTCGCTAACTTCGTTAATGTATAATCCGGGGTGGCTCCCTAGGGCAGCGTTGCTCGTGATATAAAATCAGTAAGCTTTACTAAATTTCGTTTAAACAATCCAGTAAACAATTTTCCGGCCTGTGCACGGCAAAGTAACGATACCCAAGTGGGATCTATGCTGTACCGTCGCTTATTTCGTTCATTTCATTTTCGTTCTATTTTCTATTTTCTTCTCACTCTGATTCTCATTGCCTATTTACTCCCTATCATTTATACAAAAACTATTCTTTCTTAACCCTTGAAAAAAATTATTTAATTTATGATACGCTAATTAAATAGTATAATAATTCATTTAAAAATTAAAAAAAAAAATAAATAAAAATTAGTTATATAAATATTGAGAGGTAAAAATTAAGCAATATTTTATACGATTAATCATCCATCTTTTAACGGGTTTGGTAGTGATGCTATAAATCGCAAATTAAAATATGTCAAACATGGTAAAGCACGCTTCTCAAATTAAAAGTGACGGTTTCATACAGAGCACACTCACTCTAACCCCACAATTTCATGGACCCTCACTCGTTATAAATAATTGTGAGTTACCGCGATCATGTTTATTTATTTATTTTAACGTTATTCACCACTAGAACGCATCAACGGTCACCGGGGCAATATAAACGCATTGCAGGACTTCGATTTATGTAACAACATGAGTTGCTATCTCCATATTTCATCTGTAAATTTAGCTTCGTATTTTCACTATTAAATTGCAAATCTAAATGATTTATGATTAAAATAAAAATTATTATCTTTTAAACTAAATTATTTTCTACGAAACTTTATACATTAATTAGTAAATTTATGAGCAACTGTGGGACAGCTTTAATAAATATTTTTAAAAAATGTTAGAAATGTTTTAGTATCAAATTACATTTTTTTGTATTGAATACAGAAGAGTCTGCATCGAAAACGATTCTAGCTATGTTATTTAAATGGTGTGACTTTGACCATTTTTGGTTCTTTTCTATAAAAAAATTGTCTTGAAATTTATAAGCTTGAAAACATAATTGCATTAACGTTTGACTTCTCCGAGCCATAATAAAAAAAAATTATTTTTCACCAAAGTTGAGATCCTTCAATTTTTTTTTTTTTTTTTTGGTTTTTCTCAAATTCAATCAGAGTCTAAACTTGCTTATGAAGTTTCTAAGTCGCATCTTTCCACTAGAAATTTCAGTTCGTTTTTTATTAGTTTCGAATTCCGAGTTCGCGCCAAAGGAGGCAACCGCATACCCTAGTGGCAATATTGATCAATTTTGGAGCAAATCTTGAGCAAGTCAAAGAGAATACAACGAAATATTATATCTATATATACTGTGATTTCAAGATATTGAATAAGAAAGCTATTAGGGTAAGGTTCGCATCGCAGAAATAACGCACGTCCGAAACTCTGCATAACTAGGAAAGCTGAATTCAGCACAAATTCGAAAACCGAAATTACACCGAAGAACTGTAATCTATCCGTGAATAATGATTATACATGAATTTGACAATATATGGTCAATAATTACTTTGCACTAACGATTCTTGATATTTTTTTCAATTATCAATGATTTTAGAAAATGAAAAAAAAAATAAATGAAATCGTTAACACAAAATATAACACTGCTTAAATTTTTCATAAGCAGAAACTTTTATGAAATTTCAAAAAAATCAACAAGCCCCATTTAATAAAAAAGAAATTGATTGTTCAAATTTTTCACTTTCAACCAAAAAGATTGTTCTCATTTTTATCTAAACCATTTTTCATCAAAACATTTCAACCTGAAAATTTTTTAGACCTTCTACACGAAATATTTTTGACTAGTGAATGCTTTCGAATATCTAACTGAAATTTCGCGTAAAACTAATTTGCACCGTTTGTCCATTGTCTTTATATCCATATTCTAAAACTATTCAATGAACAAAAGTATATCACAAGTGATATTCACTAAAGAAATTATCCTTCTTTTCTTCAATAATTTATAAAATAAACAATAAATTAATTAATTTGCTGGTCAAAAATTCGATAATCGGCTATGACAATAGTTTATATTTTATACCATTTTCAGAAATGTCCAATCTGGTGTTAACATCTAATTTTTCATAATCAAGCATATGCTCCTCATAAACTATTACACTTATTATTATCCAATTTCACAAACAATAATAATTTTAAAAATTGAATTGTCCAGCAATAGCAATTTATAATGAATGAAAAAATTTCAAATTTAACGCTCGATTATGTTTATACATAACGCCATTTGGTACATTAAATTTATAATACCTTATCTCGTGAGGCATTTATGAACGAGTGTCGAATTCATACCGCAATTCATATACAATTCTTAGATAGAATATATGCTAGGGTGATGTGTATGTTGCGACACGATGCATCTATAACAATAATAGAAAAAAGGGTGGGCGGTGAAAATACATGTCGAGACAGAGGAAAACAGAATTCGAAACGGGTGTACGCATCAACGAGTTCAAGTCGACGCAACTAAACGACACGAATGCCAAGTGGCATATGAATTTATCTTCTGACGATCTCTAACGCATTGAGAGAGAACAAAAGTGAGATAGAGATAAAATGGACAGATGGTCGGTAAACTCACCGACGGATCGAGCTATAGCGACAGGTTGGTCCAGTAGGGCACTACCAGTATTTCGTGGTTCATTTGCGGTACCCAAGGGTCCCATTTATTATTAGAAGAGAAAAAGACAAAGCACCAAGTATATAGAAAAAGATCGACAATCCATGTTACGAGGGTTGGCACAGGGACTTGGAAAAGACCATCATCGCATTTTATATATAATATACTAACAGACTTTAGGGGTTGTTTACACAACCAAGTGTCTCGATTTAATTCGGTGATTATTTTTTAACGAGTTCATCTTTCAATTTTAACTACAATATTATATTCATCAATAAATCCTTGTAGAGAGAATAAAATTAAAATAAAACGCAAGATAAAAATAACTATGGAAATTATTTTAAATATGGGGAAGGCCGGGGTAAAATGAGGCATCATTTTTATGCCAAAAAAAAATTTTTATGTTTAAAAATGCTTAGTTATTTTTCGCAGAAAAGTATGGGGTAATTTAGGGAGCCCAGACAGTGTGGCCAAAAGTTTCAGTGAAAATAAAATTTGTATCTGATGTAAAATGGGTCACGATTGCAAAACATATAAAAACTCTTTGCATGAATTTTTCATACTTGATCTTAAGAAATTAAAGTACATTCCAGTAATTAAGTTAATGAATCAACAAAATTTCAATAGTGGTCTATTCTTTTCCAGATTTAGCCTTTTTCATGCCTCAATGAAAAAATTCAGATAACAAGCACTTAAAAAAAATGCAATAAAAATTTAAAAGTCGCCACATAGCTAATTAATTTCTACCATTCTCTTCTGCGAACTATATCAGCATTTTGAACCAAAAAAATTATTTTTGTCTCAAAAATAGTGTTCATTTTTTCCCAGTCCTCTATTTGGATAAACTATTACGAAAAATAATTAAACAGATTGATTGAAACGTATCATTATTTTCTGTTTCTTGTTGAGAGTAAAAGATTGCAAATGTATAATTAAATATTAGTAAATTAGGTTGATAATCTGTCAAGATTTTGACATCCCGCAGCGTTGATGACGATCATAATTCATTGCACGAACCCGATGCACCTCTGAGTTTAACTTTTTTATTTTAAATTCTGGCCTGGCGTATCTATTTAATTTTTCTTACTCATCAAATATATACATCTGTTATTCTTTTTCATCTCTTTTATTACACACCTCTCACCTCCTGAAACTCGCGCGACCACCAATTCACCTTCTTCTCATATGTTCCCCACATCACACGCGGTCCCTTTCTTACAGTTGTGTTATTTGCCCGCGGTCATTTCATTAATCTCAACCTTCTTATATATAGTTATTTTCTTTTTAAGCATTTATTTTTACGTCTCGTTATAAGGTTTACTCATCGTCGCAACATCTTAACTTGTATGATGATCAACGAATATCTCAACAGACAAATCTATCAGTATATAAAACAACAATAAAAACTTATTATTTTTAATAAATAAAAATAGTAAATAAATTGTTATTTTACAATACTTATTACAGTAATTTATCATTAACCCATTCTTAATTTAAAAATAGTAATGGGATAATGCGATAGTTATTATAACTATATAATTAAAAAACAAAATCATCGTGTATTATATGAAGAAGAAAGTCTTAACGTGAGTTGGCAAACGATCAAAAACACTCACTTTATCAGGACCATCGATCTTTCTGTCTTGGTGATCTTTTGCTCTTTCTAGGGTATAGTAGTTGAGTATCCTGATGCGTAACTCTCAAGGGATGTGTCGAGGGATGTTCCAATGTGGCTAGTGAGGACATAGACTGCTGACGTGTCTTTTGAACATCCCACAAATGTAAAAGTGAGACAGAGTTAAGTACAAACGACACAAAACTATATATAGCCACATATAACGAAAACGATGAACCAACCCCTTGTCTCGTCTGTATTGGAAAATCGCCCTGAGCTTTGAAGAAAAAAAGAACAACCCTTAACGATTACTCGTGTTCAACCTTGACACGTGTTATTTTGGTGGTTACGCATGCATTTAGGGTGTGAATAAAATGATCGAAAAGACTCTCCAGGGAGTGAGTTTTCGATGAATCTAACGATTTACGATTGATGATCTTCACTATTGTAATAAATGATTTAATAAAATAATATATTATTAATTTTTATTAAAATATATATACACGTAAATAAATTATTATTATTTTATTTATTTATCATGTTATATATTTCTTATCATTATTAAATTTATCAAAGTGTAAACAACGGGATAACTTATTCGAGTAGATGGGAAAATTAATTCCCATGTGACAACGAATGTCTATTTTGATATTACAGTGATTTTGTTTCCGCTTCGTTGAATACATACTCAGTGATATAAATGCTAATTCGTATGTACAGAATGAAATTCCATCATATATGTAATAATTCTAGAGATGACTTAGATGAATATATAGATGTAAACATGGAAGCATCAATATAATCTCTGTCATTTATACTAATATAAGTACAAGCTATTTTTATTTTTCAAAATCTTCCATAAAAATAATGAAAAAAATTATTTTTAAGAATTCTAATGATTATTGTTAAATGAAAAATATTTGATTTTATGATGAAAAGAGAGATTAAATGAAAAGCACTGTCAGTATTCCGTTTAAAAATATCAGGGTTTTGAGGTCTCCGAAAATATTTCTGTTC
Organism: Microplitis manilae; assembly: GCA_030273425.1. Lineage (NCBI taxonomy): Eukaryota > Metazoa > Arthropoda > Insecta > Hymenoptera > Braconidae > Microplitis > Microplitis manilae. Next base: position 7,082,948 of record CP092726.1, read on the forward strand.
ATTTCTGAGTCGAAAAGTTGAAGCATTATTTCAAACTAAGGTGGACTGGACCTTAAATAAAGCTGATTGTGCTAAACTGAACCTTACTTGAAACTGGCAACGCTTAATTGAGCCTTAAATTAAGCTGTTCAGCCTACCATGTGTCATGAATTCAGACTGATCAGCCAGCTAGTAGAATTAAATTAAAGCTCTCTAAAAATGAATCAGTGAAATTTTTTCAAATTAGTGAATATTCACTGGGAACCAGCTATAAGTATACCACTGGTTGAATTAGTGGTATACTTACAGCTGTAGAAATATAGTGACTATCCACTGGTTCGCGAGAATTTCACTAATTCATTTTTAGAGAGAGCTGTAATCAACCTGAATATTTTAACACAGAAAAAAAGAATACCCTCTAAAAATGAATTAGTAAAATTCACTGCGAATCAGTGGATAGTCACTATTTTACAGCCATAAGTATACCATTAATTTAACCAGTGGTATACTTATAGCTGTGAAACAGTGTATATACACTACTTTTCAGTGGTTTTCACTGTTTCAGATTCAGAGAGTATTATTTTTAATTTTCACGGTGGGTTCTCCCATTAAAATCCCCCGCAAGCCCCAATAGGATAAAATACAATAATTGAATTTCTTTTCGATTAGGATTTTCCCATTGGGTTTTTATTGGGTCCTCATATGGATTTCCCTGTTAGGCATGCCTTATCGGAACCCAATGAGGTCCACATGTATACTCTGGGCGATCCCACAGTACTTTCTAGTCGGGTAGAATATAATGACTCTATATTATGACGTGTATCTATAACTTTCATAAAAAGTCTTTTCGATTGGCGTTTTTAGAATCATCCAAACCGTTTATTTTTTTTTTTAAAAAACATCGCCAGAGAACCACTTTGAGAACAGCCGTTTTTTGTCAATTTGTTTTTTTTTTTTTTTTTTTGCATAGTCCACTTATTCGAATGCGTTTAAAAATGTCGTCAGTTTTTCATATTTTGATCTTTCTTTTGTTGTCCAAATGATTTTAATAATAAATGTATTTTGATGAACCAGTCGATTTAATATACCAAAACCCTAAAACAACTGAACATAAAATTTTTTATTCATAGTCTTTTTCAACTGCATATTATAGAATAGAACATAAGCATTATATTTTAAAACTTTAAAGCTTTTAATTAAATTGGTCGAGCTGATGAGAAAATTTTTTTTCCAGTCTTGAATTATTTTGTTTATGTCACCAGTCTATATCACAATAGAAATTAAATTTTTTTAGGATCTTTGAATTTTAGTATTAGAATAATACTTTAAATAACAAATTTTTATAAAATCAACATTATGCTGATTTACTAAAGAATTCTATTTTGACTCAATTTTCTCCGATTGTATTATTTAAAAATTCAGTATTAACAAAAAATGTTAATTGAAGATTAATCAAATATATTAAAATGTAAAAAAAAAATAAATTAAAATTAAACTATGAATGTAGAGGATTTTATTCAAGCGTAAAAATCGACCTGAAACAAAATTTATAACTTTAAAATAAATAGCCAATTAAACTCGGCGACTCAATTTAAACGAGATTCCAAGCACGGCGGTTCCAGCTCACGGGAGAGTCCGCTAAATACACTCGAGGAGTTATCGCGTGAGAGTTTCCCGGAGCTTGCATGCACCGAACTCGTTACCGGTTTTGTCCCCGCGTAAATTAATTACTCCACCCACCTCAATGTGTTAGAAACTGCGAGAAAGATAGAGAAGAGAGTTCAATAGTTTATATTATATATATACATATACATATACATATACATATCTATCTATCTACATTTGCTATATTTTCCCTCACGTTCATTTATCGCCTATGAAACTACACCGAGTCTAATCGAGTTACTCGTTAATTACCATCACCTCGTAAATCCTTTAATAATAAAGAAATTATATATCTAATAATGCTCTGAATGAAAAAAAGAAAAAAAACTTTAGAAGAACATAAACCAAAATAAAATGATTAAAAATTTGAGATCTATAATTATTTAAATCACAAAATAAAATAAATAATAAATCAATTTATCGATTTGACATGGACCAGTTTAAAAACAGCTTATTGAGATACATGCGAATCACAAAACTGAAAAATCCAAGAGAGCAAGTGGAAAGATAATAACGTGAAATTAGCCGCTAATGTGGATCGATGGTCGGTCGTGGCTCGGTTGTTTTAAGAGCGATAATAAAAATGAAACGATTCACATCGGCGGCGTTGGCGCAAAAGAGAACGTAACTTGGATGTGTGAGAGGGTGGATGACAAGGATCGAAATAACGTATGAGAGTGATGAAGACAGAATGATAGAATGAGATGGGGGATGAAACAGGAAAAGGAGGCGGTCCGAGTTTACAACCCAGAGTATGACTTCTTCGTCGGGTTCAATATGGACCACGCCCACATGTTTCCCCACCACTTTTATCCTGTCCCTATGAGAGCACCAGCAACAAGATACCCCACTATTGCAACTTCGTACATGAAAACCCGCGGATTCTCGCGCGCCCAGTTTACTTGATTTTCCTTCTCTTGACTTCTCCACTACTACATACTACTACTATTACTACTACTACTACTACTATTACTTCTCTTCTCTTCTCTTCTCTTCTCTTCTATATAACTTCGCGAATGCAAAAGATGCGTTGCACGTAGTCATAGTAACAACCTACTCACACCACTCGTATAAAATCCCAAGCGCCCCGGGATTGTTCGAAACAATTAACCTACGCTCAATTCTGTTCGGACATGTCTATATTACACTTTTATACGGCGGTCGTGGTATATGATACCTTACACCCATTGAATTTATTTAAAAACTCTTTCCTTTTACATTATACCGTTTGTATGAAAATGATTTTTGCAAATAAAAATAACATTATACTAAATTACCTTATAAATAAAATTACAATTTAGCTGTTTGTTATTTTGACATAAAAAATAATCCATGAGTAATTTATTTTATTAAATAAAAATGGTAGAACATGATTTACTATTTTAATTTTTCCGAGTTTAAAAATAATATCTTCAAATAAAATTTAAACTCTGCGGTTTCGCGCTTCAATTCAAGCAAACGTGTTTCACGGTTGGCTAAGCGACGGCTCTATTTGAAAATCGACAAGATATACACACCACTGTACAACGCTATGCCTGCAGAATATAAAGTATTTGCTGAAAACTGTCAAGAATATTTACATCCACGATTTAAAACACTATTTTCCATTACACATTCAACATTTTTTTAAATTTATCTGCAAATTAAAACTTCTAAACATATCAATTTTTTCGTTGATAATTCAAATAAAATTTGAATTTTTAGTTACATCGATAATAGTATTTTGATAAATCTGATAATATAAATTCATATATACTATATTTATATCACGTTTTCATGTCACGTATACTACATTCGATACGCTTCACGTAGAAGTAAATACATATGATATCCCTTTATCGGTTACTGTAGTCTTAAATTGTCCATAGTCACAAAATCGTTAGAATCTGTTGTAAACGGAGAGAAAAGAGTAGTAATAATTACCATTCTGCATAGTAACCAGACTAATTTCTTGTAAAATGGTATATGATGATATGTAGAATAGAATTCATTAGCATTTTTCTGGTAATGATTACTGTTACATTGAAACAATTAAAATGGCAAAAATCGGGACTCTGTAGAATGCTACACTGATAGAAGGATTTATTACAGAGTACTAAATGGATTTAGTAACCAAATTTTTAGTCACTTATTTGGGAGAAAAAAATATTTTGTACCCATTACCATAATTTATTATAATTTAATAAATTATTTTTTTATCTCAATTAAATCTTATTATGGTAAAATAAATATTTGTTTCCATCAAAAAAATATTTGGTAATCGGTACTAAATATTTTTTTGGTAAGTTTTGTCGGTAGATGGCTTGTTTAGGAATAAAAACTACGTATGTATTTGTGGGGAAATATCGGTGTGGCGTGTGTGTGTGAATATATTGCCGCTTTCACAGTATAGTGCGTTTCGTCTCAATCGGAGTTACTATTGTGATTTCCAAATCAATTTATTGATTTTAAAAACAATTATTTTCAATTGATTAAAATGAATTATTTCAAATTATGGAGGAGCTCTTAAAATCTTATTTAACTAAAAATTTGTTATTTATCTTAAATAAAAAATTATAATAAAATGAGGTTATTTTCTTTATAATAATACTATATATTTTTACTTAAAATTATTTATTATTCTTATTTTAATCTATTTTAATTTCAAAAATTCATTTGACGAAAAATTTGTTATTTATCTTAAATAAAAAATTATAATAAAATGAGGTTATTTTCTTTATAATGCTCTATATTTTTATTTAAAATTACTTATTGTTATCATTTCAATTTATTTTAATTTCAAAAATTTATTTGACGAAAAATTTGTTATTTATCTAAAATAAAAAATTATAATAAAATGAGGCTATTTTCTTTACAATACTATATATTTTTATTTAAAATTATTCAATGTTATCATTTCAATTTATTTTAATTTCAAAAATTTATTTGACGAAAAATATTTTATTTATCTAAAATATAAAATTACAATAAAATGAGGCTATTTTCTTTATAATACTATATATTTTTACTTAAAATTATTTGTTATTATCATTTTAATTTATTTTAATTTCAAAAATTTATTTGACGAAACATTTGTTATTTATCTAAAATAAAAAATTATAATAAAATGAGGTTATTTTCTTTATAATACTATATATTTTTACTTAAAATTATTTATTATTATTATTTTAATTTATTTTAAGTAGAACAATTAGGTTATGCGCTAAAATAAGTTAAAAAAATTAGTTCTTTAATCCTAATAAATGATTTATTGTGCCCCAATAAATCATTTCTTAAATACTACAAAATATTTATTTGGTGGAAATAAATGAGCTTTACTAAATGATTTGGTTCCTGTAACCAAATATTTAGTATTACAAATTCGTTACTAAATCATTTGGTACATACAACCAAATCTTGTTAAATACAACTAAATCCTTCTATCAGTGTACTGTCCCATGCTTGAATAGCTGTCATTACAGTTTAATAAATATATATAAGACATATGCATAGGAATATTTACTTGACATTTCTCTCCATGTATCTTTTATCAAAAAATGATATTTCATTATGAGCAATATTTTAATTATTTCAATAGATTAATTCAATTTCTATATTTATTTAAAGTAACTTTGATATTTATTTTATCATAACCTTATTTACTAAATATCAAATAAATGAAACATCATAAATGTTGCCAGGTAACAGTGTAGTCATGTCCATTTACATGGTTCTCTCGTCAATGTAAAATGGTAATCATTCCCATACTAGCATAGCCAACGTTACCTTGTAGAAAGAGGGGATTACTCTGTCCCATGATTCCACGAGTCAGAAACCAAAGTCGGATTCAAGTCTCAAATTTCTCAATGAGATTTTTGAAGATCAATTTTGAATTTGAAGACTGACATCAGTATGGAAAGTTATCCTAGCTTAGTCCTCTAAGCAGTAGTTACGATCAATTTTACGACTTAGAGAGCTAAACTGAAATAACATAATCTGGATAGAGCCTCAAAATACTCAAAACATACAGGAATAATTTTGTCCACATTTGAATCTCAAAAGTCTCATTCGACGTATTTTCTGCTCACCCTTTTCTATCTAAAATTTTAAAAAGTCCAAAACATAACTTCTCATTCATTGAGGATTTTGAGGCCCGTTATAATTTAAAATCGATAAATTCGAAGCATTTAGACCTCATAGTCCTCATTGAGGATTTTGAGTACTAAAGTAGAGTTACTTTCTGGGTGGCAAATAAAACATTAAAGGAATGTAACATAGTAATGGTTACCATCCTACATAGGAATTAGAACTATTCTTTTCTCTCCGTATACTTTTTTAAATAATGTTAATATTTAAAAATAAATAAATGCAATAAATTAAAGAAATTCTGCGGAATTTCGAAAACGAGAATTCTCAATTGCACGCGTTTAAATGAGAAGATTAATGTTTGCCACAAGAGACTAGTTTATTCAAGCTATATATAAATATATGTATATATATATGGCTGTATAGCGTAGATATATGACAGAATATAGAGCTAGAAACTGAAGAGAAGAGAAAATAATCATATAAGGGGTAGATTCCCCGGGACAGTGGACTGGCGTTTCAGAAACGGACGGACGCAATAATTCTCTTTTAACCGCTCGCTGGAAATAACGGCGGAATAACGATGAAACAACGACGGAGCTTCCGCGAATCCTTTTTTTTTTCATTTTATCTAGTCACGATAAATATTCGCTTGACTCGCCTATGAACTCATATAACGTGTATGATATGTTTATGTATCTATAAAACGTAATATTTGTCATAAAAATAAACCATAAACCGAGAGGTCCCATCAATTTAATGGAATTATTTTGTCGGAAATGGACGGTAAATTTTAAATTGTTCGGATAATCGTGGCTTAGCAGATTAATTGTAACTGCATTGTGTGACTACACCAATATTACTAATCAATTCGATTAGTGATTGTAACGAAATAATTACCATATATATTTATATAGATAGATATAGATAAATAGTAAATTAATCATTTGTAATTCTCTTGTACTATAATTTCACAATCTCAATAAACCTATTTCCGATGCCTCTGTAAATTATGTTATCGTTACTGTTGATCTATACCCTCATTCGAAACTCAAATGGCGTGATGAATCATCAAGAGTAACGATATCGTATATAATTTTATGTTTTAAATCTAGATTCTTTAGCTTTAAATTCTATGCGAAATAAGAATAAAATTAAAGGGGGTCAATTGAGTTATTAGAACATAATTGCGAGACAGGTGTCGATCATAGTTACCGTAGCACTTTATTAATAATAACTGAAAGTGTTTTGTACCTGATAATTTTGAATTAATTATTGTTTCTGAAATATATATGATGAAATTTATTTTTTACAAAGTTTAGGTGAATGAAAAAATAATAAAAAACATTTTTGACGGAAAGATAAAGTAAAAAGACGAGTTAACGAAGATGGTTAGTGGAAGGCGAAAGTTTCTGCGGGTCGTTCTTTATTCAAAGTTGTAATAACGTTTGGCAGATGTTTCTGATAATATATAGTGCACGTGGTAACTCGCGCGAGTTACTGTTACTCGACGCCGCTTTTGTTCCACGAACTTTTATCGAGCCAATTTAAGTTGCGGCATAGAAATATCCCAGTTATCCACCCTCTCTTTTTTTCACCCACGATTTTTCTCTCATAGCTTAAGAATGAAGAAAAAGTTAAATAATATAAAGAAAAGATGAAAAAAATTTTTAAAATATCTTTTATAACAAAATATTACAAGCTTTACACTTTTTTTTCGAAACGAAATCTATACACTGTAAATCGAAGTGTTTTAATTTAAAACACCTAAGTGTTTAGTTGCCATTTAAATACATTGTAGTCACTTTTCTAAACGTTTGCAAGTGTGTAGGAAGTGACTACAATGTATTTAAATAACAACTAAACACTTAAGTGTTTAAAGTTCAAACACTTCGATTTGCAGTGTACTTGTTTTTATTGTTTTTCTCACTGGCATCGTGCCTACTCTAATATGAACTCGCTCAGTTCAGCCATATCATTTTTTTATCTCTCAAAAATGTATACCAAATTTATAAATAACACTCTGTAAACATGAATAAGTGAAATCGGTGAATATTCACTAATTTTAAGTGCAAACCGAACCACTTAGTTTTAAAAAGTGGTTCGATTGGCACTTAAAATTAGTGAATATTCACCGATTTCACTTATTCATGTTTACAGAGCACATTGTCAAAAATCGGAAGTGAAATCGGAGTGGTCTAGATTTTATTTTAATCCGCGTTCACTCCGATTCGGACTTTTGATATTAAAATAAACTCCCCATCGGAGTAAATTTCACTCCGAGGGAATTGAATATATAAACAATCATCTGCTCTACATTCCCTCCGGATTTAATACCCGTTCACTCCACAAATTTCTTACAATGTCTAAAGAATGTTATAAAAACTAATATATTTATGTACCTGATGATCGAATCGTTTTTCGCACAACGAAAATGAAAAAAATTCATGTAATTTGACTGCTTAAAGGTTACTTAAGAGGAAATTGGGGGTGGCTGCAATTTTCGGCTGGCATACTAGTACTTATGCGAAACATTTCAGAAATCTAGATTCAGTAGATTTTTTACTTTTCATTTTGTTTTTTTATTTTCGTTTCGCGAAAAACGTTCCGATCTTCAGATACATAGATATTTTATGTCGTTTTTTTCATTTTATTTCATTTTTGAATACACGGAAAAAAATAAATAGGCGCTGCAACAGGACGCCGTCCTGTTGGTTCGACAGGACTTTGTCCTGCTAATGAAACAGGATTTTCCTGTTGCAGCAACAGGACACATCCTGTGGGTGCAACAGGATAAAATCCTGTTGCAGCAACAGGATTTTCATGTTGTAGCAACAGGACACATCCTGTGGGAGCAACAGGACAAAATCCTGTTGCAACAACAGGATTTTATCCTGTGGGAGCAACAGGACAAAATCCTGTTGCAGCGACAGGATATTTCCTGTGGAAGCAACAGGATTTTATCCTGTTGTGGCAACAGGACTTTTCCTGTTGTAGCAACAGGACTTTCCTGTTGTAGCAACAGGACTTTCCTGTGGAATCAACAGGACTTTTCCTGTGAAATCAACAGGACATTTCCTGTGGAATTAATAGGATGAGAAACTAGTTTTATGCACCAATTGTTTTTGTCCCTAGGATAAAATTTCGAAGTTGGAAAATAAATTAAAATTTACATAAAAAAAAATCTCTGGTTTTATAGGGGTGGGAGGGGTAAAACGGGGTACTTAAGGAAATACTAAGTTTTCGAGGACTCAAATACGCTAAACTTTTTTTTTTTTTAATGATATTTAAAGTAAATAGAAAAAATTGTCAGTTACCGTTAAAAAAAAATAAAATTTTTTATTTTTGCGGGGAAAATGGGGTACCTCTTAAAAAAGATAAAAAAAAATTTCTGGATTTTAAATGAATTTGATAAAGTTAAGCTTTTTTGCAAGTAATTAACATAAAGAAAAATTACATTTTACATGACTATTGTATACAAAAGAACAAAAAAAAACAAATTTTTAATAGTTTTTATCATAAAACAGAAGTCATTAATATTTTTCGACTGCGGTCGATTTTTTAAAAAGTTTTACAAAAAAAATTTTAAATAACGCTCAATTATATTTACAAAAGTGATTTTGGAATGTTTAAAAACCATTTAAAATATAAATTTTTTTTAATTATTATTTTGGGGTACCCCGTTTTGCCTTCCCCTCTCTCCTATATATATATATATATTAGGGTGCTTCATTTTAGAGCAACATTTTTTTTTTTCAAGTCCCGCCTGAAAATCTTGTAGTTGATGAAAAAACAAAAATTTTGAGCCAAATGGCAGCTCCTAATTCCGATTTTAACCCATTGCTAATTTAGTTTTCATTTTTCCCATTTAAATAGCATTGAAAAGTAATTTTTTTCCACTTTTTCTTCCCGCTCACCATATTAAATTTTTTTTCGCTTTTTGACCTATAAGCTCTTGTAGAGGAGTAAATTTGCTACAAAAAAGCCCTTTGCGTCAGTATGTAACTCCAACAAATTCCACGGAACTTTATGTTTTAGCTTAGTTTTTTAAAAAAATCGCACAAAATCGTATTTATTTCCGAAAATATTGAATGTAGAAAAAAAGTTGTAATGACAAATTTGTAGGGGGGTTCATGCACTACAATTCTTCTGCAAGAGGTTTTTTTGTAGCTCTTATAGTTCATCTGTTATAACCAATTAAAACTAAAAATCAAAGAAAAACTATATTTTTAATGCCAACAAAATTTAATTTTCTTAATTTAGGATGAAAAATTCTTTGAAAATTGAATTTATTAAAATTTTCGCTCCGAAAATATTTTCCAAATCTGTAATTTTTCCGTTATTATATTTGTTTACATTTTAGAATATTTAAAAAAAATTTACACAATTTTCGCCGATAGATTGTGGTAGATTATAAGTTTTAGAAATATTTACTTCTTATAATTTCTCTTTATCAATTTTCGAAGTGATAAAATTGATTGTTTATCATCGATACTATAAGTATGTATTCAAATTAAAGCGTCTTTAGGTATTAAATGATTTATGTAATTTATTAATATTTTTTATATAATTTTTTATAATACAATTATCAACAGATTGAGTGATACTTAATTGTTACAAATTATACTCTAGGTTGCTGGACGCAAAATCTAGGTGCAGAAAATTGAAATTTAAATACTTATCAAGTAAATATAATAATAAATACAAATTTTTTGGATTGACTATTTGATGGAAATTTCTGATTTTCTGATTAAACTAAGATGTACTGGGTGTGCAAAGATTTCATAAATAAAAATTTAAAAAAAATTAAAAAAAAATGACAATTGGAGAAAACCCGTACATAACGTGGAAAAATCGGAAATCTAACACCTACAATCTATCGGTAAAAATTTTATATAATTTTTTTTAAATATTCTAAAAAGCAAAAAAATATAATATCGGAAAAATTACAGATTGGGAAAATGTTTTCTGTGCGAAAATTTTAATAAATTCAATGTTCAAAGAATTTTTCATCCTAAATTAAGAAAATTAAATTTCGTTGACATTAAAAATATATTTTTCTTTGATTTTTAATTTTAATTGGTTATAACAGATGAACTATAAGAGTTACAAAAAAACCTGTCGCAGAAGAAATGTAGAGCATGAACCCCTCTACAAATTTGTCATTACAACTTTTTTTCTACATCCAATATTTTCGGAAATAAATACGATTTTGTGCGATTTTTTTGAAAACTAAGCTAAAACATAAAGTTCCGTGGAATTTGTTGGAGTTACATACTCGACGCAAAGGGCTTTTTTGTAGCAAATTTACTCCTCTACAAGAGCTTATAGGTCAAAAAGCGAAAAAAAAATTTAATACGGTGAGCGGGAAGAAAAAGTGGAAAAAAATTACTTTTCAATGCTATTTAAATGGGAAAAATGAAAACTAAATTAGCAATAGGTTAAAATCTGAATTAGGAGCTGCCATTGGGCTCAAAATTTTTGTTTTTTCATCAACTACAAGATTTTCAGGCGGGACTTAAAAAAAAAAAATGTTGCTCTAAAATGAAGCACCCTAATATATATATATATATATATATATATATATATATTTTAATGATGCCAAAGAAGTACAACTTCTCACGCGCGTACATAAGTACACGCAGCCATTTTTTTTTAAGCTGATGAAAAAATTTTTTTTTGAAAATTTCAATTTTTTTTAGTCTTGATTTTTTCAAAATTTGGATTTTTTTCATATTGAAATTGATATAAAAATAATTTTAACTAAATAGAAATTGATTTTAATCTCAAAACTCCGTATGTACATGAAACCAGTTTCTTATCTTGTTGATTCCACAGGAAATGTCCTGTTGATTCCACAGGAAAGTCCTGTTGCTACAACAGGAAAAGTCCTGTTGCCACAACAGGATAAAATCCTGTTGCTTCCACAGGAAAAATCCTGTCGCTGCAACAGGATTTTGTCCTGTTGCTCCCACAGGATAAAATCCTGTTGTTGCAACAGGATTTTGTCCTGTTGCTCCCACAGGATGTGTCCTGTTGCTACAACATGAAAATCCTGTTGCTGCAACAGGATTCTGTCCTGTTGCTCCCACAGGATGTGTCCTGTTGCTGCAACAGGAAAATCCTGTTTCATTAGCAGGATAAAATCCTGTCGAACCAACAGGACGGCGTCCTGTTGCAGCACCTATTTATTTTTTTCCGTGTAGCGAATTCATCATGGACACTGATTAGTCTTAAATGATGCGACAATTTGATCGTAATATAGACATCTATTTTCATTTTTTGTTATAATTTAACCATTTAGGTTAAAGATGAGCCACCTGCTGATCATATTTTGTCGATAGTGCACACGGAGTCTTGACCACCAATTATTTTACATTGTATTGTTTATATTAAACACTTTATTTGTTGTTTGTTAAAAGGCATCATAAATTTCGTCCTGAGTATACTGTAAAAATATGGTGTAAAAATGGCCCTCGAGAACTTTACACGACTGCGTAGTGTGAAATAACGGTGTAAAAAATCCTTGGTGTAAAGTATCCATCCGTGTAATTTTAACACGGTGTAATCTAATTTTTTCACACCATTTCGTGTTACTCGTTATAATTTTTATTAATGAGCAACAAATCATCATTGAACTTTTTTAATTACTTAATAAATTACACATTTACACGCTAGACGGTGTAAAAATTTTTAACCGCCTAAATATAACACAATATTTGGTGTAATTTTCACACCAACATTTTTGGTGTGAAATGATTCTCGAGGACTTTATACGGTGTCCGCCGTGTGAATCATCAAGAGGTGTACTTTTAACTCCATATCAGTATTATCTTTCACACCCTCTGGTGTTATTAGCTCAAAAGTCATACATTGTCCGATCATAAGATATGTAGTTGAAAATTAGCCAATAACTGTTTTTATTATTAAAATGAATATACATATATTATTGGTTCGAAGTTGATAAATTAATGATTCTATTAACATAAGTATTTTACATTTACACCGTTGGTGTCGTGGTCGTTCTAATTTGTAGGGCCAAAAATTTAACACTGTGCGTCGTGTAACTGTCACACCAACGGTGTTAAAAGTTTTCACACAAAATTATTCTCACCACACGTAACATGGACTCAAAACTTTTCATTTACAGTGTATTGGAATAAACACTGTGTTCATATAAAGAATGCTATAAAAACTAATATATTTTATATCGATATTTTCATTTTATTTTATTTTAGAATTGTGAATTCATCATGGGCACCGTGTTACGTTGATTTGAACGAGCGAAAAACTTACGGCATTTACTTTATTTCAGCTCACGTACAAAATCCAATCCAGGAATGATTTTCCATTTGAAATTGAGCGTACATCAAAATTCGAGCGTCTCATCCATATCAATTGGAAAAATAGCTTCTTCTTCCGCTATTGGTAATGTACACTTTATAATAATACTCATGTACACGATATATCCAATACACGAATTTCATATTTTTATATATATTATAGACTGTTTCTATCGATTCTACTTATGTAGTATACGTATCATATATATATTATACGGTATACTATATATATGATGTAAATTCAAAAGAAGGTGATCTATTGTTATTTTTCTCATATCATTCTTCTATTCACAGTCGAAGCTAATTACATTTTTATTATTACAATAATATGCATTAATAAACTTGTCATAGTTGATCTTGATAACGAGAAATAATTTATTATATTGAAGCGAAAGTTAATGATTTACATGAGGATTCAATTTTAACCGGCGGCGCTATATAGCTATGTCAGACGTCGCATCGTTATGTTAATATCGCGTGTAATTACGAAGATTAATTACATCGTTGAGGTCATTAACTCAATAGAAAATCGCGCTCTGATGTTCAAACAATATACTGGTCAGTGCATTTGTAATAATAATATATTTATATTTGAATTTATAATAATAATAAAAAGTTACTTTACATACATTACGTATATAGTTGAGCTAATGATGAATCAGCAAATCAACATTTTATTGTCGGATATAATAATTAAATTCATTAATCATTAATACTAATTTGCAAGCATAAATTTAAATATTAATTAGAAGACAATTAATAAATAACAGTCCCGAGTTATTATTTATTACAGAAATTATCTTCGAGTTGTGATTATTTGCATACTTGAAAAATAATCGATGCACTGGCGACATCTATTAAGTAATGTTTCATTTTATTCGTCTAGTCGATTCTAATTATTTTTACGGTAAAGAAAACTGATGGTAATTTATCATCAAACCAAAAGGTAATTACTCGATTGCCAGTACAGAAATTTTCACGGCAAAGTTTAACCCTGAATCAAACTGATGTCAACTTACCCTCCTCTGATAGCCATACTTTCTGATCATAAAGTTAGCGTAAATTAGTTGTGACAAATTGTCAACAACTTTCAGCTTTTGTAACTGTTGACTACAAATTGTTACCAACTTCCCCAGAAAGTTAGCAACAATCTACTGCTGCAACCTGTCGCTAACTTTCTGAGAAAATTGAAGGCAACTTCCCGTCAACTAATAGAATGCCAACTTTTACCACCAACTTTCTCAGAAGGTTGGCAATTAGTTGCCGTCAACTTATGGAAATGTCAACTTTTGCGGCCAACTTGACAATAAGTTGTAGCAGTAAAGTTGTCGCTACTTTGCTAGCCTAGCTGGCAACAAGCTAGCAACAACCTACTGCAGCAAATTGTTGCCAAGTTGACCGAAAAAAGTGGCATTTCCATAAGTTGACGGCAACTGGTCGCCAAATCATTGAAAAAGTTGATGGAAAAGTTAGCATCCCATTAGTGGATGGAAAGTTGCCTTCAATTTTCTCAGAAAATTGGCAACGACTTGTAGTCAACTATTACAGAGGCTGAAGTTGTCGTCAAATTGATTGCAACTAATTGACTGACTTTCTGACACGAAAGTCTCGCTATCAGGGATTACTTTAGAATATTTATTTTATCCTGATGGCTACTTTGACTGCAAGTTTACCAAAATCTATGATTCAAAATTGACATCAAGTTGACTACGAAAATTTGAATTAACCGATAGTTGACGGTAACTTGTTATCAATTTCGAAGTTAACTTCTACTCTTCAAATTTTTTAATCGTTAAAATAATTTGGTAAAAATATGCACGAAACAATTATTAAAAAATTCTTCAGATGCATTCCAATAATTTATTTTTATGAGCATTTAGCTTTTTCATTTAATAGAAAAAAAATTTTATGTCTGCTATCTTCAATATCGTAATTTTCATTTTTTAACAACAAATTACATATTATTGCTATAAACTTTTCCAATAATTTTTTTTTTAACAATGACTTTGTTAATTCAAAAATTCATAAAATTGTCGGGTCTGGGTCATTTTTATGATTTTGTTCTTATACAAGTTATAATAAAAATTATTTAAAAAATATTTTGTAAAATTGACTTACCCACAAGAAGTCAATTTGCGGTAAAAATCTTCATAAAAATCACTGCCACAAAAAATATTCTGTTTGACATCCGTATCAAGTTACACATTTTTATTCGGTGCACACAGTAGTATTTATTGATTAAAATATATGATTTAAAAAACACGTTCACTTAAAGATTTATTGTAACTCATAATTATGTATATTTAGATTTAAATAAAGAAAAATTATTTTTTTTGTTGCATTGCCACTGCGGACATTAATTATAAGTGTGAATAGAGCAGAGATAAAACAATTTATGAATATTAAATAAATTAATTAATTAAATAAATACAATTTTTAAAAATGCGCATACTGATTTTTGAATTATCGAAATACGCATTTTTAAATTTTTGTTCTACTTATATTTTATTTCTTTAGTCTATAATTGAAAAAAATTACTAAGTGTCAGCTACATTTCAAACACATAAAAAAAATCATGATATTGAAAGTAGCCGACGTCTAATAATTTTTAGATTTTTTTGAAAACAATAAATTTAAAAAAAAAATTTTCTATATGTGCACATTTTTTTTTTTTTTTTAAATTAAATTGCAAAAGAAAAAATTCAAAAAATTGTTAATTGTCTGCTATATTTACACTCATTAAAAAATTATACTGTTTTTAGTAGACGTCAAATAATTTTTGGATTTTTTTAGAAACGAAAAATTATACAAAAAAATTCCACCAAGAGTTTTTTTAATTTTCTACAAGTGCTTTTTTTTTCATTTAATTTATTGAAAAAAAGATCCGAAAATTTTAAACTGCCTACTAACTCCAGGATCATATTAAAAATCACTCTATTATTTTTATTAATACTGAATTTTTTAAATTGAATAGTCCAAAATTATAAACACTTGATATTTGACTTCACTTTTAACTGCACTGTCACTTAATAAGGATCTTTTTAATTTTTAACTCACATATTTTTTATACAAGAATTATATTTACTCCTCTAAGTGATTAATTACCCGATTGCCCGAGAATGAAAAACAAGTGATGCTCACTTAAAGACTTGAAGTTGTTTATTATGATTACTTTACATGAAATTCCATAGATTCAAATGATTGGAGAAACAATTTTGAAGTTAACCAACCACAACTCTGTACACAAAAAATTTTTTTTTAACCAACTTCAGCACAATAACTAGCGCGCATTTGTCGCCAGGTCTTATTTGTCACTCAGATTTAAAAATTTTTAGAGGCAAAAAGAACAAAGATAAGTATCATGGCGGCTGCTTTGTCTCTAACCTACAGGTCCTACAAGTAATGTAACCTATTCTTTATTTTGTTTTTTACTTTTCGTAATAATTTATATTAGCAAAGATTATTTTTATTATTTTAAATATTTTCCAACTTATCTACAATATATTTACTCATGCTGAAAGTAGATGAGTGACCATTGTCGTGAGTGTGAATGTAACTGACAAGTGGGAATTTTTTATGAGAAAATTTGATGAGTGTGAATGTAGCAGACATCAGACGAATTTAAAATTATAAATAAATGAAGTAAATAATTAAAAAAATAATATTTATAAACAATGCACTTATTAATTTAAAAATTTTTGGAATGCGCATTTTCTTTTAGTTTAATTATATTAATTATTTACTCTATTTATTTATAATTTAAAATTTGTGTGATGTCTGCTACATTTACAATCATAAAATTTGGCTGATAATTGGTCACTTTTTAAATTTTTGAATAAATAAATAAATTGTAAAAAGAATGAAAATTAAAAAACGCCTTCTTAGATAATTCAAAAATCAGCTGGCGCATTTTTTTAAATTTCATTATTTTAATTAATTTATTTATTTATTCAAAATTTATAAATTGTACATTCATACTCATAACTTTCTAAATTTTTTGTTAAATAAAAAAACTTTATACAGGGTAAAAATTAAAAATTGCGTACTTAGATCAATGAAAAATCAGTACACACATTTTTTTTTCAATTTCATTGTTATTTATTATTTGAATTTGAAATTTATAAATTGTGTCATGTCTCCTACATTCACACGCATACAATTGTCAGCTACTAATGAAGCTGACAATTGTCACAAGAGAAAAATTTTGAAAATTCTTTACATGCATTTTTTTTTAAATTATTGCCTGTCAGTATTTACTTTATTTGTTTTAAATAAATAAATTTTTTGAATGACTGTTACTTCTAGCATTATATTTAGACATTAATATGGCAGTCCAGTTTATCCATAAAATCAATCATCAGCCAGTTTAAAAAAAAGTCAAAAAATCTGCGTGCGATTTGTCAACATGTTAAAAGTTTAAATCAGATAAATAATTAAAAAACCTAATGTTTTTAATATGAGTGTAAATGTAGCTGACAATTCGTGATTTTTTTACGAGTGTGAATGTATCAGACATCAGACAAATTTAAAACTATAAATAAATAAAGGAAATAATTCAAAAAATAATGTTTATAAAAAATGCACTTATGAATTTCAAAATTTTTTAAATGCGCATTTTTTAAAAATTTTATTTGATTAATTATTAATTCTATTTATTAATAACTTTAAAATTTGTCTGAAGTCTGATACATTCACACTCATGATTTTTTTTTTATTTTAGAATAAAATAAAATATAAAATTTAAAAAATATAAGTGTGAATGTAACTGATGAAAAGTGGCAATTTTAAAATTTTTAGAATAAATATATAAAATGTAAGTAGAATAAAAATTAAAAAATGCGTATTTAGATCATTTAAAAATCAACGCGCGCATTTTTTTAAATTTCATTTCTTTAATCAATTAATTTATTTATTTATTTAAAATTTATAAATTATCTCATGTCTGCTACCTTTACACTTATATTTTTAATAATCATTAAAAAATATTCAATTATTAAAAAAGTCTTTCTGATAATAAATTCTGGTCAGCTAAATTATACTTATTAGTCATTTGATAATTGCTTGATGACATTGAAATCAATTTCAATATTTTTAATCAGATAAATTTAACATATAGATAGTCTTTTAAAATTATCACTGCTAATTTGGTCATTAATTTTTTCTAATGTGTAATTTGTCAACGAAAATTGAAAAAACTACGTCTGCTACGAGTATAATTTTCTTGGCGGGAGAAATGATAGAATAATTTTTGTTAGCAGTTGGTAATTTAGACTTTTCACATCTTTTAACAATAAAATGTAACTTATCAACCTTAAATGGTAACACATATTTGACATTCCCTCTTAACAGTCATAAAATTATTTATTTTTAAATTTAGAATCTAATTAACTAAAACAGAAAAAATATGAATTTACTATAGGAAATCTCCAAGAATAAATTATAAAGAGAAATTTATCACAGTTAATATTCAGGTTATTTGTACACTCAATAAAAATTAAAATTAAAGATGTAATTATTTTCTTAGCACTCATATACATTAAGACTAATAATTATATATTATTCTTAATATGAATGCAAAGTTGTCATATTAACGGTGAATGGAAATCTACGAGTGCATTGTTTGCATATCTATAATAAGCCTACTATGGTATGAGGTCAACTTTTGTCCCCATTAATTCAATGGCGAATTTTTTAAATTTTTTTCAAAATCATATCTATTGAAATAATTATTTTTACACACAATAATATATATTTCAAATTGAATAAGAATTGTTCTATCAATATATAAATTATAAAATATTATTTCCTTAGTCCGTAATGGTGAAAGTTTTACTCAACTCTTTTACTTCTGTTCATATATTTTAAACTTACCATTTTATTTCGCCCGTTCATTTACGATTATTATCATTAATAACAGGGTAATAATTTCCTTAATGTCAGTTCACTC
Source organism: Microplitis manilae (assembly GCA_030273425.1). NCBI lineage: Eukaryota > Metazoa > Arthropoda > Insecta > Hymenoptera > Braconidae > Microplitis > Microplitis manilae. The sequence continues at coordinate 7,101,947 of CP092726.1, forward strand.
ATTTTACTGACATTGCGATACATAACATACTCCTAAGATATATATCTATATATATCTTAACAATTAATTATTTAATATCATTAATTAATCACACATAATATACTGATTAATTAGACTTTAATTATCATCATAAAATCATTATTTATATAATAAAAATAATTTTTTATTCTTTTCTCAGAATTCCATGGCTTTAATAGCACATCCAAAATATGTGCGTACACTTTATTTGAACACAAGTCAAAGGTCTCATAATATCTGAGGAATTTATATATGATCGTCATTAGAAACTTATCTGCATGAATATCTGAGGAGGACAACGGCCTTAATGATTAGACATGACCCCATTGAGCGCTCGTCAACCCAAACTTTACAAGCTCGTTAACCGGCGCAAAGTTATTTTCATATTGATTTATAATATGTTAAAATAAAAAGGTATGTAAAAAAAAAAATTAAAAATTTACGAGCTGAATAAACGGTTTGAGGTGTAGTAGTAAGTTGTAAAGATAAGTAGTTATGATAAAAAAATCTAAAAAATGCTTGACTCTGCGGGCCAGCCCTAAAACTTCCCGCTATTTTCGAGTTCTTGAACTCGAAAATACTACTGTTAATACATTTTTGAGCTCTTCAAGTTCAAAAATAGTAATGTCACGCTTTACATTGCGAAATTCATGAGTGTGAATATTGCAGACATCAGACAAATTTAAAATTATAAACAAATAGAGTAAATAATTTAGAAAATAATATTTATAAAAAATGCACTTATTAGTTTCAAAATTTTTTAAATGCGCATTTTTCAAAAATTTTATTTTAGTAATTAACTATTCTATTTATTTATAATTTTAAATTGGTCTAATGTCTGCTAGATTCATACTCGTGAAAATTCAAGTAATTTACATCAGCAATATCTTTGGAAATAATTAACCTATTTTTACGTTCAAAAATGCATTTGACGTAGTTTTTTGACCTCTAATATTAAAAATTTTTTCGGAACATTCGATAAATAACATTATGAGTTATTCGGGATTTTTCTCACCGATATCTTTTGAAATAATAAACCGATTTTGACATTCAAGGTGACATTCGACGCAGTTTTCTAACTACTAACGTTAAAAAAAATTGTCCTCAATTAGTTTAACGATTTGGAGTTTATTAAAAAAAAAACACTTTTTCGAAATTCTTTCGACAAAGATTTTTTGTTGAACAAATAAACTGATTTTGATAGTTGAGACAGCATTCGACACAGCTTATAAAGTTTTAGAGCTGATTAGATTTTGGAACCAGTCCATCGTGTACATTACAAGTTATCCGAAAAAAGCATTTTTGAAAGAATTATATTTTTTAAATATCTACGAATATACTCAACCGATTATCCTCAATTTCTAACAAATATTTAAAATTAATTATGCTTCAAACGCCACCTTAAAAAACCAAATCGGTTCATTCGTTCAAAAGTTACAGAATATTTATATACATGCGTACGTACATTCACGCATGCATACACTCAGACATCATCTCGAAATTAGAGTAGGTTTCTAGGACCTCAAAACGTCATCTATTGAAAACTTGGTTTTCAAAAATCGGACCGAAGCCAATACCTTCCCTTTTTTTGAAAATTTTAAATTTTCTTAGCGGGAAGTTTAAAAATGTTTGTGATTTAAATGCTTAAATAAATTTAATTAATCGTAGTAGACTGATACACGAGTACAGATTATTATTTATAAAGTTATTGATAATTTCTGCTGATCGCACAGCACGTCAACAACCAAAGGTCCTAGAGTAAGAGTAAATTTACTGATGATCGTACAGGTATACCAGATACCAGCCACCTGTAATATACTTTTATAACGGTACCAACGCGGACAGTGGCGCCTTGTGGTGGTAAACAAAACTATCTACGAGGCGAGGTCGACTGCATACCTCAAAGTGATCCGTATCCAAGAGGTAGACAGTCGTCGCAAGTCTTTCGATAATTAAAATCGTTACTCGCTGTGCTTAAGTCGCGCTGTGAACTTTTTAAAACTTACAAGTTTTCTATATTTTTTCTTATTCTTTTTTATTTATTTAACAATTAGTTCAGTGAAGGTATAAAGTTTATTTAAAAAAAAAAAAATAAATAAAAAAGTAAAGTGATTTAAAGTGACAGTCCTGTGGTCCTACGGTCAAATTTTAAAAAACTTTCATTTAAAAATAATATTCTACTGTTCTCATATATTTTTATTTCTCTGTCGGTTCTGAAACTGAGTTTGCTTAGTCAGTTGTTACCAGTGGGCAAATTATAAAACGTGCTGGGTAAATCAGCAAGGTAAATAAGATAATAATATATTGCAATAAATTAATTATATATTATTTATTATTTTATGCAAGTGTGTAATTTAAAAAAAAAATATTTAAATTTGTTTGATACTTTGAAGTGAAGTTTTATATGATAATTATTATAAATATTTATATTGATAAGTGATTATAAGGGTGTGTGAAAAATTCACAAGAGACTAAGGTTGGAGACTTCGATGCCACAGTGCTCCCACGAACAAGATCGTCCCACGGAAACTGAATAACTTCCAACGGGAATACCGGTTCTCTCATATTCTTAGTTGATTTCATCGTAAACGATATCGGAATTTCGTTGAGAATTACTTTTACCACCTATCCACTCATTATTATTATTTTTATTACTCTCGATTTTTTTAAATATTTCTATATTTATATTAATCTATATATTTTTTAAACAAAATATTTATAAATATTTAATTCGACCGATTTTACTTTCAACTCAGATCGTTTGTAAAATGGCGTGTTACACGCAAACAGGTCTAGACTATTATATATATATATTGTTTAATTTATTTTCTAATATATCACAGATGATTACAATGCATTGTAAAAAATTGGGAGTGAATTTGGAGAGATTATAGATTTTATTTAAATCCAAATTCACTCGGAGTTCTGGAGTTTAAAAAAAACCACTCCGTTTACGGAGTAAATAGAGAGTTTGTTTTTCCAGCAGAGTAATTTGGATTTTATTTATATCCGCATTCATTCCACTTCAGTTTTAATATTTAAATAAATTCCTTTTCGGAGTTAATTTAACTCCAAGGGGATTAAATAAATACACAGTCATCCACTTCGCATTCACTCCGGATTTAATCTGAGTTCACTCCGCAAGTTTGTTAGATTGTACTCAATGATGTACTAATTAAATGGAGTTATTGGTTCATTTAAATTGAAAATGTGAATCAATAACACAAAAAAGAAGGATTTTTTAGAGCAAAAAATTCTTTTACTCGCCCCAAGAAAATTTTTGCATCATGAATTGAAAACGGAAATTCTTTTGAGGCGAGAAAAAATAACTTGCGACAATAAAATTTTTTTTTATTGTAGATCTCAGACTCCAGTTGTCTATAAACTCTGTTAGATAATATAAAAAGTACCCCTGATTAAAAACTCCGATTGAAACCGCTGAATTCCGATTGAATCCGATTGGTTCCGATTGAAAGCCGATAGACTTTCAATCAGAATTCATTGGTATCAATCGGAGTAAAAACTTAGGGACATATGTTTAAATTTTTGGAAATATTTTATTTTTAATGTGAAATTTATTTAGAATCCAAATAAATCAAAAAAATATTTTCTTTTTCTTTGATATCTCTCTTAAATAAATTGATTTTTTAAATTAAAAAGTTCATTGATCTTTGAAAGTGATTAGATTTAACATCATTCAGTCAAGTAGTTAATGAATTGATGATAGAAATTTAAAAAATTTTTTTCATGTTTAATTCAAAACGATAATCGATTGGTCTTAAAATATTTTAAACAATCATTCAAATTTATTTAAAATTCTTTGACTCATATGATCTCTCGACATGCAAATTTATTGAGAAAGTGATTTTGATGAATTGGGTTGATGACAATATTAATTTTCTCGATAATTTTGACCGGGAAATTGAAATATTTTACAATAGTTTGTTAGTAGGATATTAAATTTGCAAATTGCGGCTTAACATTTTATCACTATCATAATATAAAATAATTTCCAATATAGTTAAGAAGTTGTTGCGCCTGATGATGAGATGATCGCCTTGAATGCCTTTCTCCATCGACCGCGAGTCTGTCCTTATGACTCTTCTTCTCTTACCGTCATCGTCATTTTGGAATTCTCATAGTCACGTTGTCATTAACTTACAACTATTTTAAAACACTTAGTGTTGTGTAATAAAACATCATAAATCATAATATGCAGTAAAAAAACATCCGCATTTTTTTTATTTACTTATTTATTAAGCTTCAATAATATCTTGTGACTTTAAATTGTCTTGATAAATAATTAATTCAAACAATTAAAATTTATAAGTTTTTTTGATTGACTTTAATATACAAAATACCAAGACAGCAAATTGAATTAATAGTTGGATTTAAAAGTCATAATACAAATAATTTAACTGTAGAAAAATTCTCACAGAAAAATTAACGTGACTTTAAATCTTTTATTAACAATGAGAAAATGATAAAATACAAAATACCGTTATTAAAATTATATATTTTTCTACGTACAATGCACTTGTAGTTTAACGTAACATCAATAATATTTATTATTATTTTAGTAAATAATTTTTTTTTTTAATAAAATAATGAATGAAAAGAAAAATTTCCGGTTCAAAAAAATAATTTGATTTTGGTGTAATTTTAAAAATTTTAAATAGAGCAAGTCCAAAAAGACAAAAAAGCAAGTCAAGTTTAAATTCTTTCCCATGTAACACACAGACAACTATAAGATGTCTTTTAAAAGGCTGACTAATTTTTTTTTTGTCTCAGCCACTTTTTTTGGTATAAATAAGACATGCAAATGTTGGTTCCGGAGACATAGAAAATTTGTGTTGTTTTTCCTGTCTTATGTCAATTAAAAAGTCGTTTGAATGACTTATTTTACCACTATTAGTAATTTACACAAATTTCTGATCGGTTTGTCAACATATTGCTGCCTTATCGATTTATGAAAAATAGCCTAAAAACTGATATGATAATAAAAACAAATTTTAAGATATGAAAACATTAGATTTTGACTAAGTTGTCTTACTTAATACCGATTTACACCAACTAAGTCAAATTCAAATCAAGTTTGACTTATTTGAATTAAGTTTAAATCATTGAAGTCAAGTCCAAGTGAACGTAACTTTAATTTGACTTAAATTTTTAAATAAAATAAGTCGAATTTGACTTGAATTTGACTTAGTTGTTAAATTTTTAAGTTAAAGAATTCAAATTGACGTTAGTAAAAGTAGGTGTTGCCAAAATTGAGTTAATTAAGTCAAAAATAAAGTTATTTTTTTAACCCGGGCTTACTCAACATTTTCTATTCCGCGGAAATTAAATATACGTGCGGTTCATTAGTTTTCCGGTATTTGTGTACTCGATATATATTTAAATTTTAATATATTAATATAAGAAGGCAATTATGAATTACGTAATGAGTCTTGTATCACCGCAACTAAATTGCTGCTTTCTCTGTCTGACCTCAATATCTGCTCGAGGAAACCCTGATTCTCGTGTTGGACTGCTGCTGCTGCTGCAGCAGCTCCTGCAACGACCACAAACTGTCTAGATTCATCAGGATACCTCGAAGGCGAGTTCTGTCATACTACTGTCGGCCATTCACTAACATAAATTCTCACGTGAGAATTGTGTGCTCATACAAGGCCACTTAAATGTACATAATATTAAATATTTTAACAATAACTATATCTATGAATCATGCAGACGATTGTTTTTTATAATATAAATATAAAAATAAATAATTACTTATATAATCATAATTAAAATTAAATTGTTACCATTATTACATTTTATCTTTAATTAATCGCGAGTCTATTAAGAATAATTGTAAAACTATTAGATTATATAAATATTAATTTTTCATATACATACATATATTATATATATAAGTACAAATAAAAAAAATATTAATTACTTAATTTGTCAGAGTAAAATAAATCTATTTTATTTTATTTTTATTTTTTACTTTCCAATCGATTTGCTATCATGACTTTGAGCTTTTCTCCATAAAATACAATTTAGTGTAAATTCATTGACATAAACTTTCTCTAGATATACTAGACAACAATGAAAAGAAAAAAAAACAGTTTTTAAGTTAAGATAGCAGAGAAAATAAATTTAAAAAAGATTTTTCTCTATTTGGTTATTTTAACGTATCGAAGAAATAGTTTCTATATATATATATATATATACCTGAAAGAATCTTCACTTTCAAAGGTACAATGCACAATCGTGTTGTCGTGACGAAACGACCGCCGATCCAGTGGGGTCTTTTATATATATTTTTATATACTATATAGGTACTTATACATAAGGTATCTTAAACCCACTTCAAGACCCATTGTTCTCTGCGTTGATTTTTCAATCTCCGCACTCGTTATATTAACTAAGGCTGCACCTACGTGCCGATCAAGGGTGACCAACCCGAATCACCATAATGTTGTGAAATACATATTTACTCACTCACTCGCTTGCCTGCTTGCTTGTTGTTGCAATATAAGATTGAGAATGACATTATATTAGTTTATTATATACTCTCACTTAGTACTACTTTATATAGTAATTAATCATAAAAAAAAAAATTAAAAGAAATTATTCAACAAATTTTTTATGTCATATTTTTATTCACGATTAATTGATTTTACACTGACTCTTATTATAAAATTCAGTATTTTTTACCTTCTCTAAATAAAATTATAAAAACTAGAAACTATTTATAAAAATTTATCCACTTTTCCCATTAATTTTTTCACACTTAACAATTGATTTAATAATGCGAAATAATTATACTCCATAAAAAATTTCCTTTTACAATATCATTGAAGTTTTTTTTTACTAATAACCGATTTCTATTGTGTCTGTAATTATCAAGTACTGGAAAATAATTTCCATCTGTTTTATAAACCATAAAATTTATATTCATAATATAAATTAACTAATTAATTTTTGTTTTAGGCTTCAAAGAAATCGGAAGACTTTTAAACAAAATGAAATTTAACCAACCGGATTTATAATTATCTCCAAAGATGTACAACGAGTGGCAAGTGGTAAGGATATTCTTTATATAGATTTTAATAGACGCTTAAGAACCCTACGTACGTTCCGCAATTAAATAGTTTCCGGCAAATGATTCACAATTGTGTATATAATAGATTGATGAAAGATCTTTAAGAGTTTGTGGACATAAAAAGACTGCATCAATGATTACGCGTGGTATAATAACACTTACCGGAGTCAGGAGTCAATGATCTGTGTAAGGAATTGCACGTCGTTCGCACGTGCCTACTACTTTCCAATGACATTCAGCAATTCTCTTTTTTTTTCACCGTAGGCGATTATTTTATTTTAATCGATAAAAAAATATATGTATATAATACACGGAGAAAATTTTATTATATTATCTACGATACTAAATTTTAAATTTTAACTATTTAACAATTAATGGTGATGACGATTACTATCGAAGATGTTAATTGTAACTATTAAGGGGAACCACTAGTGTGTTACCTGAAAAAAAAAATGATTTTTGGGAATTTTTTTAAAGAAAACTACGGTATGAAATGTTTTAATGTTTTAAGAATATATTTGTGGATATATAATGAATACAAGATAAAATTTTTGGACCAAGAAATTCAAAATTCATTGAGTTATTCACAATCTCAAAGAAAAAGTCCTTCCACTGCTGCAGTGATAGCGATTTTTACAGTGCATGAAATCAAAAAAACGAAAAAGTTTATTAAACTAGAAAGTATTACGTACCATGACCCTCGGGTTAAGAAAAAAATTTAAATATAACAAAATGGTGGAGTTTTTTTTACAAAAAATTCCAATTTTGCGCAAAAATTTGATGACTTTTGACCTGCCAAAATTACATTTTTGGTTCGATTGGAAAACTGGAGGTTCAGGGTATGTATAAACATATTTAAAAGAAACTGCAATTCGAATCAAATATATCGGATGATTTGTCTTGGAGTTATAACTGCAGCAATTTTGAATAATGCATTTTTGAGAGCCGATAAGCGGCTGCTCTTCAGATGGGTGTAACTCAAAAAAACTATTCAAGACATGTACTTTAAATTTTAGTATATTATTTTTGGAGCTATAGACTATCGAAACATGCAAAATCAAATTTTTCAAAATTTCACGCTAGTAATCTCCCTTAAAGACAATAATTGCTACAATCGAAGATGATAACTGTTATCATTCAAGGTTGTAAAAATTCTGATACAAGAAATAGAATAAATTTATATTAATTTAAATCCTTTATTTATATCCATATTTTAGTTATTAACAATTTGTCCTTTAAATAATTAACATAAGTAACAATACAATCATTCAAGTCCGAATATAATAAAACTTTCCAAATAATGGAGCTGTTATTGATAACTTTAAATGATTGGGTATGATCATAAAAATAGCAATCATCCAAATATTGAGTGATAAAAAATTTTTTTTTACAATATAAAATAATGGACCGTCATTTGATCTGTAACGCCGATTACATTAAATTCTTTATTAGTTCACAGTAATTATTACTAGGATTGATGATCATTCTTACCATCAGGTTACTAAGAATTACCATGATAATAATAGTTATAATTAGTTGAGATAATAAATGTTATAATTTCTGATTATCATCAAGAATTGTAGATTTTACCATGCAGTTGGTAGATACTAATTTAAATGATATTCTCTACTATCGAATTCAGTTTAAAAATTTTACTGTAACCGATAACTTTTACTTTAAAATTCTCTCCGTGTACGTGAATAAAAAAAAATAGTAATAATCAAAGAATTTTAAAAAATTTTTATTATTTTTTCTTACATGAGTAGGGACATTGGTATATTCTTCTGTTCACTCACTATCATAGGTTTGCATTATAAAATTTCCCGTTCTAATGCACTTGCTGCCCATATGCGTGGTTATTTAGCGCATAATTTATATAAGAGAACAAGTACGCTTGGTTTCACCCCAAAGCACTTCGATCCATTGGCGCCAACAATTATTTTCTTATTTATTTATAATAATATAAATATATGAAAAATATATATATATACATATAAGGAAATTATATGTAGTGACATAAGTATTAATTTATATAGAATTTAACTTTTATAACCTTTTTAGAAAATATAAAAGCATAACGTTCTGTGCGTTAAACTAGCGAATGAGCTTATGTAGGTGGACATAACTTCTTACGAAGATCCAACGCCTCGATGAACGGCCAATTAACTTTAAGAATTAATTAAAACCATCTACGCCACTGTACAACAGGAGCAATCGTTGTAAGAAAGACTTCGGGCCTCCAGTTGCGTATTGAACATCCTCAAGACTGGATCTTTTAATTTATTTCAATCCATCGATATTTAAAATCCATACTTTCTTTTTTTATTCCTTTACTTCAGTTTTTATTTCCTAAAAGAAGTTATTGTTCATCGATCTAATGGGATAAGGTTTAATTGAGATATAAATTTGAATTAAAGTTCAAAATTTAAATGTGACCGTTATCAAACAGTACGTGATTGGTGTCGAGACCGTGAATTTTTCGAACTAGTGACCCATTGAACCCGATAATCTTTAGTAGTTCATGGTCTCCTAACTCTCATTGTAAACTGAATTTGTTGGAGACAGAAAGTATAATATTCTGAATGCGTTATGCGGTTGACAGAACTCACGGCCCAAATCGGTTTGCTCGTGTCTCGTTTATCAAGTAAGTCTAGCTGGTAGCCAAGTTTGTCCATAGACGACGACTCTTTTGCTTGCGGGTTTCCGGGGTGCGATGACCCTGATAAAGTGTCATGAGCAGTGCATCGTCCTATTGATGTATTATTATTACTCAACATTTTCAAACCGCAATTATCGCTGGTTATTCCATTGTTAACATATATAACTCTGTAAGAATAATCCTCGGTATTATGATTACCTCAAATGATATATGCATGAATCATGTAACCGATAGAGTTAAATTGTCAGTGGAAAATAACAAACGATGAATTAATATAAAAAAGTAAATAAATAAATGAAAGAACAACAAGTTAGTGGAGAGTTGTCGGATTAGCTAGTGGAAAACGCGAAAGAGAACTTCTCTACAAAGAGGCCACTGGTACGGCAATCCCGGTACCAGCTCGTGCAATGACCTCAAAGTGAGCGGAAGTGAGTTGGCTCTCGAGAGTCGTAGCTCGTTTCGATCAAGAAAACATCTCGGCTGCGCCTAGATGTGGAATTTACGCATGTGATACGCAAGTTTACTCACAATATACTAAATGCCAATTTTGGTGAAAGGCCACTTGGTCATTTGACTTTCGCGAAGATTTTTTTTTATTTCGTTACCAAGAAACTGAGCAATGATCTTCATCACTGTTAAATATTTTTATTTACATTATCATTATGGAATCTACATTAAAGAGAACAAAAATAGAACGTGGAACCAGCAAAAGTTTATCAACAAGAGCAAGAATTCCTCCGCATCTTAAATCCGGTGAATTGAATACTCAGTACGCGGCAACTGCTGGCGGAAAGCCGTTACCGTACATACGTGGATTGCATAATTCTCCTGGCCCAGACCTAGATACAGACGCTCTTAATCTACCACTGGTGAGTTTAAGAGTGACATCAGGTTCCTTGAAGAAACATGATGAGGTCGCCAGAGCTTGTACTGGTCGTCAAGTTGTTAAACGTTTCAGTAACCCGGAAGCGTTTCGGTCGAATGCCCGAGTTACTTCTGCCGCTGCTACTAATGCTAGCATATCTCGCCGGGAGATCATTGAAAGACGGTTTGAAAATGTAGATGGAAGACTTGCTCAAACTCTCCAGCATCATTGGAAACCATCAGCCGCTATTGAAAATGAACGAATGCGTAGTTCTTATCTTGAATCGCGGCCGCAAACTCTGCCGTCAATTGGTAGAAAATCGAAGAACTTTGCTGTTGATAATTCTTCCGGTTTTCCACCTCTTGAAAATCGTAGAATTTCTCGACAAGATATTTTAAACCGTCGAACGAGTTTCGAAGCACCAAAAACTCCCGTACAAGTTGCGATAAGAAAAAAAAGCAACAGTTTACTCGAACCGCCAAGTAGAATAATTATTAATTCAGAGAGAAAGGATGATACAAGACGGATAGAAGGATTTACCAAATCATCCTCCGCGTATCTGAAGAATGCTACTACAAGTACTTGCAATACCGGAAAGAGGAGAGAGGGTTCACTTGATAGAAGAGAAGGTGCCAGATCGGTTGCTGATTTTCTTACAGTTTCCAATCGACTTCGAGACATCACACGTGGTTTAGTACCCAGGCCATCGACTTTACCCAAAATAATTCATACTAGTAAAAATTTAACCTCTGAGTCTCATTATAATATTGGATTTAAACAACCGAGAGAGTCAGCAAGCAGAGAAGCTCCTATTTATGGTAAAATTCGTCGTAGAAAATTATCATTACCAGCCATTTCAAGAGAATCTATTTTGCGAAAATCAACTGGCAGCCTTCAGTACTATCGTGAATTTGATACCGATTCAGTGAATGAAGAAATACCGATAAGAAGTTATCCACGAAATTTGACACCTAGAGGCAGTGAAATGAAACTTGACTGCAAAAAAATATCCGGGACAATTTTAAGAAAATCTTCTTCATCGAAATTATCACCGACAATTTGTCAAGATGTTAAGTCTGATAAAAGTTTAATTAATTTTTCTGGTGATAAAAAAAGCAAAGATGTGATTAGGGATTTACGCGCTGTTTCAAGAAGACGAATTATAAGCAGCGTTGAAGAACCCAAGGAAATGAAAAATGTCGTTCATCATAAATTAAAAAGAACTAAAGACAAGGATTACGCGATGACAGAATTCGCTTCGGGAGTTAGACAAACTCACAGTCCTCAGGAATCGGCCGTGACTAAGCGAAGTGTCAATGATAGTGAAAACAAAGTTGTCGGTGGTATTAAAAATCCTAAAAATTCAAACTTAAAAGTGTCTACTTGGCATAATGTTAAGTCAAGATCTAATGACAGCGTTGGTCAACAGCGAAATAAAACAGAACAGAAAACAAATTCCAGTTCAAAACAACAAACTCATGTTTCTACGACTCTGCCACTTTATATGAAAAGTGTTCGGAAAACTTCGAGCTGCACGAGCTCAAGTATTCCTTTAAAAATAGCCTCAAGATCAACAGAAAATCGACAGTCTGATACTAAAACTTCACGACTGTCATCTAAATTAATAAAAGAACGTGCTAATGCTGCTAATAAATCTGTAAATACTCATTCGAGATCACTAAGTGACATAAATAGTACAAGATCAATATCACCAGCAACTACGTCTTCAATATTTGGTTTCTGTACTGGAAGAAGAAAAGTTCCGGTTGCAGTAAAGAAAAAAAATGACTCGATAGCGGATAAACCATCTGTGGAATGTGTTGCAACTTTATCAGGAAATTTAAAATTAACAAAAGTGCGAATTATATAATAAAAGTCTTATTAATTATAAGTATATGCGATAACTAAAAGATAAAATTATTTATATTATTTTTATGATTGAATTTAAATTAAGTGTTGATATATAATTATTTGATGATTGTTAATTAAATTATGAAAATAATTTTTATAGGGTGAACTAGTGTGGTTTGACCCAGGTGTCGGTCATGTGCTACCAGGTGAGGTGTTGGAATATCACCGAGCTGCTAATGTACTCTCAGTTCAGGCTGTCATCGCTGGCAAGGTACAATTATTATTTTAATTTATTAAGTACAGTCGACTATTCATCATAAGCCTAGTCTATTGTTATTATTATTGCCTTTATTTAGACCCAACAGCAAAATTTGCCTATAACAGGGTCACTTTATAGTGATACATTTAAAATACAAAGATGACTTAAAATAAGAATCATATACAATAACTGGCAAATTATGATTATCATCAACTAATAAACATAAGAAAGTAGATTTAAATTGTAAATCATTAAGTTTGAATTAACTAACTTAGTTTGAATGATATTAGGTGTAGTGAAGTAGACAATCAGAATTACTCAAAATGAAATAGCATATAGATGTTAGCCTATAAAGCGGTGAAGACTGTGCAAAAGCCGATCTAGCTGTCGGAACATAAAACAAGTTCGCAGACCTAATATTACATGGAGGTACATGAAACGGTAATAGAGCCAGAAAACGCATACAATCAACTAGGGAAAATAGGGGAAATTTTTATTGGAATTTCAGTCTCCCCGTTACCGTGCGTTTAGTTTTGTTCTGGACTAGCTGCCATCCCAGATAGCAAAATGACGTCTTAATGAGTTCTGAATGAGTTCCTATTTATGATTTGGACGTTTCATCAACATCTTAAAGAAGTCTTTAAGAAGTACTCAAAATGTCGAATGAGCCACCTAGCGAACAAGACGTCTTTAAAAAGAGTTCTCAAAGAGTTCTTTTTTCTGACATCGCAAATAGGACTTCAGTATGAATATGAATTTACCATGACGTCTTTAAGGAGCTCCTAATTTTGACTTCATAAAGAAGTTTAAAAATGAATACATTTAGACGACATAAAAATGACGTCTTATTTATGGAGTCTTCAAGAACTCTTAATTAAGAGTTCTTAAAAATGACACCTTTCAGAAGTCATCATAAGACTTCTTGAGGACGCCTTCAAAAAGACAAAGTAAAGCAGTCATTCCGATTTGAATGCTGTCTGGAATAAGTTTGTTTTTATATTGCGTCACTAATTCCAAAAAGACTTATATTTTTATACGCCCTTTTGGCTTCAGTCACTAAGTTTAAAACCAGAACGGCGTATAGTTTTTTGTTGATTGCTAATCATACGCGGAGAATAATGAGCTTAAGAAATTTACGAATTTTTATTATGCTGTCTATGAAACTTGAAACAGGAAGTCGAGCCAAAAAATTATTATGCTACACTACAAAAAATATTATACGCTTAAAACTTATTGATAAATTGTAATGAATATTATTTGTCTAAATTAGGATTTATAAGAAAATAAAAACTTTCTAGAGAATCACAATAATAATTATAGTACAGTATAATAATTTTTTGGTGACTCAACTTTCTGTTTCAAGTTTGGTCGACAAATTTGTACATTTTTTGTCTCCATTTTCTCTTTGTATTGTAGACTTATTCTAAAGCCAAAAATTAGATAGAAACGTTTTTTGAACTCAGTAACTGCCGATTGAGGGAAAGAGGCTTATTATAGGCTTATTTACTAACTCGGATAGTCTACGGAGGAACGGAAATTTCCTGGATATTCCGACTTATCGAATGCCCCTTCTCCTTTAAAGAGTAAACTACACGCATGCGTTGTCACATCTATCTAAATGATGTAAATATAAATATTCAGACACATACAAATGTATAGCATCGGATGGGAGACAGCTTAGCTCGTAGTGAGGATAAAAATTGAGGAGAAGTTACAGTTAATGGACTCTAAAATGTTTTATAGTCACTACTCTAATATTCTCACATTCTTCATAAGATTTATATCTTATAGACTTCGATTAGTTAGCAACAATTCAGTTAATCTCTGATCTTAAATTCCTTGTGATCATATCCCAGAACAATCTACAAAATATCTGCAATTAAATTTTAAAGATTAATTTAATTTATTCAAATAAATTGAGATAAAAAAAAATTAAATGATTAATTAATAAATGCAATATATTACACAATACTTAACAATTGATGATAATTAATTTTTATTAATGAATTCTTAGCTATACAACAGACAATAAATTATTAATAATAACTTTAATTTTAAATACTTCGTATATTTATTTACTTAAAAAAAAAGAGAAACTGCAATTTTTATAAGGACACAACTGTCGTATTTATTACACTAAATTAAAATACCTAGAGAAGATGTAATACATATATAGAAAGTCGAATTTACGGATAAATTATTGAGATACTTTGCGTGCCTCATTAAATATACTTGGACACTTCCGCGAAAGTGATCACTCAGTCATTACTGCAATAAAAAAAAAATTGTATATTTTAATTACAGCCAATAATTTTAAATATCCATTTAAATTTATCGATTTCTATTGTTACAATTACCGTAGTATTATATCAAGTAAATAAATACGACGCAATAATTATAGGAAATAAAACTGCAATACAATGAGGAGTAAGAAGTACATAATACAAGTTTGATTAAATATTTTTAATTAAATTATACAGCGTTGTAAATTTATACTCAGCATTTTATTAGTGTCCTATTGTAGATGACGATGCACGTCAGGATAAAATGTAATAGTCGCGTGACAGATAAGAATACTTGTTTAATTGCATGTTGGTACAAAGTTGCATAGTATGAACATCACTTGTAGTACTTTGAATTTTTTTTAATTATACAAGCACAGAAAAAAGTGATTTCTTGACGCAAGAAATATTTTGCATTAGAAAATGAAAATAAAAATTTTCTTGACTGAAAAAAAATTTCTCGATACAAGAAATTTTTTTTTGCTTTAAGAAAACTTTTTATTGCTCCAAGAAAATTTTTGTTTTTCAATTTTTTTTAATATACAGGCACAGAAAAAAAAATTCTTGGCACAAGAAATATTTTGCATTAAAAAATGAAAATAAAAATTTTCTTATCACTAAAAAAAAATTTCTCGATACAAGAAATTTTTTCTAGCATTAAGTAAATTTTTTATCGCTCTGAAAAAATTTTTCAATTTACAATGCAAAAAATTTCTTGAGACAAGTAAAAAATTTTTGCGCCAAAAAATTATTTTTTTCTAAGAAATTAAAAGTTAAAAAAAAAGTATCAATAATAATAAAAAACAAGTAAAATAAACTATAAAAGTGTTTCTACACATGAGTGGCTGCGCCTATGTGTCCGTCGTTGCAAAGTCAGGTAAGCCGGTGCATCCGGTTAAGTTTCACGAGAACGACTCTCGAGTAAGTCTTGTGAATTTAAAAGAACCGTTAATTTTTTTTGCTATAATTTATATCTTTTTATATTTATTTTATGTACGGAATGAGATGCAAGGATAAAAAATTATGTGTTGAAATAATTGATAAAAAAAGAGCAGCTTGACACGCATGTGTGCATATAAATAAGATTGATTATTCCAAAAAAGTACACGCGATATGAAAATTCGTGTTTCTGGTAATTTATTTACAGTATGCGGGTTGCACACTTGTAATAATAGTACTTGATTTCGGTCTATACAAAAGAAAATAATAATAATTTAAATAAACATTAAAGTTGTTATTATTATACAATAAGAAAGTGCGTGAAAGAGTGACACGTAAGGAAAAAAAAGTAGATCAAATCGTGTAAAGCGATGAGGACATTGAAATTGAGAAATATTTGATTACTAGTTTGTTTGGATAATGAACGATAAAAATACTACGCGTCGATTGAATAAAAAATACCATACGTTTAATTGTAAATAATAAAAAATACAGATGTGATAGAGTTTAAACTGTAAGACGTAAAAATTGACCATTGTTCTCCATGTGCTCGACCTTGGACAACGACAACAACTCGCGTGTTTCGTTAAAAGAATTTAAAGTCTCAAATTTTTTAACATAAATGTAATTTAATTTTGTCGGACTTTTTATTTTTTGTGAAAGCAAAACACGTTTTAAAAATAAATAAATCTAACTTACGGACATTTAAAATCCATGTCAATGAAAAAACATTTAAGTCATATCGTTTATCTTATTTATTTGTTGTTGTCTTTGTTATCGTGATAAATGTGATCCGATACAATAAAGCTTTGAGCGAAATCCTTTTAAATTTTATTATAAAGATCTTTAAAGACAACTTTTTTTTTACAGCCGCAAACTTTTACGCTTACAAACCTGACTGGAGTACGGCCTAGACAAGATCTTGGACAGAATGGAGTTGAGGATATGATTCAATTGAAGTAATAATCATAATAATTATGCTGTAAATAATATTTATTATTATTTACATGATGAATTTTATTATTTATTTTTTTTTAGTGATTTAAATGAAGCATCTTTACTTTGGAATCTTAAAATACGATATGATAAAGAGCTTATCTATGTAAGTTATTAATATCTTTATTTTTAAATAATATTTCGCGTTGAGGTGTCATAAAAGCGTATAGATAATTTACGCCCTTATCGTCTCCTTTCTGGGTGAACCTCGTAGCTGCAAAATTCTCATTTTTTCAGAAATCGGTTAAAATATATATTCTGTTACACGTGAGTGAATGGAAATATTTAAATTCAAAAGTCTCTCGAATATACTGTTGAAATTATTAAAATTTGAAGCTTTTTTTTCGCGCAATAGCAATACTAAAGAATGTTTTGCACTCATAATTTTAATTATGAAAAAAAAGTAGTTACAAGGTTTACCCAGAAAGGGAACACTATGGTACCGGAAAAACTTAAGGATGTGTAAAAAAATTTTTGATAATATATGTATACGGAAAGAAAATTATAGGAAGTATTCCTATGTATTATGGTAATGGTTCCCATAATGGTATAGGAACTGTACCCATACTATTATATGAATGGTTCCTATACATTATAGGAACCACCCCTTATAGGAACCACCATTATGGAAACCATTCCCATAATATTATAGGAACAGTTCCTATACCATTAAGGGAACCATTCCTATAATATTATGGAAACGATTCCTATACCAATATGGGATCCATTCCAATAATATTATGGGAACGGTTCCTATAATATTATGGAAATGATTTTCATAATGGTATAGGGATGGTTCCTGTAATGTATAGGAACCATTCCTATAATAGTATGGGTACAATTCCCATATCATTACAGGAACCAGTACCATAATACATAGGAATACTTCCTATAATTTCCTTTCCGTGTAGAAGTAGTTTTTACACTTTTCTTTGAATTAATATTTTCATGATAGTATGGGAATCATTCCTATAAATTATAGGAAGGATTCCCATAATAGTATGGGAACGATTCCCATAATATTATGGGAACCGTTCCTATAATATTATGGAAATGGTTCCCATATCATTATGGAAATCGATCCCATACTATTATAGGAACCATTCCCACAATTTTCTTTCCGTGTAAATATTTTTCGTATATAAGTATAAAAATAATATAATACAAGTTTTAATTTTTTTATGCGCGCTTATAGTTCTTGAGATAAGGGCCAGGATCCATAATGGTCTAAAAAGTTTTTTTATTTTTATACTTATAGATAAAAAAACATACATCGATTAGAGAAAAATTTTGTGTGCGCTCTTTTGGTTCCCGGTATTAAGGGCCGGAAACCATAAGAGCGTATAAAAAATTTTAAAAATAAGTAAAATTTATATTTTCAGATTTTTAGATTAAAAATATAAGGATTAAAAAAAAAGTCGGTCCAAAAAGATTCCAAAAATGTTCGACATGTGAAACTTCTAAACTTGAGACAGATTAGAACTTTTCTTGAATTTCTGTAATTTTGATAGTAAAAAAAAAAGTATTTAGGACTTTATATGAGTGAATTTTGAGTAAAAAAAGAATCTTTTTACCCTCGTTTCGAAAAAGTTCAAAAATCCCAAATTTGGAACTATTTTTTATTCCGTGGGGCTATTAGTTTTTAATAGGAACTTTTTTGGAACGAGGGTACATAAAGTAAAAATACGTTTTTAGTAATATCTTTTAAAAACTTTCTTTTTTTACTCAAAATTCGTTTATATAAAGTCCTAAATACTTTTTTTTACCGTTAAAATTACAAAAGTTCTTACCTGTCTCAAGTTTAGAAGTTCCACATGTCGAGCTTTTTTGGAACGAATTTTTTTTACACGGATACACTGTGAAAAATTTTCAGAGTAGAGTGGATCAAATTCGGAGTGAATATGAAGTGGATAATTTTCCATTCACATCATCCCCTCGCCCCTCGGAATGAAATTCACTCCGAAAAGTTTATTTTAGCCCCTTAAATGCCACACGTCTTTGAAATGTCGTACGTATCACCCAGTGGCATTTTGACCATACCGTGAAAAAACGATCAAAAATTAAACAAATTTCTCTTTGAATGAATTTTATAACAAATTTATTATCTTTACAAAGCAGCTTCAACCTAAAGTATCTATTAGTTTTATTCAAAAAAAAAAAAATTGAAAATGGTCTTGGGTCAAAATGGCACGTGGTGTCATTTAAAGGTCAATATTAAAACTTCAGATCAGACTGGATGCGCATTGAAATAAAACTCACGTCACTCCGAAATCACTTCGTTGAAAAAAAATCTTATTTACTCCATACGTGAAGTGATTTTTTTTTAAACTTCGTAACTACGACGGAGTGAATTTCAATTAAAACAGTAGGACTTTTTGCTGGGATACGCCCTTACGTCATCTGTAACGATACATATTTTAAAATACCCGGTTATTTAACGTTGGTGCTTTTAATTACAGACATATACCGGCAGTATTCTCGTGGCCGTTAACCCGTATAAAATGTTTGACATTTATGGGTTGGACCAAGTTAAATTATATGAAGGAAGAATCCTCGGTACTTTACCACCGTGAGTTTGAATTAAAAATACAAAATAAAATTTATTCTGACACCGCAATAAAAATATTTAAATATTTATTCCAAATAGACATCTTTTTGCCATGGGTTCATCAGCTTACAGTCAAGTTTCAGCCGCGAATAATTCGACCGCAAATCAAGTCGTAGTAATTTCCGGTGAATCAGGATCCGGTAAAACAGAATCAACAAAATTGGTAATGCAATATCTAGCTGCTGCAAATCGAGCACCGAGTAATCTTGTTACCGAACAAATTTTGGAAGCTGCACCACTTTTAGAAAGTTTCGGTAACGCCAAGACACCGCGCAATAATAATAGTAGTCGATTTGGAAAATATCTTGAAGTCCATTTCAGAGAGTGAGTGATTTATTTTTCTAATTGTCGCTTAATTTTTTTAAATCAGAACAATTAGTGACGGTCGATATTTAATTATTTCCTCATATATTTATAGCGGAGTGATAGTTGGTGGTCGAGTAACGCAGTATTTATTAGAGAAGAGTAGAATAGTAACACAGGCATCAGACGAGAGAAACTATCATGTATTTTACGAACTTCTTGCTGGCCTTGATCAACAACTAAGAGACAAATACGGTCTTCTTACTCCTGACAAGTATTTTTACCTTAACCAGGTACACTCTTATAATAAAAAGTATCAATAAGTAACTTGTTAATAATTAATTCCAACAAATAACAAAAAAATTACAGGGCGGGAGCTGTCAAATTGACGGAAAAAATGACACACAAGATTTCAAAGCTCTGCTATCAGCAATGCAAGTTCTTGGATTTACTTCCGAAGAACAAGATACTATCTTTAGAATTTTAGCTAGTGTTCTTCATCTTGGTAATGTGTATTTTCATAGAAAGCAAATGAGACACGGGCAAGAAGGAGTTGAAGTTGGTTCGGATGCTGAAATACGTTGGGCTGCTCATCTTCTTCAGATAAATGTCGACGGCATAATTCGAGCGCTTACGACGAAAACTACCGTACGTTTTATACATTTTTTCATTTGGCAAGTGTTAAAATTTATGTTAGTGGATAAAAATATAATTTTATGTATTTAGGAAGCGAGAAATGAAAGAGTGTTAACAGCTTTAAATATTGACCAAGCCTTAGACGCGCGAGATGCCTTTGCAAAGGCTCTTTACAGTTCACTCTTTTCTTGGCTTGTCGCTCGTGTTAATCACATTGTCTATAAAGGAACGAAACAGACATCAGCGATATCGATTCTTGATATATTTGGCTTTGAAAATTTTACTGAAAATAGTTTTGAACAATTGTGTATTAATTACGCTAATGAAAATCTTCATTTTTATTTCAATAAACACATATTCAAATTGGAACAGCAGGAGTATGCGAAAGAAAAAATTGATTGGACGACCATTAATTATACCGTGAGTTATTTAATTAATCATTAAAAATTACTCTAGAGTGTGCGCTCCAAATACGAGGATTTTGAAAAAAAATCTATTACTACAAATGAATTTTTTTTTTATTTGTTAATTAGGATTTTTTTTTTAATTACAAATTTTGTTTTTTTTTTTTTTTAATATTGTAAATTTGGATGATCCTGAAATTAGCAGATAGTAAATGATTAAAATTTTTTTTTTCGACTAACTGATTACAAAAAAAATAAAATAAAAATATGTACATGTAGGAAATCAAAAAAACGTTGAAAAGAATTCAAAAATTATTAAACGTCGGCTAAATTCTATCATAAATTTTGGGTGACTGGTAACTTGCATAAATTTTTCAAAATTTATTTGAAGTAAAAAAATTTAAAAAACTCGTAAACTGTATGTTCGATGAAACGCAAGAGTTTATTGTATTTATTTATTTATTTTTTTTTTAATATAAAGCAGCGGAAGTTTAAACCCAAAGTATTTTTTAGAAAAAAAAACCGACTCTATATTTTCATTTAAAAATTGAAAATAACTAAAATCCCCGCGATATTTCAAATATATGACTGAAAAATATCTCGTAAAACCTTAAATCAATTAAAAAATTAAAACGTGAAATATACGAGCTGCCAATACCCGAAAAAAATTATTTGTGTCATTAAATTACTGATTTCCAAAATCCTCGTTTTCGTCGCGCGCATTAGTGATTTGAATTGAATATTAATAACATTTATTTTAATTAACTAAAAAATTTAACTACAGGATAACCTGCCGGTAATTCATTTGATTGCTAAAAAACCAGTAGGAATTCTCCATCTTCTCGATGACGAGAGTAATTTTCCAAAAGCTACTGATCTATCATTCCTCGAAAAATGTCACTACAATCACGCTCTGAGTGAATTATACTCGCGACCGAGAATGAATTCAGCTGAATTTGCAATAAAACATTACGCCGGTCAAGTCTGGTACAACGTCGACGGTTTTCTTGATAAAAATCGTGACACCTTGAGATCAGATGTAGTGGAACTTCTTATCAGTAGTAAAATTCAAATGGTCAGTAAAATGTTTCAACACGTAAGATCTGCGCACGAGGCAAATAAAACAGTTAATAAACCAAATGGTAGATTTGTCACAATGAAACCAAGAACGCCTACTGTGTCAGCTCGTTTTCACGACAGTCTTCAGCAGCTATTGGAGTCAATGTCTCAATGTAATCCTTGGTTTGTACGTTGCATTAAACCAAACAACGATAAATCCCCAATGAAATTCGACATGCCTTGTGTTCTTGAACAACTTCGTTACACGGGAATGTTGGAGACGATACGAATCAGAAAGACCGGTTACCCGGTACGTCTTCTCTTTGGTCAGTTTGTAGATAGATATCGATACTTGATATCAACGCGCTTACCTAGAGGCGCACCCAATAAGGAACTTTGCCGCATAATCTTAGACAAAGCTGCTCCAGCAGACGCTCATGATCAATATCAATTAGGTTTGACCCGCGTATTTTTACGTGAATCACTTGAAAGGAACTTGGAGTATAATCGGGCATTAATTCTCGAGCGTGCAGCCATTACTGTTCAACGGTAAGTTTATTTAATAATCTATTCTCCAATGAAGAAAAACTTTTTTTTTACCCTTTTTATCATTTCGCGTTAACTTTATAACTGTTATTATATATTATTAATATTTATTTTGTTAGATATACACGAGGTTTTCTTGCACGGCGAAGATTCTTAAACATATCCCGCAGTACAGTATTTCTTCAAGCTGTTTATCGAGGGTATCGTGAAAGAAAAAACTTCCGTGCTTTGAAAAAAGGCGCGATAATGGCACAAAAGTTATACCGCGGTAAAAAAGAACGAGAGAATTTTAAAATATTGAAAGAAGAAATGGCTAAACGAGCTGAAATTGAAAGGGCAAGTAGAGAGCGCGCTAAAGCTAAACAACAACGAGAAGAACAGGAAAGAACTTCTAGAGCTGTTGCCGGTGTTAATCATCTTGAAATTCCAGCGGAACTGGCATTTATTTACAGTAAACTTGATGGTAAAATATTTATTATTCTTTTTATATTTTATTTTCTTATAGAAATATGCGCATGCACAGTAAAAAGAGATTCGTCACAGTGTAAAAAAGCGAGTGTTAATAATTCGAGTGTTGAATTTTTAACACTTTCAAGAGTTAATTCAACACACTTATTATTTTGCTTGAGCAGCTTTAATCGATTGATTTTTTTAACACACAAAAATGTTATTTTAGTTTAACGTAACACCTTTTAATTGCTACTCTCAAATCAACACACATTTGTTAAAAATATTCTTGACCATCACAAAATAACTTTTAGAAAATTTTTACTTTTAACATATATGCACAGAAAAAAAAGTTGAGTCGAAAATCTTAAGTCGAGAAAATATTTTGGAAGACAAACGTTTTTGGGAACCAAGTCAAGATTTTCTTGAGCTAAGAGATTTTGTCTTGGTCAAAGCAGATCTCTACTGTATCCAAGAAAGTTGAGGTTTTCAAAATAAAATTTTTTGAATTAAGAATTTTTACTTTCAGTCGAGAATTTTCTATTCTGTGCGCGTGTAATTTTTTCTACACTCACGTCGTATGTTAAAATGACATATAAATAAGTGCAAACTGTTTATTTTACACAAAATATGTCAAGATTTGGACAAAGCTTTTTTTATTGTGTGGTACGATTTTTACAAAATTTTTTCACAATATGTCACTTCGTTGGGTGGTAAAAAGTTATCATCCGTTCGAAACTTTATATGTATTTGCAATATAATGCGCCTTGTGATGACGATAGTGATCACGGTTTTTGACAGATCATATTTAAATTCATACACTTATTCTTTAAGTGAATACCTTGATCAAATTCAAAGATGAACAAAAAATAAAAGCTAATTTTTGTTACACAACTCAAAGCTCGTGCGATCAACTTTAATTTCTATTATCCAGTTATTTTTCAAACGTTCTATGGACCCAGGAAAAAAGCATTTCTTAACGCAAGACATTTTTTGCATCATGAATTGAATACAAAAATTTTTTTAAAACAAGAAAAAAATTTTATCCCGCTTCAAGAAAATTTCTCTTTTTAATTTATAATGCAAAGTTTCTTAGGGCGGATAAAAATTTTTTGCGCCACCAAATCCTTTTTTGTGAATAGTTTGATATAATATTTTTTAAATAAGGAGCCTTAGAAATTTCATAAAATATTGAAAAAGAAGTGACTTTATCTTCTAATAACTTTGAAATATCGCACCATACTATATACTACTGCATTTTTTTTTAAAACGTTTTTTTTATTTTTAATGATATAAATTATGCCCAAATGATTCTCATAATTTTATAATTAAATTTTTATGATAAAATAATAAATCTTTCTATTGTGGATATATAAAAAGTAAAATAAAATAATAAATATTTATTGTAGATTGGCAACCCGCCCATACCGAGAGGAATTTATTAAAAGTAGTTGGTTCAGTTACTCCACTTCCTATAACTTACAGTCTGCCATCGGATATTGATCAACATCAATTTTCAAAATTCACAAACATATACTTCAAGAGTCATATTTTTGGTATGAAACGTGAGCCAATAAAAACACCTTTCTTGGCAAAAGCACGTGATCAAGATTACACAGACTCGTTGATGATATTTAAGTTGATTTTACGATTTATGAATGAAAATAATCTCAGTGGTAAACGAGAACACGCCTTAGGAGATTATATTGTCAATAAAGGAATCGTAAACGAAAAATTACGTGATGAAATACTTTGTCAGCTAGCAAATCAAACATGGAAAAATGATAATGATCCTAATAAAGAACGCGGATGGTTACTCTTAGCCAACTGCTTATCAGCATTTCAGCCTAGTCCAACACTATTCAAATACTTTTTAAAGTAAGTTAAGTCATTAAAACATTTATTTTATTGTAAGATTATAAACAAATAATAATATTATGACTTATTTTTTTATTATTATTACAAAAGATATGTCTCGGATCATGCGTATAATGGTTACAAGGCTTATTGTCAACGCAAACTCTTGCAAGGTGAACGTACAGTGATAAGAATAATGAACAATAATCAATTGACAGCTCATCATGTGCCTAGAAGTTATCCGCCGTGTGTTCTTGAATGGAGGGCTAATCGAAATCGAGTTAACATGGCTCTCAATGTTGGATTTTATGATGGTAATTCATTTTATTTCATTTCATTTAATTAATTTGCTAATTATGCCGCTTAACAGCTCTACTAAATTTTCAAGTTTAAAAATATTAGTTACTACCTATTAAAAAAATCCATATGGGAATCCAGCTTAGACTCCTATGTGGATTCCCATATGGTTTCCTACAGGAATATTAATCTGTTTTTTATTCATATACGCGTATCAATAGACGATAGACATTAGGGTGTCCGTTATTTACCAACTTGATTGTTTTTTTGCAACACACCCTAAATTTTTCGTTTATAACCTGAAAAAAATTATCAGATCCATATAAGCCCTTCCCAGGTAGCACACTTGCCTTTGTGACATCTATAAGATATCAGTTTGTAGGATACTTTTTGACTTGTCGATAAGGCATGATATGTTGACAAAACGGTCAAAAATTTATGTCACCGAAAAGATGTCTACTTAAAAGACTTAACGTAAGTGACGACAAAAAGTAAATTACAAATAGTGGTAAAACAAGTCATTCGAACGACTTTTGAATTGACATGAGACAGGAAAAACAACACAAATTTTCTCTGTACCCGGAATCAACATTTGCATGTCTTATTTATACAAAAAAGGTGGCTGAGACAAAAAAAAATTTGTCATCCTGGTAAAAGACATCTTAAAGTTGACTCCGTGCTACTTGGGTTAATATTCACATTAAACCGTGCCCAATGATAATACATTTGAATAACATGGAGTTTTGGCGCGTTTTACATTTAGTTGTTTTTTCTCCTAAGCTAGTTGATATACAGATATGAGAGATACATATTTTTGTAGAAAATTGAAGGCTCTACAAAAAAGGTCTCTTATGATTTTTTGATAAATTTACTGGTTTAAAAGTTATTCAAAGTTAAAGTGAAACTTATAGTAATATTTTTGATTTTTGTACTTTAACCTCAAGAGTATCATTATTTCTATAAAATTTCTATTCAATTTTAACTGTGTTATCAACAAAATTACTATAAAAAATTCAGATAACTGAAAAATAATGTAACTGACAAGTTTGAAATTTTTCAATTTATCAGAAAAAATATGATAGATTAAATAAATTTTTTAGCATACTCATTAAAGCTTTATTTTATTAAACATCCTCTGCTGGTATTGGGAAATTTTTTTTTTTATATTCACTTACAATTTGAGGAACATTGTTTTTAATCTTCGTTCTTAACTAGAGTATTAATATATTCTTCAGTCAATTAGACAGTTATTTCTGCAGTATCAATGACTACTTGTAAGTGTTTTCATATTTTTAGTATCGGCTAAAGTAGCCATTTTACCCCATCATTGACAGATTAATTAAAAACTTTTTTACATCAAAATTACAAGCAGCGGCTGAGCTTTATATGATTATCGATTAGATTATTATCGATAGTCAAATGATAGAATATTGTCAAATTTTTTTAACAAAAATAATAAATAATTTATTTGATCGTCCAACGTCGCATCTCAGGTTACCCTAGCGAAAGTCGTCAAGGCCCAGGTCTCATGTCCCGTCATGAGTTTAAACTGCGGGCTACGACAGTGTTCGCGGAAATCACTTATCTGCTTTAGTTACTCTGTTGAATTTTTCTTCATCAGCCTTGCTGATTTATACTCTCAACTAGTAATTTATTTATTGTAATTAAAATATTTAAAATGCTTATTTTTATATCATCAAACAAGATGACGTATGTCTCAAAAACATCTAGTAGACGATAGAATTTATATAATCAAGTTGCTGAAGGTCCCAATAAAGACGAAACGTCCAATTTATAGTCAAAATTGAATTATAATTTTTGAATTACTGTCCATCTCCCCATGATTTCATAATTTTATTAACTTAATCTGGACACTATTTTAAATTGATATATTTTAAAAAGTGTGGATAATATGGAAATTGAAAATAAATTTATGCTTCAAAAATAACTACAAAAAAATATGTATTTATTATTCATGAAAGCAAATTTCACAATAAGTCCGCTGCTACGCTTGTTAATGTAATTTATTTAAAAGCGATACGTAAAATATTGAATAATTGCTTGTTAAAAATAAGAGGAGCCGGACTTCTGAATAATTGATTATAAATTTGACTAATAGGTGAAACAACAACCTGCGCCATTGATTCTTGGACAACTTGTGAAGAATTAGCAAACCTCGCAATCCAAAACCACGGAGTCGATAATTCCGGTTGGACAATTACTCTGTGGAATCAATTCGGAAGTCCAGATACGATGGTCACCGAGACAAATGGTTTTGATTATGTACTTGATTTAATATCAGAAATGGAATTAGCCCCGGCATTCCCAGCAGCAAAGCATATGTTCCTTGAACAGCGAAAGAACAACTTCCCGCCAATTAAAAAGAGAGAGGTAAAGTGGGGGATATTTAATATATATAATATGTGTTTTAACCGTTACTGGTGAGAGTCAGCAATGGATCAGCATTGTTTATTATCAGCGAAAATGAGAATGCGAGCGTGAGAATTTATACGTCATAATATGTTTGATTCCTTAGCACACACAAGTCATTCGTGAACTGGAACAAGACATGGATATACCGGTGCCTGTGCTAAAGACCTTCCAGCCGTTGGAAAGAAAACCGGTGTCGAAGGTGGTGGATAAGCCTGTTGAACCGGAACTTCAAACACCTAGACGACCAGCAGTACCTCCACCTCAGCCACCTGTAGTAAAGTCGCCTGTTAGTATAATATTTTATTTTTAATTTATTCTATTTAAATCAATTAAATATATTATTATTGTTTCTTTTTTTGTTATTAATTACAGTCAAGAAAGCAGTCCCACGAACCAGTTTTAGAGTCTTCAGGAGAAATGGGACTATCTAGACAATCGGCCTTGAATGATCGTTACTTTGAGAAAGAAAAACAACGGAGTAGAAGTCTAGACAATTTACTTCAATCAGAAATTGTTTCGCCGCCAAGTAAACTCACTAACTTGGGACTTTCTTCATCAAAACTAAATGAAAGATATCACAGTCTTGAAAGAATTGGTGAAGTATCAGCAGTATCTAATTCTGAGTACATGACCCGTTCTGAAGTATCCCAGGAAAGAAAATACAGCAGAATTGGAAGAACTACTGAGCCAAATATTGTTGAAGAAGAAGACTTGACAATAGACTTTGAGTATCCTGATATACAATCAGTCAGTCAAACTGGAAGATCTGAAGATGATAAGAGCAGTTACATAAGATCTCAAACGAGATTTATTAAGTCTCAGTATCCAAGTAAACGAGCGTTACCTGGTAGTCAGTCTAGTCGAGCGTACATTGAAAAAAGTGAATATGGCGTTAAATCATCAGCTATGTCCGACACTAGTGAAGCGCCATCTCTG
Source organism: Microplitis manilae (assembly GCA_030273425.1). Taxonomy (NCBI): domain Eukaryota; kingdom Metazoa; phylum Arthropoda; class Insecta; order Hymenoptera; family Braconidae; genus Microplitis; species Microplitis manilae. The sequence continues at coordinate 7,130,438 of CP092726.1, forward strand.
GCTTCACATGTAAGGAGAGTCAGGGTTCCAAGTCAAGCCTCAGATGTTGATCAATTTTTGGATGAATTATTCATGCCAGTGTTGGATGGTAATTTAGATGAACTATCAGACGCAAGAAGTTTGGCCGCAAGTATTAAGGGAACATACAAAAATGACAAGAGTTCACAAAATCCTGAAACACTTGATGACTTCTTGGATGCCATTACTGATGATCTTGTCATACAAGAATTATCATCAGCTGATTTATCAGCCAAAATTCGTGGTGGAGGAAATATGGACATTCCAAATCAAAATACGGCATTTAATTTTAGTCCTTTGTCACCAGGAATGATGTCACCTCCAATGATGATGCCGATGTTTTCACCACCTCCCAGTGCATCACAACAATTACCAACAGGACAGAATTCAAATTTAAATATGGGATCAGGATTTCTTCCAATTCCAATTTACAACATGCAGGGACTTAATTTACCTCAATATCCAAATTCACCACCAAATCAAAGTGCTGATATGGTAGCATATCAACAAAATCTTCAACGAGCATTTTTACAAAGTGCTATGGCACAAAATCTTCAAATTCAACAGCAACTATTGGCTCAGAATCAAGCATTTCAACAGTTACTTGTGCAAAATGGTGTCCAACAACAGCCATTAGGATTTACTGATAGTGAACAAACAAATCGTGCCATTTCTTCTCAACCAACGCCAATAAGCCAACGTTTAGAAACAGTAACAGTTAAAGCTCAAGTTCATCGTTCACAAAGCCCACCTAAAAAAAGTGGCCTTGATTTAAATAGAAAAACAAGCGTTGAATATTCAGCTCGTAAAATAAGCGTTGAAAGAAAAATATCATCAACACCAGAGTTGAAGAGAACAAGTTCGGGTCGAGGTAACATTCAAAGTAACTTTACCAATGTGCTGAGTGAATTGAAAAATCGTAAAAGTAGTACGGAGTGTAGTCCTGGAATAAACAAAGGAGTGCCACCACCACCTCCAATGCCTCCACCACTTGACGCTCATGATCCCTCGGAGTCCAGGCCATTTTTGGACCCTTATGGACGCGCCAAAACTGTCCGTATTGGAAAATGGAGATGGCCACCGCCTAGTGATTCAAATGAACAACAAAACCAGGATAGTTTTACTGAATTTAAAATGCGGCAGCATCAACAGCAGCGTAAAATAACTCCCCAGTATCAGGAGTACAATAATACCAATGGGAATATGAATGGCGAGGGTTCGGTTGATTGGGAAGAATTTGAAATAGAAAATGTTATTGCGGAAACTAAAATTGAAAATCATGCGACTATTCAGACGTCTATTGTTACGAAACATGAAAATCATAAAGAAGAAGGGGAAAAGAAGAAGAAAAAATCAAAGTAAGTTATTTTAGTAAATAAATTTAATGTTTAGGGGCATTACTAGTGTGACCGTCTGAGAAAAAGGTGACTTTTGGGAATTGTTTTAAAGAAAATAACTGCATGGAATGTTTTAATGTTTTAAAGATGTACAAGAAACGCATGGTAAAATTTTTGGACTAAAAAATTAAAAATTCAGAAGTTATTCGCAATTTCCCAAGGTTTCAAAATATTAAGTCCCTTCACTGCTGCAGTGATAACAATTTTTAAAGTGCATGGAATTAAAATACCAAAAAGTTTATTAAACTAGAAGATATTTCCCGTACCATGTCCCCTGGTCTAAGAAAAAAATTGAAATTTAACAAAATGTATGATTTAACCGACAATTAAAAATTTACGGATTTTTTTTTTAACAATTCAATTACAGGAAAAAATAAAATTAAAAAATGCGCACATAAAAAATCAAAAAAATTAGGGGTGCAATTTTTTTTTAATATTTTTTTTTTTATAATTTACAGTCAAGTTGCGTTATAAGTCTTATTAGTGTCTCTCTCATATTAACGCGAGTCTGGTTAAAAGAAAAAGAAAACAAGCCGGACTTATAACGCGACTCGACTGTACTGTCTAAAAAAAATCCAAAAATTATTAGACCTCGGTTAACTTCAGAATCATAAAAATGGCGGGGTTTTTAAAGAAATTTAAAAATTGGCGTGAAAATTTGATGATTTTTGTTCTGTTAAAATTACATTTTTTATTTGATGGGAAAACTGGAGGTTCATGATACATATAAACATATATAAAAGAAGCTGCAGTTCGAATCAAATCAATCAGATGATTTGTCTTCGAGTTATAACCGCAGCAATTTTGAAAAGTTCATTTTTGAGAACCGATAAGCGACTGCTTTTCAAATTGCTGTAACTCAAAACTATTTGAGACATGCACTGGAAATTTTAGTATGTTATTTTTGAAGCTATAGACTATTGTAATACGCATAAAAAAATTGTTTTTTTCAAAATTTCACTCTAGTGGTGCCCCTTAATTAAAATGAATAAATAAATAAATAAATAAATCATTATTTTTAAATGTCCAGAGCCGGTTACGAAGTCGGAGCTCAAAGACCATCACCAGGTAGTATAGGCAAGTTAAAACTCAGCTCAGAGATGCGCCAACGTTTAGAGAAAGTAACCGCAAATCACAGTGTTCGTTCAACCAAGACCACTGAGAAGCCTGCATTGCCTCGTGAAGATGTAAAGGTCAATCGGCTAGAGGACAATCGAAAGCTCCTGCTCCAGCAACAGTTAGGTAATCATTATTCATTCACTTAATAAATCAACCAACTAACAAACTAATTGACTTTTTCCTTTTTTTTTTTTTAATTTATTTCTTCATTAAATTATTAACTGTCTTGCGTTAATTAAATTTGATTTAATGATCTGTTATGATGATGTCAGGCGGAAGATGGGATGATTATGCTTCCACAGCGGACGATACTCAAAGCGTGACCTCTAAAGGTACAACTGAAATGATGACGCAGGTCCATGTTGTGAGAACACAAATTGAGAGAATGGAAAATCGGCCCGTACCTCCGCCTCCCCCTATCTCACCTCCGCAGCCACCAAGTCCACGAGGTGGAAGTATTTACAGTAACAGGTGTGTTTTTATTTTACTTTTTTATTTTTTACCTGAACTTGTCCTACAGGTTTTATTTAATCGCTCATACAAACAACAAAAAAATTATTATCGGTGCAACTGAGTAAGATAATTTATAAATGTTACTCGTGTCACTTATTTGTGTATTTTTTTTATAGTCAATCTGGTGTACCGCAACCACGTTCTCCACCGGCGCCTGTAGAACCTAAAAATCGAGATAACTTCCGCAATTCACCTGACTCCGATACTCACGACCATTTCTCTAAGAACCAGAACATGTTCAGCCAGAGCAGAGATATTTTTGCTTCTCAAAAACATTTACGTGAAGGTCAAGATCACAGAGAGCAAAACTCAAAGGATTATTACGGGAAAGACAGTACTGATATCGCAAGTACAACCCGAGGAGATCGAAGTATTGATTTTGATTCTCGCCGTGACATCAATTCAGATATTTTTGATCCTAAATACGCACGTGATTTATATGACAATTCTAAAAGAGATTCTTTTGGTATGATGAGAGATTTATCACCGAAATCACGTGATAGTTTTGGAATACCATCGACACGCGAATTTGGAGTCGTTCCTAACACGAGAGAATCATTTGTTGTTGCGAGACAAAGCTTCAAAAAATTAGACCATGATATGGAAAGACGTTCTAGTATAGCTTCGACTCATCAAACTGACAAATTAGAGAGAATTGAAATAGAAGAGTGGCCGGAGTTTCTTAAACCTGTTTTACCCCCACCGGAAAAACCGGAAATTGAAAAAGCGCAAGAAATTGTTGATACTAAACTACACCCGCCGACTTCAAATACGCACTTTACTTATAATCGGGTGTCATGGACTCTGAGAGTTAAAAAAGAAGTCTTTGCACCCAATGAAACACTTTCGAGTCCATTGGCACTTCATCTGGTATTTTGTCAAGTTGCTTATGATGTACTGGCAACTTCCAGCATCAGAATCACTAAAGAAGAACGACACAACATGATTAAACTACTTGATAACTATGGAATTACTCTAGATAATCTTCAAAGTACTCAACATAAAATTACAATGAAGAAGAATATCGTCGATATGGCAAAACAATGGCCTCTGTACTTTGCACGAATATTTCCTGTATCTGTAAGTTATTTATTTTTAATCAAAAAATTGCGCACCTCAAACGCTAATTTAATAATTTAAATTTATAAATTAAGATCGTGAGAATTATTAATTATTTTTTATACTGAAAATAGCAGACATTAAATTTTTTTTCAATAAACAAATAAAATATTTACGGAAAAAAATTTTTAAAAATTAATCGCAAGAATTTTTAAAAATTTTCTTGTGAATATTTTTAGTATATTACACACCTAGAGAGGAAAGTATAACATTCCAACTCGGGTTAAAATATCCTAAAAACACGACTTTACACGATTTTTCACAATACCTACACCGAAAGTTTAAATTTTTGCCCTGTTTAAAGGGAAGAAAGTCGATCTTTCCGTTTATGAGAAAAGAAATGATAAAAACTAGCGCATGCGTGATTCTTCCCACAAACAGAGGCACAAATTTAAACTTTTAGATACAGATCTGGTAAAAAATTTTATACACACCACGGAGGACGGTAGGATGTTCCAATACGTATGTTTGCCACCCACGCCTTCAGTTCGAGTAGATAATTATATACGTGGGCTGGAATGTCCTACTTTCCTCCCTTAGTGTGTAATATACTATTTTTGATGACATTAAAAATACAGAAACTCTGCTGCTTGATGAAAATTATGATTGATTTCGATATGAAAGTTATGAAAACTCTTACTGTCCAAGTAGCGCACTTAGCTCAAAGATAACTAAATGATAGCTAACCGAAAGCTATATTTTATTCAAATTTCACAGTTTATCTTAACAGTTAATTTAAAAATTATATATCAAAAGACATCTTTCAATTAACATAAATATTATCTGAATCCTGTTCTCTAATTGAGTCGTTTACTTAAATGCAAAATCTTGCTTTTATATATTTGTCATATTTAATTGCACACCTCGAAAGCGAAGCTCTATTTTGCTCTTTCTGATATTGCTGTCATGCCGATAGTGCTGCCAGTATCCATTAGAAAGCGAAATAAAAAAAAATGGCCGCTGAATTGTCGATGCTATCGTATTTAAATTTGTTTTTTTATTAATTAAAATTGAACAAAAAGGATTCGATTTATAATTTTCACTAGGATTTTTTTTATTCCGCAAAAAGCCTATAAAAAGCTTATAAAAAAATAATTAGATCAATTAGTCTTTTTTTTCTACAGTTAGTCCGCAAATGTTCATACAAACTAATTGACATTTATGGTTTTTTAAATGAAATCAAATTTTTTTTTTAAGCAGTATATTAATAAATGAACTTGAAATTGTATCAGAATTAATTAATATACTTTTTTTATAATGGTTTCAGTTTTAATCGACTTAACTCGTGCAAAAAAATTCGTTTTTAAAAGATTCTAAAAAAGTTCGACGTATTTTTACCCTCGTTCTGAAAGTTCAAAAATCTCAGATTTGGAACTTTTTATGAACGTTTTGTTATTCTTATAGGGCTATTGGTTTCTAATGAGAATTTTTTCGGAACGATGGTGAAATGTAGGGAAAATACATTTTAAAAAATATTTTTTTACTATCAAAATTACAAAAATTCCATAAAAGTTCTAATCTGTCTCAAGTTTAGAAGTTCCTCATGTTGAACTTTTTTGTAACCAATTTTTTTCACACAAGAAGAATATACTACACAGAAAAAAAAGGATTTCTTGGCGCAAAAAATTTTACTCCCCTCAAGAAAATTTCTATTTGTCCTAAAAAATTTCAATTTAATTCATAATTCAAAATATTTTTTGCTTCAAGAAATCCTTTTTTTCTGTATACAAATCTGTAAAAATAATTAAGCATAAGTGAAATAGCCGAAAATTTAAACTTACCAAAATATATTCAACACATTAACATTTGAGGCGCGCAAAAATAAATTTAAATGAATTTCTTATTAGTTATCATGATAAATTAAAATATTTTGTAGATCGGACCACAGCATCCGGAAGCTCAGCATGTAGCAGTGTCTCATCACGGTCTCAGATTAATTAAACGAACATCAAACGGTGAATTGGTTATTCTTGAAACTCTACCCCTTGAAGACATCGTCTCAGTTGGTTCTGCCAGATCTGGAGTTTGTACTTTAACGATCTCATCAGGAGTCCGACTTCCTCTTCATACAACTCGTGCTCCACAGCTTGCTGAAATGATCAGCAATTTTATTCGTGTGGTAAGCTATCAATTTCATCAACAATTATATAAATCTATAATTAAATTTTAAAAAAAGAAAATATTATTTTCTCTTAGTACATAGCTGTTGAAATGTATACAAGAAAATAATTTAAGTACGTTACTCAATTGTTTATGATCTCGCGGTATTTGTGTAATATTTATCGGTTGCTAAAATATAAAAAAACGTCAACAGTTTTACTAGGCAGTAAAAATTTTTAAATTATACTAATAAACGATTACACAATAATGAAATATTGCGCGAGACATTTATACATATATGAGAGACGCATGTCACTTAGAGCGTAGATATTTGTGTCGTGTAAAGTGCTAGTATAAACCTATAACTTCTGGGGAAAATTAACACTGCGTGCCTTCAGTCGCTATTTAGGTGCGCCCGACCTCAAGATGCCTTCTTACGATCAACTGAAGACATTCCCATACTATATATGTATTACTATATCGTAATTATTATAAAATCTAATTACGATTCATTAGAATGCTATTTTAAATAAAAAAGTACTAGTCAGAAATATTTACAGTACAGTTACACTGAGCATAAAAAATATAAGTAAATATTATTGGGAATAAATAATTAGTTTTGAATAATTTATTATGAAAATTTATATTTTACATTAAAAGAAAGTTGGTAATTATTATTACGAATTCAAATAAATGAAGCAATGATGATTTTAAATTTAAAAGAATACAATTTTTTTCAATTTGGAAAAAATTTTTGAATAGTGATAATTTACAACAAATAAGAATTTTAAAAAAATATTTTATTGACCATCAACGAAAAAATTATATAAAGAAGAAATTCTAGGGTAGAGGTACCAGTTTTGGACACTTGATAAATTGGAATGAAATAATTTTTAAAAGACGCACTGACATAATTAATTTTAAAAATTTTTTTAGATACTTTTATCCTACTATTAAAATGGAAATTTTATTTATATTTTTTCATTATTCAAAATAAAGTATCAAATGTCCAAAAATGAGCAGTGGTCACAAATGGTACTTCTGTCCAATTGTTGAAAATATTTTGTTCCTTGACGGTACACAGAGAAAATTGGCTAAGAAATTTGTGAATTTTTATTATGCTGTCGATTGAACTTGAAACAGGAAGTTGTCGCGTAAAAAAAATCGTTCCAAAAACGTTCTTTAGAGTGAACTTCCTAAATGGAGACAATCCTGAACTTTGAGTTGAACAATTTTGGAACTTTAAAATAAATAGAAATATGAAAAATTTTAAACTAGTGTAGACTTTTCTTATAAAGATGATTTGAACTGACAATTTTAGAGTTCAAAATTAATTCCAATCATTCATTTTTTGGACTATTTTTTGAACGAGTACGAAAAGTTACAAAGAACTGACCCTTCCAAGTTCTGAAAAAAGTCAAAAAATGTTTGTAAATATTTGCAAATAATTTTTATTAAACCCTTGACCAGTTTAAAATCATCCACTTTATAATTTTTTCATAGCTCCAAAAATTTTCAACCAAAGTTCAGAATTGTCTCAATTTTGGAAATTCATAAATTGATAAATTGCAATAAATACTAGTATTATTTGTCTAAACTATGAATTACAGTAGAAAATATAAATTTTCTAGAGGCTCACAATAATTATAGTGCAGCATAATATTTTTCTGACGACTCAACTTCTTGTATCAACTTTAGTCGACAGCATAATAAAAATTCGTACATTTTCGTCTCCATTTTTCTCCGTGCATAATTAAAATTTTTTAATTGTTATTTAATATCAGTAATGCATACATACTGTCGATTGTCAATGACGAAATCTTCTAACAACAAGATAAGGGCGTTGGCAATTGTTCATCCGTGAAAGTTTATTCGCATATAATGTGCAATTCCGTTGATACTAACGGACAGGTCGCTCGTGCGTACTTAAAGAATCACCGTAATCAACCCTGACGAGTGCCACCGATGTCTCAACCCCCTCAATTAAAATTCATTCAAATGAAAAAATATTTTAAATATAATATACATATAAATACATGTATAAAAATAAATGGAAAAAGAAAAAAAAATAATAATAACAAAATAAAAGCAAGTCGGGCGGGGTTTTACGGACACGATAGTCTATCTCGTCAACAGTCCGTGACCGATAGTCAGGTTGAAGTCAAAGTAACAGACATACAAGTGTATATATATATACAAAAATATATATACAAGTGTACATATTGCCCCGTCGATTTATTTAACCGTTACATTCCCATCGAAATCTTTCCGACCTCCCGACCTCGTTATTCGAAACGCCCGAAAATCATGCTAATTCACATCTCACACGCTTTATTATCTACCTCATAAACGATGTATATATATATATATATATATATATATATATATGTATGTATGTATGTATGTATGTATAAATTACCTGTGGTTGTAATATATCGTCGATGATGTGTGAGGAGAAATCGAAAAGTTACGTCTATACTTGAGTATATATATATATATATGTATATATGTAACATATATATAAAATATTGGACAAATGAACACAGTGATTAGAAGAGGGTATAATAAAACGATAACTAAGTTTCTTATCTGGGACTTGGACTCGTGTCCGTTCAAGTGCGCTAAATGCACAAGGACTTTTATAACATATAATAAACATATGTACACATATATATATGTAAGAAGGAAGTAAAGCGAGTGGAAGTAACGCAAAGATGAAGTCCATCAATATAAGTAGTGGTAAAGGAAAATAACCGATCAACATATATAACCACTCATTGGAAAGCCAATTTACACCCGGAGTTACCTTGGCTTCTTGTATTATATATGCCCCAATTATAGATCATTAATGTATATCACAACTTTACATCATTACCTGGATCCTCGATATCTCGGGATATCGTACTCGATCATGACAAATTAGAAAATTAAATAGAAAAAAAAATTTAATTTATAAATATATATATATATATATATATATATATATATATATATATATACATATATAATGATAATGTTTTTTTCTATCTACGTGCTTGGGATATTTTCTACGTGGCTATACGATTTCATATAAAATAATTTCCGGTCTCGTGCACGAAATTCTTTATAAGCGCACGAGACAACGCACAACACAACACAACAAAGTTGATGAGGCATAATTAAGTTCATTAAAGGGCGTTGATGAGAAATAGACATTTTAATTGCTAACTCCTGCACCTGTGTCGTGTCTTAGAGAATAATGTCTTGTGGCTTTTATCGTGATTATCATCATCATCATATTATTATGCATTATTTCTTTTTTTAATGATAATCCAACAATTTAACGTCTTTAGTTTTAAAAAAGTGACTTTCTTTTATATTATAATAGTTTAAACTTTGAGAAATTGTTGTTATTAGTTGTCTACTTATGTCTCTGGTTCTCATTTTGGAGATGCACTTAACACACTCCGATTTATCATTAATAAATCTGTGTAGCGGTTAGAGTTGTAGAGAGCCAAACTTTCCGGTTTCTCCCGTTAAAAGATGAGAAAATTTTTAAATTACTACAGACAAATGACAAGATGCCGCAACAATTTTACTAGCATTCAATAAAATATGATAATTCAAATCGTTTAAGTGAAAAAACTCAAGACTTTAAATTTTTATTTTATTTTTCGCTTCCTTGTCATGCATTTCTTTAAATTTATCAATAATAAATTTTATTTTTATCACCTATGGTATTTAGGTTCAGGTAACTCGTGTCTGCTTGAGCTAGTACATCTTCTTGTTTATACGGTAATGCGTGAAAAATAAATTGAGAATTTACAGACCGGATATACCACATTTGAATTGGTAATTATTTGTTTCTTGGTCTCTCTGCATCACTTGGCCCAAATTTTATTATTATTTTTTTTTTTTTATCAAACACTATTTTAATTTTTTTATTTACAAAAAAATAGTCATTGGAATTTAATGAAATTTATTTATGTTACATGGATATCAATTTTTCACATATGAAAATTGAAGCGTCACCTTTGATTAAAATATTATATCACTAATTAAAAATTTATGTTTTGGGAAATTAATTAAGTATTTAAATAATAATTATAAATGATAAAAAAAAGTTAATAGTTTTTAAAATGAATATCACATAAAATTTTTATTATTGAAAATTACTTGACTAATAGGCGGAAAAAAATCATTGAAATGAAAGAAAAAAAAATACGATGATTGAAATTTTTATTTTATTCATTAATCTTATATTTGAAGTGATGTAATAATCAAGTATAAAAAAGTAAATTTATTTTTTATATTTCTAACTAATTTTAATTTATTGATGATCTCAAAAAATTCTCTTTAAATTTAAAAAGTGTAGACTTATGTTAATCCTTCAATTTATGAATTTCTATAACTAATTTTTCGAATATTAAACTCCAAATATCTCAATAACTATAAAGTTTTTAAAAAATATATAGAATACCTTTTTTGTAGAAAATTCAAAACTCTACAAAAGAGGTTTCTTACTACTTTTTAGATAACTCAATAGTTACGTAGATATTTCCAAAAAACCAATCACACTTTTTTTGATAACTTTAAAATTTCCAATGGAAAAAATTTTTCGTTTTTTTTAGACAGAAAAATTGATTTCTTGGCGCAAGAAATATTTTGCATTATGAATTAAAATTGAAAATTTTCTCGGGACTATTAGAAAAAATTTCTTGTCACCAAAAACTTTTTCTTACTCAAGAAAATTTTTGCTTTCAATTCATATTACGAAAAATTTCTCAGGGCAAGTAAAAATTTCTTACCACAAAATTTAAGGCGGTGTAAATTAAAATTTTGTACATCTTCAAGCCTCCACATTACTGCTTAATTAATCAAAATATATATATTTATTGATTTAGCAGTCAAAAATTTTGAATGATCATTTGTTGCTCATTAATCAAAATTATAACAAGTAACACGGAATGGTGTGAAAAAAGTAGATTACACGGATAGATAATTTACACCGAGAATTTTTTACACCGTTATGTCACCCTACTCGGCCGTGCAAAGTTCTCTGGGGCATTTTTACACCAAAATTTTTTAAAATGCACTAAAATAAACTTTTTTTTTTTGAATTTCTTGTGATCGTGCCAGAGTGTGACGATCCAGAATTGAGTTGAATAAAATTTAAAAAATGTCATATTTACAACTTAAACTATTAACAAATTCAACACCTGTTATTTATTACATAAATCACAATATAGCATTATATATCTCGTGAAAACAGAGAGACACTTTCGTATTTTTTTCTTCCTTATAAATTCACCATGTGCTTACAATTTAAATTCAATGCATAAAAGATAAATTTTTTTTATTATTTTTTATCTCTCTATTCAAAATCTATTGAGTAGTCGACTATTGACTCTACTATCACGTGCCAAGATTTATATACATTAAATAAAAAGGCAATTGTACACATATTACACATATAGGAAGAAATAAAAAAGGCAATACTTGAAGGCAAGGCCTTCAAGTATTCAATGCATGCTCAGCGAGAGTTTTCTAAGATCGATCAAGGCAGATCGACCGGTCTTACTGGTATGTGCACGATTCACTTACAAACCTTTTATAGACTTTTATTTTATTTAAGTCAACATTATTTAACATGTAACATACCTTTTTCATTAAATTTTATTACACTTCTCTTAACTATTTTTACTTTCAAACTCCTAAAAATATTTTAATGATTCAAATTTAAAAAAAAAAAATCAATCAATTATTAGCAGAATTTTTTTTCTTCTCAGTAAAACAAATAGTTACGTGTATTTTGTAAAAAAATAAAAAAGTTTAACGGAATTCATTTTTACACATGGTAAGCACGCACCTGCCGTAAAACCGGAAATGAGTAGTTGTCGCATAACAAACTTTAAATAAGGGTCTTCCAAATATTACCGTATGCCAGAAAACAATGAAATGTAACTTTTTAAGAACGTTCTTGCGTGCATGCAGATTATTTTTTAGTAAAAATTACCCACAAAATTTGGTACTCTACAGTACCCTACGGACATCTAGCCTGTAACTAAATTTTTACCATGTTGTTAGTAAAAATTGCACTTAGTTTATATGCTATCGAGTAGTATATTTTACAATGTGCGTGGGAAAAATTTATATATTTGCTACATGTCCTACAGTATCATATTTTTCGGGTAATTTCTACTAAAACTTTATTTGCGTGAGGATTACTATTAGATAAAAATTCAAATTTTATATTTTTGGCAAAATGAATCAATAATTATCGTTCTTAAAAATTTAAAAATATATTATTGATAATTTAAAAAAGTTATTAACGATTGCAAATCGAAGTTTTAACACAGAGTCTTACGGGAAGATATAACTTTTTATGTTTCAACGTTGTAAAAAAAATATTAGAATAAACATGGGGACAAATAATGTTTCAAAATATTCTTTAAGAGGATTTGCCATCTATTCTCTTTCTCACACACGTGAACAAACAAACGGTCCTTGTTGCACTTACATTAGCAAATAGAAATTTAAAATAAGCCGTTCTCAGAGAAAAACTCAAATTTTCGAACGAGAAGTATTTCATTCGATAAATAACTTTACGCATCGAATGAAATATTTCATTTAATCATTTGTGCTTTTATCAGTGAAAACGGTTCTTTTAATTTATGCTAATGATATAATTGTTGTAAAAAAATAGTGTTATCGATAATTTGAATTATTTATTAATAATTATAGTTTGTAAAACTGAATTATGACGTTACGTTATTAGCCATTTTAAAAACCGGCAACAGCGCACGACAAAAAAATATTTTTGTAAACATAGACAAAGAAGATCACAAAATTATTAGAGGTCATTTTGAAACTGTCAAAATATTCAAGTAATTTGTTCAATCACAAGTAATTAAACAATTACTCATTATTATTATCCATGATGTGTTTGAATCATATATTTACATATATATGTATATGTCGTGATTTAAAAATTTCGATATTGCCGGTTTTATTATGACCAAAAATCTGTCAAAGAATTGTATAATTAATAAATTTACATTTTTTATAACAACTTTTCAAAAATATTTTCGATAGTTGAAAAAATTGATAAATTATTGAGATATTTTCAAAAATTTAAGCCTCGGAATTAAATTTGAAACAGTTAGCCCTCATTTGACTCGAGTCGCGCAAGAGTGTGTTAATTTTTTCAGTCATATTTGTCTTAACATTTAAGATCAAGGACTTAATTTTTCTTAATGACATTAAAATTTTAAAAAGTTTTGTTCCCACATATTTTAAGCATACAAATGACCTCTCACCTTTTTTTTCTCATTTCCGTCTCTCTTGTATATTAAAGTTAAAGTATCTCTTGCATTGTCGATCTCGTCAGCGGCTATCTGAACGCAACAACAAGACAGCCAATGAAATCATTGCCTTAGCGATTTAGAAATTACTGCGCAAGAATGCCGCAGGATAATGTGTTATTACGAGAACGCGCGAAAGAAGAAACAGAAAAAAAAATAGTAATAATAGTAAAGACTTTGGCAGTGTTATAACTAAACTGTCCATCGACAGAATATATCTTGTAGAAATATCAGACTTTACTCTTTACACCGGAAGTAAATAAAAAAAAATAGTAATAATAAGTAATCATAAGATTGTTGTACGACTTTCTATTAGCAACTGTACGGCTATTAACATACACTATTTGCTACGTTAATCTTAAGTTATCGCGTAATTAATAACAACTAAATATCTCAGATTTTCATATTTTCTTATATATATGATAAAATTATATTTGCTTATGTTTACTTTTAATATTATTTATACAGTAATAATTATGTTGGTTTTATATATACGAGGAAAGATATTAATATTTATATTACTAACTAATGGATAATTATTTGAACGTAAAAATATTTATGAATGAAATATCTTAATAGTATTTTAAAAGCAATTACATTTTAAATATTTATCGTAAGTAAAGTATACAAGTTGTTTAAGTGATGTAATTTTTCTTAATGTTTGAGAAAATAATAAATTGATAAATTTTATAATTTGTAGGATTATAAAAGAAGGGGAGGGGGTAAAACGGGTCGTTGAGAAAAAATTTCAATAGTTTTTTTTCACTAGTTCTAATTTTATTTTTTGTCCACAAATAAATATTCGGTATTAATATGGCTGGGCGATAAAAAGATGTGGGGTGAAATGGACCATATAAAAAATCAAATTTTTACACAGGAAAAAGGATTTTTTGGTGCAAGAAATATTTTGCATTATGAAACAAAGACAAAAATTTTTTTTTGACCATAAAGAAATTTCTTGGCGCAAGAAATTTTATGAAACTGAAATTAGCCGACGTCTAATAATTTTTGGATTTTTTTTTAAGAAGATGGATTTTAAAAAAAAATGTTATTGATAATTGCACCTATAGTTTTTAAAATTTTCTACATGTGCATATTTTTAGTTTTTTCTTTTTTTAAATTAAATTGGTGAAAAAAAAAATCCGAAAATTTTTAATTGTCTGCTGACTTCAGGATCATGAAGTTTTCTCACTCTGAAAAATTTTTGTTTTCAGTTTATATTGCAAAAAATTTTTGGGGACAAGTCAAAATTATTTTGAGGCGAGTAATAATTTGTTGTATCAAAAAAAACCTATTTTTCTGCGTACGAAACTGAAGTTAGGTGATGTCTAATAATTTTTTAATTTTTTTCAAAACGATAAATTATAAAAAAAATATTCGAAAAAATGCATACATAGATTTTTTAATTTTCTACACTTGCATATTTTTTTTTTTTATTAAAAAAAAGTTGAAAAAAAAAATCCAAAAATCGTTAATTGTCCACTGACTTCAGTATCATAAATTTCTTCTTAAAATTAAACTAAAGTTTTTTCCTCTAGATAAAAATAATTATCACAAAATTTTATTTTGAAAAATGGATTTTAAAAATAAATTTTGTCTATAATTTGGCTCCATATTTTCAACAAATTTTTTTTTTCAATCTTGAATAGTAAATCTGACGAAATTATTTTAATAAAAATTTGTTAGGCTGACTCAGATTTAAAAAATTTTCCTGAGTAATTTTGTGTTCTAAATTGTCTCATGACATCTATAGATTTTACGTATACGTAAAATTTTGTAAAAAAATTCTAGAGACCCATGTCATTTGTAATTTAAATTTATAAAAAATTTTGTCGGGTCCAATTACCTCCTCCCCCTCTTCCTCTAAGTATATATTTTATAAACTAATTATTTATTTCGTAATTTAATCATTTTATTTCAACATCAAAATTCCTCGTATCTATTATGATGCACATCATTAAATTTTCTTAACTAATTTAAAAAAAATACCCATTTAAAATTAATGTTTCAATATTAGAAAATATAAAAAGAATAAATAGATATTAACATATATATTTCGCTTAAGCATCTATAATTATAAATAATAATAACTGTTAAGTATCCAAGTTTCAAGTTGAATATATACATTAAAACTTTTTGTAGCACACATATATTTAAAAAAATTTTATTTCAATGACTATTATTATAAATACTGTTCTAATTTTCTATAAACATCGCAAATTATACGAAAGGAAAAAAAGAAAAAACATAATATTTCTTTTGTTCTTACACTTTTAAATCAAACGTTTTTGCTTCCGGTTCTGATTTCTATTTCGTTACAAGTATGACGGCAAAGCAGTGATGATAGTGATGATTTCAATGATAATGAGCTCTATCACGCACATTATCTTTATTGATGAGAAATTTAATACACAACCGTTTATTTATTAAATTTATTATTATGATATGGAATTTTAAATTTTATTTTTTAAATTCACGTTCTCAATCAACTAAAACGATTTGCAAACTTTCACAATATCGACGAGAATTTTTTTTTTTTTTTCAATGTCTTGATGATGAACTGATGAGTTATTAAAAAATTCTCATGACTTACACGGTATTATATATATTTATTATAATAAGTAAAAGAATATATACTGTTAAAACAGCAATGTTAAAAATAAACTCAATTTAACACCGTGTGGTGTTAAAATGCAATAATATCGATGTAGGCGGTGTTAAATCGGTGTATATACGGAGTAAATTAACTTCGATCGAAGTATACACTGTGAAAAGAGCGGTGTTAAAAATGGACTAAATTCAACACTGCGCGTCATTAAAATGTAATAACACCGGTGTAGGTGGTGTAATTTGGCGGTGTTAAAACATTGGTATTAAATTGGCTTGCACATGGAATAAATTAACTCCGATCAGAGTAACTGTAAAAAGATCGGTGTTAAAATGAAAGCTTAACACCGCACGGTGTTAAAATGAAATAACACTGGTGTAAGCGGTGTAAGTTAGCGGTGTCAAAATACTGGTATTAAATTGGCTTGCACATGGAATAAATTAACTCCGATCAGAGTAACTGTAAAAAGATCAGTGTTAAAATGAAATAACACCGGTGTAGGTGGTGTAATTTGGCCATGTTGAAACATTGGTACTGAATTGGCTTACACATGGAGTAAATTAACTCTTATCAGAGTAACTGTAAAAAGATCAGTGTTGAAATGAAATAACACCAGTGTAGATGGTGTAATTTGGCGGTGTTAAAATACTGGTATTAAATCCGTGTACATACGGAGTAAATTATCTCCAATCGGAATAACTGTCGAAAGATCGGTGTTAAAAATGAAAACTTTACACCGCGTGGTTAAAATAAAATAATACTGGTGTAGATGGTGTAATTTGGCGGTGATAAATCGGTGTAAAAAAATTCCCCGTAAAGAAATTATAAAAAAAAATGTATTACATATAAAAAAATATAAAAATTTAATTAATATTATCTGGAGGAAATTTAAAATTTGCTGTGTACTTATTTAAATAATTATTTATATTATATGTAATTTATTTAAAATTTACACCCACCATTTTAATCACCAACAATTTAATTAATTAATATAAATAAAAAGTAAAATATTTTGACACCGGGAAATTGTTTTAACACCGGTAAAGAATATTTACACTGGCAATGATGTTATTTTAACACTCGGTGTTATTTTGACACCGAAAATTTTAACACTTGCACCACCTGGACTTACTCCGGTTTTTTTACAATGTAATTATAAATAATTTTTATTAAAAGACTTAATTATATTAACAATTAAAACAATCAGAGAAAGAGAGAGCAAAAGACAAAGATTAATATGTAGGAGAATGGGTTAATTTAACCCATGATCATCTACAATAATAATTCTTTCCTTTCTCTTGTTGATTAACGTCCCGTCGTATTAATTCAATTGATTAAAATCAATTCCTACAGTTTATATAAATATATAAACAACATATTTATTTAAATAAAACATAAATTCAATGTCATTCATTATTTTAAAAACCACTTAGTCAAGGTCAATATTCAAATGATAAATTACTACTGAAATTTTTCAGTTTTTAATTATTATTTACATAAACAATATTTTTTAACAAAAACAAAACAATAATAATAATATATACACATTCTCCTGTGACTTGATTTTACGTACATATGGCATACCAAAGAAACCACCTGGTGGGGTACGACCCAGATAACAGTCATTCGAAGGCTCTACTACTGAACAGCCGCACGATTCGAGCTCACCAGGGTACCGCGGGATCAACAATCGTGAATCCCCACTAGTTTATCGGCTACCGCCGTGCCGACAACACGTATCTTTTAAATTTATTTATCATTTTCATCAAACCCACTAGTTCTATTTTCATTTATCTAATCATTAATTAAGTACTTCATTAATTAAATAACCAATTATTTAAAAAATTTTTTTCTAATTCAAGTGTCAGTGGTTCCGTTATTTTATTCAAATAATTATTACTTATAAAAATAATTAATCATGTGATTCGGTGAATATCTCATTAATTATTAATTTAAATATTATGATACTGAAGCTAACCGACGTCTAATAATTTTCGAATTTTTTTCCAAACGAATTACAAAAAAAAAAATATTTAAAAAATTGCACCTATAAATTTTTTAATTTTCTACATGTGCATTTTTTTAGTTTTCTTTTTTTTTTGTAATTAATTTGTTTAAAAAAAATCCGAAAGTTTTAAATTGTCTATTAACTGCAGGATTATTAAATATGACGTCTAATAATTTTTGGATTTTTTTTAAACAAAAAATTATGAATAAAAAAAAAAAATTTTTAATTGCACCTATAGTTTTTTTAATTTTCTACATGTGCATTTTTTTAGTTTTTTTTTTTTTGTAATTAATTTGTTTGAAAAAAATCCAAAAGTTTTAAATTGTCTGTTAACTTCAGGATCATAAAATACGTCTAATAATTTTTGGATTGTTATTTAAACAAAAAATTATGAATAAAAAAAAAAATTTTAAATTGCACTTATAGATTTTTAAATTTTCTACATGTGCATATTTTTATTTTATTTTATTTTTTTTTCTGATTAGTGAAAAAAAAAATCCAAAATTTTTCCGTGTCTACTAACTTGAGGAATAAAA
This sequence comes from Microplitis manilae, assembly GCA_030273425.1. Lineage (NCBI taxonomy): Eukaryota > Metazoa > Arthropoda > Insecta > Hymenoptera > Braconidae > Microplitis > Microplitis manilae. The sequence continues at coordinate 7,149,199 of CP092726.1, forward strand.
TAATATAACATTCTAACGCATCTTTGGATTAATTATTAAAAAAAAAATTATACGATTGAATAGTTGATTTGTCAACGCATTGTATGTAATAATAATTTCACTGCACGCAAATTCATTCATCCGCGTGTAAATAATTATTACCGTATTATTGTAATAATTATAATTTTAGTGAAACGTCAACGTGAAAACTGGCACGCAAAAAGCGTAAGCGACTATTCTTTGTTGATAAAAAAAAATATCCACATATATATATGTGCATATAAATAAATATACGGGTTATTATATTGATGTACACGTGTTTCATTGTATACCTTTATATTTTATATATATAATATATAGGGGAGCTAAAGACCGGAATTTTACAAGAAAGTTTATGCCTTTCTCATTGTCGGTGACGAGTTTTAAGAGAGTTTATTAGCGCTAGATAATTATAATTAAATTCAACCAACCAGTCATTGTGTCTAGTCTCAAAAGTCGCTCCCACGACGTCTACTACGACGCGCAGTTTCCTTACTATACTTTTTTCTCACGATGAATGAAGTGCAGTATGTACACGGCTACAATTTAAACTTAAATTGTTAAAGAAAACTACTACTATAGACACTAGGTACAAGGAAGAGGAAGCTGATAGTCGTTTCGCGCGTGGCCGGAAGATACAAAATTTACCTCCATTTTATTTTTTTTCCTTTTATTTTATTACATTTCGTTATTTAAATATTTTCTCAATAACAAGTAGAAATTTTTTTTTTTATTGACTAGTAGAATTACCGATTAAGGTCATGATTTACGATTACATATCCTCAATTTGTTAAAAAAAAAAAAAACTAAACACCGTCGCGCTCTGTCATTTTCATTAAATAAATATAAATCTTTGGCTTTCTATTGCCATAGAAAATAACTTGCGTGAGAATGTTATATTATATATTATTATTGTTATTGACATCAAATCAGACATAAAATATATATTTATATGTATTTTATATGTAATATATTTATTTATAGAATTAAATAATAATGCTAATAGGCAATGTCTTGAAGGTGAAGTGAATAACTAACGCGAAATAAAAGTGTAAATATATAAAAAATAAAATTAAAAAATGGAGCGTGAAGTGTCCGATGTGGAAGGAGTATTTTCGCGACGTATGTCAAGTAATTGGGCAGAATTACCTCAGACATTACGTCGTAAACAAAAACATCGTCCAGAAATTTTAAATCAATTTACGGATAATTTTGAATCAGAATTTGAATTTCGTAAAACTGATCCCCATCAAACGTCAATGAATGTCCGACGAATAGTAAAAAGATCTGAGTTATTGCGTAAATTTGAAATGGATGAGTACAAAAAAGATTCTTCTGGTTACGGCTGGGATAAATCACGAGCTGAAAAGAAAATAATGTACAGTAATAATAATAATGATGATTATAAAAAAAATACAGACAATTATGTATCAAAATTATTTAGCTCACGTGTTAATCCAAATTTTCCGAGCATGATAATTAAAAATGAGTACCGCAGTCTGTCAGATGAGGAACGCAAGACAAATTCACCAGACAGTTTACTAGTAAAGTCATCAGATTCCGACTCCAGTAGCGACGAGTACGGGCACACCGACGACTCTGGTGCTTTTCTTGAGAGCCAAATATCTAAGTACGACAGTGAAAAAGTTGTCGGTCAAGTCGGTCAGAGAGGCCGAATAGCTAAATTGTTTTCACGAGATGTTAATAATAAAAAGAACAAGTGCAATAGCAGCCAGCAGCAACAACAGAACCGAAAGTCTTCCGGGTGCGAGTCGCGAGTGGACGTGACGCGGAAGACCACCAAAGATGTGCAACCGGTCACGAATAAGAGTTCCGATCATCTTGAACGCGTCGAGGAATCTCGCAGAAGTACTTCCTCGATTCCAATGCCCTACGAGTACGAGAACATTCCTCGGATTGATGTATCAAAGGTCTTAGGAGCTGGTGCTGACCAACAACAACAGCATCAGGTAAAGTTAACGCGTAATGTAAATGATCGCACTAATAGACAACCGACTATTGAAGAATTGAGAATGGAGGTCGGATGTCAGTTGAGAAATGGCCGACATTCTTCAGCATCTTCAAATGAAACTCGTGAAGACACGCGGAAAATTAGTGTACAGAGTTCAACATCACCAGTCTCTCCTTCATCTCTTCATGCTAATAACAATAATAATAATAATATTATCAATAATAATAATCGATCCTCGATGGAAGATTTGAGGCTTGAAGGTTTTATCCAGGATATGTGTAAGACAGACCAGACAAATGGGAATCGTGTGAATGTCGGTGAGAAAAAAAAATCAAAAATGGAAACAATAACTGAGGAGAAGCAAGACGGAAGTAAACTCAGTGTTAGGGAAATTCTCAAGAGATTTGAGGAACTGAGAATGCAAAATGAAGCTCAACAACAACAGCAGCAGCAGGTTGAAGAGAAGAGTAACGATAAAACATTGACGACCATTCAAGAAACGCTACAAAAATTGGACGAAAAGGTCAAGCGATCGAGTAACCAGGTTGAGACGAGTTTTACAGTAATATTTTAAATATATATGTATATATTTATATATAAATTATTATATCATGTATATAAGGTTTAAAAAAAGTTAGATATGTAATATTTATAACTGCAGTATCAGTCGAGTAGTCATTCGGGCCGGTATTAAATAAATCATAAAAAATTCATACGAATCCGAGCGTTAATTATTTACTGGCGCAAAATTTACTGACTGTAACGAATAGTATGAGAATATATAACGTATATATGGTAATCCTGTAGGATAACTGTATGTTTGCGCACATCGAACTTTACAAGTTACACTCTCTTTCATCCGTCAATGTCTTATTACGGAAAAAAATTTTTTAAATACATTTAAATTTTTATTTACTGTAAGATTAATTTGTCTGTTATTTTTTTTTTTTTGGCTCATAAAATATTTATAGACGACTTTTTTTGTATATTTTTTACTCAACTAAATGTATATAAGAGAGTAATTTAAGAATTCTATAGAATTTCGATCGATGCATTAATTCCGTGCTCGCGCGCCTTCGAGAATCGCATTCCGCTCTAAATGACTAAGGGAGCTCTGATGCTCGTACACATTTGATTGCGTGGATAACTTGTTTTCTCGTGTGCGACGAGAGATCGAACCTGGTACATAAGAATCAATGTAAGAGAGTTCCTCATAAATTTTTTAAATAAATAAATTATAAAAAAAAAAAAATTAAAATTAAAAAGTCGAAAGTTTAAGAAATTTAAAAATTTTTTTAAATATATAATTAAGAGACAATTAATAATATAATTAATTTAGGTCACTAACTTTTAATCAGATGTATTTATTTTTTATTTTATTTAATTAGCTTAATAATTGATTGCACTTTTTTTCTGGAAATTTCATTTAATAAAAAAAAATTTTTTTTTTTTGTAATGCTTCAGAATGGACAGAAACCACAACACAAATCAACTCATCATGAGAACCACGTGTCACAGATAACAAAATCAATCCAATCACAATCAAATTACGGGAATACTCATGTAAATCATAATAATCAAAGTCACAATCAATCAAATCACGTTAATCGTGAAACAAATCACTCACCAGTTAATCGAGTTACGGGTGGTCATACATCACCGATAATTCAAACAAATGGCGGTAATAATCACCAAAAAAATCAACGTAATACTCAACATCACAGTAACAGCCAAAATCAAGAATGGCGGCAACCACCCGAAGAGACAAACAATAAATCACCTGAAGAAGGTTTTTATGAGTGCGGGCCAGTTGTTAATGATGGGAAGCATTCATTACTTCAATATGCCATGTTAAATTTCCGACAGAGCACTGAAAAGTAGGTCTTTAATTAATATATAGATAGAGATAGGGAGGGGGCAAATGGGGTACTTGAGAAAATACAGTTTTCGGAGACTCAAATTCGTTAATTTTTTTTTTTGGCACCCTTCAAGGGTAACGGTAACCGATTTTCAATTCAATTCACGGACAAACATTGGAAACCTAAAATAGAGTCTTTAGCGTTTTTTAAAACCTTAACAGGGCTAGAAATTTCATATTTTCAAAAATTCTAATTTGTTTCCTAGAAAAATGGTTTTAAAATTATCATTTACTGTACGAGTGCAACAAAGATAGTCTCGTTTACTTTTCTGAGTGTGAGAAAGTGGTCCGGTAGCGTATCCCCTTAAAAAAGGTGAAAACAGAATTTTTTAAAATTAAATAAAGTTGTAAAATTAAATTTTCTTATGTTATTTACATAAAGAAAAATTACATTTTACACCATTATTGGTTGCAAAGAAAGAAAAAAAATTTTAATAGCTTATATCATTCACAAAATGAAAGTCATTAACATTTTTCGACATTTTCGATTTTTGAACAAAAAAAAGTTCAAAATAATGCTAAATTATTCTATTAAAACAAACTTTTATAAAATTTCGGGGTACCCCCCCCCCCTCCCACCAAGTCCTCTACTAGCGCCGCGAAATGACTAATTTTTATGTTCATTCAGATCACGATAAATTTGCCGACAAATTGCTCGTCAATTGACGTCAAAAATGATTTCGTCAACTTTTCAGATTATTTTTTATAAAATAATTTCCTGAAAATATTAAATGTACAATCACTTGTAATTGTAAGTAAACTGCAAGTCAAATCATTCAACATAACGATCGATTTGTTCATTCTAAAAAATTCGTGAAAAATTTCTCTACACTTTAGATCTGAAATGACGTTAAAATTTTTTTCGGTAAAATTTTCACTAAATAATTTCCTGGGTAAAATTAAACCAGCGCGGGAATTGTCATTAAATTTAAAAAATGACTAGTCAATTTTTCTCTTGTCAATTGACGTCAATTGTCAGACAATTTCTGTGCCGTACATCAACAATATATATATTTTTTTAATTTGTTAATATATAAATTAATTAATTAATTGTTATTACACGCGCTAATTGTATCAAATTAGTCGCATTAAATATATCAGGATGGAAAATCTTAAACATGAAAAATAACTACCACTCTCGACTACTAACAACTTTCACAAGAAAAATGTCAATGACTTGTGCCATGTGGCCACACGCCAACTAAAGCCCCGTAGCACTAAAAAGTAAACGCGGAAATACAGTGAGAAGTCAATTGCTCTGTGAATATCAATAAATTAAAAAAAAAAAAAATTTTGACGTGTTAATTTATATGTTTCTTAATACTTAAACATTCAAAATAAAAAAAGTAGCATAAGTAGTAATTACTCTATTATTATGCATATTTATCAAGACGAGCTATCATGAAAAATGATGAGGGGTTTTGATCTCTTGCGAACCCTGTCCCAAATACATTCAACCGGTCGTTCGACTTTCACGCGAAAAATGTCGTCAATTGATGATGATAATGATCGTGTAGTAGTAGTAAAGAGAAAGATGAAAACGAAAAAGAAGATGAAGATGAATATGAATATAAATATGAAAAAATGCCATCTGGCAACTAGAATAGAAGGTAGATTTTTCTAAAGACGTTCTGAAAATTTTGAGTTCTCATAAAAGCAGTAAAATTATCAATCATAGTAATTTTCTTGATTTCGTTCAAATTTTCAAGGGTGTCAAAAAAATGGAAGAAAAGTCAAAACGTTCAGTTTAAGGACAAAAATTAAAACTTATTAAACAAACTTCAAGAAACTTGTCCCAGAAATTGTTTATAAATTTTATTTTTAAAGTTATATGAACTTTGATAGCAAAAAAATGATTTTTTTGAAAATTCGGGAAAATTTAAAATAACTATAACTTCTAAAGTAATCAACCGATTTAGCCCATCTTCTATCTTGATCAAGATAATTACCCATAGAATAAGTGTAGAAAATTTCATTAGAATCTGATAAGAATTTTAGGCGCTATCGTGGTGACAAGGTTATATTACATGAATACGTATATATTTATATATTAGACTGATTAAAAAAGTCGACTATTTTTTTTTAAATCCCGCTTTGAAATATCTTCAGAGTACCGAAAAAAGACACCTATGAAAACCAGAATTCTTAATTGTAATATTTAGAGATCGCGCATCGCAGATTCTATTTTTCATTTAAATAAAACGGGAAAAATCTTTTTTTTTTTTTTTAGAATTTTCTAGCTCACAAACCAATCAACGGATTTTTATATTTGATAAATATTTTGCTAGAAAATTGAACGCTCTACAAAAAATGTCTCTTATAATTTTTTGATAAGTTCATCCGTTCAAAAGTTATTTGAATTTGAAATCAAACTTACAGTAAATTTCGAGATCTTTTTACTTTTCCCGCCAAACCATCAGGTTTATCACAAAACGTCATAAGAACTTTTTTGTAGACAATTTCATTTCCTACAAATTATTACGAATAAAGTTTTTCGAAATTCCGCATAATTTCCTAGTTATTTTCATTTTAATGCTGCTCTTAAAAAAAATAGTTTTCTAATTAGAAAAATCTGCTTAAAAAAAATAAAAATATAAAGAAGGTTCTTAGATAAATTTAAAAATGAATGTCATTGACTCTCCCATGTTAGTGTTTCGCAATGACAATAATTTACGTAACTACAATGTTGTTCATCTTTTTATTTAAATTTTTTTCTAAGTAATGTAACGCATGATTGAGAAAATTTATGTGACGGAATGCGCATCTTCTAACATCAGTACGGTCAGGAATTATGTAACGTTCGTGCGTCGACCGCAGAAATAAACCGTGTTGAGAAAGCATAACACAGCTATAGGTGGATATCATCACTGCCGGCTTTTCATAATGCAACCGATCGTTTTCCCCATACGCTCCTCATAATTTTAAAGCTAGACCATGTACTCGCTCGCCTGTTGTCTACAGTCTAGACATCAGCACAAGACTATTATCAATAAAATAATACTAGTAATAATAAAAACATATATATCATTATTTAGACAATTTTATAAAAAAAAACCAAGTAAATAAGCAACAAAAGTTTTTTAAAAATCAAAATAAAAAAACCCGTAATATCGATGGCGCCATGGGATCGTTTGTAAGAAAAACTAACGTTACATTGTTGATAAGTTGTTGAGAAAATTACGAAATAACTGGTATTGTGCTGAGGTTTATATTGTTGTTTTATTGTTGTTGTTGTTGCAGATTCGAGATGATGAAGACTGCTGATGGATCGATAAGTGGCTCATTGAAGGTTATCGAGTCCTTAAAAAATAAAAAGAAGAGTAAAAAGAACAAGGGACAGCAGGATGGCGCTGAATGGACATGGAAAGAACAGGTTGATCTTGTTAAATTTTCACCGGTACCTATCGAGCAGAGTCTCTTGCGATTGGATACTGAGTTAAGTTCACTTGCTGTCGAGTGTTTCTTGTGTCTTATGAGGTACATGGGTGATCAACCGTTACCTCCGGATATGAGTGAAGTTAAATGTGTATATACGATACTGATGGTGAGTGAAACCTTAAACTTTCTACTTGTATTTTTTATTATTATTATTTCATTTATATTAAATTAACTGGTCTCATTAATCATCAATTATCTATTCTATATTATTAACGGAATAAGGAAAATTATGTACGAGCCATACCTCTATGATAGAATTAATTAATGTTATTAAATTTGGGATCATTAGAAAGGTCTTGACTTGAATTTGTCCCTCTTCATAGTTTAAACTTTTTTTTATTTTTAAGTATCGAGATAAATCTATTTATCTATATCGTTCAAATAATATTTAAATTACGCGGGAAAAAAAGACGGTTGTATTTATTTTCTTTAAGGAGGACCACTAGAATGAAATTTTGAAAACGGATTATTTTGCATATTTCGATAGTCTATATACCTTCAAAAATAACATACTAAAATTTAAAGTACATGTCTCGAATAGTTTTTTCGAGTCACAGCCATCTGAAGAGCAGCCGCTTATCGGTTCTTAAAAATACATTTTTCAAAATTGCTGCAGTTATAAATCACAGACAAATCATCCGATATATTTGATTCGAATTGGAGCTTCTTTTACATATGTTTCTACGTATCATGAACCTCCAGTTTTCCAATCGAAACAAAAATGTAATTTTGGCAGGCCAAAAATCATCAACTTTTCGCGCGAAGTTTGAAATTTTTTTTAAAAATCCCGCCATTTTTTTAAATTTCAATTTTTTTCTTAGCCCGAGGATCATGGTACGGAAAATACTTTCTAGTTTAATAAACTCTTTGGTTTTTTTGATTTTCTGCACTGAAGGTCGCTATCACTGCAGTGGGGAGACTTTTTTTTAGCCTTGGAAGATTGCGAATAATTCACTGAATTTTGAATTTTTTGGTCCAAAAATTTTATCTTGTATTCATTATATATTCACAAATATATCCTTAAAACATTGAAATATTCCATGCCGTAGTTTTCTTCAAAAAAAATTCCTAAAAATCATTTTTTCTTCAGACCGTTACACTAGTGGTCCCCCTTGAATAAATTAATATTTTAATTATTCTGTCACTAAATATGACTGAATATATATGACTGTAGGTTGCCTATTTATAGTTAATTAATTTCCTTTATTTATTATTACACACCAGCATTGCCACAAGTTTGAGCCACTGAGAGATGAAGTCTTCTGTCAATTAATGAAACAAACGACCAACAATAAAAGTCCAAATCCCGATAGCTGTCAACGTGGTTGGAGATTGTTCAGTATCGTCGCTGCTTACTTTACTTGCAGCGAAGGGCTAAGACCATATTTGATTAAATATTTAGAAACGGCGGCTTATGATAAACGACGAGCATATCATGGGACTGCAACAGTTTGCCTGCAGAATTTAAGAAAAACAGTTAAATATGGAGGTAGAAAAAATGTACCGAGTGTTGAAGAAATAATGGCTATAAGTGCGGGAAGAAATGCTAAGAGACAAATATATAGATTACCTGGTGGTACTGAAAGAGTAATAAATACCAAGTGTACTACTGTTGTTCAAGTAAGTCCAGTCATTTATTTTGTTTTTAGAAAAAAAAAACAATGTATTTAATAAACTTTTTTTTTTCTTAATGATTAGGATGTCATTGAAGAAATGTGCAGCGTCATATCCGTGAGAAATCCACACGAAATGGATGAGTTCTCATTGTATTGTATTGTCGATGGTGATGCTTTCACGATGCCACTCGCTAGAGATGAGTATGTCCTTGATGTCACCACGGAATTGCAAAAAAATCATCAAGTATTTTATTTGATCTTCTGCAGGTATGGTTTATTTATCATATTTATTATAAATTAGAGGTGTGCGAATCGTTTTCGGCTTGAATTGAATTGAATAATTTGAAACTTTTTTAATTGTCAATTTGAATTATTTGTAAGTTTTCAAATTACTCGATTCGAATCAAGAAAATTTTGATCAGCTTTCCAATATTCAATTTTTTTTCAATGGAAACCCGTCCCAGAGACAACTATAAGATGTCATGTCTTTTAAAAGGACAAGACAAATTTTTTTTCGTCTCAAAGCCAAGTTTTTTTTTATATAAATAAGACGTACAGATGTTGGTTCTAGAAGCCATGGAAAATTTGTGTTATTTTTCATGATCCTGAAGTTAAAAAACAATTACAAATTTTCGGAATTTTTTTAACAAATAAATTATAAAAAAAAAAAACTAAAAATATACACATGTCGAAAATAAAAAAAACTACAAGTGCAATTTTTTGAAATATTTTTTTTGTAATATATCATTTCTAAAAAAAATTCAAAAATTATTAGACGTCAGCTAACTTCAGGATCATTATTTTTTCTATCTTAAAAAAAAAAACATTTAAATTTAAAATGGAAATTTTATTTTATACTTTTTCATTATTAAAAATAAAGTATTAAATGTCAAAAATGGAGCAGTGGCCACAAATGGGTACCACTAGCCTCTTTGTTATTTGTTTGTATGCTTTTTGTCGTCACGCGTCAAGTCTTTTAAGTAGATATTTCTTCGGAGACATTTTCTGATCATTTTGTCAACATTTTGGTATCTTATCGATCTGTCAAAAAACAGTCTAAGAACTTTTATCTTATAGATGTCACAAAGTCAAGTCTGTTACTTGGGAGTAACAAAAAAATTTTTTCATAAATTCGTGTCTGAGTTTTATTTAAAATTATTAAGTTCGAATTATTCGCACATGTCTATTATAAATATTAAATTAACAATTTGACAATAAAAAAAAATTGTTAATATTTTACAGATCGGTCTGGTATTATCCCCTTCGACTAGACGCAGCTTTGTACATAGAAGTAGTTTTTAATCAAATAGCACCAGATTACTTGGAAGGACTATTGCTAGTTATTCCTGATGATCATTTACCCCAGGAAGTTATCGTAAGTTTTAATATACTTTAGTTTTTTATTAATTAACATTCATTTGGCTGACAAAAATAATTTTATTTGCAGTACGATATGGCTCAAATAGCAGCTTTGTTACATCGGGCAGCTGATATGGCACACGATCCATCGACTAAAGAAATAAAATATTTATTACCAAAACCAGCGCTCAGTTTACGAGAGCCTAAACCACAACAGTGGGGTAGTATGGTCCAGCAGGCATGGAATAATATTCAGCACAATACTTCTGCTGTTTGTAAAGCTCAAGTACTAGGTAATTAAATAAAAAAATTTATTTTATTTTTAAACTATCAATTAAATAAAAAATAATTATTAATTTTTTTTTATTGTAGAAATATTATCAAAGTGGCCGTTATTTGGATCAAGTTTCTTTGCTGTAAAAAGAATACCTGAGAATGGTAAAGAGAAAGGCGGAGATCATATTCTAGCCCTCAATAGACACGGTGTTCACTTCATTGATTTAATGACACATGTAAGTTATTATTATTATTCTTTTACATTAAATATAGTCGACTATCCGTCATAAGCCTCTTCCCCCTATCAGCAATCACTGAGTCCAAAAAACTTCTCCCACTTGATTACTTTTTTAAATTTCGTACCAGACAGTCCGTTATAAGTCTCTGTTAAAATTTTTTAAATTAACTAAGGATAGGAAAAAATAGAAAAATTAATTATGAAAATTTACTATCGATGTTTCGTGAAAAAATAACTTAATCGATATTGTAAAATATAATTTATTTCATAATTGTAATCATGGATTTTCAAAGCTTCTGTTGCAAGTTAAAAGTTTTATTGAGTATGGTGATCAATAAAATTATTATTACTGTAATTAATATTGTTATTATAATTTTTTACATTATAATTATTAGTGTAAAATGATAAGTACTTATTTTAGCGCATGAGTACTAAAAAAATTGGGATAGTGACGTATAAAAAAAATGTAAATATGACGTTTAAAATCATATAAAATAAAATAGGCTTATAACGGGTAATTGAGAAAATTGAACGCGTGGTAGTGGAGAGACTGAAATTCTAAAATAAAATTCCCCTAGACCTGACTTATGACTAGGGCCGGGAATTTTATTTGAATTCAAAGAAATAATCATTAATTAATGGTATGCAATTTTGGATATTACGGCAAAAATATTGGGCGTATAAAAAAATTATTTAAACAAATGTTGTTCAAAATTTGATTTTATAAAAAAAATGTCTCTTATAATTTTTTCATAAGACTAATAAGAAAGCCGTAATTGCAAAATTAAGATTTTTGTAATTGTCAAAAATTTTAATCATTCATTATGAATCTTAACTTTGGAATTACGGAGAAAATATTGGTCGTATCAAAAAATTTTTCAAATCAAAGTTGTTTAAAATTTGATTTAAAAAAAAAAATGTCTCTTATAATTTTTTCATAAGACTAATAAGAAAGCCGTAATTTCAAAATTAAGATTTTTGTAATTGTCAAAAATTTTAATCATTCATTATGAATCTTAATTTTGGAATTATGGTGAAAATATTGGTCGTTTAAAAAAATCATAAGAGAGATTTTTTTTAAAAAATTAAATTTCCTACAACCTTTGTTTGAAAACTTTTCTGATAAAACCAATATTTCCGCCGTAATATCAAACATTTGAACCATTAATTTCAAAATTAAGGCAAAAATCTTGTCCCTACTTATGACGGATAGTCGACTGTACAAAAAACACAATTTTTTGGTGCCAAAAATTCTTACACTCTCCTAAAAATTTTTTGCACTATGAATTGAAAACGAAAATTTCTTTGAGGCAAGAAAAATTTTTTTGTTCGTTTCATCCCTGATAGCCATTTTATTCGAAAGTGGATGGCAACTTACCCGAAAAATTCAATTTACCCGAAATCTGCTGCCGGAATTTGATAACAAATTTACAGCAAAAGTTAACAATAAAAATTATCAGTTAATTTTTTGACAATTTCTACAGGATTTTACCTTTATATTGTAGTCAAAAAAACAGCTTTATAAAAGTTTACGATTGCCTGCTGTCAAATTAATAGCAATTCGGAATTCAATTTACTTGAAACTTACTCCGGAATTTTACAGAAAATTGAAAAGTTAATTTTTGCTAAGCAACACTATTAGGGATGATGAAAATTTTTCCGATTTTTTTTTAAACAAATCAATGACAGAAAAAAAAATTAAAAGTATTCATATGTAGAAAATTAAAAAAACAATTGGCGCGATTTTTAAAAATATTTTCTTTTATAATTAATCATTTCTAAAAGAAATCCAAAAATTATCAGACTTCGGCTAACTTCAGTATCATGAATTTTCTTGTGCCAAGAATTTCTCTTTTTCTGTGCCACCAAAATATTTAAATAATTACACATTTATTATTATTAATAACATGTTGTTTAATTAAAGGTAACACTCTACCATTATCCTTACTCTGAAGTAATATCGACCCGCAAAGTTAAATCCGAAGAAGGCGCTCTCTACTTAGATATGAAATGCGGTAACTTAATGCAGCAACGAATAACAAGATTACAAACGGAACAAGCGCATGAAATTTCACGCCTAATCCGGCAGTATATCACAATGGAACAACGAACAACCAGCAATCAAACAACCGGTATGACATACGGATGGAAATAATTTATATTTATTTGAATATTTCGTTACTGTTATTTTTATTTTTTTATCAAACGATTTTTAAAAATTAAGAGTCAAGAAAAATTTTAAAATTTTAAAGAAATGCTCAATTATATCGGTTCTGTAAATAATAATAATAACAAGTAGATAAAAAGTGGCAATAAAAAAAAGAGATGATTACATAAGTAAAAATACTCTGCATTTAATAGTAAGTGTTACTTTTAGCTCATCTTTTAAGATTTAATTGTTGTTATGCCCAATTGTTGATAACATTCGGGCATAAGTAACTCGATAATTATAATTTTATATGACACTAGATAATAAGAGTCACTTTTTAAAATAATAAAACAATAATATACATAAAAAATACTATACATTTACTTGCTAAGTCCATCTTATAAGTCATAAGTAAATAAATAATTGTTGTTATTATTAAAAATATAATTTTTTATCACAAATTATATTATTATTGTTAACATGATTTTTTTTTTTTTTTACAAGTCGATTTTAAAAGCGTTTATTTATTAAGTGTATAATAATAATAATAATTAACACCCAGTAATAAAATAAAATGGTGAAAAAAATAAAAACTTAAGTACTAATAACACGATATATAAATAAAAGGTATTAATGTTGACTAACAAATAATATTTTGTTATGAACACATTTATAATGAAAAGACTCAAATTTTTGTATTAAAGAAGTTATACATATTATATATATATATTTCAAAAATTAAGAGATGATTTTATTTTATTAAAAAAAAATATTAAGTTTAGTTCCCATAATTTAAACAAAATTTTTAATAATTAATGATGAACCTCGCGATTGGGACTTGATCCTGGTGTCTTAAATTTAATTTCTCGAGGCCAATTGCTGGCAGTGTGTCTTACATATCCTGGGTCATTAGGAGATGACGGCAACGAGGATGGTATTGTTGTCTGTGTTCCAGTTGTTGATTTCCTCAGCACTCCAACCCACTCATCAAGTATTTCGATCTCATCTTTATTTCTATCATTGCTGCGATAACTTCTTCCAGAAGAAGCGTGATAAGCATCTCGTCCTCGCTTTAATATTCCAGGCGCTAATCTTGTCGACATCGTATCGAAATGACTGGAATCTAAGTATCTGATAAGTGACAATAAATAAATTATATTGTATTAGCTATTGCTGTTATATTTAATGCCGTATGATGGATGGTGGAGTATAAGGTCCACCAAAATAAACTGTTCGCGTGGTCTTCTGATATCACTTAGAAGTAATCTTGAAAGGAAACCTTTTAAGGATGTACTGCTAAGTGATTTACTTTTAGAATTTAGTGTATTACAGTACAACCTGGTTATAAGTTACTGTTAGGAGCTGTAGGATAAAAAGTTTTTGGAAATGGTTTTCCCCTACTATCTTTTATTCGGTGATCACTCGGTTTTCTGCATGTGTGCTGTGTGTTTGTGTTGGTTCAAGCAGTATTTTTAAAAGTTAGTTGACGTTTGACATTTATTTATATACATGTAGTTGATTAACTTATAAGAGGACTGAAGAAACAATCTCTTACACGACAACCAAAAAAACTTCGTTACTGGGGTTACCATTTCAAGACGAGCAAAAAAATAGAGAGGAAGTAACTTATAGCCGAGTAACTTATAACCAGGTTGTACTGTAGATTTTTCAAAAATCTAACTATTGTATTTGTGCTCAGGGTCGATTTTTCAAGGAATTTTGCCATAACCTAAATCTGTGATACGCGACCTCTAAATATTAAAATTAAGAGCTCTGGTTTTCACAGGTGTCTTTTTTCGGTACTCTGAAGATATTTCAAAGCGGGATTTAAAAAAAAATAGTCGACTTTTTTTTAATCAGTCTAACATATAAATATATACATATTTATGTAATATAACCTTGTTGCCATGATAGCGCTTAAAATTCTTATCAGATTCTAATGAAATTTTCTACACTTATTCTATGGGTAATTATCTTGATCAAGATAGAAGATGGGCTAAATCGGTCGATTACTTTAGAAGTTATGGTTATTTTAAATTTTCACGAATTTTCAAAAAAATCATTTTTTTGCTATCAAAGTTCATATAACTTTAAAAATAAAATTTATAAACAATTTCTGGGAAAAGTTTCTTGAAGCTTCAATTTTTGTCCTTAAACTGAACGTTTTGACTTTTCTTCCAATTATTTGTCACGCTTGAAAATTTGAACAAAATCAAGAAAATTACTAAATATGGTTTTAATGACTGATAATTTTACTGCTTTTATGACAACTTAAAATTTTTAGAACGTTTTTTGAAAAATCTCTTCCATTTTTTTTGCATTTTAAAACAGATTTATTTTATAACCTTTAAAAAAAGACGTCAAAAAAATATAAAATTCATCAGAAAACATTAGGGGTGTGTGAATACTCGAAACTTCGAATTATTCGAGGCGAATCTTATCGAACAATTCAATTCGAGATTCGCCTCTAAGATTCGAAATATTCGAATAATTCGAAAGATTCGAATAGTTCGAACTTTTTTAAATTTTACGTTCATTGAGTTTATGATCTTATAGACTATTTTCAGGTACAAATATTAATAATATAATAGTTTTTCAATTTAATAAAGCCATAAATACTAAATTTTTCAGATGCAATAATATTATTTACCGAAGATTCAGAAAAATTTCGAACTATTCGAATCTTCCGAACTATTCAAATCTTTCAAATTCTTCGATATTCGACTCGAATATCAAATCGAATTTAACTATTCGATTCGATTCGATTCGAACAAGATTCGCACACCCCTAGAAAAAATATAAAATAAGACATCAACAATTCAATGAATAAAATGTCATCTATGTCAAAAATATAAAAACTACGTTATGACCATGCGCAGTACAAAACATAATGAAAAAAAATTACTATTATAATAAAATAATAATATTTTACCTTCCATGGTTATCAAAATTATCTTGATCATCACGAGCGAGCCTCGAACTTTTCACAGTCGAATTAACAACTTTAGGAAATCTTGCTTCACTTAAATTGTCTCTAATAGAAGAAAATCGAGGCGTGTCGACCTCGTCCGAAGGACGAATGTTCATTTCATGGCTGTGGTGATAAAAAGCCCTTCCGTCATCTCTCTCGTCCCTGAATCTATCCCTGGTTGTTGTCTCTACATCTCTATATCCATTGGGTTCTCTAAACTGATTACGAAGACTTGAGAACTCTTTAGTCAGTCGGTCATCGTCAATAAATTTAATATCATCGTCACCATAATCCATATTGGGTTCTGCTAAAACTCCAACGTCTGTTACGCGAGGACGTTGTGCAGTAATTTGACTCTGACCATCTTGGTCTCGTGAATCAGTTGTAGGTTCTTGATGACGCTGCTGTTGATTATTGTCCTTAGTTTCATTGACACTTTCATTTAAATTCGTATCTACAGTTTTTGTATTCCCATTGGACTTTGAAGGCTTTGACTCCTTCTCAATCATCAAAGTTGCCATTGGTTTCACTAAATTACGATAACATATTCATCCTGATTTATTAATTACTAAAATAATTGTAACATTGTATTGATGATTTTAATTAATATATTTATTACTATAACTAATTTTAAGTATTTTAAATATATTTGTAAATACAATAGCATTTAATTGATAATATTATTAAGCTGATGTTTCAATACGAATTTGTGAATTAGTCAAATCGCCAGATGACTTGCCTGTATTTTTATTTATCAAAATTTGTGTCCCGTCATTTTTATTTTGTTCAGGTGTTGTCATCAAAATATCGGCAATAAAAACCAAAGCTGTGATAAGACAAAGAGCGCCAAGTACTGCAGCATTATCAATTAAATCATTAGGTACATTTTCAATTGAAGCTAATGATAGTGCGCCGACAATCCCGAAGAGAATAACTCCAAGTCCAAGTAGAAATATTTCCTATTAATAAAAAGAAAAAAAAACTTGGTAAGAAAAATTCTTAATTAATTATTCAGAAATAAAGAATTGGCGCAGAAATTTTTACTTGTCTCAATAATTTTTTGCATTATAAATTGAAACTTAAAATTTTTTTAAGGCGAGAAAAAATTCTTGAGGCGAGAAAAAATTTTCTGACGAGAAAAAAATTCTTGAAACAAGAACAGGGTGGCCACAAACCTGGAAAACCGGGAATATCGGGAATTATCAGGAAATTTAACGCAACCGGGAAATATCATGGAATTGTCAGGGAATTTCGAAAAGTATCCGGGAATTAAATTGTGACAGTTCAAAATTTAAAAAATTTTCAATAATAGACTAGTTATAGAAATTGAGAGATATTAAAAAAATTTCAAATTTTCAAGTGATTTTCAACAGGCTGTAACTCGAAGGAAAATGGACGTACGACAAAAACAAAAAAGATAAATTGTAGCTTCAAGTGTCTAGTTTTTTGATCTGGTCTTCAAATTTTTTTATTATGTGCTGTTCTGGAGTAATCCTAAGAAATCTATCGAAAAAGAAATTGATCAAATTTTTGCTCATCTTAAAAACGATCTTCGAGCATCGATAAATTTTTTTCGATATATCTGTATAATTATAATTAATTTTTGATTGCTGCGGAACTGTGCATAATAAAAAAATTTAAAGACCAGATCAGAAAACTAAACACTTAAACCTACAGTTTGCCGTTTTGTTTTTGTTGTAAGACCATTTTTCCCTCGAGTTGCAAACTATTGAAAATTACAAAAAATTTTCAATTTTCTTTTAGTATTCCTTAATTTTTATAACCACCGTATTCTAAATTTATTTGAATCATAAAATTTCTTATTAAATATTTTAGCATACACATTTTTAACATCGAATAATCAAAAGTAGGCAATATTAATTTATTTTATTATCATTTCTTATAGTTTCTCGCATGATTTAATTATCAAATTTAATTATTGAAAATGAAAATATAATAAAAACTTTGAATATCTAAATGATACGAATAAAATTTCTAAATCAGGGAAAAATGTGATAAACTTTACTGAAAAACCGGGAAATATCAGGGAATTTTGAAATCATTTCTTTGTGGCCACCCTGAAGAAAAAATTTCTTGAGGCGATAAATTTTTTCTTTCTGTGTATGTAACATAAACAAAATAAATAAATATTAAAAATAATAACCAAGATATTAATCTAACGTCGGATAAAACGGGTTATGAGTGTACCGGAAGCCAGTACTTACGTTTAAAAAATAATTTTTTAAACATGTAATTAAGATATATCCTTTTTTTCTTAATTAGCAGTAAGTAATTACATTTTGAGTCATTGAATCTTCTAAAGATCAATTAGTCGATGTATTAAATCCCGAGCCTATCCCAAGTAATAAAAAAAAAACTTTAATTACATTACAGGCTCCAGTAATTATATTTAAATTGTCTTTATGTTAAATACTTGAATAATTAGTCAATTAATCTAAGCCTTGTAATCGATATAATGTATATGAACAATATACCGTTCGTTCGGATGAACAAGAGAGTTCATCATATTAAATATTTTCCCACGTATTACATTTTGTCTTGAAGAATTAAAAAAAAAAAAAAAAAAAAATATTAATGACCGCGATTCCTCGATCTCTTCAGGATCAAGGATTGGGCGAGGATTTTACACTAGCATTTAGTATTACGGTTTACTGACGATCTAGTTATATGACTCATTACAAAGTCATTGTGAAAAAAAAAAAATAACACATTACGTGTTTTTCTATTATGCTCAAGTTGTGATTACGCGTTTCTGCACCAGCGCCTATATGTATATAAAGATATATATAAACATATATATGTACATAAAATAATAATATTATTTCTTTATATTTAAATGATTTACTATACAGCCTTGTCTCTCAATGTCAACATCATAAGACATTTTTATTTATTTATTATTATTTATATTTATGTTTATACGTTCTCACGATTTTAAATTGAATCTACTTTATTATTATTATTATATAATATATGTCGTGTATTAAATATAAATACAAACTGGCAAATTAAATAAAATAATTAATGAGTTTAAGTATTAAAATTTCTAAATACTCTGTGCGTTATGTATAATTTAAATAATAAAATAAGGATAATGATCCTTACTGTCTTTCTACCGCGCAATTCTCCAGTTGCTACTGCAAGAAGAAGACCTGCAGTGATTATCACGTAACCACCGCACGTTGCTGTCGCCAGAGCTGCACCTGTAACAAAAAAATAGGTCGAGGATTTAAATAAAAAAGAAAAAAAACTTATGGAAAATACATTTCATTTTATTTTCCTAAACTTTTTCTTTTAAAATTATGACTTTTTTACAGTACCTATAGTTCCCCAGGTTACATTGTTTAGGAGAGCCCACTCTCTACTACGATATCTGAGAAAATTGAAGACTCTTCTACTCTCGTCATCAGTCACACGAAGTGCCACCGTGCATGCAATGCATAGAAGCTAAAAAATATATATATATTTATACATATATATGTACAAGTAAAGAGAAACTATTACGAATATGAATAATATTGTGATGAATAATAAAGGCGTTTTTTTTTCTATTCATTGAATAAATCTTAAAGATAAATTACTTAGAAGCGTCATTATTAATTTTTAAAAATATAAATGAATAAAAAAATTTATTTATTTATTTCGTCACAAAAAAAAAGATTTCTTGGCGCAAAAAATATTTTGAATTAGAAATTGAAGACAAAAACTTTCTGAAGATGAGAAAGTTTTTCTTGCTCTAAGAAAATTTTTGTTTTCAATTCATGATGCAAAAAATTTCTTAAGATAAGTAAAATTTTTCGCGCCAAGAAATCTTTTTTTTCTGTGTTCCCAGACTATTTTTTAATATTGAGGGGAAGGTTGAACAGTGAAGCAATAGTAATTTTTTCGAGTATGAATGTAACAGATACATACAATATATAAATTTTAAATAAATTAATTCAAATA
Organism: Microplitis manilae; assembly: GCA_030273425.1. Classification (NCBI taxonomy): domain Eukaryota; kingdom Metazoa; phylum Arthropoda; class Insecta; order Hymenoptera; family Braconidae; genus Microplitis; species Microplitis manilae. The sequence continues at coordinate 7,169,120 of CP092726.1, forward strand.
ATGAAAAAAAATGCGCGTACTGATTTTTAAATTATCTAAATATGCATTTTTTAATTTTTATTCACTTACAGTATTTATTTATTATAAAATTTAAAAAATTGCCAGTTGTCAGTTACTTTCACACTCATTAATGTTTCTCTTTTTAACAAAAATTTTCAAGTAATTAACTTATTTGTAAAGTTTATGATTATTTCGTAAATTTTTAAATTAAGTTAAATATTATATAAAAAAAAAAAAAAAAAAATAGGGTAGAGGTGCAGTTTTGGCCACTTAAAAAATTTTAATAAAATAATTTGTAATGTACGCAATGACAATTAATTTTTTTAATTTGTTCAAAGACGATTTAATTACTGTATACTTTTTGATTAATTAAAATAAAATATTAAATGTCCAAAAATCCAACAGTGACCACAAATGGTACTTCGACCCTATTATGACTTCTCACAATAAATAAAAAATAAAAAAACTCACCACTTCAATGATTTTAATAAAAACTTTTTTATTCCACATTATGCCCGGATAAATTTCTCTGTTTTCAAATAATTTAGTATTCAATTTACGCGATGAATTATTAGCATTTGCCTTTAATTTTTTCCACCACGTACTCTTGTCTACAAGTAATCACATATTTAATAATTTTAAAAATTTAAAAACGAAAATCAAAATATAAATTGACTATTTTTTTTAAATTAAAATTTTGAGCAAAATCAATTTTTTTTTAAATTCAAATTATTTATATAAAAAATAAATATCAGTCGTCAATAAATTATGGGATTTGTAGAAAAGTATGAGACAAAAGTTTAAATTTATTATTAAGACGACAAGACACTGATAGATCACAGCGACGAGCGCAGACTGAAAGAGATAGTAAAGTTTATGCTCAAGCTGATGCAGGTGGGCCGTTGTCACGTAATGAGACTTGCGTATGTATGCCCAGAACTGGAAAAAAACAATGTAATGTAATTCTATTATCACACAACGCAGTGGCGTGGGATAACACAATACTTTTCATGGGTCACCATAAAAAAAAAAATTATACAAGTCGCTTGTTGTGTCTAGTTTTGGATTCTTTTGACAACCGCTTTTGATAATCACTTAATTTAGTGATAACATAATCAATTTGTTACATTTTATTTATAGTACTAAATGTATACACTACATAATACATAAATATATCAATTACAAATCCTAATTATCGATGAGTGTGAATGTAGCAGATGAGACAATTTGTAAAATTTAAATTAATTAATTAATTGATTAGAATAATGAAATAGAAAAAATGCACGTACTTATTTTTCAATTATTTAAATTAGCATTTTTTAATTTTTGTTCTTCTTAGAATTTATTCAATTATTTTTAAATTTTTAAAATTGCGAATTGTCAGTTACATTTAGATTCAAAATTTGTGACAATGGATTTTATTTGTTTATTAAATTTTCTTGTAATTTAGTCAGAGTAAATTTAAATTTAGAAAATGTACATTGAAATTAAAAAAACAATTTTTAAATAAGTAAATTTGAATTTAGAAAAAAAATCGAGAACTAGTAAATTTGAATCTAGCCAAAAAAATCTAGATTGAATTTAAATCTAGAACAAGTGGATTTACATCTAGAAAAAAAAATCTAGAATAAGTGAATTTAAATCTAGAACTAGTAAATTTAAATTGTCAAAATACTCTAGAATAAATGAATTTACATCTAGAACTAGTTAATTTAAATCTGTCAAAATACTCTAGAATAAATGAATTTAAATCTAGAATAAGTGGATTTACATCTAGAAAAAAAAATCTAGAATAAGTGAATTTACATCTAGAAAAAAATCTAGAATAAGGAAATTTAAATCTAGAAAATAAATCTAAAATTCTAAATATTTTTAATAAACATCTATTTTTTTTTTCTAAAAAATTTGACAGAAAAAAATGAAATTCCATGATTTCTTTGAGAAGAGAACACAAACTTGGATTTTATAGAAGTTATGTGACATATTGATAATTAATACATTTAAGTTTTTAATTATCATATAAAATGCTAGTTAATAATATAAAAAAAATGTTATGAATTAATTTAAAAAAATAATTTATTAAACTAGTAAAAGAGTGAAATAAAAGAATGCGACTAAAAAAAAGAGGTAATGTTGATAATAAATATAATGAATAAATAAATATGGCTAACGTACTTTTTAAAGTGTCAATAATTGAGTCTTTTATTTATTTATTTATTTATTTTCTCTTTATCTGTATTATTAATTTAAATTTATGTAATGTAATGTAATAAAATATGAATATTAAATAGTGGCAGGTATAACTATATTATTTGTTTTATTTTTCTCTTGAAATGAAAACTCAGAGACAATAATGTCAACACCACCCGGAATTTCTTCGAATAATCAGAGTAAGTGTTTGTTGTATGAGGTATAATATAACAATCACGACTCTCTCTCTCAATATTCAAAGAATCGAATACGCGTTATATGCAAATAAAGTGACAATCGATGTCATTCATGTCAAATAAAAGAGGTATACTTATTTTTTACTTTTTCAAAACAATAATAATAATAATCATTCATTGTCTATTTATTAATTTTTTAAAAATTTTGTGATAGTAGGAATAGCAAAAGTACAATTTTAAAATAAATTAATTCATTGATAATTAAAAAACAAATTTTTAAAAAATAAAAGTAATTTAAAACATTTTTTTCAAAAAATATTTGAATTGTTTATAAAGATTAAAATAGTAAAAAATTAAAAAACGATACAAAAAAATTTGATCAAAATTACAATAACGATAGAACTATATTTATATATTCAAATTTCATTATAATTCAAAATTATTAAATTAAAAATTTTTTGTTAAATAAAAAGTAATTTTTTTATTTCTTTTTAAATTTAAATTATTTTTTTTCAAATAATATTTTAATTGTCTATAAAAATTAAAAATTTTGAAGGCTGGTACATTAAGCAATATATTTCATATATACATATACATACGTATACTTTTTTCAATTGATTAAGTGCTTAATTAAAAAACCAATATTTATTACATTTTTTAAATTAATGAAAAAATTTAAAAATATTTCAAAAATAATTTTGAAATTGACAGATAATTAAAATAATAAACAATTGATACATTCAAATTTGATTATAATTACATCACCAACAATAACAATAGACCTATATATTTATTTAAAATTTTTGATAATTCAAAATTTAAAAAAAATTACGATTATTTTAAATTTTTAAATAAATGAAAAATAATTTTTTTAAAATTATATTTTAATTATTTATAAAAATTTAAAATTCCGAAGGCTGCCACTTTCAGTATCAAATTTTAAATATATTTTTTTAATATGATCCAGAAGTTAACACAATTAAAAATTTTTGGATTTTTTTTTCAATAAATGAATAACAAAAAAAGTAAAAACTAAAAAAATGCACATGTAGAAAATTAAAAAAACTATAAGTGCAATTTTTTCAAATATTTTTTTTTCATGATTTGCTGCTTAAAAAAAAAATTCAAAAATTTTCAGATGTCCGCTAACTTTACTGTGATTTTTTAAATTGATAAAATACTTAAATAAAAAAAAACAAAAATTTATTATTGCTTTTAAATTAATAAACAAATTAAAAAATATTTCCAAAATAGTTTTTAAATCTTCAGATAATCAAAATAAAAACAACAATTACAATACTGACAATAACAGTCCTATTTATTTATTTAAAATTTTTTATAATTCAAAATTGAAAAAAAAAATAATTCAAAATTTTACTAACAATTTACTAGACAAAATTTTTGTTCTTAATAATTTTATTTAATTATTTGACAAAAAAACTTTTCATTTGTGTTTTTTAAAAAACAAAAATAAAGTAAGAAAGGAATTAAAGAAGACAAAGATTTACGTTTACGTTAAAATTCTCCGGATTTCCCACCACTACTTATACTGATCCAATTTACTGGACAAAATGAGCGGGAACACGAGCATCGGTAGTTTATGGGGTACGGGACACTACTGAAATCTATTGGCTGGCAACCTAAAGAAAGATACACCACATACTCTTTGTCTCATATATATCCATATATCTATCTATATATATACATCACACTGTATCACATTTCGAGACCGAGTTGTCATAACTCTGCATCAGTTTATTTCGGCAGTCGCATCAGTCCATTTGCACGGTGCAGTTCTCAGTCGTCTCTTTGTCTCATTGTCAGTTTCTTTTATTTATTTTACCCGCCATATTCTTTCATTATTGTCAATAATTAGTTTTCTTAAACAATCAAGTGAATCAATAATTAAAAATCTCAATTAAAATAATGCATAATAATTTGAAAAAAAGTAATCAGTGGAAAAATGAAAACAGTGATAACGCAAAACGGTCTTCAAAAAATTATCGTCACGTTTATCATATAAATAATATGTCAAGTAAATATATTTTTAATTAAACAATTAAAATTTTAGTAACAAATAACAAATAATAATAATATTAACCGGTTTTTTTTTAGATCGCAGGTGGGATCGTTCGAAAAATAATTCTTACGGCAGTCAGGATTCAGTTAAAAATGAAATAAAAAAAGAAACTATTGAAGAGTCAATAGAAACTAACAAAAAAGTACTGGAACTTCAAACGACTTCTGGGTTAGACATAACACAAATTAACGGGCAGCGAAAATTAGGACCGCCAAAAGACTGGGTCGGGGAACCACCAAGTCCAGAGTGCGAAGTCTTTGTAGGAAATCTTCCAAGGAACGTTTACGAGGACGTGCTGTTTCCTATTTTTCAAAAGGTCGGTGATATTTATGAAATACGACTGATGATGGATTTCTCGGGTACGAATCGTGGGTACTGTTTTGTTATGTACACAAAACCTGAATATGCTACCAAAGCAATTAAGGAACTCAATGAATGGCCGATCCAACACAAAAAAAAAATAGGCGTCGTTGCAAGTGTTAACAATTGTCGTCTTTGTATTGGACATTTACCTGCTGAATTAGATACGGAAAATTTTACTAAGGTAATTTATTAATGATACTGAAGTTAGCCATGATCCAAAAGTTAACAGACAATTAAAAACTTTTGGATTTTTTTTTCAATAAATGAATTACAAAAAAGTAAAAACTAAAAAAATGCACATGTAGAAAATTTAAAAAACTATAAGTGCAATTTTTTAAATATTTTTTTTTATGATTGGCTGCTTAAAAAAAAATTCAAAAATTTTCAGATGCCGGCTAACTTTACTGTCATAAGTTAATGATCCAAAAGTTAACAGACAATTAAAAAACAGACAAAAAAAAAGTTGGCCGAGGTTTTATAATTTTTTAATTTTTTTTTTCAAGACAAATTATAAAAAAAAAATATTTTAAAAAATTGCACGTATAGATTTTTCAATTTACTACATGTGCATATTTTTAGTTTTTGGAATTGACGTTGAAAAAAAAAGTCCAAAAATTGTTGACTGTCAATTATGATACTGAATTTAGACATCTATTAATTTTTGTTTTTTCTTTTGAAGACTAAATTATAAAAAAAAAGTATTTGAAAAAATTGCATCTATTGATTTTTGAATATACTACATGTGCATTTTTTTTAGTTTTTTTTTTTGTAATTGATTTATTGAAAAAAAAATCCGAAAATTGTTTATTGTCAATTATGATACTGAAGTTAGACGTCTATTAATTTTTAGATTTTTTTTTAAACGATAAATAATAAAAAAAAAATATTTGAAAAAATTGCACGTATAGATTTTTTAATTTTCTACATGTGTATATTTTTAGTTTTTTTTTTTTGTAATTGACGTTAAAAAAAAAATCCAAAAATTATTAATTGTCTGTTATCTTCAGGATCACTGTCAATTTCAGTCATAATTTATTAAATTATTATTTCTATCCCTTCTCCCGTTTTTTTCTAAGCGACAACATTCATACAGTATAGATATAACACATGATAAGAAATGATATTTAACTTTCTCTTTTAAAAAATAATATGACTATTAAATTTAATTGTTTACAGAAAATTTACGACACTACTGAATACGTCAGTAAAGTTTCTGTGTATCGTTCTGTTAACAAGCAACAAAAAACAGCGCTAATTTCTTTCAAAACTCATATTGCTGCAGCGATGGCAAGGCGCAAGCTTGTTCCTAAACGAACAGATTTATTTCCAGGTATTGAGCTAACAATTGATTGGGCGCATCCCAATGCATCAATGTACAATGTTGTAAGTAATTATTATTATTATTAAATTAAAAATATAGTAAAGAATTTGTTGTGTTTGCAACAAACGAGGGATAAAAAATACATAAATATAAAATAAAAAAAGACTAGACCGTCAGCATTAAATACTCGACATGACATCTTTTGTCTTGGCCATGAAGAGTAAACAATGAGACTGTATGGTCACTACGACAACGAGTCTCACGCGAAAAATGGAACGTGGTAACTTTCCCTTCTGAGGATTTTTATTCGATGTAATGATATTTACTTTTTTTTTTTTTAATTTAATTGTTTGTTATTTTTGTTTTATTTATCGTAAAAAGATAAATTATTATTTAGTTTTTTGGTAATCTCGTGTAAAAAAAAATTGTTGAAAAAATGGGGACTATTCTATACTTCAAAACATGACAAAGAAGAAAGCAGACTTATTATTATAAAAATTCTGCATACTTTTTTCGACTTTACATTAAAATTCCTAAATTTAATAATTTTAAACCTTTTTTCAACAATTGTTTTTACGCGGGATACTAATTAATTTAAAAATTTTTTACATCACCTTTCATATTTATGCACTTATTGAATCAACGGTGAAAGACTGACGAGTTAAATTTCCACCTTCTTGTACTAGTCGGTCTTATCACCCTTTGAATATTACATTACCTTTATCTTCAATGCGCCTATACGTAATATACTTTTTATGTTATGGGCTACTTTTTTATCTTTATGAAGAATTATTTTTATTGAGACTTCAGAGGTTCGCATGTGTTTAAATATTAAATATACATATTCCATATTTTAAGTTTATAAACAATTTATTGAAAACTTGAAATATTTAAGTTTTAATTTAATTTAAGATTTATTTATTATAGATTGATTATTCTTAATAATAATGTACTTGGATAAGAGTAATTAGTTAATTAACTAGGATTAATTTTTCTTTTCTTCATAATTTAAAGACTGATGGTTTTTTAAAAAATTTGTAGTAAAAAGAATCAGTCATATATTTATTTTAGTATTCAAAGCTTTAATTGCATGCGTTATTTTTTAATTAATAATAATTGATTATTTTTAATAAATTTTTGGGTAAAAATAATCATTAGTTTACATGAAAAAAAAAATATTTAATTAAATACTGCATGCTTTTAGTAAATGATAATAAAAATTAATTATTTAAATTAAAATTCTAAGCATATATCTCGTAAAAGTCCTAATTATTGACATTATAATTTATTAATTACATTTAATATTAATTATTAAAATTTAATTAATGATTCTACTTATTTAATCAATTACTTTTTATATTAATTATGAATTACAGTTTCCGTATTAATTTTAATGGAGTTTTAAATAAACAGTTTAAAAATTATATTAAAATATTTATAATTTTTGAAAATATTAGAAAAAGTTCAGTGAATAATTAAAGAAAACAAATTGTCAATAATTCGGATTTTCATTTGAATAAATAAAAAACTTTTATTCTGGTATTTGCTCTTTGATACTGAATTTAAATAAAAGTTCTAAGTTAATTATACATTTAATAAACAAAAAAAAAATAATAATTCAAATATTTAAACAAAAAATTCCCGCGTTTTTTAATGTCGTTAAAGTAGGAAATAAAGATAACAGTGTCCTGCTTTATTGACAGTTAAATAACAAAATTGTTACCGCGTACTAAGCTAGAGAGCACTTGAGTCGTTTTAATGTACTGCGAACAAAAAGAGCAAAAATTGAATTGCTACAGTTAGTCAGCTGATTACATTCGTTAAATTTAGTCATTGTTTTTTAGTGCAGTGTTTTATTTTTATTTTAAAAATAAACGATCAATAATGTCGAATGTAATTGAATTTTCGTCTTGGAGAAGTCCATTGTCAACTCGCTATGCGTCAAAAGAAATGCTTTTTAATTTTAGCGATCAAAATAAATTTAGCACATGGCGCCGGCTCTGGATTTACCTCGCCAAAGCACAAAAGGTTTGTTTATTTTTATTTATTACTATTAATTAATTAATTAATAGATTTTTTTACTTTAAGTGGCAGTGAAAGCAGCAGATGACAAAAAATTTTTCATTTTTAAATACATAAATTTATTATCAATTTAAAATAAATTTAAAAATGCATGCAAAATAGTTTTTGAATTTTTTGTGTCGATATTTTGAAAGTAATTTTTTCCTACTGACACTGAAGTTAGCTGACGCCTAGTAATTTTTGGTTTTTTTTAAACTATTAACTATAAGAACAAATTTTTTTTTTAATTGCATCTGTAGTTTTTTTAAATTTTCTACATGTGCATATTTTATGTTTTTTTTTATTCCTTTATTCCAAAAAACAATATGATCCGGAAGTTAGCTGACGATTAACAAGTTCCGGAATTTTATTTTGAATAAGTCAATTAGGGAAAAAAAAACAAACTAAAAATAACGCATGTAGAAAATTAAAAAAATTACAGGTGCAATTTTTCAAATATTTTTTTTCTTATAATTTTTATTGTTTTTGAAAAAATATGAAAAAAATTATTAGACGGCTAACTTCAGTATCAAAAAAATTCGAAAATTACAATTGTTTGCTAACTTTAGAATCAGTAATTTTTTGGTTTTTTAAAAATAATAAATTATAAAAAAAAATTACACTTAAATTTTGTTTATTTTTTACATGTGCATAATCTTAGTAATTTTTTTGTTGCAATTTGTTGAAAAAGGAAATCCTAAAATTGTTAATTGTCTACTAACTTTAGTATCATTTTTTCTAATCAATAATTTTTTAATAAAAACAAAAAAAAACGTCTGCCATTTTCACTACCACGAATTTTAAATTTATTAAAAAAATTATTTTTTATTAATATTAAGAAATTTATTTATTTTACTATAAATTCAATCTTACGAAACAAAAGGTTGAAATGTTATCATACTCAAAATATTTACGAAACAATATTTTATCTCTGAAGTCTTAATAAATAATTAATTCATAAACAATCGATAAATAAAACCAAAGTAACAACAAAATCCTCCCGATTGTTAGCAAACATCAAATTCTTTATTTTTTTTTCGAAAAAGAAAAATTCTAATTTACTTAATAAATTTCAAGATGGAAGAATCCGGTACCATGAATGAGGATGGTGAGATTCAAATAACAAAGAAATTTATCGCCCCAAGAAAAAATTATAGTAAATTGAATAAAGATCAGGCATCTAAAAATTCAAAATTTACTAATGAAAATTCCGGTGAAAAAATGAATGAATGGAGTTCCGATAAAATCGATGCATCCAATAATTTAATTGGACATAAAGCAAAACAAATTGTGAAATCAAATCATGACTATCATCAACGCGTGACTAGTGATTATAAAAAAAAAATAATGCCGCTTAATCCCATTTCTAAAAGGCCTTTTTCGATGCACAATGAAAATAATAATAACAGTATTGGAATAATTGGAGACGTCAATAATAATTTTGATAGATTTGTTCCATCGAATCCAGCAAATAGTATAAATACAGTAGCTTGTAATTCACAGTCACAATTTATTAGGCCACCATTTGTAATCTGTAGCGATAACAAAGAAAATATTCCCAGTTCTTATCTTATTCCATATTTTGAAAGTTTAAATTTAAAAACAGAAATGACAAATACTATTGGTAATGGACTGCCACAAAATTTTACATTGAATGGAATAAATTATAATCAAAATCAAAGTCCGAATTTTCAAATGTGTAATCAAAAAAATTTAATCATGACATCAAATATTCTGCCAAGTACACAAAATTATTCCGATGTTAATTTTAATGTTTACCAGGAAAATTTTGGTGTTGAACGTAACCAAACAACACTTGGTTTTAATTTTATCAAAACAAATTCAAATTTTTATAATCAACAATTCTGTTCCATGAGATTAGATAATTTAACCTGCCCAGAAATGAGACTTCCGTCTCCATTGGGTATTCAATATAGTCAACGTTTCCCAATGCCCTTGAATATTAAAAATGATAATTTGAATAAATTTGGTAATCGTAGTCAAGAATCATTGGTTAAAAATTCAACGATTTGTTACCGACCTCAGTATGACACAAAAGCATTTGGGTTTGGTAAAGTTAATTCTATTCCAGTAAATTATTCAGACAATCAAGTGCCCCGTCCTATTTTTAAATCACAATATTAAATATTTTCATTGTATTTAAATCATTTTTTTATTATTGATTATTTTTTTTTACTGTCATCAAAAAATTTTTTAAATGTTTAATCATTCATAATTTTAATTGGGAATTTAAAGTTCATTACTTTTTAAAAATTTAAATATTCAAAGCTCCTGTAAGAAAAAATGTTTTGCATGTTTTTTTTTTTTTTTTATTTTAAAGTAAATTGATGTAAAAAAATAAAATTAATTTTTCGAAAAATTTATGAGTGTGAATGTAGCAGAAGAATTTTAAATTATAAATAAGTAGAGTAAATAATTTAAAAAATAATAATGATAAAAAATACACTTATTAATTTGAAAATTTTTTAAATGTCCATTTTTTTCAAATTTTATTTTTTTAATTCTTTACCCCATTTATTTATAATTTAAAATTTTTCTGGTCTGCTGCATTCACACATACAAATTTTAATTTATCAAAATTTAAGGATTTTTTTTTTGCTTTTAAAAATTATTTCAATTAATTTTTTTGTTTTTTTAAATAATTTGAAGTACAAATTAAATTAAACATTTTTTCACTAGAGCTTTTTTTTTTTTTTTTAAATAATTGTGTTTTGAAAAAAGAAAAAAAAATATTAAATAATTATTTCTATAAATCTGACTATGATAGAGTAATTAAATCATTTTCATTTGTAAGTAACTCATAAATTTTTTATTTAAAAAAAAAATTATGTATTTAATTAAATATTTTTTTATGCATGCGAGTTAAATTGATTTTATCAAGAAATTGGTGACAAAATAATGATTTTTTAAATCCAATTAATATATTTATATAATGTTTTCCCATTAAAAATATATCAACATCACAAATTATTGAAAATATATAATGAGTGTGAATGTAGCAGACAAATTAAAAATTATTAATAGAGTAAATAATTAATAAAATAAAATTTGAAAAAAATGCACATTTAAAAAATTAAAAAATTAATAAGTGCATTTTTTATAAATATCATTTTTTTAATTATTTACTCTATTTATTTATAATTTTGAATTTGTCTGTCTGCTACATTCACACTCGTATTATATCGACTATTTAAGTGTTAGTCGACTATTTAAGTGTTTGTAATTACTCATGTGTCAAACAATTATTGTTTTACTAATAAGCATTTTATTGTCATCTTCATTAGAATAATTACATTCAATGTATAATAATTTCTGTTATTAATTTAAATCTTTGTTTTATAAATCATAAAAAAAAAAAATATAACTTATTATTTTTCTTAAATAAACGTACAAAAAAAATTCATTTTTTATTTTATATTTATTATAATTAATTCATAATTATAATTAAAAAAAAGCAAATAATAATTAAAAAAAAACGTCCTTATAAGTTTACAGTCTTAAAATAAATATAAATAAATCTTAATAAATATACGTATTATATATTTTAGTTATCTTAAAAATTTTTATCATCGAATAGACTACCGACTTTTTCCTCAATAGTTTCAAATAATTTATTGGCTGTGAGTTTTCTGTTACGTAACGACGACCTATTGCTTTGAGTCTTGATTAAGGATTATTATTATCATCTTCATTTCTTTTTATCTGTTGAGTAGACGAAGTTGGTGTCATTACTGGACTTATTGTATTTCTAAATCTCTTGAGTGATTCATCACTAATGTCTTCTTGGTTTGATTGTGAATTTCTCCTACTTGTATTTAAATCGTCATTTTTATTAGTAATACTATTAGCTGTCACATCATTTTTTTCAGAAGATTCTCTGTACAAAGGTTTAGTTCTTTTTCGACTATTCGATATCGATTTGTCATCTTTGTCTGTTTCAATTTTAATTTCATGTTCTTTCTTCTCCTGTGTCGGTTTTGTCGAATCATTATTGTCTTCAAAAGTTTCTTGTATTGAATTTATTTTATTTATATCCGTAGACTCACTATTTTTTGATTTACGTCTAGATTTACTATATCTTTTTCTGAAATAAAAAGAAAACAAAATCATTTTAGTTTAAATCTATTTTTAAATAAATAATTATTTTATTTATCAACTTTTCATTTTCATCACTGCTTCCTTCAGATACAGATCTATATACTTGTGATTTGGTTTGTGTCCTCTTATTTTTTTGAACATGAAACGATGATGATGAACCGTCACTCAGTGATTTTGGTATTGACCCCACTGTGGTTGATAACTCAGCTGCTTTCATCATTTGTGGACCTTCAATATCAATTTTAAATTATTATTTTTTTTTAATAACTAGTAGATATATCGTGTCACCAAAAAGATTTTTTTACCCGCCCTTCTGACTTTGTTCACTGTTTAAAACCAAAAGGGCGTTTAATTTTTTATTTTCTAATCATACTGTAGACTTATTCCAAAGTTAAAATTTTTTTTTTAATTTTTACATGGAACAAAGAATAGAAAAATTACAGGTTCAAAAATCAGCAAAGCCCCTCTGCATTGAAACTGTAAAAATCAAATTATTTTTGAGACATTGCAATTAGTTAGCAATTATTACAGTTTCATAGAAGACTTTTTCAATTTTTAGATAGGGTTTCATTCATAATGAAGTTTCATTCAACTAAAAATACATTAGAAACTGTAGTATTTGGTATCTAATTATTTTATTACGAGAAGTAGTCTCGATTATTACAGTACAAGTTATAATACTTGAAATTTTTTATATGAGGACCCTGTTTTTACACTAAAAACTGTAATTTTTCCGCTGCTCTTTTTTCCGTGTAGCTGTAAAATAAATCTGCAAAATGATTGATAATAAAAAAAATGTTTATGCTCTTTTGGCTTTAGCTTCCTAAAGCCAAAAATTTGAATGAAAATATGTCTTTTTAGAATTAGTGACGTGACATAATAGACGTATTTAGTTAATTATATAAATGTGTTATAATTTAAATAATAAAAAAATATAGAGATAAAGGGAGAGACCAATTTAAATTTTAAAATAACTTTTAATTAATTTTTTATTAAAAAGAAAAAGAAAAAGTTATGATTTTATCAAATTTTTCATTTATCTTTCAATCAATTTCTTTTTTTATTGAAGATTTTTTAAATAATTTTGGTAACTAATTTTTCAAAATATTTTTTAAAAACGTATTTTGTGAATTTTTAGTAACAGACACGTAGTATTAATTTTTTGAAAAATTATTCAAGTAACAAAATTTGTTTTAAAAACTTATTTTATAAATTTTGAGTGGCGGGCATGTGGTATTAATTTTTTTAAAAATTTGAATAAAAAAATTTAAAAAATTCTTAATCGGTATGAGCGTTAATTATTTTATTTTTAAATCCAAAATGGCGGACGTTTAAAATTAAAGTATTCAGTAAAAAAAATTCATTGAATAATTAAAATTTTAAATATGTGTACTACGCCGCCAGACAGAGATTTAAAAAAAAAATTTAATGATTACAAATTAAAAAAAAAAACAATTAAGTCCGCCGTGATTTTATTTTTTAAAAATTCTAATTTTCCGCGCCACAGACTTGTCCTCGCAAAAAACATTTAAACAATTTTACTTTCTACACATTTATTTAAAATAAAAAAAAACTTTTAATCATTAACTTTTTTAATAATCATTATTTATTTAAATAATTAAATCTTACGAGTATTGTAGGCCGCGTTAAAACCCATGGTCGCTTTCTCACTCGAGTTTAAAACAGTATCTGTAAAACGAATGTTTTAAATACGCTACGGCAGAATTAAATTTTAATTATTCATATTATAATTTTAAATTTTCTGAAACCCGACCACATCCAAATTGTTTTCCAGTAGCATCAAAAATAGCCGTTTCTGCTCCTGGAGCCGTTGTAAAACATGCCCAATGTAATTGATTAACTTGTGATGGTTGAGATTGTTGTTGTACTTGTTCTTGTGATTTATTGTGTTGTAGTTTATGCACTTTACCGCAGATCGTCGAAGCACAATTACAGCTACAGTTAAATAATAATAATAAATTAACCCTCGAAATTGAGTAATAAGTAAGTAGGCGATTAATATTATTTTACAATTCACAACAGGGACCAGCTCGTGATGTAGGTTGAGTAGGAGCCGGAGTAGGTGAAGTAGTAGTAGTTGTTATTGCAACAGTTGGTGCAGGTGGAGGAGTAGGTGCTGGTTTTACAACAATTGCGTTAGGAATAGTTGTATTGTAGGTATGCAACCCAGGACGGTGACCTCTAGTATACTGGAGGCTGGATTGAATACTTTGTCGTACTGGAGACGAGATATGAGAACTTTGCGGGGGTGTTGATATCGCTCGCGGTGAACTTGTACGACGAGTATATTTTGGTGAACTTGATGCTAATGGAATTTGCGATGTATCTGCTTGACCAAAAGTTGTCTCAAATGCTCGCGCTATCTCTGGTATTGGACGTTGGCAAATATCACAGGTTTGATTTCCCGTTTGATCTAGATCCTCTCTGTACTTAACACTCTGAAATTAAAGAACGTTTAGAAAACTATAATAGTTAATAATCATGTGAGAGTTTGTTTTTTTTTACCTGTGTCGTATCATCGGGTCGACTCCCAGTCCTAGATTTATGTGCTACTTCAGCTTGGGTTTCTGTTTGCTTTTGCAATGATAAGTCTGGTACACTGTGGTGTCGCTCAGTGTATTGAGGTCTTTGAAATACTTGATAATTTTTAGATTCATATGGTTCAATTATTTCAGCTGTTATATTTTCCATAGCACAGCTACAATTCTAATTATAAATAGATATATTTTTAATTTAAAGATATTCTCAGACAATACCCGCCACTTTTTTTTAAATATTTAATGACTGGGAACTGTCATAAAAATATTGAAATTTTAATAATTAATTAGAAAAATAAATTAAAGTAATAATTGAAAAAAAAAAAACTACTTATAATTGTTATTGATTAGTAGGTGGGTGTGAATAATTAAAACTTATGAATTATTCGTATCTAATCGAATCGATTTATTCGACTCAAATTTCGAATAATAATAATTTTTTGAATTACTCGTCAATTTGCAGAATTTTCTTTAAGACTTAAAATTGTAATAGTTTTTTCGAAAATTAAAATTTTTGTCAGAAGTAAATAGAACTTAGACAGAAAGCTACGAAACATTATTTTTGGGTACTTAAAAAACTAAGCTCTTCATTAAATAAAAATTGTATATTTGAAAGCTGACCAAAATATTTTTGATTCGAATCGAGTAATTTGAAAAGCTACAAATAAGTCAAAAACTTCCAGATAATTCTAATATTAACGAATAATAGCACGCCTCAGACGCGAAGCGGTAGAGGTTGTGATCTATAATTGACTTGTCGTGAAAACCGGATTTTTTAAGTTTCGAAATATTCGAGAAGTATGTTCCTGAAGATCAAAACGATTTTCACGCAACAAAAAAAAAAAATTTAGGTGTAAAAAAATTACTGAATGGCTAGATTTCTGAAACGTTTCGCATATAAATGCTAGTATGTCAGTCAAAAATCTTAGACCACCCCCAATCCCCGGAACTACCCCTTAAGCAGTCGAATTACATGAATTTTTTTTATTTTCGTTGCGCAAAAAACGTTCCGATCTTCAGGTACATCAAAAAGTTTCGAATTATTCAATTCGGAATTAAAATCGAATACATATATCCCCTATTAATTAGTACACCCCTATTAATTAGGAGTTACATGAATCATTAAATAAATTACAGTAAAATTTTATATCTATATTAGGATTCAAATTTTTTAAGCTAAAATTTATTTATCAAATTTAATTTAACTCCTAATTGATAACTGTAGTTAATTATTTTTTTTTTTAATTTGTATCTCGGGGAAATTGTCCTTTTTTCATTTAATGCATCAACTTTTTTTTAATTTATTAAAAAAATTTTTGTACGGTTTTGACAGCTCAAGGTCATTGAATACTTTCAAAAGGTGGGGGCGCATGTATTTAATTATTTGTAGAATAATAAGAAATTTACACCGGGAAAAAAAGGAGCACCGTCATTTTTAAAAAATATCTGACCCAATTGACCGTACGACAATGGGTGGCATTTTTTCAGTGAACAAAATCTATGACGCCATATCCTAAAATAATAAAATTAATAATGAACATATAATTTAGTGGCTGTTAATTAATTTATAGTAACTTACAGTAATACTATAAGAAAACCAATAGTGTGAACAACACTTATCATAAAACATAACATAAAAGATGTTAAACGTCCCCAAGTTTGTACAGGCGCAGTATAAAGAAGTGCACATCCCGCAGCCAGATAAAAAATTACACCCAGAAAATTAATAAATACCATCTGTTGAAAAATAATTTTTGTTAAATTGATTAGTCATTTTGGTATATATATTTTTTTAAATAACTTGAGTGTAGATAAGATAGTTTAATTATATTCAACGCAAGAGTCATTCTTAAAGAGTTTTTAAAAAAAAATACACTATCTCATATGATTATTTTAACGATAATTCAATAATTTTAATGTAACTGATAAAATTTACTGGACTTAAGTAACGGAAGTGTATAATTAAATTTTACCTTTGCATTCAAAAGTAAAAAATTAGTTTTAGAAAAATAATTAATAATTTATGTTCTTAGAAAAATAAAGAAAATTTGGTCTATGACATATTTCTGTAATGAAGCCAATTAAATTGATTTGGTCTTGAACTTTTCATATTTTTTACTGTTAAGATTTTTTAAAAAAAATTCAAGGTAGAATTCGGCAGTAAAAAAAGTCGAGCATGTGATGATTTTTTTTAGTACTCCATGATGAAAATTATCAAAATCAAGAAAATTAATGACAGAGGAGAATGTCTGTCATATTAATTAATTAATTAATTTATTTATTTTATCATTAGAAGACTCAATAGTTGAAGACCAATGACAGGGTCTCTAGATATTACAATATTATATGACATAGACTTTAAAATTCTTTAAAATAAACTTATTAACATCAATCAACTCATTAAACTTATCAATATAAATTACAATCTAATAATTAGTGAGTAGTGACTAGCCGAGCAAAAATTTATAAACTCCAAGGAGAAAAAATAATAAATAAAAATAAATAGTAAAACATTAATACGACACAAGTTATCTGAGATCAACTTTCCTGGATGTTAGTGTCCCAGCAGTGGGTTGATAATCAGCAAAAAAATCAATTAATTAATTTTTAATGATAATAATAATTTGAAAAATAAAATCCGGCAGCCGGAAGAGAGGGCGAATTTTTTAAAATAAATTATATTTCTCAAAAACTAACCATTTATTTTAAGAAATATTTATTGGTTACTATTTTCAAAAATGTTGTCTAAATAATTTAGTTTATTGTAATTTAAATAATTTTTAATCCTCATCGTGAAATTTACGAAATCGTCATAGAATTTTATTAAACAAAAAAAATAATTCAAGTTTGCCGTCGTACTTTAAATATAAATTTTTAAAAATTCAGCTTATAATTTTTATCAAAAAATATATAATTTATTTGTACATATATGTATGTATGTAAATAGCAAAAAAATAACAAATATTTAAAATTTATCATAATTATAACATAGTTTTTTTTTTTAATTTATCGTTATCAGCTAATGAGTAAGTGATTCAATAGCAATTTAATTTAAATAAATTTAGTGGTAAACTCAAGCAATTACGTATTGATTAGATTGCTAGCATAACTAATTATATTAAATATAATATCACGTAAAATAATTACCGGATATTCTGGGAGATCAGATCCAGCAAAATGTGCGACGATTTGAATAGAATCAAAAAATAAGAAAGCTATTGAAATACCGATTACAAAAATACTTGTAGTTTGACGAAGTCCTGGGTCTGGTAATGTAATTAAATAAACGATTATACCAAATAAAAGTAATGTTAATACCTGCAAATGAATAACTTAATCATTTTAAAATATATACATTAATTTATTAACTATCTATATCATACTCTATCTTAATCTCAAACTTACAAACTCAGTTATTTTTATCGGATTTGTTAACATCAAAAACCAGGGCTCGTTTGATGAATCTACACATCCGAATTGTACGGTACTTTTTTCAATAAACTTTCTGTACCTACCATTTTGTTTATCATTATCAGAAGAACTTTTATCTATTTAAAATAATAATGTTTTGCTAATAAATCCATCAATTGATTATTACACTAGTGTCATTAAGATTTGTAGTAATTAATAATATTTATAAATTACCTCTCGATGTCATAGTTTATTTAAATATATAAATAAAATATTATAAATAATAGTAAATTTATTTTTTTTTAAACTTATACATTAGCAAAAAAGCTTCAGTTTATTTCTTTTGACGTTTTAAGGTTTTGACAGTTAATCGGACTTCATTTATTTTTATTTATTTAATTCAAATAACTTAAAAATAGAACTAGATTTTGAATTTCACGCTCGATTAAATTACAATCTCATATAATTCAAAGGCCCGTCGTAGCATACAAATTTTATTTTTTACACTTTGACCCTTAGCAGTCACCCGGGATAAAAAAAATCCGGGCGATTTTCTCGATCCTCTTAATCCGGCGGTAAATTTTTCTATTCTTTTACAAATATCTCATCAGCTATTCAGTTTTTGAAAAAAGTACATGAAACCTTTTTTGTAGAGAATTTAAAGCTCTACAAAAAAGGTCTCCTACCATTTTTCATATAACTCAATACTTACTGAAATATTTACAAAAAACCAATTAGACTTTTTTGTTTTTCAAATTTAAAATTTTCAATGCAAAATTTTTTACTTTATTTCTTAAATTAAAAATATTTTTTTAAAATTTAAACTTTTTAGTCAATTTTATGTTAAAGTTCATTAGTTTCTGAAAAATTTCCCGCCATATTTAATTAAAAATATTAAAAATTACCAAAGTTATATTTATTTTTATAAAAAAAAGTCATTTTCCGTTTTTTTGTCAAAAATTTTTTTTAAATTTAAAAAAAAAATTAACGATAAAAATAAATTTATTGATTTTTACCGCGGTTTTATAGATCCCTAGTAACAGTTCGATTAACTCCGGAAGTGTAACCTTGAGAGTCATGTAATAAAATAAACATTGGGTTATTTGTTGCAATGTAATTTTTTATTGATATAAATTTTTGATAAATATAAACTATTGATTAAGAGATAAAAATATAATATACTTAGACGGTGTAAATACATATATATATAATATACTATAGTAATACATGGATTAATTGATCCTTAGACTTAATAAAGTTTTTAAATACATGTCAAACTTTTTTTAATATTAAACTATTCTATAATATCATAACGCTCGATAAATGGACGGAGTAATTACGGGCTTGAAATAATTTATCGTTAATGATTAATCTCTATAAATAAATAATAACTACAGTCATAGTGCATAGTAGTAAATTTTTTTTTTTTTCTATTCTATTTTGCTGAAAAATATATTTTTAATAAATATGTATACATATATCGAATAAAAAAATTTTTTTTTTGTAAAAATCTATATACAATTTTTAGATTAAAAACTCTTACATCTTATACAAGCTATTAAAATCGGTATTAAGGTGATTGTTCCGTGATACTCCAATTCAAAAATATTTTAGGCAAAAATTTTATCTGAGCCTTCCCGTGTGAAGAAAATTTCTTGAAAAAAATTCCAGAAAAGTCTGACATTTATGACTACTAAATTTAAAACAGATTTGAACTTCCTCAAACTTTTTTTCAAAATTCAGGAATTTAATAGTAGAAAATTTGGTTGATTTAGAACTTTACGGGAATTAATTTTCAGCCAAATGTTCTCAAAACTCGCACGGAGAAAAATTTCAAATAAATATTTCTATGTGATTTAGAAAGTACAGTCTACATTACTTTACGAGCACAGTAAAAATTACATTATATTACAAAGTAACTATATTACTATGCAGCTGAGCAACATCAGAATAAATATGTACACAGCTGCATAGTAATATTTACATTGCAATGTATTGTAATCATTACTAAGCTCGAAAAGTAATGTCGACTATGTTTATTAAATCACATAGGAATATTCATTTGAAATTTTTCTTCTTGTAAGTTTTGAGAGTTTGAAAAAAAAATCCTCATCCGGCTAAAAATTCATCCCTGAAAGTTCTAAATCAACCAAATTTTCTACTATTAAATTCCTCAATGTTCGAAAAAAGTTTAACGAAGTTCTAAACTGTCTTAAATTTAACAGTTCTACATGTCAAATTTTTTTTGAATCTTTTTAGAAGCATTTTTTTTTACATGGATTTACCAATAGATCTGTTACACAAAAACCTTACATACGAATACACAATACAATAAAACAATATTCACTGCGCCTGCGCGAATATTTTTTTCTATGATTAGTGAACTATTTTTCAAAAACGAGTTAGTAAAAAATTTTCAACTTTTTTTTTACGATTTTTTATTTCGGTTTCTGATATATATTTAATATTTATCAAATTCATTCGATACGTTTCTATTTTATTAAAATATCAAAACCGAGGTGGTCAATTTTAATAGAAAATAAGCTAATATACGGAAAGACAATTATGGTGACCGCGTTCGTAATAAGTTTATGAAATATTAACTGACAACGTCATGGTAATAATTACTAGGAATCATGGGTACGTCCATAATTTCTAGGAAAAGTTTCTTTAACTATGAGAACAATTTATAAAATCATGGTAATAGTTCCCATACCATATGGTAACTAAATTATAGTAATGATTACCATACTCATGATAATAGTTTCCATAATTTCCTAGGAATAGATTCGGTATTCACATTGTCACGGTTACCAAGTTCGTATAGGAATAAACTATATATAATGATAACCATTCCTATAATATATTGTAACTGTTACCACAATATTACGGTAAACGTTATCATATATTATGGTAATTATTACCATAAAATTTGGACGTTACTACTACTCATATTATAGGAACCATTCATATAATATATTGTAATTATTACCATACTATTGTGGTAAACGTTAGCCCATATTATGGTAATCATTACCGTAACATTTGAAAATTTCTTATGTTAAGAAAACCATTCCCATAATATATTGTAATCATTACCATACCATTATGGTAAACGTTACTATTAATTATGGTAATTATTACCATAAAATTGGGACGTTACTACTACTCATATTAAGGGAACCATTCCTACAATATATTGTAATCATTACCATACCATTATGGTAAACGTTGCTATTCATTATGGTAATTATTACCATAAATTTCTCTCCGTGTATTATTTGTAATTAATTAAAAAACAAAGAATCACGAAAAAAAAAAAAATACGTTCACTAAAAAATATTCATCAATCGAAAAATAAATTTATCGACATGATTAAGAAAATTTTTTATTTAATTTCAGTTAAATTTAATTATTTGGATCCTTTAAAATAAATAATTTTTTTTTCTTTTTTTTTTTTTTTATGTAAAATAATTAATATAGTTAATTTTAAAAAAATTAATTATCAGTGTAAGAGATCCTGTATTATATAATTGAATCAATAAATTCTTAATTAATGGACGGATTTAAATATTAACGAGATAAAACTTTGAACTTTGGGTTACAGCGTTGTACATTTAAGCTTTTTAATGTTTTATAAAGCCCGTTAATATTATTACGAGCATTTTAGTTTTATAATTATTTAAATTTTAATATAATTTACTTTTATAAATTATGACACTTAGTATATTAGTAATTAAAATATACTTAAAATTTCGTAATAATAACCGAGTCGTGCGATCAGTACCGGCCTAATTCATCCATAGAGACCTCGTACTGTCGCGAAATAACGGGCTACGAATATTTTATCGTGACAAAAACTTCACCGGCGAATACAGCAGCATTGATAAATGTAAATACTGATGCTGATATCATCATGTCATTGTACATTTTACTTGAATATATGTTATTATTTTGTATGTCATAATAAGAGCCGACGGCTTTTCTCCAGCCGTGAACCATCAGACTGGCAGCAACGATATGCAAAATAGCCCCCACTGACGAAAACATAACAATCTGAAATAAATATAATATTTATTATTAATTAATTTCATATTTATAAAATATAGTAACATTCTTGTCATAAATCTCATATATAGAACTTATACATATTTTTTTAATACGTCAACTTTGTCATCCATAAAAACGCGTTACGACGTAAATGTCTTGTTCATTTTACCGTGACATTATTTTATTAAGTACGATAATTTTTTTTTTTTTACTTTTTTACACTTAAAATTTACAAAAAAAAAAATTTTTTTTATACAGAATTTTTTTTTTAAGTTCACTAAAAATAAGTTTTTAATTATTTTTGGGAATCTATTTTTTTTTTTTTTAAATCCACTAGAAAAAAATAATTTTTATTTTTTTTTTATATCAAAATTTACTAAAAATGATTTTTTTTTAACTAAAATTTACAAAATTTTTTTTTTTTATAGATAAAATTTTCTTTTCTTAAATTTACAAAAAAAAAAAAAAAAACAAGTTTTTTTTTTGAATAGATTTTTTTTTTCTTATAAAATTTTACTAAAAATAATTTTTTTTTTTTCCATAAAAAATTAAAATATAAATTTTTTATTAAATATGATAAACTAATTAGCAAATATCATCGAGGCTTTGGTGCGACTGATAGTTAATTACACACGCGAATGCCAACATAAACTGATGACTCAGCTGTACAAATGGGAGTCAAGGCGTAGTCTGGAACGGTATAAAAAACTATTTTATATAAATCAACTATCTATTTACATTTAAAATCATACTTTTGTTCACAATACAATCCATAATTACAAATATTACTTATAGCCTTCGTAAAATAAAACGTATTTAATTTCAAATAATACCGGAAGTTAATAACAATTTTTTTTTATTTTCTATAAAATAAGGTTTACTTTGCCTATATTTTATCTAGATTACACCGTTAACGTACGGAAATGACATATATAACTATTGCCAACATCAATGCGGTTATGCAATAATTAGCACATTTTTAGAGGCTTTATTAATTATTACAAAGCCATGATAAATAATAATTAACGGAAAAAAAGGTAATAATTACCATTCGCTTTGGAATTTTGTCTCCCAGTGCATATCCAATAATAAAAAGTATATTGATAAGTAAATATCCAGCGACGGTGGTGTAAATAAGAGCGACATCGTCTAATTTCGAACGGGGTCGATTGTACATTCTTTGATGATATGAATTCAAAGGGTCAACAATCAAACCAATAGTGAATACCGCAAGGACCTTAAATTAAAAACAACAATATTTATATGTGTATACATAAAAAAAAGATTTCTTAACACAAAAAATTTTTATTTGCTCTAAGAAATTTTTGCACTATGAATTGAAAACAAAAATTTTCGAAATACTAAAGTTACCCGACGTTTAATAATTTTTGGCTTTTTTTTTAACGATAAATTATAAAAAAAAAAATATTTAAAAAAATTGCACATATAGATTTTTGAATTTTCTACATGTACATATTTTTAATTTTTTTTTTTTTTTTTTGTAATTGATTTATTGAAAAAAAAATTCGAAAATTTTTTATTGTCAATTATGATACTGAACACGCAAAAAAGAGCAGTTAAAAAATTACAGTTTCTACTGTAAATCAGGCTTTCCGGGTAAAAATCTGTAAACATTAAAGTTCAAACTGTAATTTTAGAAATTTGTTGTAGCAATAAAATTAATACAATTTTAAGCAGCAAATTTTACAGTTTAAATAGACAATATCGAGTTTGAAACTGTAATATTTGTTATTTCTGTAAAATTTACTGATAAAAAATGTAATTTCTACAGTTTCAGATTCGGAGCGCTATAGTACTAATTAATACTATACGAAACTGTAATTTTTCAACTGCTCTTTTTTCCGTGAAGTTAGACGACGTCTATTAATTTTTAGATTTTTTTTTAAACGATAAATTATAAAAAAGAAAATATTGAAAAAATTGCACGTATAGATTTTTTAATTTACTACATGTCCATATTTTTATTTTTTTTTTTTTTTTGTAATTGACCTTGAAAAAAAAGTATGAAAATTTTTAACTGTCTTTTAACTTCAGGATCATAAATTTTCTATGAGTTTGAATGTAGCTGACAATTGTAAATTTAAAAAATTTTTAAATTTAAAAAAAATGCACATTTATAGAATTTGAAAATCAGTATGTGCATTTTTTTTATTTTTATATTTTTAATTGGTTAATTCGTTTATTTGTAATTCAAAATTTGCTAATTCATACTCATAAATTTTCTTGAGGTGAAAAAAAATTTTATTTTTCATTTCGTAATGAAAAATTTTTCTTGCACCAAGAAAATGTTTTTTTCTATATAGATTTACATTTATATATATTTATTACATGAGTTGAGTAAATAATAATTTTATTATAAAAATTAGTGAAAGTAACGAGTTGTTTACAAGGTTAAATTACGTCGCATTAAAAATATTATGTTACAAGGAAAAGATGATATGTAATATATCGTATATATTTATGATATATCTTATAAAAAATAAAGTTAATACAAACCACTTCGGCAATTTTAGCAATAAGAGTTGTCACATGTAAAGATTTCCTTTCCTTTGCCGCAGGAGCCGCGGGTAAATTTTCGTCAGCCATCCTGACTCTTTTAGGTCTACCTCTTCCGTCTCCCAGTTTGATAGATTTATTATCAAACTCAATCCAAAAATTATTTTTATTTACTCTCTAGAGTCCGGGCTGGTTTTAATTTCTGCGCAAACAATTTTAAAATATTAAAACACCTGGATATTTATTTCGCAATTGAGTTCAATGGCCTTGAGCGAATAGAAAAAAAACGCAATAAAAATAAATTATACGTACTTTACTCCAAACCCTAAATTACAGATAATCTTGATGACAATCCAACCACGGAAATGGATTCTTTCGTTTATTCACTTCGAGATAAACAACAAATTTAAATAAAATAAATAATTAACACACTAGGTATTTCGATTTAAAAACCAAAACTCGATTTTCAAAGACGGTACCACAATACTCGCGACAATCCACCAACAAAAGACTAAACGTAGTGAGCACGTAACCGTGTCGCGGTCGGAACTTAAACTGGAACGCGGAGCGTGACACGATAGGCGTCTCGACGTCGACAGGGCACGGCAACTTCTGAAAGGCATAGGCTAGTCCCGGTGTATGGTGTACATCGTGCGTACGCTAAAAAATAGTGGAGGGAAAATTTTACTCGTGTAGGAGTACATAAACACAATATACATGCATGCAACACGTCATTTAATTTAACTAGTGTAAGTGGTAAACATGCCACTGATATATACGTCGATGCAAGTTTAAGTAGGAAAGAATGATGCTTAGGTCTGGGTGCGGTCATTCATTCACTTTTTAATCCTCGATATCTTTTACGGATTATTAATTTTTATTTTTTACCAAACTCATGTATGATAAATTTAAATTATTATACGATACAGAGAAATCTTTTGCTGATAACGGACCGAGAAATTCCTCAGTGCGAAAGTTGAGTCTGATTGTAAATATAGAGACCGATAGATGTTGTGCTGCAGTGCAGATTATGATGTTTAGCTTTAGATTCAGCTTTAGCTTTAACGATAAATAGTAACAGCTTACATTATTTTTACGCTTACTTTTATAGGCTGTGTGGTTGCTGAAGTCTATCGATCCATTTAAACAAAACTACAATACGATACAGCAGCTAGCATATTTAATATTATTATTTTTTACATGCAAGTGTTGTAAAGATTGTTGAGGATTTTATAAAACAATAGTGCGGCTATCGGGCTGTGCATGGCCTAGAAAATAGGGTCGCCTGTATATAGAAGTTTAACCGTTCTTATGTACATTAAACTGTACAACTTTACTCTATCTGGTATCAGTACTTATATATTACTTAGTTTTCTGTTGAGTATTACATAGTGTGTGTTTAAACTATAGGTAAAGCCATGGAGTAACTGTATGAAGAGTACAGGTCGTAGTATAAAACTCCTCTTCAAGGTTCGCTGCGTTTCTATGCGCTTGGAGAAATCGATTTTTCATTGTAATGATTCACCAAATTTAGTAAAAAAGCAAACGTGATGTAAGAAATAGAATGGGCACCTGTGTACTTTTTTATGGGTTTTTAGGTTTGGTTTAATTATAATTACACCTGAAAAAATTATCTAGAGAGATCTGAACGCTGGATTTTACTTTAATTGTTGATATTTTTTTTTGCGTAGATATAAAAAAATTTGGGTAGCTCAAAAAATTTTTTTTTTGTTTCCGATTTCGTTTTTCAGAAAATTAGAATGAGGAAAAAGTTAAATTCTTATTGAGTTGAGCTCAATAATTTTTAATTTTTTTCTTAAGAATTTTGAAAATATTTAAAAATTGAATTTTTGTTTTTTGAAATTTTTTTTCCCGCTTTCGTCTTTCAGGAAATTAGAATGTAGCAAAAGTTGAATTCTTATTGAGTTTGAGCTCAATTAAAATTTTTTTCTTAAGAATTTTGAAAATATTCAAAAATCGATTTTTTGAAAAAATTTTTTTTTGTCTTACATAGGAAATGAATTAAAATTTTTATCTTGAAATTTAAATTTTATGAGGTCACGAGAATTTTGAATTTTTCGGGTTTTTGATTTTTTTGAGCCACCCTTAAAAATTCATATTGTAAAATAAACTTTTCAAAAATTATTTATTTATAGTATTTTGTCATAATAAGAAAAAATGTTTTTTTTTTTTTATGAAAATTCGATTTTCCGTATTTTGAAAATTCAAAACATTCTACAGCAATATTTTAAATTAAAGAGGAAATGTCACCTATACTTTTTTTCGCGCTCAGAAAAATGAACTGAAAGTGTCATTGTTTCACTCATACAGTAAATGAGAATTTCAAAATAATTATTTTCCAAAAGTTAAAATTTTCTTGAAAATACAAAATTTTTACCCCGCTATTAAGTTTTTGAAAAATGCTGAAAACTCTTCATTACAAGTTTTAAATTTTTGTCCATGAGTAAAATTCATTTAAAAATCGTTTTGTTCTACTCTGTAATTTTGGATTCAAACTAGATGTGAATTTTATTTTCACTAGATTCTGATTTTTTGAAAAATAATAAATAAAAAAAATAAATTTTTTTGTCACCATAAAGTAGATCTTTAGTGATCTAATTCTTAGATAAAATCTAAAAAAAGCCAAAACATCAAAGTGAAAATTCAAAATTTTGTCTTTAGAAAAAAGTTCCAAATTTTATAAAAAAAAAAATTCAAAAAATTGTAGATTTAAAGAGACTGATATCAATAAAAATCCAAAACTTAAAAAAAATCTACGCAGATCTAATCAGACCTCATTAGATCTAAATTATTTTTTCTCGAGTATGATTAATATGGATACAGTTTTAATGATTAATACACTTTTCATTAAATAACAAAACGTGTTTGCTGAGACTTAAGAAGTTAATTAATTCTTAAGTTGGTGAGCAATCGCCTGGTTAAGTATCCGGTGAGCGTGGGTGAGGTTGCTCAGAGATAGAAAGAGAGAGAGTAAGAGCGAGTGTTGGTGGATGACGACGAAGATCATAAGGTCATATAGATCAATTGGTTCATATCTTCGTTACTCATATGGGATTATTTTTATCTCATATCATATATATATATACATACATAATTTTTTTTATGTTATACTCATATACAAGAATAATTGTCGGTGATATCAGATGCAAGTTTTAGGGCATATATATTTAAAATAATATAAGTACATTAATTGTCGTAACTAATTTCTATTTTCAATCTTAAATTGAAATAATTAAATAAAGAATGAGGCTTTTATGACGTTTATTTAATTACACTTAAGGCTATATTTCTTCTTCAAGAGTAGCATTGATATAAACTTCACGAATGCAGAATATTAATTGTGCTAATGAAACTATGAAATTTAAAAGAGCTAATACTGCTAAGACAAAATATTCAAATCTGAAAATATATTAAATTATTTTATTTCATTTTATTTATTAATTGAACATGGAGAGAAAATTATGGTAACCGTTTTTAGTTTGTTTATGAAATATCAACCCATAACGTTATGGTAATAATTACTTGAAATCATGGAATACAGGCCCATAATTTCTGAGAAAAGTTCCCATAAGCATGGGAACAATTCCCATTATTATGGTAACAGTTCTGATATCGCATGTAAAAGAATTATGGTAATGATTACCATACTCATGGGAATAGTTCATGTGGAATAAATACTATATCCACATTCGAACAGTTTCTAAGTACGTATGAAAATAGATTCTATACATTATAGTAACCGCTCCCATAGTATATGTGAAATATTCTCATAATATTACGGTAGTGATTACCACAAATGATAGTAATGATTCCCATAATATGAAAAACTTCTAAATATTACGGTAATATTTACCAGAATATTGTGGTAATTTTTACCATAAATTATAGGAATCATTATCATAATATGTAATAACGGTTCCCATAATAGAACGGTAATTATTACTATGATAATATGATAATGATTCCTATAATTTATGGTATCTTTTGCCATAAATTATAGCGATCATTACCATAATACATGGTAGTAGTTACCATAATAAATGGTAACAGTTACTATAATAGTACGGTAATGATTATTATGATAGTATAGTAGCTATTATCACAATATTATATAAATGATTCCCGTAATATGAAAAAGTTTTTAATATTACGGTAATAATTACCAGAATATTGTGGTAATTTTTACCATAAATTATAGGAATCATTTTCATAATATATGGTAACGGTTACCAGAATAGTACGGTATAATTTATGATCAAAGATGCCATAATAGTATGGTAATCATTACTATGATAGTATAGTAACTATTACCATAATATTATGGTATCTTTTGCCATAAATTATAGCGATCATTACCATAATACATGGTAGTAGTTACCATAATACATGGTAATAGTTACTATAATAGTACGGTAATGATTATTATGATAGTATGGTAACAATTACCATAACATTATAGTTTCTTTTACCATAGATTATAGGAATCATTATCACAACACATAGTAACAGTTATCATAACAGTACGGTAATGATTATAATGATAGTATGGTAATGATTTCTATAATTTATGGTATCTTTTACCACTAATTATAGGAAACACAATCATAACATATGGTAATAGCTACCATAACAGTACGGTAATGATTACTATGACAGTATAATTACCATTACCACAATGAAATATCAACAACTTCCATAATTTTATAAGAACTATTACTATTTCATATAGGAATGAAACCCATATAGATAAGAATAGTTATCATAATTTGCATGGGTGCATAATACCGTGTAACTTTTACCGTAAATTTCTCTCCGTGTACGATATAAAAAAAGTTAATGGTTAAATCTTACCCATAGTGATGAGCATAATCTGTTTTCATAATTTTAATGTACAATTCACTCCAGTCTAACATTATATAAACTACGAAAAATAAATTCATACATACACCCAATGTTGAAAATAATATATCCTATTACAATATATTAGTATAAATTTCTTTGTAATTTTATATTGCTGAGAAAAAAAAAGACTTACGGCAATTAAATGAAATTCTTGACGAACATAATTCGATAAAAAACCAACGATATTAATAATTAAATAACCCGGTATAAATGTTGGAAATAAAATAGATGTCGCACAGCAAGAAAGAAATGTCGATGGTAATACTATTAAAGTTAACGTACCTGCAAGACAGAAAATCTAAAAGCAAAAAAAATGATTACATTAAAATTAGTAAAATTTAAAAAAAAACCTACTAATTAATTAATTATTATTTATATTAATTATCTTACTGCTCCACAAAGTTTGCTTGTTAATAATAAAGAAATAGTGCGATCTTCCAATGGCTCATTAACGGTCGATTGTACAGTTGACACACAGTCATACATTTTCGTTTTATATATTTACGAGTGTTATATATTTAAACATCTTGAAGTTGGGAAATTTTATTTCTATAAATATAAATATATGTCTATACATTTTAAACAAATGAACTTTTAATTTTTTTCTATTAATTTTATTTGTCGATATATTAACTAATAATTAATTTAATTAATAAATTTTTTTAATGCGTAAATTTATTATCACCACTCATTTCTTTCAGCGTAAATTATTAGGGATACATGTCCTATCATATATAATGCGATAGCTGCAATGTAAAAAAAAATTTTTCAATTTCTAATTTCTACTTTTTTTTAAATAAAGCCACTAACCGGAAAATAAAGCAGATAAATATAATTGACTCGGTCCATTAGAAGCATCTGAAGGATCAAGTACAATTTCTTGGATTACACCTCCAATAGCTCCAATTAAATAAATCGGTACACCGATAGCCGTGAAATAAAGATCAAGGACATAACAATTATCTTGAAATATATATGATATTATAGTAACTATTATTATTATTAAATAGGTTGCAGAATCGATGCAGTAAACTATCCATAACCATGATGGTATCTCGTAACTATAATACTGGCTCATTAAACTAAAACTTACGCATACCAAAACCTGAATGTCGGATCATTTAACCTTGTTAATTATTATTTTTATTTTTTCATTTTTTATTACGTATTTAATATATGGTCTTACCAATTGAATAACTTTTATTGTTATAGGATACTCTGTTCCTATTCTTATGAAAAAATCTCTCGCATCATCAGTGCACATGGTTCTGTACTTGGTTTGATGTTTTTTATTTTTTTACTGTCACTTGTATTGAAGAATAATTGGAACCAAAACAAAAGAATTTGCTAATTTTATGTAAAATATTTTATTTGGTCGTGAATAATTGCGACAAGTGATCTAATTACTGCGTAATTACTCGAGTTGATTACTTAATTTATTTAAATTAAATTACTGCCGAGTTTACTCATTGATTGTTAACGATAAGTTTTTAGAAAAAAATCCATGGACTTCGTCAAACTACAAGTATTTTTGTAATCGGTATTTCAATTGCTTTCTTATTTTTTTGATTCTATTCAGATCGTCGCACATTTTGCTGGATCTGATCTCCCAGAATATCCGGTAATTATTTTACGTGATATTATATTTAATATAATAAGTTCTGCTAGCAATCTAATCACTACGTAATTGCTCGAGTATGATTACTAAATTTATTTAAATTAAATTGCTATTGAATCACTTACTCATTGGTTGTTAACGATAAATTAAAAAAAAAATCTATGTTATAATTATGATAAATTTTAAATATTTGTTATTTTTTTGCTATTTACATATGTACATATATGTACAAATAAATTATATATTTTTTGGTAAAAATTATAAGCCGAATTTTTAGAAATTTATATTTAAAGTACGACGGCAAACTTGAATTATTTTTTTTGCTTAATAAAATTCTATGACGATTTCGTAAATTTCACGATGAGGATTAAAAATTATTTAAATTACAATTAACCAAATTATTTAGACAACATTTTCGAAAATAGTAACCAATAAATATTTCTTAAAGTAAATGGTTAGTTTTTGAGAAATATAATTTATTTTAAAAAATTCGCCCTCTCTTCCGGCTGCCGGATTTTATTTCTCAAATTATTATTATCATTAAAAATTAATTAATTGATTTTTTCGCTGATTATCAACCCACTGCTGGGACTCTAACATCCAGGAAAGTTGATCTCAGATAACTTGCGTCGTATTAATGTTTTACTATTTATTTTTATTTATTATTCTTTCTTCTTGGAGTTTATAAATTTTTGCTCGGCTAGTCACTACTCACTAATTATTAGATTGTAATTTATATTAATAAGTTTAACGAGTTGATTGATGTTAATAAGTTTATTTTAAAGAATTTTAAAGTCTATGTCATATAATATTGTAATATGTAGAGACCCTGTCATTGGTCTTCAACTATTGAGTCTTCTAATGATAAAATAAATAAATAAATTAATTAATTAATATGACAGACATTCTTCTCTGTCCTTAATTTTCTTGATTTTGATAATTCTCATCATTGAATACTTAAAAAAAATCATCACATGCTCGACTTTATTACTGCCGAATTCTACCTCGTATTTTTGTTCAAAAATCTCAGCAGTAAAAAATATTAAAAAATTTACAAAATTTTTGTTTTTCACTAAAAAAGTGCGTTTGTAAATAAAAAAAAATTTAGACTTTACTCTCAAAATATTCCAAATTTTTAATGTCAGTAATTGCGGAATATCGTCAAAAAAAAAATTGGACAAACATACAAATTTTCATCTTTTTGCATAAACTATGAATATATTAATTTTTTATAGATATATAACAATATAAATTGAAATTTTTTTTTTATTTAAAATCTTTATTAAAATAAAAAATTTTATAAACGATTAAAAAAATTGATTTGTGATAAATATTTGTTGACAATAATTATGCAATGAATGATATATTTTAATGACGCATTTGTACCATGAATATATATAACATAATTATAAATATAAAAGACAATGATTAATAATATTTAATTAATTAAAAAATAAAAAGTATCCATAATTTTAAATATATTCATTCTGAGCGAATTCATAGAAACTTAACAAAGTATCAAGTAGATATGCTGCGCCTTCTAAAACACACAGCGAGCCCACAGCTAAACCGATCTACGAAAAAAAAAATTATTACGTGATAAATTAATTTACATACTTAAAGTTTAAATAAACAAATTTTAAAAATCAGTCACCTGTCGTTCAGTTGCAACATGAATATATTTATGTTCGGCTTGATAACCATGCCAGTAATGTAATGCCGTTCCTCCAACGGCAATGAACATAAACATTCCCACAAAGTTCATAATTATTTCCTTTAAAAAAGAAAAAAAAAGAAAATTTTAATTAATGAGGAAAATTCATGAGTGCGAATGTAGCAGACAGACAAATTTTAAATTATTAATAAATAGAGTAAATAATTGATAAAATAAAATTAAAAAAAAATGCGCATTTAGAAAATTCAAAAATTAATAAGTGCATTTTTTATAAATATTTTTTTTTTATTTATTTACTTTATTTATTTATAATTTTAGATTTGTCTGGCTACATTGACACTCATGAAAATTTATATAAAAATATAAAATTTAAAAATTTATTTAAAACTTACAACAAGACTTTTTCTATTTCCCGCCCCAGCAAAACAATAAGTCAATAATACAACACTAGTATAAATGAAAAAACCAACAAAGACACCGGAAGCAACGATCTCTGCGTCGGGATTCTTGTCCTCATTTAGGTTCCATGTTCCACCCACACCTAAAAATTCTCCTCCGTACCCCGTTCGATACAGTATTAGAATAATTAAATTTATTATCTGTAACAATTAAATTTATTGTCATAATTTATATTAAAAATGTCAAAGTAATAAATAAATAAATAATTAAAATTTTAAACAATTAAAATAATATGAAAAAAAAGGTATCCATGCTCTATCTGTGCATGTGTCACCACAAAATTATCTCTTAACAAATAACACTCGTTATCTTACTCTGATACGCGGTAAATGATTCAGAAATTCTTTATATTATTGCTAAATTTTACTACACAATTATTGATTTTTATATAAATTTTTCGTCACGATAATTAAAAATCATCGAACGCAAAAATTATTGTTCATTATTCACTTGAATATTTTAAAAAATTTGCTGACTGATTGCAATAAAATTTTTTGCTGAATAAAATATTAATTGACAGAAAGTAAAAAAATTAATGAGGATAATTAAATTTTTTTTACCAATTTTAACACTTTTATGCTGAGACTACCAATTCCCACTACGGTAACCATGTTGATAATTGTAATTATTGACCTGCAGTGTCTTGGTCTTTTGTCACCGGTTAACTAAAATGAAATCAACTTTCGATGATAATTGTTCCACGATGAACCAAGCCCTTTCTTATCTTATCAGATAACACTGTAAAGTGAGAGAATGAATCCTGAAGCCAAGAAAAGTGGAGCACCTGCTTTAGTTTTTATAATTTAAATAATTATATTTTTTTATTTATTTTAATTATCAATGATTACACTTCCGGGATTAATTATGATGGCCATAGAGGATCTATAGGACCAGTGATGTTATTCAAAAATTTTTATGGAATCTGAAGTCAATCTTTTTCATAAATTTTAATTTTTATACAAAAAAAAAAAATAGTTATGACAAAAAACGGAAGACTTTGGTGATTTTAAATATTTTTCAACAAATTTGGTGACAAATTACTTGGGAATAAATGGACTTTGACACAAAATGTATGAAAAAGTGTAACGCCAAAAAATATATTTATTTTAGTAAAAGAAGTGAATTATTTATTAAAAATTTAAAAGATCAAGAAAAAAAAATGTAATTGGTTTTTTGGAAATATATATGAAAATATTGAGTTGTATATAGCGAATATATAATAAAGTGGATGAACAATAGACTGAGAAATGCGTGTTTGTCAATAAACGACAGAACAAATTAATTAGATGTTGATAACTCAGTATATTCTTTATAACTGACTTATACTAAATACAGTAAATCTAATGAGTCACTAGAGTGACATATAACAAGAATGTATGTGCTCATGGATTATCTTGATAAGTAGTTTTGCATTTGATATCCAACATCATATGAAAAATAGTAACTGACATTTTTTGTGGCGTTTTAACTGTCCGAGTACACTGGAGGTCATTTTGACCCCAGAATTTTTTTTATGATAAAACATTTTTCAAGTCAGGTTTGATTTTAATTAATTTTTTCACCGTTAAAAATTATGTACCTGAAGATCAAAACGTTTGTCAAGCAATGAAAGTATAAAAAATTAATGTTAATTAATTAATGAGGACAACTTAAGGGGTAATTCTGGAGGTTGGGAGTGGTCTAAGATTTTCGGCTGACATACCAGCATCTATTAGCAAAATATTTCAGAAATCGAGTCATCCAGTAGATCTTTTACTTTCCAATTTTTTTTCTGTTTCGCGAAAAACGTTATGATTTTCAGGAACATTAAAAATTAGTTAATTCGAAATAATGATAGTTTTATTCTAAAAAGCATTGTTTTACATACAAAAAACGTCATGTATTCCGATAAAATGCATAGTTTTTGAGACATAACTCTTCAAAAGTGGTGGGGTCAATTTGACACCATGTGTACTCCGAAGGTCTGTTCGGAGGTGTGTACTCTGAGGGTTAAATTTTTAACAAAAAAGATATCGTACTTTTTCAAAAAACTTGATGGTTACTGAGAAATTTGAAGTCAAAAATTTCCCGCGGTTTTCTGGGCTGTTAAGGGTAAATTTCAAATAAATGAAGTATTTAAATTTATGTATTAAACTTTCTATTCCAGGAATTAGGTCTAGATATTAAACCGGAACAGATTGCAGAAATGGAAGCAAATGTAAATGATATAGATTTTGATGCAGCTGCGAAAGAAGAAAAGGCAACAAGACACGATGTTATGGCTCACGTGCACGTGTTCAGTGAGCAATGTCCTAAAGCTGCTGCGATTATTCATCTTGGAGCAACCAGTTGTTATGTTGGTGATAATACGGTATGTATTTTATAAATTTCAGTAATTTTCTTTATTCATTTTACGTTAAAGTTATTAAACTAATTATTAAGTAACTGTTAAGTATTTGAAGACAAAAGTTGTAGTGAAAAGTGCAGAGGATGTGAAGGCCAGCTTAGGGGTCATGAATTTGATCTCTCTTATCAAAAGAAACGATTTGAAAAAAAAAATTTTAATACTTTTTAATGCTTTGAATACTTTTAAATCACCCTTCTTATGGACATTTAACATTGCAAATCGTTTCGAATCGTTTCTTTTAATCAAGGCTATTCTCTAGAAATTTATTAATTAGATATCAAATTAAATATCTGGGATCAGAATCTAAGAAAAGATAGAATTTTAGAAATTCTATACTCCAATAAGTCATTGATACAAAACGATCCCAACAAAGAAATTTTTAAATTAGTTAATGACTACAAAAAATCGGTAAATTTTTTTGGTGAGTCTAAATGCATTCAATTCAATTTAAGTGAAAATGGAAAATAGAGTGAAAACTAAATCCAATGATAGAGAAGTTGCATGTAATTAAGCTTTTTTTTTTTTTTTAAATTTAATTAAAGTTGTTAAGAAAAATTTAGGGGAAAAAATTATAATAATTTATTTCTAGGTTAATTTTTAAATTAAAAACTGTTTTTTAAAAATGTAAATTCAAACGCTAATGACGTCATACTATTAAGAGAATAACGTGACTTTCATTGGTTCTCAGCTCTAATAAATGCAATGACGTCATAATCAAGTCGTTTTTTTTGCGCTAAAATTTATTCATTTTTTATAATTAACTTATAAAAAAAAAATGATAATTTTGAATTAAAAATAAAATAATTAAAGTATATTTTCAAGAAAATTATTTTATCTATAAGTACATTTGTGATGATAAGAAATTCATGCAACTCTATTTCGCTGTATGACTGTTAATATTTATTTTTTTTTTTGAATCATTGTTATTTCATTTTAGTTTTTTTATTAATTACACTGTGGTAACACGAATGTAGATTGAAAAATTTTTTTAATTGCGGAAAGCACTAAATAAATAAATGAATAAATTTTTTTTCATTCTTAAATTATGGATTAATATTTCAGGATCTTATAGTACTGCGAGAAGCTTTTGATATCCTTCTACCAAAACTCGCGGGTGTTATTAAACGATTATCTAAATTTGCTGAAGAGTATCATGATCTTCCGACTCTTGGTTTTACTCATCTCCAGCCAGCCCAACTTACGACAGTTGGTAAGAGAGCAACTCTGTGGTTACATGATTTGCTGATGGACGAACGAGCTCTTCGTCGCGCTCGTGATGATTTGAAATTTCGTGGAGTAAAAGGAACAACTGGGACTCAAGCTTCTTTTCTTCAACTATTTAACGGTAATTATTAAGTTTATGTTAATGAAAAAGTAAAAAAAAAATTTACTGCAAAACAACACTTTCTATTATTAATTTACATGGTAATAAATAAATAAATTATCATAAATTAAACTCAGCTGCTGTTAACAATCATAATTTTCTTTAGTGTCACAAAAATAGTTTTTTTTTTTTTTACCAATTTTGTGTCACTGAAAATCCATTAAAAATTTGTTTTTTTCTATTGTAATTTTTTAGTCCTCTGTATGAATAATCTGATAATAGATTCTAATAAAAATTTTTTTATTGGAATTTATAAAAAAATTAAATTAAAAATTTGAAAATTTTTTACAAAAACTTCCGAGTCGAAATTTAAATCGTAAATTGGATTTTTTAAGACATATTTTTATTAAAATGTATTTTAAACATTTTCGACATATAAAAACTTAAATAAGACCCGCATAATTGTGAAATGAAAATGGAATCTTTTAAAATTTGAAGCATAAAAAAAAGGAAATTATTTAAAGAGCATTTCATTGATGCTAATAATTATCTAGGAGTTTAAAGACAAGAAATTTAAATTTTTAGAAGCTGTAGAAAAATTTCTGGGGCTTTCTCGTACTGTTTTGAGTCTTACAGACTATACTTGCAGACCTAGAAAGTCTCATATATTTTTCTACTGCGGCTGTAAAGTTTATAAGACCAAAAAAATACGGGAAGGTCCTAAACATTTTTATACAGCAGCTGAAAATTTTAATTTCTCGTCTTCTAACCTGAAGTTATTCTAGGTAATTTTTATCAACACTTAAATGCTCTTAAAATTTACTTTTATTTCGAAATCGAACAGGTCCTATCTACGTTTTAAAATTACCCGCGTTTTCGTACGTCTACGTTTAGAATACGTTTTGATAATAATATACGTCTCCAAATTATAAATTATAATAATTGAATCTCATCAGAGCTTGTAAAAATGAATACTAAGATATTCAATTTAAATTTGAAAATAATCCTCATATATTCTGATAAACTCTAATATTAATAGTTCTACTAATTTTAAACAAAATTAATTATAAAATAATATTTTTAATAAAATCCTGTCAGTTTTATCTTATAAGTTTTTATAAATTTTGTTGCTAAAAAGCAAAAAAAAATTTCTTTTAATTTAAATTTATTTAAATGCGAATTTTAAAAAAAGTTAGTAGTTTATTAAAATATTTATACATTCATTAAAATTAAATCATTAATCAATAATTAATCACTTGATAAATCAAAATTTTATATTAAAAAAACATTTTTTTTAATTAATAAGAGGGAGCTATTAATAAAACAAATAATAAAATTCTATATTTTAAAAATTTTTTATTTAAAATAAATCCAGCAATTAATTTAAAAAATTATTGTAGGCAATTCAGAAAAAGTTAAGCAACTAGATGCATTAGTCACTGAAATGGCCGGTTTTAAAAAATATTATTCAGTCACTGGTCAAACATACAGCAGAAAAGTTGACATCGAATGTCTCAACACATTAGCATCTCTTGGAGCAACAGTTCACAAAGTAAAATACACTCATCAATTTATTCAAACATCATATCTATGTATTTATATATTTATAACATTTGAAATTTTTCATTTAGATCTGCAGTGACATCAGAATATTAGCTAACATGAAAGAAATTGAAGAGCCGTTCGAAAGTACGCAAATAGGCTCCAGTGCAATGCCATACAAAAGGAATCCGATGCGTTCTGAGCGTTGCTGTAGTATTGCACGTCATTTAATGACCTTAGTAAACAATACCTTGCAAACGGCTGCGAATCAGTGGATGGAAAGAACGCTTGATGATTCCGCTAACCGTCGCATTACATTAGCAGAAGCTTTTCTGTCAGCCGATGTTATTTTAATGACGTTACAAAATATTACCGAAGGTCTTGTTGTCTATCCAAAAGTTATTGCCCGACATGTAGCTCAGGAGTTGCCATTTATGGCTACGGAAAATGTTATTATGGCGATGGTCAAAGCTGGTGGTGATCGTCAAGTCTGTCATGAGAAGATACGAGTCCTGTCACATGAAGCTGGTGCACAAGTTAAGCAGCATGGGTTAGACAATGATCTTGTTGACAGAATTAAAAGTGATTCTTATTTCAAGCCCATTTTTAATCAACTTGATAAACTTTTGGATGCTTCAACATTTATTGGACGATGTCCAGAACAAGTTAAGGAGTTTATTGAAGATGAAGTCCAGCCAATCATGGAACTTTACTCTGGACTTGATCAAGGACGAGTTGAACTTAATATTTAAAATATTTTCATTATAAATTACGGAGATGATTTTATAAAAATAATTTTTTTTTTCTTTTTACTGATTGTAAAATATTTTTTTTTATATAATAAAAATATAATATTTTTCTTGTATAACAATTTTTTTAACAACTTTTTTTGTTAAAGATAAAATATAAAAATTTTATTTAAATCTGTGATAGATCCAGAAAGGAAATATAAGAACACATTGAAGTGGATTTTAAAAATAGATAAGAGATAAGAGTGATAGGATAGTAAAGAAGAAATAAAAAGAGAAGGAAAAAGATTTATATATTTATTTTTTATTTATATTTGGAAATTAAAAAGAACAAGATAAAAATAGATAAATAAAGTTTGTTTTGTACATTTAGATGAAGATTAATTGATATATTTATGTAGGA
This sequence comes from Microplitis manilae, assembly GCA_030273425.1. Classification (NCBI taxonomy): domain Eukaryota; kingdom Metazoa; phylum Arthropoda; class Insecta; order Hymenoptera; family Braconidae; genus Microplitis; species Microplitis manilae. Next base: position 7,209,066 of record CP092726.1, read on the forward strand.
AATAACAGTTAAGTAAATGATTGACAGTAATTGAAAGTAAAAGTAACAGTATTCAAATTAAAGTAAAAAGATATCGACAGTATGTATTCATATAACTAATTACAGTAAAGTGAAAATAGTAATTGTTGAAAGATTACTGATAGACTAGAGGAAACGGTGGTATAGATTAGGAAGAAGTGTAGAGATAAGTAAAGAAGAATATGAAAAGTATTTGGAAAGTTGGAAAATGTTGCGGTGGATTTTTGGTAAAGAAAATAGGCTAGAAATTCAAAGAAGAAATAAAGAAGAAAATGGTGCAAGGAATTTTTGAGAAAGAAAATAGGCAAGAAATTCAAAGCGAAATAAAGAAGAAAATGTTGCTGAGAATTTTGAATAAAGAAAATTAGACAAGAAATTATATGAAGAAATAGAGAAGAAAAGGTTGCTGGGAATTTTTGAAACATGAAATTAGGCATAAAATTAATAGAAGAAATAAAGAAGAAAATTTTTGCAGTGAGTTTTTTATAAACAAAATTAGACAAGAAAATAGTAGAAGAAATAAAGAAAAAAATTTTCTTGGGAATTTTTTAAAAAGAACATTAGACAAGAAAGTAGTAGAAGAAATAAAGAAGAAAACTTTGTTGGGAATTTTTTATTAAGAAGATTAGACAAGAAAATAGTAGAAGAAATAAAGATGAAAATTTTGTTGGGAATTTTTTATAAAGAAGATTAGACAAGAAAATTGTAAAAGAAACAAAGAAGAAAATTTATGCTCTGAATTTTTGGTAAAGAAGATTAGAAAAGAAATTAATAGAAGAAATAGAGAAGAAAATTTACGCTGTGAATTTTTGGTAACGAAAATTAGACGAGAAATTAATAGAAGAAATAAAGAAGACAAAGTAAAGAAGATAAATTTATTCAGAATTGAAATTTTATAGTTTATATATTTTTGAAATCATCAAGAATTTAAAGAAAAAAGTTGAGAATTAAAAAAAGAAGAGAAGAAAAAGATGAAAGTATAAGAAGAAAGGATGAGAAGAAAGAATAGAAAGAAGACAAAGGAAAATAAAAATTGAAAGGAAATTTTTTTGTAGAAAAGAAAGACAGGAAAAAAAATCATAGCATTGTAAAGAAATAATAGAAAATATTTTTATTTTTAAAAAGAAATTTGAAAAAATGTAAATAAGAAGTACAGAAAAAAATATAGATGTAGAATAAGTAGACTGTAAGTGTGAAAGTAAAATAAAAATAAGATTGAAAGAAAGCAATAGAAGTTTTTAAAACTTATTTACGTTGAAGAGTTAAGAGAGTGAAGAAAATAAGAGAAGAGTAGAGCAAGTAAGGAATGGAGAAGAGTAGAGAGAATAATAAGTTGAGTATACAGAATGTAATAGAAAGTCCAGTGTATTGTTTATTATTATTTTTTTTCTTTAAGTACGTGACGGCAAGAGACGGCGTACAATTTCGAGATCATAATACTGGTGGGTAGAGAAAGTTCTTAGAAGATAACTGTAGATAAAATATTATTCAAAAAGAAAAAAAGGCTTAGAATAGTTTTGTTAAGAATATTGAGAAATAAGAGACGTTTAGACTTTAGACGTTGAAAAAAAAGAATTGAAAATAAATTGAGCAATAGGTAAGGAGATAGTAGAAAAAAATGTAGATAGATAAGATATAGATTTTAATTTAGAACAGATAAGAGAGGTCATGTAGAAAATAAAAACACGTATGGAGAAAAGTGAAGAATAAGGAAAAGTATAGAAATTTAGAGTAAGGAAAGAAGAATATAAAACTTTAGAGTAAAGAAGACGAAGTATAAAAATATAGGAAAGATAAAAAGAGTAAAAGTACAGAAGAAGAAAGGAAAGGTATAATGTAGAAGGAGAAAGAAAAAGTACGAAGGTATAGGGAAAAGAAGATTGAAAATAAAAGTATAAGAACAGGAAGAAAAAGTATAGAAGAAAGGAAAGGTATAAAAATATATAAGAAGAAAGAAAAAGTATGAGGGTATAGGCAAAGAAGACAAAGAATAAACGTAAAGGAGAAGGAAGAAAAAGTAGAAAAGAAGAAAGGAAAAGTATAAAAATATAGAAGAAAAAAATATGAAGGTATAGAAGAAGAAAAAGAAAGTATGAAGGTAGAGGAGAAGAAAAAGAAAGTATGAAGGTATAGGAGAAGAAAAGAATAGTATCAAAGTATAGGAGAAGAAAGAAGAAATATGAAGGAAAATAATAGAAAAATATTGAAGAAATAGATAATAGGATAGAAGAACAAGTTTGTAGGAAGAAAACTATATAATAATGAAGTTTAAAAGTTAAATAAAATTCTATTAAGTATAATTGACGTGAATGAAAGATAAAGAGTAATAGAATTAAAGTTTAGGAACTATCACAGTGTGTTTTATCAATCGATAGGTCAGTAAAAATAAATCGTGTATTACAGAACTTAAAAAAAAAAAAAAAAAAAAACCAAAATGTAAACTCTAATTTTTTAAAGCCATATAAAGGTACATCGGGAGTAGTAGTGTAACAAATCCGGAGTTTGGCATGACAAGTTCTACCCTACTTCATGCTTTGCGATAATCTATGAAGATTATCGCTGGGCTTGTCATTTTCCAACCCAAAAATATCATTACAGTTGAGTGTATAATTCCCGTAAAAAATATTTTTTTATTGGGTCGGTCTCGCTGGTGATGATGAGATGGTTCCCTCGCAGCATCAATGCGGTTAACCCTTCGTCGGTCGCGTCTTTTTTAGTTTCTCGCTCGCACTGTAGCGAGTCTCTATAGGTTGAGTAGTTGTTAGCCGGCGCTACGCTCATAGCGCGACCGACGAAGGGTTAATTTAAAATCTCGTTAGAAATTTAAAATCTCTCCCTATTGATTTCTCAACAATTATTAAGAATTGTTCTTTTTTTGTTATTTAATTTAAACGTTTCTTGGTGGGAATGTTCCGATCAGGCTTACGACGGCCTTATTTTAATCCAGTGACCATATAGATAATATTATTTTTTACCGAGTCGTATTTATATTTTTTATTTCTGTGTAAAAAGTATTCACTTTTTAGCGACTCGATAACCAGAGAAAGACGTTCCTTCATTTGATTTTCCCGCGTCAATGAAAACAGCAAACTGATCACCGATTTCCGAATCTATTAAAACTAGATTCGAACCACCGCCTGTTCCCGTGGACACAATGGGGTTCCAACTGTCAGATTTATTTTCTTTACGTTTTAATGTAAGTTTTAAATCAGCGCTACCATATCCAGCTGCACTAAATTGATAAAGTCCTGGGCAATGAGTTGTAAATATTCCTGTCTCAGTTACATATCCGACGCCTCTATTGACTAGCGTCTTTGAGAATTTAAGTTGATTATCCTGTTGATTAATTATAAAATTATAAATATTTATAATTCAAATTATATATCAAGTAAAATAAATAAATAATTTAATTCTTACGGTTTTAACTCCCGAAATAGCGGAAAACGCAACTACTCCCGCACAATCTTCGGCATTTGCTAGTTTTAGTGAGCCTACAGTCGTAATACCGGATGCTGGTGGATCTGGTCGTGCTCCATTAACCAAAAGACTTGTTGTTAGTCCCAGCAATAACGTCCACACCAACCTGAACATCAAATTGTAAATCGATTAATTTTTAAATTTAATTCTCAACAACTGATCTACTAGTTCTTATTATTTAAAAATTTTTTTAAAAACTAGTATCGATTTTTATCGTAAATTTTAATTTTTGTTTAATTTTTATGACAAAAACCGAAAAATAACTTTTTGTAAAAAAATAAATATAACTGGTAATTTTTGAAATTTTCAATTAAATCTGACGGGAAATTATTAGAAAATAAATAGACTTTGACATATAGTCGATGAAAAAATATAAATTTCCAATAAAGTCTATTAATTTTAATCAAGTGAAAACTTTAAATGAAAATTTAAAAGTACAAAAAAAAGTGTGATTGGTTTTTTGAAAATATTTTTGTAAGTATTGAGTTTTATGAAAAATAGTAGGAGACCTTTTTTGTAGCGTTTTAAATTTTCTACAAAAAAGGTATCTTGTACTTTCTTGAAAAACTCAAAAGTTGCTGAGATATTTGCGGTCGAAAGATTAAAAAAATTCCACAGAAATTTGGGCCTTAGATTTGTTGGGGTTATCTGGGTCCTACGTGACCATTAGGGCCTGTAATACTTTCACGAAGCAATAAATTATATTAACTACCGTAGTGTTGATGTTAGTAACTGAAATTATGCGCAATAGTCATTAAACTACTAGGAAAACAACATAAAATAAAATATAAAATACGGCAGTAAAAATTTTACTGACTAAAGTAATTGAAGTTTTTAGATAAATAAGCAATTAGAAATTTTTTTGTTCATGGAATTTTATTTTTATTTGTTATGATTGAGTTACGAATTACGCAATTTTTTCGTTTATTTTTATTGTCTTTTTTTTCTAAATTATTTGTCAGATCATTCCATGGACATGAGAAGAAAAAATTAAAAAATATTTAAATAAAAATTACGTAATATAAAAAATGGTATGTGATTTCGCGAAAAAATTTTATTTCTTAAAGTTTACGCATTTGGTCATATCTTAATTCATTATTCAAGTAATATAAGTAGGAGAATGTAAAAAGGAAGGCTCGTCTCCTTTCACTCGAGGTCAGACCCAGTCAGATAACCATCAGCATTTACTTGGTCATTCAAAAAATAATAAATAACATTTAATGATGAAAAAAAGTATAAATTTTAATTTATTTCAAACACATACTTTCTAATAAATTTATTTTTTTAAATTCTAATTCAAATTACAAATAAAAATGACCATTTATTTTGTGATAGTTACTGGTTATTTTTTTTTAAATTTAAAAAAAAGGAAAATAAAAATAAAGGTACGATTTCTCCAAGAACCGGAATCTTTTAAAAATGAAAAGTGGAACTTGAGCTGGACGAATAGCAAATCAAACGAGAACATGAACTAATAAGGAAACGCGAGTTTGTGGTGAGTTCACGCACCATCGATTTTACCCCACTTTCTAATCGGAACTCAAGAAAAGAAAGTGATAATAACAGTAATTTATTTGACCTTGTTATACCATTTTCTATATTTTAAATAAATAAAACTAAAATAATAAATAATATCAAAATATATATATTTAAATATTTTATATTAAATGAATGACTGCTTGCTTTAATATCGTTTACAAAAGGTCACATTCTATTTGTGTTACTTGTACCTATTTATCAATTTTATTAGCATATGTGGGTGTTAAATGTTAAAAAAAAAATAATTGATAAATCCTTTCAGAGACAAACGGGTTGAAATCTAAGACCCTTTCACTTTTCTAAGGGGGTTTCAAGGCAATATCGTGTCGTGGAATAGATTAACAGCCTTGTCCACTTAAAACTAGATTACTCTAGGCTCTAAACTCAACTATAAACTGTAGACTTTGATACGCAGTAATTTTTTTTATGGAAATTTAAATAAAAATATTTTATTTTTTACACTCTAGCAGTCAATAAATTTATTATTATTATTATTATTATTATTATTATATGATAGAATTAGTTAATGTTATTACATTTGGTATCGTTAAAAAGGTCTTAAATTTATGTCTTTTCATGGTTTAAACTCTTTTTTTATTGCCAAGTATCAAGATAAATCAATTTATCTATCATTTGAATTACGCGGGAAAAAAAGATCGTATTTATTTTCTTTAAATAAATTAATATTTTAATTATTTTCACTGAATATGACTGAATATATATATATATATATATATATATATATATATATATATATATATATATATATATATATATATATATATATATATATATATATATATATATATATATATATATATATATATATATATATATATATAATTAAAAGAGAATAAAAAAAATTTAGTTTCTGCCATGTCTTCTATGATAATAAAAATTAACCAAATTTAATTTGGTATCAGTGAAAAAAAATATGTAAGACGTCTAATAAAGAAAAATTTGACCGTGTAAATTTTTTTTTTTTAATTCCATGATTATACAATCATTGAAGTCAATAAGTTTGCGAGTCAATGGTGAAATTTGTCTTATTAAAGTTCAATGATAATAAAAATAATCAAAAGATTCTAGAGTTAATTTTAAAGTATATATTCTATAGATTTTAACAAACAGTTAAATTCAAATCATATTTTATAAATTTGTCAGTGATACTTGGATAGTTATGTAGTGACTGTAGGTTGCTCGTTATTATTATTATTATTATTATTATTATTATTATTATTATTATTATCATTATTATTATATAACAGGATATTTAACAGAATTAATAATAATTAATAATTAATAATAATGATAGTAAGTAACGATAATGATAATGACATAGTAATAGTTAAATTAATGGTTATTAATTAGTACCTAATGATTGATAATTAAATCATTATTAATTAACGTCAATTTGATACCTAATGTTTAATTTTTAATATTATCAATAATGTTATCAACTAACGATTAATTAGTTAAATAATAAATATATTGATTGTAATTCTTGAAAGATTGATATGCGAATATATGTACAAAAACTGTAATTTTCTTAACTGATGGTCCTTAAAGAGCCACGGCTCTAGGATCAAAAAACTATTATCTATCTATCTATTTATTATTATTATTATTATTATTATTATTATTATTATTATTATTATTATTATTATTATTATTATTATTATTATTATTATAAAACAAAAAGTAAAACTACTTCCGTCTATAGTCACGTAATAAAAGTTAAAAAAAAACTTGTATAAATAAATTCAATTGATTAAATCATTGTTATTTATTGAGTATCCTAGTGATACTTTTTGTATTAACTAGTGTCAAGAATAACAGAGAACAATTAGAGGTCACATGAATAGATAAAATAAATTTAAATAAATTTTAAATAAACAAAAAAAATAATCATAATTAATATAAATAAAAACAAAAGTTATAAAACACATAGTACAACTAATCATCATAATGTTTCATAATCATGCAATACATTAGCGGCGATTTACGGATAAATTATTTTTACGTAACGTAGGTTCCAGTCTACACTTTATATCAGAGAGAGTTTAATTTCAAAACATTATTGGCCGCAATTATAAGTAAATCTAGTTGAGTTTAAATCTTGTTATTAATTATATGTTTTTTTTCTATCTGAGAAATTAGAATAATTATTACACCATAGAATATGCATACTTCAATATATAATTATATTAATTTAAAATAAGTAACTTAATTAATTATTTTTTTATATTTTAACGCCTCGGAATTTATGTAAATTTGTATAAAAATTATTTTAAAAATCTCATCTATAATACTAAGTCAGCAGTAAGTTAAAATAATTATGATTAATAAAAATTTTAATCAATTAAAATATATATGAACTATCTTTTAATTTATGATTAGTTTAGTGTTATTGTAAATAAATATTCAAAATTGAATGCATATTGATAAAAAAAATTGGATGTGAATGTAGCAAACGTGAGAAAGTTTATAAATTTTAAATTAATACATTAATTAATAAAAAGAATGAAATTTAAAAAAATGCGCGAACTGACACTTAATATATTTGTTTAAAAATTTTAAAAATTGTTAACTGTCAGCTACATTGACACTCAAAAATAAATTTGAATTTATTATTAAATTTTTGATGATCCTGAAATTGGCAGACAATCAACAGTTTTTGAATTTCTTTTCTACAAAAAAATTACAAAAAAAAAGAAACTAAAAATATGCACATGTAGAAAATAAAAAAAACTACAGGTGCAATTTTTTAAAATATTTTTTTTTGTAGTTTAGTGCCTGGAAAAAAAATTCAAAAATTATTAAACGTCAGCTAACTTCAGTATCATTATTTTTTTGGTAAATTCCTCACGTCGCTTTAAGTAAATACGAAAAAATTACTGTTTTAATTAATTAGTACACGGTGCAATAAATTTGTAATTAATTAAGTAATAATTTATGTTTTTTTACTGTTCTGTTTATTTTGCTTTAAATCAAATTTAAATTTATATGTAAGATAAGAGACCCAGTACCCAATTAGGGAGCTAGTACTCAATCACATATATTTGTATATCTATATGTACTAAATATAGACATAAAAATACATTAAGTGATCGGGTACTAGGTCTTTTACCTTGTAATGTTTATGTATACTTCCAATTAGCGTAAAATATATAAGTAATAAAATAAATAGCTTACATGATGGTATAGTGTGGTGTGGCAGGAACAACACCCTGGCCGGGTTACCCGACAAACTACGATGAACTTGGTTGTTTCCTGTTCGTCGTCCAGGTGCGTTAAGCTCACTTGGTACCACGACACGCCTTTATATCACTTCCGAACTCAACTACCTGCTGATCCACACTCCGTAGTCTCTATTTTCTCTTTCTCCGTTCTGTATATCAACCATCCCCTCTACTACAACTTACGTTATTTTACACCGCGATTCAAATCTACCCCACTCTTTCTATTAACTCACGTTGCCCCACATGAATAGTGACAGTGGATTTTTTTTATTTTTTATATATTAATTTATTAGTTCTTTCATTCTTTCTCTACCTTTTTCATAGTATTTTAAAAATAGTATTTATGGAAATAAATTTTACGTAATTTTTATATTTTTATAATTATTCAAGTTCCTTATTTATTAAAATATATATTTTTATTACTCAACATCATAACTTTTTACTAAACAACTGAATTATTTGTAAAACTAGTAAATGCAATAGTAAAATATATTTTAAATATTTAAATTCTTACATAAAAAAAAAAAAAAAAAAAAAAAAAAAAAAAATATGCACATATAGAAAATTTCAAAAACTATAAGTGCAATTTTTTACAATTTATCGTTTTTTAAAAAATAAGGAAATTATTAAACTTCAGTATCAGAAAAATTGAGTTGATCTTAAAAAAATAAAATTTAATTTCCCACATTTGAATTTTTAAATTTTCAAGTGAATCACCTCAAGCTATACTAATATAATTTTGTACTCCTTATTTCTGCGTGCAATTTTCAAAGCAGGAACTGTTCGAGACTTATTAATAGCATGGACCGTATGTCAAATTAATAAATCTACAAGGTTCTGTTCACTGCTACCGTTGTGTGTAACTTGTTCACACTTTCAGATCTATAACACTGTCATGTTGATCTGCATGACGTAACATACAACTCTATACATACATATATATACATTGAATTTAATTAAAATAAAATAAAATGAAAATAATGTCTAAATTTTAAAATAATTTTGTTCAGTAATTTTTTTAAACGAAATTAATTTAGATTTAAAAAACGCTTGATACTTTAGAAGTAATCAAGACAAAGTCGTGAGCAACCGAGTACTTGTTTCGCAATTAAATTTTTGTCTCTTTTATTTGGCCTCTCTCCTACTTTACAAAGCAACCAAAGACACTAACAAAATCTCGGATATGTATCACTGGGTCATACTGAGCGTTCGCTTTTTATGACATACTTTTAAAACCACAAGAGAACCCACAGTAATCTTCTTTCACCTTTACCTCTTCTTATATTTAATTTTATTTCATTTCTTTGTTGACATGAATTGCTCTATAGTAAAGTGACATAAAGTAAATTGTATAGAAGGGAGTAAGTAGTGCGAACCAGGAAGACGTTACTCACTCACTGGTGCCAAGTAAAATATATATGTTGCTACTTTACATGACAAAAATATATGAATTATTGCATATTATAAAGATAGAAGCGGATAAATCTTTAAATATGTGGATAAGAATATAGATTAGTAAACTACTAAACGGTAATTTAAACTTTTTATGATAATGGTGAGAGTTTGTCATCTTTTTAAATTAAATTTGTCCCATTTAATGTCCTAATAAATAACAATTTTGTCTAATTATTGTTATTTAACGATAGATAATTATGTGGAGATTTTTATAAGCAAATAAATAAATTTTTATTGCAAAATTGTCGGCAGATTCTTAATGATGCTTGACACCGGCCCGCCTGAGGCGATCGTTAACTTGAGACTTCAACCTTTGATTTTTTTTTTCAATAATAATATTTACATTACGTTAATGCTAATAAGTATGTGAGGGTGATTGAAAAAAATTGGCTTTTTTCCAATCACGCGTTTAATAATTGCAATGAAGTTGAAAAATAGGAAATACTTTTTTTTATCGCAGAAAGTAATTGAAGTAAGAGACTGAAAATTGAAGTGGCTTTAATTTCTAATAGAACCTACTTATCGTTAACCATCAAGACTTACGCAAACCGCAGGCTTAAATTAGATTTAATCAATTTAAAAAAAAAAATAGAAATTTTTTTAAAAGTGTTTTCAATGTTAGCATATTGTAAAAGATATATTTAATAATTGAGTAAATATTTTTTTAGATTATGATAATAAATAATAATTTAAAAGCAATCGTTTATTGAAATTTTTTTTTAAGATTTCAAGTAAAGTAAATAATATACTTAATAATTCATAAACTTAATTGTTTAATAAATAAAGTATATTATTTACTTTGCGTTTCGAGTGATTCCAAAATTAAAATTTTTTAAAAAATGTTTTTGCAGAATTCGACAGAATATAGCAGAATTAAAATTTCGAATTCGGTTAAATTCAGTTGTTTGATCAGGGTAAGCTTTATAAGCCGCGTCGAATGCTGCCTCAATAAATAAAATCGGATTAATTATTCAAGAAATATCGTTGTCGAAAGAATTTCAAAAAAGCGTCTTTTTCTAATAAACTCAAAAATCACAAAACTGATTGATTTTCATAATGTTTTAGTGTTACAGGCTGAATAACTGTGTCGAATTTCCTCTCAAAACAGTTGGACCAAAAATATACACTGATAGAAAAAATATCTCGATTCAAGAAAAATTTTTTCTTCAAAATGTGGTTCTTGTTTTGAAATTTTTAATTGTTTTAATTTAAGAAATAAGTTTTTGAACCAAAAAATTAAATTTCTCGAATAGAGAAAAAAAATTCTTCGTTTGAGAATTTTATTCTTCGATGAAGCCTTTATTGTTTTGAAACAAAATCTGACATATTTGGCTTAAGAATTTCTAGCTCTTGGATTGAGATTGGCAAAATGTAGGTTTAAGACATTACCGACTTGTTTCGAGAATGCCGCGATTTTTAAATCAAGATCTCAATTTACTCAGCTTGAAAAAAAACTTTTTTTTTTATTTTAAAAATAAAAAATTTCAAAGTGATTTTTTAGGACTACATTCATTTACTTCAGATATGTTAAAATATAAATTTATTTTAAAAAAAGTTTTTTTTTTCATTACTTTGAAAATATCTTCCATCAAGAAATTATTACTTGAACCAAAAATTTAAAGTTCTTAAAATAACAATACGACATTTTTAGCTGAAGAGACAAGTGGTCTTGCTTAAAGAATTCAATAGTATCGATTGAAGATAATTTAGTTTCGGGTCAAGACACGAGAGTTATCCATCAAAGATACAAAATCTTTAGAGCCAAGAAAATCTAAATCAAGACAAGAATTTCTTGAAGCAAGACAATTGCTTTTCTTCAAAAATAAATTCTTGGCTCAAGAAAATATTTCTTGAGCCAAGATAAAATTTCTATCAGTGTATATATTTCGCTGATAAAAGGTAATTTTTGTACAACGATATCTTTGGAAAAAATCGACCGATTTGCATGTGCTCTGCGGCAATCGAAAGAGCTTGTTGAGACTTAGATTTGATCAAACTTAGAAACAAATCGGTCAAGCTATTTACGAGTTATATATATGGTAAAAAAATTTTAGTTGCTAAAACAGCAGCTGTAGTTGAGGTTACTACAAGTTGGAGTAAAGAATTACTGACTCCAACTTGGAATAATCTCAAGCACACGTGTAGTAATGCTAACTAAAATCATCAATGCTTACTACAATATTTAGTTGTCAGTACTATGTATGTACTATTCTTTACTACATATCGGAGTACTCGCTACTACAATATTTTACGATGGTATTGTGGTTGGAAGAACCACAATTTCTTTTTCCGGACCAGAAATACTCAGCATAGCTTTCTCGGATCTCAAAACATCGAGATCTGATGAAAACTCAATTTTTGATAATCGGACCAAAACCAATAACTTGCCTTTTTTTTAAGATTAAAAATTTTCATAGCAGGAAGTTCTATTTACACCAAATCTAACTTTTTTCAAGCTCGCAAATGTCAAAAGTACTTGAAAGTATTGTCGAGTTAAAAAAACTCTAACATGTATGGACAATAATGTTTCCAAGCTCCTTGATCTCGAAAACAGAGGAAAGTTTCGAGGCTGGCCCGCAGGGTCAACCGTTTTCCAAATTAGTTTTTTTTTGTAATGTTTTAATCGACTTACTATTGACTACTGTTTAGTTTCTCTAGCTCTATACCCGTTGTATTAAATTAAGTATTGTCGCAACCATGACTTTCCATCAATCGAGAGCAATGTTTTAGAAAATTTTTTTTTACTGCATTTATATTGTTATTTAAATATATTGTAGTTGATTACTGTATTTATCTAACAATTGTATTTATTTTGTTCGTTTACTTTCTTTTTTTTTTCTAATAACATTGGGAGTGTATTTTTATTTATTTAATTATAAAATGAAAGGAAAAATATCCACATGTTTAATAATAAATGTCTTGTATCAACCGACCTGTCGTACATATACATATGAGGATTCATTTTTATTATCTGCTATCCGAGAATGGGATGATTTGCCATCATCTATTGTGTCAATAGCAAATTATAAAGAATTAAGATCAGTGTTATAATTATTTTCTGCAGAAAGACATCACTTAGGTTCACTTTTACGATTATCGATTACTATCGTATTATTAATTTAATATGTTTGATTATTATTGTATAATTTTAATACTTTAACATTGGAGTCGACCTTTTTAACTTACCTAATTTACTACAATTTCATTACTTATTGTATGTTTATATTTAAATATTATTATTATACTCGAAATTGTAAAACTTTTGTATATTACAGCCCTTAGGGAATCTCGATTCCAGGGTCGAAAAATTATTAATAAATAAATAAATAAATGTTACTAATTATTATTATTATCATCCCCTATTAAGAAAAATTATTTGAAATGATTCAAGACAATTTGAAATGATTTAAAACAATTTAAACCGACAAATATATAGATTAGGGTGGCCTAAAAAAACGACTATTTTTTTTTTCAAGTCTCTTATGAAAATTTGTTGGCTTATGATGTTTTAAGAAGCCTCTCCAAAAATCAGCTCGATAAAAAATTTTAAAGAGATCGCTCACGAATTTTTAAAATATCAAAAATGATTGAAATTCGAATTTTTAATTTCTAAATTTTTTCTTTCTCGTGGCAGCAATAGTTTGTACTTGTAAAATCATGTCTATGCTGAAAATTTCAGCTCAAAATTTAAATATTTAAATGGCACTCAAGAATTTTGAATATTAACTGATAATATGTGAATACTTTGAAATATTTTTTTTATTTTTTTATAACTCAATTATTGTCATTTCACTAAAATATAACTTTTGCATAATCAAAAATATATAGGACAGTCTTAAACAATAAAATTTGGTAAGTTTTGAATAAGCGAAAAAACTTAAAAATTGAATTAAAAAATAAAAAAGTATGTAAATAACTTATTATTTCTATTTCTCGGGTTATATTTTTGTTTACTGTGATGCTAATTGATGGTGAAAAAATCGAGAAGCTTTATTATTAATATTTAAGGGTCGCTCAAAAACGTTTAAAAGACAGCACTCGGAAACATTCAAAATTCTTGAGCGAGGTTTAAATATTTAAATTTTGGGCTTATATTTTCAGCGTAGTCATGATTTCACAAATATAAACTATTGCTGCCACGAGAAAAAAAAAAATTTGAAATAAAAATTCAAATTTCGATCATTTTTAATATTTTCAAAATTCGTGTGACCTCTTGAAAATTTTTTGTCCTGATTTTCGGAGAGGCTTCTTAAAACATCGTAAACCAACAAATTTTTATAAGAGACTCGAAAAAAAAATAGTCGGTTTTTTTGGGCCACCCTAATATATATATATATATATATATATATATATATATATATATATATATATATAGATATATATATAGATATATATACACTTAGCATGGAGTAAATCATTTTTCTTAATCAGGAATTTTTTATAATCACTGTTTAAAAAATGGCAGATACATAAATAAGTTAATTTGATAAAAGGTTTTGAAATAATTATAAATTAATGTAAAAAACTCAAGTGTAATATTTAAAATAAAATAAATCAATTTTTTTGAAATAAAAATATAATATTAATTTTTTTTTTTTTTTCATTTAAGAAATATAGAATGGAGAGTATTACAAAAGGCTTATTATTAATTATTCATGAATATAATATTTATGCAATAACATATTTTAATATATAATATCAATGACATTAGAAAAAAAAATAATAGTAATATTTTATTTATTTTTATTTACAAATTTCGAAAATTCAGAATATTAATAATAAAATTTTATTTACATATATAATTTTAAAATTTGAATGCAATGTTATTTATAATTATAACATTTTAACTTATATGTATATATTTATATTTATATATAATTTGATCTATAAGGGATCATGTCAATGTGAATTTGGATCGACAACTTCGATCGACTTTCACTCGATGCGGTGACAGTGACGCGCTTTCGCGCTACTTAATATCAGTTCATAATACAATCACTTATTTATTATTTACCATATACTCAAAACGATAATTATTATTCTCTTTGAGTTTTATAAAAAAGTTTCTATCATTGAACTGGTGATTAAAGAAAACCCGAAATAAAAAATATAAATTCAGCGCATCAATAAGAATAGAAATTATCAATCAACGTCTACTATTTTTTTTCTTTAAATCAGAAGATTGTTATCTTGACAAGCTGGACCTTTTGTTGGCCAATTACACGCAGCAGCTTTATTGTCAAAGGTCAAGTGAATCGGACAATTGAATATATGAAGTGTAAACTTTTTCTTCCAGCTGTCCCAATGACATGCGTAAAATTTATTACAGTATTTCGGATGTCTAAATAATCCAGGTCGCGCGCACTCGGCTTTACCTTCTGGATTTAATTCAAGTACACCAACCTCTCCATAATCAATTCTATCATCAGCAGCAGCTGAGGCTATCGATTCAGTAACTTGATCAGGTGAATTGGTTGACCTAAAAGTACCGATACTTTTACCACTGCGAGATCTAGCTCGCGTTGAATATTCTATGTCGCTAGCAGATACTCGTAAAGATGAAGAGGTCGTAGATTGTTGATTACTTGAAGATGGAGGTCGTCTTGTCGACGGTGAAGATGAAGACGAAGTACGATAGGCTGGCAAGTAAGTCGAAGAAGGTCTTCGTAATTTAGCGGACTTTGTTACTCCATTAAATTGAGCAACAACTGGAGTCACTCGGCTAGAAATTTTATTCAATGGGGAGTTTGTAGATGAACCGTAAACAGTAATTGAATCATCATAATTGTCTATTGACGACTCTTTGCTCTTTTCTAACTCGACATAAATATCTGATTCGTCGTAATTACTTAAATCGACTTTCCCGTTAGATGAATCTATCAACAATGGTTTGTTTCCACGAATGGCAAATGGATCTGCTCTACAAGTACACTCGGCGCTTAATTTACCCAACAAAAGCGGATGTAGATCACTGAATTTTACGATTACTTTCCCCGTCGCTGTTTTGGTTTGAGCAACTTCACTTGATTTTGAAATTAATTCGGATGTTTGTGTTGTTAAACTTTTTCTGTAGTTACCGGAGTACGTTGTAACTGATGGCTGATTTGTTGTGTAGGTATTTTTAGATAAAATGCCTACGGATTTTGATACTGATGACAATGATGATTTTCTAATTGACGGGAAATTTGTAGACTGATAACGATTACTTTCCGTTGGAGATCCGTCTTCGGATAATTCATATTTATTGGATTCATCATCAGTATTTGTTTCGTATTCTGGAACACTCGGCTGTGTGCCAGATAATCCAGAAGAGTAACGAATTTCGTCATAGTCAGCCGGAACGTATTTAACGGTACCGCGGTTATAATTTGATACTAGTTTTTTAATTTGATCGCGAGTAATCATAGGGTTTGATGATGTTGATGGATACTCTGTTGGTTCGAGAGTTGGAGCTTCACTAGTGACAAATTCAAGTGGTGGTTTACTATAACTCACATAGCTTGTATCATATGAGTCTTTATTTTCATCAAATTTAGATGATTCTGTGTAGGATATTATGAATGTTGGCCTCTTCGAGTCCTGAAAGTAACATTATTATAAATAAATTATATACCTGTGTAAAAAAAATTCGATACAAAAATATTAGTGTCAGCGAATTTTCAAATTGGAAACAATTCAACTCTGAGTTTATTACACGGAAAGAATTTTCGTATGAATATTGCCATGTTATTTATTCTAAAAATTACACTAAATCGAGTAATCTTGGGCCATTACGACTTTTTACTTTCAAATTACGAAATTTTACACTTTCAGTGAGTAAAAATCAATCAGATTAATTTTTACTCATACTTACGAGTAAAAATTACACCTAGCGGCTGTCTAAATAAATTCTCTCCCGTTCAATTTTTACTCGTCGGTTATAATAAAAAGTTGATGATTCAATTTATAAAATTTATATTGAATTAAAATAAAAATTACAATGAATAGGCTGAAATTTCTATAAAAAATTTAAAAACCATCTTATTGCCTTAGAATATGAATTAATATAATTATTTTGAAAAAGAATAAAAAAAAGTTACTCGTATTGTTTTGAAAAAGGAAAGATACAAATTTTTTTTTTAATTTTAAAATAAATATTAAGAACGGTTTTCAGATAATTTTGTCCCAGCTTTTCTCTGAAATAAAAGCTCTAAACGCAAAATAAAGACACAGACCCGATGCTTTACTCTATTAACTAGCGAAGTGCACTTCAATTTTTTGATAACTTCCATTTGTTTACGAGAAAAGCTTGGACAAAGTTCCCATTTAATGTGCAAGTGTAACAGAGATAGTACCGTTCATCCAGTTGAGTGCGAATAGAGAAACAAATGAAAACGCATCTTAAGTTATAGAGAGATACAGAGATCGTCTTTTTTTCAAAACCTACGTTTGTGTGCGTAACATGTCAGTTGTCGCGAGCAAAATAAAAGACATTTAATCGAAGCCGATATTAACCGAAGATTAACGGAGACTACTGAAATATTACTCTGCAGTTTAGAGTAAAAATTACTTCTATAGATTAGATAATTTATTCGAGTTAGAAGCAGTTTTTCATCAAAAAATTAATGGGTTTGAAAGAATGGTATATTAGGGAGTAAAAATTAATCGCATGGAGTAAAAATTAATAGATTAAGATGAGTTATTCATAATAATCGATTAAATATAAGACTTTTAAAAAATTACTCAATGATAGAGTAAAACCTAGTCAAGCAATGTTAATATTTAAATAAAAAATTTAAATTTAAATCAAAAAATACCAATTTTTTGCAACGGCCCAGGATTACTCGAAATTACAGAGTAATTTTTATCAAAAAATTCTTTCCGTGTAGTTTTAGAACTTTAATGCAGATTCATTATTAATTTATTTTTATATGTTTGCATAGAGTCAATACATATATATGAAACTGTATTCTTAAGGATTTCATATTGATATTTTTTTATGTACATAATAATTTAAATTTCAGTGCACTATTTGTATACTTTTTGTATTTGCGGTCCTCAGAGGACATAAATTTCAGGGCCGATAATATAAATTTATTAAATAATAACGAGCAACCTACAGTCATTACGTGACTGCCTAAGTATTACTACCAAATTTATTAAATATAGTTTGAATTTAATTGCTTATTAAAATCTCTACTCTAAAATTAACTCTACAATCTTTTGTTTATTTTTATTATCATAGATGACATATGGCATAGGCTAAATTTTTCTCATTTTTTCTTGATTATATATATAATAGTTATATATTCAGTCATATTCCGTGACAATAATTAAAATATTAATTTATTTAAAGAAAATAAATATGATCGCCTTTTTCCCCGCGTAATTTAAATGTAATTCGAATAATATCGATAAATAGAATTATCTCGATACTCGGAAATAAAAAAGAGTTGAAATTATGAAAAGGCACAAATTTAAGTCGAGATCTTTTTAACGATACCAAATTCAATAATACTAACTGATTCTATATCATATAGATATGGCGGGAACAAAATTTTCCTTATTCTCTTAAAAAATAGATAATAATAATAATAATTTTTGTGAGTGATTCAACGTTGTAACAGACAGGAACTGAGAAAAAAAATGGTGGTTCAGCCTGGAAATCGAACCCAGGTCTTCTGATATCGTTAGAAAATTGAATAATAAAAGGTCATTTATGCCAAAAATAATAACAACAATATGACCATGCGCAATGCAAAACAAAAATACAAAATAATAATATTAAAAAAAATAAAAATTCAGAAATTTTCAATCTTCTGATTTCATTTTCTTGAATAGTTCTGATAAGAGCCAAAATTTTTAAATCGGAATATTTTTGTTTGAAAAATTTTGAACGTGACTAAAAATGATGACGTGTTCGGCTGTTTGCTCTGAGTTGCTCGAAGCAAGCCCGAAAAAATTCGAAAGTGAACGAGATTTTCCTAACAGTATATATTTATACAATTTGAACAGTTGCCGCTTCAGTATTAAGCCGAGTGATATATTTATCAAAATCTAAATTATTTATTTAATCATAGGATATTTTTTAACAAATTAATTAAGAAAAAAATTAGTTTTGGATCTGATCATTGTGGCAAATGATGATATTCTCTATCATCACATAAAGATAATAAAAAAAATAAATTTCATTGTCATTAAATTTTTATAATAAAATAATTTTTAATTTTTAAACTAACAATCGGATTGTTTCGGTATTGATTGGCCCGTACTTTGCATGGAAAGAAAATTATGGGAAGTTTTCCTATGCATTATGGGAACCATTCCCACAATGGTATGGGAAGTATTCTTATAATATTATGGAAACTATTCCCATAATATTATGGAAACCATCCCTATAATATCATAAATTTTTTTTTTTTCAAAATAGTGTAGAAATTTTTTAAAAATTTGGAATTTTTTCGTAATTAAAATTTTTGTTTTTATATCTAATAATATTTATGTGTATTGTAGAAGTAATTTCCACACTTTTCTTTAAATTAATATTTTCATGATAGTATGGGAACCATTCTCATAATATTATAGAAATGGTTCCCATAATTATAGGAATAGTTTCTATAATTTATGGGAATGGATCCTATAATTTATAGGGATAGTTCCTATATATTATGGGAATGATTCCCATAATATTAAAGGAAGTCTTCCTATAATTAAAGGAACCATTCCTATAATGTTATGAGTGTCGTTCCCATAATTATAGGAACTATTCCTATATTTATAGGAACTATTCCTATAATTATAGGAACTGCTCCCATAATTTATGGTCGTAATTCCTATACTGGTATATGACAAAATTTCACAAAATTATGGGAACCATCCCCATAATTTTCTTTCCGTGTGGGAAAATTTTTTTTTGCTTTCTCTTAAATTCAAAAAATTATAAATTCAAAGTTCAAAATTGTCTCGAATTTCAAAATTTACTTATGAAATTATTTATAAAAAATTTTTTCTATACCGATAGTATCAGTAATTAAAGCTTCTGCTTAAAATTATATACTACTCTCAAAATTTTTATCATTCATCCATTAATTTTCTCGATATCCAATTAAAATCTAACGGTTTATTTGTAATTATACATATTTAAATTACTTTTTAATAGATAACGGTTAATATTAGTTCAAATTTATCCATTAATTCAAATATATGAGTATATATTTAATATACAATTTAAAAAAAATTATCATGCATATAAATATGCAAAATAATAGTAATTAAAGGAAATTAATTTACTCCCGATACTTAGAAGTTATAAAAAAACAAAAAAAAAACTATTTGTTACCTCAGGATTAGCTGCAATTCGTTGGTAAGCAACCGCTTCAGTAGTAGATTCTTTATTATAAAACCTGCCTTCAAAATCGCTATCAGTTCGATCGTAGGTATATCCAGTAAATTCAGCCCCCGTTTTAGTGACTTCATTATTATAATTATTTTCTTGTTGGCCACTAGTTTGTCCGAAGGATACCCTGACATTAAGGGAAGAATCATCGTTACCATTAACCGAATTAGTCATAATATTTTTATTATCAAAATTATTTTGATGAGTAGTTGCTACGGTAACTGGAGCCGCTGTCGGGGATATGACAGTTTTGAAACCGGTATCAATAACCGGTCGAACTCTTGGAACAGTCGGAATTCTCGCGGCCTCGAATAACGTCGACTGATAATCATCAAGAGGGCCGGTTGTGTAACCAACAGCTGGATACTTTCTCTGGGTAGTTTTAGACAGAGACTCTGAGTATTCTCCAGCAGAGGCAGCAGTAGATGTCTTATCATACTGATACATGTTTTCCTGATACTGCGGACCCGTTGATTTAGCGTAGGAGTACGTATTAACAACCGCCGGTGATGATGTTGCAACACTTGGATTATTGTATACATCAACATTCAAGAAAGGAGTAAGCGTAGGAATAGAATTATCTTGGCCTTGATAAGAAGCAGATTGCGATTTTGTAGAGATAGTATTTAATTGAACGGTCGGTTTATCGTATGAGTAACCAGATGTTACACTATTTGAATCCTGTTCACTTTTAGTCTTTGAAGAATCGACTGTATTTTTTTCACCTGTAGAATATGATTGTGAATTTTCTTCTTTAAGTGATTGACTTACGGTACCGAAGGCATTCGCGCCAATTTGATCTGGCTTAGAAGTCGGTCTATTGTCAAGCTCAGCAGCTACATAACTTCCGGTTCCTCCGACTTGGGCAGTAGTAATTCCTGTTTTAGTCGGACCTATTTTAGTAAATCCCCCACGTGTGTAAACTCCACCGGAACTCAACGTAACCAGATTTGTCTGAGCGCTGTCTGGTGTTGGATTAATGGTAAAAGATGTATGATGCAGACGTATATCATCTTCAGTATACTTGTGCGTAACTAGACCATTGTTGTAACGAATTGTTCCGCGTCCACCGTTGTCGTGATATTCATTCGTTTTGTAACCAGTGCCATCATCAGCTGTCGTTATCGGAATTTCAAGATTTGTTGAAGTTGGATCAGCTGCTTGATTTGGGTAAAATTGATTACCGGCTGATGTTACAGACATTTCAGAAGTAAACAGAGTTCCGCGGGATGTACTGATATTTTTATTGTATCCTGGTTGGTTTGTGTAATAGGGATTTCCTGGATAACCAGTTGCTACTGATGGAGTAAAAGTAGCTTTACGGAAATCAGTTGTTGCGATTTTATTATTAATATCATTATTATTATTATAATATTCATTTTCAGTAGCAATAGAAGTTATTAATGGAGTATAACCGCTCGGTATATTTGAATTACCGTTTCCGTTGTATGAATTGCTGGCTTTATTTGTGTAATATTCATTTCCAGTGGAAGTAAATGAAGTAAATGCTGGCGTAAATGTTTGTCCTTTAGATCCAGCAGCTCCATTATAATATTCATTTCCAGTAGAAGTAAATGCTGGCGTAAATGTTTGTCCTTTAGATCCAGTAGCTCCATTATAATATTCATTTTTAGTAGAAGTAAATGATGGCGTAAATGTTCGTTCTTTAGATCCAGAACCGCTAGTGTAGTATCCGTTTCCAGTAGAAGCAATCGGTCTGAATGATGGAGTGAACGTTTGTCCTGAAGAACCAGCTCCTGTGTTATATATTTTGGCTTCGTTGGTGTAGAACTGATTGCCGGAAGTTAAAGATGAGCCTGCTGAGGTAAAAGTCCCTTGATTTTTGAAAGTAACACTTGGAGTAAATGATTCTCTGGCTTGATTGGGATAGAATTCGTTACCAAAAGATGTTGGTCTATGGGAAATTAATGTATTGCCGTTATCTAGGACTCCTGGGAATGTTTTACCTGCAGTAAATAGACCCGCTGTGGTTCCGTAATCACTTTTGCTGTATCCTGTTTGAGAATTTCCGGTAGTTATGGTGCCTTTTTTGTATACATCAGTTGTGATGGCTGCTGAAGTATGTGTAGCTTTAGTAAATTTACCAGCATCGCCGCGGTATATAGGCCCTTGAGGAGTCGATAAGCTTCCGGTGAAACCATTATCATATCCTTGGTTTATTGTGTATCCTTTGGTGCCTGGTTGAGGATAAGTGTAACCAGAACTAGTAAATTGTGGTTTTTGTGATCCAGCGATGAGAGTCGTGTGTTCAGAGTCTCCAGTTGAATAGCCTCCGACGAGAATAGTTGGTATGCCTCCTCCAGCTGATGGAGTGTATCCGCTGTGTAATACTGAGGGATAGCCGGCTTTAGAAGATGGATGAGCGCTGATAGTTGTGTATCCTTGATGCCCACCTTGATTTTCTTGGTCTTTCATACCATAATTAATACTGGTAGTGCGGCTTCCATAGCCTCCATCATTTTCAGGAGAAGGCTCGTGGTAGCTACCATCATCTTCGGGAGAAGGCTCGTGGTAACTACCATCATCTTCGGGGCTTTTACTTTCATGGGTATCGTAGCCACCTTGAGAAGATTCATCGTAGCTGCCTTGATTTCCTTCGTCTTTGCCACTGTTACCATCGTAACCATGATCCATACCCTTGTCTTCATAGCCATTTTCACCTTGTGGTTCATCATGTCCGGACTGTTCTGTTCCACCATGGCCACCATGGGAAGATTCGTCATAACCTCCCTGGTTTCCTTGGTCTTTTCCATCATAACCATGATCCATACCTTTGCCTTCGTAAGAGCCGTCTTCACCGTGTGATTCATCATGTCCAGAAGGTCTTGAACCACCATGGCCATCTTGATCTTTTCCATCATAACCATGATCCATACCTTTGCCTTCATAAGAGCCATCGTCACCGTGAGATTCATCATGCCCAGAAGCCCCTGACCCACCATGGCCACCTTGGTTTCCTTGGTCTTTTCCGCCATAATCATAATCCATACCTTTGCCTCCATAAGAACCATCTTCTCCATTTGAATTGTCGTATCCAGAAGGTTTCGATACACCATGGCCACCTTGATTTCCATGACCTTTTCCACCATAATCATAATCCATACCTTTACCTTCATAAGAACCATCTTCTCCATTTGAATTGTCGTATCCAGAAGGTTTCGACACACCATGGCCATCTTGATTTCCATGACCTTTTCCACCATTATCATGATCCATAGCTTGACCATCATAAGATCCGTCTTCGCCGTGTGATTCATCATGTCCAGACTGTTCTGTTCCACCATGACCACCATGATTTCCATGACCTTTTCCACCGTAATCATAATCATAGTCCATACCTTTGCCTTCATAGGAACCATCTTCACCATGTGATTCATGCCCAGGTTCTGACCCACCATGGCCTTCTGAAGAACCATCATATCCACCGTCATTTCCGTTACCTTTTCCCCCATAACCATCATGTCCATGGGACCCATCTCCTCCACTTGATCCATCATATCCTGGATGCCCTGATCCACCATAACCCGAATTATCATGGCCCCCATAATAACCACCACCACCTTGAGATGATTCATCATAACCACCTTCATTGCTTCCATGACCACCATAACTACCTTGATTTCCATCGTAATCGTAGCCAGGTTGTCCTGATCCCCCATAGCCTCCTTGGTTATGTCCACCATACCCACCCCCAATTACTCCAGATCCAAATCCTTTGTTTTCATAATTAGTACCAGCGCACTTGGGAACTAGCCATGGCCATTCGCAGGCTAATTTATGTTCATCAAATACTAATCCGTAAGGACACTGGAATTCGTAAGCCAACATTTTATCTCCTCCTGAAAATATCAATGACATCATATATTTGTAATTGAAAACAATAAATAGGGAAGACCGGGGCACGATGGACCATTACAAAAATTGGCCAATAAAATTTATTTTTTATAATCATCATATTTTATGAATGATCCTAAAGTTAGTAGACAGTAATTTTCGGATTTTTTTTTCAACAATTTAATCAAAAAAAAAAAAAAAACTAAAAATATGCACATGTAGAAAATTTTAAAAACTACAAGTGCAATTTTTTCAAATATTTTTTTTTTGTATAATTTATTGTTTAAAAAAAAGTACAAAAATTATTAGACGTCGGCAAACTTTAGTATCATTTTTATGATGACAATTAACAATTATTGGATTTTTTTTTTTCAACAAATCAATTACAAAAAAAAAAATTTTAAATTTGCACATGTAGTAAATTAAAAAAGCTATAGTTGCAATTTTTTGAAAAATTTTTTTTTATAATTTATCATTTCTAAAAGAAATCAAAAAATTGTTAGACGTTGGCTAACTTGAGTATCATCATATTTTTATGAGTTCGATTAACGCCTTAAAAAATTGTGAAAAAAAAAATAATTAGCAACTTAAGTGAGACATCGTGTCCTGGTCTCCCCTAAATGAATTATTTAAAAAAAATTTATTACCTAGATCCATACAAGCAAAGAACCATTGGCAGTTTTCAGGATCAGCATAATAACCTTCTTTAGGACAACTGAATCTTCTTGGAGTCGATGGTGCTATTTCAGGACTTCCAGGACATGGTGAACTTTTCGATAGTGACCCAGGCCATACACAGACGTCAGTACTTTCATCAAAAGCTAAACCAGCAGGACAATCGAACTCAAAGACACTGTAGTTCTCAACTTGCTGATTGAATTTAACACATCGATAAAATCTATCCATAAATATCAACAATAAATTTAGCATTCGTATTAAATATTTATCGACTAATTATTTTTATTTTTTAATGAATACCTGTTGCAACTGTGTGGGTGAACAAAGTATCCTTGCCGCGGACATGAAAATTCCGTTTGAATATTTTCACGCACAGCTTTAATTTTTCCCTGGCTGTCAACGATTCGGGAAATCCTGAAGTCTGAAGATTTTAAATTTTTTGGGTATAAAGTTTCCGTGCTCTATAAAAAAAGAAATTAATAAATTATAAAATCATAAAGTGATAATTGAAAAATTGATTACTCACATAAATATCATTTTCTAAAGAAGTTAAAACAGCTTCTCGAGTTTTTCTTCTGTTATCAGTTATTGAGTTGTAAACATCTTCAGTTATTGTATTTCCGCAATCATTTTTTAAATCATTTTCAATATCTCTGATAGCTAAACCCGCTAAATCACGAAGTAAAATATATTTTCCCTAAAAATATAATTATTACAATGAAAATTAAATTTTATTTTTGTAATTTACGATGCTGAAAGTATCCGACAGTTGAAAATTTTAGTGTTTTTAATTACCAAGTTAAGGATATTCTCAGATAGAGAAGACGTCTATTGGACAGGTTCCAATTGGAAAAGAAATCCATTTTGAGCTATGTTATATAACAAAGAAATTGACTTTGAGCTTACGAAACCTGTCCAATCGGAATGTTTTGTCACAAATGTTTCTGGTTAACGAAAAATTAAGCTTTCGAACTTTTGGATAATTGGAAATTTGGGTAATTGGTAGTATTGGTAATTGAAATTACTGGTGATCGGGATTTTAGATGATTGGAAATCTGGGTCATCAGGATTATTAGTAATTGGTAATTCAGGTAATAGGGATCTGGGTTATTGGGATATGTCCTCACTTTTTAAAAATTTTCAATGACTTCCAACTGTCATAATGAGTGTATCAAAACTTAATCGGTTAATTAAAAAAAAATTAAAGCATTAATTGAAAAAAGAACAATGTAATCGTAATTTCGCTGAGATATAGGTTTAAAAAAAAATGACACAGTTCGTATCAATTGATACTCAAACCAAATTTGTTGAATAAATTTCAGTTAAATTTTCATGTCAATTTTATAATTCGAATTTTCAAGTTTTGTAGGCATAAAGTTATTCAACGAATTTCGTTTAACTCCTAATTGATAACTGTAATTTTAAAAAATTTCTATATCTCAACGAAACTACGACTATGTTGTTCTTTTTTTCACTAAAAGTTTTAATTTTTTTTTTAAATTAATTAATAAAATTTGAATACAGTTATAACATTTGAAAGTCATTACATATTTATAAAAAGTCGGGGGAGACACTGTCTTCGAATGCCATTAATAAAAAAAAAAATAAAACTTTAATGGAAAAAAGGGTAACGTTGTAATTTCGCCTAGATATAGAATTTTAAAAAAATTAATTACAGTTGTTGCCAATTAGGAGTTAAACAAAATTTGTTGAATAAATTTTAGGCCACAAAATTTGAAAATTCGAATTATAAAATTGATTTATATTGAAGATTTTACTGAAGTTTATTTAACAAATTTCATGTAACTCCCAATTAATATCAACTTTAAGTAATTATTGTAAAAATCTATGCCTCAGTGAAATTGCAACTACGTTGTCCTTTTTTCAATTAATGCATTAACTTTATTTTTAATTAATTAATAAAATTTTGATACGCTAATGACAGTTAAGTCATTGAAAATTTATAAAAAGTGGGGCACAGGCCGAGAATGGCCTTAATTGTCATCATAAAATTTTTTACAAAATATACACAATAAAATTTTTAAAAAATCTTCACATGCATTTCTAAAATTTCTGCCTGTCAATATTTATTATGTTTATTAAAAATAACTAAAATTTTTTAATGTCTGCGACTTTCAGCGCCTTTTTTATTTCACCCTTAAAGCTCACACTGCCCTTGGTTTTTTTCAAATATTTCTGTAAATATTAAGCTAAACAAAAAATTGAAAATAACCTTTTTTGTAGCGTTTTAAATTCTCTACAAAAAAGCTCTCTTGTACTTTTTTTATAAACGTGATAGTTATTGAGATATTTGCAGTTGAAAACTAAACATATTAATTGATACAAATTTTGAGCCTAAAATTTTTTGCGCTCTACTGGATTCCATGTGACCGCTAAGGGTTGAATTAAAAAAAATGATTTTGTCGATAATAAACCTTTATTTTAGCAGATATTTTATCTTCAAAAGCAATCCAAGTGTTATTTGTGAATGCATATGGCGCAGTAAGATCTTCATCTCGTTCAATAGTCCATTCATCTTGACTAATCGCTTGACAAAGTTGGATCCGATTGATAGACACAGGATTTATTTGCTGAGTTGGTGCTCGCGGAGTGTTGAGATCCTTGATCTTCAGGGTAAATTTATAACCACTTGCTGGTAAGGAAACAAGAATTTTTCTCTTGGTAGCACCAAGGCCGTGAACAAGATCAACCAGGCTGTCGGTATTCAGTAAATCAAAGAGTCCCATAAGACGGGATGGATGAAATGTCTTGTAATTTTCCTCATCGTCAGTTAAATAATGGGTTGGAATAGTAAACAAGTCGACAAATCTATTTAAAGGAATAATAAATACAAATAAGATGAGTAATTAGTAACTAAATAATAAATCATGGCGTTATGAGTTACTTTTATTGTGAGTATTTATCTCTATATTTGGAAATTTTAAAAAAGTACGAAAGACAGCTGATGGAAAACATAAAAAAAAAACGCGCAATCCTTTCCAATTGAAGAACTAGTGCGTCGATTATCGCAAGAACTGGTCAACTAGACATCTGGCTCAAGGATATGAAGAGCCAATTAATCCTACTAATTGTTGTTGTTAAATTGCAATTATCAATAAAAATTAATATCGTTGGAAATTTATTACTTTGATGGTTAAATAATTCGTCTTAAATGGTAAAAAAAAATTACTTGTTATTTTATGTTTCAATCATTATCGATTTCTTGCTAATAAAGTGAGAGTTTAAATTTTCTGAAAATTTACTCAGACGAAAAAAATTATTTTTCAAAAGAGTAGACGTAAAAAATTTGCGTATTAAATGCGGAGTGGGAGTTTTTTTTTACCCATCAAAGTAAAGTTTACACTGTGAAAAATTTCCAACAAATTTTACTATGGGTATATTGTAACCCCGGACCATAAGAAAACTGGTACAAAATTTACAAGTGTCCCATAGTAAACGGTATGCGCAGACGACACGATTGGGACCTATGCGCATACATTTACTATGGTACACTTGTAAATTTTGTACCAGTTTTCTTATGGTCCGGGGTTACAATGCACCCATAGAAAATTTAATGGGAATTTTCCACAGTGTACGGTTTGAGAAAACAAGGGGTAAGTTGATCAGTTTGAGCCGTGCGGCCGATTCAAAATTTTTAGTAAAAAAAAGAAATTTATTAGCTCAATTTTTTTTTTTTTTATTTTAAATTCTTTTCTTTTAATAGAATTTCTTTTTTAGCAGTCTAATGACGTATTCGGATGTTTGTTCCGGCTTGCTTAGAGCCTGAAAAATTTCAAAAGTGAACAAGATTTTCCGAACATTAGCCGATAAGACCTCGACTTTTTCGAGTTAAATTAAATTTTTGTAAACTTTTAGAGCTTTTTTCATCTTAGTTTCAACTTATTCGTCTTAAATTATGACTAAGTAAGCCAGTTAAGTCTAAACCGAGGCGAAAACTCGATGTATTTCATATCTCCGTAAAAAAAGTCGAGTTTGTCTTATGAAAAACGGCTCTAAATATCGACTCGGTAAACCAAGTCTAAATCAAGTTTTATTTTTGACCCGAGTACAAATCAAGATAAGGTAAAATAATCTTATTCATCAATAAATTTTCAGAATAAAATAATTTTTAATTATGAAATTGACAATCGGATTCTTTCGGTATTAATCGGCTCTGCTCCAAAAAAAAAAAAAAAAACAATACGCCATAAATAATTTTTCTTTTTGTTCAAAATAATCAAATATATTTATTTATCAATAATACTATAAAAATAAATATAATTGATAGACTTCCATACTGACTCGTTGTATAAATAAATTCTTATCATTAAAATATAGAATGTTAGGATCCTAAGGCGAAATAGAATGCCTCTGAAAAACACAGTTTTATAAATTAAATTAAATTAAAGTTTTAAATGAAAAGGGCACCATAAATTTTTATAGAAAAAAAATGATGTCAATCCATTATTCTGCTCCACAATCAATTATATAATTTATGGTATAATTAATTACTTAAATAAATTAAATAAATCTTACTTTGAAAGTTCTTTAATGTCAAACTGCTTGGCAAGCTGCTCGGACTTGGTTGGCAAAGCTAAAATAATTCTTTTCTTCAATGACTTTCTTATGATTTCATTTTTCAACCCTTGAACGAAGTGAACTAATCGTTCTTTAGTTCCCGCCGTCACATTGAGTTCAACGCCATCCACCTCAAGCAATAAAACAAAATAATATTATTATTATTTTAAAACTTATGCCGGAAGTTTGTTGGTATAGTATACGATATTGCCATGAGGTTAGAGAGATTAAAGAAAGTAAGAACATTGAGCGATATCTAACAAGTAAGTGAACGTTAAAAAGCCTTTATACTTTCGTTCTATTTTTACAGTCTCTTAAATCTATTCTTCAATTTTTCTAACCAACTGTCAAACCTTCATTGTAATTTATTAAATTTTAAATTATACAACTTATTTATTTTTTTTAACTTCCCACTAAGAAAATTGGAAATTTTCATAAATTCGGGAAGTTATTGTTTTCAACCCGATTTTCGAAAATCGAGTTATCATCAAATGTCGACATTTTGAAGTCCTAGGAAGCTCTTCTAACTAATTTAGAGATGATGCCCGAGTATAAGTATGTGTGTAAGCATGTATGTATGTAAATATTCTATCTTCTGATCGGATCAACCGATTTAGATCGTTGAGGTGGCATTCAAAGCGGCTTATTAATTCCTACAATCTGTGAAGAATTGAGCTTAATCAGTACAGTATGTTCGGAGTTCTTTGAATAATAAACTTTTTGAAAAAATGTTTCTTTCAAATGACTTCCAACTTACTCCAAGGATTGATTCCAAAATCTATTGGGCTCTAAAACTTTATAAGCTGCGTCTAATGCCACCACGAGTTAACGAAAAAATTTCAAAAAAGTGTCTTTTTCGAATAAAATCAATACGTTTCAATGATTATTTTTAAGAAGATTTCAATATTAGAGACTAAAAAACTGCATCGAATGCTATGGCAACATCAAAATCGGTCCATCAGTTAAAAAGATATCGGCGATGAAATATTTATAAAATAACAATTGTCCTCATTTTTCCTCGATAACTCACTATATAATTTATCAAATGTATCTAAAATTGAACCGAGTCCACCATTTTTTAGTATCTTCTCATCACTGCAGATTTTATTGCAATCATTTCGTTACACTCAGAAAATTAAATAACAGAAACTACTATCTAGTTATGGTAAAATTTCAATCATTCATCCGATAGTAGTGAATATTATCTAGATGATTGTATAAATCATCTAGATTGTAATATTCACTATATTTATAATAATTGTTACAATCCTGTATGTTAACTAGAGCTAATTATTATAATTATTTAATTATATTTATAATCCAGATGATAACAGTTACCATCAGAAATTATAGTTGTTACCATCCTGATAGTAACTGTTAAGAAATTTATCGCAAAAGTTATCATCCAATAATTATTAATTCTAATAAAAAAAGATATAACACTAACTATTTTTGCATTGAAAAACGTTTTAATCATTCTAGATGATTGGAATTAAAAGTTTAGTAGATTGGTATTAAAAATAATGAACACAATTAATTAATTTTCTGAGTGTACTTTAAGTGATATTATCAGAAAAATTTAAGAAAAATCACTGTTTTTTACACTTTTCTCGGATATTTTATATATTAACGCTGTGATCTGATTCAAAAACTCATTTAACTTACTATTTTAATTGCCTAAATTCATTGATTTCTTTAAGCAAAATCGTAAAGACAAATTAAAAAACCGCTTGTTGAAGCTCGAAAAGTATTAAAACACTTTGTCGAGCTCTTGAAGCTCAAATATGTATTTTGACAAGTGTTTTTGAGCTCGAAAACCAGCGGAAAGTTTTCAGGCTGACTTGCAAAGTCTGCCGATTTTCAAATTTTCTTATTATTATTCGAATGTTTATTTATAAATAATAAATATTTAAATTACTTGATTCAATATTCTTGCTATTCGGGCAACACCTTCTTGTCGTGCATCCGCTGAAGTCATTAATCTGCCTCGAGCATCATTTATACTTATAACAAACTGGAGCACAGGATTTAATTCTACCAAGGACTTGTGAAGATCCGCAAGACCTTAAAAATAATGTTTTTTTTTCATTAATTACAAGCAACTTAATAAATTATTTAAAAATTTACAAAAAAAATCATGAATAAATTACTAGACAAACAATTTGTAAGTGACAAATAACTAAATAATTACAACAACACTTATGTTAAATGTCACGGCGACACTCGTCAATATAATTTGAATACATTCAATTTTTTTTTAAATATAACAACAATTGTATAAAATATCTACAACAATTTATATTGTTATATATACGATATATTTATCTAATACTCTCATCGCGTTGAGTTCAATGCCAACACGTTTATAAATGAAGATAATTGAGAGTAAAAGTGAGTAAGAGAGTACGGTAGGTATTGAAGAATAAAAAAAAACGTAAAAGAAAGAGATGTCGATTGAATAATATAAGGCGGCGACCTCGTCTTGATAAATTAACATTACATCGTCTCTCGAGAAACTTTTACGTGTACTGAAGTGCATTAAAGTAAATGAATATGAAACTGTGATCTAAATTATCAATTGATGATTCGCGCGTAATTATATGTAATATCTGTTTAAAATATATCGCGTGTTCAAACGTACTTTCAATTTTAAAATCAACGCTCCATGCCAAATTAATGAAAATGAAAATTAAATTTCGAAAAATTATCAAACAATTTTTATTTATAATGATAAAATCCGGTTTCGCTGAAATGATGTAAAAAAAAAACCACGATCTTGATACTTGATCTCAATATCAGTATCTGCTAATTTATGGCCTGTAACATTTAAAAGTTTAACGTAAATGCATTGACTATATATTTAAAATTTTTATTTATCTATTCATTAAAAAGAACTTTGTAGTTTTTTTGGATTTTGTATGGTCATATTACCCGTGTAAAAAAAATTGTTAAAAAAGCGTTGACTATTCCAAACTTCAAAACGTGACACAACGACAAATTTTTTTTAAACTTTTGAAAATTCAAGAGAAAAATCAAGGAATATCTTAATATTATAAAAATATGCTTAGAAAAAAAAAACGTTCAGAAATAGTTCAAAATCAGCTTTTTCTGAACGTATTTTGGACTGAAAATAATTATGAAGCCTAGCACTTTTAATAGAGAGTCATATATAAAAGTTTACAAGAGTTTAAAAACGTTCATATATAATAAGTATTACATCAGTTTTTCAGTTTCTTCTTTGTACTCAAGTAGTACAGAGACAACTTTAAGATGTCATAAAGATGTCTTTTAAAAGGACAAGAAAAATTTTTTTTGTCTCAAAGTCGTTTTTTTTATATAACTAAGACGTATAGATGTTAGTTCTAGAAGCCACAGAAAATTTCTGTTATTTTTCCTATCTTAAAAAAGACATTTCAATTGAAAAATCAATTAGATGACTTATTTGTATCCGTTTAGGTGACATAAATTTCTGATCGTTTCGTCAACATTTTGATGCCTCATTGATATGTCAAAAAACTGATATGGATGTCACAAAGTCAAGTCTGCTACTTGGGTATTTTCATAAGTTTAAAAATCATTTTAAAATATTTAGTCATTGTGTCACCTTTTGAAAATAAGAATCGTCAGCACTTTTTCAACGGCTTTTTTTTACACTATAGTATTTTATATTTTTCAACTTAAATGACCTGATCATCATTATTACTGAGGTATTTTATGTCTTATTATATATTAGAAATCACCAGGACCTTCACTAACATTATATATATTAAGAGATTTTTCTTCGTTCCTTTCTGTTATACACATTGACTTTATTCACAAGAACTAAACATTAAACATTAAATTATCAAGTAAATTTAAAACAGTAACAAACGATCGTGTTAATGTTTTATTGTTTTATAAATTAAACAATCAATTACGTCACTTAATTGAGTTTAGTCATGATTAAGCAAAACTTTTGATGTATTGCTATTAAACATCTACTTTGTCAATGTTACAAATAAAACAAGTAGCCCGATTGGCAAGTATAAAAAATATATATATGTATATATATATATATATATATATATATATATATAAAAAGGGGTGTGGCAAAATTTATTTCGTAACATTTAACATGTATGTTACATCGTTATTTTTAAAAAATGTTTATAAATGTATGAATACAGAACCAGGCATCAACCGAAAGTCCCTTTGTGAAATATATATGTATATATATGTCTATTTGGATTTACGCAATTGATCACGATCTCATGTATCTTATGATGCCAACTTACATTATTTGAAGGGGCGGGGCGCGTGAAATTCCATATATGCGAATCGTTGAGGTACAACAAGAACAACAACAACGACAACGACGACGATAAAGACTACAACATAACGGTGAGTACCAAAGTAGCATTAAGATTTAAAAGTTGGAATGAGTTTATGTTTAACTCTTTGATATAATCCCCCGACGAGCAAGTACACTTGGTCAACCAAAAGCGAAAGTAAACTTGTAAATCCCTCGGGGAGCTTTACGATCCGTATCGTATATATAATCATAAATAACAATAATAATTATAATTATTATGATGATCAACTGAACCGGTATCGTTTAAATAAGCTTTTAAAGGTTTGATGCACGCTATTTTTATTAACAACAGAAAAAGATGTAGTATGCACGCTAAAATTGAATGGAATATTATTTTTATTTCATGGAGCGTGATTTTTACCAAAAAAATTTTACTATGCACTGGTAATTGATACCGTCTTGGGATTTCTAAGGTCTTTAAACTTTTTCAACGTTTACTTTCGAATTATTGAGCTAATTCAAGTAAACTATTTTCTTCCGTAGTAAATGAATGTGTAGTTTGAGATTGTTAATTAATTTATTGTAAATATAAGTAAATAATGCTAAAATATGTTGCTAGGAAGCATGTTTTTAATGTGTAGTAATAAGTTATCATTTTATTACTTGTGATTCAACATTTTTTTTATTTGCTGGTATTTAGTTGATAAAGGTGTGGACAAATAAATCTCGTAATTGGTTTTTATGATTTTGTACTATGTAATTTTAAGAATCGTTCACTATTCAAAATCGGGAGTCAGTTTAGAGTGAATATAAAGTTTATTTCAATCGGAATTCTCTCTGTATTTGGAGTTCTGGAGTTAAAAATAATCCCCGCATACGGAGTGAATAGGGAGTTTTTTTTCAGCGGGTGATTTCGAAGTGATTTAAATTTTATTTCCATCGGCATTCATTTCAATTCAGAGTTTAAATGTTAAAATAAACTCCATTTCGAAGTGAATTTCACTCCGAGGATTAAATAAATGTTTACCCCGAAAATTTTATGAAAAAAGTATTTTTGATTTTTTTCAAATAATGTTCGATAACGTCGGAAATTTTACTATAATTTTTTTTTCTTTTGAAAAATTCAAAATTTAAATCACTAAAAATTAAGTAAAAAATTAAAATTTTTTTTTTTAAGATGCTATGAAATTCTATGCCTGTCAATTTTTTTTTATAAGCCTCAGTACACCATAAAATTATTTTAATTTTCTGTTAAATCGGTTGAAAAGAAAAAAATTTGACTCTTCTTTTCTCATTTCCTCAAAAACTAATTTGGCTACAAGTTTAAAATTTTTTAAGTCTTAGTTTTTTGATAGTACCAAAGGTCCCAAAAAAATTCTAACGACAAATTCAAAATTTTCCGAATTATTTCTTGTAATCCGGCCACTTCATCTCGCGTTACCCTCTATTATATCATATACATTATTTTAGAAATTATACATCAATTAATTTTCGCTTTTGACAATTTTTCCAAAACATTTTCTATCTCAGTAATTTTCTGCTCTCTTAGGCGCAATTTAACAAACTCGATATCCGGTTACAAGTGCAAGGACATACTAGCAATTACATAATTTCCTGAGGATATTATTTCACAAGAGTTTTGAATTGTCAATTATAAATAAGATCGAATTTCAATACATTTAATAATAATTAATAACTATTATTTTCGTATCATTAAATAATATTATATTTATAAATTGTAGGTAATTGATAAATTGAGAATGTCAATAGTTAAACACTTACCAGTAGTTGTAAGATCTTGAAGATCATGACCTTGATGAACAAGAGTCGTGCACCTGCATATAGAATCTTCGAGCTGTTTTATATCAAAAGTTGACGTATAGCAAAAAATCTCCCTCCCAGGAGACTGTCTTTGCTCAGGACATTCTGAAAGAAAAAAAAATAAAATAAAATAAAAAACTTTGTTCAATTTAAGAATAAGTAGAATTTAAATATTTAATATAAGTAAATAAATATCATCAATAATTAATGTATCAGTAGTCAAGACTTTTCTAAAGTTGACATCATCGGCTGCTTTTGACCTATGCAATAACTTCTATAATAATAATTAACATAATCACAGATTCTTCCATCATATATAAACAGCAGCGATGGGATACAAGCATTAGGTCTTTAAAATATTATCGATAGTTTACATTTAAAATTTTTTGTCACTTATATTTATTTCTTAATGCAGAGTGATACTGAACGTTGAAATCGCGTTACTGTTATTATTTATATATCATATATTTTACTTTACTTTAGTGTATGAAATATTTTTGACCCATGAGTCATTTTGGTGAATAAAAAAAGAAATTATTAATTTTAATGAAATTTCATCTGCGTTAATCGTCTGATCTACTTGTTAATTGCACAATACCCTTTTATAATTAACATTCAATTTAATCTTATCAATAAAAATATTAAAAAGTGTGCGTCATACTGGTTCACCTTTTTAGCATCAATTGATTGCAGTAATAAGTATTAAAAAAAAAAAAAGCGTCTTACTTGCTGCACATCCAAGGGCGAGTAGTCCCAATAAAGGCAGAATCAAATGTCCTCTCATTGTTAATTGAGAGTCCACACTCTCTGAAATATAAATTTTTTGTCACCAAATTAAAAGAAAACGTCACTGCTATGAAAGAAAAATTAAACACTTATAAAAATATCAACTAATGAGTTAATTAATTTGGATAAAAGTTCTATTGAGTTTGAGAGCACGATCGATACTGGATCCTCGAATGAACAACGTGCTTACCTAGTGTTTGTTAAGTCTTGGTGTGGATGGAACAACGAGCGCCAAAGTAATCCTCCCGTACGTGTCTCTTTGCAATGAGGGGCCGCAAAGAGGGACCGAATGATCGCGATCCAAAGTGGGGTGGGGCCTTTACTTACATTTAAGTCCCCAGATCGTTGATGTCTGTGCCCCAGAATAACTTTTGCCATACTTATTACAGTATTCTTTTTCTTATTTATCTGTATGTCACCAAATATGTTATACATCTGTATTTGCTACTAAATCAAAGGTTTGTATGTCACTTCATAAAATCAGTATATATATATATATATATATACATATACATATATGTACACACACATACATATTTATCTGAATGTAATTTAAAATGTGTGAAGTTGCTTGTGGCGGTTCTCGTGAGTCTGCCACAAAGACTTTTAAACTCAATGACTCTGAGATGGAATGAAAAGAAAAATAAATGTTCCCATACGCCACTTTTGGGCGATGATTTTATGTAATAGGGTGAGGTATATAATAACGATCGAGGTAGAAAGTCAATGAGTAATAGCAATAATATAATAATAAATATATACTTTTTGATATTTTTAATATAAAGCTAAATAACAGTTTAAGGGACTGAGTGGGCAAAACGGACTCTGAAAATTTTTTTTATCGTCAATTACGATTATCGACTCTTGTTTCGATGCTGGTATCACGAAAAATAATATCTTCAAAAATTTTTAAAAATCACTGTCTAATATTTTTTCCGGATGTTTCATAAATTAACTCGCTGGTTTAATTCCAAGTTCATCTAACTCTTCATTTTGATCATTTCTATGAATTTCTGGCCAAAAGCATTGAATTTATCAAGCAGAATCGGGAGCAAAACTTGAAAACAGGATCTTTATTGATTATCGTTATTTATTAGAAATTTTTCAGTGGACTCTGTATTGTTGGCCACAAAAAATACATACGATGTCTTGTTCGCTGTATTTAAATTTTATATAAGTGATTTATCTTCAATAATGTTGTTTTTTCGGCATCTTTATTTACTGGTAGTACTGCGAATCTCTTTTTTCACTTGAATTAGATACAAACAATTTTAGCGGTCATTTTTTTTAAATAAACAAAAATTTTTTTACTTTATTTTTGGATGGTCCCTTACCCACCCGAAATTTTTTTTTTATGGCAACTGGGAATTTGGTTTGACTTCAAATGGAAGTCAAGAGAAGAAGATTCTTTGTATTTAAATGCACAAACATCCATTATTTTTTCAACGATCCCATTTTGCCCACCCACCCGCTACATATATGTATATGTATATACATAAATTCTTTCCTGTTTTATTATAATGAGTTGATTGAACCCAATACTATTTTTGGATTTATTAGGAAGAAAGATTTCAATTTCATTAATGCTTTCTAATCTTATCAGGACTAACAAAAAAAAAATTTCTAATTATTAATTTTAAATAAATAACTGCCGTAAAGTTACGATAGTCATTAGTTGTAGTTGAATAATTATTTTATAGACTCAATGTAATTATATTTACAATTTTAATAAAAATAAATTTTTCACAATGACGTAATTTATTATGTCTAGTATTGTAAATAACAAGTTATCGAAATAGTATCGGTAACAAGTTACTACCCTTTTTAAACGGCAATTAGACAACAATTTACACCTCATTATAGCGATCATGAAATTCATAAACTTGTGTGTCCAGTTTGATACTCAATCATTTGCTTCAAATGCGTCAAAACAATTTGTCAACGAGTTTTATTATAAACTTCCTTTCTCTGTTTTTAATCTAAAAAAAACTCGTTATAATTTATCAGTTATTAGTTTTCAACAACTTAATTTACTGATAATTTATCATTACATTTTCGTAAGCTTATTAAATATAATAATTTAATTAAATAAACAAAAAATAAAATAAACTTATTTGGTATGAAGATTAAATCTTCACGCGTACGTGTAACCCAACCATCCTTTACTTATTTCCTCTCAATTTATACTTATGTGCTGATGAGCATTCCACATTACAATTAACTATAAAGCCATTAAGGTTTTAAAAAAATTTTATTTGCATGCATTAATATTTAATGCAAGTATGATAACATTTATAATCATTTGATTTATTATAATTCAATAGAATAATAAAGTATTACCATGAAACCATCAGATCATCAGAAATAAATACAAGATTAAATGAAAAAACATCAATGATAACAATCAAAGATGAGTTTTTTTTTTGTAAATTAATTACCATTATGATTATCAATAATTTGATAAAATAAATTTTAAGTATGCACTGAGGCTCTATTCGTAAAATATTGAAAGATCGAGATCGTGTACCAAAAAATTAATTATTGCATAATTTAATTTTTGAATTATGGATTTTAAAAGTGGGAAATTTGAAAAAAAATTTTCTCCCTAATTTGAGACCTCAATAAATTATTTTAAATTTCTAACTTTTTTCTTATTGTTCAATTTGCCAGGGAAAAATTTTGAAGCTGAAATAAATTTAAAAAAATACATAATTAAGATCTCAAACTTTAGAGAGAGACAAAATAAATTATCTTTATTTTATTCGTAAAAAAAAGTTACCTCATTAAAAAAATAACGATTTATCAAAGCATTGAATTGAATTCAATAAAAAAAATACTAATCGATCAGTTCGTAATAAATCTCTTTGATTCCCGAGATTAATTATAGATTTCTAGTGGACATTGGACAATAAGTATTAACGTAATTTAATTGGGAAGTAAATAATGTAAACTTTTTCATATATTTATGTTTTTACACCGTGCAAAAGTGGTGTTAAAATGCACTTACACCGGTGTAGAGGTGCTTAAATTCCGATTGGTATGAATTTTTTTAGATCTGCAAAACAGAAAAAAATAATAACATTTCGTTAAAATTACGAAATTATCATTAATTGAGATAAAAAAATTTTATTACCCACTTTATAAAAAATGTCGCTTTTTCAAAGCTGAATAAATTGCATAAAGTTTTGATCACTTACCAAATTAAATATTTCGGAACAATATGATAATTATTATTACAACTCAGATGTTTTTTCATGAGGTAATAACTAATTTAAAAATGATAAATTAATCATTAATAATTTTATTTTATTTTTATCGCTGATTTAGTTTGCAAAGAGACTTCAATCATTAAAATCTTTCCATATTTTATACAGTAGCATTAAAACTTCATTGCATACAAATATCTTTTAGATTCATCCATAAATAGATAAAATTCTCGTATGATTAATTTCTGAAACAATCAAAATTTTTTTTTGTATTTGAAATACAAAGTCGACTTCTAATACTTCAAACATAAAACTACTTTTTTATCACTGCTTAACACTGGAAAAAATTTTAACACCCTGCCGGTATTATTTTAACACCGATTTCGGTGTTAAATTTAACACCCTGATAGTGTGGACTTACATCGTTTTTTACAGTGTATCTATATATAGTATAAAATCAATAGATTGATGAATTAGATAGTAGTAGCTAGAGTGATATATATATGATGTATCGCAAAATGAAAAATATTGAAGAAAAGTCACGATACGTCGGTCATCTGATCGCTGCAGGCAATCTGGTGCAACAGAATTTACAATTATATGATATGATGACCACGCCATTCTCGTGTTCTAAGGGAAAGGAATTTGAAATACGTCACGAAGAAAAATATGGCCTCGTGTACGATTAAGGATTGTATGTAGCGTGGGTGAATTTACGAATTTAGATTATAAAAGATTAATGGTTTAAATTTAATAAAAATAAATAAATAAATAAAATAATGTCTTTAGATCGCGGGAACTTATTGTTGTGAAATATTTAACTATAATTGGTTGGATATTTTACCCTCGTTGATTGTACTTAGTTTCGATGAGATCTATTTGTACATTTATATAAATACATTAGAGTTTTATAGATTTATATATAATTAAATAAAAGTGTTGATCACAAGAGTACGCAAACGGCAAGTGGATCTCTCTTGTATTTGCCAGCGGCTATTTAGTGTCTTAAAAGGAAGTTAAGTCCGTGATCATACTACTTCTTGGACTATTATCACACATTTTATTTAACACAATGGAGAATAAAAAATTGTATTGACTTGTGAGCGTGTATAAAAAAAATATACAATGCTTGATGTTTTGTATTTTTTTTTTAAACCTATAACACCTCAACGTGTATTATTAATCATAGATTAATAGCTTTTTTGTAAATGCAGGTATTGAGTAACGTTCTTCAAGGAATTAAATCTTCAGATACGGTAATTAAAGTTTAAAAAAATTAATCTGTCAATTTTTTTTTTTAAGACAACATGTGACACAAATTTTTGTTTTCTATTTTTAGTATTTTTTTTTATGTTGTTAAAGTGCGCAGTATTCCGTGTGAATGTTTAAATCGTTTATTTATTACATATATCACAATTATATATTTTAAGTGGGTGGAGTTTCACACAAAACACAATGTTCCGCAGGCAATTTTAACAATATTACTTTTAAAGACGCACGGAAGCCTGAGGACATGCTTTCCCTTTTGATAACCTACGTCAATTTTCTTTCTGTTTATATATAATTCACTGTACACTTTTTTTACTCCAATTATAACGGATACTTCTGGTTTTATTTATCATCTATTAAAATTTTTTTTTTAAATTATTGTATGTAAATAATGAGAAGAAGAAAATTTGTAATTTTATTGCGGGAAAAAAAAAAATTTTAAAAGACACTTAATGCAATAAACGATAGAGAATAATGAATAATTATGTTTCATTAACACTTTTGCATTGTCAAGGTTGCTGTACTAAGAAGTTAAATGATGTAATAGAGCATATATTATTAAAGTAATTTATCAAATTTCCTTCAGTAATAATTAATAACCATTAGATTATAATAATACTATTGAAAAATTACTTGATAAGATGATAAATATTAAATAAAATTATATATACTTAATTTAAAATTATGGTAATATGCTTTGTAATGATAACTTTATAAATTAATCATAGACTTTTTAAATTTTAAATATTCAATAACAGAAAAAAAAATTTTTTAGCGTAAAAAATTTTTACTTGCCCTAAGAATTTTTTTGCATTATGAATTTAAAAAACGAAAATTTTTTTGAGTCGAGAAAAAATTTTTTGAGGCCAGAAAACATTTCTTGCGTCAAGAAATTTTTTCTAGTCCTAAGAAAATTTTTGTTTTCATTTCATAATGCAAAATTTTTCTTACGCCAAAAACCCCTTTTTTCTGTTTATGTAAATTTTCAAAACAACTTGACAATAATTTTGCACGCCTCGGACGCGAAGCGGTAGAAGTTGTGCTCTATAATCAACTTGTTGTGAAAACCGGATTTTTTGAAAATTGACTGGACCTGGAAAAAAAATAATTTAGGTCTTCGTCGATCTACTGCAGGTCCACGAAGATTTGTAGAAATTCACAGAAATCTGTGATC
Source organism: Microplitis manilae (assembly GCA_030273425.1). Taxonomy (NCBI): domain Eukaryota; kingdom Metazoa; phylum Arthropoda; class Insecta; order Hymenoptera; family Braconidae; genus Microplitis; species Microplitis manilae. The sequence continues at coordinate 7,250,830 of CP092726.1, forward strand.
TCTTTAGCTCTAATAAGAAATATTGATTTTTATAACGAAGATCTGCATAATTTTAATTAGATCTCCATCGGTATTATTGTGAAATCTTCAAGATTTGCTGAGATCATTACAGATCTTTTCAGATCACCATAGATCTAAAATCATAAAAAATTCGAAATCATTAAAGATCTATATGTATTCAATCCAAAATCATTGACAATATGCGAAAATCATCAGAGACCTAAGATCTATTTCAAATTTTAGATCTACGTAGATCTATATACTAGTAAATCTACATAAATTTGAATTATTTTTTTCCGGAGAATATAAAAATAATAAAATTATTTTATAAAAAACGACTCGAATTGCAATAAAATAAATATAAAAAATAAACCGTGGCTTAATAATGATATAATTGAAATGTATATATGTATAATATATATATATATATATATATATATATATATATATATATATATATATAAATAAGCGTAATAGGTTTAGTAATTTATGAAGTAATTAATTCATTAAAAGATACAGTACTAGCCCTACTTTCCCTTTAGTTGAAAAAAGTAAAATATATAACAATTAAATATATATATAAAGTCCACTAAATAAAGTAAAGTACATATACATTTTACATTATTGCATTATCGACGAATTTTTCATAATTGTCAAACGTTAAGAATCTTAATCGTTAAGACGTGACATGCTTTCGCTTTTCATACCGATCATACGTCTGATTCTCAACTCGTACAATTTTCAAACACACAGCGAGTCATTTAATTATACTTTTTTTTTATTATTTATTTATCTTTCATTTCTTTCTTTTAAGACATTAAGCCTAATAATAAAAACCGGTATATAACTCGAAAGACTTATGACTTGAGTGCCGTTAAATTGTACGGATACTCTTTTATTTAACAGATTTATTGCACATTGGTAGTTATTTTGTGTTAAGGCTTTAAGATGCTTATAGATAACATTTAATAGCGTGTATGACCAAATCAATTATGCATTTTACGCAATAATTTTCACCTTGCGCGCTATATATCTTAAACGTTAACCGAATTGTGACAGGTGAACCCTTTATATTGGACTTGAATGACATTATGATGAACACACGGCATCATTTTTTAGTTTTTGTCACATACTAAACAAAGGAACAAAAAAATTATTAAATTTGTGCGTATAAATAAATATGTACGTGCAATTTTATTTTAAAATATTTAACAGGAAACTTTCTCCGGTAAGAAATTGCATCATTGTAACAAGTACTGTTGCATCCGCCCCATGTAATTTAAGATGCTGCGGTAGGTAGTATTGTAATTCGTTAAAAAAAAAATTAAAATTTAATGGATTTTGTTTGTTGAGTTAATTTTTTTTCTCTGAATTTTCAGGGATAAGTGCCGAAGATAAATAAGATCAAATAAAATAGTTAAATTGTTGACTTCGAGGTCACGCCTTTAGAGGAACAAGAACGAGTACCGCACTTGCCTCAATAATTAACTGGCTCGTCTTGCAGCCTCTTAAAAACCTCAGGAATTTGTACAAGTACGTGACCGCAGAGATGACAAATCGTAAATCTATTTATACGTCATTTCTCTGTAAACAAGTTCTACCTTATTTTAAAACTCGTTCAAATGATATAACTCTTTAAATAGATTTAAATCACATAATTTTATGTATTTCCGTTTAAATAATAAAATTATTGTAAGGAAAAAAGAAAAAAAAATAGATATGTTGAAAATTATAATAAATCTTTCATTTCAATCATTTCCTTTTTAAATAATTTTTTTATCTGCTCTATTACATCAATTATTGATCATTAATCTTTATAAATAATAAACGATTGTGAATGGTAAAAGTGATTTATTTATATTTAAATACTTATATAAATTATTTTAGAAATCGTAATCACAAATTGTAGAACAAAATGTAGATATTGTTAAAGAAAAATTTATTAATGAGTTCATGTAATATATTGCAATTTTATTGATTTAATATTACAGTGAAACATATATATATATAACGACAGTCTCTGTAGAAAACCGTCTAACTACATTTTTGAGAAAATGACTTTTTTGCACTGTCTGTTGGCAACCCTGATTAAAAAAAACGATTCAATTTTACTACTATATAGATATACATTTATCATTGAGTGAATCGTTATGTTTAATGAGGGAAGTGCCATAATACACATAATTGATGATTGGCTTATATTTTTTTCAAATTTTCAAATTATGAAAGTTATCAAACGACAACTGCTTAACTCCTACGAAAAATGGAAGAAGAAACTGATTTTTTTAAAAATTAAGATCAAAAATATTTTTCCCATGCCCAGTAAAAAAATGATATTTAAAACAGGAACATCTGCATAGCAGGGTAACAATAACATTTGTTGCCGCAGCGCAATTTTCAGACTGAGTACATTATTTTAATTAATGAAAAAGTATTATAAGAACTTCTATTGTACTCGTGTGATAAAAGTATATTTGAACACAAATTAAATATTAATTACAGTCGAACTCCATTAACTCGGAACTTCCCCTCAATCTTGACCCCCACTACGAGCTACGCTGTCTCACATTGAGGGCAATACGACCCTGCAAATTAATGTCGCTAATTGTAAATGTAAGAGCGCCTGCGTTGTAGTTTACTTCTTAAGGAAGAAGGGGCATCCGTTAACTCGGTAATTCCAAGAAATTTTCGCTCCTCCATAAACTAACTGTCCAAGTTAATGGAGTTCGACTGTACGTCTTTTAAAAATTATTTTAAGTGTCGAAAATTGGCCTTAAAATGACCAAAAATGGTACTTCTATCCTATACATACTTAAATATTTTTTTTTAAAGTTGAAACAATGATTTTTTTTACTGATTTTTTTAGCTCTCATGTATAATTTACAAAAATGGAGTTAAGTGATTGTTTAATAAGCATGAATATATATATATATATACATATATATAAGTATTCCAGTCAAGGTAAAGTTATAAGATCAATCTTTATGTATAATAAATTTACTCGTATCGAGTGTTGTTACGCTCAAATGATCGTCACGGTCGATCGATACGCTCGACAAGACACCACTGCCAACAAATTTATTATTTAATACATATATTTATTAAACCGCAAATTATCTTACTCACCACATATTATTTAACTAAACAATCCACCCAAATTGAGTAATTGCTAAAAATAAAAAAAAGTTAATTAATGAAATTGATCATATATTTTTAAATCAATTGTATGAATATAGTTGTAATTTCGTAATAAATAATAATAATAATAATAATAGTGGTAATAATAAAAGAATTAATAGAGAGTAAATTACGAGGGTGATATATCTTCACATGAGCAATATCCTCAGGTATAATAAAATTAATAAATTTGGCCCAGAGGCTTTTTGTGTGTTGTCGTCAGGCGAAAGTAAAAGAAACTTTTGATCTCGATCGTTGCCTTAAGGCGAGGCGAAGTTCACAGGACCACACCCCCGCTTTACTTGTTTAATTCTCATGGACGATAGTTCGCGTAATACAACAATCGTCGAGGTCGAGGAAATGTTAAATTATTGCCAGTAGACTCATTATTTTTCCGGTTATTTTGCAACCATTCGGCGGCGCAAGACTCAAGAGTAATAAAAAAGAGACTTAACTCGAGATAGGTTGCGTGGAAGGGATTAAATGATGGATAGCTAGTTGTTACACTGGTTAACCCTTGGGAAAGAGAGGGTACTTGTGACGTTCACTGATCTCAATCTCTAGCTATCTATATTTAATAGACACGTGCCTGCCTCTATCAGTAGCCATCGTAATAAACAATACCAGTAATTAATTCAAACCTGATTGTTATTTACTTCATCATCAGAAGGCTAAGAAAGCCTGTAATCATAATTGTACTGCAGTGTGTAATTATAACTTTGGAGATATCAAAGAGGCAAGTAATTGAAAAGGTTGATGAGTAGTATGCCTTGCAGAACGTCTTTATTACTACGGTAGAATAAAATAGTTTCGACAGTTGCTTTGTTTTTTTTTTTTTTTACTTTGGCATTATCCCAAGTCGCTCCAGAAACTCTTTATACGGAAAAAACTTTTTGCTACTAAAGATAACTTATGGTAACAAAGCTCTGACTTAATATACAAATAACGAAGTCTTAGTTGTGTTTAGAATTTTTTTAATCCCTGATTAAATAACTCCGATTACATCTTATTGAAACTCAGCCGGATTTCTATCGAATTCAGTCATTTGATCAGAATTGCTCGTTAACGTTCCGATTAACTGATTGAAGTTCAATCGGAAAATAATAATTTTTTATTGATCATTTTTCCGATCGAAGCCGATTTAAAGTTAATCGGAAATTCTTGATTGAATCCGATTAAGATTTCTCAATCAGATTTAATCGGAGTTTTTAATCAGTGATGTTAGAAAATTGTTTGTTAGGTCAAGCAATGATTTGATACTGTAACAAAATTGATTTTTTAAATTAACAAAATGAATTTGTAACACTGATAAAAAATTTTTTAATCATACTTACAGTAATGAAGGCCTGGTTTAAATTACGACGATATTGTTACATTAACATCATATGTTCTCATAAAAAATCGCTTCTTAATTGCGTCACAAGTTCATTTATTATTACGCTTTTTGTTATGATGACTAAACTCATTTTTTTCATGTGTTCACAGAAAACTCCATAGCATTTCTCTACCTAAAATATGCCTATCGTAAAAAAAGCTATTCTTGAATTGATTACTCCAAAACATCTCTACACGGAAAGAAAATTCTACCAAAATTTACGATGTTAACATCGTAATCGTGGACTATACTTTCATTGGCGTCAAATTTTAAATGTCTTATTTCAAAATTTACTATAGTCTTTGTTAAAACTACAATGTAAGTTGTATTCTTTACTATTTAACATCGTAATTTTAACAAAGACTATAGTAAATTTTAAAATAAGGCATTTAAAAATTGACGCCAATGAAAGTCTAGTCCACGATTACGATGTTAACATCGTAAATTTTGGTATAATTTTCTTTCCGTGTACTCAGATCAAATCTCCTGAAGCTCAAACTCTACTCCGAAACCCTAGTGGCAACATTGATCAATTCTAGAGCAAATCAAAGAGTGTACAACGAAATATTACATCTATATATACTATGATTTCGAGATCTTGACTAAGATAGCTACTAGGGAACTTCTTTATTCAATAACAATGAACTAAACACTAGAAAATTATCGGTAGCTGAGAAAACACGTTAATTTTCATGTTAACTAACGTGTTTTCTCAGCTACCGATGATTTTCCAGCTGAGTCAATAATAGACAATGTTATTTCGGACCGTCTTATCATTGAATAGAAAAATTTCAAAGTAGAGTTTGAGCTTAAGGAGACTTGATCTGCGTAAAGATGTTTGGAAGTAATCAATTGAAGAATAGTTTTATTTTACAATAGACATATTTTCGGTAGAAAAATATTATACACTTGTCTGTGCATAGAGATTCTGGAACGACTTATCACAATGCCTTTACTTTAACTTGTAGATAAAAATATGTATCCAATATATCCTAGAAAAAAAAAAATATGTCATATGAATAATGTTTATTGAATAGACATGAGCCATAGGCACAGAGATATAAAGATAATAATTATAGTAATAAGGGGTGGAGTTGTATTGTGATGCGGACCAGTAGTACGGACCAGTTTGTTGCTGTGATTTATTTTTTTTTATTAGTGTGTTTTACTTAAGACTATTGCTTATAAACTATTTTTGTACTTATACTACTTCTTATTACTATGACTTACTCACTAGAGTATTACCATTTTGACTTATAACTAGTATTATTATTTATAATTACGACTAAACCTAAAAACTATGGTGCTATTGTTATGTTTAGTTTACTTAAATACTACCTATCTACTTACAACTATTTGTGATTATAACTATTTTCATTAATAACTATTTTTCTTAATTTCTATTGAATATACTAAAAACTATCACTATAACTATTTGATTTATTATTTACTATGGCTGTGTATTATTATTAATAATTTTTGTGTGATATTACAATTATACGAGTGAATGTAAAAATGACGCGCCGAGTGGAAAATTATTCTAAGTCCCGAGCCAACGGAAGTCAGAGGGAAAGAAATAAAATGTGAAAAATAATTCGATAGGAATCGTTTAAAAGATTCAAGAGATTGAAAGAAATACCAAATAAGACGGAATATGTAAAAAAATAATGTGAGAGAGTTTAATTTAACTTAGTATTTTAATCGCGTATTCTTTCATTCTCTTTCCATTCGCTCGCGAGTGTGTAAGCCGCACGGCTAATTTCGCCGTATCAGATGTTTACTCAAAGGCTTAAACACATTCTTTTTCGTTCTAAATCGTTTTTTTATATTTCGTTTAAGTTATATTTGACATTTCTTTTGAGATTGCTGCACAAAAACTTAGAAGAAATTCAATCTTGTGAGATATTATTTTGTAATTTTTATTTCCCATTGATTTTGTTCGGGTTGGACTTAGAATAATTTCTCGATCGCCGTATTTTCACGAGCGACGCTAGAGGGCGACGGAAAGTATCCCTTTCCGTATGTGTGACGGATGGCTCAGGTAATAAGAGCGCTCGGGAGGGCCTGTATTGGCAACTTAGTCTCCCGAGACGTTCTCTAGAGAAGACCATTCCCTGGACAACATCTGGAAACTTCGACTATCCCGAGTCCGACCGGACCAAGGTAAGCGAAATTTTGATTCTCGGGGAGATTTAAGGGTCCCCACTCTGAGGCCTTCAGCCAAGGGGTGGTAGGTGAAACTAGCCGTTTAGGTGGGGGCTAGACGGAGACCATCCGTTTACCCTCGGGGAAGGGAACTCGTACAGGGCTGACGGGGGAGTTGACCAGACACCCCTTTAAGCACCCAGGAGAGGGTAGAACCGCGTTGTAGACCGCGAACTTTTGATGTATGTGTGTGTTATATTGCGTGACCGTGTAAACCGTGTAAACCGTGTAAACCGTGCAAACCGTGAATAGATTTTCTTGAATAGCAATAAAACCGTGTAAACCGTGTAAACCGTGTAAACCGTGAATAGAATTTCTTGAATAGCAATAAAACCGTGCAAACCGTGTAAACCGTGCAAACCGTGAATAGATTTTCTTGAATAGCAATAAAACCGTGCAAACCGTGAAAACCGTGGAAACCGTGTAAACCGTGCAAACCGGGAATAGCATTGAACCGTGTAAATTGTATGAATAAGCAATATCAAAACCGCGACTAATTATTAAGTTAAATTATTGTAAAAAAGGTAGTAGAACAAAGCCTATGTAAAGTGTGATTGATTTTGTTTAATAAAATTGAAGTCATTTATTATTAATATTGTCTGTCGTTATTGGAAGACCCCTTTTTTAACCCTGGATTCCGGCGAGCTAAACCGAGCAAAAAGGGGTAGTTTGTGTTGTAATTCAAATTTGGTTTTATTCTATTTGATTTAAAGTATTGTTTATTAAATAATACTGGCTAATAAATAAATTCATTTCTGAGGTATCTTTTCTGGTTCTATCGGGTTCATCATTTTCATCTTATCAACAAATTATTAACCTGTAAATTGTACCTTAAAAATAAACCCCAGTTTTACCCGTTACAAATTTTGGCGCTCGAACAGGGACGTGTGTGTGTGATTTCCGAGGTATCGGGTAAAATTTAAACCGTGTTTAATTTTTCTTTTTGTGATTCATAATGCTTAAAAAACCGGCAACGGGAACCCAAACGTGGGTATGGTCTCTCCGTAAAGAGGACGTGATAAAAGAACTCCAAAAATACCGCGTAAACCCCGAACCGAGGGCGACACTAGCCGAGCTAAGATTCCTATTGCGTACCGAGTTAAACAAAACGCGCGCAGCTAATGCGGGTCGTGCCGGCCGATACGATCAACTTCTACTTGATCTCGATCGATCCGAGGCCGAGTTGGACAATCTCGACAACCCAGACCCCTCGATCGAGGACGAGCATCAGTCAGACGACGACCAGGATAACAGAGACCAGTCACCTGAGGCAAGAAGGATCGATCAACGTAAAGCCCGCGAAGAACGAATGTGTGCGGAGATAGAGAGAGAAGAACGCGAAAGAATCGAAAAGGAAGAACGTGAACGAGTTGAGGAAGAAGAACAAGAGGAGATAGAACAGGAAGAACGAGAACGAGAGGAACGGGAACAAGAGGAACGGGAACGTGAGGAACGAGAACGAGAGGAACGAGAGCGAGCAGAACAAGAGCAGATTGAACGCGAAGAGCGAGAGAGAATTGAGAATGAGGAACGCGAGGAACGAGAACGCCGAGCCCGTGAAGCAAGGGAACAAGCCGAGAGAGAAGCTCGCGCAGCCGCGGAACGAACGAATCAAGAACGACGAGAGCAATTGCGACGGGAAATACGGGCGCGACTTTTGCGTGAGAGAGAGGAACAACGGGCACGTGAAGAGGGTCGGGAAGCGAGAGAGAATCGAATGAGACGCGAGAATGAACGAGTGAGAGAGGAGAATGAGCATGAATTGCGAGAACGGTTACGGCAGGAAATCCGAGCCCAGATCCTACGCGAAGAGAATGAGAGACGAACGCGAAACGACGATAGAAATCGACGGTCAAGACATGAGCCCGAGGAGAATCCCCAGCCCAGAACGACGTCCTCAAGACATGGTACCCCGGTACCAAGTCGCGTTCGACAGTCACTATTGGTAGATGACTCAGTCGAGCTTCGAAAGAGGGACTTGGTCCGGAAATGGGGCGTCGTATTCAACGGGGAACGCGACGTCCAGGAATTCCTGGAACGGCTGGAAGAGCTAGCGGAAAGCTATGGGTATGAGATGGACCACCTAGTGCCATGCATCCCAATTTTGCTTCGCGAAAAAGCTCTCCTCTGGTACCGAAACAATAAGAGAGACTGGGCTTCTTGGGAAGACTTCGTATCGGACTTGAAAGCCTTTTATCTGCCTCCAGGCCTCGAACTGGAGCTGGAAGAACAGATTCGGAACCGCGTACAGAAAGCAACCGAGACTGCAGCAGAATATGCAACCAGACTGCAAACGCTGATGCGGAGACACGGTCAGATGTCAATTACGGCCCGTCTTACCCGACTGTACCAAAACTTGAGGCCGGAATATCGTCGATACATTAAACGGACGGAATTTACTACTGTGCCGGAATTGTTACGACTCGCGGGTGAATACGAGCAGCTCGTCGCTCAGGAAAAGGCGCCACTGACCAAGGAAGCCAAACAACCACCCCGAAGACCTGCCAAACCCGTGGAACCAGCACCCCTGGAGATTTTTGAATACAACTGGCGAGAGTGTTGTTGGAGATGTCGACAACGGGGACATACTAAGCCTGAATGTACGAATCGGTGGGTGAAGTTCTGCATGCGATGCGGGAAAATGGGCACGTTTTCTCGAGATTGCCCGTGTCCACGTCAGGGAAACGAACAGAGGACCGGAACATGCTCCCAAAACCGGTCCGTGAACCCCCAGGGAGCAGTCAATCCAGGAACAACGCCAACAACCCGCCAAACAGCCAACCAGACAACAGTGTTCCAGTCAAAACCGGGCAGTTCCAGCCAACAGCCGTGAAACCCCACGATAAGCGTCCTTTTGCCGAGATCTATCTTGGAAACGTTAAAATCCATGCATTGATGGATACCGGGGCAACCGCGTCGATAATTGCCGGACACACGTGGCGATTCATCCAAAAATATAAACTATATACCCGTTTTGATCCAACACCAGTACAAGGATCGACGATGGGTAACCATATCGTGCGAACAACCGGTACCGCGTGGATTAACGTAACGAATAACAACCGAGAATACAACTTACCGTTTCATATCCTTACTGTGTACACCAACGACATGCTTTTGGGCATAGACAATCTGTCACGAATGGGTTATCAATTGATACGCCAGCCGGAGATTTTTGACTGTCACACCCTCGACATCGAGCACGATTTGGAGGCTGCTCGACGAGAAATAAAGACCTGGCTCAAGTTAGACGAAACGATAGCAGGTCCAACCAGGTGTGCGACGCACAAAATCAAGATTAAACCGGGAACTGAACCGGTAAAAACGCGTTACTTCCCGAAGAATCCCAAAATGCAACAGATCATGAATGAGGAAGTTGACAAGATGCTGAAAGATGGAATCATCGAACCATCAAACAGCCCTTGGAATTCCCCGGTCGTGTTAGTGCGTAAAAAGGACCGGAAATACCGTTTTTGCGTTGACTTCCGCAAAGTAAACGATGTCTCCGAAAAAGACGCATTCCCAATACCCCACGTGAATGCATCTCTGGATAAACTAAGAAAAGCAAAATTTATCAGTACCATCGACTTGAAAAGCGGATACTGGCAGATACCACTGGAGAACGAAAGCAAACCGATTACTGCTTTCACGATACCCGGACGTGGTCTGTTTCAATTCCGGGTAATGCCTTTCGGACTACATTCTGCTCCTGCAACGTTCCAGCGAGTAATGTATGAAGTCCTAGGCGCAGATGTTGAAGACCATGTGGTAGTGTACCTGGACGATATAATAATCGTCAGCCAAACTCTTGCCGAGCACATGGAAATCCTGAGGAAAGTCATGTCACGACTCCGCGCCGCGAACCTGAAATTGAACCCCGAGAAATCCCACTTCTTAAAACGAAGTACCGTGTATTTGGGCCATGTGATTGACGAACAAGGGATCCGGACAGATCCTGAGAAAGTCAAAGCAATCACGGAGATTGCCCCACCGCGTACGACCAAAGAACTACGCCGGTTTTTGGGAATGATATCTTGGTACAGACGATTTATTCCCAACTGTGCAGACTTGACCAAACCACTAACTTCCCTGCTTCAAAAGAAGAAACGTTGGAGATGGGAAACCCCGGAACAAACCGCGTTCGAAACTTTGAAAAACCATTTGAAATCAGACCCTTTATTGGTCCCCCCGGACTTCTCGAAACGTTTTTCCGTTCAAACCGACGCTAGTGACGTAGGAATAGGTGCCGTCCTGACACAAGAACAGGATGGTAACGAGAAAGTAATAGCCTACGCGAGCCGGTCGTTGAACAAAGCCGAGAAGAACTACACGGTGACCGAAAAGGAGTGTCTCGCAGTGGTCTGGGCGATCCAAAAGATGAGACCATACCTCGAAGGGTATGCGTTCACAGTCATCACGGATCACCAGTCATTGAAATGGCTGCGAACAATGGAAAGTCCGAGTGGTCGAGTTGCCAGATGGAATCTATTCCTACAACAATATGACTTCGACGTCGTCTACAGAAAAGGCAAATGGAACAAAGTGGCCGACGCGTTATCACGTAGTCAACCGAGTCCCAGTAATGACATCGATGACTCTACCACACAGCTCGTAGTAGAGTCATTAGATCTAGGCGATACCTGGTATGAACGAATAAAAAGAGGGGTTGAAAATGATCCACAAAAATACCCCGAGTACTGCCTAGAAAACGGGTTATTGTATCGGCACGCGTATCATAGCCTAGATTATACTGACCGAGGCGACACCTGGAAACTGTGCATCCCAGCAGCAGGGGTGAGACGAATCATAAGGGAAAATCACGACGTTCCTGCGGCAGGACACGGGGGAATCGCGAAAACCATCGCCAGAATCTCGCGCTATTACTACTGGCCGAGAATGAGAGCAGAAATTACCGATTATGTACGACGGTGCATAAAATGTCAGGCATATAAACCCTCACAACAACCCCCATCTGCCCCAATGGGCACTATTCCAGCCACTCGTCCATGGGCTGTCGTGTCAGCCGATATAATCGGGCCTAAACCGCGATCTTCCAGTGGAATGGCATATTTAGTCGTGTTCCAAGATAAATTCACCAAATGGATCGAGATCCACCCACTCCGACAACAAAAAGCCTCAGCTATCGCCCGAGTATTCAAAGAACACGTAGTGCTACGATTCGGAAGGGTTGAAACAGTAATCACCGACAACGGAACCCCTTTCGTCAGCAAGGAATTCACCACGATGCTCAAAGACTACCACATCAAACACGTACGAACGCCACCATACTCTCCGCAATGTAATCCGGTAGAACGTGCCAACCGAGTTATAGGAACCCTGATCGCTCAATTCGTTGGGGCAAACCAGAAGACTTGGGACAAACTCATACCGGAACTGATGTTTGCGTACAACACCGCGAAACATGAAACAACCGAGTTCTCGCCTGCGTATTTGAATTACGGGCGTGAAATTCAACCTCCTGTGTCGGAGAAATCTCGACGGGAACCTGAAAACCGCGAACCATACGACGTGCCGCGCTCAGTAAAAACCCTAGAGGAAACTATCGAGTTAGTGAACGTGAATCTAGCCAAGGCATACGGCCAACAAGCTAGATATTACAATAGAAAGCGAAGTTCCTGGCAACCAGCTCTCGGAGAGCTGGTCTGCAAACGAGAACACCATTTATCGTCTGCGATCGACAATTTCGCGTCGAAACTTGCCGAGAAATTTACCACGGGCTACACGATTACGAAAATCGTGGGACCCTCGGTTTACGAAGTCACCAAGGACGGAAAGACCGTCACCGCGCACATTAAAGACCTGAAACAGTATCATGACAATCCTGACCTGGGAAATCCCGAACCTGAACCTGAAAATAAACCTGAAAAGCATGAACCTGAACCTGAAAACTTCGAAACGCGACGTATAACCCGGGCTATGGCCAAAAGGGCCCTTTTTGCTCCTATCGTTGAGGATCCGAGTTGAAAGTAGGGGGTCACCCCCATAACAGGGGTTGTACTAGCTTCTCTATGATCTATGGTTTGAATATAACCAAATTTTCTTTATACTAATAAATTCGCTAACTTTTTCTTCAGCACTTTTGTTCTACTACCTCAAAAACCGCGAACCCGAATTACGAATGAAATGAATGATGTGTGCAATCTTGTAAACAATGCGAAAAACATGTAACTTTGTGTTATATAGAAACAAATCAAAACCATGGAACCTCAGCTCACGATGGACGAGGAGATCGACCTGTTGGAACAAATGGTCCAGCACACACCTCAGCTGATCCTGACGCCAGTCCACACGACAACCAACACCAGGAAAACACCCGGCGTCCACGTACGGGAAATCCAGGAGGTCAGACTACGTCTGGTCAAAAAGGTCGAGCCATACGATCCAACCAAACCCGGATTCAAAAGACCGACCAATCGGCCCCTAAAACAGCCCATCATCCGGCCAGCCAGCGCCGCGATGGTGAGGTTAGCCACGCGGCCCCGGTTAGTTCATTCCAGGACCCCGGTAAGGAAGGAAGGGCAACAAGATGTCACCAACCCGGGCCCACTCGTGATAAGCAGTCCCCAGTTGGCGGGAGTACGAAGTACTGAGGATGTTTTCCCAGTACATGCCACGACCAGCTTCCCCAAAAAGAAGCGCAGGATTGGGGTCAGTAATGGGCAGCGAGATGACACCCACTCGGGCCCACTCAAGAAGAGCAGTCCCCAGTTGGGAAAATCTATCAAAATCCCCAGGACAGTGAACAGGAACAAAGATCCGACCGCAGCAAGACCTGAAAAAGAAAGGGCAGGAGTAGTCACCAACCCGGGCCCAGTCAAGGAAACCGGTCCCCAGCTGAGTACGACTCCACCTGAAAGTCAAATGAACGGACTTGCTACCAACTCGGGCCCACGCGCACGCAGTCCCCAGTCGAGTGAACAGGTACCAAAACCAACCACCAGCAGTCAACGGCCGATAGAGGTAGTTATCACCAACCCGGGCCCATTCAAGAAGAACAGTCCCCAGTGGGAAACCCCTCTCAGCGCTGGGTGGCTGGAGTACGATGATGCGCCTCTATTGGCGGAATATCCGGCACATTTTACGGACAAGCCGGGAGATTTGTTCCCGTCCAGAACTCAAACGCCTCTGGAGCGGTTATTGGCATCACTAACGCCCCTAGCCGAGGTGAAACCCAAAAAGGTGACAAAGAGGACCGTATTCACGGCTTATGATGGAGCCTTAAGCCTGTTCAAGGTAACAAGGAGCAAATCCTCACAAGCACCGAAGATCGAGTCCATGGGAAAGACGGCCTGGGACCTGCTAGCCAAACTCCAAAGCCGGGAAGAATAGAAGCAGAAAGAAAAGAGTACAGCAGGCTATCCTCTTTTCTTTGCTGAAGTGGGAGGGGTGTGATGCGGACCAGTAGTACGGACCAGTTTGTTGCTGTGATTTATTTTTTTTTATTAGTGTGTTTTACTTAAGACTATTGCTTATAAACTATTTTTGTACTTATACTACTTCTTATTACTATGACTTACTCACTAGAGTATTACCATTTTGACTTATAACTAGTATTATTATTTATAATTACGACTAAACCTAAAAACTATGGTGCTATTGTTATGTTTAGTTTACTTAAATACTACCTATCTACTTACAACTATTTGTGATTATAACTATTTTCATTAATAACTATTTTTCTTAATTTCTATTGAATATACTAAAAACTATCACTATAACTATTTGATTTATTATTTACTATGGCTGTGTATTATTATTAATAATTTTTGTGTGATATTACAATTATACGAGTGAATGTAAAAATGACGCGCCGAGTGGAAAATTATTCTAAGTCCCGAGCCAACGGAAGTCAGAGGGAAAGAAATAAAATGTGAAAAATAATTCGATAGGAATCGTTTAAAAGATTCAAGAGATTGAAAGAAATACCAAATAAGACGGAATATGTAAAAAAATAATGTGAGAGAGTTTAATTTAACTTAGTATTTTAATCGCGTATTCTTTCATTCTCTTTCCATTCGCTCGCGAGTGTGTAAGCCGCACGGCTAATTTCGCCGTATCAGATGTTTACTCAAAGGCTTAAACACATTCTTTTTCGTTCTAAATCGTTTTTTTATATTTCGTTTAAGTTATATTTGACATTTCTTTTGAGATTGCTGCACAAAAACTTAGAAGAAATTCAATCTTGTGAGATATTATTTTGTAATTTTTATTTCCCATTGATTTTGTTCGGGTTGGACTTAGAATAATTTCTCGATCGCCGTATTTTCACGAGCGACGCTAGAGGGCGACGGAAAGTATCCCTTTCCGTATGTGTGACGGATGGCTCAGGTAATAAGAGCGCTCGGGAGGGCCTGTATTGGCAACTTAGTCTCCCGAGACGTTCTCTAGAGAAGACCATTCCCTGGACAACATCTGGAAACTTCGACTATCCCGAGTCCGACCGGACCAAGGTAAGCGAAATTTTGATTCTCGGGGAGATTTAAGGGTCCCCACTCTGAGGCCTTCAGCCAAGGGGTGGTAGGTGAAACTAGCCGTTTAGGTGGGGGCTAGACGGAGACCATCCGTTTACCCTCGGGGAAGGGAACTCGTACAGGGCTGACGGGGGAGTTGACCAGACACCCCTTTAAGCACCCAGGAGAGGGTAGAACCGCGTTGTAGACCGCGAACTTTTGATGTATGTGTGTGTTATATTGCGTGACCGTGTAAACCGTGTAAACCGTGTAAACCGTGCAAACCGTGAATAGATTTTCTTGAATAGCAATAAAACCGTGTAAACCGTGTAAACCGTGTAAACCGTGAATAGAATTTCTTGAATAGCAATAAAACCGTGCAAACCGTGTAAACCGTGCAAACCGTGAATAGATTTTCTTGAATAGCAATAAAACCGTGCAAACCGTGAAAACCGTGGAAACCGTGTAAACCGTGCAAACCGGGAATAGCATTGAACCGTGTAAATTGTATGAATAAGCAATATCAAAACCGCGACTAATTATTAAGTTAAATTATTGTAAAAAAGGTAGTAGAACAAAGCCTATGTAAAGTGTGATTGATTTTGTTTAATAAAATTGAAGTCATTTATTATTAATATTGTCTGTCGTTATTGGAAGACCCCTTTTTTAACCCTGGATTCCGGCGAGCTAAACCGAGCAAAAAGGGGTAGTTTGTGTTGTAATTCAAATTTGGTTTTATTCTATTTGATTTAAAGTATTGTTTATTAAATAATACTGGCTAATAAATAAATTCATTTCTGAGGTATCTTTTCTGGTTCTATCGGGTTCATCATTTTCATCTTATCAACAAATTATTAACCTGTAAATTGTACCTTAAAAATAAACCCCAGTTTTACCCGTTACAGTATTATTATTATTATTACTATTACTATTTTTTTTATATCGTGATATGGTAAATTCATTGTATAATAGTATTATATTAGTAACCCCTAGGGCATTGGTCGTGTTTGATTCATTGGCACGATCGGATAGAAACGCCCGCGACATAAGATTACTGTACGTCAAATCACTTAAACCAGTAAGATAAATTAAGAATAAAAAGTCGGGATATATGTATGCAAGATATAAAACTGGGCCAAAAGGAGAGGCCAGAGGGAGAAAGAGAATGGATGAAAGGGTATGAGTTGTCCTTCATTGGTATATTTATTCAGCTTTTTTTTTTTATTATTATTGCTGTTATTATTATTTAACTTTTATTTATTTATTTTAGTTTTTAAATTATCGGTGAGGTAAATTGTATGTACCTTGATAGTCTCAATTGCCTGTGTCCAATTTACCAGAATGGCCTCATTGAATGACCTTCAGGTGATAAGTATTATGAAATGTCTGCAAAGGCGTGAGTACTTTCTTTTAAAGCTTTTAGTAAGCTTGTAATTTATGATTATTTATTTTTTAAATTTTATTTATTGAAATAATTTTGATTTATTATTTAAATTAATTATGAGAAAGTGTTTTATGATTCTGCAATAAATATGCTCGGGATAAAAATTTTCAGAGAAATTTTGATTGCCTTTAGGTATTCACTTTTATCAATACAAAAATTTTATTTTTTACAGGACGAGGGGAGGGGGGCAACATGGGGCACTCCCAAAATTTCATGAAAAATGTTCGTTTTTTAAAATGTTTTTTAAACATTCAAAAAACGTTTTTGTAAATATAATTGAACATTGATTTATTTGGTAAACTTTTAAAAAAATCGAAGTGTCAATCGAGAAATGATAATGACTTTTATTTTATGTTAAAAAACTATTAAAACTTTTTTTTTTCTTTTGCAAACATCTAATTGAAGAAGAAAAACGAACTTCGAAGTTTCCAATCGGTAACTAATCAAGAATATTTATGAAAATTTATCGATCACAGAAGCAAGAAATGAAATTTATGGTTTTGAATTTTAAATTTCACAATGCGTTAATTTATTATTCTTATATTTTTTAAATTAATTTACATACAAATTTTTAACAAATTGATTTAAAAAAAAAGTCAGAATTATAAACTGAAATTTTATTAAAAAATTGTATATTATTTAACGCTAAGATAAAAAACATTTTTTCATCAATGATACTTTTACGTACATTATATAAATTGCTGTAATTACCTGGTTTGAAAAAAAATTTATACCTGATGAATAAAAGTTATTTTAATTGGAGTAAATATAGCTGCATTAAAATATTTAACTTTTACGACTCAATAACTTTTCAATAACTCACACAGGCATTTCATCAGAAAAAAAAAATACTTCATGTAAAGTTTGTACACTGATAGAAAAAATATCTCGATTCAAGAAAAAGTTTTTCTTCAAAATGTGGTTCTTGTTTTAAAATTTTTAATTGTTTTAATTTAAGAAATAAGTTTTTGAACCAAAAAATTGAATTTCTCGAATAGAGAAAAAAAATTCTTCGTTTGAGAATTTCATTCTTCGATGAAGCCTTTATTGTTTTGAAACAAAATCTGACGACATATTTGGCTTAAGAATTTCTTGCTCTTGGATTGAGATAGGCAAAATGTAGGTTTAAGACATTACCGACTTGTTTCGAGAATGGCGCGATTTTTAAATCAAGATCTCAATTTACTCAGCTTGAAAAAAAACTTTTTTTTTTATTTTAAAAATAAAAAATTTCAAAGTGATTTTTTAGGACTACATTCATTTACTTTAGATATGTTAAAATAGAAATTTATTTTAAAAAAAGTTTTTTTTTTCATTACTTTGAAAACATCTTCCATCAAGAAATTATTACTTGAACCAAAAATTTAAAGTTCTTAAAATAACAATACGACATTTTTAGCTGAAGAGACAAGTGGTCTTGCTTAAAGAATTCAATAGTATCGATTGAAGATAATTTAGTTTTGGGTCAAGACACGAGAGTTATCCATCAAAGATACAAAATCTTTAGAGCCAAGAAAATCTAAATCAAGACAAGAATTTCTTGAAGCAAGACAATTGCTTTTCTTCAAAAATAAATTCTTGGCTCAAGAAAATATTTCTTGAGCCAAGATAAAATTTCTATCAGTGTATCTAACAGGATAGTTCTGCGCAAATAATGAATATTTATTAATTTCAACTAATTCAATTAATTAATTCAAAATCGATACCAATTTTCGAAATGATACCAAAATTCTCAAATTTTTTTTATCGAAAGTTATAAAAAAAAGGATCACTGTTAAAATTTCAAATCGATTCACTACACCGTTTTCGAGAAATGAATTTTCAAAATTCGTTCTTATACACGGGCGTAAATGGGAATCATTTTCCAAAGTGCTATAGTTTTTGCTACAATAATATCATCGCTACAAATTATTCAGTATCAAATAATTAAACATTTTTGAACACATTAATATTTTTTTTGTTTAATCATGGTATTGTTATTAAATTATTAATGAAATAAGAGGCGAATTTTGGTTAATGACGTCACATGTGTCGTGAAGCTAAAATACGACGGCAACAGCGTGAAATGACACAACCGCGGGAAATTTAAATAACTAATAAGCTTGTAGCACCAGTATCATTCTGACTGTGTTTAACCTCTAATACGTTTAGCATGTAAACTTTTTTTTCCGTTTTTTTCCCTTTTCGGATAATTTTAAACATTTATTATAAACAGCTTCTGATACTAATTAACCTTCCCAATATTTCCTCTTTAATATTACTTTCTTCCGTAATTAATAAAAACAAAAATCAGCTGACATTTTGCACGCCTCATAACGCGAAGCGTTTGAGGTTGTGCTCTACTCTCAACACATCAAGGCCAAGCAATTTTCTGGTCTTAAAATGACTCTTAGCGTACATCTTTCATTCATAGGATAAATATGAGTACACGTATATCAAGAATAGACTTTAGAGAACTTATTTAATGTTTTTTCAAAAACATTTGTTTTGTTAGTTTAAAGAAAAAAAAAGTTTAAAAAAATTTTACTTGGACGTCCGGATGTCTGTATGTATACACTTTTTTGGGATGTAGTCATGATAACTGCCGAAAAAATTATCGTATCGAAAGCGGTTTTTTTTTATTTTGTTCAGAATTTTCTCAAGATGAACCCTTTCGATATTCACTATTGTAGTTTCTATAGTTTTTTTTATATTTAATTAAAAGTGATGACTGATAGCATTTTTGTATACAAAATCCCGTATATATCTTTTCCGCTGGTGCTACCTCTGACGGATATTGTTGCAAACATATATATAGACATATTCTGCGGTGGGCCTTTTACCGGTGCTGCATCCAAGCGGCTAATTTTTGCACAACTCTTTTTTAATTTTCCTTCTATTTTTTCGACGTCAAATGTTAAAATAAACAGTGGCGTAATAGTAGCGAAAATGTTTTTTTGTTTTAATCTTTAATTTAGAAATACAAGTTATTTTGACTTCAAAATTAAAAAGCGTTATGAGGCGTGCACTTTTGGATTTTCCAAACTTTTTTTCTGTTTACTCACTAATACACACTGCCACATAAAAGTCGTGTTAGACCTGAGCTCCAGCTAGTAATAATCCTTGTGACCAACAATAGTACACAAAAAAATTACTAAACACCAGCGCGCTGTTGCCGTATTTCCGCGTTTATTTTTTAATCACTTATTTCATTAAAAAAAAATTATTTTATTAAAAAAAAACTTTTTTTATGATTCAATGCAATTATAATGAAAATATACTGTATTAATTCCTAAAAGTAAGTCAATTCATAACATATTCTATTAATTAAATTTTGATGTGTAAGAGTTGTAATCTTGCAAAAATACACGAGAAAATCCATGAGATCCCCTAGAAAGATAATCAGTATCGAACCTCTTTAAGTTATGATGTTATGAAGTCAAAAGTCATATTTTTTCTCAGTAGTTAGTTATATACAGAGCAATTACAGTAGGTCCTGGTTATAAGACTATTAGTTTCTCTCTCAAACTATCGCGATACCTGATTTATAAAAAAGACAGCAATATAGTCTTATAAGGAGGTCCGACTGTATATACTATATCAGTGTATAT
Source organism: Microplitis manilae (assembly GCA_030273425.1). Lineage (NCBI taxonomy): Eukaryota > Metazoa > Arthropoda > Insecta > Hymenoptera > Braconidae > Microplitis > Microplitis manilae. The sequence goes on from CP092726.1 coordinate 7,271,092, forward strand.
TGTTATGGTACTGAAATATTGATAAATAAATATACTTAACTAATTCTGAAAAAAATTTAATTGAAAGAATTGAGTTTCAAGTACTTCTTGTTGAACAAAATGGAAATTTTATGTAATTCCTATTCCGAAAAGCACGAAGTAATTTATAAATGGAAAATCCATGAAATAATAGCATTTATTGAGTCTACTGAAAACAGTGATAAAGAGAGAGTAAAGCTTAACTCATCTAACTTTAACACAAATGATAAAAATCAAATTTCATGGTATTTACAGCTGCAACTTTTGAGAGAAAAGGGTTGGATATCTCTATACCTGCATCGAAGTAATGTAGAAAATAAAGTAAGAGTAAGGTGGTCACTATTTCTTTTAGATAAGAAAAATGAAGGAAAATTTCTTGTAACTGCCTGTGAAAATCGTGATTTTAAAAATGGATGGGGATCTCCTAAATTTCTTGAAATAAAACAGTTATTGGAAAATAAAGATGACCTTCTACCAAATAATACCTTAACTATTTGTATTAAACTAACTGTTTACGAAAATTATGAATCACTTACTACTGAGTATCCGTTGCCGACACCACAACGTCAAATGACTGATGATTTTAAAGAACTCTATGATAGTAAAATAAACAGTGACATTATTTTAGTTGTGGGTAGTAAAAAATTTGCAGCCCACAAGATTATATTGGCAGCTCGCAGTCCCGTATTTTCCGCAATGTTCACCCATGAGATGAAAGAAAATAGAGACAATGAAGTTACTATACCTGATATAGAGCCTGGAGTTTTCAATAAAATATTGGAATTTATTTATACTGATGAAATAAATAATTTGGATGCAGATGCTTCGAGTTTATTGGGAGCTGCAGATAAATATCAATTGTTGAAATTAAAAAGCTTATGTGAAGAATCATTATCTAAGTCAGTCAGTATTGATAACGCTATTGAATTGATGATTTTAGCAGATCTGCACAATGCTAATCAATTATTCGAACGTATGCTTGAAATAATAATAAAAAATATCGAAAATGTCGTTGAAACTCCAGAATATAAAATATTAGAAGAATCTAAACCATTGTTATTGTCGAAATTAATTAAAAAATTAACGACTTCAACAAAGATCAACGGTATTTTTTTTTTAATCTAATTTATTTATCTATTTGCAATTCAATTAACTCATTTTTTTTTTATAGCTTCAATAAAAGCTGATAAATAATTGGGATATTATTGTACATTAAGTACTCAATTAATTAGAGAGCGGCTTTTTAGTAATATTTACCTAACATTTTTGGGTATTATGATTTGAAAACGATACATACTCATTTTGCAAATCTAATAATAATTATTTTTAGAAAGTAAGATTTAAATAGATGAAATATTTACCGTTTCTAAATTAATATTTTTTGATTATCAACTCAAATATTCATTACCATATAAATATTGTTTAATGCTAAGAACAAATTAGTTTAGATAAACTAATATTATTTTGTTTTTATTTTTTTAATTATTGTCTAATGTAAGCGTAAAAAATTTCTCAATGACAATTGTGAACTTGTAGAAATTTTCATCCTTTCATATCTTTTTTCTAATAAATATTTTCTACAAATTAACTAAATTTCTTGAAAACGTATTAAGCATTATTTATTTAATTCTCATTATCTCAATATTTAATGCAAATTAAATGCGCGCAACATAAAATTAGCATCAATTCCTTATAATTATTCACGAGAATAAACAAAATAACTTTATTTTTATTCGTATAGTTTTCAAATAATTGTGATTAAACATCGCGTGGGCGGAAAACAAATGAATGGACGAAAAAATAATAGGGAGTAAAAGTTATTAGTTTATATTAATTTTGAATTAGAATATTCAAATAAATTTTTGAATAGCTAATAGTTAAAAAATTTATCTCTAAACATATAATTTTGTTTATATATATTGTGTAATAGTTTATTTAAAGTCAAAGTAAATGTATAAAATCATAGATAATTTTTACCTTTAACTTTATATTAGCTGGGACAGAATTTTTTCATTTATTTTAAATTCATATGAGTCATAAAAATAGATTATTCACCTGTGAAAATATTTTGAACTTAAGTTGACTTCTTAGTGATGCGAAAATAAAAAAAATCAACTTACATTCAACGTAAAGTTAGTAAATGTTCACCATGAAGACTCATTAAAAAAAAATAATTACCCTTAGAAGTAATATACTAGTAAAAATGAATAAATAATTATTTATTTGGTAATAAGTATTTTCAAAATTAATATTTAATTCGTTTTTATTATTAGATCTAATTATTAAAATTCATTCGATGTGATTCGAAAATCGCGCTACATTTTTTTGCCATCAAAAGATGGCGCTCACGTTAAATACTAAATCGATATAAAAAAGATCAAGCTTCTGATGCTTAGGTTATAAAGTATCAAAAGCCGTTACATTTTTTATCTCAGTAATCTATACTTAGTAGCACCAAAATTAATATTTTTTCATAATATTTATTATTGTAATAATAAACTATTGATAAATATATACTCAACTAAATTTTAAATAAATTTAATTAAAAAATAACGTTCCAAGTATTTGCGTTGTTGCTGAATAAGATGGAAATTGTATGTGATTCCTATTCCGAAAAGCACAAAGTCATTTATAAATGGAAGATTCATGAAATAGTAGCATTTATTGAGTCTACTAAAAACGATGAAGGTCCAGTAGAGCTTAAATCATCAAACTTTACTACAAATGGCAAGGATGAAGATTCATGGTATTTACAACTCAATCTATTAGAAGAAAGCGGATGGATATCACTATATTTGTGTCGAAAAGATGGGAAAAATAAAGCAAGAATAGAGTTTTCCCTATTCTTTTTAAAGAAAAATGATAAAAAAAAAATTCGATCGACTTCCTACATAAGTTACGACTTGAATGAGGCGTATGGATTAGTAAAATTTCTTGAAATAAAAGAGTTACTGGAAAAGAAAGATGATCTTATACCAAATAATACCTTGACTGTAGGTGTGGAACTTACTGTTTATGATGATTATAAATCATTTAATACTGATTATCCGTTGCAAAAACGACAGCGTAAAATAACTGATGATCTTAAAGAACTCTATGACAGTAAAATAAACAGTGACGTTATTTTAGTTGTCGGTAATGAAAAATTTAAAGCTCACAAGTTCATACTGTCAACTCGCAGTCCTGTATTTTCCGCAATGTTCACCCATGAGATGAAGGAAAATAAAGAAAGTGAAGTTGTTATACCTGATATAGATTCAAAAATTTTCAATAAAATGCTCGAGTTTATTTATACCGATGAGATAAATGATTTGGATGCGGATGCTGCGAGTTTATTGGGAGCTGCAGATAAATATCAGTTGCTGAACCTAAAAAGTTTATGCGAAGAATCGTTATCAAAGTCAACCAGTATTGATAATGCCGTTGAATTGATGATTTTAGCAGATTTGCATAACGCTGATAAATTACTGGAGTTTATTTTTGAATTTATAATAAGAAATTTTAAAGATGTCATTAAAATTCCAGGGTATGAAGTATTAGAAGTAACTAAACCATTGTTATTATTAAAATTATTAAAAAAATTAGCAGACTTTAATGAAAATTAATGGTACACTACTTTCTTTTCTATTTTATTTATTAACTTATTTAATATTGATGTTACAAATCATTTTATTTTTTTGTTTTCTTTTAGCTTCAACATGAAAAATACTTGGTATATTAGGAGCTATTACCGGAAAAAACTCGGTTATTGAGAAGACAAGATTGGAGTGGAATGACTTATTAAAATTTTGATATTTTATTTTAAAAAGAATTAGTACTTGTTTTGTGAATCTAATTATTTTTCAATCTTAGAAAATAAGATCTCAATACATTCGATACCTTCTGTTTCTGAATGTACTATTGTTAGATTAACAATTAGAATATACATTACGGTGTAGATAGCTTTTAAGCTTTTTGAATACTAAGTAAAAATTAATTTATATCTAGAGACATTATTTTATTTTTAGTTTTTTAAATTACTATCAAATGTAAGTTTAAAAAATTCCTTAGTGACGATTGTGGACTCGTATAAATGTTTATACTTCCATAACTTTTCGTGTGTAAAAATATTTTCGAACATATATTCGAATTGTTTGAAAAAATATTACATACTATTTATTTAATTCTTATCATTCTAAAATTTAATAAAAATTAAATACGTACATAAAAATTTACATTGATACCTTATTCCCAACAATAAATAGAAAATAATAGTTTACATTTTTCGTAGTTTTGTCATAAACATCGTGATTAAACATATCACGGGAGTGAAAAACAAATATGCGAGAAAATAATAAAGAGTAAAAGTAATTAGTTCACATGCATTTTGAATTGGAATATTCAAATAAATTTTTTATGGCTAATTTTTAAAAATTTGTCACTAAGCATATGCTTTTGTTTATATATATTGTGCAATAGTTTGTTTAAAGTCAAAGTAAATGCACTAAGTCATAAATAATTTTTACTAATAACTTTAACTGGGCAGTATGTTGCATCCATTTTAAATTTACATACGTGATGAAAAAAAAAAAAAAAAAAAATTAAGTAACATTAAACGTAACGTTAGCAAATGTTCAACATGGCCACTTGCTAAACAAATAATTCTTCTTAGAAGTAATATACTAGTGAAAATTATAAAATGATTATTTTTTTTTTTGTAATTTTTTTTCAAAATTATTATTTCACTTGTTTTTATTATTTAATAATTATTAAAATTGACTTGTAATTCAAAAATCGCGTAACATTTTGAAACCATTAAAAGATGGCGCTAACGTTAATTAGTAAATTGAAGTAAATAAAAAAAAGATTAGGCTTAGAATAGGGATGGGCGATGTTCGCAAAAAAAATCGACATCGGACTATCGATTTTCGAAATTTTTTACTATCGAACCATCAATGTTTTGACAAAAACATCGATTATAGACATCGATATTGAAAATGCGCGCGAAAATTCGAAAAAGTAATAATTGCAACTAAATAATTTTAAATTATTACTAATTATAATCTAATCATCAATAATTACTAATCATAAAAATATATTATTAGGAAAGTTAAATAATTTATTCATCAATCAATAATTTACTATTAAGAACAAATTTATTATTAACCCTAATTTAAAAAAGTGATTTGGAATAATTCAAAACAATTTGAAATGATTTAAAACAATTTGAATCGGCTAATATATAGATATACACTTAACATGGAGCAAATCATTTTTCTTAATCAGGGAAATTCAATATGTAGAATGATTATATTATTTCCAGCCATTATAAATATTTATGTTCATAAAAATATTTGAAATAATTTATAAATATTAATTTATAGGTTTTCAATCATTGAAAGCTTTTAAAATCCTTCAAATAAAAATGCAACGAAACTTGAAGTTAGTCAATAGTCGAAACTTGCAAAAAAATGGGACAAAATTCCTTATTGGTTGAAATTAAGGCTCACGCGTAGCGCGCTATTTGAATTTTTAGTAGAAATTTATTTCGATGTCGATGGTTCATCATATTACATCGAACATCGATGTTTCGACTGTAAAAAAATCGACCAAAAAAATCGATGTTTCCTGAAAAAAACATCGATAGTCGAAATATCGATGTATATCGCCCATCCCTAGCTTAGAACGCTTCAGTTATTACATAAGTCAAAAGTCATTATATTTTTCATCTCAGTAATCAGTTATCAGTAGCACAGTAAATATTATTTTATCAGTGCATATCATTACAATTAGAAACTATTGATAAATATATGAATTAAAGGAATTCTAAAATAAATTTTATTAATAAAATTGAGTTTCAAAGACTTGGTGTTATTAAACAAAATGGAAGTTTCAGGTTATTCCCGTTTCCAAAAGCATCGAGTAATTTATAAATGGGAAATTGAAGACATAATACACTTTATTGAGTTAACTAAAGACAATGAAGAAACGGTAAAGCTTAAATCATCCAACTTTAGCACAATGGCCGATAAAACTAAAGATTCATGGCATTTAAATCTGCGACTATCAGAAGAAATGGGTTGGATATCACTTTTTTTGTTTCAAAATAACGGGGAAGAGAAAATAGGAATAAAATTTTCACTATTTCTTTTAGACAGCAAAAATGAAAGGAAGTTTATTAAAACTCTCTGTAAAAATCGCGAATTTAATGAAGGATGGGGATTTGGAAAATTTCTTGAAATAAAACAGTTACTAGATAACAAAGATGATTTTTTACCAAATAATACTTTAACTGTATGTGTTGAACTAACTGTTTACGACGGTTATAAATCATTTACTACGGAATTTCCGATGCAAGCACCACAGCGTAAAATAACTGATGATTTTAAAGAACTCTATGACAACAAAATAAACAGTGACGTTATTTTAGTTGTTGGTAATGAAAAATTTGAAGCTCACAAGATCATATTGTCAACTCGCAGTCCTGTATTTTCCGCAATGTTCACCCATGAGATGAAGGAAAAGAGAGACAATGAAGTTGCTATACCTGATATAGATCCTGAAATTTTCAATAAAATATTGGAGTTTATTTATACCGATAAGATAAATGATTTGGATGCGGATGCTGCGTATTTATTAGAAGCTGCAGATAAATATCAATTGCTACACCTAAAAAGTTTATGCGAAGAATCGTTATCTAAGTCAATTAATATTGATAATGCCATTGAATTATTGATTTTAGCAGATTTACATAATGCTAATCAATTACTGGAGTTTATTTTTGAATTTATGATAAAAAATATCAAAGATATTACTAAAACTCCACAGTATGAAGTATTAGAAGTAACTAAACCATTGTTATTAGTAAAATTAGTTAAGAAAATAGCAGACTTAAATGAAAACTAATGGTATATTACTTTTTATCTATTTTACTTATTTATTCATTTACGTTTCAAATCACTTTAGTTTTTTGTTTCCTTTTAGCTTCAACAGATGAAAAGTATTTGGTACATTAGAAGCTATTAACATAAAATACCCAGTTCATGAAAGGACAAGATTGGAGTGGAATGATTAGTTAAAACTTTGATATTTTATTTTAAAAATGATTAATACTTATTTCGTAAATTTAATCCTTTTTAGTTTTACATAATAAAATCAAAATTCATTCGATATTTCCTGTATCTAAATATACTATTTTTAGATTAACAACTAGAATAGACAGTATAATGTGAATAGCTCTTAATTTTTTATTACACTGAGTAAAAATTAATTCATATAAAGTAACATTATTTTCACTTTAGTTTTTAAATTTACTGTCAAATGTAAGTTTAAAAAATTCCTCAGTGACGATTGTGAGCTTGGAGAAATTTTTATACTTCCATGTCTTTTTGTGTGAATAGGTATTTTCTCACATATATTCAAATTGTTTGAAAATATATAACGCATTATTTATTTAATTCTTATCATCCCAAAATTAAATGCAAATTAAATACGTACATTAAAATTGGTATCGATTCCATATTCCCAACAATAAACAGAATATAATAGTTTACATTTTTCGTACAGTTTTCTCATAAACATCGTCATTAAACATATCACGGGGGTAAAAAACAAATAAATTTTTTATGGATAATTTTAAAAAATTTATCTCTCAACATATACTTTTGTTTATATATGTATATATATTGTGTAATAGTTTATTTAAAGTCAAAGTAAATGCACTAAGTCTTAAATAATTTTTACCAATAACTTCAACTGGGGCAGTATGTTTCATCTATTTTAAATTTACATACGTGATGAAAATAACTACCGGTAAAAATATTTTGAATTTAAGTTGACTTTTTAATGATGCAAAAATAAAAAAAATCAACTTACATTCAACGGAAAGTTAGTAAATGTTCAACATGGCCACTCGCTAACAAAGATAAGTATCCTTAGAAGTAATATACTAGTGAAAATTATTAAATGATTACTTTTTTTTGTAATAAGTCTTTTCAAAATTATTATTTCATTTGTTTTTATTATTAAATAATTATTAAAATTGACTTGTAATTCAAAAATCGCGTAACATTTTGATGGCATTAAAAGATGGCGTTAATGTTCATTAGTAAATTGGAATATATAAAAAAAAGATTAGGCTTAGAACGCTTCAGTTATTAAGTCAAAAGTCGTTATATTTTTCATCTCAGTAATCAGTTATCAGTAATACAGTTATTAATATTTTGTCAGTATATATCATTATAAATATAAACTATAGATAAATACACATACTAAACTAATTCTGAAATAAATTTCATTGAAAGAATTGAGTTTCAAGTATTTATTGTTGGCCAAAATGGAAATTTTAGGTTATTCCCATTCCAAAAAGCACAAAGTAATCTATAAATGGGAAATTAATGAAATGGTACCATTAATTAAGTCTACTAAAGATGATGAACAGACAGTAAAGCTCAACTCACCTACCTTTACCACAAATGACGAAACTGAAAATCTATGGTATTTACAACTGCAATTATTAACAGAAAAGGAATGGATATCACTATATTTGCATCGAGATAAAGGGAAAGATAAAGTAAGAGCAGAGTATTCACTATTTCTTTTCGACAGCAAAAATGAAAGGAAATTTCTCAAAACTATTTATGCAAATCGCGACTTCAATATTGGACGGGGGTATTCAAAATTTCTTGAAATAAAACAATTACTGGATAACAAAGATGATTTTTTACCAAATAATACTTTAACTGTGTGTATTGAACTAACAGTTTATGACGATTATGAATCATTTCTTACTAAAACTCCGTTGCAAACACCACAACGTAAAATAACTGATGATCTTAAAGAACTATATGATAGTAAAACAAACAGTGACGTTATTTTGGTTGTTGGTGATGAAAAATTTAAAGCTCACAAGATCATACTGTCAGCTCGCAGTCCTGTATTCTCTGCAATGTTTATCCATGAGATGAAAGAAAAGAGAGACAATGAAGTTGCTATACCTGATATAGATCCTGAAATTTTCAATAAAATGTTGGAGTTTATTTATACCGATGAGATAAATGATTTGGATGCGGATGCTGCGTATTTATTAGAAGCTGCAGATAAATATCAATTGCTACACCTAAAAAGTTTATGCGAAGAATCGTTATCTAAGTCAATTAATATTGATAATGCCATTGAATTATTGATTTTAGCAGATTTACATAATGCTAATCAATTACTGGAGTTTATTTTTGAATTTATGATAAAAAATATCAAAGATATTACTAAAACTCCACAGTATGAAGTATTAGAAGTAACTAAACCATTGTTATTAGTAAAATTAGTTAAGAAAATAGCAGACTTAAATGAAAACTAATGGTATATTACTTTTTATCTATTTTACTTATTTATTCATTTACGTTTCAAATCACTTTAGTTTTTTGTTTCCTTTTAGCTTCAACAGATGAAAAGTATTTGGTACATTAGAAGCTATTAACATAAAATACCCAGTTCATGAAAGGACAAGATTGGAGTGGAATGATTAGTTAAAACTTTGATATTTTATTTTAAAAATGATTAATACTTATTTCGTAAATTTAATCCTTTTTAGTTTTACAAAATAAAATCAAAATTCATTCGATATTTCCTGTATCTAAATATACTATTTTTAGATTAACAACTAGAATAGACAGTATAATGTGAATAGCTCTTAATTTTTTATTACACTAAGTAAAAATTAATTCATATAAAGTAACATTATTTTCACTTTAGTTTTTAAATTTACTGTCAAATGTAAGTTTAAAAAATTCCTCAGTGACGATTGTGAGCTTGGAGAAATTTTTATACTTCCATGTCTTTTTGTGTGAATAAGTATTTTCTCACATATATTCAAATTGTTTGAAAATATATAACGCATTATTTATTTAATTCTTATCATCCCAAAATTAAATGCAAATTAAATACGTACATTAAAATTGGTATCGATTCCATATTCCCAACAATAAACAGAATATAATAGTTTACATTTTTCGTACAGTTTTCTCATAAACATCGTCATTAAACATGTCACGGGGGTAAAAAACAAATAAATTTTTTATGGATAATTTTTAAAAATTTATCTCTCAACATATACTTTTGTTTATATATGTATATATATTGTGTAATAGTTTATTTAAAGTCAAAGTAAATGCACTAAGTCTTAAATAATTTTTACCAATAACTTCAACTGGGGCAGTATGTTTCATCCATTTTAAATTTACATACGTGATGAAAATAACTACCGGTAAAAATATTTTGAATTTAAGTTGACTTTTTAATGATGCAAAAATAAAAAAAATCAACTTACATTCAACGGAAAGTTAGTAAATGTTCAACATGGCCACTCGCTAACAAAGATAATTATCCTTAGAAATAATATACTAGTGAAAATTATAAAATGATTACTTTTTTTTTGTAATAAGTCTTTTTAAAATTATTATTTCATTTGTTTTTATTATTAAATAATTATTAAAATTGACTTGTAATTCAAAAATCGCGTAACATTTTGATGGCATTAAAAGATGGCGTTAATGTTCATTAGTAAATTGAAATATATAAAAAAAAGATTAGGCTTAGAACGCTTCAGTTATTAAGTCAAAAGTCGTTATATTTTTCATCTCAGTAATACAGTGATTAATATTTTGTCAGTATATATCATTACAATTATAAACTATTGATAAATATATAAACTCAACTAATTATAATAGTATATTGTACAACTAGTGCGGTAAGTTGTCGATTGCCCACGAGAGCAAAGTTGAGCGCACGAACGAAGTGAGTGCGCTCATTTGCTCGTGTGGGTAATCGGCAATACCGCACGAATTGAACACAGTTTTTTTTATCATGAATGCGATATGAGTACTATTTTGGCGCTCGCTGTTTTGTTCTCCAAGTAGCTTTTTGCTGATTCAACTGTTGCCGCAACATTTTTGTGGGTTAAACGATAATCTACGTGCGACTAGAAGTAAATTTGCGTGCGACAAGTTTACTTTCATCATTCATGATAAAAAATAAATTTCATTGAAACGAATTGAGTGTCAAGTATTTGTTGTTGTGGGTGCCACGACCTGTGCCCAACGGAGGTTACGTGTAAACACACACTTGCATCAAAAGTAATAGTGTGTAGCAACACGTATGAATAAACGAACGACAGATAAAAGTTAGGTTCGAATAAACGTAAGAATAAATAACGTGATGGATGTGTGATGTCTATTCTGATTAACGTAATCTCTGAATAAAAATTCCTTCAATAAACCGAAGGTTTAGTTAAAGTGAGATTTGTAAAAACGAAAGAACGGAAAATGAGAGACTTGTATAAACGGAGAAACGGACAATGATATATTTCGTATAAGCGCGGGTAATGGATATTGAAAGATTAGTATAAACGGAGGAACGAATAACATGAAATGTATACAACGTGCGGAACGTTTAATGTGAGGTTTGTAGAACCGGAGGAACGGATAATGAGCCGTTTGAATAAACGCGGGTTATGGATAATGATAGGTTAGTATGGACGGAGGAACGAATAACGTGAGATGTGTACAATGTCCGGAACGGTGAACGTGAAGTTTGTTAAAAGTAATGTGTGTTTAAAAAATTATTTGACAATACCGACCGTTAAATTACCTGAATTCAGTTGGTGTAGTAGATGCCCATTATAACAAAAAATTATGGAACAGGTTCTTAAGGATTTTAAAAATCTAACCAATCGTAATTAGAATATTTATTATTTATTGGTTTGAATTAAAAATTTATAAATTTACTTATAATTCAATTGATGGTGATTTAATTTTTTGAATATTTGAATTTTATTGATAAAACTTAAAGTTAAAAGAAATTATATTTAATATTAATTAAAAAACAAAGTATTGACCGTATAAATTATTATGAAAAATTAGACTAAACATAAAAACTAATCAATGTAATAGTAAAAATGCAAAGAAAAAAAAAATCGATCTATAATGCGATTCGAATAAAATTTTTAAAATTTATTTGTGTAATAATTAAGGTTGAAAAACTTGAAATTAATTTCAATTTTTTTTTTTAGAGAAATATAGTTGATTTATTTTTTAACACATCGTTTTAAAATAAAAAGTATATTTAGATATTTTCAATAATTGTATTTAATTCCTGGAGGACTTCCATCCTATAAAATTCCTCCATTGGTCGAAGAATGATACCTGCAACAGTTGGTAAAATTTTAATTGGCATCCTTAATATTTCTTATTTAAAATTGTATCGTTTTATTGATGTTATTAATGACATAATAGTTATCACAAAACGTTGTAGCTACAACGTTTTGTGATAACTCTGATAATTTTACCGGAAAAGCGAAAAAATCTAACTTTACCTCGAGCTCTAATAACTTTTGAACAGATGAATTTATCAAAAAATAAGAGACCTTTTTTTAGAAGTCTTCCAGGAATTAAATACAATTATTGAAAACATCTAAATATACTTTTTATTTTAAAACGATGTGTTAAAAAATAAATCAACTATATTTCTCTAAAAAAAAAAATTGAAATTAATTTCAAGTTTTTCAACCTTAATTATTACACAAATAAATTTTAAAAATTTTATTCGAATCGCATTATAGATCGATTTTTTTTTTTTCTTTGCATTTTTACTATTACATTGATTAGTTTTTATGTTTAGTCTAATTTTTCATAATAATTTATACGGTCAATACTTTGTTTTTTAATTAATATTAAATATAATTTCTTTTAACTTTAAGTTTTATCAATAAAATTCAAATATTCAAAAAATTAAATCACCATCAATTGAATTATAAGTAAATTTATAAATTTTTAATTCAAACCAATAAATAATAAATATTCTAATTACGATTGGTTAGATTTTTAAAATCCTTAAGAACCTGTTCCATAATTTTTTGTTATAATGGGCATCTACTACACCAACTGAATTCAGGTAATTTAACGGTCGGTATTGTCAAATAATTTTTTAAACACACATTACTTTTAACAAACTTCACGTTCACCGTTCCGGACATTGTACACATCTCACGTTATTCGTTCCTCCGTCCATACTAACCTATCATTATCCATACCCGCGTTTATTCAAACGGCTCATTATCCGTTCCTCCGGTTCTACAAACCTCACATTAAACGTTCCGCACGTTGTATACATTTCATGTTATTCGTTCCTCCGTTTATACTAATCTTTCAATATCCGTTACCCGCGCTTATACGAAATATATCATTGTCCGTTTCTCCGTTTATACAAGTCTCTCATTTTCCGTTCTTTCGTTTTTACAAATCTCACTTTAACTAAACCTTCGGTTTATTGAAGGAATTTTTATTCAGAGATTACGTTAATCAGAATAGACATTACACATCCATCACGTTATTTATTCTTACGTTTATTCGAACCTAACTTTTATCTGTCGTTCGTTTATTCATACGTGTTGCTACACACTATTACTTTTGATGCAAGTGTGTGTTTACACGTAACCTCCGTTGGGCACAGGTCGTGGCACCCGTTGTTGTTAAACAAAATGGAAGTTTCAGGTTATTCCCGTTTCCAAAAGCATCAAATAATTTATAAATGGGAAATCGATGATATTTTACAATTTATTGAGTTAATAACTAAAGTCGACGAAAAGACAGTAAAACTCACCTCATCTATAGCTTTACAACAAGTGATAATACTCAAGATCCATGGTATTTACACCTGCGACTATTCGAGGAAAAAGGATGGATATCATTATATTTGTTTCGAAACGATGGAAAAGACAAAGTAAGAGTAGGGTTTTCACTATTCATTTTAAACAACAAACACGAAAGAAAATTTCTCAGAACTACCTATCAAAATCACAATTTCAATGCTGGACAGGGATATTTAAAATTTCTTGAAATAAAACAGTTACTAGACAACAAAGATGAGTTTTTACCGAATGAAACTCTTACTATATGTATTGATCTAACTGTTTACAACGATTATGAATCACTAAATTTCCGTTGCAAAAACCACAGCGTCAAATAACTGATGATCTTAGAGAACTCTATGATAGTAAAATAAACAGTGACGTTATTTTAGTTGTGGGTAATGAAAAATTTAAAGCTCACAAGCTTATACTGTCAATTCGCAGTCCTGTATTTTTCGCGATGTTCACTCATGAGATGAAGGAAAAAAGAGACAGTGAAGTTGCTATACCTGATATAGAACCTGGAATTTTCAGGAAAATCTTGGAGTTTATTTATACCGACAAAATAAATTATTTGGATTTGGATGCTGCATATTTATTAGAAGCTGCAGATAAATATCAATTGTTGAAACTAAAAAGTTTATGCGAAGAATCATTATCTAAGATAATGCAGTTAAATTGATGATTTTAGCAGATCTGCATAATGCTAATCAATTATTCGAACATGTGATTGAATTGATGATAAAAAATATCGAAGGTGTCATTGAAACTCCAGAGTATAAATCATTCGAAGAATGTAAACCATTGTTATTATCAAAATTGATTAAAAACTTAGCGAATTCGATAAAGAGTAACGGTATATTATTATTATTATCTTTTTTTTTTATGTAACTTATTTATTTATTTACAATTCGATTGACTCATTTTTTTTTTTAGCTTCAACAGATAAAAAATAATTGGGATCTTGTACACAAAGTACTCAATTAATAAGAAAACGGTATTTGAATAGAATACCTACCTAAAATATTTAGGTTTTATGATTTGAAAATGATTCATCCGCATTTACAAATCTAGACAGATAAAAAATGATTTCTTGGCGCAAATAATTTTTACTTCCCCCCCCCCCCCGTATATTTTCACTTGATCTTAAAAATTTATAGAATTATGAATAGAAAATAAAAATTTCTGTGGGGCAAGAAATTTTTTCTAGTCCTAAGGAAATTTTTGTTTTCATTTCATAATGCGAATCTTTTTTTGCGCTAAGAAATCCTTATTTTATTGTCAAATAATAATTATTTTTAGAAAGTAAGATTTAAAAACATTAGATATTTACTATTTCATAATATACTATTTTTAGATAAATTATTTAAATATAAACAACAGTATAAATGTCTTTGAATTTTATTCAATATTAAGTAAAGATTAATTTGTATCAATTAACATCATTTTATTTTCATATTTTCAAATTACTGTTTAATGTAAGCATAGGATATTCATCAGTGATGATTGTGGACTAGTAAAAATTTTTGTACTTTCATATCTTTTTGTTTTAATGAATATTTTCTAACATATATTCAAATTTTTTGAAAAAATATTACGTATTATTTATCTAATTATAATTACCTCAATATTTAATGCAAATTAAATACGTACATCATAAAATTATCATCAATACCTTATAATTATAACTTATAATTATAGTTATTCACGAAAATAAACAGAAAATGAAAGTTTGCATTTTTTCATATAGTTTTATAATAATTGTTGGCATTAAGCATCGCGTGGGTGAAAAACAAATGAATAAGCAAAAAAATAATAAAGAGTAAAAGTTATTAGTTTAAATTCATTTTGAGTTAGAATATTCGAATAAATTTTTTCAAAGCAAATTATTAAAAAATTTATCTCTCAACATATACTTTTGTTTATATATATTGTGTAATAGTTCATTTAAAGTCAAAGTAAATGCGTAAAATCATAGATAATTTTTACCTCTCACTTGATATTAACTGGAACCGAATTTTTTATTTATTTTAGATTCATATGTGTTTAAAAAAAAATTATTCTCCTGTAAAAATATATTGAATTTAAGTTCTCTTCTAAGAAGTGATGCAAAAACAAAAAAAATCAAGTTACATTCAACGTAACGTTATTTAGGAAATGTTTATCATGACCACTCGCTAAAAAAAAAATAATTACATTATTTTAATTATTTAATTAATTATTATTTAATTATTTTAATTATTTAATTCTATTTTATTATTAGATATAATTACTAAAATTGATACGTTGTGATTCGAAAATCGCGCTACATTTTGTTGCCATCAAAAGATGGCGCTAACGTTAAATACTAAATTAATATAAAAAAAACCAAGCTTCTGACGCTTAGGTTATAAAGTATCAAAAGTTGTTATATATTTTTCATTTCAGTTTTCAGTAATCTATAATCATTAACACCGTGATAAATATTTGATTAGTGTATATTATTATTATAATACTAAACAATTGATAAATAAATATAGACAAATAATTCTAAAATAAATTTAATTAAAGGAATTGAGTTTCAAGTATTTGCGTTGTTGGATAATATGGAAATTGTATGTAATTCCCATTCCCAAAAGCACAAAGTAATTTATAAATGGAAGATTCATGAAATAATAGCATTTATTGAGTCTACTAAGCACGATGAAGGTTCAGTAGAGCTTAACTCATCAAACTTTACTACAAATGGCAAGAATAAAGATACATGGTATTTAGAACTGAAAATAAAAAAAAAAAAGGAATGGATGTCACTGTATTTGGTTCGACGTAATGGGAAAGATAAAGTAAGAATAAATTATTCACTATTTCTTTTAGATGACCAAAATAAAAGGAAATTCCATAGAAATTCCTATACAACGTTCAGCTTAAGTAATGATGGATGGGGATTTGAAAAATTTCTTTACATAAAAGAGTTACTGGAAAACGAAGATGACCTTATACCTAATAATACCTTAACTGTATGTCTTGAACTAACCGTTTATGACAATTATAAATCATTTAATTCTGATTATCCGATGAAAAAGCGACAGCGTAAAGTAACTGATGATTTCAAAGAACTCTATGATAGTAAAATAAACAGTGACGTTATTTTCGTTGTGGGTAATAAAAAATTTAAAGCTCACAAGCTTATACTGTCAACTCGAAGTCCTGTATTTTCCGCAATGTTCACCCATAAGATGAAGGAAAATAGAGACAACAAAGTTACTATACCTGATATAGATCCTGAAGTTTTCAATAAAATGCTGAAGTTTATTTATACCGATGAGATAAATGATTTGGATGTGGATGCTGCGTATTTATTAGAAGCTGCAGATAAATATCAATTGCTAAACCTCAAAAGTTTATGCGAAGAATCGTTATCTAAGTCAGCCAGTATTGATAATGCAATTGAATTGATGATTTTAGCAGATCTGCATAATGCTAATCAATTACTGGAGTTTATTTTTGAATTTATGATAGAAAATATCAAAGATATTACTAAAACTCCACAGTATGAAGTATTAGAAATAACTAAACCATTGTTATTAGTAAAATTATTAAAAAAACTAGCAGACTTTAATGAAAATTAATGGTAAACTACTTTCTCTTCTATTTTATTCATTAACTTATTTATGTTACAAATCACTTTAGTTTTTTGTTTTCTTTTAGCTTCAACATGAAAAATACTTGGTATATTAGGAGCTATTACCGGAAAGGACTTAGTTAATGAGAGGACAAGATTGGAGTAGAATCCCTTATTAAAATTTTGATATTTTATTTTAAAATGGATTAATACTTGTATCGTTAATATAATAACTTTTAGTTTTAGAAAACAAGATCGCAATACATTCAATACCTCCTGCATCTAAATATACTATTTTTAGATTAACAATTAGAATAGACATTATAGTGTGAATATCTTTTAGGGTAAACCGACCAATGAATGACCGATTTGTTGTAGTGGCAGATATTTCGACTCATAAAAACAATAATTAACTTTGAAACTCAGTCAAACTATTATAATTGCATTGCCACATCATTTATGTTTTAATATTCATCATGATTTTTTATTTATTTCATTACAGTTTTTATAAAATTACATATAATCAGCGTAAAATGTAAAGACCCATTGAATGACTGCTTTCCTCCATTGAATGACCGGGCATAATCCAGTAAATGACCAACGAATTCAGTTCTGACTTGAAGTTAATTTTCTTAGAAACATTTATTGTATCTGACCGATAAACTAATCATTTTAAGTAGGAAAAAACACCGATTTCAGGATTTTGTTAAAATTTTATTATTTCATGCAATGAATCCTTATAATCACAGTACCAATGGATGAAAATAGCTGTTGTGTTTTTATAAAAATAATCATCTTGAATGCGGAAAAATACTCGTAAGCTCTATTAATATCACATTAACAATTTCAACTGTATAAAATAATATAATACTTATTAAAGTACACTTGTTTAATTATCATACTTATATAGTTAACAAATTTTGATTAACGTAAATTATTAATTTAATTATTTAACACATTTAAATTATTATTACTAATTTTTGAATTGGTTAAGGATATGCAATCCTTGCAATCCAAAGAACTAACAATGTTTAATAAATAAAATGATAAAAAAAAATCTTCGATTTTACAAATTGAATCTTATTTTTCTACAGTCTTATTTTTTTTTTTTACACTCAGTAGCCTGATTAAATAAAATCATTTGATAGGATTAAGAACGATTGATTTCTTAAAAATTTTCAATCCTTTTAAATCGTGTAAATCATTTTTGAAATTTCACGATTAATCATATCAAATCATTCTTACTACTGTAAAAGCGTCAGAATATAAAATCTTTACTCATTCCGAATAATTTTTAACGCTGAAATTATATTTGAATTTCAGTCACCGATTATGATATGAAATGATTTGGCTAGTGTTAAAAATTTTTAACCATTCTGAATACTTTTTAATCTTGAATAGTCTAGTCGATGCCCACGAAAACAAGGTGCAAGATTATATTTTCGGTGGATATGAAACGATTTTGAAATTTTTTTTTTTTAAATTCTCAAAGAATACGAAACAAAAAGTTAACCTAAATTTGAAAGCCGCTTTTATTCCATAAAAAGAATTATTTTCTCTTCGCAAATAAGACTTCAGTATGAGTTTAGCATGACGTCTTAAGAAGCTCCTAATTTCGACTTCATAAAGAAGTTAAAAAAAGAATACATTTAGACGTCACAAAACTGACGTCTTATTTATGGAGTCTTCAAGAACTCTTAATTGAGAGTTCTTAAAAACGATACCTTTACGAAGTCATTATAAGACTTCTTGAGGATGCCTTCAAAAAGACAAAGTAAAGCAGTCTTTCCGACTTGAAAACTGTCTGAGTTGGTATTGCTTAAAAAATATGTTAATTATTGTAAAAAAATAATCATTTTCCGAGGTAATACCTATACTAGTGGAAATCGTGAAATAATTATTTTCAGTAAGTCTTTTCAAAATAACCATTTAATCTGATTCATTTTTTTAAATCATTATTAACAATTAGTAAAATTAATTCGTTATCATTTGAAAATCGCGCAAAATTTTATTACCATTAAAGATGGCACTAGTGTATTAATTAGTGAAAAATATCTATATCAATATAAAGCTTTAAGTTGTAAACTCAAACGTCGTTATATTTTTTCTTCATATAGTAGTTAGTAATACAGAGTGATTAATAATTTATTAGTATATATCATTATAATTACAAGCTATTGATAAATAATTAATTCATCAACTAATTCTGAAATATATTTTATTAAAAAAATTGAGTTTCAAGTAATTAGTGTTGTTGAACAAAATGGAAATTTTAGGTTATTCCCATTCCCAAAAGCATCAAGTAATTTATAAGTGGGAAATTGATGAAATCATACCATTGATTGAGTCTACTAAAAACGATGAGGAGACAGTAAAGCTTGACTCATCTAAATTTACCACAAATAGCAAGACTGAAAATTCATGGCATTTACAACTGCGAATGTCAGAAGTCGAGGAATGGATATCACTTTTTTTGTGTCGAAATAATGGGAGAGATAAAGTAAGAATAGGGTATTCGCTATTTATTTTAGACAACAAAAATGAAAAAAAATTTCTTAAATCTACCTATGCAAATCGCTGCTTTAACGTTGGTTCGGGATATGGAAAATTTCTTGAAATAAAAAAATTATTGGAAAATAAAGATAATTTTTTACCAAATAATACTTTAACCGTATGTATTGAACTAACTGTTTATGACGATTATGAATCAATTGCTACTAAATTTCCGTTGCAAACACCACAGCGTCAAATGACTGATGATTTTAAAGAACTCTATGATAGCAAAGTAAACAGTGACGTTATTTTAGTTGTGGGTAATGAAAAATTTAAAGCTCACAAGCTCATACTGTCAACTCGCAGTCCTGTATTTTTCGCAATGTTCACCCATAAGATGAAAGAAAATAGAGACAGCGAAATTGCTATACCTGATATGAAACCTGGAATTTTTAATAAAATTTTGAAGTTTATTTATACTGATAAAATAAATAATATAGATGCGGATGCTGAGTGTTTATTAGAAGCTGCAAATAAATATCAATTGCTGAACCTAAAAAGTTTGTGCGAAGAATCATTGTCTAAATCGTGCAGTACTGATAATGCAATTGAATTGATGATGTTAGCAGATCTGCATAATGCTAAACAATTGTTGGAGTTTACTTCTGAATTTATAATTAGAAATATCACAGATGTTATTAAAACTCCAAAATATAGAGTACTAGAAATATCTAAACCAAAGTTATTATCAAAATTAATTAGGAAATTAGCAGCTTTGAATGAAAATTAATGGTACATTACTTTATTATTTATTTATTTATTTTCGTTTCAAATTACTTTGGTTTTTTATTTTCCTTTAGCTTCGACAGATAAAAAGTAATTGGGATATCGGAAGCTGTTAATGGAAAGTACTGGATTAATGAGAGGACAGGATTTGAGTGAAATGAATGATTAAAATTTATATTGTTTATTTTTAAAATGATTAATTCTTGTTTTGTAAATCTAATAACTTTCAGTTTTAGAGAATATGATCTCAATACATTCGATACCTGCTGTATCTTAATATACTATATTTAGATTAACAATTAGAATTATATATTAACAGTATACATACTTCATAATTTTTTTCAATACTCGAAAAATTAAATTACATAAGCGTAAGAAATTTCTCAGTGACTTGTAGAAATTTTTGTACTTTCATATCTTTGTTTCTTATAAATATTTTCTAACAAATAATCAAATTGTTCTAAAACAGATTATATATTATTTATTTAATAACAATCACCCCGATATTTAATTCAAATTAAATACATTATAAAATTATCATCGATACTTTCTATTTATTCCCAAAAATAAACAGAAAATAATAGTTTACATTTTTCCGTATATTTTTTTCATAACTGTTGTAATTAAACATATCGTGTGGGAAAAAAACAAAAGCGATGTCTGCTACATTCACACTCATGAATTGGAATATTTAAATAAATTTTTGAATAACTAATTATTAAAAAATGTATCTCTAAATATACACTTTTGTTAATATATATATATTTTGTAATGGTTGGTTTAAAGTCAAAGTAAATTAATAAAATCATGAATAATTTTTACATATAACTTTAAACTGGCACAGAATGTTTTATTTATTTTAAATTTATCTATATTAGGGTGCTTCATTTCGGAGCAACATTTTTTTTTTTTAAGTGCATGTGGAAAAAATCATAGTTCAACACAAAAAAAAAATTTTCGCGCAAGAAAAAAAATTCTATGTCGATTACAGACCTAGCTCATTGAAAAATTCGATTTTCCCATTTAAATAACACAGGAAAAAATTTTTTTTTAGCTTCAAGTATTGTTAACTCTTTAACAAATCAATAGAGCGAATAGACTAATACATAATTTTGTAGGAAATTGAACGCTCTACAAAAAAGGTCTCTTACCATTTTTCGATAAATCCACTTGTTCAAAAGTTATTAGAGCTCGAAGTAAAGATAGAGATCTTTTTACTTTTACGGCGAAACTATCAGGCTTATCACAAAATGTTATGAAATCTTTTTTGTTGACAATTTTATTCTCTACAAATTATTATCTGTCAAGTTTTTTCGAATTCCGCATTGTTTTCTAGTTATTACCATTTTAATGTCGAGCTCTTGAAATCGATCAAAACCACTTTTTTATGAGCTTGTAATTAAAATGGTAATAACTAGAAAACAATGCGGAATTCGAAAAAACTTTATAAATAATAATTTGTAGAGAATAAAATTGTCAACAAAAAAGATTTTATAACATTTTGTGATAAGCCTGATAGTTTCGCCGTAAAAGTAAAAAGATCTCTATCTTTACTTCGAGCTCTAATAACTTTTGAACAAGTGGATTTATCGAAAAATGGTAAGAGACCTTTTTTGTAGAGCGTTCAATTTCCTACAAAATTATGTATTAGTCTATTCGCTCTATTGATTTGTTAAAGAGTTAACAATACTTGAAGCTAAAAAAAAATTTTTTCCTGTGTTATTTAAATGGGAAAATCGAATTTTTCAATGAGCTAGGTCTGTAATCGACATAGAATTTTTTTTCTTGCGCGAAAATTTTTTTTTTGTGTTGAACTATGATTTTTTCCACATGCACTTAAAAAAAAAAAAATGTTGCTCCGAAATGAAGCACCCTAATCTATATGTTTAATAAACATATATTAGTTACCTGTAAAAATATTTTAAAGTTAAGTTGATTCCTTTGTCATGAAGAAAAAAAAACGAATTAACTTCTCAGATAGCAAAATGACGTCTTGATGAGTTCTGAACCCAGACAGCATCCAAGTCGGAATGACTGCTTTACGACGTCTTTTTGAAGGCGTCCTCAAGAACCCTTATAATGACTTCTTGAAGGTGTCATTTTCAAGAACTCTTAATTAAGAGTTCTTGAAGACTCCATAAATAAGACGTCAGTTTTATGATGTCTAAATGAATTCATTTTTAAACTTCTTCATGAAGTCAAAATTAGGAGTCCCTTAAAGACGTCATGGTAAATTCATAATGAAGTCTTATTTACGAAGTCAGAAAAAAGAACTCTTTGAGAACTCTTTTCAAAGACGTCTTATTGAGTTCGCTAGGTGGCTCATTCGACATCTTGAGAACTTCTTAATGACTTCTTTAAGATGTTGATGAGACGTCCAAATCATAAATAGGAACTCATTCAGAACTCATCAAGACGTCATTTTGCTATCTGGGAATGAGTTTCTATTTATGATTTGGCCCAGACAGCACCCAAGTCAGAATGACTGTTTTACGACGTCTGTTTGAAGGCGTCCTCAAGAAGCCTTATAATGACTTCTTGAAGGTGTCATTTTCAAGAACTCTAAATTAAGAGTTCTTGAAGACTCCATAAATAAGACGTCAGTTTTATGATGTCTAAATGAATTCATTTTTAAACTTCTTCATGAAGTCAAAATTAGGAGTCCCTTAAAGACGTCATGGTAAATTCATAATGAAGTCTTATTTACGAAGTCAGAAAAAAGAACTCTTTGAGAACTCTTTTCAAAGACGTCTTATTGAGTTCGCTAGGTGGCTCATTCGACATCTTGAGAACTTCTTAATGACTTCTTTAAGATGTTGATGAGACGTCCAAATCATAAATAGGAACTCATTCAGAACTCATCAAGACGTCATTTTGCTATCTGGGAATGAGTTTCTATTTATGATTTGGCCCAGACAGCACCCAAGTCAGAATGACTGTTTTACGACGTCTGTTTGAAGGCGTCCTCAAGAAGTCTTATAATGACTTCTTAAAGGTGTCATTTTTAAGAACTCTTAATTAAGAGTTCTTGAAGACTCCATAAATAAGACGACACTTTTTTTATGTCTAAATGTATTCTTTTTTTAACTTCTTTATGACGTCAAAATTAGGAGCTCCTTAAGACGTCATGGTAAATTCATAATGAAGTCTTATTTACGAAGTCAGAAAAAAGAACTCTTTGAGAACTCTTTTCAAAGACGTCTTACTGAGTTCGCTAGGTGGCTCATTCGACATCTTGTGAACTTCTTAAAGACTTCTTTAAGATGTCGATGAGACGTCCAAATCATAAATAGGAACTCATTCAGAACTCATTAAGACGTCATTTTGCTATCTGGGGGACGTCTCATCAACATCTTAAAGAAGTCTTTAAGAAGTTCTCAAGATGTCGAATGAGCCACCTAGCGAACTCAATAAGACATCTTTAAAAAGAGTTCTCAAAGAGTTCTTTTTTCTGACTTCGCAAATAAGACTTTAGTATGAGTTTACCATGACGTCTTTAAGGAGCTCCTAATTTTGACTTCATGAAGAAGTTTAAAAATTCATTTAGACATCATAAAACTGACGTCTTATTTACCCAGTAAACACATTTACGTAAATGTGACGTCAGAGTGACGTTACGCTATGTCATGATTTACGTAAGAAATAAGTCATGAATGAGTCAGGTGCGACTCATTATTTCCCACTTTTTTACGTAAGATTGTGACGTAAAACTAATGACGTATACATGACGTAAATGTGATGTCTGTGTGACATTCCATGACGTCAGTATGACACATGGGTGATGTCAAAATCATCAATCCGGAAGAAATATTTTTGAAAAAAAAAAAAAAAAAGAGAAAAAATTAAATAACGAATTTTTTAATTGATTATTATCGCGCGAACGCATTACGAATTCAGAAACACGAGTTGATAGCAGAAAATTATGGAAAAATCCTGGGCGTCTGCTGGGTTCGAACACGGCTCCTCTTGGCTGGCAGTCCTGAACGTTGCTCACTGGTCACATCACGAGAGTTTAAGTCTTGGGCTTCATTATTGATGTATTTAGAGTGAAATGCCGGTAAAGACGAAATTCATAAGTTTTCGTGATGGATTTTTACCAAATTTAAAAAAATTCCATGAACATAAATGATAATTATAAAAAATTATATAAAATTTTATTAAGTTTCTTCAAATTTTCAATTTTCTGTTGTGATGTGAAATTTAAAAAATCTTATATAAAATTTTGCGAAACATTAAATAATTCCACAAAATTGTATGAAATTTAATCGATTGAAAAGTTGCAATACTAAGCTTTACAATCCTAATATCAAAAGAGTTCAAACTGTCATTACATTTTCTTTGTCATCCTCAATAGTATTTTCGGTATACTATTTAAAAAAATAAAGTTAATTTTTTTATGCTCACGCTAATGTTTTAATCTAAAACGTCTGAAATATATTATCGAGTTTATCGATAACTTTGGCCCCAAGAATATTCGACATTTAGTTGTTAATTTTACACATTTAGACATTTTTGAAAATTCATTCTATGATTGTTTTATTTTAATAAATAGATGATAAAAACACTATGGTTCAGAAATTACATCAGCACTACGTAAAATACTGACTTGTCACTGATGTAAAGATATGATTTAAAAGTGACATCCATATTACGTATAACCGTGACTTTGCTACTGACATAAATGTATGATTTTAAAATTACGTAATTATGATATATAATAATGACTTTATTACTACGTAACAATGTGATGTAGATTTTATGTCAAGCGTACGTAACACATAAGTCATAACTGTGACGTCATACGAGAGTCATGCTTATATCAATATGATGTCAAGTTTTTACATCATATTAAAGTCATGTAAAACGTCAGATTGACATCAAATTTACATAAGATGCCGTGACATTTCTATGACCTACGTATGACGTCAAAATAAGGTCATGTGTTAACTGCCCGATAAAAAAAGATTTTGTATAATTACATATAATTATATATGAGTCCATATATAATCAGATCTGAAAATTGACCATATCTGATCATATATAATCATATATGATTAGATATAATCATATATGATTAGATATAATCATGCATGAACGAATATAGTCATTTTTAAAAGCTCATTGAAAATATCTGAAAATAATTAATTAAGTAATTAAATTAGGATTTATCGTCTTCATTAATATAAATGTTGGTTAAATTTAAATTGAAAAAAAAAAAAAAAAAGTACTGTAGATTCACTATTTTTGTACTAAGGGGTCACCCATCCAATTATTGGTCCACGCCAATGTTACTTAACTTTGGTAATCGGTAGAAAGTAGTCTGATCCTCTAGTCTGTTATGAACTTACATCAGAGAAAAGTTTATGGTATAAATTAACTCAAATAATCAAATTGATACACACGGAGAGAAAAATATCGCCAGATTAACTATACGTATCGCTATTCTGGCTATACGCTGTATAGTTAACTTACTTAACGATACGTCGTATAGCTAATTCAGCTATACGGAGTATCCTCAGAGTGGATCGTCAAAATGACGATCCGTATCCTTATTTTAGACATTTCATGAATCGTTGATATAACTATTACGCATACTCTGTATTTAGGCATACGGAAACCCAGAACGACTATACGTATAGCCAATTTAGCTATACGGATCCTCACGCTGGCGATACAGATACCTATATTAACGAAACTACAATGGTGGTCATTAATTCTTTTCGGGTAGTATAGAATCGGGAATTAAAACATCTCTAAAAATGAACATATGTATAATTTTTTTATGCAAATGAAAGTTATAAAAATAAAAAACTGTAAAAAAAAATACAAAATTAAAAAATTTATGTATATTAATTAAATGTAAAATTAAAAATATATATTGTAAAATAAGTAAATAAAAAAAGTCCCTATAAAAAAAAACTCTAGATTTATAAATTACTAAAAACATTATGGTCAACATTCAAAATTTTGTAAATAATTTTCATGACTATATAAAAATATCTATATTTAAAAAAACTAAATTAAAAAGTTAATAAAAAAAATTGCTATAAAAAAAAATTCCTACAAAGAAACAATTGCATAAATAAACATGTACTTAAAAAAAATATGTAAAAATAAACATCTCTACAAATAAAAAATCTATAAATAATCGCCTGTTTTCGAACATCTCTATAAATAATTACATATACAATTAAATATCTGGAGAAAGTATAACCTCTAAAAATGACAGCAGTGTATATATTTTAGCATCGTAATTTTTTTTTTAAATATTGATAGATTGTAATAAAACCCCAATAGATAAGCCTTAATTTTTTCGATTCAATTTTTTTTTTTTATTTACATATGGGGCGTTCCACGCCAAATCGGACACCATTTAGCTTTTGCATCTCGGATTTGAAACTTTTTTATCTTTTAGAATAGGTTGAAAGAGGCCCTCATGATTTTTTTCAACTTTTTTCCTCCAACCGTTTTCGAGATATCAAATTTTAAAAAATGTAGAGATTTTTTTTTCAATTGCCTACAACTTCGCGAAACGTGGTTTAAATAAAATTTTCATAGACACAAAATATGTGTGTTTTTAGACATCTTTTTAGTAAAAAATAAAAAAAAATTTTTTTGAACCTTGCTACTATTAAAATTTTTAATTTTAAGTATAAAGTGTCGATTTACAAAAAACACGTACTGATCGATTTTCCTCATAATTTTTCACAGCAAACCGTCACCTTTTCTACAACGTTTTCAGCGATGCTCATAATGAGATAACGATGGGATCTATTTTGTTTTCGATTTTTTAAATTTCAAATTCCAGCTTTTTTTACAGAAAAATGTGTAAAAAAAAAATTATGCTCAGGATTTACTATTAATAATTATCTGACACACAATTATCATCAAAATCTTCAAATTTTATTTTCAAAGAAAAATTATTATTAATTCATATCTATTTTTCCTCAAACGTTTAATAATTTCTCTGTGGAAATAAAATTTGAAAATTTCGATGATAATTGTGCGTCAGATAATTATTAATAGTAAATCCTGAACATGATATTTTTTTTACACATTTTTCTTAAAAAAAAACTGGAATTTGAAATTTAAAAAATCGAAAACAAAATAGATCCCATCGTTATCTCATTATGAGCATCGCTGAAAAAGTTGTAGAAAAGGTGAAAGTTAGCTGTGAAAAATTATGAGGAAAATCGATCAGTACGTGTTTTTTGTAAATGGACACTTTATACTTAAAATTAAAAATTTTAATAGTAGCGAGGTTCAAAAAAATTTTTTTTTTATTTTCTACTAAAAAGATGTCTAAAAACACACATATTTTATGTCTATAAAAATTTTATTTAAACCACGTTTCGCGAAGTTGTAGGCATTTGAAAAAAAAATCTCTACATTTTTTAAAATTTGATATCTCGAAAACGGTTGGAGGAAAAAAGTTGAAAAAAATCATGAGGGCCTCTTTCAACCTATTCTAAAAGATAAAAAAGTTTCAAATCCGAGATGCAAAAGCTCAATGGTGTCCGATTTGGCGTGGAACGCCCCATATGTAAATAAAAAAAAAAATTGAATTGAAAAAATTAAGGCTTATCTATTGGGGTTTTATTACAATCTATCAATATTTAAAAAAAAAATTACGATGCTAAAATATATACAGTGCTGTCATTTTTAGAGGTTATACTTTCTCCAGATATTTAATTGTATATGTAATTATTTATAGAGATGTTCAAAAACAGGCGATTATTTATAGATTTTTTATTTGTAGAGATGTTTATTTTTACATATTTTTTTTAAGTACATGTTTATTTATGCAATTGTTTCTTTGTAGGAATTTTTTTTTTTATAGCAATTTTTTTTTATTAACTTTTTAATTTAGTTTTTTTTAAATATAGATATTTTTATATAGTCATGAAAATTATTTACAAAATTTTGAATGTTGACCATAATGTTTTTAGTAATTTATAAATCTAGAGTTTTTTTTTATAGGGACTTTTTTTATTTACTTATTTTACAATATATATTTTTAATTTTACATTTAATTAATATACATAAATTTTTTAATTTTGTATTTTTTTTTACAGTTTTTTATTTTTATAACTTTCATTTGCATAAAAAAATTATACATATGTTCATTTTTAGAGATGTTTTAATTCCCGATTCTATACTACCCGAAAAGAATTAATGACCACCATTGTACATAGCGTTACAACGGCTATTCGTCGTATTGTCAAACTAAATAAACGAATACCTATCCTAACCTAAATACGTATATTTATTTTAGCGATACTATAGATAATTAAATTAATATGAGAGTATTCCTAAATTAAGTATACGAATCGTTATTCTGACAATATGGCATTTGAGGATACATTGGATAGTTATTTTGGCGATATTTTTCTCTCCGTGCATCCTACTTAAATAATGAACCTAATGATGAATTTAGTTTTGTACATAAATTTCGATAGAATTCATCAGATAGATATAATCAAATCTTTTTATCTATAAACTTATAAATATCCATATATAAATCGATATCGATTTATACTTTTGAATTGCTGCCGAAACATTTGAATATTTTTCAAGTTTTGGGGACTTAAGTTTGATTGATAGTTGACAAAATAAAAATTTAATTACATTAATATTAAAATTGTCCCCATGTAAGGGAAGGGGGCGCAAAAGGCGTAGGGTAGGTAAATCGGGGTACCCCTAAAATTTCATAAGAGAAAATTTTATTTTTTAATTATTCCAAAAGCACTTTTGTAAACATAATTAAGTAATATTTTAAATATTTTTGTTAAACTTTTTCAAAAATCGAGTTTCAGTCAAAAAATGTTGATGGCTTTTGATTTATGATAAAAACCAGTAAAAAGTTTTTTTTCTGCTTTTGCATCCAGCAATCGTGTAAGATGTAATATTTCTTTATAAAAATTGCTCACAAAAAAACTTTGATTTGATCAATCTTTTTAATATGCAGAAATTTTTTTTGAGCCTTTTTTAGGGGATACCCTATTTTGCCCGCCAAAGTGAAAAGTTTTTGTTTCAACGTCAACTGAAATTTTTGTTTATTTACTTCGCATATCATTAAAAACAAAAGGATTTAGCGTATTTTAATCCTTGGAACCATAGTATTTTCTTAAGTACCCCGCTTTGCCCCCCCCCTACCCATACGTAATTAAATATTTATAGATTTCATATCATTGAAGCCTGATCAGATCCAATTATATATAGACATATATAATTAGACCTGATCATATATAGGCTTATATATGATTATACCTTGCTTTCATCAGTTAGATCTGATCAGATCTAATTATATATAGACTTATATATAATTAGACATGATCATATTTAGGCTTATGCATGATTATACCCAGCTTTCATCCGTTAGATCTAATCAGATCTAATCATATATAGACTTATCGATAATTAGACATGATCATATATAGGCTTATACCTAGCCTTCATCAGCCAGGTCTGATCAGATCTAATTATATATAGGTTCATATATGATTATATATAATTCCATGTATGACCATGTATAATCATATATAATTCCATATATGATTATATATAATTATATATGATCTTATATATGATCATATATACTCATATATACTTATATATAATCAGATAAAATCTTTTTTTATCGGGTGGGTATGGAGTCTTCAAGAACTCTTAATTAAAAGTTCTTAAAAATGACACTTTAAAGAAGTCATCATAAGACTTCTTGAGGACGCCTTCAAAAAGACGTCGTAAAGCAGTCATTCCGACTTGAATGCTGACTGGGTTACATTCAACGTAAAGTAAGTAAATGTTCACCATAACCACTTGCTATACAAGGATAATTTAAGTATTGTAGAAAATTAATTATCCTTAGAAATAATGTACTAGTGACAATTATGAAAAAATTATTTTCTTTGCAATAAGTATTTTCATAATTATTATTTAATTTGTTTTTATGATTAAATAATTAGTGAAATTTGTTTATTGTAATTTGAAAATCGCGTAAAATTTTATTACCATTGAAAGATGGCGCTAACGTTAACTAATGAAATTCAAGTATTGAAAAAAGACAAGATCGAACGTTTGGACTGGCACATGGCACTCTAGGACCGATAGCCAATCAAAGAAAAAAAAAAAGAATACCGGACGCTTAAGTCATAAAGTCTAAAGTTATATTTTTTCTCAGTAATTAATAATACAGTGATTAATATTTAAGTAGTATATATTATTATACTAATAAACTATTGATATAAGAATGTAATCAATTAATTCTAGGATAAATTTAATTGGTAGAATTGAGTTTCAAGTATTTATTGTTGTTGAACAAAATGGAATTTTTAGGTTATTCTGATTCCCAAGAACATCAAACAATTTATAAATGGAAAATAAATAAAATAATACCATTTATTAAGTCTACTGAAAACGGAGAGCAGACAGTAACGCTCGACTCATCTAACTTTACCACCAATGACAAAACTAAAAGTTCATGGCATTTAGAACTGCGACTATTAGAAGAAAAGGGATGGATATCACTATTTTTGTTTCGAAATGATGGGAAAGATAAAGTAAGAATAAAGTTTTCATTATTTCTTTTAGACAACAAAAATGAAAGAAAATTTCTCAAAACTACTTATGACAATCGCGACTTCAATGTTGGACGGGGATATCCAGAATTTCTTGAAATAAAACAATTACTAGATAACAAAAATGATTTTTTACCGAATAATACTTTAACTGTATGTATTGAACTAACTGTTTACGACGATTATGAATCATTAACTACTGAATTTCCGTTGGAAACACCACAACGTCAAATAACTGATGATCTTAAAGAACTCTATGACAGCAAAATAAACAGTGACATTATTTTAGTTGTGGGTGATGTAAAATTTAAAGCTCACAAGCTCATACTGTCAACTCGCAGTCCTGTATTCTTCGCAATGTTTACTCATGAGTTGAAAGAAAAGAGAGACAATGAAGTTGCTATACCCGATATAGATCCTGGAATTTTCAATAAAATGTTGGAGTTTATTTATACTGACAAAGTAAATGATTCGGATACGGATGCTGCGTATTTATTAGAAGCTGCAGATAAATATCAATTGCTGAAACTAAAAAGTTTATGTGAAAAATCATTGTTTAAGTCAACCAGTATTGATGGTGCAATTAAACTGATGATTTTAGCAGATCGACATAATGCCAATCAATTATTCGAACATGTGCTTGAATTTATAATAAAAAATATCGAAGATGTTATTAAAACTCCAGACTATAAAATACTAGAAGAATCTAAACCGTTATTATTTTCTAAATTAATTAAAAAATTAGTGACTTCAATAAAGTTTAACGGTATATTATTATTTTTTTTTATGTAATTTATTTATTTATTTACAATTAAATTGACTCAATTTTTTTTCAGCTTCAAAAGATGAAAAATAATTGGGATATAGTACACAAAGTACTTGATTGATTAGAGAACAGCATTTGGGGTGTACCTGAAGAACGGAACGTTTTTCCCGGAACGGAAATAAAATAACGAAATGAAAAGTAAACAATTTACTGGATCTCGATTTTTGAAGTTTTGCATGTCAGCCGAAAATTGCAGACCACCCCTAACTACCCCTTCAGTCGCCTTTAAAGTCAAATTACATCAATTTTTTTCATTTTCATTGCGCGGGAAACGTTTCGATCTTCAGGTACATCATTCGAGTGTAATATTTAATTACAACATTTGGGTTTCATTATTTGAAAACCTCTCATACTTATTTTGCAAATCTAATAATGAATATTTTTAGAAAGTAAGATTTAAATAAATTAGATATTTACTGTTTCTAATTATGCTATTTTTAGATTAACAATTAAATTATACATCACAGTATAAATATCTCAACTTTTTTCAATACTATAGGTAAAGATTAATTTATATCAATTAACATTATTTTAATTTCATATTTTTAAAATACTGTCCAATGTAAGCGTAAGAAATTCCTCAGCGACGATTGTGGATTTGTAGAAATTTTCGTACTTTCATATCTTTTTTTTAATAAATATTTTCCAACATATATAAACTTGTTTAAACACATATTGCGTATTATTTATTTAATTACAACTACCCCAATATTGAATATAAATTGAATAGGAACATCATAAAATTAGCATTAGTTCCTTATATTTATTCCCAAAAATAAACAGAAAATAATGGTTTACTTTTTTTCGTATAGTTTTTTAATATAACTGGGAAATTTTTACTTATTTTTTTAATATAAATGGGAAACTAATCAAATCTTACTATTTATTGAGACTACTAAAAACAATCAAGAGATAGTAAAGCTTAACTCACCTAACGTTACCACAAATGGCAAAACTGAAAATTCGTAGTATGTACACTTGCGAGTATTCAAAAGAAAGGAATGAGTATCACTATATTTGTTCCGAAATGATGGGGAAGATAATGTAAGAATGGGGTATTCACTACTTCTTTTAGACAACAAAAATGAAAGAAAATTTATTAAAACTTGCTATGACAATTGGGATTCCAATGCTGGACAGGGATATTTCAAATTTCTTGAAATAAAACAATTACTAGATGACAAAGATGATTTTTTATCAAATACTTTAACTGTATGTATTGAACTAACTATTTGCGATGATTATCAATCATTTACTATTAAATATCCATTGCAAACACCACAGTGTCAAATAACTGACGATCTTAAAGAACTGTATGATAGCAGAATAAACAGTGACGTTATTTTAGTTGTGGGTAACAAAAAATTCAAAGCCCACAAGCTCATACTGTCAGTTCGCAGTCCTGTATTCTTTGCAATGTTCACCCATGAGATGAAGGAAAATAGAGACAGTGAAGTTGCTATACCTGATATAGATCCTGGGATTTTCAATAAAATGTTGGAGTTTATTTATACCGATGAGATAAATGATTTGGATGCGGATGCTGCGTATTTATTAGAAGCTGCAGATAAATATCAATTGCTGAAACTAAAAAGTTTGTGCGAAGAATCGTTATTTAAGTCAGCCAGTATCGATAATGCGATTGAGTTGATGATTTAAGTAGATTTTCATAATGCTAATCAATTATTCGAGTATGTCCTTGAATTTATAATAAAAAATATCGAAGATGTTATTAAAACTCCAGCGTATAAAGTCCTGGAAGAATCTGAACCATCACTATTTTCAAAATTATTTAAAAAATTAGTAATTTCAACAAAGCTTAACGGTATATTATTTTTTTCGATGTAATTTATTTATTTATTTACAATTCAATTGACTCAATTTTTCTTTAGCTTCTAAAGATGAAAAATAATTAGGATATTGTACACGAAGTACTCAATTGATTAGAGAACAGCATTTGAGTGGAATATTTAACTAAAACATTTGGGTTTTATGATTTGAAAACCTTTCATACTTATTTTGCAAATCTACACAGAACAAAATGACTTCTTTGCTCAAAGAATTTTTACTCCCCCCAAGAATATTTTTACTTGATCTAAGAAATTGTTAGCATTATGAATTGAAAAGGGTAATTTTTTTTGGCGAGGATAAATTTCTTGCGCCAAGAAATTCTGTTTTTTTTTTTTTATGATAATGGATATCTTAAGGAATTTAGATTTAAATACCTTATAGATATTTACTATTTCCTAGTATACAATTTGTATATTGACGATTAAAATATACATGACGGTATAAATATCTTTTGGTTTTTTCTAATACTAAGTAATGATTAATTTATACACGCAAAAAAGAGCAGTTGAAAAATTACAGTTTCTACTGTAAAAACAGGCTTTCCGGGCAAAAATCTGTAAACATTAAAGTTCAAACTGTAATTATAGAAATTTGTTGTAGCAATAAAATTAGTACAATTTTAAGCAGCAAATTTTACAGTTTAAATCGTCAATATCGAGTTTGAAACTGTAATATTTGTTATTTCTGTCGAATTTACTGATAAAGTATGTAATTTTTACAGTTTCGGACTCGGAGCGCTTTACTACTAAACGGAACTGTAATTTTTCAACTGCTCTTTTTTCCGTGTAGCAATTAAGATTGTTTTATTTTTATATTTTTAAATTAATTCCTCAGCGACGATTGCATGATTGTAGAAATTTTTACTTTTATATCTTTTTTTCTAATAACCAGCGGTGGATTTACACTAGGGGCAGTCGGGGCAAGTGCCCAGGGCGGCAAAATTTTGAAAAATAAAATATATAAACTATAAGTTTAAGTAAAATTCCAGTATTGGGGCGGATTTTTTTCCGGTGCCCAGGAGCAGCATTAAGTTTAAATCCGAGCCTGCTAATAACTCTTTTCTAACAAATAATCTAATTGTCCAAAAACATATTATGTATTATTTAGTTAATAACAATTACCTCGATATTTAATGCAAATTCAATACGTATATACGATAAAAGACCTAGTACCCGATCAGGGAATTGGTACCCAATCACTCCATGTATTTGTATATCTATATTTAGTAAAATTTGACTAAATATAGATATACAAATACATGAGTGATCAGATACTGGGTCTCTTACCTTACGTATAAAATTATCATCGATACCTTATATTTATTCACAAAAATAACCAGAAAGTAATAGTTCACATTTTTTCGTATAGTTTTCTAATAATTTTTGTCATTAAACATACCGCGTGGGTGAAAAACAAATAAAAGAGGCAAAAAATAATTAGAAATAAAAATAATTAGTTAAGAAATTTAAAATTATAATAGACCGTAATACTGTTGTTTAGCGTTTAATACAAAGCTAATACTTCAAAGTAAATTCACTAAAACTTAGTTGTTGCATAATAAGAGTTTAAATCCATTTTAAATCGAAATATTCAAATAAATTTTAGAATAGCTAATTTGTTACAAATTAATCTATAAACATATACTTTTGTTTAGATAAATTGTGTAATAGCTTGGTTACAGTCAAAGTAAATGCATTAAATTATAAATAATTTTTACCAATAATTTTAAACTGGAAATAAATTATTTACCTATGAAAATATTTTGAATTTAAATTGATTTCTTAGTGATAAAAAAAAAAGGAATTAACTTACATTCAACATAGTTAGTAAATGTTCACCATGACTACTTCTACAAAAGGATAATTCAAATTGTAAAAAAATAATTATCCTTAGAAGTGATGTAGGGGAGGCCGGGGCACGGCGGCCCACCCGGGGCACAGCGGCCCACTCCAAAAATTTCGTCAGAAAATAAATTTAATTTTTTTTAGTTAAGTAGCGAAATCCGGGACAAAATGGACCATCAAAAAATTTTCCCATAAAACTTTGTTGATAAAAACTTTTTTTTCAAAAATATATTGATAAAATTTTTTTTTTTTTTAAATTTTATGATAAAAATGATTTGATAAGAATTTTTTTAAAAAAAATTAAAATTCGTCAAACCACAATCAAGTAATTTCTAATCTAAAATATAACAAAAACTTTTGGGATTAAAAAATATACAGCAACTTAAAAAATAAGAATATTTTGTATTAATCAACAAATTTTAAATTAATTAAGAATAATTATAACAAATAACAATTTTTATAATTGATAAATCTTTAAACACTTAGCTTTCTAAAAATATTTAAACAATTAAATAAAAAAATTCAATTAATTATTTTGAGAATAATTATAACAAATAACAATTTTTATAATTAATAAATCTTTAAATACTTAGCTTCCTAAAAATATTTAAACAGTTAAATAAAAAAATACAATTAATGATTTTAAGAATAATAATAACAAAGAATGTTATCAACCAATCGTTTGGCGGTACTTTTAAATTTACATCGTACGGAATTAAAATTTTTTGTGAGTTTCAAATAGAAAATCTTTGTAATTTAATTTTTTCTAAACAAAGAAAGTGAAAAGGGGTGGGGAAAGTTAAAAAATAATAACTATCATTTAAAAATGTTTTTTTTTTTTTTTTTAAATTAGAATAAATGAATAATATTAAAAAAGAAAAAAATTTTTGGTAATATTTTTTTTTTTAATTATTCTCCAGAAGTGGGCCGTTGTGCCCCAGAAAAAAAAAAATTTTTTTTGTGGGTTTTGACCAAATTATCATATATTCCCTCAAGATAAGACACAAGAAAATTTTTTAGATGATCAATAGTAGCTAGAAATAATAACTCGCTTAAGTGGGCCGCTATGCCCCGGTCTCCCCTACTAGTGACAATTATAAAAAATTTATTTTTTTTTACAATAAGTATTTTCAGAATTATTATTTAATTTGTTTTTATGATTGAATAAGTGAAATTTATTTGTTGTAATTTAAAAATTGCGTAAAATTTCATTACCATTTAAAGATGGCGCTAACGTTAACTAATGAAATTCAAGAATTGAAAAAAGATAAGACCGAACGCTTGAACTGGCACATGGTACGCCGGGGCCGTTATCCAATCAAAGAAAAAAAAAAAGAATACCGGACGCTTAAGGCTTAAGTCATAAAGTCTAAAGTTATATTTTTTCTCAGTAATTAATAATACAGTGATTAATATTTAAGTAGTATATATTATTATATTACTAAACTATTGATATATGAATGTATTCCATTACTTCTAGGAAAAATTTAATTGATAGAATTGAGTTTCAAGTATTTATTTTTGTTGAACAAAATGGAAATTTTAGGTTATTCCGATTCCCAAGAACACCAAATAATTTATAAGTGGAAAATAAATAAAATAATACCATTTATTGAGTCTACTAAATACGATGAACAGACAGTAACGCTCAACTCATCTAACTTTACCACAAATGACAAAACTAAAAGTTCATGGTATTTACGTCTGCGACTATTAGAAGAAAGGGGATGGATATCACTATTTTTGTGTCGAAATAATGGGAACAATAAAGTGAGGGTAGAGTATTCACTATTTCTTTTAGACAACAAAAATGAAAGAAAATTTCTTACGACTTCCTTCAACAATCTCGACTTTAAGTTTGGCCGGGGATTAATAAAATTTCTTGAAATAAGAGAGTTACTGGAAAACAAAGATGATCTTTTGCCAAATAATATTTTAACTGTATGTGTTGAACTGTCTGTTTACGACGATTATGAATCATTTACTACTGAATTTCCGTTGGAAACACCACAACGTCAAATAACTGATGATTTTAAAGAACTATATGATAGTAAAATAAACAGTGACGTTCTTTTAGTTGTGGGTAATGAAAAATTTAAAGCTCACAAGATCATACTTTCAACTCGCAGTCCTGTATTTTTTGCAATGTTCAATCACGAGATGAAGGAAAAGAGAGACAGTGAAGTTGCTATACCTGATATAGATCCTGAAATTATCAATAAAATGTTGGAGTTTATTTATACTGACAAAATAAATAATTTGGATACAGATGCTGCGTATTTATTAGAAGCTGCAAACAAATATCAATTGTTGAAACTAAAAAGTTTATGCGAAAAATCATTGTCTAAGTCAGTCAGTATCGATGGTGCAATTAAATTGATGATTCTAGCAGATCTGCATAATGCTAATCAATTATTCGAACATGTGCTTGAATTTATAATAAAAAATATCGAAGATGTTATTAAAACTCCAGAGTATAAAGTCCTGGAAGAATCTGAACCATCACTATTTTCAAAATTATTTAAAAAATTAGTAATTTCAACAAAGCTTAACGGTATATTATTATTTTTTTTTTTTTATGTAATTTATTTATTTATTTACAATTCAATTGACTCAATTTTTTTTTAGCTTCAAAAGATGAAAAATAATTGGGATATAGTACACAAAGTACTTGATTAATTATAAAACAGCATTTGAGTGGAATATTTAACTAAAACATTTGGGTTTTATTATTTGAAAACCTTTCATACTTACTTTGCAAATCTAATAATGGATATTTTTATTAAGTAAGATTTATATACATTAGATATTTAGTGTTTCTAACTATGCTATTTTTAGATTAACAATTAAAATATACATTGCAGTATAAATATCTTAAGTTTTTTTAATACTAGATAAAGATTAATTTATATCAATTTACATTATTTTCCTTTTATTTTTTTTAAGTTTTTGTCAAATGTAAGCGTAAAGAATTCCTCAGCGATGATTGTGGACTTTTAGAAATTTTTGTACTTTCATACCTTTTTTTGTAATAAATATTTTCTAACATGCATAAAATTGTTTAAAAACATATCGCGTATTATTTATTTAACTACTACCCCAATATTTAATGTAAATTAAATAGGGACATGATAAAATTAGCATCGGTACCTTATATTTAATTATTCTCAAATTCAACAGAAAACAATATTTTACATTTTTTCGTATAGTTTTGCAATAACTGTTGTAATTAAACATATCGCATGGGTAAAAAGAAACGTGCGAAAAAAAAAAGGAGTAAAAATAATTAATTTAAATTCATTTTGAATTGAAATATTCAAATAAATTTTTAAATAGCTAATTATGACGAAATTTATCTCTAAACATGTACTTTTGTTTATATATATTGTGCAACAGTTTGTTTAAAGTCAAAGTAAATGCATTAAATCATAAATAATATTTACCAATAACTTTACACTGGAACGGAATTTTCCATTTATTTTAAATTACCTATGAAAATATTTTGAATTTAAATTGATTTCTTAGTGATAAAGAAAAAAAAATTAACTTACATTCAACGTAAAGTTAGTAAATGTTCACTATGGCCACTCGCTAAAAATTAATTATCATTAAATGTAATATACTAGTGTAAATTATAAAATGATTATTTTCTTTGCAATAAGTATTTTTATAATTATTATTTATTTTGTTTTTAGCATTAAATGATTATTAAAATTGATTTGTTGTAATTCGAAAATCGCGTAACATTTTGTTACCATAAAAAGATGGCGCTTGCGTTAATTAGTGAAATTCAGGTATATAAAAAAAAGGTTAGGCTTAGAACGTTTCAGTTATTAAGTCAAAAGTCGTTATATTTTTCATCTCAGTAATACAGTGATTAATATTTTGTCAGTATATATCATTATAAATATAATCTATTGATAAATAAATATACTTAACTTATTCTGAAAAAAATTTAATTGAAAGAATTGAGTTTCAAGTATTTATTGTTGACCAAAATGGCAGTTTTAGGTTATTCCCATTCTCAAAAGCATCAGGTAATTTATAAATGGAAAATTGATGAAATAATACCATTTATTGAGTCAACGAAAAAGTATGAAGAGACAGTAACGCTTGAATCATCTACCTTTACCACAAATGACAAAACCAAAAGTTCATGGCACTTAAAACTGCAATTATTAAGAGAAAAGGGATGGATATCACTATTTTTACATCGAAATAATGGGAAAGATAAAGTAAGAATAGGGTATTCACTATTTCTTTTAGACAACAAAAATGAAAGAAAATTTCTTACGACTTACTTTAACTATCACGACTTTAATGTTGGATGGGGATTAATAAAATTTCTTGAAATAAAAGAGTTACTGGAAAACAAAGATGATCTTTTACCAAATAATGCTTTAACTGTATGTGTTGAACTAACTGTTTATGACGACTATCAATTACTTACTACTGAATTTCCGTTGGAAACACCACAACGTCAATTAACTGATGATTTTAAAGAACTATATGATAGTAAAATAAACAGTGACGTTATTTTAGTTGTGGGTAATGAAAAATTTAACGCTCACAAGATCATACTGTCAGCTCGCAGTCCTGTATTCTCTGCAATGTTCACCCATGAGATGAAAGAAAAGAGAGACAGTGAAGTTGCTATACCTGATATAGATCCTAAAATTTTTAATAAAATGTTGGAGTTTATTTATACCGACGAAATCCATAATTTGGATGCGGATGCTGCGAATTTATTAGAAGCTGCAAATAAATATCAATTGTTGAAATTAAAAAGTTTATGCGAAAAATCATTGTCTAAGTCAGCCACTATTGATAATGCAATTAAATTGATGATTTTAGCAGATCTGCATAATGCCAATCAATTATTCGAACATGTGCTTGAATTTATAATAAAAAATATCGAAGATGTTATTAAAACTCCAGAGTATAAAGTATTGGAAGAATCTGAACCATCACTATTTTCAAAATTATTTAAAAAATTAGTAACTTCAACAAAACTTAACGGTATATATTATTTTTTCTTTATGTGATATATTTATTTACAATTCAATTGACTCAATTTGTTT
Source organism: Microplitis manilae (assembly GCA_030273425.1). NCBI lineage: Eukaryota > Metazoa > Arthropoda > Insecta > Hymenoptera > Braconidae > Microplitis > Microplitis manilae. Next base: position 7,311,832 of record CP092726.1, read on the forward strand.
TAGCTTCAAAAGATGAAAAATAATTGGGATATTGTGCACAAAGTGCTCGATTGAGTATAAAGCAGCGTTTGAGTGGAATAATTAATTAAAACCTTTGGGTTTTATGATTTGAAAACCTTTTATACTTATTATGTAAATCTAATAATTAATATTTTCAGAAAGTAAGATTTAAATACATTGGATATTTACTGTTTCTACTTATGCTATTTTTAGATTAACAATTAAAATATACATTGCAGTATAAATATCTTAAGTTTTTTTAATACTAGGTAAAGATTAATTCATATCAATTAACATTATTTTAATTTTAGTTTTTTTTAATTACTGTCCAATGTAAGCGTAAGAAATTTCTCAGTGATGATTGTGGACTTTTAGAAATTTTTGTACTTTCATATCTTTTTTTCAATAAATATTTTCCAACATATATAAACTTGTTTAAACACATATTACATATTATTTATTTAATTACAATCACATCAATATTTAATGTAAATTAAATACGTACGTATAAAATTATCATCGATACCTTATATTTATTCATAAATTACTGCAATTACGGTATGCGGCTGTATTACGGTAATTTGCCGTAGGTTACGGCAAATTACCGTAAACTACAGCAATACAGCCGCATGCCGTAAATTACGGTAATTTACCGTAATTTAGATCTGCTAGAGCTATTACAAAACCAAAAGCCGTTATATTTTTTCTCTCAGAAGTCGGAGTAATGTTGTGATTATTATTTTAATAGTACATATTATTATAATAATGATAATAACTTATTAATAAAAAAGTATACTAAACTAATTATAAAATACATTTAATTGGAAGAATTAGGTTTAAAGTATTTATTATTGTTAGACAATATGGAAATTTTAGGTTATTCCAACTCCGAAGAGCATCAAATAATTTATAAGTGGAAAATTAATAAAGTAATACCATTTATTAAATGTTCCAAAAACGATTCCAATCACGTAAAACTTGAGTCATCTAAATTTAGAACAACTGCCAAGACTGAAAATTTATGGTATTTACGCCTGCGAATTGGAAATAACAAACCATTAGGAAAAAAAACTGGATATCATTATTTTTGTGTCGAGATTATGGGAAAGATAAAGTGAGAATAAAGTTTGCACTATTTATTTTAGACAATAAAAACGAAAGGAAATTTAATAGAACTTACTATGCCACTTGCGATGATACTTATAGTGGACGAGGAAGTTCAAAGTTTCTAAATATCGAACAGTTGCTGGAACAAAACGATACTCTGTTACCAAATAATACTCTAACTATATGTGTTAAACTAACTATTTATGAAGATTATAAATCATTTACTACTGGTTATCCGTTGCAAATATACCTCAGCGTCAAATGGTTGATGACTTTAGAGAACTCTATGATAGCAGAGTAAACAGTGACGTTATTTTAGTTGTGGGTGACGAAAAATTTAAAGCTCACAAGTTCATACTGTCGACTCGCAGCCCCGTATTTTTCGCAATGTTCACCCATGAGATGAAAGAAAAGAAGGAATATACTGTAACTATTCCTGACATAGATCCAAGAATATTTGAAAAAGTTTTAGAATTTATATATACTGACAATATTAATAATTTGGATGCGGATGCTGAGTGTTTATTAGAATCGGCTGATAAATACTAATTGCTGAAACTAAAAAGTTTGTGCGAAGAATCATTATCTAAATCATGCAGTATTGATAATGCAATTAAATTGATGATGTTAGCAGATCTGCATAATGCTAATCAATTGTTGGAGTTTATTTTTGAATTTATAATTAGAAATATCGAAGATGTTATTAAAACTCCAGAGTATGAAGTATTGGAAAAATCTAAACCGTTGTTATTATCAAAATTAATTAAGAAATTAGCGGGCTTGAATGAAAATCAACGGTACATTACGTTTTTTATATATTTTATCTATTTCTTTATTTATTTACGTTTCAAATCACTTTAGTTTTTTATTTTCCTTTAGCTGACAGATGAAAAATAATTGGGATACCGGAAGCTATTAATGGAAAGTATTCAGTTAATGAGAGTACACGGAAAGAAAATTCTACCAAAATTTACGATGTTAACATCGTAATCATGGACTAGACTTTCATTGGCGTCAATTTTAAAATGTCTTATTTCAAAATTTACTATAGTCTTTGTTAAAATTACGATGTTAAATAGTAAAGAATACAATCTACATCGTAACTTTAACGAAGACTATAGTAAATTTTGAAATAAGACATTTTAAAATTGACGCCAATGAAAGTCTAGTCCATGATTACGATGTTAACATCGTAAATTTTGGTAGAATTTTCTTTCCGTGTACAAGTTTTTAATGGAATGACTAGTTAAAATTTTGATGTTTTATTTGGAAAATGGTTAAGATGTTCCATAAATCTAATTATTTTTAGTTTTAGAAAATAAGATCTCAATTTATTCGATACCTGCTGTATCTTAATATACCGTTTTCAGATTAAAAAATAAGATATTTATTATCGTATTAATATCTTCTAATTTTTTTCAATACTAAGTAACGATTAATTTATACTAATTAACATTATTTTTATTTCATATTTTTAAAATACTGTCCAATTTAAGCGTAAGAAATTCCTCAGTGACGATTGCGGACTTGTAGAAATTTTTGTACTTTCATACCTTTTTTTTTAATAAATATTTTCTAACATGTATTAAATTGTTTAAAAACATATTGCGTATTATTAATTTAATTGTTATTATTCCCAAAAATAAACAGAAAATAATGGTTTGCATTTTTTCGGATAGTTTTTTTAATAACTGTTTTAATTAAACATATCGCGAGAGTAAAAATCAAATAAAAGTGCAAAAAAAGTAATAAGGAGTAACAGTAATTAATTTAAATTCATCTTGAATTGAAATATTCAAAATAAACTTTTAAATAGCTAATTATTAAGAAATTTATCTCTAAACATGTACTTTTGTTTATATATATTGTGTAACAGTTTGTTTAAAGTAAAATTGAATGCATTAAATCATAAGTAATTTTTACCAATAACTTTAAACTGGAACGGAATTTTTCATTTATTTTAAATTTGGATGTTTAATAAAAATAAATTATTTAGCTGTGAAAATATTTTGAATTTAAATTGATTTCTTAGTGATGAAGAAAATGTTTATGGCCGCTCGCTAAAAATTAATTATCGTAATTATCCTTAGAAGTAATAATGAATATTTTTTCTGCAATAAGTCTTTTCAAAATTATTATTTAATTTGTTTTTATTATTAAATGATTATTGAAATTGATTTGTTGTAATTCGAAAATTATGTAACATTTTGTTACCATAGGAAGATGGCGCTTACGTTAATTAATGAAATTGAAGTATATAAATAGAAAAGATTAGGCTTAGAACGTTTCAGTTATTAAGCCAAAGTCGTTATATTTTTCATCTCAGTAATCAGTTATCAGTAATACAGTTATTAATATTTTGTCAGTATATATCATTATAAATATAAACTATAGATAAATACATATACTAAACTAATTCTGAAATAAATTTCATTGAAAGAATTAAGTTTCAAGTATTTATTGTTGACCAAAATGGAAATTTTAGGTTATTCCCATTCCAAAAAGCACAAAGTAATCTATAAATGGGAAATTAATGAAATGATACCATTAATTGAGTCTACTAAAGATGATGAACAGACAGTAAAGCTCAACTCACCTACCTTTACCACAAATGACAAAACTGAAAATCTATGGTATTTACAACTGCAATTATTAACAGAAAAGGAATGGATATCACTATATTTGCATCGAGATAAAGGGAAAGATAAAGTAAGAGCAGAGTATTCACTATTTCTTTTCGACAGCAAAAATGAAAGGAAATTTCTCAAAACTATTTATGCAAATCGCGACTTCAATATTGGACGGGGGTATTCAAAATTTCTTGAAATAAAACAATTACTGGATAACAAAGATGATTTTTTACCAAATAATACTTTAACTGTGTGTATTGAACTAACAGTTTATGACGATTATGAATCATTTCTTACTAAAACTCCGTTGCAAACACCACAACGTAAAATAACTGATGATCTTAAAGAACTATATGATAGTAAAACAAACAGTGACGTTATTTTAGTTGTCGGTGATAAAAAATTTAAAGCTCACAAGATCATACTGTCAGCTCGCAGTCCTGTATTCTCTGCAATGTTTATCCATGAGATGAAAGAAAAGAGAGACAATGAAGTTGCTATACCTGATATAGATCCTGAAATTTTCAATAAAATGTTGGAGTTTATTTATACCGATGAGATAAATGATTTGGATGCGGATGCTGCGTATTTGTTAGAAGCTGCAGATAAATATCAATTGCTGAACCTGAAAAGTTTATGCGAAGAATCGTTATCTAAGTCAGCCAGTATTGATAATGCAATTAAATTGATGATTTTAGCAGATCTGCATGATGCTAATAAATTATTCGAATATGTGCTTGAATTGATATCAAAAAATATCGAAGATGTCATTAAAACTCCAGAGTATAAAGTATTAGAAGAATCTAAACCATTGTTATTATCAAAATTAGTTAAAAAATTAGCGCTTTCAATAAAAATGAACGGTATAATATTTTTTTTTGTTATGTACTTTATTCATTTATTTGTAAATCGATTGACTTATTTTTTTTTTTTTTAGATTCGAAAAAATGAAAAATAATTGGGATATTGTACACTAAGTACACGATTAATTCAAGGACAGCCTTTGATTGGTTTATTTAACTAAAATATTTGGGTTTTATGATTTAAAAACCCATACTTATTATGCAAATTCAATAATGAATATTTTGATGAAGTAAAATTTACATACATTAGATATTTACTATTTCTAAATATGTTATTTTTAGATTAACAACTAAAATATACATTACAGTATAAATATCTTAACTTTTTTCAATACTCGGTAAAGATTAATTTATATCAATTAACATTATTTTACTTTTATTTTATTAAATTATTTTCAAATGTAAGCGTTAAGAATTCTTCAGTGACAATCGTAGACTTATTTAAATTTTGTACTTTCATATTTTTTTTTCTAAAAAATATATATTATAATTTTTTTTATAAACTATTGTTATTATTAATATAATATTTAAAAATGCTGAAAGTTCCTTCGAAAACTTAGCAAAAGCGCAACTGTTTTTATAGCTCCACTTTCTACAGTATGATGAAATAAAGTAGTGCTTTGTTTACTAACAGCCCAGTACAACGGCATCGCTTTGTTAAGAATTTTATTAACGTCAGCGCCTGCGTTAACCAGAATCTTGACTAATTCAAAATTACCGCACTCGCAAGCGACCGTCCAGTGGAGTTTCAACAAATTCTTCATCATCTTTTGTCTGTTTACTAGTGAGCAATGTTGCTATTTCTTTATTTTCTTTCATCTTTGAAATTTGTAACGGTGAGCATCCGTAGTACTCTGAAGTTTCAGATCTATTAATTGCATTAACATCTGCACCGCGTTCAATTAAATCATTAACTATACGATAATTATTTGCACCAACAGCTCGATGTAACAGTGTCTTATTCGAAGGTTTATTAATATCTGCACCAGCTTTTAATAACAATTCGTACAACTCATAATTACTTCGATCCACAGCTATTCCAATGGGTGATCCTAACTTTTTTGTGCTTTTATTAACATCCGCTTTATATTTTAATAGTAAATTTACGATTTCAAAATTTTCTGTGCTCACTGCAAGTTGCAGCGGCGTGCAATGTGAATATTTAGACACTGGAGATGTACATATTACATTAATATCAACCCCACGTTTGAGCAAAAGTTTCGTAACGTCATCATTATTTACAGCAATAGCTTGATGTAAAGGTAGAACTTTATTCGGGCAATCATTGATTTTAGCTCCAGCATCTAAAAGTAACTGAAATAGCTCAGAATTATTTTTTTCAATAGCAATTGTAAGTGGTGATTCGCCGTTTTTCCCATAAATGTTAACATCAACACCTTTGTTAATTAGAAATTTAGCAACGTTGACACTTTCTTGCTGAATAGCAACATGTAATGGAGTATACCGACGAAAGTCTGACCATTTGTAGGAACAATAAAAATTAATGTCATCACCTATAGAAAATAAATACTGAGCAATTTCTAATGAGTTATGATAAGCTGCCCAATGTGATCTATTGATATTTCGGTAAGACAAATCCACAGTAGCTCCGGAGTCAACTAATAATTTGAATATTCGATAATTGCCTTTTTCGATCGCTAAGTCTAGTGGTTTTTTACCATATTCTGTCTTAGTGTGAACGCTAGCTCGTTTATTTATTAGTAATTGAGCGACTTCAAAACTTCCAAACTTAATGGCGACGTGTAATGGCGTGCAATGATAAAATGGCGACGAGTACTTTAATGAGTAAGTATCAACTCTAGCTCCTCGGTTAATTAAATACTCAGCTATTTCGACAGCATTATTTTGGGCTGTATAGTACAGGGGATTATCTTCCCAAATAATTTTTATGACATCTGCTCCAGAGTTTATTAATAGTTGAAATATTTCAAAGTTACCGGACTTGATAGCTACAGTAAGGGGTGTTAGATGGCCTTCAGTTTTTATGTCTACTTTGCCTTTATTTTCAGTAGTTTTTAGAAGTATTTCGACTATTGCTTTGTTACCTTGTTCAACAGCGAGATGCAAAGCTGTTTTATTTTCATAAATAATGCCAATGTCGGCTTTATGGTCAACTAACTTATTAATTATCTCTAGGTTTTGAGTTTCGACGGCTAAATAGAGAGCTGATGGTGAAGATTCTCGGCTAATGTTAACGTCAATTTTTTTATTCAATAAATAGTCAATTGCTTTGATGTCTTCGTTCTTAATCGCAACAGGAAGAGTTAATTCTGGTATAATATCAGTATCTATTTCTTCTTCTGATATTTTATTACGGAGTTTGGAGTATTTAGTTTTTTTACTGGGCGGTTCTTCCGTTGCCGCCATTTCAGGCTGTAATTTTTTTTCGTTGGTCCCTTTAGTTCTCATTTCTATAGTATAAAAGTTAAATTTATAGATAGCTTCTTTTTTTTAATATGTAAAAGTTGAATAAAATCTATTTTTATACCAATTGTAATTTAATTTAATGATGTAACGAAAACTTGGCCACAAGATTATTATTGATTTGAAAAATTATTAAGAATTTTAAAAGATATTTAAGAATTATAAATTTGTTGGTTGATAATAAAATAAATTATATTTAATAAAATTTTTTGACAACTATAAAAAATGAAGGTTTAGTTATAAATATAAAAAAGAAAACCATTTGTCATGTCTTCTGATGTTTTTTTTTGTTGTTTTTTATAATAAAACTCAATGAATTTAAAAAAAATTTATTCGAACAGTTTATTCGTCTGTTTCGATTTATTAAGGTATCTCGCCAACCGACTTTTCACAAGAATTTCGTGTAATTGAAATATGATACCAAGGTAAATGTCCTACATATAACTTTAAAAAATCACAATTTTTGTTTAATTATAAAGAAAGATATTGATAATCACAGTGCACGCAGTTAACAAGTAGTAGCTCGGACTAACATATTTTCTCGTAAAAACTAATAGATTGTAGAAAAAAACCTGAAATTTAAAAATATATAAAAATTATCGGACTACAGATTAGTAAAAAAGTCATAAATATTCAAAGAAATTGGTCATGATCTTAAAAGTTAGAAGACAATTAACGAATATTGATAACAACACGATGAACTGAACGAATCAGAATTTAAAGAAGAACTGCAATCGGGAAAAAATCATCAGGCCTGATCATGCCTGAATATTGACCAGCCATGAGCATGCATGATCATGGCTGGTCAGGCATGATTGTGCTTTCTCATGTACGATTACGCATGCTCATGGCTGGCCAATATTTATGCATGATCAGGCATGAGATTAACGCATGATCATGCATGATCAGGCCTGATGATTTTTTCCCGGGATCAGACCTAGCCAATTTTTGGATCTAATCATATACAGACAACTAAGCATGATCATATATGATTAGACAAAATCTTATTTCATCGGGAATCTTATTTCCACATTTCCACAGAAACAATGATAAAAAAATTTACAGTTAAATTACTGATCATATGTCTAATGACTACTTTTATTGTACAATTTATATTTTTCTGTATGAAAAATTTTCTTATTTTGTGTCAAAAATTAAATTATTAATTATAATAATCATAAAAAGCAGACTTTTATCCAGTGAAAATTTCGTGAAATTTAATACTTACAAAAGTATTTTTAAAAAATTTTTTTTTTAGATTTTAAAAAAAATTACTTACACTTGATATCAATTAGGAGTTAAACGAAATTTGTCAAATAAATTTCAGTAAAATCTTTATGTCAATTTTATAGTTCGAATTTTCAAATTTTGTAGGCTAAAATTTATTCAACAAATTTTCTTTGACTCCTTATTGATAACAATTGTAAGTTATTTTTTTTTCAAATCTAAATCTCAGCTAAATATTTTTAAAAAGTCGAGGGGGGGGGGGGGCATAAATGCCCTTAAGAAAATAAATGATTATTTTATATCATAATTGTGCTCATACATAAATTTATTTCGCGAATTATAGACGTATACATTCATTTGATATAAGTATATAATTTGTTTGAATAAAACAAATCTTAAGTGTATAAAATATATATATAATAATATTTTGGCCTAGATTTAATTCAATGTCAATGAATTTATAAGATTAATGGGGATTTGATGATATTTATAGTAGATAATATGTAAGAGAGGGCTTTTTTGTTATTTATATTTAAGTAGGAGACGACACCCAGCCACCTCATTGATGGCATAATTTAATAAATTACTTTTTCCTGTGAATCCCTTCTCTTCAGCGATGACCCCTTCGTAAAATTTCCATTCCCCTTCGCTCCTCATCATCCCGCGTCATCAGCATCCTGGATGAAGCACTTTAGCTAACTGATTGAGCATCTAAGCCACACGATAGAATTTTTTGTGTCAAGCTAAAAGTATTCCAAGTCCTAAAAATTTTTTCTTAATTAAAAGTCACCTAATTATTGTTAACTAATAGTTCAATTCAATTTGAAAATCTAAGTTACGTTACATCAGTATCAGAAATGAGTAAGTTTATATTTATTTTGAATTTATGTAACAACGAAAAATGAAATTATCATAATAATTTATTGTTTTAGAATGTGATTTCGTTAAAATTGTTTTAAAATGTTTTTTACTATCGTGTGACATAAAAAACACTTGAGTTTTATATAGATTTTTTAAAAATATTAAATTTAAAAATTGATTTAAAATTAGTAAAATGTCTTTGAAGCAAAGAATAAGTGGAGCAGTCGCTGTCTTACGAGGCGCTCAAATTCCAGAATCGCAGTACGTTATTTAAATAAATAAAACAGTTTTAAAAAATTAAATACAAAAATATAAATTTAATTTACAGATTAAATGTCGAAGCTACGGAGAAAGAAGAAAAAACTCCTGATCCTGATAAGCTTAAACGTCATAATTTTAATAAAGTTAATAAAATAAAAATAAAGTAATAAACTTTTATTCATAAATATATAACTGTAATTTACAATAATTATTTTAGTTTACTGAATGGCTTTCAATGAATCTATTGCTGGTACTAACAGTCGTCGGAGTATTTACTGGCTTAGGACTAGGGTTTCTTGGACGTTTAGCAAATTTATCATCGGACACAATAATGCTTGTAAATTATCCTGGTGAAATCCTCATGCGTTTACTAAAAATGTTTATTTTACCTCTAATTATTTCTTCATTAATTACCGGTAATTATTTATTTATTGGAAGTGTGCGAATCGGGTTCGAATCGAATAATTCAAATCTTCTCGTATTTATTCGAATCTTTTCGAATTATCTGACAGTTTTTAAATTATTTGTAACTTTTCAAATTACTCGATTCGAATCGAGAAAATTTTAGTCAGCTTTCAAATATTCAATTTTTGATTAATGGAAAACTTAGTTTTTATAGTAACCAAAAATAATTATATCGTAGATTCGTGTTTTAGCTCTGACAAAAATTTAAATTATTCGAAAAACTAAACAATTTTAAGTCATTCCCCAAAATTTTTGGAATTATTCGTAAATTTTCGAATACTAGGGAGTTTTAAATTATTCGAAAAATTTCAGATAATTTGAAAATCTATTAATAATTTGAAAAATTCGATTCGATTCTAATAATTCGTGCATTCGAACCATTCGCACACCCTTATTATTTACTTGCATCCTTCATTTTATTGAAATTGTTAATAAATTCTATTTTAATTCATTGATTGATAATTAAAGGAATGGCTCATATGGATCCTAGAAGTTCCGGAAGAATGGGTTACAGAGCACTGACTTACTACACAGTGACTACACTTCTAGCTGCAATTGTCGGAATCGCTGTAGTCATTACTATTCATCCAGGTGATCCACGAATTAAAAATTCTGTCTCTACAACTTCAGCCTTCTCTTCAGATGCTTCAAAAGTTTCTACTCTAGATGCTCTCTTAGATATTGGACGGTAATACTCCGACAATACTTTTTGTTTTAATACTTAAAATTTATTTTTGTCGTAAGATGGATGACAAAGTAAATCAATCAATATCAATATTTACTTGGATATCAAAGTTTCACTTCACTTTCAATATTTTATATTAATTATTTATTGAGAATACTAATAAATTATTAAATTATCTTTAGCAATATGGTCCCAGAGAACTTAATCCAAGCAAGTTTTCAGCAAGTCCAAACTACGTATGTTAAAAAACCAGTTATTGTAGTATTTGGACGAAGCAATAACAGTGAAACTGTAATTGAACGTACACTTATTTACAAAGATGGAACTAATGTGTTAGGAATGATTGTATTTTGTATAACTTTTGGAATTCTAGTGGGTCAATTAGGTCCTAAAGCACAAATAATGGTTGATTTTTTTGGTGCGCTCAATGAAATAATTATGAAAATTGTTCATCTCGTTATCATTTGGTAAGAATCCTATTAGTTTGATTATTTAATTTTTTTTTAAATATAGTGTTTCATTTTTTCACCATACCAGCAACGAAAGTTTAAATTGCTGCCTCGTTTAGGAGGAAAAAGTTGTTTTCTTCTTTTATCCTTTCGTCACTCGCGTCCCAGGCAGCAAAATGAAGTCTTGATAGTTCTGAATGAGTTCTTATTTATGATTTGGTCGTCTTCTCAACATCTTAAAGAAGTCTTAAAGAAGTTCTCAAGATGTCGAATGAGCCACCTAGCGAACTCAGTAAGACGTCTTTAAAAAGAATTATTTTCTCTTCGCAAATAAGACTTCAGTATAAGTTTAGCATGACGTCTTAAGGAGCTCCTAATTTTGACTTCATAAAGAAGTTAAAAAAAGAATACATTTAGACGTCACAAAACTGACGTCTTATTTATGAAGTCTTCAAGAACTCTTAATTAAGAGTTCTTAAAAATGACACCTTTAAGAAGTCATTATAAGACTTCTTGAACACGCCTTCAAAAAAGCAAAGTAAAGCAGACATTCCGATTTGAATGCTGTCTGGGGTTATGAGCGTGATGCTTGTTTTTTGACTAAAATTGCAATAAAAGTTACTGTATGAGTAATTGTGATTTTATACTTAACTAATTCTCTTTTTGAAATCTATATTATTGTTAAATATGTATTTATGTATAACAAGAATGTGAAAAAGCGGCAGTTAAATCGTCAACTCAATTTTTTTGACCACGTTGCCAAACGTACTGTTGTTACTGTAAAAAATAATTCACTATTGCATTATGATTTGGCAACATTGCATTTTCATTTAGCATGGATAGCACAGTGCTCGCCACACCATGAAAATCGTCGGGCGAGTGGACGCGAGTAACGAAAGGTTATGAAGAAACAAATGATAAAAATTAGCGCATGCGCTATTCTTCCCATAAGCAGAGTATGAAATGTCATACTTTCCTCCCTAGGTGTGTAATATACTATTTTTTAGCTGATGTAAATAAAATTTCTTAGGTACTCACCTTTTGGAATTATGTGTTTAATAGCCGGTAAAGTTATGTCTATTGATAATATTGTATCAACTGCACAAATGTTAGGTTTTTATATGATCACAGTAGCAATTGGTTTATTAATTCACGGCTTAATAACTCTTCCACTAATATTTTGGGTAATAACTCGTAAAAATCCAGCGACTTTCTTCAAAGGAATGATTCAAGCTTGGATTACAGCAGCAGCAACTGCTTCAAGGTATTTGTTTCCTTACTTAAATAAATAAATAAATAAATATTAATAAATAATTTACAGTGCAGCTGCATTGCCAATAACATTTCGATGTTTAGAAGAAAACAATAAAATAGATGCTCGCGTTACACGGTTTGTTGTTTCTGTAGGAGCAACTGTTAATATGGATGGCACAGCATTATATGAAGCAATTGCTGCTATTTTTATAGCACAACTAAATGGAATAAGTTTAAGCTTTGGTGATATTGTAACAGTCAGGTATCGGTTTATATCTTTTACCATAACTTTAGGGGTGTGTGTCGAATCAAATAATCCGAAAGTTTTTGAATTATTTGTAACTTCTTAAATTAATCGATTCGAATCGAAGAAATTCTGTTAGCTTTGAAATATTCAATTTTTATTAAATGAAGAGCTTAGTTTTTAAAGTAACCAAAAGTAATTATTTCGTAGATTCGTGCCTGAGTTCTATTTACCTCTGATAAAAATTTGAATTATTGGAAAAAATATTACACTTTTAAGTCATTCAAAAGAAAATTCACGAATAATTCGAAAATTTACTAATTATTTGAAAACTTACGATTTATTTGAAAAATTCAAAAGTTCGAACTATTTACACACTCCTATATATCTTTAAATAAAATTTAATTTAAATTTTATTTTTAAGTTTTACTGCCACGCTTGCAAGTATTGGAGCTGCTAGTATACCAAGTTCGGCTTTGGTAACAATGTTACTAGTGTTAACTGCCTTAGGACTGCCAACAAATGATGTTTCTCTTCTATTTGCCGTCGACTGGTTACTGTAATTAATTAATTAATTAATTATTTTAATTCATAAACTTATTCAATTCGATTAATTGATTCTATGTTAATATAGAGATCGATTGAGGACTTCAGTAAATGTTCTCGGTGATGGCTTTGGGGCAGGAATAGTTTATCATTTGAGTAAAGATGAACTTGATTTAGTAGATCAAGCTAAAAAAATGGAATCTATGGAATTAGGCGACACCGAAGATGAAAATTCCGAAATTCATCACCAAGTTGTTAATATATCGGAAACAAAAATATAAACTAAAGTTGATGATAAGTTAAAGAAAATTATAATTAATATTTTTTACAGTATTTTTTTATAAATTTATATTGAAGTTGGCGTGACTTATTTGAACATTTTAATGTTTATTAAATGAAATACATGAGCATGCGAAATACAAAACTTCAATGCAATTAACACTATTATGATTAATTATTAATATTATAATTATTGTAATTTCTTTAGATAAAAATTAAATTAAATGCCACTTGATTAACTTTATTTCTACTTTTGGTTTTTCATTGCGTTTTATTTCTTCGTCTTCTTTATCATTTTATTATTAATTACAACCATAATTACTGTAGATTTGACGCATTATAATGAAAGTAATTATATAATTTTTATCAAACAATTAACTAGTAGTCTATTATTCAATAGTTTTTTTTTAAATATATTATTTTCTTAGACATCAACATTGATAATTCAAAATGTGAAAAAGTGGAAAGTCACTCATAATAACATTATCAATACGTGCAATTTATTTACAAAAATTTTCCTAGTTTTCAATAAACATGGACCATACCATAGAGGAATCTATATATTGTATTAAGGAAAATTTGTTTTTATTTTTATTTGAAATAATATTTAAGGCGTGTAGTTTTAAAACTGGACATCTATGAAAAATAAAAAATTTATTTTTTCATGAATGGCACACCTCAAGCACGAAAGCGCTGAGGGTGCTTTATGATCGCTCTGAATTTTCTTACTTCATTTTTTGAGTAATTTCTAGAGGTGTGCGAATTGGGTTCGAATCAAACAATTTTAAGTCGTTCAAAAAAAAAACTTTGGAGTTATTAGAACAATTATGAACGATTCGAAAATTTACGAATAATTCGAAAACTTACGAATAATTCGAATACTTACGAATAATTCGAACTTTTGAACAAAGCGCACACTCCTAGTAATTTTTTATGCATGAGAAATTTAATACAAAACTTTACTTAATTTCCAGAAATTAATTTTAAAATCCGCGGTTAGTTTCACAACCGGGCGAATACTACGAGTAGATTTAAAACTACGCGCCTTATTTTTAAAATTAATAAATAAAATATTTGAAAGGATACGTCCAGAATAAAATGTACGTCTGCAGATGATGATGATGATATTTGAATTAAGGAAAATATGACACTGTAAAAAATTTAATAATTTTATCAAGTAATAATAATTATTTTTAAAGGATACGAATAAACCGCCGAAAAATCCATTTGTTAGTAAACTGTAACGACTAATAAAATATTTTTTCCAATTTCCTTTGGCTTTAAATAATAACATTGCCTAAAAAAAAATAATATATGTTAGTAAATAATTGGATGGCTAATTAATAGTTTAAAGAATTTAAAAAAACATACCCATAAGCTAACAACAGCGAAGATATAAAAACCAAAACCGTAGAGACCTGTGAGTCCTAATAAACCAGCAGTGCCACCGGATAATGCTGACATTGATATTTTACAGTATTCAACAACTGCTGCATTATTTCTAACAGCACCTTCACTGTATGCTATTACATCTAAAAAATAAAATGTCAAAACAATTATTATTATTTATTATTTTAAGGCCATGCAGTCAAACCTCCTTGCGGCTATCAAAAAATACAGATAATATACATAAGTATCAACATTCTAATTAGCAAATTGTCTAACTCCATTTCAAAAAAACCTCCTTTTTTTTCATCTAAAAATCAATTCCATATCTAGTTAATGTATTATATTTTTATCTAGGTTACTCAAATAATATTTTTTCCATTAGTATCCAAAAATTGCACAGAATCACTTATTAAAAAATAATAGATTAGACAATTTGCTAATTAGAACGTCGGTATAATATATTTTGTATAAACTAAACAATTATATATTTATCATAAAATGTATTATGATAAGTAGACTGTATTTTATATTATTATTTTAAATTAATATTTGATTAGAATAATATGGAAAAAATCAATAACTATACAACAAGTAACCTGATGAAATATTCAACTCAATCATCATTGTCAATATTAATTTGCTTTTAGTATATAAAATATTATAAAAACTGATTAGTTTTGATTCATTTTAAAAAACTAACAAGTATTTTAAATCTCAGATTTTTCATATTATGAGAATGTTAATAAGATAATATTTTTTAGATAGTAAATATTTTTTACTAATTACTATTTATATTTTGAAATATCTAATATATATTTAAAAATATGTGGGAGTTGAAAACATCTACAATAATTTTTATGCACAGAATTATTTTATTAATTTGCAACAATTATTGTTGGCAAATTTTTTTACTCTGCTATTCAGGCAAAAATATTTAGTATAAGAAACAAATACTTGTAATTGTGATGAAATATTTTTTACAAATATGATCTAATGTTTATTTATTAATAAATAATTGTTAATTGCGGTACTAATAATTAATGACAGTGAAATCAGCAGACAACTGATCAATTTTTTAAATTTGAATTAAATAAATTTAATATTAATATAAATAATAAATAAAACAGACTTTTAAAAATTCATTCATAAAACAAAAAGTTGATGATGTTGCAATTAGCAGATATCTGAAAACTTTAATGTTTTTATTAACGAGCACTAGTCATTACAATAAATTGTAAAAAATATGCATTAAAATATTACGAGAAGTTTTTCATATGAATTTTTAATACTTTTTTTCTGCTAGTATTTAAATTTTTATCTTTTAAAGTAGCCGTTATTAAAGAAATTTATTTATTTTCAATAAACAAAGTCAATACTGACAGGCAAAAATTTTTGTGCATGTGAAGAATTAAAAAAAAATATCTTGTGTATTTGTTACAAATTTTTCTGACAAAAATTAAGGTCATTTTCAGACAGTGCCTCCCACTTTTTAAAAATTTTCAATGACTTTCAATTGTCATACCCGATTAAAAACTCCGATTGAAACCAATGAATTCTGATTGAAAGTCTATCGGATTTCAATCGGAGTCAGTCGTAATCCAGCGGTTTCAATTGGAGTTTTTAATCAGGGATAAGCGTATCAAAATTTTATCAATTAATTAAAAAAAATTAAAGCATTGATTGAGAAAAGGACAACGTAGAAGTAATTTCGCCAAGAAATAGAATTTAAAAAAAAATACTTACAATTGATATCAATTGGGAGTTAAACGAAATTTGTTAAATAAATTACAGTAAAATCTTCATGTCAATCTTATAATTTAAATTCCTAGGCTAAAACTTATTCAACAAATTTCCTCTAACTCCTAATTGATAACAACTCTAAGTAATTTTTTTTTAATTTTATATCTCGGCAAAATTACTTCTACGTTGTCCTTTTTTCAATCAATGCTACAATTTTTTTTTTTTATTAATTAATAAAATTTTAACATGGTTACGACAGTTAAAAGTCATCGTATGTTTTTCAAAAGTTATGGGTACTGTCTGAGAATGCCCTTAACTTGATAATTAAAAACACTAAAATTTTCAGATGTCGGTTACTTTCAACCATAATTTTTTCATTTAAAAACGAACAAATTTCTGTTTACCTGAAGATCAAAACGTTTTTCGCGCAACGAAAATGAACAAAATTTATGTTATCCGTCTGCTTAAGAAGTAGTTCCAGAAGTTTGGTATGGTCTAAGATTTTTGACTGACATACCAGCATCTGTATGTCAAAAATTTCAAACGTCTGTCATCCAGTATAATTTTACTTTCAATTTTTCATTTTTTATTGCGCGAAAAACGTTCCGATCTTCAGGTACATAAATTCCTAATGTCTGTTATTTTCGGCATCATAAAAATTAATAATAATTACAGACAAGCTGTCAACTTGTTCAATATAAAAATTTCACCGGCTTAACCTAAAATATAAAATCATTATTTTATAAAAATTTAATCAGTAAAATAAAACATTACATTTTAATATTAATATAAATTTAACATAAAAATTATTTAAAATACAAAATATAATTTCAAGAAGTCATCAATAAATTTACAAGTGTCAATAAATATGACAAGTATGTCAATAACTTAAATATTAACTATAGTACATATATAGACATTGATTACCTTCTTTTAAATTTTGAACTATTTACAACAAATCTCTATAAATATATATGAGATATTAAATTAAAAGTAAATTACAAAACTAAAAATATGAAAAACATCAAACGTAGTTTTAAATTTCCATAATTGGGAAATTTATTTACCAATAATTAATTATTAATAATTTAAATAATTAATCGTAACCTCAACATTAAAATAAAAAATTTAAATATTTAAAAATAAATAATAATAAATAAAAACATACCACTAGTTTTATCTTGTTTGCTACGATTTTTCGCAGACATTTTAATAGTTATATATTTTATAATTTATTTATTTAACAACAATTAAATACACATACTAGTCAAAATATGATTACAAACAATATTTGTGTCTACGTGTGTCTTGTCATTCATTAATAAATAATAAAAATTACAAGTCGATAAATAGGTCATTTGCTGATAAAAAAAATAAATTGCACAGTTGGTAAGTAGATAAATAGATTACTTACTACCTTATCGATTAAATGGTATAGAATAATATAATAATAATAGTAATGGTTATACTAGTGCGGGAAAATTTAAATTTTAAAAATAATGTGTCTCAAGTTATTGTGAATTTATAAATACATGACTTAAATTCCGCTCCAAGGCGATACTTGAGAGGTATACTATTTTTAATGACTGAATTTAACTGACAAGTAAGAATTTTTTAAATTTTTGAATTAATAAATAAAATTTAAGCAGAATGAAAATTTAAAAATGCGTATTTAGATCAATAAAAAAACAGGACGCGAATTTTTTTTTAATTTTATTATTTTTATTTATTTAAAATTTATAAATTTTCTCATGTCTGCTACATTACACTCGTTTTTTAAAGAGCGTGAATTTAAATGACAAGTAGGAATTTTTTTAATTTTTGAATAAATAAATAAAATGTAAATAGAGTAAAAATTAAAAAATGCATTTTTGGATAAATGAAAAATCAGTACGCGCATTTTTTAAAATTTTCTTTATTTTTATTTATTCATTTAATTATTTAAAATTTATAAATTTTCTTATATTATTTTTACGTAACAATTGTTTGTCTTCATAAATTTTTATTTTATTTGTTTTTAAAAACTAAACCCACGCACGGCTTGAGTACAAAATGAATAAGAAAAAATGATAATTTTTAAAATAATTTTGAATTGTTACATCGTCAGTACTATAAATAAATTAAATGTAGTTTCATCTATTAAGTAGTTTTCTTAAGAATATATATAAATATAATGTCATCGATGACCTATTTTACAAAACTTCCGTCTTATATTTATTCAAAACTTTAAGTAAAGTATTTACTTTTTTAAATATTTAATTATAATGACTAATTTATTAATCAATTTTTTTTCGAGTATTCACATGTTGGGTTTACGGTGAAAGAATGTGATTTTGGAATAAAAATAAAAAAAATTTGTAGCATAATAAATAAATAAATAAAATAAACGAACGAGGGTTCTCAAAAATCATCCTGGGAGTAGTTCAGTTCAGGGCGTCGTGAAAAGTTGTTCGGCTCAATTGCTCAAAATAGCCAAGAGCCACTTGGTCTACTCTCGTCTTTCTTCTCTTCCCTTATTTACTTAAACATATCTTTGTCTTTTTATGCCGAGACACCTCCGTGGTATCCAACTTAAGTTTTCAGCCGGGTTATTTTTCGGCCAGGCGGAGTACTCTAACCACCTCTGTCTTCTGTGGATAACTATATCAACTCACGCATCACAAATATAAATATTTTAAATAACATACATTTATAAGTTTAAAAAAAACACCATAAGTTAATAAGTGTAAAGTGCATTTCAAAAGTATAATTTTAAAATTAATATCTAAGTAAAATTGTGTCAGTGCTCAAGTGAAATTTTACTCCATTAAAAAAATCATTTTTTTTTTTTAATCTGTAAGAAAATTTTACTTGCTCTACTTTTATTTAATTTACGATTTATTGCCGTAATATTAATAAATTTTTATTAAAATAAAAAAAAATTAAATTGACATGGCATCAGTTTTAAATAATTCGTGACTTGAACGAGCGTTTGTACGGAAGTTCCAAAAATAAATTCATTTCATAGGTGATTCATTCTAGAAGCCGCGGAATTATTAACATCATTTATTGCTATCTAAAATTTTAAAAATAATTACAATTTGAGATGATTATTAACCCACTCAAATTTCTTGTCACTCAATAGAATTTAATTGAACTGAAAAAAAAAATCAAAAATCAAAATAACATTAGCGTAATTAATTTTATTAATGATTTATAAATTTTGGCATCTAGCCAACGTTGATATAAACGTTTTCACGTTGCGTATCGTTGCGTAAAAAAGGAAACATTTGAGTTAAGAGAAAGCCGGTACATCAATACCTAAATAGAGATAAAAGCTCGCAGACTTTAAAATAGCCGGGTAGTTGCCGTAAAAAAGCTCTTACACTTGATTAATTTGTTATTTAAATATTAGAAGCTCGTGTTAATTTAAAAAAAAAATTTTATTAATTAATGATAAAAATTTTTTGAATATTCAAATATAGTCGTTGATAAATATGAGATAGAGCTGAGTAAGATAGATGAATAATTATTATTGTGATTGTAATATATAGAGATAGAGAAATATAAGAGAGAGAAGAATAAATTGTTTATGACAACGCATGCGCAAGTTCCTAGAAGGGGTTGAATTCCACAGAAGACTAACACTAGCTTTTTCATCCCTCCAACGAGACGTTTGTTGATTGTTGGACAGGGTTGCTATCATATCAGAAAATTCCGTAATAGTCAGTCGTCGAACGGACGTTTGGACGTTAAGATCTGGTACACCGCCTGCAGAATCTGCTGGTAGTGTAACACAAAAACATGCAGACACGCGGTTGGTTTACGTGACTTGTGATTATTATTATTGCTATTATTTAATAATCAAAAAAGTTTATTGTTATTTTATTGATACATTATTATTATTAGATGATTATTAAGTGTGTTAAATAAAATTGGATTATCGCAACGATATATAATATTGACAGTCGTCGTGGAGGGAGACAAAGACTTAAGGAAACGTCATCAGAGTCAGACCTACTCTCTGATCTCTATAAAATACACGAGGTCTGAGGATGGCTGACAGCGAGGGTGGATCCGAACAGGATGATGTTTCATTCCTTCGTACGGTGAGTTCATTTTTTTTTATATTTTTTATCTTATATTTATCAGTAATTATTTTTAATAAATTTTTAAGTCAAGATTTGGTAGAAATTTTAAAAAATTATTTTATAAATAAATCCTAGTTGACGATTGATTTTTTTTTTTTTTTTAATAATAAATGCAAAGTCGAGTATTTTAAAAATATTATGAATGATCTAATAATTACGTGAAAGTGTTGAGCATTGAGGTGCTTCAAATCGACCCTGACCCTTATGTTAAAGAGAGTAATAAGTAATGGGGGAGATTATTTTTTAAATAATTCTTCAGCTTAGTATATACACACTGTAAAAAATTTGCAAAGTGAATGCGGATTAAACCCGTGGGGCGAAAATTTATTTAATTCCCTTGGAGTAAAATTCATTTCTAAGTTTATTTTAATATAATTCCGAATTAGAGTGAATGCAGATTTAAATAAAATTCAGTTTACTCCGAAATTACTCTACCGGAAATACAAACTCCTTATTAACTCTATATGCGGAGTGATTTTTCTAAAACTCCAGAACTGAGTGGACTGAACTCGGATTTAAATAAAGTCCGTAATCACTCCAAATTCACTCCCAATTTTTTACAGTGCACATATATATTAATTTGCGTATTTTATTAAAGACGTGTAGTAAAGAGTACGTGGGATTAGCTGAGAAAATCGAGTGTAATTTTATAATTATCGTAGTGGAGGCCCTCCTTGGAGTATTACCACCTATTCCAGTTTAAATAGACTCTTTGCTGTGTGCACAGTCTGCTGCGAATAGTTAAATATAATGGGGACCCTCGTGTATTAGTCTGGTTTGGTTAACTTTCTGCTCAAGATAATAGAGAACATATATATCGACCCCATTAAAGAAAGATGATAAAGTTACGAGGAGATAGATGTATATCAGATAAAGCACACACGTCGCTGCTCATGAGGGCCGATAAGTCACTTTTTATAGAACACTTTTTTATATTTTGCCTACCACTTTTTTACAATATTGTGTATTTTAAAATTCATTTTTCCTCCGTTTTATTTTAAATTCAATTTTTTTCATCCATCCGGCTTATATATTTTTAGAATTTCAGCTGATTAATAGCAGCTCAGAAAATAAATTCAATATACTTGTATTGTTTTCGTCTAATTACTGTACGCTACATTCTGTTGTTAATTGCACCGCAGCTTCACTGCAGTAATAATGAATAAAAAATAAAATTAAATATTTTTATTTATTATTTTATTAATATTTATAATTAGTCTTGTATTTCATGATTAACTTGCAATCTAAAAAAACAAATTTCTCAATAAATAAAAAGTGGTTAATTAAAATTATCGTTGATAAAAAAACTTACTGGTTTATTTATCAAATTAAAAAAAAATTTAACAATCTTTCTTTTCTTTCTTTTCCTTTTTTGTTTTTTTATCTTCGGATTTTATTTTCTTTCCCTTTTTTCGGCCCTTCTTCGGGCTATTTTCTGATGAAATTGTTTTTTTGAAAATTTTACCGTTTTGTGATCGCGCTTTTTTAATATACTCTTCTTTTTGTTTACTGGTCATACTACACCAAATTTTTCCGGCTTGACAAGCAACCTCAGTGATACATTTACTCGGATTTTTATAGTACATTTGAAGATAAAATATTATAAATGGATTAAGTGAACGTTTACTTTTTCGTTTTACTTTAAATTTTCTTTTTCGATGTTTTGTACCTTTTTGTTTTCTTTTACACACACAAGGACCTTTAGCCATTGCCGCTGGTTTAACTATTTCTGTTTTTATTTTACCATCTTTTTCAGGATCATCTTTTTTTTGCGTATCTTTTTTATCAGATGAAAAAAAACCCTCGGTTTCAACGTTGCTCGTTGGTCCTTCGTCAATATTTTCACTAAAAAAATTTAAAAATAATTTTTAAATTAACTTATGGTTATTATAACTTTTTTTTCACATATTTTGTATTGTTGTTTATAAATAATAAATTTTTTTTTCTTGTGTTAAACAAAGGCCGTATTATTCTGGACCAGTTGACAATTGGCGCGAATCCAAAATTCGTTTCGCCTCAGATACATTCCCGCCGAATTTATTTCGTATCGTCGTGTTGTTTTTATTGCCGCAAGCTCGACAGTTGATTGATCGATCCTATCGGGATGCACTTTCAACATGACCTTGATATTTATTTTAGATCAAATCGGATCAATGCTCCCCCTCATTTCCCAAATATTTTTAATCCATTTTTATAATTTTACCATTTGCGTGTCATCGATTCAATTTCGAATAAAGTTTAATAAAAAAAGACCATTGACTTTTTTTTTTAAATCCATTAACTACAAACTGCTGAGCTTTAAGCTTTATAGCTTCAGTGGTTCTGTTCACTTTACATCAATTAAATAAATAATTTTTTAATCAATTTGCATTATAAATTTTTAATCTCATTACTTTAATCATTTATTTAATTAAACGCAATTTATTTCGGAGCTAATTTATTAACAAATTACGATTTAATTATTCAACATTGTATTGAGTAAAGCTTAAGCTTAAATTCATCTAATAAAAAGTTAATAGCGTAAAAAAAAAACATGTAACCGGTGATCTATTAAACTCTACAGGTGTCTTAATAAATATTTAAATTTGAAACTGAAGTAGTGTAATTTTTTTTCTTTAATTAAAAAAATTATTTTAAAAAAGTGACATTAGTAGGTTATTAAAAATGACACGTTATTAAATTATAACAAATAATTTAATTTAATTAAAAATAATAATTGATAAATAAACTTGCCTATAATCTCGTCCGTCATTTTCAACATCATCCATTTTAGTAATTAAGTATCTGACTATTAATTTTATTTAACTGTTAATTTTTTTTTAATTTTTATTTATATTCATTAAATAAAAAAAAAAAAAAAGAAAAAAAAATACTTGACAATTTTAAGAATTAAATTTTGAACGCGCCCATAATCGATGTACAGAAACAAATGAACTCTTGTAATTACACGTATACTATAATAGCCTTGACTTCATTATAGAAATGATATATTTGTGGTATTAAAAATATGAATAAAAAATTTTTTAAAGTTATTGAGCATAAATATAAGGTAAAAGACCCTAATCTCGACCAGTACCATTAGTCGCTTACTTTCACCGATTAATGGGATTTTCCAATGTTTATAGAAAAAAATTTTAAGTACAAAAATTATCATTAATAAATAATTATTTGTGAATTTATTAAAAATATGATGATGTTTCACATAAATAAATTGAATTATTCATTGATTTGAATAATTTAATATAAATATATCGATAACAATAATATAATCTGTTCAAATTAAAGTACGATTTATGAATAAATGATTAACTCTTTTGTTCTATATACGAAAATATATAATAGAATAATCATAATAATTCTGAATCTACACAATATGAAATGATGAAGTACACGCGACGTTTTAGAGGAATTTAGGTCAATGCTCTGTCATACAATTGTTCATATATATCTATTCGAGATGATGTGATACACCCTTGAGGCTTTTCAATCAATTTTCTTTATTGTTCAATTTTTTTAATTTAATTAATTAATCTATGCTACTATCAACGTGGTCATGTGAATTTAATTAAACTTTTTTTTAATAGTCTAATTTTTTTTATTTAATTGAAATTAGCATAATAATAATAATACTTATTGTTTCCATGTACAGTTACATAATAACTTTTTCGATTTTTGTAATTAATATCTGTAGATTTTAGATATTCTATTGATAGTTTTTATCAGTCTTTTATTAGTTGCACATTTTATATTTGATCACGTTTCACATTCGGTCACTACTTCTCGTGAAAAAATGGATTAGATCAACGTAGATCTATTTTTTTCTATTTTTGAGATTTACGTAGGCATGCCCTGATTAAAAAAAAATTGAAAGGTATTAAAAATGATGAAATTTGAATTCTTTTCAATACTTCTGAATACTTTCAATACTTTTCAATTCCTTCTCTTATGGAGCTTTAACATTGTAGATTGTTTTCAATTCTTTTTTTTTTAATCTGAGTGAGTAGATCTACACTGTAAAAAATCACCGAGGTAAGTCCAAGCGGTGTAGGTGTTAAGATCAGCGGTGTTAAATTTCAACACCGAAAGCAGTGTAAAAGTAACGCCGCCGCCGGTGTAAATATTCTAAACCGGTGTTAAAACAAATTCTCCAGTGTTAAAATGACGCCGCCGCCGGTGTAAATATTCTAAACCGGTGTTAAAACAAATTCTCCAGTGTTAAAATGACGCCGCCGTCGGTGTAAATATTCTAGACCGGTGTTAAAATAACACCGCCGCCGGTGTAGATATTCTTTACCGATGTTAAAATATTTTACTTTGTGAATATTTTTACTTACTCGATCACTATACTTGTTAATAATTGATATTTTTTATTAATTTTCATAAAGAACTGACGTTTTTTGTGTTTTATAATCTTTAAAGTTCATTCTCCAAGCAGACGCAGTTTACCCCGCTTTTACACCAGTTACCCCACTTTAACACCGGTATTTTTAACACCGGTGAATTACTCCTCCTACACTGGTGTAATTTCATTTTTACACCGGGCGGAGTTAAAATGAGTCCATTTTTAACACCGCTCTTTTTACAGTGTAGTCAGGTCTACGTAGATACACTTTTATATGCATTATTAGATCTACATACATCTATATAGAGTGACGTAGATCTACGTAAATCTGTAGATATCTAGATCTAATATGATGTATAAAAAAGTGTGTCTACGTGGACCTGGGTATAGATCTACTGAAATCTACTTAGACTTACGTAAATCGACTTAGATCTAAATAAACCTAGAGCCTAAGAATAATAATAATAATAATAATAATAGATCTAAATAGATTTACGTAAATCTACTTCATCTTCATAGATATAAGCATACCTACCTACATCAGCTACTATAAATCTATCAATGCCTAAAAAAGTGTGTACGTAGACCTGATTAGATCACGCAGAGCTACGTAGATCTTAAAAATGGAAAAAATTAGAACTGCGTAGATCTAAATAGATCTAATCTATTTTTTTACAGATTCTTTATTGAAGTAAGAATTTTTTTTTTTTTTAATTTAAATATTAGTGACGTTTTGGTGTTACTCTAAACCATAATTCGTGTGACAAAATAGTGTGTTAATTATAAGCCGAGATTTTTAGTTATTTTTGTCCGAGCTTTTTTTTCAAACAAAAGTTTTGAACGTAAAATAAAATTCGATGATGACGCAGTTCTCTATAATTTAGTAATCTGTGTTTTTATTTGTTAAAAAGAAAAATGTGGGCAAAGCTTCCATTAATACTGCAAATGCAATAAGGATAATAATGTTCGTCCACTTAAGTACCAACGAGCTAGAAGTGAAAATTCTTCTTCATAATAATTGAAGAAAATAACTTTTTCTATAAAAGAATTTTAAAAATTTGCCTCGAATATTAAATAACCGTTAGCTTGATATATTTCAATAACTACAAAAAGTTCGTAGTAATTTATAGAGTGAACGTGGATTAATTCCGGAATGAATGCGGATTGAATGATTTTTCATTTATTTAATCCTCTCGCAGTAAAATTATATCCTTAGCAGTTTATTATAATATTAAAAATGTGAATCAGAGTGGATAAGGATTTAAGACGCGTTTTCATTTGTTTCTCTATTCGCACTCAACTGGATGAACGGTACTATCTCTGTTGCACTTGTACATTAAATGGGAACTTTGTCCAAGCTTTTCTCGTAAACAAATGGAAGTTATCAAAAAATTGAAGTGCACTTCGCTAGTTAATAGAGTAAAGCATCGGGTCTGTGTCTTTATTTTGCGTTTAGAGCTTTTATTTCAGAGAAAAGCTGGGACAAAATTATCTGAAAACCGTTCTTAAATGAAATTTATATTGATTCCAAATTCGCTCCCGTTTGTTTAAAGTGTATTATTAGATTATTGATGTATTTTTTTCTATTCACATTCTGAATATTTTTTAATATTATCTATAATTAAAAAAATTATGGAAATATCACTTTGGTGCAAATGATCAATAATCAATCAGCAATTAATTGAGCCCATACTTATTTAATACGTAATCAGAAAAGTAAAATCTTAGACAAGTGTAATTTATTTATAATCTTAAATTATTCCACCGTTACCTAAAATATTTACGTGATTTTTCCATAAGTAAAAACCTTTTTGTGCAATTACTATTGCTTAATTATTTATAATAATTAATCACATATTAATTTTAGATGAAAGAGATATATAATTGTTACAAAATGTAACCAAATATTCAATTTAATTTAACAAATATGTATAATTAAAAAAAAAATATATATATATATAACTCTAATTTATTCATTAGAGTATTTAATTGAAAAAAAAAAAATAATAAACAATATTTTTTCTACGTCCTTGACCTGCGTCTGTATAATCTCGAAGTTTCCCCTGAGTTTCATCGCCTTACTATAGTCTATTTTACCCTGTCGTCAATTGAATTATTCACGTTTCATTCTCTCCGTTTAACTGCATACACAATCGCCTGAAATAAATCCTTGCGTATATATACATTTATATTACATAAGTACACATGTAATATATAGTTATGTTAAACTAATTAATCTTTTAACTTTTGGCCACATCTATCCATTCACTAATTTATTAAATTCATTTCCATATCAAATGAATACATAAAATAACATTTCATTTAAACTGTCTATGAAATCGCTTGATATTAATTTAATGCCTTGTTTAATTACGAAAAAAAAAAAAAAAATAATAAAAATATGTTTAACTGAGCAATTTTTATTATTATAACAATGAAGTTTTAGTGGTTTATAAAATTGCCAAGAAATCGCGTGCCATGTACAATTTCCGACCCTGGTTATGTTAATGTGTCCTTTTCTAACAATATTTATGAATGCATGCTTTATATCAATAGATTTTACAACAAATCCTTGAATAAATTTATTGATTGTATTGAATTTTTTTTTATTCATTTTCAAAATAAATATAATGAATAATAACTTTATTTTCTATAATGATATTGTAAATTTATTTATTTAATTTACGCTAATCGATATCAAATAAAAAATTAATCATATTAATTTAAAAAAAATTCCCGCTCGGCATGAGTGTTAGAAAGACGTCTTATTACCCGTGTAAAAAAAAAAGTTCGAAAAAGTTCGACAAAGTTCGAAAAAGTTCGACAAAGTTCGAAATTTGTTACAAAACCGAACTTTTTTGCGAACTTTTTCGAACTTTTGTAAGACCATACAAATAGCATAACAAACTAATATCTTGGATGCCTTTGAACCTTTGAGGGTAAAATGGACCGCCAAAATTTTTTGGATGAAAAGTGGAGAAGGAGGGGGTGGGGGGCAAAATGACCCCATAGGGTAAAATAGACCCGCGAAGGCAAAATGATGCCCCCAAGTTTTTAACATTAAAAAAGTTGAGGGGCGGGGGGGGGCATTAGGGCAAAAATGTCCCCGAGGGACAAAAAAGTATCTCTAAAATTCGTGACATGAAAAGTGGGAGGAGGAGTGGGTTCGGGGGGAGGGGGGTTAATGGGTCAAAATGTTCAACTTTAATTTTTAACTTTTTCGATTATTTTTATCACCGAAGTTCGACTTCAAAACTTTTTCGATACTTTATATCACCGAAGTTCGAAAATTTCAGAACGTTATCGATAACTTTCAAGAGTAAAAATTCTAAAAAAGTTCGATAATTTCAAAACTTTTTCGATATTTTGTATCACCGAAGTTCGAAAATTTCAGAACTTTTTCGATATTTTATATCAGCGAAGTTCGAAAATTTTAGAACTTTTTCGATATTTTTTATCACCGAAGTTCGGAAATTTCAGAACTTTTTCGATACTTTATATCACCGAAGTTCGAAAATTTCAGAACTTTTTCGATAATTTTTAAGAGTAAAATTCTAAAAAAGTTCGATAATTTCAGAACCTTTCCGATACTTTATATCACCGAAGTTCGGAAATTTCAGAACTTTTTCGATATTTTTTTTCACTGAAGTTCGAAAATTTCAGAACTTTTTCGATAATTTTTAAGAGTAAAATTCTAAAAAGTTCGATAATTTTAGAACCTTTCCGATACTTTATATCACCGAAGTTCGGAAATTTCAGAACTTTTTCGATAATTTTCAAGAGTAAAAGTTCTAAAAAAGTTCGATAATTTCAGAACTTTTTCGATAATTTTTAAGAGTGAAATTCTAACAAAGTTCGATAATTTCAGAACTTTTTTGAAATTTTTCATCACTGAAGTTCGAGAATTTCAGAACTTTTTTTAGAATTTTTACTCTTGAAAATTATCGATAAAATTCTGAAATTTTCGAACTTCGGTGATATAAAGTATCGAAAAAGTTCTGAAATTGTCGAACTTCGGTGATAAAAATAATCGGAAAAAATAAAGTTGAACATTTTGACCCATTAACCCTCCTCCCCCGAACCCACCCCTCCACCCACTTTTCATGTCACGAATTTTAGAGATACTTTTTGTTCCTCGGGGACATTTTTGCCCTAATGCCCCCCCCCCCCCGACCCCTCAACTTTTTTAATGTTAAAAACTTGGGGGCATCATTTTGCCTTCGCGGGTCTATTTTACCCAATGGGGTCATTTTGCCCCCCACCCCCTCCTTCTCTACTTTTCATCCAAAAAATTTTGGCTGTCCATTTTACCCTCAAAGGTTCAAAGGCATCCAAGATATTAGTTTGTTATGCTATTTGTATGGTCTCACAAAAGTTCGAAAAAGTTCGCAAAAAAGTTCGGTTTTGTAACAAATTTCGAACTTTGTCGAACTTTTTCGAACTTTGTCGAACTTTTTCGAACTTTTTTTTTTACACGGGTAAATTATAAAAAATTGTCATCTTTCTGAGATCAAAAAAATATCTTTCTGACATTCATTCCGAGCGGGACAAGAGATTAATTATTGAACAATTAATCACGAAAAGATATTGCGCCATATTGCCCATATGAATATAATTACGCAGAATTAATGGGTACATAGTGGCTTTTTACAACCGTAGAAAACAATGAGAAATTTATAAACTAATAATTAAAACTGAAAATTTAATTTTTTTTTCTAATTCATCGTTTTATGAATAACTCAAATAAATAAATAAATAAATATATAAATAATAGTAACATTCTTTCAGAGTAATTTCATTAGTTGGCCAAATGAATCTTGGCAACGAATAAACATAAGTTCATTTGGAGCTTGATCATGTTTACATAATTTCTTACATTCTTTTGTAATAATAAATAAAAATAATAACAATGATCGTAAAATTAATAATACCTTCTAAAGTAATTTAGAAAAAAAATCGAAGATTATTAAGTAAATGCGTTTACTTAATTAACATTTTAGAAAATTAATAAATCTTTTTCATTTTCAAAATATTTATTTATAAAATATTTCATTATCTCTACATCAATAACATATTTATTTGCAACTATAAAATATTTATCTCAGTATTATTTATTAAACCACTATTATTTTTTTCTCCGTTCATTTCTGGCTATATCCTCCTGCGACCCAAGCGTTAAAAGTATAGATCTTGTTTTACGCCGCGTAATAACATTGGGTGGTAGGCGGATGTACACGGAGAAAATTTTATTATACTATTTATGATACTAAATTTTAAATTTTAACTATTTGAAATAGTATCAAAATTTTTCAGTGGTAAAATAATTAGTTTTACCATTGAAAATGAAAATAGTAATAATTGATGGTGGTGACGATTATTATTTTTATGTTCAATTGAAAATAAATAAAATCGATGTCACAAAAATAATAAGTAACCAAGCAAAACTGATGCTTAATGGCGCTTCCTGCGAAAATAGAAGAGAGACATTTTTTTTTAATACAATTCAATTGTCGCTTCAATACTTTTTTTGAGTTAGTTTTAAAGTAACACTTAATAAATGTTGATAATATAAATTTTTGTACTAGGTAACACTTTTAAAGTAGTTGCATAGTAGTAGTAGAGCGATTAAAAATTTTAAAGTAACAAAGAGAATTGTGTTGATTTGACACAAAATAAATCAACACAAAAAAATTAACACAGATTACTTATCTAATATTTTAAATGATATTCACTGCTATTGAATTTAGTTTGAGAGGATATGCCATCTATTCTCTTTCTCACACACGTGTGAACAGACGAAACGGTCCTTTTTGCTCTTACATTAGTAAATAGAAATTTCAAATGAGCCATTCTCAGATATAAACTGAAATTTCCCAACGAGAATCATTTCATTCGATAAATAATAAATTTACGCATCGAATGGAATATTCTATTTAATGATTTGGGTCATTATCTACGAAAACGGTTCATTCGAAAATCACCTATTTCATTCTCTTAACAATTTTACTATATCTAGATGATAACTTTTACTATAAAATAAAATGAAGTAAATTGATATTTACACGGAAAGAAAATTATGGGAATGGTTCCTATAATTTTGTGAAATTTCATCCTATACCAGTATAGGAATGACGACCATAAATTATGGGAACACGTCCTATAGATATAGGAATATTACCCATAATTATAGGAATGGTTCCTATAATTTATGGGAATGGTTCCTACAATATTATTGGAATGGTTCCTATAATATATAGGAACGATTCCTATAAATTATAGGAACCATTCCTAAAATATTATAGGAATGGTTCCTATAATATTATAGGAATCGTTCTTATACTATTATAGGAATGGTTCCTATAATAGTATAGGAACCATTCCTATAATATTATAGGGACCATTCCTATAATTATAGGAACTATTCCCATTTTCATAATATTATAGGAATGGTTCCTATACTATTATAGGAATAGTTCCTATAATATTATAGGGACCATTCCTATAATTATAGGAACTATTCCCATTTTCATAATATTATAGGAATGGTTCCTATAATCTATGGGAATGGTTCCTATAATATATAGGAACGATTCCTATAAATTATAGGAACCATTCCTAAAATATTATAGGAATGGTTCCTATAATATTATAGGAATCGTTCCTATACTATTATAGGAATGGTTCCTATAATAGTATAGGAACCATTCCTATAATATTATAGGGACCATTCCTATAATTATAGGAACTATTCCCATTTTCATAATATTATAGGAATGGTTCCTATACTATTATAGGAATAGTTCCTATAATATTATAGGGACCATTCCTATAATTATAGGAACTATTCCCATTTTCATAATATTATAGGAATGGTTCCTATAATCTATGGGAATGGTTCCTATAATAGTATGGGTACAATTCCTATACTATTATAGGAACCATTCTTATAATGCATGGAATACTCCCTATAATTTTCTTTCCGTGTATTATTGAAACAAAAATAAATGAATTCTAATTATAAAATATTTATTTTGCAGGAGGATATGGTATGTTTATCCTGTACAGCTACAGGAGAAAGAGTTTGTCTGGCAGCTGAAGGATTTGGTAATCGACATTGTTTTCTAGAAAATATTGCAGACAAGGTAATTATTTATTCATTTAATCATACAACAATTTTGCACACCTTGAATATAGAGCGTTCTGTTCTCAGCACTTGTTTAAAAACTTTTACTGATAAGCTCTGTTTACATCGAATCCATAATTAATATAACAAGTCCACTAAAAGTATTTTAAAAAAAAATTACTATGAAGAAAATTTATGGTTAACAAGTTTGATGCACGTTCAAGATTATTTATTTAAGTATTCATTAAAACTTGAGTGTTTATTTAAAAAAAATAGAATTGATTTTTCAATTACAGTATTGTCGATCGATTTGTTTGCAAGTTTGTAACGGAAACTCAATAAAATCTGAAATATCCAATTAACTGACCCAATTTCTTATTGTCATAACCCTATATATTACATCAGTGTAACATTTTATAGAAAATCATTATTGACACCTCTATCGTTCACTAACAATTAACAAATAACTGGAGGTGAGAAAATTTGATTCTATTAGTTGTTATGCTTTATCCTAATATTCGTCGGGTTTATTAAGCAATCCAATGTGTTTGAGTAATAAAAGTTTTTAGTATTCATAAAGGAATGTTCGAATAAATTCAAGTTTATAGTCAGTTATAAAAACTCAATGTGCTTTTGAAATTAAAATTTGGGTAATTCGAGAAAATTAATAATAAATTATGATTCTTAATTATTTTGAAGGAAAGAAAAATTTTTTTCATTACATATTTTGATAGTTTGTTTTACCCGGCCTTCTCCTACATATATCTCAAAACAAAATTTGTGTATACATAGTCTATATAAATAATATATTGTAGTATTTCAGGACTTATAAATTAATATCACTTACACTACAATGATAACACACTTAAACTAGAAATAATAATACCACAATTAACAGCAGTAAAAGAAAGGCGAAGAAAGATGTAGTTTATTGAATACAAGATGTATGCTGTTATGCTGTCAAATTTTAGTTAGTTCTTAAGTAAGGCATTGGGATAACCCATTCAGCCGTGTGTCAAATTTTGACTGATTCTAGTCGCGTTTTTGTAAAACAAGAGAAGAAGGCATTTGTTTTCTAATTATTCAAATATTTTAAAAGATCAGTTTTACATTCGTTACAATATATACTAGGGTTGTTTGAAAAATAATTGGAATTTTTTATTTTTACTCTCACACTTGAAAAAATTTATAGGTTGATCGGTCCAGTAAGTGAAAACAACCAGTAAATTAAAATTATTTAATTTTTACCTACATCATTTAGATGTTAACCACAATTATACATTAAGAAAATATTTCATTACTGTTTGATTGCTAACTTTAAGAATTTTGATTCTAATTTTGCTGCGTCCTCATCTGTTAAAATATTATGTACCTGTAGATCGGAACGTTTTTCCCGGAACGAAAATAAAAAAACGAAATGAAAAGCAAGAAATCTACTGGATCTAGATTTTTGAAAAGTTCCGCAGGTCAACCGAAAATTGCAGCTATCCTCAATTACTCCTTAAGTCACCCTTAAGTAGTCAAATTACATAAATTTTTTCATTTTCGTTGCGCGAAAAACGTTTCGATCTTCAGGTACATAAAATATTCAAAAATACGTCCGTCCATTCACTGGTTAAGTGTTCAAATACTGGCTCAGTCACCCTACGGTAAAAAAAAAAAATGCTCACTAAGTTTGGATTCAAAACCTGAAGATTAAACGATTGTTCAAAAATTTTTAATTTTTCAAAAGTAGAAATAAATGTAATTTATCTTATTTAAATTTTTTTTCTTGACATGGCAAACATTATTAAAGTCAGTGCCAAATATTGACCAAGCTCCATTTAATGACCGGATACCTAAATACCTCTACAAATAAAAAAAAATGAATTTAATTCATGAAAACTTTAGATCGTATAGTTATATATTTTTCATTAATTAAATTCACCATTTTTTAATTTTTATGCCGCTCAAGAATATCAAAAACTCGGAAAATTTTGTAATTTTCGAATTACCTCTTCAATTTAAATTTTAAATCTCAAACTCAGTAAACAATTTTTTTTTCATATATTTAATTTTTGAAGAGTGTGGGCGAAAATTAAAAAAAAAAAAATTTATTATTATTATACATATATTACAAGAACAATATTTTAGGTGTGCAATTTTAATTATTTAAATTTTCTTTACAAAGAGAAAGAACTTGAATTTATGATAATGATAAATTTGAATAAATATGAATTACTTACTGATTTCAGAATGTACCTCCAGATCTTTCGCAGTGTGTCTTTGTAATAGAACAAGCTCTCTCAGTACGAGCTTTGCAAGAATTAGTTACAGCAGCTGGTTCAGAGACGGTAACGTAACTAAAAAAAAAAAAAAACATTTTAATACCAAGAAAAAAAAAAAAAAAAAAAAATTTTAATTACTGCAGTCAAAAATATTTAACTCCCATATACATGTTATTTACTTTTTTTATTTCGAAGCTTTTGAGACATCACAGAATTTAAATATTGCTTATAAAAATAGACTATCTGGTGTTTGACATCCATTTAATACACCATATTTTTCTAATGATTTTTTTTCGAATAATAAAAAATAATACAAAATACATAAGTGTATTAATACATGTAAAAAAAAGGAATTACAAATTCTGAAAAATGCATTAGCGTGTTGCATCCACCTCCAAACAATCGCATGTGTCAATGTGATCCCTGAAATAACAAAAATTATGTCAAAGTGACTTATACACTTTTTATTAAAAAAAAAATAAAAACAATCCTCGTACACTGCCACTTAATTGCACTAAAAAAATTAAATAAATACTTTTTTTTATGGTGAAAATACCGACCAAAGAAATTGCATTCGTCCTTATATACATTTTTTTTTAAAATAACTTAATTGTTCCATTTGTATGTAATTCATTCCGATTTGTGTTTTTTCATTTCCAGCAACAAGAGACCCTTGTAAGTATTTAATCATCAGCACGTGTATTGTAGTTTTCTTTTAATTTCCTAATTAATGAAATCTATTGTACTATTAATAAAATGTAACATTACTTTGCTATACATTTATACACGAATGCTTCATTAATTACTTGTTTGCAATGCATTCAAAAATCTATACTTATTATTCACAGCTTTCAATTTTGATTATAAAATTTTTATATCAAATAGAAACTATTATTTATTATTATTTATACAGTATTATTTGTAATGGAGTACAATTTGACGTTAGAAAATTTTTTGTGTTATAAATATTTATGGTAGAGGAGGGGGGGGGGGGGTTTAATATGAACTCCTTAGAATATTTCGCAACTAGAATTTAAGGACTAAATGGGCTTACTAAGAATTTTTGCCAAAAACTGTATGAGTTTTTTTAGAAAAATGTACAGTATGGGGCAATTTGAGCCACTTAAAATTTTACACAAATAATTTAAAAATCTGCGGTCAAGTAGAAAACTTTATTTTAATAATTAAATAAGAATTTCTCTAAAATAATTTTAGCATTACTTTGCTTTCTGGTGTTTTTTTCATTTATTAGTAAAAATTTTTAGTTGAATATTTATAAAACCAGAAATATTTTTCGATCAATTCTTTGATAGGACACTTGTTCATTGATCTCGTCTCTTTGAATTGAATGGCTGACGAGTTCTATCATGACAATTTGTTGCCAAGTTGAAAGCTATATTGAAGATAAAATCATACTTCTGCTTTGAATAATGAATCACGTTTTTAATTTAAATCATGAATAACATGCATACAGTCATTTTGGATTCCGTGAAGAAAAGTTAAAAGTACTTTTTCTAAAAGGCTTATTTTGAATTTTTATTATTACCCGGGGAAAAATAATTTAAATCTATGATCTAAGTCAGGCATTTTATTTATATCTAATTTTTTCATTATTTAAATATGTAGATTAAAACTAAAAAAAGGAAATTATTAAACTACAAAAGTTACAACTTTTGATTTTGAAAGAAATTTTGGGGATTTACCAGAACTCAATTTTCGTTGATCTATTCGGATCTCGAAATAATATCGCGCGCGCATTTGATTAAAAAGAGATAGAGTTTATGACTCAATTTCCAAAGTCATTTTTTCTGAATGGGTATATTTTGCCTCCTCCTCTACTTTATTCAGACGCTCATGAAAAAAAAGATATGAAATTTAGTTACAACTTATTTTTTATAAATTTAATGTCAATATATGCTTATTTAATTATTCTCATTAATTAATAATTAACGAATAATTTTTTGAAAAGATTAAAATATTTTTTTAGGGTAAAGGTACAGGATCAGGACATCGTACATTACTTTACGGAAATGCAATTTTACTCAGGCATCAAAACAGTGACATGGTATATATATTTTAAATTACAAAACAGATAGTAAATTTTTTTTGCAAAAGTAAAAGTAAAAATAAAATAATTTAAAAAATTACAGTACCTCGCTTGTCTGTCAACAAGTTCATCCAATGACAAGTTGTCGTTTGATGTGGGTCTACAAGAGCACTCTCAAGGTAAGTTAGCCACTTAATTAGTCTCTGTAATCTATACAGAATTAAGAGACTCCTTAGCATCAAACAAATGGCTTAGAACCGCAATCCTCTTAATTATTTTGTATTTCTGTTAAACAGGAGAGGCTTGTTGGTGGACAGTACATCCAGCATCAAAACAAAGATCCGAGGGTGAAAAAGTTCGTGTTGGTGACGACCTTATTCTTGTCTCCGTTGCTACTGAAAGATATTTGGTAAGTTATTTTCATTGGTAGTTTTAATGCGAGCGATTTAATTACCCTGATTAAGAAAAATGATTTGAAATGATACAAAACAATTTGAAATGATTTAAAACAATTCGAATTGACTAATATATATAGATATACACTTAGCATGGATTAAACAATTTTTCTTAATAAGGATAATCATTTAAATAATAAAAATTACAGGGTATTAAAAATGAAATTTTATTGTTAAAAAATATTAGTGACAACTTTTTTAAATTTTACATTCACGATATTTTTTAAATGAATCGGATAATTTTTATAAGTCTTACATACATTTATCAGGACTTCCAGTTTATTTATTTATTGAATACTAATTGACATTTCCGACACAAAACACAGTAGTCACAAGCGGCCTATAGAACCCAGTGTCTAGAAAAAAAACTAATCAACATTTTTACAGAAATTTCTATAGATATTATTTAAATATGTTTTCAACAGCTAGTATAAGTTTTTCTCATTAATTTAAATTGGGTTATAAAAAAAAAGTAAAAACTTCCATAACTTTTTCTATAAAAATAGGCATACATAATTTTTGCTAGCTTTTGATTAAATTTAATGACAAATTATGGAGAAATTAATTTACTTTGACTTAGGGACAATGAGAAATAATTATCAAAAGTTATATATTTATTTTACTAAATAAAGTGATGAATTTTTTTTCAAAAATTTAAAAGCTCTCAAGAAAAAAGTGTGTTTCGTTTTTTGCAAATATCTTTGTAAAAATTGAGGTATTTGAAAAATTTCAACAAATCTTTTTTGTAACTCTTTAAATTCTCTATAAAAATGGTATCTTGTATTTTTTTCAAAAACTGCATTGCTATTGAGATATTTGGAGTTTAAAATTTGAAGAGCTAGACAAAAATTTGGAGTTGAAAGTTGCTTGAAGTCTTTTGGATTTAAAATGACCATATACGGAATTTAAAAAACAGAATCTAAAAAATTTTATTCCAAATCTGATTTTTTGAACATTAAAAAAGTATTGTCAGTTTACGAGATATATTTAACTTATCAATTTCGAATTAAAATGATCGAAAGATCTTAATCAAAGTTTTCGATTACCACACAAACCAATTATCTCGGGCAATTCGCTTAGCTCGAGAGATGTCATTAACGAAGTAATTATTTACATATATCCATGCATCTAATATTATTCCAATAGTTAAAAATAGGTTTTAATACCTCAAAATATCGATATCCGTTAAATAAAATAAAGAGGTCTTTAAAACTAGATTGAAAGAGATAACTTTAATTTTTAGTCAATATTCAATTTTCTGTAGGAAAAGTTTGAAACTATCTAAAATTGAATCTTTCTGTTAAATTTGATTTATTATTATTTTTTTTTTTTTAGCATACAACAAAAGAAAATAATTTATCAGTAGTAAATGCATCATTTCACGTGACACATTGGTCAGTTCAACCCTACGGAACTGGAATCAGTAGAATGAAATACGTTGGTTACGTATTCGGCGGTGACGTTCTTAGATTTTTTCACGGAGGTGATGAATGCTTGACAATTCCATCTACTTGGAGTACTTCACCTGGTCAAAAGTATTTATTTTAACTTATATTATTTTTCTATCACCGATAAAACGAAACTACACTGTAAAAAATTCCAAGTCCGCGGTGTGGTGTGAAATTTTTTAACATCACTGATGTGAAAGTTACACGACGCTCGGTGTTAAATTTTAGGCTGTGTGAATTAAAATGATGACACTACCATCAGTGTTAATGTTACTTTGATAGACACAATGAAAAACAAAATAATTAAAATAAGTTCTCATTTGGGTAAGATAACAATAAAAAATGCTCTTTTAGGAATTTCTATTCAAAGTTTTTACTTTTAATTAATACTAATCAAACCAAAATTATTATATTAATAGAACCGTTAATTTATCGACTTCGAACCTTATAAGGTCGTACAAATATTAATAACAAAGATATATATGTATATTGGAGGTGTGCGAATAGTCATATTCGATTCGAAATTCGAATGGAGTAATTTGACAATGTTCGAATTATTTATAATTTTTTAAATTACTCGATTCAAATCGAGAAAATTCTGATCAGCTTTACAATGTTTAAATTTTAATTAATGGAGAGCTTAATTTTTAATGTAACAAAATATAATTTTTTCGTAGATTCGTGTCTTAGCTCTATTTATCTCTGACAAGAATTTGAATTATTGCACTGATCATTTCTTAAAGTATGATTTCTTAGCTATTAAAAAATCATTTCTTAAATAGTAAGAAATATTTGTTAAATACAAAAAAATTATGTTTAAGAAATGATTTCGTAACATACTAAGAAATCCTTTTATCAGTGTGGAAAAAATATTACAAATTTAAGTCGAATTCCGAACTGGATAGTTCGACTCAGTTCGATACGAATAATTCGTAAGTTCAAACTATTCGCACACGAACACATTTGATTAATGAATACAGTGTCACTTTTAAAAGTATTTTTTCATTTGAAAATACTTGACATTAAATTTTTTTATTGGTTCAGTTATTGTTATATTTTTTTAAAATTATTGTTAAAGAAAGTCAGTTGATAATTTCAGAATTTAAAGTTAAATTAATTAATTTTAATATGAAAAACAGTTAATGAGTTACTTTAACTACAGATCATATGCTCGGATAATGTATAAGTTTTGAACTAATAACACCGAACGATGTGATAGATAACACTCACATCGAATTTTCACACCTAGGACACTATGTACTAGGTGTGAAAGTCCTCGGGGATTTTCACACCGGAATTTTTTACAGTGTAACCATTTAAAAACAAAGACATTAATTTTATGTATTAAATTATCTTTTTTTTATAGCCTTGTTATTTACGAAGGAGGTAGTGTTATGAGTCAAGCACGATCGCTATGGCGTTTAGAATTAGCACGTACCAAATGGGCCGGTGGTTTTATCAATTGGTTACATCCAATGCGAATAAGACATTTAACAACAGGGCGTTATCTTGGTGTTAAAGAGAATAACGAACTCTACCTAGTCGATAGGTAAAAATATTATTTTTCAAGATATTTTTAAAAAATTTTCAGAATAACCGCTGATTTAATATAGAGCAAGTCATTTTTTATTTATTTATTCCCGTAGAGTAAACTTTACTCCAAAATAAAATTTTATTTATTTTATTAATTTAAAAAATCCGCGGAGTGAAAATTACTGACCTTATTAAAATAATTTATTCATAATTTTGTATAAAAAATTGTTTGTATAAAATATAAATCTATTAAAACATTAAGACTCTAGTTTTAGTGTTCAAGTGACGGATTGAATTCTGACTAAAAATAAATTTTGAATTCACTGCTGATTTTTTAAAGGACATAATTTTAAAAATAGTTATAAAGTTCATAAGTCACAAAATCGTCAATGCAGGATAAAATATAATAATAATAGCTTAAAGTTTAAACACGTGGAATTAAATATAATACGCAATAAGAAAGTATAAAATCAATAGACAATAAAAGTATATATACATAAAAAGTTATAAAAATTGAATTTATATAAAAATGTATGTGTAGAAATGAAGGTACAATTGAAACTTCGACCTTTTGGCTACGTCAGGAGAAGGACGATCAAAAAATAGTCCTCGAGGATAAGGATCTTGAGGTCATTGGTTTGCCAATAATTAAATATGGTGATTCAACAGTTATCATGCAGCATGCTACAACATGTCTTTGGGTTTCTTACAAGGTAAAAATATATATATATTTTTTTTTATAACACAGTTCCATCATATTCAGTCATATTTAGACATTGATTGAGCTTTTTATATAAAAAAAAAGGTCAGTTTAATTTTATCATCATTTTATTTCCCCCAGTCTTACGAGACTAAGAAAAAAGGTGTAGGTAAGGTGGAAGAAAAGCAAGCAGTTTTACATGAGGAAGGTAAGATGGACGACGGGTTAGACTTTTCAAGGTCTCAAGAAGAAGAATCGCGTACTGCGAGGGTCATTCGTAAATGCAGTAGCCTTTTTACTCAATTTATCACGTAAATATTTATGTTTACTTATAAATAGTATATTTTTTCATTTTTGTGATAATAATATTATAAGTTCATTGATTTAATTTTTTAGAGGCCTAGAAACGTTACAGGTTGACAGAAGGGCTTCAATGTTTTTTCAAAATGTCAATCTTAATGAAATGGTCATGTGTTTAGAGGATTTGATTAATTATTTCGCTCAGCCTGAAGATGATATGGGTATTTATTTTT
Organism: Microplitis manilae; assembly: GCA_030273425.1. Classification (NCBI taxonomy): domain Eukaryota; kingdom Metazoa; phylum Arthropoda; class Insecta; order Hymenoptera; family Braconidae; genus Microplitis; species Microplitis manilae. The sequence goes on from CP092726.1 coordinate 7,352,855, forward strand.
TAAAAATGTGATGAGTGATAATACGTAATAATAATAATAATGTTTTATTACAGAGCATGAGGAAAAACAAAATAGATTTCGTGCTTTACGAAATCGACAGGATTTATTTCAAGAGGAAGGAATTTTAAATTTGATATTGGAAGCTATTGACAAAATAAATGTCATAACATCTCAGGGATTTTTGGTCGCTTTGTTTGGTGATGAAAGTGGACAGGCGTGGGATCAGATATCGGGATATTTGTATCAATTATTAGCAGCAATAATAAAAGGAAATCATACCAATTGTGCTCAGTTTGCTAATAGCAATCGTTTGAACTGGTTGTTTAGTCGTTTGGGATCGCAAGCTTCTAGTGAAGGTACCGGAATGCTTGATGTACTCCATTGTGTTCTAATTGACTCACCGGAAGCGCTAAATATGATGAGGGTAATCAAATAGTTTTTTATTCGATTACACTGTGAAAAATTTTGGTGTAAAATGGCCCCCGAGGACTTTACACGGCCGTGTAGTGTGAAATAACGGTGTGAAAAATCCTTGATATAAATTATCCATCGGGTGATTTTAACACGGTGTAATATACTTTTTGTATACCCCTACGTGTTACTCGTTATAATTTTAATTAATGAGCAACAAATGATATCGAACTATTTTAACTACTTAATAACTATATTACAGTCGGGCCTCGTTATAAGACTACGTGTTATAAGACTCTTCTCCTCAATTTGTTAAAACTTGCTCGGAGCGTTTCCCCGACCAATAACTCAATGAAAATTTCGCGTCGAAACTTTGCTATAAGACTAACAAATACTACGACTAAAATCTAGTTATTTTTCTTAACACAAAATCATTATAAATTCAACATCTACACACTTGTATGTATAAAATTTTTGAATTCATACTCTTACGGAAAAAAACTAATGAATACTTATGAACACTATTAAAAATTCATTAGTGTTGAAAAGTGTTTTATTAATGATCATTAGTAACCATTAGTACTCTAACTAGTGAATCTTGCAACACTATTGGAAGTGATTAGTGTTAATAGTGTTGTATTAGCGTTCATCAGTCGGAGTGCTAATGGATCTTGCAACACTATTGGAAGTAGTTAGTTTTGAATAATGTTCTATTAGTGTTCGTTAGTACTCTGGCTAATCAATCTTGCAACATTGTTGGAAGTGATTAGTGTTGTATTTGTGATCATTAGTACTCCAAATACTGAGTCTTGCAGCACTAATTGAAATGATTAGTGTTGAATATCGTTTTATTAGTGATTATTAGCAGTCTGATTAGTGAATCTTACAATATTACTGGAAGTGATAAGTACCGACCGGATTTCAATAGTATTCATTATAGTAATCCGAATAATCGGTACTAATCTACTGTGAAATTCCAAGTAATTTTCACACCAAAATTTTTACACCGAGTCATTTACATTACACCGAGTCTAAAAATTTTTTGCAGTGTATGTAAATTTTGATTTTTAACTTCATATTGAACACTTTTGTTTCGCAGGATGAGCACATAAAAGTTATAATATCTCTGTTGGAAAAACACGGACGTGATCCAAAAGTTCTTGACGTTCTTTGCTCACTGTGTGTCGGTAATGGCGTAGCAGTAAGATCGTCACAGAATAATATATGTGATTTTTTACTTCCTGGTAAAAATTTACTTCTGCAAACACAATTAGTCGATCACGTAGCCAGTGTACGGCCAAATATTTTTGTCGGTCGTGTTGAAGGTTCGGCAGTTTATCAAAAATGGTATTTTGAAGTTACAGTCGATCATATTGAGCAGACAACGCACATGATGCCGCACTTGAGGATCGGTTGGGCCAACACATCCGGGTAAATAAATAATGTGTTTATTTAATTTTAAATGCATTCAATGTTTTAGTTTTTTTGCATGAATGCACAGAAATATAATAAAAAAAATTCAAATGCATTCAGCTGATAATATTGATTTATTCCATTGTAGATACGTTCCATATCCTGGGGGCGGTGAAAAATGGGGTGGGAATGGCGTCGGGGATGATTTATATTCATTTGGATTTGACGGTGCATTTCTGTGGACCGGAGGTAGAAAGACACCAGTACTAAACAATGCAACTGAACCGTATATCAGAAAAGGCGACGTTGTTGGATGTGCGCTAGATCTAACTGTTCCTGTTATAACATTTACATTCAATGGATCAAGTATATCTGGATCATTTAGAAATTTCAATTTAGATGGAATGTTTTTTCCTGTAATAAGTTGCTCGTCAAAATTATCATGTCGTTTTTTGCTGGGTGGTGATCAAGGTAGAATGAAATTCCAACCACCAGATGAATTTTCACCGCTCGTTGAAAGTTTATTACCGCAGCAAATACTATCACTGGATCCGTGTTATTACTTTGGTAATATGAATAAAGTTGTTTTGGCTGGACCATGGTCAGTTGAGGATGACACGGCATTTGTACCAGCGCCTGTGGATACGAGTATGATTAATTTGCCGGCTTATGTTGAACAAATACGTGACAAGCTGGCTGAAAATATTCACGAGATGTGGGCGATGAATAAAATTGAAGCGGGCTGGATTTTCGGTGAACAACGCGATGACATGAGAAAAATACATCCGTGTATTGTACAATTTGAAAAACTACCGGCTGCTGAAAAACGTTACGACACACAGTTGGCTGTACAGACACTGAAAACTATTCTAGCTCTTGGTTATTACATCACTGTGGATAAACCGGAACAACGTATTAAAACACTGAGGCTACCGAACGAACCGTTTCTGCAGAGCAGCGGTTATAAACCTGCACCACTGGATTTAAGTGCTATTACATTGACACCGAAAATGGAAGAATTGGTTGATCAATTGGCTGAAAACACCCACAATTTGTGGGCCAAAGAGAGAATTAGTCAGGGATGGACTTACGGGCTTAATGAAGACTCGGAAATGAGACGTAGTCCACATTTAGTGCCTTATCCTAAAGTTGATGAAGCTATTAAAAAAGCTAATAGAGATACTGCTAGTGAAACTGTTAGAACACTCTTAGTTTATGGATATATGTTGGATCCACCGACTGGTGAACAGCATGAAGGTAAAGATAATTTATAAATTCATTAAAATTAAAAAATACATTAAGAATTACTACTCTGTTTAAAAGTTCTGATTCAGTCTTGTAAAAATAACTGAATTTTCATTTGTTCTGATGGAAGAACAAGAGTTAATCATAAGTGTTTTTTATAAGATTTAGAGAGAATTTTTTAACATGGTTAATTTTGAAAGATATATTTTGAATTTAAATCATAAAAAATATATATGCACTGAATAAAAACAATAGTATATAGGGATAAAATTATGATGGTTTTTGCTCCGAAAGTTTAAATTCCTGCCCCGTTTAGAGGGAAAATTTAGTGCATACGCCATTTTTCTCGCAAACAGAGACAATAATTGAAGCTTTAGGTACAAATCTGGTGAAAATATTACACACACCATAGAGGAAAATACGACGTCCCAGACCACGTGTTTATAATCTTCAACTTTGGCTCGAGTAAACAATTACACACTCGGGTTGGAATGTCCTACTTTTCTTTCTTGGTGTGTAATATACTATTATGTTACATTTACAGAAGGAATTTTTTCCAGAAAAAAAGAGTTGTCAGTTCTTTTTGTCCAAGTTTTCCTCTCAAACAAAACTTTAAACGCACAATAAAATTCGAATTGTACAGTCAATATAAGTGATGAGTATTTTTCTCTATCTTTTTGACTTGGAGACTCCTCTATTTTTTCAGGTCGCTCGTTATAAGCATTAATAATTATTTATGAGTTGCTAACGTTGATTCAAAAACGCAACGCTTATACTTAGCACTTACACTGAAAACTATAGTGGAGGGGGAGTAAGCCTTAAATTTTAATAAAATTTTTTCTCACAACCGCTGACGGTTCTTTATACTGAGCTTTGACTGTAATCAATTATAAAGTTAAGAATTAATCAATACTATTGAAGAATAAAATTTTTAATATTAAAATATCAAAGAAAGAATTACAAATATTACATCTGAGAAAAAAAAAATTATGTCGAATTTTCGAATTACTGAATTAATTATAATAATAATAATAAATAATTCTTTTAGCATTATTATTAGAAGCAAGTAGACTACGTCAATTGTGCTTCAGAACGTACAGAGTAGAAAAACATTACGCAGTAACCAGTGGGAAATGGTATTTTGAATTCGAAGTATTAACCGCAGGACCAATGCGAGTCGGATGGGCAAAAGCCGACTGCATGCCAGGAAATATGCTTGGAAGTGACGACCACACATGGGCATTTGATGGGTACAACGTATGTCATTATCAAAATAAACAGCAAATTTATTTTTTTTTATAACGTAGACATAAATTCATTTTACTCATAATTTCACACTATGAATAATTAAATCAGCAAACACAAAATAATTATTTTTTAATTCATATAAAAAAGTTTAAGGATAAATAAAGCCTCTAGGATTTAAAAAAAGTATATAATGAATAAATTAGATGATGATGATAATAAATTTGATGGTCGTAAATATCAGGTGACCAAAATACACGGCGGTAGCTGCGATTCTTTTGGTTACAAATACCAAGTGGGTGACGTAGTTGGCTGTTTCATTGACATCACGGACAGAACGATCAGTAAGAGTCCCTACTAAACCCAACAAGAAAAGTCCTAATAGACGATTCCCTATTTATAAACTAGCGTCATTGTTTTCTTTTTATTAATTTATTATTTTAATACAAATATTTATGTTCATTTTCCTGGAAAAAATTGATTTAGATCTGCGTACACGGAGAGAAATTTATGGTAACAATTATAATATATTACGGAAATTATTCACATAACGTATGATAACCGGCTTTTTGGAAGTATCGATTGTAAGAACGAAATCCATACAAAATATGGTAACCGTTCCCTGCATAGTTTTCGTTCCTATATGATATGGAAATAGTTCCTATGAAATTATGGTAATTATTACTATAATATATGGCAATCATTACCGTAATATATAGTAACGGGCACTATAATAGTATGATTGCCATAATATATGGTGATCATTACTATAATATTTGGTAATCATTACCGTAATATATGGAAAAGGACACCATAATAGTATAATTACCATAATACATGGTGATCATTACTATAATATATGGTAATCATTAATATAATATATGGTAATAATTACTACAATACATAGTAATTATTACCATAATATTCTACTACCCGTTACTGCACGGAGAAAAATTTCAAGTAAATGTCAAGCAAATATGCCTATGAAGCATAGTAATAATGACATTACTCCATAGTTTGTGTATGAGAGCGGCAGGACACAAACTGTAGAGTAATGTAAATATTACTGTGCTGCATAGGCACATTCACTTGATATTTTTCTCCGTGTATATAATATAGTAATCATTACCGTAATATATGGTAACGGACACCATAATAGTATGATTACTATAATATGTGGTGACTACTACTACAATATATGGTAATTATTACTACAATATATGGCAATCATTACCGTCATATATGGTAACGGACTATTACTATAGTGTATGGTAATTACTACTATAATATATGGTAATTATTACTATAATATATAGTAATTATTACCATAATATTCTACTATCCGTTACTATATAATATAGTAATAATTACCGTAATATATATTAACGGGCATCGTAATAGTCTGATTGCCATAATATATAGGAACACATACTAGAATATTATAGTAATGATTACTACACTGTAAAAAAAGATTCCTAACATCAAACCAGATTCGTTTGGCTCAAGTACTCCGTGCGTTTGGATACAGCCAAGCGCGTCAAGCGATTGAGTCTACCGCCCTCTACGTTTGACAGTATACTTTGCTCCAACTGAGAGTTTCTTGAGGGAAGATCCCGAATCGTTTGAGCTAACTCTATGGTATTTGATATAACTCGATAACTTATTTCAGTTAAAAAAAATAGGAATTAGTTCAAGTCATTTATGCTGTTGATACAATAATGATTTTTGTTTTATATAAATAAGTTAAAAATTTCACTCAAAGTAAATTGTAAGGTGATTGAAGGTATGAATTTTCAGTTAAGTCAAAATTTTATTAAAGCAAATGAACTTTAGTGTTAAAAGTAATATCTTTTTAAGTCCGTAGAAACTCTCTTTGCAATTGATTCAATTAAAAATCTAATTATTTCAAATTGCTGTATTGGATTGATCCAAAAAAACAGTAATCTGAATCAAATAAATATTGCCTTTAATTATCTCATTAATAATTTATTTAAAAAAAATTTTTCTTTTCTTATGTATTTACTTTTGATTTGATTTTATTTTTATTATTATTGATTTTTTTTTTTAATTAAGTATTGGGACAATTACATTATTTTATTATATTACATCAATTATACTTTTCCAATCATCCTAACATACTCACAGTTTTTAGTGAAAAATTAAATAATTTTAATATCACCATCCGGAGGATTCGAACCCAGTACCTTACGCGCGAGAGTCAGACACCTTACCGCTACGCTACGGAACCAACAGGAAAGTTTTAGTTTAGTTGTGCTTCTAGTACTTTGTTTTCATATTGAATGGTTATATACAGTCAACTGCTTATAGATTGATCTAAACGAGATAAATATGTGACTCTTTTTATAAATAAATTTTTTTATCGAATCGATAACATAAAGACTTGCATTCAAATATAGTTCGATATTTTGTAACGAATACATTTATATTCTTGTCGAATATTTTTCAGTTTTAATGTGAGTGCGTGAAATTATTTCTTTAACCTCATCGGATTCTCTCTCCAAGAAACTCGTCGGTTGACACGACACGTTCGGTATTATAGAAAACTACTTTTATTTCATTGAAATATGTAAAGTTGTCAAACCAAACGTTTCAAGAGTTTTAGTTAAATTTCTCAAAATTGGAAAGTTTGCTTCAAGAAGTTTTTATTTTTAAATCAAGTACATCCAAACTTTAATCAAAATATATTTTACTATTCAATCAAATGTTAGTTTAATTACGGTCAAACTTAAAAACTTTAACATAAATGCTCAAGCAATTTCTCGTAATCGACTAGAGATTTTGATTCAATAAAAATGATTTTCTTGAGACAAACTCGTTTTTGTTGGTTCAAACGAATTTGGTTTCACTGAAGAGAAAATTCGTCAAACTCCTAAGGAGTTTGATGTCAGTACCTCATTTTTTACAGTGTATAGTAATGTAGAAACGGTACCATCATGTATAGGGTTTATTCCCATACACAGCTAATGACCGTTACGATATGAATATAGGATCTATACCTACGTGATTATGGAAACTATTTCCAAGAGAATGGTAATCATTACCATAATTCAGTTACCATATGATGTAGAAACTATTGCCAAAATTACAGGAATTGTTCCCATAGTTATGGAAACTCTCAGAAATTAAGGATGTATAGCTCATAATTTCAAGCCCTTATTAAATAAAAGTATTAAAAATCACTTCAAATGTTAAACGCCCATAAGAGATATTATTAAAAAGGATTTGAAGGATTAAAAAGTATTCAAAATGATTAAAAATCAAATCCTTTTTAATACTTTTGAATCCTTTTGTTCAATAAGGGAGTAATTATTACCATAACGTTATTAGTTGATATTTTATAAACGTACTTGGAAGGATTACCATAATTTTCTTTCCGTGAAGATATAATTTATTCCATTTTTTTTAGATCCCCATACATCTAATTCAATCTACGTATGTTAACTTTTTGTGTCTAATTAGTTAATATACGTTGATAAATATGATTTACGTAAATCTAAACCATTTTTTTCTGGGTTATCATCACTGTATATTTTGCTTTTTATGTTCATTACCACATTTTTTTGTTGAATTGGGTTGTTTTCTTTGCATCCTGTCTTATAAAACAACGAAATTATAAGATTTCATCAAATATCGAAAGACATTTTACATGAGACTTAATACATAATTTAAAAACGACTGTAAAAAAATTAATTTCCACATGATTATTTAACGACAATGAGTATAATTACTAATAGTAAACAAATAATTTATGAGAATATAAATCAAGGCATAAATGTTAATACATCGGTCCTTGAATTGTTTGTAAATTTTTATTTTAAAGGAGGAAAAAGTATTCTCGGGCAACGCTGAAACGTTTGGCAAACAATGGCAAGTTGGAGATGTTGTTGGTGTATTCCTGGATCTTATTGACCGAACAATTAGTAAGACGGAGTCTTTAAAACCAACGCTTCAGCTGCCATTACAAACTACACTTATAAATATATATATATATATATACATAAATATACAGGGTGTCCCAAAAGTACCGCACATAAATGAAGAGGCAGATAGAGGCTGCGATTCTGATACGAAAAGTCTTCTAACGTTTTTTAATCCGACTCACATGTAATTAATTACTAATTAAAGAAATTAACCAATCAGAAGCGGGCATTAGTGAAAGATGGCGAACCGAGACGCTAGAGGGGGGTATAGGTTACCCCCACTCTGCTTTTTCTGCTGAAGCGCGCTTCTAATTGGTTGCTTTATTTAATTAATAATTAATTATCTGTGCGTCTGAATGAAAAACGCTAACAATCTTTTCGTTTCAGAATAACCTTCCATCTACCCTTTCATTTTGGTACATCCTGTATATATATGTCTATTATTTATATATAAATAAATATATATTTATGAGTGTAGTGTGAGATTACTGGATATCTATTTTTTCACCGCTAAATTAATTTTTTTTTTTAAATAAATAGAAACAAAGTGTAAATAGTTAACGCTTAAAGTCTCTAATACTGCGCATGCTTTAATTAAATATGATATTTATAATTATTTGTTAATAAATAAATAATAAATCATTTTTACTTGCTATCTAACAGCTTTTTTATTTTGATATCCAGTATTCTACTTGGCCTTTACACTGTTCAATATTAATCAATGATGAGTGGACCCAAAATTTTTTTGATGTATATATAAAAAAAAAACAAAGTAGATTAAATCATCATTAATATATAAAACATTGGTCATTTTCATCTAATATCATTTATAAATTAATATGAAAATAAAAAATGTAATTAACTATATCGTTATTTATTTATATTTATATATTTTTTATTTACAAATTAAAATTAATAATTATATTTTTGACTTCCTCAATAATTAATGCATGAAATTTATTTTTAATCCGATTGTTAATTAAAACAAACTGTAAATATTTATAAAATACGCTGATGTAGTAATGCTTGTTCCCAATTATTTTTATTTATTTAAATTTTTTCTCTTCCTCAATATTTTATTGAGTAATAGCTCTGCTATTTTGGTTTTTAATACCTCAGTTAGCAAAGACTTAACTTTTTTATTTAAATATTTAGATATAGTATTAAATACCTACTGTAGAAAAAGTTAAGTCTTTAATAATTTATTTAGTAAATAGTTAAGCTATTAATTGTAAGTGATATTAATTTAATTTTTACTGTGATAGGCTTCTCATTGAATGGAGAACTTCTTATGGATGCACTGGGTGGTGAAACATCATTTGCAGACGTTCAAGGTGACTCTTTTGTACCGGCTTTTACACTTGGTGTTGGACAGAAAGCTAAATTAACATTTGGGCAGGATGTTAATACTTTGAGATACTTTACAACGTGTGGTCTTCAAGAAGGATATGAACCTTTTTGTGTGTAAGTGATTTATAAATCAATTTTTTGAAAGTACCCTTATAACAATTTTTTCAATTCTTGAGTAAGTCTGCTCTCAAAATCAATAGGTGCTATTAGTGTCTTTTTCTACGTATGTGTTTTGCGCAGATACTTGTGATCAGATTTAAATTGCAAGCCTTACACAAGAAATTCCCGCTAGATTATAACTTAATTCTGGAGGAAGACTATAGTCTATATAATCTATAGCTAACTATAATCTATAGTCTGTATAACTATAATCTATAGATTTGATTGAACATTTAGCTGTTTTCAATTTTTATGATAGACGATATCAAAATAATTTTTTAAACTTGATTTTCTCTAAACAAATAAATAATCAATTAATTCTAGAAATATGAATCGAGCAGTAACATACTGGTACACAAAAGATCAACCGATTTTTGAAAACACTGATGACATGATTGATACACGAATTGACGTTGCGAGAATACCTGCCGGCTCTGACAGTCCACCGTGTCTTAAAATATCACACAATACATTTGAAACAATGGAAAAAGCTAATTGGGAGTTTCTTCGTCTATCCTTGCCCGTTATTTGTCAGTCATCTTTTATAACGGAGAATGAAAAAATGCGACGATGGCAAGAAATTAAAATGCGACAAAATAGATTGTTGATTGAACAAAATGAACAGTCACAAGCAGCCACACCGTCAGCTCACATGGAACAGATTATGAGGTCTGGATTTAGTATGAGTGACATTAAAGGTTTGTTTTATCGATGATATACATTTTATTATATTCTTGCAGCAAGATTTAAGTTAATTTATAGACTATAGCAACCCAACCCTTAGTAATTATTGGTTAATTTATCGATATTTTTTATGGATATTTTATTTAATAATTTCACAATTTAAAACGTGTTATTATTATTATCAAATAACCTTTGCTATAATCCTTGTTTGACCTAATTATAATGTAAGTAATTTAAACTGAAACGTTGTCGTGTATTTAAATTTACATGAAATTTATGTTAATGAACTACTGAAATATTCAAATTTAATTACAGTCAGTGTTACATAAATGTAATAAAGATAATAATATAACATGTCTATCTGATCATTGTTTATTGATGTCCATTAAAACTAAATGGATGCATTTCATCAATTTGCTAACCGTTATCAGGTTTTACGATTTAACTACGGTATGTTTCTACTTATAGGCAAAAATGAAATTTTCAAAATATTGAGAAGACATTGTTTTTAAATTGATTTTTAAGAATCGAGTTTTCAACGGATGTTGAGGTTTTGAAGTTTTAAAAAGCTAATCTGATTAATTTTACAATAAATCCGCACGCTCTGTGCGTATGTATGTTCATATAAAAGTTTTTTATATCTTTTGAACGAACCAAAAAAATTTTTTATTGTTTCTTAGTCATTCAAAAATCAATCAATCGATCGATTACAAAATCCAATCAGTTCTAAAATTTGATACACTGTAAAAAATTAGGAGTGAATTCAGAGTAATTACGGATTTTATTCAAAACTAAATTCACTCCGTCACTCAGAGTACCGGAATTTTAAAAAAAATCACTCCGCATACGGAGTAAATTCGGAGTTTGTCTTTCCAATGGACTAATTTCGGAGTGATCTGGATTTTATTTACATCCGCATTCACTCCGATCGGGACTTTTAATATTCGGAGTTTCAATATTAAAATAAACTACCCTTCAGAGTGAATTTTACTTCGTGGGATTCAAATAAATGAACAGTAATCGGCTCCGTATTCACTTCGAATTTGATCCGGGTTGACTCCGAAATTTTTTTACAGTGTAAAAGTTTTCCATAGAAGAAAATAATATTTTTGAGCTCTAAGAAGTTAAATATGCTTTGTAATGATTGAATTTTTTTGAGCTCAAAAAACGTGGAAAGTTTCGATGTTTTTCAGGTTGAAAAAAAAAAAGATTTTTTAGGATTTTCAATATCTTGTATCATTAAAATATTATTTTTCGATAAAATATTTTTGAAATTATTGTTGAAATTTTCATTTTAAAAAACTGTACCAACAAAAACTTTGAAAAAGTTTTCTAACGTAAAATAAAAAATTTAAATATCTTATTTTTTTATCCGTTTAATATGAGAATAATTCATTAGTAATAGCATTAATAGAGTTAATTAAATCATATATATCAAATATATGGATAAATATAAGTATGAATTATATTTTTTATAGGGTTACAAAGAAATTATTCTGAAGACGCAGTTGAAGACGCTGAAATGATGAAGGAATCACCTCTTCCACAAAGAAGTAAACCCGCAAGACCACCAAGAAAAAATTCTCTCTACGAATCTCATAATTTAAATCACGACGGTGGTAATGAAGCTGAGATGAACGGGTTTGAAGAAATGAACGGAGACGCTAAAGATGATAAAAAATTGAAACGCGGAAGATCACCATTTAGGTAAATTAATTTTGTTAGTTTTTTATTAAATTAATTTAAAATTCTAAGTCTTATTTAAAAATTTAATTGTTAGTACGCTCAAAGAAGAAGTGGAAGAGAGTCCGTAAGTCCAAGTGACTTATTTTATAATAATAATTTTTTTTGTCAATCATATATTTATATTTATAAAATTTATTTACCAAGTAGATTCTTGATCGTTAAAATTTTTTCAGATTTTTTTCACGTAAAGCAAAATCTCCCGATGCAAAGTCAAGAACACCAGAGCCAACTGCGTTAATTGATATGGCTGATAAAACTGGACAAGGTGTTTCAACATCACGACTTTCAAACAAATCGCCTCAAATCCGCGTATCAACGGTAAGTCTTATTAAATTATTAAATATTCAGATAAAGAGTTTAAAAGAAATAGAAGAAAAATTTAAAAATTTATTTATATTCTAGACTGATTTGAAAGTTATCCCACCGCAAATCCCTGAACGCAATGCGCCAAAAGCAATGTCAGTAAACTTAACTGGAAGTGGAGTAGAAGCAATTGGAAATGAACTTTTTGACGCCGAGTGTTTGAAATTAATGAATGAATACTTTTACGGAGTAAGAATATTTCCTGGACAAGATCCAACTCATGTTTACGTTGGTTGGGTAACATCTCAGTATCATCTTCACACTAAAGACTTTAATCTTTCACGTGTTAGAAAATCGTCAGTTGTTATTGTTGATGAATACGAGCGTCCTATCGAACAGTAAGTGAATCGATTATTAGAATGGTCTTCATAATAAGTAGTGATCATAGATAATAGTAACTTACATAATTAGTACCATTGAGTATGATATTGTAAAAAAATTGCGGAGTGAACGCGGATTCAATCCGGAGTGGATGATTATTTATTTATTTAATGCCCTTGGAGTAAAATTCACTCCGAAGGAAAGTTTATTATAAGCTTGAAGCTCCGGTTCGAAGTGAAATCAACTCCTAATGAGAGTTCATTTCAATATTAAAACTCTGAATTCACTCCTGATTTTTTACAGTGTATATAATACTCGATGTCACTAGTTGTCAGTGATATTTAATATTATGAATGCCCAAAATTAAAACGCCGTTAAATTCCTGAAGTCGGCGTCATGCAGTCGCAATTATTCTGATAATTCGTCTTTATAGAAATCAATATTAACTTATTTTGTTCAATTTATTTATTCAATTATAAAAAAAATCACTTAACTGTTCATTCAATTAACTTTTAAAAATTGAATGAAATATTTCTTCATTTAATCGAAATTAAAATCATATCTATAATTTATTGTTTTATTAATTAGCAAACATCAACACTAACTTAAGAGAGGTCTGAACTTTTTTTTCTATCACGCTCAAGTCGACGAACGGTACTATCTCTGTTGCGCAGTAAATGGAAGCTTTGTCCACGTTTTTCTCTTCAACAAATGAACACTTTTGAAAAATTAAAACGTAAATTACTAAATTATAGAATAGTGTATCGAGCTTCGTTCTTAATTATGCTTTAGAGTTTTTGTTTGAGAGAAAAGCTTGGACAAAAATTACTATAGACCCTCTTTAAATAAAGAGTCTAATACATATTTTATGTCATTTAAAAATAAGATTATAATCTAATGATGATCTACAGTACAGTCGTTTGCCGTTAAATTTAACATTCATGTGCAGTCGAGAGAATTTTTTTTGTTAGTGATGGAGCTTCAATAAAGATAAATTCGACCCGGTAACTTATCTTTCTTGAATTTGTCAATAACTTGAATTATAAAGTAGGAATATATCGCTCCCATTTTAGTTAAATTCCGGAGAAGGGGTTCATTAGTGCTTTCAAAAAATTTTAACACTGCATCTGACCAATCAGAAATGATCAGTGTTTAATGAAAAAGTTTGTAAGGCCAATGTTAGGCATTGAACGGCATTTATTTTGAGTATGTATTATATATATGAAATATTAATTACATGATGAAATTAATAGAGTGGACAGACAGAGTTGTTACATGGTCCGCGCAGACGAACTTTACAACGAAGTAACTCAAGACGCCTCAGGAAAAGGAGCTTCCCAGGGAATGTTTGTCGGTTGTTTTGTAGATACAGCAACTGGAATAGTATCATTTACTTGTGAAGGCAAAGAAACTAGTCATAAATTTAAAATGGAGCCTGATACAAAACTATTTCCCGCGATATTCGTCGAAGCCACTAGTAAAGAAATTCTTCAGATTGAATTAGGCCGAACGTCAACGACTCTTCCGCTCTCAGCAGCAGTTCTTCAGAATTCTGAACGTCACGTGATCCCGCAATTCCCACCGCGATTAAAAGTCCAGTGTCTGAAACCCCATCAGTGGGCGCGAGTTCCCAATCAATCTCTTCAGGTTCATGCTCTGAAACTTTCTGATATCAGAGGTTGGTCAATGCTTTGTGAAGACGCCATTTCAATGCTTGCTCTTCATATCCCCGAAGAGGATAGATGTATTGATATCCTAGAACTCATCGAAATGGATAAACTTCTCAGGTAAAAAAATAATTTTTAAATATTCATTTAATAATTCAATAAAAAATGATAAAAAAAAATTTTTTGTTATAGTTTCCATGCTCATACATTAACTTTGTACGCGGCATTGTGCTATCAATCAAACTATCGAGCAGCCCATGCGCTTTGTCTTCATGTCGATCAAAAACAATTGTTGTATGCGATACGTGCTGAATATATGTCAGGTCCATTGCGTCAAGGATTTTATGATCTTCTTATTGCTTTACATCTTGAATCACATGCAACGACAATGGAAATTTGTAAAAATGAATACATAATTCCTTTAGGTATTTAATTATATTAATTAGCAACGATTAATATTAATCGTTATCCGCATGCCGTAAATTTACTACGGTTAGATTGGTCAGTTTTTTTACTATAGTTATACAGTATGTTTACTGTATTTATGCTGTGGAGTTACCAGAATACGACAGTAAAATTACTACTAAGATGCCTAACTTTTACTGAAAAATTCTGTTTAAAAACTAACTCTGTTTTCATCATATACATAGCATATGATAAAAACAGAGTTACATTTCTGGTAGTGTTTTTATTGAGTAGGCTCAAAAAATGGTAGAGACGTCTTTTGGTGGTGTATTTTGTTGGTAGAGATTTATTCTGGTATAGTTAAAATGTAGTTGAGTTATTTATGGTAGAGATACTAATAGTAGGTATTTTTATGGGTGGCTTGTATTGTGGTAGAGATGTTTATGGTAAAGATTGTTATGGTTGAGTTCGTTACTGGGAGGGTTGTAATCTGGTAGAGTTGTAATACAAAGAGAGAAATGTCATGTAAATACAGACGAATCGCGTTATAAGTCCGCCTACAGGGGTGTAGGGGAATGTAATTCTATGAATTCCTGTACCCCCACTTCTGCTCAGCAATTGAACGCCATACTCACACTTCCCCTAGTTTGCAAGCGCGTTATTGTGTACATGATTATTTTCGCAGTCATAGAGGGAGAATGTCTTTCAAGAAATCTTAGTTGGCGAACTTATAACGCGACTGGAATGTATTCCTATGCAGCATAGTAATGGTTACACTACTCTATAGTTTGTATAAGCAGTCACATAAGAGCGGCGTGACACAAACTTGAGAGTAATGTAACCATTGGTTGATCGGGGCGAAGTCTCCTGTCTGCAACCTGTCTCGTAGTTTCTCTTGCAGTCACGGGGCAAAGTCCCCTATCTGCAATCTGTCTCGTAGATTGTCTTGCAGTCACGGGCCGTAGTCCCCTGTCTGCAACCTGTCTCATAGTTTCTCTTGCATTCTATCAATGGTTAAGATTTTCGCGGATAGTGTTTAGTGAAACTGGTATAGTTGTTGTGTGGTACAGTTACCTGTGGTAGGCCTGGTTCTGGTTCACTTATCGTAAGTTAGAGATTTTTATAGTAGACCTTTTAATGTGCCAAAACTATAATAATACGATAATTTGATAATAATAAAATCGTATTTTTTTGGTAATAATACCGTAGATATCCTGCAATTTTTCCAAATTAATGTTGACATAATAGAAAATTGTAAAAAATTTAGTTTTTTTTTCTTTATTCCTGAACTTAAAAGCATCAAAAATGAGCAAAATATAAAATTTTTTATTTTATTTTAGTGGTTAAATATTTTGAATTTATTTCGTGAATTTTTAGTAATGATTTAACAAAAAAACTGGCCAAAAAAACTGAAGTTATACTGCAATTATGCAGTATTTATACCGCGAAATTGCGGCATTTCCAAACCTACGAGGGATTGGTTTTAATTAAAAGATGAACAATAAAATAAATTTATTAATTGTAGGACAAGAATTGAAAGATCTTTATGAAAATGAAGAAATGTGCCATAGTTTAAGGTACTTGGAGACAGAATCAGTACGACCGCAAATGAAAATGACTGATATCAGGTAAGTTTTAAACCCCAATGGAGTGACGAATCCCTTTACTAATCAATCGGCATCAAGGTTATTTCCTTCCAGTGAAAACCAAAACATCGAGAACATACGCAGCCTCTACAGTCCGTACTTTCCATTGGATATTGTACGCGATTACGTTATGATGGCACTAAACGAAGCTGTTGAAATAAATCAAGTGCACAATCGTGATCCTATTGGTGGCAGCAACGAAAATCTTTTTTTGTATGTCATTGAATAATTGCAGCTTCAACGATTTATTTTTATTTCTACTATGCTTTTTTTTATTAGCACTTTTAAATAATTAATGTCGAGTGTTTTCATATAATTATTAATGAGATTTATATTTTTAGACCTTTATTAAAACTTACTGATCGACTATTACTGGTTGGAATGTTGAGGAATGAAGATATTGAAAAACTTCTTATTATGATTAATCCAGAAACTTGGGACCCAACTTTTGATAAAGGTTAATAATTAGTTCTAGTTAATAAAATTATTTTACTATAGTTAAGTCCGCAAGAGAATGATTTTTTCACTACTTGGCTATGATGAAGCGCCTGAATTTGCACTAAGGTGCATACGCAGTAATTACTTCATTGTAGAAAAATGGTTGGAAGAAAGATCATTCTTTTACGGACTCAACTATAAATATATATAAAAGTGAGACTTCACTTATTTTTAATCCTGATTAAGAAAAATCATTTAATCCATGCTAAGTGGATTCATTCAAATCAATTTAACACACTATCCTGATTACACTGTAAAAAATCTAGAGTGATTACGTGTTTTATTTAATTTCAAATTCAATCCGTCACTCGGCGTATTTGAGTTTTTGAAAAAAATCACTCCGCATACGAAGTGGGTAGGAAGTTTGTCTTTTTAGTGGAGTGACTTCTGTCTGGATTTTATTCAAATCCGCATTCACTTCGATTCGGAGTTTCAATATTAAAACACTCCCTTTCGGAGTAAATTTTACCACGAGGGGATTAAATAAACAAGCAATTATCCATTCCGTATTTACTCCAGATTTAATCCTCGTTCAATCTGCAACTGTTCTACAGTGTAATAAGTTAATCACATACACGCTAAGAATTTTATGGTAATGATTACTATCTCATGGTGGTAAAATTAATTTTTTTCTTGTGATATCGGTTAATCTCATAATTATTGTAAGATTCACAATATAATATGTTATTAATTAAAATACACGATGGCAATAGTTACCATCATGGGTGTTAAATTAGTATAATAATCATTATCACAAAAATAATAGCTATTAACATATCCCATGACAAATATTACAATCACTCGATGATATTGTTCACAATAGAGTGATGGTAGTAGCTGCTATCTCGTGATCGTAATCATTACAACTTTGTATGGCAAGTATTATCATCCCCGATGAGAATGATTGTTATAAAATTCAAAATTAGACTAAAGAAAAAAAAAAGACTAAGATAAAAAAAAATTTTCTCCATTTTGATGGTTAGAAATTATATGTATATATATATATATATATATATACATTAGGGTGCTTCGTTTGAAACGACTATTTTTTTTTTTTCGCTCCCATCCCGAAATTTTGTTGGAAATACCCCCAAAAATTCCCTGAGAGTTTGAGCCCTTAATATTAATATTAAGTACTTTCCCAGAGCAGGTGAAGATTTCCCATTTAAAATACACGTAAACTTGGGTTTTTATTTTTTAAACTTCTATAACTCCGCGGCATTTTATGATATCCTCTCGCCCAAAGTCGGGATTTTCTTACAATTAAAAGTACTACAAAATTGCCCGTTGTCGCGAAGTCGTAACTCATACGGGTGGGGTAGTACGGACCACTAAACCGAATTTTTTCATTGAATTCTTGTTTTTTCTCTCATTATCTCATAAATAACAAGACCTACAGAAAAAATGTAAATGACAATTTTATAGAAAATTTATTTTCCTACAAAAAGGTCCTTAGCACCGAATCACTCAGATTGATATTTTCTGAGATATTAGTCAAATAAAAAATCAATATTTTCTAAGATTTGATTTGACACTTTATGGGAATTCAATGCTACGTAAACTTCAATAATTAATATCTCAGAAAATATCAATCTGAGTGATTCGGTGCTAAGGACCTTTTTTGTAGGAAATTAAATTTTCTATAAAATTGTCATTTGCATCTTTTCTGTAGGTCTTGTTGTTGAGAAAAAAAACAAGAATTCTATGAAAAAATTCGGTTTAGCGGCCCGTACTACCCCACCCGTATGAGTTACGACTTCGCGACAACGGGCAATTTTGTAGTACTTTTAATTGTAAGAAAATCCCGACTTTGGGCGAGAGGATATCATAAAATGCCGCGGAGTTATAGAAGTTTAAAAAATAAAAACCCAAGTTTACGTGTATTTTAAATGGGAAATCTTCACCTGCTCTGGGAAAGTACTTAATATTAATATTAAGGGCTCAAACTCTCAGGAATTTTTTTGGGGGTATTTCCAACAAAATTTCGGGATGGGAGCGAAAAAAAAAAAATAGTCGTTTCAAACGAAGCACCCTAATATACATGTATACATATATAGATATTTATATATTTATAATCGCTTATAATAATATATATAATTAAGTGTATAACTAAAAAGCTGCTAAGTGACTTTTACATACGCGATAGTAACTATTACCATCGCGGTATAGTAAACATTGTTACCGAAAATTATAAATGTTGCTATCTGTGATGTGAGTAATTACTATTATTGGTGAGAGTGATTATTATTCGGGGATATTAATAGTTAGCATCATATGATGGTTTTTAATAGCATTATTGTCTAAAATTCTAAAATTACTATACAGTATGGTAACTATTAAAAATCCTCGATGAGAATCATTACCATAAAATTCTTAGCGTGTAGAACATATATTTTTAAATATTCAAATTGTATTTTCATGAAAAATCAATATTCATGTAAAGTCGATAACAAACATGATCAGTCCATTTTTTAAACCAGTAAGGATACAAGATCTTAGCTTATAAATGTAATTGTGATTCACTTGTTATTCAAATTTAAAAACTTTTAAAATATGTGGAGCCGTAAAACCGCGTATTGACTACTATTTGAAATTAACTAGATAATAATTGCAAATTATCATCTTTTCTGTTTTTAGAAGGAAAAGATGAACATAAAAAAGGATTATTGCATATGAAAATGGCTGAAGGAGCAAAATTACAGATGTGTTACCTCCTGCATCATTTGTGTGACACTCAACTGCGTCATAGAGTTGAATCAATAATAGCATTTAGTCATGATTTCGTTGGAGAACTTCAAGCTGATCAATTGCGCCGTTACATTGATATAAAACAATCCGATTTACCGTCGGCAGTTGCCGCTAAAAAAACCCGAGAATACCGTTGTCCGCCACGTGAACAAATGAACGCAATATTGAGTTTCAAAAATTTAGAAGACGACGATCCGGATAATATTCCTTGTGGAGAAGAATTAATTGCCAAGATGAATGAATTTCATGGTAAACTTATGTCATACGTTTCACTTCAAGCAATCGAAGAGTCTTCAGATGCCGCAAATGAATCTGCAGAGCCGCCAAAACCGGAAGGCTGGAAAAAAGTTTTTAATATTATTCCCTGGAAATCACAGGCACTTATGATCAAAGAAGTTGAAGAGGAGCAAAAACCAGAAGAAGAACCTGTTAAAAAAACTCCTGAAGAAGTGTTCCGTAAGGTTTTGATATCGACTATTGTCAGTTGGGCAGAAGAAACTCAAATAGAAACACCAAAACTTGTGCGTGAAATGTTTAGTCTTCTTGTACGACAGTATGACACAGTAGGAGAATTAATAAGAGCTTTAGAAAAGACTTATGTTATCAATAGTAAAACAAAAGATGATGTTGCTGGTATGTGGGTGGGTTTAGTTCAAATTCGTGCATTGCTGCCTGTCCAAATGTCCCAAGAAGAGGAAGAATTAGTACGAGAAAGATTGTGGAAACTCGTTAATAATCACACATTTTTCCAACATCCTGACTTGATTCGTGTGCTACGTATTCACGAAAACGTTATGGCTATTATGATTAACACACTGGGTCGTCGATCCCAAGCACAATCAGATGCCCAAACTCAAGCGCAAATTACTGAAGGCGAGACACCTTCTAAGGAGAAAGACACCTCGCATGAAATGGTCGTCGCTTGTTGTAGATTTTTGTGTTATTTCTGCAGAACTTCACGACAAAATCAAAAAGCTATGTTTGATCACTTTAATTTCTTACTTGAAAACAGTAATATTTTATTGTCAAGACCTTCGCTGAGAGGTTCGACGCCTCTAGATGTCGCTTACTCCTCATTGATGGAAAATACTGAACTTGCCTTGGCTTTACGAGAACATTATTTGGAAAAAATTGCCGTTTATCTCTCACGTTGTGGTTTGCAATCAAATTCAGAGCTTGTGGAAAAAGGATATCCGGATCTTGGATGGGATCCTGTTGAAGGCGAACGTTATCTTGATTTCTTACGTTTCTGCGTGTGGGTTAATGGTGAGTTAATCGAGTTTTTTTATTTTAAAAGTTCTTAAAATCTTAAAATTGTTTTATTTATTTTTAGGTGAAAGCGTTGAAGAAAATGCAAATTTAGTGATTCGTTTACTGATCCGACGACCTGAATGTCTTGGTCCGGCTTTACGTGGTGAAGGCGAAGGTCTTCTACAAGCTATAATCGAAGCAAATAAAATGTCTGAGCGTATTGCAGATCGAAGAAAAGTAAGTAGATTTAAAAAAAGAAATTGATCAAATAAATCATCGATAAATTTAATCGGTTAATTCGTGAGTAAAAAAATTTATCAATCGTGCATTCGTGTTTCCCTTTAGTCTTATAGTTTTTTTTCCTTGATAGTTATTTTAACTTTTTAGTCTGTAATTTTAAAAAAGTTTTAGTCTTTTAATTTAGTCGTTGTATTTAAAACAGTAAATAAACATTAAATGATTGATCGATTCCTCAATATTGTTATTTTTGAAAATAATTTGGATGACGCACGATGCATGTTTCAAATACGTAAATTTAATTTTGTTAATTTAATAATAAAAAAAGTCTAAAACGTGAAAGCAACAATTACTGTCTCGATAGTCTTAATAATAATAGTAATTTATCCAAGCATGATTGATGTCTCAGACTAATAGATTGTCAATGTAGCGTTTCAAACAGGTCCATGATGAAGCCGAGGGTAACGCCATCATCGCGCAATTTGAACACCCGCTACCTGAGTCCGATGACGATGAAGATTATATTGATACTGGAGCAGCTATTTTGAACTTTTACTGTACACTTGTCGATTTATTGGGCCGTTGTGCACCAGATTCATCTGTTATTGAACAAGGTAATCAATAAGATTGATTTAAATTAAAACATTATCATAGTCCGTGTAAAAAGAAAAATTTGTTCCAAAAACTTTCCGGACAGTGAACTTCCAAAATTAAGACAATTCTGAACTTTAAATTGAACATTTATGGAACTTTAAAATAATTAGAAGTGTGAAAAATTTTCAACGAGTGTGGACTTTTTAGGGGTTTCTATTTTCTTTTTGAAATTTTTGAAGCAAAAATGATTTGAACTGAGAATTTTGTGATTTCATATTAATAAGTTTCCGGGAAAAATCAGCATGCATAATCAAGCATGCTCATGCATGATTCAGACAAGACCAAGCATGGATCATGCCTGAATAACGCACAATCAAGCATGATTCATGCTAAGTCATGTCTGATTATGCAAAGTTATATTTAATCATCATGCATGCTCATACATGGACATACATGATTCATGGACAGCCATGTCTGATCATGTATGAAGAGCAATGAACGTTCATGCAAGAACTTGTATGACTCAGTATGGTGTTACATGAGCATACATAACCATGTCCGATCTAGCTGAGCCATACTCAATCATGCATGATCATAAATGATAATAATTCATAAAATTCATAAAAAATTCTAACAAAACTCAAAAAATGTTAATAAATATTTTCAAATCATTATAATTTTTTTTTGTCCCATAACTGAATAATTTTGGTAAGAGTCGTAAATGTTCATGATTCCTTTTTTTTCTTTTAATGTTCTTCGAATCCAATAAATTGTCAAATCAAATTAATTTTGCTTGAAAAATAAAAAAAAAAAAAACAGAAACGCACAGGAAAAGCTTACGCCAGTTGAAAATTGTTCACTTTCTAATTTTCTCAAATTTCCAAAAATGTTCAACTTAAAGTTCAGAATTGTTTCAATTTTTGAGGGAACAAATTTTTTTTGTACGGGAGTTTTATTCAATGGAAAATAAATTTTTCAGGAAAAAATGAATCATTGAGAGCACGAGCAATCTTACGATCTCTCGTTCCACTGGACGATCTCCAAGGAGTATTGTCTTTACGATTTACTCTTTTGAATCCAGCGGCCAATCAGGAGAGACCAAAGAGTGACACTCCGTCAGGATTAATTCCAGGACATAAACAAAGTATCGTATTATTCTTAGAACGAGTTTACGGTATAGAGACCAAAGAATTGTTCTTTAAAATACTCGAAGAAGCTTTTCTACCTGATCTACGCGCTGCTACTATGCTAGACAGGAACGATGGTTATGAATCAGACATGGCACTTGCAATGAATCGTTACATTGGAAATAGTATTTTGCCTTTATTAATTAAACACTCGAAATTTTATAATGAAGCTGATAATTACGCTAGTTTACTTGACGCAACACTTCATACTGTCTATCGTCTCAGTAAAAATAGAATGCTGACTAAAGGACAACGTGAAGCTGTCTCTGATTTTTTGGTAGCACTGACTAGGTACCTTATTAATTTATTAAATATTTATTTTTTCTAATAAAGTCAGTTAACTTTAAAAAAATAAATTTTTTTTGGATAATTTCAGCCAAATGCAACCGAGTATGCTGCTAAAACTTCTCCGCAAACTCACAGTTGACGTTTCGAAGCTATCAGAGTATACAACTGTTGCTTTGCGAGTACGTAAAAGTTTTATTTTTAAAAAATCCCTGAACCATCCTAATTTTCAAGCATTAAATCCTTTTGAAAAAATCCAAATCACCCGTTATTCAATAATTTGGGGAAATTTGAACTTTCTAAATACTTTACAATCATTTTTTCATGATATCAGCATCGAAACTTGAAGTTTCAGTGTCTCTACAGCCAATCGAAACTAACCAATTTCATTCTAATACCGCGAATTAATACTAGCAACTGCGTAAATTGCGAACTCTCTTTTCTTGGGAAGAAACAAATAATGTTTCTAGCTACTGACTAAAGGCTTTCGCAATTTAAACTTTGATACATGTTATTTGTGTAATAGAATTTTACGATTACGCTAATAGTTGATCACACTATTGGTCTTAAATTAACTTGTTTCTGACTGGCTGCTGATACTGAAACTCAATTCCGATGCAGGTAACCATGAAAAATCTAGTGTGTAACTCAGGATGAAACACGATTTCAGACTGCGGGTGATGTCAGCCAATTTCACCCTGGTCTGAAATCATTTTATTTCATCCCTTGTCACGCAATATACTCATAATCACTAAATAATAGTAGAGTTTTCTAATTGTTGAAAGATTTGACGCAATTTGAAAATATAAATTTTTTTTTTAAATATTCTTAAATACTTTTCAATCACTTAACAATAATTGAACTTCATTGTATACAGAGATTCAGAAGAATTAAAAAATATTACAATTTTCAAATTTTTTATAATAGTTACACAATATTGAAATTTCGATTCATGAATAGCTGAATCTCATTTTATAGAAAGATTTGGAACACTTTGAAATCATTCACATTTTCAAATACTTTTGATTTTTTTGACCGCTAAATAATAGTGAAACTTTGATTCCTGAAGAGATTTAGAATGACTCAAAAGTACTCAATTTTTTTGAATACTTTTAAATACCCTTAAGTTTTCAGTCACTACAAATTTTTTTAATCGCTTTCAATACTTTTTGATTTTTATTGATAGTTCAGAAAGGTTGAAAAACATTCAAAGTTATTCAAAATATTTTTTGATAACTTTTCTTAATCAGAAATATTAAGTATGTTCAATTAAAATAAATTAATAAAATTTTTGAATAGCTCCTTACATTGCACTACGATCGCTGTGCAAAATATTACGGATCTACTGGCGGTCAAGGTTCAAGTGACGAAGAAAAGCGTTTGACGATGGTGTTATTCAGTAACATTTTCGATTCATTGTCGAAAATGGATTACGATCCTGAACTTTTTGGTAAAGCGCTACCATGTTTAACGGCGATTGGTTGCGCATTACCGCCTGATTATTCACTATCAAAGAATTATGACGACGAGTGGTACAGCAGTAAATCAGCCTCCACACAATCAGCCGACGGACCATATAATCCAGCCCCGATCAATACGTCAAGTGTTGTCCTTAACAATGACTTGAATCAAATTGTTCAAAAGTTTTCCGAACATTATCATGACGCTTGGGCTAATCGCAAACTTGAGAATGGATGGACGTACGGTGAATCATGGTCTGATGTAAACAAAACTCATCCGAGATTGAAACCCTACAATATGTTGAATGATTATGAAAAGGAACGATACAAAGAACCTGTTAGAGAAAGTTTAAAAGCTCTGCTTGCTATTGGATGGAGTGTCGAACATGCTGAAGTTGATGTTCCTTCAACAAATCGAAGCTCTTTGAGACGATCTTCTAAGAGTCAGGTATTTTGGCCGAATAATAATAAAATTAATTATGCATAATTACGATTCCGCTTATTTTTAATGAACATTTTTGAATAAATTCCATTAACAAATACAGTCGACTATCCGTTATAAGCCTGCCCGTAATAAGCTTCTTCCCATCGGCAGTGGCTGAATTATGTACCAAGCAGCTCGTTATAAGCCTCCATTAAAACAGCCAAACTTATAAATTAAGAACAGGAAAAAATAAATTAATGATGAAAATTAACTTTGTGTTTCGCAGAGAATAATTGAATCAACATTAAGTAAAACATAATTTATTTCTTATAATTGTAATTATTAATTGAAAAATCGGGACAGTGGCGTATGAAATAAAATGTAAATATGACGTTTAAAATCATATAAAATGAACTAGGCTTAGAACGGATGAGAACAAAACTGAGTACATGGTAGTGGGGAGACTAAAACTCCAAGAAAAATTTTTTCTACATTCCCTAGACCAGGCTTATAACGGATAGTTGACTGTAAATAACAGCTGGATATTGTGGTTATTATTATTTGAAAATGTGTGAAGCCGTAAAACAGGATAATTTTATGTGGACTTTTTTTGGTTGAATATTGTAATAGACTATTAAGCGAAGAAATCATTAAATTTATAAATTAAATTCATTTGCAGAGTGATGCAGGAAATCCATTCAATTACAATCCACATCCAGTTGACATGACAAATCTAACATTAAGCAGAGAAATGCAAAATATGGCTGAAAGATTAGCTGACAATGCTCATGATATTTGGGCAAAGAAGAAGAAAGAAGAATTAATAACTTCTGGAGGAGGAATCCATCCACAATTAGTACCATACGACTTACTTACTGACAAAGAAAAACGTAAAGACCGTGAGCGCTCGCAAGAATTTTTGAAGTATCTTCAGTATCAAGGTTATAAACTTCACAAACCAAATCGCGGAGGTGAGACTGAAGTAGCTGGAGCCGGAGCAGCGGTTGAACTTCGGTTCGCTTATTCCCTTCTTGAAAAATTGATCGCTTACTTGGACAAAGCCACCATTAACATGAAACTTTTGAAACCATCTGACACGTACAGTAGACGTAACAGTTTCAAAACTTCAACCCGTGACATTAAATTTTTCAGCAAAGTTGTATTGCCTTTGATGGAAAAATACTTTAGTACTCACAGAAATTATTTTATTGCTGTTGCAACGGCAACGAATAACGTCGGCGCAGCTTCATTAAAAGAGAAAGAAATGGTCGCTGCATTGTTTTGTAAATTAGCTAGTTTATTACGCTCAAGACTTGCGGCATTTGGCGCCGATGTACGTATTACTGTACGCTGTCTTCAAGTACTTGTCAAAGGAATAGACGCCAAATCGTTGGTTAAAAATTGTCCTGAATTTATTAGAACATCTATGCTAACATTCTTCAATAACACTGCTGATGATCTTGGTCACACGATTTTAAATCTTCAAGAAGGTAAATACAGTCATCTTCGTGGTACACACTTGAAGACATCAACATCATTGTTTTATATTAATAGTGTTGTGTTACCAACACTTACTGCAATGTTTGATCATCTTGCTGTTTGTGAATATGGCAGTGATCTTTTACGTAAGTTTATTATCTATTATTTTTATAAAAATTCTATAAATTAAACTCCTAAATTGATCACACCACAAAATATCCAAAAACAAAATTATCAAAAGACACAATATCTAATCATAAAATAACTTAACAGTAAGGTTCCATTTTGAAACTAATAAAAATTTCGAGTATTGTAACAATCAGATGTATTCATTATTCTTCTAAGCAAATCTAGCAATAATTTTGCTGAAGAAACGCGTAACTTTATCAACGAGCCATGTGTAAGATATCTGTAATATTCTTTCGTAGAATGTTATGTGTAAGTTATACAAAAATCTTGCTCTAACATTTTATAGCAGGTTTATAAGTATGGAAAGACGTAGACACATAGGGGTTTTTTGCTAGACACTCTTACAAAACTAACGCAAGATGCACGAGATTGGTTTTTTACATACCGTCTTGTGGAAGTCTACGTAGTACCTCTAGAAAGACTTTTGTGATTAGTGTCTTGACTAGCAACTTTGTTAATGGGAAATGAAATATCAACAATATAAAATTATTTGAAACTTAACATTATAATATATAAGATATTTGTATAAATTTATTTTTGACCATACTTGCACTGAAAGTTTAAATTCCTGTCTTGTTTAGAGGGAAGAAATTCGTTCTTTTCTTTTATGAGAGAAAAAAATGATAAAAATTAGTGCATGCGCCAGTCTTCCCACAAACAAAAGCAAAAATTTAACCTCAGGTACTGATCTGTCGAAAAATAGTATACGCACCAAGGGAGGTAGGTAGGACGTCTCAATACGCGTGTTTGCCACCCTCGTCTTCGGCTTGGGTAGACAATTATACACACCCTCGGTGTGTAATATACTATTTAACCATACTCTTGCACTGAAATATCGAATTCTTGCCCTGTTTAGAAGGAAGCAATTCGTACTTTTCTCTTTCCAGAAAATAAATGATCCCAATTCAGTTAAACAATTAAACACGCTGATTAAACTATCCTATTTTCCTCCCTTGGTGTAGAATATACTAATTTTATATTACCTGCATTGAAACTACAAATTTGAATGCTTGTTTTGTCAGTCGAAACAAGCCAATTTCAGACCAATGCGATTTACGTGTAGAAACTGATCAGTTCTTTCTCTAGGGAAGAAAATTATTAGTTTCTGACTTGATTCAATCCCTGACAGAACGGCTGCTCAATTTCAAAACACAGTAACTGACAAAAATAAATTTTTTTTAATATGTATTGAATCGTGTCCAGAAGACTCTACTGAAACTAAAAATACTAAAAAATCGATTTTGAAAATCTTGTCCCTTACTGTGTTTTGAAATTGGGCAGTCGAGAATCTCTTTTATTTTGTATAAGTTTTTAACCATTACGTCATTCTAATAACCAACCAAATTGACAGTTTAATTTGGAAAGTTAAAATAATAATATGAGTTCTAATAAAAAAAAATATTGAATCAATAACAGTCATTGATCTGCTTGTTAAATTATTTAAATTTTTATATTCAAAATACAGCATTATGTTTTTGTCACACTATCGGTCAAAAATTATCCTGTTTTGAGTGATAGAACACAATTTCAGACTTTAGATGATGTTTACCCTCGCCTTCGACTCAAAGTCAACTTGACACTTGTCTGAAATCGTCTTATTTCAACCCCTGCCATGCAATATACTATTGTCTTTGGATATTTTTCAGTAGATACTCAATATGATTACCCAGAAACTATTGTTATTAAAATAATAATTATTTATGATTACAGTTGATCAAATTCAAGTGGCGTCATACAAAATGTTAGCATCACTATATACTTTAGGAACAGACGCAACTTTAACCCATGATCGTAAATATTTGAAGACTGAAATTGAAAGAAATAAACCAAATCTAGGTTCATGTCTCGGTGCATTCTCAAGTTGTTTTCCCGTAGCGTTTCTTGAGCCACATCTTAATAAACATAATCAATTTTCTTTGCTAAATCGTATCGCTGATAATTCTCTCGAGGCACAAGACATTATGACGCGAATGGACTCAAGTATGCCGACATTAGAAACAATCCTAGCAGAAGTAGATCAATTTGTCGAGTCAGAACTAACTTATATCGATGCCCCACATATCGTTGATGTCATACTACCTCTACTGTGTTCTTATCTACCATTCTGGTGGGCCCAGGGTCCAGATAATGTTAATCCCACCGAAGGTACTTATGTCAGTATGGTAACCAGTGACCATATGAATCAATTATTGAAAAATGTATTAAAATTAATTAAAAAAAATATCGGTAATGAAAACGCTCCATGGATGACACGTATTGCTGCCTATACACAACAAATAATTATAAATTCCTCAGAGGAATTATTGAAAGATCCATTCTTACCGTTAGCTGAAAGAGTTAGGAAACGCACGGATAATATGTTTCATAAAGAAGAATCATTACGTGGCTTTATTAAGTCATCAACTGATGATACTTCTCAAGTTGAAGCACAAATACAAGAAGATTGGCAACTACTTGTACGTGATATTTATTCTTTCTATCCGTTGTTAATTAAATATGTTGATCTTCAACGTAATCATTGGCTGAGAAATAATATTTCTGAGGCTGAAGATTTGTACAATCATGTGGCAGCCATTTTTAATATTTGGTCAAAGTCACAATACTTTCTTAAAGAAGAACAGAATTTTATTTCTGCAAATGAAATTGATAACATGGTACTTATTATGCCTACCGCTATACGAAGAACTGCTACTGTTACTGATGGATCTGCTCCTGTTGGAGGTGGAAAGGTTTGTATTAACCCTCAATCGTCTACTTCCGGTACAAATCGTGACGGTTACAAAAGTCCTATAGAACCTAGCGTTTTTGATCATCTGTAAAAATTAAAATAGACAATATTGTTACAAGAAATTGTCTAGAAATATTATTTAAATATTTTTCTGACAGTTGGAATTGATTTTTATTACAAATTTTTATTTCGAGTTAAAAAAAAAAATTAGTGATGAAGAAAATGGGAAAAGTAATTTTTTGCATAAAATGACTATGGCTCTGTTAATTTTTAATATTTTCAACTAAATCTTGTAGGAAATTATTGGGGAATAAATACACTTTGACATAAGATTGATGAAAAAGTTGAATCTTCGAAAAAATATATTTATTTTAGTCAATAAAGTAAAAAATTTTTCATCTTAATTTTAAAAACTATCAAGAAAAAAGTGTGATTGGTTTTTTTCAAATATCTTTCCAAGTATTGAGTTATTTGAAAAATTTTAAGAAACCTTTTTTGTAGTGCTTTAAATTCTCTACAAAAAAAAAGTAAATTTCCGTGTAAAAAATATTTGTTCCAAAAACTTTTTTGACAGGAACTTTCAAAATTGAGACAAATCTGAACTTTGAGTTGGTCATTTTTGGAACCATAAAATAAGTACAAGTGTGAAAAATTTTCAACTAGTGTGGAATTTTCTTCCGGGATTCTATTTTTTTGAAATTTTTCAAGCAAAAATGATTTGAATTGACAATTTTGTGAGTTTATAAAAAGGTCATAATTAGTTCCAATCACTCATTTCTTGGACTATTTTTGAACGAGTCAAAAATTACAAAAAAAAAACTGACCTTTCCAAAAAGTTCTAATAAAAATAAAAAAATGTTAATAAATATTTTCACATCATTTTTTTTTTTTTTTGCCCAACACCTGAATAATTCTAGTAGTAAATTTCCATAAATTCTAATTATTTAATTTTTTTTTTAACATTTTTTGAACCCAAAAAATTATCAAATCAAATTATTTTTGCTTTTGTAAAGTTCCAAAATTCTTCAACTTAAAGTTCCGAATTGACTCAATTTTGGAAGTTAATTGTCATGAACATTTTTGTAACGAATACTTTTTACACGGTTTGTATTTTTTTTTAAACTGAATGTTTATACGGAGATGTTTGGAGTTTAAAATTGCCTGGGTTCTTATGGATTGCGTGCGACCGTTGAAGATTGAACAAATAAATTACTGAGTCTTTGTAATTAATAAGAAATTAATGTAAATATTTTTTTTGTAACAGAAAAAGAAAAAGAATCGTGATAAAAAGCGTGATAAAGATAAAGAAGTCCAAGCATCATTGATGGTAGCCTGTTTAAAACGTTTACTACCAGTAGGACTTAATTTATTTGCCGGTCGTGAACAAGAATTAGTTCAACACTGCAAAGATCGTTTTCTAAAAAAACTTCCCGAGACAGATATTGCAGAATTTGCGAAAATTCAACTGACATTACCAGATAAAATAGATCCTGCAGACGAAATGTCTTGGCAGCATTACTTGTACTCGAAATTGGGACAGAAGAAAGATATAGTTGAATCTGGTAAAACGCCCCAAACTGAAGACGTTGTTATGAGAATCACCGACATGGCCAAAGTTCTCTATGGATTGCATATGGTAAATTATTTATAGTAGATGCTTTTAAAAAAATTATAATTCATTAAAGGCTAATTAATTTCGTTGATTTTTCTATGAGTTTTATAATTTTTTAATTAGTATGTTTATTTATAATTATGGTTAATTTATAAATTTTTTTCTCGAGTAGATTGATCATCCTCAGCAGCAAGGCAAGAGTAGTTACAAATCCGTGGTCTCTATTCAACGGAAACGAGCGGTTATCGCTTGTTTCCGTCAGAACCCCTTACATTCCTTACCCAGGTATCCTTATTTTTATTTATGTGTGCTCCTTTATGATTAATTTATTGAATTTATTTATTTAACTGATATTTTAACAGTTTGCTGTGATTTTAAATATTTATAACAAATATAACAATGCCCTATTAAAAAAAATCCATATGGGAATCCAGCCTAGATTCCTATGTGGTTTTCTACATGGCGTTTCCTGATGGATTCCTATAGGAATCCAGCATAGATTTATATACTCGTATAAATAGACGATAGACACAGAAATCCAGATACCCGGATTCTATAGAAATTACTTGTATAGAAACCCAGATTCTAATGTGAATTTCCCATAAAGAAATCTATAGATCCAAGTTTCTATATGGGAATCCAAGTACCCACAGTTTCCTATGTAGATTACCCATATGGAAATCCAGATACCCTTGGTTTCCTACATGGATTCTTATATAAATCCATACTTTTCTATATGGATTCCTATGGGTTCCCATGCAACCCCACATGGATTTTTTTGATAGGGTGATAATAATAATAATTTATATTTTTTAAGAACACTGTACATCGAATTTTGTAAAATGATAGGAATTAAATTTAAGAAATTTCGAGCCCACATAAAATTGGCGAAAAATTATTATAATCGTGAAAAAAAATTTTTTAAATTGAACTAAAGCTCCTTGAGCTCGAAAAGATTATCGTGAATATATTTTCCAGCTTTTTGAATTTGAAAAAAGTTAAGTTTTGCAATCACTAAAGTAACACAGAGACAACTTTAAGATGTTACAAATTGTGTTTGATCAATCTACAAAAATAGTACTTGGATCGATCTATTGTTTGAATTTTCCGTCGCCAATATTTTTTTAACTAATAAACCGATCTTGATAGCCAATGCCGCATTCAACGCAATTTTACAGCCTCTAATACTAAAAAAATTGTAGGAATCGGTCAGTTCAACAAGCCGCGTCAAAGATCTAAATCGGTTAATCCGTTCAAAAGTTATAGAATATTTATATACACACACATACACTCGGACATCATCTTGAAATTAGTCAGAATATCTTCCTAGGATCTCAAAAATCAAAGAACACACTTGGTTTTATGACATCTCTAAGATATCAGTTTTTAGGCTGTTTTTTGACATATCGATAAGGCATCAACATGTTGACAAAACGATCAGAAATTATTGTCACCTAAAAAATATCTGCCTAAAAGACTTGACACAAGACTTGAGCAAGTAACACACAGACAACTTTAAGATGTTTTTTAAAAAGATAAGACAATTTTTTTTTATCTCAAAGTCACCTTTTTTGGTATAAATAAGACATTCGGATATTGGTCTTAGGAGACATAAAAAATTTGTGTTGTTTTCCCTGTCTTAAAAAAAATAGGTCAATTAAAACATCGTTTAGATGACTTATTTTACTACTATATGTAATTTACTTTTTGTCGTTACTTATGTCAAGTCTTTTAGGCAGATATTTTTTCGGTGACATATTCTGATCGTTTTGTCAACATTTTGGTGCATTATCGATATGTCAAAAAACAGCCCAAACACTGATATCTTATAGATGCCACAAAGGCAAGTGTGCTATTTGGGTGGGAACCTCGAGATCTATTCAAAATTCGGTTTTCGAAAATCGAACCGAAACCAATAACTTCTTTTTTTTTTTTTAATTATTTTTTTTCTTAGCGGGAAGTTAAAAATATAAACTTCGAATTATATACGGTTTAAATTTTTGAAGTTTTTTTTATTTTTACACGGAAACTTTAAATTAACATCAAGATAAATTTCGCGTGTACTTGGCTCTATGATGAAAAATCACAAGAAATATCTATTTTAGTAACTTTATTAACGGATATCTGAAAATCTAGACCGGATACAAGATTTTTATTTGTACACCGCGTTTGGCGAGCAGAAACTCATGCAAAATTTTATTCCTATCGCAAAATTTGCATTGTACGGTGCAGTAACTATTGGCAGTAATAATTAATTTAAATATGATTATTAACAAAATTAGTTGTATGTGCATGCTAAACTAATAGGCTACTAAACCATCACCATCGAGAGACGGTTGGAAGCGTGTTTTGTGTGCAGCTAGAAAACGCGCTGCTGTTGCATGTCTTCGTAGTGAGCCTTTATATAAATTAAGAAGGTAAATTACTTAATACAATTTTTTTATTTTGTCTAATAATTGCATTGTAAATTATTAAATCATCGTAATAATGATAATATAATGCGTGATAAATTATTTTAGACATCGTGCTATAAATATATTTGCAAGAACTTATTATGAGTTGTGGCTTCAAGATGAAAATGTCGGACAGGAAAAAATGATTGAAGATTTAACGGTAATTTTATAAATAATTTATTGAATCAAATATTTATAAAATATGTAATTTATAATTATTTATATAATTTATGGGACAGCAAACTTTCGAAGACGCGGAACTTAAAAAAGTCGATTCTGCGGAAGATGAAGGAAAACCCGATCCCTTAACCCAATTGGTAACGACATTCTGTCGTGGTGCAATGACTGAACGTACTGGTGCACTGCAAGAAGATTTTCTGTACATGAGTTACGCTCAGATCATTTCAAAATCTTGTGGAGAAGAAGAAGAAGAGGGTGAGGATGAAGAAGGCGGTGGTGGTGGTGGTGAAGAAGATGGCAGAGCTGCAATTCATGTAAGTTATTTTTTTTGTTTTTAAATAAAAATAAAAGCTTAGCTTGTGTTTTAAGTTTCAAGCGAATGAAATTTAATTGAATTGAATTAAATTAAATTGAATAAAATTACTGAATGATAATAAACTAATAGATAAAAAAAAAAAAAATGAGAATATTAATGCATGTATTCTATTTTTTTTTAAACACATCGGCCAGCAGCCGACAAATAATCAAGTATTGGTAAGATTGAGTGGTTTAAATTTTCGTGATCGTTAAATTTGTAGAGGCCGGGACAAAATAAAACATCATTTTTTAGAAAAAAAAATAATTTTTGTTTAAAATAATTTGTAGAAAAAAAAATAGGGCAAGTTGACCAACTTGACAATGAGGCTGATTTAAAACTTTCTGTAAATTTTTTTTAATATTTGTTATCTAAATTATTTTATCGAGAAAAAAAGAAGTTGTATATGAGGTAAATTTTTTTACTGAAAATTTAAAATCGGCCGCATTGCCCGGACTGATCAACTTGCCATATTTTTTTCAAAAAATTACTAAGCAAAGAAAATTTTTTGTTTAAAAATGATGTCCTATTTTGCTTCGGACACCTACAAAAAATATGGTGTGTCATTTTACCCCCGTCTTCCCTATATTAATTGTCGAAATTGTTTATTAATCATTGTATTTATCATTAATAAAAATTGAAATTTTTCATTAATCGTTGTTATAAATTTTTTATTTAATATCACTTGAGTATCGCATTGTATAACTTTTTTTTTCTTATGGTAATTAATAAGTTTATTTTTAATGTGTGATTTTTTTTGCTTACTTAAGAGGCCAATGTATAAATTAATGGTAAGATTAATAAATAACTTATTGCGTAAATTGAATTAAATTAATAATTAATGTAAATTTTTTAGTTTTGTTTAGTAATAAATATTTATAAATTAAAAATATTCTTTTAAACTTTTCCATAAATACAGGCGCAAGAAATGGAAAAGCAAAAGTTACTGTTTCATCAAGCACGACTTTCAAATCGCGGGGTTGCGGAGATGGTTCTTTTACATATATCAGCATGTAAAGGAGTACCAAGTGAAATGGTAATGAAGACTCTAGAATTAGGAATATCAATTCTTCGCGGTGGTAATATTGAAATACAGCGAGGAATGTTGAATCATTTGAAAGAGAAAAAAGATGTTGGTTTCTTTACATCAATCGCTGGATTAATGAACTCCTGCAGTGTATTAGATCTCGATGCATTTGAGAGAAATACAAAAGCTGAAGGTTTGGGTGTAGGATCTGACGGTGCTGCTGGTGAAAAAAATATGCATGACGCTGAATTCACATGCGCTTTGTTTAGATTTATTCAATTGACTTGTGAAGGTCACAATTTAGGTAAAAAAATAAAATTTATTATTTTATGATACCAATATCGGAAGTTGAAGTTTCAGTGCCTCTACAGCCAGTCGAAACAAACTTATTTCAGTTCAAAGCGGCGAATTAATTAGCGAATGCATAAATTGTGAATGCCTTCAGTTAGCGGGCAGAAACAAACTTGTTTTGTCTCTTGGGAACAAACAAATAATCTTTCTGCCCACTGACTGAAAAGGCTTTCGCAATTTAAACTCTGATACTCGTCATCGCGAGTTGCTCTATACTTTCATTCGATTTAAATAATCGGAGCATCTAAAGACTCGAAGAGCAGAAAATTCATCGGGAATTAAACAGGTAGATAATAGTTGGTTCGAAACCGAATGTTAACAAATAGAGGGGCCCCTTTTTAGGGTATAAAGACAAGGTTGCATCTTTCTTTTTTATCCCGAAGCAACCTGTTGACCAGTACAAGGAATTGGTGTTACGGAAGCCTTTCCATACCATGTTCTGCCAAAGACTCTTTATTTCCTGAGATGACAGGAGGGTATGACCCACAGAGGTCGATACCTCTGGGTATTGACTCTTGGTGGCTATAGTTAGATACTACGCGTAATAAGGATTTTTGATTATACCTCCGGTCAATGTCCACCCTTAGTCACTTGATTATATTTTTCGATTAATAGTGTCGTCCGGGAGAGGTAGAGACTACGCAGCGTGTGAATATCCAAAAGGGTGAGAAAACTACCTCCCGCAAAATGGAGGTGGACCGGTTCCGTTATATTAATTTTTTTTTTGATACTTGTCATTTGTTTAATAGTAATTTTAGATTATTAATTTTATATACGTAAATGACAGTTCTGACTGTGATAAAGTTTAATAAAAATTAGTGTAAATAATAAATAGTATTTAGAATTTTTGATTAATTATAAATTGCAAATGACAAATTACAATTACGCTAATAGTTGATCACACCATTGGTCTTAACTTGTTTCTGACTGGCTGCTGACATTGAAACTGAAAGTTCCAATGCATGTAATGCGGATGTCAGCCAACTTCACCCTAGTCTGCAATCGTTTTGTTTAATACTATGTCACACAATATACTATTTTTTGAATTAATAATAAATTATTAAATTTTTTAATTCGTAGACTGGCAAAATTATTTAAGAACACAAGCAGGAAACACGACAACAGTTAACGTTGTAATATGTACAGTAGATTATTTATTGAGATTACAAGAATCAATAATGGATTTCTATTGGCATTATTCGAGTAAAGAATTGATTGATCCTGCTGGAAAAGCAAATTTTTTTAAAGCAATCAGTGTCGCTAGTCAAGTATTTAATACACTTACAGAAGTTATTCAGGGTCCTTGTGCTCAAAATCAACAAGCACTTGCACACTCGCGTTTATGGGATGCTGTCGGTGGTTTCCTATTTTTATTTTCTCATATGCAAGATAAATTATCAAAACATTCAAGTCAAGTAGATTTATTAAAAGAGTTATTGAATTTACAAAAAGATATGATAACTATGATGTTATCTATGCTTGAAGGTAATGTTCATTTATTTATTTAATTACTAGTAAATAAGTAATACAATTAGTAATTTAATTTTATTTTTAATTTGTAACCATTAGGAAATGTTGTAAACGGTACGATTGGTAAACAGATGGTAGACACTTTAGTAGAGTCAGCAAGTAACGTTGAATTGATCCTTAAATACTTTGATATGTTTTTAAAACTTAAGGATCTTATTTCCTCGCCAAGTTTTCTTGAAGTTGATCTCAATAAAGATGGATGGGTGTATCCGAAAGATTTTAAAGAAAAAATGGAACAACAAAAAAGTTATACACCGTAAGATAACATTTTTATTTTATTTAATAGCTTAATTAAACTTTAATTATGCCAAATATATCGTTGGATTCTACTAGTAAAAATTATTAAAAAATTTATTTGGTTGACTTAAAATTAAAAAAAAAGTCTACAATTAAATTAAACTAATAAAATTTGCTTTTCATTTATGTTTAGGGAAGAGATGGAATTTTTATTGGCATGCTGTGAAACAAATCATGACGGTAAAATAGATTACGTGGCTTTTATGGACCGATTCCACGAGCCAGCAAAAGAAATTGGATTTAACTTGGCGGTATTGCTAACAAATTTATCGGAACATATGCCAAATGAACCTCGACTAGCGCGTTTCCTCGAGACAGCTGGTTCAGTTCTGAATTACTTTGAGCCATTCCTCGGTAGAATTGAAATCTTGGGTGGTAATAGAAAAATAGAGCGTGTTTACTTTGAAATAAAGGAATCAAATATTGAGCAGTGGGAAAAACCGCAAATTAAAGAATCGAAACGGTCGTATTTCTACAGTACGGTTGTTGAAGCTGGCGACAAAGAAAAGCTTGAAACGTTTATTAATTTTTGTGAGGATGCTATTTTTGAAATGCAACATGCAAGTGCACTTATGGCCATTGAGGAAAGTGGAGGAATCGGTAAAGCGCGTGAATCATCGTATACATATATCACTGATGATGATGAAGAAAAAAATAAAGATCCAATTAGACGTGGTATTCAAGCTTTCAAAGATGGGGTTTCAACTTTCTTTACAATGTTTTCAATAACAAATATTAAAACAAAAATTGCTGAAATGCAACAAATGACGATACCTGAACTTATTATTGGTTTCTTTAAGATTATATTCTATGCGTTTTATTATTCTGGATTTGGTGTTGGTATTGTTATTAATTACTTTTTGAAATTCTTATTGGCGTTGATGCGTGGCCCACATGTCGAAGAACCTGTTGTTGAAGTTAAAGAAGAAGAAGAAAAATATTCACGGCATTTACCTACACTACCCCCTACACCTGATGAATCTAATTTACAAGTAATATTATTTATTTATTTTTTAATTTATAGTTATGATTGATTCACCCGGGGAAAAATAATTTTCATTTATCAACTGAGAAAAAAGATTTCCTTGAATACAAAAAAAAAATAATAGTATCACACATCAAAGGAGGAAAGTAGGGCATTCCAACCCGCGTGTATAATAGCCTGTAGCACACGCGGATTGGGATTCCCTATTTTCCTTCGTAGTGTGTACAAAATTTTTCACCAGATCTGTACCTGAAAGTTTAAACTTTTGCCTCTGCTTATGAGAAGAACGGCATATGCTCCATTTTGTATCATTTGTCCTCTCAAAAAAAAAATAATTACTTTCTTCTCTAAACAGGGCAGGAATTTAAACTTTCAGATCCAGATCTGATGAAAAAAAAAACTTTTCTGAGTCAATAAATTATTAATTTCTTAACTCAAAGAAATTAATCCTTATGTGAAAAAAACGCTCGAGTCAAATTCTCAATAAATTTCTTTATTCTGACAAAAGTTATTCGACTTAAGCTAGTGTTCTATGTGTTCTTTTTTCTTCGGTCAAAAAATACTTTTTGTATCAAGTGATGTCTTGATTTAAATTCACCAAATTTTAAAGAAATACAGTCGAGTCGCGTTATAAGTCCGGCTTGTATCTTTTTCTTTTAACCAGACTCGCGCTAATATGAGAGAGACACTAAGAATACTTATAACGCGGACTCAATCAGATCTGAATTATTAATTTTTTTTTTTGAGTATTTTTTGTATCAATATTTTTGTATCAATTTTTGTATTTTGTATCAATATTTGAATATTTTTTTGTATCAATTGTTTATAATTATTTTTATTAGGTACAAGCATTTGGTATGGATATAACTAAAGAAGAAGGTGGTCAAATAAAAATAGCAGCCCATGAATCGAATCCCTCATCTCTACAGTCTAGTATAGATGAACCAGGAGAAAGTACTCCTGAAGAAGGATTAGTTGAAAACGCTAATAAAGCTGAAGGAGAGGCTGAAGGACCTGTTACTTTAGCTGATCTTCTTGGGTATAATATTTTTAAATTAATTAATTTTGATTAGATTAATAATTTTGAGGTGGTATCTCCGTAATCTCACTTTTCTATGAATTTTAATGACATTTCGGGTTCAGCTAAAGAATAACCTCTTTGCAAAATTATTTTAATAGAAAAGTGCTGCTCTTTAAGTAGAGGAGATATTTGCGATCAAAGTTGGCACTTTTTGCATATTTTGGCTGTACCAGTTAACCAAAAGTTGCATATATCACGTCGTAACTTGAAAAATTTTCTATATAGTGGCTCAAGAAAATCTTGACTAATTTCCCGAAAACTATTGTCTTCTAAAATATTTTCTCAAATCAAGATAACTTTTTTTCTGTGTACAGTCTTATACAAAAAGGAATTAACTACTGAAGTTCAAGTTATTTTACGTTTACACTAAAATTAATTTTCAAATCAAATGGTCACGGAGAAATTACCCCAATAACGTATCAATTTTAAATTTACTAATCCACGATGCTGGTATTTATATTTTTTTCAGCGGTGAACAAGCGAGAGCTCAAGCAGCAGCAACGGCGGAAGCAGCAGCAGCACAACAAGCAGCAATGGCTGCAGTTGAAGCTGAAGCTAAACAAGAAATCGTAGCCGAGCCATCAACTGGTTATACATTAGATTTTTCAGCCTACACTCATCGTATTCTTTCTTGGTTGGCTAGAAATTTCTACAATCTTAAAATTATAGCTTTGTGTCTCGCCTTCTTGATAAATGTTACTCTCTTGTTCTATCGAGTAAATATTACTTTATTTATTGTTAATATATCATCTGTCAAATTTTTAATTATTAATTAATAATTTATTTGTTTTTTCGTTAATTAGGTATCATCTTTGGTGGATGATGAAGATGGCAGTGGAGATTCAATTGATGATATCTTGTCAGAAATGTCCGGAGCCAGTGGTTCGGGAATGGGTAGCGGTTTTGCAGAAACGGCAAGTAGTGGAGATGATGAAAACGGATCCGATGAGGATGAAGATCCACTTGAATATGTTTCAGTACCAGATGATTATTATTATATGTCTCATCTGATGAGAATAATGGCCGGTTTACATTCACTTGTATCACTAGCGATGCTTGTTGCTTACTATCATCTCAAAGTGCCACTTGCTATTTTCAAACGTGAAAAAGAAGTTGCTCGTAGAGTTGAATTTGATGGTTTGTATATTGCCGAAAATCTAGAAGATACAGATTTGAAAGCACGTTGGGATAAAATTGTCATATCTGCCAAAACTTTCCCTGTTAACTATTGGGATAAATTTGTTAAGAAAAAAGTTAGACAAAAGTACAGTGAGACCTATGACTTTGATAGTATTAGTAACCTCTTGGGAATGGAAAAAACTTCATTTAGTCAACAGGAAGAAGAAGGATCTGGAATTATTCATTTGTAAGTTTTAAATTGTTTATTTATTATTAAATATCAACGGTCACAAGAAGTCTTTTATTAGCTGTAGAAATCAAACTACTCTGGCGAATCCGAATTACGGTAATTACTGTAATTAGCCGTAATTTACGGTAAACGTACAATTGTTTATGACAAAAGGACGGTATTTTTATCGTAAATTTGCAGTAAGAGAATGATAATTTACCGTAAAACTTTGGAAAGCCTACAGTATTTTACCGTAAAGCGAAGTATTGCATTGTAAAAACTAAAAATAAAGAAACATGCGGTGACTTATGGTAAAAATGCCGCAAGTTACGGTAAATTGCCGCATTTTACCGTGATTTTCCGTTAAATAGCCTATATTACTGTAAATTGCCGTAAAATGCAGTAGATTACCGTAAATTGCGGCGAACTTGCCGTAGAAAAGCCGTATTTTACAGTAAATTACGGCAAATGCAGTAAATTACCGTAATTTGGATCCACCAGAGTAAAAAATATTTTATTTTGTAATTTTATAGAGATATTATTTGAACACTTTAAAAACCAGCTAGAATTCATTTTCATCATAAACTTTAATTCTAAGTTATGAAAAAAATAGAAAAAAAAATTGAAAAAGTGACTTTTTTTTTGCAAATATCTTTGTAAATATTGAGTTATTTGAAAGATTGTAAGAAACCTTTTTTGTAGCGCTTTAAATTTTCTACAAAGAAGGTATTCAGTACTTTTTTAAAAAATTGAGTTGCTACTGATATATTTAAAGTTAAAAATTCGACAAATTAGATATAGAAATTTAGAGCTTAAAATAGCTGGGTATTTTCTGAATCTCATGAGACCGTTAAGAATTAAATAATTTATTTACTCATTTATTTAGTAACATTTAATTATTTTATTTTTAGCTTTTTCAGTATTGATTGGAGGTACCAATTATGGAAAGCAGGAGTTACAATAACAGATCAAGTAAAAATTAAATAATCATAATTTATTTTACTAAAACAATTAAATATTAATTTACTTATATATTTTCAGTCTTTCTTGTACAGTTTGTGGTACTTTACATTCTCAATTCTCGGCAATTACAACAATTTCTTTTTCGCTGCTCACTTACTGGATGTCGCAGTTGGATTTAAAACCTTGAGAACTATTTTGGAGTCTGTTACACACAATGGAAAACAATTGGTATTAACTGTTATGCTGCTCACAATTATTGTGTACATTTACACAGTTATTGCCTTCAATTTCTTCCGTAAATTTTATATACAAGAAGAGGATGATGAAGTTGATAAAAAATGTCATGATATGCTGACGGTTTGTTTTTTGTTTAATTATTTAAAAAATTTACTTGAAAAGTATGTTCACTCATATTTCTTTTTCTCTTACAGTGTTTCGTATTTCATCTTTATAAAGGAGTAAGAGCTGGAGGTGGTATTGGTGATGAAATTGGTGAACCCGATGGAGATGACTACGAAGTTTGGCGAATTATGTTTGATATTACATTTTTCTTCTTTGTAATTGTTATTCTTCTGGCTATTATTCAAGGTAAAATTTATTTACTTTAAATATACAGTCCATCCAAGCTCGTTATAAGCAACCGTCAGAGGTTGTAAGGCAAAAAATTTCTTGAAGAATCCAAGATTTAGGTTCCTCCTTTATCTTAGTTATCGGCGCACATTTTATATGTATGCGTTAATTATGTGAATTGTC
Organism: Microplitis manilae; assembly: GCA_030273425.1. Lineage (NCBI taxonomy): Eukaryota > Metazoa > Arthropoda > Insecta > Hymenoptera > Braconidae > Microplitis > Microplitis manilae. The sequence continues at coordinate 7,395,466 of CP092726.1, forward strand.
GCGAGTCAATCCCCGGGTAAAAAAATTTCAAGCCAAAACAATTATAAAATTTTTTCTCGGCTGAAAAAAAGCCCAGGTAGTGAACATAAGGCTGAAAATTAGCAAGGCCGAGAAATGGCTGATAATTAGGCCTAAAAAAACCAAAAACAAGCTGACTTTTCGGCCTGTTTATTAAGAATAATAAAATTTCCGCGTGTTATCGGCCAACTTTCGACTTCTACCAATAAAATTCTACGGTCTCAGCTAAATTTAGGTTTGAAAGAGTGGGGGAACTTTAGAAAAGTCGCAATGAATAGCACGGTAGGGGGTGATTGCTTATAAAGGGATTGCTTATAACGAGCGTCGACTGTATGTTTATTTATTTGTACCAATTGTTTATTTTAATTTAATTGAATGATGAATAATTGTAGGTTTGATTATTGATGCATTCGGAGAGCTTCGTGATCAATTGGAAAATGTTAAAACAAATATGGAAAGTAATTGTTTTATATGCGGATTGGGTAAAGAATATTTCGATACAGTACCACATGGATTTGATACACACGTTCAACAAGAACACAATTTAGCTAATTACATGTAAATATATATTTGTTTTATTATTTATATAAGAAAGTGTATGAGTCCAGTGGACCGAAAAATCAATATCCAATTAATGGATAATTTACAAAGTTTGTTATTTTTCGGTTTGCTAAAGTACACTTTTAATTAATTATTGAATTTAGTACTACTAATATTTTTAAATTACTATTTAAAGGTTCTTCCTCATGCATCTTATTAATAAACCGGACACGGAATACACTGGTCAAGAGACTTATGTATGGAATATGTATCAACAAAGAATGTGGGACTTTTTCCCAGTGGGTGACTGTTTCAGAAAACAAAACGAAGCGGGAGAAGAAGAAGTCAAGAAAAAATAATTATAAGTGTTTTATTTTATTTTATTTTTTTTTTCTATTTATAAATATCAAATTTATCATACAGACGACTAAATATAAAGACAATTGACAAAAGCAAAACAAAATTATAAAGTAAATGACAATCTCATATTGTAGCGGGCTTTGAGTTTACCGCAAACTCGACTGTCGCACTGAATCAAAATTTTTAACGATAATAGTAAACACTAACAATAAAAATAATGAGTGATCATTATTAATTTTTTTTTTATCATCACAAATAGTAACTATTCAATGCGAATACATACGTGATAATAAAGTGCTTAAAATTGTGGCTTTTTAAATTTTTAAAAAATTAACTTTTAATTATATTAGATAATAATAATAATATACTACTGATATCGATAAATACCTAAAACAAAATTATTAAATAAGTCGAAAAAAAAATTTTAGTAAAATTTTAACTAATTTTTCATAGCCAATGGAATTAAAATGTTAATAATAATTCCAAAACTATTGCAATTAAATTTCACCTATTTTTTCAACTTTATAATAGCTTAATTATCAAGTTAATAGTAAATTATTAGATCTAGTTTACTCTAGATAATAATAAAAAAAAAAAAAAAACAAATAAAAACAAAAAAAAAAATTGCACAAATTAATAATTTTAAATAAAATAATTAAAATATCGCATTATTTTCTACAAAACTTATTCTCAAGTGCGACATAAAATTATTACACACAAACTAAATAACAATCAATTAAACTTGTAATATTTAATGTGCGTTATAAAAAAAAAAAAAAAAAAATATTTATAAACAGTTACATGAATGGAAGTGTGTCTATCCTATTAAATAATTTATTATGTTGTTTTTGATTGTTATCCACGACTGAACTCATTAAAAATCATCTTTAATTACTAAATAAATAAACAGATATATAAGTAAATATATAAATATATTATAATATAATTGAGATTGTCAATATATTGTAAATAAAAACAAATATTAATAATAAATGATAAATCTTCGGCAGGGCTATCCGAATAAAAATAAAATATCATTCTATATAAATACATATATGTATCTTATTTTTATTTTTATTTCTTAGGAGATTTGTTTGAGGAACGATGAATAGATTGCAGTGAATGTAAGAGTTATTTTAAAAATTTAAAATGTCATATAATCAATGAGAAATGTCAGGTAGAGTAAAGTGGAATTTATACAAGAAAGTACTTGCAATTTTGCGGCGATAGTTTAAAATTTTAAATTACATACTGTACATATACAAATATATATATATATATATATTTGTATAAGTATATATGTATTTTATTTGTAGGGTATGGTGTAGAGTTTAAGTGTGATGGAGAAAGAATGATAGAATAAAGTAAAAAGATATAAGAGAAAAAGTATCAGCATCAGCATCAACATCAACGACAGCAGTTGCAGTAGCAGTGGCAGTAGCAGTAGCAGTAACGAAATAAGGGGATGATACAGGAAGTAGTAATAGTAGTAGGGCTGTGAAGTAAGGGAAAAAATGGGGTCGCGCAGGCGTAAGTTACGGACGCCGGTGTTGTACGAGACAGGGTGAAAATGCACCCTTGCATGGGAGTGTCATCGGGTGCTCGTAATTGTCATAAAAACATAAATATGCAGCCTAGAAATGGTATTTGTGATAAAATTGAAAATTACATATCGGAATTGAGTCAGTGGTGAGTGATTACATTGATAATTATTATTTATTATAACTATAACATTATTTAAAGTGTTTTATATACATATATGTATGTTTTATTTTTTTGGTATTATTTTATGGTGATGAGAATTTGTGGTTCCGGCATTGCAAGGGTGGTTCCCGGGTTAAAGTGGCGGGTGTTTACTACTAGCTATGTTCCTCTTTAATGTTCTCGTTTTACCGGCTTAAATATATAGTGCAAAACGTAGAATGTTATATGTACTATTACTATGTACATACTACGTTGTTTCACAGTGATATGTTTTAGCTGGCTCAAGATCTATGAGAGTTTTTAAAGTCTACTTTATTCAATTTTTATTTACATTTTTTTGTCACGGAGTTTGCTCACATTTTTATTCTCTATTGTACTTGATGTCTTTTGTTATATTTGCTCAAGTTAAATATTTTCTCTCTTTATTTTCATTTAGATCATTTTGAAAATATTAAAGACTTTTTAAATATTTGTCATATTAAAAAATTCATTGTCTCCAAGTTTTGAATTCAATTTCAGTGAAAAAATTTCTTAATATTCAAGTTTTATTTTATATTATTAGTAAAAAATTAATTATTTTCACAATAAATAATTATTACAAATTTTCAATACTAGGTATTATGATTTATTCCAAGTTCTGACAGAAAATTTTTATAAATAAATAAAAATATAAATATCTATGTATCGAAATTTGATTCGTATGTTGGAAAAATTTCAATTTTTAATATATTTCTTTGCTTTAATCCATTAATTTCAAACGACGTCAAGACAATTTCTTTGTCCTCCATAAAAATTTTCAACACGAAAAAAATAAATAATTAAATATCCGTGTTTTGCTTTGAAATACTAAGAAAAAAAAAAAAAAATTCAAGTGTTTTATCTTGAAAAACATTTTATAATTTCTCTGAGTACTTTTTAAAAGAGTTTTTTTTTTAATTTAAATTTCTAGTTCCTTTTTAATAAAGTAAAAATAAATTTGTTTAATTTAAAATAATTAAAAAAAATTTCTTTTCTTGCAATATTTATAGGTCAGTATGGAGAACAATAATACTTGGACAATTTTTATCAATAGTTCTTTACTGGATGACACAATTAAATCATCACATAAACACTGTATCTTTACCGAAGCTCAGTATTCCAACAGGTAAAAAAACATAAGTATAAAAAGGCATTCATCTGCTCATGAATAAAAAAAAAACTTTTGAATTAATTGAATGCAAATTTATAAATAAGGTGAAAGACCCATTACTTGCACACTTATCAGCGGAGTGAGATTAAAGCTCAATATAAATTGGTGAATGAAATGAATAATCATTTTTTTTTGTAGTTTTAAATATTAGAATATAAATTTTATTTTAAGAATGTTGATAATTAATTGTTATTAATTTCTTAAATAAGGTCTTTGAGTGTATCCCTAGTAGGGTGGTCGTTAAAAATTAAATTTTCAGGCACCCAAAAAAGCTTCTTTTTAGTGAAATAATGCGTAGGGAACTTGGTTTTTTCTTTTTAAGTAAAAAAAACACGTGCCTCAGGACGATCAAAGTTCATTTTTCGATACAATCGCGGTTTTTTTTTAAATATCTCATGAAAGATGCAGATTTAAGGAAACAATCACAGGAACAATTTTGTAGAAAATTAAATTCTTGACAAAAAAGGTCATATTCATTTTTTCGATAAAATGTGTATTTATGAAGATTAGGGTGGTGCAAAAAAACCGACTATTTTTTTTTTTCGATCTCTCATGAAAATTTGTTAGTTTACGATGTTTTAAGAAGCCTCTCCAAAAATTAGCTCGATAAAAAATTTTCAAGAAGTCGCTCACGAATTTTGAAAAAATTAAAAATGATTGAAATTCGAATTTTTAATATCTAAATTTTTTCTTTCTCGTGGCAGCAATAGTTTGTATTTGTGAAATCATGACTACGCTGAAAATTTAAGCCCAAAATTTTGATATTTAAACGGTGCTCAAGAATTTTGAACATTAATTGATAATTCGTAACTAATAGTTTGAATTAGTTGTTGTATTTTTTTATGACTCAATTATTTTCATTTCAGGAAAATATAACTTTTGCATAACCAAAAATATACAGGACAGTCTTGAACAATAAGATTTGTTAAGTTTTGAATAAGTAAAAAAACCTACAAATTGAATTAAAAAATAAAAGAGTATGTAAATAACTTATTATTTCTATTTCTCGGGTTATATTTTTGTTCACTGTGATGCCAATTGATGGTGAAAAAATCGAGAAGCTTTATTATTAATATTTAAGGGTCGCTCAAAAACATTCAAAAGACAGCACTCGAAAACATTCAAAATTCTTGAGTGAGGTTTAAAAATTTAAATTTTGGGCTTAAATTTTCAGCGTAGTCATGATTTCACAAATATAAACTATTGCTGCCATGAGAAAGAAAAAAATTTGAAATAAAAAAGTCGAATTTCGATCATTTTTGATATTTTCAAAATTCGTGAGCGACCTCTTGAAAATTTTTTATCGAGCTAATTTTTGGAGAGGCTTCTTACAACATCGTAAACCAACAAATTTTCATGCGAGATCGAAAAAAAAAATAGTCGGTTTTTTTGCGCCACCCTCCCGGGTAAAAAAAATTATATATAATTCAATATAATCATATATAATTTTATATAATTATATATGATTTATATAGAATTATATATGATTCATATAGAATTATATATAATTATACAGAATTATATATAATCATACAGAATTATATATAATCATACAGAATTATATATAATTATATATATCGTTGAGAAAAAATCACAGCTGATTATATATAATCATATATGATTATATACAACTATATATAATTTTACATGATTATATATAATTATATATAACGCTGAGAAAAATCACAGATGATTATATATAATTATATATAGTTATATACAATTACATATAATTGCATATAATTATATATAATTATATATGATTATCTGTGATTTTGTCTCAGCGTTATATATAATTATATATATAAACATATAATTCTATATGAATCATATGTAATTCTATATAAAAATAGAAAAGAGAGAAAAATAACTTGGGAGTGAAGATATATATGTAAATATGGGTGTTTCAAAAAAAAAAAAAAAATTTTTTTTCTTTTGTGGTAAGCAAGAATTGAAAGTATAAATAAAAATAAAAATTTTGGTACCAATCTGTGCTCTTAATAATGATATTAAGGTTTGTCTCAATCCATTTTTCTATTTTCCGTTTAAATAACACAAGAAAAAAAAATTTTTCTTTTTTTGAATTTTCTAGCTCACAAACCAATCAACGGATTTTTATTAACAATAAATATTTTTGTAGGAAATTGAACGCTCTACAAAAAAAGTCTCTTATCATTTTTTTATAAATCGTACTGTTCAAAAGTTATTTAAGCTTCAAGTCAAATTTATAGTAAATTTTGAGATTTTTTTACTTTTCCGGCGATTGTATCAGTCTTATCAAAAAATATCGTAGGAACTGTTTCGTAGATAATTTTATTCCTTACAAATTATTACAAACAAAGTTTTTCGAAATCCCGCATTGTTCACAAGTTCTTTTTTATTTCAATGTCAAGCTTTTAAAATGCTTGGATTTATCAAAAAATGATAAGAGACTTTTTTTGTAGAGCGTTCAATTTCCTACAAAAATATTTATTGTTAACAAAAATCCGTTGATTGGTTTGTGAGCTAGAAAATTAAAAATAAAAAATCAATTTTTAACAATATTAATTTTCTGAACTTAAATGTCAACGAAAAGTAAACTTGATTTTTCGTTGATATTTAAAACTCTTTAACTTTGTTCGCGTTCATTTAACATATGTATGATATCGAATACTTTTTGTAGGAAATTTAATTTTCTACAAGACCTAGCTTGTCATTATTTGAAAAAAAAATTTTCCGATAGAATAAAAATGAAAAATAACAAAAAATAATTTAACACTGAGGAAACTAAATTTTTGTCGATGTTTGACGCCCCGTAACTTTTTCCCAGTTTGTTTGACGTACATATTGTATCAGCACTTTTTTTAGAGAATTTTATTTCCTACGAAATTATACCAGGTGGAATTTAAAAAAAAATTTCTCATAGTCTTCATAACGAAAAACTAAAATGAAAAATTTTCGTGTGTATTTTAAATGGGAAAGGGGACCCCCATTTGTGATAGTTCAAGTCTAAAGATATCTGGCTAAAATTCGGTGAAGTTTTTTTTTATAATATAAAGTAACTTTTGGGCCCATAAGAGTTTAAAAAAGAAGTATTTATTTTTTTCTGGGACACCCCAATATATATGTACGTAGGAGAGGGAAGTCACCGGTGCTATAAGCAGCAGCGGAAGTAGTTCGGTGCTCGCCACGAGATCGCGCTCACTACTTGGAGTGTGTCTCTAGTAAGAAACTTATTTCAAAACTGTTAAATTCCAAACTTGAGGCTATTCTGGCCCGGGTACTCCTCCGTTATTTGGCAGAGTGAAAAGTACCTTTTTTGATGGTAATATAGTACATTCTATATTACATAATGACAAAAATATTTATTATCAATGTTTCCATAAATAATTTTTCTTAGAAATTAAACTTGGACTTTCAAAAAAAAAAAAAAAATGATTTAAATAAAAAGTGTAGAGCCTCTACTATACGAAAATTCACAATTTATTTAACAAATTGCATAGGAATTCAATTATATGTAGTTCTACATAATTATATATAGTTATATATAATTATATCTAGTTATATATAATTATATATAGTTATATATAGTTATATATAATTATATATAATTATATAGGGCCATTTTTCATATATAATTATACATAATTATATATAATTATATATAATTTTTTTTACCCGGGCTAATGAAGATATTTTAAAAAAACTTTTTTTTAGATCTTATGAATTGAGCCTTTTAAGGATTACAAATTTTGAAAATAACATTTTTTAAGTATATAGAAATTGCAACAAGAATTAATGATTAATGTGTTACGAGTTACGAAGTTGTCTATATTAAAGAAAAAACCTTATTTATAACATTCGTAATTCTTTCTAACAAAATTGAACATGACCTTTTTAGTCAAGAATTTGAGTTCCTACAAAATAGTTCGTATGATTTTTTCCTTTAATCTGCATATTTCATGAGATATTTAAAAAAAGATTTGGAAAGTAAGAAACCATGGGTATTTGGGCTCCCATGTAGAAACTTTACATGGGAAACTGGGGACCTGGATTCCCATATAGGATTTTGAATATATGGATTTCTTTGTAAGAAATTAATATAGGAATCTGGGTTACAATAGAAGTAATTTCTATGGAATCTGGGGTATCTGATTTTCTATGTCTATCGTCTATTGATACGCGTATATGAATAAAAGAACAAATTAATATTCTATTGGCAGAATACTTTTCAACAAGACATTAATTAATTGATGCTTTTTATATTAGTATTTGTAATAAGTTGTTAATTTATTAATTAACTTAATAAGTATTATAGCTTCATAGAATTTACAAATAATTTTAATAAAACACTAAATTAGGAATCGTATAAACTCATGTAGAGCAAGTGTGCGATGTGGGTAACTGTGTGTATATCCATTCATTTCGCACTAAAATGCATGGGTTTGCGCACACTTACTCACTGCGCCCATTTGCCTCATATAACTCTAAAGGTGTTGTACTCCAGGAAAGTTTATGAAACCACATACGCTTTTTATGGTATTTGTATCAATAACGTGACGCTTCAAGTTAATTTTCTTGATTCCTAATCCATACAAGATTCCCATGTGGATGTTAACATAGTGCAGATTCCTATGGTAAATCAAGGTAAAAATCCACGACGGAATTCATGCTAGATTACCATATGAATTTGGCATAATGAGGATTCCCACAGGAACCCATGTGAGAATCTATATCGGGATCTATGCTGTATTTCTTTAAAAAACCATACGGGGATCCATCCGAAAACGCTATGTGGAAACCCACATAGGAATCTCGACTGGATTCCCATATAGATTTTTTTGATAGGGTGTGATAATTAGTCGTGTTACCAAAGTGAGCGACTAATGGTACTGATCGGGTTTAGGGTCTTTTACCTTCAATGAACAAACTTTTTACTTTTGTTTTTTAAATTTAAAAGGACAAAATCTCCCACATTATGTAATGTTGTGCCTGGTATACACGACGTGGATGTCTTGTCGAGGTGCCGGGAATGGATTAATTTCTGTTTTAAGAGCCCGAGGCTGGAGGTACTTATTACTTGCATTTATTGACGTCGAGGCTAACACTCTTATAACTTCCTCTCACCAATTCACAAGTTTGGCAAGTATCCAGGTACACTTTAAACTTTAAATCAACTTTTTATAATTGTCATTCATATTTATTGCTATTTAATTACTGAACTTTGTGTTATACTTATATGTATATTACTTTAAAAAGTAAACTTTGAAAACTAGAAATCATTTAAATATTTAACTTTGAAACTACATATATTATGTTATTTGTTAAAGCTACTTGACTGCGTAGCTATTCCAGTAGCTCTAGCACTTTCATGTCTCGTTCTTGGTGTTCGATATCGTATTGTTCATATCGTCGGAATTTCCGTTTGTTTAATGGGCGTTGGATGCCTTGTTTGGGCTGGTATTGACGACAATAAAGATCTTGGAATAAATGGTAAATTGATATTTATTTGAATTAAAAAAGTGCATATTGAGTTCTTTAGGGATATTTGCACATTAATATTAAGACTATAAGACAGTTGTGAACTTCAATATGAAATTCCGAATAAAATTTTATAATGATGTAAACTATGATTTAAACTGCGAGTTTTAATGCTTGTTTTATCAGTAGAAACAAGCCGATTTCAGACCAATGAGATTTAGCGGGTGGAAACTAATGAGTTTCTGCTCGATAAATTAGTTTCTGATTTCATCCTTGCCAGATCACATTCATTTATTGTGTTTGAAAAATTAAAAAAATAATATGAGCACCAATAGAAAAAGCCATTGATCTGCTTGTTAAATTAATTAAATTTCCATATTTAAAATATATCATTATGATTTTGCCGCGCTACCAATCAAAAATTACCCTATTTCACCTGACTCCAGATATTAAAATTATCAATATCAATGCAGCTAATATTAAAAATATAACGCATGTCACGGAAAAAACACGATTTCAGACTTCGGATGTCATCCTTCGTCTTTGGCTCGCAGTCCAACTTCGCCTTTGTCTAAAATTGTCTTATTTCATTCCTTGCCACAAAATATACTATTTATTATTTTCTATTGTTTTTCTCCACGCCGGATTCATGGAAAAATTTTCATCAATCGCGTATTATTTATTTTTTATATAGTTATATACTTCTATAAATTAAAAAAATTGAAAATTTCTTTTTTTTATCAATCAGAAATATAAGACCATGAAAAATCTGAAATTTATATACTAATTTAATTTCACAAGATTATGTAATCACCCAAGTAGGAAACGCCAAGGCTGCCTATAGGCAGAGCTTTAGCCTTATTATCATTTGCCAAGTTTCGGCAGGTGACCATTGACCCAAGTCTCGGCCAGGGCTTGGCCCAATGGTTTGATTACATTAAGCCAAGTCTTGACAGCTGACCATTGGCCCGTCTAGTCTGAGGCTTGGTTCAATGGTTTCATTAAATTAACCCGAGTCTCGGTCAGGGCTAGGTCCTATGTTTTGAGTAACACGACTTTATTTTTCTGGACAAAATCTCCTTGACAAAATCTCTTCGGGATAAAATTTCTAAAATTATTTTTATCAGTCCAATCTCTGATGGCCATACTATCACTTCAAAAATTTGACATTCAGTGATTTCGATTAACTTCACAGTAAATTTACGTCAAGTTCTTGTAATCGACGAGGATGTCAAATTTGGGCTTGGAATTTCCCATGATTTCATGCATGTATGTGTAACACATTCTATTTATTGCACACCTCTAGCGCGAAAGCGCTGAGGGTGCTTTATGATCGCTCTAAATTTTTTGATTCATTCACTCACATTAAGTTATCTCTAGACTTTTTATGATATACACATAAAATTTGAAAAAAAACTTGAATACGATTGCAATCGTAAGTGTAGAAATCATTATAATTACATACATTATTATAAAATCTCGTTTATAGAGATCGGGCTTAACAGATTTTGTCCTGGAGAGATTTTGTTGTGGGGAGATATCATTCTGGAACCATGTTTTGATTTTTGTTAAATCGAGCCTTGGTCTCTGACCATTTGCCCAAGGATTGCTTGGAACTCTAGCATGACGACTGGCCAAAGCCTGGTCCGAGCCTTGTCCAATGATCCCTTCCTACCAGTGCACTGATTACTTATCAGTATTTTAAATTATTTTTCAAATGTTATTACAATTACTTTCATAAAATATTCATCAAAAATCGAATTTGAAGTTCACGTAATCGTCTTATCAACTGAATATTCATATGTAAGAATCCCTCAGGGATTAATCATGAACTTTCTTTTTCACAAGGCCAAATACTGACTTTGAATAATTTTGGATTTATAATTTTCATACAGGTAAAAATCAATTAGTAGGTGACATGTTATGTCTCGGAGGTGCTGTTCTATTCTCAGTGACAACTGTCCTTCAGGAATTAGCCGTCAAAACAGTTGATATTATTGAATATTTAGGAATGATTGGATTTTTTGGAACTATTTTGAGCTGCATTCAAATGTAAACAATTTTAATTCAAATAAAAATATTTTATTGATCAGTATATATTTTCAAATAATTAATTGATTTAATTATTTTAGTGCTGTGTTAGAGAGATTGCAAATAGAATCAGCGTCATGGAGTACCGCAACGCCAGTTGTAATAACAGCATTAGTATTTTATTGTATAACGCAATTCGTATTTTTTTCACTTGTACCAGTGATTCTATTTGAATCTGGTGCAACTGCGTTACAACTATTCCTTCTTACTGCTGATTTCTTTAATGTACTCTTGGGTATGCTGACACACCAATACAAGGTAAAATGCATATTGACATTTGTTGGAAATTAAATTTTATAAAATCAAACAAAATCTCATGACTTTAAACTCTTTTTTTTTACAATTTTCAATTTTTGAGCGAAAGATGAAAAAAATGAAAAATTTTATTTTTTTAATTTTAACATTTTCATATTTTAATAAGATTTTATTACAAAATTTAATTTAAAAAATGTATTTATATATTTTATTACAGTTCCACACGTTATATTTTCTCTCGTATACATTAACAATGACCGGCATATTTATTTACGCAATAAAAAGGACACCAATGTCATCAAATTCACGCAGACAACAACAAATAGAAACACCAGCACCAGATTATAGGTAAAAAAAAAAATTGTTCTTTTCTATAAAAAGGCTTCTACACGGAAAGAAAATTATAGGGAGTATTCCTATGCATTATAGGAATGGTTCCTATAATGGTATAGGAATTATACCCATACTATTATAGGAATGGTTCCTATATATTATAGGAACCACCCCTATACCATTATGGGAACCATTCCTATACTATTATAGGAACTATTCCTATAATAGTATAGGAACCATTTCTATAATAGTATAGGAACCATTCCTATAACATTATAGGAACTATTCCTATAATATTATAGGAACTATTCCTATAATTATAGGAACCATTTCTATAACATTATGAAAATGGGAATGGTTCCTATAATTATAGGAACTACTCCCATAATGGTATAGGTATCATTCCCATAATTATAGGAACTATTCCTATAATTATAGTAATATTTCTATATCTATAGAACGTGTTCCCATAATTTATGGTCGTCATTCCTATACTGGTATAGGATGAAATTTCACAAAATTATAGGAACCATTTCCATAATTTTCTTTCCGTGTGCTTATTTTTGATTATTATTAATTATACATCAATAAATAAAATTATATATTGAGCAATTAATTAATTTTCGATCTGAGTAATCATCATTAATAAATTATTAATTGATTTAAAGTGACGTGATTTTAAGACGAATGTCACACCCAGACGGTGGAGAAGTGGAAATGGCCACAAGTTCAGGTATGTCTGCAGTTAGTGGACCTTTAGAAGCAATTGATACTAAAGTACCATCGATTATTGGAAGCGAACGAGAAACGATGGATGCTACTAGTTTACCATTAAGTGTTAGCTCCGATACGGCCTTTACATCTTTCTATGGTAGCCAATCAAATTTGTAAAACAGTTAAATTAAATGCATTTATTTAATTTTTAACTTTTCACTTCACCGATAATTAAATTCATAATTCATGATAATTATTCATTAATAACAAGTACACTATAAAAAATTTGCGGAGTGGATGATTTTGAATTATTCACTCTCCTTCGGAGTAAATTTCACTCCGAGAGTTTCGGAAAATATTGATTATAAAAAAAATTACTAAAACATAGTGAGCTTTCGTCTTTGATATTTTTACATTTATATCGAGTACGAAAATAATTATGAGCTCCCTTTTCACATATTCACGCGAAATCATTTAAAAAAATTAAAAGCACCTGATAATAAAACTTTGACAAATATAATTCCACTGAGACACAAACTATCATTTCTCTTACATCAACCATACCACGAGATATCATTTCATATTGTACCGAAATATAAAATATTCTCATAAAAACTATGTCACTATACCTATTCAATAATTTAACATTTTCACTACACAGAAGAAAAAAAAATTCTCGACTAAAGGTAAATATTCTTGATTCAAGAAAGTTTTTTTGGAGACCTAAACTTTCTCAGATAAAATAGAAATCTTCTCCGATCAAGACAAATTTTTTTTAACCAAGGCAAATTCTCTTGGCTCAAGAAAATCTTGACTTGGTTCCCGAAAACGTCTGTCTTCAAAAATATTTTCTTGACTCAAGATAACTATTTTTTCTGTGTATGCATTATGTACAGTAGGACCTCGTTATAAGACTAGCTCAGGGCTGTAGGGGAAAAAATTCTTAGAATTGAGGTACTCCCACTAGAATGCTTAACAGCGTTTGCGCCCAAACTTTGCTATAAGACTAGAACCGCTTTGCGTTTCATTTGTGTTTGGTTCAACTCTACTCTAGTGAATCTATTTTATATATAATCATAAATAAACAGAATTTCGTGTTTCTTTTCTGTTAATTAATTATGTGATACCACGAAATTTTAAATACTCTTTGTGAAAATAAATTATTTAATCTACAATCTTTATGTATGTACATTGTATTTCGATTTTAGTCGTACTGGTCGTTAGTCTTATAGCGAGGTTTCGGCGCAAAACTTTTATTGAGTTGTTGGTAGAGGAAGTGTTCCGAGCGAGTTTTAACAAAGTGAGGGAAAAAGTCTTATAACGTTTAGTTTTATAACGAGGTCCTACTGTATTTGAATGAATTATTTATTAAAGTAATTATGTTTCTAATTAACAGCTGTTTCTATTAAATATAAATTTATTTAAGTAATAAAACTCCGGACCGGAGTGAATGCGGATTGAAATAAAATCCGCGTCAATCTGAAATCACTCCGCCCCTTAAAAAAATCCCTATTCATTCCATGCGGAGTGATTTTTTTTTCAAACTCCGAAACTCCGAGTGACGGAGTGAATTCGGATTAAAATAAAATCCGGATTCACTCGCGATTTTTTACAGTGTACTTAATTACGAGCGTAATATTCAGTTTAACACAAATAAATAAAAGATAATAATGACAATTAAATGAAATTAAATATCAATCAAAAAATGTATGAGAATAAATACTTTGAATAAAAAAAAATAATAATTACAGCGTTCGTAATGAATGTATCGACAATTATCTTAAGGGAACACGATATAAAAAATAATAATTTATTATTTACAGTAGATACTAACGAGTATCGTTAATTAAATTAACGAATTATGATAATTATAGTTGCTAATAATAATAATTATTCTTCCTAAATGATTTAGCGTTATAAAATTAAACGTTAAATTGTGATGAATACGTAAACGAATGATGTGGGTATTATTATACATAGGAAACTAATTAGGAATTATTATAAAAACAAAATAGATATTGTAATAATGATTAATTATTAATATTTAATAGTTAGAATAATAATATAATTATTCAATTTGATTGAATTTTGTAAGAAAAGAAAAAAAAACTTTCGGAGATCTTTAAATTTCTTAAACTATTATATATAATTATATGACTATTTATTGATAATAATATGCATAAACTTTTGTAGTTTAATGAGAAAACAGTAGTAATAAAGAAAAATAACGAATAAATTTTTTTAATTGTAAGGGAATATGTACAATAATTTATAAATTGTGACAATCTCACATGTGAGACTTACAGCTCGAAAAGCCGCACAAAATATTTTCTTTTATTTATTTATTTAATTAATTTAAATATTGTAATTGAAGATCGAAATCGATAATTAATTATAATTACTATTAATAATTATAGTTTGCTTAGGCTGTGCAAAGATCTCTCAGAGTTTGAAATTAAAAAAAAAATCAAACCAATTATTTATAAATAAAATTTTTTAATGTGCCAAATATTTTTTATATTGTACTTATATTTTTTTTATCATGTTGATTTTGAGAAATATTATTTATATATTTTTATTTTTTACTTATTTAAAATGTAATTTAAGTTTTTCATACACTATTGTAATTAAATATAACAACATATTTACTGTATAAATATATGTAGTCGTGTAATCTCTTTTATCAATTTTATTTAGATTGCTCAAAAATTATATGAAAATTAAAATTTTTCTGGAGTGTGTATAATTATATAATTAATGTATTCTTTGATTAAATTTATTCGAAATGTAATTTAAAATATTTTTCGTTTTTGAATAAATAATTTTATGAGATATGTAACTCAATAATATGTAAATATATCGTAGAAATTTGTCCAATTTAACAAATTTTCCAGTATTCAAAATATTACTATTATTATCAATTAGGAATAAAATGAAATTTGACAAATAAATTTCAGTAAAATTTTCATGTCAATTTTATAATTAGAAATTTCAAATTTTGTTTGACTCCTAATTGGTAAAAATTGTAAGATAATTAATTTTTAAATCTATATCTGTGCGAAATTGTAACTACCCTGTCCTTTTTTTTTAATGAAGGTTATTCTTAGACCCCTGCCCCCCCCCCTCCACTTTTCACAAATTTTCAAAAAAGGACAAAACAGTCACAATTTCGCCGAGATATAGATTAAATAATAATCACTTACAATTTATATCAATTGGGAGTTGAACGAAAAGAGTTAAATAAATTTCTAGAAAATCTCTATGTCAATTTTATAATTCGAATTTCAAATTTTGTAGGCTAAAATTTATTTAATTTACTGTATAAGTGCAGCAAAGATAAAAAAGTACCGGCGGGTAATGAAGCCTAGCTAAGGGAGATTTTGAATAGAATCAAAAATATTGCATTTTATTATCGAAATGTATCATTCATCTTTATTTCAATACATTAGCCATAAAATGTAATGAAGTAATGGTAATTTTTACCATAAACAAACAAAAAATTATACTTTTACAAAAACCATACGAGCAGGCCTTATTTTACTACGGTTGGGTAATAAGGCCTACGGGTTAAACACACTGGAATAGTTTAACTAAACTTAATAAAATTGGTATTAGAGGTGAACCATCACTTAAATTTAGCAACAATACTTTTTAAGAATTACACGGAAAAAAAAATATTGCGCTTATCGCTCACCAACGGAGAGCGACAGTTGTATCGTGATTAGTACTAAATTGTTACTTGATTTTCACTATATATACATCAATATGAATGAAACACTAGATACTTTTTATAATGATCCTACGGATTGTGAATATACTTGAATGTATAGTGATCGTCAGTTAACGTATCCATATCATACCAAAACGGATCGTGATTATCGCGATCTACTTCTCAAGCGCCACCACTCATAACCAAATTATTTAGTAAAAAATTTACATCAATTACTTACGTATATTCTATTACTTGATTACATTTCTTCATATTAAATAATAATTTTTTATTGCGCTTATTAGAATTATTAACATGTAATTATTAATTCCAACTAAAAATAAAATTGTAATGAAGTTAAAGTTAAAATTCATCTATTTTAACCTCAAATGTCTTTATGACTTCCTCAAATGATCTTATGATTTCGGGATCCACCTGGATCGCGATAATCACGATCCAATAGACCAAGACTTTCCGTATACAACGTATAACCAACCGAGGAGAGTGAATATCACGATACCGTTGAGTGATGAGCACAATATTTTTTTTTCCGTGTAGAAGACTAAATTGTTTTTTATAATTTCTTCTGCGCTACGACAGCATATGATGGATGATGAAATATAGAAGTCCTGGAACGTGGTATCAGGACTCTATAAATTTGCCGTAACATCTCTATGTAAGGCCCTTTTACTAGAGTAGCCTTTAGTGGAGGCGGTTATTTTAAATATCATTTCTGTCACTTAGGCCTTATAACCCGACAGGCCTTATTACCCGCAAGTACTTTACCGTTCATGGACTTGAGTGCGAATAGAAAAACAAATGAAAACGCGTCTTTATGAGCGGGATTAGGTTTAAATCAAAGATAAGATGATCTGCTTACGAATGTGCAAACATCAGTCTCTATCTCGCTTCCTCACGCACATACCCCAAATAAAACGAAATAGACACTGTTGGTTGCCCATGCATGAACGGATCAGTTCAACACCATTCGAACCATTTTAAATCCAATAGAACATAGCCAAGGTAGCTAAATTCAAAGTGATCACATAAAAGAAACAGGTGACATATTAGTTATTGGCTTAAATCATTAAGCAGGGATATACCCCGCCAATTTTACTGAAATCTCGTGATTTAATATATAAAGTAGTGATTTAAAATACATTAAATATACTTTCGACCAATCAAAAAAGATCGTACTTTAGTATGAAATTTAATGAGAAGGAATTCAGGCCTTGAACGGTGCGTTCTTCAGACATGAATTACTTGAAATAATTAATATATCTCAAGTTTATTAACACAGGTGAATTAATAAAGAATACTTGCTGAGGCAGAAGACATGATTTCGAAATGAGTGCATGCATGGCTTGTTATTTTCATTACATGTTTAAATTTTTATTGTTTTATAAATATTCGTTCATCATTAAGTTTACTGACTGTCTGATCAAACGTATTATTTTCATAACAAAATCACTGATAAAACGGCGAATACGAACCGGGTATTTTCACGCCTTGACACTCACAAGCGAGCTGAGATCCTCATAATTGAATTATTTTCTCACGTAAGCAGTACATTATACATTTTTTCGCGGTTCGTAGTCTCTTCTCTTTTCCGACAATAAATTTAATGACAACATTTTATACTCTATAAGTTTAAAAAATAAGGCTAACAGACTATAGGATATTAATAATAGAATGTAAATGAAAACCATCTCTGAAGTGTGCTAAATATGTTGGTATAAATTTTTATGTGAATATTACATTTGGTAGTTTCCGTGATTGGTGACAATAAAATAACGTCTCTTCACACTCTTAAACCAAAAAATGTTACAAGTGTATTAGAAGTATAGAATAGGATTTTATTTGTATCCCTACATTTTTATTTTACAAAACTGTTTCCTTACACATGTATATAACAACATTTTAGTAATATTGTGCACTATTACAAGTGTATTATTTTAACACTCATTAAATGTGTTCCATGCTTAAAGCCATAAGCAATCTATGGTTTCCTGCGGCCACTTTAAACATTTAAACACATTTTACGATTTGTTAAATATCGACAGCTCGCTTATGGCGTTTTAATGTTATTTGGCAAGTGTGTTAATTCCAACTGGACACTTAGTTTTAGAGTGCGAAATTAAAATATTTAACACGATTTGATGTGAATCGCGTGACCTTAACAAGTCGCCAGTAAATTCCAACTTCTCCACTTTGCGTTCGCGTTGTGCAATAATTATTTTTTTTAACGCATACTCAAAATGTACGCCATTAAGGATCTTTAGTCGTCAGCTAAAAATATTATGTATGACCCTTATTAAAAGAAACGATTAGAAAAAAAAAATTTTAAATACTTTTGAATCGCTCTTCTTATGGGCATTTAACATTGGAAATCGTTTTAAATTGTTTCTCTTAATCAGGGGACACAACGGATTAAAGTTGGGACAAACACTCTCTTGGTGGAGACAACTATAAAACGATAACTATAATAATCATACAAATTGTGACTTCAGTCGTGCAAAAAAATTACTTTTTAGTTGCATGCACTGTACACGGAGAAAAATGTCAAATAAATATTCTTATGCAGCATAGTAGGGGAGAGTGGGGTCAATTGAACCAAAAATACTTTGACATTTTTTTAACTTCCCGCTTAGAAAATCGATGATTTTCAAAAATTTCGGGAAGTTATTGTTTTCACCCCGATTTTCAAAAATCGAGTTTTCATCAGATGTCGACGTTTTGAGGTCCTAGGAAGCTATTCTGGCTATTTTTAGAATGATGTCCGAGTGTCTGTATGTGTGTGTGTGTGTGTGTGTGTGTGTGTGTGTGTGTGTGTGTGTGTGTGTATGTATGTATGTATGTAAACTCTTTATAACTTTTTAACTAATAAACCGATTTGGATGGTTAAGGCGGCAATCGAAAGAGTTTTTTGGCCATCAACTTTTCTGAAAATTTCAGATCATTTGACCAAGTAGACTCGAGGATATTGGCCAATTACGAAAAAAAAAATTTTTTTTTTTAGTTTTTTATTGATTTCTCGAAAATGACTTATACGATCGACTTCAAAATCTAATCAGCTCTAGAACTCAATAAAACGCGTCGATTGCCACCTCAAACATCTAAATCGAATAATTTGTTCGAGAGTTATCGTTGGAGAAAGAAATGGTAAAAAACAGTTTTTTGCGAATATCTTTGAAACAACTCTTCCAAACAATCCAAAAATCTAATCAGCTTTAGAATTTATTAAAACGCGTCGATTGCCACCTTAAACATCAAAATCGGATGATTCGTTCGAGAGTTATCGCGGGAGAAAGAAATGCTAAAAACTGTTTTTTTCGAAAATAACGGCATGCAAAAGTATTTTCGAGCTCGAAGAGCTCGAAAATGTATTTACAACGATGTTTTTGAGCTCCTTGAGCTCAAAAACAGCGGGAAGTTTTGGGGCTGGCCCGCAGGGTCAACCGATGCCCAGATTTTTTAACTTCCCGCTTAGAAAATCGATGATTTTCAAAAATTTCGGGAAGTTATTGTTTTCACCCCGATTTTCAAAAATCGAGTTTTCATCAGATGTCGACGTTTTGAGGTCCTAGGAAGCTATTCTGACTATTTTTAGAATGATGTCCGAGTGTCTGTATGTATGTGTGTGTGTGTGTGTGTGTGTATGTATGTATGTAAACTCTTTATAACTTTTTAACTAATAAACCGATTTGGATGGTTAAGGCGGCAATCGAAAGAGTTTTTTGGCCATCAACTTTTCTGAGAATTTCAGATCATTTGACCAAGTAGACTCGAAGATATTGGCCAATTACGAAAAAAAAAAAATTTTTTTTTTTTAGTTTTTTATTGATTTCTTGAAAACGACTTATACGATCGACTTCAAAATCTAATCAGCTCTAGAACTCAATGAAACGCGTCGATTGCCACCTCAAACATCTAAATCGAATAATTCGTTCGAGAGTTATCGTTGGAGAAAGAAATGATAAAAAACAGTTTTTTGCGAATATCTTTGAAACAACTCAACCACACAATCCAAAAATCTAATCAGCTTTAGAATTTATTAAAATGCGTCGATTGCCACCTTAAACATCAAAATCGGATAATTCGTTTGAGAGTTATCGCGGGAGAAAGAAATGCTAAAAACTGTTTTTTTCGAAAATAATGGCATGCAAAAGTATTTTCGAGCTCGAAGAGCTCGAAAATGTATTTACAACGATGTTTTTGAGCTCCTTGAGCTCGAAAACAGCGGGAAGTTTTGGGGCTGGCCCGCAGGGTCAACCGATGCCCAGATTTTTTTATATGAATAAAAGCAAAATGATAACTTTTTTTTTTTACAAAATTATAACTTATTATATAGACTATCATTTCTCATAAGCACATAACTTAACAAATGATGAAAATTTTAAATAAATACGAAATTGTACAACTGCATCAAATGTTTCAATCGTCCCCTTTGCGGGGGCAATTGAATCACTAGTCGGGGACAATTGAACCAAGAGTATTAGAACCACAAACGAATGACTTTAATGAATAATTTACTATTCATTACAGCTTAAAACTAAAATTACAATACTTCTAATAATATTTATTATTTTATATAACATTATATGTTAAAACAATCACTTTTAAAACTTCTGTCAATATAATTATTTTTTTTCTTGGTTAGTTTAGCTTGTTTTCACATTTTGTCAAGATGCGCGCGCATGTCTGATGCTCACAGTGTGATTCGTGTGGTTCAACCGTCCCCGAGAATACTGGTTCAATTGACCCCATATAATTTCATTGAAATAATTAGTTTAAAAAAAATATTCAAGAACTATTTTACTAGAAGTAAAGCTAGAAATTTATGACTAATATATGTAAGAAGATATTACAAAAAAAATTCTAAGATTTAATTTGAAAATTAAAAAATTATTAAACAATTTGCCAAGAGCTGAAAAACACAGTTCAGATGCCTAAAAACACAAAAACTTGAATTTTTTAAAATTAACTCATCATATTGGTTCAAAATTTTGGTCAGACTGAGGTTTAGTGTATTAAAATATAATTCCAAGAGGACGACTCATTTTTATATTTTTTTCGATTTTTTAAGCTTACTGATTCAATTGCCCCCTGGTTCAATTGACCCCACTCTCCCCTAATGGTTACATTAACTCTATAGTTTATATAAGCAGTCTTATAAAAGCGACGTGACATAAACTACAGTAATTCTACATCTTGATAAATTTAAATTTCAGATGATTACCAATAATTCCTTCTAAAATGATATTTAAGTTAACGTTTTTTATTTTATTGTTCGTACTTTTGTCAATCGTCGCAAATGTCGAAGCTATAGTCGGCGGCGTAAGTCCAAAAATATTTTTTTTATAATAAACCTTAAATTATTTATTGATTTTAAATATTATATTCCTATTACAGAGTGAGACGACAATACATCAATATCCAGTAAGGAATATAAAGAAATATTTCAAACAACATTTTGTCCTCCGATAAATTGTAAATTAATTTATCAATTTTATTTTCATTATAGTATCAACTGAGCTTAAGAACAACCAATTCATTACATATAAGAAAATATTTGAAAGGAGATTTTTCAATCCATTAAACTTTATTTATTTTATCTTTATAACAGATTTATCTTTGGACAGGTAGTCTTAGAGTAAGTATAGAAAAATATCCAAACACATATTTTTTATTCCAGTACATTTCAAATTAATTCTTTTTTTTATGTAACTCATTCCTTAAGAATACGTTACGTCGTCAATGTCTGTTTATATCTGTTCATATCTGAAGCGTTAAATGCGCTCAGGTTTGCACTGATAAACGTAGAAAAAATGTTCATTATACATAATCGATATAGAGACGTAAGATTTTTGGTGCCGATTCTAAAAGATTAACGATTTTTAGTATGTAATTATAATTAATAATTCATTTAATATAATACCAGCACACAGCAGTCACTACGTGAATGCACGAGTATGCATCACTACGAAATTTATTATAATTTAAATTTAACTGTTTATTCAAGTCTTGCTAATTTAGAAATTTTTCTTTGTTAAAGCAAAAAATGGGGATGCCATTTTCATTCACTGTTCAAGGACAACAATGATAATATCATCTGTCCACTTGAGTCAAATTATTTCACCTATTAAAAATATATTTTTAAAGAATGAAATATTTTTCGCTGGAAAAGGAATAATGCTGTAAACATAAAGAAATTTTCACACAATAAAGTTTTCCTTTCAATATTATTATTGCTCATAATACACTTTATTTACCAAATAAAAATTATAGATCAAATACAAATTAATTATAAACATTTTTTAAATATAAAAAAATTGCAATTGTGCAATATAATAGTCATTACAGAATCAATAATGTTATCACAAATTATTTACAATTGTTTTCTTGGATATATTAAAAAGTTTCAAAGTTTAATTCTATGGCGCATTGTAAAATTGTAAGGCTTAGATCATTTTTAGGTAGCAACGTTAATCTTGTATTGACACTCAGACGTTTTCTTTTTACTTTGTTACGAATGCCCTTATATCTTTCATAAGGTATGATCATTTTCATTTAAATTTTATTGAATTCCCAAGATTCGTTTTATTTTTTAAAGTATAAAAATAATCAATTAGTACTGTTTTTCACTCATGTGTGAAGAAGTTTTAAAAGTATCTCCACCTTATCTTGTCCAGCTAAACTCTGTAACTCGAGACGAGGGCTTACTCCGTACTCGGCTAAAATCAGAGGAAGAGATAGCTCGTCAGTAATTACTTATGAGAACTGATAAGTAAATAAAATAAATAATTTTGTATATATATACACTTATTCAAAAAATTAAAGGAACAAGAAAATTTTATAAAATTTTTAGCGATTTTTGGAAGTCTGTATTTTCCAAGCAATTAAAAATACAAAACTAATTTTTGTGAATAACTCAGTAAATGATGATACTGAAGTTAAACGACGTTTAATGATTTTTTTCAACACGATAAATTATTTAAAAAATAGTATATTAAAAAATTGCACTTATAATTTTTTAAATTTTCTATATGTGCATGCACATATATATTGAAGTAATAAAAAATCAGTGATATAATTATTATTTTTTTTTATATTTTTAAAAATATTATTACACAGTTGAAAATTTTTTGTTCTTGTGTATAAAAATTCAATGGTTGAATATTTTGTGTTAATTATTTGACACCGCCGTGACTTGATTGTTGCAGTCGATTACTTCGAGACTACCATGCTTCATCAACGTGTGAGTCCATTTCTTTGACAAAATTATAAATATTTCTATATAGTATTAAGAATTATGATTTGTCAATATCTTTTTTTAATTTTAGTTATCATAAATATAAATAAACTTATTGCTATTTTATCATAAAAATAATGAAAATCTTATACATTGTTTTATTTAATATAAATTTACACAAGAAATTACAATTGTTATCTTTATTACTGAAACTTAGGTATGCTTTCAATCTTTTAACTGGCCTACGTTATTAGTTTTTCATTAGACATTTTCAGCAAAATGATACATTTCAATATAATTTTTAACTGTTTGATTAGAGCTTAAAAAAAATTTAACCGATTACAAGCATTGAAATCTTGGCTTTTTATTTTATTCAATTTCACTCGTATTCTCTTATTTTTTATATTTTGCAAATCTGTTACTGTTCATAATGTATTTTTATTAGCAAATAGACAATTTCAAGGTGCTTTTAAAATCCCATGATTTTGATTATGCATTCATACGAGCAAAATGGTAAAATTAAATTTAACTCATATAATTTATGATCGAGATTATTTGTGCCTTCCGGAAGAAGATCCAAAGTAGACATAGTGTATGGCAAGACAGTACCCATGCATGTGTTGTATTCCAATTTTACACAAGTTGCCGGTCTTCTGCATTCTACACTATTTGAATAGCTGCGGAGATCATAAGGGTACAAACTTTCCCCCTTATCGTTTTCTACAATTTCATTTCTCTCATAAATTCCACTCGTCTCAGCATTTACGTTTGTTAATTTCGCGCTCAAAATAAATATACAGTAAAATGAACATAGTGAGATCTGAAAAAAAAAAATTAATAATAACCAAATAACCGTCGTTTCTAAATACTCTAAATAATTATGTACTCACTAATCAAAGTCCTGACTGTGATTCAAATCGTTAACATTAATAAAGCTATCATACTTTAAATGAAACGATTGCAGTCCTATATAATTTGATGTTACAGAGACGTAAACTCATAATCCGATTTTATCGATGGTGGTGGTATTGTATCAGATAAATCTGGAGAACTGTTGGTTGGTACATGAGGACTTATATTTTTGGGATTAATATGCTCTAATGTACTACCAGTACTCTCTATCATTCTACTTATATATTGACGGTTTAACTGTGCCTGAAGATGATTCGTTGGATGTGAGTGTCCTTGAAAATTTGAATGTGATAAATGTCGGTGAGGGAGACCAACATTGGCTTCATGAACATCGTTGATCTCTAAACTATCAAGGCTGCTGTCAATTCCAGTCATTGGAGAAAGATTTTTTAGTTTCTTATGTCTGTTGTTATTCCCACTTATGGTTTTCAACCGACTTCCAGAACCTTTTGAGAGTCGTAAAGGTTGAATTGTCCACAACCATTTTTTTGCCTGACATTTTTTGTATTTGGCAACTTATGGTCTTTTTCCATTTCATGCGTCTGTTTTGGAACCAAATTCTTAGTTGATGTTCAGATAAAACTAGCAAGTTAGCAATTTCAATACGTCCTCATCTCGTCATGTACCAATTACAATAGAATTCTTTTTCAAGTTCTAAAATTTGATGCCTTGTATATGCTGTTCTTTGTCTT
Organism: Microplitis manilae; assembly: GCA_030273425.1. Taxonomy (NCBI): domain Eukaryota; kingdom Metazoa; phylum Arthropoda; class Insecta; order Hymenoptera; family Braconidae; genus Microplitis; species Microplitis manilae. The sequence goes on from CP092726.1 coordinate 7,420,695, forward strand.
TTTTCTTCTACTCCAGGTTGGTAAGTTCCATGTGCTAATGAAAAACATAAAAACAGATATTTTTCCATTAATACACTTATAAGTCGAGAGTATATAATACATTTTTTTTTGTAAGATATTTAATGCATTTTCTGGAAAAAAAAATATGCGCGTTAGTTAGCCCTGCAGTCACACGAAATCAGTTCGTAATAAAAAAAAAAAAAAAAAAACAGTCGGTTCACGAAATAATAATCACTTATTTTACTGTCCGGAGACACACATACAGCGTACGTAATAACGGAATACTTGACTAGTGACGTCAGAGTATTCTTACACGGCGAGGCTGCCAGACCGTTGTTGCGAATGAGACACAGATAATCCGTGATTCTCAGAATTGCTTGGGTCATCTTGTTGAGTATGTGTATAAAAAGGGCTCCAAGAAACCAAAAATTTTATGACAACACAAACCCAAAAAAAAAATGTTAATTAAGAATTGAATAACTTTTTGAAAAATGGTGATACAACTTTTATTATCGCGGAATCTTATTCTTTGAAGTGTCTAAATGACAACGAAATTTTTTAATTAATATTTAAATGCATAAAAAATTATTTAAAAACTACGCTCACCAGAGTGGCGGCGCGCGCATGCCGAAACTGCCGCGCAAAAGCCAATGTTCAACGTTAAATTGAAATTATAAATATTGGAGCTACAATTCGGGGAATCGAGAACTTTTTTATTAAATTTTCTGCTCTTTCAGAAACTTTTTTAATATTTGAGCTATTACTTATACTTTTTGAGATTTCGTCAAAAAGCTGGACGGCTAATTTTTTTAACGGTTTTTTGTTAATAACAATTTTTGTAGACGCCATTCCGGATCGTTTAAGCCATCAACCATATTTTTAGAAGACCTGTAACTATTTTTTGCAAAAAATCAACTTCCCCACTAGACTAGCATTCCCTATGTCTTAATACTCACGTCTGAAAAGTGAAAGGTGCGCAGAATAGGTTGCGCACAAAAACGTAACGAGAACATTCGTTCAGTAGATTTTACTCATCATATTTTTTCTACACCGGGGGCCTTATATGAAAATCGATTCTTACGGAGTAAACTCCAAAAAATTTTTGCTGAATTCTTTCGTTAACGGCTTCTCTTAAACGAATCAACTCATTTTGATGGTTGAGGTGGCATTCAATGTGGCTTATAAAGTTTAAGAGCTGATTAGATTTTGGAATCGATCCATCCGGCACATTAAGTTATCTAAAAAAAAGATTCAGGGGGCGATCGATAAATAAAAATCAATTTGGGAAATAACGGACACCCTAATGCATACACTCGGACATTATCATGAAATTAGTCAGAATAACATCTTAGAACCTCAAAATGTCAAGATCTGATAGAAATCCGATTTTCGAAAATCGGACCGAAACCAATAACTTCCCGAATTTTCGAAAATTGTGAATTTTCTTAGCGAGAAGTTAAAAAAGTATATTTAGGCAAAAATCGATGTAAGAGATCAGGTAAAGATTTAGATGAGTTCTGACTCATATCAGAGCGTTAATGCATGAAATATTCAAGAAAAATATTGAAAACGGTGTTTCCTCAATTTTTTTGAGATAAGACGAAGAGTTCTTATGATTTTGAATACATTTTAGTACATTATATTATGATTTATTTGGGAAAAATTACACACTGTAAAAAAAGATTGCGTAGTAAGGTACCAGAACTTTGTGGATTGTCTTATGAAAAACTACCGAAGAGAGTAAAAAAAATCATTTTCAGGGATCCAGGCATTCCTACTGAAGCACCAAGCGCTCCAGGTGTTAATACGGTCCAAGGTGCCAGAACCCTCTGGATTTTTTTATAAAAAACTATCAAAGAGTGAAAAAAATCATTTTCAGCCATTGAAGCAATCCCACTGAAGCACCAAGCGCTCCAGAAATTAAAGTGGTCCAAAATGACCAGAACTCTATGAATTTTTTTGTAAAAAAATAAATGGCAGGAAACAATTTATTTTCAGTAAAGAAGACATTTCCACTGAAGCACCAAGCACTTGATTTTAAAAATAATTTTTTTTCATAATATAAGAGAACATGATAAATAATGATTTTAAAAAAAATGGTTCCTTAATATTAATATTAAGCAACAAAAAAAAATTGTTAATTAGCAAATGTGTTTTTCAGCAATAAAAAAATTTTTTTAAGAAATGATTTTTTTCTCAAAAATCCATTAATTATCTCCATATCCATAAATTATCTCCATTAAGGATCAGGTTCCCAAAAAAAAATTTTTCAAAATCTTATTAACAATGCATTTGTTTATAACAAATATTTAAACAATGCCTGCTCTTTAAGAATCTTTTTTCAGATTTTGGATATCTCAAATAGTTTTTGAAATATTTCCAAAAAACAAAACCACTTTTTTTTTTCTAAATTGTTTATAACTTTTACAATTTTTGCCGGCCCCAAATTTCCATTTTCACATTTTTTATAGATGCCATTTCGAATCGAATGAGACCTGAATCATAATTTCGGTGGTCTTCAACAGGTTTTTGTCAAAGAGGCACTTGTTGACTAGACTAAAAGTAACCATTTATTTTATATGTAGATTTTTCAAAAAAAAGGCCTTTATTTTTTCAAATAGTTATAACTTCTTAAAAAATTGAATAATTGGGACGGTTCTTTTTTTTTTGTTTTTTTTTTTTTTCAAGTTTCATTTTTGAACACATTTGCTGAACAAAAAAATTCTAGGATATTAAAATCTATGAAACATGAAATCGGTTGCTTTTCTAGCCGACATAGTAATATCCAGAAAATGGTTACTTTTAAATAACCCAACGTTCGTGGCGTGTTTATTTTTGCCAAAAAAATGACTATCTATCGTCTAATTTTCACTCATTGTAGCAATGGGTTCTAACATGTAAGAGCAAGTAATCCTAGTGACGTCAAAGGTCTTAGTGTAAGCAGTATACCGTGCAGCTTATGTGTACATATATTTTTCTACTTCAGCGGCGTAGCCTTATAAAATTTCAGTATATTTACACTTCGAAATTTCAAAAATTAATTACGTGTTATTTTTCATAGATACAAAAGAAATTTCTAATACTTTTTTATGTAATTTTTTTTTCTCTCCGACTTTTGTTTGAAAGTTTTTCACGAATTTTTTGTTGTTTATAAAATATTCGTGAAAAATCTGTTTTAAAGGATGTTTTTATTTTTTTTCTCATAAAACCCTCGGCTTTTTCATTTTGGGGGGTGATTATGGTCGACACCATAGACCTTCAGCCAAATTTGCACCAATTTTCAAGAAATGTCTCCTATTTCGGAGTTTCGACTGAACGAATTAAGGATTTTGTATAAATGAAATAATTTATTCTGATTATTCCCATATTATTCTTAAAACGTACACATAAAGCGTACACAAATTAAACATAAATATAAGTCGACAATATGAATTAATAATGATAAAAACAAATCGAATATGAATTGATATACATATATACATATATACACTGATACATATATATAGACTAACTTACTTGTATCTTGCATGAGCGTTGTTGCTTTCTCGTTATTGTTTTCTTTAGATTCAACTTGTAAATTAATGACCGTATTTTTTTAACTTCTATAAACTTTTCTTATTTTATTTCACATGTTGAAGTGGCTGCCAGCCTACACTAATTTGAACCCGATTTAAATTTATTATTCTGAGGTGGCTAACAGCCTACGCCAATTTGAAGCCGATTTAAATTTATTATTATCAGGTGGCTAACAGCCTACGCCAATTTGAACCCGACTTAAATTTATTATTATCAGGTGGCTAACAGCCTACACCAATTCGAACCCAATTTAAATTTATTGTTATTAGGTAGCTGCCAGCCTACGCTAATTTTTTAACTCTTTTTTAAATTGTGACCACTCACTCGAAAATCTTCCATAGGACATATTACATTTTTAACAAGAATTTAAGTGAGACCTCCACTCACTATATTACAGTTGCTAACTAATTATTTATTTGTGACTACTCACTTAGAGAACTTCTGTCGATCTCAACTACTGTTTTTTGAATAAAACTGGCCGTTGAGGAAAGCAGGAAAAATAGGCGGTAGTTCTTTTTGGAAGAGAAAGCTAAACCAATTGGGTGGCCGTTGTTATCCCCGCTGTCTGTATAGAGAACCAATGCTTCGAGTTCACACTCCTTCCACATAGGTTCCTGTCTGACGTCATACATATCAGGTCTACTTTCCGTTCCCTCTACAAAGTTACTTCTGTTAATTTTTATTTTACAATATTGAAATTATTAATTTTCGGAAATTGTTTGAAAATTATAATTAAACAATTTCCTAAAGTAATATTTCACATATTCTAAATTAGAAATCTTCAAAAATAATATGTTATACCTGTATACATGTTCAAAACCTTTTATTCTAAGTTTAAAACTTGCTTTAAATATTTTGATTTGTATAATGATTCTGATATTTGATATACACGAATTCAAAATTGAATTTTACAATTGTTATTTTTAATTCATAATTTAATTTTATATTTTACTATTTTAAATACACGTGTTGTTCAAATTTTAAATTAGATAATATTTTTGTGACTTAGACTGAAATTTTTGTTACTTACACATTCGAAATTAGTGAATAAATTTTTTTTAAGTTTTATATGATAGTCAGTAAATTGAATATATATTTTTTTATCTTGAAGCAAAAACCTATTGCCTTACAATTATACAGCACTTGGGCCTCATGACGTCAAAGATGTCCTTCGACCGACCCAAGTACCTAAGGTAATAAAAATCCGGTTCAAACTGGTTAACTTTTCTTCCAAAAGAAAATGTACATTTCAAACTTACATTTATGATTATTTTAAAGAAAATAAAATATTCACTGAAAATAAAAAGAAAATGTAGAATTAATGCGATTAATTTTTATACTTAATTATTCAGGAGAATCAAAACATATTTATTTATTTACAACTTCACGGAAAAAAGAAAATACTGTTTTCAAGTATCTGCGTGTTTGAATTCTCCCGAGAAAATTATTTGTTTAATCATAGTAAAAATGTACTTCAACCAAGAATATTTTCTTAAAATAAGTATGAAAATTCTTAAATCAAGAAAATATTACTTGGTTGGAGTATATTTTTACTATGATTAAACGAATATTTACTCAGGAGGATTTAAACACGCAGATACTTGAAAACAATATTTTTAACTTCCCGCTAAGAAAATCGACGATTTTTGAAAAATTCGGGAAGTTATTAGTCTCACCCCGATTTTCAAAAATCGGGTTTTCATCATATGTTGACGTTTAAAGGTGCAAGGATGCTATTCAGACATTTTCAGAGCGATGACTGTGTGTGTGTGTGTGTGTGTGTGTGTGTGTGTGTGTGTGTGTGTGTGTGTGTGTGTGTGTGTGTGTGTGTGTGTGTGTGTGAACCTCTCATATCTTTTTAATGAATGAATCCATTTAGATAGTTTTTGCGGCATTCGAAACATTTTTTCTGAACTGAGATGTTCAGAAAATTTTAGATCATGTAGTCAAGTTTAGTCTTTGAGATATTTAAGAAATATGAAAAAAAAAAAATTTTTCGTTTTTTTTTGGATATTTTGAAAACTGTAAGATCGATCAATTCCAAAATCTAATCAGCTTTAGAAGTCGATGGAAGCTTTCGATTGACGCCAAGACCGTCTCAATCAGATAATCTGTTCGAAAGATATCGTCGACGAAAGAAATAGTAGGAAACGGTTTTTTGCGAATATCATCGTAATGACTAAACCAATCATTCACAAAATTTTATCAGCTTTAGACCTCCATAAAACGAGCCGATTGCCACCTTAAACGTCTCAATCGGATAATTCATTCGAGAGATATCGTCGACGGAAGGATGAAAAAAAATCGTTTTTTTTTTCGTTTTTCGTGAATATTTCGGAAACTATTGAATCGGTCAATTCCAAAATTTAATCAGCTCTAGAACTCGATAAAAGCATTCGATTGCTGCCAAGAACGTCCCAATCAGATAATTCGTTCGAGAGATATCGTTGACTGAATAATAAATGTAAAATCTGTATCTGCTTTTTTCATTGAATAACCTCGTAATTACTGAATAACATAACTCAAAACTAATATGTTCTTCTTTATGTAAGTCATTGGAAGTGACTTCTTAAAAATCATCATGGTCGCTCGTATCACGATATACTTACACGATATAGATACAACTTATCACGTAAACTTATTTTTGAGCTAATTATTGAACATAATTGTAAATAAGTATGTAAAAAAAACGCTTATTTATTAATTATTTTGAATTCTAAATTTTTCACTTTTAATATAATACGTAACCCTTTTGAGCTTAAAAAGCTCATAAAAAAAGTAAAACAAAGGTATTTTCGAGCTCGAAGAGCTCGAAAACAGCGGGAAGTTACGGGACTGGCCCGCAGGGCCAACCGATGCCCAGATTTTTTGACAATGTAATTTCGACTTTGAAAAAATCCACTTGTTTATAACATTAGTTAACAAAAAAAGAACATCTCTGGACGATATGACAGAAATTCGTTTCAGAAAAAAGCTGTCGATTGGTGATACCGACATTTTATCGATTTTTTTTTTCTCTGATTTTCCGTGGAAAAAACAGAAAAATTTCGGCCTATTAAGCATCTGACGCAATCTAGCGGAGTGAGAGTGCGCGCGATAGGCAGCTCCACGTGCGAGAGAGAGAGAGGTCCGAGCGCGTGGCTCGTTTTTTCGTCATATCTCGCGAAATATTTGAGTTACAAAAAAATACTATGGTACCTTTTTTGTGTATTTTTTCATTATAATCATTTTGTTTCCTATACACTGCCCCAACAAACAAGCGGTTCGGGAGTTATTTCGATTTAAACAATTAAATTGTTATTAATAATTGTTTGCATCACTTTTGAACAAAATGGACCCAATTTTCGTGATTCTTGGCTCAAAATATAGAAGAAACCGTTTAGTTTACCCGGCCTCAACAAAATGTATACGGGCTCTCCTCTTCAGCCGAAGGACTAGTTCTGATGTTTGATGAAACCTTAGCTATCAACAACAACAATCACTCACACTCACTTTTACACCACACAAACTTTATTATTACTTATAATAAATCAACAAACTTCAACATCCACTAATAATTATATGAATTAGTAATAATTAGCAATGAAACAGAAATAAAATAAAAATACAATAAATAAGAGTATGTATTGTTTTAAATATGAGCTGGACGAAAAGTGCGTTACTTACTAATGCGTCACTTCAGCTGGCTGCTGTTTGTTAACAATGCTGACAATGGCTACTGCGCATGCGAAATAATTCAAAAACAACAAAGCGCTAGTTTGATTCGACGAGAAGAACCAATCAGCAGACTCGAGAGTGTATTTGTAAGCTCAACGGGCTCAACGGTAACGGTCATTTTGATACTTCATGAAAAATAAAATCTAAACCCGCGCGCTTTTGTTCAGCTAAAATAATTTATATTTATAAGTTCTCAATTAATATACTGAGTGTTCATAGTTAATTAATGATTAATTTTTTTTTAATTACGTAGCAATAAGTTTGTGTGGATTTTAAATAATAAAGCGTGGTTAGTGCTGTAAAGTGAATACAATTAGTATTAGTGGTTTTGATCTGACAATATTTTATTTCATCAAAATTTTTTATATAATAATGAATTCTGGTGATACTATCAGTGATCTGGGTTAGATACTCGATTACCAAAAGGTAAAGATTCTAGTAATTTAATATAAATTGTTGCAATAAAACATTAATTTGACTTATCTGAGATGAAATTTGACATTTTTTTTATTTGTTCAAGGAAAAGTCAGTTGATTGTTCAAATTCTAGAATCTTCTTAGCGAGGATGTGACGGAAATAAAAAAAAAAGTTTATTTTCATAATACTTGGAGTTTATTGTCTATGACAAGCGATTTTTTTTTATTTTTGTTGATACTTATTTCATAAATAATTTAAAATTTATCTTTATTTGAATTGAATTGTTTAATTAATTTGTGTAATTGACCTTCTAACATTTTTTAAGAAACAAAAAATTATGTTGCTTATACGCATAATCCAAAATTAATTAATGATGCTAAAAGTAGCCGACATTTGACAATTTTAGTGTTTTTAGTTGCCAAGTTGATTATTGTCATCAGAAAATTTTTTGAAAAATACCCACAAGATAATATTAAAAAATTTTTCTCATGCATTTTTGCGTCAGTATTTATTTTGTTAATTGAAAAAAATAAATTTTTTTAATGACTGCTATTTAATGCTTTCAGCATTATAATAAATTAATGACCCTGAAGTTAGTCGACATTAAATATATGTATGTAATTAGTAATAATTAAAAATAAACATGGATTATTGGTACTCATTTTAAAAGGAATTCAATTCTCAAGAAAATTTTATGTTAATAAAATTTTTAAGATATTTTATGAATAAAAAACATTATACGTTTATAGTAACATTTATTTTTAATTTTTTTGTTTACATGTTAAAAATAATTCGGGTTACAAATAATTAAATTTCAAGAAATAAAAATTTCTTTTTAGATGTCTTCAACTCTTGATGAATTTTACCACCGAATTATTATTTTACTATTAACAACATGCGATTTAATACCAACCAGCTGGACGAGGTTTTTCTGAACATAGTTCTTCAAACCATCGTCCATTCCAATGCGAACGACATGTGAATTTCCCACAGCAATCGTAATCATTACCACACTGAGAAAAAAAATTAAAGTCAAGAAAACGTGCTTACTTGATTCATAAAACTAAAAACAAGAAAAAATTTACTACATCGAAGTATAATATTTATTATCTTTATAACAATTGTTTCAATCTACTCATAAATTTCTACAGACAATGCATTTTTACTAAAATTAAGAAAATATTTTCTTGGCACTATTTAAGTAAACTAATACTTAAATTAAGAAATTTTTCTTGGAAATATACACTTTTTTCTTTCAGTGTACCAAATACTAACAATAATAATAGTAGTATTATTATTATTAATGATAATAAAAGAATTGTGTGATAATTTCAGTATGAAGATATATTATTTTTATATACTTACAGCTTCTCCTACGTTTGAACAGGCTTCAACGGTCACTTGCATAATTGCAATGATGACCAAAATGCCAATTATTCCATACAGTATCTTTGATATTTTTTAATGCTAACTCAGTTGGATCTTCAGCTAAATAATTTAGGCTTAATTGGTTAATAATTATTATCTGCTTAGGGGATTAAGAAAAAATATATATGGATTTTGTAGATCATAAAATTCTCCTTTGAAGGAGTACACAGATGAGGTTTGAAAAGAAGGATAATTTAAAAAATTTCAAACTTTTATCGCAAATATAGTCATGTGGGTACTCGTTTCAGAGGTAATTTTATGACAATTTATCTCGTATATAATTAAAATATGTGATATATTTCGTTTTAGTATTTCATTCATCTAATGAAACATTAACAATTATTTGAAAAAATAAATTTTAGTTTTAATTAATATATTTATTACTTACTCGATTATTTATTAAACTAAAGAATATTTAAGTTGTCTCCGAAGTTACGATCAAGACTGGATATAAAATCAAATTTTCGGTCGGTATTTAAACAAAAACAACAAGTATATGGGGGACTGTCTCAGCCAATAAATTAAGACATTACTAGCAATAGAATTTTTGCAAAAGAGGGGACAAAGATAAAAAAATCCATGTCGATTATAATCAGGGTATTGTAATATTTTAAAAAAAATTTGCAGCTCCAAAAAATCGGTGGTAAGTGCGGCCCATTATACCCCACAATTACTTTGCATGTGTAAGTGAATAGGAAATTTAATGCTTTCTCAAACGAGTACCCACAAGACATATTTATTTTAAATAGTTACATCTGTTACATGTATATAACATAAGTTTAATTTTTTAAATATATACAGGTTGTTGGTACTCGTTCGAAAGGGTGTTAAATTCTCTGATGATAAAGTATATTTACATTTAATCTAAATTATGAATGTGAAAATTTTAATTTAAAAAAATATATTGTTAAGAATTATTATTTGTGGGTTTTTTATCTTTCTCAATTATCAGTGAGCATGTGGGGTAATTAAATGTTCTAGACAAAGCTATTCGGGGAATACCTAATTTAGTTGAATTGATAACGGGGACAAAGAAAAAAAAATCTAAGTCACTTACAATAGAGATAACTAATGACCCTGAAGTTAGTTGACACTTGCCATTTTAAAAATAAAAAATGTTGTAATTTTAGAGGTTTAGATTTTTCAATTTTCTAGACGAATATTTTTTTAAAAAGATCAAAAAATAAAAACTTGAGGCATAATTTGAAATTAAATTTTAAGATTACTTATTTTTTATTTGAAAATTTTTACAAACCTCATTATTTTTTGATTTTTATATACAATTTTTCGAAATCTAGACGAGTATTTTTTTATTTTTCACTTTTCCAATTTTTAATCCGAAAATTAACCGTTACCCGCTATTTTTAAATAACATATCTTGTAATTTAAAAAAAAAAAAAAAATTTTTGAATTTTGAAAAAATACTCGTGTAGTTTTTTTAATTTTCTAAACGTTTATTTTTTTGAATGGTCAGAAATACTTGAATTGTTATTCTGAATAAAAATTCATAAATTTATAATTAATTAAAAAGCTAATTCTTTTTCAAAATTTATGGTCGAAGGCTCCCGTATTTATGAGTCGAGGCCAGAGCCCATTTTGTGATAAGTCTGATAGTTTCGGTGAAAAAGTAAAAAGATCTCGACATTTACTATAAATTTGAATTTAAGCTCCAATAACTTTTCAACAGATATGAATTTATTAAAAAATCATGAGACTTTTTTTGTAGAGCGTTTTATTCCCTACAAAAATATACCTATATCTTGAGCTTATCTGTACAATGAGCCATTGCCGAGGTATAAAAATCAAAACTTAAAATTTTTTTTTTTTCTTATGCTATTTAAATAGGAAATCGAAAAGCACGAAGTGGCACCTCTTAATGTTAATATCAAGAGCTCGAACTTTACTAGAATGTTTCTTTCATCATCTTTAACGATATTTTCATGATAACTATAGAAAAAATCGGTCTATCGATTGACCCTGCGGGCTAGCCCCAAAACTTTCAGCTGTTTTCGAGCTCCTTGAGCTCGAAAACATTGTTGTAAATACATTTTCGAGCTCTCCGAGCTCGAAAATACTTTGGTATGTCATTGTTTTTGAAAAAAACCGTTTTAAGCATTTCTTTCTTCCACGATTTCTCACGAACGAATTAACCGATTTTAATGGTAGGGGGATTAATATACTATCAATAATAATATAATGCCGCACTGATAGAAGTATTTATTTAATATCAATAAATGCATTTATTTGACGCAATTATAGATTTATTAATAGTTAATAAATGGCTTATTTGACTCAAATATAGATTTATTAATAGTTAATAAATGGCTTATTTGCGTGAATATCTCTGTGATTTTTGACTACAGCGCCACTTACTGTTTACATTACCTTTCAGTATACTGTCTAATGTAACAAATTCAAAATATAATTAACTAAATATTTTTTTATAAATAAAAAAAATGCTGAATATTTTTTAAATTAATTACTGTGTGTATTATTTTCTCTAAAAAAGTAAACTTAAATGGGACTATAGTCGTCCCGGAGAAAGCTTGGGATTTTTTCCCACTATTATTTTTTCCCCCTCTATTATAATATTCCGAAAAAGATATTCTGCGCATGCGCAAAGCTAAATATTATGGTAGAGGTGGAATAATTGTGGTAGGGCAAAATCCCAAATTTTCATTGGGACGACTATATAAATTATTTGTCATAACCCTACTTAATTAGCTTCATGTGTCATTTTCTATTCAAATAAGCCATTTATTAACTATTAATAAATATTTATTTGGTTAAAGCTTTCAAATAAATCATTTATTAACTATAAATAAATCTTATTTGGTACAAATAAATTCTTCTATCAGTGCGGTTGAAAAAAAACTAGATTGAGAAACTGGCCCAATTTTTTAGACAGCATAAAATTTTCCAGAAATTTTTTTATCCGAATATTTATAAGTATTACGAAATTTGCTAAATAAATTTAAAAATTGATTAAATTATTAAACGAAATACTTTAATAAATTAACAATAAAATATTATACGACATTACCCTGATAGCCACTATAATCGCAAGTTAACTTCAAGCTACTGCCGTATTCTGAAACCAACTTGAAAGCAAATGTTGGAGAGCAAACAGTGGCGGTTAATTTCAGTATAGATTGTTTGTAACTTGAATTCAATTTGACTACAAGTGTTACTGTCAGACAATGACGTTGAGTTGATTGAAAGTTTCACTTCAAATTGACGGCAAGTTTTTCTGTCGAATTACATTCAGATGACGGCAGTTGATTTGCATCAACTTGTACGCAAGTATTTTCCAGCCAAGACTTGCCAGAAACTTGTCGTTAAGTCAGCCGAAAGTGTTTCACTGCTGATCAAGGGGTGGCTATCAGGGCAAATTATTCCCTACGATAATTATCAAAATCTTCTTTATCAACGAAACAAATAATAATAATTATAAACCGACGCCAGTAGCGCTCTAGCCAGTGCTGCCAGTTCGTGCGATATTGTTACCCTTTCCCGAGGTAAAATAGCATGGAGTGTAATGACAGGAGGGGGTCAAAATATCGCACGATCTGGCAGCACTGCCTCCAGCATTCCTGCTGGTTTTTCTCGTTTCTATTTTCTCCTCTATTATTGAGTTTCGTGCATTATATGAAAATGTTGGACTAACATAGTGTTAAGCAACGATTACAATATATATTTAATCGTAGTATATTTATATACTTACAATATATTGATATACTAGCAACAATAATATAATCCGGTTAAAAAAACCCGAATTGAAAATCTTGCCGAAATTTTTAAGATTATGAAATTCTCTAATCATTTTTTTATTAAAATATTTATAAATCATGATCCTGGATGAGTGTGAATGTAGCAGACATGGCACATTTTATGAATTTCAAATAAATAAATAAATGGATTAAAATAATAGAATTTAAAAAAATGCAGGTACGAATTTTTTATCGATCTGCATACGCATTTTTTATTTTTTATTTTATTTACACTTTATTTATTCATTCTAAATTTGAAAAATTCCCGCTTCTCAGGCACATTCAGGGTGTATTCCGAAATGCACTGCGAGCAGCTCAGCAGCCGACCGTGCAAGTGCAGCGTAGTAGTAGCACGATTGTTGCGCGAAATACTTGTTTATTTTAAATATTTTTATCATATTCTAATATCTAAATTTACCGCGCAAATAATAAAAATAATTAATAAATTATTGATAAAAACAAAAAAATTTCGAGTATACTTTTTAGTCCATTTAATATAATTGTTGACACAAATAAATTTTAATAAAATTATTAAATGCCAATTTCGAAATTTCGCGCTAAGTTGGCGCTACTGCGCGTTGCTGTATTCAACGCTCAAATTTTTGCTAAAGTGGGGATAGGAGAATGAATTGCACCCTGATAGCCAAGTTGGCCGCAACTTATTGACAACCTACTGCCGCAACCTGTCATCAAGTTGGCCGCAAAAGTTGGTATTTCCATAAGTTGACGGCAACTTTCCGAGAAACTTGTCGACAACTTTCAGCTCGTGTAACTGTTGCCGACAAGTTGGCTACAAGTTGCTCAGAAACTTGGTGACAGATTGCGGCAGTAGGTTGATGACAAGTTTCTGAGCAACTTGTAGCCAACTTGTCGGCAACAGTACACAGGCTGAAAATTGTCCACAAGTTTCTCGGAAAGTTGGTCACAACTCATGTACACCAACTTTTTGTTCAGAAACTCTGGCTATCGGGGCAAAGTCGATTGCTTAGTATATCAACTAGCGATCCAATAGCGGCAGTCAGTATTATCGAAATGGCAATAGTAGTCCAGATCCTTACGTTAAAATTGAAACAGTATTGCAGTTAATTCGTGAAATTATCCATAAAATTTATTTCTCATAGTCATTGTTTAATTAAAATGTGCAGTGTTTGTAAAATTTAAATTGTGCAAAGTGTATGTGGTGTCGTTAAGTGTCAAGTATTCAGTGCTAGTGTAAAGTGTTGCGAATTGCTGATGCTGATAATTTCCAAGTTCCTGAGTAAACTCATCTGGCATCGTCTGGTGGGAAATAGCAGTTAAGTGACGTTTGTTTAGCTGCAATACACTTGGAGCAATTTAATTCAAATCTCCAAGTGTATTAGGACACCCTTCTGCATATTATTTCCCCACCAAGGTTTGTTTAAACACTTGCGTGTATTTTCTTTTTAATTTTTTAAATATTTCTCTATCATATTCTGCCGCCATTTTATTTCAACGTAAAATTTTTAATTTTTATCCAATTTCCAGTTTTTTAACCGGGTTCTTTTGAATTTAGAATTAAATTATTCTTGCAAGGATATTTATATATTTACAATATGTTAATATACTAGCAATAATAATTCCGGTTAAAAAAAAAAACTTGGATTGAAAAATTGGCTCAAATTTTTATGATACTGAAGTTAGCTGACGTCTAATAATTTTTGGATTTTTTTAGAAACGATGCATTAAAAAAAAAAAAAAATTTTCAAAAAATTGCACTTGTAGCTTTTCAAATTTTCTGCATGTGCATATTTTTAGTTTTTCATTTTTTTGTAGTCAATTCGTTGAAAAAAAATTCGAAAATTTATAAATGTCTGCCAACTTCGGGATCATAAATTTTTAGACAGCATAAAATTTTCCAATAATTTTTTTATTAAAATATTTGCATATATTACGAAATTTACTGAATCAATTAAAAAATTAATTAAATTACTGAATGAAATACTCTTATAAATCAACAACAAAATATACAAGACATTAAATAATCAATATAGATAAAGTAGAAATCATTCTCTGCGACAATTATCAAAATCTTTTTTATCAACGAAATAATAATAATAATAAACCGACGCCAGTAGCGCTCCGGCCTGTTTTTCTCATTTCTGTTTTCTCTTTTATTATTGAGTTTTGTGCATTATGTGAAAATGTTAGACTAAACATAGTGTTAAACAGTGATTAAAATAAATAAATATATATCGCTAAAACAATGGCGACTTCAATTGAAATTCCTCTTAAGGATACTGACGAGGCAAGTACCAATCATTATTAATAAATATCATCCTCCAAAGCCACTTTTAAATTAAATATTTTTACAACAAACCACCGGCTTTAACCTATCAAAATATAACCTCATCCAATCCTAATTCCAAGATGCGACATGCCAATGAAATTAATAATCAATCATAATAAACAATAATTATAATATTCATAACTCATTTTTTTTTATTTTTTGACAGGTTATTGAACTTTGCGTTCAACAGTTACCTGAGGGAGATGAGGTCCTCGCTATTTTACGTTCAGAATCAGCTCAACTACATCTGTGGGTCACTTTGGCTGTAAATATTTCACAATACATATTTTTATTATCTAACTTACTATTATTTTAGATGATACTGAAATTAGCTGACGTCTCATAATTTTTTGATTTTTTAAAAACGATAAATTAAAAAAAAAAAATTTGCAAAAAATTGCACCTACAGTTTTTTGAATTTTCTATATGTGCATATTTTTAGTTTCTTTTTTTTTTTTTAAGCAATTGTTTAAAAAAAAATCTGAAAATTATATTCTGCTAACTTCAGGATTATTACTTTAGTAC
Source organism: Microplitis manilae (assembly GCA_030273425.1). NCBI lineage: Eukaryota > Metazoa > Arthropoda > Insecta > Hymenoptera > Braconidae > Microplitis > Microplitis manilae. The sequence goes on from CP092726.1 coordinate 7,436,436, forward strand.
TATTAATAATTTTATCAATTAATTTGTTAGCTGGAGTACTACAAGCAACACAAGATCGATGATTTTATCAAGATTCTTGAGTCGTCTCGTATCGACGCAAATGTCGATTACCGTGACTTTGAAAAAGATCAAATGCGAGCCCTGGATATGCTTGCAGCGCACTACGTCCAGGAGGCTAATCGTGAAAAGAATAAAGATAAAAAACGTGATCTTTTCACCAAAGCAACATTACTCTACACTACTGCTGACAAAATAATAATGTACGATCAAAACCATTTGCTTGGACGTGCATATTTTTGTTTGCTTGAAGGCGACAAACTTGACCAAGCAGATGCGCAATTTAATTTTGTATTAAATCAGTCACCCAACAACATTCCGTCGCTTTTAGGTAAAGCTTGTATTGCTTTTAATAAAAAAGATTATCGTGGTGCGTTGGCGTTTTACAAAAAAGCACTCAGGACAAATCCCAACTGTCCAGCAGCAGTACGCCTGGGTATGGGACACTGTTTTATGAAGTTGAATAACCAAGAGAAAGCACGATTGGCATTCGAACGTGCTTTGCAATTAGACGGGCAATGTGTTGGTGCACTTGTTGGTTTGTCTGTTTTAAAATTAAATCTTCAACAGCCAGAAAATATAAGAAGCGGAGTACAAATGTTATCGAAGGCTTATACTATTGACTCAACAAATCCAATGGTACTCAATCACTTGGCTAATCATTTTTTCTTTAAAAAAGATTACAGTAAAGTCCAACATCTTGCATTACATGCCTTCCATAATACTGAAAATGAAGCAATGCGCGCTGAAAGTTGTTATCAATTGGCGCGCGCATTCCACGTTCAAGGTGATTACGATCAGGCCTTTCAATATTACTATCAAGCAACACAATTTGCACCGTCAGCATTTGTACTGCCCCATTTTGGTCTAGGACAGATGTATGTCTATCGCGGTGATTCTGAAAACGCAGCTCAGTGCTTTGAAAAGGTTCTGAAAGTGCAACCTGGTAACTATGAAACAATGAAAATATTGGGTTCACTTTATGCAAATTCACCGTCACAATCTAAACGTGATATTGCTAAAAATCATTTGAGAAAGGTTACTGAACAATTTCCTGATGACGTTGAAGCTTGGATTGAACTTGCTCAGATACTTGAACAAAGTGATTTAAATGCTGCGTTAAATGCTTACGGGACTGCCACAAGAATTTTAAAAGAAAAAGTTGAAGCTGAAATACCACCGGAAATTTTAAATAACGTCGGAGCTTTACATTATCGTCTTGGTAATCTGGAAGAGGCTCGTAAGAATCTTGAAGAATCATTGGCACGTTCTAAGACAGACGCTCAAGATGATCCTAATTATTATAACTCAATCGCTGTAACAACTACCTACAATTTGGCACGATTGAACGAAGCGCTTTGTGTTTTTGATCGTGCTGAAAAATTGTACAAAGATATTCTCAAAGAACATCCTAATTACATGGATTGTTACTTGAGATTAGGGTGCATGGCGCGTGATAAAGGACAAATTTATGAAGCCTCAGATTGGTTTAAAGATGCTCTGAGAATAAATAATGAGCATCCAGATGCTTGGTCGTTGCTTGGTAATTTACATCTGGCTAAAATGGAATGGGGTCCCGGACAGAAAAAGTTTGAACGTATTTTAAAGAATCCCTCGACTAGTAACGATGCTTATTCTCTGATTGCCTTGGGCAATATTTGGTTGCAAACTTTACATCAGAGTGGTAAAGATAAAGATCGTGAGAAACGTCATCAGGACCGTGCACTGGCAATGTACAAGCAGGTACTACGTAATGATCCGAAAAATATATGGGCCGCTAATGGAATTGGTGCTGTACTGGCTCACAAAGGGTGTGTCAATGAAGCACGTGATATATTTGCACAAGTACGTGAAGCAACAGCTGAATTTTGTGACGTTTGGTTAAATATTGCACATATTTATGTTGAACAGAAGCAATTTGTCAGCGCGATTCAAATGTATGAAAATTGTTTAAGGAAATTTTATAAATATCACCATGTTGAAGTACTGCAGTATCTTGCGAGAGCGTATTTTAAGGCTGGTAAATTGAAGGAAGCTAAAATGACATTACTTAAGGCGAGGCGTGTTGCGCCTCAGGATACGATACTGCTTTATAATATTGCATTAGTACTTCAACGGCTCGCGACGCAAATACTTAAAGACGAAAAATCAACATTGACGACGGTACTTCAAGCAGTACATGAGTTAGGTTTGTCACACAAATACTTTCAGTATTTGGCTGCTCATGGAGACAGAATGGAACAACTTGCTGAAGCTGAAGCACGTCGCTGTCAAGATCTTTTGTCACAGGCTCAGTATCATGTTGCGCGGGCACGTAGACTTGATGAAGAAGAAAAATTGTTGCGTAAAAAGCAGGAAGAGGAACGGCAGGCATTTAAGTTACGTCAGACCGAAGAACAGAAAAAAGTTGAAGAGATGCGTCGACAGAAGGAAGAAGCGATGTTGCAAAAACGACAGGAGTTTGTGGAGAAAACTAAAAATGTACTTGTTTTCGGAGACATGCCTTCGGAGAAGAGCACCAAGAAAGGCAAGAGAGGACGCTCTGATCAGTATGTCAGTGACAGTGGTGGCTCGGGTGGTGACGAAAGACGACCTGATGACGCTCCGCGTGAAAAGAAAAAGAAGAGGAAGGCCAGTGGTGAGGGTAGAGAACGCAAAAGCCGTAGGTCTGACAACGACAAACCCAAAGGCCAACGGGGTAGAAAACTTGGTAGTGGAAAGAAACCAAAGAAACCTGCGCCTGAGGTTATTCGCAACTCCAAGTTCTTGTCGAAGGAAACGATTTCAACTAGTGAGTCTGAGAGTGAAGATGAGAGGAAGAAGGACAATGAGGCGGGTAGTAGCAAAGGTAAAAGAAGAATACGCTCTGACTCAGAAGGCTCACGAGCTTCACGATCTCGTTCAAGGTCCAAATCGAGGTCGCGAAGTGGATCAAGAAGCTCACGCTCCAAGTCGAGATCTAGATCAAAATCCAGGTCTAGAAGTGGATCTAAATCACGGTCTCCATCACGTTCACGATCTAGGTCAAGATCTAGATCTAAAAGTGGATCACGGTCAAGATCTGGATCTAGGCATAGTAGATCCAGATCACGATCAAAGTCAGGATCACCAGCTCGATCTCGGTCAGGATCAAGGAAGAGTGGGTCTAGATCAAGATCTAGATCTAAATCAAGGTCTAAGTCAAGATCAAGATCACCCAGTGGATCAAGAAAAAGTGTTTCAAGATCTAGATCACGGTCACGATCCAAAAGCCGATCGAGATCCAAGTCTAGAAGTCATTCGCGCAGTAGATCTCGCAGTGCGAGTGGATCTGCTCGGTAATTATTACCATTAAATTATTATTTTAATCCTAAATACTTTGTTTTTCATTTATCCCATCAATAGTTAGCGCAATTTTGTTGACATTGTTACCTACTAAATCTATTTACATAATGCTCTGTTTGTCTTTTAATAAGTAGTATTTATTGCTGGATAGCTGATCAATTTAATTGCCCACTGATTTTTTTTCTGCTAATATTTATTGCATCCGTTTAATTGCACATCACAATAAGGATCCACTACAATGAATGTACCAATTCCATGTATTGATAGTTAATATAACGGTTGGATATTTTCTTTTTTTGTTAATTCCGATTTAAATCTATTCATTTTGATAGCAATTTGACATCGATGTCTTCCCGTGTAAAAATAAATTTGTTCTAAAAATGTTCCGAAAAAATTAGTAACCGTGAACTTGCCAGTTTGAGACAATTCCGAACTTTGACTTGATTATTTTCCGAAGTTTGAAAACATTCATGGGTAAAAAAAATCTCAACTGAGAACTTTTCAGGCACGTTTTTCTAAATGTTTTTTGCACAAATAATTCATCTTGAAAATTTTGTTAGTACTAAGAACTTAAAAAAACATTTGAACCAATTATGTACGTTTTTTGACTCGTAGTAAAAACATTTCAAGGACGAGATCTGAAGATTGAAATTTATTTTACTCTTGAATATTTTGCAAACTTCCGGAAATGATAAATTCAAAATTCAAATTTAAAAGTTCACTGTAATTAACTTTTTTGGAACGATCTTTTTTAATTTAGATTCTCTAATAATTTATATGATTATTTTACTCAGTCCATTCTCAGCCAGTACACCACCCCGCATTTTTAAAAGTTCTCAATGACTTTCAATTGATTGAAAAATGATTAAAGCATCACTTCAAAAAAGCATAACGTAATAGTCATTTTGCCAAGGTATAAATTTTTAAAGAAATTACTAAAAGTTGATATAAATTGGGAGTCGAACAAAATTTGTTAAATAAATTACACTAAAATCTTCATGTCAATTTTATTATTCGAATTTTCGAATTTTGTAGGCTAAAATTCATTCAAAAAATTTTGTTTAACTCCTTATTAATAACAACTGTAAGTAATTTTTTTTAAATTCTATATCTCGGCAAAATTTATACGACGTTGTCCTTTTTTCAATTAAGGTTCTAATTTTCTTTTAATTAATTAATAAAATTTGAATACGATTATGACAGCTGAAAGTCATTTTATATTTTTAAAAACTAGAGGGCACTGTCTGAGTATACCCTTAAATGATACTGACAACAAAACGTATTAAAAATTATTTATTTTTATAGGTCTGCTTCACCCGTATCAAGAAAATCTGTTTCAGAAAGTGACGGTTAGTCGATGTAATTATACTGGAACTAATACATATATATTTAGACATAAAATTATTTTCTAAATTGATAATAGAAATTATTAATAAAACTATTAGGATATTAATTAAAGATATGTATGCTCTTGTTAATTATTTTAATAAAACCTAACGTTTAATAAATAGCAATAATTCAAATTTTGATTATTGATTTATTATGTGATACTTTTAATATATTATTAAGTTAAACTTTGAAGCAATGAAGATAATCTGATAAATTATTTTCTCATCTGTAAAGTGATCTTGTTGTCACAGTATTAAATTTATATTATGCCGCCAATCGATTGGAGACACTAGCCGTATACATTGTTTACTTCGGTTCCTGTAAACTAAGACAGTAAATTATAAATTACTTCAAAATATTAAATACTGTAGATAGCCTGTAATAAATTATATGGAACTCAATAATTTTATCGACATTTATCATAGTTATCGTATATTTTAATCCTTTATAAAGTGGGGACAAAACAAAACAAAGATTCCTGATTTCATTGCTATAAATAAACAATTTGAAATAGAATTTTTATATTTTTCAACGAAACTATAATATATTTTCGACAAATCAATTTATTCTTATGAATTTGAGTATAATTTCTAAGAATTAAAATATCATTATTGATTTATTTTGTAATTAAATTTTTTTTCATTTAAAATTCATTAGTTTTCGCGTCCTATTATTTTATTAATTTATTTTTTCTTTAATTCTAAATTAATACGAAGTACAGAATATAAATACAATTATGCAAGTCGTTTAATAAAAATTGAAAGGAACTTTGCATTGATAAATTTAAAAAGTTTTTAAATAAATCAAGCGTTACTAATATAATACTTTCATACAGCTTAAAAACATTTAACTTCAGACGATAAATTAAAATATTATTATTTCATAAAAGTATAATGGCGTGTTTGGTAGCTTACTCTGAGTTGCTCAGTAGAGCCGATTAATACCAAAAGAATCCGATTGTCAATTTAAACATTTAAAATTATTTTACTCTGGAAATTTATTGATGAATAAGATTATTTTTTTCTTTATTCATATATGTAATGGTCAAAAATATATCATGATTTGTCATAATGATCAAGTCGTTGCTACCCATAATTTTTTTCTTAATTAATTTACTAAAAAATATCCTATGTTTAACTAAATAATATAAGATTTTAATAAATATATCTGCTTATTATTTGAACATCAACTGTTTGAATTATATAAATATATAGTGTCCGGAAAATCTCGTTTACTTTCGAAATTTTTCGGGCTTGCTCTGAGTAGTCCAGAGCAAGTAAACGAACAAGCCATAAGTTATCTTCCGCACAGAAAAAAAAAATTCTCGACTGAAGGTAAATATTCTTGATTCAAGAAAAAATACTTTTGAAAATCTCAATTTTCTCGGATAAAATAGAAATCTCCTTTGACCAAATCAAATTTTCTTGGCTCAAGAAAATCTTGACTTGGTTCCCGTATTTAGGTTTATCTTCCAAAATATTTTCTTTGCTTGAGATAACGTTATTTTCTGTGCGCTAAATTTCTATTTAATTTACTTTTGCAAACATCAATTTATCAATTATAATTTGATAATTTTCTCTACAAACTTTTATTTATATTAAAAAAATTAGTTTTAAAATTCTTATAAACCAAATATTTGTATTGAAATTTTACACAACTACACGCAACGAATTTTACGGTATTTTTTACATAAAAAATCTATAGATAAATTACTATGTCATAGTAACATGAGGACAGTATGGAATTGTATAAATTACCGATAGCGTAGAAATTTTAAAAATACATCGAACAGAATTTACAAGGTGCACTGTAATTTTGACAAAGTAACAGATTAAGAAATTTAAATTTCTTGGATAAAATTTAATCTGTTGCTTTGTCAAAATTACAATGCACCTTGTAAATTCTGTTCGATGTATTTTTTAAATTTTTACGCCATCGGCAATTTGTACAATAATTCCATTCTCTCCTCATGTTACTATGACATAGTAATTTTTCTTTAAATTTGTTATGTAAAAAATTCTATAAAATTATCTGCGTGTAATTTAGGAGAGTGCGAATAGTAGAAAAATCGAATCAAATTCGAATTTTCGAAAAATTTGAATTATTCGTGACTTTTTGAATTATTCAGAATTGTTTGAGTTATTCAATTAAAATTCGAATGTTCGGTTTGAACTTTGAATATACAATTTTCATCTACTTTGTGATCAATTATAAAAAATTTATTACAATAATTTAGATTTTTCAAAATGTCTCGAAAATTTATGAATTATTCGAAAACTAACGAATAATTTGAATTATGTGAATTGAATTTTACGATTCGATTCGACACAAATAATTCGTAAGTTCAAATTATTCGCACACCTCTAAGCTTATTTTTTTTTTATAACATATACTTTTACTGTTTATTGCATCTGGCAATTTTAACGGAATATATCCTTTACACTGACATTGATTCCACTTGCGAGGCGAAATGTGCCAAGCTTTAATATAACTAAAGTTTTCTCGAGAGAAAAAGACCTAAAAAAAATTATATAAATATTAAAGTAGTCAGATGATGCATTAGAGTACTTTATAAATTTTATCTTCATACATTTTTTTTTTTTTTTTTTTTTTTTTTTTTTTTTTATAATGTTTTACGCTCCAACTTTTCTTTTATCTTTCAGTTTTCATTTTCTGTATTTTATTTCCTTTATTTTTATTTGGGCAATACTGTAGAGTTGTATTATTGCTTTGTAAATTTATAAATATCACTACTGTCGCCCTAGCCTATTGAATTCCCAGGAAAATATTATTTACTACACCGTTGGGATTCTAGATATCGTTGAAGAATTATTTATCTCAGTGGTCTGATAAGGTTGAGATAGAGACAAACTCTCTGGAGCTTTGAATTCTGCGGTGTACTAGCTCTTCCATATTCAAATATTTTATAATATCGTGCATAATTAATTTTAGATTTTACTTGATTATTCTTACATTGAATTAGGAGGAAAATATTTTCATAGTTATTATTAATTTTTTTAAAAATTAAAATTTCAAAAAGTTTTTAACTTATCCCCTAACAAACTGGAATTTCCATTTTTAATTTTTACAAATAAATGAAAATTGTTGGGTAAAGGTACCGTTCGGGCCACTTTAGGGCCAGTTTTGAACACTTAAAAAATTGAAATAATATAATTTTTTAAATATGCAATAACATAATTAATTTTTTTAATTTTTTCAAAGATACTTTTACCACACTATTATAAAGCAAGTTTTTTTTTATACGTTTTCATTAATTAAAATAAAGTATTAAATGTCGAAAGATGGAGCAGCGGCCACAAATGGTACTTCTATCCTATGTATTCTTATCCAAAATATAAAAACAATTTTTCATAAATTTCATTTTAATCAAATGAATTTTCCACGTCAATAGAAATTTTTTTTAATTTAAAAAATCGAAACTAACTTCTTCATTTGTATTTATTGGATAATTCTACGTGAAAATTATCCAACAAATTCTATACTGTAAAGATATCTATTGTGAGCATAATAGTATATTAAACCTAAGGAAGAAAGTAGGACAATCCAGGCCGCATGTATAATTGCCTACCTGCCTACCTGCGCCGATAGCGAGGGTGGCAAATACGCGGATTGGGACGTCCTACCTTCCTCCATGGTGTATATACAATTTCTCACCAGATCTGTACCTGAAAGTTTAAATTTTTACCCCTGTTTGTGGAAAGAATGGCGCAAGCGCTAATTTTTATCATTTGTTTTCTCATGAAAGGAAAGAACGACTTTCTTCCTTCTAAACAGGGCAAAATTTTAACTTTCCGGTACAGATCTGGTAAAAAATAGTATACACACCACGAAGGAAGGTAGAACGTACCAATACGCGTATTCGCTCGCTTTTGACTCGAGTATGCAATTATACTCGGGAGTTAGAATGTCCTATTTGCCTTCCTAGGTGTGTAATATACTATTTTAAAACTATAATTATATTTGCTTTTTCATTTTTTTATGCTTGCCACCGACCAGCGGCACGGCAGAAGTTTAAAATTCTTGCATTGCGCGCTATGATGCCCGAGGCGAAGCCGACTGTAATATACTATTTACCATGTACATTGTAAATGTCGTATTCGATCGGGTAAATAATAAATGCCACTCACTACAAAAAATTTATGGTTCTCGACGTGGTCAAATGAATTAGTGTCAAAATATTTTAAACAAACACGGTATGAAAATTAACCAAGCGTTTTTGTAGGGATATACATATAAAAAAAATTTGTACTGCTTGTCATGATAAATTATAATAGTTTTTTGATATAATTAATTGCGGTGACACACTACACACTTACTCGCTTTTAAATATCGCTATAGTTCAATATTTAATATCGTGAAACATTTCATACCGTCAATTCACAACTACTAATCCCATGGTAAAAATTTAAATTTTATGTAGACTTCTTTACAGTATCAGACTTAAAATAAATTTTTGAAAAAAATTTTTACGTGTACTTTAATAATTAAATTTTGTTCTGGTATATTAATTTACTAATTTACAAAAAATATCTATAGCAAGTGGTCGCTCAAAAAAAAAAAAATAAATTTATGTCATCGACTATCGTAATTGTAAATTATATTAAAATAACTATTAAATTAGGAAATATAACAAAGCCAAACCAAAATAATAATTTTGGTATCAATTTATTAAGATTATTAAATTATTTTACTCAATTTAAACTGTCAGGTTTTACGAATAATGTTTTTGTGCTCAAAGAGCGGCAAATTATGGGGATATAAATAGATTATTTAAATTTTATTTCCGAAAAACCATTAATTTCATCGTTAAAAAATAATTTTCATTAATTTACCGTGAAAGAATAATGGTTCAATAAAAAGTTTTATCCGAAATTTAGCTCATAAAAACGTTTTTCATTTAATTTTGAAACTATCTAGTCCCTCGACGTTAAATCAAGTTCGAAAAATTCATCACAAAACTCGGTCTGATTGAGTAAGAGTAAAAATAAAATAAAGAAAAGTTACGAGAGTTGAATATGAATGTGGTTCAACGTGGCCAAGTTTGGCTATTCCTTAAAGTTTTCCCAGCACAGTAGTTAGTAGTTATACTAAAGTATAAGTAATAGAACGAAGGATGGAAGAAAACTAGAGTATATTTTAATCCTCAAGCTGTCTTCACTCTTCAAGCAAATACTTATATAATATCTTGAATAATTTTGACTGTTACTATAAAGACTTAAGTAACTAACCAGATGTATACATTAATCTTTTATTTCCCGTCAATTTTTCATTTTTATTTTATTTTATTTTATTTTTTTTATTATATTACAACAACATATCTTCTCTCGATATCTTCCTTTATATAAAAAAAAATTAATTCAGATGAGTTTTTATTTTTTATTAATCAACAAACTTTAATTGCTTATCTGTTTGCATTTTATTTTGAGTAATTGATGTGTAATAATAATTATTTGGCTTATAATAATTAAATCGACAATTTGTCAGTAAATATATCGTGTGTATTGCGCGGACGCGTTGCCCATGGTGAGTAGTTTAGATTCAGTAAGGTTCAAGCCGCATCGTAGTACGGTTCTCCAATAAAAAGTTATAACAACTCACCTATTTGCTATCTTACTTTACTCGAGCTTTAAATTTACTGTTAACTATATTGCGAATCGCGAGCTTTCTGACTTTTTTGGACTTCCTTTATCTATTTTTTTTTTACTCATATTTATAGAGGCAAGACTTTTTTTTTATGAACTGGGTGAGTGTTTTTTTTATCATTTATCATTGTCTTTAATTGCCAAAATGAAAAGAAAAATTTTTTGTGCCATTTGGTAAACTGTAAAAAAAATATTTGAAATAATTTTTTATGAGAAATATAAAATCTTCTGGTTTACGATTGAAACTTAATTAATAATTTGTCAGTATTGACGTGAAAAAGAAATAATAACAAGAACACGTGATACTAAGTATGAAATTAAATCGATAGATTGCTATGTAATATCGTCAATCTGTATTTTGCGATACTGACATTTTATTAATGGAAGTAGAATAAAATAAAAAGCGTGGGATAATGATAAAAAAAGGGGAGAACATTTTCTCAAGTAATTTTCAATTACACGTCAGGCTCGTTAATTGCGCTTCTCTTATAGAGATTCAATTAAGATATCCAGTTACCGACAGGTTGTCTTGAATCACTTCTACACTGTAAGAGTTCTTGATAGCCATTGAAAATGGGATATATATTTTTGTAGAAAAAAGGTCAATATCTTTATATTTATACATTGTTAAAAATGTATGTACATTTTATAATGTGCGGTTCTAGGCATATATATATTTTTAATAATATGACTCCAATGCTTCCTTCGAAAGAATAAACATGAATAAAAACTCACGTTAAATAAATAAATGGGGAAATGTTTGAATATAAATAAATAATGGCTAATGTTAAAAACGGTTGAAGAACTGAAAATATAATTAAAGAGAACGAACAATAAATGTAACAAAGAGATATGATGTTTAATGTATATAATAAAAACATGCTGAAGGTTCAAGAATAGTATTTTTTTTTGTATTCCATTTGTTAGAAATTTTATTATTTTAAACTCAATAAAAACTGCATTGAAAAAATACGAAAAAAAAATATTACAATTAAAAAATAGTTGACCTTGCGGGTCTGTCCTCAAATTTGCCGCTCTTTTTGAGTTTAAAAAAAGATTATTTTAAATTTATTCATTTGAAAAATTTTATGATTCAACGAAATCGTGTTTTTCTATTGTATCACAAAGTACATTCAAATCGTTCGATTCAATTGGTATATATTATTAAACGAAGTTTATTTAAAAATCGTAATTTATGTAGTGATATATCTGGAATTGATGGCCCTGCTTACAAAATCCGATAGATTCTTATAGTATGTATAAAGCCCTATACTTAACTATAGCACTTCTCATAGAACTCATTCATTCTTACAAAATCTCTGTAGGAATTTATGAGAATTTATTGAATTCTGTGAGATTTTCTAAACAGGGGGGTAGATTTAAATTGCTTTGCGGCCATTAAGACTTAGATCTGATTAAATTTTTAGACAAATAGTTTCAGTTGTTAATTTTTTGTTATCAGAATAATGTAAAAACTTCTTGACTGATCGACTTGACAATCTTATCAGATCGAAGTCTCAGTAAACACTTAAGGTTGCCGCAAGCGTTTGAATCAATTGATTTATTCTAAAGATATTTTGCGAAAAAATTAGCGTACCCGGACATTGATTTAAAAATGGTCAAAAACGATTGCTAGGATCTTGAAATGTTGATATCTGTTTAATACTCAAAGTCGGAAAGTCGAATCCAAACCAGTAATTTAATTTTTTTGAAAACTTTCAATTTCTACAGCGGAAAGTTGAAATTACCGGTAAAAAAAAATGAACAAGTTTTATCTCTTACAAAAGTATTATTTCATCGAGATGTAAATTTTAAGTTAATTTTAATGAGAATAGGATTTGATTGCCATTAATTGTTTCAACTGCTGAAAGATGTAACATCAATTTTTTTTTTTTTTTAAAGTATAATGCTCAGTAAAATTAATGAATAATAGCTGCTTATGATATTAGTATGATAATTGACAAATTATAATATGGGCTAGTTCCCGAACAAGCCGACAGGTTGCGCTGTATCACAAGAGCACGAGTGAGGATTTTAGCGCTCAAATGCAGCGAGCTAAGATCCTCACTCGTTCTCTTGTGACGCAGTGCAGCCTATCGGCTCATTATGGAACTAACCCATACCATAATGTCTTATACTAAAAATAATATTTTTTCTCTCGGTAAATTTTTTGTTCTGATAGCAATACTGGTATTCTTGTGATAAAAATACCATAGTTTATTTTACAGAGCAATACGTATACTGACTTTAGAAAAACTTGGTATTACTGAAGGCATAATAAACTTCTTTATGAAGTCAAAATTAGGAACTCCTGAAAGACGTCATGGTAAATTCATACTGAAGTCTTATTTCCGAAGTCAGAAAAAAGAACTCTTTTTTAAGACGTCTTATTGAGTTCGCTAGGTGGCTCATTCGACTACTTGAGAACTTCTTAAAGACTTCTTTAAGATATTGATGAAACGTCCAAGTCATAAATAGGAACTCATTCAGAACTCATCAAGACGTAATTTTGCTATCTGGGAATAAAGTATTCCAACTTTAAGATTTGAAACTTAGTATACATGTAAAGAAGTACTTAATCTATTTATTCTCAAAATTTGAATATGATCCACGGCCTAGGTTTTTAGAAAAGATTTAAAAATGACGTTTTTAAAGTTTTTATACACAAACTCTTATGGCGGACAAGCTCCCGTCATGACTTATTCGATTTTTTTCATTATTAACCTCCCAAGTTTAAGAAATAAAAAACCACATGCCATAAACTTGAATATTTTTAAAATATGATAAGATTTTAACAATATAGTGTAGTAATTATTTAAATAATTTAAGTTAAAATTTATTATTTAATTTCGTTCATCGACAGAGATACATATTATTGGTTTGGCAACGTCGCAGAAGCAGCTAAGAGAAAAAACAAAGATAGAAATACATTAATAAGAGAGACAAGATTAGAAATAAATTTTTCCCGCTTTAATTTGAATATCGATGTGTAAGAAGTTAGAACGCGCTGTTGCCAAATCTTTTTATTAAATCATATGAGTCAAAAATAATCAAGTAATTTCAATACTTTCATCAATTAAATAAGTAATAAGTATTAATTTATGAATTCATTGTTATTATAAATTAAAATAATAAATTTTTATAACTATTAGGAGAATTTAGCAAACAAAAAAAAATCAAACACTATTGTGACTCACTAGTTTCGATCGAACCTTCTTAACTACTTTAAAAAAGCTCTTTAAAAAGTTTTGATGACAGTTTTTTATCGCCACAGGAGCCACCTAAAATTAGTTGATCATCGAATGATATCATCTGTACATATACAATCCCGTACATTTACTTAATACACACAGACCTAAACATCCTCAAAACAACAGTTCGTGACCGCAATGACCTAGAAGCACGAATATCTACTGAAAATATAATTTCTGAAAATCGATCCGACGGAAATGATTTGCTTTTTTTTTTTTTAAATTTTCAAAGTTCACGGCGGGAAGTTGTAAGTTGTTTTAAGCAATTAACTTGATTATCATAATTCAAACATTAGTATAAACACTTTTTGAGATAAAGTTATATTATCTTAAGGAAGGGTTAAACAAACTTTCTTCGCTAAGCATTAATAACATGTATCTAAATTTCATCGTATTTACTTGGGATGAAATGGACGGAGGAGTTTCGGAAGTTAAACTAGACAAATTAATCGACATTCAGTTTAGTAAGATACATATTACAGTCAACAAAATAAATAAAGTACTGAGAAATGAATAGGATTATATGCAAAGTTTATCATTTATTTCTACAATAATATTTTCGTTGAAAATTCGTAGTAATTATCATTGATTTAAGTAATTGTTGTTTATCGTTTATTCAACTCTTTTTCAATTAGGTAAAATTTGAATTAAAGTGTATTTACTAGTAATACAATATAAAATTATATAAATGCAATGTCAAAGTACTTTGGATGCATTTACATTCAATAGAGTATACAAGTTCTTGTGTAACGTATTGCCCATTGTTAAAATTGATTGTTGCGGAGGTAGTTCATTCAAGTCTACATAGACTAAACATAGAAGCTTTAACGAATTCACCTACGAGTCATCGTCATATAACAACTATGCGGACTATACAGAATCAAGCAAACTACAATTTAGCACGACCTCAATTGACGAGTCCCGTGTCGTTGAGTTTTTTATCACGTGTCCTAACAACAATTATTGCATGTATTCATTTATCTTTTTTTTTTTTTTTTTTTTTTTTTATTTTTCAACAATTTTTTCGAATTTCACTACAGATTCAGCGGATTGTAAATGCTATTTTAACGATTGATGAGACGAGCTAAAAGTTTGGGTCAAGTGTTGATTGATATTGTAAATTGCAATTTAAAATCTTTACCTTTTTTTTTTTTTACTAACTTATCAACTTTACAACTAATTTTAAAGTAATCGTATATCATTTTTTTGATAACTAAGTTTTTCATAAATTCCAAAAAAAAAAAAAAAAAGAAAAGAAAATGTTGAATTTTACATTATTGTGTCTTAACGAAGACACTTGTACAAATTAGATTTCATGAGAAAATTTGGCAGGTTGAACATACGTATGGATATGAATAGAGAAAAATTTTAAATTATGAAAATTCTAAAAGTGGAAAGTGCCATTTCAACAGGCTGCTGAAATCGTGGCATGGAATTTTTGTGACCTACACGCAAAAAAGAGTAGTTGAAAAATTACAGTTTCTACTGTAAAAACAGGCTTTCCGGACAAAAATCTGTAAACATTAAAGTTCAAACTGTAATTTTAAAAATTTGTTGTAGCAATAAAATTAATACAATTTTAAACAGCAAATTTTACAGTTTAAATCGTCAATATCGAGTTTGAAACTGTAATATTTGTTATTTCTGTCGAATTTACTGATAAAAATTGTAATTTTTACAGTTTCGGACTCGGAGCGCTTTACTACTATACGGAAGTGTAATTTTTCAACTGCTCTTTTTTCCGTGTACAAAAAAAAATGCCGCGGCTGTTTGAGTTTGTAAATTCTTAGATTTAGTCATCGAATTTTGATCAAATTTCTTCATTCGGTTTACTTCATTTTTTTTGATAAAAAAAAATTATGTCAAAGCTCCACAAAAAATATTGCAGTAATTTTTATGAAAAATTAAAAACAATCACTATTTTAGCGGTGTATAAAATAATAAAATTTTTTGAAATATTCATTTTTACCGATTACTTTTTTTTTTTAAAATTCGAGAATTTCTAAAAAAATTATAAAATGGTAATTTTTTAATTTTTTAATAGTAAAAGGTAACTAAAATCATGAATTTCACCAACATTCTCTCTGATATTAATGAAATATTATTACGCTTCAAAATAACATAATTAATACATTATTAAATTCTGTTATTTTAACACCGCAAGCGGGGTTTATATAAATACCAAATAACGGTTAGAAACACTATATTTTTCGCTATATGTACCGTGTACATTTAATTTTATATTAAATCGATTTTTTGATTACTCTTAATAAATTTCAATTAAAAAAAAAAAAAAAATATATCCCATTAAAAATTTGGTATTAAATTCGTCATAAATGATCTTGTTATTTTTTTTTTTAATTTATAGAAACTAATGAATGTAAAACAATTATTTGAAAAATTATAAATTTTTTTAAATGAAGGCACGAAAATTGATACATTAAAAATAAAAAATGTGGTAATTGTCGAGGGTGAATTATTATTTGACATTGTAGTCAACGTGTCAACCCATTACACCGCAAAATTTTGGAATGAAATTAAAATATTTGCTGTTCTATATTTAATTTCTACACAATGTAGCCACTTGTCAAACTGTCTAAATTTTACTACGTAATTTAGTTTACTTTGTCAATGGGTTTCGAAATATTATTATAATTAGTTGTCACAATTATATTGTTCCATTATAAAATTAAAATAATTAATTTATAAAACTCTTTTGGGACTAAATTGTTTATGTCACGTCCCATAAATTAATTGAACAGACTCAAGTAGATGAGGTTGTTACAACGTGAAGACTATCAAATGCTGTGGTCTGCTCGTGGCAATCTATCGAGAGAGAAATATATGACTAGCACAGAATTTAATGTTGAAAGGCAACCACTCTCACCACTTCGATTGATCCAGGAGTTAATCTTGATGTGTGTTTAAAACCCTCTTGGGTGGTTCGTAATCAGCTACCAGACGCATGAGGGTTTGATAAAGTAATTAGTTTAAACCTCTACTTCATACAAATCTTAATTAAGTGTTGATAAAAAATTTTATTTTAAATAAATTTATCAATTACTTTCTTTTGTCAAATCGAAAATTATAGCTTACTTTTTTTAAAATAATTATTAATTTTGCTATTAAAACTTTACTCCTATTGATAATTTTTAATTTAAATTAAAATAAAAAAAAGCTGTCAAATTATTTAAGAAAGAAAAGTAAATAAATTTGAAAGATGAAAAATCCTAACTCAATAAGACAAACTGTTATAGTGTAACCATAATAAAAATATAAAGATATATTTTTTACATCCGACATAACATGTAATCTAATCCGACATATAAAAATCATTTTTATTTCTCGTCTTCCATTTTACTTCAGCTACAAAACCCTCATGTCCTGGAAGAGTTTCGATATCCTCCAAAGCCCTTGTGGATTGTTACTATGAGTGTTAAGGCTTGTTATACTATCATTAGATAAATCTTCAGCTCAAGGCATGATCTATAATCTTGAGAATGACATGTTGGGCTCACTGAAGCATTCGTCCTATCCTCAAGGCTTACCCAAGGTCCATAAATTTTAAATTAAAAATTTTATTTTATAAGCTTATCTGCTTTTGACATTCTGAAAAAAATTAAAAAATTTCCATTTTATAATAAATTATTTCAATGAGACGTGTCCTGGAATACTAAACTGACATTTGTTTTTATAATTTTTTATTAAAATTTTTATGATAACTTTATTTATAATTTTAGTGATTTACTTTTGTCATTAAGTTCAAAATAGTATCTTATTCATCATGTGCGAAAGCGGTATTATACTTGAATGTGGGTTTGGCAGCAGTAGCGAAGCGAGTCTTGCCAACACTCGAGAGTATAATAGTCAATGTCACTAGATGTATATTAGCACATAGCGTAGCGAGTGTGATCTTTGTTTAGAAAATCTTATAGAATCCAATAGATTTTCATAAATTCCTATAGAAATTTCATAAGAATAAATGAGTTCTATAAAAAGTGCTATAGTTTAGGACCTTATACATTCAGCTATAAGAATCTATCGGATTTCGTAAGCAGGAATAGATGAGTCTTTGTACGGGAAGCATAATGTTTTTAACAAGAGTCGTAGGTGCACACCCACGGGCGCCAGCGAGTGCCTAGTGTGCACCAGAGATGAGTGTACTATACTTTATTCAACAAATGTTTGAGTTTTGCAAATTATTATAGCAGCAAAGTAAACCCTAAGTCAGGTAGGGTTACATATGGTACTAGTTCTTAATTGCTCGCCCTACTCATTTTTTATTTTATTTTAATTAACAAAAAGTAACCAACATATGTATTTATAGTAGACACTGACACGAAAGCTTTAAGGTTGAATGTACTACTCATTCCAAATATGTTTAGTGTCGATGTTATTTGCTCTTGTGATAATAGTAGAGTTGGATTTTGAAAGCAGTCGAGAATGAACTTAAAGAAATGGACCCTGATGAAAAATAAATGTAACGGGACCGTTACGTCTACCTCCGTTTGACGGGAGGCTGATACCTTACCCTGTTGGGCATATTCACGCTGCGTAAACCTTATTTGTATATTCTGACTCCATCATACATTATAAAAGCGAAATATGAGTATAAGCTCATATTAGCTTACCCTTTCGCCATGCTTAGCATGTGGGTGCCTTACCAACAGCCACGACAAGTCTGACCTCACTTGGACCCAAACACTCCTCCCATCTCGGGAAATTAAGAGACTCTTGTTGACAGCTTGTTGAAGTGGGGCTTGGAATGGGTCCCCCACGCTACTAATTCCCTGTATTGGTCTTCAGATTGCATAGGTTAGTGGTGGGACGCAATTTCTCCCAATACCCATAAGGATCTCCTCCACTTATGAGTACTAAGATTTTCAGACATGTCATTATACATAGTTGCCCTCATCCATCACCTAGTGTTCTCTTATCTCCGAGTTGTTGCGGATGCCATGATGTTTTGAGACATAAAATGGCGGGGCGTGGACCACTCGGGAAGGAACCTGATAGCACGATGAGTTGATCGTCAAAAAGTCGGTATTCATTAGTTGGCGGCCAACTTGACGACAAGTTACCACCAACTTTCTCAGAAAGTGTCTATCAACTTTGGAAATACCAACTTATGCAGCCAACTTGGTATCTAGTTGCGGTTGTTAGTTTGACGCCAGTTTCTCGCCAACTTGGCTATCAGGAGAATTATGGATTCAAATGCGTGTGTTTATGAACCCCCACATTCAAACGCTATTGAGGAATACAATACGGCACTTGCTTTTTAACAAATAATTAAGCATCGATTGGTAAACGATCGTTAAGAGTTTGTTTTGCAGATATGATAAGTCGCGATAATCGGGCATGCCTTGAATAATATATATATTAAACCACTCTTGACCAATCAGATCGGATTGTATTTTAATATAAAAATTTCATGAGATTGACTTTAGCCAGTAAGCGGCGTATTCTTCGTGCATTCGTTACATAAAATTTTTGATTATCAAAAATTAGTTTTATATATAATTTTTTCAGAAATAATATGACCAGATTATAAGTCTACTACGACGTTTTACCTGAACAAAAATAAGTTATTTGTATTTTTATTTTGAATCCATAAATATTCATATAAATATTTTGTTGACTTGTAAATTATCGCCTGATTATTGCCTTTTTACTTTAATCGTTTCAGTGCACACTAACAATTTCAGCTAATGCTATAGAATCGTTACGATAATCGATGAAAATAAAGCGTTACGACGTAATTAACCATCATATCCACAGGCAATACGCCTCAGGGTTTTAGATCGTAATATTATAATTAATATTTTAGCGATAATAATTGTTAATACGGCCTAATTCACAAAACAATCAAATTAACGATAACTATAATTTATAGTGGAATTATTTAAAAAATTTTCAGTTAGCAAACCTCATTTAAATTCAATTTCAGATAAAAATGAATCGAGAAAAATATCTCGTGTAAATTATGTTTCGCACTAAAATAATTATTTTTCAAGGAAAATTTCTTAACGAAATTATTTTGGATACATTTTAATTTTCATAACCATAATTTGAAATTTTGATAAAATTTTGTAAACTGGGTGATCGTTAAAATAAATCCTATTTGAGATTTTTAATTGAACTATTTTCGCGTAAATGCTCCAAAATTCAACTGGTACCAAAAGGTCAGCCATTAAAGTTTTTTTTTTTTAAATACTACATATTTTAGACATTGTATTATTGGGAATTAATTTATTTATATATATTTTAAGGAAACTTTGAAAAATAAAAGAAATGAGAATAGTGATACACATATGCGTATAAGGTCGACCCTCATTATAAAAAAATTTTCCCTATCGTGCTATATAACCTTGAAGATCCCCTTACTCTTTTTATTTATTAATAAATTTTATTTATAGTGATTAGTGATGTAAGGTAGAAAAATTGTCTGACAACTGTCTGGATAATTGACCAACGGTCATTTTTTAAAATTAATGCCAGTTCCCGCGCCAACTCTATTCTTCCCAGAAAATTATTTTATAAATTATATTTTATAAATTATATTATTGACCGAGAAATTTTTTCATCGTCATTTTTCATCTAAATAGAAGTGAAGAGAAATTTTCACGAATATTTTTGAATACTCTGTTAAAATGAATCAGTGAAAAGTGCTGCAAATCAATGAATATTTACTGCGAATCGGTCCCAAGTATATCACTGATTGAATTAGTGATATACTTGGGACTATTTATGCAGTGTATATTCATTTATTGAAGTACTTTTCACTGATACTGAGTGATACAACTTGCAGTTTACTGAAAATTATAAGTATTTGTACATTCAATGTTGTTTAGAAACTTATTTTATAAAAAATTGACCAAATTATTTCTGACATTAATTGTCAGTCATTTTCTCGTGATCTGACTGAACATCACAATCACGGTCATTTCACATCACTATTTTATAGTGATTAATTTGAGTTTAATGTATGTTAATTCGTACGTGAAAATTTATTACTAGTCGCTTCATAAATTTTAATACGTAAATAAATTACTAACTTAATTATATGCGTGTCTTAATTGTGCAACTTGAGAGTGGTGGAAAATCGACGTATAGATGGGTAGAAATTAACGATAATTGAAGGGTGGTCATTAAAGTTTCCAAAGTTTGCTCTTCAAGTTTCTTACATTGATGAGGGAAATAGAGAGGGTGTGCTCACGATAATTGAGTACTAAATAATAGAAAAAAAAAAAAAAAAAAAAAAAAATGATTTCTAAAGAATCTCGACATCCCATTAAACTTTTATGAACAAACAAAAAAAAAACATTATGATTTAAAAGGAAAAATAAATACTAATAGCTCGTTTTTTCAATATGATTTTTTAACTTGATTTTCTGGAAAAAAAACTTTTATTTGATATCCATCGGAATTGAATATTTAAAATATGAAAAAAAATATTTCTTTAAATCCTAATAAAAAAATTCGTAAGCGTACGGTATTAGATTCATTTTTATAATAAATAAAATATTTTTTGTTGAGCATGAAGATTTGCATTGAATCTGCTGACTAGAAAATATGATAGAAAAATTTACAAAAAAAAAAAAATATTTTAAAATAAATGATGGAAAAAATTTTTTCATACATTCTCACATTTTTTACTTTAAAAAAAAAAAGAATGAAATGAAATCGGATTGAATTTTTTATTTGACCTAAAATTTGAAGTAAATTTATTATTATTTTTTATTTTATTGCTTTTTTATAATAATTATTTTATAACAAATAGTTACAAATATAATAGCATTTGTTTTAATATGTTTACGAGGAAACAACAAAGTAACTCGTAAATAATTATACTACGCGTAGGCGTATAATTGAAATATTTAATTGTAGTTTGTGACAACTTTTCAATCTCAAATGAATACTTATTAGCGTTTATATTATTTACTCCAGGAAAATAGAAACAAAGTTTACTCTCGCAAATAATTAACATTCAAGTGTACTGCACTGATATTCAACTCAATTTAAATGTTATTATTATTATGTTTTGAACAAAAAAAAATTT
Source organism: Microplitis manilae (assembly GCA_030273425.1). NCBI lineage: Eukaryota > Metazoa > Arthropoda > Insecta > Hymenoptera > Braconidae > Microplitis > Microplitis manilae. The sequence goes on from CP092726.1 coordinate 7,458,179, forward strand.
TATTTGAAAAAATTTAATTTAATTTATGAAACATTTTTTTAAAATAAAAATAAATAATTGTTTATTTTTATTGAATTTAAAATAAAAATAAATAAGATATAAAAATTTACTTATTTGAATTTAATTCGCCCAATTAAATTTTTTTTCATGGATTTAAAGAAGTTGAATATTTTTAAATTGAAAAAAAAAAAGGATTCAATGAAAAAGAAAAAATCTGAATATCGGAAACGTTGAGGTCAGAGTTTCCGATAGTATAAAGTAAGTAGGAAAAAAAAATAAAAGAAGAAAAAGGAATGAGTAAGTACGTATGAGAGATGGATAACTTTTTTTAGTTTGTTCGCAATGGAATAAATTTGAAAGCAGAGTAGAGAAGAAGAAAAAAGTTTGAATTGAGGTCTGAGGTTAGTGATTCTCCTTCTACTTGAGTTGTTGGGCTCAATGGTTTTAACTTGATATAGTGTTGCAAAAATCTTCTCGACTGTCTCTAGTCGATATAAATAGTCACAGGTAACCAATGACAAGTCACCGGTGACCAGTGATTGATGATGGAAGCCTGTTTGATAAATATTCAAATATAAAAAATTTATCGGTACAAAATTTTTCAAAATCAATTTGAGGTAAAAAATTTAATATTAGACGTATTTTTATGTTCTGAATTTGAATTTACTGCGTAATTTCAAATTTCAATGTTTTATAAAATATAAATATGTATGTATTTTTGGATAGGCTGCCACCAACAGTGTTCTAGTTTCAATATTATTTGTCAGAGGCGGCATTTGCTTTGTGCATTTCAATATTCATCAATTAATTTTTAAAGCTAGTTTATTCCAAAGAAGTCAATCATATTGTTCATTAAATATAATAATATTGAATATCATAAATATAATATAGGTGAGACTCAGCAAAATGAAATCGCATTTTTGTGATAATTTTTTTTTTTGTTCAAAAATGATTATAGTGATAGTTTGTCGCAAAGGTTGGGGAAGACTGGTCAGCTTGAGTAATGCGATGAGTTAAAATTTTTTAGTACAAGAAAATTATTTTTTTTCTCAAGTGTTTGTTCTTCTTGTGAAAACTGGAAAAATTATTTTAAAGTAAAATTGGCTATTAAGGTAGTTCACTCGCAAAATGACTTTTCTTAGGAATGCGATGAAATTAAAACATAAGATTAACAAAAATGTCTAATATTTAATCAAAAAAAAAAAAACGAAATTTTTTGATCGATTGTAAGACGAGATATTAACAGTCAAAAAGTGCATAATTAACATGCTGGAGATCTACCAAGTATAAGAAAAACATGTAGTTTCCTGAATATCTTGTAAATGGTTCTCACCATTTATTTTAAAAACTTATCCACTGTTAAATGAAAAAATTATAAATTTTTTTAAAAAAACTTTGAATTTCTTGACCGATTTGTTTAAAAAATATTGATTTTTAAAATATAAATAATTTTAAAATATTTGACGTGTAGTGGGGTACAGCAATCCCGATTCGGCAACGTTGCAGTCGTCATACTTAACCCGCGGAAATTCAAATGTCACTTAGTTAGGTTAATTTTTGAGCATGAAAGTATTGTAAGTCAAAAAATTTTTTGAAAATTTTTCGAAATAATTTTTATGAATGTTAAACATTTATTCAATGATTTTAAACAAACAAAAAAATTATTTTTTGATATTAACTTATATTAATGATAGCTCGGCTGCCCAATTCCAAAACACAGTAAGTGACAAATTTTTCAAAATCGATTTTTTAGTATTTTTAGTTTCAATGGAGTTTTGTGAACATGATTCTATAGATATTTCAAAAATTTTATTTTTATCAGTTAATGTGTTTTGAAATTGAGCAGCCGAGCTTTTCTAATAGTTTTAGAATTTTTTAAAATTATATATTTGGATATGGCCGAAAAACCATAATATCATGGTAAAATTTATCATAATAACATAGGAATTATTACCATAATTTCATACACAGAAAAAAATTTACTAACATTTGATGACATGATTTATTAACATTTGATAAATTATATGTCTTAAATGTTCGACTATATTGATTAAATATTAGTCTAAATATATTAAATATTGTTCTTTTACATCGACCAAATATTACTGAATTCATATTAACATTTGATAGGCCGCTGATCAATATTTAGTATAAGTTTATTAATATTTGATAAATTTGTATTAGTTATTGATATGTGAGATTTGTACAATATTCAGACGTCATATTCTCTAACCTAACATACTACCTGATAGACGTGTTACTCAATCGATTGTTAATCAATTGTTTTCATGCTTGTTTAAATAATAATTAAAAAACTGCTATGGAAGAATTATTAAAAAAATGGGACTCGCAAAAATTATTTCCAATTTTGATATTTGTGTCCATACTTATTAATATTTAATAAACCATTTATCAATATTTATTAAAATGTTCTCTCAGTGTATAGGAACTGTTCCGATATCGTATTGATATGAAACCCATATAGATAGAAATGGTTACCATAATTAGTATGGATTTATATAATCGATATTTCGAAAAAACATGTTACCATATGATAAGGGAACCACTCCTATAATATATTGTAAATTTCTCTCCGTGTAAAGTATATTATTTGAATAATACTAAATCTTTGAAACAAAAATACTTCTCTTATTCTTAAAAGTATCTTTTTCCCCTTCAGAATAGTATATAATTTTATACTTATTTAAAATTTTGCAAGTCTTTTAGTCCAATTTAAAATTTCAAACTTTATTCTAAATTCAAATTTCACACGCCAAAAAACTCTTAAACAAGTATTTTATTCTTTTAACAAAACCAGTTTTATTAAGGTAATTCTTGGTACCCAAAAATTTTTTCTGATCGACACTTGAAAGATTAAAAAAAAATCATAGTTCAGAATAATATTTTTTTCAATAATGAAGACAGGAAAAAAGTTTAAGAAAACAATTAAAACTTAAAACGCTTGTCCGTTGATGAACTATTTTATCGAATAATTTATTTATAAAACTTTATAAACACTAATGAACTTCAGTAAATTACTCGTTGATTAATAATTTATAAAAAATAAAATAGTACATATTTATTATCTCACTTTAAAACTTAACACTTAGACAAGTTAAATAAAATAAACTTTGTAAGAAATGTTGGATTGTATATTTGACTATCGCTCATTTTATTTATACTTGTAAAATGAGTTTCACAACACAATTTCCATTAAAAAGTCGCGCGTAAAATCATTTTTTTTTCATATATCTTTTCTTCTTAACTTATAATACTCATTAATTTAAGATTTTTTTGATTCCTTAGCATCAAAAACAAAGCTAATAAATATTTATAGAAAAAAAAAGCAATCAAAATTATATAAGTATTGATTTATTAAAATTGTTTTTTTTTTTTTTTTTAAAGCAATAAATTTACATATATTTTAAGCACAGAATATATAATACATAGATGAGTTGGTTTTTTTTTACCTTCATTCCAGTACTTGACTACGTACCAAATCCTTTCATTTAATATAAGCAAGAGAGATTCTAAATCGAGGTGTTATTAATTTTCAAGAGCTTTAGATACATATTCATGTTTCTGTAAGGTACAGAAATTACTGAATGATCAACTATGAAATGCAGCTTAACCGTACGTGCATACTTCAGTGAGATTTAAAGTACATAATCTAATTGCCATAATTTATTTTATGCATATTATATATGGCAATCTTTTTATTATTCATAAGTTTAAATTATTTTATCTTTAAAATATTATCATTTCCCGTGAAAAATGAATCATACATGGCCATGCATGAATGCTCCATGCATGGCCTTGTATGAAAATTGGCCAGACATGGCCATGTATGGCCATGTATGGCCATATATGACCATGTATGACCATGCATGACCATGTATGACCATGCATGACCATGTATGACTATACATAGCTTGATACGGCCATACATGACTTGAAATGACTAGGTATAGAAATTTTAACTAAATAAAAAAAAATTTTTTTTATTTTTTTTTTTTTTTTACTTATTTTGGCGACGCAGAGATTATCAGATATGCGAATCATTAAATTCCTAATCGAATTGGACATTTTTAATTCAGAGAAAAAACGCTAGACTTATTAATGACACCACCCGCTTTAGTAGGATTCAAACCCGGGACCTTCCGTACGAGAGACCGACGCTTTGTCGACTAAGCTATGCGACCGACAGTTACAACGAAGTTTACTTGTGCTACGTAAGATTGAAAGGATATAATCACTTTCGAAAAAGCAAAATATAATCATTAATATGTTGTTAGTGATATCAAAAAAATATTCAATTTTTTTTCACTACAACATCCTGTTTATAAGTAATTGTAATAGTCAGCTCAAATTTTTTATATCCGTGAAAAATGAATCATACATGGCCATGCATGGCCATATATGAATCATACAAGGCCATGTATGGCCATATATGGATCATACAAGGCTATGTATGGTCATGCATGGTCATGTATGTCTATATATGTCAGCGATTAATTGGATATATATGGCCATGCATGGCCGTATATGGTTCATACATGGTCATACATGGAGCATATATGGCCATACACGAAGCATACGAACTTTTTTAATTTTTTTTCTTTCATTATCTCATAAACAACAAGACCTATAAAAAAAATGTAAATGACGATTTCATAGGAAATTTAATTTCCTACAAAAAAGGTCCTTAGCACCGAATCACTCAGATCGATATTTTCTGAGATATTAGTCAAATAAAAAATCAGTATTTTCTAAGATTTGATTCGACATTTTATGGGAATTCAATGCTACGTAAACTTCAATAATTAATATCTCAGAAAAAATCGATCGTAGTGATTTAGTGCTAAGGACCTTTTTTGTAGGAAATTGAATTCCCTATAGAATTGTTATCTATATTTTTCCTGTAGGTCTTGTTGTTTTTGAGATAATGAGAGAAAAAACAAGAATTCTATGAAAAAATTTAGTTTAGCGGTCCGTACTACCCCACTCGTATGAGTTACGACTTCGCGACAACGGGTACTTTTGAAAAGCATTTAATTCTGAGAAAATCCCGACTTTGGGCGAGATGATGTCATAAAATGCCACGGAGTTACAGAAGTTTAAAACATAAAAACCCAAGTTTACGTGTATTTTGAATGGGAAATCTTCGCCTGCTCTGTGAAAGTACTTTATATTAATATCAAGGGCTTAAACTCTCAGGGAATTTTGTTGGAGGGTATTTCCAACAAAATTTCGGGATGGGAGCGAAAAAAAAAATAGTCGCTAAAAAAAGCAGTCTAATATATAGTCATCCATGACTATGTATGACCATGCATGGCCTTGTATGATTCATATATGGCCATGCATGACTGTATTTAAAAAGTTCGTATGCCCATGTATGGCCATGTATGAACCATATACGGCCATGCATGGCCATATATGTTCAATTAATCACTGACATATATAGGCATACATGTCCATGCATGGCCATACATGGCCTCGTATGATCCATGTATGGCCATACATGGTCCATGTATGCTCCATGCATGGCCATGTAAGCTCCATGCATGAACCATATATGGCCACGCATGGCCATGTATGATTTATTTTTCACGGGTAATTATATTATTATTATTTATATTATTGCTTACTGAGTCATAGGTTAGGATGGCAAACACACATATTGAGATGTCTTATCTTCTACCGTGGTGTGTATTCTATTTTTCACCAGATCTGCACTTAAAATTTATGCCTCTGTTTATGAGAAAAATGGCGCATGTGATAATTTTTATCATTTATTTTCTCAAAGAACAAAAGAATGAATTTCTTCCCTTTAAACAGAGCAGGAATTTAAAATTTCATGTCAGATATGGTGAAAAATAGTACATACACTACACGGAAAAATTGAAACCCGACTGGTTCCTGTGCAGCACACGACCGAGTCGTGTGCTGCACAGGAACCAGTCGGGTTTCAATTTTTCCGTGTACAGAGTAGGTCGCACCAATTACCTTTAGCCCGGGTCAGCAATTACGCAGGCGGGTTAGAATGCTATTTTCCTTCTTTATTGTGTGGTATACTATTATAGTGAATTTAAAATTTATTTTAAAAATAAACAGTCAAAAAAATAAATCTATTTTAATTCAGAATATATGAAGGTGTAATAGAATTGAAGATATGATAGACTTCGTAAATTCAATGCGTATAAACCTTGGATGTATGTAAATCTTGAGGAAAATGTATGCATGGACATATATAACGAAAAACAAGCGAAGGAAAAGCATATAGAGGAACAACGTATGCTTTGAGAAAATGAATAACTCGGTTGGTTAGTTGGTACGTCGTAAATCATCAGAATACTTCTTTGATGTCAAGCTGTCATCAAATAAAATGGAATATGAAACATGAAATCCTAACTTAACAATTTTCTTGTGTTTTAACAGTTTGTCACTAACAAAACGTGACTTGGATGTAAGCCATTTTACATTTCTTTATGTCAGTATTTTTACATATCAAATTAGCTGTAGGGTAGAGATGCTTTTTTGGATCATATTTCTTTTTAATGACATAACAAATAAATTTATTTAATATATTATTTTTATACACTGCAAAAAAACTATTGAAACTAAAAAGAAAATTTTTCAGTCAATAAGTAATTTATTGAATTATGAAAAACTATTATATGTATTTTCATAATTATAATATCATTCAATTAATTAAATACATAAACATATCGAAGATTTCAATACTAAAATTTTAATCCATTCGATAGTATCTTGCATGACAAATGATGAAATAAGACAATCTCAGACATTGGTGAAATAAATTGCGTGAGCCAATGGTCAAGTCTGCCATCACACGAAATCTGAAATCGTGTTTTATCTTGTTCCTAATTGTAAAAAACTCCGATCAAAACCAATTGATTTCGACTATAAAAGTGCCCTCATACTCGAATTAAATTCCATTGGAGTTTTTATCCAATAGTACCATACACTATATTTTTAATAATTCTACGTTTAAAGTTAGAGTTTAAATGTCTGGTACCGATCGAAACAACAACTTAAGACCAATCGCATGGACAAAATTCAACTGTCAATTTGGTTGGTTTCAATGACATGATTATTCTGTTACGTTTACACTAATCAATTGCAATTCGGACACGGCTGAAATAGAGTCGGAAATTACTGTAGTCGGCAGGATCTAACCATTTTCTCTCTCCGAAAAGAAATAAATAATTTTCAGTTCGATAACCCTGATTAAAAAAAAGTATTTGACAGGATTAAAAAGATTGAAATTTTAGGATTTCCAGTATTTAGCAGGATTTGAAAGTATTAAAATTTTAATCCTTTTGAATCCTGTCAAATACTTTTTAATACTTTTTTTTAATCAGGGAAATCACATTGGTCTGAATAGTATATTACACATTTAGAAAGAAAAGGAGGAAATTTCCGACCGAGTGTGCAATAACCTAAAGGCAAGTAAAGACTTCCTGCCAGCATCCCTAAGTTGAATACTTACTAGCAAAGTTTGAATCTTTGTCATTGCTTGAAGGAAGATTGACTTTTATGTGCGTCTTCATTCCATTTGTTTTCCTTCGTAAAACACTAAAGTGCTATTTCCTTTCTTCTGTACAGCACAAAAATTAAAATTATCGACATACTCGAAAAAAGTTCTTATGATTGGAAGCATACAAAAAGTATCACTCCATAGGTTTCATTAAGAGAGCGATTTGTATAGTTGTAGTAGCAATCTGTACATAGAGAGAATTTCTGTATAAAATTTACATAAAAATTACAGTGCCAGTTATAAAACTGGTACAACTAGCGCCAGTGAGACTTTTTACGGTACTTTCTACAAAATATATATCTCTAGTATGCTTTGAGACGTTATATTTGATAAAGAGCACTGTTAAAAGTCCCATTGGCGCTAGTTGGTTCTAGCTTTAATGAATTACCCCGTTTAGAAAATCTCATAGAATCCAATAGATTCTCATAAATTTTCATAGAGCATTCAGAAGAATGAATGCGTTCTATGAAAAGTGCTATAGTTAAGTATAGGGCCTTATACACACAAATATATGAATTTATCGGATTTCTTAAGCAGGGTAGTACAGTAAATTTTTTCCCGTATATGATTATCGTAGCCACCCATTCTCCACTTAAACTTAACTAACCTTTAAATAACCAAGCGAGTTTCGCGACAATCCAGAAAGTCTATCGTGATGGTAGTAAATAGTATATTACATCAAGGGAGGAAAATAGGACATCCCAATCCGCGTGTTTGCCACACTCACCTTCGACGTAGATAGGTAATTATACATAAGGATTGGAATGTCCTACTTTCCTCCCAATGTATAATATACTATTCCGTGCGGGGTAGTGAAAAATAATACGCACCCTTCCGGAACCTGGTAGAAAATCTCCATTCACACGTTTGCTACACTTACCTATGGATCAGAAAGAAAATTGCACAGGTTGGGTTAAAATCTTCTACTTCCCTTCTTAGGTGTTCAATAGATTTTCAAAATAGAGTTGATTTTTTTTTATACAAAAAGTATATATTTACACAGACTATTGTCTATGAATACACTAATAAAGAACAAAGAATTTTTTGTTCTTAAATTGACTCTTTCATCAAAGAAATTATCGAAAATTTATTATCATACATGTGTAGTACTCAATTTTGCAACTACTTTTGTCTTACGAGAGACAATAAATAGACGCTATCAATTTCATCGCTCTTAGACCTTCAGTGTCTTTCAAAAGAAATTATCTCTTTCACATCTACGTGCTTTGCTATCAATTCAATTACGTTATTAAAGTAAATTCATTATTTTTAAGCTTAAATTGAAATTCAATCGGCTATTTATAGATATTTTTTATTTTTATTTTTTTTTCGTCACAATAATAAATGAAATTTTTTCTATAAAGTTAATCGAGTGCATTTATTCGTTTTATGACATTATAAAACAAAAAAAAAATTATCATAAATTTTAGGAAAAAAAAATATTTTTTTTACTGTCGAGAAAATTGATAAGGGTACAAGAGAATTTGGAAATGCCAACTGGGAAAATCAACAGCTTGTACAGACATTTGGTTAACCACCGCTAGTCTCTAGTAGCTATATACATAACTATTTCACATATATATATTTCACGCTCTCGCTTCTCTCGAGATTATTTTTATTTTATTTTCCATTTTACCTCATACGGCTATTTTTTCATTCTACACTTCCTATTTATTCATTTATTTTTATTCTAAATAAACTATTTCATTTATCTACTTTTTTTTATCATATATCGTCAGCCATTAGCAAAAATGACAGTTTTTGCTTACCGAGTGTGAAATTAATCGTTTTCAAATATTTCATAAATTTTATTTTTATTTTCACTGTATTATAAATATTCTTATATTGATGAGATTTTTTTTTATCGAACCACTTTTTATTAACCTGACTGAGATTTTTCAATTTTTTAAAATAATTTTTTTTTACCGTCAGCTCATGTCAATCATGCATTGCCTTGAAAGCTTTCATGCAAAAATTTACTTAAAATTTAATTTTTTTAATAAAATAAAAAATTATTTTTTTATTTTATACAAATGTAATTTTCTTTATGTCGATTTTATTTTTTTTATAAATAATATTATTTTATAATCAAGTCAGGTGGTAAAATTTTATTACGATCCTTACTCATAATAAAAAATAGGTAACATCAAGCGTGCATAAGGCCACAATTTAAAAGACATAACGAATCCTTAGAGAAATATGATGATCTCATCAAAAAATTCAAGGGTTGTTACGACCATAATTCATCTTAAATTTTATTTTTCTACACATATGTCTTCATTATTTTAAAAAATGCGCAGTAAAAAATATTGTGTTAAAATCAACACAACCTGTGGGTAAGAAACACAATATTGTGGGTCCACACAATATTTGTGTTATTTTTTAACACAAAAAATTTCTGTTAATATGTTATCCCAAAATTCGGGTAATACGAGAAGTAAATTCAACTTGTTTTAAATGTCAGTGGCAATACAAAAAAAATGTCTTTACATTTTATTCTGTTACCATGGAATTCAATAAATAAAATTTATACAGTATTTATATTTGAAGTCATCAATAATGACAACAATTATTACCCTGATTACAAAAAATGATTTAATCTATGCTAAGTGTATATCTATATATTAATCGATTCAAATTGTTTTAAATCATTTCAAATAATTTTGCGTAATCAGGGTATTTAACAAAAAACTATTTTTTTAATGGTAAACAATATTTCCAGTAGTCAAGATTAAAAAAAAACCACGTAATATTTCAGACCAGTTATTAGCAGTAAATCAATTAATTTCTTTCAAAAAAACAAAAACACATTTTTATTTAGCGAAAAATTAGTAAATTACTCACCAAGAGAGGAAAGTAGGGCGTTACGATCCGCGCGTACAATTGTCTACCCCCTTATAAAAAAAAAGTAATGAACACTATTAAAAATTCATTAGTGTTGATAAGTGTCTTATTAGTGATCATTAGTACTCTGACTAGTAAATCTTACAACACCATGGATGTGATTAGTGTTGGATGGTGTTGTATTAGTGTTCATTAGTACTTCGACTAATGAATCTTGCAACACTATTGGAAGTGATTAGTGTTAATAATGTTGTATTGGCGTTCATTAGTCGTAGTACTAATGAATCTTGCAACACTATTGGAAATAGTTAGTTTCAAATAATGTTCTATCAGTGTTCATTAGTAGTCTAAAGAATGGATCTTGCATCATTGTTGGAAGTGATTATTATTGTGTTTGTGATCATTAGTACTCCCAATACTGAGTCTGACAGCACTATTGAAAATGAGTAGTGTTGAATAGTGTTTTATTAGTGATGATAAGTAGTCTGATTAGTCAATCTTACAAGATTACTGGAAGTGATAAGTGCTGACCAGATTTCAATAGTATTTATTAGTAATCCGAATAGTCGGTAACACTCTACTGTGAAATTCAAATTAATGACACTAAATGCACTAATAACACTAAAGCATTAGTTCGCGAAAAAACTAAAGCATTAGTGTTTTTCATTAGTGCTGATTAGTTTTTTTTCCGTAAAGGCCCGAGCCTAAGGTGACATTCTACTTTCCTCCGTGGTGTGTATAAGATTCTTCACCAGATCTGCACCTGAAAGTTTAAATTCTTGCCTTTGTTTAAGGGAAGAAAGTCGTTTTTTTCTTTAATGAGAAAACAAATGATGAAAATTAGCACATGCGCCATTCTTCCCACAAACAAAGGCAAAAATTTAAACTTTCAGGTACAGATCTGGTGAAAAATTATATTCACACCATGGAGGAAGGTAGGACGTCCCAATCCACGTTTTTGCCATCTTTGCCTTTGGCTCGGCTAGACAATTATATACTCGGGTTGGAATGTCCTATTTTTCTTCCTCGGTGTGTAATATACTATAATGTTACATAAAATAGTTCAATATTATAACTAAATCTTTTTTATTAGTTCTCTCTGAAAGTGAGTTAGCGAAATTCACTAGCAAATAGTGAATATCCACTTATTCTGAGTTATAGTCGTACCACTTTTTGGGGTAAGTGGGGGCAAAATAGGCCTCTAAATGTTTGGGGACCTATTTCTCCTCCAAATCATTCGAGGCACTGAAAATTTAAGGGGGCCTATCCCCCCCCCTTCCTATTGATAATAAAAAATTTTAAGTTCAAGTGACATTCATAAAATGTCGACTTCAGTTTCATTTCTCTAATATCTCTTTCTCGACCAATTTTACTGTAACCCTTCTTTCTTACATTAAAAATATTGAATATAGTGGCTATTTACTGTGTACTAGTGAAAAGTATGTCACTATTTCACATAATGGTATACTTTTCACTGGCAATAAGTGACTATTTTTACTGCCAAATAGTGATTGTCACGACATTTTCACTAATTTGTTTTTAGAGAGTTGATTAATGTTGATAATTTCCACTCTTGTATTAGGTAACACTTATAATTATTTACTGTGTACGTATATATTTATTTGAATAAAATAATTAGATTCTTTTTCACGCTCGAAATTTTTTGTATAAAGAGCATTATCTGATAAAACCGTCCATTAAATATGAATATATAATTAATAAATAAATGTTAAAGAGAAGTAGGAAGAAAAATTGATAAATGGCTCAGTGGTCTGAATAATTGATGAAAATGTATGAGAATTAAGGGAAATAAACCAGTGATGTATATCGATGGTTGCATATATGTACTATGTAAATTAGAGTACATACCACAATGAGAAACGACAATTAAGTTATGGAGAGAGATTTAACGTGTAGATACTATAGGACCATTGATGTAAATATATACGCTTTATTCTTAACAATAATTTACATAGAGGGATGAAAATTTTAATTAAATTATTATTAATTCAATAGAATTTCATTGAATTTTATTTTTTCTGCTATTATATATGCTAACTGTAATGAAATATTATAAATCTCAATGATATTCACCATTAAATTGAAATCGATAAATGGTAGAGTAAAAATAATTAGTCTGAGTATAATATTTTATTCGAACAAATTGTAATTTAATATGAAAATTTCTGAGTTTAAAGTGAATTGATTTTAATTAAAAAAAAAAAAAACAAGTATGATCAACTTCAATGGATTTGAATAACATCATAAGTTTCCTTTAAATATATTCAATTACAATTTAAACTATATTTAACTTATGAATAATAATACCGTTGCAAGATATGACCTTTCTTAACTTGAGTTTTATAAAATAATCTTCTGTGTAGAATCAAGTTGGCGCGGGAACTGCTATCAAATTTAAAAAATTACCGTTTATCAATTTTTCGCTGACCAATTGACGTCAATTGTCAGACTATTTCTCTGCCTTCCATCACTAATGTACACTCATTTAAACCTTAGAGGTATTATTAAAGTGTTACTTTTTCTTCAATAACTTTATTGATTACTCGATGAATTATAACGAAATAATGATTATTATAACTAAAGTAAGTTGTTGTTATCACCCTAAATCTTGTGGCATATCAGCCGTACATATATAAGTAAAGCGTCTCTTTGGAGGGTTTATTTTGATCGATGACGATGAAAAATAACGATAGATAATATCATATATGACTACTAAAATAACAAACACCAAAGTAAACATAACACTAGACTTTACATTTGAATAAAAATTGATAAATATTATAGTCTAGTTCTGTATTCATATGGGACTTTAAATTATTTTACATAATTTTATTAATTAAAAAAATCATGAAAATGATATCAAAATAATTTCGTAATAGCTTTCAGTGACATTAAAAAATTTAAGTTCTTATCAAATTAAATTTTTATTAATTAATAAAAATTTTTTTTTTTTTTTATCTTTAAACAATTTATTGTTCAAGCTTAATATTTTTTTATAAATTAGTACTACTTTATTCTATAGCAATTGTGCGTTTACTACATAAGTTAATGAAAGTACCGATTGATAACTATTTTTAAACTAGATCTAGATTCTCCAATGTTTTAATTTTTTTGCGTCTAATTAAATTTTGTTTTTCTTATATTCAAAAGTTCTAAATTAACCGACACATTTGATTTTTCAAATAATTTTTAGTTGAAAAAAAAGCCGACCCCGATATTCCACCGGCTACTGTTGGTAGAATATTTTCACTTGTCCATGAAATTGTAAAACATGTTCGATAACAAAAAAGTATTATAAAATTATCATGATAAATTATCGACCACAAGCTTCTATTTGACCTCCACCATGGAATTTTGATAAAAGTTTATTTAAGATAAATTCCAATATAATTTTTTCTACGAAAATTAAGATTCTCTCAGTTTCGGAAAAAAATTTTATATTTTCATGCCGGTTTTTCTAATAAGCCAATGACTATTGTGAAATCTACTTAACTTTCATTGAAAGCGATAGACGGACGTTCAAGCAAACCTTTGTGTTATATTACGCAGGCACTAAAATCAAAATTTGATAGTTATATTAGATCAATACACAAAAAAGTAATGTATTGAGTACAAAAATTCTAAAGAACGTGGAATCTTTGATCAATCCCTTTGATTCCTTTATCTCACTACTATTGACAGTAAATTCAATATTTTTTTATTTTTCACGAAAGCTTTTTGGCAATGTGAAAAATGCGATTTTATAGATAAAGTAATTTTATACTCAGAGAGCGTAGCATTGAAGAATGAAAGGTAAAGAAAAGTTAAATAAACTGAGGGTGGTCATAAAAAAATTTAAGGGAATAAATGCGTGTTTGGTCAGACAATCGATAAAAAATAATTTTCTCCTATCATTGTATATATATATTTTTTTTTCTTTTATAAATTATTTTATTTTAATTAACTTTCATTTTATTGCTGTTTTTCATGCATGCTGTTAATTACATTTTCGTGTTATCGCCTTTAATCTACTGATATATATTTTATGATTAAAATAAAAAATGACGGGAAGATTTTTTTTTATTTTATTGTTCTACTTAAATATTCTATTCCACGGATTCCTTTTTATTTTATTTAATTTTCAAGGAATCCAAAGTATTTTATTAGATTATTTTCCTATTTTATTTATATAAGTGAGTATAATCGATTGTAATATAAATGCTAATAGGGATTAAACGAAAACCACTTCATATATTTCAGATAGTTGGATTTTAAAATGGTAAAAAATATTTTAATTATTGATAGCGATTACTTTTTTCCCTTATCTAAAACCTTATTTGATTTTTGCAACTTTGCAATTTAGTTGATGACATAAATTAGTAATGATACAAGGACTTGTAAGTCCTAATATAAGCGTTTAGGTTAAGAGTACAAGGTTGAGATAAAGTTTATGGTGTGAAAATTAGATTTCCAAAGTTTTTAAAAAGTTTCAACGTCATTTCTAAGTTTTCGTGGTTTGTTGGCTTATAATTATTTTTATAGTTCGCTAGTACTTTTAGTTAATTAAGTAAAAAAAAGTTTTTTTTTTGTGCGAAGCCAATTATTTGGTACTAAATTTTTTACACATTAAGCTCTTAAGAATTTAGATTTTATTTAATTTCGCAGTTAAAGAATTGTAAGCTATTCTATTTTCATTTATATAATTGAAGAATTTTCCGTCAACATTAACTAACCCGATCATTTTTAAATTCCCGCTAAGAAATTGAAAATTTAAAAAAAAAATGGGAAGTTGTTAGTTTCGGTCCAATTTTCGAAATCCGAGTTTTGAACAGATCTCGACGTTTTGAGGTCCTAGGAAGCTATTCTGACTATTTGTAAGATATTTTCCAAGAGTATGTATGTAAGTACGTACGTACATACATACCTATGTACGCGTGTTTGAAAATATATATAATTTTTTAATGAATTGACTGATTTGAATTTTTGAGGCAGCATTCGATGCAGCTCACTAATTCCTAGATTTTATAAAAAAAATTCTGCTTGGTCGGTAAAGTGAGTTCTGAGTTATTCCAAAAATAGAGTTTTTAGAAAAATGTTATTTTCGAATAACTTTTATTATATTTTATGGATTGATTTGAAAATTCAATCAGCTTATAAAACTGTTTCCGGATCCGCTTTGAATGCTGCTTTAACCAACAAAATCGGATTATTTATTTTAAGAGATATCGTTAACGAAAAACTTTTAAAGAAGTGTTTTTTTCGAATAACATCAAAATTGTTGAACTGAATGATTCTAAAAATCTTTAATGCGTTAAAGGCTGAAAAGACTGCCTTGAATGTTGCATTGAATTAACTCAATTTTTGGAATTATTTTAGGTTTTTTGAATTATTATAGGTCAGTACAAGAGATAACTTTTATGGAAAGTGAAGAAACCAACCCGGGTCATAATATCTAGCCTCATCGAACCTCAATCTAGCCTCATTAAACTCAAGTAAGCCTCAATCAAGCCTCACAGCTAAAAAAGTATTTTTAGCCTCAAATGATGCTCACAGATCCTCAATAAGTCTCGATTAGCCTCAAATGAACCTAGTCTCGACTCAATGAATCTATAATAATAATAATAATAATTTTACGAGTTCGATCAAATGTAATTTAAATTCAATTAGTATTATTTGAGGCTCATTAAGGCCCTTTGAGCATTATTTGAGACTCATTGAGGCTCTATGAGCATTATTTGAGGCTCATTGAGGCTCTATGAGCATTATTTGAAGCTCAAAATGCTTTTTTAGCTAAGTGAGGCTTGATTGAGGCTTACTTGGGTTTGATGAGGCTAGATTGAGGTTCGATGAGGCTAGATATTATGACCCGGGCAATGCATTCTTTTAGAACGCAAAAAAAAAAAATATTTGATATTAGTTTGAAAAATTCCTTGATAAATATCATATTGCAGTTGAGAGAGCGAAACAAATTTTTTTTATTTCAATAAAATAAAATTCAATGAACGAAAAAATATCTGGACTGCCTAATACAACCGAGGATATAAAACTTAATTAAAAAATAAAAAAAAAACCACTATAATTTCAACTGTTGATAAAATTTTGGAAAGAAAAATTATAACTTTGATTTATTTTACCTGAATAATAAATTTTTTAATCTAAAGATACTTTAAGATATTAATAATTAGAATTATAAATATGATCGCAGTGCTTGTGTATTTTTTTATGAATCGAGAAGGGAGAGTTAGACCAATTATCCTGACTACGCTGAAGCTTTACCTTTTATTTTCCATAAAAATAAAAATAGGCAAATTTTAAATTGCCATGAAATTTTTTTTTGTCGTTTGGAGTAAAAATTAAATGCTTCTAATTTCGCGAGCTATTATCAAATATGTATAAAAAATATTGTTATAACCAATTATATTTTTCTAAATTTTTACTTATCACATTCATTTTACATTTATGTAAATTTTTTCACTCATTGTAATTTATTTTTGTTTATACGTTGAACACAAAATTAATGAGTAATTATTAAAATAATTTAATTAAGTAATTTTAATTAAAAATTTTTTAATGAATACTTAAAAACGCAGTAGACCGAAAAAGAAACTTAAAAACAAAAAAAACGTTCCAAGTATTTTTCTTAATCCTACTTAAAGAATGTTGTTTGTACAATATTGCAATTATTAAGGAAAATTAAGTTTAAAATTATTTTACAAAAAGCATACACTTATTTTCATATAAATTCCTTAGTGTTTTATTTATAAATAAAAAAATTACAAAATAAAAAAAAAAGTAGCAATAAATAAAAAAAATATCTTAACTGAAAGAAGGCAAAACAAAAAATGATAATGAACTGTTGAAAGTACAGTCCAGACTGACGAGTTATAAAAATTGTTGAGAACTAAAAAAAATCCATGATAAAGAAAAAATGAAAGAAATAAAAAGCAAGATAAAATAATATAATAATATTCTATCTCTTATTTTCTTTTTAGAGTAGGCCAACTCTCTTGAGTCCCGGGTATCTATTACAAGCACCCTCACCAACACCTGCTCACAAATTTTTTTATATTTTTTTCCCTCATCGTCTGGATCTTTTCATTCTTATACTGCCATACATATATATTTACTAATACTACTGTCAGTCTCTACAGCACGTTTCTATATGTACACTACAACATACCACAACCCTTGACAAAAAAAAGCTTTGGCCTCTCCTCAGAACTCAGTCATTTCACGCTACAGAATATACGGGAACTACGGCTTTTACTCTACCCTATACTTTTTTACTCTTGTACTATCTCTCCTCGTGTTACGGCTATCCATTTTCTCATTCCTCTCTTAAATATATATATATATATATATATATATATATATATATATATATATATATATATATATATATATATATATATATATATATATTTAAACTTATAAAATATATTTTCAGTGTCTTTTACTTTTCGTGGTTTTTTCCAAAGCCAAATTAGTATGCACTTTCAAACTAATACATTTGTTAAACTAGAAAATAATAATAATTTTATAAAATATGGAAAAGAATGCCAATGGAATAAAAATTTCTAATAAATAATAAATAAAAGTATATACTTTTATTGTATACTTTTTATTTATTTATTATATTTATTTTTTTTATTATATATTTTATTTATTATATTCAATTCAAGAATATCCTTGAATATAATAGAGATTGGGTCAAAATGAGACACAATTTTTGAGGCGGAAAAAAATTGCTATTTGTTCGTAAATTTTTAATTATGATAAGAAGGATAGGGTGAGTTGACTAAGCTACATAATACGGCTAATTCAAAATTTTCAGTAAATTTTGTTTTTTTTATTCAAAGTCGCTTTTTAACTGCCAAAATCATAAGCGACTATAAACTGTTGGGAGCAGTATGCTGGGACTTTTGCGGCTATTATAAGATCCTCGGCGCGTCGAATCACAGAGAAAAATTTTTTTGGCTAACACTGGGATTTGAACTCATCTGGCCAGTTAACGAGTTCGAGCGGTGAACCTAATTACCTCTCGACCATGATGACTGATTATTTTTTGTTGATATTATTACTTTAGAATTATTTTTTCGACAACTAGAAGAAGCTGACCATGAGTTACAATAAGCCACTATTGTGAAAAAATAGTAAATTATGTTGCATGTGTTGAAATAGTAGATTGTATAGCGCGTATCTATATTCACTGGAAATTTGAAATTGACCGCACGTTGTGTCTTGACCAACTTGCCCACCTTTTTTACAAACCGTAACTGGACATTTCTAAAAAAAAAATCTGGGCAACGGTTGGCCCCGCGGGCCAGCCCCAAAACTCCCCGTTGTTTTCAAGCTCCTTGAGCTCGAAAATATTGTTGTGAATACATTTTCAAGCTTTTCGAGCTCGAAAATACTCTTGGATGCCATTGTTTTCTTATGAGCTTTTCAAAGTCAAACACACTATACATGTACGTACATACATACATTCGGACATCTTGAA
The DNA here is from genome assembly GCA_030273425.1 of Microplitis manilae. Lineage (NCBI taxonomy): Eukaryota > Metazoa > Arthropoda > Insecta > Hymenoptera > Braconidae > Microplitis > Microplitis manilae. Next base: position 7,477,084 of record CP092726.1, read on the forward strand.
AATAGTCAGAATGGCTTCTTAGAACTCTTAAACGTCGAGATCTGATCAAAACTCGGTTTTCGAAAATCGAACCGAAACCAATAACTTCCCTTTTTTTTGAAAATTTTCAATTTTCTTAGCGGGAAGTTGAAAAAAATGACTCTTTGCATAACGCACTGATGCTCTGCACTTGCCCGAAAATGAAAAAATTCGACTTTGTCATATTAAATTGTATCTAAATTTCTGATATATACTTAAATCCTATAAACAAACATATTGCTACAAAGAAAAATGATTAAAGAACAGATTTTATACATTTTTAAATTGATTAATTACGATTTTTATGAAAAATATCTGTTTTTAATGATATAGCGTTAAATTCCTTAGGAGTTCGTTTGTTTGGAAACACTATAGTTTTCGAAAAATATAATTTTTCAACTTAATTCTTCTTTTAATACCTTCATATGCTTAATGCGAAGATCCTATTTAAAAGTGGCAGCTGAATATCTTATGGTTTTATTATAATTAATGTTTTAGATAGGCAGCCACACCACTATTTTTACCCTTTAAGCAGCCATATTAATTGATTGTTTAAAATGTACATTTATTTCAAGAGTGAACATAACCAAGATTATTTTTTTTTACTTATCGTTTTTTATTCATCGATTATCTTTCAATAGTATCGGTAGATGGCATGGAATATACCTATACTAAAGTATACATACTAGCAGCTAGCGTTTTTTAGGTAAAAACGCGGGCTATTTAAAAATTTATAATCTAATTCTATACTAATTCTATTTCTTTCTGATTTGCGAATATTAGCAATTTTGCAGCCTATTTTATATATTTTAGAATTAACTAAAAGCTATAATTTAACTTATCGTTTTTTTTTTTTTTTTTTTAAATAATATGTAAGCTTTCAATGAAAAATTGTTGTGTATGCAATAAACTTTTAACTAAATATTTCAATGTAAAATGAGCGCTTAAGGCATGCATTTGGGATTTTCCAACATTTTCTATTTTTTACCCAAAAATAATATCTTATTCAGCCTCAGTGTTCCATACATAATATGAAAAAATAGAATCCAGTGAGAGCAGTAAAATCTTGAAAAGAGGAGTGAAAAAAAAAAAATGTAAAAGGATATCGTAGAGTTGTGGGTGATACCGAGTGATCAGAGTAAATCCCACAGAAAGTAAATAGAAAGATGGTATCATATACTTTTTTTTTTTTTTCAAGGTTAATATTCACTTTAGCTTTATTTTTTTTCTTTTTTATCAATACTTTAAATAATAAAAGACGGAAATTTATAAAAATTCATACTTTAGTATTTGAATAAATTTTTTTTTATTATTTATAAACTTAGCATACCTTTACAATACCATTATTATTATTATTGTTATTATTTTTATTATTATGATCATTCTCAATAGTTTTACCTCTGAGGAAATAGAAAGTACATGTGGAATTTTCTTCAACTTGATGGATGAGTTTTATCCAGATGTATATATTTTTTTATTTATTTTATTTCGTACATAAAGATCGATATTTATTTATTCTGTTCGTGTTCTCTCAGACTTTTAGTCATCAAGAGTAAGGTTATCTAGGATTACGTCGTCATCAATCACTTTTAACGTGTCACTAAGTCGTTAAATGCACTTTAATTTACAACTTAAAGCTGTTAAGTTTGTTGTTTTATATTTTATAGGTTTTTAATTGCTCAACGATTTTTCACTCCAACTTCGTGGAAGTTATAGGCACTAGTAGAGGAGACCGAGGAAAAAGTGAGACAATTTTTTATATGAAAAAAAAAAAATAAGTTGCTTTCTCTTTAAAAACATTTAGTTACAATACATAGAAAAGGGAGTAAGTTGAGCAAAATATTATTTAAAAAATGGTGTTTCATTTTGCCCTGGTCTTCCCTATTAATAATAATAATAAAAAAAAAAAAAAAAAAAAAAAACATTATTGATTGGAATTAAATGAAATTAATTAACAGCGATAACTCAATAAATTATCGCTACTACTAAATCAATAAGTATGAGAATATTTTTCAAAATTGAAATACTTATGAGTTTAAAAGTTTATATATGTATTTATTTAGAGTGCATATCAGAATAGTATAAAACACAAAACAATGAAATGCCTCGGATTTAGTAATGGTATTAACGTCACTTCTCGGGCAATATAACACATGCATGTCAACCTGTTAAATTTACAGTTTTAACGTTGATGCTCGTTTTAAGCTCGTTATATAACGCATGAAAAAGTTGTAAAATGAGATTTGTTTGTAATAGTATGGAAGTTGTCTGTTTTATACAAGTAACTTCATTATATATAAATATATATGAGTGTGTATATGTATGATAATGCGCTCAAAAATGTGATATATATATATATATGTAAAGGGTTTTATTTGCTTTTATACTAACAACGCATGAGACATGCTCGTTACCGTCACGTAAATTGAATTAGGTAATTAACATCTGCATGAATGGAGTTCGAGAAAATTTAACATCATTACAAACTTATGCCGAACTAACTTGAATATGTTAATTTTTAATCATAATATTAATTTTCATTAGCTGCTCAATAAAATATTTAATTAAAAATCTTATTTATATTAAATGCTGAATAAGCAAAAAAAAAAAAAATGAAACTAAGCAAATATGGATTTTTAAAATCTATATTACAATTTAAAAATATATCATTTGTTACTTTTTGGGTAACGTCTTTGAATATAAATCCATATCACGTATTTCTACCGTACTTTAGGCTATTCATTTACTCTCAACACACGTGCGGGATACTGCAAGGGTCTCACAAAATCACCTGAGCACTAAGAAAATTTAAAAAAAGAAAAATAGTTTGTAATTGTTACATCTCTCTAGAATGTAAGCTATAAATAAAAGTTATGTAGAGACCAGACAAATTTATATGATTTGTAGGTAAAGATCTATTCGAAATTATAAAATGGTAGTTTTTTAAATACAGTAATTGATTAATTTGAAAAATAGTAAAGTAAAGTTGTTTTGTATAAATATTTTCAAAAATTTTAATAGTAATCAATAGATGGCGTTCCCATTGGCAAGAAATAATTTGTTAAAAATAACATAATAATAATAGTAATCATCATAAAAAAAAATGGCAGCTAAATTTTGTCATAAATTGGCAGTTTTATGTTGTCATTGATTATAATTAATCGAAGAGGATTTGGACAGTGATTTTCAAAAGGTTTCTTCTATTCGAAAACTCAATTGTAATTAAAAATAAAATTAATCAATGGGTTGTGCATTTTTTAAGTTATTGTGTTTCCCAAAATCCGTACATACTGACGATCACAGATTTTTTGAGCACTTTTTGCACGTCTCAACGCGAAGGTTTGGAGTATTAAATGAGTTGACAAATATCAACAATAATAGTTTTTCTATGACAATAGATACTTTAAAAAACACTATTTTTTGTAAATAGTAAAAAAAAACCGTTCTTGAAAAAATATTTCGGCGGACGTCGGGTTGTCTGTATGTGCGGATGATGTATGTGATCACGATAACGCCCGAAAAACTTCACTTTTTGGGTCAATTTTTTTTCCTTCGCTTTAGTATCATTCTGAGTAATAGCCTATTAAACATTACTGTCTAATTCAATGTAATTTAATTAAAAAATGAATAAATTCATTAACAGTCTTTCTTGTATATCTATATATCTATATATATATATATATAAAAAATAGTTCAATCTTTGGCCATACATGGGCGCTTCCGATCATCTCAGTATTATCTTATTTCATTTTTAACAGATTCTATTCTAAATATTTTAGTCATTAAGATACAAAAAAAATCTCAATATTAATTTACGAACAAACTTAAGAACTTTCTTTAAATAAAATTTGTTACACGCAGGGACATAAAACAAAATACCTGGTATAGGGATTATTTTAATTTTTTTAGTTTGTCCGCTGAAACGTGGCGGGGCGCTTAAGTCGCGGAATAATAAATATTATCCGCGGGAGAATTTGAAACAAATTTTTTTTTTTTATTTTATTTAATACTTATACGGAGTATTTATATACTTAAATTATGAGTAACTGATTAATGATTATTTTGTCATAAAATGAACGTTGAGACGTGCACTTTTGGATTTTCCAAACTTTTTTTTACCATTATTTTTAAAAAAGTGACTTAAAATTGTGTTCGTTTTTTTTTAGTAGCAAACATTCTTTTAAATGGTACAAATTTTGTTTCAGTTGAAATATTTGAATATATGTAATAGGGTGGCCCAAAAAAACCCAATATTTTTTTTTTCGAGTCTCTTATGAAAATTTGTTAGTTTGCGATGTTTTAAGAAGCCTCTCCAAAAATCAGCTCGATAAAAAATTTTCAAGAGGTCGCTCACGAATTTTTAAAATATCAAAAATGATTAAAATTCGGATTTTTTATTTCCAACTTTTTTCTTTCTCATGGCAGCAATAGTTTTCATTTGTGAAATCATGACTACGCTGAAAATATAAGCTCAAAATTTGAATATTTAAACCTCGCTCAAGAATTTTGAATGTTTTCGAGTGCTGTCTTTTGGACGTTTTCGAGCGACCTTTGAATATTAATAATAAAGCTTCTCGATTTTTTCACGATCAATTTGCATTTCAATGAATGAAAATATTACCCGAGAAATAGAAATTATAAGTTATTTACATACTTTTTTATTTTTTAATTCAATTTTTAGGTTTTTCCGCTTATTCAAAACTTACCAAATTTTATTGTTTAAGACTGTCTAGTATATTTTTGGTTATGCGAAAGTTATATTTTAGTGAAATGACAATAATTGAGTTATAAAAAAATAAAAAAACTAATTCGAACTATTAGTTACATATTATCAGTTAATATTCAAAATTCTTAAGTGCCGTTTAAATATTAAAATTTTGGGCTGAAATTTTCAACATAAACATGATTTTACAAATATAAACTATTGCTGCCACGAGAAAGAAAAAAGTTGGAAGTAAAAAATCCGAATTTTGATCATTTTTGATATTTTAAAAATTCGTGAGCGACCTCTTGAAATTTTTTTATCGAGCTGTTTTTTGGATAGGCTTCTTAGGGCCACTCTAATCTGTAAATATGATTTTTATTTTCGTGAATCAGCTAAGACTGAGTACGCGGCTGCCCAATTTCAAAACACAGTAAGGGACAAATTTTTCAAAATCAATTTTTTGTATTTTTAGTTCCAGTGGAATCTTCTGGACATAATTCAATACATATTAAAAAAAAATTATTTTTGTCAGTTACTGTGTTTTGAAATTAGGCAGCCGTACACTGATAGAAGAATTTATTTGAACCAAATAAGATTTATTAATAGTTAATAAATGGCTTATTTGAATGAAAATGACACATGAAGCTAATTAAGTAGGGTTATGACAAATAATTTATAGTCTCATTTAAGTTTATTTTTTTAATGAAAATAATACGCACAGTAATTAATTTAAAAAATATTCAGGATTTTTTTTTATTTATAAAACAATATTTAGTTGATTATATTTTGAATTTTTTATACTAGACACTATACTAAAAAAGGTGAATAGAAAGTGGCGCTGTAGTCAAAAATCACAGTGATGTTCACTCAAATATGAGATTTATTCACTATTAATAAATCTATATTTGAGGCAAGTAAATGCTTATTCAAGCCAAATAGGGCTGAAAAACTGTTTCAAATAAATGCATTTATTAATATCAAATAAATACTTCTATCAGTGTAGGTGTTAGTAGAATTAAAAAAAAAATCTCATTCGCATTTGAATTATGCGAGTTTGAGATATACTTTTAATTTTTTCAATAGATCCGGATTATTCAACAAAATAATTTGTTTTTGAATTTAATTTTTTTAAATTAAGTAAACAAAAGTTTAAAGAATAACTATTTTAATTAGAATTTAATCGGCTTTGATAATTTATATTTCAATTTCATTTACATCAAATATGAATTTTAATTATTTTCTGTTTGTGAAATTTCCATGAAAGGTTTTAACAAAAAAAAAAAAAAAAGTTTAAAATAGGATTCAGATAAATTTATTTAGTGGAATTTAATAAGTTATTTTTTTTATAAATTAAAAAATTTTAAATAAAATTAATATAATTTTTACTACACTTAAACACTAGAAAATAATTAAAAAGTATTTCTTTCAATTAAAATAAATAATTTTTTTGCTTTTAAGTTAACAGCAAATAGTTAATATTTTAATTATTTCAATTATTGATAAGACGTTATAAGTTTAGATCTAATTTCGTTAGATATCTTTGATTCTCTATAAACTCGAAGGAATATCATCCAGTTTGAACTTCTTAGTTGGTTTAGTGAACTTAATCTCTAACCACAAACGAACACGATATTAGTTTGTACATAGAGATCTCTGAAACCTCTGTCGGAGATCAATTGAGTTGTAAACTATCAGATTCTAATGACTATTAGTCGGATTACGTACTTTAGTTTTACACATATATATATATATATATATATATATATATTTATAAATAATAAACGTACCTGTGAAATTTACCTAATTGAACTTTAGAATGATGACTCATAAATAATGGACGACTATTTAATATCTAAAGTTAAAATAACAAAAACTTTATTGTTAAATTATATGTCAATTAAAATATTAGCTACTTAATATTAATAATTTATAATTTAAATAGATTTATTAAAAAAAAACTATTGTTGTGTTATCGGTTAATGATTTATTAAATGTGAATAATGCCTGAGTAATGATAAAGGATAACTTATGACATTAGGGCAAGTTTTTTAATCCGGGTTTGTTTTCAACTGACATTACATTATTATTGTAGATATGTCTATTCATTATCAATATATGGGGTATTCCATGCCAAATTGGACAGTTTGTAAAACTTTAATTTTTGATATTTTCTGGTACCCATAAAAAAAACTCTTCCTTGGTAATAGTTCAAATCGAAATTTTTTTTTTATTTTGAAATTATAAACTTCAATTTTTTTTCAAAATTCATGCATATTTTAATTATTTTGAAAATTTTTTATAACAAACTACAATCTATTCCACAACTTTCAAGTCTATTCTGATCGTGAGGCTTTCATGGCTCTTAAGGTAAAAGCCCCTATACCCGCTCAGTATCATTAGTTGCTCACTTAAGGAGGTTCATCGGATAATCACTTTTCTTACAATATCTTTCAATTTTTAAACACAAATACTTTGAAGTGGCAACGTAGCCAAGTCTGAGAAAAGACGCAATGGGATCATTTTTATACTTCTGCGCATATAAGAGGATGCGCAAAAGTGTACTGTATCTCAACCACTTCTTATTGTAGTTAGAATGTTTTACACGGGAGAAATATTTCTAAAAGTTGCGAACTACTGCTACCGATGAACCTCCTTAAACTGTTCAAGGCGTTTTTTTATAATTTTTATAAAAAAAAAACTACAACTAAAAATATTATTATTGATAAATAATTATTTATCAATCTAAATATATTAAAATATGATGTATCAAATTATTTTATAATAGATTATAAATTTAAATTAAATAACTGTTTTAAAAATCGCGCTCAGCCGGGCATTTTTTACTTTAACGTTCATTCGTTAGATTGAATTTAGGTTACGTCAAATTTGTTAAGAATTGTTAGAACTATATCTTATCAAATACATTTTAAAAATTCATGAAATTTTATATTATGATAGAATAAAGTAGTATAATTTATAAATTATTTGTCCAAATCAATAAACTTATGATAGTTTAATTGATATCGTCTTTGAGCGACTATGGGGCCATGTGTTGATCGAGTAATGGTACATCACAACTTTTAGTGAGCGACTATGGGTACACTCAAGGACCTTATTTAAAAAATTAATAATAATTAATTATCAACATTATTTTTCAAAATAAAATTTTATTTAAATACTCGAAACTTCAAAAAATAATTATAAAAAAAAATATGGTTTATCATTTTATTTATTAATTTATATTGAGTGATTTCATCTCACTCCAATGAAAAGTGAGCAGGAATAGGAGCTTTTACCTTATTTTTTTTAATTTTTTAAAATTTGAAAAATTTTGTTTTCTTTATTAATCATTACAAATACCAATTCTTGCCACTATTTATTATTTTTCTAATTCTTTCAAGTAGTTTTTATAATTTTTCACTATAAAGAGATGTTTAAAATTAATAATTAGTCGTTAAGTCCCTCACTTTTTATCCCATTGGTTATGAATAGACAGTGCTGCCAAATATAGATAAAGAATAAAGACAAGTTATATATGATAAGTATTTTATGGCTGTGTCATAACTTTTCAAGCTTAGTCTAAATTAAATTTTAATTATTGTCTTACTACAGAATTTCTTAATATTAGTAGGTTTTGGAAAAAACTTACAGGTGTAGATAGTTAATAAAAAAAAAAAAAAAAAACGATTGAAAATGCGTTTGATAAAAAAAATTTATTTACGAAAATATAAATTTATCTCTTTAAATACTATAAACAAAATTTGGTAAAAAAATTTTATGTACAAGTTTGAGTAAAATTTATAATACAATATTTTAAAAAATAAATCATATCCATTGAACATAATTACAGTTATTTACATTTAATATTTTCAATTCATTATTTGTAAAATAACTAGTTATTTTTCTGGTAAAAGTGTCCGGTAAATATTCTAAAAATGCTTGACTAGTAAAATTATCAACATATATAAGAAGTTGTTTTCTATTAGCTGCCCTCTTCATTTTATAATAAATCATGTTACCATACAAAGGAAATTCAGTTTTAAAATTAAATCTTAAAATACTTTCTTCGTCCACACGTTTTAATCTTCGTGCCAAGACATGTTCACTTTTACTAAGTATACTATAAAAACAGAGATTAATTGAATCGATTCTAGAGAATTTTAACACTTCAATTTCTTCACTACATTTAATTCGCAAATTGTCATACTCTTTTCCACTAATAGCTTTCAAATTACCTTCAGCTAAACAATAACCAGCAGCACTTAACTTAACAATGTGTTTTTTCAATATTAAAATTTTTTTTTTACCACTGTCTCGATTATTCGATTCCACAGCCAATCGACCACCTTTATCAACTACATTCACATCAATACCAGCATCCAAAAGATTTTTAAGAATAATTTCTGATGGAGAACTGACAGCATAATGGAGTGCAGTTTTACATTCAATATTCACTTGATTGATGTTGATATCACTATTGCTTAACAACAATCTCACTTTATAGTGATCTCCTGATACCACAGCGGCTTGTAACGGCGATTCAGTTATAAAACCACTACCACTCGAGTAATTAATGTCCGCACCTTTTTCCAAAATAATTTCAATCGCTCTGACGGATCCATAGAGACAAGCTATTACCAATGGAGGATATCTTCCAGTTTGAAATTTTAAATTAATATCAGTCTCATAACTAAGTAACAGCATCACCATTTCCAGTTTGTCACCAATGATAGCAAGATCTAACGGTGTCCAGAAATCGAAACCATTTATTGCATCACAAGTTGCGTTGATATTTGCACCAGACTCAAGAAGTAATGCAGCAATTTTGTATCGATTGAGATGAACGGCTCTATGCAATGGCGTAAATTTCTCATTATCTTCAGCATTTACATTTGCACCAGCTTCTAACAGTTTTTGAATTATTCTGTAATTTACTTTCTCGACAATAGCAAAGTGTAATGGTGTACCACAGCTTTCTTCACTGATGTTGACATCAACTTGATGATCGAGAAGATACTCCACAAATGAATAATCTTCGAAGTATAATGCAATGTGTAGGATTGATATTATGCCGAAACTTTCAAATGCAAGTCTTGTGTTGACCCCCAAATGTCCATTTCGTATTTCCTTACACGTTGTTTTGTACTCGCCGAAACTGACTGGTTGTTGAGCTTCCATTTTTAAAATAATTGAGTAATTACTTATATTTTTTAAACACGATTCACTAAAATGATTCAGTTGTTGACGCTAACCTGTTTGCCTCTCGTGTCACTGAGATTGTGCGGTACAATATACTAATTTCGAGGGTCTTTCTTTTCCCTCCACAATTAAACTATACTTTCAATCTATATCTGTACCCCCCCCCCTCTCACCACCTACGCTATTTGTCAAAATTTCCCCCTATCAGCGCCATTTACGTCTACCTATCAAAGACAAGTGCTAGAAAACATTACATTTAATGTATTCATTTTTAACTACAGTTTCTATGAAGGCAGTTAAAAATTGATTCTAAAAATGTATTGACAAGCTTTTATATTATTTATTTTAACGAAAATAAATTATTGTTCTAATAAAGTCCATAAATTTTAGTTTTTAGTGATTTTCAAATTCTTGAGAAAATCAAAAAAAATTTTAATTACTCCAAGTTTTTCCTTTCTTCCCTCTCTCTTTTTCTCTCCCACCCTCCCTCGCTCCCTCTCTCTCTCTCTCTCTTTTGTTTAACCAAATGAACAATAAACAACCGATCTAATCTAATCTAATCTAATCTCTCTCTCTCTCTCTCTCTCTCTCTCGATCTCTCTACTGCAAAATGAACTCAAATGTTGTGAAAATTTTTTGACTGTATTCAATGAAAATTTAACGGAATTCCAAAAATAAATACTTGCTCCGAAAATATAAATTTTTTTTTGTCATACGTATTGATAGATACGTTTTAATCGAATTCACGATTTTTAGGCGAGAGTAGAGCATACCTACACAGAAAAAAAAGTTATCTTGAAACAAGAAAATATTTTTGAAGACAAACGTTTTCGGAAACCAAGTCAAGATTTTCTTGAGCCAAGAGAATTTGTCTTGGCCGGAGAAGATTTCTACTTTATCTGAGAAAGTTTAGGTTTCCAAAAAAATTTTCTTGAATCAAGAATATTTATCTTCAGTCGAGAATTTTTTTTTTTCTGTGTACGCTGCGCTTAAGGCATGCAATAATCAACTATTTATTTAATACAATTAAAATTAAAGGATGCAGTCATAAAAAAAAAGTATATTTTTGTATACAAATTTTTTCATCATTTTTTAATAAGCGTCCACGTGGAATTATAAAGTACATGTCTGGTGGCACGTGGCCCGATCGGGACGATAGCCAAAAAGGAGGAAAAAGTACATGTCTGATATGTACTTTCAACTAGGATAAAATGCACTCTACCCATGATTTTTTTTTGAACTTCCCGCTAAGAAAATTGAGAATTTTCAAAAATTCGGGGAGTAATTGGTTACGGTCCGATTTTCGAAAATCGAATTTCTAGCAGATCTCGACGTTTTGAGGTTCTAGGAAGCTATTCTGACTAAATTCAAGATGATGTCCAGATTCGATGCGGTTTGTCAATATCTAAAAGGAAAAAATTCCACCCCAACCATCAAAATCGGTTCATTCGTTAAAGAGAAGCCGTTGCCAAAAGAATTACAAATAAATTATTTTTTTGTTTTTTTGAAATTTCTCAAAAGCCACTGTATAAATCAATTTCAAAATCTGATCAGCTGTAGAACTCAATTAAACGCGTCGATTGCCACAACAGTCTCAATCGTTCAGTACATTTGAGAGATATCGTTGGAGAAAAAATGGTAAAAAAAAGATTCTACTCGAAAACAATGGCGTACGAAAGTATTTTCGAGCTCGAAGAGTTCGAAAACAGCGGGAAGTTTTTGGGCTGGCCCGCAGGGTTAACCGATAGACAGATTGTTTTTTTCAATATGTTTATCCAATACTTGAACAGTGATATTTGAGCGTTCATTTCCGTTAACTGCATTTAGAGCTTGGAATCAGCTGCCGTCAGAACATATCGCCCTGGGTACTTTAGTAGAATTTAAGTCAGCATGTTATAATTGGTTTTTCCAAAAAGCATTTAGAGTCAGTGTCTATTTATTAATTTATCAATTTACCTACTTTTCATATTTTCATATCAATTTTGCATTATTAAAATTATTAGAGTTATAGTGATTTAGTTTTGGATCGTTAAAATTATTGAAATTATTATGATGTAGCTGTTCCATTACTATGATTATTATGACTTTATTACTGTTTTTTATCATGTTTAAAATTGTGTACTGTAAGTGCCATGCACCCACTATGTATATATAACTTTACGGTCCTCAGGGAACACTTGTTCTTGGGTGGCTTATTTTCGTAAATAAATAAAAATAAATACTTAACTATGTAACAAGTTACATATCTATAAATAGTGATAATCAAATTATTTTTTAAGCAAAAAAAATTTATTTATTTTGAGATATCTGCATTCTAATTTCACAGCCAGATAGAATTTAAAAAAAATTTTTTTTTTTTTTTTTAAATAAAAAATTGCTACATTTTTATTTACTGAAATATGTCGTAAAAAATGTCGTCAATATTTTATATATATGTATATTTTTTTTTTAAGAAAATACTTTTCTTTATATACGTTTGCTTCAACGGTTTTACCTTTTCAAACATATTGAGAAGATAGTGTAGCATTCAAATAAAAAAAATTTGTCATAGATATGAAAGCTTTTCGTTTTCTTTATATAAAACCGTTGCAGACGATTGACGTTTCTCGTCTTTCTTGCTACCACCGCTCTCTCTATAACCCACCGCCTGTGCTGCGTCTTCAATGCCACATACATCATTTACTAAGTAAATTTATCTTATTCCATCTTTTTTATATCCTTTATAACTTTACATAAAACTCTATTTAATAAAAAAATATAATCCGCGATCTCATGTATTCTTTCATTTACTACAAAAATAAATATTTCAAAATAAAGTTCAATATATCAAAAAAAAAAAAAAAAAAAAAAACATTATTAATAGGGAAGTACTTTTATTTCCAATCGAATTGAACGAACTCTCTCAAAATTATTTCCGCTTGTAACTTTTCCATATTTCCACTTTAATCTTTGTCGTTTCCTACGTGCTTACATTGCGATCAATTTATTACGAATGAGTCTTAAATGTTATATCTATGAGGATCCATATAAAAAAAATTTTTATTTCTTCTATTAAAATATTTATAATAACCTTCATATGAACTTAACATCCCAGGAAATTAATCATCAAAATTCAGTGGATGAGACTCAACGAATTTGAATCTCAAAGCTTCTTGCACTTTTTTATGTGAACTTTAAAAAAATTTAATATTTTTTTTTGTCATTAAAACTCTATCTACCTTTCATACTGAATCTCAAATTATCTTTCATATTTACTGAGTACATTTAACAAAAAAAAAATAAAAAAAAAAAAAATAGTTATACTGCATTATAAAATAAAATTTTATTTTATTGTTAAGAATAGCATAAAATCGTTTATTTATCGTGCACTTGTATGAAAATAAACCCATCAATTCTATAATACTCCATACAAATAATTTATGTTATGATATTTTTATTACAAATTGGATTACACTAGCTCTCAACTTTATATTGCATGTTGCCTTTTTTGATGCTCATAAAATACTTGAAGGCACTCGTGAATGGAAGGAATGAATTTTTAACGAATAAGTCAATTATTTTGTGAACGTGTATGTGGAAAGTCGTCACTGAACATATTTACTGATTAATCAACATTTAGGTCTATTTGACATTTACTATTTTTTTATTTCAAATAATTTTTATTTATTTATTAACATTAGTTTTCATATTTTTTTTTTCTACGATCAATTTATTTGTTCGTTATTTTAAGCTTGTGTCTAAATTTAAAAATTAATTATTTGATGCAATCGTTAAATTCACGATGGACAATTATTACTTATTTTTTAATATAACAGAAGTAAATAATAATATATTTGATCATTCATTCTGTTGGTAAAAGACCAAAAATTTTATAAAGCTAAATTGGACTGGACAATTATGAGAATAATTGTTTATTTATATATCAATTAACGTCCCATACGAAAAAAATATATATTCGGGATATATCCAGGCGAATCTGGATATATGCGACATATATAAAAATATATGTCGCATATATACAGATTTGCCCGGATATATATTTTTTCCGTATGGGGTAACTACTAAAGACCAAAGCTGCAAAAAAAAAAATAAATAAAAAATTAATTTTTTTCTACACTGATAGAAGTATTTATTTGATATTAATAAATACATTTATTTGAAACAGTTTTTCAGCCCTATTTGGCTTGAATAAGCATTTACTTGCCTCAAATATAGATTTTTTAATAGTTAATAAGTCTCATATTTGAGTGAACATCACTGTGATTTTTGACTACAGCGCCACTTTCTGTTTACAATATCTTTTTTAGTATAGTGTCTAGTATAACAAATTCAAAATATAATCAACTAAATATTCTTTTATAAATAAAAAAAATCCTGAATATTTTTTAAATTAATTACTGTGCGTATTATTTTCTTTAAAAAAATAAACTTAAATGGGACTATAAATTATTTGTCATAACCCTACTTAATTAGCTTCATGTGTCATTTCCTATTCAAATAAGCCATTTATTAACTATTAATAAATATTTATTTGGTTAAACTTTCAAATAAATCATTTATTAATTATTAATAAATCTTATTTGGTTCAAATAAATTCTCCTATCAGTGTAATTGCTTTTTCTCTGATTTTGAACAAAAAAAGTTCTTTTTTGGGCAAGATGTATTTTTGTATCCACATAAATTTTCAATAACAATTAAAAATAATTCCAAATTGATAGCTGGTTTGATAATGGCTTTGAATCTGAAAAACTCTTATCAGCGCGTAGAATTGCCCTTTTTTTCTGAGCAGCTCTTTTCAAGATTCAGAGTCATTCAGTAATAAATCAATATAAATATAAATATAACTAGTAATTAATAAATAATAAAAAAAAATTTGCCATGTACATGAAGATCAATATGATAAATAAGTATAATTAACTTACTTTGTTAACAAAATGTTGAAACAAAAAATTTGCAACTTGGATTCAGCGCCATGTAGAGAAGTTCTCATGTAAAAATTTCTCATGTTAGAGGTATTCTGATACAGTGATGGAACGTTGTGAAATTAATCTGCTGGATAGTTGTTATGATGTAGAAACTAGTATATACAGTTGACTCGTGTAGAGAAAAACTTTGTGAAATTTTGTGATGCAGAGAAATTCTCTGCCGAGATGCACCATACCCATACATTTTTGATAAAAATTACTTTATTTTTGCACATATCAAGCGCGAACTCGCTGTGTGAGCCTTACGATCGAAATTATTTTTTCGACTAATTCACTCACGTTAAGTCATACACGGAGAAAAATGTTGGCTCGAAACCTACCAATTTTTATTATGCTGCCGACCAAACTTGAAACAGGAAGGGATGCATCCAAAAAATTATTATGCTCATACGAAAAATTATTATGCTGTATCACAATACTTATTACGAGCGAGAAACTTATCGATACGATTTAATAACAATTACTTTTATACATTATAATAATTGTGATGCGGCATAATAATTTTCGTATGAGCATAGTAATTTTTTGGGTGCTTCCCTTCCTGTTTCAAGTTTGGTCGGCAGCATAATAAAAATTGGTAGATTTTGAGCCAACATTTTTCTCCGTGTATCTGCGCTCGTTTGATTACACTGAAACAGATTAAATTATATACTAGTACAAAGAAAATTTCTTAAGGAATAATTACCACAGGGTGCTAAGGCGGCTTCTTATTTCATTGATTTAAACTTAATTATTTTAATCCAAGAAATCAGTGCTGTTAACTGTCCTGTACGAATCTTGGGATTCATGATAACTCTCGAGAAGTCTAATAATATAGCCTAATTTTTTTTTTATTAGTTTTGAATTTTTGTCGCAAGAACAGTTTTGAAAATCTCTATCTAAATTCTTTTTGTTTGATTGTTAATAATGAAAAAACTGAAAACCAATTCATAAAAAATGTAATTGTCGTTGTTTCATTTTTATTATTATTATTTAAAATTTTTTTTTCCTCCGTCTATTACTGGCAGCAGCACTAGTGTGATAGTTGAGTTTGAAAAAAAAAAAACGACATCTGAGAAAAAAGGCGGAATATTTTTAAAAAATTTTGAATAAAAAAAAAATTAAACTGAAGAAAAAAATAAAATAATAATAATAATCCCGATAATATTCAAGACATGAAAAGTATGCGAAGCCAAACTATTCGTAACGTGATTGGCTAAGAGCTCAAAACAGCATAAAAATATACACAACAAAGCAATATACATTAAAATAAATATATGAAAAACGACACGCGCGCGCTTGCGCGCGAAACACGTCCGCTAGTAATATAATCAAAATAATAATAAAATAATAGAATATTAATACTTATCATGAGCGATTGGGGTGTGCACTTTTGAATTTTTCATTTTTTTTTTTTTTCAACCAAATTCTAAAGTGATGGATTATATCTTGGTTTTTTAAATCGCTTTAATACTCAACCACAAAAACAATTTTTCTCTATTAAATTTTTTGGATATTTCGTTATGTCCAGTCTCTCCTTTTAGTTAGTTCAATTCTAAAAAACAAAAAAAATTTTTAGGTATGAAATAATAAAATATTAAAAATTTTTCCAATAATCAATACAAAATACTCAACATTTATTATTATATTACATATTTTTTTTTATTTGACTTTATATTTATAATCAGATTTTTGTGGATTTCGAACCGCAGCCCTTTGCAGTGTACACGGAAAAAAGAGCAGTTGAAAAATTACAGTTTCGTATAGTATTAATTAGTACTATAGCGCTCCGAGTCTGAAACTGTAGAAATTACATTTTTTATCAGTAAATTTTACAGAAATAACAAATATTACAGTTTCAAACTCGATATTGTCGATTTAAACTGTAAAATTTGCTGCTTAAAATTGTATTAATTTTATTGCTACAACAAATTTCTAAAATTACAGTTTGAACTTTAATGTTTACAGATTTTTACCCGGAAAGCCTGATTTACAGTAGAAACTGTAATTTTTCAACTGCTCTTTTTTGCGTGTAATAAATTACATGATGATAGTAAAATTAGTATTTTAATTAATATAAGTGTTACTGGCATTCACTTATCGTTCATTTTTATCGTGTACTAACTAGTTAAATTTTGGCACCGCTAAAAAATAATTAATATTACAGCAGTTTCCATAACGCGACCAACGACTTCAGGAAATGACACGCGAGTACACAGAAATTTAAATTACGAAGAATACGCGTTATAAGAAAATTTACTTACGTAAAAAAAAAATATTTTAAAATTAATAGGAAATTAAATTTTTTTTTTTTTTTTTTCTGGAAGCAAGATAGTAACATTGATAATAAACTTAATTGAGGGTAATAAACATATTTACAAGATAATAAGAAGTCAATGTGGCGCTTTATCACCAAATGAAAAGAAATTCGTTCGAAAAAGATTTTAAAAAAGCTGGACATGTAGAACTTTTATATTTAAGAACGATCAGAACTTCAAGCTGATTTTCTTTCAAACTTTTAGGATTTTGATAGTAAAAAATATGGGTGATTTAGAACATAATTTTCAAAACGTATTTTTGCTACATTTTTGATTCGTTTAGAAAAGTTGAAAAATTTCTAAGTTGAAACTTCTATATTGGAAAGGAAAAAACGTAGTTAACATACGTTTCCAAAATTATGATCTACAAGCGCTCTCATTTTGCTTAAAATTCGTCCACATAAAATTCTAAATCACTCATAATTTTTACTATTTAAATCCCAAAAGTTCGAAAAAAGTTTAACGTGAAGTTCTAAGCTGTCTCAAATTTAGAAATTCTACATGTTGAACTTTTTTGGAATCTTTGAAGTAATTTTTTTTACACGGACATTTTTCATTGAAAAAAAAGAGTACCAACTTTGAAGTTGAATTGCTCAAAATAATGAAAAAATTAGATCCTCCAAGTCATAGAATACACAATAGTATATTTATTTATGTAAACAAATATAGAAAAAAAGGTATTTAAAAATTTAGTGCGCGTAAATTAATTAAAGTTTTGTGTGGGTAAACAGAAAATTCAAAATGACTTTTTTCCATTAAATGTAAAAATACTTGACGCTTTTAATTAACGAATTAAGTTTGTCGCGTTTAACATATGTATAGAATGAAGATGTTGATGAGGAGAAATGAGTAGAAAAGACAGAGGCATAAAGAGGGTACAAAAAGGAGTAAAGAATTAAATAAATAATGACAGAAAAAGAAAAATTAAATAAAATAAAATAATAATAGGAGAAAAGTCGCGTTTGCGGGATCGGAACAGAAACGCAAAAGTGTATAAAATCTGTGCGCTGACGCCAACTCCCTTGTTCTGTCTGACAGGCTCAGTAACGACGGGGCTGGCGACTGGAGTAGTACAACAACTCCTGCGCGCAGCCAGTCCATCCTGGCGACCGAAAAGCCCGCGTCAAATATTTATACTTATCACTAACTTAACTCGCGGACGTCCCTTTTTATTTTATATGATTTTAAATTTATTATTAAAAATTTATAAAATTTATTAATTGTTATTATTATAATTAAATAAGATTTATATATAATTAATGTTAATTATTAAATATTTTAATTAATTGTAATTAACCATAAGTAAATAATAATAATAACAATAATAATCATAAGTAAATGTTTATTAATAAATTAATATAACATTTAAATATTGAGTGGGTGTTTATTTAAAAAATAGTAATCATTAATATAATAAATAAAATTTAAACAAGTATATATATAAATATATACTTATATATGTTAGATAATAGTGTGCATAAATAATTTAGTGGTGTGCTTTATTATTTACTTTTAAATTATAAATAATTATAAGAGCTGGTTTGGCGGGCCAACGATAATATTTTGTGCAACATGTGCATATTTAATTATTAATTGGGGTGAGTTCATTATTTTTATCTCACAATATTTATTATTTATTCATTTACATGTTTTTATTCATAAACCGTTTTAATTCATTCTATTTTTAATTATTTTAATCGAAATATGTTTCAAATATAAAAATCATATTTACATTTTTAGTTAATTAAAATATTTTTTTAATTAATAAGTAGCAAATTTTAATTTGGTAAAAAATTGATTAAAAAAATATAAAACATACGAAATTAAAATAATAAATATTGAGACATTTTGTCTTGAATAACTTTTTTTGTTATCTTTATTTAGCGTCTGAGAAAGAACGCTTATTATATGAGCTGTCAACCAAGACAATATTTTTGTTGTGGTGAGCTCATTATACAATTCCAACCGTCGAGTTAAATGCATGGTCATAAAAAGCTTCAGTTTGACTTTTCACTAAAAGAATTTGTCTTGTTAATTTTATTCATTTTTCAGTCTGTTTTTTTTCTTTTATTTATTATTGATATTAATTTCTTCTTGCTAAGATATAATTTAAATTCATAAGAGACTCCATAGATTGCTATGGAGTTTGTAGTAGTCCATATAAATTTCTTGGTGTTTTCCTACCCAAGTTAAAAATTTGAGCCTATACAATAATCGTTTATAATCTCCCGGGTCAAAAATAAAACTTGATTTAGACTTGGTTTACCAAGTCAAAATTTGAGCCGTTTTTCACAAGAAAAACTCGACTTTTTTTACGGAGGCATGAAATACATTGAGTTTTTGCCTTGGTTTAGACTTAACTGGCTTACTTAGTCATGATAAAAAAGAAAAAAATACAAAATCAATTGAAAATTACTTGGTTTAGGCTTATTCAACTTAAATTATAAGGTGAAAAAGTCAAAAGTAAGGTGAATGATTGTTGTGTTTGATGTGAAGACGAATAAGTTCAAACTAAGATGAAAAAAGCTCTCAAAGTTGACAAAAATTTAATTTTAGTCGAAACAGTCAATATTTTATTGCACTGAAAAAAAGATTTATTTAAATCAAAGATATCGTATATTTGGATATGGCCAAATAAATATTTAATTGTGAGAAATATACAATATATTTGAGTAGTTTAATTGTGTGAAATAAATGATTTATTTGTGGTAAAAAAATTATTCAATTGCTACAAATAAATAAGGGCTTCAAATATATGTATAGTATCACCAAATTTTAAATATTTTGTTACAAATTCAATATCTTTACCACAAATATATCAATTACTTACCACAAATAAATTATATGTTTCCATTAAATTATAAAATTATTTGAATCAACTGTCATATTAAGTTGTACCAAATATATTTATTTATCATTAAGAAATATTTTAAAAAAGTCACAAATAAATTGATTTATTTGGGACAAATATTTCTTTTTTTCTGTGTAGAAAATCGTCGGCTGATCGATAACTTCAAAAGATACTAAGGTGAAGCGAGCCTGAATCAAGTTTTATTTTTGACCCGGGCATATTTTCAAATTTTCATGTTATTTTGAATGTATTTTTAATATCTAACTGAAGACAAATATCCTACTCAGAGAGATTATTAGTTTTATGACAGACATGGTAATATATTATTGGCGATAATTTAAAAATATTTTTTTATCATACCAACATCGAAACTTCAAGTTTCAATAAATCTGTACATTCTATAGGCTACACGGAAAAAATTTTTTGATAAAAATTACTCTTTAATTTTGAGTAATCCTGGGCCGTTGCAAAAAATTGGTATTTTTTTATTTAAATTTAAATTTTTTATTTAAATATTAACATTGCTTGACTAGGTTTTACTCTATCATTGAGTAATTTTTTAAAAGTCTTATATTTAATCGATTATTATGAATAACTCATCTTAATCTATTAATTTTTACTCCATGCGATTAATTTTTACTCCCTAATATACCATTCTTTCAAACCCATTAATTTTTTGATGAAAAACTGCTTCTAACTCGAATAAATTTTCTAATCTATGGAAGTAATTTTTACTCTAAACTGCAGAGTAATATTTCAGAAGTCTCCGTTAATCTTCGGTTAATATCGGCTTCGATTAAATGTTTTTTATTTTGCTCGCCACAACTGACATGTTACGCACACAAACGTAGGCTTGGAAAAAAAGACGATCTCTGTATCTCTCCATATCTTAATATTTATTTTAAAATTATAAAAAAAATATGTATCTTTTCTTTTTCAACACAATACGAGTAAATTTTTTTCTTATTCTTTTTCAAAATATTTATATTAATTAATATTCTAAGGCAATTAGATGGTTTTTAAATTTTTTATAAAAATTTCAGCCGATTCATTGTAATTTTTATTGTAATTCAATATAAATTTTATAAATTGAACCATCAACGTTTTATCATAACCGACGAGTAATAATTGAACTAGAGAGAATTTATTTAGACAGCCGCTAGGTGTAATTTTTACTCGTAAGTATGAGTAAAAATTAATCTGATTGATTTTTACTCACTGAGAGTGTAAAATTTCGTAATTTGGAAGTAAAAAGTCGTAATGGCCCAAGATTACTCGATTTAGAGTAATTTTTAGAATAAATAACATGGCAATATTCATACGAAAATTCTTTCCGTGTATATATTAGTGATGCGAAATGACTGTCATTTTTATGTTCAGTCAGATCATGAGAAAGTGACTGACAATTGCTCGTCAATTGACGTCAAAAATGGTTTGGTCAACTTTTCGATTAATTTTTTATGAAATCATTTTTGGGGCAAAATCAAGTTAGCGCGGGAACCATCGTTAAATTCAAAAAATCACTATTGGTCATTTTTTCTCTGCCCAATTATCACATTATTTCTCTATACCTTACATTGTTAGCCATCACTTAACGAGGGAATTTTTTGTCTGGGAATTAAAACACCTGACACCTTTCAGTTGACATGATTTTATACTTAATTAATTGTCTAGGTATAAAAAAACAAAAAAAAAGTTTTCTTATGCAGTCATAAAAATCGTTGTACACTTTTTGGTAATCACTTTTTATAAAAAGAAAAAAAAAATCTTAATCGTCAATGTGGGCTCGAGACAGACTCGAGATATATGAATTTTTTAAAAAGTAGAGTTAGATATTTAAAGTTTTTAGACAATTGCTGTTAATTAGACTTATTAGTTTTAATTCCCTGTAGAAATTTGAGTCGAAAAGAGTGTCCTGGGATCGACTTTTGTAAAAATCATACCACTAAGATTTCAACGCTCTTTACCGTAAAATTTTAATTAAACTGTATAATTTAATTTATCATAAAGAAGACAACGTTTATCATATTTATTTACTGAAAAAGCAGAATGAAAAATAATATTATGTTATATAAATTTTTTTCGTAAAAAATAAAATAAAAACCATTCATTTAATTTAACACACATTGAATCCACTGAGATATAAATATAATAGGAAACAGAAATAAAATAGATATAGTGGACTACAAAAAAAATTACAAATAAATAAAATGCAGATAAAGAAAAGAATAAAATAATTTCATAAATAAAAGAAAAAAAATAGTTTACTTTTTTTTTTTTTACTAGTTTGGCAATGATATTTTATAACATAAACTAGAGCTCGAAGAAATAAAATCTAAAGTGAAAATAACATTTTTTTTTTCGTGTGTGGTATAACGAAGGGTCAAAATTTACATACAATTTTTTACTCTAAAAAGTTGAATTTCTATCATTTATTTTTTTTTTACTAAACATATCGCAGTGTAAAAAAAAAATAAAGTATGATAATAGCGATTAATAATAAAATTCTTTAAAGAAATAAAGTAGAATAATGTAGTTTGTAATTTTAAAAGCTATTCTTGTTCTTGTGATAAAAAAATTTAAAGTGACATTTATGAGGTCCCGAGACAACAGTAACTATTATTACAAGCACATGCTTATAGTTTACACGTCTCCCAGTACCTGAAACAATGGACCACCTTCGTGAAAGCTTTATTACAGGAATAAAATAGTCACACTGCGGCGTGTTATAGCCTGCAGCAATCTTTCTTTCAAGCTGTCTGATTACTTTTATAATTTATTCTCAAAGGAAATAAAAAAAATAAATTATCTTGTCGTCCAGACTGAGACATAATTGATATCTTCATATTAATGACGATAATTATTATTGTTATTTTAATTATATTCATTCATAACTTAACACTAAGTTTGTCTCTACGATCAATTTTCGAATTGTTTTCGGGATAATTTTATTCAATTTATTACAGTGTAGGGTAAAAGCCCCTATACCCGCTCAATTTTCATTGCAGGGAGATTAAATCACTCAATATAAATTAATGAATAAAATCAAAAACCAAATTTTTTTTATAGTTATTTTTTGAAGTTTCGAGTATTAGAATAAAATTTTAGTTTGAAGAATAACGTTGATAATGAATTATTATTAATTATTTAAATAAGGTTCTTGAGTGTACCCATAGTCGCTCACTAAAAGTTGTGATGTACCATTACTCGATCAACACATGGCCCCATAGTCGCTCAAAGACAATATCAATTGAACTATGATAAGTTTATTGATTTGGACAAATAATTTATAAATTATAGTACTTTATTCTTTCATAATATAAAATTTCATGAATTTTAAAAATGTATTTAATAAGATATAGTTATCACAATTCTTAAAAAATTTGACGTAACCTAAATTTAATCTAACGAATGAACGTTAAAGTAAAAAATGCCCGGCTGAGCGCGATTTTTAAAACAGTCACTTAATTTAAATTTATAATCTATTATAAAATAATTTGATACATCATATTTTAAAATACTTGGATTCTCAAATAATTATTTATCAATATAGGGGCTTTCACCTTACTTCTTACAGTTTTTTAATAAATATGAATTTTTAGTTTTTTTAATTTTCCACATGCACATACATTTAGATTTTTTTTTTTAAATTAAATTATTAAAAAAAAAATTCAAAAATTGTTATTGTCTGTTAGCTTCAGAATCATAAAAATTTACTATTTCTTTAGCGGTCCGTCTTGCCGCTCTTCTCCTACTCGTAATCATAAAAAAATAATTCAGCTCTGAAATTAATCTGAATTATTTTTTCTCAAGTATACTGCTAGCTAATTTACATAAATTAAAATAGACAAATATATGTTAATTATTGACATGAAAAAATATTACTAACATTAGTTAATTTTCTTTTTATAATAAATTAAAAAAAAATTAATATTTAGAAATTTATTCAAAATATTTTAGAATTAACATAATTTTTACATTAATTAATTTGAAAGAATTTCAATTTTCTTTGGTTTATAACGTTTTTTAAAAAGTGAATAATTATTTCAAATAATTTTTCTTTAAAAGATTATTAAAAGAATGAATTTATTAAAATAAGTTTTTGAATTTTTAAGATATTCTCGATAGGTCTATAAAGTTACGATAAACTAAGACTCAAGTACTTTAGTATAATATGCATCTCAAGTTATTTGCACTGAAATATTAACTATGAAAGAGAATTATCATCAACTACTGAACTCTTAGAAAATTTTCATGGATTATTACTACACGGAAAGAAAACTATAGGGAGTATTCCTATGCATTATAGGAATGGTTCCTATAATGGTATAGGAATTGTACCCATACTATTATAGGAATGGTTCCTATATGTTATAGGAACCACCCCTATACTATTATGGGAACCATTCCTATACTATTATAGGAACTATTCCTATAATAGTGTAGGAACTATTCCTATAATAGTATAGGAACCATTTCCGGAATAGTATAGGAGCTATTCCTATAATAGTATAGGAACTATTCCTATAATATTATAGGAACTACTCCTATAATTATAGGAACCATTTCTATTACATTATGAAAATGGGAATAGCTCCTATAGTTATAGGAATGGTTCCTATAATTTATAGGAGTCGTTCCTATATATTATAGGAACCATTCCTATAATATTATAGGAACCATTCCCATAAATTATAGGAACTATTCCCATAATGGTATCGGTATCATTCCCATAATTATAGGAACTATTTCTATAATTATGGGTAACATTTCTATATCTATAGGGTGTGTTCCCATAATTTATGGTCGTCATTCCTATACTGGTATAGGATGAAATTTCACAAAATTATAGGAACCATTTCCATAATTTTCTTTCCGTGTACAATTAAATATTATAACAGACTTATAATTATAAATTAAATATGCAAATACATAGTAATAAATAAAAACTAAAAATTGTTTAAAAGGTCATGCTGACTTTTCTAAAGTTATGGATATTTTTTAAAATAAAATTTTATAAAATGCGAAATAGTTCAGTTTAAATTTAATTTTTAAAATAATTAATTTTGGTAAAAATAAAAATTCCATGGTAATGATAATGATGATAATGAGAAAAAAAGATAGGACTATATGTACAGTTACGCTCGTTATAAGTAACTTTTAGGGGTTGTAAAGAAAAACATTATTGCAAAAATCCGAGTTAGTCTTCCCTTCCGTTCTAGTTTTCAGCGTGCATTCTTCAATGCCGTAAGATGGACGGTGGAGTTGAGTTTGATATTTGCTATTTGCTGTTTGCTATTCGCTATTTGATATTTTCTATATGATACTTCTGAATACTTCGATTCTTCTCATACTTGAAAATAGTAAATTTTCTAATTCATTGTTTTAAAATACTAATTTTTTTTTTTTCATCAAAGCTTGGTGAATAAATTATATTCACTAAAATGATAATTATCATATATTCGTCATAATTAGGCTTAAACCCTATTTCTTCATCATTATTATTGTTATTATTATTAAATAACATGCACAGATACGCTATAAAAAATCTTCGAATTAAATGTGAATCGAATGAGGAGTGAATAATTACACACCTCAATCACGAAAGCGATGAGGGTGCTTTATGAACGGTTTTCTTTTCCGACTATTTTTTTCACAAAAAAATATTTCTACACTCTTTTAATTACACCAAAATGGGTCAAATTGTACACTAGCATATAGAGAATTTACTAAAGAAAAATTAGTACCGTATATTAAGTTCATTCGTTATTTTATTAGTTTAAATTAAATTATTTCAATTCAAGAAACCAGTGCTGTCAATTGTCACATATGCCACTTCGTAAATACAACAACTCTCGATAGACACAATTAATCGGTCTAACTTTTTTTTATTACCTTTGTGTTTTTTATCACAAGAACTCTTATGAAAATCATTATCCAAATTCTTTTAATGTAATTGTAATTAACTAAAAACGTTAAACTGATTATCTACGAAAAATTTAGCTGCCATTTTTATTTTTACTGTTATTAATTTCTTCATTTTTTCTCTCCACCAACTACTGGCCGCGGCACTACTGTAACACTGTAGGTTTGAAAAGAAAAGACCGACATCTAAGACAAAAAGGCGGGATATTTAAAAAAAATCTTAAACTGAAAATAAGAAATAAAATAATTAAATTGAATGAAAATTCATAACAAAAAAAATTAATTAATGTTATAAAATAAAAGTAATGATTAAAAATAAATTGAGCAGTTGAGGTGCACTTTTGGATTTTCCGACATTTTTGTAAAACTTTTTTTTAAAATCCCCTCACAGTAAATTTTACTCGAGGACATTTTATTTGTCTTATTTATAAAATCAAAAAAAAATCCAGGAAGTAAAAATATAGGGAGTAAAAAATATAAATACTTATATAAATATTTTATGGATGGTTTCTTATAAAAAAAAATTTCTATAAAATATAAATTTATTTCAACTCTAAAACTCCAGATTGAAGAAAATAGGGATTAAAATAAAATTTACATTTACTTTTAAATTTCTACACTGACGAAAATCACTCTCTCTTTTAACTCCATCCGCGTGTAATAAAAGACTGTATGCTTACAATTTGTTATTAAACTTAACCACAAACATGAAAACTTAATGTACACATAGTTTCCTTTTTCGTTTTCATCATCTGTCGTTTTTAAATAATTTCTATTAATACTCCGTTAAATCTCATCACGTCAGTATTTTTCGCTTATGCTCAGGAAAAATTTTTTGTCAAGCTATTTAATATTAAAAGCACAGAAAATAATCCGATCGCCGCTAAGAGAAAAAAAATCTATCCCAGTTGTTTATTAATATTTTTATTCCGGGATTGAAATATAATTTAGTTTAAATTGTTTTTTAATTATAAATTTACTGGTCAATTTTATTACACAGCTGCATATGTAAGTTATGTAACTTTAATAGTATTTTAACTGCGCGGTGAACTATCAACGAAATTAATGTACTCTCAGATATATACGTGAATAAATATATTTACGTATACATGTTGAATAAAGTTAAACTCATATAATAAAACAATAAAGTTTAAGCCTTTAGGGAGCTCTTGTGAATTTCGTTAGTGAATAAATGATAAAATTAATACTCTTGATAACAAAGCTTACAATCTGTGTACGAGTAAAATATATAATAGTTATTATATATTTTTGGTAAAGTTTTAGCGAATTACACACTACGTCAAATAACAATCCTGAAACTTTATAATAAATAAAAAAATTTATCACAGATTTTTCGGCGGCATTATTTTAAATATTTAGTTTAATCAACTTAAAATTATGGATTTAATAGTAATTATCTTTAACTATGTGAGTATTACGGTAATGATAATGTAGCTTTAATTATCATCAGATAAAGTAGCTCAGCTTTAATAATGACTAGATAAAAATTATTAAATTCAACGTCTCAAGTGCGCAGGTTTAATTAATTTTTTTTCTTTATTGCTCTTTTTATGAGAATTATAAGAAGGATTTTTTTTTTTTTTTATAAGATAAAAGGTAACGATAAAGGTCAAAATTATGACATAAAATTAGTACTTAATATGTTTAAAGTTAAAATTCAGTATTTTGTATTATTAATAAATTCAATAAATTGCAAAAGTTTCTGATGAAATATTTAATAAAATAAAAAAATGAATTAATTATTTAAGGAAAAATTTATAACACTTGGAAATGAAAACACTTGTTCGTTTTTCATGAGACACATAAATCGTAACAAAACTTTTGTGCTTTATTCCCGTTTAAATAAGTATTATATCTTTTATGTAATTTGTATTACATAAAATTCAACAAGAAACTTTTTATCTTTTGTACAGCTTAAATATTTTATTTTCGTGTATAATTTATTTTTTTTCAGTATGTCATTATTTTTTTTAATTTTTAATGAATGTTGTTTTTTAAAATTAGAAATTACTTTAGAAAGAAGAGAAAAAAAAAAGAAGTGTTTTATAAAAGCAAAAGTAAGTACAATATAATGAAAGAAAAGGATAATGATGATGGACGATGGATGATAAATTGATGAATGTAGACATGTGGGAGTGTGAAATATAATATAACGAAAGTGGTAGAAGAATAAAAAAAATATACCGATACATATATATATATATATTTACTTGGTGAAAATCAATGTGAAAAATGAAACCGCTGTAGGTGTGTGGATAAGGTGAATTTAAGCTGCCTGATTCCACTACATCTTTGGCTACTGAGCTTTATTGACTGTCACTATTTTTCATCTTTTATTTAACTTCAATATATATGTTTGTATATTGTGTATAGTATATATATATCGTGTATCAGTAACGAGCTCTATATTTTAAACTCATGAAAGATTGATGTCTTTAACTGTCGATTGGTCAGTGATAAGTTAAATTCTGTCATACGCTGCCTTTTTTTATGCAATAAATAATAACAATATGAAAGTTTTTACAATTGGAAACAAGTTGGAATAGGATGAAATAACATGCCTCGGAATAAAAACTTTTTTTATTTTTTATATCGTTGTAAAAATGACGTAAGGTAAATATTTACATTGTGTGCCATTTAATTAGCGTCTGGTTTTTTCAATAAATTTCTTATATATATGTATACATAAATCAATTTTTTTTCGAAAGACCCTAGTATGTATTATATATATTATTTCAATAAATAAATGATTAAGAAAGTGAATTATGAATGCTATAAATTCAATAAAAATTTTTAAAAATAATAAAAATGATTGTATAGTTTGATATATTTCGATATTTATAAAGTACTAATTACATCATTATCATGGAAAATTCGCAGATAACAAATAAATGCTCATTGAAATTTAATGCCCGTGTTTGCCCACCTCATTTAGTACTCATAGACCCATAAAGAGAACATGTACATCCCGACAGACAATATTCAATAATTGTTAAATATTAAAAATCTAATTAATTTTAAAATAACAATTGATAATATTTTTTTTATTGAACAAATAAACTTGAAAGATTAAATATAATTAAATAGATTAAAAACAAGGTAAATAAATATACAAAAACTATCACCTGTAAACTTATGTATTTTTTATTCTAAAGTTATTTTTATTTACATTTAAAGCGTATGATTACAAAGATAACTATTTAAATATTAATGATATAGTATTACTTTTGATTACTTCCGGCTCACTAGATTCAACTCTGATATCACGGTGATAAAGTATACTTTAAATTTCATGAAATACTCGGCATCTTGATCCAAGTTTTTCAAGTAAAACGAACATTTACTAGCTAAATATGTAGAATAAAAAAAAATCATTATTTATCATCTATCTACCTAATTACTCATACATTTGTTTCTTATCAAATATTGTTACGATTTTTGAATATTTAAATTCAAATAATTTAAGGAACATTAAAAAAAAATTTATTAAAAATATTTTGTTGTAACAAATATCTTTTTCATCATTATTAAATTGAAATATTTCCAAAATGCCTGCGGCTAAATAGTCATACCCGTTAAACCTTCTGTCTTTTTAAATATATTCGTGAAAAAAATATTGACATAACAACAATAATTTTTCATTTGCGCAAAAAATTTGCGAACGCGGATGATTTTTCATTTCTTTAATCTCCTCCCCGATGAAAAAAGATTTTATAAACTGTATACAGTTATATCTGAATTACATACAATGGGATAGAGATAATGCATAATTATATAAAATTTTTGTATAATTATATACAATCGTATATAATTCTATATAAAAATGCAAAAAAGAATAATAAAATTATATATACTAATGTATATATTTGTATACAATTATATAGAATTGTATATAATTATATATAATCTATACGAATACATTATGTGATTATATCCAAATTATATACAAATAAGATATAATTATGTATGATTGTATACAAATGGATTGGGCCTTTTTTCTATCCAATTGTATAAAATCTTTTTACATCGGTCTGTGTTAATTTCACTACCAAAGGAAGATTTGGTAAATATTAATTGTATAAAAAATTACTAACTCATAGCGAGGTTAGGTTTTTCATATTTTAATTTTTATATTGAGTAAGGAAATAATTACGAGCTCCCTTCACATGTATTCATGCGAAATAATTTCAAAGTTAAAGAAATACAGTCGAACTTCATTAACTCGAATTGTATTATTCCGGACTTGCCTTCAATCTTGACCCCCACTAAAGCTGCGTTGTTTCTAGAGATGGGCGATATACATTGAGCGTGTTCAGCCGAACTCAGTACTGAGTATACTGAGTAAGTTAGTCAGTATACTGAGTTAAGTTTTCGGCCTGGACACTTTTCAGATTCTAAGGAACTTTTGTCTTGCCGCCATTTTACTGAGTAAACTTTTCTATACCTCTTGACGCGCGTGCGTTTGTAAATGTAAACAAAATAAGAAAGAATTGAGTGCAAAATTTATACGCTTTATAAAAAATTAATTAACCATTGAAAAATGGAACAGTCCAATTACTTTATTAAGCGCTAAATTATTTATATCATCAAAAGGATCATATAACATTTCGTCGACTAAAATATTATTTATAATATTATCCATTATAATTCACTATATTAGATCTTTAATTGTAAATAATACTGTCAACAAACAAGATATAAATATGAATAAATAGGTTATGGCTCTTTCAACTCAGTCAGTGTGTCCAAGCAGAAAACATACTATACTTAGACGGTCAGGACAAAATTTCTTTTAGTCTGACTAACTTACTGAGTATACTCAGTACTGAGTTCGGCTGAACACGCTCATTGATGTTTCGACTATCGATGTTTTTTTCGAGAAACATCGATTTTCTTTAAAGTCAAAATATCGATGTTCGATGTAATATAATGAACCATGGACATCGAAATAAATTTCTACAAAAAATTTAAATAGCGCACTACGTGCAAATCTTAATTTCAACCAATAAGGAATTGTGTCCTATTTTTTTGCAAGCTTCGGCTATTGACTAACTTCAAGTTTCGATGCATTTTTATTTGAAGGATTTTAAAAGCTTTCGATTATTGAAAACCTATAAATTAATATTTATAAATTATTTCAAATATTTTTATGAACATAAATATTTCAAATGGTTGAAAATGATATAATTATTTTAGATGTACCTCGGAAGTACCTCGACAAAGTATTTGACAATATTGAATTTAATAAAAAATTCGTTCTTAATAGTAAATTATTATATTGATTGATGAATAAATTATTGAACTTTTCTAATAAGATATTTTTATGATAGTAATTATTGATGATTAGATTATAATTAGTAATAATTTAAAATCATTTCTTTTTTATGTCAAATTTATTTGTAATTATAACTTTTTCGAAATTTCGCGCATATTTTCAACATCGATGTCTACAATGGACGTTTTGATGTTTTTGTCAAAATATCGATGGTTCAATGGTGAAAAATTTGGAAAATCGATAGCCCGAAGTCGATTTTTTTTTTGCTAACATCGCCCATCTCTAGCCGTTTCCCACCCGACACACATTTGTATGTGTCTGTGTATATTTATCTATGCATCATTCATGTAGATTTAAAAGTGCATGCGTCATAGTTTATTTCTTAAAGAAGAAGGGACATCCGTTAACTCGGAAATTCCAAGAAATTTCCGCTCCTCCGTAGATTAACTGCCCACGTTAATGGAGTTCGACTGTGGATTTTCTATTTCCTAACGTCAATGTAGTTCCACTAAGTCATAAACTGTCATATGACTTATACCGACCATACCACGAAATAACATTTATATTGTATATTGCACCGAAATATATAAAATATTCCCATAAAAACTATGTCACTATGATTATCAAATTATTCAATGTTTTTACTATGTATTATATGAAATGATAATACAGCTTAATATGTTGAATCAAAGTTAAATAATAATAAAGAACAAATATTGTGTAAGTAGAGTTAAAAAATGACGAATGACAATAATTGTAATTACAGAATTAAAAAAATGCCGTGATGC
Source organism: Microplitis manilae (assembly GCA_030273425.1). NCBI lineage: Eukaryota > Metazoa > Arthropoda > Insecta > Hymenoptera > Braconidae > Microplitis > Microplitis manilae. The sequence continues at coordinate 7,509,148 of CP092726.1, forward strand.
TTTTGAGGAGTACTTCATCCCGGCGCAGAAGGGCGTCGAGGAGCGTCGCTAGTTCGCCCCAATCTGGGAGCGTGCCTGCGGCAACCCCCGTCCCAAGGGCCCGAAGGGCCTCTGTAGCAACCGACAAGGCGATATCATTGACACTGAACACCTCTAGTAGCAGTACTAACGAGATGGATAGACAACGTTCGCCTCGAGGCAGTGTTGTACCAAACATCGCGTTTGAAGCTGAAGATAGTCACGATGAGGTAACTATAAGACCATTCAATATCAATGTAAGTAATAATTATGGATGTTTAAATAAAAATACATTTTAATTATAAACAGCCAATTGGTCGGAGAATTCTACCAGATCCCGAGCTTTGTGGATCACGAGGCCTACTACCGGATCCTAACAGAAGTTCCCGCAATTCTCTAGTCCCCGATGATTACATGAGAACACCTCGTGGATCATTAATTCCTGATTCCGCAAGGAGTCCTAGAAATAGTTTGGTACCTGATGGCTCGAGGAGTCCAAGGCATTCGTTAGTTCCCGATGGATCTCACAGTCCGCGAAATATATATGGAGGTGGTGGAGGATTGGGAACTGAGCCTACATATAATCGAAGTCCTAGAGGCAGTTTAGTACCGGGTTCTGCGGCAGCGTTATCCGCGACCCGCAATAGTTTAATGCCAGATAATGGCAGCATACGTAGCTCAAGGCATTCATTGTTACCGGATACCACAAGTCGTAGTCCACGTGGAAGTGTTGCCAATATTGAATTTGACAGAAATCCACGAGGTTCAATATGCCCAGATATATCAAGATCCTCGCGAGGTAGTACTGTTACACCAATTGAACAAGAGAGAAGTCCTCGTGGTTCAATATGTCCTGAAATGATGAGTGCATTAAGATCCCCGAGGGGTAGCATTGCGCCTAATATTGATCAAGAACGAAGTCCGCGTGGATCTATTAGTTCGGAATATCACAATCCAAGCCCGAGGGGCTCCATTATGCCAGAAGTCAACAAATCACCCCGTGGTTCCATTGCACCCGATCCCAATCGCTCACCTAGAGGCTCTATTTGTCCTGATGTGGGAAGAAGTCCCCGAGGTTCAATCGTACCACATGATTCGACAAATAGATCTCCAAGGGGGTCTATTGCTGTCGCCGATTTGGATCGCACCCATCGCGGATCTCTCGGTGGTGGCGGTATTCCTGACCAAGATAATCTCACTCGCAGCCCGCGAGGCAGCATTGGCCCTGAAATCGACCACAGCCCTCGAGGTAGTCTCGGTGGTTATGAAAAACGGAGCCATCGGAATAATAATCTTGGTATTTCAGAACCACGGCGAGCTTCTGCTGATCAAGGTATATATTTATGATTTATATTTATTTATATTTGATATCTTTCTACTTTTTTGCTAAAAAAAAATTAAATTTAATGACACTGAATATAAAATAAGTTGAGAACATTTTATGTTTTGAAAATGGTAAGTAAAAATCACTTATAATAGCATCGTAAATTCAACGCTGGTGTGTATTTCAAGTCTCATAAAATAAGATCGTAAAGTCAAGCCGATTCTCGTTAAATCGTTGCTACTTGGATGTTTATGGGAAAAGATAGTATAAATGTGAGCGGTGGTATATAGCTTCATAACGTATCTTTTCTTGGTCTACTGGTACTTTTACTGATACTACTGTAGATACTGTGACTCCGACTACGACTACTTGCACTCGATAAGGCGTGATGACTTGGTATCGTGAGAATAACGGCGATTCGAATTTCAAGATTAAATATATATATATGTATATACATATAAATTGTTATACATGACTTCAGATGAGAGCGTAAAAAAATGTGACTTATTGAATCGTGTCGAGAGAACAAGATATCTAGAATTATTTTTATCGTCTCAATTTCATTTTTAAGACAGTTTTTTTGCCATATCTGTAAATAGACATTAGTCAAAAATTTTATGGCATGGCTTTGATATCAAATAAAATATGTTTGTTTTAAATAAAATTTTTAAATTCAATGAAGTATTAAAGAGAATTTATTTTTTTTTTTATTTTAAAGGCACGTCAGCAAATCGCAGTGGGTCACCTTATCGTTATCGTGATGGTAACGCTAGTAGCGTAAGATCTGGTCCAGGTCATGGAACGCAAACGAATTTAGGATATGGAACAAACGCTTGGGCTGAATCTAGACGAGCAAGCAGTTCAGTATCACAGGTAAAATAAAAATAATATGGATGTATATATACATTTATTCGCATGTTAAAGAAAATTACTATTATTCGATCGTTAAATGATATGACGATCTGTATATAATACTTAAAAAAAAACCAAATATTCAAAGGCTATCTTGTATTAGTGTTTCCGATAAGATAATCTTTTTTATTATGATCGACATAAAATTGGTCCTTGGATCAAAATGGACAATACATTATACATACTACAAAGACAATAGGTGCTAAAATCAATTATTCAGCTAACTTGAATTAAATACTACACACAAAGCGACATTGTCGATGATGGCTTTGTCCTAAGCGTGCTTATAGGCTCTGCATTATGGGTGTTCAATTCCACTCTACCGTTTATTACTTTACCATTACCAGAGATAGATCTATTAGTTGGTCACCAAAACTTGATTGTAAATCTCACGACGATAATAACTACATAGTGTTACCAACTCCAAAAGGACATAATTTTATATGCCCTTTCGGCTTTAAGGTAGTGCACTCGCGACCTATAGTATGCATAGTAAAAAACGAATCGTCAAAATGTAAAACAAAAAGCGTATATTGAAATTCAGAGTGTTGAATTCTTAACACTTTTGCGTGTCAATTGAACACACAGGAATTATCTTGTTTGAACTGTCGCAATCGATTAATTTTTTAACACACAAAAATGTTATTTTATACGAAATTAACACTTTTTATATGTTACTGTCAAATCTAACTTTTTCAACACTCACATGTTAAAATAACATATAAATAAATGTAAAACGTTCGATTTACACACGATATGTGTTGATTTTGACGAATCCTTTTTTACTGTGTGTGCTATTGTTTACTCTCTCAGTCACTATTGTTTCCTCTTTCACTTAATATCGCTTACTAGCTTTTTCTCGTTTTGAAATTGTGAGACAGATTTCTTTGAATATTGATAACTTTTTTACTGATCGACAGTATGATAATTTTTATATATTTTTAAATTTCAAATTTATTTTTCTATAATCTATTAGTTTGTGGGAAGATTCTTAAGAAAAACAATTTTAAATATACGTGAAAATATGAGTTTTTTTTAGGTTAGTCCGAGCTACTATATGTTAACTGTGTGCACTTTGATTATCAATTCTCGCCATTACAAACGGTTAAAAATTGTACTTTTTTAAAATTACATACAGGATATCTACCTTGATATCATATTTCAATTGCATGAAATTCCTATGAAAGGTCGGTTTGCGAGTAAACTACCTAAAGAAGTTCCCTAAAACCAAAAGAGCGTATATTTATTAAGAAAAAAAAATTGAAAGCTAAAAGGATGTTTTACTTGAATTATATCCCTTTTAGCTTTTAACAATTTTTTTTTTTGTCAATTTTTAGCTTTAAAGTAAGTCCGCAAAACGATTGGTAATAAAAAAAAAATTATAAGCTCTTCTGGCGTTAAGAAGCTTCTTAAAGCCAAAAGGGCGTATAAAAATATAAATCCTTGTAGAATTACTAACGCGATATTGTTATACCTTATTATACCTATAGAACTAACATGTTAAACTGTGTTAAACCACAATAATTTAAAGCAATTAAGATCTTATTAACTGTCTTCTTTAGCCACCCCCGCTTTCAATGCAATCAGTAATTGAAATTTATATTTTTAAATACTTATTGGACCATATAAAGTAAAAGCCCCCATTATTGACAGGACCCCTACTATTGACATATTGTTTTAATTTATTAATTTTTTAGTTAACTGTATGAATAATCACATTGCTCAAAACTTCTTATCAATTTTTTGATATTTTTAAATGGAAAAATAGTTCAATTTTATTTCTGGGGGCAAACTATTCGCTGTAAAAAAAATTTATTTTCCCGACTAGGCCACCTTCGCTAGAATGTTTGAAATTTCTTAACAATTTCGTTTAGAGAGATTGTATTTTTAGAAACGAATTCCCCTATATAGTTCTAATGTAAGTGTATTATTAAAAATTGTTTCAGGTTATTTATAGTCTAAACAACCCCAGAATCATTGATTTAGATTGATAAATCTTAATCATCATTTAAAAATAGTGGGCGTCAATAGTCGGTACATAAAAATTCACGTGTGTCAACTAGCGACAGGCCACAAACTCAAGTAATTTAACCTCCTTAACATACATATCGATAAATTTATGTTAACACGCTGTCTAGTAATTTCATAATAAATAAAACATTGAATAAAAAATTGTCGAATCAAGAATAGTGTCGTCGAATTTATAAAAAAATAAAAGTGTGTCTTAGATAAATTTTTAATTGTAATTATCGTATTTTGTCGTTTTTAATTAAAATATTTATTATTAATTTGAACCTAATTGACGGTGGTCTTTAATAATTTTTTATAAACTGCCGCGCATGCGCATTAGGCCTGTCAATAATGGGGTCCATTGTATGTCAATAGTTGGCTCTGACACTATTTTACCCCGTCAATAATACCTGCACTCGACTCGTTGATTTTTAATTAATATATTTTTTATTTGATTCATTGCTATTTAAGTAAATTAATTTAAATATACAAGTAGAGACACCAATTAAAACGTCCAATGCAAAAAAAGTTGATTATATTAATTTTAAATACGATAAAAAAATTCAAACAATCACAGACATTCTTATAGTGTCAATAATGGGGGCTTTTACCTTATGTCGATTTAATTTGAATTTCTGACTTGATCGAACGAAATTTTATTTTTTTTTTTCTTTTCAATTGAATGACAAAACAATTTCTCTAAACATTTATCGTTAAAATTCAAATTATTGAAAAATAATAAGCATTTTAATATCAATAATGAAGAATAACATTTATAAATTTTTCGTCATTGTGGTAAAAGCTTCATATTTCATTGAAATAAGTAGACAAAATTTCGATTTAAATAATCGTTTATATATTAAAATAACTGATTTCATAATAGCAATATAAATCGCATTCATGTTTTAAATTAAATTTTTTTCACCTTCACCTTGAATATTTCTTGAAGAATTTTATTTTTTATTATAAAATGCATAGCGTTGTTATGGAATTTTTCTATTCTATATCAAGTACTATGCAATTTAAATAAAAAATAAATAAAAAATTTTTTAACACAGCGCCATCGGTATCTCAAGAATCTCAGCGAAAAATACTTTTATCTTTCTAGCTACACCTTAATACGATATCTCAGAATGAGTAAGACAATCAAAGTAAACGAGCTTTATTATTCTCAATGTCTGCTTTATATCTTAAATTTAAAGAATAAAGCAATAAAGGATAAAAAAAATATACGACGTGACTCAAGTAGAAGATAAACAAAAAATAAAATGAAATTTTAGTGGCGCACTTAAATTCCTGTAATTCTGTCCAACAAAACAATGTTTTTATTGACATTAAATTCTTATATATATATATATATATATATATATATATATATATATATATATATATATATATATATATATATATATATATATATATATATATATATATATATTATCTCTATTGTGTCTTTTGCTTTATAGTCCACCTATTACATTTCTATTCTACTTAACCATTTTAAATTGTTACATTCTACTTTTACGATTTGTCTTTTTTACTTAAAATTTATTCCTCTTTTTACTCTTCATTTAGATTTTTTCGCTCTAGGTTAATGAACTCTTTAAATGACACTTTAGATGCTATAAAATAAATGAGTCTTGTAATTATTTTTAAATTAAAATTTTTATCAAAATAATTATTCACATTGAAAAATACTGTCAAATAAAAAAAAAATTATTATTTTTATCAAACGGATTCTTTAAAAATTTAGTGATTTAATTGATAATCCATTACGGAAATTTTTTTGTTTCTCAATGTTTTTTTTATTTTATTAAATTTTTTTTCAAAAATAAAATTCAAATATTTCAATACGTATTTTTATATTATTATATTATAAATTTTTTTATGAATTCCTGATTTATTTATACTTGTATTGATTTTTTTTTTTATCATCACTGTAAAATTTCGCTTCCATATTTCAATCTATAGAATAAATAAAACTGACGTTTACACAACGGATTAGTAAAGTCTTTTAAAATCTTTTTCATCACATCAGCTGAATTTTCTTAAAATAAATAAATATATATACATACATGTAAATACCTTTTTCAAATAAATATCTTTTAAGTTTATGAAAGCGTAGCGTTAAAAGTAAATCAGTTGATTTTCTAGTATAAAGGAACAAAAGAAAATATTGTCAATCTATTCAGACTATTTGTCTTTTGGATGTTTAATCAAGTAAAAAAGTACATAAATTTAGATAAAAAATATATTTAATGAATTTGATAAATTTCCACTGCTAATTAATATGAACTTTAAACAACTTAATTGCGAAGCAGATGTTTTTTTATTAACGCTTACTCAATCCCAGCTGATTAGTTTACATTAAAAACATATTTACAGTCATTCAAATATGCTCAACTAGAATTAAATTCGTATTATTTGAAAGATAATTTATTAATAAATTAAAGGCACACAACTTTAAGTCAATTTTTTGATAATAATGATTGAAAAAAAAAAAAAACCTGTGGTGTCCGTCACTATGTGCGGATATTGGTTAATACACAGTAAAAAACGAATCGTCAAAGTGTAAACAAAAACGTATGTTAAAATTTTGAGTGTTGAATTTTCAACACTTTTGTGTGTAAATTTAACATACAATATTTATCTTGTGTCAACTGTCACAATCGATTGACTTTTTGACATGCAAAAATGTTATTTTATTCGAAAGTAACACTTTTCATATGTTACTGTGAAATCAACACACACAATATGTTAAAAATAATCTCGACCGAAACAAAAGAATTCTCGGATAATTTCAAGTAAAAAGTTAAAACTATTGCCTCGGTTATTTTTCGGGGGGGGGGGGGGAAGTACTTGTAACCACACTATTGTAATGATCAGCTGGCATTTTTTATTATTCATTTCATTTTATAATTTTATTGGATTAATTTTAAGAACATTTTAAGAAAATAATAATAAATCATTTTGTATATATATATATATATATATATATATATATATATATATTAGACTGTTTCAAATTAGGGGACTATTTTTTTTTTTTTGATGAACATTGAAAAATCGAAAGGGTATCTTAAAATATGGTGACAGTTAAAATTTGAGCTCTTAATATTAATATTTAGAGGTGGCTATTTGTAATTTTCGATTTTTCATTTAGAAACATGGTAAAAAATACATAACTTCCGAAAAAATCAAGATACAAAAAATCTCTTCTCAACTATTTTGTAGGAAATTTACTGATCTACGAAAAAGGTCTTCTATGATTTTTGCATAACTTCAACCATTCACAAGATATCCGACGTCAAAATTTAATAAAATTCAAAGAACTTGTTTTTGCTCGCTCCGAATTTTATACCATGCCAACCAATGAGAATTCAGAAATTTTCAATACATTTTTTTGTAGGAAATTGAACGCTCTACAAAAAAAGTCTCTTATCGTTTTTTGATAAATCCATTTGTTCAAAAGTTATTAGAGCTCGAAGTAAAGTTGGAGATCTTTTTACTTTTCCGGTGAAACTATCGGACTAATCATAAAATGTCATAGAATCTTTTTTGTGAGCAATTTTATTTCTCACAAATTACCTCTGATAAATTTTTTTTAAATTCTGCATTCTCTTCTAGTTATTTCCATTTTAATGCTAAGCTCCTAAAAAAAGTGTTCTGATCGATTTTAAGAGCTCGACATTAAAATGGAATTAATTAGAATAGAATGCAGAATTCGGAAAAAATTTATCAGAGATAATTTTTAGGAAATAAAATTGTCTACAAAAAAGATTTAATGACATTTTATGATTTGTCCGATAGTTTCACCGGAAAAGTAAAAAGACCTCCAACTTTACTTCGAGCTCTAATAACTTTTGAACAAATGGATTTATCAAAAAACGATAAGAGACTTTTTTTGTAGAGCGTTCAATTTCCTACAAAAAATTGTATTGAAAATTTCTGAATTCTCATTGGTTGGCATGGTATAAAATTCGGAGCGAGCATAAACAAGTTCTTTGAATTTTATCAAACTTTGACGTCGGATATCTTGTGAATGGTTGAACTCATGAAAAAATCATAGAGGACCTTTTTTGTAGACCAGTAAATTTCCTACAAAATAGTTAAGAAGAGATTTTTTGTATCTTGATTTTTTCGGAAGTTATGTATTTTTTACCATGTTTCTAAATGAAAAATCGAAAATTACAAATAGCCACCTCTAAATATCAATATTAAGAGCTCAAATTTTAACTGTCACCATATTTTAAAATACCCTTTCGATTTTTCAATGTTCATCAAAAAAAAAAAATAGTCCCCTAATTTGAAACAGTCTAATATATATATGTGGTGGTTCGGCTTCACTCCGCGAGATGGCATTCACAACTCACGCCTCTCGCAATACCTCGTCCCTATGCCTGTTTCAATATATAACAATTTCAACATGTAACTTTCAATACGGCGTCTTAGGTGAGGTATACGATAGACACACCTAACTAAGGAGTCTCAGCTATCGTATACTTAGACGAAACGCCTCTCACCCCACAAATACCGTTTTCCATCTATCCTCTTCTCATTATCACTCACAACATTTCACTCTTTGGTAGTTGGCGACTTAGGCAGTGATTATTACAATCTAAACCTAATATTATCGTTATTTTTAATATTTGACGGCTGAAGAATCAATTATCTACAGTTGTTCCATTGATTTTAACTTTACATTAAATAATGTAAAAAATATTTCTGAGAAGTGTCCAAGTAACACAAAAGCGTATGTCAAATTCAACATTCTTCAAGTGTTGCAAATAACATATGAGTGTGTTAAAACTGAAGGTTACGTTTTCGAGAATTTTGACACTCATAACGTGTTACTTTTAACATACACGAGTGTAACTTTTTCAAAACAAACGACGTACGTTGAAATAACATATAAATAAGTGTCAATCGATCGTTTTACACACGAAAGTGTCAATTTTCACGAATCCTTTTTTACTGTGCAATAACTTCAAAAATATTAAATTGATTTATCTAATTTTCATTTTTGTCACACTTGCAGTCTCAAATAAAAAACCGTTTTAAAAATTACCCTCCCATTTTTTAAATTAATTGAAATTTATAATAAGCTTGAACTGGTAAATCATGAGAATTTATTTGCGGCTGTCCATAAAATACCTCGCGCGAAATTTTACCTTTTCAGACTCCCCCCCCCCTCTTTATAACGGAAATATATACGTAGAAATACTTATATATTTACAAATATGAAACAAATAAAACAAAAATGACTTTCTATCGATCCCTTGACCGTCTTTGTCACATTTTGTCCTAGTAAGCGACCCCTTCCCCCTCTATAAGTGTGAACGTAATTGATAAACGGCTCTAATTTTGTTATTTTTAGTTTCTTTTTCACCACCAATTACTAGCGTAGCAGCACTAGTGTGACATTAGGATAGAAAAAGAAAAGGCGACATCTAAGAAAAAAGGCGGAATTTTTTGAAAAATTTTTAAATAATAGAAATTAAACTGAAAATACTAAAAAAAATATAAAGCTAATAATTTAAAAGTTTAATAATATAATAAAATAATTAAATTACTTTTCAACATTTTTATAATAAATAATAAATTTAAAAATATAAAATAATATTTTTAAGGACATTGAGAACACTGTAAACAAGTATTTTGAGACATATATGTATACGATGTATCTAGATATTCGAGCACCCTCAAGTACTTTATCGATAGGTTGTATTTCATACTCACCTATATTGGATATGATCTGAGTATATATAACTTCTGTACAGTTTACCTAAGAGCGCACAATCAAGTGGTAATGTCAAGATTCAATTTGTCTTGAAATTCCCATAATTATTGATTTTATAATTACACTGAGAAAATTAAATGATTGGAATTATCATCTAGTGATGGTAAAATTTTTACTATCAATCTGATAGTAATGAATATCATCTAGATGATTGTGTAAATCATCTAGATTGTAATGGTTACCATCTGGATGATAAGTATTACGATCATGGATGTTAACTCGAGTTAATTAGGATTATTATCCTAAATAGTTATATTTATAATTTCTGATGGTAACTGGTACCATCAGAAATTATAATAATTACTATCAAAGATAATTAGAATAACAATTAATTCGAATATAATGAAACCATCATTTTACAGGGGTAAAAAAATACTAAATGTTAATAGGGGAGCCTGGGTTACGAAGGACCCTTTCAAAAATTAAGTAAAAAAAGTTTTATTTTCATTTTCCGTCAAGTTATGACCTCTATATTGTTTTTATCATATTTTTAGGCCAATATGTGATATGTGGGGTAAAATGGATCACTAAAATAATTTTTTTTTTTCGTTTTCCGTCAAAATCTGACCTCTATAATGTTTCTATTATATTTCAGGTCAATATGTGATATGTGGGGCAAAATGAACCTCTCGAAAAACAAAATTGTAACGAAAAAATTATTTTTTTTTATTTTCCGCCTAGTTAATTTTTTCGTTACAATTTTTTTTGTGTGGCCCATTTTGCCCCATCCTTCCGCCTCAAACACTTTTCACGTTAAAAATTTTGGGCGGCCCATTTTGCCCCCAAATATTTCGAGGCATCCAAAATTTCAGGGGGCCCATTTTGCCCTCCCTTCCCCTACTTTAAATTTATTGAATTTTCGATCAATTTTTTCATAATAATAATTACCATCCCTGATAGTAACTGTAATCATCCTGATGGTAACTGTAATCATTCTGATGGTAATTGTTATCATCCAATGATTGTTAATCTTATTAATAAAAATTATAACTCTAACTATCTTTGCATTTAAAATCGTTCTTATCATCCTAGATGATAGGGGCTAAAAATTTAGGATAATAAACACAATCATTTAATTTTCTCAGTGTAGCCAACAACTCATTACAATTATCTTATTTATGATCAACAATAATCAGATGGTATTTATCTGTCAATCAATAGAATCAACTTATTTCTATTGATATAAATTACAACGAAAATAAAATAAAAATACTTTAGTAATTAAAACTGTTTTATTAATTATTCTTTGATAATTTGGTTATTAATGATAAATAATTTTCAACTGTTATTAATTAATTTTGAACAGAATAGTAATTTTTTGTAAAATTAGTTTTCAGGTGACGAATCACGAAGACTTTGTATGAGAACGGTTAATTCAACAGAGAAGGGAACAACCGTTTCAAGTGGCTTAGGAGTTGCGACGTACGGATCTCTAGTATTTCAACTAAAAGATGCCCACAGGGAAGCCAGTGGCATCTGTGACTTTGTGTTCCGGGCAATGGGAGTTGTCAGTAAAACTATGTTTGTCACTATCTGCCTCGCATGTCTTTCAACTGTACCCATTATTATGCTTATCATGGGTAATTATTATTATTATTATTTGCTGATTAATTCAAATTTATTATAGTCATAAGTTATCTTTCATATGAATTTCATGAAAATAAGAAATAGTCACGAAAAGAAAATTCCGATCAAAGTAGATTTAAAAATTATAAAAATGTGATCTATGTGCGAATAAAAGATAAAATAATGGAGGTTTAACCATAATACAGAAATCGATCATGTAACTTTGGACCTTCATTAAAATTCGAAACATTATCCTAAAACACAAAGTAAAACAAGGATGATATATTTTATTTTATCAGCTTTGACGCCTTTTTCACTAAGTAAGGATATGTTTCTATTAAAAAATTATCCACAAAAAATACACACACAGAAAAAAAATTATCGATTGAAGGTAATCAAGAAGGTAAAATATTCTTGATTCAAGAAAATTTTTTTGTAAACCTCAGTTTTCTTCGATAAATAGAAATCTCCTCTAACCAAGCCAAAGTCTCTTGGCTCAAGAAAATATTGACTTGGTTCTTGAAAACGTTTGTCTTTCAAAGTAATTTCTTAATTTAAGATAACTTTATTTTCTGTGCAGAAAAAGCATTTTTCGTTATTTTTGTAAATTAATACCTCCACCATTTCTGAACTAGCCGACTAATTTTGCTTATCTTCGATTTTAAACCGAGACAATCATTAATAGAATAAGTGTGCCAAATTTTATTAACAATCGTTTATAATTATTGTCCCGTAACAAGGTGCGTTGTATATATACATACATACGTAGTTGTGTGAAGCTGACCTTCGGGTCATTTTTTGATCGTCACGTCATAGTTACAAGACCGTCAGCGGACCGTTCATAAAATGACGGACTGTCACAATTGTGGCGACATCTTACAAACGCCTTTCTAACTTTTATACAAATTCAAATTTTGAAACCGCCATTTTCTTAAAAATACCACGAGATAAGAATACGAAGGGAAACTAAATTTTTCAATCATTTGCAAAAAAGATGATGCGTCTAATCATCTAGCTGGTTGTGACTGACAAAATTCATGACCAAAAATTTAATGACGGTCACAAATCATCTACACTGAGAAAAAAAATACTTTTATTAAGGTAGTTCTATCCCTACAGTCCAGTCAAAAAGTTGTGGATCACCACCGATGTATCGCGTACCTACGGAGCTTACGTTATAGTCCAAATTTTTTAGATTGGACTGTATTCCCAATACTACTGTATTTCCTACACAAACACGCTCACACTATGATAAATTAGTCTGTTTGAAAATCTGGCAACGTCGCCTTCTTTATTCTCTTACTCGCCTTGTACAGCCAAGACTCACTTATAGTTCATACATATGATAAAAGATTGATAAATAAATAATTTATGCCACGTGATAAACATTTCTTTTATGATAATTTTTACTTCTAATTTTTATTACGCAGTGAAAAATTTAAATTTATTACACGATCAAAATTTATAATTTTCAATATGATTCAACTAATTCAACTAATTTCAATGAACTATTATCTAATTATTTAATTCATTAAATTTTTTAAATTTAGAAGCTGCAGCTACTTGTAGCGCATTTCAAAATGTACCCTAAATTAATTTATTTACTCATTAATTTATTTATTCATTTTTGTTGTTGTAAATAAATAGCTGCATTTTATTGATAACTATTAATGAAACATATATAATTATTCATCCACTAACATTATTCCCGATATTATTCATTATATGAATTTAGCCGATTTGAATTTTCGCGCTCTCTACGCGTTGCAACGTTGCCGCTTCATTCACTCGTGACTGTTTCTCCTATCCCCTCCACTAAAACTAATCCTCGAAATGTGTAATTTATTTTAATTTTTTATACAAACTACACGGTAAATAATTCTAATTTTTTTTTTAAATGTTCTAAATATATTTTTCTTCATTATATTAGTTTTTCGTTAAAACGGTGAACCTCCGTCAAGGAAAAATACGCAAAAGTTTGTCATTTTCCCACGCTTCTCCTATGCTACATGTACAAAAAACATAAAGTTTAATTGCTAATATCTTTTTTTAGACACGATAAATCGTCTCTAAATTTTAACAGCGTGTGTATTATACACTTAAATACTTATATTCAAAATTTGGAAGATTTCTTGAATTTTTGCTTGCATGACCCAACTACCTTAAGAACATTTACTTGATACAAGAACATATATTCTTGATAATTTTCAAGAATATATAATTTTGTCTCAAGAATTTGTAGAACTGAAGGAAATGATTTTTATTTAATTTAAGCAAGCTATTCTTTTGTTTACTCATAATATGATATCAAATTCATATAATAACAAAAATAAATTTGATGCTCTTTTCTCAAGAAATTGATAACTAATAATTATAAAATGAATATTTTTAACGGATTTTTTGAACCAAGAAATTCTTGTTTAGAAAATAGTACTTTTTTTTCTCAGTGTAGCTAAATGCGACTGACCAAATTTATGACAAAAAAATTTTTGACGGTCCGAAATGACGGACTATGACCGGAAAATTTGTGACGGTCATTTCGCAATAGAATAGGCTCGTCATGTAGGTCCGTCGGTCATAAAACCGTCAGCGGACTGTCTTGTGACCAAAACTCAAAATGACGGTCATTCCGCATCACTATGTAACATACGTATATTCAACTTTTCAACCAATGGCCGGTATTTTTGAAACCCACTCGACAAATTATGATAGACTAAGACAAGTTCTTTGAAAATCCCATCATGCGGACAAATGTAATAGATAGATTTCTATGAAATCTACAAATCAAAAGTCCAGATTATAAAATACTAATAGTCACTTGAATATCTATCTCTAATATTTAGAAAAACTGAGAACATATATAATCGATTATCATTTAATTCCGGGTAACGATAAAAGCCCAAAAAGAGACTATATATTTTTATAAAACTAAAATTATTTGTAATGTTTATCGCGATCTATTTCAAATAAAACAAAAAATAAAGAAAAAGTATTTCAATAAAATTCTTGTTTGGTTGTTTGATCATGGGAAAAATTTTTGTTGCCTTAGGGGCTTAGGGATTCAATAAATAGTAGTAGTATAGAATATAAGTACCCAATTTAATTTTTTATGAAAAATTTTTTGTTTTGTGGTTTTTCATATAAATCTATTTTTGAAATCGCTTCTTTGACTTGAATTGATGGGAAAACAAAAAAAATTGCGAGATCGGAATTTTAAGTGACTTATAAAGCTTTGAAGGGTAGAAAAGATATCAAAATGAGCTTCAACGCCTACAGGCATCACTCAGAGCACTTTGCGAGGTCCCCAGTGGCCTGCGGTAAATCGTTTTCCAGTATTCAAACCCATATAACTCACTCAAAAATTACGATTATCCTGTTTTATTTCTTTAACAATAAAATATCGTATAAGGTATCAAATAAAAATTCAAGATAACATTATAAAAATATTTTTATACCTAGACATCAATATTTATCGTCGCTTTTAGTAACATACCGCCTGATGTAATTTTTTTAAATTTCATAAAAGAGCCAAATCGAAGTATAAAATTCTTTTTTTCAACTTAAAAAAAAAAAAAGTGTCAACATGCATGATGTTGAAGTACTTATTCATAATAAAATTGTTTTTCATTACTGTGTACGCAAAACAATATACTTTGTCTTCATTTTTCAAGATATCCATTTCGTTACATTTATTTATTGAAGATAAGTCCTTTTCGGACAACAACTTTTGTTCCGAAAAATTCGTCATAAACATATGCCAAACATTGACCATTTAAATGACGATTGCTTACACATTGAAAAAAAATTATTGGAGCCGAATAACGCTTGTTTTAGCCAAATAAATTATATACATATACAAATCAATATTTATTTTAACAAAATATATAGTATATTTGAGCAATTTAATTGCTTCAAATGAACGATTTATTTGTGATAAATAGTATATATATATATATATATATATATATATATATATATATATATATATATATATATATATATATATATATATATATATATATATATATATATATATATATATATATATATATATATATATATATATAATCTTTAAGAATACTTCAATTAAATTGAATACATTTCAGAACATTGCACAGAGAGAATTTTATATTAGCGCAAACAATACTTCTTTTGTAGATTGTGCTATCTTAGATGGTAATTGAATTGATAAAAGTCAAGGCAATAAATATAACAATCTGAGTATTATGGTCAATACAATATAAGATGATAATTCCTAAGATCAGGCGATCGTACAATTTACAATTTATATGGTTACTTTACCATCAAAAGTAGTTAAAGTTACCAATCTTATAGTAAAAACTACACAGTACAGACAAACACTGAGCTTTTTAATAATAATATATATAAATATTCGTGTTCCTGCGTGTGTGTGTGTGTGTGTGTGTGTGTGTGTGTGTGTGTGTGTGTGTGCGTGTGCGGGTGTGTGTCGGTGTGTGTGTGTGATGACTCGATTTTAGGATTCATCATCTTTACTTTTACAGTGTATTATACAAAATATTCATTAAATTTTTTTATTTTTTTATATTTAATAAAATTTGTTTTCTAGTTTTTATACGTGGACTATATATTCTTTGAAACATGCTTTATGTTATGAAAAACACCAGAGTTACGATGAAAACAATTATTATATCGTTCCTAAACATTTAATCATGTAAATAACAAAATGTACTATAATTTACGAATAATATCATATATAAGTGGTATTTAACAGTAATATAATAACATATATTACTGTATGTAATAGTTCAATCAATTTAATACTTTGTTTTCTTATTTCATACTTGTTAATAGATCATATTTTTTATTAATTTTCATAAAGAACTGACATTTTTTGTGTTTTATAAGCTTTTCAAAGTGAATACTCCAAGCGGACCCAGTTTACCCCGCTTTTACACCGGTATTTTAACACCGCTCTTTTTACAGTGTATTTAATAGTGACAAAGTTTCATTTATTTCTTTACCACAAATAAATTATTTATTTGAATTAAATAATCACATAATTCAAGTTAACTGCATATTTACTAAACTCTTATATATTTTCTCGTTGTAAAGAACTATTGAACGAAAAGTTTTAAATGAGTCGATATATTTAACTCGACCATTTATTTTTTTACTTCAGAACATGCCAAAAGGTCATTTTCTTAACGTTAATCAGGTAGTTTGCTAATGAGAGCGACGATCTATGATATGAAATATAGAATTTTATTGACAGCAATTAATGATATTAGACCTCGACACTAATCACACAAATAATTTCATTAGCAGATTAACATGCAAACGTACTTAGATTGTATCAACTTACACTCTGTAATTTTTTTTTTTTTTTCATAAAATTTCTTCTGTTTACTTTCTCAGTTTATTTGTTTAACTTCCATAATATATACATATATATACATATATAGCAAAATAAACTAGTACAAAAAGGATAGAATTAACTGTAGCTTAGTCGAAATATAATATCGACCCTAGTACTGCGATAATCGACTAGTAGGTTATGACACGCGAGACTCAGAGAGAACAGGCTAGCAAGGCAAGCTCTTCTCGACATGCAAGCCCACTTAATTTTACTTGTGCCACTGGCCTCTACTATATAGTAGTCTACTGCTATATACATATACATTTATATATCTATATATGGTATTATATACTACGAGACTAGACTACACAGGAGTAAAGAATCGATATATTCAGGTATATACCCTCTATATTTATATAGACTTAATATTCGTGTGCTCTAAAATATCTATATTCGATGTAAATAATTATTTAGGAAATACATAGATGTATATATAACATATATTTATGTAAATTAATATGAATGTTCATATATGTCCTTTGACGAGGCTCCACTCGTCCATTTAGACGAGGGTACTTGTGATGTTGATTAAAGGGCTGTTTGTTATTATGGCCGTAATATCAACATTTCAGTATTTATTCGTAGTCATATAATTATATGTTACTTTAAATATTGATTACCAAGTTAATAATAATACTAATAAATAAATATTTAATCAAACTGATCATTCATTTCATTAATCACTAATATGTTAATTATTAATTCTATGATAAATTATTATTGACATGTAAATTTGTCATATAAATTGTTTAACTTCCCGCTAATCCATTGGTTTTGGTCATATCCTACAATAAAATTTAGATAAAAAATATGTGAAGGCCACCTATTCGTAATGTGATTGGTCGAAAGCGAAAAAATATATGCAAACGACACAAAAATATACATTAAAATAAATATATGAAAAACGACACGAGCGCGCTTGCACGCGTACCTGTACGCTAGTTTTTGAAAATCGAAGTTTTATCAGATCTTGATATTTTGCGGTCCTAGAAAGCTATTCTGACTATTTTCGGATGACATCCGTGTGTATTGTGTGTGTGAGTGAGTGTGTGTAAACTTTTTTTGTACGACGATATCTTTGGAACGAATCAACCGATTTGAACGTTTTTGATAGCAATCGAAAGGGCTCACCAAAACTTAGAATTGAATGGATTTTGGGGTAGATCGGTCATGTAGTTTACGAGTTATACAAAGAATAAAAATTAAAATTTTTTTTGTCTTAGGTTTTTTGCGTATAACTCATAAACTACTTGCCCGATTCACCTCAAAATGTAATCAGTTTCAAGTCTTGTGGAGTCCTTTCGATTGCCACCAAGAACGTTCAAATCGATTGATTCGTTCCAAAGATATCGTCGAACAAAAATTATAGTTTTTCAGTGAAGGTATGTTTTACCGTCCTAACAAATTTGTAAGCTCGAAAACAGCGGGAAGTTTTTGGGCTGGCCTGCAGGGTCAGGCAGTTTTCAAATTTTTTTTCATACGTTTTAATTGGAAAAAAGCCAGAATTTGTAAAAGAAAACATGGATGTATTTATCGACAATTTAGGTAGAACGTTTTTTTTTTTAATACTAATGACGAAAAACAAATTGAATAAAATATTTTAATGCAGCTTAATAACTCTATACACTTTTTATTTTTTTATTTGAAAATATGTGCCAATGATAAAGTGATTATTTTTTTGACGTATGGATTATTTTTTGTTGAACATAATCCAGATATAAAATAAAACTTTAACGCTCACAACCAATTAAATATTTAAAGCTTAAAAAAATACTAAATTATTTTTTTATAAATTATTTGAATAATTGATTTTTATTCTGACCATTAGGTACTGTAAATAAAATTTATATAAATATACGTTGGATTATTGAACTAGTTATATTGCTGAATTCGAAAACTGACAAGTAATCGTAGCAATTTAAAACCAATAGCAATTTACATTTGATTAATTCAGCAAATATTTCATGGATAAAAAATAACCGTTACCAGAATATTGAGTGGAGTATAAAAAAATATGACAGTTGAATTATGTGATAAAAAAAAGGAAATTATTGATTAAAAAAAAAATACCGATCAATGTGGCATTAATCCAAAGCTATTTGAATACTATATATTGACATCTAAAATTGTCTAGTTGACAATTGTTATGCGGATTGGTGTGGTCTCTTTTACTTCCTCTTTCTCTTTCGACACAGACAAATCCTGTCGCAGAACTGTCAATTATAATCGAAACTTAATTTACTGTTGACAATCAGCGTGAACTACTGCTATTGATTCTCCATCTGATATAACTTGGACATGACAAAAGCAATTTCACTTTCAGCCACAGGGTGTTAGTGAGAAATGAGAATGTACGAGAAAATTTATATCTTCTATCTAATATATGATATTATACATGTATACTTAAAAATATATTGCTATCAATTAAGAATTTACATTCAGTACACAGTTAATTATATAATTTATTTATGATTAAATAAAGTATTATTTGTTAACTTAGAGCAATTAAACAATTAATCACAGTTGAATTTTATTGCACTAAAAAATTTGCGGGTTGAATGCTGAGTAGATGATGTCTAATTTATTTAGTTCCCTCGAAATAAATTTCACACCGAAGGGGAGTTTTGGAAAACATTAATATAAGGGTATTCTCAGACAATGCCTCCGACTTTCTAAAAATATGCAATGACTTTCAACTGTTATAATCGTATTCAAATTTTATTAATTAATTAAAAAAAAAATTAATACCTTAATGGAAAAAAGGACAACTCGTGTAAAAAAAATCGTTGAAAAAAGATTAAAAACGGATTGAAATAAAATCCGTATTTGTTCCTGGTTTTTTACAGTGTAATGCCAATCAAATCAAATTTTAATTATAGGGTAGAGGTACCGTTTTTAGCTACTTTAGGGTTAATTTTAGACACTTGAAAAATGTAGAAAATATAATTTGTTAAATATGCAATGACATGATCCATTTTCTAAATTTTTTCCGCAATATTCTTATCGCACTATTACAATGTAATTTATTTTTTTATACTTTTTCGTTAATTAAAAGAACGTAGTTAATGTCCAAAAATGGAGAAGTGGCCATAAATGGTACTTCAACCTTAGTTAAGGTTATTATTATATTATGTATGTGTGTATTATTAATATGCGTAGGATTACAATTCATCAAAGACTGTCCAAAGGAGCCTCATATACCAGTTTACATGATAGTGGGTGGCACATTGGGTGGAGTGAGAATGTTCTGGGCCTTGTACTCGCAAATTCGATCACGGCGCCTTGAAATCCTGAGTGTACCAAACGCAAGCCCACACATATCCCCCATGCAATTGGTGTCTATAGCTTTGACGTGCTTCCTAACCGTCTGGTTCGTATTAGGTGAGACTATATACCATTAAATATGAGATAAATATCTTCAATATCGATTCTCTATTATTAATGCCTTCATTATTAATTTCAATAGTCATTTTAATAGATTATCATCTTTTTTTGAATTTCTTGCATCGCACATCAATCGCAAATTAAAATTTAGTACATGAAATTTTTAAATTCTATTCAAAAAAAATTTTTTTTCTTTCCGTATAGATAATTTTGATTTAATTGTGATTACTCTAAATATTCATTACACGTTTCCGAGTGGGAAAAATGGACTGATATGAGCCTTAAAATTTTTTTGCAAGTAGCACGCTTGGACGATCGATTGAAACCATGTAATAAGCATTATCTGCAAACCGCTACGGATTATAACCGAATAGGAATGCATTACTGCAATTAGTGGGATTATAATTAATAAGATTCAAATAAAACTAAAATCTTTATTTGAATAATTGGGTATCAATGTAAGTTAATTCATATTCTTTTTTTCTGACAATAAGCTAAAATCGTCATGTAGGCTCATAGAAGTCCTTTTTTTTTTTAACCGGATTTTTTTTTTTAAATGAACGAATTTGAAGTTTAATTCCATATTTTAGTTTTTGTGACAGACACTTGAAATGTATGACATTTAGCGCCTATAACCGGCAGCTAAAAATATTAGATAAGATACAGCTGGTAAAAAAGATACCAAATCGTTTTAATCGTGACGTCACCAACGGATCAAAAAATATTTTTTGGTTACATGTGCGATCGCGAACGACCCAAAAATAACGAAGTAACTCAACGAGCCATCTTGTGACAAAATTTATCATCATATTAGGGGAAGGGGGGGCAAAACGGGATAGGCCGGCAAAATGGGATACCCTCAAAATTTCGTCAAAATTTTTTTTTTTCAAAAAACTTTCGAAAATGGTCAAAAATGACATCGAGTATCATTTTACACTATCGAAAGCTAAAAAAAAACATTTTTATATTTTTTGCGAAAAGTATAAATAAAAAAAATGTACAAATTTTATCGTACTACAAATCTATTTTCATGGAGTATCACAAATTAAGAAATTTATTTCTTTAATTAACTCAAGAACAATAACAACAATAATATTGATAAAAACTCTAAAACTGTAACATTGGTAATCATCATAATTTTAACCGTTACATTGTAACTTTCATAATTTTGTAATATTTTATAACTTTAGTGCTATAATATCACATTATTAACAGTTATGTTAATTTTCTAATATTCAATATTTAATTATTTCTCTTATAAAAATAATTTCTTTGGAATGAAAACTAACTAACATTATTTTTAACATAAGTATTAAAATTTATAATAAATAACGATAACGATATATAACTGATTCATCGTTAATGAAAGATAAATCTCTAAAATTATTCACAATAATCACAGATAAATTGAGTATCGTCGTCCGAAACACCAGCACATGAATCATGAGCCCACCTATGACAAAGTTGGCATTGCGTCCAAGATTCAAACGAATCACTGTACTTTTGATCACAGTAAATACAAAAGGCGTCATCTTTGTGCTGATTTTTGCAGGGTCGACCTCTGCCTTTACCGAATGTTTTTTTAACTGACTTTTTCTGTTGAACATCAATTTAGAAAGACATTTTTACATCAATTTTATTCACTTGAAAAAAGAAAGAAAAAAAAAATTTACTTTTTTTTGGGGTATCCCATTTTGCCCGCAAAAAATAAAAATTTTTTTCTGATGGCAGTCTAAAATTCGTTATATTTATTTCAAATAGAATCAAAATGAAACCAATTTACGATATTTATGTCCCTAAAAACTAAATTTTTCGTTAAGTATCCCGTTTTGCCCCCCCTTCCCCTAATTCGTACATTTACCGACTTCTCTCTCATTTTCAACGAGTACTCAAAACAATCTTACTAAAAAAATAAACGCGGATTTATAACCTGCCATTTATAGGCACTAACTGTAGTGAATTTCAAATATCTGTCACAAAAACTAATGTATTTATCTAGTACAATCGAGTCGTAGACGCTCGTGTGTTGGTGACCTCGCCTTCGGCTCGGGCACCAATCTTCACACCTTGCGTCTTAAACACGATCGCACTAGATAGATAAACTACTACTACATCACCGCATTTTGTTGTTATTTTGCTGGTTGTCTATAGGTTCTTTTTATACAACCTACAAGGGAAAAATATAATTAAATTTTAAACATGCATTAATTACAATTATATAGTTACGACCACGCAAAAACGTCTTCAAGAGTTTTCGATAAGAAATAGATTAATTTATAGATAAAATATATTTTATTTAAAATAATTAACTTAATGATTATTAATTGCGATGTTTATCTTACTAGAACTCTAATAAGATCCGACTTAATTGCCTATAGACTCAGTTTATCTCAAGTACATCTTCACGTTCGACCCATTAATCGAACACTTCATTTTGTTTATCTCTTATTCTATTCGTTCTTTTTAATTTGTATCACGGAAAAAAAGTTAATGAAAAATTACAATCTGACAAAGAAAATGAAACTGTTATGGAAATTCTATAATTTTTATTTATACACTGAAAAAAATAATCGATAGCCGCTACCGAAACAATCGGTAGCCGCTGCCGATTAATTTTCAGTAACAGCTACCGACAATTTTAGTAGCAGTTAACGATTTTTTTCAGTAGCTGCTACCAATTTCAATCGGTAACGGCTACCAATTGCTTCGGTAGCGGCTATCGATTGTTTCGGTAGCGGCTACCGATTATTTTTATCAGTGTAGAATGCGATTTGTTTTATTTGAAAATTTTATTTATCACTGTCCTTTTTCTCTTACACTCTATTATCAACTCCCGCTACGACTCAGGTAATTATTGGATTCTGAAGATCAGATGGCCGGACTTCGAAGCAAAAATGTTCGACCCGGATCACTGGTGCGCCAAGACTCTCTACATCTTTGCGGTGGTCCATCTTGGCGTCATCTACGCAGTCATAGCCATGAGTATTGTCACGGCGCTAGGTCTTGCTGTTTGTAGAGTTCTAGCTTGTCCTTGGTTCGAAAGGTAAGTTTTCACTATTGTCATTATTTATTAGTTTTTTTTTTTCGTTTTCCTCAATAATAAATATTTAGAATACAATAAAAAAGTTTTTTAAACTTTCACGAAATACGTCAACAATAAATTCATGAACTATGAGGTAAAAAAAAAAATAATAATAATAAAATAATTTGTCTTACAAAGTTTTAAGCTTAAAAGTTTAATTCTTATGCATAACATTATTCAATAAAAAAAAAAAAAAAAAATTAAAATAAAAAAAAAAATTAAAAATCCCGAGTCTAAAAATTTGTATAAACTACTTTATAACTATGCTTGACTTTTAGAGTTTGAAAGAAACGAGTATGCATACAAATTAAATTCAATTTTATGGCCATGCGGACGACCTCTTATACTACTTTATTTATATATTTTTATATACTTTGTATCAAAGATAAACCGATGCAATCGCATGATGAAGTAATAGATAAATAAATATTTTCGTAACATCTACTCTGAAACTTCAACTTTTAATGTTTATTTAGTCACTCGAAGCAAGTTAACTCTAAGTTAAGTCTAATGCCATGTTAAACTATGACGTATACTTAAATTGCAAATTCAATAAATTAGCGGTATCCCTTAATAAGAAAAATGATTTAATACATTCTAAGTGTATTGCACGTCTCAACGCGAAGCGTGAGCTGTGCTTTACTCTCACTTTCTCAAGGTCAAGCAATTTTCACGGTTTAAATTGCTTTTATCCGATCATTTTTGCATTTGGAGTATTAAATGAGTTGACAAATATCAACAATAATAGTTTTCTATGACAATAGATACTTTAAAAAACACTATTTTTTGTAAATAGTAAAAAAAAAACCGTTCTTGAAAAAATATTTCGGCGGACGTCGGGTTGTCTGTATGTGCGGATGATGTATGTGGTCACGATAACGCCCAAAAAACTTCACTTTTTGAGTCAATTTTTTTTTCATTCGCTTTAGTATCATTCTGAGTAATAGCCTATTAAAAATTACTGTCTAATTCAATGTAATTTAATTAAAAAATGAATAAATTCATTAACAGTCTTTCTTGTATATCTATATATCTATATATATATACAAAAAATAGTTCAATCTTTGGCCATACATGGGCGCTTCCGATCATCTCAGTTTTATCTTATTTCATTTTTAACAGATTCTATTCTAAATATTTTAGTTATTCAGATACAAGAAAAATCTCAATATTAATTTACAAACAAACTTAAAAACTTTCTTTAAATAAAATTTGTTACACGCAGGGACATAAAACAAAATACCTGGTATAGAGATTATTTTAATTTTTTTAGTTTGTCCGCTGAAACGTGGCGGGGCGCTTAAGTCGCGGAATAATAAATATTATTCGCGGGAGAATTTGAAACAAATTTTTTTTTTTATTTTATTTAATACTTTTACGGAGTATTTATATACTTAAATTTTGAGTAACTGATTAATGATTATTTTGTCATAAAATGAACGTTGAGACGTGCACTTTTGGATTTTCCAAACTTTATCTATATATATTAGTCAATTCGAATTGTTTTAAATCATTTCAAATTGTTTTGAATCATTTTTCTTAATCAGGGATGGAAGCGTAATTTTGATTTCTGCCCATTAAAGCTAAATTCATATTTATTCCATATTGGCAAATAAACGGTTTGTTACGAATTTTGGACTTCCCAATTATATTTTCAATGTCAACTTAACTGACAGCTTTCATTTACCAGCAAATGAAATTTATCTTGATTGTAATTTGTAATTCAAACATACGCCACCAGCTTTCTATATCATTAACTTGAAATGAATGTGTTTTGGCTGGCCTCTAACATTGAAATTAAAAGTTTCGAGTAGATGTTATAAAATAGTATATTGCGTGGAAAAGGAGAAAACAAGACGATTTCGGACGAGAGTGCGTACACGAGAGAGTTCATACTATACCACACACTATATTTTTGAATTACCTACATTATTACAGAGAATTTTGAATGTCTGGAGCCAGTCGAAGCAGGCTAATTTCGGACCAATGGCACGGCAAAAGAATAATGCACTATTTTAAATATGCAAATTTAAGTAATCTAACAGAAAAAACATTGGCATCTTATTGATTTAACTTTTTTTTTTATTGGAACTCATGTTTTTTTTTTTAATTTTCCAAACACAACAGATCGTTCAGTTGATTATTAGAATGACATAAAAATTAAGAGGTTTACAATAAAACGAACTGAAGTCAGAAATTAACAATGGCCAAAAATATTAGTATATTACACACCTAGGAAAGTAAAGTAAGAAATGTCTCAGGTCACATGTCATTGTTGGCCGAGGCGAAGCCGAGGTCAACAAACATGTGATCTGAGGCTGTCTTATTTACTTCCCTAGATGTGTAATATACTATTCTTTCCTAGGGAAGAAACTGATCAGTCTACCCGCTAAGTCACATTGGTCTGAAAGTGGTTTATTTCGCCTTCGGCTCTGACATACATCTTTATTCTGAATTGGATTTATACACGGAAAAAAAGACAGTAGAATTGTACCAATTGACATAAATTTTGTATTAGCGTAGGTTTCAAATAAAATGATACTAAAATCGTATCATTTTCTGATAAAAATTTTGTATCTATTGTATTGTAAATGAAGTTAAACACCATATATATTATATAGTTTAGTACACGTTAATATAGAATATAAATTGACACAACTATCACCTAAAAAATTTTTTATGAGTTTTTCGTTAAATTATATAAGAAATTAAAACGCCCTCAATTATTGTGTTTACGCAATTTCAAAAAACTCAATTTTTTTTTGTTTTTTATTAATCAAATGAAAAATTAACCCTTCGTCGGTCGCGTAACGAGCGTGGCGCCGCCTTATTTACATTTCATTTTTTTCTCAAAATTGCTTGAATTAGTAGCTTTGAAAAAAATTTAATTCCTTCTGTGAACTACTATGAAAATTTTAACGCTATTTACAAGCATAAAAACACTTGGAAAATAGTTTTAAATTTTAATATTCAAGACCGAGTATGAGAAAGCAGCGCTCCACCACCCGGTGCGAGTAAATGTCCAAGTCTTTTTTCAAACTGCGCTGTTGCCAAGTTTCTTCACCGCCACTATTTAAGTATATTTTACCACATGTAGAATAGGTATATAACTATTGAAATGAAGCGATTTTCAGGTTAGTTTTTGCTTTCATTATTTTATTTACAATTCAATTGTTATTTAATACTAGCTGACCCGGCAGACTTCGTACTGCCTCAATCGATTATAGAACAAAATAAAAAAAAACTCTGCTTAGGTTTCCACTATATACAGTTGAAGTATTACCGTACGATGGATTGTGTGGCTTAATAAGTTATAAATTTAATTTAAACGGAATATAGTATAGAGCCGGATAGCTCAACTGGTAGAGCACTCGGCGCGATACCGACATGGTCTGGGCTCGATTCCCAGTTCGGACTATCTATATTTTTCTCAATTTATCTATAAATTGTCTTATTGAGAAGTTTTGCATGTTTAGGTATCCACTATATTAAATTGGTGAATTACCGTACGATGGATGGTGTGGCTCAATAAGTTATAGATCAAATTGAATGGAATGAGTATAGTACCGGATAGCTCAACTGATAGAGCACTCAGCGCGATACCGATATGGTCTGGGTTCGATTCCCAGTGGGACTATCAATGAGGCGTTCACGCCAAATTAGACACCATTTAGCTTTTGAACCTCGGATTTTTTTGAAACTTTTTAATCTATTAGCATAGGTTGAAGGAGGCCTTCATGATTTTTTTCAAATTTTTTCTCCAATCGTTTTCGAAATATTGAATTTTGAAAAAGGAAGAGATTTTTCTTTCAAATGCATGTAACTTTGCGAAAAATGGTTTAAACAAACTTTTCAAAAAGTCAAAAAATGTTTGTTTTCAGATATATTTTCAATGAAAAATATAAAAAAAATTCTAAAACCACGCTTCTATTGAAATTTTAACTTTTAAGAACAAATTGTCGATTTACAAAAAACACGTACTGATCGATTTTCCTCATAATTTCTCACAGCAAAGTGTCACCTATTCTACAACTTTTCCGGCTATGCTAATAATGGGACAACGATGAGATCTATTTTTATTAGATTTCTTAAATTTCATATTCCAGTTTTTTTTAAGAAAATTGTCTTAAAAGAATAGCATGCTCAGGATTTACTATTAATATTTATCTGACACACAACTTTCATTAAAATTTTCAAATTTTCTTCCACAGAAAAATTATTACTAATCAATTAATAAATAATAATTTCAAGTAATAACAATAACTATTAATTAATTAATAATAATTTTTCGAAGCAAATTAAATTAAAGAATTTTGATGATAGTTGTGTGTCAGATAATTATTAACAGTAAATCCTGAGCATAATATTATTTTAAGACATTTTTCTTAAAA
Organism: Microplitis manilae; assembly: GCA_030273425.1. Lineage (NCBI taxonomy): Eukaryota > Metazoa > Arthropoda > Insecta > Hymenoptera > Braconidae > Microplitis > Microplitis manilae. The sequence goes on from CP092726.1 coordinate 7,537,033, forward strand.
AAAAATTGGAATATGAAATTCGAAAAATAAAAAAAAATAGATTTCATCGTTGTTCCATTATGAGCATAGTTGGAAAAGTTGAAGAATGGGTGAGAAATTGCTATTAAAAATTATGAGGAAAATCGATCAGTACGTGTTTTTTGTAAATCGACAATTTATGCGAAAAAGTTTAAATTTCAATAGAAATTGAAATAGAAGCGTGGTTCAAAAAATGTTTTTGATATTTCTTATTGAACAGATGTCTAAAAATGAACATTTTTTGTCTCTATGAAAATTTTATTTAAACCACTTTTTGCAAAGTTACAGGTGTTTTAAAAAAAATCTCTATATTTTTCAAAATTCGATATTTCGAAAACGGTTAGGGAAAAAAATTTGAAAGAAATCATAAAGGTTTCTTTCAACCTATACTTAAAGTTACGAAAAAACCGCGGTGCAAAAGCTGAATGGTGTCCGATTTGGCGTGGAACCCTCTTTATATTTTTCTCAATTTATCTATAAATTGTCTGATTGAGGTTTGCATGTTTAGGTTTCCCGTATATTAAATTGGTTTCCACTATATAAAAAACCAATTTAATATAGTGGAAACCTCAACATGGGAAGCTTCTCAATAAGACAATTTATAGATAAATTGAGAAAAAGATATAGGGGAAGGTGGGGCAAAATGGGCCCCTTAAGAAAAAAAGATTCAAATTCTCGGTTTTTTTTATGTGTTCTACTTTTTTTTACTCCCTTACCAAGTATTTGACCTTAATTTGTTCTGTTCATCAAAAAATTAAAAATTAAAATGTGGGGCAAAATGGGCCCCCCTCAAAAAATTTTTATAATGCGAGTTTTTTAGCTTGTTTCACTTTTTTTTTTCTTTCTGCTGAGATTTTGGTGTTAATTTTAATTATTTTTTTTATATAGAATAAATTGTTTTTGAAAAAAATTATAGTTAGTAATGCTGTTGAACTCGTGCCCTAGTTTGTTTCTTATCTTAATTCTTTAATCATTTTTGTTAAAAAAATTTTTCGGAACCCGTTTGGCTCAAAAATATTCGTAGGTTTTCAACGTTTGGGCAGCCCATTTTACCTCACCTCCCGACACTTCTCATGTTAAAAATTTTGGGGGAACCATTTAGGCTCAGTGGCCCATTTTACCTCAGTGGTCCATTTTGCCTCAATGTCCCATTTTGTCCCTGTCCTCCACCTCAAACACTATATATAAAAAAATTTAGGGAGACCATTTTTCCCCAGTGGTCCATTTTGCCTCGGTGGTCCATTTTGCCCCAGTGTTCCATTTTGCCCCTCCCCCGCCCCAAACACTTTTCATGTTAAAAATTTTGGGGGCCCATTTTGCCCCCAAATATTTCGAAGTATCAAAAATTTTAGGGGGCCCATTTTGCCCCCACTTTCCCTATAGTCTGAACTGGGAATTGATCCCAGACCATGTCGGTATCGCGCCGAGTGCTCTCCCAGTTGAGCTATCCGGCACTATACTAAACTCATATTTATTCACCTTTTAAACCTTTTCTGGTGTTCCACAAATAATTCAAGACCAAAATTAGCCAAATCGGTTTAGCCGTTCTTGAGTTTTAGCGAGACTAACGAACAGCAATTGATTTATATTTATATAGATTAATAATTACATTTTAATAAAATAAATGTTAACAATTTTCATAGTAAAAAAAAAAATTTCATTCCGGGTAAGCGTATAAAATTCGCAGCTTGAGATTTGGCAACAGCGCGTTCAATTTAACACGGCGGCGCGACGCTCACCATGCGACCTAACTCGGCTGAAAAATACACGCGATCGACGAAGGGTTAGTGATCAATCTGAAAAGAAAAAATTTAGTATACGTTAACCACTACTATATTTACGTTCTACAGTTGGTTTGAGCATGCGTGAAAAGTGATACAAAATTTTTATCTCTGTGGTTCTAGATTTGGACCACAATTGTGGTACTATTTCAATATCAGTAATGATATTATTTCAGCATCACGACTTTTTTCCATGTATTGTTTCATCTCTTGTCACTCAACACACTATTTCGATAACTGGGACGCATTTTCTATGAGAACGAATATATTTAAACGATCGAGCCGTAAGCAAATTCAAGTGAATAAATACGAGTTTTTGTTTAGAATGTAACATAACATTAAACAAGTATTATAAATTAAGGACATCCTTAGGCAATACCCCTTCCCCTTCCTTCACTACCACTACTTTAAAAAAATATTCAATGACCTTGAGCTGTCATCATCGTATTAGAGTTCTATCAATTAATTCGAAAAAAGTTAAAGCATTCATTGAAAAAACAATGTAAAATATTTGTCAATATTATTATTCGAATTTCAAAATTTTTTTGGCTAAAATTTATTTTCCAAATAACTCCTAATTGATAATCACTGTACGTAATGTTTTCATTTGAATTTATATCTCAGTGAAATTACAATTACGTTGTCCTTTTTTCAATTAATGCTCCAATTTTTTTTAATTAATTGATAAAATTCTACACGGAAAGAAAATTATGGGAATGGTTCCTATAATTTTATGAAATTTCATCCTATACCAGTATAGGAATGACAACCATAAATTATGGGAACACGTCCTATAGGGGAGAGTGGGGTCAATTGAACCAAGGGGCAATTGAACCAGTAAGCTTAAAAAATCGAAAAAAATATAAAAATGAATCGCCCTCTTGGAATTATATTTTAATACACTAAACCTTAGTCTGATCTAAATTTCGAACCAATATGATGATTTAATTTTAAAAAATTCAAGTTTTTGTGTTTTTAGGTATCTAAACTTTGATTTCAGCTCTTGGTAAATTGTTTAATAATTTTTTAATTTTCAAATGAAATCTTAAAATTTTTTTTGTAATACCTTCTTACATATATTAGTCATAAATTTCTAGCTTTACTTCTAGTAAAATAGTTCTTGAATATTTTTTTTTAAACTAATTATTTCAATAAAATCATATGGGGTCAATTGAACCAGTACTCTCGGGGACGGTTGAACCACACGAATTACACTGTGAGCATCAGACATGCGCGCGCATCTTGACAAAATGTGAAAACAAGCTAAACTAACCAAGAAAAAAAATAATTATATTGACAGAAGTTTTAAAAGTGATTGTTTTAACATATAATGTTATATAAAATAATAAATATTATTAGAAGTATTGTAATTTTAGTTTTAAGCTGTAATGAATAGTAAAATATTCATTAAAGTCATTCATTTATGATTCTAATACTCATGGTTCAATTGTCCCCGACTAGTGGTTCAATTGCCCCCGCAAAGGGGACGATTGAACCATTTGATGCAGTTGTACAGTTTCGTATTTATTGAAAATTTTCATCATTCGTTAAGTTATGTGCTTGTGAGAAATGATAGCCTGTATAATAAGTTATAATTTCGTAAAAAAAAAAAGTTATCATTTTGCTTTTATTCATATAAAAAAAAAATGTTAAAGTATTTTTGGTTCAATTGACCTCACTCTCCCCTAATTATAGGAATGTTACCCATAATTATAGGAATAGTTCCTATAATTATGGAAATGATACCTATACCATTATGGGAATGGTTCCTATAATTATAGGAATGGTTCCTATAATATTATAGGAACCACTCCTATAATAATATAGGAACCACTCTTATAATAGTATAGGAACCATTCCCATAATATTATAGGAAGCATACCTATAGTAGTATAGGAACCATTCCTATAATAGTATAGGAATGGTTCCCACAATGGTATAGGGATGGTTCCTATTATATATAGGAATCATTCCTATAATAGTATGGGTACAATTCCTATACCATTATAGGAACCATTCCTATAATGCATAGGAATACTCTCTATAATTTTCTTTCCGTGTAATACGGTTATGGAAGTTGAGTGACTGAACATTTTCATAAAAGTAGGGGGAAGGGCAGTATCTGAGAATACCCTTAAAATCTATAAGATATCTTGTTTTAAATGTATGTATCGATGAATTTTTTTTTTAACAACAGCATTTAATGTTCAATACGAAAGAAATTTAATATTTAGAAAACAGAGATATTTAAGATTACTGGATAGTGGAGTTTAACAAAATAAATAAATAGAGTAGAAGTACCGATTGTGGCAACTGCACGATTTCTGGACACTTGATACTTTATTTAAAATAACTATTTAGATATATTGATGAATTATGTATTTAGATTTTTATTGATGATGTAGATATAAATAACCACGGCAGTCGGTTCGCTTGAGGGAATGTATTGGCGAAAGAACAGCTGCTACGACAACTAGCGAGAGTAGTGGTTCATCGAGACGACAAAAAATAACCTCTTTAGATGGTAAAACTATTCAGGAAGTAAATGAGGATGATGAAGAGGAAATTTTGAGTAAGAAACCTGAGAAGGGAAATGATGTTGTAGTTGTAGTTGATAGTAGTAACGATAAAGTCAAAGAAGTAATTCAGGAGGTTAAATTTTCTAGTAGGGTGCAATTTCGTGCGCCTGATATCATTGAATTGTAATAAATAAAAATAACAAGAGTAAATATAGAATAATTAATTAATTAAATAAATTTTATTCAATTACTAAAAGTTTTTTTTTAAATGTAATTAATAATACTTATTTGTAATATAAGTAAATCATATAAATAATACATACGTATAAATTTTTTTTTTTTACTTATGATAAGGTAATAATTAAGGTATTTACTACAAAGAAAAAAAATTTTTTTTCCTCTGTGAAAATGTATAAAAATTTAAAAAATTAAGGTAATTAGCTTTCTTGACTGATTCTATATGCTTATATTTATTTAATATGAATTTATAGACTCTCATGCGTCGCTTACAGGTGTACTAGATTATTTTATAAATATAAGAGTAAAGACGCTCTAAGTTTTCGTTTGGACAAATTATTACGAGTTTAAAATTTACTAAGATAAGAGACCCAGTACCTGATCAAGAATCTAGTAGCCGATCACTCATACATTTGTATATATATATTTACTAAATTTTACTAAATATACACTGTGGAAAATTCGGAGTGATTGGGGATTTTATTTAAATCCGAATTCACTCGGAGCTCCGGAGTTAAAAAAATTCAATCTACATACGGAGTAAATTCGGAGTTTTTTTTTAGTGGATTGTTTTAGATTCGTTCTAATCCGCATTCACTCCGAATCGAAGTTTCAATATTAAAAGAAACTCCTCTTCAAAGTGATTTTTACTCCAAGGAGATTAAACAGTCATCCAGTTCCCATTCACTTCGTATTCACTCCGAATTCAATCCACGTTCACTCCGCAAATTTTTTACAGTGTAAATACACAAATACATGAGTGGTCAGGTACTAGTTCCCTGATCGGGTACTAGGTCTTTTACCTTAATCTGATTCTGTTCGATTAAGTGATTGCACATGTGTAATAAGAAAAAAGAAAAAAAATTACTTGACGACTCAGTCACCAATAAAACTACTTTAATTATGAAAATAATGAAAAAATAAAACATCGTAATTACGGAGTACGAAGTATATTTTAAGTGTCCACACCATCTTTTTAATGAAACTTCTTATTGGCGGTTTAGCTTTTTACTATTGACCTTTTACAAAATATATAAATGTATAACTTTTTACTGGAGATGTTCATATACAATTGATATAATTATGCCGCTTTTTTTTCTCTTATTCAAATTTTTTAAAGAAAATAATTATAAATTTTTGTAAATAAAAAATTTTTGGTAACGCGCCGCGGGAGCTAACGACAAAATATCCAAAACGAAAAAAAGTATTTTTAGTCATATTATTAGACCAACATAATAAAAAAAACTAAACAAAGTTTTAAATGGTATAATAAAAGATGTACAGTAGACTATCGATGTGTTTCAAAGTTTTAAGGCTATTGAAAAGACTTGAGGGTAATAAAATTTGATGGTTCAGTTGGGCCTTAAGTCAGAAAAGAATGTGTCAGTAAAAATATATCAGTGTTGGTTTATATACGCGAGGAATTTTATTTTGATACGGAAAAAATGAACTTAGAAAATCAGTAATTTTCCAAATTTTCGTTCATAATCATTTTCAAAACATGAGCTGATTAAATTGACAATTGATATAATTTAACTACTGCATAGTAAAAAATATTGTGTATCTGTGTTAAAAACGGTCTCGGTTAAATTTTTTGTGTTGATTATTTTGTATCAAATCAACACAATTCTCTGTTACTTTAAAATTTTTAATCGATTTACTATTCAACACTTTGAAAGTGTTACCTAGTATAAAAATTGATATTATCAACATTTAGTAAGTGTTACTTTAAAATCAACATAAAAAAGTGTTGGAGCGACAGTTGAATTGTGTTAAAAAAAAGTCTTCCTTCTATTCACGCGGGAAGCGCCATTAAGCATTAGTTCTGCTTGGATAGTTATTATTTTTGTGACATTGATTTTATTTATTTTCAATTGGACATAAAAAAATTAAGTTGACAAAGTTCATGATTCGTATAGTTTAAAACGATAAAAATTGCTCCTGTTGCTTTTCACTTCTCTACATGCGCATATTTTTATTTTTTAGTTTTTTTTTTCGTAATTGATTTGTTGATAAAAAAATTCGAAAATTATTAACTGTCTGCTAACTGTAGGATTGTGTTTACTATCACAAAATAGTTCAATGTTAAATAATAATTGTTGACACTTGATAACCTAAAAATAATTCATGGTACAAAAATAAAATATACAAGTTAACATTTTTTTTGTGTCGCCATAAACATTTAAAAACTATTGAAGTTACATCTCATATTATTCAGATTTTGTGTTGAAATTTTAACACAAATTTTGAGTTGTAATTCAACACAAATAGTGTTGAAAAATAAGACAAATATTGTGTGGACTGTTTCTAACACACATATTGTGTTGATTTTAACACAATATTTTTTACTGTGTGATTTATTTGAAAAATGCAAAAAACGGTCAATTTAATCAAAATAGTTTTTGTAGCAATCGAAAAAACTCATTGAGACAAAAATTTAATATCTTTGGACCACTCAGATGATTAAATGATGAATTGTTGTGAAAACATGATGAAAATTGTAATTTTTTTAATCTTTCGTCACCGATTTCTATCCAATGGATGAACTGATTCAAATCATTTTGGTGATGATTGAAATTTGATGAACGTTAAGATCAAAATATAATATGTCCAGGATTAAAAGTGTCCGCAATGTATAGATTATTTATAAAAAATGGAGATAACTGTTTGTTTGAAATTTTTTGTATCCGAAATCTCTCGATCCGGTTCACTGATTTAGATAAAACTTGCGGGATTGAACAAGTTTTTTTTGTGATTCAGGGCTAACAATAGTTTGAAATCGATTGATTAAGGAGTTCAATATTGAAAATTCCATTACTTTAGTACTGTCCACTAAAATATATTTTCTATTTGATACACACGTTCATCTAAACTTAGTTCTAAGGGTTTAAGGTAGCAAATTTTTTTTTTTAAATCTTGAAGAGGCAGAGAAATTTAAAAAACTGAGGAAATTTGAATTACTTTGAGAGTAAAACACATTGAGAGTATACTGTAATTTTCAAAAATTTATATTGAAGTTTCAAGTTTTTAGGTTTTCATCGTTGAGATGAAAACTTTTAGACTTAAATAGCAGAATATAAATTTACAAATTAGTTTTTTACTTCTTTATAAGAGTTTTGTGAACTTTTGATCATTTTTTTTTTATTAATAATATCATTAACTTTTGAATTTTTTTTTTATTTCGTGTTGAAACAAGAAGATTAATGAGCACTCCGTATGTCGAAAGAAAGCCTCAAGCCGAAGCTTCAAGACTAATAACTGAAAGCTTCAAAGTGCTTTATTTTCCCTCAGTTTATCGTCTTTTTCACTGGGTCAAAGCGATTTGAAAATCATAAAAAAGTTTAGGAAAGTTTGTGATTTACTTTTTTTTTTTTTTGTTTTTTTTTTCGTTTATTAAATTTTGAACATATTTATTGTTTAAAATGTAAATAAAACTGACTGCATAAAATATTCAGTAAGCTTTTGTATACGAATTTAAGTATATCAGGATTAATTTATTTTATTGCATTTTATGGACTTTTTTCGAGGATATTTTGTTGTTGCATCATAACTTACGTAAACTATATATAGAAAAGCTGAAGCTATTTAAAAATCGTATCAAATATAAAAAAAACGCGCGATCATATTTCATTACACTTATAAAAGTAAAAACTTTTTCTATAATTTATTTGATAAAGTCAAAAAATTGATACCAAAACAGACGATTTAAACAAAATTATAGTTCATATAAATTCAATGGAAATGCATACAAAAAACTATAATTTGAAATGAATCATAGAATTCTAGTCATTTTCCAATTTTTCGAATTCCGTACTGCAAAAATCAGTAAATATTCGCCAGAAATAGTCCCAAGCACACCATTGATTAAACCACCCTGTTTAGAAAATCTCATAGAATCCAATAGATTCTCATAAATTTCCATAGAGATTTTATAAGAATGAATGATGTCTATGAGAAGTGCTATAGTTCAGTATAGGGCCTTATATATACAGCTATAAGAATCTATCGGATTTTGTAAGCAGGGCAGTATAGAATACACGGAAAAGTGTAATACTAGAATTGTAAACTGATATAAATTTCGTATCATTCTTTGCAACAAATTCTGTATCTGAGACTGAATCTATACATTAATATGCAGTAATTGTTTTTTTTTTTTTTACACTGAGAAAATTAAATGATTGAAGTTATCATTTAGTGATGGTAAAATTTTTACTACCAATCTGATAGTAGTGAATATCATCTAGATGATTGTGTAAATCATCTAGATTGTTATGGTTACCATTTGGATGATAATTATTACGATCATGGATGTTAACTCGAGTTAATTAGGATTATTATCCTAAATAGTTATATTTATAATTTCTGATGGTAACAGGTACCATCAGAAATTATAATAGTTACCATCAAAGATAATTAGAATAACAATTAATTCGATTATAATGAAACCATCATTTTACAAGGGTAAAAAAATACTAAATGTTAATAGGGGAGCCTGGGGTACGAAGGACCCCTTCAAAAATTAGGTAAAAAAGGTCAAGTTCTGACCCCTATAATATTTCTATTATATTTCAGGTCAATATGTGATAGGCGGGGCAAAATGAACCTCTCGAAAAACAAAATTGTAACGAAAACATTATTTTTTTTTTATTTTCCGCCTAGATAATTTTTTCGTTACAATTTTTTTTTGAGTGGCCCATTTTGCTTCAGTGTCACATTTTGCCCCTCCCCTCCGCTTCAAACACTTTTCACGTTAAAAATTTTGGGCAACCCATTTTGCCCCCAAATATTTCGAGGCATCCAAAATTTCAGGACGCCCATTTTGCCCTCCCTTCCCCTACTTTAAATTTATTGAATTTTCGATCAATTTTTTCATAATATTAATTACCATCCCTGATAGTAAATGTAATCATCCTGATGGTAACTGTAATCATTCTGATGGTAACTGTTATCATCCAATGATTGTTAATCCTATTAACAAAAATTATAACACTAACTACCCTGATAACACGACTTGGTCGTGAAAAAGTTAGACATTCATTAGTTTCCGACCAACTTGACGACAAGTTATCGACAACTTCAGCTTTTACAACTTTTGGCTACAAGTTACTGCCAACTTTCTGAGAAAGTTGGCGCCAGTATGAAGCCGCAAGTGGAATGCAAGTTTCTGAGAAAATTGAATGCAAACTTACCATCAACTTTCTCAGAAAGTGATCGTCAACTTATTGAATTTCCAACTTTTGCCACCAACTTTCTTAGAAAATGTCTATCAACTATTGGAGGTACCAACTGTTGGCGGTCAACTTAATGTCCAGTTGCGGCAGCAAGTTTCTCGTCAGTTTCTCGTCAACTTGGCTATCAGGGTATCTTTGCATTTAAAATCGTTCTTATCATCCTAAATGATTAGGGCTAAAAATTTAGGATAATAAACACAATCATTTAATTTTCTCAGTGTAAAGATTAAAAGTGAAAATGATCAATTTGGAAATAATATATTTAGTCTAACTTAACCATCACTGTTTATATTCTACGGTTGGTTTGAACATGCGCAAATACATACAAAATTTGTATTATTGTGGTTCTAGATTTTGTACACATTTGTGATAATATTTAAATATCAATAATGAAACTATTTCAACATTATGATTTTTTCGAGTACTTTGGAATATTTGTATTGTGAATATTGACCGATTGAAATTTTTTCCATTGATTCATCTAAAGAGTGTATCAATAACGCACTTGTAAAAAAATTTATTCGTCATGTTTAATGGTATATTGTGTGGAAGCGTATGAATCAAGATGATGTGATACACAAAGTCTCAAACCGCGTTTAATCCTGCGCTACACACTATTTGTTTTATAATTGACTGCATTGAAACATAAAGTTTAAATGTTCAGAGTCAATTTGAAATGAAACAATTCAAAACCAACAGCGCATGTACAAATTCAACTTTCAACTTGGTTAATTAAAATGACGTATGATTACTCAGTCGTAGTCGGAAACTAATTTAGCAGACGAAAACAAAGACTAAACTTTTTTCTGTCCTAGGGAGTAAACCGATGATTTTCAACCCGCTAAATCGTATTGATTGAAAATTGGTTTGTTTCGTTTAGTCAATCAGGCATTGAAACTCATGGTTTCAATTCAGGTAAAATAAAAATATACTTTTTTTTTTTTAAACAAATAATCTTACTTTAATTAAATATTTAATTTGTGCTGATTATAACTTGTATTTCCAGTCAATTATTCATAATTGCTCTTTGTATAATTAACTTGGCATAAAATATTTCCAAGGTAACTTTACATGATCGTGACAAGCATTTTAAGCCAACAATCAATAAAAGTCTGTCTTGGTATCAACACGAATGGCGTTACTAATTCCAAAAGGATTTTCATTTTTTATACGCCTTTTTAGCTTTAGGGAGCTTCCTAAAGCCAAAAGGGCGTATGATTCTATTTTTATTGACAATCGGTAGACTTATTCAAGAGCTACTAATGAAAAAAAAAAAATTTGAAAGCATAAAGGGCGCATGACCCAAATTATATGCCTTTTTGGCTTTCAAAAGGTTTTTTTCAATTTCGAACTTTGAAATAAATCTCCAAAACAATTTGTAATAAACCAAAAATGATACACCCTTTTGGCTTTAAGAGGTTCCCTAAAGCCAAGAGAACGTGTAAAAATGTCCTTTCGGAATTAGTAAGGCGATATATTGTATAACAGACAAAAAAAATGATAAATAATTGTATCATATAATGGTATTTTATATATCTAGTACGAATTAGTATAAGACGCGAGAGTGATGTTGATAAATGAACCGTTAGGCGTCTTGTACTAATTCGCACTAGATATAAATAAAGGTTTTTGTAATAAATGCTTAGGAAATACCCCGTAATATATCTACAGAGAACAGCTTTGGTAAAGCTGCCAACATTTTAATTAATTTCTTTGAAACCTCAATAGCCATTTGGTAGCAAACTGATGTCAAAATGCGGTCTAGTTTGACGTCAAGTTGGAAGCGTAAATTGACGTCAGATAGCGAGCAAAAACTGGAAAGAAAAATTTGCTGTCTCACCGTCAATCTTACACTTGGGGGTATGTATATATATTGTTACGCCATCTACTGGTGATAGATTACATTTGACAATGATAAAAAAATCATGAAAATTTTGTCTACTAGAATGCTAGTTAACAACAGCTTTTTGCTTTATAATTTTGCTGCGTTACTGACGTCCACTTGCGATAACAGACTGATATCAAACTCCCTCGCGGTTTTATGTCAATCTGACAGAAAACTTCAAAAATTCAAATTTTGCAGTCAAATAAACAACAAGTTTTGAATAGTAGCTATTGTCTAGCAACTTAAATTTTGGAGGGAAGTTTAAGAGTGGGCAGTACTAATCGAATTTTTGAATTGTAGTTTTCTACTTACATCTTGAATCATTTGTCTCTCGAATGATGTTTGTCCTACACATTTTTTCGAAAACTATAAAAATTAGTGTAATAACAATTGATTAGTTAATTAAAAGAAAAGTAAAATTCAAAAATTTGGTTAATACCCAGCCTTAAAACCCTCAGTTTAGTCGAGTGACGTTTCTTTTTTAAAAAATGGCATTACTGACCTGCATTTGAAATATTTTTCAAAAACCTAGGCCTGCCGAACTTGATCATTGACCAGGCGTGGGTTCGAATCCCAGCGGTTGCCAAAAGAATTTTTCACACAAAATGTGTGAGGTCTTTCGGCCCTGAGGCCCGTCCCGTCGCCGATCCATGAATTCGATCTGGTTTCAAAATTGAACTTGATTTGGTTGAGGCGAGAATTTGATTTGTATATGAGTCCGACTCGCTTGGCTAGATTGGGTCCTTTCCAGGCCTTATAATATTCATATATATACTGAAAAAAAAAAAAAATATATATATTTTTCAAAAAAAGTCCCTCTATTTTAACCCTAGACGTCACGATTTTTAAATTATTTACAATTTTTACGAGCGCTTGCAATACTAATATTATAATTAAGCGTAATCAGTTGATATATTACGGGGTAATTTATTAAAAAAAGTTTATTTGTCAAATTGATTATAGTTAAATAATTTTGATAAATATTCAATATACTTATAAGTTATTCATTATTTCATTTTTTAAACAATAGAGAAAAATTAACGTCTGAGAAGTGTAAAAATAAATGACGAAAAAAAAATTTAATAATAAAAAAGCAACGAATATTAATTTTAGCAAAAGCTTTTTTTATTAATTATTTAATTTTTGTAGCTGTATAAAAAAACAACATGAAAATAAAGAACCCTAATGTAACGTCCAAATGTGTTATCAAAGTAAAAGAGTCAATTAAACGTAAATCATCGTTTTTAAATTTAAATAATCCATTAAAATAAATAAAATATGTATATTCAAATTAAATAACTAAAATTATAAATATGTCGGAAATATTTTATTAAGTTTCATTAAGTCGGAGGAGGTCACACAATAAAAAATATAAATATATATGTATAAATATATAATACTTAACCAATAATTCATTATCAAACAATGAAAAAAAACAAAAAAAAAAAAAAATAATTAAAAATAAAGTAAGGAAACATTTATGTACAATAAAAATGACACTCTTTCTCGTAGGGACCTGACCAAAATATCTTACACTAAATGTTATCCTGCGTTTGGGATACAAATTATACTAATACATACCTAAATGTATTGATTGAATTATTAAGTTAATATTTTTCAATTAAAATAAAAAAATAATTATTATTTATCTTTTACATTTTTTTTTTTTTTTTTCAAATAATGAATCAAATCTATTAAAATATTAATTAACATAACTTTTTTCATAACCTCTTTATTGAAACAATTTACTTATTACAATTTCGAAATGAAAAATTAGAATCTCAGCTTGTCTCTCAGAGTCTCTTGGAGTCTCTAAATGAGCAGCTTGTTATGGTTTTTCGGAATCTGTGGTGGCGCCCACAAAGACTCGTCGAGACTAGGGGTGTGCGAATCGTGATTGAATCGAATGTAATATTCCATTGATTCGAAATTCAAATTTTCAAATTATTCGTAGCTTTTCGAATTATTCGTAACTTTTTGGATTATTTAACAATTTTCGAACTATATGAAAGTTGTCGAATATTGGTGATTCTTCAAATTACTCAATTTGAATCGAGAAAATTCTGATCAGTTTTCAAGTATTCAATTTTTATTTAATGGAGAGCGTAGTTTTTTAAAGTAACCAAAAATAATTATTTCGTATTAGATTCATGTCTAAACTCTATTTACCTTTGATAAAAATTTGAATAATTGGAAGAAATATGAAGAAACAATTCAAAAACAAAAATAATTATAAAATTTATGAATAATTTAGAGTTTCGAACTATTTGCACACCCCTGCGCGGAAAAAAAATTAGGTGCTACAACAGGATGCAGTCCTGTGGGAGCAACATGATTTTCATGTTACAGCAACAAGACACATCCAGAATTTGAATTTCGTTTCAAAATTTGAATTTCTTTCAAATTTTGAAATTTTACTATACTGAGACGATAAATTGGTACATGAAACTTGTTCCTTATCCTAGTAATTCCACAGAAGAAATCCTGTTGCTCCCACAGGATGTGTCCTGTTGCTGTAACGGGATTTTGTCCGGTTACTCCCACTGGATTGCGTCCATTTTTTTCTGTCTAATAGAAAATCGATCTCTACAAATCTCAGAACAAGAAATTTCAAAAGACCGTTTTAAAGTTAATCAAATCGTCAATGAGAGACTTCGAGAGACTGTCTTAGAGTCTCGAATGAGAGACTGAGAATAGTCTTTAAATGTTTCTAAATAAATAATTCAAAATATGCCTGTTTATTCAGTCCAAATAAGCCAATTTCAGACCAATGGAAATCAGCAAGACGAAATAGTGTATCACACTCCAAGAAAGGAAAGTGGGACATTGCAATTCGCGTCTTGTTTATACATTATAATCGCAGGACAGAGTCCTACTTTTTCCAGTTAATGAGGGATGTACTATTTTAACACTGCACTGAGAACAATGAGGATAACAAATCTAACAACTTTTATTATGTAAACAAGAAAACTTGAAATAGGCCCATGAGTCTCCGAAACATTGTTCTGATATACTATAATTATTACAATGGGTAAGAACAATGTTTATTGAAACTTATCGATAAATTTCAAGAGCATAATAATATTTATAGTATGTAGCATAACAACTTTGTGGAGTCTTCGTTAACTTGATTTAAATTTGGGCGACAGCATGATAAAAATTGTTAGAATCTTTATTCTTATTTTTATCCGTGCAAGGATAAATAAATGCCTCAGTTCCGCTCGCTGCACTAAGTTCTGACTTTCCCGTGTCAAAAAAAATTCGTTCCAAAAAAATTCATCATGTAGATCTTCACGTTGTACTTTTTTCGAACGATAAGGATTTAAATAGTAAAAAATATGAGTAATGTAGAACTTTGCGTAGGTGAATTTCAAGCACGATGATAACGTTTTTGAAACATAATTCTCAAAACCTATTTTTGATACGTTCTTCTCTAGTTTAGAAAAACTTCAATAATCCCGACAGAAATCTCTATATTGAGAGGGTAAAATTTAGTAAAAATACGTTTTCAAAATTCTGTTTTAAAGACGTTCTTATTTGTCTCGATATTTGCCTACATCAAATTTGGATTCAACTATATATTTTACTATCAAAATTCTGAGAGTTTGAAAAACTTTTAACTACCCGGGTCATAATATCTAGTTTTATCAAACCTTAATCTAGCCTCATCAAACCCAAATGAGCCTCAATCAAGCCTCACTTAGCTAAAAAAGCATTTTGAGCCTCAAATAATGCTCATATAGCCTCAATGAGCCTCAAATTAACCTAGTCTCAACTCAATGAATTTATAATAATAATAATAGTAATTTCACGAGTTTGATCAAATGTAATTTAAATTCGATTAGTATTATTTGAGGCTCATTGAGGCCCTTTGAGCATCATTTGAGGCTCATTGAGGCTCTATGAGCATTATTTGAGGCTCAAAATGCTTTTTTAGTTAAGTGAGGCTTGATTGAGGCTTATTTGGGTTTGATGAGGCTAGATTAAGGTTCGATGAGGCTAGATATTATGACTCGGCTATAAAGTCTACAAGTCGAATTTCCTTGAAAATAATTTTTTTACGATGGGTGATTTCAGTCTGTTAGTAATTCATTTATTTTTGTAAACCTCCTTGTATCCATCGAAGATGACATTTGATAGACATTCTATTGGTCTTGAATTATCTTATTTTGACTAGCAGAAAATATTTGAAACTCTAAACTTCAATCCAGATGATATGAAAATTATAATGTTTGGTACGGGATAAAAAATGATTTCAAACTTGGTGTGATGACAGTCAACCTCCCTCATCTAAAATAGTCTCTTTACATCCCTTACCTCACAATATACTATTTATTTTTTTCTCAGAAAGATAAGATAGCTGTATAACTAAAATGCATATCGACTATAGATTTTGTTATTGTTTTTAAATTATTTTTTTTATAAAATAATTAGATTTTTTTAACAATCTCTTGAGATTTATTTCCTATTACAAACGGCTCAATTCAATTCTCAGTGAGACTTCACACGACGCGAAATAAAAGTATCTTCGATATAAAAGTGTACCTCTGTTACTATTTTACAGTAAATGAAATGAGAATCCCGATAAGCTGCTCATGAGAACCCGCACAGTGTCGGTATATTCAATAAAAAAAAAAAAAAATTACTTACAAGAAAAAAAAGTATAGATTACTATACTTCTAAATATTCTCTCTGAGTTTATTCTAAATTCTCGATAATCGTGAGCGTTTGTCTGCTTATCCTTTAATCTATATATATATATATATATGTATACATATATTTATATATATATCAAAGGACATGTAATACTACAACCAGTAATAAAAAAAACGAGTTCCTTGTCTTCAAAACTAGTTTTATTTTTATAAAAAATTCTGTGATTTAAAAAAAAAGAATTTAAAGTTTTAGAAAATTAATTTAATGAAAATTTAAATGATTATTTTAATTTTCATTATTTAAACAAAAAGTTAAAAATAATTTTAAATAAACAAACGAATAACATTTATTTATTGTTAATATAAGTTAACTGATTTAAAATATTTAAAAAATGACTGGATTAACTGTAGACGCTCGAGAGACTAAATGAAATTGTCATGAGTGATGACTAAAAAATAAACGGTGCTAATGCCATTAAGTGAACTAAATTAAATAAGAAAGAGAGAAAAATAATAAATATATAAAGATAAAATTTTACTACTGTTATTTTTTCCCATAGTTTAATTAGCATAAGAACTTTCGGAATTTAACGAAAAAAATATTGTGACAAAAATATAATGAAGAAAAAAAAACTAAAGCTCATAGTATAATTAATTATTTAATTGCATTGTTAGTATTATCGTTGACTTCCGCGAATGAAAAAATTTAATTATTTTTATACAAAAATTATTGAAAAAAAATTATTCAAGTAAAAAACTAGACAATTTTATGTCGTGATTTTGTGTGAAAATTTTTTTTTCTTGGCAATTTCGTCAAATTTGTCATAAATATTAAATAAATGAAAAAAAAATATTTATAATTAATAATTATTAAATATTAAAGAAATATATAAAGTGTTGAGATCTATGAGTGTTTAGAAATTTTTCAGATATTCGCTTTCTATTTTTTAGATTTAAAATAATATTAATAAATAAACTTATCTTCGATGTTTAAAATTACATATAAAATAAATAATAATAATAATATTAATAATAATAGTGTAGGCCCGTTGACCGTAAACACGATTCGTGAAATATTAACGGGCCTCGCAAGTAATTATGGTCCGGGCTTTAATCGTAATGCACGCGACGAGCTCATATATTTGATTAAAATTTTTCACACTCGTTTAATCGTTTATTAATTCATTGATTAAATGTCGTCTTGACGCGTGCAATTATAAACGAATTTTTTATTATATCATTTATTAAGTAGATTATCAATATCAAATAAAATATATAAAAGTATATAAAAGTTATTAACAATTTATATTAAAAATTAATAATACGTTGAAATTTATAATTAAACTGATAAATTGTTACTTATTTTAAAAATGAATAATCTATTTTAAAGTTTTACATTTTTTTATTTGTAATTGAATTTATAAAATATTCATAAATATTATTTACTAAAGCTTGTTCAAATTGTTTAACCAGCATAATAAAATTAGTGAATTTTAAATTTAAAAATAAATAAAATTGTCGATGGTAAATAATTAAATTTTCATGTCGATGATGAAGTATTAATAAAAGTTAATGAGAGTCAGGGCCAGTATTAATTAACAATCTGCTTCAAAAAGTAAAATATGATTTTTATATTGTGATGGTCAATTTTTAAAGCTGCAGTTCATATATTGCCTATAAATTATATTTTATGAATTCGCGTTAAAACTAAAAGCTTGAAAATGTTTTAAAAAAGGTTTGCTGATAATTTTGTTTGAATTTTTCTTTCAAATGAAATTTCTTGTTATAAGACAAATACCAAGATTCGATACACCACTCTACAAGGTAGTGATCCTTGGTCTTATTTATTGAAAGTTTACATTCGTTTGCGAGAAAAATTTGCATAAAGCTTCCGTTTTTACTGTACGAGTTCAACAAGAAGTGTTTCGTTTGTTTACTCGAGTGTGAAAGAGAAAAAAGTGTAAGCCCTCCCTATGATGAAACGGTACCCGAGCTCTTTCTCGCAGAGAAACGAACCCGAGTCAAAAAAATAACTTAAATTTGACTTGAATAGATACTTAGTAGGTGGTTAGCCCAAAGCAAGTCAAAATCAAATGTGTTTTTCAATATTTTCGACTTGCTTGTAACTAATGGCCTGCTTAATATCCATTTAAATCGAAAAAGTCGTACTTAAGTTATTTTTTTTTACTCGAAACGGATTTATTCTTATTGGACTCGCAGAGTAAATGCAAAATTCAAAACGATATTTCTCTAAGACAAATTTAAATTTTTGAAAATACGAATCTCTGTTAAGCTTTTAAAAAACGCTTATGACTCTCCATTTTAGATTTACAATCTTTACCTATGAATTATGCAAATTTAATTGGAAATTGGTTACCATTAAATCTTAAGAGAAAACGCTACCTATCATTTCTCATACTTGAAAAAATGAATGAAATTTTCCTTGTTGTATTCATTAAGTAGATGATCCAAATTTGAAATCAATTTTCTTGTAAAGCAAGTCAGAATGTTTTAGCCATCTATTAGATAAATAGTATATTACATACCTAGGCCAGTAAAATAAGAAAAGTCTCAGAGCAGATGTAATTGTTGGCCGAGGCGAAGCCGAGGCTGACAAACATGTGGTCTGAGGCTTTCCTTTTTAGTGGCCAAGGTGCGTATACTATTTTTCTGCTTGACGAAGCCGGAAAGTTGCAACTTCGTTCAGGGCAGCGGCCCGAAAGTTGCCACTTTCCGGCCGGAGGGCAGAAAAAAAATTTTTTTTCTATGGTTCAGTCTTTATTATTGAATGAAATTGAATAAAAAATAGGTTGTTTTCAATATTTAACCCTAGACTGGTCAACGTATGAGCGTGACGCCGCACTTGATTCTATTATTTTTATTACAATTACATTTTCCGTTAAAAAGGTTTGAAAAAATTTGACTTGGTTCTTCAAACATTTTAGAATATTTTAACAATTTTTTGAGCATGTTTAAACACATAAAGTTGCTGTAAAAAAAATTCTAAAAAAAAAAGTGACGGATTTGCGGGACGGTTTTCATCACTTGACCAGAGTCGTTAGTAGATTTTCACTTGCGGCGTTGCCGTCTTTGGTGTATGCCCCCTCTTATCTACCTCTCATGTTCATGCGCAGACTGTTACCGGCTGTTATTGTGTTTGAAAGGTTATGTGGAGTCAAATCTTTACTTTTATTAACAAACATTTTGAAAGACTCGGCGACTAAGAAAATAATTTTTTAATTTGTTTCTTGATTTAATTTATAACAAATTTATTAAATCATTCTTTTCTGTCCACTTTTAAAATATTTATATCTATTGCCGAAGACATTAACCTATGTTTACGTAATATTGTTATTTATAAAAAAAGTAGTTGAGTTTTTTTTAAGTTAAATAAAATTAAATACTAATTAAATTTAATTTAAAAATAAGCTTGTTAACTTTATTTAAATAACTAATTGTTTTAAACAGAGTTTAAAATTAATAAAAATAAAGTTGAAAATTTTTTTTCATGTTCGAATTTTTTACAATATTCCCGCCGGAAATAATACACCAATAGTTAACAGCCAGAGCGATCAGGCAACGTCGCACTCTCAAAAGCATTGCGGCGATTCCCTCATCACTTGACCAAAGTCGTTAGGTCGCGTTTGTTGACCATTCTAGGGTTAAATAACATGGAAAAAAAGTACGGGGTACGTAAATAGTCTCCGAATCAAATATTACTACTTGACTCGAAATACGAATAAGTAATTCGGAAATTTGAATTATTAATAATAATCTATTATCGAGGTAACATTGGTCGTTAGATTAACAAATACTAGATTGTTGTAACAAGTATATTTAATTTCATAGAAAAATATTGTGAATTTAACATAATTGTAATATTGGTATTTGGTTCTCATACTTGAAATTTCTGTTTTGAACGATTTATATCGGTAGCTATGATAGAAATCGATATCGTTAATACAGTAATGCGTATACGTATATATTTTCGTGGTAACCATCTATTCACATAAAGTAAGACCTAGATTACCTTTCCTAACTAATAAATCAATTCAGAAACTATAACAATATTTAACTGAAATTCACTAAATATAAAAATATATTTCATACATAAATTATTGCTTTTCTTTAATCAATATTAATTACGTACACTCAAAAACGAAGTGTGTTACAACTGTATTATTTAAGCACATTAAATGCTTTTTATGTTTAAGGCCATAAGCAGAACTATAGTTCGTTGTAGTCACTTCAAAAACATTTCACGGTGTGTTAGTTATCGATAGTTTGCTTATGGCGTTTTAATGTCTTTTGGAAAGTGTCCCGGATCAAAAAAATAACTTGATTTTGGCGTAATTTAAAAAATTGAAAATAAAGCAAGTCTAGCAAAACAAAAGCAAGTCAAGTTTAAGATCTTTTTTTGATAAATGAAAAACACATTTTAAAATGTAAATAGACACTTGGTTTCGACTTGCTTTTGGCTGTTGTCTTACTTAGTACCGATTTACGCCAACCAAGTCAAATTGAAGTCACGTTGTCTTAGATTTGACTTACTTGACTTAAATTTTTAAGTCAAATCCAAGTCAAACTTGATTTGAATTTGATTTAAATTTTTGAGTTAAAGAAAGTAAGTGTCTTCAACAACTAAGTCAAATGCAAGTCAAATGAGTCAAAAAAGTCAAAATTAAGTAATGTTTTTGACCCGGGCTATTAATGTCGACTACGTTGTTTTACAGTGTGCTTAATAGATTTTAAATTTAAATATCAAAAAGTTATATTATCTACTCTTAAAAAAGAACAATCTGCAGTTTGTTGATCCTGAACAAATTTCTTAGAATATTTTATTATATCATACACTGATAGAAAAAATATCTCGATTCAAGAAAAATTTTTTCTTCAAAATGTGGTTCTTGTTTTAAAATTTTTAATTGTTTTAATTTAAGAAATAAGTTTTTGAACCAAAAAATTGAATTTCTCGAATAGAGAAAAAAAATTCTTCGTTTGAGAATTTTATTCTTCGATGAAGCCTTTATTGTTTTGAAACAAAATCTGACATATTTGGCTTAAGAATTTCTTGCTCTTGGATTGAGATAGGCAAAATGTAGGTTTAAGACATTACCGGCTTGTTTCGAGAATGGCGCGATTTTTAAATCAAGATCTCAATTTACTCAGCTTGAAAAAAAACTTTTTTTTTTATTTTAAAAATAAAAAATTTCAAAGTGATTTTTTAGGACTACATTCATTTACTTCAGATATGTTAAAATAGAAATTTATTTTAAAAAAAGTTTTTGTTTTCATTACTTTGAAAACATCTTCCATCAAGAAATTATTACTTGAACCAAAAATTTAAAGTTCTTAAAATAACAATACGACATTTTTAGCTGAAGAGACAAGTGGTCTTGCTTAAAGAATTCAATAGTATCGATTGAAGATAATTTAGTTTCGGGTCAAGACACGAGAGTTATCCATCAAAGATACAAAATCTTTAGAGCCAAGAAAATCTAAATCAAGACAAGAATTTCTTGAAGCAAGACAATTGCTTTTCTTCAGAAATAAATTCTTGGCTCAAGAAAATATTTCTTGAGCCAAGATAAAATTTCTATCATTGTATTTTTTATTATTTACTTGATTTCTATCTGTGAATAAATGAAAAGTATAGATTATATTTCACAAGATTATTGGCAATTTTTACGAAACATCAGTTATTAAAATCGTTGATTTCACGATCTTGTTAACGAAAATATTACTAGATTCACTATGTAAAAATAAAAAAATTGCTGCAAAAAGGTTCCAAAAAAGTTTGACATTTGGAAAAATAATGACTTCCACTAATTCGTTTTTAGAGAGAAGTTTTAATCTGCTTCAAATTTAGAACTTCTTATACACCTTGAACTTTTTTGGAATCTTGTTAGAACGATTTTTTTTTTATATAGGTAACGATCAACGATTTTCTGATAATTCGATGGTTAATGTAGCAAAATGATATTACTGTGACAGAAAAATTTTTTTGTTAGTGTATAATTTTTATAGTTTTTTCTTTTCACTGTGAAGATAAAACATATAATAAATTGGTAAATAGCAGCCTTCACTTAATTAATATTGGTCCTCATTTTCATTATTTTAAGTCGTTATCGATAATATTTATCGATAACTTATATATTACATATACTTATAAAATACATATACTTATTAAATCAATAGAAATTTATAAAATTCGAATCTAAATTCCGAACGACAAAAAAATAAATAGATAACTCGCTAAATGGGTCCAACCAATTTCGTTCATGGAAATTTTAAAAAAATTGCTTGGAAATAGTCTCAAAAATTCAAGCCAGCAAAAATTTAAATAAATAATAGTCGAGTGATTTTCATTAGTTAAAATATAAATAAACTATTTAAAGTGATCGACATTTTGATATTTTTTAGAACTGAATTGTTTTCATTATTTATTATTATCATAAAAAAAAAAAATAATAATAATAATAATATAAATAATTTGTAAAAATAAAAAAAATCTTGAAATATGTCTAGAGTTACAATTGCAGATTATTAATAATCACTGTCTTTAAACAATCATATTGTGAATTTAAACAAAAACATGAGTAACGAATTGATTTAACAATTAATCCAATATAATTATTGTACTGCAAACAAGCATTCAATATAACGAAATGTAGATTGAAATGTATATGCTACTATTTACATTTAAAACATTGTATAAGAAAAAATAATTATGATAATAACAATAATAATAGTTATAATATAAGTAATAATAATAATAATCATAATAATAATAACAATTATAATAATTGATAATAAATACATTGAAATATTATTAATTGAATTATAAATTAAGCAAACAATAATAATTGTAATTATTTAAAATATCCAATGGCCGTCAGATAAATTTTACTGTGACCTATTTGTAATGCAAAAATGATAAAAAAAAAAATATCTTATTATTATAGAAAAATATTAATTAATTATTATGCCTACAATAAATAAAAAAAACTTATCATTAATATTTAAATGGTTTATTTATTTCATTAAAAACCTCTCAACCATGTTTTATATTTATTTATCATTTTGAAAAATTTTAAAAAATTTTTGTAATTAGCAATATCACAATGATGCTATTCTATATAATAAATGTAAACAGTATGCAGAATCAAGTGAATAGACATATTGTGATTTCATTATATAGATTGGAAAAGTGTAATTAGTTATGAAGCCAAGATCGTCGGTATGGTGAATATAGATTTAATTTAATACCTGACGTTTCTATTGAAAACAATATCAAAGCGCTGGTGGTTATGTATAGATGTCCAAATATATATATAATAGTGGGTGAGTATCTGCAGTCAGTTGAGAAACCTTGCGATGCCCCAATTCCAATTGAAACAGACATTAATCGTAATACTACACCAGTAGTAGCAGCTGCGGTCATTGTATTCACCTCATCATTCAAATTGCCTTTCAATTAATACATTTAAATGTATTATACAATACAGAATAACTACTCTTTCTTCAATGTTAAATTACGTTAATTGACATTTTGTATACAACATTTTCATCGTTTATATTTCCCTCAATAGAATTGAAAGCACTTCAAAAGTGCACATCTCAATGGCTCACGTTATAAAAAAAAATGCATATGAGGTAAAAGTCTCTATACCCGCTTAGTACCATTAGTCGCTCACTTTAGCTGTTTAAAGCGTTTTTTTATCATTTTTATAAAAAAAAAATTACAACTAAAAATATTATTATTGATAAATAATTATTTGTGAATTTAAATATATTAAAATATGATGTGTCAAATTATTTTATAATAGATTATAAATTTAAATTAAGTGACTATTTTCGAAATCGCGCTCAGCCAGGCATTTCTTACTTTAACGTTCATTCGTTAGAGTAAATTTAGGTTACGTCAAATTTTTTAAGAATTGTTATAACTATATCTTATTAAATACATTTTTAAAATTCATGAAATTTAATATTATGATAGAATAAAGTAGTATAATTTATAAATTATTTTCCAAATCAATAAACTTATCATAGTTTAATTGATATTGTCTTTGAACGACTATAGGGCCATGTGTTGATAGAGTAATGGTATATGACAACTTCTAGTGAGCGACTATAAGTACACCCGAGGACCTTACTCAGACAATTAATAATAATTAATTATCAACATTATTCTTCAAACTAAAATTTTATTCTAATACTCGAAACTTCAAAAAATAACTAAAAAAAAAAAAAAATATGGTTTTTCATTTTATTCATTAATTTATACTGAGTGGTTTAATCTCATTCCAATGAAAAGTGAGCGGATATAAGGGCTTTTACCTTATTCATTTAAATTTTTGAATTAAGGCCATAAGGATTTTAATTTTGGACTTTAATATTTTTTCTACGGAAATATACTAAATTTATACCTTTTTTTATAAGAAATACTCGAAAACTTCATCAATAAATGCTACAATTACGGAATATCCATGATACAAAAATAAAATGTTAAAACTATAAGATTTTTAAACTTCCCGCTCAAAAAATTGCTAATTTCCAAAAATTCGGGAAGTTAATGGTTTCGTTCCGATTTTCAAAAATCGAATTTCTAAAAGATCTTGACGTTTTGAGGTTCTAGGAAGCTATTCTGACTAATTTAACGATGATGTCCGAGTGTATGTATGTATGTATATATTAGGGTGTCCGTTATTTCCCAAATTGTTTTTTGACTCTACAGCGCCCCTAAAATTTTTAGTAAATGGTCCAAAAAAAAATATCCGACCGATATAAGCTCTTAATATTGATAATAACCCGTGCCACAAAGACGATTTATTTCTCATTTAAATAACATGGGGTTTTGGTACTTTTTGCAATTAATTTTTTCTTTGCAAAGCCAGTTGATAAATTGCAGCGGCATCAACTTATTTTTGTAGAAAATTGAATGCTCTACAAAAACTTTTTCATTACATTTTTCGAAAAAATCACTTGCGTCAAAGTTATTCAAGGTCAAAGTTGAACTAGAAATAATTTTTTATTTTTTTTTGTTTTGAACAAAAAATCATCGTTATTTATATCAAAATTTATTATTTATTGCCCAAATTATCTTATTTTGAGTATTTTTTTGCATCTGTCAAAACTATTGTAAAGAGAAGAGTCGAACATTCTTAAAAAGAAATTCCGATGAATTAAAAATTTCAGATTCACAATTACTTTTATGAAAAAATAAAATTCGGGCCAACGCATGAGCATGAAAGAGAAATGTAGTATCGTGACTAGCCGGCATCGTGTATTGACTATTGCCCTGGCGGTCCTGAATTACGGTGATTCACGGTAGTATCACGGTGATTTACCGTTGGAGTTCACCGTGATGTCGTAGATCACGGCAACTTCGCGGAAATGACTGTTGTTGTATAGGAAAAAAGGCAATACATTAATGAGTCTACATGAGGTTTGAAGATCACGGGAACCGTTACCGGTGATTACCGTGACCTTGACGGACCGTATCCTCACCGTCCATCTTACGGCTTTTAAAAAGTACAATTAATTTATTGCCTTTTTTTCTATACAACAACAGTGATTTCCGCAGAGTTACCGTGATCTACGACATCACGGTGAACTCCAACGGTAAATCACCGTGATACTACCGTGATTCACGTACGCGCGCGGTTACATATTTTTAATTCACTGGTTGAAACCAGTGAAATTCACTGGTTCATTTTAAGAGAGTAGGTATACAAAAGTATTTTCGAGCTCGAAAAGCTCAAAATATATTCTCAACAATATTTCGAATTCAAGGAGCTTGAAAATAGCGGGAAGTTTTGGGGCTACCCGCAGGGTCAACTGACAGACCGATTTTTTTTTGTGCTGCCACTGACATTTAAAAAGTGTTAAATTTGCATCTCGTATTACCCAAATTCGATGCTGGTATTACATACTGGAATATTTCCAATATTAATTAAAAATAAAAATAATTTTTAATTATTTAATTTTATTCAGGTTTGGCCTCGTTAGAGTGTCTATAGACCCCTGGTGGGCCGTGGTCGTCGATTATTTTATTAATTATTAATTTTACTTGTTTTTCGCGATTTTTAATATTTTCGATACTGGTACCAACTCCATATTTTTAAATTTATAGTAGCAGGTTAATTGATGGAAAATCGGCAGGAAATTTGAAGGAAACCCGAACTGCTATTGAGCGCTCAGGGTTATAGGACAGGGTGGAACTGCTAGTAAGCGCTCGCTTCTGGGTATTAATAGGGCTATGGATAGGCCATAGTGTAGGTGAAAATATCGGGGTGCCAATTGGCACCCCACAATAAGGTTGAATTAATTTAGGATTAATTATAATTTATTAATTATAGCTGGAGAGTAGAGGTTCGAGCTCCATGAGCTCTCTCGTAGGACTGACTATTTAGTCGTTATAAAAATATAATAAAGCCAACAGAGTTGACAAAATGTTGACGCTGCATCTCAGGTTCCCTGTGAGAGAATTGTCGCGGCCCGGGTCTCATGCATTGTCATCTCGACGTTCTAATTAGCAAATGGTCTAACTCCATTTCAGAAAATCCTCCATTTATGCGAAAAAAAGGAAGTTAAAAATTTTTTTTCATCTAAAAATCAATTCTATATCTAGTATATGTATATTATTTTTGTCAAGGTTACTCAAATGATTTTTGTTCTGATTATTTGTATCTGAAAATTGCACACAATCACCTACGAAAAATTATCAGTTAGACACTTTGCTAATTAGAACGTCGATCTGTTTTGACTACCCGCGAGCCACGGCGACTCTCTTATCGTAACCCATTTCCGTTACATTGCATAAAAATAATTTATCAAAAATAATTAATTTATTTTAATCAATAAAATATTACGGGAACGTAACACTGGAATTTTAACACAATTTTAGTACTGAAATTCAACACAAATAATAATCTGTGTTAAAAAATAACAAAAATTTTGTTCTTGTGTGGACCGTTTTTAACACACAGATTATTTTGATTTTAACACGATTTTTTTTACTGTGCGGAGTACATTTATTTTTAATTTTTAAAATAGTAATAAATGAAATAATATCGCAGTGGTTAAATTTTGGTTGAGCGAAAAATAATGAGAATGAGTATAGGATACCGGTTAGCCGCATCATATGAAAAATATGGAATTCTATCTAAATGCAAATACACCCAGGATATGTGTATGTTACGTAACAGAAGTAGTAGTAGAAGCATATGCTGGAGCACACGTGTCGCAAACCTAAAGATTTGCCATTACATTGAAAACTTATTCCAAGTATGTTTCAAAATTTTTTTTTTTAAATAAATTCCCTTTTCTGAATATTTCATCTTTTACATTTATCGTAGATTCATAAATTTAAAGTAACAAACTTAATAATAAACTTTATTATTTTTGTTGTTTATGAATATGGAAAGCATCCTGTTAATTACTTTATGCAGATGTAAATATTATTTTGAGTATATCAAATATAATATGTAATAAAAAATCAATGTATCGGAATAAAATGATTCAGTTATTCATTGCCACTGTGGTGTCAGTAATAAAATTGAATCGAATACAATTTCATCCGCTCGACTGATTGAATTCCAATGGGATCTGGTTAGAGTCATAATTCGGTGTTTTCTTTCTTAGCAGCAATTCGAGTATTTTTTTTTTCTTTAGGTTAGGTTAGCTATCTGACACTTGAGTAAATTTAGGTCGACGAATATATAGAAGTAAAATATGTAAGGAAACAAAAGTAAAATGAAGTGACGGCGAAAAAAATGTCACATGACACTGACATAGCAATATAAAAAGGATTTTTTTTTCTTATAAATAGCAAGAGAGGGAGAACAAGTAATTGAAAAGAACTATTTAAAGCAACCCGAGGTGGCTTTTTAATCGGTCAGATCAAGTGGCTCGTGTTGTGACAGCAATTGTAATATTATATCAACCAACTTTAAACCCATTATATTTGCTGTGGGAACTTTTTTTTGCAATTCATTTTTATATTTTACTTCATTCTATTTATAATAATGTATATTTAACGATACGATTTAACATTAATTAATAATTTTGTTAGAATTCATAATTTTTTATTTTCTTACTAAATAGACTTTGAACTTTTTATTCACTGCTACCTAGATGGCAAACAATAAATACCCGTGGTTACTATGCCTGATAGTAATCAGTACTACCTCGATAAAAGAAAATGAAGATGGCAGTCACCAACTATTTACATTGTAGGGACTGTCTGGATTACATTAATTACTTTGTAGATAGTACTCAATAATATCTAGATAGCAGACACAGCATTGTAAATAGCTGAGACTGCCATCTTCATTTTTGTTTTTTATAGATGGTTCTGACTACCACCTGAGATTGTAACGACGATTATTCTTTTCTGTGTTCATGTTGATAAAGTTAAAAGAATAGGCTCAATAATAAATTATCAGCTAGAAAACAGATCTCATCTAAAAAAAGTGCGCCAAGTATGCAATAATATGTTAAATTTTATTTTCTGCCGCTTAAGTATAATTTTTATACAATATAAAAAAAAATTAATTTAAAAATCATACAGGTTTACTTGGCTAGCTAGTACTGTATTCATTTATGACTTATGTAAGCTAATACTGACGCATTAAGTGTACACTGTGAAAAATTACCAACAAACTTACTGTGGGTGCACAGTAACACCGGACTATAAGAAAACTGACACAAAATTTACAAGTGTCCCATAGTAAAAGTATGCGCATAGGCCACAATTGTGTAGTCTGCGCATGTGTTTACTATGTGACACTTGTACATTTTGTATCCGTTTTCTTATAGTCCGGTGTTACTGTGCACCCATAGTAAAATTTATTGGGAATTTTTCACAGTGTATCCATATGATTTTTAAATTTGATTTTTTAATTAATAAGAAGTTAATAAATATCAAAAACTTTCACTGATGGATACATACACTGAAAAAAAGATTTATTTAAGCCAAAAATATCGTATATTTGGATATGGCCAAATGCATATTTAATTGTGAGAAATATATAATATATTTGAGTAGTTTAATTGCGTGAAATAAGTGATTTATTTGTGGTAAAGCAACGATCCAATTGCTACAAATAAATAAGGGTTTCAGATATATGTATAGTATCGCCAAATTTTAGGTTATTTGTCACAAATTTAATATCTTTACCACAAATATATCAATTACTTACCACAAATAAATGATATATTTCAGTCAAATTATAAAATTATTTGGATCAACTGTCATATTTACTTGTACCAAATATATTTATTTGTCATTAAGAAATATTTGAAAAAAAAGGCACAAAGAAATTGATTTATTTAGGACAAATATTCCTTTTTTCAGTATACTGGACGCACTTTTTTTTACAGATGAAATGTTTTTCGTCTGATTATTATTTCTACAAATATTTATTTCATTTATAAAATTATTTTTTACTAAAACTGGTGCAATGGATTGTTAGTCTCTGAGATTATATTACATTATATTATATATATTAGGGTGCTTCGTTTGAAACGACTATTTTTTTTTTTTCGCTCCCATCCCGAAATTTTGTTGGAAGTACAGTCGGACCTCCTTATAAGACTATATTGCTGTCTTTTTTATAAATCAGGTATCGCGATAGTTTGAGAGAGAAACTAATAGTCTTATAACCAGGTCCTACTGTACTCCAAAAAAAATTCCCTGAAAGTTTGAGCCCTTAAACTTAATATTAAGTACTCGACCACAGCGTGTGAAGATTTCCCATTTAAAATACATGTAAACTTTGATTTTTATTTTTGAAACTTCTATAACTCTGCGGCATTTTATGATATCATCTCGCCCAAAGTCGGGATTTTCTCAGAATTAAATGTACTACAAAAGTGCCTAATGTTGCGAAGTCGTAACTCACACGCGTGGGGTAGTACGGACCGCTAAACCGAATTTTTTCATAGAATTCTTGTTTTTTTCTTATTATCTCATAAACAACAAGACCTACAGAAAAATTGTTGAGAATGATTTTATAGGAAATTGATTTTCCTACAAAAAAGGTCCTTAGCACCGAATTACTCAGATTGATATTTTCTAAGATATTAATTATTGAAGTTTGAGTAGCATTGAATTCGCATAAAATGTCAAATCAAATCTTAGAAAATATTTATTTTTTATTTGACTAATATCTTAGAAAATATCAATCTGAGTGATTCAGTGCTAAGGACCTTTTTTGTAGAAAATTAAATTTCCTATAAAACTGTCATTTGCATTTTTTCTGTAGGTCTTGTTGTTTATGAGATAATGAGAGAAAAAAACAAGAATTCTATGAAAAAATTCGGTTTAGCGGTCCGTACTACCCCACCCGTATGAGTTACGACTTCACGACAATGGGCACTTTTGTAGTACGTTTAATTCCGAGAAAATCCCGACTTTGGGCGAGATGATATCATAAAATGCCGCAGAGTTATAGAAGTTTCAAAAATAAAAACCAAAGTTTACGTGTATTTTAAATGGGAAATCTTCACACGCTGTGGTCGAGTACTTAATTTTAATTTTAAGGGCTCAAACTCTCAGGGAATTTTTTTTGGGATACTTCCAATAAAATTTCGGGATGGGAGTGAAAAAAAAAAAATAGTCGTTTCAAACGAAGCACCCTAATATATATATATATATATATATATATATATATTTGTTCTATAGACGCACATTTGTGTGAATTGTTGTAAAATTGCCGAGGGGCGTTAATAAAATAAAAATAAATACCCTTGAGTATTTTCAAATGCAGAAAACTGTCTAATGAAATTCTAAGTCTGGTTGCTCAGTTGTCAACAAATTTTAATAAACCAACAGAGCTTACTCTTAAAGTTGGTCATTTCTTGTAAGATATCAAAATGCTTAAAGAAATTGCGATTAAATCGAATTTTTGACTATAATTTACGCCATGAAGCCAATTGAGCTAATCATGTACCGAGGGACAGAAACTTGGGGATTTGTTTTTGTGAGTGATTCTACATAGCAGAATAACTGAAAGTGTTTATTATAATATATTTAAATTCATAATAACTTAATATATCAATTAACTAGCAAAATTATTAATCAATTATTCTAGTTATATATATATATATTTTTAAAACGGTAGGTCGATAGAAAACAATAGTAATGACAATAATAACGAAACTAATTTATTCTATGTGTTAGAGTATTGAATTTAAAGTAAGAATGATTAACAATCATCGGGACATAAAAAAAAAGTCAACATATTGTGATGTCCCGTAAGATATAACTATGTATATCACTAAGATAGGTACATACTTCTTTTATGCGAAATAACATTATTTGAGAGCAAAATATATAATGCTACAAAAGCATCTATAACTTTGGGATATAATACTTTTGAGATATGTTTCTTACCAGGGATAACACATGCAGCTGAGCGCGATCTCACGGCAAGCGCCGAATTACTCGTGCTACTCGTAGTACCACCTAGCACTGAAGACTTCCCCTTCCATCATTTGTAATATTCAAATTAATAAGATTAACTTGTTTCAAAATCGTAGTAGGAAAATAATGCCGAGTCAGTTAAATTACTCTCGGCAAAAAGTGTAAAGATCGAGACTTTTATAGTAAACCAGTTTTGTTTTGCTTTATCGTGAATGCCAATGTGTACCCAACTTCCTATAAAATAAAGAAGAATTAGATTTAAACAATTCATTTAATAGACAAGTTTGGAGTTTATGTTTACTTGATTATCATGATGGAGTGTATTGTTATTATAACATGCTTAAAGATCGCCTAGATACTGCAATCAAACGAAGTACCTCGATAAAAGTTACTAGATGAAGAATTATAAGATTTTGTAAATCTTTAAAGTAACTGTAATTTGTTAAGTTTGGGTTGATTTGTAGATATATGTATATATTTTTTAGAAAACATATTTAATAATTCTTGAGACAATTTTTTTTTTTTCTAATTCGTAGGCTAATACTTCATCAATTTTTATAGACTCAAGTCATTTATTTCTAATAGATGATAAAAAGTATTTAATTTTGTAAGATAACCTTAGATCCGTCATATAAATAAAAAAGTTCCGAAATCTAAACACATACCTCGAACAGTCATGTTAAAATAAAAATTTAGCTTACTTATTATCTTGTTTTAGTGTTACTTTTATACAGTTAATTGAACTATTATAACCCATTATATCAGTAAAAAAAAATCTGGGCATCGGTTGGCCCTGTGGGCCAGCCCCGTAACTTCCCGCTGTTTTCGGGCTCTAAGATTTCCCAAACGTTAGTATAAATACATTTTCGAGCTCTACGAGCTTGAAAATACCTTTGTTTTATTTTTTGAGCTTTCCAAGCTCAAAAGGATTACGTATCATATTAAAATTGAAAAATTTAGACTCCAAAATAATTAATAAATAAGCGTTTTTTACATATTTATTTACAATTATGTTCAATAGTTCGCTCAAAAATAAGTTTACGTGATACGTTGTATCTATATCGTGTAAGTTTATCCTGAAACGAGCAAACATGATGATTTTTCAGAAGTCACTTCCAATGACATATAAACAAAAACATATCAGTTTTGAGTTATGTTGTTCAGTAATTACGATATTATTTAATGAAAAAAGCTGATACAGATTTTACATTGATTATTCCGTCAACGATATCTCTCGAACGAACAATCTGATTGGGACGTTCTTGGCAGCAATCGAATGCTTTTATCGTGTTCTAGAGCTGATTCGATTTTGGAATTGATCGACTCAATAGTTTCCGAAATATTCGCGAAAAACGAAAAAAAACGTTTTTTTCTCATTCTTCCGCCGACGATATCTCTCGAATGAACTATCCGATGGAGACGTTTAAGGTGGCAATCGGCGCGTTTTATTGAGGTCTAAAGCTGATTAAATTTTGTGAATGATTGGTTTCGTCATTACGATGATTTTCGCAAAAAACCGTTTTTCACTATTTCTTTCGTCGACGATATCCTCCGAACAGATTATCCGATTGAGACGTTCTTGGCGTCAATCGAAAGCTTTCATCGAGTTCTAAAATTGATTAGATTTTGGAATTGATCGATTCGACAGTTTTCAAAATATCTAAAAAAAACGGATTTTCTTAAATATCTCAGAGACTATTTGACTAAATGATCTAAAATTTTCTGAAAATCTAAGTTGAGAAGAAATCTTTCAAATGTCGCCAAAAAAATGTAAATCGGATCATTTATTCAAAAGATATGAGAGGTTTACACACACACACACACACACACACACACACACACACACACACACACACACACACACACACACACACACACACAGACATCGCTCTGAAAATGTCTAAGTAGCATCCTCACACCTTCAAATGTCAACATATGATGAAAACCCGATTTTTGAAAATCGGGGTGAAACCAATAACTTCCCGAATTTTTTGAAAATCATCGATTTTCTTAGCGGGAAGTTAAAAAAAAAATGTTGAAAATCCAAAATGCACTGATTAAGATGGTTCTCTGGGCAATCGATGCAATTTATAGTTCTAAAGTAGATTAGAATTTAAAATCGATCGATCCAATTTTTCATCATTTCTTTCTCCAACGATATCTCTCGAACAAATTAAATGATTGAGACTATTCTTATAGCAGCCGATGCGTTTTATTCAATTCTAGAGTTGATTAGATTTCGGAACCCATTGACTTTTTTTTTAAGAAATTTCAAAAAAACTAAATAAGATTTTTTTTTCGTATTTCTTAATTACATCAGAGTCTATCTGATTGAATGATCTAAAATTCACAGAAAAGTTTATGGGTAACATGCTTTTTCGATTGCCGCAAGAACCATCCACATCAGTAGATTAGTATTATAGTTATAGAGCATTCACACTCACGCACGCATGCAAGCATCATTCTGAAAATGTTCAGAATAGCTTTCTAAGATCTCCGAACGTTGACATCTGATGAAAACTCGATTTTCGAAAATTATCTATTTTTATAGCGGGAAGTTAAAAAAAAATTTTTTTGAATCTCCACTACTTTCAGGTCTTTTTAGTATGTCAGTGTCAAATATCGTCCAACAGAGTTTTAGATGAAAGAAAGAGTATAAAAAAATTCCTTAATTTTTTTAACGTTGCTGCTCTACTTTTCATTGTATTAGGAAAGAGTCGTAGTTGAATTTTGTTAAGCTGCATTTCAAAGATGAAACTTTTAGCTACACGATAATGCAGCAGCAAGTGAGCTTTGTGCATTTTCCATTTACTGTTTTATTAATTTCAGTATAAAGTCACTTTTTTTGCTGTAGTATTTTCTAAATTGAAAACAATTCAACGAAAAAACTGATAAAAAAAAAGTAATAAATAAAAAATATTAATAAAAGCCAGCGAAATAAGCTTTTAGGGAAAATGAAGTGAATTTAATAACTGAAAAATGCTTCGTCAGGGTTTCAAATTTACATTACGACTAATTTTTTTCAGCCTTTCCTATTTTCGTAACGAAGTAGAAAATTGAAATGTTGCAACAAAGATTTTTTTAATTTTTCATCAAATTGGATCAAATAAGCCGGTGAAAAAAAAATGACTGAAAATTATCAAGGAAGTTTTTTTAAAAAATAAAACACTACTTTCGCAGATTTATCGAAGATCTTACACTCTAAACTAATTGCTTTTTTTAAATTTTAATGAAACATTTAAAAAAAAAAATAAAAAAAGAACAAAAATTATATTATATACACAAATAATTGATATTTAATAAATATAATTGGTCCTTATGGTCCCTAAATGTCTAACATTTGTGTCCTATACAATAAAAAAAATATACGACTATAATAATAATCCTCTTACATAGTAAATCTGGACAGTGATCTAGCTGATAAAAAGTTAAGCGCCATTTATTCAAGCGATCGTTCATCACGATTTGGTTATAACATCGAACACGTCACTTTCAAACACTTAGTTGCAATTGGATTTACGAGATTACAGAGTAAGCAGTCCTTCTAGCTGAGGACTACGTCAAAAGGAGAAAAATCAAAGAGCAAAAGGGAGCGACGGAGATAAAATGAACTAGGCGTTAGCAGAAGTTAAAATCGGAAAGGGTGCCAGTGTATAGTAAGTATAATAATAATAATATTAATATAAGGCAAAAAATAAAAAGACCCACTGTGATCTTATCTTGTTCGCTGTGTCAAATTACCAACATACAACATCCTCGACATTTTTCTCGCTATTCACACAACACTATTTATTTAACAATATAGTGCGTTAATATTATTTAGCATTGGCTTTAAAATAAATGTATAAGCGCTTTTTATAGACCTTATACGCATAGACCCTCGCGTGTTTCGATTATCCACTACTTTATGGGCTATTAAACATCTCTGTAATACTGCAGCTCTAGTATAGTGTAAAAATGTAAAGTAAAACGATATTTGCTCGCTGAAATCATCCTTGAGACTTTAATCATCCAGTAATTTTTTTTTTCAATTTGCTTACAAAAATAAAAAGTTTTTATATTTTTATCAATTTTGTTATAAAAAAAAATAATTTATTCTATCCGGCGATCGGAGTGGAAGTAGATTTTTTACTAAAATAATTAAGAATCCCCATAAAAACGATCATTAAATAAAACATTAAAGTAGAAAATTAAAGCTTACGTTATTAGAACAAATGTGCTTTTGACGGAAATAAGCAAGATCTTTCTATTCAAAAGGTATGTAAGAACGAAGCCATAAAAGTACACTGAGAAAAAAAATATGTCCTACCAATTACCGTCAATACGCTCAAACGAGACGTCTTTCACTCAAAATTTAGCGTCGTTAAGCCAACGGCGACTGATGAGAACGGAATTTAGTTTACAGCACATTTTTTTTCTCAGTGTAATATTATTCGTTAGTTTGTTAATTTTAAATTGCCATTAATTCTCAAATATTCAACCGATTTTTGTAATTTTTAAACTTTAGCAAGATAATCATCCAAATAGTAAGGGTATAAAATTTCATAATTATTCATTAAAAATTTTCAAAGATGTAATTATGGCGTTTCTACTAAAACGCAAAACCAATCAAGTGGCATTTAAAAATAAAATGTAGTTTATTTTTTCACTTTTGATCTCTTTACAGTGTCCGTTGAACAGTTGCTTGAGAAAAAAGTTATGAAAGTCACATTTTTCGTTATTTTAGGAATTTTACATGATCATTTCTAAGCTAAAAGACTAATTTTGCGCATTTTCGAACTGTATCAGCATAATCGTTCAAATAATGAATGTACCAAGTAGAGATAGAAAATGACTGTTGTTTTTATGTTCACTCAGATCACGAAAAGTTGGCTGACAATTGACGTCCAAAATGATTTGGCCAACTTTTCGGTCAATTTTTCATAAACTATACAACAGTAAGTGTAGCAGCACTTGCAATTGTAAGTTAACTAAAAATTATATCACTTAACAAAACGATCAATTTGTTTATTCAAAAAAAATCATAAAAAATTTTTCTTCATTTCTATTCAAATTTGAAATGACGGTGAAAAATTTTTCAGTCAATTTTTTATAAAATAATTTTCTGGGCCAAATAAGTTAGTGCGGCAGTCATTAAATTTAAAATACGACCGGTGGTCAATTTTATCTTGAGTCAAGAGAATTCGTCTTGGTCAGAAAAAATTTCTAATTTACCCGAGAAAATTGAGGTTTTAAAAAAAAAGTTCTTGAATCAAGAATGTTTACTTGCAGTCGAGAATTTATTTTTTCTTAATACAAGCTTCCGCTGTAAAAAAATTAAAGTATTGATCTTAAATTAAAATTATTTGTTTTAAATAAATTAAAAGACAATAAATGAATATAATTATGTTTAATTTATTTTATTATCGTATCATCGTGCATCTGCTGTATAGCTGTGGTAAAAAAAAAGTATGAATATAGAAGAACGAAAAGGAAAGGAAAGAAAGGAAAGACAGTTATATATACATAAAATAAAGAGTGAGGAAAAAGCTTGAAAGTAATAATAGAGAGTAGGGTTGAATTGACGTCAAATTGAATTATGTTGTCCCAGCAAAGCGTGTGCCACCAGCTTCTGCCCTCGCTACAATCTTTTCATTATATATTTACTGATGCTTATTCGGTATATATGTACTTTTTTATATGAATCAAGAGTTACTATATTACATAACATAATGTAACATATTATCATCTATATAAGATAAATAAAAAGATATCTATGTATTTATTGAATATGAAAAGTTGTCAAAGGTTTATTCGAGCCGTAATGTCTATTTACATTCTTGTTCAATAACCGCAGATAAAAATCAATCTGTGTTTGCATGACTTGAACTATTCCTTTGTAAATAAATATATTTGACATTATTATGTGTATTTTTTAACGGTAAATTTTTTTTTATTGAGAAAAAATTTTAGTTACGTAAGAAAAATCGTAATAATTCTTGATACAAAGAAAGAACATTATCAGAAAAATGGTAATTATGATTATAATTATTTTTTAATAGCCATTATTATGTGGGTTTTGAACTGGAGTAATGAATTATAGTTGCTAAAAGTTGATTTTAATTATGACTTTACATATTAAGGTAGTTGTCATGCTATAGGTCTCATATGTAGAATTTCATGAAATTATGATATAATATTAAGATGGATGTCTTGAATGAAATTTCAAAAAATTAGAATTTTTGACCAATTTTGATGCGAGCTATTGATAATCTAAGTGCACATAATTAACATGTAGTAGATCAGATTAAGCTGAGAAAGTCACTTTTTGGCGTATATTTCAGATAACTGTCGGTAAAATCTCAACAAACTATAGATTGT
The DNA here is from genome assembly GCA_030273425.1 of Microplitis manilae. NCBI lineage: Eukaryota > Metazoa > Arthropoda > Insecta > Hymenoptera > Braconidae > Microplitis > Microplitis manilae. Next base: position 7,575,152 of record CP092726.1, read on the forward strand.
AGAAAAAACAATTATAAATTGAACACGGAAATAAAATTGTGGGAATGGTTTCTATAATTTTGTGAAATTTCATCCTATACCAGTATAAGAATGACGACCATAAATTATGGGAGCAGCTCCTATAATTATAGAAATGATACTCATAATTATAGGAATAGTTCCTATAATTATGAGAATGATACCCATACCATTATGGGAATGGTTCCTATAATATATAGGAACGATTCCTATAAATTATACGAATCGTTCCCATACTATTATGGGAACCATTCCTATAATATTATAAGAATGGTTCCTATAATAGTATAGGAATGGTTCCCATAATATTATAGAAATCATTCCTACACCATTATGGGAAACATTCCTATAATGGTATAGGAATTGTACCCATACTATTATAGGAATGGTTCCTATATATTATAGGAACCATTCCTATAATATTATGGGAATCGTTCCCATACTATTATAGGAATGGTTCCTATATATTATAGGAACCATTCCTATAATATTATGGGAATCGTTCCCATACTATTATGGGAACCATTCCTATAATATTATAAGAATGGTTCCTATAATAGTATAGGAATGGTTCCCATAATATTATAGAAATCATTCCTACACCATTATGGGAAACATTCCTATAATGGTATAGGAATTGTACCCATACTATTATAGGAATGGTTCCTATATATTATAGGAACCATTCCTATAATATTATGGGAATCGTTCCCATACTATTATAGGAATGGTTCCTATATATTATAGGAACCATTCCTATAATATTATGGGAATCGTTCCCATACTATTATGGGAACCATTCCTATAATATTATAAGAATGGTTCCTATAATAGTATAGGAATGGTTCCCATAATATTATAGAAATCATTCCTACACCATTATGGGAAACATTCCTATAATGGTATAGGAATTGTACCCATACTATTATAGGAATGGTTCCTATATATTATAGGAACCATTCCTATAATAGCATGGGTACAATTCTTATACCATTATGGGAACCATTCCCATAATACATAGGAATACTTCCTTTAATTTTCTTTCCGTGAATAAATAAAAACAAGTTTATCACCGATTAATAAAAAAGTTATGAATATTCAAAGGTATCTCTCTTAATTTCGATATGAGCAAAAGTGATGTACCTGAAGGTCTAAACATTTTTCGCGTAACGAAAATAAAAAAAATGAAATGAAAAGTAAAAAATCTACTGGATCTAAATTTCTGAAATATTTCGCACGGCAGTTAAAAATTGTAGCCACCCCCAACCATTCCTTAAGTCACCTTTAGAGTAAAATTACATAAATTATTTTCATTTTCATTGCGAGCAAAATGTTCCGATATTCAGGTCCATAAAGTTTAAGCACCGTCAAATGTACCTTTAGCCTAAAAAAGTCACTGTCTCAAAAATACACGTTTTAAAAGCTCGCTTTTTATCAAACAGCCCATCAGTTTTAGAATAAAAATCTTACGGAAAACGATAATATTTCTGATGACAATCAATTTGTTAGTAGAGGATTTAGTATTTGCTGACTTTCATTGGGTCAAAGTACCCGCAATATCCTATCTATACATTATCAGAACAGCGGTTCCAATGAATTATGGCATCCATTTCTATAATGTACATAAATATTATTCCCATACTTCATGGAAATGATTCCTATATTATACTTCGTGTCAAAAAATACTCGTCATTATCCCAAGTCACCTGAACCTCCACCACATAGAATTGGATCTTTGATCGGAAAATTTTTATTTGTTTAAATCGACGAGATCAGATTTGTTTGAAATATACGTTCTATCTAGTGATTCATTTGTAGATTATACGGTCTCATTGGCAGCACTTTATTCTCCATGGGCAGAAAGAATAAAAGATTATTGAGTTGAATTTCGCAAGAAATTACAGTGACAAATAGTAACAGTGGATTTTTTATCTGAATATGATTTCATTTTTTTTTTATTTGTTCTGGTCTATGACAGCTCGATGAATAAAAATTGAGCAATCATGAAAAATCAGTATATTTTTTATAGTTTTATGCGTTCGTAGTTCATAAAAATGATTATTTTTCATTTTGAATACACTGTAAAAAGTTGCCGGGGTGTCCAAGCGGTGTAAGTATTAAAATCGGCGGTGTTAAATTTCAACACCGAAAGCGGTACTCTCTAAACATGAATAAGTGAAATAAAAATGAATAAGTGAATATTCACTAATTCTGAGTGCAAACCGAACCACTTATTTTAAAAAGTGGTTCGGTTTGCACTGAAAATTAGTGAATTATCACCAATTTCACTTATTCATGTTTACAGAGTATTAAAATAACGCCGCCGCCGATGTAGATGTTCTTTACCGGTGTTAAAATATTTTACTTTGTGAATATTTTTACTTACTTGATCACTATACTTGTTAATAATTGATATTTTTAATTAATTTTCATAAAAAACTGACATTTTTTGTGTGTTTATAATCTTTAAAGTTAATACTCTAAGCGGACGCAGTTCACCCCGCTTTTACACCGATATTCTAACCACCGAATTACGCCTTCTCTATATAAACCGTTAATATTTTTAACTAGAAAATTTTTTGGTCAAGATAGGGTAGAAGTACCATTTGTGGCCACTGCTCCATTTTATGGCATTTCATACTCTATTCTTCTTAATACATAAATATGTAGTTAAGTTCTTATAAAATAGTCAGTAAATTGATATTTATTTATATAAAATATTTGCCACAAATATGGATTTTGTTTTTTGATCAAATTAAATTTTTTGAGTTACTCGAATTTTAAATAACGAATCGATCTCAAAATTTAATCATGACTACATGCTTAATAAACCCTAAAATCAATTTAAAAAAAAATAGAGGAGGCATAAAACGACCACTGTAAATTATTAACGGTTCGAAAGCTGTTAAAAAATTAAAAACTTTTTAATGGACGATTTCATACTTCGATGATGGATGACAAAATACATTATATAAAACTTTAAAACCTGTTACATTCTTCTATTGAAAAATGTAAAGTGGCCATCATATATGCCTTCGACAAAAAAAAATGAATAAAACTGAATTATTAAAATTTGACGGTGATTTGTCTTATCAGTGTTTTTTTAATCTACTCTTATCTCAAAATAAAAATTAACCTAGAAAAAAAATTTTACTAAGTATTACTATCAAGAAATGTAGGGTCAAGTGATAATGTAATTAACGAATTATTATTGGTTTAAAGATCTGAACAATATTGAATGATTTAAATACTTAAAAATTATGGAAGATTAGTATCTCAGATAACTAGTGCCATCAAGTATAATACTCTCGTTCGGTTGTTAACGCTCGTGTTCCTAAGCCCCGAACTCGAGTATTATACTCGATGGCACTAGTTATCTGAGATATTTTATAAAATGAGTGTTCAAAATTAAAACGCTGTTAAAAGACTATAGAGTCAGCGCCATGCAACCGCAATTATAGAGATAATTTGTCTTTATAAAAATCAATGCCTAATTATTTTGTTCAATTTATTTGTTCAATTTTGAAAAAAATTAATCAAGTGTTTATTTATTTAATTATTGATAATTAAATCCATTATTTAATCATTTTATCGACATTAAATTCATATCTATAATCAACACTAACCTAGCAAAAAGTCTAATTCATATTTTATGTCATTAAAAAATAAGGTTATAACCATAAGATGACGCATAATGATGATCAACGCTACACTGAAAAAAAAAATTTGTTCTCTTAACAAAAGTCAAGATTACGCAGTTATTTGTTGAGATAGCAAATCCATCTTCGTCAACGGAACGAAGTAACATTTGTTATGGTTAGTAAAGTGAAGTTGCCATTATAACAAATGGCATGCGTTGAGCTAAATATTAAATTAGGTTTTATAAAGATTTCTTAACTCGAGAAAATTTTACTTCACTTAAGATATCATCGTCTTGCGATATATTTTCTTGAGTCAAGAAAATCACTTTTTCAAGGCGCCCGCCTTTAATTATACTTAGACATATTGGTATACTTTTCAAAATAAATAACATTTAATATTTTAGCCATAATTGACAAACGCAATTTATGTCTAAAATCCAAAACTCGTGATAAATTCTTAATGATATTGTTTACCTAATCAAAGCACAAAATTCTATGCGTATTCAAAAAACTTTTCTTCAACACATATTATTTGTTACAACAGCAACTTCACTTTACTTACCACAACAAATGTCACTTCGTTGCTTTAACCAAGATAGTTTTGCTGTCATAACAAATAGCTGCGTAATCTTGATTTTTGTTATTATAGCAATTTTTTTTTCAGTGAAGCAGTCGTTTACCGTTGAATTTAAGGCGCATGTGCAATCTAGAGAACTTTTTTTTGCTAGTAATGCAGCTTTGAGTAAAAATGAATTCGACTCGGTCATATATCTTGAATATTTCATTAATTTGGATTATGAAGGAGGAATATATCACGTCCATTTTTGTCAAATTTCGAGGTAGAAGGGATGCATTAGTGTTGTAATTAAGAAAATTCATACACTGCATTGACTAATCAGAAATGATTCGTTCTTAATGAAAAAGTTTATGAAGCCAACGTTACACAGAAAAAAAAGTTATCTTGAGTCAAGAAAATATTTTTGAAGACAAACGTTTTCGGGAACCAAGTCAAGATTTTCTTGAGCCAAGAGAATTTTTCTTGGTTAAAAAAAATTCGTCTTGATTGGAGAAGATTTCTACTTCATCTGAGAACCCGTATGAAAAAACCTTATATTGTCGATAATATATAAAAAAATATATGGTAAATAACTGAACATATATGGCGGCAAAATTATTAATATTGATCAATATATGATTAATCATATATAATAGTTTATACGTTTGATATTATAATAATCCATATCATTTATAATATGTGTGATTATCTGATTATATACATATGATATTGTATCAAAAATTATATATCCGTTTCATATATTAATTTATAACGTAAAATATATGTTTCATATTATAAATTAATTTATAATTTCAATATTATTATAATCCATGTAATTTATAATATATGTAATTATATACATATGATATTACATCTCAAATTATATTCTCGTTTTATATATAAACTTATAATTTCAATATTATAATAATTTCGATATTATTATACATGTATAAATGATTAGAATATACATTCATACTAAAAATTAAAGGAACAAAAAAATATAAATAGTTGTAGTTATCATGTAACTACATAAAAATACTAAAGATATCATAGCTTACATCATATATCAATGAGTATATAAATTTATCATATATTTAAATACATATATGTTTACATATATTTGTGCAAATATATGTAAACATATATCTATATAAATATATATTTACATACATTTATACAATTATATGTGAACATATATTTATATAATTATATATTTACATGTATAAATATTATATGTCAGTCATGTAATTAAATCATATATCTTATCATATAACTTAAAGTATAGCATAAAATATTATAAGAAATACTTATAAGTTATCATGTAAAAAAAATATATTACCGATATATATGTTACAAATTATAAAATCATATAATATTTCGGCAAAATTTTGTATATGGCTCCATATATGACTTCTTATAATTCCATATAATCATCATATATTTTGAATTATACTGAAGCTCATATATTGCTTTTTCATACGGGAAAGTTTAGGTCTCCAAAAAAATTTTCGTGAATCAAGAATATTTACCTTTAGTCGAGAACTTTTTTTTTCTGTGTAGGTATTTAACAGCGTTTATTTTGAGCATGTATTATATAAAAATATTTTTAGGAATCTACACTTAGCGTCTCATGTTAGTTGTCGCATTATTTAAATATATGTAAGATATCTGCCCCATTTCTGTCCTATACAGTCTGTATGAAAAGTATCAATATAATTAATTACACTAGGTATTATAGTGATTCAAAATGGCTTACATATAATCCAAGCTATAGAGTGAACAATGTTTTACTGTAATTACATCTTCTCTTATACATAAGCTTAATTCATGTCACGTGTCGCGGTCGAGATCTGTCAACAGAAATAATCTCAACAACGGATGCTCCTGGATTAACTAAAGTAATGTATACATATAGATATATATAAACTAAAGTAAAGGATGATAGCTTTCATCTGTATCCTGTGTCTTATACATGAGTAATAACTGCAGACATTTTCCCAAGAATCCTGAAACTTTTGTCATCATTTTGAAGCCTTTGAATAATTTCTAACGTTTACATTTACCAGAATAAATATTTTACTAATCATACAAAGAAAATCTATTTTTTCTAAATAGTTCAAATATTTTTATAGCCAAAATTTTCGAACTATTATATTATTTTATATTAGCTTCTTTCTACTCTGTTTAAATTGTCAATTATACGATGAGATTAATGATAAGATGAGATAAAATGAGACAATGAATCTTGTGGCCTTAAACCAAACCACTAGTCACTATTCTTATAGTGACTATATAGCTACTTCTATTTAAATTTCTTTATACTTTGTATTTTTATATTTATATTATATATGTAGATGTACATGCCAGGATATATACAGTGAAATAAAGTGCTCGGATTTCTATACTGGTTTTAATTTGAAATCTAGTCAAGTTACTTTGCACGCGATATATAGGAGACAGAGTGCATATACCTGGTATAAATATGTGAGGTATAGCTGGGTGTGGTTAATGCAAATCGTCTTTCAATGTATGCTTGAGTGGTTTCAAATGAAATAAAGTATATTATAACGTGAGAGGTGATGTGAGAGGTATATAAAAGAAAATTATCGCGGTCGCCAGTAGTTTCCGACAACCGGAGCTATGAAACCGGATGAAGATACCACTAGGCGTGACAAAATGGCTGTTTATTTATTATTTTATTTAACTTTATACTTTATTCTAGTTGAATAATTGTCTGTATTGATTCAAAACGTTTACATTTCATGTATTCACTATTATTTTTATTTGAGTTATTTTTCACAGAGATTTAATGTCGAAATAAATTGTCTGTCATTCGTAGCAAGAGAGAAAATTATTATTTAAATCTAGATTTGAAAATTAACTGCATATGTTTGTTTGATAATAACTTCATATATATTGGCTTTTATATAAATTTTTTTGTAACTTCAAAGCTGTAATTTTTTTTTAAATACTTCGTTTTACTAGACAAATTAAAGTGAAAAAATAAATTGCATAATTGGAATTTTTTAGTGAGTCGTGTGAGTTGGAAACTGAAAAACTCTCAACCGCGAGATCTCAAAATGACGTGGGCGGCTAATTTCTTTGTGGATTTTTTTTTTTTCAAACACCAGTAATTACTGAATAATGAGTTTTTTCAATGTTCTTTTATCTTTATTTTTTTTTTTTTTTTATATATATATATACTTTACATCAGCTAGAATTAAATGAAGTTAGAGAAAAAAAAATGTGAAAAATGACAAATGAATATTTTCATAGGCTCGGAAAACCTAAAGCACTACTCGACGTTCTAATTAGCAAATTGTCTAACTCCATTTCAGAAAATCCTCCATTTATGCGAAAAAAATAAAGTCCAAATTTTTTTTTCATTTAAAAATCAATTCCATATCTAGTATATGTATAGTATTTTTGTCAAGGGTATTAAAATAATATTTTTTCTGACAATTAGTATCTGAAAATTGCACAGAATCACCTACAAAAAATAATGAGTTAGACAATTTGCTAATTAGAACGTCGTACTTCTGCATATCAACAAAAATATGTTTATATTTTGAGAAAAGTTTAAAGAATAAGAAAGTTTATTTAAATTATTATCAATTATGACTATAAAAATAATTGACTTAATCAAGAAACTATTTTTCAAACCATATTTTAATTATTGAATATAAATATTAGACTGTTTCAAATTAGGGGACTACTTTCATTTTTTTGATGAACATTGAAAAATCGAAAGGGTATCTTAAAATATGGTGACAGTTAAAATTTGAGCTCTTAATATTGATATTTAGAGGTGGCTATTTATAATTTACGATTTTTCATTTAGTAACATGGTAAAAACTACATAACTTCCGAAAAAATCAAGATACAAAAAACCTCTCTTTTAACATTTTGTAGCAAATTTACTGATCTACAAAAAAGGTCTTTTATGATTTTTGCATAAATTCAACCATTCACAAGATATCCGACGTCAAAGTTTAATAAAGTTCAAAGAACTTGTTTTTGCTCATTCTGAATTTTATACCATATCAACTAACGAGAATTCAGAAATTTTTGATATAGTTTTTTTATAGGAAATTGAATACTCTACAAAAAAAGTCTCTTATCATTTTTTGATAAATCCATCTGTTCGAAAGTTATTAGAGCTCGAAGTAAAGTTGGAGATCTTTTTACTTTTCCGGTGAAACTATCGGACTAATCATAAAATGTCATAAAATCTTTTTTGTAGGCAATTTTATTCCTTATAAATTACCTTTGATAAATTTTTTTTAAATTCTGCATTCTCTTCTAGTTATTTCCATTTTAATGCCAAGCTCCTAAAAAAAGTGTTTTGATCGATTTTAAGAGCTCGACATTAAAATCGAAATAACTAGAAGAGAATGCTGAATTCAAAAAAAATTTATCAGAAATAATTTGTAGAAAATAAAATTGCCTACAAAAAAGATTTTATGACATTTTATGATTAGTCCGATAGTTTCACCGGAAAAGTAAAAAGATCTCTAACTTTACTTCGAGCTCTAATAACTTTCGAACAGATGGATTTATAAAAAAATGATAAGAGACTTTTTTTGTAGAGCATTCAATTTCCTATAGTAAAACTATATCGAAAATTTCTGAATTCTGATTAGTTAACATGATATAAAAGTCAGAATGAGCAAAAACAAGTTCTTTGAACTTTATTAAGCTTTGACGTCGGATATCTTGTGAATGGTTGAATTTATGCAAAAATCATAAAAGATCTTTTTTGTAGATCAGTAAATTTGCTACGAAATGTTTGAGAAGAGGTTTTTTGTATCTTGGTTTTTTCAGAAGTTATGTATTTTTTACCATGTTACTCAATGAAAAATCGAAAATTATCAATAGCCACCTCTAAATATCAATATTAAGAGCTCAAATTTTAACTATCACCATATTTTAAGATTCCCTTTCGATTTTTCAATGCTCATCAAAAAAATAAAAATAGACCCTTAATTTGAAACAGTCTAATAAATATATATAAATATCATCATATTTGCACAAAAGAAAATATGAATAGAATAAATTTAAAATATTTTAAATTACATCAGTGCAACAACATCTATGTCGAGATTTATATATATGTAAACTACATATATACGTAAAACTAATAAATATCACATCTATATGTTACGTAAATGTTTTCCATACATATTTCATGTAGGAGTTCTACAATACGAAAAAAAATATTTTAATTAATATTTTTCAATTACAATTGTGGTTACAATACTATTTTTGTGTTAAATTTAAACACATATATGTTTTAATCAGTTTACAGTGTGTAAATCGAGTTTGTTTTTCTTATTTACCTTTATATAAATTTTTCCTTCATACGAAAGTGTAGCAATCAAATTTACAAAAATTATATACAATTGGGTGATTGACCTAAAATATATTCTCGGGGGAAATCAACGTCATGATTTTTTATTATGACTCTTATTAAACATGAGAACTGAGCAAAATAGGGACGCTAAGGTATAAATCCACCTTTTTCATTTTTTACACTTTACTTTTTTTTATTATTCGTGTTTAATTAAAGAAAATAGAAAGAATTTTCAATTGCCATTAAATTATTTTCATCAACTCGAGTTAAAGTGGAAAATCTCAAAAAAATAAAGAATATTTCTTTCTATTATTTAAATTTCACAAGCATAATTATTCGCGTCTAATTTCGGTTAGAATATTATTTGTAATACGATACCAAAGTTACTAATTAATGTTTCTAAGCGGTTTATAAACGGAACTTTCATAATCCAGAATACTTTATGAATTCCGTACGAAATTTTTTTTTTTTTTTTTTACAAATACATCGATTATTTTTCATAGTTTCAATACTATAGAATTGCGTTTATTATCAGTGGTGATGTTATCATTTCATAATTTGAAAGTGTCCTGAAGAATTATAAGAAAACAATTATTTTCTAAATTTTTCTTTACCATTATGATGCTGCGTGACTTTCGCACCTAGAACCATCCCAGGGGCTAGTTTTGTTCTTTTCATTAGATCCATTAATCGAAACTATGTCCCTATTATTCACGGAGATGTTAAAGATGAACCGGTTTTCTGTGACAAAATTTCAAATATAAATTCCCTCCGAGAGCCGTGGGATTTTGCAATCAGCAGACAAGGCAGTGAAATTGCATTTGCATGCTCAGAAATCATTAAATTAGACAGTCTGAAATATTTGTTTTTTTTTTTTTTTATGATTCAACGATGGTTTTAAAAAGAACTATAAACTTCAAATTGTATGATTTTATTGTTATTTTGAAAACATTTATTTTTTTTCATCTTAAATGAAGTTATTCATTGAGTGTGATATAAAGTAGTAACACTACCGACCACGGTAGTTATTACGCCAACAATGCTCTCAGTTTTGGCATGTAACTGTTCTGAAATGTTTCTTGCCAGGGACACTACGAGTAACTGGGCGCGATCTCACGGCAAGTGCTGATCTACTCCAGCCGTTGCTAGCAAGCTCTTGCGACTTACTTTTCTCAATTTATAGTACTGAATTACAACTTTATTTTCTGATATCGCGATATGAAAAACATAAACTAAAGTCAATTGATACATTATTTGAAATTACTGTACAATGCATTGTTATGTTACGGTAATATTTTATCGATTAAGTTAGATTAATTATTTTGAATAAAATAATTTTATCCGTTATAACAGAAAATCGGTTACGATAAGAGAGTCACCGTGGCTCGTGTGTAGCCTAAACAGATGACGATGCATGAGGTCCGTGCCATGATCATTCTCTCACAAGGAATCTGTGAGAGAATCTCTGAATGTGTATACCTGAGATGCAATGTCAACAGTCAGTCTTTCGCGAGAGCTCATGGAGCTTAAATCTTTGCTCTCCATGCTTCATAAAATCCACTAATTTTAAATTCATTCAACCCTCTTGTAGGCTGTTATTAGGTAGTCCAATTGTCCAATACTCTACAACTTTAGGGTTATTTTGGGCGCTGATACCGGCTGTCCAATAATTTATTCAGTTCTCCGCGTCCTCATAAAATGAACATGACTTTTTTTGTCAAGAACTAAATTTTCAACAAAATTGTCTTCGTGATTTTTTCTTTTAATTTGTATGTTTGTGGGAAATTTAAAAAAAAACCGCGATTATTTGCATAAAAAGAAAAATCTAAACTCCCCACTTATTTTTTCACTAAAAAGAAGCTTTTTACGAGGCGCCTGAGAAAATTTGATTCTTATCGATCTCCCTAATATATATATATATATCATCATACCTAATATCATCACCCTAATGTATATATATATATCATCATTAGAAGCTGAATCTAGTAGAAATTCGCGAGTTAATTTACATCGTTCATTACGATTGTTAACACATTCCCCATTGAGATATTTTATCATCCCACAAGATTCCAAACGGCGCAGCTCAGTAAACAGAAACCAGTGACTAGAAACTGTCGTGGGTGTATTGAAGAAAAGTTTTGTCTTACTCTATAGGACTTAGTACACAACTTTGTACAAAGTTATTCAGTTTATATCATAAAACGCGTCTCGAGAAATTGACATGACAAAGGATGGGAGAGAGAATATGGAGAGTTTTAACGGGAGAAAGGATAGAATATTTTAAGATTAAGGTAGTGAAATATCAGGATGATAGACTGGATCATTTCAATGGTAATTGTCTCACGAAATTTAAATTAACGAGTACACAAATGCTGACTTGGGAATTTCGCTATTCTAATTAATCAGCGTTGCTCAGCATATTTTTAGATTATCGTGATTCTTGAGCAACTTCATTTATATTTAATAAAATAAATTCGCAACTTATTTTTTGCTTTACATAATTGTAATGATAATTTATTGTTTTCAAAACAATAGCCTTGCTAAATAATAGTATATTAACGAATAGAGTAGAGAGAGCTTTCGACGAGTGTGATTGGTTCACGAGGCGTTAAGCGTGTGTTGCCAACACACGAGGGTCGAAAGCCCTTCTTACTCAATACATTACAATAGTTTTTGCATCGAATGGTAAGTAAGAATGTCTTTTATATTGGTAAAAAAGGACACTACATTAAAGTTAATTTTTTAATTATCCTAAAATAATATTAATTCGTATTAACATAAAATTTATTCCTATATTACTCCTGGTACAAAAGATTATAAGATGATAATAATAATACTAATCATTTATTTATTAGATCATAAAGCAATCACTCCCTGTGATCATATATCATATATCATATACATCATATATCATATATCTATATATCTATATATCTATATATATATATATATATATATATATATATATATATATATATATATATATATATATATATATATATATATATATATATATATATATATATATATATCTATATATATATATATATATCTATATATATATATATATATCTATATATCATATATCATATATCAAAAATAATCATACACTTATAAAGTATAATCGTAACTATATATAAAACATATACATATAATATAATTATTGTAGTGTCTCTACACAGCAAAAAAAGTGATCTTGAGTAAAGAAAACATTTTTGAAGACAAACGTTTTCGGAAACCAAGTCAAGATTTTCTTGAGCCAAGAGAATTTGTCTTGGTTAAAAAAAAATTCGTCTTGGTAGGAGAAGATTTCTTCTTTATTTGAGAAAGTTTAGGTCTCCAAAAAAATTTTTCTGAATCAAGAATATTTATCTTCAGTCGAGAATTTTTTTTTCTGTGTACTGAGGTGATCTCAAATGGAAGTGAGTTCCAGAAATTGCAACTAATAATAATAAATAAAGAGTGTCTGTGTTCGTATAATCGCGCCTACAAACAATATTTGCTTTAAGCAAAAGCTGACCTCCAAAAAGACCTGGCCTAAGAAGACACAGAGCCTTATAAAATTCACATGAAATTATCTGTAATCTGCGGCTTTGTGATTTATTTTATCTTTTCTAATATATAACACAAATCGAATGCAATTATTTATTGACACAAGTAACAACCTTTCAAGATCATTCGTTAAATTCGTGAATACGCAAGCACAATAGTCATAAATAGGCAATACTACTCCCGTTACAAGTTTACTATGATTTTTTAAATATGATTTAATTGATTTTTGTAATTATTAAAAATTCTTTTTATTATTTTCAACATATAGAATACTCAATAATACAGTCCAGTCGCGTTATAAGGCCGCTCGTTATAAGTCCGCCGACTTATATTTCTTGGAAGACATTCCCCTCTATAACTACGAAAATAATCATGTACACACTCACACGCTTGCTAAGTAGGGGAAGTGTGAGTTACGGCGTTCAACTGCTGAGCAGAAGAGGGGAGGGGTACAGGAATTCTTAGAATTACATTCCCCTACAACCCTGTAGGCGGCCTTAAAACGCGATTCGAATGTATAAACTTGAGTTTTTAGTCAGGCTTATACAGATTATTACATTATAATTAAATATCGTAATATGACTTTCTATAATCTGCGACTTTCTGTTATCTTAACTTGAGACGGCTGTTCATTGAGTTTTTTTAGATCGTTTAGCGACTAATAAATAGTATATCTGTACATATATATATGAGGTGTAGATTTTTCATCATTTTCCACGAACAATATGAACATGGTTCGCGAAATTTATTTTTGTAGTGTCGTATTTAACCAATCAAAAACGTGTTCTCTTAACATGAGTTCCGAAAAAATACACGCAGAGAATTTTTGAGTAAAAATTACCCACAAACTTTGGTACTGTCAGGATATCTTGTCAGTATACACAAAATAATTATTCTGGTTTGAAATTCTATAGTGTCATAGTAAGCGCGGACCATGTTGACCATGACGGAAATTAAAATAAACACATTGCAAAAATTACTATCCTACATGAAAAAATATACATCCGGAATGTATAACGGCAAAATAGCACTATTCATGCAACAATACTAAAGATATAAGCCGGATATACTATTTTTAATAAGATATATATTTTTTCGTACAGGATGGTCGTAGTAAAACTTACCATCCTTACAGTAATTGGTTTAATACCATGTCAATTTTATTATGGTCATAGTAATTTTTGCATGAAATTACTTCAATTTCCATCAAGTGGCCAACATGGTCTGGACTTACTATGATGCCATAAGTATTTCGAACAAGAATTATTTATTAGTGTACCTTGAATATACAATATACACACATATAATTCCGAACGTACACATAGATACATGCTTGAGTCTAGCACATTAAATTTCAAAGTGTAGTGAACAAATCTCTTATTCACTCATAGAGTTTTACGAAAACAAATATAAGTATACACAGTAAAAAACGAATCGTCAAAGTGTAAAAAAAAGCGTACGTTAAAATTCTGAGTGTTGAATTTTCAACACTTTTGTGTGTCAATTTAACATACAATATTTATCTTGTTTCAACTGTCGCAATTGATTGATTTTTTAACACACAAAAATGTTATTTTATACTAGAGTAACCCTTTTTATGTGTTACTGTGAAATCAACACACAAAATATGTTGAAAATAATCTCGACCATCACAAAAGAATTCTCAGAAAATTTTAAGGAAAAATGACGTATTAAAAATATCGCCTGTTTAATTTGCAATCGTTTTTAAAATACATAACCTAAACTTTTAAATTAATGTTGATGAAATATAATTATTTTTTTTATATTAAAATAATTATTTTATTTTTGTTATTGTGAGAGAATTTATAGTAATTTTTTTATACGTATTTGAATATTGAAGATAAATAATAGATGATATTATATATATTGAACAATACGTGATATTATTATTACTATTTTTTTTTTATTTTTAGTTTTATTTATATTACTATTACTAATAATATCGTTATTTTTAATATTTGATTGCTGAAGAATCAATTACTACAGTTAATTCATTGATTTTAACTTTACATTAAATAATGTGAAAAACATTTTTAAGAAGTGTCCAAGTAACACAAAAGCGTATGTCAAATTCAACACTCTTCAAGTGTTGCAAATAACATATAAGTGTGTTAAAATTGAAGGTTACGTTTTCGAAGATTTTGACACTCATAACGTGTTACTTTTAACATACACGAGTGTAACTGTTTCAAAACAAACGACGTACGGTGAAATAACATATAAATAAGTGTCAATCGATCGTTCTACACACAGCAAGTGTCAATTTTGACGAATCCTTTTTTACTGTGTACCGTTTCAACCGTAGAATAGACGACGGAGTAGGGATTACCGGCGCACAGTTTGGCCGGATAATTGTGGATGGTATCTATAGATATATATGGAAATAGTTGAAAACTATCAGAGTGTCATATGATGAGAGAAGCTTTTCTAATGAGTATACTGGCGTACTTGTATTAGTACGAAACTGGTACTTCACTATGACATTCTATTTAGATAAGATAAATTAATGATTTAAATAAATTCAAATTTTCTTAATATAATACTTTAGCGACATTAATATTAACTAGCGAAATAAACAGCAATTGAACATCTACAAAACTACCTCAGTTCATTAACAATAATTAGTTTTATCTCAAAAGATTTCGAAATTGGGTATATTATTAATTTAAATTTAAAGTTTCATATTTATTATTATTTTATTCGCACAAGTGTTTCAATTTTTTTCTATAATTAATGAATTCATTTTTTAATAAATAAACCATTTTCAAAATAAATAAATTTGAGCTCTAAAAGTAATTAACCGTTTGATGTTCATTATTCATGGTAATTCTTTAGTTAATTACAAAAATAAATTACAGTAAATAAAAAAACAAGTTAAACCTTTGTAAATGAGAAAACAATAGATATTATATAAAAATAAAAAAAAGTCAATTAATTTTCCGCTATGTGATGAAACAAATTGAAAAAAGGGAGATAAAGTTGAGTGAGTTTGATGAATGAAGTCTCACAAGATTTTTATCTCTTCTTTACGTGAATTTAAGCACTTTGTTAAATTTATGTAGGTTATCTTTCTACATTTATGTAATTGATACGAAGCCATAGAAAGTTAACCATTCAACATCAATCAAATAAATACCCATTTATTTTCTTCTATTTACTTTTAATTTACTATTTGAAAACCCCCATTTTTTTTTTATTGAATTTACTCTTGAAACATATTTATCACGAAATTAAATACGAATAACATTTATTGTATTCTACATAAATATATATGTGAGGTAAAATTTCGGTATATATTATGTTCATACTTAAACTATTCCTATCATATAAACGTTAGAATAATGAGAAAACTTTTTTCTCCTTCTCTTTTTCTCTTATCGTAAAAAAAGGGTACGAGAGTATGGAAATAAACTCAATAGGGATATTCAAATAAGTATTTGTTCAGTAGCTTAGTTCAGCAAATCAGAGATAATGATGAGAGAGTTGATGAAACAGAGGGTGGTTATATAAATATTTCACCAGCACTTGAGTAATAATTATATTTATTATAGTGGTAGCTAAATAAATATTCGAATCCAACTTTTGCTTCATCATCACTAATTGGTCTCTTGACAAAATATACAAACAAAAAATTCAACTCGTTACTAGAATTATAAAAATATGTTCATTATTTTTTTTTTTTTTTGCAGCAAAAAAAAGTTACGTAAATTTTATAAATTGAAGTCGTTCAATTTTTATTAAATTATAATTTGATTTTGAGTCAGTAATATACAGTTTTGTATACTCAAATTTTTTCTATAAAAATAGAAAAATTCATAAGCAACTTTAACATCCAGTTTTCTGTTCATAGTCTAACTTCCCGCTAAGAAAATTGAAAATTTTCAAAAATTCGGGAAATTATTGGCTGGGTCCGATTTTCGAAAATCGAATTTCTAAGAGATCTTGACATTTTATGGTTCTAGGAAGCTATTCTGACTATTTTCAGAATGATGTCCGAGTGTATGTAAAGATCTGTAACTTTTGAACAGATGAACCTATACCAGATTCTCTATATACATGTAAAGTTGCTAATTTTAATATTAAATAAAAATTTAACCTAGGCTGAGGCATTGGCCAATAATCAGCTGCCACAGCTCGGCTTGACAAAAATTGATCTATCAGGCCCAGCCTCGGCTGAGGTTTGGGCCAATGGATCTTTCCCAAGGCTCAGATTAACATTGTGCGACTATTGGGCCAAGCCTCGGCCGATCCTTGGGCCAATGGTCAGCTGCCGAAGCTTGGCAAGTGACAATAGGACCAAAGATCGGCCTATAGTCAGCCGTGGCGATCCCTACCTGGGAACATTTTAATTATTTAATTAAATATCTGCTGATAAATTATTAAAGATTTCTGTTTCATTTTCTGTCAACTCCCGTACGAATGAAACGAAATTTCAAATTTCGATAATTAGAATATTATCTTTGTAATAATTCATTTTTTATGCAAGTGTATAATTCTCTATAACTGCACAAATGATTAAATATGAGGGTAAGTTAAAAACTTGTAATGGCATTATGCACACCCTTGTTACTTCATGCTTGTGGTGTGCTAAATAAATATAATAAATGATCTTTAAAACGGTTGTGAGGGTAAGTATTAAAATAATAATAATAATGGAAAATAAAAAAATTAATTATAAATTAATTAATGCCAATGACATTTTTAACTTTCAAAGGTCAAAGATATATAACACTTTTGGTTGAAGTAATGACGACTAAAAGCTAGTCCAGATCATTAATAACAATTGACCATGTGCCAATAGACGTATACCCGATTGCTTTCAGTATCTAAGAGAGATGAGAATGCTGTCCTGGAGAACTTTAACAAAGAGGATTTCTGCCTTAAGCATGTGTTGGTATAAAAAGGGTATCTCTGAGTGTGAATGAAAAATGACAAAGATAGTACGGGTGTTGATGAGAGGTTAAGCTGGAGTAGATAAAAAAAAAAAAAAAAAAGGTTTTGTTAAAAATAAAAAGTTAAATAGAAAAGTATGGGAACAAGTAGCGAGCACGAGTATCAACGATTTTTCTTGACCCTCTGTGACTCTTGGAATAGGCGTTGAACCAGACACTGACGTCCTCCACCTTCTCATTTTCGTTATTGGGAATCGATGTCCTGGAAAATTACTCACTGAAACTCTTTGGTCGTTGATCCTCGTATAAGAAAAGCGCACGAGGATATGTCCTCAACTAAAAAAAATACGTCCTAGCTATTGTCCTAGATCTCTGTATACTCTTGCTTCTATTCTACACAGTGTACAGTCGACATTTTATGTATACACTTTATCCTGTCTTGAATGTGTATTATATAGCGTAAAGCGTAAAGGACATAACAGCTGGTCACAAAAGTTATCTATCCGTATATAGGTGACTCGTGGACAACCTTGTGTGTATGACTGCTACTCACTGGCTATTGTATCCAGAGAAAACTATCTCATACAACTTTTCTAGATGATCCCTTAATTCTATCATCCATGTTTCAAGTGATAGAGAAAATATAATTAAATAATAGTATTAATTTAATTTAATTATTTAACATAGAACAAATACTTACAAAAATAAGCATTCCTCCCAAAAAAAATTACAAATTTCTTATACACTTAAATTTTACCCGAAGTTATATTTTTATCATAATGATCGAAATGTATGATTAATTAACTCAAAAAAAAATTACTCCAGGTCAAAAAATTCGACTTTCATATATAGGAAAGATAATGTACTTTCGTGCCAAGTAAATTAATTCCTTATCAAAAAAATCCATGCGGGTTTGCATAGAAATCCGTAGGAATTCATGTATAGGAGTATATAGAGCGAAAAGGAACAAGTTCCTGGAATCATATCCATGGCACTATTTAATGTTTTTAATTCTTATGTAGGTTCAGTATTTAGAACGTAGACATACAAAATATTCTGGTATACACAACATTATGCTATGTGACCTGTGTGTTTAAGACGCATTCACGGCAAACTATATTTTATTCTACATAGAGAATTAATTATTTTTATTTATTTTTTATTTATTTATTTAATTTTCATGCCAAGGCACAGGCCAAATGGCAAGGTGAACGCATACAGATGATCTTACAGTAATATTAAAATTTGAAGTGATCAAACAACAATAATGAAATCAATTTAAATCAGTCATATAGACAACAATACAATAAGCAATGAGAGATGTGAAGATCAATTTCAATTTACACCGTTACAAATTTTGTGAATTAAAATCTAGATTTAGTAAATAATCATATAACTTATTCTTAAAGGTCTCAACACTGCCTGATTTAATCAGACCTAAGGGTAACTCTTGCCAAAGACGAATAATTGATACAACAAATGATTGCTCATATAGCACTGTAGAAAAGTATGGCGTTTTTAAATTAAATTAACATTGTTCTTTTTAATAGCTAATCTCTCAGAATGTCTTGAATCATTATCATCAATAAATAACTCACGTAGATACAGAGGTTTTCCAGATTCTAGTAATTTGTAGAAGTAACAAGCCATATTATATACTCTTCTTGATTTTACCGATAGCCACCCAAGAGTGCGACGATATGGAGTGATGTGTTCATCTTTTTTAAAATTATAAATGAATCTAATGCTATTATTTACTGCTCGTTGGAGTTTGATGTCATTTTCATTTGAGGAATCAGTTAAAACTACAATGCAATAGTCAATAAGTGGAAGAATAGTAGCTGAGACCAATAATTTCCGGATATTTGACGAGAAAATATTTTTCCTAAGTTTCAAGCTGTGCAAGGTAGCATTTATTTTTCTAAGTGTTAGTGATATATGACTATTCCAAGATAGATTGTTTGCAATAATCAACCTAAGGCACTTAGTTGACTCAACATACGGAAGAGCAACTCCATCTACCATCATCGAAGGCAGAACAAGGTTATTTAGAGTTTTGAGTTTATGGTTTGAACCCAATATCATAACCTTGGTTTTATTTAAGTTCAGCTCTAATCCATTTGATTTCGCCCAATTTGCCATACCCTGAGCGTCTTCAGAAGCCAACCGAAGTGCTTCAGATAACTGGAAAAGCTTAAAATGAAGATAGATGTAGGTGTCATCAGCAAATAGACCACGTTTACAATATTTTAACTATCTTGTTACACTATTCATTATCAGCAGGAATAGAATAGGACCGAGAATAGAACCTTGAGGTGCACAAGATGTAGTATTTAGTAGTTTTGTTGGAATGCCAAGTTCATCAATGACTGCTTGCTGCCTGCCGGATAGATAAAAGTGAAACCAGACAATCACTTCTAGGGAGAAACCTAATTCAAACAGAGCAATCAGAATTACCTTTGAATCTAAGTAATCAAAAGCTTTGGTTAGGTCAAATAATACCAATAAAGTTAGCTCATCTCTGTCTATGGCTTGTCTAATGTCATCAGTTAACTTCAAGAGCGCTGACTGGGTACCATGATGTTTGCGAAAACCTGACTGATATGACTGAGATTATCAAATAGGTAGTTTTCCTCAAGGTAATGTACAACTTGATTTGCAACTAATCTTTCAAAAACTTTTGCTAGGTAGCACAGATTTGCGATGGGCCGTGTATCAGTAAGTGACCTCGGAGGAGTTGTTTTGTTTAACGGAATTATAAAGACAGTTTTCCAGATATCCGGGAAGACACCAGAGCTCAACGATTTGTTAAACAGATTTGTTAAAAATTGTGATTGGTATTCAACTCAAAATTCCATAAAAAATCACCAATCAAAAATTATTCTGCTGCTTGACTGCTTGTTGGTAATGGTGGCAGTGGCGGACAAAAAGAACTAGTAAGTATACTAAAGTGAATTTTGAGGAACGATCGGATATGTATCCGACAAAAGACATAGTCCACAGAACTATACAGGTCCGAAACTACCCACCTCTACTAGGAAATCATGAGTATTTGGATTCCCATATCGGAAATCTTCGTAGGAAATTTCGGGATTCTGGATTTCCAAATAGGAACTTGAATATATGGTTTTCTTTGTGAAAAATTCATATAGGAATCTGGATTTCTATGAAAGTAATTTCTATAAAAGCCGAGATATCTGGATTTCTATGTCTATCGTCTATTGATACGCATATACGAATAAAAGAACATATTAATATACTATTGGCAAGATATTTTTTAACAAAAAATTAATTTTCTCGCCTCCGGGCGAAGCCTCGGTCAACAATTACATGTGATCTGAGGATTTCTTACTTTACTTCCCTAGGTGTGTAATATACTATTATTGATGCCCTTTATATCAGCATTGATAATAAGCTATTGATTTATAAATTAACTCAAGAGGTATGACATTTTCATAGAAATTACAAGTAATTTTGATAAAACATTAAATTAAGAATCGTACAAAGGTATTGTACTCCAGGAAAGTTTATGAAAACACATACGCTTTTTATGGTATTTGTATCAATAACGTGACGCTTTTTGTTAATTTTCCTAATTCCTAATCCATACAAGATTCCCATATGAATTTTGACATGGTGCAAATTCCCATGGGAAATCATCGTAAATATTCACCTAGGAGTCCATACTAGATTCCAATATGGATTTAGCATAGTGTGGATTTCCATAGGAACCCATTTGAGAATCTATATCGGGATCTATGCTGTATTCCTTTAAAAAACTATACGGAGATCCATTCGAAAACGACATGTGGGACCCACATAGGAATCTAGGCTGGATTTTCTTATGGATTTTTTTGATAGCTTATCTTCACTCAGAATGACTTATATAACTTGACTTAAGTCAAGATAGTCTTTTGGCTCAAGATAAAATTCTTCGTTCGAAATAATATAACACTTAATTCAAACGATTGACTAACTTGCTGTAAAAAAATCAGTGTTTCAATCCCAGTATTGGAAAATTTCACGACAAGTACATTATTTTTCAAGTTAAAACAAATAACGCATTTCGATGAAGTCATAATTCACTTGAATTTAAGAAAGCTACAGCACTGCTCTCTTTTCGAATAATAAAGTTTTTTAATTTTTTAACCTATTATTAAACTTTTTATTCAGACATCGTATAAAAAAATTTTTAATATTTTATTTCAATCTTATTTACATTTTAAATATATTTTTGGATTAAATGGCACTTTTTTATTAAAGCTTTCTTTTTTTAAAGAATCTATTTTTTATTTTAATGTTCTAGCGACGACAATTATTTCATTCAATTATTCATGCAAAAACGTCAGCTCGAATATTAAATATATATGTGGAAAAAAGTTAAAATAGGATTGTCGATTTTAAAGTTAAGATAGTACAGTCAGCTTCAGAATTACTGCTCGAAATTTAATGAAATCCGACAAATTAACAAATAATACTCTTCGAATATCCAATTGAATTTTTAAAGATTTACATAGAAAACCGATAAAGTTGATGAAACCTGTGATTTATCATAAGGCTCAATGTTAAATATATAAGAATCAAAGTTTGACGGGTTCCCTGTAACTTTTCTAAAATTCGATTGAACCTTTTTATTATCATTCTCTACTGATCTGTAAAATTACAGAGAACCCGTCAAATTTTTATTCTATATAATTATAACGCCACAGTAATCAACGCAATATTTATCCCGATAAATTAACTCCCATTCTCTAAAAACGAATTAATGAAAATCACTATGTATTTCGTTGTGAATATACCCTGTTCCAAATTCAAGAGAGCAAATTTTTTTCAAGTTACAATTTTATAATTTATATTGTTATCAAGGTGTAGTTGTGTTGATTTTTTTCAACTTTCCGCTATGAAAGTTGAAAATTTAAAAAAAAAAGGAAACACGGAAAGAAAATTATAGGAAGTATTCCTATGTATTATGGGAATGGTTCCCATAATGGTGTAAAAATTGTACCCATACTATTATAGGAATGGTTCCTATATATTATAGGAACCATCCCTATACCATTATGGGAACCATTCCCATAATGGTATAGGAACAGTTCCTATACCATTATGGGAACCATTTCTATAATATTATAGGAATGCTTCCCATATCATTATAGGAACCATTCCCTTAATATTATGGGAACGGTTCCCATAATAGTATAAGGATGGTTCCTATAATATTATGGGAATGGTTCTCATAATGGTATAGGGATGGTTTCTATAATATATAGGAACCATTCTTATAATAGTATGGGTACAATTCCTATACTATTATGGGAACCGTTTCTATAATACTATGGGATATGGCATACTATTATGGTAACCATTCCGATAATATTATAGGAATGGTTCCTATAATTTATAAAAATCGTTCCTATATATTATGGGAATGATTCCCATAAATTATAGGAACCATTCCTATAAGTATAAGAACCAGTCCCATAATGGTATGGGTATCATTCCCATAATTATAGGAACTATTCCTATAATTATAGGTAACATTCCTATAATTATAAGAACTGCTCCAGTAAATTATGGTCGTCATTCCTATATTAGTATAGGATGAAATTTCACAAAATTATAGGAACCATTCCCATAATTTTCTTTCCGTGAAGTTGGTTTCGGTCCGATTTTCGAAAATCAAATTTTGCACAGATCTCGATGTTTTGAGGTTCTAGAAAGCTATTTTGAATCAAGAAACTCGAAAATATTGGTAAGTTTTGAGGCTAGCCCGCAAGGTCAACCGTTTTCCAGATTATTTTTTATTATTTTCGATCAGTAATTTTAAAATGATAATACTATCGTAAAATATTTACAAAATTCTAAAGAATATATAAATTAATATTTATAATTCATGATTATCGATATATGTTCAGAATACATTCATATGTATAGATTTAGATTTCAAGTATCATAAAGCGTCTGGTAGACCGCACGAACGAACGCTCAAGAGGTCGGAGTCGTCGCGTGGCTTTTAGTTATATCAAATTACATGGTTCGTTGATTCCACATCGACAATATGCTACTTGTTTATTTACCGAATCAGTTCTCATTGACTGCATTCATACAGTATACCACAAATTTACATCAGTCTTCTCTCTTCACCCAATTGGATAAAGTGAATATAAAAGAATCGATGGATACATATATATGTATATACATTCATATATGTATACATATCTCAAGAGAGAAAATTTATACACAGACTTTTGTTTATTATTCTGTCGTATAGTCGGAAGTCTACAAACAGCAACGCTAACGACCATGCCAACTCAATGACGATATGTGCGAAAATACTCGGGGGAGAAATGCCCATTATTATACAAAAGAGACCAAGAGACTCATCATGATGTTTGAATCTTTTCCTTGTGTGCTTGTTATATAATATGTGTAATGTCCCGTGAGATAAACTTTTAGTATAACGCATGTAAATTATTGCAACAACATGTTAATTAATTGTCATAATTTTTTTCTTTTTACTTCACAATATTATATATTTATTTGTATAAGTAATGAAGGGAGAGAAATTATCTGACAATCGTCAAACAATTGACGTCAATTAACCAGCGTAAAATTGACCAACGGTCATTTTTTTTCGATGACCATTCTTTCGTCAACTTAATTTTGCCCAGGAAATTATTTTATGAAAAATTTAGCAAAATATTTTTCACCGTCGTTTTGCATCTACATAGAAACAACGAGAAATTTTTTTGAACAAACATATCGGATGTTATGTCGAGTGTTACGACTTGTAATTTACTTACAATTACGAACGCTTGTACATTAATGTCATTAATATTGCGCAAAAAATAATTTTACAGGAAATTGATCGAAAAATTTTTGACGTCAATTGACAAGTATTGTCTGTCAATTTCTCATGATCTGACCGAACATGAAATTGACAATAATCGTGCACCACTAATTCCCATGCATTATTAAAACGACAAATCGAAAAAAAAAAATATTTATATGACGGATAAGAATCAAAATACTATATTTACTGCCAACTCTCATACGAATGAATAATAATTAATTTATATCAGCATATCCATTATTCAATTTAAGATTTATGGATATTCATATCAAGTATATTTTCATGTGACAGTATGAAAATAGTTTCATGTATACTTCATCCAAATGTTGCAGTCCATAAATTTATTCCGCAGTATATGTATACATTTTTATATATACATATATATAACTCATTGATCGTCTCACTGTCAATTTAGCGGTTCGACTCAACCAATTTCTGCCACTCGACAATGAGAGAAACTATATTCTTCTTCAATGCACTCACATTCATTCATTTCAATAAAATACATGCCCCTCTAAACTCATACCAACTGTTACCTCAAGCATTTTATTATATTCTATCCTATCCTATCCGATACTGGTTTTTTTTCTATCCATTTTCATCAGAAACGAACAAAAGACGAAAAAAAAGTTGCCATGTCATTAATACAAATTTCGTATTGATATATATTTACAATTGTATACATAATTATGTAATTTCTCAATTCATAAAATACCACAATCATCTCAATTATAAATATTTGAAAAAACTTGAGAACAACAAAAAACACTATCTCATTTCTTTTTCATTTTTTTTTTCCTGCTCGAAATAATGAAAATTTAAGAAAAGAAAAAAGGAGGAAGTTACTTTCATTCAGTCTATTTTTTCAATTTTTTTTATATTTAATAGGAATCTTTATATTTTTGAGGTATATGTCAATTGATTATTTTTAATTGTTTCAATAAATGTGAATCTAAATATAGACGCATAAATACAAAATTATCGCAGGCAATATTTCCCTGAAGAGTTTCAACTCATTTTAATGAATAACTGAAGCTATGGCCGCAATCGAAAAGTTGCACTATGAAAAAAAATCTTATCAAATTTTAAATTCAATCATACTTTTAGCCAGTACGTTGTATAAAAGGCAATTTTTTTAGGAAAATAATTATTTTTCTGCACTTATATTTGCAAAGAATTTAAAACGTATACGTATATTAATCAATCTTGTCCTTTGACAATCGCGTGTTTCTTAATATCCTATTTATACTTCTAATCATCTTTTATCACTCAAGTAGTAATGGGCTAGCGGATTGTTTTATAGTACGACTTAACAAAAGGTTTCAATTGCAATAATGGATTGCCGTACATTTTATCGAAATGAGAGTCAATCTGTTAAATGTCAGAATCGACTTTAAAACAATCAAATATGTTCAAGGCATATTTAAAAGCAATGTGTTAACTTTTTATACATTTTAAGATGCATTAATTATTTTTGGACTTTTAAGAAAATATTGACATACCTGAAAGTGTGTAAAAAGTCAGTACAATGATTCTAAATTACAGTTACACGTTTGCTTACACTTATTTTTTTTATGAGTATAATAATACCAGAAAGCTTTACTTATGGTTTTCATTTTTTTATAAATATATATATATATGTATTTGAACTAATTAACCCTGCAGCGCTCCCTTTATGAACATTTTGCTCACAGGCCGCTATTCGAATTATAATATGTCACTTAATCTGTGTTTGTATTATTATAAAAATTTGAAGCTGCTTTTGATCAAAAAACGTTCGAAAATAAACTAAAAATAATAGACAGAAAAAGAATGATTTCGGTCTGGATAAAAACAAAAAAAGGCAAAATGTTCTGAGGAAAAAGTCTAATTTTGATATCAAGGCGACCAAAAACCAGATTAAAATGATTGAAAGCAAGTCTAAAAATAGGCTTAAGAAGGAATAGTACGGGCAAAACTAAATTAAATTTCACATGTTAATTAAATACAAATAAAAAGTAAACTTGAATAAGAAGTAACTTAAAAATCTTCAAGTCTGAAGATACTGGCGCGTATGAAACCAGCGAAATATCACCAATAAATGAATTTTTTTTTATCGATTTCAATCGGATGTGCCTTCAAGTCCTCTAAAATCATAAGTACCGATCACAACAAATAGAAATGTTTTAACAAAAACATTATACATTAAAGCTATTAACAAATGAAAAATTGTTATTTGATTTACAAAAAATCAAATTTTTCGACCCGGGTGACTAATTACTCTCTTAAAATGAATCAGTGAAAAGTGCTACAAATCAGTGAATATTCACTGATTTGCAGCACTTTTCACTGATTCATTTTAAGAGAGTAGGAATAAGGTTTTATTATGACTGTAACTATCGTCACTACTTCTATCTATAATTTATAATAATGAGAAAAGTTATGAATTTATATACAATTTCGAATTATCAATCTTACTCTTTACGATCCAAAACGTCCAGAAAAAAATTTCAGTGATCAGTAGAGCGCTTATTGCTCAAACATCTTGTCAATCATTATCTCCATTGCGTATTTTAAGAACTTGTTGCTTTCCTGCCAACAGATAAATTGATTTCTTTACAAAATATTATAAAAATAAGAATATAAACGAGTTTTTTTGAAATTTCAAAAATTTCAGAAGTTATATATTTATTTAGGGTCACTTCAACCATGTTTATATGTGATTTCAAGTAACATCGTAAAAGGCATTTTTTTTGCGACTGGTTTTTTCATGCTGGCACAGATCGAACCTCAAGCACCGCTGGGCCGATTTTAACGAGTAAAGGATTATTTAATCAAAAATACAGTCACTGTACCTCACACTTGAATTTTTGAAATAAACCAAAAATTTTTATTTTTCAGCAAGAGCGACAAAAAAAATCATTTTTAATAGAGACTTGGTTTTTACTTTGAATAATCAAAAATAATATTTTTTAATTTGAAAACAAAATAGAGTTTTCCAAACGTCGCATATTTGTTTTAAACACGAAATCATTAAAAATGAATTCATTTAAATTCCTTAGTATTCTAAATAACATCATACATATACATAAATGTTAAATATAAATTATGCAAGCAGATATTTAAATTTTTCATTTGTGTTTAGTTTTTTTCTGTTATATATATCGTAGATTATGTGTAGGTGCCTGTGTGTATTTTATCGAAAATATATTGAATTTTGACGATATGTTTTAGTATTTCAAGAAGAAATCGATCGACCTAGGTCACCCTCCCTCTCATAAACTGCGCAGTTTTCTTTCATTTAGAAGCTTTTTCACCCGATCACTCTTAAATATATTTAAAAATATCACACCCACTCGAAACTTTTGATGAAATAAATATTTTTATCTTACTATAAATTTTACGAAAATATTTTTAATAACTTTAGTTAGGAAAATTAATGTGAGTGTTATTTGCTAAAACTATATTTGAGTATAAAAAAAATGATATTTGCCAACAAAAAAAAAGTTTTGTAGATATTTGAAAACTGATAAATGAAAACAAAGGATCAGGGAGTTTTATTGAAAACTAAAAAAATAAATATTTCTCTTTTCTGGTGTACCCCATATCAATGACATATCAACATCGATATTGGTGTGCAAATAACACACGCTAACGACTGCCAACGTAGCACATAACTGGGAGTTCAGGAACCGTGACGAAAGCTCCGGTATGATGCACGTGTCCTTCTGGATAAAAAAAAACTATGATAGATATACTACAAGAGGGTGAGACTGTGATATCTATTCCTATTTCTACCCCATAATATCTTTTGCTCTAGTTACAGTAGCATAAACTTTATATCATTATATTTCTACTATGGTATACTTTATAATATATATAGATATCTATGATAGCAGTTATCACGAAAAAACCATAATATTTTTAGTATACAAAGTGAAAATTTTATGTTGTGAAAAAAATTAAAATTAAAATAAATTTTTCGGTGTAAATTTGGGACGTTGTCATTATCTTGTTTGGCCAACTTTAACCGATTTATATTTTAACGGAAAAAAATGTGATTTATTACTAAAGTAATATTTTCTAAATATTTCTACACAGAAAGAAATTTCCTTTAAAAATTACCGTTAAATTCACTGTAATCGTGGGACATAATGCAGTGCTCTTATTTATTACCATATTCGAAATAATAATTAGGGAAAAATTCATTTATTTTGTGGTAAACTCTATAAAATTTACCGAAAACCGAATAAAATTTACAGTAGACTACGGTAAAATTTGTTGAAAAAAGGTTAAAAATTATCTGACTTACCGACAAATGATTAGGTCGTGCCATTCGTCCCACGATTACAGTGAATTTAACGGTAATTTTTAAAGGAAATTTCTTTCCGTGCATGAAATCAACACTTCTTGCAACAAAATTTACGTGAAACGATATAATTTTTTTTAAAGATTTTAAATCTGTTTGTATAATTGTGATATATGTATAGTACAACCTGATTATAAGTTACTATTAGGGGCTATAGGAGAAAAGTTTCTTGAAAATGGCTTTCCCCTAAGTACTATCTTTTACTCCGTGATCGTTTGTCATCTATCTACGTACATATTTGATTAACTTATAAAAGGACTGCAGGAACAATCTTCTTCGCACAACCAAAAAAAACTTCGTCAGTGAAACTGGGGTGGGACTACCATTTCGAAACGAGTGAAAGAAATAGAGGCAAAGTTTCTTATAACCGAAACATTAAATTTGAGCGACCGAAAGTGTGGGAGAGCTTCAAAGACGTAACGAAAAAAGCGACAGGGAAAGTTGCTTATAGAGGGCTTACTTTTAACAATATTGGACTGTATTTATGCATATATGTATCATTGTAGTACTCGCTGTATCGAACATTTCTATAGATGGTGTTGTAAAAAGTTTTAGTACCCTAGTGGCAATATTGCTCAATTTTGGAGCAAATCTTGAGCAAGTCAAGGAGATTATTGTTGATTTTAACGTAAAATTAAGTGCGATATAAATAATTATTTATTTAAATTAACATAGTCACAAATAATTAAATGATGATATAAAAAATATAATTTATTCGCTGACAAAAAAGAAGTATTCATTTTAAAGCTATAGAAAATGTCAACGATACGTAATGATTTAGCGATGGTAGTGGCCAGTCTTTTATTATGATTCGATGGGTTTCAATTAGGGATGAAGGGTGATGCTGAGAATGTATGTATGTATTTATGTGGACAGATAAATGATGTGAATGTGTGATGCGTAGATGTATTAAATAGAGGGTGGATCAAGAGCCCGATTATTTGTTTTGGGTAAACGTGTCCCCTTACTCTAGCTCTACCAAACGACCAATGATATCTACCAATGATTTGACATACATTCATATATTTAGGGACACATAGCGAGGATAATGACACGCAGGTGTACCTAAGTGTGACAATAGGACGCGACTAATTGACCATGAAATGAATCGTATATTTGTAAATTTCATTTCATTTGTAATTTATAATTAATCTATAAACAGTTTATTCACAGTTTAATTTAAAAACAAATATTTTAATTATTTCTACAGTATATGTAAATTAATACTAATTTACAATGTCGCAAATTAAAAAAAAAATCAAAATTGAAGAAAATCAAACGGGTATTTTTGATAATTAAATTTAATTAATTTAAATATTACACAATATGCACGGAAAAAAAATATTGTGCTCACCACTCAACGGTATCGTGATATTCACTCTCCTCGGTTGGTTATACGTTGTATACGGAAAGTCTTGGTCTATTGGATCGTGATTATCGCGATCCAGGCGGATCCCGAAATCATAAGATCATTTGAGGAAATCATAAAAACATTTGAGGTTAAAATAGATGAATTTTTTACTTTAACTTCATTACAATTTTATTTTTAGTTGGAATTAATAATTATATGTTAATAATTCTAATAAGCGGAATAAAAGATTATTATTTAATATCAAGTAATGTAATCAAGTAATAGAATATACGTAAGTAATTGATGTAAATTTTTTATTAAATAATTTGGTTATGAGTGGTGGCGCTTGAGAAGTAGATCGCGATAATCACGATCCGTTTTGGTATGATATGGATACGTTAACTGACGATCACTATACATTTAAGTATATTCACAATCCGTAGGATCATTATAATAAGTATCTAGTATTTCATTCATATTAATATATATATCGTGAAAATCAAGTAACAATTTAGTAATCACGATACAACTGTCGCTCTCCGTTGGTTAGCGATAAGCGCAATACTGCCCTGTCATGGCAAAACGACGTATCTGAAAAATTATAGTTTCGAGAAAATTGCGTTTAAAGTTTTAACAGAATTTGAGTCCAATTTGACAGAAAAATTAATTTCTGTTATGACAAAACGTTGTAACTCGAGATACGTTTTTTGTATCGTAAGAAACTAATGCTTATTTTGATAAATAGATGAAATTGTTATGACAAAACGCTATAACTCGAAGAATTAAATTTTGACGTGACGAAACAGTAAAAAAGATACGTTTTTTTCATTTCTTTTATACGCACATTTGATCAATATAATTGGCATAATTAATTAAATTAGCAAAATTTTGATGATACCCTATTATTAAGTAACACTTAATAAACCGTTTTAGCTTTGTTACGACAAAACAGCGTATCTCGAGATACGTCGTTTTGCCATGACAGGGCAGAATATTTTTTTTCCGTGTGATGTAATGATATTAAATATTCTCATAATTTTTTTAGTAAAAAAATTTAATTGTTAGTAATAATTCAATTGAAAGAATAATTTTAATCATCATCAAAAAAGAAAAATCTATTTATGAAATTCGTAATTAAGTATTAATTAATTTTTTATAATTATCGAGGTTTCACTCGCTTCGCATATTATGATAACGATAATAAAATATAATTGGAAATATCAATAGAATGAATCAATAGATTGATTAAAAAAAATATGAAGTATTCATTGGACTACATGATATACTTTTCCACTAATGAATTTTTTTTTTTTTTTTTTTCGTTTATAAATAAAAAAGCGAGACTGAACTTTAAGATTTAAAGAATCTATGAAACGTAAAGTGAACTGTAAGATGGTTATTTTATTTGCCAAGTCATCAATAATGTCAGAGGATGGTTTGAGCTCCTCCCAATCCTCTTTTTGCATCACCGCACTCAAACATCATCCCTAATGCTTATATTGATGTACTATATATTGTTTGGTTTTATGAATACAATACTTTATACAATATAGGCTATATGTATTAGATTGTGCCAAATAAAATCGATATTTTTCTTTCGGTCCCATACAAAAATTACATTGAATGCAACATAAAAAAAATTTGGTACCAATTGGTACCAACTTAAGTAGGGTCCTCCAACTCAATTTTAAAAAAGCGCGCCCGCTTAAATAAGATTTCCCATTTAAATAACATGGCAAAAATTTTTTTTTCATGATATCAACATCGAAACTTGAAGTTTCAGTGTCTCTACAGCCAGTCGAAACAAGCTAATTTCAAGCTGATGCTGCAAACAACTCTGCTAGCAGATTCGTAATTCAAAAATACCTTTGTACAGCGGGCAGAAACACAAATGTTTTTTCCCGGTGTCAGTTACATTTCATGTTAATTTACAGCCTTATTACTCTCATTTATTTACTTATCACTTCAGTTTACGCATTCCATTTTTTAAGTGACCGTTTTAATTAACCAAATAAAATCACTAAAAGATAAGTGAAAATACTATTTTTTACTTTACTATTTAATAAGTGACTATAAATCACATATCTCTCATTCTCTGATAGTTCTCCGCATCATGGGCTTGAAAATAACTTGTTTCTTACTGGTTACTGACACTGAATCTTAAAGCTCCGATTCAGGTAATCATAAAAAATATAGTGTGTGACTCAGGATTAAACACAATTTCAGACTGCGGGTGATGTCAGCTCTCGCCTGCGGCTCGGGCAACTAACCTCACCCTAGTCTGAAATCGTCTCGTTTCAAGTTTTTTAATAAATCTGTCCAAAATTTACTTTTTTAAAAAAATCTCGGCTTTTTCATAAATAATTAATTTGTAAAACCCGTAAATTTTGATATGTGAGATTAAAAAATTAATAAATAACATATTTTGATTGCTAAAAGAAATGCCACAAGAAAGATTTTATAACATTTTACGATAAGACTTTTAGTTTTGCTAGAAAAGTAAAAAAAAAAAAAAAAACAGAAATGTTCTGAAAATATGACTAAGCTAAAATGATATATTTCTGTTAATTAAGATCTTCACTACACTTATACCAATTAAAATTTTTATTCGAATCATTTTATAAGATCTCAAGGTACTTTATTTATTTATTTTTTATCGTTAAATAATATCGAAATAGATCTCTCAAACGCAATTAATTAAAAAACAACATGCCAATCATAATTCTACTGACGTGACATATTGAATGTGATATCTGTATCTATGCCGGATATAATACGTAAATAAGCACTCGATATTGAATAATATATAACTGAAACCGCAATGAGACAGTGATAGGGTCATGAACCCTCTTTGACCTAAGAGACATTTCTGTCATCCTCTTTCCCGTGTCACTCTGTACACTCACCCACTCTCTCATCTCTCATATTCATAGCCTTATCTATATATTTATGTAATTTAAGCACTCGTAATTTTAGCTTATATCTCATGAATATCTAGATTATTATTATTATAATTGACACTCTGAATATTTATCGAGAGATATTGAGACGAAATTTATGGATAGTTAAATTTCGTTATTATAATCTTATTGACATCTGAAATACGTCTAATGCATAAATTAATGTTAAAATAACTATTAAATTTGTTTATTAAGGGACAGTACTAGTGTACACTGGTCACGTAACAATCTGAAATAAAAGTGATTTTTGAGAATATTTAAAGACAAAACTACTGCATGGAATGTTTCAGCATTTTGAGGATATATTTGTGGATATATAATAAATACATGATAACATTTTTGTACCAAAAAATTGAAAATTCAACGAGTTATTCGCAGTCCATCTAAGCTCAAAAAAAAAAGTCCCCACTTACAGCTGCAATAATAGCGACCTTCACTATGCATAAAATCAAAAAAGCCAAAAAGTTTATTAAGTTAGAAGGCATTGCCCATGCACCATGGCCCTCGATCGAAAAAAAATTTCAAATTTCATGCGAAAATTTGATGATTTTTGATCTACAAAAATTACATTTTACATTGAACAGAAAACTGGAGGTTCGTGGTGTAGAAGCTGCAATAAAAATAAAATCGATCGGATGATTTGAAATTTGTCATTTCCTATTTAAAATAAATCAATCAATGAATTCAATACCTATACAGAATAGACGCGTGTGGTCTTAGAATTTAATTATATATGCTGAGTGATGCCTTTACCACCTGATATAGATATTTTATTGGAGCTGAGAGTATAATTTAAATGATGACAAAGCAGATTCGATTGTTTGAATGAAGTCAGAAAGTTAACTATAAAACTCAATTTTAATTGACAATTTCTGTTACATATTTGAAAGTCACGTCATTATATTGGTGTGTTGTGTGTAATAAAATGCATAATAAAAATAATGAATACTGAATTTTTTCTGTTGTACTACAAAAAAATTGCTGTTTAGAAAATATAAGTGCGTGAAATTGATTAAATTTATCCATAAATATGTTGAAGAATAATAAAATTGTGGGAGTGGATAAAATGTGTCAAAATAGTTAATGTTAAGTGATATTAATAATAATAATAAGAATAATAATAGTGTAAAGTTAAAATGAATTTTCATTACAGAACGAATTAATGATAATATTTGAAGAGGATGACAATTGTTAAAGAGGGGGTGAGAGTTAGCATACCTAGCGCGTGACTAATTATTACATCGAGTAGGGTGATCATAGAGACGGTTGTATAGTATAGGGCACGTATCAAGAATATACAACAAGCATAACAGGCTTCTGGTATTTGAGATTCGTATAACAACACACGTGGGTCCAGATGTTTCACCCTCGATATTCTGTCAACAGAAACGCTTCGTCACATACATATATATCTCTGTATAGTATGTATATATAATATTATATGTTTGCCCTTCAATTTTATCCTCTAACAATCCCACAATGACACGCCAAGTATCTTTTATTTTTATTTTAAAATACACTTCAAATATATATGGATGTATACATAACATATTTTGAATTCAAAAATGCATAAATAAAATTGAAAGTTTTCTTTGTATTTTATCATACTCGAAATCATTTAAAATGTATAACTGCATTTTTTACAATTTAATGTAATAAGAAAAATAAGTGATTCACGAGTTTCAGTTAACGCATTTATTTCATGGATAATTCCTCGCATGAAATAAACGTTTGGTAAACTAAAAAAAAATATTTATTTTTGCAACGCCTGCTTTAAAAGTTCAATTTTCGAACACTGTAAGTTGTATCGGAAGCGCCAAATATATTCAAGCATGCCTATACATTTTATTTAACCGCTCTTGTGCGCCAAATAGCCTATAACTTTACTATACAAACATAGTAATAAGATGTCACGACCAGTGTCTTAATTTAATTTTGCTCTCTATAACTAACGACGTAATGGTACGGGATGTGAGTGAAACGCAACCTTTTACCTTGCGACAACACATTACTTTTTGTCGCTCATGTGATAGGTACCGTATACGATAGACAACATAATATTCTTGAAAATTTTGATTTAAAATAAAATTTTAATTTTTTGCTTCTCGAAAATTAAACTTTCATAGCAGCAGCATTTATTGATCAATGTACTAGTAATTAGAATAAAAATGGAACCTATTCTTTATGTCACTTCCGAAAAATTCCCGCTCATTTTCGTCTGCTTCATAATTTGATTGCATAACAAAACTTAAATTTTACTAAATTTCAAAAAAATTTCATTCAACTTTTAAAAACAACTTTAATTCAATACTTTATTTTATACTCTGTAAACATGAATTAGTGAAAATTTCACTAATTACGTTAGTGAAGCAGTATTCACTTAATAATCAGTGAATTTCAACAACAAATTAGTGAATTTTCACTAATAAATTTAGATCTATAATTTTCACTAGCAAATTAATGATTTTCACTAATAATCTAGCGATATTTTCATAATTTCAACAAGTGAAGCTGTTATGCACATCTTAATTTGTGAATTTCACTAATTCACTAGTAACTTTAACTAGCAAATAATTGAATATTTTATTATATATAAATATAATTAATAATTATGGTGCTATTTTTAAAAATTTTAATAAAAAACTTTCAAAATAAAAAAAAATAGAAGTACAGAACAATAATATATTTATATGAAGAGTACGTCAATAATAACATCACGGATTGTTTATTTCTTCATCAGTTATTGTTTGGTATCATAACGAATATACTATTTACACTCATGCGAGCACGTGCGTAGGTCAGCGCAGTGGATAGCGTCAAAGACTTTGAATCGGAAGGATGCAGGTTCGAGTCCAGCAGTCACCGGAATTTTTTCATCAATCAAAATCATGTATACACCCTCTAAGTGATGATTCTAATACATTGATCACATTTCGGATCTAATTACAAGTGTCTTACTTTTTTTTTCGCAATATAATATTTTTTTTCACCGATGAAATCAGTGGATTCCCATATTCACTTTTCAATTTAGTGGATTCTCATATTTACTTATCAAATCAGTGAATTTTAATATTCACATATTCATTTAGTGAATAGTCACTAATTCTGCGTGGTACGATTGGCACATTGACAAAAAGTGAATATTCACTTCGAATTAGTGAAAAATCATTAATTCATGTTTAGAGAGTAAGTCAACTTTAAATTATTACCTTTCAGTAACAAACATGCATTTATTATTATTATTTTTGTGCACATACATTAAGAAATACTGTGAAAGCTCTTGATGGATTGATATTAATGGAATTTTTTCTACTCAATAAACGTTCAATTTAAATGCATTCACACAAATGTTTTAATAATGTACAGTTTACTTGAGACGATTTCTGATAAATTATCAATCAAGAGTTTATTGGAATTAATGATAAATCTAAGTCTTAATATATTCTCACCATTACAAAATAACCAAGCCATTCCATCATATAAAATTTATTTACTTAACTTGTGATTTAAAGACTCAATACAAATCACTATATATTTAAATTTTTATTTTGAAAATTAAATTAATTCAAATACTTATCCATCAAATATTTCAAACGTATTTATTTTGCTTCCAAATCAATCAAACTAAGTGCAATTCGTTATATATTGCTTTTCAATCTTACTCAGATTATTTATTTTCATTGCGGTCTGGTTTCTTTCGTTGTGTGTTGCTAGAACTTATGAAAGAAACATCATAAAAAGAAATTATTAACAACATATCAATGCAATAAACCAATAAAAAATTGAAAAAAAAGAAGACAAATACAATTTACTATTAAAAGAATAAAATAGACGTCGACATTATGAAATTATTATAAACTCTTGTAAGTACATGATTTTGTTTTAAAATAATTGATGTCTAACCTTATTAACTTAGCGAAACTGCATTTTCAAATAAATCAATTTGAAAAAAAAAATGTATTATTTTTATAACAATATTAATTGTGTATTTTATTTCCATTGATATTTTTCAACTATTTTAATTCGTTCGTTTTTCTATCACGTCTCCAAAGAAAGAATAAAACTTTCTCACGTCTCGTCGATATAACAGTGAATTCAATTGCTGCGCGTGTAAGATTTAACGCTACCGTTTTTTATTCTTTGAATTTATCTTCTTCAACTACAAATATATAAATGTATATGTACATTTTTATTCTCAACTCATCATCTATGAACCGTTTGGAATCTCTGATAAGAGAATTTCATAATACCTTCGTACTCTTTTTTTTTTATATATATATATATGACATTAATAATAACCTTCATATTTAATACTTTATGAGCGTTTTAAAGATAGTAAAAAATTTATTCGATCGCAAGAATGCAATATAAAATGTTAATTACCCTTAATGACAATTCAACTTTCATTATGTTTTTGTTTTTTAGTTTACACACTGAGAGAAAAAACTGGTTTTCTGAACTATGAAAACCATAGTTCAATGAAGCCTCCACTATTACCTTCAGTTCAGATAAAACTAATATATAGTTGTAAAACGCACGATATCATAGTTCTTTTTACTGTGTTATACTTCGATGAACAATGACAATAGCGAACGTAACTAAGTAAAAAATGGTATTCTTATTACAAACAAATAATCAAGAAAAATCCTCAATTATATTCGTCGACGACTTGAATGATGCCAAATTAATGAAATTATAATCGTACACGGAAAGAATTTTCGTATGAATATTGCCATGTTATTTATTCTAAAAATTACTCTAAATCGAGTAATCTTGGGCCATTACGATTTTTTACTTTTGATTTACGAAATTTTACTCTTTCAGTGAGCAAAAATCAATCAGATTAATTTTTACTCATACTTACGAGTAAAAATTACACCTAGCGGCTGTCTAAATAAATTCTCTCTAGTTCAATTATTACTCGTCGGTTATGATAAAAAGTTGATGGTTCAATTTATAAAATTTATATTGAATTACAATAAAAATTACAATGAATAGGCTGAAATTTCTATAAAAAATTAAAAAACCATCTAATTGCCTTAGAATATGAATTAATATAAATATTTTGAAAAAGATTAAAAAAAAAATTACTCGTATTGTGTTCAAAAAGAAAAGATACAAATTTTTTTTTTAATTTTAAAATAAATATTAAGTTATAGAGAGATACAGAGATCGTTTTTTTTTTCCAAGCCTACGTTTGTGTGCGTAACATGTCAGTTGTCGCAAACAAAATCAAAGACATTTAATCGAAGCCGATATTAACCGAAGATTAACGGAGACTACTGAAATATTACTCTGCAGTTTAGAGTAAAAATTACTTCCATACATTAGAAAATTTATTCGAGTTAGAAGCAGTTTTTCATCAAAAAATTCATCGTAAATTAATGTTTAAAAGAATGGTATATTGGGGAGTAAAAATTAATCGCATGGACTAAAAATTAATAGATTAAGATGAGATATTCACAATAATCGATTAAATATAAGACTTTTAAAAAATTACTGAACAATAGAGTAAAGCATAGTCTACACTGATAGAAGGATTTTTTAATATTTAATAAGCCTTATTAACTGTTAATAAATGATTTTTTAACATGAGATGATTTAATAAATATTTATTAACAGTTAATAAATCATTTATTAAATGCGATTTATTAACAGTTAATAAATATTTATTAACAGTTAACAAATATTTATTAATAGTTGATAAATCATTTATTAAAGACAATTTATTAACTATTAATAAATATCCGTTAATTAATAATAAAAATTTATTAACTATTAATAAATCATTTATTAAGAAAGTTGAATAAAAAGTAAGCATATAAGCTTTACTTTGACACTTTTTGTAACCTCAGAACTTCAATAAATAATAGAATTTAATTAGATGAGATAGATTTATAGTTTTCTTATAGAAAAAATAGAGAAAATGAAATGAATCATAAGAAAATAGTTGTAATAAATTACAGTTTTTTTTGCGGTGAAAATTATTAGGGTAATATAAATTGAAAGAATTTAAAATGTAAATTAAAAATATTTATAATTAATATTCGTTTCATTGAAATTTTTTTATTTTTTTTTTAACAACTAATATGCAAAAAATATAACATGTATGATGGTAAATTAATATTTATATAAATATATCTTAAATTAAGTCACGACGAGAAACAACATGAGCTCTGCTTGATGTAACATAAATTTCATTTCATCTCTATTATTTTCTATGATTCTTTCGGAGTATCTAAATCAGTTATATCATGCTCTACAGAAAAATAAGGAAAATTATTTAACTAAAAGGATAATTATTTTTATATTAATAAGTTTAAAGGTTTCCGATATGTATGAAGACTTTAATCTTATTCGTTTGATTTTACTGACTCATCAACATTGGATATAGTTCACCTAGACCCCATGAATTTACCAACACATCCATTTCAATCAATTTTTAAAAAACTTTATGGGCCACTTTAAACTTTTTTATTTAAAATTCGACACAAAAATATGTGTTTATGTTCAGTATTCAGTATCGTATCTTTGTTAAGAAGGGTTATAGCTTTATTTGTTTATGAACGATCTTCACGGTACACCGTAAAAAAAGACACATTCACTCCAAAAATAATTTATTAACTGTTAATAAATATTTGTTAATTATTAATGCATATTTATTAACTGTTAATAAACGTACTTTTATTCCAAACAAATATTTATTAAATGTTAACAAATATTTATTTGTACTTAATAAATGAAATTATTGCATCCAAACAAATGAATTTATTAACATTTAATAAATTCTTCTATCAGTGTAGCAATGTTAATATTTAAACAAAAAAATTAAATTTAAAACATAAAATACAAATTTTTCGCTACAGCCCAGGATTACTCGAAATTACAGAGTAATTTTTATCAAAAAATTATTTCCGTGTACAATTGCTGAATTGATTCTGCTAAAGTATAAGTTCTGCGAAATAATATTAAATAGTTACCACAACAAAACAAATGTTTTGTTAAAACTACTACTTTCAAATGGTTATGGGAACTATAATAAAGTTCAAAAAACTAGAAATATTAGTTAAGATGACTATTTTTTCATTCTCATCTCTTTCTAGTTACCACAACCATACTCTTTTCTCTCAGTGCAAGTAAACATAAAGAAAGTGCATTTTTTTAATATAAGTAATAAAAAAAACGAATGTTTGTTTACTTTAGACAGTACTTTACTTCAAAAAATCAAACGAGTAGTAAAAAAAGAGTATGTAGTATAAAATAAATGATACAGAGTATAGGAAAATTCTTGAGCCGGATGTTAAATTCTCGAGTTCTATTCACCCCACGGCTACAAGTGCATCAAACGAGTATAGCACTGCTTCCAATTGAGGCTTAAACAAATATTAGTAAGAAAAAAAATTATATATAGATATATACATATACATAAATAAAGCCGTGGGCGTTAAGAAATGTCGACGAATCAAGATTCAGGAGAAATAAACTACACGATTCCAAAACAACTCAAAGTTTTTCAAGGAGATGTACAAAACTACTGACTAAACTCAACGGGGAATAAATTGTTACGAAAAATAAAATATGTGTGGGATTTAAAAAGCGGAATAGCACGAGAAGATTCAAAGAGTAATAAATATCAATTATCTTTATTGTTGCTTGCACTTA
The DNA here is from genome assembly GCA_030273425.1 of Microplitis manilae. NCBI lineage: Eukaryota > Metazoa > Arthropoda > Insecta > Hymenoptera > Braconidae > Microplitis > Microplitis manilae. The sequence goes on from CP092726.1 coordinate 7,616,359, forward strand.
AAAGCTACTTTATTGTGATTTATTGAGTGTTTTTATAATTTACAAAATGTAAAAATAAAAAGTGTTTTTTAATCCCAAGTGTATACTTTAGTCTATTGATTTAAATTCAAATTTTGCTAATGAATTGGAAAATGTTTAAAAGTAATTTCACAACTCCATTGTGAAGCAATAATGGGATGTGTTCTGCTAACGCTTACTCGGTCCTACACTGAGAAAAGAATTTATCAAATATTAATGAAATTTATCAATATTTGATAAGCAGTTTACTTAGATTGTTTCCAAGTCGGTCATTATCAAATATAACTATGCAGTTTATTAAATATTAATAAACGGCTTATTAAATATTATTAAACGTGTTTATTAAATCGCGTCCCTAATGCCAAAAAGGCATATGCTGTATATAGATCTACCATAAAGCCAAAAAGGCATGTAAATTTTTTTTTTTGCTCAATCGCTTAGAAATGATTTGAAATGAATATTTTGATAATAAATAAAATTAAAACCAAAAAGGCCTATAAATATACATAAGCCTTTCTGCTTTTAGGCACAATGATCATTAATGCCAAAAAGGCATATAAACAAAAAAAAGTATATTACCACCCGGGTGAAAATATTTGGCCGAAAATAGGCCGAAAAAAGGCCGAAACAGCTTAATTTGGCCGAAAAAAGGCCGAAACTCTAAAATTTTATTGAAAGAGGCCGAAATTCGGCCGAAAAATGGCCGAAAAATTTTTCATGTTATTAAACAGGCCGAAAATCGGCCGAAAAATGGCCGAAAAATTTTTATTCTTTTTAAAGAGGCCGAAATCCGGCCGATATTTGGCCGACAAATGAATCGGCCTTTTTTCGGCCAGTTTTCGGCCAGATTATATTTTTTTTTCAATAAAATTATCGCGAGTAAAATTATCGCGAGTAAAAATCTTTGGCCGAAAACAGGCCGAAATTTGGCCGACAGTTGAATCGGCGTGTTTTCTGATATAGTATTTTTTATTAAATAAAATTATAGTACTTAAAAAAAATTTCATGTAACTCAAAATAGAACAGAAACAATTTTCAAGTTGTGGTACTTAAAAATATATTTTAGAATTTTGAGAAAAATTATGTTTTATATTTATAAAATGTTTAAGTAATTCACTAAGTTATAATTTTATACAAGACATAGTGAAAACATTTAATTATTTAATAGTTACAGTGACATAATTTTTATGGGATTAGTTTATATTTTGGTACAATATAAAACTTTCTTTCGTGGTATCATTGATGCAAGTTATATGACAGTTAGTGGCTGAGTGAAAATATATTAATGAGCAAAAATAATAAATCGATTTCTTTAACTTTATACGAGCAAAATTTTTTATTATTAACAGATTATGATTTTAAACAGTTGTTTCTTATGAATATATATAAAGAGAGCTCGTAATTATTCCATAGCCAATGTAAATGACTAAATATCCTCCATGAAAAAAATTTATAAAAAAAATATATGTTAAAATATAAAAAACATATATTAAAAATATATAAAATATGTATAAAAAATATATTAAAAATATATCTTAGAATATATAAAAAAATACATGTATAAAAATATTAAAAAAATACATTTTTAAGTTAATCAAAAACATAGAAAAAAAAATAGAAAAACTTTATATAAAAAATATATTTTTAATGCAACCAACAACCTAGGTAAAAGAAATATTTAAAAAATTATAAGAAAAATATATTTTTTCTTTTATATTTTAACATATAATTTTTATAAACTTTTTTCATGGGGGTAGAGCCTATATACTTTTTAAACAATTTTATACATAACTATATAACCAAAATTACACATATCACAATTACTGACATATGTCTGGTATATAACTGGTAGATACCACCCGTATGAAAAAGCAATATATGAGCTTCAATATAATTCAAAATATATGATAATTATATGGAATTATAAGAAGTCATATATAGAGCCATATACAAAATTTTGCCGAAATATTATATGATGTTATAATTTGCAACATATATATCGGTAATATATTTTTTTTACATGATAACTTATAAGTATTGCTTATAATATTTTATACTATACTTTAAGTTATATGATAAGATATATGATTTAATTATATGACTGACATATCATATTTATACATGTAAATATATAATTATATAAATATATGTTCACATATATTTTTATAAATGTATGTAAATATATATTTATATAGATATATGTTCACATATATTTGCACAAATATATGTAAACATATATGTATTTAAATATATGATAGATTTATATACTTATTGATATATGATGTAAACTATGATATTTTTAGTATTTTTATGTAGTTACATGATAACTACAACTATTTATATTTTTTTGTTCCTTTAATTTTTAGTATGAATGTATATTTTAAATTATTTATATATGTATAATAATATCGAAATTATTATAATATTGAAATTATAAGTTTATATACAAAACGAGAATATAATTTGAAATGTAATATCATATGTATACAATTACATATATTATAAATTACATGGATTATAATAATATTGAAATTATAAATTAATTTATAATATGAAACATATATTTTACGTTATAAATTAATATATAAAACGGACATATAATTTTTGATACAATATCACATATATATAATCACACATATTATAAATAATATGGATTATTATAATATTAAACGTATAAATTATTATATATGATTAATCATATATTAATCAATATTAATAATTTTGCCGCCATATATGTTCAGTTATTTACCATATATATTTTTATATATTATCGACAGTATATGGTTTTTGCATACGGGCAGATTTTATAGCACACGAAAAACAAATAAGAAATTCTTTTATTACTACAAATAATCGATTTCCAATTATATTTCGCTGTTTTAAAAGTGATGTATTCTTTCAATCTCATATAGTACAAGTAAACTTAGTAGTCACTGTCGGTAGCGTAGCCTAGTCGTTAATGCGTCGGTCTTTCGTTCGTTAGGTCCCGGGTTCGAATCCCACTAAAGCGTGCGCGGTTATTTATTAATTATAGCGTTTTTTCTCGGAATAAAAAATTTCCACTAGAATAGAAATTGAATTGATCACATATCTGATGATTCCCGCGTAACCAAAATGACGAAACAATAAAAAAAAAAAAAAAAAAAAAAATAACAATTCAGTAATCGAGTTAGTAATTTTTTTTAATTCAGTTGAAATTTATATATATAGCTATGTATATATTAGAAATTTTATTATATGGCTGTATATAATTCATTTTCCTGGACAATTCATTAACTATTTGATGAATACAATTATTTCTATTCTATGCAATCGAATAAAATGATAATAATAATAATAGTTTAAATCCTCGTCTCTGACGTCAGCCATTCTTAAGCTTCATTGTCGGCCTTTTTTCGGCCATTTTTAGGCCTAACGAGTTTCGGCCAAATTTCGGCCTTTTTTCGGCCTAGCGAGTTTCGGCCTCGTGTTCACTACCTAGGCCTTTTTTCGGCCAAATTTCGGCCGAGAAAAAAAATTACTTTTTTTTCAGTTTGAAATATTTTTACCCGGGCATGAAGTTAAACCCGTGAATTCAAATTTAAATATACTAAGGAAAAAAATTAAAGTAAAAAAAAATTTCGAAATTTTTCAGTGAGTTTTGAGTAGCTTTATTTATGTGGATAATGGTTGTATCATGAATTTAAAAAAAAAAAAAAAAACATTTTGAAACTCGACAATTCTAATTTTCAGATTTTGCGGTGAAAACTTTTTAGGAGCCACTTATCGCTATAGAATCACGAAATTGATCAAAAAACAAAATTTTAAATATTAATGCCAAAATGGCCTATAACAGCAAGTATATGCCTTTTTGGCATTAATTTTTTTTTTTCATTTTTTAGTTAATGCTAAAAAGGCGCATAAATAAAAAATCATGAAAATATTAAATTCATTCATTTTTTGTTAATAAATATTTAATTAAACCAATTCATTGATTCTATTGATTTTTTATTTATACGCCTTTTTGGCATTAGCTAAAAAATTAAAAATAAAATTAATGCCAAAAAGGCACATGCTTGTTGTTATAGGCCATTTTGGCATTAATACTTGAATTTTTGTTTTTTGATCAATTTCTTCACTCTGAAGCGATAGGTGAATTAAAAAAAAAATGATATGCCTTTTTGGTATTAGGGACGCGAAATATTAATAAACAGTTGATTAATTATTGATCGGCGGTTTATCAAATATTAATAAATACGGACTGATCTATAATTTACGATTCTACATATATTATATACTATCGTGATAATGTAAGCAGGTTGTTCGGTTAATGTAGGTTAAGTGGAATTCAGCAAGTCCCATTTTTTAAATAATTTTTCTATACTACTTTATGTTTTTTTTTTTTTTTTATTATTTCAACAAGCATAAAAACAATTTGTTAGTTTTAATGACTATATAAGGTAATATTTTAGGTTAGAGGGTACAACGCCTCCATACTCATTAATACTATATACAAATCTCACATATTAATAGTTGATAAAAGTTTATTAAATATTAATAAACTTCTACTAAATATTGATAAGCGACCTATCAAATGTTTATATCAATTTATTAATATTTAGTCGATGGAGAAATCGATATTTGATATGTGTAGGATAATATTTAATAAATATATTCGAATATTTGATATATATAATTTATCAAATATTGATAAATCAATTTTTATCAAATATTAGCAAATTTTTCTCTCAGCTGCAGCTGATTCACTCACGTAAAAATCATATTTACACTTATTTAAAGTTCCCACCTAGAACAGAATTCGTACCATTTGAAAGATAATTTATTGATGAATAAAACGAACACAATTTTAGGTCGCTTTTTTAAAAATAATGATTAAAACAAATATAAATAAAACCTGTGACATCCGTCAGTATGTACGTGAGTTGGTAAACACAATAACTTTAAAAAATCGGTCTATCGGTTGACTCTGCGGGCCAGCCCCAAAACTTCCCGCTGTTTTAAACCTCCTTGGGCTCGGAAACATCGTTGTAAATACATTTTCGAGCTCTTCGAGCTCGAAAATACTGTTGTATGCCATTGTTTCCGGAAAAAACCGTTTTTTACCATTTCTTTCTCCCACGATATTTTACGAACGAATTAACCGATTGAGATGGCTGAGGCGGTAATCGACGCGTTTTATTGAGTTCTAGACCTGATCAAACTTTAAAATTTATCGGATAAGTCATTTCGAAGATAATCGAAGAAAACAGTTTTTCACCATTTTTTTCTCGATCGATTTCTCTCGAACGAATAAACCGATTGAGATGGTTAAGGCGGCAATCGACGCGTTTTGTTAAATTCTTATGCTGATTAGATTTTAGAGTTGATCGATCAAGCCATTTCTGAAAAGTTGGAAAAAAACTGAAAAAAACAAATTTTTTTTTGTTTTCCTTCCATATCTTAGAGTCTATTTGATCGATCGATTTGAAATTTTCAGAAAAGTCGACGGCCAACAAACTCTTTCGATTGTTACCTCAAACATTTAAATCGGTCAGTTCATTAAAAAGATATTGAGAGTTTACATCCACATCCACACACACACTCGGACATCCTTCTGAAAATAGTCAGAATAACTTCCTAGGACCTCAAAACGTCGACATCTGATGAAAACTCGATTTTCGAAAATCAGAACAAAACCAATAACTTTCCGAATTTTGGAAAATTAATAATTTTCTTAGCGGAAGTTAAAATACACAACCGATTGATCTATTTTATTTTTTACTTCACTTGAATTCTTAAATAGAAGAACTCTTTCATTAAAATTAATAAAAACTTAAAGATGACAGTTCATAAAAACATTGAGCTGTCATTTTTCTATCATTAATATTATTTTTTTTTAAACTTTCTTGCAAATAGAATCGTCATCTATTGATCACTTTTTGAATGAGCAAGAGAAATGTGTAATTTTTTATTTTTCAACTATTTTTTGTAGTGAAAATTTTATGATCACCATTAAAAAAATGTTGCAAGTTTAATGCATTATTTTTCCCATTATTTGGCTTAATAAAGTCTTGGTTTTATCATAAATGCTATCTAATTTTAAGAGCCACCATAAATTCACAATTTATTACAGTAAAATCATAACTAGGAAACCATTTCCGCGCTATATTTCCTCAACATTTAGTTTGTTGTAGCTTTACCCTCTTTACAAATGTGAAAAACTTAGTATTATATAACTGCAACTATATATACTGATGATCATAAAACAGAGGACATAAAACCACAGGAGTCGAAATACTATTTTACGTCTATCATCAAAGTTATATAAAAAAAACCAACAAAAATTTAAGACAAATTACAACTAACATTGTTGATTTTTATGACTTACTATAAAAAGTAAATTAAAAAAAATCCAAAAATGTCTGCAGAGCTCCAGTAAACTACGTAACACAAAAAATAATGATTAAATACTGAATGGATATACTCAATAGTAAAAAGTATCAATGAATAAATAAACAATACTAATTTCTACGAATTATAGTTTTTTAAAAATATACTTGTCGTGCTACTTTATCCCTCATTCCAACAAAAACTCCAGCTGTTACGGTTTATTGTAATTGTAAAAAATTTTTCAAGATTCATTCATTCGTTTTTAAAAGTTTATCGTATGTTTTGTGAATGAAGTGACCTATCCTTCAGTAATTCAAGTCCTTAAACTTTTAAGAACCAAGAAAATATATATTCAAGTGGCTATACTTACATACATATATATGGATATATATTAGAAGTATCCATGTAACAGTAGATTGAAAAAGTTGGAAAAAAAGATCAATAGATATCCATTTTTCTTATTATTGTCAAAAAGTGCAAAATGACTTTTAGGCAGAGTCATTTATAGTAAATGTAACGTAGCGTCGAAAAAAATTTAAATTTTACGTTTCACTGTTATTTTTAGAATTTCCAATACAAAAGTATACGACCTTTTTTTGTCATGATTCTTTTTATTAAAAGTGTGCGTAGGTATATATGTATATTGAAAAATCGTAAAGCTAAGTTACAGGTACTCCAAGTAACAATATGTCAGTGTGTCGTGTAGAGTATCGTATATAAATTTGTGAATGAAATGAAATTCATACTACCAAGTGTATAGTGTACAGTATATATAGTATATAGTAGAGGACACATCTGGTCAGTTGACTTTACTATGAACGAGTCTTGAATGGGACACTGGATACTGCTTTGCTTATTTTTCCTTTATTTTGATTTTTTTTTCAGTAAAGCATCTTAGGTAAAATACCTTTTTGAGATTTTTTTCTTATAAAGTTTCTTTTAAGCGACGAGAGAGATCATTGTCCGAGGGAATGCTACTCTTTACGGTGGTTTATGGTAGTTCATTTTAACGTACGATCAAAGACAAGGTAAAATAGAGGTGAAAAAATACTCCTGGGTTCCATTCTTGAGCTCCTGGGTTCCTGGGTAAGTAACTAGGGCTAGCAGCTTGGTTGAGTTAGGGTTGCTGAGTTGAGAACAAACTTCTTCTATACCTATATCTATCTCTACTTTACTATATATGTATATATGTAGTATGCTATATAAGCTAACTTTTAAAGAAAACTTTTAAAAGATCCAAAGAACATATTTCTCACGTGACACGTGTTCAAAGTACCAGCTAAAAGGAGGTTTACGTTGCTAGGTGTCAATAGAGAAAACCAAAAAATAAGAAAAATATCATTTAGACGATGGAGGCATTCATTGTATGAGACACGTACCTGCTGCAGGTTATCGATTTCATATTAACTTGCACAAAAGTATTTTTCAGGTTTATTTTTTGTTTAACCACAGAATTTTTACGAACGAATTGTTTTTTGTCATAATTAGGACTTTGATATTAGAAAAAAAAATAAGATAAAACATTATATGATTAATTATTTTCAAACCAAATTTAGATTGTGAAATTATAAAATTTTTTTTTTAAATGTAATTAACAAAATTATTTTATAGCAAGTTTAATAATGATTATAATAATATAATGTTTACATCCATTTACGTAATTTGTACAAGTGGATATGAAAATTAATTTACGAAATTAGATATTTCATAATTGATAAGTTAATTAAAACCTAAAATGTTAATTAAATTAGGACGTTATTTATTAAAGTTATGTAAAATAGTCATGACATTAAAATAGAAAAATACTAAATGAATTAATGAATAAATATTTATAAAAGTAAATTTAACGGGGGTTAAACTTAATTATCGAAATTTAATGAAATTTACTTTGAAAACCCGTTGATATGTAAAAATAAAAATAAAAGAAAGCATACATGCAGGAGTGAAGTTCATTGATCTCAAAAGCTCGACGAGACGAATTTACTCAACGTCCTTTGTCCTTTTTCAACTAAATATACACACATATATTATATAATCAATACCTATCTCGTCTGTATGAGTCGGAAAATGCTATAACTACTAGTGGTTGCATCGAAAATTTACCGTACTTTTATGTACGTATACATATATACATAAATATCTATATATATAAATAAATCGGAAAATCATCCAATTCATGCATTCGCAATTGGAAAACAAATAAACAGATGGAACATAATTGAATTGAAGTTTTGCTTGCGGAAATACCAGAAATAAATTGTTTTAAAGATTAACTCTGTGATAGATTTTACGAATACTGTATTGTCCTATTATGTGCAGTTATTTGTATTTATTCATACGGTTGTTATAAATCGATTTATTACTGGAAACCTTATTAAGAAAGCTAAAATAAGTGATTAACTTAAGGGGGTATTCTGGTCTAGAAATTTGAAAAAATCGATTTACTTTTTTTTGTATATTTTTTAAGTTTAGACTCTCAAAAATATGCCCTTAAACAGATTTTTCAAAATTCGAATTATTTTCGGAGATACATAGGATTTTGTGGCGCGGCATCTAAGCTGGCCGAGTGCAGCATATCACACATTGATCGGTAGATGTTGCCGGACGACTTGAAGACTTGTACTTTTCAAGAAGAAGGCCCAATATATGGACCTGGGATCGCCAATTAATCCCAAGTGAGTATTAAATATTATCTGAGTTATTTTACTGAAATTGTTTCTCAAACTTCAAACGCGTTTTTCTCAAAACTACTTTTTTTGAAGTGGTTGACATGATATCTCAAGTTCTACCTTACCGATTCCTTTCAAATTTGTTGAAAGTCTTCTTTATATATCTCTCTATCGCCCGAACCTCGGATTTTGAAAAATTTTAATTTCAAGTATTTTTAAAAAGTTCGAAAAGGTCAAAAAAACGGGGTAAAAAAAAATTTTTTTTTTTTTAAGTAGACGCCATTTTGTCAAAAAAATTGTTTTTTTCTTGGCCAAGGTCCAGGCGATAGCGACATCTTTAATAGTGAATATTTTTCTAAATTTATTGTTTTAGATCACTACAATGGTTGGAATCATGTCAACCAGGGAGCACCGTTTTTTTTGTGGCCCGCACTTCACCGACCTGTCATTCAAGGATTTTTTAATTTTTTTTTACATTTTTTAAATATCAATAAAAATCATATAAAAAAATGGATGGTAAAAATGTTCTTCACTTTTTTTTTTATCCTATTTTGAAAAACACCTAAAATTTAGGCTTCTAGACCAGAATACCCCCTTAAGTTCGTTACACAGAAAAATTTTTTTAAAAATCTATCAATCTAATATTTAAACTTATAATTATTATTACAATTGAATGTAAGTATAAAACTTAAAGAATTTTCTTAAAAAAAAATTATAAACGAATTTTGATATACTGAAGAAAATCGTCAAGAGTTCTTAGTAAATTTCATTCATAAGAATGGTAATCTTTTGTTTGCGTATTGCATGGCAAATCAATACACATAATATTCTCAAGAAAATAATAATAATAATAAGTCATAAATAATGTCCGGAGAATTGTCACCGACGCAAATTTGTCGGCGGTTTTTAAGACGTTTTTAAAATATACAAAAGGTAGAAAAAAATTGTGATACAAAGTATGAGTTGGACGGAGAAGTAAGTAGAGAGGGAGAATAAAAAAGAAAAAGAAGGTAACAAGAAATAAAAAAAAAAGCGAAAAAGCTCAACAGTGAGAAAAGAATATACAAAGTTCGAGTGGAACCAAGTGACCATGAAACTGGAAAGACATCTGCTGTTCTTAAATTCGAGGCAAATTGTCGCAACCTCGAGAGTTGTAGTTTAGTACTTTTATTATATATATATTTTTATTATTATTATTATTTTCTTTATGTATATAACTTTTTACTCGTTTACAAACCCTCCTCTTTGACACTTCTTTAAATTTTTCATTATTCACAAAAGCTACGAAAAACTCACACGTAATGTCTGAGGCCAAGTATCTTCGAGTACTATGGAGAATTGCTTGAATCCCGCGAGAATATTATAAAGTGCCGCTAAAAATGACGCGTGTCAAATTATAGGGGTTTACTATGTGTGTATATTTCTTATTCAATAAATATATCCCCTATTTGTCGAAGATGATGATCCAAAGAAAAAAAATATATACTTTACTATTTATATATATATATATATATATATATATATATATATATATATATATATATATGCATATACAATAGTAAAGAGAAAACAGCTGCAACCACATCAATAAATTTTGTGGTAAATCGCCTGTATATTTATAAAATAAAAAAGTATGCATCATTTATAGAGAACAAAATATTTTCAATTGACAAATTTGTCAAGTTTAAGAACGTGTGATTTCTCACTTATACTTATTTTTCAACATCCATTTGAGATCTATTATATACCTCAATTTTATTCAATCAATAAAATATATTTATTTATTATATTTTTACTAACTAGTTGATTTTGAATACATAATTGAGTAAATATTGAACGCCAAATTTTATTTATTAAGAAAGACGTTTTACAAACGGAATAAAACACTAAAATTAATTGCTTGGATATTGAAACATAAGTAAAATAATTATTTTCAAAATTTCAACTTCTTATAAACTTTTTTTTTTTTTTCAATTTTAAAATTTCTACTGCTAAATAATAAAAAATGTGGAATTCAAGGGAGACCACTAGTGTTGAATTTTAAAAAACTCAATTATTTTTTGCATAATTCTATAGCCTGTACTTTTAAAATTAAAATTTCAAGTGCATATCTAGAATAGTTTTTTTGAGTTATAGCTATCTGAAGAGCAGCCGCTTATCGGTTCTCAAAAATGTATTTTTCAAAATTGCTGCAGTTGTAACTCGAACACAAATCATCCGATCGATTTGATTTGAATCGCAACTTCTTTTACATATGTTTCTACGTACCATGAACCTTCAGCTTACCAATCGAATCAAAAATGTAATTTTGGCAGGCCAAAAATCATCAAAGTTCCGGGAAAAATTTAGAATTTTTTTCGATCGAGGGCTATGTTATGGGCAACACCCAAGTTTAATAAAATTTTTAGTTTTTTTGGTTTCATGCACTCTGAAAATCGCTATCACTGCAGCAGTGGAGGGACTTTTTTTTTACGGAGCCAATTGGATGTTGTGAATAACTCGCTAAATTTTCAATTTTTTGGTCAAAAAATTTCATGTATTTATTAAATACCCACAAATATATCCTTAAAACTTTAAATCATTCCATGGAATAGCTTTCTTTGAAAATATTCCCGAAAATTATCTTTTTTCAGGCGGTCATAATAGCAGCCTCCCTTATCTATTTTATATTTTCAGATGCATCATTTTTATAAAGAATAAAATTAAATCTAAAAATCAATCCAATAATTAAAATTAAAAAATCGACATTGATTTTTTATAATAAACTAATCAGTTGAGAATACAAATTTTTAACCGTTTTTTTTTCTTTTTTTTTTTTCAATAAATTGTGAAGCAGTATTGATGTCAAAGATAAATATTTACTGGAGTGATTAGAGTCAAGGCTGGTCGTAAACCAAGTTGACATACCATTAACCACTTGAAGTACACAAGCGGGACACTTTAAACTTTAAAATATGTATAATATAAGAATAAGTATTGAAATCATAGAATATCTGAAGAAACATCTTGAGGACCACCTGGCAATAGTTATTGAACGGATGCACTTGAGTGAAAGAAAAATTTGTTTTCGCGCCTATACACTCCACTTCACTTGATGGTTCATGCAGTGTACGTCTGCGTCTAATTTGTCAGATGCTGGAAAATAGCCTCTTTCAATGACAATAGAGGCAGCTAGCTCGTATATAATATTAAAGTGAAAGAAGTTTATGTTGACTAATAATGTTAAAAGTATACAGAGTTCAACTGTATAAATGCAGCAGCAGCAGCGGCAACAGAAGTCTCAAGTTGGTTATTGTAACGGAGATCGGTGTTTATTATAGTGAAGAATAATAATAAAATAAAAAGAATGGAAAAGCAAGAAAGTAATATGAGAAAACCGAAAAATATGGTCACGCTTGTAGAATAATTGTTCAAAGGTTAACTTTAGTTCTCGAGTGTATACATAAGAGAGTGACGGAGATGAGATGATCAAGGGACCACCGGACCTGCCGATAGAAAATACAGAACCAGCAGCAACACCTGGCAGATACCTGGCTGGTACTTTGAAGGCGTGATGCAACGTTCTATCCCTCGAGAGCCTGTTCAAAGATACTCTGGACATCATTTCAACCCCTGTAGCTGTTATGTGTCCGACATTTAGTCTAAAAGCCAATAAATATCTGACACGAGTCATGAATTATAAATTTCATATTATACAGCAATATTATAAATATTTTATTTATTCAATTTTTTTTTTTTTTTTTTTTTTTTTTTTTTGGTATAGGTTCTCTGATTAAAACTTTTTGAAATGATTTAAAACGATTTGAAGCGACTAATATATAGATATACACTTAGCATGGATTAAATCATTTTTCTTGATCGGGGTTTTCATATCATGAAGAGTTTTACAAATAAATATGTGCAGTGAAAAATCAACTCGTATATCTCTTCAATTAAAAAGAAATTTCGTGCACTTCCCACGACGAAAATTAAAAATTTAAGAGACACTTCACAAACAATTCTAATAAATTTTTACTGAATTCAATAAGAGCTTATTACAATTGTTTGCAAGTTTTTGAAGCATAATATAATAGAACTCAAATAATAATAAAATATAACAATATTAATATTACGTCGTTTTATTACTATTTGATTTTTGTTATACTGTAAAAAGTCGAGAGTGGATACGGATTTTTTTTCAATCTGAATTCACTCCGTCAACCGGAGTTTCGGAGTTTGAAAAAAGTCACTTCGCATACGGAATAAATAAGAAATTTTTTTTACGCGTAGTAATTTCGGAGTGGTGGATTTTATTTCAATCTGCATCTACTCCGATCCGAATAGTTAAATTTTTCTTCGGAGTGATGGAGTGAATTTCACTCCAAGGAATTTAAAAGAATAAAATATCATCTACTCCGCCTTCACTTAGGATTTAATTCGCATTTACTCCAAAAAAATTTTCAGTGTATACATACAAATATTGTCTATTAACTATTATAATATATAGTTATAGAAAAGTAGTTAGGGTAGTATCTCCATAAACCTACTTTTTTATATAATTTAATAAAACTTCAGATACACCTAAAGAATAACTTTCTGTTTGCAAATTGCTTTAATCGAAAACTTTTGTCCGTTAAATAGAAAAGATATTCGCGATCAAAATTGGCACTTTTTGCATGCTTTGTATGTATACCAGTTAACCAAAAGTTACACATTTTACGTCGTAACTTGAAAACTTTTCTATATATTTTTTCGAGGTGCAACTCATTTATAAATTAGTTTATTAAAAAAATTTTGAATAAAAAAACGTGTGTTGCCCGGTATGTTGAAAAGATAAACATTTATAAAATATATAAGTTTAAACTTTGCTTATTGGCAGGTAGCGGAGATGCCATGCTATAGTTTTAAATAATAAGTTTGTTGTTGTAGTGTATACATATACATATGCAGTGTCTAAGTATACTTAATGTAAGAGTACACTCTTACACAACAGTAAATAAAAACATGACTGTAGTCATACTGGATATTCGAGTAATGCGAGAAAAAAAAAATTGTTGAAAAAAGCGTTGGCTATTCTAAGCTTCAAAACATGACACAACGGCGAACTGTTTTTGAACGCTTTTTAGACTTTTGGAAATTCAAGGGAAATTAATAATTGGCTTAATACTATTAAAATATGCTTAAAAAAAAGTCCAACAGCTTTTTCTGATGGTATTTCGCACTGAAACAAATAATCAAATTTATCACTCTTAATGGAGTAAAAAAAAATCTTAAGAGAATTTAAAAACGTTCTTTGATAGTATTAAGTCAACTGTTTTTTTTTTGTAATTTCAAAAATTTCAAAGTCGTTCAAACGTTTGAAGTTTGGTTGTCAATGCTCTTTCAACCTTTTGAGGTTGAGTAAAAATACAACTGAGTAGAGTTAAACCTGAGTAAAAAAAACTATGAGTTGAGTTGATGAGGCTGAGTAAAGTTGTGACTGAATAGAGTTATAGCTACTTCCCTTGAGTAGACATGTGTGTAGAATTGTAACACTGTCGGAGAAACTACCTTGCATTAATTCCTCTCTACATACGATCAATCATTAAATTTCTAAATAGAAACATTAAGCTATATAACTGATATTCAATGCATAATAGTAACATTTATCATGATAAAGAACAAAAACATGAAATTTAATGATCTAAATTAATGCAAAACAGATATAGAATTATAGTTATCAGCATGCATTAGGTAGATGTCGGTTAACTTTAGTATCAGTTACCAGCGGTTTTTCCAATATACAATCATCACATTGATTGGATTCTATTATACATAGGTATGTCATATATATATATATATATATATATATATATATACTATCGAGCAGCTATATACCTGATTTTCCAATGGCCAAGCAATTAAATGTCAGCCATACTCCTCTATAGCCGTTAATTACGCGAGCAAGGTACTGAACTGATCAGACTCTCCATATAAGTGACCTCTTCCTGTCAGTAGGCGGTAGTAATGCTCTGACAAGCATATAGAGGGCGTTTTATCTCGTCGACGGAATGAGGACCAAGATCAACACGATTCGGGAAAATTGGTTAGCTGTTACTAATTCCATCAGCTTTTCAATTAATCTTATCTACTCTTGAACATTAACACTTGAGACTGTATTCGATCTTCAAACTTAAACTTCTTCTTCAACAAGTATTTTTTTTATATCTTCCTTCAAAATATTATATGTACTAAACTTTTGTACTTGAAAATAAACAACCATCAAAACTAATATAATTTACGATAAATAATTTTATGAGATCGTCTTGTGTTAAATGATAAAAAAAATTAAATTGGCAATTATATTTATTTCATATTTTATATATTAGAAAAAAGCAGACCAGACCCTACAATATGCTGCATTAAACTCAATACTCTCGATAACAATGCCAATATACCATTAGCGGAATATTGGCAATTATTGTGCAGACAATCAGTGAATAAAAAAAAAATTATCGAATTGTATTATTAAGATAATTGTGACTCGTTAAAGTTAAATATAAAAATATAATTAGTTACTTAGAAATAGTAGAAAATAAAATATTTCATTCAAATTTCAAATTGACAAAATATAGAATAAATCAGATAAAATAGCCCGTGTAAAAAAAATTCGTTTCAAAAACGTTCATGACAGGGAACTTCAAAAATTGAAACAATTCTGAACTTTAAGTTAAACATTTTTGGAACTTTGAAACGAACGTTGGAACACTGCCTATTCCTGCGCTTTTTTTTTGTTTTAATTTTTTGAGCGAAAATAATTAGATTTGACAATTATTTGGGTTTAAAGAACATTGAGAAAAAAAAAGGAATAAATTAGGAATTATGAACATTTAAGGCTCTGACCAAAATTATTCAGATGAGACAAAAAAAAAATTATTTCAAAATATTTCGCGTGCCAAATGCCAAAAGGGCGTATAATTTTTTTTTCGGTGCCAATCGTTTTGCAAACATGTTTTAAGCGTAAAAATAAAAAAAAATTTCCAAAGCCAAAAAGGCGTATATTTTAAGATATGCCCTTTTGGCGTTAGTACGTCAAAATGTTTTTTCTGTAGATCTTTACGTTTCGGGCGATTTTAAAAAGAATGGCAAAAAAAATTTTTTTATACGCCCTTTTGGCATGGAGCCCTATCTAACTGCTGTTATACGCCCTTTTGGCATTTCGCACGCGATTTATGATTTTTTAACTTTGATTAAAACTATTTGGGAAGATCAGTTTTTTTCAATTTTTGACTTATTCAAAAATAGTCCGAAAAAATGAGTGATCGTAACTAATTATGGACTTTTAATAAGTTTTTTATGAACTCACAAAATTGTCAACCAAATCAATTTTGCTTAAAAAAATACCCCCCCCCCTCCCATCCCCGTAAGAAAAGTCCACACTAGTTGACAATTTTTCACACTTCAAATAATTTTAAAGTTCCAAAACTATTTCTCAAAACTCAGAGTTGTCTCAATTTCGGAAGTTCACTATCAGAAACGTTTTCGGAACAAATTTGTTTACTGATTGATTTGATGATTAATAAGTTTAAATATTTTAGTCTTCATTAAATAGATTAAATATCACACTTTAGAAAAATTATAGTTACAACTTTAATCAAAAATTCAATAATGAAAAGTAACCAAAATCTGAATCCAATATTTTTTCAAGACGATCAGTTTACCCTGTAGGCTTCAGTATGAAACAAGAGATAAGTAATTAAAAATGAATCAAATGATTTGAATATAATGGGATTTACTAATGAGAGAGCTCATAAAAATAGACGAAAAATTTTTGAATAAATTAACTTTTAATTGAAGAGTTTCCTTCACTGATGCATTCTCTTGTGGCACATTAATTTTTCATCTAAAACCTGAGAAGAATGAAAGCAAGAACCAACCGAGTAGTCGACTCGGCTGGTACATACAAAATGTAAGCTGCAGCCAAGACTCGAAATAAGTTAAATGGAAACGGTGTGCAGTATAACGTTCATGCTCCCAAGCGACATTATTAAAGATTAAAATTTCAAGCCTTTATTTTTGCACTTTCAGGATTCCCCGTTGGAATTGTTTCTGTCCTATATTTTGCAACAACTATTTTTGTTGTTGTTATTTTTCCACTTTATTATTTTTTAAAAATTCATTTTTAATCATTGATTGATTAAAAAAAAAACAATGGCCGTAAAATTTTCATACAAAAAATATCGCTAATTAATCTTGCCAAAAATAAATATAATTGAAATCGGTAATAAAAGTTACTTGGTAAATCTGTCATGAATGTCATCTCCTCCCGCATGAAAAAATTTTATATCCTAAAATTATACTGAATAATATAACACATTTTATATTACAATATAATTATTTATATAAGAAGTGATATATATTAAAATAACTATTTTTTTTGCCGTTTTGATTATATAATTATATATTTTGGAAATATACAAACATGATACTTAATATTATATGTTGGCATATATTCAAGCTATATGAACTCCATATATTGAAGAATATATATTATAAACACATAAGTAATTTTATAATGTTAATATATAAGCTGATATATATTATCGACTTATAAAATTAAAAATCTAAAAGGTTTATTCCAAGCCTATATCAAGTTGTAAACCTGAAAAAGCTTAATTCAGTTTTTTTAAGTCAGAGTTGTAGATTGAC
Source organism: Microplitis manilae (assembly GCA_030273425.1). Lineage (NCBI taxonomy): Eukaryota > Metazoa > Arthropoda > Insecta > Hymenoptera > Braconidae > Microplitis > Microplitis manilae. The sequence continues at coordinate 7,634,082 of CP092726.1, forward strand.
ATCCCCTGATTGAAACGCACACTTACACGGTAAGAAATATTTTGCGGATATCACTATGCCAGTATAGGCGTGAACGCCATACTGTATGGTATCGGAGATTTTTATACGTTGTAAAATTGTATGCATAGGTGATTCGACCATTGCGAGAATAGTAACATTGGCGATAGTTCTCGCATCTGCCGCAATGTCAGTATGGCCGTCAGGCCCATACTGCGTTGCCGTATCCACAATGCTTCTGGCCGATAAACCTATTCTAACGATATCTGTACAGTTTTGGCGGTAATACGATAGTATACATTGATCGACACGCCAAAAATTATGGCGGAAAAAACTAGTAGCATTGTGCCCTCGGCATTGTAGTATGGATCTCAGGGCCATGCTGTTTCGCCGTGCTTGCTATGCATACGTGTGAGCAATACAATAGCTCCAGTACTATACAGTATAGTAAATAACGCCATACTTTTGGGACTCGCTACAATACTGTATTGGAATATTTCACATGCTGTTTTAGTATCTGTCTGGAGACCATACCAGCATGGTGTTGAACGCCATGCATTTCTTACCGTGTACATGTAAACATCTATATACTCCGATCCGAATAGTTAAATTTTTCTTCGGAGTGAATATCACTCCAAGGAATTTAAATGAATAAAATATCATCTACTCCGCCTTCACTTAGGATTTAATTCGCATTTACTCCGAAAAATTTTTCAGTGAATATTATCTATTAACTATTACAATATATAGTTATAGAAAAGAAGTTAGGGTAGTACTTCCATAAACCTACTTTTTTATATAATTTAATAAAACTTTAGATACACCTAAAGAATAACCTTCTGTTTGCAAATTGCTCTAATCGAAAACTTTTGCCCGTTAAATAGAGAAGATATTCGCGATCAAAATTGGCACTTTTTGCATGCTTTGTATGTTTACCAGTTAACTAAAAGTTACACATTTTACGTCGTAACTTGAAAACTTTTCTATATATTTTTTCGAGGTACAACTCATTTATAAATTAGTTTATTAAAAAAAAAGAGTGCGTGTATCAGTATGTACACGCGGAAGAAGTGAATCTTCTTCGGCTCATATTTATTAAATACTATGCTAAAGTTTTATTTTAAATTAATTTTATGCTAACCTTTAAAGGGTTACATTTAAGGCTAATATATAAGGATAATATAAGGATAATAATAATAATATTAATAATAAATATGTTACCTAATTAGGTAACATATTTATTATTAATATTATTATTATTATTTTAAACAGTATATTTAAATGTTATCCGAACGGAAAAGGTATCAGTGCACTGTAAAAAATTTGCAGACTGAACGCGGAGTGAATCCAGAGTGAACGTGGAACTATTGACTTCTTATTTATTTACTCCTCTTTGAGGTGAATTATACTTCGAAGGAGGTTTTCAAAAAATATTAATTATAAAAAAAAGTTACTAATACAAAGTGAGCTCAGGTCTCTGAGATTTCGGCATTTGTATTGAGTACGGAAATAATTACAAGAGTTTCCTTGTCAAATGCACGAAAATGATTTTTGAAAATTATAAGCAGCTGACTATCTTTGTTGCACTTGTATAGTTAATGAGAATTTTAAAACAATTGTTTGAAGACAAATTAGAATTTTTGAAATTACGAAGTTTTTAGCCCTCTATTAAGGTTTCAAAAAACGCTACACGGAAAAAAGAAAAATGGAATAGTTACAGAATAAAATGTAAAAACCAGCCTGTCATATTGAAAATTACAAAAGTTAAAATGGATACTGTAATTTTTAAATTTTATCCTGTAAAAAATTAGTTGCAGATTAAGCAGTAATATTTACAGTTTGAAAATGTAAATCGTGCCCAATAAAATGTAAAACAATTATTATCTTTTGCTTACAGAAAGTTTGTTTCTTTTAAAATCATTTAATCCTCTTTAAAACTGTAAAAATTACAGTTTAGCCGTTGTGTAAAAATTAAAGTATCAAATAAGAAAATTTGTTGAGTGGTTCAAGAAGATTTACAGTATGGGCATTCAATTATGAACCTTAATGTAGAAAATGGAACTATTACATCTCACACTGTAATTTTTAAAATTTCTTTGTCAAGTATCACCAATGCCTTAGCAATCACGAACTCTTACTATTTAAAATAAAAAAAAAAAATAAAAATTCAGTAAATATTTTTGAAATAGTATATATGAGTGCACGTTGCATTTAGCCAAGAGCCATGCCTCAATATTAGAGGTTATAGTAATAAGAGTCTTCTGTTTCTTGGGTGTCCCATGTGAAGTTATTATTCTATGTGGTGTCGTCTAGTACCGTGCAAAGTTTTTCAATATTGCAAATTTTAATAGTTGAATGATTATTTTTGGTAAGTACCCGATGAAAAAAGATTTTATACAACTGTATAAAACTATACACAAATTAGATAGAAAAAATGGTCCTATTCATTTGTATACAATCGTACATAATTATATCTTATTTGTATATGATTTTTATCTAATCACATAATGTTTTTGTATAGATTATATATAATGATATACGATTCTATATAATTGTATACAAATATATACATTTGTATATAATTTTATTATGGTTTTTTGCATTTTTATATAGATCTATATACGATCGTGTATAATTGTATATAACTATATAAAAATTTCTTATAATTATGCATTATCTCTATCCAATTGTATATAATTCATATATAACTGTATACAGATATATGAAATCTTTTTTCATTGGGTAATTAAATTTTTTATGCAATTCGCTTGTTTATAAATAATTTTATTCTTGTTTTCTTATTTTATATTGATTTTAATTGTTGTTAATTCAAAAAGAAATTTGAAAGTGTGGTAATAATTTATTTTTGGTTACCATAGGTTATTCTCGTCTATTTTTTCAATTGAAATTAATTATCAAGAGTGATGTTGAATCGTGTCACTATTCAAACTTGATTATTGAAAAAAATAAACGCAAATATTATTAACAGAAAATGTAAAATTTACAGTTTATAGTGGCAATATCGTTATTTTGAGAAACAAGTTTCAAAAATTTTAACGTAAAATTTGATGAGAAAAACTGTAAGTTTTGAAGCATATCGAATGATACTTTGATAATTTTTAACAAATATTACAGTGTGAGAAAGTAAACTTTTAATACATTTCCAAACTGTAATATTTCATACTTAAAATGTAAAACTTACTGCGCAGGGCCAAAGTGTAACTTTTGCAGTTTCGTTTATGAAGCGCTGCGTTATTATTTGAAAATGTAATAAATGCTCGTTCGAACAGCAATTATTCCTGTTTTCTTTTTTCCGTGTTCGAAAAGCTTGAGCTCAAAAACATTATTGCGAATACATTTTCGAACTAGGAAATACTCTTGAATGCAACTTTTTTATGAGCTTTTGAAACTCTGACAAGTGACCATTTTAGTTGGTTTGAAAATTTAAGAATCGAAAATAATTAATAATCAAGCGATTTTTGAATATTTGTGTATGATTATAGTCGATGAAATAAATATATTTAGCATGAAATCGATGTAAGAGATTAAAAGAAGGCTTTAAGCGACTTTTGACTCGTTCTGCAGAACCAAAAGAGCGTAAATTTTGAGATACGCTCTTTTGGCATTATGCTACATACTCACTATGTATTTATTTTTTGTACATTTTTAACAAGATATAGCTTTTTCATGCGGGTTCAATGAAAAGTAAATAATAGAATAAGCTTAGAATTTTTTTAATAATTTTGTTAAACAGACGTCGAATTAGTTAACAGGATATTTCAAATATTTCCATGAACAAATTTACATTGAAGCTAACATGGATTGATCATAAGATAGATTTTGAAACCAAAATGATTTTTCAAGGTATTTAATGTGAGGAATAATTTTAGCCGTTATAAGAAATCCCAGTATCTTTGCATACTCCTGAATTGAATATAGTTTTTCCTGAGCATCTGTCCCATCCACAGCAAAGTAAATTAGCTGATGGGTGGCACTAGAAAATTTTAAAATACAACTAAGTACATTTTTTATGAACTACTTTAAAAAAACAAAATATATACCCGATGAAAAAAGATTTTATATCGCCTGACTTATTCGTATAGAATCGTACATAATTATATCTTATTTGTATACAATTGCATACTGTATTCGTATATATTGTATATAATTACGTACAATTCTATATAATTATATATAACTATATTAAATTTTATATAATTATGTATCACCTCTATCCAATTGTCTATAATTCATATATAACTGTATACAGTACTGTTACATAAAATCTTTTTTCATCGGGTGCATATATGTATTTATATACATACATATAGACCACGTTGAATACAGCTATCGATCCCAGCACTGATAAGTCCAATTAATAAAATGATCATCAAGAGCTTCGACATTTTCAGTTTTACTGCAATTATGGATTTGAAATATTATTATCAACTTTAGGCAAAACTAAGTTGGATTTCCGGAGTTCAATAACAAATCTATCCTAATCAAATTTAATAATAAGGTTTGTCTCAAAACTCTTATTCAATCATTTACTAGTTAATCGATACTGCCATTCTAATATGCCCTATCCCACAAAATTTAACATTCTAATTTTTTTTTAGAAATGTAATTATTGTAACAATGTGCAGCTTGTATAAAAATTTTCGAGGTTAAATTGTTTATTGTTAATTGGTTTCTAGTCAAAGAAGAATCACTTTCAGTACTAGTAGTTCCAATAGTGTCGTACGAAGTAATAAATTCCACAGGTAAATTTTCAACTACGACATTATTTTGCGATTCATCAATCACTGGAATGAATTGTTAACCCTTATATGTAGCAACCGGTAAATGAAGTAAAAAAATTAATAATTATCAAGAAAAATTTTGTATTGTGTGTAATATTAATAACAACAATAAAATAACTATTTTGAAAACTAAAATAAACTTTAAAAGATATGATTACTTTTATACACTGTAAAAAATTTTTGGGCTCTACAGTGTGAATGATTTGATAAAAAAAATTTTGTCATTCAAGTTACAAAGAATATAACAAAAAATTGAGAATTGAATAAACCAATAAAAATTAGAAAAAATTTCTCGAATCTAATTTTTACTCCAAAATTTTTTTTACAGTAAAAAAAAAAATTTTTCAACTGAAAAATAATAATGAAACGTACATGTTCATGGTATTTTTTATTTAATAGAAGGCGTAAACCAACACTAGGAATAATTTCTTTTCGGACATCTTCCATAGCTTGTGTAAGAAACTCTCCGAGGATTTCGAGGTCAGTGATATGATTTACTGAAGGGAGAAGGGAAAAATAATTTGGTTAAATTGGAGTTGAAATTGAAAACTGAATACAAATGATTACGTAAAATGTAAACATAATGGATAGGTTATAGATTGTAATGCCGAGTGAATTATTTACTCGAACCAACTTACCACAAAAAGTTGGATATAACTCGCCTAAGTCCCACAATTTTAACAAAGCTTCCATATTTTCATATTTATAATATGAATGACAATTTACAAAACACTTCTGATATAAATACTATTTAAATATACGAGAGCTTCAGTTGTAGGTAATGTTTAACCAACGATGCAAGCTATAACGGATTAAATAATATAGCGTCGCAACCACACACACATATAGCTCTTTTAATCCGTGTACTTTTTTTTTTTTTTTTTTTTCAAGTATATATATATATTGTAAGGCTTTTAGGCGATCCCTATGTAGCCAATCGAGTCGGATTCAGATTCTTAACCAAATCAAATTCATTTTGAAACCAGATCAAATTCAAGTATCGGCGACGGGACGAATCTCAGGGCCGAAAGACCTCACACTCTTTGGGCGAAAATTCTTTCAGCAACGGCTAGGATTCGAACCCACGCCTGGCCAGTGATCAAGTTCAAGAGGTCTAGGTCTTACGCCTTAAACCGCTCGACCATGATCACTGGTTAATCCGTGTACACCACTACAGGCTCGTGTGTAGCCCTCTACCGACAAATTCTTCTCAGCAATATTTATTAAATATTAACAAGTCTTGTTTGGTGCTAACAAATATTTCTTTCATGTTAATAAGGCTTTGTTAACATTAAAAATATTTCTTAATAATAAAAAAGTTACTTATTTCATTATAATAAATATTGTTGATAATTACTAAATATTTGGTAAATCCAAAAAAGTCAATTAAGAAAAATTTAATAAATTTATTATTCCTAACCAAATCCTTCTATCAGTGCATGAGTAAGAAGGCAATGATGCATAATTTTTTACTTTTCTTACAGCATATAATTCAAAATTATTTATTCACTACAAGTGCCCGTATTTTATGAAAACATGAAAATAAATTTTTAGGTTATACCAATGTAAGCATAATACAAATATTTTTTCTTTGCCGACCGTAAAACGTTTTATCGTCTACTGAAAAATTTCCCAAATATGGGATAGGGCATATTAGAATAGCAGTATCGAAATATTAAATGAAGCCATCAAAAGTATGGCTAAGTCGAAAAATTCAATCCGATTGTAGTACAACTAGACTGCACTCAAGCCGTATTTAAACTATTCGACCTGTTTTACAATTTTTAAACTTTGACAACGCGGAGAACAGTCTCAACAAGAAATCGTATAAAAAATTATAAGAAGTTTCACATATCGATTGAAAACAAATAAAAAGTAAAATTTAATTGGAATATCTTTTATTTTATTTAAAACATGTTCTACAGATCAAATTTTTCTTAAATACTTTTCATTTTCATGATTGTTATGTAATATTTACTGTCCATTACGGGACTTATCATTCTAGTGCAACAATTGAAATTTTAAAGTTTAATTTCATGTAATAAATATATAATATTTAGTCTTAATTTATATTTCATATTCTTCAAAAATTTTTAAATATTTACTACAAAAATTATTTATTCCAGATTATTTAATATATAGATATTAATAATACTCACGGAGCAATTGTAGATTGAGCAATGCAGTTGAAGACGACTTTGACCAATCATCAATGAACCACCCTGCTATATACCACTGTCGTTTTGCGTCCTTGCCTTTTTTTGTTATCTTTTTATCAGTTATAAATTAAATACTTATGTTTTCTGCATTGGCAAATATACCAACGTGTGCACGAATTGTGCCCGTGCAATAACAGAACGAAACCAATTATGTGTGATAATTTTTATTTATGTTTCCTGTAATCGATAACTGCAAAGAGTGGTAAAAAAAGTTGGAAAATGCATAAGTGCATACCTCAATCGCTCATTTTACTCATTTATTTTTTTTCATTATTATTTATTTTTTTTTTTTTTATTTGAGAGATAACTTTCGAAAAACAAGACTCATCGATTTATTTATTTTTTTATTATCTGTGTAATTTTGATCATAAGAACCCTTTCGAAAATCACTATCTCAATCCTTTTTGTTTTGGTGTAATTAATAAAATACGTGAAAACTGATTATTAACAAAAAAAAAATTTAGCTGCCATTTTTTTTTTTTTTTTAAATCACAAAATAAAAAAAAATAAAATAAAATAAAAATAAGATAAACTTCATAAAAAAAAAAAAAAAAAATGGCAGCTAAATTTTTTTTTTGTTAATAATCAGTTGTCACGTTTTTCATTAATTACACCAAAACATAAAGGATTGAGATAGTGATTTTTGAAAGGGTTCTTGTGATCAAAAATACACAGAGAATAAAAAAAAAAAGTTGGAAAATCCAAAAATGCACACCTCAATCACTTTTTTTTACTATTATTATTGCTCATAATTTATAATTATGAGTAATAAAAAAAAACCTTTTTTTTTTTTTATTAATATTACTCATTTGACATGTGATTTAAAAAAAAAATCCTAAAAAAAAAAAAAGCCCATTCGGCAGCCGAAATGGAAGTAGATTCCTCATTTGATTATTACAACCTCTCAAATGAACGTTAATAACAAAATAATTTTTTTTTTCGACATTCTTAGATTCTTAAGGTTATAAATTAAAAAAAATTGTCAAACAGTTTAAAATTGAAAGCAAAAAATTTAAGAATTAAAATCAGAAAGTTAAGTAAATTATCGGAATAACAAAAATTGAAGTTAAAGAGAATCTATTTATTTACGAATAAGTATTCTGTGATTTTTACTATAGGATTAATGTTTAATTCAAAATTAAATAAAATGATTTGACTTGAAATTTCAATTATGATAGATCTAAGTGTCATACTTGAAATCAGTTATAAACACTGTCAATAAAAAAAAAAATGAATTTGCACACTTGAATTGAGATATTTGGATTTTATGAGTTTTACACGGCAATAATATGAATTCAATCAATTTCATAAATTTACTGATAAGAAGGGGAGAGTGGGGTCAATTGAACCAAAAATACTTTGACATTTTTTTTTTATATGAATAAAAGCAAAATGATAACTTTTTTTTTTACAAAATTATAATTTATTATATTGACTATCATTTCTCATAAGCACATAACTTAACGAATGATGAAAATTTTCAATAAATACGAAATTTTACAACTGCATCAAATGGTTCAATCGTCCCCTTTGCGGGGGCAATTGAACCACTAGTCGGGGTCAATTGAACCAAGAGTATTAGAACCACAAATGAATGACTTTAATGAATATTTTACTATTCATTACAGCTTAAAACTAAAATTATAACACGTCTAGTAATATTGATCATTTTATATAACATTATATGTTATAACAATCACTTTTAAAACTTCTGTCAATATAATTATTTTTTTTCTTGGTTAGTTTAGCTTGTTTTCACATTCTGTTAAGATGCGCGCGCATGTCTGATGCTCACAGTGTGATTCGTATGGTTCAACCGTCCCCGAGAGTACTGGTTCAATCGACCCCATACGATTTTATTGAAATAATTAGTTTAAAAAAAAATATTCAAGAACTAGTTTACTAGAAGTAAAGCTAGAAATTTATGACTAATATATGTAAGAAGATATTACAAAAAAAATTTTAAGATTTCATTTGAAAATTAAAAAATTATAAAACAATTTGCCAAGAGCTGAAATCAAGGCTTAGATACCTAAAAACATAAAAACTTGAATTTTTTAAAATTAAATCATCATATTGGTTCGAAATTTTGATCAGACTAAGGTTTAGTGTATTAAAATATAATTCCAAGAGGACAACTCATTTTTATTTTTTTTTCGATTTTTTAAGCTTACTGGTTCAATTGCCCCGTGGTTCAATTGACCCCACTCTCCCCTACAGAAGTTAGGATTCTAAGAATTTATTAAAAGTAGGATGACCAATGCAATAGCAAAATTTCATTTAATGAGTCGTAAGAAGCGAAATTTCATTGGTCTGGACACATATATAAGCATGAAAATGAAAGCTTATTTGAAGAGCTTTCAGATAAAATTTATAGGAAGTCGATAAGTTATAACATTTAAAAAATATTAAAGAAAGAATAAGTAAAAATCTGAATTTTTGGTATTTTAAAAATTTTGAAATGCTACAACTTTCAAAGTATTCGACCGATTGAGCTCATTTTCCACCTTGATCAAGGTAGTCACCCACAGAATATGTATGCTAAGTTTCAAAGCGATCGGTTTAGAACTGTGGTAATAATCAGAGTCACAACTTGCATAAAATTAGTTTTTATAATATTTTGTAAATTTTTAAAACCATTTTTCTATTCGAAAAAGTAGTCAAATCGAAGAGCTACATAGTCAAAATTTGAAGGCAATCGAGCGAGCTTTCAGATAAGACAAGTGAAAGGGCCGAGAGCGAGAGAGTGACAGTAAAGCACACTCAGCGCTTTCGCGATTGAGATGTGCAAAAAATTCTTCAAATAATTTTATTAAACAAACATCGAATTGCTTAACAGAATATGTCGATGAACAAATTTAAATTGAAGCCAATATTTGCTACTAACCCGTATGAAAATAACACATATGGTAAAAGTATATGTAACAATATATGATAAATATCAGAAAATATATTTGGCGAATTTAACTATATTTTCTGATATCCCGCGAAAAAAAGTTCTTATATGATCATATATAAACCATATAAAAGTGACTCATAGAAAGTTTTATCATGAAATTGGTCGGATAAAAACTTATATGACTTTATAAAATCTTATATAATCATATAAAGATATGTACTCGGAAAAAAATGATTTTATCTAATTACACATATAATAACCTATACACGGAAAGAAAATTCTACCAAAATTTACGATGTCAACATCGTAATCGTGGACTAGACTTTCATTGGCGTCAAATTTTAAATGTCTTATTTCAAAATTTACTATAGTCGTTGTTAAAACTACAATGTAAGTTGTATTCTTTACTATTAAACATCGTAATTTTAACAAAGACTATAGTAAATTTTGAAATAAGACATTTAAAAATTGACGCCAATGAAAGTCTAGTCCACGATTACGATGTTAACATCGTAAATTTTGGTAGAATTTTCTTTCCGTGTATATGATTGGGTCTAAAAATTGGCAGGATCAAAACTTTTTTTCCCGGGATGATTTTTCTACATTAAAAAATATGATATTCATCATATATACGAGTCCGTATATGTTTAGCGTACATAAAATTTATGATAATCATATACAAAAAACATATTTTCATCATATATGAAAATATGTATTCTTGTCATATACAAAACTACATTTTTATCATACATAAAAATATATATTTCTATCATATACGAAAAATATATTCGAATCATATATAAAAACATATATTTATATTGTGTATGGAAAAAAAGTTTCTTATTCGTATGACCCACTCCAATTAAATTGGATGTAAATTCTAATACATTCTTTAAATTGCAGATAAAATTCTCGAAAATAGTTCATTTGGAGCGAATATATAATATACCCATATACATATACATACACCGAATAAAATATATGCTTAAATATAACAAAGAAAATATATGGTGGCATATATGAAATTTAAATTTCTGGTATATATAAAAGAATTTTCATCATCAAATTTTCAAGTAATGCAACGTTATCAACAGTCCGAGGCTGGTCTTTATCATCATTTGCGAAACAAAGAGATTCCATGTAAGACATCCAGAATAGTTGTTCAGGAGTGTAAGACATTTCGGGCAAATTCATTTCTTGACCGGATTGATCTGCGAAATCCTTGTACGCAGTGTAAGAAACACGAAGTCCGATGTATTGGGCAATTATGTTTTCTGCAAGACGACCAATTCCCTAAACGGTTTTAAAAGTATCCAGTAATCGCGTAGTTCAGATAAAAGTAAGAGCCTAGTATTTCAAAACAATGAAATAGTTACCGAATCTCTTGTGGAGGGGTTTGTTACATTATCCATTACATGGCCAAAGCATTCGACTTATCCATTGGGTAATTCTGTGCCGTCCTCAGCCCACTTTCTGCCAATATGTGCTACTGTATGGTAAATTTCTAAGGCTATCTTTGAATCACTTGCCCTGAAGTTCATCGGCCGCTTATTGTCGAACAATGGGCTCGTCAATATTTTTGCAGGTATGTCTGAAAAATTTTGTCATTTAAATCACTTCCATTGCTTGCGTATGAATAATTCGGCGTTGTCTCACATAAATGATTAGCATAATTTTCTGGGGTTCCTTGATCTCCATCTTGTTTCACATCGTACTGAAACATTTCCGTATAGACTTTATTACTAAATTGTTTCACCGTCGTGAATATATTCATATTCAAAATCGTTTGCAGGAAATTGTTCATGTGAACGTTATTATCTGCATAGAACTTTTCCAATTTTGTACGGACAGCGTTTCTAACGGACCGAAAGTGATGGGCATCTCGAAAATTTCTCTGAAGCCTTCGTTTTTTTCGTCATCACTCAATGTCTTGGAGCGTCTGATCATGTTGACCATCGCACTTTTAATATAGAAGATGACGCTTATAACAGCCTCCTGGCTATCCTTGAACTGGTCCAAGTAGTAATTAGTGATGGCGTTGTCCAAATACGTTTCAATCATTTCATCACAAATTTCTTTTCGTGGAACATCAACGTAGCCTGCTAATTCTCGGAACCGGGCATGTTTATCCCGAAACTTAACAGTCAAATAAGGAATCGAGTATTGGACTATTCTCCAAATCGCGTAGTTGGCTTGCACACGTCTCGGAGTCCTTTCCATCAGGCTCAAGAATTCCGTTAGCGCGGTTGGATTCCAAACTGACAGAACTGGCTTTTCACCAGCCAACATATATGTAAACTTATAAGTTAGCACGTATATCGCGTTACTAGAACCATAAGGGCGTATCTCAAAATATACGCCCTTTTGGTTGTGCAGAACCAAAAGGGCGTATAAAAAAATTTTTTTTTGCTCCAATCAATGTAAAAATGTTGAAAATATTAAAATCTATGGAAAAAACGAAAAAAAAAAATTTTTTTGTTATACGCCCTTTTGGTTTTAAGAAAAAATTTTTTTAAAGTCATAAGGGCGTATCCTATTTTTTCGGTTTATTATCAATTATAGGTCAGAGTAAGAAAAAAAATTGCAAGGGTAATAAAAATCATTACTCCACAACTTAATTTATCTGAACAAACATTTTTTTAAATAAAAAACCAAATTTCTTTATATAATTTTGATCGAATCTTAAGTTTGTTATAATTATTTTAATTCAACGATTAATGTAAAAATATGTATAATTCGAGAATCAAGAAAATTCATTTAAAAAATTCTAAATTCTATGAGTACTGTGAAATTTAATTTAATCAAATTAAAAAAATTCACTTTTAGATATTTCAATTTTTCAAATGTGCATTTTTTCATTTTTTAATCAAGGTTTCATTTTCTGTTTTCTGTTTTTTTTTTTTATTTATTTATTTATTTATTTTGTTTTTTTCAAAAATCAGTTACCGTTGTTCTTGAGAATTGTTATGATTCTAAAATACCAATATATCGATGCAAGTTTGATGACCTAAATCATTTTTGTGCATCAGGCACCATCCCACAAAAATATCATCAATATTATCAAAGTTGAATTTTCAGCGATGGTAATAGGTCGTAAATTTTTTTTATTATTATCAAGTTATGTTCTAAAAAAAAAAAAAATTTTTTTTTTATAATCTTAGGTACAGATGATCCTGACGATGAAGATGATATAGGACTAATACCCTGATGAATTTATTTTTTCGCTGTTTTTTATTCGTTTTCTCATTTAAATAAATATTTGTTCATATAAATTAAATTGTGGAGTGATAATTTTTATTACCCTGGCAATTTTTTTTCTTACTTTGACCGAGAATTGATAATAAATCAAAAAAACAGGATACGCCCTTATAACTTTAAAAAAATTTTTCTTAAAACCAAAAGGGCGTATAACTAAAAAAAATTTTTTTTCCGTTTTTTCCATAGACTTTAATGTGTTTAACATTTTTACATTGATTGGAGCAAAAAAATTTTTTTATACGCCTTTTTGGTTCTGCAGAACCAAAAGGACGTATATTTTGAGATACGCCCTTATGGTTTTAGTATCGCGATATATTATTTATATATTACATATATTGATAATTATATATGTAAATTTGTAAGCTAGCACACATATACTCTGAACACAATGTTTGAATCTTATAACAGAAAGAGAAAGACAGAAAAGTATAGATTTTATTTATTTTTACTATATGGGGAGACTTTTATGATTTTATATATCAAAAAATATATAAAAATTTATAAAGTTGAATACACGGTACATATATCGTGGCATATAATGATGAATTATACATGTATTCTTATTTGTTTCCATTTATAAATAACATTTATGTTTGAATATATTGAAATTATAAGTTTTCAAGTATATAAATAATATATTAAAGTTATACGAAAATATATGAAATCATATAAGAGAAAACATGTATAGAAATATAATCAAATTGGCTAAAATCTATATAAAGTTCTATGTAAGATTTCATATATTGTCACATATATATTTATATCTGTAACATATATTTTTTAATATATATTTACCATATATGATATTTTCATGGGGGCAGAAAAATCGGTACTTTTTGTCGCAGGGTACAAAATTGCTTTTATGTAATTTATATTATTCGACTGTTGGATACTTTATTGGAGGACAATTGTCGCAATTAATTTTCATAGTTTTTTTTTTTGCTAAAATAATATTAAGTTTTGTAGATATAAACAACATGATAGCAGTGACAGTTAGAAAAATTAGCCGTTTACCTTCAGGTTGCTTATGTGCGATAGATAAATGTTGAAATACTTGGCAATTAAATTGTTGTGCAAATAAATACAACGTATTCAGTATTATTCCCAGGAATTGGTAATTTTTTCGACTACATAAAATTAATTTTATCTAAACAGTAGTAGCAATAAATTTAAGTTTAATTACTCAAAATATTTTTATCAGCTTGGTTATTGAGAAACTACATAATATTATGTAGAAAAAAAAACTTGTCATTGAATTTGTTATTTACAATGACCGTCAATATAATTTTTATCTATTCCATTTACAAAAAAAAAAATTTTCTAGAAATTACTCAGAAATAAAAAATTTATTGAGAGAAAAAATATTTTTTCCCCGCATGAAAAAAATGTATATTTTTATTTTATATATGAGAATATATAATTATATACGACGGCAAAAATTTATGTATATTTGAATATAATGTTGATATAACTTGAAAGTAGATTTTTTCTTATAACATAAACTATAAAAGAAAATATATATTTTATTGTAGAGCATTGTATATTTTCAAAATGTAATTTGCCGATTATAAATTCTAATATAATGAAATATAATCGAGACATATAGTTTAAAGTATAGTAACTACTATAAAAAAAAATAATTTTCATTATATTTTTCCAACATATCGCATTATATATTGGATAATATAAAAATATATAGTATATATATAATATTTATATATATTTCTTTAATCGGGAAAATGAACATTCAATTTATCAGTTTAACTCAGGAAAGAAAATAAAGGTACAGATTAATAAAGAAAGAATGGATATCTCAGTGCATATTAAGGAGATCTGACCATAGATGTTTACATGTAAGTGTGCGTTTTAATCAGGGGATGTCAATCTACAACTCTGACTTAAAAAAACTGAATTAAGCTTTTTCAGGTTTACAACTTGATATAGGCTTGGAATAAACCTTTTAGATTTTTAATTTTATAAGTCGATAATATATATCAGCTTATATATTAGCATTATAAAATTACTTATGTGTTTATAATATATTTTTCAATATATGGAGTTCATATAGCTTGAATATATGCCAACATATAATATTATATATCATGTTTGTATATTTCCAAAATATATAATTATATAATCAAAACGGCAAAAAAAATAGTTATTTTAGTATATATCACTTCTTATATAAATGATTATATTGTAATATAAAATGTGTTATATTATTAAGTATAATTTTAGGATTTAAGATTTTTTCATGCGGGTCATTAATGTATGCTACTCGTGAACTTTTAATGCCCTTTAAAAAAATATAGCTAACGCATTATATATACACATGGCACGTATTATAATATATAAGGGATGAGAATTCATTCATCCTCATTTTATTATAAATGTCGACTCTCTGAGTTTCCTGTGGCCGCAATTCAACCCTGTATATTTTTATCTTTTTTATTCCCTATATGAGATATATATATATATATATATATATATATATATATATATATATATATATAGTATATACGATGTTCCGTTTTTATTGGATGTAAGTACTTGAGTACACATTTGAGGATCACGCACATCGCTTGCCCATAACGTTTGTAATGCCAACAACCAAGGGTCGAAAAACTTTAAACGATATATATACATATAGATGCAACGATGGCTATATTTGAATCTTTTCATTACATATATAGTCACAATAAACATATTTGTTGAAGGATATATTGATTGATTTTGGCTTCAAATATTTCGTTATTAAAAACTAAAAATTTGTAAAAAATATAATAGAAATTTTTGTTTGATTAAATAATTTTTTTGATGAAAGCGATAAGTTTGCTTAGGTTCAATAGATAATTTATACTAAATTTTTTGGATAAATGGGTTTATATACATTTTCGGTTAGTTATGTATAAGGGTTTGTACATCCCGTATGTGTACATAAAAATTGCTTCATATTGTGAACAGGATTATAAGCGAAAAATTATAACCGTATTTTTCAAGCCTGAGGCGACATAATATATAACATATTGAGGGTTTATATGAAGAGAGATATTGAAAAGTTTTTAGTTAACAAAAAATATCCTTTTTTTGCTGTCAAAAAAAAATTTTTTTTTTTCGGAGTAAAAACTCGTGGATTAGATTACGAACACATAGTTGAGGTAAAGTCTTTCGTGTTTTTGACATTCATGTAGTGTTTAATAAAAAAGAAATCAGTCTGTCGGTTGACCCTGCGAGTCAGCCCCAAAACTTCCCGCCGATTTCGAGCCCCTTGAGCTCGAAAAATGGTTGTAGATACATTTTCGAGCTCGTCGAGCTCGAAAATACTTTTGTATGCCTTTGTTTTCGAAAGAAAACGTTTTTTACTATTTTTTCTAAAACGATATCTCTCGAACGAATAAAACCGATTGAGACATTCAAGGCGGAAATCGACGCGTTTTATTGAGTTCTACAACTGATTAGATTTTGAAATTGATGTATCGAGTTATTTTTGAGAAATTTTCAAAATACTAAAAAAAATTTTTGTTTCTCTTGAAAGAATTAACCGATTTTGATGTTTGAGGTGGCATTCGACGCGGCTTATGAAGCTTCAGAGCCCAATTCATTTTAAAATCAATCCATTAAGAACATAAAAAGTTATGCAAAAAAATAATTTTTAAAAAAATTTAATTTTTGGAATATCTCTGAACAAACCCTACTGATCAAGTTCATTATTCTTTCAGCTTCAAGATATTAAAAAACTGCGTCGAATGACACCTTGAAGATAAAAATCGGTTAATCCGTTCAAAAGTTACAGATATTTACATACACGGAAAAAATTATATTAAGTATTCCTATAATATTATAGGAATGGTTTCTATAATTTCTAGGAACCATTCCCATAATGGTATGGGTATCATTCCCATAATTATAGGAACTATTCCTATAATTCTTGGTAACATTCCCATAATTATAGGAACTGCTCTATAATTTATGGTCGTCATTCCTATACTGGGATAGAATGAAACTTCACAAAATTAAAGGAACCATTTCCATAATTTTCTTTCCGTGTACATACATACATACATACACTCGGACATCATCGTGAAATTAGTCAGGATAGCTTCCTAGAACCTCAAAACGTCAAGATCTCTTAGAGATTTGATTTTCGAAAATCGGACTGAAACCAATAACTTCCCGAATTTTGGAAAATTAGCAATTTTCTTAGCGGGAAGTTAAAAAAAAATCTTTAAAATTAGGCACTTTTTCAAGTATTTTTTGTTGAAAGGGTATCCTTAATCTGAAGGAGAAATAAAAAAAATAATATTTAATTACGATATTTTTTTTTCAATCCTTAAATAAAAAAAAAGTTCTATCCACTTAACCTACTTACGATAATTCTAAAAAATTGATTAAAAAGATAACTAATCGGTATTAAAAATCAGGAAGAGTTTAATTTCTATAAATATTTCTTTTTCTCTTCCCTGAAAGTAAGATTCGATCTTAAGGACCAGTAAGTACTAAATATAAAATCTCAGAGAACTATTGTTCCCAGATCACGGTGTCAGTACTCAATCGATCAGACACAAATTGAGAAGCAAAAAAAGGATATATATCTACAGAATAAAACGCAAACCCCAGGTACACAAGTATTTCAATAGATTTAAACAAATATCCATGGGGCACGCGATCGGTAAAACGATCTCAAAAATTTATTCTTTCCCTCCAAAAAAAGAAAAAGAAGAAAACTCTCAATCATGTTTCTCTATTTTATTTTATTATACTTATCCTATCCTCTTATTTTTTCACTTCTATTTATATTTTTAAATCATCACTTTATTTGATGAACGACAATCAGAAAATGACAATGACAACAACGCCATGGTCGACCGACGCGACTTGAAGAGCAACGCTTTAAGAGCAGCTTCAGGAACAGATTAGAGGTTTTTGGTGCATACACAGTAGCACACGCGTCAACGGTTTAGGTTAGAATGACATAGGAGAACCACATCAGAAGGACAACTCGACATTGTCGCTTTTGATCAAAGAGATCCTTATACAGCTGTATACTTGTAGTTGTTAAATATAAAGTATACCCTCTAGCCACTTAAAGAAATATCGTAAAATTGGTATAACACTTTAATCCTACAGGTTGTCGAACCCTTTACTACTTTTTGTATTATTATTTTTTTTTTAGATACAAATTTTTACCAAATATTATCTTTGTTTTTGTCTCTAAACAAAAATTCATGAAATAAGCTCCCTCTGTATTTTATTGTTTTATTATCTGATAAGAAATAAATTCTATTGAAGAAATTCCCTCAATAATTTCCCGGGAACAATTGAGCTTGCGTACATCCCTCTCGACCTCATCAACACTGGAAAGCATCAAGAGCTTACTCAATGTCAGTGGTAATATGCTGAATCACGAAACACTTCTGCTCTTTCTTGTTCTTTTGTGATAAGCAGCTTTATAATGCATACCCACCACAACTTTTACAGCACAAATAGACATAGAAAAAGCATCTATTAATTCAAACGAGGTCATAACACTCAAATTTATTATTTTTTGCCAACACGACGAAAATAACTATTACTAGGTATGATGGAACATACTTTACTAATTGAAAATTCGATGTAATATATATTTCAAATTTGAATTGTATATATGCTGTTCAAATTTATTTTTTGCTTATACGACACAAATAGATATTGCTAATAAATCTTTAATTGAACCAAAATCAATTTTTAACATATGAGTAATTTATAATCACAACCAACATATTCAAATGATTTATATAAATATAAATTTTATTTGTACGGAGCAAAAAAATAACTTCTGTAAGAACAATAATTTCTTCAGTAATAAATCAATAAAAACTATTGCATTATTAATTTCATATCTAACTCGAAGAATAATTTTCTTGACAGAAGAAAATCGAAATTCATTTACACTATTTCGAAAAAAAAGCTGATCAGCATATTTTGAGCTGAACAGATTTATTGGATTAAGAAAACGATTTTAAATGGTCTTTACATTTTTCCACCAAAATATATTTGAAAATTTTCAATATCAAATTTCTTGTAGGAAGAAAATACAGTGATTCTGGAAATTTTTTTTCTCTCAGTATACTTATGTATATTTTTACTGCTCTCTAAATCCGAAACAGTGAAGACTACTGAAAAACAGTGTACAGGAAGAGAAAAATATCGCCAGATTAAGTATCCGTTTCGCTATTCTGGCTATACGCTGTATAGTTATCTTACTTAACGATACGCCGTATAGCCAATTCATCTAAACAGAATATCCTCAGAGTGGATCGTCAAAATGACGATCCGAATCCTTGTTTTAGGCATTTCATGAATCGCTAACATGACTACTGCGCAAAGTCTGTATTTAGGCATCCAGCAACCAAAAACGATGATACGTATAGCCAATTTAGCTATACGGATCCTCACGCTAGCGATAGATACCTATATCAACGAAACTACGTATCGTTACAAAGACTATTCATCATATTGTTAAATTAAATAAACGAATACTTATCCTAATCTAAATACGTGTCTTTATTTTAACGATACTATAGATTATTAAATTAATATGAGAGTATTCCTAAATTAGGTGTACGAATCGTTATTCTGACGATACGGCATTTGAGGATACATTTGATAGTGACACTGGCGATATTTTTCTCTCCGTGTATATGCACTATTTTACAGCTATAAATATACCAATTGGTATACATATAACTATGAAACAGTGAATAGTCACTGTTTCAGATTCAGAAAGTAATATTACGATTAATCATTGACAAAGGACATATTTGATGTTTGCTTATAAAAGTTACTGAATTAATAATCTGTTTTATAAAAAAGTTTTTTATCAAAGCAGACTAATGCAAAAAAAGTATACAATTAGCAAAGCAATTATGGGCACTGACTGTTTTGATAGTAATGATATGAGCCTGAGAAAGCAATAATAAATTTTGAAACGTTGCAAATAATAATTCGTTAAATACACTATTGCTTGATCCTATATCTTCTGATAATACCCGCATGAAAATAATGTATAGTTCTAAAGTATACTACAAAGTATATCCATATGTATACTTTCTATAAATGCGGCAAAATATCTCATAAATAAATTATAGCATGTAATACTTAGTTATTATAAATTTAATATATAATTAATTGTATAGTATTACATGTATGTAAAACTATACCTTATTGTATACTTTTTAATATATTTGAAACTTATAAATTGAACTATAGTTGATCGAAAATATTTATGATAGAAGTAGAAAGTATAATAATCGATATACATTGCAAATCCATAAACGAGTATATCTCAAATATATAAAAGAAGTGTAAAAAAAAGTATACAAATTATTATAACTTAGGAAAACGAAAATTATATCGGTCGAAAAAAAAATTATTATCAGAGAACTTATCTCTAAAAAATGATTTCTTTTTACTCCAAAACAACTTAGGTCTTCCCGAATTTTCTCTTGAGAATTCCGATATAATTAGAGTATGCTCATTGGATATAATTTTTACTATATGATTCGGGTATAGTTTAGTTTATACAAAATTTATATAACTCAGAGTAAATTTAATTATAAATCTTACTTAAGGTAAAAGACCCTGTTGTTGACCATGACCCTGTTTCTGACCTTTTCAACTTTTTTCTAACTTACTTAAAAAACTATAACTTTAATAAGAAAATCGATTTTTTCTTAATTTATAATAATCTATTTCGAGCCTAATTAATGACAATTTAAAAAACATAAAAATTATTAACTGAATAAAAAAAAATGATTTAGTCGTAAGTGGCTGAGGAAGCCATTTTTCAAGTGTAGTCTAAACAGTTGATGTTGGAAGGTGCGACAATTGAATCTGTACACTAATTATCATGTCAGTAAAAAAAATCAATTAAAAATGTATGGATAGACCAATATTTAATTAAAATTCATTTTCATATACGTATAAAACATATTAACATGAGTTTTGTTGCTAAAATTTGAAGGTCAATAAATAGGCTCGATTTTAAAGGTGTGATGAAGTTGTTGACCCTCACACTTTAACCTACTACAAACGAGGTTATCTATTTAATTACATGTCTATAAAATGTAAAAATAACAATATTTATAATTTTATTAAATTTTTTTTTAATATTTTTTATAATACAGGTATAAATTGACATTTAATATTCATTTTTATAAATAAAAGATTATATTTAGATCTTGAAAGTATATTTTTGGAGTGATGAATTGGAGGAAAAAAAAATAAACCAAAGTAGTTTTAACAAATGATTTTAATTTTTCCATTTCTGTAGTGTTTTATAGCATGATTAATTATTTATATTTTAAATATTTAAAAAAACTATGTATTTGTTATAAAAAATATTTAATTTATTCATCTAAACAACAATTTTAGTTTATTCAAACTTAGTAAGTACTTCATAATCATGGTTTAATGTGAGGGTCAGAAACTGCGACCTGAAGAATTCCGACAGTCAGAAACTGGGTCACCAGAAGTCAATTTTTAAAACCTCAATATAAATTATTAATCAATTCAAATAATTATTTTACGCATAAGACTTTATTTGACAAATCCTAAACTAGTTGATAAAATTTCTTTTTTCTCATTGAGTTAAATCTTACATTAACTATTATAGTATAACCTCAACTAGCACTCTTAAAAAGTCAAAAACTGGGCCCCTTACCTTATACTGATAAAGTATAATCAAGTATATCAAAACGGCAAAAAATAGTAGCATGAAAATATATTGAGAATTATATATTGAAGTTTAATTTTATATATAAAATTATAACTTGAGATATACTTTTCACCTATACACTTTTTTCATGCGGGTAATATTGAGTAATTAATTTAAGGATATAAACAATTTTTAAAAAATAAAAATTTTCAAACGTTATAACAATAAATTTAAATATAAATTGCAAATGACTATAATAAAACAATTTCAAGTTAAACATTTCTTTGAATTTTTTAGTTTTTATAATTAGCTGCAGTATCGTAAAAGTTGAATAGCTCTTGCAGCTGTGGTATGCTAAAAATTATGTTATAATATGTTACCCCTCCATCACTGGTACTAAAGATCCTGGCAACTATGAAACAAGAATAAAAAATATGACCTAGCTTGTAAAATCTTCTTAATGCACGTTCACGTAAAAATTCCACATTTTATAGATGAATCGATGTTAAATATTAATCACATTATTTTCAAAGTGTAAGAAAATTTTTTTATCGATATTTTAATTTTACCAACGGATAAAATTACTGCAGAATATTAAAGTTATGATGACGTGTTTCAGAATCCAAAAGAGCGGCGAATTGCTGATAACACGAATGGAAGAGGGTGAATAACAATAAAAATATAATTGGCTCGTTATTTAACGAACTTTGAATAGCTGAAAAGTAAATTAATTTATTTTTAGTGAATTTAATCACTCAAGTCTGTTATAATATAATCTACCATGTTTTTAATAAAAATTCCGCGCTTATTTTCCTCTACATATAGCACAGATAATGCAATTTATTTTAATTATGATATAAAATTTTCTTTTCAATATCTAAATAAAAAGTGAAGAAGGGGAATAGCGGCTCCTATTTCATGATGGTCTCCCTCTAAAAAATCGAGAATAGCAAATTTTTTTGTCACTTTTATATTTATAAGGGCCTAAATCGTTTACAAGTTTACTGACTGAGGTAAGTTATCATGTCAAAAAATCATTTTAAATTAATTTCTGTGTATTTTTCTCTTTGTCCGAAACAAAATAATTATTTTGTGCCTTATGAACAACCAGAGCTATACAGAAAAACTAAAAAAAAAAAACATTAAGAAAAATTTTTACTTATTTTTATCTTTATTCGTAGTAATATTTTAATTTAGCAAAAAATATTAGTGCTTGAAGCTTACTATTCATCGATTTAACTCCATAGCTGCTAGTACAAATTATATGTTGTAGAAATACAAATAGTACGCATGAAAATAAGGAAAATCGTAATTAGAAATGTTTCATTTTATTTACTGAGCAATTCCAACTTACCCTAGCGGGCGAAATCGCTTTAATAAACCACTCGGCTCCAACAGAATACAAACCCGAAAAAAAATTTTTTATTTCATTTTGTTAAAAAAGGCTATCATGAACTGCTTTTTAAAGCTGTTCAGATATATGAAATAAAATTTTTAAAAAACCCTTATTTGTAGCTAATGTTGATCAACTCGATCGATCGTGATTAAATATGCTGATTAATTTTATAATAAACTAACAAAATCTATAATATACCACCTACTCCCTAAATATATATATATGAATTTACAGTATATAATAATATCTATTTGAATTAGTGAAGATGTAAAATTTCTAAAAATTAGCCCTACGGTGATGTAATGAAATTCCATTAGATCTAAATTATTTTTTCAATTCAGCTCAATCACAATCCTATTCAATTGTAATATTGTCATAAATAATGTATCAATTTCTCGTATGAATCACGATACGTTCATCAGTTATCACATTAATATTGAATCAATTTTACTAAAAAATAATGCAAAGATTCAATTCCAATAATTTCCTCACAAGAATTTTATTTTGCAAATGACTTTAAATGAAAAATTGAATCATGTATTTTTATTCCGCGATAGCTATCTGCACTCACATAAAATATATATACAGCTACAAAAAGTATCTGTGAATATTGAAACATGTATACTTATAACAATCTGGGAAATAAACAGTTGTGTTCATTTACAACCTTAGGCTATGAGTTAATTAAATTTTTAAATTATTAAAATAAAAAAAAAAAAAATTGTCTATCGTTTGACCCTGCGGGCCAGCCCCAAAACTTCCCGGTGTTTTCGAGCTCAAGGAACTCGAAAACATTGTTGTGAATACATTTTCCAGCTCTTCAAGCTCGAAAATACTCTTGGATGCCATTTTTTTCGAAAAAAAAAACGTTTTTTATAATTTTTTTCTCCAACGATATCTCTCGACCGAATTGACCGAAAAAAATTAAGAAAAAAATTTTTTTTTAATTCTTTCGACAACGGTTTCTCTCGAACGAATGAACCGATTTTGATGGTTGAGGTGGTATTCGACGCGGCTTATAAAGTTTTAAAGCTGATTAGATTTTGATATCAACTTATCCGAAATAATCATTTTTGAAAAAATTTTATTTTTGGAATATCTCCGAACGCACCCTACTGATTAAGCTCAATTTTTTATTGCTTGTAGATATTAATAAGCCGCGTCGAATGCCACCTTGGCGATCAAAATCGGTTTGTCCGTTTAAAAGTCACAGATACTTATATACGTACGTATGTGCATACATGTACTCGGACATCATCTTGAAATTAGTCAGAATAACTTCCTAGAACCTCAAAACGTCAAGATCTGTTAGGCATTCGATTTTCGAAAATCGGATCGGAACCTATAACTTCCCGAATTTTTGAAAATTTTCAATATTCTTATCGAGAAGTTAAAAATTATTGACTATAAATTCAGCACAAAATTACAAAAAGATAGTAGTTAATAATAAATGGTTAATTAAGTAATAGTTTGGCGGTTTGTAGTTTAAAACAAGAATCTAAAGAAAAATTTTGATTGAGGTTAACTCATACAAATAGTACAGTTACTTATACAAGCAGTATAGATAATACATGTGGTCTTGAATTTCAATAAGGTCCGAGTTTCCATCTTTAGAATTTCAAACTCAATGGAGCAGCGGCGTTGAAACTTATCCGAGTTCAAATAGAGCAAGTCAATTATAGAAATTTCCAGCTAACATTTCGATCCTTGTACGCCATTCCAATTCGGTGAATTTCCTGTGTCACTGATCAACAACTTCCGAAGCAATCACGACGACAAGAGAGTTGAGAAATTTACCCAAAACTCCTTTTGTGTTACTGAACTAACAAATAGTACAACCGACTAAATTTTATACTTAAACATTTATTTTACCCTCGTGAACTACCATGATTTGCGTTCGTAAAATAGCTAGTCTTTATTGTTTTTTATTAGAATCAAAGTACAGCACACAATAATACCACTACTACGACTACTACTACTACTAGCAATAGGTCTTTTTGCTAGACTAGGTTGCACTAGGTCGTCGACTTTATGAGACAGAAGTAGGCCAGCGTACTCACGTTTCTCTTGGGTTCACACGACACCCAATACATATTTTACAATCCGTGAACACGAATAGATTTGGCTCGCATATAAATACTTTTATCAACAACTTTTCAAATTATTATTTTCTGTGGTAAAATTACAATTATATTTAATTTTACTGTTAAATTATAAATTCATTAGATATGAGAATGAAAAGTTGTTGTGTATAAATAGAAGTCACATTATAGTCAGTTACTTGTAGCAAAGTTTAAACGTAAAACGAGAAAATGCAATAACAGAAATTACTATTTTTTCAAGAATACTTTAGTGGAGTACTTGAACATTCATCTTATCATGAGAAACTCAACAAAAAATATTGCAATATGAAAATGGCCTTTGAGTTTTGATTTAAATTCTCGAGATTAATTTTTTTTTAAATAAGATAAGAGAAATCTTATCACAATGATATTTCAAATTTTTAAATTTGTACATTTAATTTTACTGCACTTGTTTTCAAGAGAGGAAACTGAAGTTTTGATTTAAGAGAATTATATTATTTAATATTGGCTTATATTAATTAAAATTGTTTTATTAAATTTTAATGAAAGTATTTTTTACAAGAATTTAATTTTAAAATATCAATTTGTGGTAAATGGTACTTACTAAAAAAAGTATTTTTAATACTAGAGAAAAGAGAATAAATTAAAAATATTAATTAGCGTGAAATATCAAAAGCGCGGATTATAATTGTATACACATAAGTGGTAAATGTAAAATTATTTAATGTCAGCATTTTCATTTATTATATTCGTAGTAGACATCAAAGTTATTGTATCCATTGATAAATAATTCGTTTTCATTTATGAATAATGTAAATATTCCATCACATACATACACATATTATAAAACCTAATATATATATATATACATATGTATTAGGGTGACCCAAAACAACCAACTATTTTTTTTCTTCAAGTCTCATATGAAACTTCGGTAGTTTAAAATGTTTTGAAAACTCTCTCTAAAAATCAGCTCGATAAAAACTGTTAAAGGGATTGCACACAAATTTCGAAAATTCCAAAAATGATTGAAACATGGATTTTTTTTTTCTAATTTTTTCTTTCTCGTAGCAGCAATAGTTTATGTGTGTAAAATTACGACTATGCTAAAAATTTCAGCCCAAATTTTAAATATTTGAACCTCGCTCAACAATTTCGAACGTTTCCAAGTACTACGTTGAGGCGTTTTCTAACGATCCGTAAGTGTTGATATTAATTCTTCTCGAGATTCTCACCATTAATTAGTATCACAATGTGTAAAAATAAAACTTGAGATATAGAAAAAATTAGTTATTTACATACTTTTTCTTTTTTAATTCAATTTTCAGGTTTTGCACACCTCAATCGCGAAAGCGTTGAGTGTGCTTTACTGTCACTCTCTCGCTCTCGGCCCTTTCACTGACTTTAAATCCTCTCTACTTTCTTTATAGTACACCAAAGTTATTAATAGTGTATACCATTTTAAAGGAAATTTATTAAGGAACGTTTTCCAATGTAATCCTTATTTAATTCATGAGGTGATCAATTAAAAAAAAATGATTTAGTCTGAAGCCCCCAGTGCGTCAATTGTGGTGTTCGGACTCGTCTAAACACGATAACTTTCGAAAAACAAGACTTATCGACTTATTTTTTTTTTTATTATCTGTGTATTTTTGATCACAAGAACCCTTTCAAAAATTACTATCTGAATCCTTTTTGTTTTAGCGTAATTAATAAAAAATGTGAAAACTGATTATTAACAAAAAAAAATTTAGCTGCCACTTTTTTTTTTATTATTTTTTTTTAAATCACATGTCAAATGAGTAATATTAATAAAAAAAAATGAGGTTTTTTTTTATTACTCATGATTATAAATTATGAGCAATAATAATAGTAAAAAAATAAGCGATTGAGCTGTGCACTTTTGGATTTTCCAACTTTTTTTGATTACTCAAATTTTGCCCGATTTTATCGTTTAAGACTGTCCAGAATATTTTCTATGCCAAAGTTATATTTTAGTGGGATGACAATAAATGAATTATAAAAAAAATCGTTTTAAGTATCAGTTACATATTATGAATGAATGTTCAAAATTCTGGAACAACGTTTAAAAAATCTATTTTTTGAACTGAAATTTCTAGCATGGTATTGATTTTACAGATCGAAACTATTTCTGCAACGTGATATAAAAAAAATTTTAAATAAAAATCCGAATTTCAATCATTTATTGGTACTTTTAAAATTCGTGAACGATACCTTAAAAATTTTTTATTGAGCATATAAGTATATAATGGTGAGAAAAAGATTCAAGTAAAATTTGTAAATATAAAAATGTCACCAATAAACTTTATTATTATTTAATTTAGTAATGTCTCGAACATCACCAACAATAAACATCAATTTAATAAATCAAAAATCTGAAAATTGGTTGATCCTGCGATGCAATTCCAAAACTTCCCGCGGTTTTTGAGCTTGAAGAGCTCGAAAACGTAATTATTAGTAGTTTTTGAGTTTCTTGAGCTTATTATTTTCTTTTGGAGTAAAAAAAAAATTCATTTTTATTGTACGATATGTTTGGAACGAACCAACCGGTTTGAACATACTTAGCGGCAATCGAAAGAGCTCACCAAGACTTAGAACTGCTTACATTTTGAGGCGAATCGGGCAAATGGTTTATGAGTTATACGAAAAACACCTCAGAATAAAAAGAAATTTTTTATTTTTATTTTTCTATAATTTGTAAACTACTAGACCGATCGACTTCACAATCTAGTCACATCTAAGTATTTGATGAGCTCTTTCGACTGCCGCCAATAACTCCTATTTTGAAAATTTTCAATTTTCATAGCGGGAAGTTCAAAATTGTCTAGTATTGGATTAAATTCGTAGTTGAGAAATATATGATTACCTAAATGTTAAAAAAAATTATCTTTGGTGATTACAATCCGACTCAATTACGATCACAGTCAGTCTTAATTGGACATTTCAAAAATTATTATTACATCGTATTGTTGAAAATTTAATATTAATTATGTTGAGTACCATTTTTCTTCAGCTTCCCATAAATATATACGTACAAGTATTTTTTTCCATAGCTTTTTGATTTAGCGCCACAATTAGTCTCGGTGACGAGATAAAATTTACATAAACATAAGTGGATAAAATTTTTTATTAACGCTTAGCAAGCAGTTATCGCTTTCTTTTCAACCCTATACTCGTTTCATACGTTGAAATATAAAATAAAATGGTAAGGGGTGATCGGTGAAAAATTATGCAAATATCTCACTAACGAACTTCAACAGAGCGACAAAAAAAAGAGGGTAATAAATAAAAATGACTGTGAAAAATATAACAACCGTATGCCTTTTTAATCGCGATAAAAATTTCATCAATACTCGTTTAATTATATTTGATTTTTTAAATTAAGAAAATTTAATTTATTAATTAACTAAGTAATTTTAATGAGAGTTAAAAAAAATTAATTATAAGTAAATATTATTATACGAATAAATAATTGAAAAATATATGAGAAAGTAGATTGAAATAACTAATTGTCTGTTTATATATTTAATCCAATATACTCTCGGTAAATATGAACGAGTGGTAGTCAAAGTGCATCAACAAGCAATTCCATAATTTAATCTCATGAGAGAAAATTCAAGTATAGGATAAAATCGTTATCAACTTGTCTCTTTATCTCTCTTATATTCTCATTCACTCATTCACTTACTCACTCGTTTTGTGATGGGTTACCCAAGAACGATATATAAATAGGAAATGAAAAGGAATGAAATTTTAATCGAGATTATATTCGATTTTTTACGTGTACTAACTGGAAATCACGATGAGAAAGGGAAATTGGAAAAAGAAAAATAAAATACAGCGGTCGCGATTCACTCACTTCAATATTCGTGATATCAACGGAAATCGAATTCACTCAGTACTTTACTACACACAACATACCTATCAATTTACGATATACTGTTACCAATTGACATTTTAATGATATCAAATTTTTTTTTATTCTCGCTCCGATACTGTTTTTATCAAATTTTTTATCCTCACCATATACGTATATTTTCGTACGCATGGTGTCGTTTTTCCATCGATATCATCGATACTAAAAATAAAATAAACCAATAGTTTATAAATTCAAATGACATTGATATTCGGAAAACGTATTTCTTAAATTTATCAATTTTTTTAAAAATTTTTAAATTTTATGAATATTCTCATTTTACAGTCACTCTAGACTGTTCCGTTAGTCCTCAATTTTTATTTATATGCATAAAAAAAAATATTGAAAATTTAATTAAAATTTTTAACAAACAAAAAAAAATATTCGTAAAATAAAAATAAAGAAAAAATAAACTTTGACGATATAAAAATAATACAAAGGGATCTTTTAAATATTTTTCGTTAGAGAAGTCAAATGTAAAAGGCGTTTATATCTCGGTCGATATATATATACATACATACACACACATACACATATATATATATATATATATATACCACTCCATAATACGCCAACGAATTTCTCATCCACCTCACTCAATTTCCATTACAAAGCTGTGCAAGGTGCAAAGTCTGAGAGCTCGCGCATTTACCCTGTCATACCTATATTATATATATACATATATACGCGTACACTCAACACAAAGTGAAAGACGTAAAGACAAGCTATTGACGATAAAATAAGGCAGAAAAATGTAAAGAATGAAAAACATATCAGTAACGCAATATTATTTTTTTTTTTTCAGGTGGATGAAAAACTAAATAGGAGAAATGAAAAAAGTATAGTATACAAAAGTAAAAGTTACTTTAAAACGATTGTTGTAAAAATACCGATGATCTGATAAAAGATAATATTTTTTTGGTAATGGACTAAATGACGCGGCTGTCAATTTTATTTTCGTTTAGACATTTACTCGCATCATTTTACAATACAAAGAACAACAGCGCTGGTCAAGTTAATCTTCAACACTGATCACTAGATAGTTTTCAGATTAAATAAGGATTAGTAGAATGACTTGACGCAAGTGGTTTTGTCGTCACTATTTTACGAGACATATAATATATGCACCTAGACCTAGACACAGACTTAGAAGTATTATATTATATAGACTAATGTAAAAAAGAAGTGACCATAAACGAGACGCGAACATAAAGAAAGATCTTATCGCAGAATGTTAACCTGCTGTTAAAATGCGTGAGGTTAGTCGTATAATTTGAGATGACTAGAGCTTATTATCCTTAAAACCCATAATGCAGAATGTTATATGACGATTAAATCTCAATAAGAGACAGCAGACTGCAGGCTTGTAGATCGCGAAGGCATATTCAATAGTGATAAATGTTTAGATGTCTTACATTAGTAGGCTTTATGAGCAAAGAACTTTTTAAAAGCCCAGGTTTTTTTTCTTAACGAGAATTAGGAAGTATAAGTGCCAGTCAAAAGGTATTTTGGAGAAAGGCCAAGTGCCAAGAGTCAGTAAGGACTCTTTCAAGTGATGGAGTATAGTTTTTTTTTTATTTTTATTATTGTTGCCATCGGTGTCAAAAATAATAAAATATGTTTATAGTTTTTGTGACATTTTTTATTTCAGTTTTATGTTTCGTCTACTCTGCTCGTATGGGTAAATTTTTTTCAGAGCAGAGGGTTACATCCGAAAATTAAGTGGTGATTTCACGCTGCTGATTGTGACAAATTGGAAGCGAGGGTTTTTAACTAGTGATTGGTAGAAATTAGGACGATCAACTTTTAGAAAATTATACTAATTAGAAACTTGTTCCAGACCGGTTTTGTGTTTCTTTATCCATACTAGGGTGTTTCAAAAAAAACAACAAATTTTTTTTCTTTTTATAGTGTCTGAAAATTGAAAGTATAACTAAAAATAAAAATTTTGATACCAATCCGGACTCTTAATAGTGATATTAAGGTTTGCCTCAATCCATTTTTCTATCTTCCATTTAAATAACACGGAAAAAAAAAATTTTTTTTTTTTTAGAATTTTCTAGCTCACAAACCAATCGACGGACTTTTATGCTCAGTAAATATTTTTGTAGGAAATTGAACGCTCTACAAAAAAAGTCTCTTATCATTTTTTGATAAATCCCACTGTTCAAAAGTTATTTAAGCTTCAAGTCAAACTTATAGTAAATTTTGAGATTTTTTCGCTTTTCCGACGAAACTATCAGTCTTATCGAAAAATGCCATAGGAACTTTTTGTAGATCATTTTATTCCTTACAAATTATAACGAATAAAGTTTTTCGATATTCCACATTGTTCACAAGTTATTTGCATTTCTTGAAAAAATAGATTTCTGATTGATTTTAAGAGCTTGACATTGAAATGTAAATAACTTGTAAACAATGCAGAATTTCAAAAAACTTTATCCGTTATAATTTGTAAGGAATAAAATTATCTACAAAAAGTTCCCAGGGCATTTTTCGATAAGACTGATAGTTTCGTCGGAAAAACGAAAAAATCTCAAAATTTACTATAAGTTTGACTTGATGCTTAAATAACTTTCGAACAGTGGGATTTATCAAAAAACGATAAGAGACTTTTTTTGTAGAGCGTTCAAATTCCTACAAAAAAACTGGGCATAAAAATTCGTCGATTGGTTTGTGAGCTAGAAGATTCTAAAAAAAAAAAAGAGGCAAACCTTAATATCGCTATTAAGAGTCCGGATTGGTATAAAAATTTTTATTTTTAGTTATACTTTCAATTTTTAGACACTATAAAAAAAACAAAAATTATTGTTTTTTTTTTAAACACCCTAATCCATACAGATGTTTGTTTGTATTTCGAAAAATTTTTTATCACAGATCTGTTCATTTCATAAATACGAAAAATATTTTTTTATCTACTGGGATCAGTATATTTACTTTATAGTTTTGTTATTATCCTTGGAATAAATAGTTCACAGACATTTTTATTACCAAAAAATATTTTATGTATGTGAAAATATTTTTAATAAAAATAAATCCTTTTTTTATTATGACTAAACAAATAAAAAAAAACAAGTGCAAAGTTATGATGTACCGATTTCAGTAACGTCATACTTTCTGTAAAGTAAATGAAAAATAAAACTATGTTTAAAAAACTGCTGAGTTTTCAATCATGAATCCAAATAATTTATATAAAATTCTCTCAGCAAAAATCTCTCAATGTATAATTATATTTATAATTAAAAAATAAAAAAAAAAAAAAAAAAGGTAAACTAACAATTTATTTATTATGACCTAATTCCTTTCCGTACACTGAGAGAAAAAAATACTGTTTTCAAGTATCTGCGTGCTTGAATCGTACCGAGTAAATTATTTGTTTAATCTTAGTAATAATGTAGTTTAGCCAAGAATATTTTCTTAAAATAAGTATAAAAATTCTTAAATCAAGAAAATATTACTTGGTTGGAGTATATTTTTACTATAATTAAACAAATATTTACTCGGTACGATTCAAGCACGCAGATACTTGAAAACAGTATTTTTTTCTCTCAGTGTACTTCTCACTCGTCCATTTTTTGCTCATTAGGTAACTTTACTTTTATATTATTACAATTCAGCAGAAAGAATACCTAATTATTAACTTCACTTTTCTCTTCAATACATTAGTGTCTATAATACTAAATAATGTATTTTTTATCTACATTTTTTTTTACTTAACACCTATCAACTCACACGTCCTACCTTGAATTCTTTACGCTGATAAATGTCAATAATAAAAAATAAGCACGGTGCAATGTATTATAACAGTATTAAAAATGAACGCGTGACATGAACATTAAATTGTTTGCAGTAATATAAAAGATTACGATCATCACAGAACAATCAACGATATACTCTAGCAGAATTTATATATGAGACAATTATGTGCTAAGCTTCGCACGCTATTTTCCTCTTTATAGATTAAAAAACTACATTATGGTAAAAACTAACTAATTATCAACAGAGAAAAGAAAAAAAAAGTAAGAAAGTACATCAACGCTCAATAATAATTTTAAAGAAATTGCTCGAATTATTTGAATAATTCATTACAGAGCTCTGATTTTTTTAATGTTACAAACGTTAGATTTTATTCATTCCCAATATGATATCACATATTTTTAAGAATAAATTCATGTTTAAACATTACATGAAACAACAGAATCGATAAATTACTTATTTTATTGGTATATACCAAGTAAAATATGTTATTTATCCATAAATTTGTTCAATAATCTGTGTTCCGTAAACAATATATACCATATTGTTCAATAACACAGCACTACTTATATAGGTTCTCTGAGTTTTCACATCTATATAACGTTCCTCGTGGCTCAGTGGTCTAGGGGTATGATTCTCGCTTTGGGTGCGAGAGGTCCCGGGTTCAAATCCCGGCTGAGCCCGTTTTTTTTTTTTTTTAAATTTCAATTTAAAAATTTTTTTTTCCACAAAACTGAGTGAGCGAAAAATTCGAATTTTTTTTTATAATAAATTCCGAACATTGTTATCATTTTTACGGCTTAATAAGAGTTAAAACCAATCAATTACTAAGCAAATATTGAGAAATTTTTTTTCATAAGATAAGACTACTTAATTGTATGAAAAAGTACTAAAATATGATAACAGCGATTTTTCAAATTTTGAGATGTTTAATTGAATTTATCTCGAAAACTACTAGTTCTACGGTAATGGCTTACATAAGTTTTTTTGTAGAAAATCAAATTCTCTATAAAAAAAGTCATCTACAATTTTGTTGTGAAGTTAGTGGTTTCTGAGTAAAATAACAAAAACCATAAAATTCGAGAAAAAATTGGCTTTAAGATTTTTTACCAGTGAGGCCGATAACAAAACATAAATTGGCTACAAGCACTTTAAAAGAGAAAAGATTTCTCTATGATTTCCATCTATTGTCGACTTAATATCTAGCAATCCCGCGGAGCTATAGATTATTGAAAAAAAAAAAATCAAATTTTACATGTTAATTAAATGGAAAAATTTCAAATTCAGTTAGCGAGTTCTTAAAATTAAAAGTAATAGCTCATCTTTGATGAGAATTTTTTTTTTACATATTTAAAACATTATTCCATCAATGGACCAGAAAAAAAAATAGTCGTTTCAAATGAAGCATCCTACTATTCACAGTAAGTATTGAATTCAACAACCTATCACAATTTAATGCAAGTATAAAATATTATTGCTTTACTTTGAGAGAACAAATTTGAAATTAAATTTAATTTTCAAAATAAATAACAAGCTCATGTCATATTTATTAATAATTAAAAATTTTTTGTAGTAAAGAAATAATAAAATAGTGTACTTACAATCGATCGCAGCTGTTATTACGACATCTTTTGTTTCCGTGTTTGTTACAAAATTTTTCTACGACGACTTCATCATACTTCCTACCACACATTTGGTTCTTGGAATTACCAATAAGAGAATAACGTGTACTGTCTTGTTTTAATAGGTATTGTCAAAACACAATTATTGATTTTAATCTTCAAGTGTTAATTTTTGAATGACTGTTGTATTTCCACTGTTGCTTTTGACTGAATGACGAAAAGTGTAGTAACATATTATTTTTTTATAAAAACTCCTGCAACATTAAAAAAAATTGTTAATACTTTCAAGTCTTTTAAGCCCACCATGATTTCAAATTTTGAGCCATAGGTTACGGATTAGAAACATAAAATTTTATGACCCATTCAAATTGTTTGAAACTTCGTTGACTTAGCTCGAGTTACACTCAATAATCAAAACAGTACATAATAAAGAAAATACATTTTACTATTTAAAATATAGCACCTCGGTTCTTTGAGTATCAAATGAGGTTTATGTGAAGTTTATGAGTTTGAAATGAGGGTCAGTAAACTTCATAGAGGGCGAGATGAAGTTTCTTTTGCTGTTATGAAAATGAAATAAAGGATAAAACCCAAAAATAGTGTGAAATGAGGGCTGAAGTTTCTACTTGGATCCCGTTCTTTATTTTTATAATGGCGCAACTCTTTTTATCAGTAAAATAAAATTTACATTTAAAATAGATATCATGAAATAAAATAAAGAACTAGACGGATAGCTCACTTCCAGCATACAAACTCACAAATCATCCAAATCATATTCGAATGCCTGTAATAATATCTGCCAAACCGACATCAACATCAACTACAGACATCTCTTGAGCCGACCGACCGTCCAAATTAATTCTGTAATCAACGCGAATCACGGTAGCAAATAGTACTAGCCACCTGTATTGACCACCTACCGCAATAAAATTTAAACAACTGTAAATTATAACATTCTTCTTTTATTATTTATACGTTAAATCATTCCCGATCATATTATCGGCTTATCTACATACTTGGCACCGAATAACCTGATCTCCATTACCCGTGTAAACGGCTTGAAAATTTGACTCAAAATAAGGGACTAGATTGTGTTTGTCACTCTAGGCATAACCGTATCAATTTATTTCATGGAATTAACTCAGAATAATTTTTCTATGCGCAACGTTAACGTAGATGTTGCACCAGTAATGACATAAATTCTACTGCAGGCTTAATAATAACAATAAAGTTTAATTAAGAACAAATCACTGTCAACTCGGTCGCGCACGATAAAACGACAGACCAACTTAATTTATATTTAAATTTATGCAGGTTAACTAAACTATCGGTGGTATCGGTCATGTGAAAATATAACTATATATACATATACATGTATATATAGATAAATGTGTGTGTATAAGGACTAAGAATTCCTCCTATACGATTTGGTGACCCGTTAACGTGCATACACTAAAATGAATCACCTCAGAATAGTATAGAGAGCCCGTGTGAAACACTTTCCCGCCAATTCTCTTGTCGACGTTTAACATACCACAGAGAAACGATAGCGTGACGTATACAATCCATACATATTGTCCTAGGTCAAACGAATCTTAATTCAGTTTTAACTCAATAAAATACGAAATTGGCTTATTTCAAAATGATGTCATGAAAAGAAAAACAACTTATTTTTAATGTGTAAAATATTTACATATTGAGAAAACAATTTATTAAATATTATTAAAATTTATCAATATTTAGTAAACGATGAACGGTTTATTAAATATTAATGAATACTGACACAAATATCAAAATTAGAAATAATTTTGGCAAATCCCATTTTTTTAATAATTCTTTCCATATCACTTTATTTTTCATATTTAATGATTATTTAAACAAGCATGAAAACACGTTATTAACTGTAACACGTCTATCAGGCAGTATGTTAGGCTAGAGGATACGACGTATGAATCCTGCACAGATCTCACATATCAATCATTAATACAAGTTTATCAAATATTAATAAACTTATACTAAATATTGATCAGCGACCTATCAAATGTTAATATGAATTCAGTAATATTTGGCCGATGTAAAAGAACAATATTTAATATATGTAGATTAATATTCAATAATATAGTCGGATGTTTAAGACATGTGATTTATCAAATGTGAGTAATTTTTTTTCAGTGCAAGCTATTCTCTTAAAATCAATCAGTGAAAAGTATTCCGATCAGTGAATATTCACTGTACAAATACTCCCAAGTATATCTGATTGAATCAGTGATATACTTAGGACTGACTCGCAGTGGATATTCACTGAGTTGCAGATTTTTTCACTGATTCATTTTAAGAGAGTAGGAAGGAAGTCAAGCAACGATTTTAAAAACAATTAGGGTTACTACTTGAAAGTTTTTAAAAATCGGGAGATTAACTCAACTTTCTACATGCAATATGAATTTAGTTAACATGTAAAGGCCAAAGGTACGATGGATAAATTTTTAATTACTAGTACTTAACACAAAAATTTTAGCTAACGATAAATTGCTTCATTTCTCGAGAAAGGAGGAAACATTATGAAACAATTCTACATAATAGTGAACCATCTGGAATATCAAAATATATGTTATAGATATTTAAATTTTTAAATTAAATAAAAGTTGATTATTTATAAGTAATCAATATCTATTTTTGATTATTATTAAAAAGGGTCTATAGTAATTTTTGTCCAACACCTTTCCTCTCAGACAAAACTTCTAAATGCAAAATTAAAAACAAGGACCGATGCATTACTCTACAATATGGCAATCTAAGTTTTCATTTTTCAAAAATGTTCATTTGTTTAAGAGAAAAACGTGAAAAACGTTTTCATTAACTGCGCAATTGCAACAAGGATAGTGCCGCTCATCGACTTTGATATGATAGAGAAAAAAGAGCCGAGCTTTTTAAAATGATTTTTAAAAATAAGAATATTATATATGTAAAAATTGCAGCAGCAATCCGACAATCTTTTTTCATATCTTGTTTATAGAAATAAATGTTACTAGTCAATCTATGATTATCTAGATCAGTTCTTGGATATTGATTCAAGCTTAATTTGAATTAATTTATATTTGATAGACGATGATTCGGTTAACATAAGCTAGAAATTAATTTATGAGAAATTTTTCTGACATTGCTTCGGGTTATACTTTCTGACCACAGTTGTCTTTATATGATATTCAATTTCTAATTATTTTTCTCACTTAATAGTAAAATCTATTCGACAATGACCCACCTTCGATTTTTTTTATTCAACTCTCATATACCCAACTACCACAGTCGACATTTTTTATTCAAGTATCAATTAAAACAAGACGACAAAATTACAATTTCGTTGATATAGGTTTAAAAAAAAAACTTAGTTATTTTGAATTACCCGTTTAAAAAATGATCCTGAAGCCAGCAGACAATTAAAAATTTTCCGATTTTTTTTTCAACGAATCGATTATTAAAAAAAAAAAAAAAAAAAAAAAATACACATGTAGAAAATTAAAACATCTATTGATACAATTTTTCCAAATATTTTTTTTTTTTTTAGAAATTATCGTTTTGAAAAAAGATCCAAAAATTTGTTGAATAAATTCCAGTACAATTTTTATTTCAAGATTATTATACAGAATTAAAAATTTTGTAGGTTACAATTTATTTAAAAAAATTTTTAACAAGTAATTTAAAACGACTGTAAGTAATTTTTAAATAAATTTAATTCTTGACGAAATTTTTACCACCCTTTCCTTTTTTCAATGAATTATTTATTTTATTTTTTTAATTAATTACTTAAATTTTAATGCGGTTATGACAGTTAAATCCTTGAATATTTCAAAAAATGAGGGAGGGGGAGGGCATTGTCTTAGAATTCTCTCAAGTAAAACAATAAAAATATTACCTTCATCGTCATATTAAAATCTATTATCAATATTTAAGCTTTTTTATTATCACTTTATTGATTGCGAACTCAATTTTTAGAACAACAAATTATTTAAGAAATTAAAATTGTCAGCAATAAGTAACCTCATAATTATAAAAAAAATAACTTGACGTTAAAAAAAATTGATCAACTGCAGATACGGATTATAGTATTGATATTAAATATTTGTAACATATACTTACATTTAAAAAATCACTGAAAATTCGCAATCCAAAATTAAGAATTACTATGACAATAAAGTTAGCAGACATTTAAAAATTTTTAGATTTTTTTTAACAAAATGAATAAATATTAAAAAAATATTTGGAAAAATTGCATGTATAGTTTATGAAAATTTTGACATGTGCATTTTTTAGGAGTATTTTGTTTTCATTATTTGTGTGCTAAAAAAAAAATTTTCTAATTTCAAATGTCCTTTAACTTTACTATCATAGAATTACTTCATTCTATATCTATAGATATTAAAAGTAATTTGGCTTTTGGAAAGTAGACTAATTGCTTTAGAAAAAAAAAATTTTTTCTCTCGTCGGGAGATCAACTTTGTGACTAAAAATCACGCGATTTTTGATAAATTTAATACCCTCGATATCTCATATTTTTTACTTGTATTAAAAAAAATAAATATTTTTTTTCAAAGCTATTGAAAAAAAAAAAAAATCAGGCAGAATGAAATGTTGATCAAATTTTTTTGATATTTTGAAAAAAATTTATAAGCGAAAAATATTTACGTCCATAAAAAATAATTTTAAACTTTCTTAAGTATGTAGACATTAAAAAAATAATAATAAATTAACTTTACTCTACATACATTAGTTTATAACCAACAATAAAAAAATTACAAAATGACTAACCTTAGAAATAAATATCATTGATGGTCATAAAATAAACTGTACATTCAAAACATCTTTGTAATACTCATCATTACTAAACAGGCTATAAATAATATCTTCTAATTAATTTAATTAATTAAATTAATAATTTAATAAAAATCCTCAACTGAAACTACGCACTTGGCTTCCAACGATAAGTTGATATACATATATATATAATATATAAGCGCGGGCAAACCGCATAAAGCCCAAACCGACTGGAGCGACACAGGAAACTAGCGATTTTTTCCCGCATTAAATTTAAATTTTGAAATCAATTAAATTTATAATCAATGCTACTAAAAGCAGCAAACATAAGACATTTTTGTAATTTTTATAAATAAGTTACTTGTCAATAAAATAAAATTTATAAAATATGCATGGAAAGATTTTTTAAAGTTTTTGATATGCAATTTTCAATATTATTTATCTATAAGTATTTTATTTTTTTATTTGAAAGAAATACATTTTTTGAATGTCTGATACTTTCAATATTATTTTTAATGTGAACGTGAATATAGCAGATATGTGAAAGTTTTTAAATTTTAAATAAATAAATAAATGAATTAAAATAATGAATTTAAAAAAATGCGCGTACCTATTTTTCAATTATACTACTATGTATTTTTGAATTATTATTTTACTTACATATTCTTTATTTATTCAAAAATTTCTAATTATAATTATTGTCTACTTTCACATTCATTTTTTATTAAATTTTTAAATTAAATAATTATACAAATAATGAAGATTTTGTACGTCAGTTCTTAAATTAATACTAAATTATTCAATTAAACAGTGATTACCTTAACCTAATAATGATATCATATTTAAAAAAAAAAAGTTAAATATATTAGCATAAAAATTTTTATCCAGAACTGACTTTAATATTTTTTGCAGTTAATAACTCTATTATAAAAAAGTATTTAATGTAGCCGAGCAGGAAGACAACTTTAATTAAATCTATTATATATAAAAGTGAATAATTCCATAAGACGATTAATGAAATTTAAATATTAAAATTAATTTATCTTTATGCGGATTAGTGAATAATTAATCCACAAATGAACATTTTGAGTAATCTAATCTAATTATGTTAATTATAGGAGATTTGAATATTAAATACATAAAATCACGCTTAGTAACAGTTTTCGTCCAGACAAGCATGCTGCGGCCTTATTGTATTTGGATGATGAGTCTTTAGAACTTGTATTATAGGTTCATTAAGATTTACCAGAGAATCCCGAACAATAATATACAGTCCTAGAGGGAAATCACAGTACACAAAACTTTGCCAAGATAACAGAGCCTCATTAAAGTAAATAATATGACTTTGATTATGTAAATTATTATATAATTTTGAGTTACCTTAAGATTTAAAAAAAACCTATTATATATATATTTATTAATCGATAAAAAATTTAAGTGCTAAAGTTCGTTAACATTTTCGCGTGCATTATTAGATTCCGTATACTTAATAATCGCACGCGAAAGGTTAAAGTTGCGCATTGCTCTTTTTCTCTATATTTTTTTTTTTATTTTATACATATATATAACGTATGCGGATTAAAATTTATCAGATAAGAAACCACCCGAGAAAGTCAAAGTTTAATAGCTTCTTCTTTTATTCGTTTTTACTTTACCCTCATTTTCCGCATTAGCATTAAGACCACCTCGAAAAAAATTCAAATATTGTAACAAAAATCTTTTCAACAAATTGAATTTTTTTTTTTTTTTTCATACAATTTTTCGTCTACTTACAGAAAAATATAGTAACTCGAGTATTGAATGATCTTGACCGTCCACTCGTCCACTCAGTCCATAAAATATATAACTCTCGAAACGAATAAAAGAATCTATATAAAGCACAATTGAATAAATATATCAAACTCAAATAATAAAATGCACGACATATTGGAAAAAAAAAATTGCACTGAAAAGACTTTGGTACTAAAAATCAACTGTGTAAGCTTCTTTTTTTTTTGCTATTGAGTTTAACTGGTATGAAGGACCTTGACAATGTCGGCGTAAGTCTATTAACAAAAGCTAAAATATAAGTTATATATTTACACACAAAAGTATTCTGCTCTACATACATAATATACCTATAGCTCTACGCTACTAGTAAAGTCCATTCATACAGATCCCAAATATGTCTTGGAAGAAAACTGCGAAGAAAGAAAGAACATAAAAATGTAATAGACTAGAAAAAGATAAATATACAAAACATCACCAGTGGCATTTTCTCGTAGCAGAAAGCATTGTATCCAATATTCAGTAGGCGTTCGTCGCTCTCGTTCAAGTACATCACCAGCACCAATAGTATATACATATATAACTAAAAAATACAAGTTTTAAGGGTATTTTGTAAAAATAACCCGAGAGAAGTCGTGAAACGATCTATAATATGGCGGATGTATATCGTAGTACACTATTGTCATTCGTCGTGTCACACGGCTAAGAAAATAAAACGGTTTTTCAAGACTTCAAGTGCCCGCACGTACCTTGAAAAAAAAATAAAAGAAAACGAAGAAAAAAACCAGGCAACATGTTAAAAAAGAATAGTATACATAAATATATATATCCGCCTCTTGTGAAATTGTTGTACAAATTTTGTCGTTACACTCAACGTCATTTGCTCTCTTATTTAACATTCTTTTGCGCTTATACTCTTTCACTCCTAGAGCTGTCATTTAGCTTTTTTTAAAATTTGATCGAGCGCCTCTTCAAAGTGCATAAGATGAAATGAATTAGCACCGGCCGGTTTGCCGCCTTGCTCTGCTTTTTATTATTATTATATTTATACATATATATATTTTTTCTCTATGTTCATTTCTCACCCATGAATTAACAACAACCCCTGTTTTGTTACCTAGTATATTGCCATGGAATATTTCTAACAATTCGTCGGCGGTTGGACGGGTATTTTGCGTCGATGTGATGATGCTTTCCAATGACGAATCACTTTCTGTAATAATACATCAAATATCATCAATATGTTCATGATATAAATTTCGATTGAAAAGGTCGCTACTTAAAATTTCACAATATCTTTTATTTGGGATATTACTAATATTATATGGGTTTTATATAGAAAATATTTATTGTCATATTATGAGTTAATTTTTAAATATGTTTTTTTTATAAATTATGAGATCCATAAATGGAACTGAATTTACAGAAGTAAAATTAAAATTTAATTTTTTGTTAAGAAAATTATATTTATTTTAATTGTAATCCTCTATGGAAAAAGTTTATAAAAAAAATATATGCTAAAATGTCAAAAATATATAAATATATATAAAATTTTTATAAAAAATATATTTTTAATAGATAACTTTTGGCCGATTTTTCTATATATTTGAAATGTAATTTAATTATATTTGAAATAAATATAAAATACATGTATGAAAATATAAAAAAATATATCGGTATGATAATATAAAAAACATAAAATATATATTATGGGGAAGGCGAGGCAAAAGGGAGTACTTAAAGAAATACCAAGTTTTCGAGGACTCAAATACACTGAATCTTTTTTTTAATGATATTCAAAGTAAATAAAAAAAATTTTCAGTTACCGTTAGAAAAAAAATTTTTCATTTTCGCGGACAAAATGGAGTACCCCCTAAAAAAGGTAAAAAGAAAAAATTTCTGGATTTTAAATGAATTTCATTCAGTTAAACTTTTTTGCAAGTAATTTACATGAAGAAAAATTATATTTTACCTGATTATTGGATACAAAAGAAGAAAAACAAATTTTTAATAGTTTTTATCATAAAACACCAGTCATTAATATTTTTCAGCTGACAATTAATTTTTAAAAAAGTTTAATAAAAAAAATTCAAAATAACGCTCGATTATATTTACAAAAGTGATTTTGGAATGTTTAAAAACCATTTAAAATATAAAATTTTTTTTTACAAAATTTGGGAGGTACTCCGTTTTACCTCCCTACCCCTAATATATATTTTTTATAGAATAAGAATAGCGTTTTTATTTGTATCATATAGCGTGTTTTACAAAACTGTACCTTTATCTTAAATTAATTATTTACATTTGCTTATACACTAATTTTGACTTATTTCTCTACATATTTGTACTCTCTTTTTTTTTTTATCTTATATATTTTTTTTATATTTTCATACGTGTATTTTTTATATTCTAAAATGTATTTAAATCGCATTTAAAATATATAAAATCTGTACGAAAATTGACCAAAAGTTAGCTATTAAAAATATATTTTTTATATTTAACATATATTTTTTTTTTATACATTTTTTTCATGAGGGAAAAACTATTCGAAACCGTATTTATAATTGATTTTTTTAACAACAGTCACTTGAAATTATTATAGCCATTTTTTTTGTGTTAGATGTAAGTATTAAAAATTAATTTAACTTCTTTGTTTCCTTGATTAATTTTCTAATGCACTATAATCTATAATAGGGATCAGTGATATTACAACGGATTAAAATTATAATTATAAAGATTTTCCATTTAGTAAGATATGAAACTTAAATCTCATACGGTATATCAAGTAGTCAGAATAGTAGAGTCAGACCTAGACTAATTGTTAGACAGAAGTATAACCATATTACACTCGTAGTTTTAACAGGAGTAAGAGCAGCACAAACTGTCTTAACTATTTGACAGTGATGCAAAATGGATACTTAAACTTGATAAAGCCTGAAGGATAAGAGAAGTTTGTGTTTCGAGGATATCATGTATACCAAAGTATCATCAGAGAAAGGAAAACCTGCATATAAATTACAATACCGTTTAATCCCTCTTGAATCATAAACAAAATCCTTCATTTCAAAATACTTTAATTAAAACCCCCTTCACTGAGTCATACTTCAAGACACTTTAAAAATTATTATAAACATAAATATGTTTGTAAAATAACCTCTAGCTATTTAATATAAAAAAGAAAATTAATTAGTTATATATTTATAAGAATAATAAAAATGCACGTGTATTTTTTTTT
Source organism: Microplitis manilae (assembly GCA_030273425.1). Taxonomy (NCBI): domain Eukaryota; kingdom Metazoa; phylum Arthropoda; class Insecta; order Hymenoptera; family Braconidae; genus Microplitis; species Microplitis manilae. Next base: position 7,678,558 of record CP092726.1, read on the forward strand.
TATGTTTAAACTTTTAGTTAAACACCTGATGAAAATCTCAAAAGAATTCCTAAGTATATTTAGCTCATCGTCAGCTACTTGAAACTAAATGTCATTTAAACATCGATACGAAATGATTGAAAAGACGAAACGAATCAAACAGACACCGACCGCAACAATGATAATCGAAGAATTTTCATAAATACATTTCAGAATGCCTTTTTGAATACCTAGTTTTTTTTTTATTCTCAAAGTTATAACCATTGAAAAGGTGAAAATATATTTGGCGTTTCATACTAAACAGTTTGTCCACTTGTGTTACATTGTGATTCCACGAATAAGCCACCATGATCCCACATCCCATTCACATGAGCGTTTTTTCTTTTTTATGAATGGAATACTCTGGTGGCGACGACGGAGTGACCTACCACCATCAGAAGCAACAGTTAGTGTAGCTTTTCTAGTAATGGTCCTAGTCCAGTATCATAAGTATGAATGACCATGAAAAAACTGTAAAACCCGAGAAAGAAAGAGAAAAAAGACCTGAAAGACGAATAAGTCACAAGAAGGTAACCTGGAGTACTCGACTGTATGTATAATAGTTAGAAATAAATAAAAGAAGAGAATAACAAAAAGTGGGAAGTGGTGCCTCGCAGTCTGGCTAGAAAAACGATCAGTATACGTAGTATACTATAAAGAATGAAAAAAAAATACCGCCTGCTAGGTCTTTTGCGACACAAGTGTGCCATTGTATTTTATCCAGAGTGTCGAGAGTCTCGCGCTATTGTCGGTCGGTCTTCTTTAACGCCATTAACTACGTTTTACCTTAAATTTGACCCAAAGTGAGGGGCCTCTTGACAAATTTACGGAATCTACAGTATACAGTTTTTCTAATCGTTTGACAAACATAATACATAAATTTTTCAACCGTGAGAGACCAGAAACGCCTTACATTGCCATACTATAATATAATATATATAATATATAATACAACTCTGCTGACTTCTTCAGCAGCTTCTTGGCTTCAGAACAAACCCAAACTCAATAGAATCGTGTTTGGATGTGACATGAACTTTTTACAGTCTTTTTTTTTTACCTTATTTTCAAACTTCTTGGAACAGAAAAACATTTTCAGTACAATAACCGTGTGTACGACACACAGAAGCCAGTTTTCCAACGTGTGAATGGAAAACAATTGCTTTTTATTTTGTGCTGCACTAGTTATATATGCTAGCGCGACACACCATTTTACGCTCTATGGAACATTTTCAAAAACTTCCGACGGGACATTTTTAATATTGAATTCCTCTATGCGCAAATAAATTTCTTTATAATATCTATTAATATATATTTAAAAATATTAATCGAGTAAAAAAAAATAAATGAATTTTTTAATTTACGAAAAGTCTAATATAGTTCCAAAACCCGATTTCAAATTTAAATATAAAAATAATTTATTCACTGTTCATATTCAATTTAAATGATATCGTTTATGCTTAAATTTTTGAAACTATAAAAATGCACGCGATGAAATTTTATTACATATATATCGTACGTTTATATTACATCCGCACGCTCACATAATCTTACCACTGTTTCTCTTTCTGCATCATAGGATATTTAACTCTTAAAGTCTAGCACACAATCTACTAAAAGCACTTTAAAAAATAATATTATACTTATAAATATATATACGTTCATTTAATAACACGCTATTGTAGTAAAATAAATAAAAAAAAAAGAGAATACTCACCTTTCTTCCAAAAATGAACAATTAACATATAAATATACTTACTTAATATCATAAGATATATATGAGCGGTTGATGAAATGTAATTTGAAACGTTATTACAGTAAAAATAATATTTATCATCATAAAATTATTAGTAATAATAATATTTTTTTATAACTTAAATTATTAATATTTAAAATTTAACAAATTGTTAGCAAAGTTAAACATTCTCTTGCTGAGTGATATTATTTTAAGAAGCACGCAAAGAAAACTTTCCAAATATTAAAATTTTTCATGCATGTCTCAGTAAGTATGCAGCTGAGATATTCATTAGATTCATGCATTATAAGATAGAGGTGAGTAGAATATTTATAAAAAAATATGTTATCATTTCAGACATTCGTTTTAAAATAATTTTTATTTGTCATTATGGATATTTCATTATTATTTATATATATCTATAAACATTAGATATAAAAATTACAAAATTCACAGTCTTCGATATCGTTAAAATCTATACAATATATACAAAAATTATTTGTTCAAATAATCCACTGATTCTTAGTTTAAAATAAAAAAAAATTTACAGTCTTCAATTAAATTACTTCTGAAATCGAGAATTAACAATACTCTCAACGGTATATTTAGTACAAGTATTATTTCTAACGATAATTGGACCGTCTTTAAGAGAAGTAATGTACGGATCAACAGGCGAAATTCCTTTCTTCACAATTTCCGAGTCTTCAAAATTGTGGTATTGACGTTTATGAGTCTCATCATTGATATTCACATCACAAATATTGTGTCGGTGATTTTGGAATTCAAAGAAACCCGGAAACCTTGGATAATCAACTGGAGAAGTTCTTAAATCTTGAACAACGTCAGCAGAAGTCTCTTTACATTCCTCTTTAATATCTTGTTTGTCATTCTCGTGTGTTGATGCAAGTATCTTATTCTCACAAACGTCTTTATCTTTATCCTCTTCACAAAGTTCCTCCTCGGTTGTTGTCGTAGTGCACTTTTTATCATCGCAATCCTCTTTTTTCTTGCCACATGTCCTCAAGCAACAGCACTTAGCACTTTGGCCCGTAGGTAGATCCTCTTTCTTGTACTTGACCCGACGGTTCTGGAACCAGATTTTCACTTGTTTTTCAGATAAACGTAAGTTCGTGGCTATTTCAATTCTACGTAGTCGAGATAGATACATATTAGTTGAAAATTCACGTTCTAATTCAAGTAACTGAGTACTGGTAAATGCTGTGCGTATCCTTTTTGAACTAATATTAAATGAATTTGGTGATTTCGGTGATTTTGGTGATTTCGGTGACCTCGGTGATTTCGGTGGCGGTGTTGGTGTCATACTATGCGTTGGTGACTCATTAGCTCCTGATACGTCTGTAAATTAAATAACGAAAATATTACTTTTAAATATTCCAAGTTTACTAAAAAAACTAAGTTTTGATTATGATCAAAGCAACGAATTTATTGTCAAATTGAAAATTTTTTTAAACAATAATTACCTGACAAGCGACTTGTTGGAGAATTAAGTGGCGATGACGGACTCTGTCTATTAAGAGGCATCCCCATGAAGGCTGGCGGACTCAGCGGTACAGGAAGAGGCAAAGCTGGTGGTCTAGGTACTGGTCTAACTGGTTGATAACCCAATCCAAGATTGAAGAAGTTAAACATATAATTCGGCAACTGGTTCCCGTAATAAGGAAGTGGATAAGTTGGAGGCGAATTATTGCCAATAAGCGAATCCACCAAAAAACTTCGTGACATCTTGAATCTTAGATTTTTAAAACACTCAAATGAAAAAAAACTCCTTACAAATTCACAGAACACTTTAATCCAATTCAAAATAATTGTGTAAGACAGTAACAAAAAGTTCAGTATAAACTTCGAGATGAATTTTAAAATAGACATTTACGACTCGGAGTTTGAGCGAGTTGTGAGATGGGGTCCGATTTAGTAGTTATATATAAGGGCTGGTGACTCCACCCAGGGGTTGGTTTTAATTTGGGGGTCCTTTGTCCCCCGTGCTCCGCCCTTTTGTGGGGCTTTTTTTTGACAGGGTACACAAGTAGTTTCTCTCCATCTATTTCACTAGTTGGCCTTCTCGCTCTTTATCTCTCCCCCAAGGGCTCATCTCTCGGGGGACGAGCAGGCAATGATCCGAAGCATTTTCCAGCGTGCTAATTCCAACCAATCTTGTTCTCTGCTCGTGCCTTTTAAGGCATCATGACCTTTCTGGCTTATACAGAGTGGGGTGACTAACCACTGTGAATAGATCGATTGATCTTTCCGTATACGCTTTTTTTCACTTACACTTTTAAGGTTTTACTGATTAAATGCAGCCTAATAATACTTATACTTATCTACTTATCTACCTGATATCTATAAATAGGTATCCAATCTCCGAAAAAAATATTATGTATTTATATATTTAAATATTTAAAATAGTTTGTGAGATATATTATTTACTTTTCATTTAACAAAACGTGTCCCGAGTGCTTACGTGATGGAAGGTTGACATAAATGATCAAGGATAAACGGATTTAACAAGACCTAGAAATTTGATGCTCATCGCTGAGAAGTTTATGCAATATTCAAGAGTTTACTAAAGTTATCAAGCAAAAAGCAAGAGATAAAAGAGGTGCCTGCTTATCACAATACCCATTTTTTATTCATTGAACTTCAATTGAATTTTTATGTCAGCAAAACTTTTTTATCCGTTCCAATTAAAATAAAATTATTTTATCACATCATTTATTTAAATAACACGTAGTTAATTCAACTAAATTTTTTTTTTAAAAACATAAATTTGTATGCGAGATTAATGGGTAGTACAAAATATTAAGATTAATAGTTTAAATTTTATGGTGTGTTGAATTAAATTTTATCCTAACGCTTAAAACTTTTCTGTTATCAGTGTACGTATAATTTGTTTGTTTATTAATTCAATTCAAAGTGTTATTCACTGATATGTCTACATTATATATTTATATAAATATGTACGTAAAGTTTTATTGGAGTTATAATTAAGCAGAGGCTTTGCGTGTTATCCGGAAAATCTGACAACGATATACGCAGAAGTATTTGATACAGAAAAGCGGAGAGTATTATACTCATCACTCATTAGTTTTTGTTACGAAATTGAATCTAGGGGCTTTTATAACGATCCTTTATAATAATAAAGTAAATTTAACAATATAAGGAAAAGTTTCTTAGACAGAAAAAAAAGAATTTCTTGGCGCAAAAAATATTTTGTATTATGAATTGAAGACAAAATTTTTTCTTGGCTCAATAATTTTTTTCTCATCCCAAAAAATTTTTGTTTTCACTTTATAATACAAAAAATTTCTTGGTTCAAGTAAAAATTTTCTTAGAACAAGAAAAAATTTTTTTCGCCAAGAAATCCTTTTTTTCTGTGTGTATAAAAAAAAAAAAAAAAAAAAAAAAAAAAGTTTAGTGTTAAGAGGTTTTAAAAAATGACAGTAATCAACTTTCGTGAATATTTTTAAGTCACACTCAATTGAATTTTATTACATACATATTATTCAAATATCGGGTAATTTATTAACTCAGGTATTTTTTTATTTTTTTTAATAAAAGCGAAAAAAATTACACGACTGATACCTACAAATTTATAACTATTTAATTTGCATTGAGGGTCGTCTAAAATAACCCCTCATATTTTAAAATACTTCCTTAAACTTTTATCATGATGAATATATTATACAAATAAATATGCCTCATTCTTTATAATAATCAACAATAAATTATTCTAATATACTTTAAATTATTTCCTTTTATTAATTTTTTTTTTTTTATTTTTGTCGGATAAATTTATAACATAATTATAAAATTATTTTTGGTCACTGAATAATTATCCTATCAAACACGAAATTGACATGTAAATAACGATCATAACACCCTGGTAAAATATAATTTACTGCTGAGTCTAGCGGGAGGAGGAAAATTTATCGGTGACATTAACCGGACAGTTAACGTGTTCAGATGAAAAAGTTTAATTCTCCCGTTGAAAAAAATTTAATTTTTTTGACAGCTGAGATCTTTTTTAATTTTTAACTTTCAAAAGTTGAACCTTAACGAATAAAACTGACATGCTCTCTGAACTTTCAGCTTAGCGATGAAAAAAAATATTTTATATCTTAAAAAAAAAAAACTTCCAACTTTTAAAATATTCACAGACTCATTAAAAATAAAACATCCTGTAAAACTTTGTTTCATCCTCTTTTTACTTTCATTGCTCATAGTTTATATTATTGAAAAAAAAAAATAAATAAAGTTGCTAAAAACTGTGGTCATTAAAATAATTTAAAATAATTATAATAAAATGGATAATAAAACAAATAAAACTTAATGACGCAATTATAAGGGTTAACTTTGAATATATATAGATACATAGTGTAGCAGCCGACGACAAAATAACGACGAAATGTTAACTGGCAATTTCAAGTCCCTAATAACACGACTAATCCCATTAAAAAAGAAAACCACCCCAAGTAGTACCAGCGTCGATCAGCCCTCGTAGCTCGCATTAAAAATCATGGTAACGTTATCTTACCGGTAGAATAATGCAAGCCCAAGTAAGTACATATAATATACATACAAGTTATGTAGCATATGCCCATCGGCACATACATGTATATAGATATATAGATGTGCATTACATAGTATATAATATGATGATGCTTTTTTCGAGGGGTGTCTATATGATTCCCTTACCAAGGGGTTGAAGGAACGAATATGTTTAAGAAGAGTAGGGGACTGGGTGAAAGGCATCATCATTTTACCCCCCAGTTGAAAGGGATGGGTAGCTCCCCCTATCTCATTACATTGCGCTAGAATTTCGCATCATTGCTCAAAAAGGATATTTTAATTTCAGAACAACCCTCGAATATCCGATACACACACCCTATTGGTCTTACTCCTCACTTGGGCGGGTCCGAAAATCTTTTGGGTGCCCGTGTGTTGAGGGAAGTTAAAATGAATGCAACCTTTTATGCAGCCGAGGACAAAAGGTTATATTATAAAACATAAATCAAAAATTCCAATGTCTTTAGATAGTTTTTAAATTTTTTACTTGCAGACTATTTTTAATTCATTTATTTTTAGTTATATTACATTTCAATTATCGATTGAGATAGACATTAATCAAATATTTTGAAAAAAAAAAATAATATGAAAACCCGAATTACAACAAAGCAACAGAATGAAATTTTTTTATTAATACACTTATGATTAATAAATTTTAACAAAAGATATATAACTAATATATATAAATTAAGAATTCATTAATTTTTTAATTTACAGACATAAATTATTTTCTAACATAACGATCTATCATAAATGTAAAAGATTACTGAGACTTAAAAGATTAAAACTGAAACTCAACTTTTAGATTAAATAAAAATCTAAAGTTGACTTTGTTTTTTTTTTTTTTTACGTTTACGTCACTTAGTGTTTACAGAACCATTTGGAACGGTAAGAGAAGTAAAAAGTATCGCAAAACAGAAATTTCATCTATAGAATACTTTAACAGCTGGAAAAGTAAACTTCAAATCCAACAGCACTTTGAAGCATTTCTTCGTACTTCTTATTTATTGTATAACATCAAAGTATCAAAATAACATTGTATTTTTATTTTTTTACAAATCGAATACACTTCAAAATCTCACATTTTACTAACGTCAAAAAGGTTTTACAAAGCATTTATTCTACAATATCTTTTGCACTTTAAAAATTTGAGCTGACAATAAAATTTTTTTGCATAAGGTAAAAGTCCCTATACCCGCTCACTTTTCTTTGGAAAATCACTCAATATAAATTAGTAAATAAAATAAAAAACTATTTTTTTGTATAGCTATTTTTTAAAGTTTCGAGTATTAGAATAAAATTTTAGTTTGAAGAATAATATTGATAATTAATTATTATTAATACCCATAGTCGCTTACTAAAAGTTGTGATGTACCATATTACTCGATCAACACATGGCCCTATAGGCGCTCAAAGACAATATCAATTAAAGTATGATAAGTTTATTGATTTGGAAAATAATTTATTAATTATACTACTTTCATAATATAAAATTTCATGAATTTTAAAAATGTATTTAATAAGATATAGTTATAACTATTCTTAAAAAATTTGACGCAACCTAAATTAAATCTAACGAATGAACGTTAAAGTAAAAAATGCCCGGTTGAGCGTGATTTTGAAAACAGCCATTTAATTTAAATTTATAATCTATTATAAAATATTTTGATACATCATATTTTAATATATTTAGATTCACAAATAATTATTTATCAATAATAATATTTTTAGTTGTAATTTTTTTTTTATAAAAATTATAAAAAACCGCCTTAAACAGTTTGAGTGAGCGACTAATGGTACTGAGCGGGGTATAGGGGCTTTTACCTTACAAATAGATTGTTGATAGTATATTACACACCTAGGAAAGTAAAGTAAGAAATGTCTCAAATCACACGCAATTGTTGGCCGAAGCGAAGCTGAGGTCAACAAACATGTGATCTGAGGCTTTGTTATTTACTTCCCGGGGTGTGTATACTATTTTTCGCGTCGACGGAAGCGGAAAGTGGCAACTTCGTTTTGCACAGCGGGACGAAAGTTGACGCTTTCCGCCTGGAGGCGAGAAAAATGCTATAATGTCATAATAAAACTGGACCATGTTGACCATCTACAGAAATTGAAATAAACCCATGCAAAAATTACTATGATCATAGTAAAATTTGCACTAATTACACAAAAAAAGAGGATTTCTTGATACAAAATATTTTTACTCGCTTGAAGAAAATTTTTTCTTGTACCAAGAAATTTTTGTTTTTATTTCATAATGCACGGAAAGAAATTTTCTTTAAAAATTACCATTAAATTCACTGTAATCGTGGAACATAATGCGGCGCTTTTATTTATTACCATTTTTGAAATACAAGTTACAAAAAAATTTATTTTTTTTTGTGGTATTTATAAAATTTTCTGAAAACCGAATAAAATTTACAGAAGACTACGGTAAAATTTATTGATAAAAGTTAAAAATTATCTCACTTACCGATAAATAATTAGCTCGTGCCATTCGTCCCAAGATTACTGTGAATATAACGGTATAATTTTTAAAGAAAATTTCTTTCAGTGTGCAATATATTTCTTGCGCCAAGAATGGCTTTTTTTCTGTGTACAGTAATTTGTAAACAGAAATGTAATTGTTGTCAATTTTACTATGGCCACAGTAATTTTTGTATGTATTTATTTAAATTTCTGTAGGTGGCCAACATGGTCTGGCTTTACTATAACACCATAAACATTTCAAACAAGAATAATTTCTCCGTGCGTAGAAGTGTATTTGATATATCACGAGATATGCATTACCATGATTGGAAACGGATATTGTCGGATGTATATAAGATCAAACTTGAAAATTGGATAGAGATTACACCAGCTGGTTTACTTAACGATAAACCACCATGCCAACAAGCATCACTCGTCATTAATCAAACTTACTTTGATGAGTTTTTCAATTTAAAAAATTTTTTAATTAAATAATAATGATAATAAAAAAAGAATAACCGAAAACCTGTTGAAAGACCGGCTTTATAAGTGATTAAAACCGCCGTTCGTACAATAAGAAAAGTTGAATTTTATGAATTTATAATAAGATCACATTGAAATGAACGAATATCCATTAGGAACAATCGTCGGTTCAGAATAGAACAACTTTAGAAGAAGGAAAAAGGAAATAAGAAATAATAAAATAAAAGGGGAATTTTTGCTTTAAAAAAAAAGGCAAGTCACGAAGCGTTTCCTAGCTTTACGTTACTCCTTTGAATTCCCAATAGAAATCCTTCTTTCCCTACGGCAAGGAATGGCCCTCACTACACTACTCACATTTGGTAGAAATTAGCTCGGCTCATTTCACCGCACAAAAAAAAAGTGGACTCTCTTTCCGAATAATCCTATAGAGGACAATGAATTTTCTATCTTACTTCTGGTTTTTCGACTCTTTTAGAAAACGCAAAGAAGAATGAATTTAGACCTATATACATATATATATTTATACAAACGTATGTAGAATATGGATTAAAATAAAATGTGTGTGATCCATTGAGAAGAGTATTTGAGAAAAACCGATCGGTCAGTCATGAAAAAATTCAAAAGATATAAAGAAAAAAAAATAAAAATAATCATGGGAATAGTAAATACGATTTTGGTTTATTTATTTTTTAATCTTTAGCTACTTATTTTTAAGTCGTTTTGTTACATCAGTAGGTATAGTATCCATACTTTTGTGAACAATAATAAGCGTATTTTTATTTACACAATATGGTGATGTATATTGTACATTTATATGTTTATATCATTTACACAAAAGTTGTATACAGATTTATCAAAAAAATAAATATATAAGAATAAGTACATGTGTAAAAAAAATGATGAGATGAGATAGTCGCGAAAATCCTTTATTTTTCACCGAACCGTAAAGTGCTTTTATTGTATATGTATATACTGTACACAAAAAGATATGTCTGTCAATCGACGTATAGTCACAATCGACATATCAACAACTCTTGGGTTACTCTGAAAGGTACTGCCTTCCAATCCCCTTTTTCATATTATCTTTAAGAGAGAAAACTGAGAAAAAGGATTCTATATGTTCATTCATATACTCCTAAGTTTCTAGTCTAAGTATATATATATACTACCTATTTTATTTTATTACTTATTTTTTTGTGTACGTTCATCTATTTTTATTTTCAATCTATATTGTTTTTTTTTTTTTTTTTTTTTTACTAACTCTTAATACAAATCTTATCTCACAATAAAATAGATAAATTCAAAACGATCTCTTGTAAGTTCAAATATTTTGAAAGAATTAAATACATCTCTCTGGTGCTGATTAATGTTGGACAGTAAATAATAAATGAAAAAAAAATTAAAATAGAAAATATAACGACTTATTATCAAGTCGTTTATTCAATATAAAATCAAATTAACTAATTACGATATAAACTTAATTACTACGCAGCACATTAATCTATTATAATGAAAGTAAAAAAAAACCTATTCGTATAACATACACACATATATATATATTTTTTTTTTCTATTATCTAGTTGTATCAGTAATAGATATCAAGTCCAATCAGTTTGAAAATGTACATCAAGATTCAAAATTATCACATCGAACAACTACAAATCGAAACTGAACAATTTTCGTTATTGAGAGTAAAAATTAATAAATTTAATCTTCATATATTTGATTATTGAATGATAAAATTTTTTATCAATTTATAATAAAATTCGATTACAATAGATAATATATTAATAACAATTGTCAAATTTTGTAAATGATTTGGATTAAATTTAATAAGAAAAGTCAGAGCTCAAAACTTCTAATAAACTATTTGTGAATGTATGTAATATGGATAATAATTTATACTTGAAAATACATTTACAAATGCTGTTTGAAGCTTAGTTTGTTATATATATATCCCACTCCCACCGCATGTTAAAATATTCTGATTTTAAGCTACTTTGCGGATGATGTGGAAATTAGTAACTTCATAAATTTATTCATGTCTAAAATATGTATTTATTTATATGAAAGAGGAATCGGAGCATAATGAAAAAAAAAATTTCTGAAAAAAACAAAAATTTTTTGTATAAAAATTCTTAGTTGCAATCCGAAAAAAAGGGGCAAGTTGATCAGCACAAAGAATGCAGCCAATTTAAAATTTTTAATTAAAAAAACAGTTTTGTCTTTCGTATTCGTTACCTAAATTATCTTATCGAGAAGTGGAACGAAGCTGAGTTCAAAATATAAAATTGGCTATGATTGAAAAAAAAAATTTTTGTTGGCTAGACTGTCCAGGGTAATCAACTTGCCTCATACTTTTCTACAAAACATAACTGAGCATATTTAATCGAAAATAATTTTTCGTCTCAAAAATAGTGTTTCGTTTAGATTCGGTCTCTCCAATTTAAATACAATGTATATATACTCAAAATATAGAACTTTTTAAAAATTTTCTTATTAAATTTTAATTATTATCTTTATTTTATACTGTAAGAAATTACTCAATAAGATTTATTGATCATAAAATAAATTTTGAATAAAATAATGAACAAATAATAATTTACCCACTGAATTATTCCGAACAAATTATATAAATATCTTCTTACAAATAGTAAAAATGATAAATAAAAACTAACTGAAAAAAAATAAAATTTATGAATCACTGTAATACCAGGAAAAACATATAAATATAAAATATATGAATGAACATCGAACTAGAGTGAATAATATAAAATATATGAATAAAGTAGCAAGCTGATGATAATAATAAGATGGGCGGCATAGTCCATTGATGGAAAAAGCTTTTGGGTCAGTCTACCGATATTCATTGTTTGTAACAATACCTGGAGCAGCTCAAGAGTAGCAACTTAGGATCATCCTAGCGTAGATTATTCGGTAATTTTTCTGTTCAGCTATATACCCTCAGCCACCCCTCTTTAACATTCTCTGGCGTTGTACTTGATGATGTTTTGACACGCGCGAAAGAGGCCCTATAACGTAACGCGAGCTCCATATATACAACACGGCTTGTTAACCACGATGAATCAGTTGGCCCCTGCCTATTGGCTGCATCATACTTTCATACATATAATGTACTTATATATGTATATACCTTAAACTTTTGTACCAGCATAGCCGTGAGAATATCATATCATGGGACGTAATGACTCGCCCGTGAAACGCTAAGTGACGCTCATTTATTTTTCTTCTTTCATTCTTATAGTTACTTACCTACTTACTTACTTATTTCTTTTTCTTTTCCCTACTTTATTTTTTTATTCCACCAAGAACTCATCTTCATCTTCTTAAATATATATATGTATACATAACTACCCGTCTTTTCCCAGTCACTTTACCAGTTTTAAGCTCATTTTACATCTCATTCTCTAACTGCTGAACTTTGAGAATACGCCTCGTGAAGCTAAACTATAGCCGCATTTTAGTGCTCTTTAGTTTAAATTTTTCTTCATTTAATATCTTGTCTGTTATATATTCTCAAGTCTGCTTTATATTTTTCCTCAACTCGATCAGAACGCTTCCATTATATATTTTTAAATACAGATATCTACAGAAAACTACATTAAAGTAAGCTAATCATCACTTAATTGAAAATTATTGAAGCTAATTTTTTAACATTTTCCGTGTAAGATTTTAAAAGTTAAATTGTACTGGGAAAAATAAAATAAAAATGACGGTGCAATCGGTCCCTAAGGACGAACACACACCCCTATTATTCATAGACAACTCTCTGAAGTCTGGCTTTACTCCTCTATCCTATTATAGCATACATGTTTCACACTCTGCGAACTAAAACCTCTACTCCTCTACAAGCAACTGATACAACAATACAACCATATATGATACTGTTCAGTATATAATATATGTGTAGACATAGGCTATACCTTGATGTAAACCCTCCGCTGGTATATTCCTCCGGCTGATGCGAACATTTTATAAATTCATCAGAGACCCTTGGGAAATCCTGACAACCAAAGTCATTAATGAACGTCTGACCCTCATCCACTAATACTACATCCTTCAAAGATAGAATACTATTATTATTTTTGTATCGATTATCACCTCTATATATTAATTACCACTATTTTATCTTTAATATTAAATCTGTGAAATTTTTTTTTTTTTATTGAAAATCGCTTTTTAACTGCTGGGGTCATTAGCGATTATAAACTGTTGGGTGTGGTATGTTGAAACAGGGATTTTTGTAAGGTCAACGTTAGGTCGAATCTCAGAGAATCGATTTTTTTGACTCACTGGGATTCGAACCCACGTCTGGCTAGTTACCAAGTTCGAACAGTAAACCTATTTACCTCTTTTTTTTTTTTTTTTTTTTTTTAATAAGTTTATTTGCATTTTGGTATTTGCAAGATTACAATATAAGGCCACAAATTAATTTAACAATTAGCCTTTAGTATTAATGTTTCAATATTCGTGTCCACACTTTATAATAATAATTAAATTCGTAGAAAATAGGACTAGGAAATAAATGAATTAAATAAATTGAACGTTTCGTCATTTATTTATGACTTCCTCAGCAACTAAAATCAATAACAGTAATAATTTGTAAACAATAAAATGACAATTGTAATTCTGACATAAATTAGATTAGATATCCCTGATTAAAAAATCTAATTTGAAATGATTTGAAAAATCTAAATTATTTCATATTGTATCAAATCATAAAATTATAATTTGAAATAATTCAAAATAATTTAAAATTCTCAACTTCGAATTAGTTTAAATCATAAAAATATGAACCAGAAATTGCGATATTATTTTCTAATTTATTTTTCAATTCAATCTGGTTTAAAATAGTTCATTCCAAAATTTATACTCGAAAGCAAAATAATTCAGACAATTTAAAATGATTCAAAATAATTCAGAGTTACGTAATCTCAAATCATTCCAAATTAGACTTCTTAATCAAGGATATACCTTATTTTTATAATTCAATTGTCTAACACATAGAAAATATGAAGAAGAACCTTATACATTAAGTATTTAGTATCAATGTTTTTATAAACTGTTATATAATGTCGGTCTCCAAGTTTGGAGCTACTCGCATTTATTAGTTCTTAATGAGTGAACAAATTAATACATCATTATTTTATTTTCTGAAAGTATTAATATTAATATGGGTCATTTGACTTAATTCTCTTATGAGTCTTGCTCATGGTACTACTAATGATGAAAAATGAACATTACAAAAAAACATCATTATTAAAATCTCTGCTTGAAGCCTACCTCTCGGCTATGGTTGTGAAAAAATTATTCAGATTCAATTTAAATAAAAACTTTGGTGCAATTTTTTGTAGCTCTGATTTTTTTTTTTAAATAATTGAACTTTTATGAAAAAAATATGAATCTAGTGACGAAGATAAAAAATAGACGTAAACAAAAACAAAAATATACTTTTAAAAAAAAAAACACTCCGCAGTTATGTAAAATTATTTATTTTTTTACGGACGTTCAAAATGAAATTTTTCAATAATGACTTTCTCTACATTGGGATTTCTATCATATTCAACAATAGCAAGTAAATTGCGACGTTGACGTTACATTGGTTCTATACTACACACTACTCGCGCCTGTTCACATCCTCACGATATTAAGAAATTTAGTCGCGTTTTAGTCCAGTCGTAGTTCGTTCCGGTAACTACATATACATTTATTATATATATTTATATATATAGAATCAATCATCACTAACAAAATACACTAATATATACTAACATAATTTTGTTACGTGAAGGGTCGCGTGAATGTACGCGTGCCACGATAATAAGGGTTTTCATACGCGTGCTTATTAAAGTTGTGCATTAGTTGTTGATGGCTAGTATTGTTGAAAATTTCCACCCTTTCCAAAACCCATAAGAGGCTTAAAGGGCGTCGTAAATCCCTAAAAAGATTTTATTTATCCATATAAATAAAAAAGAGTATCAAAAAATTAAGTATCCAAGTATTCAAAAAATGATAAAAAAAGTGTCACCGCTTACAGTGGACGATAGATTTTATTCTGATGCTCTTTTCAATACCAGGTGTCACTCTCCGTGATACTATAACATAAGCCCTGACATAGTTTAGTCCATAAAATCCCATAAACACCGTACTAAAAATACTAAAGAATCTGAAAAGAATAAAATATCGGTCTTGCTGTAATTTTACGGCAATTTTCCAAATGAATGATCATCATAAGAGACATGATACATCCAGGTGGCGCTGTTATATTCTCTATTGCTCTTTTAACGTTTTTTTTTTTTTCAATACTAATATATCTTTCTCTATGAAGCTTTTTTCTGTTTTTCTTTTTTTATATTTCCAATGTTCATTTCTTTTATTTTTATACTTTTCCTCTTCCCAAGTAGAAACTCTATTCGTCAAGACATATATACGCTCTCAAGTATTGGTGTCCTGGAACCTCCCTCACTTCTTTTATATTCCTAATGTATGTGTTCTATGGCAACAGAAGCTGAAGAAGCAGCATCAGTAGCAAATGACAATACATTACGCACTCAACTAAACGAAATCCATCCATATAATAAGAGAAGGACACAAATTATTTTATTTGTAGGGTTTGCACGACGACGACGAAAAACACCAAGTAGTAACGTTAGTGGTCAATGGACTGTAATCGTATTATTCATCACGTGCTACGAGCTATTCTTTGTTGGTTTTTTTTTCTGTTATTGTTGTTATTATTATTATTGTGGTTACATTTGATATTGAATTCTTTTGTATTCAATAGACACTATGACACATATGAATCCTTTATAGTGTATTTGATTGGAATTCCATATGTGATTTATACCCAATTCATTTGTCAAAAAGCTCTAAAGTCTAGACTATTTTATTATACGATTGATTATAAATTGTTTTATTAATTTATATCCCTAGTAACACGTGTTTGAGCAAGATTCTAGAGTAAGTATCTTGAGCAAGACCCCTAGTGTCTTTTTCTGCGTATGTCTTTCGCAAAATTGTGTATCAAGAAACTTATGCCAAGATTTGTGTATGTCTTGCTCATGGTATCGTACGCAAGAATATGAAAGATATCTTGAACACATGCAATGAAAAAGTGTCAAGACGCATTTCTTGCACCAGTAACTTACAGTAGGTAGTCACGCATGGCTTGCGCAAGATCTGCTCATTGGTCAAGGTCACTTTTAAGCCTTTGAGCCTTGAGCAAGCCATGCGCGACTATTTTCAACTATAGTCTTCCTCCAGAATTGAGTTATAATCTAGCACGAATTTCTTGTGTAAGGCTTGCAATTTAAATCTGGTCACAAGTATTGGCAGCAAGACATCCGAAGAAAAAAACACTAGCAACTATCGATCTTGAGAGCGGACTTCCCCGAGAACGGAAAAAGATTGTTATATGGGATATTAAATCCTTTGGGTTTTTTAATTACATTTCATAAATTTGATTTAATAATGGTAATTAAAAAAAAATATATATATATGACTAAAAAGTTAATGGTTTTCGTTTCTTAAAAGATTATCTTCAATTTCCTGAGATGTCAAAAATTTTATTAAGATTAAATGATGACTTTCATGCAAGATAAAAGTATATATGTATATAGGGGAAGTGGGGGCAAAATGGGCCCCTTAAGAAAAAAAGATTCAAATTCTCGGTTTTTTTCACGTGTTCTACTTTTTTTTACTCCCTTGCCAAGTATTTGACCTTAATTTTTTCTGTCCGTTAAAAAAAAAAAAATGAAAATGTGGGGCAAAATGGGCCCCCCTCAAAACATTTTCATAATGTGAATTTTTCAGCTTGTTTCACTTTTTTTTCCTTCTGCTGAGATTTTGGTGTTAATTTGCTGTGTCTATCAAAATTAAAAAATCCTGAAAATCTGGGTAAAACGAGCCTCCACTAAAATGTATGTTTCTCGCTTGTTTTATGTTTTGAAATTTTTTGCTATATATTTAGCATAAAAACGAGTTGATAGTGCAGATTTGGACCTTAAAATAACTTAATTCAAAGTTTTTAATCACTCGTTGTAATAACTACTAATTTCATTACTTGATTACTTATATTTTTATCAATTTTGTTGACATAGAATAAATTGTTTTTGAAAAAAATTATAGTTAGTAATGCGGTTGAACTCGTGACCTAGTTTGTCCCTTATCATAATTCTTTAATCATTTTTGTTAAAAAAATTTCAGGAACCCGTTTGGCTCAAAAATATTCGTAGGTTTTCAAAGTCTGGGCAGCCCATATTACTCCCCCCCCCCTCGACACTTTCCATGTTAAACATTTTGGGGGAACTATTTAGCCTCAATGGCCCATTTTGCCCCAGTGGCCCATTTTGCCTCAATGTCTCATTTTGTCTCTGCCCCCACTCCAAACACTTTATATGTAAAAAAAATTTGGGAGACCATTTTGCTCCAGTGGTCCATTTTGCCTCAGTGGCCCATATTGTCTCAACGACCCATTTTGCCCCTCTCTCGCCCCAAACACTTTTCATGTTAAAAATTTTGGGGGGCCCATTTTGCCCCCAAATATTTCAAAGCACCCAAAATTTTAGGGGGCCCATTTTGCCCCTAGGGGCCCATTTTGCCCCTACTTCCCCTAAATAAGCAAAAAAGATTTTTTTTGTAATCCACACCCAAGCTGTCTGCTTTACTTCCGTCTTGATGAGTTATCCAAGAAAGGGTATTGGAATTAGCAGCCAAAACTCGGGGGAATTTATTATTGCACGAACCAACGAGTTTCCGCAAGTGGGTGGTTATAACAAAAGTTGGGTGAAAAGTGCCTGAAGATGAACAAAAAGGAATAATGAAAAAAAAAAAAAAAAAATAATAATGATTAAGGAGATAAAGGTTTAATTTTTTTACAACCGAGAAAATACTTGAGGAAATTGATAAATCGATAGCCATAAGCTGATTCAAAGTTTCCTGATAATAAATTAATAATACTCTCAGTAGTAATTAATTATTAGTACGATAAAATGGTAAAAATTTTATTTTATATAATATTGTACTTGGATTGCAAAGATTATAAAATAAAATCTTTATATTTTTTGTTTATTAATAACGATAAAAGTTTAAAAAAAAATTGTACACCTAAAGTTTTTTATTACTCATAATCTCCATGCATTAAAAAAAAATAACGCAAGCTTTCATCTGATTACTTTAATGCAGTATTAAAATAGTTAACATAAAAAATATAAAATGAAACACGTGTAAAGTCAGCAGAAGATTAAAAAAAATGTCTATAAAAAATCGTATCATCCTCATGACTGCATCTATACTAAATATAAACTGATCTATCGAAAACTACAGAGGGAGTTAACGCGCATCGAATTGTCTGAAGAGCTTGAACAATATCGGTGCTAGCCCACTACCAGTCCCCTTGTGCCATCAAAATGTAAACTGAAATGACATAGATCTAGAGTTCAGACACCAACAGACAACAAGAGTTAAGACAGTAATACAGCACAACACAACCATACAATAAGTAATGTATCTTTTGTATAAATGTGAGTAGTGTGTCATGTAATGTGTGGAGACATAAAATAATTGTTCACTGAAACTACAAGACTAGCAATACACTACATACCTACTTCTCCTTACTAATACTAAGTCTGTCTTTTAACAATCTCAAGTTTGCTCTCTCAACAACCACCTATATTTGATATTATTCTCAACACCATCAGCATTGTTGTTGTATTGTCATCTTGCTAGTTGTCGTCCTCGTCCTCCGCATTGCGTCTTCCTAGTCATAGTTGTCGTTATATATATATATATATATTGTTGGGGAACTTTTGATTTAGACACGGCAATTTAGTCACGGAGAAGCTTCTACATTCTACGGCTTATACAAACTCCAATACTAGGATATATACACATATAAATGGATGTATGTATGTACATATCCAGATTCTCTCAACAATAAATTATACCCTATTCGAATTTCTAACATCATCTATACGACAAGTAAAGAGAGAATGAGAGAAAGAAATAAATAAAATAACTTTTACCGTCTCTCTTGTTTAACACACGTGTCTATTCAAATGTTACATTATAGACATATTCTAAAGAACCAAACCCTCGAGTGTGTGTATATAATATATAAAAAAAAGCATATTTCAATAGTATTGTATATTAAATTTTCCTCTAATATTATTTCTGTGTCATTTAATTTTTATGTCACTTCTATGGACTGAAAATTTGATTGCAGTTTTATATATTTAGTTTTTTTTTTTTCGTTTATAAATTTTTTTTATATAATTAAAAAGTATGTTAAGATATTAATTGAATTTAAAAGTTCATTAGAGCTTACAAAGTGAAAAGTTTTAATGTAAACTTTTAGTTTTAATAATTTCGTACAAAGAGCGTTGATGCTAAAGTTATGAATCCTATAGCATGTTGATAGTATGTATGTATGTGAAAGGTATACATTAATTTTATTATTTATACATAGATATAGATGTAGAGATTTAGGTAAAACATGTAAATACAAAAACGTGTGCATATTCGTACTGTAGCACAATGATATATAAGGGACGAAATATATATAAAGTTGATGGTACTCTAGAGATACGCTTGTGACCATAAATATTTTTAGTAGTGTAATTCTGGTACCTACAATATAAATCGTAATTTAGTCAATAGCCAATCGTCGACGTGGGTTACGGCACGCGCGTCCTGATGACGTTACAGGAAACGAAAAAATACCTGACACGAGCCACCGAGATAACGAAATTTTACAATGCGAATTTTTTATTAGCCTATGTATAGATATACTAAAATATACACTTTTAATACTACGGAGTTAAATTCTTTGTGTGCTTTATTTCATTGATTGTCAATTGTCTTCAACCCTCGTTTTGAATTTTATTAGATTTGGTGCAATAAAAAAGAAATTTAATTAAAATTTTATTTAATTCAAACATTCAAAAATTTTTAAACACTAATAAAAATAAACTGATTAATTTATTGTCATTTTTTTTGTTCGTTAATTTTTTTTTTTATTCATTAGAAGGGAGCCGGACAAAATGAGGAAGCTTAAGACAAAATGCATTTTTTATACTGAATACCCTTAATCTTTTAATTTGAATTTATGTTTAAAGAATATTAGAAGAGATATAAAAATAAAATTTAAAAAAAATAGAAAAAAAGGCAACAAACTTTTTCATATTTTTTAGCCAAATTTAATTATTATGATCATGTATTAAAGAAACATTATTCACATAATAAATGAGCCGCTAAAAAAAAAATTTAATAAATTGTTATACCATAAAATAATTTATTTTAATATAAAATATGCAGATGGTAAATTCTGTCCTAACCTTCCCTATATTTTACCATATCCAAAGATCTTTATATTAAAATAAACATATTTCAATTTCCGAGTATCCTAAATCAGTATTAAAAAATAAAAAAAAATAGAAATAGATCAATTTACGTGAGTTATGAGGAGTGATCCTTAAAGCATACGGCTCGACTCATGTTCACATGAGTTAAATCCCGGGTATATGTATGTTTGCACAAGATATGAATGCTAAACTAAACTACTGATGTATATAAGTACGGTCAAACGAATGAAAATTCCCTCAATGCTTTTATTATCCTCTTTCTTCTCACTCCTTCAATTTTACATCCATTCTATATCTATAATAATATATCCAAACGCGACCGCATATACATCGGGTTCGATCTAATCCGAGAATATATGAGGCTAATTTGTAACTTGTAATCTCTTCGTAAATGCCTCGATTGTAACTCCGTGAATTATGTTGCATTTGGCATACAGACAATGATTATAATAATAAAAGTAACTATTTCTTTCACCAATAACTGATCATACCATTTAACAATTCAATATCATCTGTATCCAGTAATACAATACAATGCAATAATAATAATTTTAACGCTAATACAATCCTTGTATCCTTAAGATAGTTTAAATTGTTTTCAAAACCCACCGAAATTTCCAGTCGATTCTCCATATTTGCCTACTCAAAGTTTACAAAGAACATATTCACAATTCAATTCTAAATAGGTTTAATTTTCTCCCTCTCTCTCTCTCTCTCTGTAAGTATTACAGTGTGTGTTTTTTTTGTGCTCTGTCTTTTGGTGCTTGTTTCTGCATAATTTGCCCCCGGGCATTCTTTTGTTTCAGTCACTCTGCTTGCCTAAATAGCAGGTCTCGCCTGTGAGATATTATTAATTACATTTTGAGGCCTGTTTTATATTTATTTTATCAATTTTCTCTTGGGTCTCTGGATTTTGAGGTTGGTGTTCATTTTTATTATCCATCTGTTTATGCTACTGGAGTGTCATCTATAGTGGGTTTGCTGTACTCGTGACACCTTATTCAAGTGAGAATAGTAGCTAAGCGCCATCTGCAGTGAGCTGGTTGTACTCTGATCAAAATTGATTGTAATTCTTCAAGATCGATATAAGTACAATCAACCAATCGCCATCTTGAGTCTAACATCGCAATATGGAAGGTGTTGATAACATTGATTCTGACTCCTCGGATAAGTCATCCAGTTCATCTAAGCGCGGCAGACCACGTGATGATCGGGAACTTATACCACCACCTAAAAAACCAACTGGTCGTAATCCTTCTATTGCCACGATTGCAGCTGGTATTAATTCAATAAAAGAAGTACTTGAAGTTCATAGCAATCTATTAAAAGAACTGCCTAGCATAAATGATAAGCTGGAAGCCTATAATCATGATATTTCTGAACTTAAAAAATCAACTTCAGAGCTTAAGTCGGAGAACACTGAGTTTAAAGCTGTGCTGTCTGATGTCATTTCTCGACTTGATAGGCTTGAGCAAAACTCTGTTGCTGGTTCATCATCTACTCCTGACTCACAAATGACCTTGTTAACTGCTGCTACCAATGCTAATACGTCACGTATACAAAAAGCTCTTGGGAAATTATCAGGCTGCACTGAAGTAGTCATATCTGGTTTTCCAGACAACGATCTTTTTAAGAACTACTATAGGCTCACGCAAGCAGTACTTACAACTCTCAATGTCAATGTGCCTGGTCTTGACTCCTCTAATGTCAGATGCTTGAGACGTGAAGCAGTTTCGAATGTACCACCCTCAACATCTTCGGATACTCCTGCTTTGTTATGGCCGCCTAGCTCTGTGAGTAACAAACGTATCTCTATTGCCATCAAGTGCGCTGATGTGGATACTGTGTCTAGGATCATCAATGCCAAGAAAGAAGTATGGTCAACTAATGGTGGTCGGCAGTTACCGGTCTACCTGCCAACAGTGATCTAAAACTTATTCCGTCCAGTGATTTCAGTATTTATGTTAATGAGCTTTTAACCAGTAGAACTTTTAAGCTTCTTGGTGAATCGAAAAAATTGCTGAAACCGCTGGGTTTTAAATATATCTGGGCCAAAAATGACACAATTTTTGCCAAGCTCAATGATGATGCACTTGTCCACATCATCTCAACTCAAAGTGACATTAATAAGCTTCTGCAGCTCCATCCAAAAACTAATAGCGAGTTTATCTACAGGGAGGTCTCCGTGTATCTAATACCACTGACCACTTTGTTCTGCGTGCTTGCTGTCTCAACGTCAATTCACTACGTGCTAACTTATGTGTCGTGCAGCAGTACTTGGCCAATCAACCTTTGTACCATGTCATTGTGGTTACTGAAACTTGGCTCAGCAACCTAATTGATGACACGGTTGTCAACTTGCCAGATTATTGTATCGTCAGGAACGATCGGAATACGCATGGAGGTGGCATTGCTATATACTACCACAAATCTCTACACTTAACTGTCATCCTCAAGCAACCGATAATCTGGACTGGCCCTCCTGGTCTACCTGAAATTTTGCTGTGCAAGTTAAACATCAATGGTTCTCAACCCGTCTTCATTGCAGCTATATACCGACCACCGCATGCTCCTTTTCGCTGCACAATGATCTCGCAACAATTATTGCTTCAGCCATGGAAGGTTTTAGCCATAAAATCATTTGTGGCGACTTTAATGCTGACCAATTGTCATCCAGTGATGATGCTGATTATGTTAGATCTTTCTTACATATGAATTCTCTAAAGCTCATCGATCACGGCTTTACTCATGTTACATCGCGATCACAAACCTGGCTCGATCTATGCATGGTTGATGAACTTGACACGGTTGTGTCATGGGGCAAATCTGATCGTCCTCTGGGAGCGGGTCATCACTTGATCTCTGTTGCTGTTCAACTAACTGCTAAAGCTCCATCGCCCAAAGTAATTTTTGTCTCGCAAACTTGACTTACTCTCTACACAACCTGCTATAGAGTCATTACGCAGTGGGGACTGGTCATGGGTCTCATCACCGGATCTGTCGGCTGATCAATTGGCAACTAGACTTACCCAACAACTTATGACACATGTTGATGAGTATGCACCAGTTCGTAAAATCACTGTCAACTCACTCAAAACTGCTCCGTGGATCTCGAAGGACCTCGTTGACTCTGAGCGGCGTGTTCGAGCTATCTATAGACGCTTTCAACGACTCAAAAGACATGATGACTTGTTGCATTATCGTACTGCTCGTGATATTCATCGCTCTCAACTTAATCGTGCAAGAGCTGATTATTATGCCAATCGTCTAAAGGGCCTATCTAATAGTGCAATGTGGTTGGAGCTGCGGAAGCTTGGCTTGCTCAAGGACGCTAGTCCTAAGCCCCTTGCCGTTGATCCCACTCTACTTAATATGACTTTCGCGGCCATATCCCAGTCATCTACAGTACATCACTTTACAGAACCAGCAACCAAATCAGGCTTGCAACCTGAGTTACAATTTAAAGAGACTAATGCTGATGAAGTTCGTAAAATCTTAACCTCTTTAAGCACTGATGCAGTTGGAGCCGATGGAATATCTAGGAAGATGCTGTTGGCTATCTTACCTACGGTCCTGGATCACATAACGTGCATCTTCAATGCGTCTTTAAGTGGCAATACTTTTCCTGATGCTTGGAAAAGGGCTATAATAGTGCCAATCAACAAGGTCTCGACACCCTCAACACCTAATGACTATCGGCCGATTGCTTTGCTACCTATTTTGGGTAAAGTATTGGAAAGGGTTGTTTTTAATCAGATATCGCTGTACCTTGATGAACATAATCTACTTGATCCACTACAATGTGGCTTCCGCACTGGGCATAGCACTCAAACAGCCTTGCTAAAACTGCTTAATGACGTGAGATATAACATGGATAAGCGTATGGTTACCATTCTGGTTCTCTTTGATTTTTCCAAGGCCTTTGACACAGTTGTTCCTACACTGCTAATACGCAAGCTCATAAAAATTGGATTCTCTTCGTCTGCTGCCTGCTGGATTGTTTCCTATGTCTCTGGTAGAGAGCAAGCTGTAAAGCATGATGGTGGTGAACTTACTGACTGGATTCGTACTAATATTGGTGTTCCACAGGTTCAATCCTTGGACCTTTGCTATTTTCACTCTTCATTAATGATATTGGCTCTTGTATTCATTGGTGTAAAAGACTGCTGTATGCGGATGATCTGCAGATCTATCTACCGTGTTACCCACGGGATATGGATGATTGTATAGCTAAGATCAATGAAGACATTGCTCGTATTAATCAGTGGGCCATCTCGAATGAACTTAAATTAAATCTGGGCAAGACTAAAGCCATAATCCTCGGGTCCAGACCTTTTATCAACTCTATTGACACCTCTGCTTTCAAACTTGGCTGTGACGGTATCCATGTTGAGTTCGTTTCATCGGTGCGTAACCTGGAGTCATCCTGGATTCTAAACTTACCTTTGCAGATCATGTGAAGCATGTGGCTGCCAAGATTAACTCTGCGCTTTATGGTTTATATGGCTTGCGTACTTTCACTGATGTGAATACTCGCAAGAACCTGGTAAATGCCTTAGTTCTGCCACACGTCAACTACTGTTCAGCTGTCCTGCATGGCATTGGGTCGGTATTGGACACCAAACTCCAGAGATTGGTCAACAAGGGTGTTAGATTTGTTCTGGGACTTCCGTGGGACTCTCCTATTACTCAAGCTAGAGTTGATCTCGGCTGGCTATCAGTTGGACAAGCAAGATCTCGTTCCTTAATCATTGCGGTTAGGAATGCTTGTCTATACCGTCGCCCACCATATCTGACTGACCTGCTACTTGCTCATGTTCCTGCTAGACCACTACGTAGCCAACTTTCAGCATCTACTCTTGTTGTACCCAATCATCGAACTGATGCCTACAGAGCTGCCTTTTCCATTGCTGGACCTTATCTGTGGAATGATCTTCCTGACTCTCTGAAACTCATTCAGAGCACATCGGCATTCAAGACCGCTCTACATCACTGGCTTTTACAGCAAGAAGCCGGTGGATAGCCTGTGATAAACTCGTTACATCTCAATTTGAAAATTTAAATCACTAAGTGATGTCTTAACTAATTCTTTGTTAACCTATATTATATATACACACTGTATTAACTGCTTTATAATTTTTGATTATTTCTTATTTGTTGCTAAATTTTTGTACTATTTTGTTCAACCCTATGAACAATAAACTGTTATCTAATCTAATCTAATCTCTCTCTCTCTTTATTCAATTCCAAAACTTACAAGCAGAATTTTCTCTATATAAGCCACCAGCTTCAAACTATTCGTAATACATATCATATAACAGAATTAAATTCACAAACAATCCAAATTTGTCTCGAATTCGCAATAAGCCAAGTAAAGTTTAGATTAAAATTTAATCGTTTGTCCATTGTACATACACACACATACATTTAATATATTTATAGAGTTAAAATTGTTAAATTAAATTCATGTTGACCCGGTGAAGCGGCTAAACTATTTTAAATAGTAACCCGATGAATCAAA
The DNA here is from genome assembly GCA_030273425.1 of Microplitis manilae. Lineage (NCBI taxonomy): Eukaryota > Metazoa > Arthropoda > Insecta > Hymenoptera > Braconidae > Microplitis > Microplitis manilae. The sequence continues at coordinate 7,704,749 of CP092726.1, forward strand.
AATAAAATTCGGCTGATAAAAATATATAAAATAAAAATAGGTAAGAATAAATATTAAATTTATATTGATCTCCCTTTTTTGTTATATATATATATAGAATAGAAATTATAGGTATTTGGTATATATAGATAGATGTGAATATGTGGGATTAAATCGAGCCCTTACTTTCCAAAAAAGCGCAAAAATCATGGACATTAACATAATCGGCTTACCTTTCATACATATATGAGGGGTGAAACTTTGTTCTGTATATATTCGCCGTGTATCCTGTGTCGTTTAGATTCAAACTACAACTACAGTCTGTAGACTAGAGACTAGAGTATTAATATTAACACATCAGATATAGAGTAGATAGTTTATACGTGGCAAAATTTGCAGCTGGTTGTCGATTATATCGTTGCCGAATATGTGTCTACTTATTCCTTTGTTCATATAACGGAATTAATGTTCCTAAACACCTAAATTATAATCGCTGTTTTAACCTGGTTAATGCATTATACATTTCTGGTGCAAAGATATATGCAAAGAAGATAATAATATTAATATATATCATAAATATATAAAGGAAAATACGTAAATGACAAACAGATTCAGTAATCAAGTCATTAATAATTTGGTCCAGCAACTCGAATATGTATAATTAAATAATCAATGAGCATATATTATTATATTGTAATTGGCTCAGAAAAATTTAATCAGTAATTTTAATTAACTATTTTATTTAAAATCGTTGTATCCTTTACTTCGACTGTCAATACAACAAATTTTACCGTACAATTATTAATTAGGCAATAAAATTAGTCAATCGATTAATTAACCAATTATTGATATAATAATTGTAATATCTGAATATTATTTAATTGATTGCTTTAATTAACAGTACCCATACATGTACACAGAAAAAGGATTTCCTCCCCCAGAAAATTTTTGCATTACGAATTAAAAACAAAAATTTTCTAAGGACTTAGGATCTCAAAAAATTTTTTTTCGCTTGAAGAAAATTTTCGTATTCATTTCACAATACAAAAAATTTCTTGGGGTGAGTAAAAATTTTTTGCACCAAGAAATCCTTTTTTTTTTTGTGTGAAAAAGTGACGCCGTGGCCAGTTTGATTTCAAGTAAAATGAAATTTCGGGTCTGGTTGCTTCGCCCGCACAAATATAAAAGTGCGCGAAATAATGCAATATCGAATGATTGAAAATTGTGCAAAAACATTTTTCATAAATTATTTAATGCAAGACACACTGGGTAATAATCGAACAATTTTTTTCAAATGTGTGCCATTTTGGAACGAATTTTTTTGATAAAATTTTCTATCAATCGATGAAAAAATTAATTTAATTCGATCAATTCGATCAATAGATATGCTTTCAAAATATCGCTGTGTATAAATCACCCATGTGTAATCTTCCGTAACCTTTTTTGAGTATTTCTTAAGGGTTGAAAGCTCCCTGATTAAACAAAACGATTTACTCAATGATGAATGTATTCCTATATAGTATTAAAATTGAATCGTTTTGAATCATTTCTAATCATTTTTTATAATCAGGGCTGCTACTTCACCTTATTCTCCTTATATTGAATAATAATTAATTATTGTATTGATGTACTCTTTAGATATAGAGCTGAGATATTTTTTACTATTCTTTCTAATAAGCTTTCCAGCTACAATATTTATTTATTTGTAAAGAAATAATATTTGACAGGGTGTCTCTCGCTCGGTAATCTATATAGATGTATTTTCATCGATAACAATTTAGAAACAGAACGAATCAGGCAACGATAAAGTTTACTTATTTTATCCTTTCGAAGATGAGCACGAAAAAAAAAATAATAAATTCCCAGCACATGCGGCTCTATTATTTCTTTTCAGTTAAACTTTCTTATCTGACATGAAATTGTTTTTATTTTTTTTGACGTAATGTTTTTTTTAATACTCACTAATATTGTTTACTTATATCGTTAAATTTTTTCAGTATCTAAATTCCATGTGCACTATCAAACTTCAGTACTTTAAAATCTATATATATTTTTTTTTGCAAAAACGTTTTTGGTAATAGAACTTTTTACTTTCTCATTTGTTAATTCATCAATTTTGGTTTAGAGTATGCTATTGTTGTTTCACTTATCATTATTGTTATAAACATTTAACTTCAGTTAAAAATAATGAATTATTAATTGTAGTAATAACGAGACTAGTAGCTAACCAGCTACAGGAATTTTCAAGTTTTTTTTAGCAAAAAATTAGTTGCAATGTACTTAGTGAACGTAAGGTGAAAGCTCCTATACCCGCTCAGTACCATTAGTCGCTCACTTTAACTGTTTAAGGCGGTTTTTTATAATTTTTATAAAAAAAAATTACAACTAAAAATATTATTATTGATAAATAATTATTTGTGAATCTAAATATATTAAAATATGATGTATCAAATTACTTTTTAATAGATTATAAATTTAAATTAAATGACAGTTTTAACTTTAACGTTCATTCGTTAGATTAAATTTAGGTTGCGTCAAATTTTTTAAGAATAGTTATAACTATATCTTATTAAATACATTTTCAAAATTCATGAAATTTTTTATTATGAAAGAATAAAGTAGTATAATTTATAAATTATTTTCCAAATCAATGAACTTATCATACTTTAATTGATATTGTCTTTGAGCGACTATGGGGCCATGTGTTGATCGAGTAATGGTACATCACAACTTTTAGTGAGCGACTATGGGTACACTCAAGAACCTTATTTAAATAATTAATAATAATTAATTATCAACATTATTCTTCAAATTAAAACTTTATTCTAATACTCGAAACTTCAAAAAATAACTATGAAAAAAAAAATGTGGTTTTTCATTTTATTTATTAATTTATATTGAGTGATTTAATCTGACTTCAGTGAAAAGTGAGCGGGTATAGGAGCTTTTACCTTATTAGAATAAAGAAAAAAATTAATTTTTAAAAACTCTGGAAAACCCAATAGACGACTGATAATAAATGATTTAAAGATATAAAAGTTATTTTTACAAGAATATGTATATAAATAATTAAACAAACATACCAAAATGATGATGGTTCTTTACAATTTTTTTTTTATTTTATCAAATAAATCCTGGTGACACTTTCTCTTCAAGTACTTGCTGTTAAGTATTTTCAGTCAGGTTAACGTCGTTCTACTGTTCCAAGTTTTTACTGTAATATGAGTACAAGATGCATTACAAGTTAATATAAATTTACAGCCGTAATAAAAATATAAGTTGTATGTATCAGAAAGTTATTTACCTTCAGGTTGCAGAAAACAAAGTTGAAAACCAAAAGCTCATTTTAACCTAACAGAAACTTGCAAAAAAAACATGATACTGAAGTCAGTCAACGTCTAATCATTTTTGATTTTTTTTTAAATGATAAACTGTAAAAAAAACAACAATATTTTAAAAATTGCACCTATAGCTTTTGTATTATTCTACATGTGTATATTTTTAGGTTTTCTTTTTTACAATTCATTTGTTGAAAAAGATCCTGAAGTTAGTAGGCAATTAATGAGTGTGAAGTAGCTGACAATTATCGATTTTAAAAATTTTGATATAAGTGGATTAAATTTAAATCAAATAAAATTTAAAAATGCGCATTTATAGAATTTAAAAATCAGTATGTGTATTTTTTAAATTTTTATGTTTTTAATTCTTTACATTATTCGTTTATTCAGAATTTAAAATTTGTCTCATATCTGTTTCGTTACACTTATGACAATTAACAAATTTCGGATTGTTTTTTTTCAATAAATCAGTTATAAAAAAAAAAAGTAAAAATATGTACAATTGAAAAATTAAAAAAAACTACATGTACAATTTTTAAAAATGATTTTTTTTATAATTTATCATTTAAAAAAAAATCAAAAAGTAATTAAACGTCGGTTAATTTACGACATTGAAGCTAGCCGACATCTAATAATTTTTTGAATATTTTCAGAACGATAAATTATAAAAAAAAAGTATTTTAAAAAATTGCGCTTATAGTGTTTTGTGCATATTTTGAATTTTTTTTTTCTGTCAAAAAAAAAGTAATCCAAAAATTGTTAATTGTCTGCTAACTTCAGGATCATGGAAAAATTTATGATCCTGAAGTTAGCAGACATTTAAAAATTTTTGAATTTTCGTTTTCCAACAACAAATCAATTAAAAAAAAAAAAATAAAAATATGCACATGCAGAAAATTTAAAAAACTACAGGTGCAATTTTTTCAAATATTTTTTTTTTTATAATTTATCGTCTAAAAAAAGATCCGAATATTATTAGACGTCTGCTAACTTCAGAATCATAAAAATTTAAATGAGCAAAATTTTACTTTCAAATTGACTACAAGTTAGCGTCAACTATTTGCACCATCAAGTTTTTGCAGTCAACTTGACATCTCTTATTTCGGTTGTAAATCTCCATCGACTTGCGATAAAAATGCCTATCAGAGATCAATAAAACAAAATTTCACTACTTCTTATGTCGATAAAATAGATCCCGCGGTAAAATTACAAAATTCAAAGATGCCGCCACATTCTTGGTCTAATTTTCTACAGTTAAATCTTGAGTGAAACTATTGTTAAATAGTGACGTAGACGCAGAAGTGAAGGACGCAATAGAGTTTCTTCGAGTTAAACTACGCCATGTTGTGGATCGCGATATAAAACAAGTCTCGTGATTTCGCTTCGTCAAACTTTTCCATAAGATAATAAAATTCTGTTGATTATTTCTCAATTTATTTATGCGAAACACTATTAACTAATTAATACAATTATTTATTTAAAACTAAATAAATCAATAAGACATTAAGAAGTTAGTAATTCAGTGATTAATATATTTTTTTTATTACCTAAGTCAGCCATTAGTGTGCCTTGTACCTTAAGAAATGTGGATTTAAGTTATTCTATTTAATTTACGACGCTTATTGTAGTTTTGTAGATACTTAAAACATTCGCCATGCCGAGAAAACCAATGAATAATCGTTTTGGCAAACAAAACAAACATTTTTTCAGTAAGTATCTCTTCTTTTTTAATTATTATTATTCTCATACTGCTGTCTTTGTCAAACTCTGTGACTTTTAATTTATTTCATCATATTTTTTAATAATACTGTAAACACCTCATGTCCATTCATTTTTTCATTTTTATCCGTCAACTAAAAATTATTAAAAAATAACCATGTAAAATTCTAGGTAAATTTTTATACTAAGAAAACATAAGTTTATTTAAAAATATAAAATTTTTTGAATTTACGTTTTCACTTCAACTTTCTCTTTTTTTTCTTTACCAAGTTTTTATCAATTCGCTTTCATGTATTCGAGTGGAATTTTGTAATTGATTTAAAAGTAACACAGCTCAGAATTAGATGACAATGCAAGAAAATGAAAAGCGAAACAAAAAAAAGAAGGATAAGAAAGATTGCGTTTAATATACGACTTAAATTTCGACGGGCCATTGCAACGTTAACTTTCTTTCGTATTCGTTTGTTTAGATGTTATATTATTACACTGCAAATGATATGACACGTGTAAATTTTCTCATTGATAGCTTTTCTCTAGACTTACAGCTATGTATTGCATCTTACAACTATTTTTATAGCTATTAAAAATAGCACACCTGAAGATCGGAACGTTTTTCGTGCAATGAAAAAAGAATTGTTAAGACAAATGTACTGAATGACTAGATTTCTAAAATTTTTTGTCCATGAGGTAAGAGACCCAGTATCTGATCAGGGAATTAGTTCCTGATCACTCATATGTTTCCCAAATTTTATCAAATATAGATATGAATGTGAATGTAACTGACAAGTGGGAATTTTAAAAATTTTTGAGCAAGTAAATAAAATGCAAGTAGAATAAAATTCAAAAAACAAGCAATTCAAGTCCGGAAAATTGCTTGACTTGAACATGTTGAGAGTAATGCTCTACAGACACTTCGCGTTATGAGGCATGCAAAATACGTATTTAGATCAATGAAAAATTAATGCGCGCATTTTTTAAAATTTTATTATTTTAATTAATTAATTTAAAACATGTGATTGTCTGATGTCTACTACATTCACACTCATAATATAGAAATACAAATATATGGAGTGATCGAGTACTAGTTTCTCGATGGGGTATTAGGTCTTTTACTTTAGATGCTGGTATATCAGCTGAAAATCTTAGGCCACCCCAACTTCCGGAGCTACCCCTTAAGTAGTCAAATTACGTAAATTTTTTTCATTTCCGTTGTGCGAAGAACGTTCTGTTTTTCAAATACACAATCACAATTATTCAGGACTCTAAGAAATTTTGAATCTGTATAGGGTTTTAAATCTTGATAAAGCTTAGAAAAATTATTCTATACTTTTTAGTCCGTTTTAAAAACTTGGTATATAAAAAAATTTCTTTTTATTACAATAGTTATTTGAATTTTAATTTTTACTTCCACAGATCATGATGATAGAACAGCACGTATGGATGATGACCACCCAATGGATTCCGGCGCTGGTAAAGTACGTGTTGTATCATTTAAAAAAGCACGATTAGTACGAGATCGTTATGTAAGACCAATGATTAAAGAATACTTGGGTGATGATGCTATGTCTTCGGGTACCAATAATAATGCTCGCCAGGTTATGTTTAGGACTAAAAACAAAATGAAAGGCGGACGACTTAGTCCTATGGCACAACGAGGTCCTAAATTACATAAGACTAGAATTAATTTTAGTGGTGAAGCCCAATGGTATAAAATAACGGTTGGTATTTTTTTTTTATTTGCATTACATTTATTTATTTTCTGTCTATAAGACGAATAAACAATTGATCATTTTATAAATGTTATTTCAGATATTGTACGGCGATCAATATGAAAAAGACTATATTTTAAATAGTCTGCTGAGTTATATTGCTCCCGATACATTTATACCAATAATGGTAATTATTTATATATTTTTTAATTAATATCGTAAAAGCCCCTATACCCGCTCATTTTTCACTGAAGTCAGATTAAATCACTCAATATAAATTAATAAATAAAATGAAAAACCACATTTTTTTTTTCATAGTTATTTTTTGAAGTTTCGAGTATCAGAATAAACTTTTAGTTTGAAGAATAATGTTGATAATTAATTATTATTAAATTTTTAAATAAGGTCCTTGAGTGTACCCATAGTCGCGAACTAAAAGTTTTCATGCACCATTACTCTATCAACACTCTATAGTCGCTCAAAGACAATATCAATTGAACTATGATAAGTTTATTCATTTGAAAAATAATTTATAAATTATAGTACTTTATTCTTTCATAATATAAAATTTCATGAATTTTAAAAATGTATTTAATAAGATATAGTTATAACAATTCTTAAAAAATTTGACGCAACCTAAATTTAATCTAACGAATGAACGTTAGAGTAAAACATGCCCGGCTGAGTGCGATTTTTAAAACAGTCATTTAATTTAAATCTATAATCTTTTAAAAAGTAATTTGATACATGATATTTTAATAAATTTAGATTTATAAATAATTATTTATCAATAATAATATTTTGAGTTGTAATTTTTTTTTTTATAAAAATTATAAAAAAAACACGTTAAACAGTTAAAGTGAGCGACTAATGGTACTGATCGGGTATAGGGGCTTTTACTTTATTTTAAATTGATGATTATTGTAATTATTATCTAAAATTATTCATTTGATTTTTAGTACAAAGTCATAGGACAAGAAGCTATTTTTTATGTAGACAGTCAAGAGACGGCAAATAAATTATTGGAATGTAATAAAAAAATAACGACGCCTGACAATCACAAAATTCAAGTAAGAATACGTCCTGGTTTTCCACGATGTGAAATTGACGACACGCTTAGAGGAAAATTGAAAGCAGCAATGGCCAAGCGGTACCGGCAAGAAAATAATGCCTTGGATTTGTCATGTTTTCATCATGATCCTGATCTTGTCCAAGATTATTTTTGCGCTTTATTCAGACCTGTGATGTTAATGTTAGTGTTGGATATAGTCGCCGAAGCAATTCCTAATCTCGAGGCATTAAATCTTGATAATAATAAATTGTCTATGGTAGACAAGTTAGTTTTTTTGGAGAAGAAATTTAAGCATTTAAAAATTTTATACATTGGTGATAACAAGGTAAGTTATTTTATATTATTTTAGTTCAGTAAACTCTTGTAATTATTGTGTGTATTTTACTTTTTTCTTAGATTAGAGAAATGCATCAACTAGACGTTCTTAAAGATTTACAACTTGAAGAATTACGTCTCGCTGGTAACCCTGTTGTACAACAAAAGTACAAAAAACGTACTGACGATTATATCAGGTACTGTAATCAATTTTTTATAACTATTTTAATATATCTAAGTAGTTGGATACAGGGGATTGGATAAATTTTTTTTTTTTTTTTAAATTATATTGATCTTGAAAAAAATATAGAATTGCTGTAGTTCGAAAAAAAAAAAAAACTTAAAAAATCTCCTTTTAATAATAAGGTATATTATTTTTGTTTTAATACAACTAATTCGGAGCATCCGCTTTTGGCTTTTTCTCTTCACGACAGTGACGTACGGAAGAAGTTCCCCAAACTACTGCGGTTGGTAAGTATTTAATTGTCATTAAAGACGTTCTTGCATGAGGCTTACTATTAAATGAAAATTCAAATTTGATATTTTTGTGGGCCGGATTTATTATGACAAAAAAACTTAAGTCAGAATGTCTAATTAAGAATTTAAATTTTTTACAATAACTGTTACATTAATCGATAGTTCAAAAAAGTTGATAAATTATTTAAAAATTATTAAGATATTTTCAAAAATTTAATCGTCTCAGAATTAAATTTGAAACAGTTACTCATTTGACTCACGTGTCGCGCAAGAACGTCTTTAAAAAAAAAAATATTTAAAAATAGTTTGTTTTTATATGATGATAAAAATGATTATTAATATGAAATTAATAAAGGATGGTATGGAGCTACCAAAACCAATATTATTTGATGTCGCCGAAGAGGGTATCCAAGTACCACCAACGCAAAAGGTCTTTGCTAAAAATGGCGAAGCCCTTAAAGTTGCTGAACAGTTTATGCTTCAATACTTCACTATTTTTGATAGTGATTCTCGACAGCCTTTATTAGATGCTTATCATGAGCATGCATTTTTCAGTCTTACTGTTGCTCCGTGTCCTACGATACAAAAGTAAGTTAATAAATTACATTTATTATTTAATAAAAATATTAATTAATCAATAACATTTATTTACAAATAATTTCTAATTATAGATTCAATAAATACACACCAGACAATAGAAATTTATTCCGTTCAAGTGATACATCTCGTCGTACGAAATTACTAAAACAAGGAAGACTACCAGTAGTATCATTTATTTCTGAATTACCTAAGACTCAACATTATTTGAATTCATTTACAATGGATATTGGAGCGGTAACGGTAAGTTACATAATAATTAATTAATTAAGGCCCAGTTTTTTAAACCAGATTTATTTTTAATCCGAGTTTTTATTGTTATTGCTAGTTATATAAATATATCATTAATGTATAGATATACTAGCAATATTAACTCGGACCCGAATATAATTAAACCCGATTCTCAGACGGTACTTCCCACATTTTAAAAACTTTCAATGACACAGCTGTCATAAGCACATCAAAATTTTATCAATTAATTGAAAAAAAATTAAAATCTTAATTTAAAAAAAGACAACCTAGTTGCAATTTCACCGAGATGTAGAATTGAGAAACAAATCTTAACAGTTGTTGTCAATTACAAGTTAGAAAAAAATTTTAGCCTTCAAAATTTAAAAATTCAAATTATAAAATTGACAAAGATTTTATTGAAATTTATTTAATAAATTTTTTTTTAACTTCCAATTAATATCAACTAAATAATTTTTTTTTAATTAATTGATAAAATTTTGATACGCTTATGACACTATTTTTGAAAAGTGAGGAGGGAGCACTGTCTGAAAATTCCCTTAAATAAATAATTAAATAAATAACAATTTTAATTTTTTTATTAGCCATCAACGATAATGATAACAGTGACTGGCCTATTCAAAGAAGTAGGAACCAAGGATCAAGCAATCCGTTACTTTGATCGGACATTCGTAATTGTTAAATACGGCAGCGGTTATTGTATAAAAAATGAGCAGCTTCATTTAGCTCATCCAACACCAACTCAAGAGCGTCAAGCTATTAATAGTCCGCAGAACACAATAGCTGAGCAAGCAGCCGCTGCTCAAGCTTCTGTTCAACAAGTACCTCAACAACAACAGCAGCAGCAACAACAACAACAACAGCAACAACAAACTCAGCCTCAACCGTCGACATCAGGTACATCCGAACCTGATCTACAACTCCAACGTCAAATGACTGTTGCTTTAATGGAGCAAACGAAAATGAATTTAGAGTGGAGTTTCAAGTGTTTACAAGAGGTACAGTGGAATTTCGATACAGCCATTCGGGCTTTTAATGAATTCTTCCAAGCTGGAAGAATTCCGCCAGAGGCGTTTCTTACTAATAGCCTCTGCTAATATTAAAATATTATTTATATATATATAGAAATTTAAAGAAAAAAAGAAAAAAAACACCAAATTTATAGTCTTATTAATTAATATATTAATAGTTGGCACGAATTTGGTGATAATATTTTTTTTACTGTTAAATATTTAAATATTCCTTTAGTATAATTGTTAAATATCAATCTAGCATATTTTCTTGCACTGAGTCTTGGGTTAATATCCAAATTCGTGACATGTTAATTTAATTAGAAAAAAAAATAATGATAACTAAATAACATTCTGTACATCATTCATAAAATTTACGTAATTGCCAAATATCAATGAATCAAATCATTTTCACTTATAATTAAATTCATTAAAAACAAAAAATTATAACTACAATATAACAGATATAATTATCTTGATATTTGCAAAAAAAAAAAAAAAAAAAAAATTGATATACTAAAACAGTATAGAGATGTAATAAATTTGTAGTGTGCATTCGAAAAATAATAATTTTATATTTTAATTTAATTATGATAATTAACATTAATTAATTATCGTTGTCAATTAATTTTTCTAGCGCACACTTATCAATTAATTAACAAATAATTTTTTTCAGTTATTTTAATTATTATTTTTAATTAATGAGGATAAATAATCAAATATTTAGAAAATTTTCAAACAAATATTAAATTATCTTCTTTTAATTTCATATTTTTTTAAAAACATCGTATCATTTTTTTAATTTTATTATTCTTAAAACTTCTTTCTTTTTTTTTTTTTGACTCTTTATTCTCATGATCCGGGAAAAAATATAAAAAAACAGTCAATTGCCATAATAATTTTTACAATAAAAATAGCAAGAATTGTAAATATTCTTTCGAAGAAAAATTGAAACTAATTAGAAATTGTTTAAACAAAACTAGTTTTAAATGTAAAAATAAAATACTTAATTTTTAAAAAATAATAAAACATGAATACTAAAATAAAACACACAATTGAGGAAGACTCCTGAAGAAGAAACAAAGAAGATCTAAATTAAATTATCATAAAATTTAAACCAAGAAAATATAATCTGCCTACACACCGGCAATGTACTCGTATAAATTAATTTACGAGTACTAATGATGCAGTGGCAAAATTAATCGAGCTTCGGTTTGTTCAAGATAATCTTGTTCGAACCATCAAGAGAAGCTTGATGTCATACATTTTGTTATGATAACTAGAAATTTATTTCTAGTTTTAAATCATGGGTATATTAAATACAACAACGCATCGTCCTTCAAATAAATTTTTAATTATATTTATTACACATGAAGGTACGATTGCGCACTTTGTCAATCAATATACAACTACATTTAATAATTAACTTCAAGAGGAAACAAATTTTGCACCAAGTATCTGGGATTTAAGTCTTCCTTAAAATTGTGCATTAGTATTTAAAATATTAATTATCTTTGAGTGCAATTTATTATTAATTGAAAAAAAAGTAATAGTTTAACTAGTGAATAATTAAAAATAGTTTATATTTAAACAATTTCTTTTAGTAGTAAGACTGACTCGAAAGAGTATTCACAAAATTTTGCTATTAAATTTATTTTTCAAATAATCATTTTTAAATTAAATAGAGTATAATTTTAATTATGAATAATAAATTAGTTTTTAATTATTTCGCATTGAAAAAAAAAAAAATCGTAATTACTTTTTTTAATTATATTAAACTTAATTGTTAAATAATATTGTAACTTTTTTTTTTCATGGATAGCAAAAAAAATTATTTAAATATCATATATATTTAAGCATAAATAAATATCAAATTTTAGTTTAATATACGAAGATAATTTTTTGTATCAAATGTTAATTTGTAATGGTTTAGTTATTAACTATGTAAAATTAGAAATAATTAAGAAAAAAAACTATAACATAGCAAAGCGCTGTATTATATTAATATTTGATTATATAATTATAATATTACATATTATTGAATAAATTTAACGAAAATAAAAAAAAAAAACAATGATAAAGAAAAAAAAATAAATAAAATAATGATTGTAAAATATAAAAAAAATTTTTTAAGACGTAAGTGAAGGTTTTGGATCTACACTAATAATGACTTCTTGTTTTATCTTTTATCTGAAAATAAATTACGTATATATTTGAATAAACTTGTTTTTTTTTAACGATATCCTTGATTTCACAGAAATTTTTATATTTTTAAATAGTATTAAAGATTTAATTAAATATTCATGCACTTAATATATACTTTAATGATTTCTTTTAAATTTAATTGTCAATCAATATTGTAGGCAACTAAATAAAAATTTAAACAAAAAAAAATTTAAGCGGTTGATCTTGAGGGCCAACTCGATAATAATTTTGCTATTTTCGAGCTCTCTGGTCTTACAAAAGTTATGACTCATGCCGAAGGTAAAAAATCTAAATTATTTCATACTCTGATAGAAAATACAATTAAAAATAATTGGGAACAATTGAAAAAATTTTAATTAATCCTTAACGGCCACATTTCACCTAGGCCACATAACGGCCACACACGGTAACTCCCTTTTTTTGAAAGTTTTTTGACCAATTTATTTGAAAAGTATAAGACCTCTAACTCCACTGTTTTTAAGTCTGAGGTGACTAGTCACCCCATGTGGCCGTTAAGGATTGGATAATATTAAATCTTTTAGGTACTGATGTACATAAATTATAGTTTTTAAACAATCTTTTAAATGTTTATTAAAAATTATAAATTTTATTCAAAATTATACTCGAATAAGTTATGGTTGTGTATGGGTGTGTATAAATTTAAAATTAAATAATTAATTAATTGAAATAATGAAATAGAAAAAAAATGCAAGTACTGGTTTTTCAATTATCTAAGTATGCATTTTTAAATTTTTAATCTCACATTATATTTATTTACTCAGAAATTTAAAATATTGCCCATTGTCAGCTCAATTCACGCTCATAGATAAATTAACGAATTTTATTGAAAATTGCCAAAGCTTCTTAGCATGACTTCAATAAATTTTTATATAGTTTAACTATCAGATTACGAATAGAGAAATTGCATGTTTTGTAATTAAAATTTTTTTTTAAAAATTTAACGAAAGTTGTTAAGAAAAATTGAGGGAAAAACTATTATAAGAATTGATTTCCCGATTAATTTTTAAACGGAAAATTGTTTCTTGAAAATGTAAATTCAAACGCTAGTGACGTCATTATATCGGTTCCGATGCGCCATATTCCATATTTACCCTATCAGAATCACAACAAAAAGAAAATACAAGAGAATTGCGTAACTTTCATTGGTTCTCATCTCTAACAAATGTGATGACGTCATACTCAATTATAAGTCGTTTTTTTGCGCCGAAATTTATTCATTTTTTATAACTAATTTACAAAAAAATGAAAATTTTGACTTGAAAAAAAAATAATTAAAACATATTCTTGAAAAGTTGTTCTGTCATTTATAAATAAATTTGTGATGATGAAAAGTTCATGCAACTTCTTTATCATTAGATCAAAATTAGAAAAACAGATTTTGATTATAATCGTGTCAATGATATCTTTAAGACAAGTTAATCCACTTAAAACAATGTTAGTCATCTCACTTTTTGACACTATTATAATTGTATTAAAATTTTATTAATAAACTTGAAGAGAATTAAATCTGTAGTTGAAAAAAGATGGTACTGAAAGTAGCAGACATGAGAAAAATTTGTAATTTTTATAAAAAAAGTTACGTCAAAGTAAAATTAAATTTTTGTAACGTACCCAGAAATAATTTTAAAAGATTTTGAAAGTTTTCTCTAAGTATTTTATTTGTGTATTTAAAAGAAATAAATTTTTTCAATGTCTTCTACTTTTTTGATCATAAAAAAAAGACAATGTATCCAAAATTAAGCGGGGATGTAAATTATCCAAAAAATTGCTTACCGATGTTGTAAATGAACTGTTTAACTAAATTTGATATTTTGAATTATGTACGATATTGATATGATTTTGCTGAAATTTACTTATCAGGTATCGTTTACTCTTAATTGGTAACTAAGTTTTATTTTCTTTGCATCGTAATAAAACTGATTACATTTCTTTCAACTCTCCTGATTAAAAGAAACGATTCGAAATGATTTGCAAAGTTAAATGCCCATAAGAAGGGTGATTCAAAAGTATTCAAAAGTATTAAAAAGTGTTTAAAATTTTTTTTTTCTAATCGTTCTTAATCGATTCTTTTAATAAGGGTCGTGTTTTAATTTTTTCAATTAGTCTGATTTTAATTAATAAATGAAAAGGAGTGCGAATGAAACAGACAAATTTCAAATAAACGAATTAAACAATTTAAAATATAAAAATAAAAACAATGCACTTGCTCATTTTAAAATTCTGTAAATGTGCATTTTTTAAATTTTATTCAATTTTTATTTAATTCACTTATTTCAAAATTTTAAAATTGACAATTGTCAGCTATATTCACACTCATTAAATAAAACATCCGTGCTATACATGAGAATGAATGTAACAGACATGAGACAGTTTATAAATTTTAAATGAATAAATAAAAATAATGAAATTTAAAAAAATGCGCGTACATTTTTTTATTTATTTAAAAATTCAAAAAATTCCCACTTGTCAGTTACATTACACTCATGTCTTATACACACACGGACATAATTCGGAAAATAATTACAATAATTTTCTAGGACTTGGAAACTCCAATATCTCCTGAAAATTCATTTTTCATAAATAAAACCAAAACAATAACTTGTTTATTTTTTTATTAATTTTAAATTTTCTTGGCGGGAAGTTTGAAAAACAATAAATAAATCGAGGGGAAACTTTTAAATAGAAGTGGGAGAATGTTTTGACATTTAGCCTGTAACCCCCTACATTCTTAAAGACTTTGATCATCATTATCAATGTTACCAACTCAAATATAACAAAAGATTTTAACCGAAAAAGACGCACGCGTGCGATTCGTAACTTGAAACACTTGAAATAAATTTAAATAAACATAAACACGTGACAATAAAAAATAACAAAAACTAAAAACCAACCGAAAAAAGTAATAATTAATATTTAATTAAAATTTATTTATCATTTTTAATAAATATCAGACTTTAACCTACTCTATCTACAGATCTACGATCCAGCGTGCGGTCCAGTGAGTCCGGTATCAGATAACATGGTGTTTATTTAATCACATAAACAACTTTATCCTTTTTACATTTACTCTGTAGCTGTTACAAAGTGCGTAATAAGTTTAATTTAAAAAAGACAGAATAAAAAATGTCTAAATTTACTGGGAAATCAATAAAATCAAGACTTGGATTTTTTTCGAGAAATGGTGATGATGATAATGATGATGATGATGATGCTACCAGCAACATGGATTGGAATTCTAGTAGACAAAAAATATCTTTCAAGATAAGAAGTAAATCCCAGCCCAAATTAATTGGTTTTATTAATGGTAATAATGGACATGATGATGATGATGATAATAAAAGAGGTAAAAATAAAAGTCTAGTATTATTTACTCGAAAAAATAGATTAGAACCATATAATGTATCTAGAAGACCAAAAACTGTTTGGAATAAATTAGATAATCTTAGTGAAGCAAGCTGGTACCAAATAGTGATGCCGCACGTCCATATGTATGATAAAAAAATACTAATTGATGCTTTATTAAATTATATGAAACCGCAGACATTTGTACCAATTATGTATAAAATTATAAATCGCAAGGTTATATTTTATGTTGATAATCAAGAGGCTGCTGAAAGCTTAGTTAATTGTCATGAAAAAATATGTATTGAACGTGATTTTAAGATACATATTTATTCACATTCATCAGGATTCCCAAAGTTTGAATTTGATGAAGCATTTAAAATGCGTATTAGATTAGCAATGGCAAATAGATACGTCGAAGAAACTAAATCACTTGATTTGTCGTGTTTTCATCATGATGTTCATCTTATTGATGATTATTTTTGTGCTTTATTTAGACCAGAGATACTTATTTATGTATTGGAAATAGCTGCGGAAGCGGTACCGCATTTAGAAGCTTTAAATCTTGAAAACAATAAATTATCAAAGATTGAAAAACTGACTGTATTAAGTACACATTTTAAAAATTTAAAAATTCTTTATCTTGGTAATAATAAAATAAGGTATGAATCGACATTAAAAGTATTGAAGGATCTTAAATTAGAGGAACTACGTCTCGAAGGTAATGATTTTATCAATAAATTGCAGAAGATGGATTTGAATTACTCGACTGTGATAAGAGAAAAATTTCCAAATCTCATACGGCTGGATGGTAAACCATTGCCAAAAATTATAAAATTTGATATCGAAGAAACAAAATCTCTGCCTGAATTTATTAAATTCTTTGCGACAAATTCTCACGTCCTGACAATAACTCAACAATTTATAAAATTGTATTTTGACATTTATGATAGTGATTCACGACAGCCATTACTGGACGCTTATCTCGACAATGCAGTTTTCACAATGACAATAGATCCTAAATCTACAATAGATGTAAACAGTGTGTATGCATCTGGTGATAGAAATTTAATCCACACTAAAAATTTCCGAAGAATAAAATTATTTAATAAAGGAAGGCTTCACATTGTCACTTGTTTATCAGGATTTCCAAAGACTCAACATCTTGCTGAAACTTTTACTATTGATATAAAAGCTCTTACAGAGTCTATGATGATAATAACAATCACCGGATTATTTAAAGAACTTAGTGTCAAGACCAACACTGTACGTTTTTTTAGCAGGACATTTATTATTGAACAATTTGGAACAGGATACTGTATCAGCAATGAACAACTTCATTTAAGTGATGCTACTAAAAATCAACAGCAGTTTGTTGATCAACAGCGACTGGTTTATCAACAGCAGCTCAGTCATCAGCAACAGCAGCAGAATATCTTCCAGACAACCCAAAGTCTTGAGGGAATCCCAAGTACACCAGCACCAGTTTCATCGCCGGTGATACCAAATGGTAACACTCAACTTCCTGATGCCATCAAAGAACAAATGACCCGAGCATTGAGCGTTACAACAAAAATGAATTATGAATGGAGCTACAAATGTTTAACGGAAGTCAATTGGATTTATGATGTTGGTATAAAAGCATTCGAGGAACACCATAAACGCGGAGCTATACCTCCAGAAGCTTTTAGGTGATGGTGCTTTGTTTATTTTTTATGATTCATATTTTATTTTATTTATTTTTTTGTTACCACTTATTACTTATGTCATGACTAAAAAAAGTTTATTATTAAATTTAAGATTTTGAATCATAATTTTTTATGATTTCTTATGGTCAAAGTATTACATAACTTGAAAAATCTATATTAAGATTAAATATATGATAAAATCAAAGATATAAGTTGATCTTAATTTTGATTAATCAAAGAACTTATCAATACTCTCTAGTTACTGAAATAAATACTCGTAATATTTTAAGTAATTAATAGTTATTTGTCAACATTTTTTTACTATTGGGTTAAAAAAGTATATAATTAAGAGAAGAAAGATTTTTATATAGATAATAACTCATACAAGTGCCAATTATTAATAATAATTAATTATCTATCTTTTTTATCATGAACAAGAATTAAAAGTATTATTAATTATAATAATATCATTTAATATTATAACTATATAAGTAAGTAGATGTTTCTATAAAAAATTACTTATCAAAACATTTTCTTTTAAGTTACATTCCATTTTTAAAATCAAAAGTCAATGAAACCTTTTTTTAAATTTTATTTTTTTTTATTTTCAATGGAAATTTCTTAAGTGAAGTTTGTGTTAAAAATGTCTACTTATTAAAGTAATTAATAAATATATAAAATATAATAAATATATAAAATATAATAAATATATAAAATCAATTAAATTTTCAAAGATTTAACCTGTGTAGAATAATTCATTCCTAAAAAATTGGACATGTGGAATTTCTAAATTTGCGATAGATTTATATTCCAAGTTAAACTTTTTTTGAATTTTTAGGATTTTAATAACAAAAAATCTAGTTGATTTAGAATTTTATGCGCATGAATTTTTTACTAGATGAGAAAATTTTTATAACATAATTTTAAAAACCTATACTATATTTTCCCTTTCACTGTAAAGCTTTTAAAAAAAATTCTCATCTGGTTTAAAATTTATGAACGTAAAGTTCTAAACCAATAATATTTTTTACTCAAATTTAAAAGTTCTACATGTCCAATTTTTTCGAATTTGGAATGAATTTTTTTACACGTAAAATAAAATTATTATTTTTCCATATATCTGAGATATAGATATAGAGATATAACATAAATTTTATTTTTTTTTTTATCAATTTCAGTAGTATTTTTACCGAACGCTTTATTAAATATGAATTTTCACAAATTAATTAATTAATCACTTATATTAACAAAAAAAAAAAAAGTCAATAAATAATGATGTACTTTTATAAATAAACGATAGTTATAATTACGACGCTCCTGACATGCTGTCTGTCTAAAATTAAGAACAAAACATTATACAAATATTAAATAAAATTATTGTACTTAATATTTTTGACTTACTTCATTTTTTAAAGCCGCTAGTTCTTCTTTTTTACTGCGATTAAAAAATCCATACTGAAATATAAAATAAATATAAGTATTAATTACTAAAAGTTATGATGCTGAAGTTAGCAGACCATTAGCAATGTTTGATTTTTTTTTTCAACAATTTAATTTGGAAAAAAAATGCACACATAGAAAATTTTAAAAACTGTAGGTGTAATTTTTTAAAATATTTTGTTTTTAATTTATTATTTTTAAAAAAGTTCAAAAATTATTGGACGTCGGCTAATTGCAGTATCATCTAATAAATTTCAACAAAAAAAAAAAATTAAAGCTAATTACCTTGTATAAAATAATTGCAATAATGAATAATGCAACTAATCCTAGTAACACAGATCCAATAATAATCCAAATACTGATTGATTTATTCTTATTACTATCAATTTTATAAATAATTGTTTGAGTATAAGTAATTAAATTTGTACCGGAAATAAATTCTTTCATTACAGGTTTAATAACATCAATCAAAGCATCTGTTGTAAAAATAACTTGCTCTTCATAATTTTCTTGAGTGTTGTTCCATAAAAGTAAAGGATTAATTGAAAAATCTAGCTGCAGTCCACCGGTATCTTGATAACTACTCAGAGAACCGATATCACAAATTATTTTTCCACATTCAACATCCGTTGACGTACAGTTTAAATATTTTTTAGGTACATTCTCATTTATTAACGCTTCTGGTTGAGGATTTGATATCATCAATGGAATTAATTTATCAGGAAGTTGATCAGTACTTCGTTTTATTTTTAAATTTGAATTATTAGTTGATATTTTTTCACTCGTATTTAAATTATATTCTAGAATTTCTTCTTTTAAAATCATTGGACTATAATTTATTGATTTTTTCACCATTGGAATTCCAATCGTTGAACATATATATAATTTTCCTGAGATAAAAATCTAGGAGAAAATTATTTTATAGAATTTACGTTAATTAAATTTTCAATCAAAGTAATATCAAGTAATTATGTTGTTCTTTGAGTTCACTTATTATTGATATTAATAAATATTCTTTCAGGTTTTTTGGTCATTTTATTTACAAACTTATAGATCGGAGTAGAAAATTATTTTATTACGCATTAAAAGTATATATTTTTTCAAATTATTTATTTATGAATCATTACTTTATAAATATTTATAGAAAATTTTTCATGTCAGTTATTACTTAAGAATTTTACCACCAAATTTGTCTGTTAACAAAATAAATTGGGTTCTGTTGATTTTTATAAAAAAAAAAATTTTAATAAATAAAAAGTTTAAGATATTTTTTTTTTTAGATCTAAAAATCTAATGGTTAAAAAAAAAATTTATGGACTACAGAATAAATAGATGATTTAAAATTGAAAACGTTCATAAAACTTGAAAGAACTTTTTTTTGTGGTCAATAATACACCGGTTTAATCATAATTACTTAATTTTAATTAAAAAAAAAACAATGATAATATTTACTCGTGGCTTATTCGTTAAAGCAACGATTTCTTCTCCTCGTAATTTAATAGGTACATTAATCGTAAGTCTTGATAGCAAAACAGGAGTTTCGCCAGTTTTCTGAAGTTGATACGCATGCTGAAAACTAATATTTGATGATGACTCATCTTCATTTGAGTAGTAATAGTTCTTGTCATTAGCATTTCTATAAAAAAAAAAAGTATGAAAATTAATTTAAAAATTATTTGATTATTTTTGACACCCGGAAAAAAGAGTAGGTGAAAAATTACAGTTTCAAATATATGCCAGCAAAGTCCCTGTACTTAATTGTAAGAATTGTAAAAATTACATTATTTCTGAGACGAAGCAATTATTACAGTTTCACATGAAGCTTTTTTCAATCTTTAATAGAATTTCATTCAACTAAAAATATATTAGGAACTGTAATAGTTTGTTTTATAATTGTAATAATTATAAGAAGTACACTGAAAGAAAGAAATCTTTTCGAATCATTGTACAGTAGGACCTCGTTGTAAGACTATTAATTTCTCTCTCAAATTATCGCAATACTTGATTTATGAAAAAGACAGAATTATAGTCTTATAACGAGGTCCGACTGAATATTTTTACCACCAAAAGTTTTGCTATTAAAAGTTTTCAATCTAATAGATTTTTGGTGCAAAAATTTGAAAATTTCATTCGAAATAATTTTCTTACTGGGAAAAACTTAAGTTTATTTTTAAATATTTTGATCTTTTTTTTTTTGTGCAAAAGTATAAATAAATTATGATTTTCTTCTGTTAAGAAAATGATTCTTCGCGCTAGATATAAAATTTATGTCGATTTATTACTCGAAAAAATATTCGTTTCACAAAAGTTAATTTTTTTCTCGTGTCTCGATTTTTACCATGCAAACTATAATACTTGAAGTTTTTTTTACAAGGGCCGTGTTTTTGCACTAAAAACTGTAATTTTTCCACTGCTCGTTTTTCCTTGTAAATAAATCGTTTAAAAATTTACCCATGCAAATTAAAAACAAATTCACTTAATAATAAAAGAGATTCATATATATGTTGGTCGCCATTATTTTGACTTCGTGTATTTATTTTGATATCAAAGACTACAGTCGTCCCATTTAAACTGCCGTCATTTAGTTGGCTCATATCTAAATCTATGGTGATCGTTTTCTACAAAATATTTTTTAATTTATTTAAAAAAAAATTTATATTTAATTATTTTTTAAGAATATAAATAGAATTTTAAATACCGTAGTTTCGATTAACAATGGATTATCAACATCACAGGTGACTTTTAAATTTTCTCCATCTGTAATTTCTTGACAAAAAGGTAATACGCTACGCAAATAAATATTTTCAGGTAATTCAATACTTATTGATGTTAAATACGCTGGCTCAGCTTCATTTTTAATATTCAATTCTAAGCTTATGTCTTTGGATCCAATTATCCAAGTTAATTTATCACTAAGTCTATGAAAATTTTAAATAATTTTATTATTGTATGCATTCATTTTAATATTGGCTTTATTCCTGGAGCAAGAAATAAAATTTTTCGTATGAACAAATAAAAATTACCTATGCAAAGTGACAAAATATATATAACAAAAAGTAATAATTGTGGGTAGTGGGGTAAAAATACTTACTCCATTGCTTAAATTCTTTTATTTAAATTTTGCTAATGTACTTTAATTAAAATAATTTTATAGTAAGCAATCATTCACTTTCTTACTAACCAGTAATTTTCATGCCATTGAATTATTATTTCAATGAATCGTTAACAGAAGCTCATTGTACTAATATTTATTAAAAATTTATTTAATTTTATTTATAAATATTTGAATATACTTTATCAATAATTATAAATATTAAAATAAAGTTTAATTATTGAAAATCCATAAAAAAAATTTTAAACGTTTTGGTAGTCTATGAATATGTAAAGAAGTATTTTTTAAAAGGCAATCTGATAAAGGCTGAGGATTGAAGAACTTACCCGGGTAAAAATATTTGGCCAAAAATACGCCGAAATCATAGAATTTTATTCGGAGACCTAAATTTAGCCGAAATCTCACAGAAGCCGTAGAATTTTATTGAAAGAGGTCAAAAGTTTGCCGAAAACGCCCTGAAATTTTGTTCTTCTTAATAAACAAGTCGAAATTTGAACGATAAATTGAGTCGGCTTATTTTCAGTTTTTTTAGGCATAATAATCGGTCTTGCTAATTTTTAGCCTTGTTTTCACTAACTGGGCTTTTTTTCAACCGAGATACAATTTTAATATTATTTTGGCTTGAAATTTGTTCACCCGAGCTCTCTAGTTTTCTTTAAAAATTTAATAAATATCCGCGAGAAAAATATGATATATTGATTGTGTATGATTGTATAAATAATGATACAGAACTTATGTCATTATATACATATTTATGTATGGAGTATTCCATGTCAAAAAATAGAATAATTGCAATGTTTCTGTTTTTTGAAAAATCTTTGCATTTTTTCATATTTTTAAAATTAAAAAAAAACCGATAGTCGACACGATTGTCGATAATGTAGATTTTCATTGGAAATATCAAGCGGGAAATTTATCTTATTATGATTGTTGTTATTATTATTCTTGTTTTATTTTTGTTTTAACGTGAGCTTTCAAGATGATACTGAAGTTAGCCGGCATCTAATAATTTTTGTAGTTTTTTTTTAACAATAAATTATTAAAAAAATAAATATTTTAAAAAATTTCACTTTCAGTTTTTTTAATTTTCTACATGCGCATGTTTTTAGTTTTTGTTTTTTTGTAATTCATTTATTGAAAAAAAAATCTGAAAATTACTAATTCTCTGCTAACTTCAGGACCATACTTTCAAGGTATGTATCATTATTTAGATTTTCAAAACTTATTTGACGACAGTTTATCTATTTCCAGCACTAATGTCATTTACATTATAATATAATCAGAAATTCTTTAATTACGATTATAAAGAATTAAATAATAAGTTATACAATTTACAATTTTGACTGAACAATTTTTTAAATAAAAAATAGTTTAAAAATACCCGACATCAGTTAACCAATATTACGAGATTAATCGTTTGTTAAGAAATAACTTAATGGTAAGTTGATACTTTATTATTGTTATTATAATTATTTTATTAAATAAAATAACAAAGATATTGTGAGAATATATGGAATAGCAAATAAAATAACTACCCACATCCTTAGGTTTGGTTAAAAATATTTTTCCGTTATTTATTAATGCAAGTGTATTAATTAATAAAAAAACTTTGATTATAAAAAAATAAACTTGTAGGTGTTTTTTTTATTTGAAACTTGTTAAAGATTACAGGTGGATATAGTTTTTTTTTTATGTATTTAAAAAACATTTCTTCAGTTAAATAACTGAAATATAACGAAAAATATTTACAGCCCAAGGTTTGGTTAAAAAACTTTTTTTTTGTTTTTATTCAATTATTTATATAATTAAATTTTTAAAAAAGAATTATAAGTTATTTGAATAAAGACTCGAAGATATTTATTAAACTCAAAATTTTTGTGTGCTTTCAGAAATTTTGTTGTGAAATGAAAAGTTTTCTTATTCATTATTAATTATTATTATATTTTCGAATGATCCTAAACTTATCAGACAATTAAAAATTTTTTAATTTTTTTCTTAACTATTTGATTAAGTAAAAAAAAAAGAAAATTAAAAAAATGCACACGTAGAAAATTTCAAAAACTATAGGTGCAATTTTTTGAAATATTTAAATTTGTCGTTTTTAAAAATATCCAAAAATTATTAGATGTCAGCTAACTTTAGTGTGATTATTTTGAGAACATATTTTTCATTAAAATTGAATAAATCTAAGAATTTTGTTTAAGGTAAGTGACCCCTCTATCGGCCAGGCCCCCTTTATTGGCCACTTGGTCGAAAAATCGATATATTTCCACAATAAGTACGTATTGATACATAAATAGTTTTTTAAAAAAAAGTAAAATTAATCTAGCTTAGATTAAACATACTTGATTATTGTAAAAATTTATTTTTTAATTAAAAAAAAAATAGTAGTGCGTCAGACGCGATTTCTGGTAGTTTCTTTTCAGGGAGGTTAAGTATTCTTGTTTTTTCATTAACCGATTATTAATTAAAAATAACACTAAAAGTCCGATTTTTTTTGTAATCTTATTAGCTCATTTCATAGTAGTTTTAAGAGTTAAAACTTTAATGATTTTTACCTAATTTATAGTAAAAATAGGGTGGTCAAATATAGATACAAGAAAATTACCTCTGTATGCATTATCGGCCACCTTAGTTTTATTTTTTTTT
This sequence comes from Microplitis manilae, assembly GCA_030273425.1. Classification (NCBI taxonomy): domain Eukaryota; kingdom Metazoa; phylum Arthropoda; class Insecta; order Hymenoptera; family Braconidae; genus Microplitis; species Microplitis manilae. The sequence continues at coordinate 7,729,671 of CP092726.1, forward strand.
GAGGTTATTAACATTTATGTGCAAAATAGTCAATTTAATTTTTTAATGTCAAAATAAATAAACAAATTGATTAAGTTATATTTCAAAATAAATATAAATATTTATAATAGATTAAAATAAATTATATACATCCAATCAGCTAAAATTTTATCTAAAAGGTGGCCAATAGAGGGGACAGCTAGGAGGCCGATAGAGGGGACAGCTAGGCCAATAGAGGGGAGATTAGGAATTGAAGTTATTTTTATTTATTATTAAATTTCTAATAAATATTTTTACATTTATTCTTTTTTAATTTGAAGTTAAATGTATACGCTTCAAGTTTCTATCATTGTTTTATACATGAATTGTCTTTTTATACTTTACTTCTTAATTCGAAAAAAAAAAATACGCTTAACTGGCCAATAGAGGGGTCACTTACCTAAGTTCTTATATAATTATTTAATTGAGAAAAATAAATAGGGTTGATGAGTGTGAGTGTAGCAGACATTAGACAAATTTAAAATTATTGATAAATAGAGTAAATAATTAATAAAATAAAATTTAAAAAATATGCGCATCAAAAAAATTTAAAAATTAATAAGTGCATTTTTTGTAAATATTGTTCTTTTACTTATGTACTCTGTTTATTTATAATGTTAAATTTGTCTGATGTCTGCTACATTCACACTCATATAGGGTTGTGGGTGCATATTACAGTTAAAAAAAAAGATGAATAAATAAAAAAAAAAATTGTATATCTGTGTTAAAAATGTTCCGTGTTAAATTTTTTGTGTGTGCATTTCACTGTGTTCCTTTAAAATTTTAAATCAATCTACTATTTAACACTTAAAAAGTGTTACTTAGTACCCGTGAAAAATGAATCATACATGGCCATGCATGGAGCATATATGGCCATACATGAAGCATGTATGGCCATACAAACTTTTTTAATACAGTCATGCATGGCCATATGCAGTCATACAAAACCATGTATGGCCATACATAGCCTTGTATGGTTCATATATGGCCATGTATGACTGTATTACAAAAGTTGGTAGGTCCATGAATGGTCATATATGCTCCATGTATGGCCATGTATGACCATATATGCTCCATGTCTGGCCATGTATGATTCATTTTTCACCGGAATGCACGCTTCGAATGCTCGTCCTGTGATAAATGAATCATACGTGGGCATACACACTTCTTCAATACAGTCATGCATGGCCATATACAGTCATACATGGCCTTGTATGATTCATATATGTCCATTTATGGCCATGTATGGTCATGCATGGCCATGTATGATTCATTTTTCACGGGTATATATAATTTTTATAAAAATGATAATTATCAACATTTATTTAGCTTTAAAATTAACACAAAATTTATGTTAAAAACTCAATCGATACACAGTTGAAAAATTTGTGTTAAATTTAACAAATCACATGTCATAAATGGACTACTAAATTTTTTATGTTAATTTAACACATTATACTTGTGTCAAACAATAATACAGGTTTAAAACTTGATGACATCAGATAAGTACTAATAAAAAAGATTTAGTTGTAATTTTGAATTATTTCATGTGATGTTAAAATTATTTTTTTGCTAAATTAAAAATGGGTTTTTGTTTTTTTAAAACAAATTTATTGGTTTACTATTTACTAAAAAATTGTTTCATCTTAAATAATAATTGTTGTCACTATTGATAACACCAAAATAATGCATAAATTTCATTTACTGAATGTTTATGGTACCACAATAAAATGTTAACATTTTTTTTTTGTGTTGCCACTGACATTTTAAAAGTATTGAATTCACTTGTTGCATTATTCGAATTTTGTGTAGAGATTTGAACACAAGCTCGGTTTAAAAAATAACACAAATATTGTGTAGACCGTTTTTAACACACATATTGTGTTGATTTTTAAAGAATATTTTTCACTGTATATTCTATTAGAAATATGGTAAAGATTATAAGTATATCATGTTTGAAGTTCTAAAAATATTTAGTAAAATAAAATTTCGTTGACAAAATTTAATTACAGATATTCTAAAATGGATAAAACACCATCAACCGAGGAATCAAATCCAGAACCAGAAGCTAACAATGAAACAACTTTTAAAACTACTTTTGTATGCAAAAGTAGAAATGAACTAGTCACATCAAGTATTTTTTGCATAAAAAATGTGCCAGGTTTGAATTGCTATCTTACTGTTAAATGGGAGGATAAGGGAAAATTACAGTTAAGAATAGTGAAAAATTATATTAAATCAGCAGCAGCAACGATTGAATTTTCAACGGAGGGAGTGCCCCCTCTAATAATAAATCTGAAAGATTGGAAAGATGTGTATGTTACTGAATTTCCATTTGCTCGTCATTATATCTATCTTTCTGGTAATGCATGGAGATATGATTTAAAATTAAGTTGTTCAGTAATTTGGTACGGATTTACAGATGAACTGTACAATCCAGATTTATATAAACATATGAAACATTATTTTAAAAATACCGAATTCAGTGACGTTGTCATAAAAGTAAAAGACAAAAAGTTTCCTGCTCACAAAATGGTTTTAGCAAGTCACAGTCCAGTATTGAGAACTATGCTGACTACGGACATGAAAGAATCCAATGAGAGTTGTATAACTTTCCAAGATTTAGATGAAAATCTTGTAAACGAATTGCTTACGTACTTCTATACAGGCAAATTAGTGAAAACTAACGATGATTACAATATGGCTCTAAAGTTGTTCGAGTTCGGAGAAATGTATCAGATTAATGAGCTAAAAAATATCTGTAGCTTTATTTTAGGCAATAATTTAAATGTTGATAATGTACTGATTTTACTGGAGTATGCTAGGATTCATGAGTGTCAGATATTGAAACAACAAGCTATTGCATTTATTATACTCAATAGAAAACAATTATTTGTTTGAAAATCATATCATACACTAATTAACTAATTTTAATCAATATTAATTAACAGTCTTTAATTTTTCAATTTGTCACTTTTTACTTTTTCATAAAACTAAATTTGTTTGCATGTTTTACGATAAATAAAAACAAATTTTCACTGTGCAGAGTACTTTTTTCTTCTTACTTTTAATATTGAGAGAATGAGAGTCATTAAACATTTTTCGAGACTCGTAGATCTTTTTTTCTTTTTATCGAAAAATTAAAAAAAACCAAAAACTTCCCACTGTTTTTGAACTTAAAGAGCTTAATAATGTTATTATTAGTAATTTTTTAATTACGTGAGCTTATTATTCTCTTTTGGACTGAAGAAATACATTTAGCTAAAAGAAGTTAACTTTTATCGTACTATTCCTTTGGAAGGAATCGACCGATTTGAATGTACTTGGCCGCAATTAAAAAAGCTCATTAAGACTTAAAACTGATTGCATTTTGAAGCAAATCAAGAATGTGATTTATGATTTATATACGAAAAAAACCTGAAAAAAAAATTCTTTTAGTTTTTATTTTTTGTATAATCCGTAAACTACTTGATCGAACGACTTCAAAATCTAATTACATTTAAATCTTGACGAGCTCGTTCGATTGCCGCCAAGTACATTCAAATTGGTTGATTCGTGCCAAAGATATCGTACGACAAAAATTAGCTTACTCACACATACACATACGCGCACGCGTGGACATCCATCCGGAAATAGTCAAAATATCTTCTTAGGACCTTAAAACGTCAAGATCTGATGAAAACTCGATTTTCGAAAATCAAACCGAAACCAATAACTTCCTTTTTTTTTTTTTTTAATTTTCAATTTTCATAGCGGGAAGTTGGAAAATACAATAATGACAATGTGAATAACAAACGTAAAAATATAATTATAAAAAAAAAAAAAAAACAAATTAAACAAGAATCCATCAACTAGTTGTAACTAATACCAGAATATAATAATACCGGCCAACCATGTCAAGAAATTTAATAAATATCAGTATTAATTATCAAATGATTAATTACTCATTGTTAATAGTGTTGCTTCTACAACTTCACTATACAATTTGAGACAAATTAACTCGTTGTCCTACTTTTAATCGTTATCTTAACAAATGTAGCAGCTAATGTCAAAAGGAAAATTAAACGTCAAAAAAATGTTACAGTTCGCAAAATTAGCTTACAATGTGGGTTATACGAATAATGGGTGCTGACTCCGCAAAATTTTTAAAGCCACGAGGGTATAAAACGGACATTGCTTCCTTAAATGGAATCCAGGGACCCATATTAGAAATAAAAAAAGTACTTTTGAACAATCGATGGGATGATAAAAATGTACGACTATTTTATCGAGCAATTTTCTCTAATTTTTTTTATGTCGAATGTATGGAAAAGTAACTGTGATTTGTACATACCCAAATCCTTATTTCTTGCATCATAAATTGTAAATTAATATTAAGATTATTTTTTACCCAATGAAATTAGTAGATAAAGATATTGAAGATGTACAAACTTCATCTAATCCACATTCGGTATTAAATGGAATACTTAAATGTTTGATAGTCGATTCCGCTCCTTTGTATCCAATGGGACACAGATCACATACAACTGCGCCTGAGGAGAAATTATTTATTACAATTTATGACAAATATCTGTCAAATATAATTCAGTAATTTTACCTTTGTCTTTTGAAATTGTTACATTATGAAATTTATGAGTCACTTCAACATCAATTGAATCGATAAAATTTTTATTACTTTCCTAAAAAAAAAATGATTAAATTTTTTAATAGATAAATACACAGTAAAAAACTTCCGGAGTGAATGCGAAGCAGACAGCTTTTTATTTAATTACTTCCGAGTGAAATTCACTTTGAAGGGGAGTTTATTTTAATATTGAAACTCCGGCTTGGAGTGAATGCTGATTGAAATAAAATTTAGAATCCGTAAGCACTCCGAATCCACTCCAGATTTTTTACAGTGAAATTATTAAAGTAAATAAATAATTAATTGATTATTTTACCAATAACTGAATATCTTTATTAATGCAAAGAGTAACTAAAGTATCATTCCACTTGAAAATATGCTGAACAAATATTTTCGTTTCGTTAACTCTTTTAAAATTTTTATCCACAAAAATTGTCAAATTAAAACTCTCTACAAATGGTTGGAGAAGTTTTCCATTTTGGAAATGCTCTACGCAAAATGTTAATTGAAAACTCGTGGTGTTGCGATCGAGAGAACGAGGCGATGAGTGACCAAATAAATTAACTTTCAAGACAGGTCTGCTTTTCAATACTAAAGCATGACCAGATTTGTAAGCTCCAATGGCAATATCAGGAAATCCATTGTCATCAATATCAACAGGAGTTGATAATGAAAATCCAAATGTTTTTACTGTTGATTTAACTCTGAGTACTTGGACATTTAAATTAGTCTCCATGTTAGATATTGAATCACCGTTGTAGATATAAACTACTCCATTGTCTTCCCAAGGCGCTCCTACAATTAAATCTAATCACAAATTCAATTAATGAAATAATAAATCAACCATAGCTATAGTTTTAATTTAAATAATCAATTCAAGCACCACTATATCCATCTGAGTCCATGTCACCGGTAGTTATAGAGTATCCAAAACAACTGTCTTCCATTGGTCCATTAATTATAATTGGTGGTTCTAAAAATCTCTAATGCATTATACATAATTAAAATCATAAAATAATAATGTGATAATAATTATAACTTAATAATTAAAATTAACCATAATAAGAACAAAATTTAAGAACTTATAAAAAAAAAAAGTTTGACGTTTTATAATTTTTAATGACTTTCATAAATTTGATATAATAATTTTATTGAAGATAAAAATTAAAATTAAATAGTAATTAAGTAATAATTTCTGACACGAATTCATTAAAATTGTTATAATAATTATAAAAGTATGAGGGGTGAAGGGTAAAATGGGGCTCTCTAGGGAACATGATCTATTCTTGTGGAAATTTTTCTCTGCAAAATATAAAAATAAAAGTTTTGAAAATTTTATTTGCTCTGAAAAACTGAGAAAGTATTATCGAGTTGAAAAAATTTTTAAAAGCTCTCACGGAAAAAAATAGACTTTGAAAATTAGTGTTTGAAATTATAACCCGAAACCTAAGAGGTCAATAGAGGGAATTTTAACATTTCAAACAATAAATTTGATAATACCTATCATAAATGTTTAATGTTTAAGTTACGATTTTTAAAGTTCAAATATTAATTTTTCTTTCACTTCTTTCAAAAAAATTTTACTTTTTACATTTCTTCTCATGATTATATTTATTTTAAACTAGTTTATATACTAGAATGAATACTCTTTCGCACTTTTTAATTATCAATTGATAGTTAAAAATAGATTGAACATGCGCAATAATTCAAATGTCAATAGAAAAGTTTTTTATAAAAATTTAATTTATTAATAAAAAATAATTGAATCAAACTCTATGACTACACGGAGACAAATGGAGAAAAATCTTAGAATTTTAAATGTGCTGTCGATCAAACCTTCAACAGGAAGTTGAATCGCTAAAAAATTATGATGCTGTACTACAATTATTATTGTGAGTCTCTAAAAATTTTTTATACCGTACTATATAATTTCTATTTTAGACAAATAAATTTCATTGAAATTTATCAATAAGTTTAAAGTGTATAATAATTTCTGTAGTGCATGATAATTTTTTGACAACTCAACTCCCTGTTTTAAGCTTCTCGATAGCATAATAAAAATTGGTAAATTTTTTACGTCCCCTTTTCTCCGTTGAGTTTATTTTTAAAAAATTATAATTTAATTCAAACAAAAATTTGCATATTACTTAGAAATTAAAAATTTTATTTGAAGTAACTTCGGGCGACCCATTTTGCCCCTTATAATTTAAATTTATAAGTAATAAAAAGGGAACAGTTCCACCCCTTGTAATTTAAATTTATGAGTGATATAAACACGGAAAAAAGAGCAGTTGAAAAATTACAGTTTCGTATAGTAATAATTAGTACTATAGCGCTCCGAGTCTGAAACTGTAGAAATTACATTTTTTATCAGTAAATTTTACAGAAATAACAAATATTACAGTTTCAAATTCGATATTGTCGATTTAAACTGTAAAATTTGCTGCTTAAAATTGTATTAATTTTATTGCTACAACAAATTTCTAAAATTACAGTTTGAACTTTAATGTTTACAGATTTTTACCCGGAAAGCCTGATTTACAGTAGAAACTGTAATTTTTCAACTGCTCTTTTTTGCGTGAAGGGATCAATTTTACATCATAGGTGCATTTTGCTTCCCCCTTTTATTAATTTTGAGTAAAAATTAACTAATTATTTGCACTAGAAATTGATTGCCAATAGACTTGTATGGGTTTCTATGCGATTTATGGCCCATTTAAGTGTCTTCTACGAGAACTTTTAAATAGGTACAACAATTTCTCTAGTTTACCGAAACTACTATTGTTTTCAAAAAATTATTTACAAAGTAATTGACGTATTAAAGTTTGCCGATAATTATTTTAATAGTAAAATTACTATATCAAGTAGCTAGTTTTCTAATTTTATTACAACCCTGGTGGGCCCGAATTACGATATTTACAGCAAATTGCGGTAATTTACGGTGTTCGTACTCATTACGGTAAAAGTACCGAATTTTACGGTAAAGGTACGGTAATTCGCCGTAAATTTGTGACAATCCTGTGGTATTTCATGGTAAAAGCGCGGTATTTTACTACAATATAGATTTACTGCAAAATTACCGTAAAGTGAAGTATTGAACTGTGTTACGGTAAAAATGTCGCAATTTACCGTAATTCGGATCCGCTAGGGAAAGCATTTCCTTATGATTTATTTTAATTGTAAATTAATATGGATAAAATTATGTAAATTAATTACATTTGTATTGCCAAAATAAATGTAAACTCTTCCATTATCACTTCCCCAATGAGGAGCACCAATAATAAGATCATCATACCCATCATTATTAATATCTCCAGCTGTCAAACTAGCTCCAAAGTATTCGCCAACCATTTGTCCTTGTATACTCATTATTACTTTTGCTGGATCTGTTTCAGGATCTAATATTCCTACCTTGTCACCAACAATTTTTATTGAACCATCAATCATTTTTTATCTACATATTAATTTAAAAAAAAAAATTAATTAATTTACTTGTCCAATAAGACTCCATCCAGGAGCACCGGCAGCAAAAAAAAGTTTATTTTTGTTAAAAAAATATCCTGAAGTAACAGCGTATCCTTGAAAAATAATATTAAATTAAAGTAGATAATTTTTAATGATGGTATTTTATAAAATGAATAATAAAAATACCAAATTGTGTTAAATCATCAATTGTCGGAAGTAGAATAGCTGTTCTTTGACCTTTGATTTGAACAGTACCGATGACTTCATGCTTTGGCGCTCCAGTAATCATTTTAGATTTATGATTATCATTTCCAATTGTCTTAGCATAATGTACAGAAAATCCATGCAAAGGATTATACCAAAACGTTGATAAAAAATCTAAATTAATAAATAAATGTTATACTTAATAATTATTTTAATTTAACTAAATTATTTATTTATAAAACAATAATTAAATACCATGAGATTCAAAATTATCATCTAATTCTAAATTTCCTGATGATATTTTACCACTGTAACAAACACCATGCATGCTAAAGTGTTTATCAATTATTGAAAAAATAGATAAAATTGTTCTTGGAGCACATACCTATTATTTATCAAATAATTAATCAATTAGTTAATTATCATCAATAAATTATTTAATTTTAAATAAATATGAATATTAACATACTGTTAAAATATCATTATTTTCATCTAAAGCCATTGCTGCACCAAACCAACCATCCTCTTTTTTAATTATACTATTATAATTAACTTGATTAATAAATCCTGACTCATCATTAACATCAATTGGCCTAAATTGTTCGCACTTAACACTCTTTAAATTACATCTATAAGAAGCACCTGGTTCGTAAGGAGCTCGTGAACTTCTAGGTACTGAGGAATAATTAGCTTTGGGTGCTCCTACAATCATCCTTTAAAAATTATTCATTACTTTTTTAATTTATAAAAATAATTATTACAATAATTATTAAGAGATATGCGAGTCGAATCGATTCGAGCAATTCAAATTTTCGAGTTATTCGCAACTTTTCCAATAATTCGAAACCTTTCGAATTTTTCCGCAATTTTCGAATTATTTATAGCTTTTTAAATTAATCAATTCGAATCGGAAAATATTTGATCATCTTTTGAATATTCAATTTTAATTTAATTACACTTGAAACTTATCGAATTATTCGTAACTTTTTGAACTATTCGAAAATTTTTAAATTATCTGTCTTCAAATTATTTGTGACTTTTCGGATTACTCAATTCGAATTGAGAAAATTCTGAATGATCCAGAAGTTAACAGACGATTCAAAATTTTCAGATTATTTTTTCAAAATATCAATTGCAAAAAAAAAAAAACTAAGGTAGGTACAATTTTTTACTATTATTTATCATTTTGAAAAAAATCTAAAAATTATTAGACGTCGGCTAACCCTTATTAAAAGAATCGGTTTAAAACGATTAAAAAAAAAAAGTTTTTAAATACTTTTTAATGCTTTTGAATACTCATGAATCACCCTCTATTTACCTCTGACTAAAATTTGAATTATTTAAAAAAATAATGCAATTTTAAATCGTTCAAAAGAAAATTTTGAAATTATTAGTAAATTTTCAAATGATTCGAAAACAAAAATACTACGAAAATTCAAATTATTCGATTCAAAGTTCAAATCAAATAATTTGATCCGATTCGATACGAATAATAATTCATAACTTTGAACTATTCGCTCTTCCCTATTAATTATTTATTTAAAATACTTACCAGGGCTTTCGAAGTAAAATACTGTATCCGAAATATGAAAAATCACGATTACGAGCAATAATTGCATTTTTTAAAGCGATATTATAACAGAAACTTATTGAAATATTAATAAAAAGTATGAATATTATTAAATTACTTGCGAGCATTTTGAAAAAAAAATTATTTAATGAATCAGTATGACAAGAAATTTAACAGTGATTGAATCAACTTCATTGCTCGTGAATAAAACCTTCAATAATTCAAGTACAGGAAGAGTCAGAACTGATAAGACAATCTTTTTCACACAAAGCTCTATGTCCGCTAATGATATTTATAATTAATTATTATATCGAATCATCTAATGAATATTTAAAAAATTTCAATCTATTTATAAATATAAATAAATAGTTAGAGTATAGTTATATTTTATTATTTATTTGTCAGTATCAATATCACTTCGACTAACAATGAAAATTAAATATTAAAGAAAAAAAATTAATGTTCAAATTACAAACAATAGCTGACATTTAAATAAATAAAACTGTAATAATCACACAAAAATAATGAATACTTGAATTAGGCACTTTAATTACTGTTTAATAAATATAACAATGTGAAATAAAAATAAAGTTGATTAGTTACTTAAATGTAATAATAATAAAATGGTAAATAAATATAATAAATTTTAAAACTATATTCTTTTATTGCTTTATCACAAGATTCCTTTTCTTTTCAAATTATATTCACGTTCTCTGATACTGAGCGCGTTGAAAAACTTTATTGGATCAGCTAGATTTAGTTTTGGACACTAATTAAACAAAAAATAAATAATTAATTAATAATTTTAACCACAAAATTAATAGATTAAAAAAAAAAATTACCCCTTTTTGCTGTCTAACGGCCATTGCTAAAGGTAACTGTTGAGTTAAATTTTTTTCACGATCTGCATGATCTGGATGCGTTGAAAGCCACGAGGGAATCATTTCAGGTGTCACCTTTAATTCTGTCATAGTTCTCATCATTCCCCAAAATACAACGGCTTGTCGTACGTCGTAACAAGCTTTGGCCGCCAACATTAATCCAACATTATCAGCTTCATTTTCCAATTTCCTACTGTACGGATACGTAACAAGAATATCAAACATATTTATTCCTAATGCTTGAAGAAACAATGCCAACAGATCGGGAAACAATGCCCAAACTACTGCGATAGGTATTGCCAAAAGTATATCTTGTATTAAATTTCTCGAAATTTGTTCAATCTAAAATTATAAATCAAATGTTAATAGAATTTAATTTAATATTAATTACAGTCGACTACTCGTCATAAGCTTGGTCTAGGGGTCGCACGGGAAATTTTTTTTGAGTTTCAGCCTCCATTACCATGCGTTTAATTTTGTCCTCAACTACCCGTTATAATCCTGTTTAATTTTATATGAAAAGAAATGGAAGTGTAACAAGTATAGAAGACCAATACAGTGCACTTGGAGGTTGCAAACTCGACATCTGCAATAGCTTTGCTTCTTCTAAAAGGTCATTAATAGTTATTTTGTATCTCCGGATATATTAAGGCACATAAAACTGAATATCCGTTTAGTCCATGTGTCAAATACAAAATAGAGTAATTCATTAAATTTAGCCCATGATAAGACTTAATGCAGTTAAGGGAGGAACGGGGTCTGAAATACAAAAAAAAAATCAGCATGTTTTTGAGTTTTTTTTCAGAGTACTTTCTTTATTAAAATTTAAAAAATTTGTGAAATTATTAAGCATCACTTCAAGAATATTTTGTTAAATTTTCATAAAAAAATATTGAAAAATAAGTCAGTGGTAGTGGGGAGAACCGAGTCACCTCAAAAATAAAATCTCCATGCGGTAGGCAGGATGACTCATGACTGCTTCATTTAAAATTAAAAAACCAAAAAGATTTCTTTAATGCATAAGTTTATCGTGGATTTGTATACGAAATATTAATTTTTTAATTTTTGGTAAAGGTGCAATAAAAAAATTCTGATTTTTACCAAAAATTACTCCTTTCGTTTCACTAAAAAATAAGTAGCTATTGAAAAAAAAAATCCTTCGTTCGAATTCAAGATAAACTTATGTACTAAAGAAATCTTTTAGGTTTTTTTATTTCAGATGAAGCAGTCATAAGTTATCCTGCCTACCGCATGGAGACTTTTTTTTAGGTGACTCGTCTCTCCCCACTACCACTGGCTTATTTTTCGATATTTTTTTATAAAAATTTAGCAGAATATTCTTGAAATGATGCTTAATAATGCCACAAATTTTTAAAATTTTAATAAAGAAGGTCTGAAAAAAAAAAAATCAAAAAAATATACTCCTTTTTTTGTATCTCAGACCTCTTTTTCCCTTAACAATTACTCCTGTGATTTAGAATTCTTCGGAGGTTCATAAGAGCAATTCAAAAAGTCTATTTATGATCTACTTAAGTACTAAATAATGTTTCTATTTTTATGTCTTCATCTATCTTGTTCACTAAATAATCATAATTGAATTATTATATCATATTGTAAATTGCAGAAATACGTATTAAATAAATAAATAAATGATTTTAAACGTCATATGTACGTTTGGTCACACGCCATTATCTCGATTTTTCTAGTAAATTAATTATCGAATCGATGACAGTTTGCCTAGGATACATCAGGCTACCTGAATTTTCTAGTACTTAGTGCTAAAATTTCTGCGAAATATATGTAGTAAATTTTCCTCATTAACTCGTATGATTTTTTTTATTCTTAGTTTATAATTTTGACAATTTTTACGGAGGCTTATCAGGGACTGCATGGTATGAAACTCAAAAAAGTGATTATGTGGGGGAAGTTGTTTTGGACTCAGTAACTGCTAATTACGGAGGAGGGGCTTATTAGAGGCAGGCTCATAACAGGTAGCCGACTGTACTACCGTAATTAGTTTATCTAGTTACTGGATGTTGTAAAAGAACGTGAGCTATCTCATGAGCTAATACGGTTGCTAACTGATCATCATTTTCAGCCATTTTCAATGATCCTAAGAAGACAAAAATATTTCCACTCTGTAAAAATAAAATAATACAATTAGTTTATATACATTTACCTGTAATAAATAAATTAATAACATGAAATTTATTTAATTTACCGGTAAGACAAAAGCATTTTGATCATCAGAATTAATTACGGATAATGTCCAATCTCTTTGTTTAATTTGAGGTAAATCTTTGTTTGATTCTAACAATCTATTTACAATTCTTAATAATCTGACGTACGCTGGATGCGTTGTAGGTACTATTAAATCTTTGTGCATCTCCAAGTGCTAATTTAAATAAAATATATAAATTAACTTAAATTATATACAAAAGTGTTGATTAAATATTTTAACTTACAGTTTCAAAAGTTAGTTTTCCAAGAACTTTTTGTTGTTCTGGGCTCATACTTATAAATCTCGATCTACCGGTTAACGGATCCACCTCAATATTCATTAAATAAAACATAAAAAGAACCGACACAAAAAATCCAAAGGCTCCTAATTAAAAACAAATGAATAATAATTAAAAACTATGTCCTAATTTGTAACATTAATTTATATCGGGTTACGCTGTCTTCTGGGCCTCGAGATAAATCTAAAGGACATTTCAGAAGACTTGTAACGAAAAATATCTGAACTGTTACAACCCGATTTAAATTAATGGTATCAATATTTAAAAAATTAAATTGATAAATAATAAAGTATATTTAAAAAGTTACCATAAATTTTCTGCCTTTGCCTACAGACCCATGCTATGTACAGTTTCTTTTCTTCAGGGGTTTTACGTGCCCACCATTTTCGAAAAAATCTACCAAACAACAATGCACCAATTCTCGTAAGAGGTCTTATCAATAAAGCAACTGCTGGTGATATATTACGTCTTGGTGTTGTATAAAAATAATTATTAATCCTGAGCAATCCATTACGTTGATAAATTTTAACAAATGATGACGATGATTGAATATACAACGATCGTGACACACGATACTGGCAACAATTATTTCCTAATGTCCATCTTACTGGTACTTTTGATGTACTAATAATTTGTTTTCTACTTATCAGCACTACTCTTCTTAATGGCAATAACATTTTTACTTATTTATATTTTTTTGTTTACTTATATATCAATATCTCACTTTAATTAATTAATCACACGTTTTAAAATTAAAATAACATTTATAATCAACATTTAAATTAAAATTTAAATTAATAAACTTACAAATACTACTGGGATATTTTTATTTTTACTATTGGATTTAATTAAATTAATTAAAATGGTAAAAGTGATAATAATTAGTAATAATTAAACGTGTTCCATACACGCAGCTAATAATAATAAATGAAAACCTAAACGTGCATGATAGTGAATCATTACACCAACTGATATGCCATACTGTACTGCAGCATAGAGCATTCTTTTTGAAAAAAATATTGCTATTAAATGTAACCAAACTGGTCGTTGTCTTTCTTTAATAATATTACATCCAGAATTTGTTTCCGTTGTTGTTATTGTTGATGATGACGTTGACTTTGATGATGATGATGTATTTGTTAAATAGACTAAACTTTGATTCCTTTTTGAATTTAATTTATACTGCCAGAACATGTCGTATTCTCAAAGTAAACCTATTTATTATTAAATACAACAAACAATAATTATTATTTTATTTATAAAAAATAAATTTATTAACTTTTATGAATCATAACCTATACGTACGTGAAAACTCAAGTATTATCAGCTGTCACTCATCCAGTTGTATTTATTGTTGACGACAATTGTTAAATTTTATTTATAATTACTTAAGATAAATTTTTATGGCCTAATTATTTAACTACGACATTTTATATTGTCTATGGAATAAATAAATATAAAATTTACCTAATGGTAAAGTTGACTATAGCTATCTGTCGAAAATAATCGATCGTTAAAGCAGTGTGAACGTAGCAGATATTAGACAAATTTTAAATTTCAAATAAATGAATTAAACGATTAAAAATATAAAAATTTAAAAAATGCACATACTCATTTTGAAATTCTATAAATGTGCATTTTCTAATATTATTTGATTTACATTTAATTCATTTATTTCGAAATTTTTAAAATTGAAAATTGTCAACTACATTCACATGTATATAAATGTAGCAGACATTAGACAATTTATAAATTTGAAATTTTAAAAAATGCGCATACGGATTTTGCATTTATCTATATATGCATTTTTTAATTTTCACTCTACTTACATTTTATTCATTTATTTTAAAATTTTTAAAATTTAAAACTGCTGCATTTACACTCATTCAAAAATCCAAAAATTATTAGGGCGTGTTCAGAAACACACTCTGGAAGAGAAAATATTTAACTCCTGCGTTCAGAAATATCCTCTGGTCGAATCAGAGATGCGATTTAACATTACAAAGGTACTAATCACCCCTGGATAGGTAATTTTTCATCTCCAGAGTATATTTCTGAACATGCCCTTAATGATACTGAATTCAGCAGACGTCTAATAGTTTTTGAATTTTTAAAAAAAAGATAAACAATAAAAATAAAAATATTCCAATAAATTGCACCTGTAGTTTTTTAAATTTTCTACATGTGCATATTTTTAGTTTTTTTTTTTTAATTAAATTGTCGAAAAAAAAAATCCAAAAATTTTAAACTGCCGGCTAACTTCAGGATCATATATTTTTATTTTTTTTTTTTGTCTTTGATTAGTTAAAAAAAAAATTCAAAAATTTTAAATTGTCTGCTAACTTCAGGATCATAAATTATTAGACGTCGGGTAATATTAGTATCATAAATAAATACGTAAAATTATAATTAACAATTATTTACTTATAAAATATATCAGTTTAAATCTATCAATTAATTTAACTAAATGCTAAATAAATTTATTTAAAAAAAAGAGTCATTAATTTTTCATTGAATCTTTGAATAACAATATCCTAAGTTAGTAACTATCAAATAAATGGCTCAAAGATTTATAGTTGAATAGTAAGTACATGTGTTGATCAATTTCAAATTCATGGAGATTGATGACATCGCCTTGAAGCCTCATGAGGAGTACATCAAGAGAAAACATAAGCAGAAAGTCGACTTCCTGGTTCGATCCCTATCGAAAATTTCCATAGAATCTACTCAAATGCGACAAAAACCGCATAGAAACTAATACAGTCTATAGGACTCTATGCGGTTTTTGTCGTACCCAACTGAAAAATATTCGAACGTAACATTTACATTTCAACTAGGTATTCGTATTTTCAGAGAAATTTTACGTTTGAATATTTTTCAGTTGGGTAGAGTTTCTGCCACCCAAAACGTCATATTGCGTGCGTGGTATATTTGTTTTTGATTGAATGTTTTGCACGCCTCATAACGCGAAGCGTTTGAGGTTGTTGCACGCCTCATAACGCGAAGCGTTTGAGGTTGTGCTCTACTCTCAACACATCAAGGCCAAGCAATTTTCTGGTCTTAAAATGACTCTTAGCGTACATCTTTCATTCATAGGATAAATATGAGTACACGTATATCAAGAATAGACTTTCGAGAACTTATTTAATGTTTTTTCAAAAACATTTGTTTTGTTAGTTTAAAGAAAAAAAAAGTTTAAAAAAATTTTACTTGGACGTCCGGATGTCTGTATGTATACACTTTTTTGGGATGTAGTCATGATAACTGCCGAAAAAATTATCGTATCGAAAGCGGTTTTTTTTTATTTTGTTCAGAATTTTCTCAAGATGAACCCTTTCGATATTCACTATTGTAGTTTCTATAGTTTTTTTTATATTTAATTAAAAGTGATGACTGATAGCATTTTTGTATACAAAATCCCGTATATATCTTTTCCGCTGGTGCTACCTCTGACGGATATTTTTGCAAACATATATATAGATATATTCTGCGGTGGGCCTTTTACCGGTGCTGCATCCAAGCGGCTAATTTTTGCACAACTCTTTTTTAATTTTCCTTCTATTTTTTCGACGTCAAATGTTGACATAAACAGTGGCGTAATAGTAGCGAAAATGTTTTTTTGTTTTAATCTTTAATTTAGAAATACAAGTTATTTTGACTTCAAAATTAAAAAGCGTTATGAGGCGTGCACTTTTGGATTTTCCAAACTTTTTTAAATTATCATATGACTAAAATAAATGTTAAAAATATATATTCTTATCAATGATAATTTATTTTAAAATACATATATTTTAATGGAATTATAAATAGATAAATAACACAATGATTTATGTTGCAAAAATAAATTTTTATTGAATTATTCAACTGGAATTTTTATAATAATTGTTGATCCTCATGTTGATAATTGCTCATGAAAGCATTTTTTATTTTTAAATATATAAATAGAATGGTCGGAATATATATAGAATATGTATGTATTATTGGGACTTTATTATCGTGTAACTTGGAATATAAATATATTTATAAGATATTTAATAAATGCAACTTATTGTGGGAATTATCTATTTTTAGAGAGTTAATAAAAAATTTCGATAATTAAAGAAGATTCAGAGTTTGACAAACACTTGAACAGAGTTTATAAAACATAATATAGAAATATAAATAATATATCAAAGTATTATCTAGAGTTTTAATTGCACAACTTAAAGTCTTATACAAAACTTAATAGTTATGCTACAAGATTTTTTAAATTTATTTTTTGAAAATAAATTGACCATAAATCAACTTTAACCCATCGAGAAAATTAAAAAGAAGTCAAATAGATTTTATTTATCAATGATTTTGAAATTACGTGACCCTAGAAGAGTTTCAGTATCTCACATAAATTATGATCTGAAGGTAACAAACATTAAATTTTTTTTTTTGGTTGTTTTCTTAATTGAAAAAATTAAATACTGACAGAAAAAATATAAATGATGCATTTGAAGAAACTTTAACAATATTTTCTTGCATATTTTTAATTATTTATTTTAATGACAAGTGACTTGTTAATGGACTAAGATTTTCATGTCTACTCCTTCCAGCATCACCAAAATTAGTAAATGTCAGAAATTGACCCTTCCAATTTCAACTTTGGTTTAATACACTGATGTGTATCTGTTAGAGTTTAGTTTATTTCAGTATTGATATTATTTAGTCTTAACTTTGGAATCTCTATCTTCTAGTTTCAACAGAAAGATAACTTGCAGCTTGATCCCCAGTAGCTATGTTAGTCGAGATCTTGAAATCACAATATATATAGATATATTTCACTTATTCTCCTTGACTTTCTCAAGATTTACTCCAGAATTGATTAATATTGCCTCTAGGGATTGCTTGATATTTTTTATACTTGTTTAGAAACATTTTTAAGATGATGATATTGCTCCCCATGTATTTCTTTTATAATTCGTACACTTTTAACAAAAAAATTTTTAAATTGCAGTCTATCCATTATTATTAAAGTTTTTTTTTTTCACAAATTTATTATATTCTAAATCCTGGTACATATATTACACTAAGATGTCATAAAGATGTCTTTGAAAAAAACGAAACAAATTTTATTTTGTTTCAAAGGCAAGTTTTTTTAAATTTATCAATCGAAATTTATCAAATAAATAAGACGTACAGATGTTGAACCTAGGAGTCTTAGAATATTTTTTTCTTTTTCTCATTTTAAAAAAGTAATTTCAATTAAAAAATCGTTTAAATGATGAGATGATGACTTATTTGACAATTATTTCTGATTGTTTTCTCAATATTTTAGTGCTTTATCGATAGGTCAAAAAACAGCCTCAAATCTGCTATCTTATGTAGATGTCACAAAGCCAAGCGTGTTACTCCCAAGTAGTTTAGAGACAACTTTAAGATATCATAAAGATGTTTTTTAACAGGACAAGACAAATTTTTCTTTTTATCTTAAAGCCAAGTTTTTTGCACATAAATAAGACATACATCCCAGACAGTATTTAAGTCGGAATGACTGCTTTACGACGTCTTTTTGAAAGAGTCCTCAAGAAGTCTTATGATGACTTCTTAAAGGTGTCATTTTTAAGAATTCTTAATCTAGAGTTCTTGAAGACTCATGAATAAGACGTCAGTTTTTTGACGTCTAAATGTATTCTTTGTTTAATTTTTTTATGAAGTCAAATTTATAATGAAGTCTTATTTGCGAAGTCAGAAAAAAGAACTCTTTGAGAACTGTTTTTAAAGACATTTTACTGAGCTCGCTTGGTGGCTCATTCGGCATCTTGAGAACTTCTTAAAGACTTCTTTAAGATGTTGTTGAGACGTCCGAATCATAAATAGGAACTCATTCATAACTCATCAAGACGTCATTTTGCTATCTGGGATATGTTGGTTCTGAGAATCAGAGGAAATTCGTCTTCGTTTTTCCGTCCTAAAAAAGTCATTTTAATTAAAACATACGACAATTTTTTAATTACATATAAGAAAATTAAATTTAAAAAAAATGCATATACTGAATTTTGAATTCTCTAAACACGCATTTTTTTATTTTTATTTTATAAGCATTTTAATTCATTATTTCAAAGTTTTAAAAATTGTCAGATGTCCACTAACTTTACTATTATTCAAAACTTTTATTCTATATATGTCACAAAGCCAAGTGCGCTATTTGGGCTTCTAATGTAGTTGTCATTTCAAATAGTAATTCAAATTTTTTGGCGGTAAATTCAATCGATAAAAAAATAACTTACTTACCAACCGAACTTGTAAAAAAAATCACTAGTGCAACAGAGACACAAAAAACAATATATATCTTCATCCCTTTCCAATAATCCAGGTTCCTAAACATGAACAACACGAGTATAGATTATAGACTACTAACCTTACTAAATACATACACACAAAATAGGTGTTAGGTGTGACTTTACACACACATGCGTACACAAGTCCACGTATTGACATATATGTAGACTGTGAAGATAAAAGTGTTGGTATGTGCGCGCGTGTTTTCTGTCGCTGGCCAGCCGTATTCGTTCCGTCCCGTCATGAGTCAGAGCACAGAGGAACCCATGGCCGAGTGGTACGTTTCGTAATTAATTTCCCTCTCGAACGTTTGGTTAAACGCGATGCGATCTATCGTTGATCGTAGTTGTCGCACAACAACCCGGGTCACGGTTGTACGTCAATACAAATAACAAATCATCAGTCAGAGAAGAGTATCACCGAGTTATCGTTTAATAAAAACCACGAGGATGCCACTTAAACTCGTCAGGTTTATCGTGTATCGTCGTCCTCGCAATTCATTTATTCGTCGTCATGTTTAATACACAAACAACATATATATCTTTATTCAAATTTACTTAAATTAATATTTGGTATTCGCTAATCGGTACTCAATTATAAATTTCATTATTTCTCATATTTAATTCAATACTATTTTAAACATACACATATAGCTTGATATCAAGAAGTTGATTCGATAAATTTTTCACGGTAAAATCACTTTATTATTATATGTATTGAGTGTAACAAGAGTGAGACAGTTAGTGTGTTGTCTAACGTGAGTTATCAAGTCTTCGCGTTCTAAGTTTTTAAAAAGTTTAAGTTTCATTTTTTTTATCACTACACCTCTTGCAGACTGATGTTACTTCCCGGATATTCAAGGGTTTTATAAGGTACCTAAGTTGTTTTTTATTTATTTATTTTTTTTTTCATTACTTATTCATTCATTTAATTCTACATGTTTTATTTTCTTTTATTCTTTAATTAAATATTCAAGTTTGATTAAATGAATAAATGGTGAATTTTTATGATACTGAAGTTAGCCGACGTCTAATAATTTTTGAATTAAAAAAAATAAAATTTGAAAAAATTGCACCTATAGTTTTTTTAATTTTTTACATGTGCATATTTTTAGTTTCTTGTTTTTTTTTTAAATTGTTGAACAAAAAATTCAAAAATTGTTACTTGTCTGCTCACTTCAGGGTCAGGAATTTTTTTATTACTTACTTTTAAATTAAATTTTTATTTTTTAAAAATAAGAGTCAATGTTTTGGCGTTAATTAATTAAAATAAATATATGTAGAAATGGAAGTTAAGTAATAAAAAAATAAATATTACAGAGTAAGATAATAATTTTAAGATTTAAACTGATATGAGATATGTTAATCCTAAAATAATTATTTGTTTAGTATTTCTGTGATAAATCTAAAAGAAGAACTCGAATAAATAGATAAAAAATAGCCCAAGTATAATAAGTAGCAAGAAGTTAAAAAAGGTAAAATATTTACGAATAAAAGTAATAATAATAATAAAAAATGGATCCTGGACGCAATAGACCAAGTCGACCGCGGCTAAGGTCACATGGAAATCCCTCACGGGTTCTTGTCTTCGATCAAGTTGAGTCTGAGGATCATAAAAATAATCCAATGGAACCAGAGACTGCTCGGAGGTCACTGCCAGCGAAAGTTGAGAGCAAAGAGGCACCAGTTCGTGCTTGTAAGTATACATATATATATATATTATTCGGTATTATGCACACATATTCTGTGCCTGTTGATTAAACTATTTGTTGTATGTCATAACTCGATACCTTTTGCATAACTAATAAAATCAATTAATTGATATATACATATTTTTTTTTTATTTATATTTTCAGCTGGTAGCGAATTGTCTAACCTTGTGCGAATGCGTAATTCTGCTATCGGTAAATCTGCGCCATCACTGTCAGTTCACATGGTAAATAAATAATAAATATATTTATTGATTGATTGATTAATTAATTAATTATTAAATAATTTATAATTATCAATAAATATTTCAGCGTGAATTTAATATTCCAAGACGTGCGGCTAAAGCAGCTCATCGTAAATCCTTTATCGCAACGACTTCACCCACTCTACCTCGATGTCACTCTCCATTGTCTGGTACAATATATATATACACATATATAATCATTATTTACTTGAGTTCTATTATAATTTATGGCAATTACACGTAATCATGTAACACGAAGATAAATAGGTTAATTTAGATCATAAAACAATAAACAATAATATCAACAGTACCGAGTTGTTGGCACTGTTTATTAAGGTGTAGTAATGTATTGTAATAAAGAGTGATGAAATTACGCAAACATTTTTTGGCACGCGATAGATTTTATCGCAAATCATATATATGTGATGTAAGAATCAAATAGACGATGAGATTGCAATAGCATTTTAGCATGGATCGTCAATCGTCCTATTGTTGCTTAATTTATTTGCTTAACAACATTTAAAATTTAAAAGTAGATTACTGAGACTTAGTATCATGTTGAAGTCTAATTGTTAAAGATTTAAATTATTAAACTTTAATCAAGCCACAAGTAATCCGCCAAATGAATTATTCAAATGCAAAAAAAAACAACACATATTTTAATTATTATAAATATTTAAATATTGTAGCTTTTGTTCCTATTGTGGGCAGTCCACTTGAGAGTCCACGCATGTCATCAAGTCCTCATTTTGCATTTGTTCCAATCAAAAGGTACTTAAATATAACGTTATTTGTTTAATCATATCAGTAAATGTTTTATTAAGATTAGAGTTATTGTTAATTTTATTATTTTATTTTTTATAATAGAATTGGCGGCGGAGCAGGAACTGCTGATGGAAGACGTTGGTCTGTAGCAAGTCTACCTTCAAGTGGTTACGGAACAACTCCTGGTTCCAGCAACGTATCGGTGAATATAAATAATCTACTGACTCATTTCCTGTTGGCTTGGTTAAACAACTAAGTTAACTAATATATAATATTATTTTTAAAATAAGTAATATGTATGTATGTATGTAAATTTTTTTTTCTTTTTTACTTTACGCAGTCACAATGTTCAAGTCAGGAACGTTTACACCAGTTGCCAAACATTCCAACAAAGGATGAATTACGTATGCTGTCTTGTCACTTCTCCAAGCCCGGGACTCCTTGTTCATCGCATCCAGGATTCCCGGGCTCAAGTATATCTAGCATTCCTGGTAGTATATCATTTAGTCTTGAAGAAGAAGGCAGAAGGTCACCATTACACCGTCCAAGATCACGCAGCTTAAGGTAATTTTATTATCTATTTTTTTATCACAAATATTTAATTATTAAATTATCATTATTTTATTTTTTTTTTGTTCTTTGTAGTAGTCCAAGTCGATCGCCAGTTCTCGACAATGAAATCGTTATGATGAACACGCTGTACAAAGAACGTTTTCCAAAGGTATTGTGTTAAATACTATTTATCATAATAAAATAAACCGTTATCATAAGTAAATTTGTGAACAAAATATAATTAAACAAATATAAAGTATTACGAAAATATATAACCAATAAGTAATGTAAGCATCCAGATATTGGCAGTAAGCCAACATGCAAAGTCATCAAGACAAATGAGATTGATTCATTCAAAAATAACGAGAAACCTCATGTGGTTGTTACTCTTCTATAATTTCTTCGCCTTCTTCTTATTCTTTTTTTTCCACAACTTCTACTACTATTATTGCGACTACGTCAATTCTTGTATTTATTTTATTTTACGAGGTCATCTGTCTGACCCAAATACCGCGGGGTTCCGTAAACCCGGAGGGCAACATACTTTTTTATGCTATCATGACATCCTATCTGTCTACTTTTCATTACTCTCAAAAACAACTTTGGATAAATTATTACTCAACATGATTCATCATACCATTTTATTGTTGCAGCCTTTTTCTTTAAATTAATATTTTTATTTTAATAACAATAATATCAATAGTCATTATAGTAAAAAATATTAATTATTATTATTTATGTACTCCGAAAGACGTATTGTGTCATTTGCTATTATTTTATGTCTCAATTATCAAATTATAGTTCTGACATTTAATGTTTAATCAATTGAGGTAAATGACTGGCAATTTGAATTCGAATTTTATTGTAAATTTGAATCGGTATGAATTTAATCATCTTATATATTTTATAAATTATTTTACTTTTGTCTTCCAGTACTTGATAAAGTCCTGAATAGGACGAAACGTTGGACAATAATTGTTAATAAGCATTAAATAATAACAATATTGTTCAATTACTTATGAGTTATTTACGGATATTAAAGAATGGACATGAACTAACATAATTTTAAATTATTATTAAAAGGTTTTTTTTATTATCAGGCAACTCAACAGATGGAAGAACGTCTTACAAATTTCATAAATGAAAATAAAGAAATAGATGAGTATGAAATAGTATCACATGTGGCACAAGACTCATTACCAATTATAAGATTTGTTCATCATCAAATAATTGAAATGGCACGCGACTGTTTACAAAAGTCACAAGAGAAACTTATAACTTCTCGTTATTTTTATGAAATGACTGAGAGCCTTGAGCACTTGTTGATGGAGGTTGATATTTATATTTTATTATTATTATTATTATATTCTTTTGTTTGGTTCTTAAAAAATTATTTAAAGAAATAGCTAGTGAAATAATATTATTTTAAATTTATTATGCAATTTATTTTAGACGAAGGATAAATCTTTAGAGGCAGCGACACATTTAACTGGGTTAATTAAGAAATTATTGTTGATAATTTCGCGGCCAGCACGGTTATTAGAATGCCTAGAATTTGATCCTGAAGAATTTTATCATTTATTAGAACAAGCTGAGGGTCAGGCAAAAATAAATAATGGCATCAAAGCGGACATTCCTCAATATATTATTAGTAAATTATCGTTGAATCGAGATCCTATATCTGGTGAGTTTGAGAAAAATAAAAATACATTAACTTATTTTTAACTTTTTAACCCTTTCACGCATAAGGGACACATTTGTTCCCGCATAATTTTTCCGATTTACAATAATATACTGGCTAAGAAAATTTTTTTAATGTTATTGTACTTTTTCAAGTTTTCGCGGAACATCTTTACATGTAATGGTAAAAGTTAGTGATAGAAAAATACAGTGTGCTAAACGTTGCCTGGAAAATCGCACAAAAAATACATGCTCTCCATGTAATGTTCACTTATGTTATACTTCGGATCGTAATTTTTTTGCAGAATTTCATAATATTTAGTATTATAAATAAGTAAATACATCTCGTGACTTGTATTTTCTACCATTGTATTTATTTTGCAATAAAAACGCGAAGTATTTTATTGTAATCCATTGAAAAATGTATACCTGAAAGCACATGTGTCTCCATTCCAAAAACACTAAAATATACCCAATTTCTTTCTCATGTATTACTTTTATGTTGAATTAGATCAAAATAGATAGATATAAATAAACAAATACATTTTTACTGTCTTGGAATAGGTATAAACGTGAAAGGGTTAAGTTACTCTTATCTTAATATTATTTTATAAAATGAAAGTGAAAAGTATAAGTGCCGATAATAAAAATAAATAATTTATGATTATCTTGATGTTACTTTATTTTTAGATCTCCAAGAAGATATAAATAAACTTGAAGATTCGGCAAGTTTAAATAGCAGTAATTTAGATTTAGCGTCATCGAGTCCACACAAAGACGATGACAATAAATCACAACGTGTGCCATGTGAAAGTGACTACGAAGTTGTTAAATTAATAAGTAATGGTGCTTATGGTGCGGTATATTTAGTTAAAGAAAAAACAACACGCCAACGTTTTGCATTAAAAAAAATAAATAAAAATAATTTAATGCTACGTAATCAAATTGATCAAGTGTTTGCTGAACGTGATATTATGAGTTTTACAGATAATCCATTTGTTGTATCAATGTACTGTAGTTTTGAGACTAAAAAACACTTATGTTTAGTTATGGAATATGTTGAGGGTGGTGACTGCGCTAGTTTATTGAAAAATATTGGTCCTTTACCACCAGATATGGCACGTTTTTATTTTGCTGAGACAGTACTGGCTGTTGAATATTTACACAGCTACGGTATTGTTCATCGTGACTTAAAACCTGACAACTTATTAATAACAGCATTGGGTCATATTAAACTAACTGATTTTGGTCTCAGTAAAATGGGTTTAATGTCATTGGCGACAAATTTATACGAGGGTTATATTGATCGTGATACACGACAATTTTCAGACAAACAAGTATTTGGTACACCTGAGTATATTGCACCTGAAGTTATTTTACGTCAAGGATACGGTAAACCCGTCGACTGGTGGTCTATGGGAATAATTCTTTACGAATTTTTAATTGGTTGTGTTCCATTTTTTGGCGAAACTCCAGAAGAGTTATTTGCCCACACAGTAAACGATGATATTGAGTGGCCAGATGAAGAAGATTGGCCAGTACAGCCAGAAGCTAAAGATATTATAACAAATTTATTGCAACAAAATGCACGTGATCGATTGGGTACAGGTGGTGCGCATGAAGTTAAAGAACATTTATATTTTTTCGGTGTTAATTGGAACACGTTATTGCGTCAGAAAGCTGAATTCGTTCCTCAATTAACAAACGAAGAAGATACTAGTTATTTTGATACACGCATGGATCGTTACAGTCATGATTTTGGTGAGGATACTGATGACACTGATGATTCACCGCTATTCGGAAGTTTCTCTTCATACTCACCTCAATCACGTAAAATATCTCAGTCACGTCCGCCTGTTCTTGTAAACGATAATGAACTTGACTTTACCAAAAAACAACTTTTCCGCAATGAACTTGAACGCAGTGTGTCACAATTATCACCAAGTTCTTCCTATTCACCACCACTAAGATTTAATATTGATAAAGCTCCATTGTCTTCATTGACTATTGAAAAAAATCGTTTTTCTTTACCACCCACTGCCAAAAATACTCAAGACACTAGTAATGAATCAATAAATAAAAGTTTGGATAGTACTATTTCGTTAAATAGTAGCCTGGCATCAACTATCAGTGGTAATAGTAGTAATAATAATAGTAGTAGCGGTGAATCACGTAATACGATTATTAAAAAACCAATGACTGATACATTAAATACTACTAATACTACAAGTATTAATCTCAGTACACCAGAATCATCACAAACCGAATCGGATGACATAAGCCCACAAATACACAGAAGACGTCATATTCATGCACGTGATAAGCTGCCCAGGTTCAGTATTTCCATTGATGGTGATCATATGTGAGTCATTTTGCCTTAACCGGCAGATTTTTTTTTATTTTTTAACTTTTATTTATTTATTATCATTATTACTATTATTTTATTATTATTATTATTTTTTCATCACAATTAAAATTTTTTTACGTTCATTAATTTTTAAATATTATTTATTTATTATTCATTATTATCATTTAAATGTACTCGCACGTGATTATAAGTAATTACTTATATTACTCTGAATAATAATTATTTTAATTTGATTGTTTTGTTATCTCAGGATTGATTTAGCAGCAGCTAATAAAGAAATAGCGGAAGATAAACATAATTCAAGTACAGATTCATTTGAATCATTAAACATAACACCACTTCCGTTGGCAACGAAACAAAAATCGCGTTCTGTTATTAAATCAGCATCAACTAGTGGACTTTCTCTCGTTATACCCACAAATGATTTTTCATGTACGTATATATTAATTGATTAAATATTGAAAATTGTATCAAAGATTTTGATCATCAATTAAGTATTTTTTTTTTAACATCTAATTAAAATGAATGAATGTATGAATAAAATCATAGATTAATATAAAAAGATTATTTATAATTAATAGATGATCCATCAGTTTGTCAGTCGATAGAATCTCCTGGTGGTTCATCAACAGCTTCATCTCGAGATACATCACCGTGTCGTGAATTAAGTCCACTAGTTACGAGTTTAAAACCACCGATAATTATCCGCCGCGGTCCAAATGGTTTTGGTTTTACTGTTCATACTATTAGAGTTTATTATGGGGATAGTGATTTTTATACAATGCATCATTTAGTTATGGTAAATTTTACTAGCCTATAAATATTAATATTAAATAAATAAATAATAATTATAATTATAAATATTTAAAAAAAGGCTGTAGATCAATCAAGTCCTGCATTTGAAGCTGGTTTAAGACCAGGTGATTTGATAACACATATCAATGGTGAACCAGTACAAGGTCTATATCATACCCAAGTGTTACAATTGATGCTCAGCGGTGGTGATCATGTAACACTTCGTAGCACACCCTTGGAGAATACAAGTATTAAGACTGGCGGCCGGAAACGTGAACTTGCACAAAGTAAAATGGCACGTAGGACATTGCACCGACAGCGTAAACAAAAACGTGATCATTCAGATAAGAAAAGGAAGACGTCACTCTTCCGAAGAATAAGCTCGAAACGTGCGAGTGTTGAAATGCAGCAGGTATTTAATAAATACTTTTAAAAAAGATAATAATCCTATTGAATAAATTAAAAACATACAATCAAAATATAATACTTTATTTATTATAATTATGATAATAATTTTTACGCACGTCCGCGACAACACTTGCTCTGTTCACATGTTTGCATGTTATTCCAATTGTTTATTTTCTTTATTCATTTTTTTTTCTTCGTTTATCAAAAATTTTTCAATTTTACTTTTTACAATTAATTTCTAATTGAAAATAAAAATAAAATGAGTGCAGGTCATGGTTACATGTGTAAGAAAGGTAAATAGACAAGCAGCATCAGCGCTAAGCAACACTTTGTATTTTTATTATTTTCAGCCATTAACTATCAGTTGCCCATTGTCGGCACCCATTCTACCAAGCGACAGCAAACCTCCACTTATGGTATGATTTAATTATTTTTTTATTTTATTATTTACCCGCAATATATTATTTTAATAATTTTATTATTCAATACGCGATGCTTTTTATTTATTTATTTAAAACACTAGCACGCTTTAAACTAAAATCGTGTTGTAATTATTTATTATACTTAATACAGTCGGTGATTTATTGAGGGAATAAATTAATGGAAAACAATAAACTACAAATAACAACAATAACAATAATAATGATAATTACAAATAATAAAAAATAAATAGTTTTCATTATTAATTTATTTAAAATGAATAGATGGCCGCAGGAATATGTTCTCCGTCCATGGTAACACCGAGTCGTTCATTTCAATCGTTCACTCGGTCATTACCACCACAACAAGAGTCCTCGGCATATTTTGCTGGGTTACCTAAGTCTGTATGTACTCCGTCCCCACCGACGACAAACCGTCCCAGTGTTGATTCATATCATTCAACTGGTGGTAATTCAAGCCCATGTTCAAGTCCAAATTCATCATCATCACCTGGTTCAAGTACTTCTGTGGGTGCTGGTATAAGTACAATAGCTAATCAATCACCACATTACCAACGACCGAGTACACTTCATGGTTTAAAACATAAATTACATTCGGCTGCTAAAAATATACATTCACCTAATCGTAGAAAGTCCGTTGGTCACATTCCATTATCACCATTGGCAAGGACACCAAGTCCTTCGCCAATTCCTGCTAGTCCTACACGAAGTCCAAGTCCGTTGGCTTTTCCTACTGGACATCAACCTGGTAGCTCTAATACTACACAATCATACAGTCCAGGTAAATAAATTACTTGTATATATTTTTTTAATATTCATAATTATTACTCGGGGTGAGCGAATCGGGTTCGAATCTCATATAACTATTTGATTCGAATTTCGAATCGAATAATTTGAATTTCTTAATACTTCGAAACTTTTCGAATTACTCGTTAGTTTTAGAATTATCTGAAAGTTTTTGAATTATAACTTATGTTTACTTACTATTAACTTTTCAAATTACTCGATTCGAATTGACAAAATTCTGATCAGAATCAGCTTTCAAATATTCAATTTTCAGTTATAATGGAGAGATTTGTTTTTAAGAGGGTTCTGAGCTTTTTTTCTCTATCACATTCAAGTTGACGAACAGTACTATCCTTGTTGCACTTGCACAGTTAATGGAAACTTTTCCACGTTTGTTTCTTAAATTTAGAGGTTTTGTTTGAGAGAGAAGCTCGGACAAAAATTACTATAGAACCTCCTTAAACAGGGTAGCCACAAACCGGGAGTATCGAGAATTATCAGGGAATTTAATGCGGCTGGGAAATATCATAGAAATGTCAGGGAATTTCAAAAAGTATCCGGGAATTAAATTTCGACAGTTCAAAATTGAAACATTTTTCAATAATACGCTACAAAAATTAAGTGATATGAAAAAAATTTCAAATATTAAAGTGATTTTCAACGGGTTGTTACTCGAAGGAAAATGGCTGTATGATAAAAACAAAAACGGCAAATTGTAGCTTCAAGTGTCTAATATTCTGATCTAGTCTTTAAATTTTTTTATTTTGTCTGGTTCCGAATTAATCCTAAGAAAACTATCAAAAAAGGCATTTACCAAATTTTTGCTCGTCTTAAAAACGGTCTTCGAGCTTGAATAAATTTTTTTCGATAATAATGATTGTTTTTGATTGCTCCAGAACCGTGCATAATAAAAAAAATTTTAAGACCAGATCAGAAGACTCGACACTTGAAGCTACAATTTGCCTTTTTTGTTTTTGTCGTACAACCATTTTCCTTCGAGTTACAGCCTGTTAAAAATTACTAAAAAATTTGCAATTTTTTTTACCATCCCTTAATTTTTGTAACCAGTGCATTTTGAATTTATTTGAATCATAAAATTTATTTTTAAATATTTTAACTTACACATTTTTAACATCGAATAATCAAAAGTAGGCAATATTAATTGATTTTTATCAAATTTAATTATTGAAAATGAAAATATAATAAATGCCTTGAATATCTAAATGATACGAATAAAATTTCTAAATCAGGGAAAAATGTGAAAAACTTTACTGGAAAACCGGGAAATATCAGGGAATTTTGAAATCATTTCTTTGTGGCCACCCTGTCAAAGTATTCTAAAATAATTTTTTCGTAGATTCGTGTCTGAGCTCTATTTACCCCTGACAAAAATTTGAATTATGGGAAAAAATAATACAATTTTAAGTCACTCAAGAGAAATCTTTAGAATTATTCTTGAATTTTCGGATAATTCGAGAATTTACGAATAATTCGAAAACTTACAAATAATTTGAAAAATTCCAATTATTCGAAAGTTTGAACTATTCGCACACCCCTAATTATTATTGTTATTTCGGATAATAGGAACTTCTTTATCTACTCCAGCGAGTTCAAAAAAAAGTTACGGCCGTCCAAAGTCAGCAGAACCAGGTTCACCATTACTACGTCGTGCATTAAGTCCCGATAGACTGCATCCACGTTCTGCTGAAAATAAAACATCTATTTCTCCATTGGCTAATAGTGTTGTACGTGTTACACCTAGAGTAACAATTGCTCAGACTTCTTACCCAGAATCCAGTGATGATAATAGTGATACATCTAAAGATTCAAATGATAAAAATGATATTAAAAAATCTGCTGATAAGTCTAATGAGTATTCAAAAATATCACACACAATACCGATGTCTATTAATATTCCTGGTGTTGGATTATCTAACTCGTGTGGTGGTACGCAATTACCCCGAATCGCTGAAGAAAAAGACTCACCAACAGGATCTAAGAGCGATGATTACTGTAAAGATACAAGTAGCGATTCAATTACGTCGTCTAGTGGGGAAAAAATTACTACTGGGCTTGATAAAAATGATGAAAGTAAATTAAGTTCTAATTCAGAAAGTAGTGCGTCATCGGATTCTGCTAAAACTGTTATACCTTGTGTTAGTGAAGGCAATAAATCATCATTGTCATCAATGTCATCACTGTCATCATCAACTTCGTCAATATCAACAACTTCTTCTACATCGGTATCTACTACATCAGCTTCTTCGTCGGCAGCAAATCAATCAACTGAATCTCGTAATAAAAATTTTAATCCAACAACTTCTGCCACTGCTGCTAGCAATGATTTTGATGCAGCAACTCCTAAAATAATTGAATGTAAAATTTTCAATAAAAGTAAGATGGAAACAAGTCCAGAGACACGTAAAATTTTAAAGAGATACAAAGTTGATAGCATGGATTCATCAACTTCGGGTAAAAATGAAAATAATACAGCCGTCGAAGACAAAAAAAATAAGTAAATGTTTTTTTTTTTTATCATTTTCATCACTTTATTATTTATTTTATATATAACAATTAATACAGGAATTATATTATGTACTTGAAAGCATAAAAATAGTGACAATGGTGCTTTCTTGACAAAAAAATTTTTTAAAAAATTACCTTGAATAATTAACGTCTTTCTGATTGTAAATAATTAAAATGACAACTGATTTGTAAATATAAATATAAAAAAAAGGAATGAAATGTTATTTACTCGGCTTACGTCAAATATTTAAATTAATACATCACAATGCATTCCTTTTTGATTATGTAAATTAAAGAACTAACAAAAATAAAAAATACACAAAGGGAAAGTTAAATAAAATAAAATTTAATTACTGGGAGATAAGTTCATACAAATTATATATAATCGACTGAAGCATCATCATTCGCAGTATTTAATCGATCTCATTTTCATTGACATTGATCACTTTTTTTTTCTTCTCATTTCAATAGACTAGCACGTATAAATAAAATTAAACAAACATTTAGAGGGATCTCTGTAGTAATTTAGAGCTAAAAGTATCAAACGAGATCCTTTTTTTTTTTTTTAAGAGTTGAATACAAAGTCGTTAACTTTTTTTTTTAAATGTAATATTTATTTTGACTTAATTACCATCAAGCTGCCATTTAATCGCCGATATTGAATTTACAACAAAAAAATATATAATAATTATGGAATTGATTTTCCGTAAGATTTAAACGCGAAAGAAATAAAAAAAAAATTCTTAATATGCACGTGCTACTTTTTTTTTTATAAATTTTTGGTCACTTATGTTGACATTGAAATGAATGTTAGTAAAAATAAACAATTAATAATTATGTAATAGATTGATAATAATTATCGTATTGATATTTAAAAAAAAAAAAATGAATACAATCGAATAAAATATATAGATAAGTATTGCTCACTATCAAAGCTTATAAAACTTAAAAGTTATCAATAAAAAATATGTCACCTATTTACGAACAAATAATTTATTGGTAAAAACATCGAAATTATATATTTAAACAACAAATAATCATTGTGACACGTAATGTCTTTTGTAAAACAATTTTATTATTGATAATTATTTTTGAGCAATCGTTTATTAATTTAAATGTATGTAATGTGTGTTTTTATCGCTAATATTTAAATTAGATATTTTAATTTAATTTTTCTTAATTTTAAATTAAATTAATTATTAAAAATTGAGTTAATGTTAACAACTTATTGATATTAATTATCGTTCATTGTTTTGTCGCAATTACAGTTACAATTTTTTCTTAGCAATTTGTTATAATGATTGATTTATAATTATTAAGTATTACTTATTAATGTTATATGTTGACATTTAAATTTGCGATAAAAAAAAGTTAACAAAAAGCAAAAAAAAAAGGTTTAAATAGTTATTGCAATTTAAATTTAAAACGTTAAGTTTTTTTTCTTAATTATTATGTTTGTCAACATTACTTTTTAAAATTGTCAATTATTAAATTGTCAAATTTGTTGTAAATAATTTTTTTGGTTCATACCAAGGAGTGGTTTATTGTTGTATTTAACGTCAATCAAAAAGAATCGGTACAAGATACAAGAAAAGAATTAAAAATAATAATAACGATAACAATAATAAAAATAAAAAGTAAAAGCTTAAGTAAGTAAGAAAAGTTTAAAGGAAGGACAAAGCAAAATGCATATGCATAAATAATTATTTAAATAAAAAGTTAAATGTCTTATTATAAATAAAAAATTTTTTTGCTTGTGGTAGATATTTCGTGTTATACTAAATAAACAAAAATTATCGTGTGTCTTTGTTGTAAAACAATTAAATTGTTGATTAGAATTAAAAGACTAGTTGTCTTAGTATTCACTTAAGTCATATTTAAATGCTGATCAAAAAATAATAATAATTTAACACAATAGAGTATAAATCAATAGTTTACATAAATTTATTAATTTTCCTAGTTTTTTTTTATTCGTAATTATTAGAGCTGTGCTTTCTTTTTATATCTATTACTTTTTTTTATTTATATTTAGGTTGTGATACATTAGAATGTCATTTATTATAAATTAAAATTAGGCATTTTTTATTAACATATTTCAAGTATGCACTTACTTTATTTCTTTTAATCTTTTTTTAATCCGAAAATATGTTTCTTAATTTTAATAACGGATTATTTTTACTTTTGTTGTCTACAACTTGATAAAAAAAAAACTAAAATACAAAACTACAATTTGATATAAAATATCTAATGAATAATAATAATGATAATGGAGCGCAATGATTGAAACGTTTAAATTAATCAGGTAAAAAAAAGCTTATAGTCGATAACTAATGATCGATTTTGATTAATAATAGGTCGGGTCTTTTTTTATTGACTATAAGAAAATAATAAATATGATTTATGATAAATCAAGTGGAGTATGTATTGCTTAATTAGCAATAAAACGTGAGATAAAAATGTCGAATTTAAATAAATATATAAATATATATAATATGTGAATGTCAAAATTCGTAATTGTATCGATAATTTGAAAATTATTATTTTTAAATTGATATATTAGATATATATGAATATACTTGATATACCAGATTTTTAAATCTGATTATTGTGTATCCTCTTTTATCTATTATATTAGATCAATAAGTTCTGTGATTTAAATAATTGATATTGGTAAATAAACGAAAAAATTAAAATAGAATTACGACCAAAAAATTATGTTCATTATTATTTTTTAAAAAATCCATTTTAATTCATTGGGCATTAAGATTATTCTCAGAGTGTCCTCCACTTTTTAAAAATTATCAAAGACTTTCAATTGTCATAAGCGTATCAAAATTTTATTAATTGATTACAAAAATATTAAACCATTAATTAAAAAAAGGACAACGTAGTAACGATTTCGCCGGGATATGGATTTAAAAAAAGATTACAGTTGATGTCAATTTTGTAGTTCGAAATTTCAAATTTTTTAGGCTTAAGTTTATTCAAAAACTTTTTTTTATCTCTTAATTGATAACAGCTGTAATTCTTTTAAAATTCTATATCTCAGCGAAATTACTACTACGTTGTCCTTTTTTCAATTGACAGAGTGGTCACAAACCGGGAATATCGGGAATTTGATGCAACCGGGAAATATCATGGAAATGTCAGGGATATTCGAAAAGTATCCGGAAATTGAATTGTGACAGTTCAAAATTAAAAAATTTTTCAATAATACACTAGTTACAAAAGTTAAGAGGTATTAAAAAAAATTGCAATTTTTTGAGTGATTTTCAACAAGTTGTAACTTGAAGAAAAATGGTCGTACGACAAAAACAAAAAAGGCAAATTGTAGCTTCAAGTTTCTAGTTTTCTGATCTGGTCTTAAATTTTTTTTATTATGCACAATTCCAGAGTAATCCTAAGAAAACTATCGAAAAAAAAATTTACCAAATTTTTGCTCTTAAAAACGGTTTTCGAGCTTCAATAATTTTTTCAATAATTATGATTGATTTTTGATTGCTCCGTAACCGTGCATAATAAAAAAATTTCAAGACCAGATCAGAAAACTAGACACTTGAACTACAATTTGCTTTTTTTTGTTTTTGTCCACTGATGAAGAAAAGTTCAGACCCCTCTTAAACTCAATATCACAAGTGTTCTTATATTATAATAATTGTATAATCATGGAATATTTGAAAATAATCAACATACACTCAAATTTTCTATTACTGTCCTCTAATACTGTCTAGTAAATTAAATTATCTCAAGAAAGGTGACAAGTATAAAATAACTGATAAAATTTTTAGGATTTACCAAAAGGATGCTGCCCATATTTAACCCTTAAGAAGGGTCTGAACTTTTTTTCTAAAACACTCAAGTCGAAGAACGGCACTATCCCTGTTAAACTTGCGCAGTAAATGGAAACTTTGTCCACGTTTTACTCTTGGTTTCGCGTTTAGAGGATTCGTTTAAAAGTAAAATTTGGACAAAATTACTATAGACCCATCTTAAAAAAGTTACGTAAAATCACACATGCACTCATGGGTCATTTATGCCCGACGATACTTTAAAAGCTTATATCGTGATGGAATTGATCAAATTCAATGAATTCTTTTTTCAATTGATCGAAAATTTATTCAAAAATATGCGTTCAAAAATGGCGCACATTTAAGAAAAAGACCCAGGTGATTTTTACCCAATGTGTCTCTTCAAAGTTAATACTGCTTCCGGATAAATTTTAAAATATTGTACCCTTTAAAAAAAGCGGTGTTAAAATAAACTCACACTGGTGTAACGGTGTTATCCAACCGGTGTACATTCGGAGTAAATTCACTCTGATCGGAGAATGAGGGAAAACCAAGAAGTTTATTAAATTAGAAAGTATTTCCCGTACCATGATCCTCGGGCGAAAATTTGATGAGCTTTGGCCTACCAAAACTACATTTTTGATACGATCGGAAAACTGGATGTTCATGGTACGTAGAAACATATATCAAAGAAGCTGCAATTCGAATCAAATCGATCGGATGATTTGACTTCGAGTTACAACTGCAGCAATTTTGAATAATGTATTTTCGAGAATCGATAAGTTGCTGCTCTTTAGATGGCTGTACTCAAAAAAACTATTTGAGGTATGCATTTGAAAGTTTAATATGTTATTTTTAAAGGCATAGACTGTTGAAATATGCAAAAAATTTGATTTTTTTCAAAATTTCACACTAGTGGTCCCCTTGGTCACTGATTTGAATGTTTTAGATTCATCTATAGTTAGAAGGGTTTAAAAGTATCCAACTGATAGCTTTGAAATTATTTTTCTCATAGAGATTTTTGAATGATTATGATTTTTACCTTATTTTTGATTATTTAAGTTTATTGTTTTATTATTCAGTAATGAATTCTTAAATATAGTGAAAAATTTCTGTATAATAATATTATCAAAATTTTAAATGAAAAAATTAATTAATATTTATGATAAATTATAAAAAAATAATTTTATATTAAAATGTATTATAAAAACATACATTTGTTCTCTTGTCATACCAAGAAATATTTTAAATAAAAAAAAAAACCATAAATTATTCTATTTAGTTACCAAAAAATAGGGTAGAGGTACCGTTTTTGGCCACTTTAAAGACAGTTTTGGACACTTAAAAAATTTCAATAAAATAATTTGTAAAATATGCAATGACATAATTATTTTTAACAATATGTACAAAGATACTTTTATCACATTGTTTACATGAAAATTTAATCTTATATTTTTTGTTTAATTAAAGTAGAGCCTTGAATGTTCAAAAATGGAGCAAACTACAAATGGTACTTCTGCCCTATATAATTATTGTTCAAAAGTTCTGATCGTCTTATATACAAACGCACAATTTCCAATTGATTATTGTTTAAATTTTATCAAAATGAAGCTAGATTTTATTGTTTAAATAATAATGACTTAAAACTTTTAAATAGGGCATATAAATAAGAATTATTATAAATTTTTAATAATTAATTACAGTTCATAAATAATTAATAATTAATAAAAAATATCAAAAATCGTATTATAAAATATTTAGACATCAAAAATCTTAAAAATTTTTCACGTTTATTTGTAAAAAAAAAAAAATCTTATGTTCAATGTTACTCTCAAACATCATTCATCTTTTTTTATCTGGTATCATTTACTCTCTTATTCTTACTCTTATAACTCTGATTTCTTCTCTTTCTTTTTCATTGACTGACCATCTCTCTCTTCTTTACATATGTAACATAAACAGTCATGTGTGTGAAAGCGGAGGAGTAAAACTGAGATTGTGTACCCAAGTTGCCACACATCACACATGTGTAACATCTACATGCAGTCTCAGCCTCAGCATCAGCTTTAGCCTTCCATCTAAAAGTAAAGTAATATTGGTTGTTAGTCGAGTGGTAGTCACCAGCCAGCCGGCAGCAGATGTAACTAGTGTATGAGACAAATGATGCGTTGGCTACTTGTGTTAATATTTTTATCTTTAATTGTTACTATTACTAAAGCTTCTGATGAAAAACTTATCGACAATGAGATACCTGTTGATCAAGTTGTAACTAAAGAAGATGAAGATAGTAAAGAAGTACGGGATGAAGAAACACGTGATGATGGTAACCGAGTTCAAGAGTCAGATGAAATAAATAATAATAATGATAACAACAATAACAACAATAAAGACCCTCATAGTCTCGATGTCGATCATCAAGGGGAAGATGAAGATGATGAACGTGATGCTGTAATCGTCGAGGCGGAGTGGAAAGATGCAACTGATTTGAAAAATAATTACGATGACTTAAAACAGCTCAATTTAGAAGAAGCTTATGAACATGCGGTTCAAAGTTATCTTGATGATAATTTCGATCAATGTATTGTTGAATTCAATTTTGTTATACAAAGGTATATTTATTTATTTTAATATTTATTTATTTTGTGTGATATGGAACTCAAAATAGCAAACGTCCGACAACTTTTTATTTTTTATAAAAAAAATTACAGATTATTAAGAAAATTATTTGAAAATTTGCACACAAAGATTTTAAAAAGTTCTTAGTGTGCATTTCAAAATTTCTTAAATATGGAAATCAAAACAGCAAACGTCCTACGATTTTTGCCTTTTTATAAACAAATTACAGATGATAAAAAAAAGTATTTGAAAATTTGCACATAAAGATTTTAAAAAGTCCTTAGTGAGCATTTGAAATTAAAAAAAAAATATTTATGTTTAGTTTATGTATTTAAAAATAAAAATAAAATTTTAGAGTCGGCTGCTTTCACTATAATTTTATTTGAATTTTTAAATCAATAATTAATAATAAATGAATGTATTATTTTTATTTATAGATATAAAAATTACAAAAATGCAGTAATTGAGTGCCGAAAAAAATGCCGAGAAAATGTATCATATTTCACTCCAATTTTATTAGAAAATATTGAAGATTTGAATTTTTATGAAAAAAAAGTCAGAGAAACACTTTGTCTTTTAAGATGTAATCAAGATTATCGTGATGTAGCTGGAGATCAAGCTCTAAAACGCCTTCCTTCAAATATTGAACAAAAAATAATTGATTTAAAACCGTATGAATATCTTCATATTTGTTATTATCAGGTAATTTTTTTATTTTACTCCTTTTTTTTTATCGAAAAAAAAATAAATAAATAAATCAGTTATTGAAAATTAAAGTATAAGTGTGAATGTAGCAGACATCTAATTTTAAATTATTCATAAATGGAGTAAATAATTAATGGAATAAAATTTTTAAAAAATGCGCATTTGAAAATTTTAAAAATTAATAAGTGAATTTTTTAGAAATAATTTTCTTTCAATTATTTACTCTATTTATTTGTAATTTTAAATTCGTCTGTCTGCATACTCATATTAAAACTTAATATAAAAAAAAAATTTTTTTAAACAAACATTTGATATTTTAAAACAGTAATTGAGTTTAGAATAAATATAAATATTGAAGACTTAAATTCCTTCCGGTTTTATAAAATTTTTTTGTGGAATTAAAACCTTGAAGTTATTAATAGACAAATTTTTTTCTACGATAAAATAATCAGAATAAAAATAATAAGAGCTTAAAATCCTGAATACTTTTTTGATAATAATTATTTTTTATCATTTGTTATGGTGTTATAAATTATATTTAGTTATGACTGACGGTATTAATAGCTAATCGCATAATCGTTTAATTGATAAGCTTAAAAGCGCGACGGCGCAGAAAAGTTTATTCTTATTACTTTCACCGTGTGCAATTTTTTTCTTTTATTTTTTTTTTAAATTACTACGTAAGCTCATTGTGTTTGGCTTGGGACTTTAGCTATTTAACTTATATATGCCCATAAATATATATACATGTATGTATACATTTAGAATTTAATAATAAGTTAATGGTGAAAAATGTAGGTTTATGACTCTAGCAAGAAAACGTGCATACGTTGTTAAATATGTTGTTTTAAAGTAACCATAAGACTATTTTAAAATAAACATTTATTTTATGAATAAATTACCCATAATATTTAACTATATATATATTTTAACAACAACAAATATAATTTACTTAGAAAAATGTATTTCCTTATTTTTATTATTTTTTTTCTTCTCTTCCACATTAGGAAGTTGTTTACTAGTTTACAAAAATGTTATCACCATACATATCGTATCAGTATGACCCCTAAATATATGAGTTGTTATACAGAATAAAAAAAAATTCATTACTATTTTTAATAGACTTATATATAAAAAATTAAAAAATAGACAAAAAATAAAATTTCTTATATTTAATTAAGATGATTGCGAAAACAGAGATGAGATATGAAATTTAATGAAATATTTTACAAGGTTTCAAATGAAATAAATTTTTGATGACCATGTGAAGGATGTAGAGAAAGCCGGAAAGAGATTTATAATTTTGTTGACGAAGAAATAAAATAAGAGTCATACATGCAAAGCGATATTAGACCCATCATATTGTGGGAAGTGTGTCTGGTATTTTTATGATAAAAAATACTGATAATTTTTTTTTTTTTATTATCGTAAGATTTTTTTATCGAATTTTAATAGTTTCCATAAATTTTTTGTTTCCTTATTTAATTATTAAAAATATAACCATTAAGATCTTCAAGGCGTTCGATTATTCATTGATGTGAAATAAATATATGAGTATTTTTTGATTATTAAATAAAAATAAATGCTTATTTTTTTTTTTAGAGAAGTCGTTATCAAGAAGCAGCAAACGCAGTTTTTACATATCTAGCCCGTCACCCAAATCATAAAATGAGTGTAAATAATCTTCGTTACTATTTGTCACTTGCTGAAGTAAAAGAAACAGAAATTTCAAATCTCGAAGCTCCTGAATTTATTCAATATTATGTCAACGGAGTAAAAGCTTACGAAGAAGAATATTATGAAGAAGCTATTGGAAGTTTTGAAAAATCATTGAGAACTTATTTGAAAGCTGAAGAAAATTGTAGAATTTATTGTGAAGGTCCATTTGATCAAGGATGGCATCCAGAATTTACTTCATCAATCGCCAGTATGTTATATAAATAATGAATAAGTAAATAATATCACGTCACTAATTCCAAAGGGACATATTTTTATATGCTCTTTTGGCTTTAGAAATATATGTAGTATACTTTTTTTTTCATTGCCAATTATTTCGTAGAATTATTTAATAGCTAAAAGTTTAAAAAAAAATTTGAAAGATAAAAGGACATATAGCTTAAATTTTGTAGGCTTTTAAAAGTTTTTTTTTTTCAAATTTTCAGCTTTAAAATAAGTCCACAATATATAGAAAAAAAAATTTCTTGGTGCAAGAAATTTTTCATATTATAAATTGAAAATAACAATGAGAAAAAAATATTATTCTGAAACTAACAAACAATTAATCATTTTTAGATTTTTTTTTTTTCAATAAATCAATTACAAAAAATAAAAACTAAAAATATGCACTTGTAGAAAACCAAAAAAAACTGCAGGTGCAATTTTTAAAAATATTTTTTTCTTATAATTTATCGTCTTCTTGATCTAGAAAATTTATTCCCGCGCCAAGAAATTTTTTGTTTTCAATTCATAATGTGAAAATTTTTTTAGGACAAGTAAAAATTTCTTGCACCAAGAAATACTTTTTTTTTATGTATGATTGTCAATTAAAAAAAAAAAATTGTACGCCTTTTTGGTTTTAAACTTAGTGACTAAAACCAAAAGGACGTATAAAAATATGTCCTTATGGAATGAGAGATGTGGTATATTTTATTATTAAAAAAAATAAACTTTTTATTTTTTTAGATCACTTTACATTTTGTTTGAAATGTAAACGTAGCTGTTCCAGATATTTAAACAATATAAACGGAGATTATCAAAAAGATTTACTGGCAAGTCACTATAACTACTTGCAATTTGCTTATTACAAAAGTGAGTAATTCAAGGTCATTATATAAAACTTCAATTCGCTTATTAGTTTTTATTACAATTACCGACACATCAAATAATTTGTTAGCATATTATTTTATTTAACGACCTTATTCTCATCGTATAATTTATTTAAACATCTCATTATTAATTTTAATTTTAATATCAACTTATTTGTTTGTCTATTTATTAAGGATTTAATTAATTAACATTTTTAAATCATTATTTTGAAGGCGTAAAATGTAGTGTAATTATTTTAAACAAACTTTAAACATTACGTCAGCACTTAACTTGAAGAAACATTAATAATTTTAGTTACGTCAAAGAATGAGTGACTTTATTAATGATCATTTACTTTACTTAATGTTTTATGTATTCTTTAGTGGGCGACATAAAAAAAACATGTCAAGCTGTCGAAAGTTACCTATTATTCTTGCCTGCTGATGAAACAATGGTTGATAATAAAGAATATTATAGAAATTTACCTAAAGTTCAAGAAAGTTATTTTGTACCACGTCCAGTAAGTCATTCAAATTTTTATATTTTTATTTGGGTGTGCGAATAATCTCAATTTACAAATGATTCAGATCAAATCGAAATTTGAATTCGTAAATTTTCAAATTATTCGAAAAATTTTGATTATTCTTATTTTAAAAATTCAAATTATCCTTAAGCTTTAGAATTATTTGTTACACAGAAAAAAATGATTCTTTGACACAAAATATTTTTACTCGCCCCAAGAAAATTTTTACTTGTCCCAAAAATTTTTTTGAATTATAAATTGAAAACAGAAATTTTCTTAGGGCAAGAAACAATTTATTGCGCCAATAAATTTTTTCTAGTCCTGAGAAAATTTTTGTTTTCATTTTATAATAAAAAATATTTCTTGTGCCAAATCCTTTGTTTCTGT
The DNA here is from genome assembly GCA_030273425.1 of Microplitis manilae. Lineage (NCBI taxonomy): Eukaryota > Metazoa > Arthropoda > Insecta > Hymenoptera > Braconidae > Microplitis > Microplitis manilae. The sequence goes on from CP092726.1 coordinate 7,772,358, forward strand.
ATAATTTTCGAACTATTGTAAAAAATTTTCTACAATTTATCATATATTAAAAAATTTTATATTCGAACTCTGAACCGAACATTTGAATCTGAATTAAATGTTTTAGAAATTAAAGAATAATCCAAATTTTTCAAACAATTTGAAAACTTGGTAATTATTTGAAAATTCAAATTTCGAATCGAATAGTATTCGATTTCATTCAAACATTATTCGCACACCTCTAATTTTTATAAATATTTATTCATCAATGGTCGGTGTAATTTATTCTTGGGTATATATAAAATATCTATTCAAAATAAAATATTTAAAAATTAGTATTTATAAATTTCTTTTATTTATTTTTAGGAAATTTTGCAGTACGTTAAACGTCAGGAGTATGAATTAAGAATTCTTCAATTTATTTCTCAAGAATTTTCTGCTATTGATATTAAATTCGATAATGATAAAAAAGTATCAGATATAAAAAATAATCAAGAGGATGTGGAGAAGGTAAAATTCGAAAAATGAAAAATAAATAATTTTTTTTTGTCGTTATGAAAATAATCTAATTTTATTAATTAAAATATTTATAATTATTTTTTTCATTTATATTTTATAATTATACGGATAAAAAAATACTCATATTTTTTTTATAAAAATTTGTACATGTAATAATAATAATAAAATAATAATATAAGTAAAAGTTAAATTTTTTATTGATGTCAAATTGTGAAATTTAAATAAATAATTAAAAAAATAGTATTTAAGTATACGGAAACGTAGTTGCAGCGATGCAGTGCGTTGGTCTAAAGAAAAAAAAAGTTCTAGCGCAATGCAATGATATCCAATCGTCAGAGACATCGTTTATATGAGAATACAACGCGATTCAATGCAATAACTATTTCATAATAATAATAATCTCGATAATATAATAATTAAATTAATTAAATGATAATTTCTAAAAAAAAAAAAAAACAAAATTAATCATTTTTTTAATTAAATTTTTTCAGATCATGGATCATCCACCTCCAGGTCATTCACCTGCAGTACAAGCGCTAATCAACAATCAGTCATTAATGTACGAGCGAGAGGAAACTGTAAGGCGGGAATCACAAATTTTAGAATCCCTAAAAAATGTTAGAGTTATTTTGAATGAAAAAGAACTTAATGGTACACTTCGTTATTTAGCTGATGGATTTATAACAAAACCTCAGTGTAATTCACTTATTAAATTAGCTCAGGTAAATTTTATTTTCTATATTTTATTTATAATTTTTAATTAAAATTTTATATAAAAAAGTCTTATTTTTAAATATCGACGTTCTAATTAGCAAAGTGTCTAACTGATTATTTTTCGTACGTGATTGTGTGCAATTTTCAGAAACTAATAGTCAGAGAAAAAATCATTTGAGTAACCGTGACAAAAATATTATACATATACTACATGTAGAATTGATTTTTAGATGAAAAAAAAATTTTTAACTTCCTTTTTTTCGCACAAATAGGGGATTTTCTGAAATGGAGTTAGACCATTTGCTAATTAGAACGTCGATATTCAATTCAAATAAATTATTTATTACAGATGGCTGCAGTTGTGGGTGACGGATATGAAAACAATAAAAGTCCTCATTCAAAATATGAACTTTTTGAAGGCTTAACTGTTGGAAGAGCTGCTTTGGTATTTTTATTTTTTTTATTAAGTAATAAAAGTTATAAATTTATTGATAAAAATAATGGCAATGATGCGACTTTACGGCTCCATGTATTTGAAAAATTTTCAAATGTTAATAACCATAATGCCCATCGAAAATTAATTTTATTTATTCAGTTTTACTTTACGGTTAAAAAATAGCATCGATAAATTGTTGTCATCAATTCTACATGATAAAGAATTTTAAATTAATTCAATATAATAATTGCCGTAAAATGGGCGGTGATGGGTAAAAAGGCTTAAAGTTTTTGAAATATATATTTCATACTTTGTAAATTTACATATTTCAATTTTTTGATCGTTATAAAATAATATACAACTTTGAACCATAGAAATAGATACATATTAATGTAAATAGATGGGGGCAGAGCCATTCTCCAAAAAACATTCTTTTGAAATGCAATATTCATAAAACGAAAATTTTTCAAATAGAATATTTATCAAAAAAAGAGAGCTTCAATAAATAAACCAAAAGTGTAATGCTTCAAATTTGTAATATATAATACAAATTTAAGAAACAAAATATTATTTTAAAAAATCAGTAAAATTTGAAACACATCAAAATAAAACTTATAGAAAATAGTTAGTAGGAATGTGCGAATCGTGTTCGAATTGAATTGAATATAACTATTCGATTCAAAATTCAAATAGAATAATTCGAATATTTAGATAAAATCGAATCACTTAAAACTTTTTAAATTATTCGTAACTTTTTGAACTATTAGAACATTTTTGAATTTTCTAAGTCTTCAAATTATTTGTAATTTTTCGAATTATTCGATTAGAATCGAAAAAATTTTGATCAGCTTTCAAATATTTAATTTTCATTTAATGGAGAGCTTACACTGTAAAAAATGCGGTGTTAAAAATGGACTCATTTTAACTCCGCCTGGTGTTAAAATGAAATTACACCAGTGTAGGAGGCGTAATTCGGCGGTGTTAAAATAACGGTGTTAAACCGGTGTAAAAGCAGAGTAATATCGGTGTAAAAGCGGGGTAAACTGCGTCCGCTTGGAGTACTAACTTTAAAGATTATAAAACACAAAAAACGTCAGTTCTTTATGAAAATTCATAAAAAATATCATTTATTAACAAGCATAGTGATTGAATAAGTAAAAATATTCACAAAGTAAAATATTTTAACACCGGTAAAGAATATCTACACCGGCGGCGGCGTTATTTTAACACCGGGGAATTTTTTTTAATACCGATACAGAATATTTACACCGGCGGCGGCGTTATTTTCACACCGCTTTCGGTGTTGGAATTCGACACCACCGATTTTAACACCTACACCACTTAGACTTACCCCGGTGATTTTTTACAGTGTAGTTTTTTAAATTAACCAAAAGCAGTTATTTTGTAGATCCATGTCTGAGCTCTATTTTCCTCTGATAAAAATTTGAATTATCGAAAGAAATATTACAATTTTAAGTCATTCAAAAGTAAATTTTTTAATTATTCGAAGCTTTAAGAACAATTTAAAACCTGATGAATAATTTGGAAAGTTTCGAATAATCCGAATTATTCGATTCGATTCGGCACGAATAATTCGTAAGTTCGAACTATTCGCACACCCCTAATAGAAAAGTTACAAAATAGTAAAATTATAAATTAAAATCAATAAAAATTATGATTGTCATATAAAAATATATATATATTTTTTAATGTAACAATCATGTGTTTTGAGTTTACACTTTTTCTATTCTAAAATAAATTATTTTCTATAAATACATTTTACCATTTTTTTCCGATAATATTCCATACCCAAGATACGTCAGCATCAGCCATTCTGATGAGGCCGTTGACGTAATCGAAACAAAACTATCATTTTTGATAACATTCATTGTACTTGACATTGCATGACAAGTTTTTATAGTTGACTTAAGAATCAATTTATCTTGAAGTAAACTTTTATGTCATAATGTGCAACTTGACAACTTAATATTTTGGAATCAAATAATAATGAAAGATAATTCGGATAAAAATATTAATAAAGCGTCTAAAATTCATAAGTAAAATTATGTTAACCATACAAAATGCAAACAGTACTTTGCACAATACGTAATTATTGCTTATTAAAATATTAAGTGGAACCGTAATGCGTATAAATATCAAAATAAAGAATTCTAATAAATAAATAAATATATTTTTATTTATATAGATGGTTTATTTTGGTCTATTGACTCCAGATTACTTGGAGCTTTTTTTAAAATCATCTGAAAAAGCTCGTGCACATGTGGAAGAATATTTCAATCTCAACCAACACCTGTATTTTACATACACTCATTTGGTCTGCCGTTCAGCTCTTCCTGGTAATTTTTCTATGCACGTCGCAACGAAATCACACTACCCGTCTCTGTAAGAAAGTCACCCACATCCTTAAACTATTTTCCTATGCCCAAAAATTTTGTCTAACTATTAATAAATACTTTTATTTAAGTTATTAATTAATTAATATTCTGTACAGGTTCTCCAATGAATCAGCAAATCTTCAGTCACGATGTCCACGCGGACAATTGCCTGGCGATTAAAGAAGGCGTATGTTTACATGAAAGTCCTGCATTTACATGGCGAGATTACTCAGCAATAATTTACCTAAATGATGATTTTAAAGGCGGAGAATTTATTTTTGCCGGAGACCCTAAAGCCAGAAACATTCAGAGCATCGTTGAACCACATTGCGGACGGATGGTCGCATTTTCTGGTGATGAAAAAAATTTACACGGTGTCAAAGGTGTTCATAAAGGTCAGAGATGTGCACTTGCACTTTGGTTCACTTTAGATAGCAGGTACAATGAACTAGAGAGAAAATTAGCCTGGATTATATTAGACAGGGTTAAATTAAAAGGTCCTGTTGATATTAAAAATATAAGTATTCCTCTTAATTATGACAAATTACTGAGAAAACGATTCAAAGATGATGAAATGTTGAAACTTTTATTACAAATATCTAAATAGGAAGTTATTGTTCTTTATATTGCAGTATTTTTTTGGTTGTTGATTGTTATAAAGTTTTTTTTTATTTAAGGCCAGTATATATCTATAAAGAGAATTTTTTTTTTCCTTAAAAGTGACTGCTACCTTTTATGTCATAATTAATATCTACATTAGATGTCATTTTGCGGCAATATTTTCCCATGCTCACTGTTTGAAATCTTTTAGCATACACTAAAAATACTTTCTTTAAATATAGTCCTTATTAGTTAAAATTTTAAAAGGTCACTAATTATTGCTAATTACGGCAGTCGATCTATGGCCTCTGTTTTCCACGTTCACGACCAGTTTTTACCTACGACTCGTACGGACTCCTTCGTGAATATAAATATCGTAGATTTCTAGCCATTGGTCCTTGTCAGACCCCGCACATTCACTAGTGGCCACTTCTAATTTTATGACTTGCTATTCAAAATACAGAGAAATATTCTTTTTTTTTATTATATTTCCGGTCTAATTAAATCGATCATAGGCTACATAACTTCTAGGAGCATATTAAAGTTACTGTCAAAATCTCTATCTCAAAAAGAATTCGGGGTTGCTTTAAAGTACGTTCGATATATCAAAAGTAATCTGATGCAATCTGTATCCCAGAAAACATGAGATTTTGACAGAGTACCCTAGATATAATTTTACAGTTTAAAAAAATGTTTAAATTAATTTTCATTACAATATAATTTTAAAATGCAGTAGTAGAATACTGCCGTGCTAAGCACAGAAGTGGTTTCTTGTATAGGAATACCATAGAAAGTTTTAAAAAAAATCACTTCGCATACGGAGTAAATAAGGAGTTTGGTTTTTCAGCCGAGCGGTTTGGATATTATTTAAATCCGCATTTATTCCGATTCAGAGTTTTAATATTAAAATAATCTCTCTTTAGGAGTTAAATTTACTCCGAGAGGATTAAATAAATGAAGTCATCATTTTACATTCAGTGTGAATTTCATCCACGTTCACTCCGCAAATTTTTCAGTGTATATGTCAAAGAAGAAAAAAAGGACATTCCCTCGTGTGTAATTTTTTACCTGAGCCAAAGGCAAAGATTTCGAACGAATATTAATAATAATGCTCCTGTAAAATAATTGCCTCATATTTATAATTTTAATTTATATTCAGATCATAAATTTCTACAACTAAAAACAAATGTGATTTTTTTTATCATAATGAAGGTAGCAGTCACTGTAATAAATCACGATGTTTAAAACTGAAAAATATCTACCTCACAATGTCAGTAGCTATAATTATATATTTATAAATAATAAAACAATCATTTATATAAAATATCCTAGATAAAGATCTTTATTAACACAAATCATTACATACTATTATTGTTTTGCAATTTTGTTTCTATTGTAACATGTGTTTATTGCGTTCATTTATTTTTATCATCATAATCTTTTGCATTAAATTATAATTACTTTATTTTAATTACTAACCATTATGCGAACGTACTGTGTATTTAATTATTTTCTTTTTTTTTTACAATGTACACGGTTTATATTTAGTTTATTTACATGCAATTAATTTATTTATAATGCAGATTCTGTATTAAATTTAAAAAATTTAATTATCAATTCAATTTTGCATTTTTAAATAACAATCGAACATGTTAATAGTTTTTAATTCATTTAATTTTAAAAAGACAAACATTTATGTTGGACAAAATTTTAATTATTATCAATTTCTGAATATAATTTTAAAAATAATTGTAATCACTAATCACAAAAATACTGTATTAAATGGAAAAAATTATTAATTTCATTAATAATTTATTTTTAATTATGATCTTCGAGTATCACAGAAGTGCTCTCAGTCAAATTTTAAAACAAAAAGAAAAAAAAACAATTTTATGACAATTATTTAAAAATTAAAATAACATTTTAATTAATTGATCAATTATGACAGAGTCAAGAGTATTCATTTTTTAATTTAAATAAAAAAAATATTAAATACGACAAACACTATTTTTTTTTTTTTTAAATTAATAATAAACGTTATCATGTACTTCGAAGACTTTATAATCACGTAGATATGTTATTAATCCACAAATATTTAAGACAGATATTAAATATCGACATAAAATTTTAAACATTATTCAAAAACATTAACTTTTTTTTTTATAAAAAAATCGCCAATAATTTAGAAATATAAAAATTATATTAATTTAAAAAATGTTAAATTTATCAATTGAAAACATTAAAATACTACTGGTTAACAAATTAACAATTAAATTTATATCAATTATCCTTCTGCACCATTAAAAATTCACTCGAATTCGTGTCATCATTTAATTTAATATATATATAAAAAAAAAGAAAGGAAAAAAAATTTATTTAATAGAATAGAATCCGCAACATTTACGTAACCAACAAATAGTCTTCAATGTAATAAAGATATTTACATAATATATATTATTAATATTAATAATCGGCTCATTTTATTAGCACTTATGGCTTTAGCCTTTGGTGTTAAATATTTAATCTTAATAGCTTATCAATATTAATAAATCAATAATTACTTTTGATCCTGATTTTTTATCATAAAAATGCCCTTAGATTATTTTAAACCGGGTCCGCGACTATGAGACCATACAGATCCTAAACAAATTCATTCTCTTTGGTATCCAATGGCCGTAATCTCTTTATTTGTTTTGTTTATTAATTGATCACCGAAAAAAAAATAACCACGATTAATAAAAAATTTTGATTAACCGGCAGTGAATAAACAGGCAAATATTAAAATAATAATAAATATTATTATTATTATTATGTTGTTGAATGATCCCATTGCGGTGACCATTGAGGCGAGGGTCAATTACTGCTTGAAGGAGGCGCAGCGTATCGTGTTCGTGGATCTGTATCACCATCACATATATATTTACCTATTTAAAAGTAAATAAATTATTTATAAATTTTATTCGTTTATTCACTTAATAAAAAGTTGAATAAAATTAGTTTGTAGTGTGACGTTAGTTAATTTAAACTCACCCGAAACAAATCGACGCTTAACCAAACTCAATCTATATCCTGGGCCAACTAATTCAAATTCAACTCCAGACAGAGTTGTACCTTCGCAATTAAATTGAGTGAATATAGTTCCCTGAGTGCCAGGACCACGATCAATTTCAACTCGTGCTTTTAATGATCCTACACCATTGGCTTCGCTGTGCTGTGAAAGCTCCGTGAATTTCCACAGTAAACGATTTGTGTCTGGTAACCATTGAGCTGAGGGTTTACTGTGCATACTCTTGAATCCTCCGTCAATTGGTGCTGCTACATGAAGATTTAATAGTGGACTTGGTGATGCCATTGCACGGCTATTGTATTTATAGTCAATCTAAAACAATATAAATTTAAATCAATACGTGTATCTTAATATTTTTTAATTTATTTTTATATACTTTAAATTTCAATTATTTTAAAATAAGTAGATGTGAAAACTCTATAAAAGATTAATTCAATAGTAATGAATCTACAGGGTGGCCATAAAGAAATGATTTTAAAATTCCCTGATATTTCCCAGTTTTTCGGTAAAGTTTTTCACATTTTTCCCGGATTCAGAAATTTAATTCGTATCATTTAAATATTCAAAGCTTTTATTATATTTTTATTGTCAATAATTAAATTTGATGATTAAATCATGCGAGAAAGCGAAACAAAAAGTCAAAATAATTTTATATGGCCTACTTTTGATTATCCGATGTTAAAAGTATGTAAGTTAAAATATATTTAATAAGAAATTTTATGATTAAAATACACTAGCCAAAAAAATTAAGAGACATTGAAAAAATTCCAAATTTTTAAGTGATTTTCAACAGACTGTAACTCAAAGGACAATGGTCGTACAACAAAAACATAAAAGAGAAATTTTAGTTTCAAGTGTCTAGTTTTCTGAACTGGTTTTGAAATTTTTTCATTATGCACGGTTTCGGAGTAATCAAAAATCAATCACAATTATCGAAAAAATTTATTGAAGCCTGTGGACCGTTTTTGAGACGAGCAAAAATTTGTAAAATTTTTTTTTCGATGGTTTACTCCGGGACCGTGCATAATAAAAAAATTTAAAGACCAGATCAGAAAACTCAACACTTAGGACTACAATTTGCCTTCTTTGTTTTTGTTGTATGGCCACTTCTTTCGAGTTACAGCCTCCCAAGTAGTACAGAGTCAACTTTAAGATGTCTTTTAAAACGACAAGACAAATTTTTTTTTTGTCTCAAAGTCATCTTTTTTGGTATGAATACGACATGCAAATGTTGGTTCCGGAAACAGAGACGAATTATGTTGTTTTTCCTGTCTCATGTCAATTGAAAAGTCGTTTAGATGACTTATTTTACCACTATTTGTAATTTACTTTTTGTTGTCACTTGTGTTGACTTTTAAGTAGATATTTTTTCGGTGACATAAATTTCGTTTTATCAACATATTGATGCCTTATCGACAAGTCAAAAAGTAGCCTAAAAACTGATATCTTATAGATATCACAAAGGCAAGTGTGCTACCTGGGCTGTTCAAAATCACTTAAAAATTTGGAATTTTTTAAATATTTCTTAATTTTTGTGACTAGTGTATTATTGAAAAATTTTGTAATTTTTAACTGCTGCAATTAAATTCCCTGACATTTCCCGGTTGCATAAAATTCCCTAATAATTCCCGACATTTCCGGTTTGTCGCCACCTTGACCTACACAGAAATTACTTTTACAGAAAACTTATCTACAACAATATTTATCATAATAAAAATGTCTATTAAGTTCATCTCGACACAGCGCTAAATTCAAATTATTAATAATTATTAAAACATTAATAATAATCTTCTTTATCAAATATAAAAATAAATAAATTAGTCCTAGAAGTAAAAATATAATTACTAAGCAGGAGTAAGATGATAAATAACCGAAAAAAAATTTTATTTGAAGAAATAACTAATATGATAAATAAAAAAAATATTCAAGTATAATATTGAACAAATATATTATTTTAATAATAATTATTAAGTTTATAAAATATTTGACTAGATAAAAAATGACAAAAAATCATATTTACTCGAGTGGCAATTTTATCCCTTATATTTTTATTTATAGTCGTCTCGGAAAAAGTTTGGGATTTTTCCTCACCATTATTCTTTTTCCCTTTATTAAAATATTCTGAAAAAGATATTCTGCTCATGTGCAAATCTAAATATTGTGGTAAGGCAAAATCCCAAACTTTCTCTGGGACGATTATAATAAGATGTCACCGTAAAGTCCTTACAATTTAAATTCAGTGCAGAGTCAAAGTAAATTTTTCATACATTGTTATTATACATGATAAATGATTTAATATTTTTTTGAATAGATTTTCCGCGAAAATTTTTACATGTCAAAATAGAACGGAGTAAAATGAATCTTTCATAGAATTTTTATTGTATAGAGAAACATTTTTTGAGATTCTGAGATATCGATAAATTCAGTGTAAAGAAGGACTACATTCGTTATGATAAAAAGCTATTTTTTTAGTAAAAAATTTAATTACCTATTAAATCATGTATGCATTTTTGTCAAATCTGTATTAATTTATTATTTTATTGTCAGTTACTGTGACAATAGGGCTGGGGGTCTGAGGAAAACTTGACGTTCGCAGCTCATCAAACAATTTTGTAAACTTTTTTCTCGGTTTTAATAAATTTTTTTTTTTTTTGTTGCGATAGACAGTCATTCACTTCATATTTGTAAATATATAAACATCTCTATCTATTATCCCAAGCGACACAAAAAAAATTGTTGAATTTTTGCTAAATTCAAGTCAACAATTCGTTACTGCGTATAAATTGTCGTCCTAAATTTAACAAAAAGTCAACAATTTTTTTTGTGCCGTTTAGGATATTTCCGTTATAATAGGGAGGGGGGGTGTCTATCATTTGCAACGGTGTATTGATAGAGGATCGCAGAAAATATGTAAAATTTTGCATGACGTATTTTATGAACGGCCCCGAATTAAAAATTCATTATTAAAAATAGCTTGTCCAGTAAAATTCAATCCAATTATTTTTGATAAACGAATAACAAAAAAAATATCGATTGATTTTTTTTAGCAGAACTCCTTAGTCTATATTTCAATTTACATTTTATACGTTATGGTTATATTAAACTAAGTAGCCGGTCAATATGTCCTTGGTCTAAATACTCCCGCAAAATGTGAAAAATTTATGGAATAATTCATTTTATGCTAATAATGATTATGGATAAAATAAACTATTTATAAGTTTTATAGAGAGAATGTTTGCAAAGATGTATTGATTTGTAACTATTAAAATATACCTTTAAATCAGTGTGAGTTGGTTCACATTTCCAATAGGCAACGAGTTGAAATGGACATGATGCCGCGCCTTCTTTAGCCTTAATTTGATATTTAAGTATATCAACATTAAAATATGATGCTGTTGGGTTTTGTTCAGCTTGACGACGTAATAATGTTGTTAAGGCACTCATATTAAAGTCAAATATTGTTGTTTCTGATGTTGTCTGTGTAGCATCTCTATTTAAAAATGAATAATTAGTAATTATTATAATTATTAGCAACTAAATAAATAAAAAAAAATATAAACATACATGCTGACAAGTTGAGAATTAGGAACAAGTCTTTCTAGTCGATTAGTATTTCTCATTCTAAATGTTAATTTTGCTGGACTTGGATTATTAGCAAGTACAGCGACAATACCAGCAGGAAATGAAAGCATCATATCACCGTTTAGTTTGACCTGACAGCGTGTTTCATCGGTACCACGGAAATACGAATGAACAATTTCATGAAAAGCTACAGCAAGTGGTATTGTATCAGCAAGACCAATTGTCAGTGGAGAAGGACCACGTGATGAACCAACGCCAACTCCAGCAGTACGAAATTCAAGACTTGCAACGCTATCAGCTCGTGATATAGTTGCTGGAGACATTCTCCCACGTGGCCCGCCTTCACTGCGACGTGATGGAGGCCGTGGGATTATTATCGAACCCGTTGGTGTTGATGATGCTGATTGTTTGGGTGGCAATGCTGGCGTTATGTCACCTACTTCGGAGAATAAATCTCCTTCTATATCAAGAATAATAAAATAATGTATCAATAAATAATTATCAGAGCAGTGATAAATATAACATGGATTTATAGAAGGATTAATTACCTGGAAAACGTGTGTGAGATTGAATCGGAGGCGCTGATTGTGGAGGCGCAGGTTGTGGAACCGGTGAGGTTGAAAGCGGAGGTGGACTCTGCAATGGTGCGTAAGGATGACTTGCCGTAGGTGTTGATGCACTGGACGGCGTACTACTAGGATTAAAAAGATTCAGACCGAGTAAGTCTGAACTTGGTTTGCCTCCTAACTGCTGTGATACTGACTGGGAACGTTTCATATGATGATCTGAGTCATTATTTGATCCTCTTCGACCCTACAATTCATTGTTTTCATTAAAAATATTATAAAAACTTTTTGCTTGAGATTTTGTCGGAAATTTATTCTTTATTTTTGTTGTGAGTTTAAAAGAATTATAAAAAAAATTTTAACTGTGGAAATTAGATAATATTTTATAGTGACTTTAATTACGAATAGAATTCTGCGGGAAATTTACACAGGGCGATAATTTAATTTCTTATATTGATGTCAAAAAATGGCGGGGAAAAATACTTTAATCATAGCTAATGTTTGATTAGCGCTTCGGTCACTTACGTCCCTATAAAATCAATATTTTTAATAATAAAGTAAATAATTCAACTCGTTCCAAGAATAATTTTTTCAACTGTTTTTTATTATTTGCTCAACTATTACCCGGGCTTGAATCGCTTATTTGCTTGACAAGTTTTTTGTTTGTAAATTATAGTATAGAATTTTTTAAATGTTTCAGAATAAAAATATAAAAAAAAAAAAAAAAATATACACTAGCGTACAAACTTTTTATCGAAGTTTACTTAATATAAATTAAATATTTACATATTTTACAAAAACTTATTCGATTGATTTATAAAAACTTTTCTCGAGCAATAATAATAAAAAAAAAAGTTTGTAAAATTTGTAAAAGTTAATTTAGTTTTATTCCCATGGGTAATTTACTAGTGAATCTCAGTTTGAATAAAAATAATTTATAAGTTTTACCGTTGGAGCTGGTGATAATGAAAGATTTTCAACAGTTGCACGTAACTCATCAACACTAGCACTCATTGGTGCTCCACCATTACTCAATGGTTTTATTTCCACCCTTATTTTACGTTCTCTCTCGTCATCAGATTCAGTATCAGAACTTGAATAAAATCCTTTTTCATTTTCCCAAGGATCTGGTTTAGGACGAATACAATAACCATCTTCATCTACCTCAGGTGTCGGAGTTTCTGATTTTCTACTTTCATCTTTTTCTTCCCTATTAACAGATGAAAATAAAAAGACAATAATTAATAAATTTATATACAAGTTTAACAGCACGCCCAGTGCATTACTATCAAGTACATTTTTTAAAAATTAATAAATTTAATTATTTATATTTAAATTAAAGTTATAGAAGATTAATTTATATTTATACTTATTGATTAATGTTATTGTTATTATATATTATAATTATTATAATGTGTAACTCTTTAATTTGTTGCACTGGGTCTGCTGATAATTTAAATACTGACAGGTCTGACTTTTCTTCTTTGTTACTGTTTGTATCCACAGAATCCTTTTTCTTCTTAGCTTTTTTTTCTTTTCGTTTTTCACGTCTGCTACGAAGAAACCCTGTTAATTTATTTTAAATATTATTAGTAAAATTATTTCATAAAAATAATTATTAATTGAAATAAAGAAAATAATAAAAGATAGTTGTAAAATCATTAAGTATTGCAATCAATTGAAACCATAGTAAAAAACCAACGGGTTCGGTAAGAGCTGAAAACGTATGACGATTTTTTTTTATATTTATTTTTATTACAAATCAATCGAATCCCAATCCATTCAAATTCCTCACAAACTTCTACTTGCAAATGACATTAAAATCAAATCAAAAACAATTACTAGTATGTATTAGATTTGCTTTTTTTTTTTTTTTTTTAGATTCCAGATAAGTGCAATGAAATTAATGATTAAAATTATTAGGCTTTCTACTGGCACTAAAGTATTATATAATTACTAAATTTATTAATACAGAAAAAAAGTCATATACTAATAAATTATTTATAATAAAATAAATTTAAACCATCACCATTTTTAAAGTCAGACGCGAAAAGATTGTGATAAATTGTTTTTCTAACAAATAAATATTTTAATAAAAAAAATATAAAATTTTAAAAATCGAATTTTTTAATAGAAGAAAAAACTATTTAAATAATTATAGATAACAAAAAAAATTTAAGTACTAGACATGAAAAAAAAAATTTTTTATAAAATAAAATAAAATTAAATAATAATAAAAAAAAAATTAAATAACATGGATATTTAATCATGCACCATAATTGAAGTTGTTGGAGTAATTTGTAATTAGACGGCTCACCTGAGGCATCCCCGTCAGTAGCCGCCTGTTCTCAACTTTAACGTCCATCTCCCATTATCTTATCTTACATATTTTTATTCAAAAACAATTTAAAAAAATAATAGTAATAAACTATTAAATAAGTAATTATTAACGTGAAACATGTGCGTACACACAGTGACAGAGATTCATAGCTTTCGATAATTATAAGTAAACTTATTATTTATTTTTTTAAGAGGCAAGACATTGACATTGAACGTTGTGTTCTTTAATTAAATTCAAGTCTTACATCTTCTCATACCAGTTTAAGATTGATTATATGCTTGTGTTATGTTGTAAAGTGCACACACTGATGATTAGCACGTAAACATCATTTATAAATATTTTTTATATGTGAAGATATTTTTTAAAATCTAACGTCGAGACATTAATGACATGAATGATTCTAAACGTCGTAAATTATAAGTAATAAATTAACAAACAAAATACCAAAGAATTGTATGTGTATGTTTTTTTATTGTAACGATAAATAATATTATAATCAAGTTATTAATAATTTAATGAAAAAATTATTTTACTTTTTTGTAGTTAAAACATTTGACCCTTACAAAAACCCGTAATTATTGTTAGAAAAACAATTTACAGAAAATATATGCTACTTGTAAATAATAAATAAAATTTTGAATATTTAATTTTTTAGTATCAAGTGTATAATCTACAAGCATTTGTTGTTAGTAATGACTGATAATTAAGTTAGTAATTAATTTAAAATAAAAGCGTTAGATATTTAAAATAATATTTCCTAAGGCATTATGATAGTGCGTTGGTGTTTTACATGTTTATGTTTAAAATCCGGAATCAAAAGCCTGTGACAAAGCGTTTCCAACAAAGACAGACAGACAGACAGATAGACAGAGGCAGATCACCTTTTATATATTATATCATCAGCTATTTTATTTAGCCTATAAATTATAATAGGCAGTGGCAAATAATTACCTAGTATAATTAGCAGAAATTAAAGCCATAAATATACATTAAATCCTGGTTTATTTATATATATGTGTATCAGAAAATGTTATGTTATCATTAAGATGAATATAAAGGCAGAGTAAAAATAAAAAAAAAAAAAGATTTAATGTTGAAGCAAAAATTAAATTATCGTTAATTAAAATTACGTGATTTAATATCCGTGTGAACATATAAATTTTCTAAAAGCTTGAGCATTAATAGAACAGCTACATCTGCATCTAATTTTGTTGATCAATAGATTACTTGTATGAAAATGTTTATAAATAGTTAATAGTCAATAGTAGATTGTTAACATCAGTAGGGAAATAAACAGAACTAAAAAAAATAGTCAGTTGTAGCTGTTTTATGGAATGGATTTAAATAAAGTTTTACGTGGACAAAGGTAAATGATTAAAGCAGTTACATTTAGATCCTCTGAGAGGGTTCCTGGAGATGCTGGAAGGTGGATTGTCACCTTGAGGAGTGACAGGTGCCGAACCGGAACCTGCTTGCCTCTGCCTCTCTGAAACAATCACTCATCGCTCATATTTTTCAATCCGCGTCGCGATCTCTACTTTATTTTTTTTTTTTCTTTTACCAATTATTATGTATATTGTATTGTTTTATTATTTATATTGTCAATTTTTATAATATATTCAACTCGACGAATAAAATTTGTTTAGTGTTCAAAACAATCGTGATACACGTACAAACGACACGCCTGAATTCCTATTTAAATTCCAAGTATTTGATTAATTCGATCGTGCTGGACTATCTATAAGCCATTCAAAGTGCCTTCAGCATTCACCCGCACCTTGATTAAATATACACACATACCTACACACATATATGCATACATATACATGTTAAGCAATATGTATGAAAAACTATTGATACTTTTAAATAAAACTTTTAAATTAATTTAATAAACATCTAAAGTTTGTCATTCAATTTTAAATTAAATACTGTGCGCTCATATTCTGTATTCTCTCTCTCTCTTTTTTTCTTAATTGAATAGTATCGATTGAAACGGGGAAAAAATATACGCTCGTATATTATCCTTCTTCAGCAGCTAATGACGCACAAAATAGCATAATGACTAGACCACAAAAGCATAATGATTATAATAATTTAAAAAATAAACAAACAATAAATGACTTTGAGTAGCTTTTTCCGGGTGTTTAAAACAATAATTACACTCATAAATAAGTTATTAAATGTTGTGCTAAAATGAAATAAGTCTAAGTTTAAAACAAAAAATCATCGAATACTTTGCCTCAAGACAAAAAAATTACTTCCAAGTATTTATCTTAAAGCCAGATGTTAAATGATGACAAGGTCAAGTGTTAAAAAGATATCAATAAATTCAAAGCATTACACGTTAAAAGTTTAAGCGATAATGTTAAGTAATAAATAATAAATAAAAATGAGTTATTTAATATTTAAAATAATAGTAATAATTTTGTATCGAGGCAAGTGTGAAGGGGACGCGTTAAAAATAATTTTGTTTTAATTTCGTTTTTCGTAGACCTACCCTGGGAGTTGGACATAAACAGGTTGAGAAGCGAGGTGGTACGACGTGAGCCTTTGGTTGTAGCGTCTTTGTCAGTATTCTTATCCTTAATCTTGTATTTTTTATTATTATCTTTAATATCCTTTTCGTGATTATATTCTATAGCAATGTCCCCGTGATAATCACCACCCACCACAACCTTAGCCGTCTGACTTTGGTTTTTCTTAGTTGTGTTGTATTGTTGTTTGTTACCAGCAACTCCTGTTTCTCCATTAGTTCCTTTAGAACTTGGTGGTTCCTTTATAGCTGTTGCTGTTGTAGAATCAGCAGTTCCACCACCACCGCTCCCGATACTTCCGATAACACTACCACCACCACTGCCTCCACCTTCGACTTGATGCGTTGAATTAGCCATTTCTGCAAGGCTTGTCATCACTTCATCGTACTCGATCACCCCTGATACATTTACAATTATTTAATTACGTATTACAATACCATCGTCATCCACATTATTGTTGTTGATTCAATACAATATAATTTGTTTTCATTAAATATTGTTGTTGTTAATTTAAATACCTGGTCTTTCAAATCCGGTGTATTTAGATTGAACAAACTGCTCCAACAGTTTATCTACCGTCATATCCAGACACTGTCGTTTAAAGTCAATATGAACTTGACCAACTTGCTCATGATTCGTTTGAAGAACATCGGCATATGTATTTAAAAATTCTTTCATTTGACGTAAATGTGTTTCTTCAACGTCTTGAAATCTCTATCAATAAAAAATTATTTATTAAGTACTCGGATTAATTTAAAAAAAATTATAATAGTAATAGTAATAATAATAAATTTACCCGGCATGCCTGAGTCATTTTAGTTTCAAAATCATTTCTGATAACCGTATATTTATCTACAAGTACTTTATAATCATCTTGAGCTTTTTTAAACTTAGCCTCGGATTTTTCGAGTTCACGCTGGCTCGCATTATCCTTTCGCAACTTCTCCAACTCTAGCCCTTTTTGCTGACACATGTCCTTAGCTTTTTGTAGTGTCACCGTGATACTCTGTATATTCTGAACGACCTCGAGGGTCGATGACTCCTCCTCTTTTACCTGAAATACATCATCTTATAACTATACATTTATACAATAGTTAACTTTTTTTTTTAACGACAGTTTCAACTTTTAAAGTATTTTTTTTTTTTAACATATAGTACGGATGAGTGGGCGTATACTGATAAGCGTGTGTACGATAAGAGTGAATAGGTTTATCTTGAACCCAGGAACTGTGTTTTAAGAGATATTTAAATATCTATGGATGTTTATGAGTTTATAAAAACATACTTACAGTCTTGTGCCTTTTGTGTAGCTCATCAGCATACTTAGAAACATCTTTTATTAACTCGGATACCCGCTGTGCCATCTGTAAATGCAGGCTGGCTAATTTTTCTGCAGCTCCACGTAATGCTGCCCATACTGGTGCAAATGTGCCCTGTATACTACTACTATTACTTGCTTGCTTAGCAACTTTACTCAATAATTTATAATTATTCTCTTCAATTGCCGACCGCTCTCGGAGAAAATCCGCAAGCTCTTTACTCGCCACCACTCCATGCTTCATATTATGATACAATACATCAAATCCATTATTCTTTTCACCCTAAAAATAATAATAATAAAAATTATTGAGTTTATTTAGCGTATTACTAGTTTAAAGACATTAATTTTAAACAACTACACAGACATTTGAATAACATCGTTTTAAAAATGAGCTTTTACATATTGTTTCAATGTTCTTCTAAAACTTAATAATGTTGTTTCTTGTTTAATGTTCTCAGGAAGATTATTATACCAATTACACCCTGTATACAGTATACTTTTCTGAGCTGTATTTGTTCTAGAATATTTCATATTAATACAATAACTGTTCATAGTATTAAAATTATGTTTATATTTTATTAGTTCAATGCGGTTAGTTAAATAAGGTGTGATTGTTTAATATTTTTAATATAAAAATGCACGTATTATGCACCATTCGCTGATTGATAGTCATCCAACCTAAGGCATCCAACATATCTCGTACACTAGTATATTTGCTAACATCAAGCACTAAACTCATGGCTCTATTCAGTACTATTTGCATTCTTTTCACTTGTTCCTTATTATAATTTAACATTAAAGTACTGCAGTATTCGAAATAAGGAAAAATGGTAGATTTATATATAATGTTTTTAGTGTAACTTGTAACTGAGTTATTTAATAATAATAATAATAAAATAATAATAATAATAATAATTATAGCAAGTAATAATTTTCGGTAGTTTTTCGCTGATGTAAAAGCTTGCTTAATTATTTTTATTTATTTATTGGTTTTGTTTAATAACTTATTACATTTAACAACTAGATCATCAATTTTTTTAATGAAGCCTTAGGATAGTTTAAGCGATGTATCAAGTATAAAACGTAATATACTACGCAGTAGATGATTATTATTGAAGGGGGATTGAGTGTGTAGTGATTTCAGTAGGTGGTTAAATGATCGAGATTGTTTTAGCAAACTTTTGGAGGTCATGTTTAATTATAATCATGTAATCTTACTACTTTAGAATTTACTTAATCATAAATATATACTTATCATTTTCTGAATAAGTTCAACTTATTTATTTATGGGTATAAAAAAATAAATAAAATTTTTTAAATATTTAATTTATAAAAAAAATAAAAGATGAAAATTATTAAGTAAAGTAAAGAGTAATTTTTTCATGTAAAAATATATGAAGATTATAATTATACATAGAACATTCTTTAAATAATAATTTTTATTGAACATTGTAATTACACAATTACGAAATTAAATGTAATGCAATTGAATTAAAGAATCTAATAAAATAAATATAATTTTTTAAGATACTTTTAATTGATTCTGTAAAATATCTAATGGCTGAAATAATAAAAACAAATTTTGTTTTTGTAATTCTTTCTTAAAATCAATTTCATCTAATAAAAAAGACAATTGTACAACTCTATTATACAGCAGACTGTGACGCACAAGGTATATAGTATCACCGGGTATGATTGATAAAGAATTCAAGAGACAAGCATCCAGACGACGACGGTAGAGTCACATTGCACACACTTCGTTGGAGTACAGTGTGTAATATGTAAGCAAGAAGTAGCCTCATAAGTATAAATTTCTTTCAACTCGTACTCTTTATTTTATTCTTTTTCTTTTCTTTCTTTTTACACACCCCTTTACGTTTTTTACTTTCATTTTACATTATACTCAATCCTTTTATCCATGATTTACAGGTCTTACCCTCCCTATTTGCTAAAAACCCATAATAATACCAACTCGAAAAGTAACTTTGTGCGCTCGTCAACCTCATGGTTTTTCTTTCAAGACCAATAGAAGGTCAACTGGCTTAACCGGTTTCCACGGCTTTTCTTCGTCTTCTTCATCGTCATCATCATTATCATCATCATTATCATAGTTTGAAAAAATCAAAAACAATTTTAATAATTTCTAACAATTTTTTTTTTATATTTCTACTTTAAACTCAAAGGAAGCACAAATAATCAATTATTAGCGGTTAAATTTGCCTCATTTATTCAACAGGCTCTAAATTGAAGCTTTGCTGATAAAAAAAAAAATTCTCAAGGCCTCTCAAGAAAATAATTTACAAAAAAGAAATATTATTATCCAATTATGTGAAAAAAAATTATTAAAAGTAATGATGTTTTACTTTTTTACAAACACTCGAGTTATTTGTAACAGAAATGACAAGTTGTCAAGATACTTGAAATATATTAAAGCCATTTAGTTTTTTACGTTAGACAGCCTACTAATAATTTTTTGATATACTTTATATTATGCTTATATCTATTATTATCCAATTCTTTGTTTTCACACAACATTAAATACGTAATTGTTTGCAAATTGTGCTGTTAACGACAATAGATTCTCATTATTATTTTTCATATTTAAAAATACAGTCTAGTCTTGTTAAATTTTATTCAGTGTTGTATTTAAATACTTTATTAGTACTTCACGTATAATTAGTGTTTATAATTTTTTTTTTTTCAAATATTTAGTCAACTTGGTAAATTGCATTAGTATTGAAATAATGAAGAACAAAAAAAAATTGTTGCAAGTGAATACTGGGATAAAGTATTTTAAATTAATTATTTTAAATGCTTTTCAATTGTTTTAATTACTTTCCAAGTATTTGAAATACTACTTTACCTACCAGTAAAAAATTTTTATAAGTAGTATTTCAATTACTCTTTTAATGAATATATGTGTCTTTGAATACTTTTTATTTCACAGCATTTTTAATGTATGTAAATTAATGTTGAGTACATGTATTAAAATACTTTTTTAATAGTACACAGAAAAAAAGGATTTCTTGAAGCAAGAAATGTTTTGCATTATGAATTGAAGTCAAAAATTTTCTTGGCACTAAAAATTACTCGATGCAAACAAATTTTTTTCGCCCCAAGAAAATTTTTGTTTTGAATTGATAATTCTAAAAATATTTTGGGGCAAGTAAAAATTTTTTTTGCAAAGAAATCCTTTTTTTCTGTGTATGTATTTAAGAAAATATTTCTTATTTATGAATAAATTTCATTTCTTTGAAGGGTTTTGTCATGTCTGTTAAAGGTAGAATCTTGAGTTACTGATAATGTAATAAAAATGAGACATTTTTATGTATTGATTAAATTTAATATCAATAAATAGATTATTATTGCGTATTATCTTATTTAATGCTTTTACCAATTTAATCAATCATTTTTTAATAAATATACAGCATTTTATATGATCACTCAAATGTACCAATTATTGACATGCCACATAATCTCTATGGAGTTAGCAGTTTTCGTGCTGTGTCAGAAATTTCAGAAAATGTTTTTTTTCATCCAATATCTGGTATCACAAAATAGAAGTTTATTTCGTAGTGTTTGACATATTACAAAGATTATATTAAAATATTTATAACTTTTAAAACTGTTAAAGGAAGTTAAGTACACAGAAAAAAAGGATTTCTTGGCGCAAAAAATTTTCACTTGTCCCAAGAAATTTTTTGCATTATAAATTGAAAAGAAAAAATTTATTGGGGCGAAAAAAAAATTTTTTCATCGAGGAATTTTTTTCTAGCTCTCAGAAAATTTTTGTCTTTAGTTCATAATGCAAAATATTTCTTATAAAATGTTAAGTGTTAGTACCTTGTTCATAATTAGGTACTTTATCTTATTTGTATTTCTATTTAAATATTTTAAAAAAGTACTGTTTGCCAGTACATATATTGAAGTAAAATACTTTGTTAGTACCAATTTACAAAAATATTTATAAATGATATTGAAACGATGAATTTTATGACCAAATTTGTGTTTAAATTACTTTTAAATGGTATTCTTTATAAGAATATATGCATATATATTAGAATGAAAACTATATCAGCAGAATGTTACTTTGGTTCTTTATCATCACCCATTACTCTTTAGTACTCTACTTTTTTCTCCCTTCTATTTTAAATTTTACACTTAGTGCACCTGAATAAAAACGTAAAAAAAAAAAAAAATAATAATAAAATAAAATAAAAACGAAGACCTTTAAGCTATGCAAATGGTCTTTGTTTTATGGATATTTATGTCTGACTTAAAGCAGTCAGTATCGAATAAACCAAATATATATTTTATTTTAATCAGAATCTTAAAGAGACTCGCGTGATTCAATGATTAATAAAATTTCTATAATTAAATAAAAAAAAAAATGTAAATATTTGGTTGAAAATGAATGACTTTATCAACAAAAAAATTTTATTTCACAAGTAAAAACAACAAGTATAATATTGTTATCAATGTCTCTTTGATGTGTACTTGTGGTTATATACGATAAATTACAAACAAATACTTAAATATTTAATAGATATAATAATGTTTACTCAAGCGTATATATCACTTGTTTTTATTCATCATTTGAATATCGTTAACGTAAGTGCGCACTCGTACATAACGAAAGGATGTTTAAACAAAAAGATTAAAAATATAAAGTTCAATTCAACTTCCCTTAATCTATCATACTAATATAACATTAATAATTAAAAATTTTGAATAAACAAATTATTTATTCATTTTATTGAGAAAATTGTATTGTTTTCAGTAATTGTTTGAATAATTTCAAGTTTTATTGTTTTAGATGAAAAAATTAATTTTTTTTTTAACAAAAGTTCAACACTTGAAAATTTTTAATTAATACAAACAATTGTTTAAACATTTGAATAAGTTTTTACCATAAATTACAAAGTAAAGTTTATAATTAAAAATTTTAAATATAAACTAAAAAAAAAAAAAAACGTGTATGTACATGGTGCAAAAATGGTTATACGTTATAACATTATTCAGTAGTAGTAAGTAGTAACGGTCTAAAAGATGTAACGTATTTACTCACTCTCTCTCTTTTTCTTTCTTTTTTTATCACATAACAGCAGTGCCTAGAGAATAACAAGTCTAAGAGAGACGAAGTAATAAAAAATAAAAGAGAAGTGAGAAAAAGAGAAGGTGAAAGATCGTGAAGAGAAAGGATAAGCCGACAGAGTTTTGGTTGAGAAAGAGAAATAAACAAAAGCGTCGAAGGACACTAACTTCTCCTCCTTGTTTTCCTGCAGACTTAAATCACCTGTCTCTCTTTTCCCGCTTATACATTAAATATAAAATCCCTCGTATGTAATAATGTAATATAACATAATACGTTAAAAATATACATGATGTCTTTCTTTAAATTAACATTCGTTGATTATATCGATTTATTTTAAATATTATCATCATCATTATTATTCGATTGTTTTTATCTACGGCATTCTTATAACCCAACTCGTATCTATCACTTTCATTTTCGTCTTATCGTTCAATATACACTATCTAATTACACTACATTATCACATGAATAAAATAAAATAATAAAATAATAATTAGAATGAAATTATAAAACTTACCCAAAAATAATCAGCAAAATCTACAGTCATGGTGAGCAATCAGATCATCCTCAGTATTATCATCAATTTTTATTACACTCTCGTTATTAGTATTTGTTTTTTTTTTCAAATACAATACCAGCAATAATGACAACTATTATTATTATTAAGGTTTACGCCCGGGAAGTCTTAGGAGTCTCTGATCTAGGTAGTACCGTTGTAATGGGTTTCTATTGTCTGTCATCAAGCAAACCGAGTCATTGATATATGATGCGATTTAAAATATTCAACTAAATTATTAAACCGGGACATAAAAAATAATCCATAATCGTAAATGGTACGAGATTAGTTTTTTTTCTTTTTAAATATATTGAATATTTCTTTTTTGCAAATATAATTAAATTAAAATTTATAAGACACTGAATAGAAAGTAATAATTATAATATATGTTAGTAATAGTAATTTAAGTTTGATATTAAAAACATAACATAAAATAAATAAGTAATTAATAATATTGCACGGCACTGCACCACTGACTGTTATTTAATTTATATAGTTGTAGACTGAAGTAATGTGATATATAGAATGTGATTGAATACGATGACGATGATAATTGGTGATAATACTCTTTGACTCTGGTCTATAGAGTCTAGTGTGTTATGCACATAAAATTTAATATATACCGAACAAAACGTAGCGGCAACGATGGTGACTCTGCAGAAGCGCGGATAAGAAGGGTCAACTTTAATAACTAGTATGCTCTGTAAGTCCGTAAAGTCCGATGTCTGCGATAGTCTAAAAAGACACGAGACTCGATATTATTCGTAGTAGTATCGCTAAGTTTCCTAGTTTTATGTATATAGATGTTATACAGACTGAGGATGACGTGAGGTTTTACTTTGCCGATCGTTTATTCTCTACTGCTGTATGGAGCTGCTGTTATATATTACACGACGGTGTTGAGTTATTTTAGCTCGAAATATTATTATCAGCGACATCTTGACGTTTTACTTCAAGTTACCATTTTTAAATCGGTTGATAATTTGAATTTTGATGGTTAGGTATTGTAGAGATTTTTATTGTTGGTTGCGCTGTTGCTCATAGGCATAAGCGCAATTTTTGAATTCAATTTTTTTACCGCCATTCATACATGGGACCGATAATGGTTCGAAATTAAATAGAAAAGGTTTATAGCATAAAAAGTGAAGAAACACACGAATAAAATATCATAGTATTTCATAAATAGAAAAAATATAATTATATTATTAATTAAGTTTACCAGTTACTAAATGCAATAACTTTTTTTCATCTTGAAAAACTTTAAATTTTACGGTTGAGAGTAGAAAAATAAAAATTATGACAAAAGATTGTTTATAATAAATCAATTTATATCAACTATTAAATGAATAAAAAATATTTATTTCCAGTATGTTCAGAATTTGATAAATATTTTGTTTTTTTGAATATCGTAGTCCTCATCAGTTATTATTTTTATGTTTGCGTATGAAGATTATGCAATTCAGTTGCTAAAAATAAATGTTATTTTTTATTTACGAGTATAAATTTATGGTAAGTGAATCACCGTCCTGACGTTCCTTCTACTAAAAATAAATTGTATTTGAAATAAAAATATGTTTACTTACATTCGACTATTTTTTGTATTATCCATTAGCATTAAGTAAATACCAAAATTAATAAATTCAATTTATTTTTCACAAGCTCTGAAATTAAAATAAATTTTAAATTACTTTGATAAACTTACTTTTTTCACGCCAATTTTGAATTTCTTTTTATATATATATATATATATATATATATATATATATATATATATATATATATATATATATATATATATATATATATATATATATATATATATATATATATATATATATATATATATATATATATTTTTTTTTATTTTTCTTTGTTAATGTGTTTTTATGTTATCGAAGAATAAAACAAATAAAATATAGTTTTCATAAATTAACTTCTTTTATTTTAGATATAAGTCGTTACTTTCAATAATCCATTGGAAATAAAATTATATTCTCTAAATAATGTTTTGTTTAAAGTAAGAGCGTTCAAGTTCTATGAGCAACTGAAGAGCTAGTGCTACTGAATAGTGAGCGAACTATATCGATTGACTTTACATATTGTATGGTGCTCTGACAAAAAGCAACCCTTCTTCTGCGAATCGTTATTTATTCATAATAATTACGTCTTATTATCGGTCATCAAAATAATTGGGCATGAATAACTAAATACTTTAATAGTCTTATGACAATTTTCAGTTATTATAATAATAGCAACAATCTCGTATGACTGTCTACTACTACACGTATAGGCGCCTTTCTTTATGGGAGAACTAAAGAACGAATACTAAACGAAGTTCATTGTTCAGCTGAAATTTGACTACGATACTTAATATATAAGTTTACAAGTATAAATTTTTTTAAATTGAAGTCTTAGAAGTACAAAAAATGGGTATGCTAACTATTTATTGGAAATTTTTTATGGCTGTTGGACTTTGGAGACCAATTGAATGGCATGGTTTAAAAGCACATCTTTACGATTGTTATACCATGTTTGTCATGTTAATGAACTATTTATTTTTTATGACTGGAGTAATGGATATTAATTTTACAAATATTGATTTTTTTGGCTCAATCGATATTATTACACTGATGTTACAGTCTATTGAAAACTTTGCAAAAATATTTTGTTTGGTCAAAAAACGCAATGAGTTATTGAATTTAAATATTTATCTTCACAGCGAGCCATTTAATTTACGGAATGACGATGAAATATTAATACAAAAAAAGTATGATGACATTAACAGGTAATGATTATTGTTCTATTAGTTATTATAACCATTAAAATTATTTAACATTTACAAAAACTATATAATTTTACAAAGAAGTTGATGTATTTGATCTTTAAATTATTTTTAGCTAATAAATAACTTAATCTGAATTGATATTGTAAAAGATCTGAACTTATATACGTAGGGCAGGGCGGGGCTAGTTGATCACTTTTTGGTTTGATCTGCCATAACTTTAAGACGATGCATCTGATTCAATTAATTCATGTGCTGTTAGGTTCGTTATTTAGTCTTCTTCAAACGGTCTAGCGACACAAAAACGATCCGAGTGAAAATTTACAAGTTATTCCCGGAAATGCGCTAGCGCTCCAAATTGCTCAACGTGCCCCACTAGTGGGGCACGTTGTGCATGAGATGGGGCTAGTTGTGCAATGGCTCAAATAGACGGAACTGCTAGACAAAATGATATGGATACAAAATAAAATTATAATTACCAAGCAAATATTTATTTATTATGATTATAATTTACTTATATTATTATTATAACTCTGATATTTAACATAAAATCAAAGTCACAATTTTCCAATCTTTGAATCATTATCACACTTTTTGTATTAAAAATTATATATTTAAGAATAATTATTGAGTAAATAAATATTAAATTAAAGTAGTGACTAATTATGAGATCAAAAATATTGCTAGATGATTAATAATTGTAAATTATTAATCATTTTTGTCACTATCACAATTCATGCAAACATAGGTTAAGCCAACGTTCGGCACACATGTAACGTGGGACCATTGTTTGCAAATTTGGCACTAAATCCAGTCTTCTCCAGGTACACTGAGAAAAAAAAATACTGTTTTCAAGTATCTGCGTGCTTGAATCGTACCGAGAAAATTAATTGTTTAATCTTAGTAATAATGTACTTCAACCAAGAATATTTTCTTAAAATAAGTATAAAAATTCTTAAATCAAGAAAATATTACTTGGTTGGAGTATATTTTTACTATAATTAAACAAATATTTACTCGGTACGATTCAAGCATGCAGATACTTGAAAACAGTATTTTTTTTTTTCAGTGTATGCTCTCAGAAAATTGTTCATAACAAACCAGTAATAATAATTATTAATATAGTATCAATATGGGTTATTTTAATTATTAAACATTATATTGAATCATCACATGTACAAATTAAATGATGATTATTAATTTAGTAAAGAAAAATTTAATTTTTTATAATGAAAATCTAGTGGGGCTAGTTGAGCAAGCATTCAGCGCGCCTTGCACAACTAGCCCTATTTGAGACAGCAAAATAAAAGTTAGATTATAAAAAAATAATAAGACCCTGGTAGGAAGGGACCATTGGACAAGGCTTGGACCAGGCATTGGCCAGTCGTCATGCCAGAGTTCCGAGCCTTGGCACCAGCCTTGGCTAAGCATTGGGCCAAGGATTGGTCCAGGCCTAGGATGATAACAATGTCCCCAAGCCTTGGCAAACAAAAAAACTAGGCTTGGGCCAAGCCTTAGGAAACGAAAAATTGAGCCTCGGCCAAGGCTTGGGAAACAAAAAACCAAGCCTCGGTCAAACCTCGGGGAGCAAAAAATCCACGGCTCACCCAATGCTCGATCTAAAATATTATTATTTAAATTAATAAATATAATTAAAAAAAAGTTTGATCACACTTTTATCGACATTACATTAGAGGGTAATTAACTAATTACTGAATTAATGGGAAATAACGAATAAAATTATTTGGGGGCTACCGGGGTTCGAACTGAGATCCTTCTGATTACTAGGCTGGGACGCTATCCACTGTGCTAAATCTGATGTTCAGATAATTATGATTTTTTGCTTGTTAAATTGTTTAAATACAATTTAATTCAAAAATATTAGATCGTAAAGATGAGATGAAATGTAGTTTTATTTAATGAACTTAAAATTGTCTGATGCATTTTTAGGCCTACGCATGACACCTGGGGCAAAATGGACCATCCGAAAATTCTGAAAAAATGATTCATATTTTTATCGTTAAATTAAAAAAATTTAATATATTAATCCATTTTTCGGCTGATTCTCTATAGCCGGGGCAAATTCGGTCACTAAAAATATTCGGAAATAATATTTCATTTTTTAATTGATAAAATTTTTGAAATAATGCAAAATAATCTGTAATCTAAAAAATCAAAAATCACGTTTCTTGGGTTCATAATAATGACAAATAAAAAGTATAGAATTGTTTTTTTTTATTAAATAAAAAAATTAGTAAGTAAGATAATCGAGGAGAAACAATTTATTAAACCAATGATGTGAAATGTAATTTTTCTTTATGTATATTACATACAAAAATTTTGAATTTAATGAAATTTGATCAACTTTCAAAAATTTTTTTTTCAACTTTTTTAAAGGGTACCCCATTTTGCTCGCCAAAAATAAAAATTTCATGTTAACTAAAGTTTTCTACATAGCAATAACTAATTAAATGAAAATTATTGATATTAATCGTATACTCGGTAGACGGTTATGCCCTGGTCTTCTCTATATACATATATATAGATACATGTAAAGTTGATAATTTTACTATTAAAATATAATTTAACCCAGGCTGAGGCATTGGCCAATGGTCAGCTGCCAAGGCTCGGCTTGACAAAAATTAAACTATCGGACCCAGCCTGGGCCGATCCTTGGGCCAATGGTCAGCAGCCAAGGCTCAATTTGACAAAAATTAAACTATCGGGCCTAGCCCTGGCCGCGGCTCAGACCAATGGTCACTACTCAAGGCTCGGCTTAATTTAATGAAACCAATGGGCCAAGTCTCGGCCTAGACTTGGGCCAATGGTTAGCTGCCAAGACTTGGCTTAACGTAATCAAACCATTGGATCAAGCCCTGGCCGAGGCTTGGGCCAATGGTCAGCTGCCGAAGCTTGGCAAGTGACAACAGGGCCAAGACTCGGCCTATTGTCAGCCTTGGCGAT
This sequence comes from Microplitis manilae, assembly GCA_030273425.1. Taxonomy (NCBI): domain Eukaryota; kingdom Metazoa; phylum Arthropoda; class Insecta; order Hymenoptera; family Braconidae; genus Microplitis; species Microplitis manilae. The sequence continues at coordinate 7,801,810 of CP092726.1, forward strand.
TCCTACCTGGGGAGTTAAAAATAAATAACCATATATAATCGAAAGAGCAATACCCAGGTAGGAATCGCCAAGGCTGACAATAGGCCGAGTCTTGGCCCTGTTGTCACTTGCCAAGCTTCGGCAGCTGACCATTGGCCCAAGCCTCGGCCAGGGCTTGATCCAATGGTTTGATTACGTTAAGCCAAGTCTTGGCAGCTAACCATTGGCCCAAGTCTAGGCCGAGACTTGGCCCATTGGTTTCATTAAATTAAGCCGAGCCTTGAGTAGTGACCATTGGTCTGAGCCTCGGCCAGGGCTAGGCCCGATAGTTTAATTTTTGTCAAATTGAGCCTTGGCTGCTGACCATTGGCCCAAGGATCGGCCCAGGCTGGGTCCGATAGTTTAATTTTTGTCAAGCCGAGCCTTGGCAGCTGACCATTGGCCAATGCCTCAGCCTGGGTTAAATTATATTTTAATAGTAAAATTATCAACTTTACATGTATCTATATATATGTATATAGAGAAGACCAGGGCATAACCGTCTACCGAGTATACGATTAATATCAATAATTTTCATTTAATTAGTTATTGCTATGTAGAAAACTTTAGTTAACATGAAATTTTTATTTTTGGCGAGCAAAATGGGGTACCCTTTAAAAAAGTTGAAAAAAAAAATTTTTGAAAGTTGATCAAATTTCATTAAATTCAAAATTTTTGTATGTAATATACATAAAGAAAAATTACATTTCACATCATTGGTTTAATAAATTGTTTCTCCTCGATTATCTTACTTACTAATTTTTTTATTTAATAAAAAAAAAAACAATTCTATACTTTTTATTTGTCATTATTATGAACCCAAGAAACGTGATTTTTGATTTTTTAGATTACAGATTATTTTGCATTATTTCAAAAATTTTATCAATTAAAAAATGAAATATTATTTCCGAATATTTTTAGTGACCGAATTTGCCCCGGCTATAGAGAATCAGCCGAAAAATGGATTAATATATTAAATTTTTTTAATTTAACGATAAAAATATGAATCATTTTTTCAGAATTTTCGGATGGTCCATTTTGCCCCAGGTGTCATGCGTAGGCCTAAAAATGCATCAGACAATTTTAAGTTCATTAAATAAAACTACATTTCATCTCATCTTTACGATCTAATATTTTTGAATTAAATTGTATTTAAACAATTTAACAAGCAAAAAAATCATAATTATCTGAACATCAGATTTAGCACAGTGGATAGCGTCCCAGCCTAGTAATCAGAAGGATCTCAGTTCGAACCCCGGTAGCCCCCAAATAATTTTATTCGTTATTTCCCATTAATTCAGTAATTAGTTAATTACCCTCTAATGTAATGTCGATAAAAGTGTGATCAAACTTTTTTTAATTATATTTATTAATTTAAATAATAATATTTTAGATCGAGCATTGGGTGAGCCGTGGATTTTTTGCTCCCCGAGGTTTGACCGAGGCTTGGTTTTTTGTTTCCCAAGCCTTGGCCGAGGCTCAATTTTTCGTTTCCTAAGGCTTGGCCCAAGCCTAGTTTTTTTGTTTGCCAAGGCTTGGGGACATTGTTATCATCCTAGGCCTGGACCAATCCTTGGCCCAATGCTTAGCCAAGGCTGGTGCCAAGGCTCGGAACTCTGGCATGACGACTGGCCAATGCCTGGTCCAAGCCTTGTCCAATGGTCCCTTCCTACCAGGGTAATTAAAGTATCTTTGAATACTCACGTAATCACAAAAAAGTATTTTCATGCGAGTACAGAAGAAAAATTCTAAAGACCTTTTTTTTTTTTTTGACGCCAAAAAAAAAACAAAACGTTCTGTCAATTAATCTGAGCACCGGACGGCAATTGACAGTCACACTCTGTGTTCTCCTCCCGTAACCCCTTCTTTTCACCATTTAAACTTTTTTTGTAAGTTGCTTAGTTTTCGAGATATTTCGATTGCACAACTTACCCCGCTGATCAACTAGCCCCGCCCTGCCCTACCTATAAAAATTTATAAAAACAAATAAAATATAGGGGAGCCGGGGGCACAAAGGCCCCCTTCAAAAATTAGGCAAAAATTTTTTTTTTTTTTTTCCGTCAAGTTTTGACCTCTGTAATGTTTTTATCATATTTTAGGCCAATATGTGGGGTAAAATGGGCCACTTAAAAAAATTATTTTTTTTTCATTTTCCGTCAAGTTATGACCTTTATAATGTTTTTATTATATTTTAGGTCAATATGTGACATGTAGGGCAAAATGAACCACTCAAAAGAAAAATTGTAACGAAAAAAAATTTTTTTTTTTTCCGTTAAGTTAATGGTTTCGTGACAATTTTTTTTTTTTTAATGGTCGATTTTACCTCACACATCACATATTAGCCTAAAACGTCATAAAAACATTATAAAGGCCATACCTTGACGGAAAATGGAAAAAAAAAAAATTTTTTCGTTACAATTTTTTTTTGAAAGTGGTCCATTTTACCCCACTATCACATATTGGCCTAAAATATAATAAAAACATTACAGAGCTCATAACGTAACGGGAAATAAAAAAAAATTTTTTGTTAATAATTTTTTGGGGAAGGGGCCTTCGTGCCCCAGAAAAAAAAAAATTTTTTTTCGATTTTGTGTAAAATTTCGACTGATTCTTCCGATATAGACGGAAAATAAATGAATTTGATGGTTAAAAGCCACAAAAAGAAGAAACCAACTTAAGGGGGCCTTCGTGCCCTAGGCTCCCCTATATGAGATTTAATGGTCAATTAGTGCCGACCTATTTTAATGTTTTTTTTTTTTTTTTCTAAAAATTTTCTATTACTTTTTTGTTTACTTCAATGAAGAGTAAATATTGATTTCCACTCTATGTATATACACTAGTCCCAAAAATTAAGGGATAGAAAAAAAATTCGAAATTTTTGGGTGATTTTCAACATGCTGTAACTCGGTGAAAAATGGTCGTAGAAAAAAAAAAAAAGGAAATTGTAGCCTCAAGTTTCTAGTTTTCAGATCTGACCCTTAAACTTTTTCATCATGCACGGTTCCGGAGTAATCTTAAGCAAACTGACGAAAAAAAAATTTTCAAAATTTTTGCTCGTCTTTTAACAAATCTATGGGCTTCAATAAATTTTTTTGGATAATCTGACCTTATGACTCTTTTAGGAAATTTTATGCCCTTCAATTTGGCGGGCTCAAAAAGTCTCTACGTCAAGTTGGCGCCGAGTTATCATTGATCAAAGCAAAAAAGTCCATTTTGGCTTTGATAATCAATAACTCCGGACGTATTGGTCGTACAGAGAATGAAAGTAGGGTTTTGAAAACTGGAAAACATTCTCTATAAGAGAAAATTAGTTGCTTTTGATAAAAAATTTTTTTTTGAAGCGATAATGTTTATTAAAAAATAGGTCTTAATTCGCATATTTAAGGATATTCGGAAATCTTGCTATAACTTTGGATATAATGGATGAACAAAGGATATCGTCGTTTTTTTTTCAACCTCAAAGTATCCTGAAAAAACCCTGAAAATTTTAAAGCGCTGAGATTTTTCTTTCTTAGTGTCCCGAAGCTTTAAATTTATCGATTTTGCCGTAAATCTCCATAATTGGTAGTTTCTCGGTTTTTGGTCATTTTTTCGATTTCAAAATGTTTTTTTTTTACCAATAATCTTGATTTCTTTGATCAAAAAGATTGATTATCGAAAAAAAAAAAAAAATTTTTTTTAATTTTTCTTTTTCAAAAAATTTTTTTTTTTGGTGTATCCGCAATGATTTATCATTGTCAAAAAAAATTCCTCAATTTTTTTTTACCGTCGGTATGTGCACAGAAAAAAAAAATTCTTGGTTGAAGGTAAATATTCTTAATTCAAGAAAATTTTTTTGGAGACCTAAACTTTCTCAGATAAAGTAGTAATTTTATCTGACCAAGATAAATTCTCTTAGCTCAAGAAAATCTTGACTTGGTTCCCGAAAACGGTGGTGTTCAAAAATATTTTCTTGACTCAAGATAACTTTTTTTTCTGTGTGTGTAAGAAGCGTAAATTCGACCGACGAACCTCCACGAGGTACTCTTTGGGTAACGCTAATGGGGACTAGTGTATATATATTTTTTACTCAATTTTTTAAATAAATTACGTATATAATTATTCTGATATTTTACACAATAAAAATAATTTAAGTTCAGACTAAATAAATTTTTTTCACAGGATTGTCAATTTTGTTTGTTTAACATTAGGGCTTTTATCAACGTTATGGTATACCGGTTTTAATGCTTTTCAAATGATTATGCCAACAGCGTTACCTTATAGAAGTAAAATGCCGTTTAATTATTCTGAGCCAAAAATATTTATTATAACAGCTGCAAGTCAATGCTATACAGTAGTCACTATTGGTATTATTAATACTACATTCGGTATATTATTTCCGAGCATGATGTTGCAAATTTGTGCTAAGATTTGTATACTCCAATATCGTTTTCGCATGATAATTATGAAATTAGAAAATAATGATTATAAGGGTAATGATAATTTAAGTGTTGAAAAAACTAATGAAAATTCGCCAAAATATTTAATTGCTAAATGGGTCGAAAGTCATATTGCACTTTTACAGTTAAGTTTTATATTTTTGTTTTTGATATTATTTTCTATAATTTTAATAATTAACAATGATTAATTGTTTTACTTTTGCTTGTAATTTTTAGTTTATTTAAATGTGCTAATAGCCTGTTTGCAGAAACTGTTTTTATTCATTATGTTATTAATTCGTTTGTTATGTGTACACTGACACTTTTACTAAGTCGATCTAGTTTCGATATTTCTCTTATTGTTAATGCATTTTATTTTGTTCTTAAATGTGTTCAACAATTTGGTCAGTGTGCTTCTGCACATCAAGTAACTTTAGAGGTAATTTTATGTATCAAATTAAATTTTTTTATTTTATTATCACAATTTTATTTTAAAAATAATTTTATTTGCATAAACAATTTTTATTCTTAATTATATTTCTTATCGAAAACTTACGTCAGAGGCTTAGAGAAATTCATACAATTTTTACGTGGGACTGGTGTGTGATAGTCGCAAGTTCGATTCTTAAGCTCAGTAAATTTTTAGTTAAATTTTAAAATTATAAACGAGCTTAATTCAACTTTTTTTTTCAATTCAAATATATGTTTTTATATTTAATTAATACCAATGAATGTTTTTGCATCAACAGTTTGAAGATCTGCGTCACGTCATTTTTTCAACTAATTGGTATGCCATTGATGTGGAAGTCCAAAAATTACTTACGATAATAATGTCAAAAACTATAAAAGAAGTTATTTTTGTTAGTGGATATTTCGTTGATTTATCTCTGGATTCATTTAAAAGCGTTAGTATATATTTTTTATATGTTTCTAAATATTAATCGTGAATTTTTACTACTGGACATTTTTAAAGAACTTCTAAAGTCACATTACTTTACTAAGCAATATTAATTACGTATTTGTTATTTATTTTTGCTATATTATCGATATCAAATTTAATATTGCAAATATAATGTAATAAAACACAATTTAATTTTATGAAAGTAGTTTACAAGAGACCGGGATAGTACAATTTATTACTTTGTTGAGTACTTTTTTAGATAATTAGACTATTATGAACTTATGATAGATTTGTCACAACAAATAGAAATCCAATTTTTGATCCTAAAAAAATGAATTTCCTAAAAAGTTATTAGGGATTAATGGACAAAGAAATGCCTGTTGTTTAAGTTATATAAACCATAATTTTATTATAATTATTTGTAGATAATGAAATTATCATACACTATCTTCAATGTGATTGATCAGTGATTGAGGTGTTGAAAACAACAAATTAACCCGATACATATGACATAGGATTACTGAGACATGTTTATATCATAGCAGGTGCTATAGTGCTGTGAAATTAATTGTAATTTAGTTATTGCGTTCATTGGTTAGTAATTAATAAATTATTATTTATTTATAATTTATTATAGTAGAATATTTTTTTAGTAGAATAAATAAAAGTAATATAAATACATTCTGACTATTCTATGTCTTTTATTTTTTAAAACTGCATAATTCTATTTTTGGATAATAATTTTAAGTAAAATTGAGATTTAGTTGGAAATAATTATATGTAGACGATCAAAACTTAGGAAATTTTATTAATTAAAATTTTCTATGAAATAGTGTTTTGAAAATGGTTTTTCGGCTATGAATTTTCTTGTTTGAATTTTTGTAAATTAAAGATATTGACTAAAAATTGTTTTCCTCCGCATGCAGTTTATTTTGAGATAAATATCAATGTTATTGCTGGTACGCAATTAATTCATTTAAAAAAAAAATGGATATTCAGCTATCTTTAGTAAACACAGAAAATGAATGAAATTTTTTTTACATAATAAAACAGTTGTAGCGACGATCAATCATTATGTAAATCAAGTTTATTGCTGGTATTGAAGAATTATTTCAATAAATTTATGTCATTCAACTTGTAGTAAACTCTTTTATTAATAAATTGATAGTTCAATTTATCAATTTTCAAGTGCAGCAACAGCAAATAGCAAACCTAGTTAATCAATATAAAATCAGCTATCGATAAAACGTATCAAAAATAAGTCAACGATTCTGATGAGATTTAATATTTGAATCTGAAAAAATAAAAACAGAATTATAGTTACAATATTTGTAAAAATATTCACTTAATTAGTTAATAATTATACTAGCTGGTTAGCTAGTTATTAATGTTGTAACTATAATAATTATCTTTTTTATCTCGAAAACAATAAGGTAAAAGACCTAGTACCCGATCACTCTATGTATTTGTATATCTATATTTAGTAAAATCCGGTAAATATAGATGTACAAATCCATGAGTGATCGAGTACTAGTTCCCTGATCGGGTACTAGATCTCTTACTTTATATCTTAAGTACGGCGATATCATTTTGCTTTTATATATCCTCGAATTGATGAATCACTTTTTATTCAAAGTTCTATGATCTGAAACAAGATTAAAACCTTTTAATCAAAAATTTTAAATCACTGGAAAAATTAATTTAATTAAAAAACTTAACCATGTACTCAAGTTAAGAATTTTCTTACTTTCCAATTAATAGTTTTTAAAATACAATAAAAATAATTTTTTATTATTTCAAATTTTGAATTTCTGTCATGCAGCGTTGATATCATATATTTTCATAATTTACAACTGACCGTAAAGTTATATTATTTAATTTATAAAATATTTTATTTAATACTCAATGATTTAAATTTGAATTTATAAACGAATTGTTACTGATTACACTTATAAAGAATTTGTATTAGTTTAAAAAATAGTCCAGTTGGTAACAATGTGAAGAAAAAAAAACTAAAGCAAGCGGGCCCTTACTGTAACTTACTCGCGTCCATACGACAGTGCCCATTGTCTCAGTGACTGCTGTGCGTAGGTTAGTGATAAGTCGTCATTTTATTTTAACATACAATCCGGATAGATGTTTTGATAATTATTTAACAACTAGCGATTAACAATTGATGAATTATGAATAATAATTAATAATATTTGAAAATAAAAGTAACAATTAGTTGTCAATAATTAAATAGTGAAATCATAAGTATCAAGCAGTGAACGAACGTAAAAATATATAGATATTATTTATTTTTTTTTTCTTTATAAAGATTAAAAAATATATATAGTTGAGTGATGTTAAAAAATTAATAGTTTTCAAGTAAAAATATAGATTGAATTAATAAATATTATAATTGATATGAAGTGAACTATGTGTCGCAGAAAATTCAAGTGTACAGAAAAAACTTAATGAACGATATATATATGAATATTAAGGTTAAAACATTTTTAAATATATATTATTAGTGATTATTTTTTAACTATCTCAAAATTATAAGTGTGAATGTAGCTGACAATTGACAATTTTTGAATAAATAAATAAAATGTAAGTAGAATAAAAATTAAAAAATGCGTATTTAGAGAATTGAAAAGTCTGTACGCGTATTATTTTTAATTATATTATTCTAGCTAATTAATTTGTTTATTTAACATTTATAAATTGTGTCATATTAGCTACATGATTCAAGAACACTGGCATCGTTATATTTGGTTAAACAAAAAAGCTTTTGTGTATTTCAAAGTGTACTTCGGATCGGGTTTCTAAACAGTTAAAATTGAAAATAAACGGACAAGTTGTTGCTTGTTTGATAAAGTAAAGGAAGAAGAAAGAGAGGTCTCGTAATGATAAAATCTAAATCTTTGTTAGATCGATACGTTACTTTAAGTAGTGGAATAGCCGATAAAGAAGAAATTACAAAAACTATTTATATTTAATGATGGCGAGATGGCGACACATTTGATGCTGAGAACTACAAGCTAAGGTAAATTTTATATTTGAATGACGTAAATCTCGATGAGTGTGAATCGTGTGAATGTATCAGACATCAGACTACTTGAAACTTTTACTATCGATATCTCTGAGAGAAACGCAAGTACAAGAAATTTAAAAAGCGACACTGGCGCGTATTTCAAATATCTTGTCACATATTTTTGACTTTTTTCATCCAATGTTTTTTTCTAAAGTCATAATTTTGAAACTAAATCTTCAATAAGTTCTCTCATGAATACATATTAATATAAATTGATGAAATTTACTTATTTATATTATTTTTAAAGGCTCAACTCGTGCATTTTTTTTTTTTTTCCTCAATAAAATTATAAGAACACATATTTAATCATAATAATTAATAAAATGAAAAAAAAAAAAAAAAAATTACACGTATTTATATTAACAAAGACTATATGTGTATTTTTTTATTTTTTCATTTTTCAAAGTGTATCCGTAAATGTTAATTATTTTCTCATTAGACAAATTTTTATATTGGCATATACTTATGATACTGAAGTTAGCCGACGTCTATTAAATTTTGAATTTTTAAAAAATCGATAAATTAAAAAAAAAAATATTTAAAAAAATTACACTTATAGTTTTTTTAATTTTCTACATGTGTATTTTTTTTGTTTTTTAAGTTTTTTAAATTAAATCATTGAAAACAAAATTTGAAAATTTTTAATTGTATGCTAACTTCAGGATCATATATATTTATAAAAAAAATTGATAAAAATAAAAAAACGTCAGGCACATGATTGTATTCCTAAATACTACCTGTACATCTTTTTAATTTTTCATTTTTTAAATTATTCGTAAATATTAATTATTTTTCAACAGAAAAATTTTCATATTGACGTATATCTATGAAAATAATTTATATAAATAAAAAAAAGGCCATCTGGCAGCCAAAATGGTAGGTAGATTTTCCAATTTATCTATGTAAAAAGTTTCACACATACATGTCTTGTGATACATGTTAATGAATAGTCATATTATGAAATTAGGTTCGTTTTTTTAGTGAGGGTAAAAAAAGACAACAATTATTTTCGATAGAGAATTTCAGATAGTTGATTTGACAAAACATTATATAAGTAATATACCAAACTAACCTTCACGTAAACAAAGTATATAAAATTTAATTGGTTTGAGATTATAATTGTAATCGCTATTACGATGACAAGACCAGTTAGTGATAGTACGTACAGGTACGATTAAAATGTCATAAATAATAAAAGAAATCCTTTTAAATTATAAAATAGCTATGAAATTTACAGGTTATTTTGTTTATAATAAGATACAACTGACGAAATTGTATTGTAATGAACAATGCATAAGTTATGTGTAATAAACTCCATATTTTCCACATTTTTTGATTTTATAAAAATTTTCAAGGCTATCAAATCATTGGAAGAAATGGTCAAAACATAAAGTTTAAGGTCAAAAATTAAAGCTTACTAATCAAGCTTTAAGATACTTTTTACTGAAATTGTCTATCAGTTTTAGTTTTAATGTTATATGAACGAAAGTGAATAAAAACTGATTTTTTCGAAAAATCATGGAAGTTTAAAACAGCCATAACTTCTAAACTAACTGACCGATTTAGCCCATCTTCGAACTTAACCGTGATAATCGCCCATAGAATAAGTGTGAAAAATTTCATTGAGATCTGATAAGATTGTAAACACAATCGTGTCTACACGTAATATATATATATATATATTAGACTGTTTCAAATTAGGGGACTATTTTTTTTTTTTTTGATGAACATTGAAAAATCGAAAAGGTATCTTAAAATATGGTGACAGTTGAAATTTGAGCTCTTAATATTGATATTTAGAGGTGGCTATTTGTAATTTTCGATTTTTCATTTAGAAACATGGTAAAAAATACATAGCTTCCAAAAAAATCAAGATACAAAAAAACTTTTCTCAACTATTTTGTAGGAAATTTACTGATCTACAAAAAAGGTCTTTTATGATTTTTTCATGAATTCAACCATTCACAAGATATCCGACGTCAAAGTTTGATACGATTCAAAGAACTTCTTTTTGCTCGTTCCGAATTTTATACCATGCCAACCAATGAGAATTCAGAAATTTCCAATACAATTTTTTGTAGGAAATTGAACGCTCTACAAAAAAAGTCTCTTATCGTTTTTTGATAAATCCATCTGTTCAAAAGTTATTAGAGCTTAAAGTCAAGTTATAGTAAATTTCGAGATCTTTTTACTTTTTCGGTGAAACTATCGGACAAATCATGAAATGTCATTAAATCTTTTTTGTAGACAATTTTATTTCCTACAAATTATCTCTGATAAATTTTTTCCGAATTCTGCATTCTATTCTAGTTATTTCCATTTTAATGTCGAGCTCTTGAAATCGATCAGAACACTTTTTTCAGGAGCTTGGCATTAAAATGAAAATAACTAGAAGAGAATGCAGAATTTAAAAAAAATTTATCAGAGGTAATTTGTGAGAAATTAAATTGCCCACAAAAAAGATTCTATAACATTTTATGTTTAGTCCGATAGTTTCACCGGAAAAGTAAAAAGATCTCCAACTTTACTTCCAGCTCTAATAACTTTCGAACAGATGGATTTATCAAAAAATAATAAGAGACTTTTTTTGTAGAGCATTCAATTTCCTATAAAAAAACTATATCGAAAATTTCTGAATTCTCATTGGTTGACATGGTATAAAATTCAAAACGAGCAAAATCAAGTTCTTTGAATTTTATTAAACTTTGACGTCGTATATCTTGTGAATGGTTGAAGTTATGCAAAAATCATAAAAGACCTTTTTTGTAGATCAGTAAATTTGCTACAAAATAGTTGAGAAGAGATTTTTTGTATCTTGATTTTTTCGAAAGTTATGTATTTTTTACCATGTTTCTAAATGAAAAATCGAAAATTACAAATAGCCACCTCTAAATATGAATATTAAGAGCTCAAATTTTAACTGTCACCATATTTTAAGATACCCTTTCGATTTTTCAATGTTCATCAAAAAAAAAAAATAGTCCCCTAATTTGAAACAGTCATATATATATATGTATATTAGACTGGGCCAAAAAAATCGACTACTTTTTTTTTTCTTTCGATACTGTGAAAATATTATTCTTGACGACCAAAAAAAATTATTGTGCAAGTTTGAGCCCTTAATATTGATATTAAGAGGTGTATCGTTACAAATATTCATTTTTTGACAGAAATTTCAGGTTTTATCCAAAACTCGTAAATCATCTATGAGAAAAATTTGAGCAATGCATAATCTTGAAGGAAATTGAATTCCCTACAAAAAATCTCTCTTAGTAAATTGACGAAAAACGAGCCGTTTTTCTTGTAACCGTGCCATAAATATTGATTTGTTTTTTGAATTCTTTGTTTTTATTTTGGATTTTTGTAACTGCTAGAAATATTGAAATTTTTTCGAATCAAGATACATATTTTCGAAGTAAATTTAATGCTCTACAAGAAAGGTCTCTTAACATTTTTCGCTAAATTCGCTCCTTCAAAAGTTATTCAAGGTTGAAAATGAGTAAAAACGACTTCAATAACCTGAATAAATTTCGAAGGAGTAAATTTAGCGAAAAATGTTCAGAGACCTTTTTTGTAGAGAATTTAATTTCCTTCAAAAATATGTATCTTGACTAGAAAAAATTTGAATATTTCTAGTAGTTACAAAAATCCAAAATAGAAACAAAGAATTCAAAAAACAAATCAATCTTTAAAGCACAGTTGCAAGGAAACGGCTCGTTTTCCTTCAATTCACTAAGAACGATTTTTTGTAGGGAATTCAATTTCGTTTAAGAATATGCATTGCTCAAATTTTTCAGATAGATGATTTACGAGTTTTGGGTTAAAATTGAAATTTTTGTCAAAAAACGAACACTTGCAACGATACACCTCTTAATATCAATATTAAGGGCTCAAACTTGCACAATAATTTTTTTTGGGTACCAGGAATAATATTTCCAATGTTCATAAAAAAAAAATAGTCCCCTAATTTAAAATAATCTAATATATATATATATATATATATATATATATATATATATATATATTAGACTGTTTCAAATTAGGGGACTATTTTTTTTTTTTTATGAACATTAAAAAATCGAAAGGGTATCTTAAAATATGGTGACAGTTAAAATTTGAGCTCTTAATATTGATATTTAGAGGTGGCTATTTGTAATTTTCGATTTTTTATTTAGAAACATGGTAAAAAATACATAACTTCCGAAAAAATCAAGATACAAAAAATCTCTTCTCAACTATTTTGTAGGAAATTTACTGATCTACAAAAAAGGTCTTCTATGATTTTTTCATGAATTCAACCATTCACAAGATATCCGACGTCAAAGTTTGATAAAATTCAAAGAACTTGTTTTTACTCGTTCCGAATTTTACACCATGCCAACCAATGAGAATTCAGAAATTTTCAATGCAATTTTTTGTAGGAAATTGAACGCTCTACAAAAAAAGTCTCTTATCGTTTTTTGATCAATCCATCTGTTCAAAAGTTATTAGAGCTTGAAGCCAAGTTATAGTAAATTTCGAGATCTTTTTACTTTTTCGGTGAAACTATCGGACAAATCATAAAATGTCATTAAATCTTTTTTGTAGACAATTTTATTTCCTACAAATTATCTCTGATAAACTTTTTCTGAATTCTGCATTGTATTCTAGTTATTTCCATTTTAATGTCGATCTCTTAAAATCGATCAGAACACTTTTTTTAGGAGCTTGGCATTAAAATAGAAATAACTAGAAGAGAATGCAGAATTTAAAAAAAATTTATCAGAGGTAATTTGTGAGAAATAAAATTGCCCACAAAAAAGATCCTATGACATTTTATGATTAGTCCGATAGTTTCACCGGAAAAGTAAAAAGATCTCCAACTTTACTTCGAGCTCTAATAACTTTCAAACAGATGGATTTATCAAAAAATAATAAGAGACTTTTTTTGTAGAGCATTCAATTTCCTATAAAAAAACTATATCGAAAATTTCTGAATTCTCATTGGTTGACATGGTATAAAATTCAAAACGAGCAAAAACAAGTTCTTTGAATTTTATTAAACTTTGACGTCGGATATCTTGTGAATGGTTGAAGTTATGCAAAAATCATAAAAGACCTTTTTTGTAGATCAGTAAATTTGCTACAAAATAGTTGAGAAGAGATTTTTTGTATCTTGATTTTTTCGGAAGTTATGTATTTTTTACCATGCTTCTAAATGAAAAATCGAAAATTTCAAATAGCCACCTCTAAATACCAATATTAAGAGCTCAAATTTTAACTGTCACCATATTTTAAGATACCCTTTCGATTTTTTAATGTTCATCAAAAAAAAAAAAATAGTCCCCTAATTTGAAACAGTCTAATATATATATATATAATATATATTATATATATATTAGATTGTTTCAAATTAGGGGACTATTTTTTTTTTTATGAACATTGAAAAAACAAAAGGGTATCGTAAAATATATTGACAGTTAAATTTTGAGCTCTTAATATTGATATTTAGAGGTGGCTATTGATAATTTTCGATTTTTCATTTAGGAACATGGTAAAAAATACATAACTCTCCACAAAAATCAAGATACAAAAAATCTCTTCCCAAACATTTTCTAGCGAATTCAGTGATCTACAAAAAAGGTCTTTCATGATTTTTGCATAAATTCAACCATTCACAAGACATTTGACGTCAAAATTAAATAAAATTCAAAAAACTTGTTTTTGCTCGTTCTGAATTTTATACCATGCCAACCAATAAGAATTCAGAGAGTTCCAATACAATTTCTTGTAAGAAATTGAATGCTCTACAAAAAAAGTCACTTATCATTTTTTGATAATTCTATTTGTTCAAGAGTTATTGGAGCTTGAAGTCAAGTTAGAGTAAATTTCGAGATCTTACTTTTTTGGTGAAACTATCAGATTTATCACAAAATGTTTCAAGGTATTTTTTGTTGAGAATTTTATTCTCTACAAATTATTATCAGTCAAGTTTTTTCAAATTCCGCATTGTTTTCTACACTTATCCAAAAAATTAAAGGAACAAGAAAATTTTGTAAAATTTTTAGCGATTTTTGGAAGTCTGTATTTTCGTGAAAAATGATCGTATCGAAAAAACAAACAAAGCAAATTGAAGCTTGAGATCTCTAGTTTAAAGATCTTTCGGCTAAATGATTTTCTAAGCCACGGTTTTTGCGGAATCATAAGAAATAGGCCGAGACAAAATTTTTCTAAATTTTCCGGTTTTGTTTTTTAGGTATACGGGGCCGGGAAAATTTTTCCCGAAAAAACCAATTTATAACTCGTCTACGAAATTTATTCAGCTACAATTTGCTTTTTTTTGTTTCTCTGTACGACAATATGCTGCTGAGATAACAGCCTTCAAATGAAAAAGGATCCTTTTGTCTTTGATTATCGATATCTCAGCAACTAATGGCCGCACAGTAATTTAAAGGGCAGTTTAAGAAACTTGAATAATTGCTCTACAAGCTCTATTTTCGATTTCTTTGGAAAAAAATTTTTTTTCATCCTTAATATTAATTTGAAAAACCCACAAAAAATGGCCATTTTCTGGTTTTTTAGTCAACTCATCGCTACTTTGTAGGGTAAGAGCACTAGTACCCAGCCCCTAACCAGTAGCCAGCCGGGCCTATACTTTAACATTGGCTCAAAATATATATAGATATAATTTAACATGAGGTGGCTGGCTACTGGTTTGGGGCTAGGTATTGGTACTCTTACCCTAAAGGTCGATAAAAAAAATAATGTTGCCAGGTGATTTTACAGCTTAATGTACCCCCAAAAACCCTGGAAATTTTCAGATTGATCCATCGAACCGTTTGTCCGGACCGATTGCTTAAAGTTTTATAAAACAATTAAAGGAACAAGTTTTGTTCCTTAATTTGTGTAATCATTACCAAAGTGAAAAAATGAATTTTTTTCGGATTTTCTTTCATTTTCACGTTAGTTATTCGGTAAATGTAAGGTAAAGAAGAAAAAAAAATTTTTTTTCAATAAACGAGATAAAACAAGAGTTTTTTTGACACTTTTTTTTTACGTTTTATTCGGATTTTTTTTTTTTTTTTCGTTTTTTGAAAAAAAAAAAATTTTTTTTTTTCTTTACCTTACATTTACCGAATACCTAACGTGAAAATGAAAGAAAATCCGAAAAAAATAAATTTTTTTCATTTTGGTAATGATTACACAAATTAAGGAACAAAACTTGTTCCTTCAATTGTTTTATAAAACTTTTAGCAATCGGTCCGGACAAACGGTTCGATGGATCAATCTGAAAATTTCCAGGGTTTTTGGGGGTACATTAAGCTGTAAAATCACCTGGCAACATTATTTTTTTTATCGATATTTATAAAGTAGCGATGAGTTGACTAAAAAACCAGAAAATGGCCATTTTTTGTGGGTTTTTCAAATTGATATTAAGGATGAAAAAAAATTTTTTTCCAAAGAAATCGAAAATAGAGCTTGTAGAGCAATTATTCAAGTTTTTCAAACTGCCCTTTAAATTACTGTGCGACCATTAGTTGCTGAGATATCGATAATCAAAGACAAAAGGATCCTTTTTCATTTGAAGGCTGTTATCTCAGCAGCATATTGTCGTACAGAGAAACAAAAAAAAGCAAATTGTAGCTGAATAAATTTCTTAGACGAGTTATAAATTGGTTTTTTCGGGAAAAATTTTCCCGGCCCCGTAGACCTAAAAAACAAAACCGGAAAATTTAGAAAAATTTTGTCTCGGCCTATTTCTTATGATTCCGCAAAAACCGTGGCTTAGAAAATCATTTAGCCGAAAGATCTTTAAACTAGAGATCTCAAGCTTCAATTTGCTTTTTTTGTTTTTTCGATACGATCATTTTTCACGAAAATACAGACTTCCAAAAATCGCTAAAAATTTTACAAAATTTTCTTGTTCCTTTAATTTTTTGGATAAGTGTAGTTATTTTCATTTTAATTTCAAGCTCGTAAAAAAGTGGTTCCGATCGATTTCAAGAGCTCGACAGCTCTAGTATATTTATCTATACATACATGTATAAATTTTTTAACGAATGGTATTTTCGAACTCTACTTAACTAATTATGATAGGTTTTGACAAAATTCTCTGAAAAATCAACCATGAGGACAAATACAAAACCTAGATTTTAAAAAAATCTACCTAAAAATGAAAGGCACGTGTCTATACTCTCAAATACTACTTGTGCTTAAAAATTAAAAATTCCTTTTTTTACGTGAGAAATATATATGATTAAAAAAAAATTTTTTTTATTATTTGAAGTATGTTGAAATTATTTTAATATGAAAAACATGAAAATATTTATGATATTTAAAAATCAACTTACTTTTAATATTAAACATACACATTTTCAATTTCTAATTTTTATTATTTTCTATATATTTACATTGAAAATTTTTTACTGTCATTAGTGTGATAATATTAAAGAATTCGAAACCACTCCTTATCCATTCACTGCATAAAAAACAAGTGTATTTGAATGATTTTTTTTTTGCATTTGTTTGTTTGTTTCGCTGGAATAATTTAAACAAATATAGTGAAAATGTTTTTTACATTTTTCACACATAATCCAATCAGGGTTTCTAACTATTTCTCTCGACTCACAACTAAAGTACTGATCATATACGTTCAAAGATGTTTCCAGGACTAATCGTTTTAATCTATTTCGCAGTATCATCGGATCAAACTGTAATTGTAAATAAATTACCATTGAGTATTTCTTCTATAAAATGAAGGAAAAATATCCCACAGTAGAAGCTGCCTGATAGAATGGGATAGTTGTTTTTACTTATAGTCTGTTCATTATTGGAGCATGGAAATACTTTTTCTCAGCGAAATATGAAGCTCGCTAAGAGATTGTCGATTTCACTGGAATTCAGTTTTAAAGGATCCATACAATAAATATGTTTATTTTTAATATCAGCATAAAATAGAACCCAGTGAGAATTGTTTATATTAAGTGGGAAAAAAATTGATGATTTATTATTCTACATTTGATGTAAATTTTCGAAAAATCCTTGCCTAATACCGGTACATTTTTTTAGTAAAATAAACTTCTTCAACTCACATGACGTAGACCTAACATATCGACTAACAGATGATTCGAAAATAAACACATTTGCACAATAATCAATAACTCCATTAGATAACCATACGTTATTGTATAATGTGCAATAGTCTTCATAAATTCAAAACTTTATTATTGCCATTGAATACTTTGACAAATAATACAAAATATAGCCGAGTGATGTTTGGTGCAAAATACTAATTTTCGTTTTCAATAATCCGATTGTCTGAATTAATCATTCAAAATGACGGCCGATTATCATTAGAGTAATGTTATATTTAGATTGATCGTAGTTTGATAGGTGGTTTCTCTTTTTTTAATTTCTTGTTTACGACGTTTCCAAACTTCGTCAGACTCTAAAGTGTCTGGCTCATTATTTGGTTTGGTTTGTTTTTTGACTGCTTTTACATATACACTTGGTTCTTCGAATCCCAACTCATTATAGACTGCTTGTAAAGATATTTCTAGTATATCAATATAATGTCCAACTTGCAAATGATTATCACCTGCTATTTTAACTTGTTTAAAATGTTTTATTTCCGTTTGTATAGTGGCTTATAGTTTTAGTTAAAAAAATAGTCCAAAAGATGAGACAAGCAATTTCTTTGTTTTTCAAAAAAATTGATTTAAAAAAATTTTTTTTTTCGATATTTTGCATCCTTATTACCCTTGTAGGAAATGACGACGGGCCCAGGCTTAGTTGAGGCTTGGCCCAATACTTGTTAACTCTGCCCCAGGTAGGAATCGCCAAGGCTGACAATAGGCCGAGTCTTGGCCCTGTTGTCACTTGCCAAGCTTCGGCAGCTGACCATTGGCCCAAGCCTCGGCCAGGGCTTGATCCAATGGTTTGATTACGTTAAGCCAAGTCTTGGCAGCTAACCATTGGCCCAAGTCTAGGCCGAGACTTGGCCCATTGGTTTCATTAAATTAAGCCGAGCCTTGAGTAGTGACCATTGGTCTGAGCCTCGGCCAGGGCTAGGCCCGATAGTTTAATTTTTGTCAAATTGAGCCTTGGCTGCTGACCATTGGCCCAAGGATCGGCCCAGGCTGGGTCCGATAGTTTAATTTTTGTCAAGCCGAGCCTTGGCAGCTGACCATTGGCCAATGCCTCAGCCTGGGTTAAATTATATTTTAATAGTAAAATTATCAACTTTACATGTATCTATATATATGTATATAGAGAAGACCAGGGCATAACCGTCTACCGAGTATACGATTAATATCAATAATTTTCATTTAATTAGTTATTGCTATGTAGAAAACTTTAGTTAACATGAAATTTTTATTTTTGGCGAGCAAAATGGGGTACCCTTTAAAAAAGTTAAAAAAAAAATTTTTGAAAGTTGATCAAATTTCATTAAATTCAAAATTTTTGTATGTAATATACATAAAGAAAAATTACATTTCACATCATTGGTTTAATAAATTGTTTCTCCTCGATTATCTTACTTACTAATTTTTTTATTTAATAAAAAAAAAAAACAATTCTATACTTTTTATTTGTCATTATTATGAACCCAAGAAACGTGATTTTTGATTTTTTAGATTACAGATTATTTTGCATTATTTCAAAAATTTTATCAATTAAAAAATGAAATATTATTTCCGAATATTTTTAGTGACCGAATTTGCCCCGGCTATAGAGAATCAGCCGAAAAATGGATTAATATATTAAATTTTTTTTAATTTAACGATAAAAATATGAATCATTTTTTCAGAATTTTCGGATGGTCCATTTTGCCCCAGGTGTCATGCGTAGGCCTAAAAATGCATCAGACAATTTTAAGTTCATTAAATAAAACTACATTTCATCTCATCTTTACGATCTAATATTTTTGAATTAAATTGTATTTAAACAATTTAACAAGCAAAAAAATCATAATTATCTGAACATCAGATTTAGCACAGTGGATAGCGTCCCAGCCTAGTAATCAGAAGGATCTCAGTTCGAACCCCGGTAGCCCCCAAATAATTTTATTCGTTATTTCCCATTAATTCAGTAATTAGTTAATTACCCTCTAATGTAATGTCGATAAAAGTGTGATCAAACTTTTTTTTAATTATATTTATTAATTTAAATAATAATATTTTAGATCGAGCATTGGGTGAGCCGTGGATTTTTTGCTCCCCGAGGTTTGACCGAGGCTTGGTTTTTTGTTTCCCAAGCCTTGGCCGAGGCTCAATTTTTCGTTTCCTAAGGCTTGGCCCAAGCCTAGTTTTTTTGTTTGCCAAGGCTTGGGGACATTGTTATCATCCTAGGCCTGGACCAATCCTTGGCCCAATGCTTAGCCAAGGCTGGTGCCAAGGCTCGGAACTCTGGCATGACGACTGGCCAATGCCTGGTCCAAGCCTTGTCCAATGGTCCCTTCCTACCAGGGTGAGCCAAGCTAGAAATTCAAGTCTGGCCCAAGCTCGTTTGAGTATCGGGATGATAACTTCATGCCAGGTCTAACACTCTATCCTGGCCCAATATCGAGTACCAGTATTGTGCCGAGGCTGCATCTAAGTATTGGCCCAATATCGAGTGCCAGTATTGTGCCGGGACTGCATATTAATATTGTCCCCATATCGAATGTCAGTATTGTACCAAGGCTTTTGATGATTAATAAAGCAGCTATATACTTATTATAAATAAATTGAAAAAAAAAAAAAAAATTATATCGGTAATCATGGGTGTAATGGTAAGATATTGAGGTAAATTTAGACATAGAGAAATCGAGTAAACCGGTGGAAATAAATTGTTTTTTGCATTTGCTGGGTCTCGAACCTGGTCCTTCATGGCTGCTAGGCAAGTCTCGTATCCACTAGGCTGTGAGGCTATTTATAGAAACCGGAGTTTTTTAAGTAGTATTTGTTATTTAGCTGTTTTATAATTATATGATATGTGAAATTTTTAAATAATATAAAATCATTATATTTACTGCTTAAAGTTATTTGAACTCAAATAAAAATATAACTATTAGCGAACTCGAATAAATTTGATAGAAAATTGACTCGTAAGCCGCAACTATCAAACCAAGACTTGGTAGTCGAGGATTGGCACTCTTGGACCAAGATTAACAAACCGAGGCTCGGGAGTCAAGGATTGGCAAACTCTTGGACCAAAACTAGCAAACCGAGGCTCGGTAATCCAATGTTGTGCCAAGACAGGCCCCGTCGTAAAAAATTTTTTTCCTACAAGGGTATCTTCGAAATGATTCCGTTGTTGAGAAAATCAATTATAAAGATAATGAGGAAACGAAATATCAAAAAAAAAATTTTTTTTAAAATCAATTTTCTTAAAAAAGAAAAAAAAATTTTTTTTTTTCAACTTTTTCAAATTATTACATTTTTTGATCGAAGAAATAAAGCTTGTCACTAAAAAATCGGTCTGTCGGTTGACCCTGCGGGCCAGCCCCAAAACTTCCCGCGTATTTCGAGCTCCTTGAGCTCGAAAAAAGGTAGTAGATACATTTTCGAGCTCTTCGAGCTCGAAAATACTTTTGTATGCTTTTGTTTTCAAAAAATAACGTTTTTTACAATTTTTTCTACAACGATATTTCTCGAACGAATAAACCGATTGAGACGTTTAAGGTGGCAGTCGACGCGTTTCATTGAGTTCTATAACTGATTCAATTTTAAAATTGATTCATCGAGTCATTTTTGAGAAATTTTCAAAATACTAAAAAATTTTTTTTTTTTTAATTCTTTCGACAACGGTTTCTCTTGAAAGAATTAACCGATTTCGATGTTTGAGGTGGCATTCGACGCGGCTTATGAATCTCCAGAGCCCAGTCCATTTTGGAATTAATCCATCCAGCTCGTAAAAAGTTATCCAAAAAGAACATTTTTGAAAAAAGTTTATTTTTGGAATATCTCCGAACGAGCCCTACCGATCAAGCTCAATTTTTTTTCAGCTTCAAGATATTAAAAAACTGCGTCGAATGACACCCTGACGATCAAAATCGGTCAATCCGTTCAAAAGTTATAAATATTTACATACGTACGTACATACATACATACATACACTCGGACATCATCGTGAAATTAGTCAGAATAGCTTTCTAGGATCTCAAAACGTCGACATCTGTTGGAATTTCGATTTTCACAAATCGGACTGAAACCAATAACTTCCCGAATTTTTGAAAATTTGTAATGCGATTTTTGGCAAAATCGATAAATTTAAAGGTTTGGAACACTCAGAAAGAAAAATCGCAGCGCTTTGAAATTTTCAGGGTTTTTTCAGGACACTTTTAGGTTTAAAAAAAACCGATAGTATCCTTTGTTTATCCGTTATATCCAAAGATACAATGGTTTGCGAATATCCTTAAATATGCAAATTTTTACCTGTTTTTTAATAAGCATTATCACTTCAAAAAAAAATTTTCTATCGAAAGCCACTAGTTTTGCCTTATAGAGAAAGTAGGGGGCCATGCCCACAACTGTCCTCTGTTTCCGAGCTCTTTGAGCTTGAAAACATTGTTGTAAATACATTTTCAAGCTTTTCGAGCTTACACAACAAATTTTTTAGTACTTGCGTTTCTTGCAGAAATATTGATCGTTAAAGTTTTAAGTTGTCTGATGTCTGCTACATCCACACTCATATCAATATCGAAATATTATAGAAAATAATGAATTTTCTGTTTTTATATTTATTAATATGGATTATATATATATATATATATATATATATATATATAGGGTATTATATGCCAAATCGACCACTTTTGACCCCGACCCCTTTCGATTTGGCTGAAAATTTTTTTCCCCTTTCTACCCCATTAAAATCATTTTTCAGGAAATTTTCAAATTTTTTTACCCAACCAAAAAAAAGTTATGAGTTTTTTAAAAATAAGGCTTTTATTTTTTTAAATAGCTATAACTTCTTCCAAAATTCACTAATGGGGACTTTTTTTTTTTCAAAATTTTTGTTTTTGAATATACTTTTCAGAAAAAAATACAAGAAAATTTTAAGATAATAAACTCTATGAAATTTTCGGCTTTTTTGAGAAAAACCGCCATTTTGTTAAAGTGCGTCATTTTTTATTTTTTTTTTTTAATTTTTCAAAAAAAACTTCAATTAATTCTACAATTTTTCCCGCCGATCCGAGAGTGGGCCGACTTTTCCTTCTATTTTTATTTATCATTTAAAAAAAAAATTTTTGCTTAGTTGGGCTTATTTTACAAAACATCACTCTGGAAATTTTTGAGAGTTTATCAACGGCTTCAGAGTTTGAAAAATTGAGACGAAAAAATTAATTGAAACTGGTAATCCTCGAGAGAATTTGGATTTTTTTAAAAAAAAGTGAGAAAAAAAATAGAAGATAGCTATAAATAATTGTATTGTAATGTTTTTTTTGAAAACTACACCTGAAAACAAAGAAAATGAAAAAAAAAAAAATTGCCCTCTAGTTTATTTTTGACCAAGTCACAGGCTTTTGAAATAACAGTGTGCGTTAGATTTATTTTCCGAAATCCGTGACTTGGTCAAAAATAAACTAGAGGGCAATTTTTTTTTTTTCATTTTCTTTGTTTTCAGGTGTAGTTTTAAAAAAAAAATTACAATACAATTATTTATAGGTATCTTCTATTTTTTTCTCACTTTTTTTAAAAAAGTCCAAAATCTCTCGAAGATTACCAGTTTCAATTGATTTTTTCCTCTCAATTTTTCAAACTCTGAAGCCGTTGATAAACTCTCAAAAATTTCCAGAGTGATGTTTTGTAAAATAAGCCCAACTGGGCAAAAATTTTTTTTTCAATTGATAAATAAAAATAGAAGGAAAAGTCGGCCCACTCTCGGATCGGCGGGAAAAATTGTAGAATTAATTGAAGTTTTTTTTGAAAAATTAAAAAAAAAAATAAAAAATGACGCACTTTAACAAAATGGCGGTTTTTCTCAAAAAAGCCGAAAATTTCATAGAGTTTATTATCTTAAAATTTTCTTGTATTTTTTTCTGAAAAGTATATTCAAAAACAAAAATTTTGAAAAAAAAAACATCCCCATTAGTCAATTTTGGAAGAAGTTATATCTATTTAAAAAAATAAAAGCCTTATTTTTGAAAAACTCATAACTTTTTTTTAGTTGGGTAAAAAAATTTGAAAATTTCCTGAAAAATGATTTTAATGGGGTAGAAAGGGAAAAAAAATTTTCAGCTAAATTGAAAGGGGTCGTGGTCAAAAGTGGTCGATTTGGCGTGGAATACCCCATATATATGTGGATTATATGAATATATTTATTAAAATTACTGAATGCAATATAAAATTGAAGGCGAAAAAATTTCTTCAATCACCAGTGCTCAAACATAATGGATACGAAAAATTTTTAATGTTTTTCATAAAACTATCATTGTAATTCTGTTATTTTGTGAGACTTCAATTTTTTACTTTTTTGAGTACTCTGTGATGATTTCATTTTATTTATTACCTCATAATCTGAGATATATTCCATCAATCTGTGATTTTATTTATGTACTTTGCATAATTTTTAAAGCTGTAAATTCGCGAATTATCATTAAAAGTCAATAAATAACTGTTTTATTGAAACGTCAATCTGCTATTAGTTGAAGTAAAGATTTGGGAGTTTATTAAGTTCGATTTTTATTTACCTGAGCATAGAACACATTATATTAACAAAAACATGTTTTTTTATCAGCAGTTGAGATTTTGTTTCATGTTGATTAACGTTGATATTTTTATTGAGAAACGATTTTTTAGTTCTGGAAGATAACTACTTACTTGATGATAGTATGCAAAATACAGGAAAAGAAAGAAAGTTTCTTACTCCTGACATACAAAGGACCTTAATTATAATTTAATTCTTGAACGGCGGGATCAGTCCAAACCTAAATGAAATTTGATTATTCACTTTAGCACAATAATATGAATAGTGTATAAGTACATCCACAAAGGTTTTTTGTAATACAGTTTCTTTAATTTTGTTTTTTAAAAGCGTCATACAATCGTTTCACAAAGTAAATAGGTTGACTAGCCTGCCGCTCAGATATTCTTTTAGATTACATGAATCTACTGTAAATTTTTTTTGGTTATTACGGAACGAAACTAAGTAACAAGCAAACTATAATCAAACCAAAACTTCGTCGCAAGGAGGATATATTTCAAACAGCAGATTTTAATTTTTACATTTCTAATTTTTGCCCCGTCCTCCTACTTCTTATAAAAATGGGAGGTGTCTATCTACTGCCGTGTATTTCGTAACTTGGATTCTAAGAATTTCAAGGTCTTCGTTGTCAAAGTTAGTGAGAGGGAGAGAGAGAGAGAGAGAGAGAGAGAGAGAGAGAGAGAGAGAGAGAGAAAGTCATTGTACTTGAATCACTGGATTCACAAAGAAAGAGTTATATCCCCACTTGACTATTGACTTACTGTACACGGTTACATAAGTATGAATGTGTTTGTAAGTTTAAAAGTTTAGAATAGTTGTGTACTACTCAAAAGAAATGATTCCAGTAAAATAATCTATCAGAAGAATTTCTCGGCGGAAAGAATAATTAATTACTTATCAATAAATAATATTACTGCAATAATTATATTTATGTGGGTATATATAAGAATATCCAACGAACAAAAACTGAAAAAAGATTCAGAGCAGTTCAATGAAAAGAGTAAACAATTGTATTTTTTTCTGTAACCAGAAAATTTCATCAAAACTTAAAAAAATTAATATTATGAAGTTATTATTCATCGGAAGAAAGTAGCAATGATGCTAGTTAAGTTATTATTAAATCACTAGGTCTACTTGATTCAATTAGAATATAACGCTTTGCCATACCATATGCTCGGATAGCTCAGTCGGTAGAGCATCAGACTTTTAATCTGAGGGTCCAGGGTTCAAGTCCCTGTTCGAGCGATATTTTTTTTTTTTTTTTATTTGTTATCTTCTTGAAGTTCGATGTAAGTATATTTGGGTGTCCAGTTGGTTCGAAATGCTTTTTGTTTTAAGGGAGCTCTCTCAATAATCAGCTTCAACCCTCAAAAGAAATTTCTGAAAAAAAAAAAAAAAAAATAAAATAATTCCCGAGTTCATTTAATATATCCTATTCGATGATGTTTCTTTTATTTAGGTAACAGAAGGTTTTCTTACCTCTTGAATTTGAATTTTTTTCTACTAAGTATCTTTAATTACATGATTATTAACTATTGCTCATTTCATGTATATAAATATTTTTCTGAAGAAGTGATTATCATGTTAGTGAAAAAAAAATTTTTTCATGCTATAAATTAACATTTAATTTTTTATTTTTGATTTATTAGGTGATTATTGTTAGAATAAAATGTTAAAGATAAAAAAAAAATTTTTCATTTTAAATTATAAGAGGATCTTGTACGGAATTTATTCAAGTTTTTAACACCATTTTCAAATTTACCTGCGATTATTGGTATCTGAAATATCGATGATCAAAGCGAAAAGCATCATTTTTTGTTTAGAGGCTGATATCGCTGCGACAAATCGTCCTACGAGATAAAAAAAGCCAAATTGAAGCTGAATAAATTTGCTAAACGATCTATGCGTTGGTTTAGTTACAATAATTTTTTAGCAGCCCGTGGACTCTCTCAAAGAAAAGAAAAAATTGAGAAAATTTTTGTCTCGCGGTATTTCTCATGTTTCTACAATAGCTGAAACTCCAAAAAAATTTTGATAAAAATGCGCCGAAACTAGAGATTTCTAGCTATAAAACGCTTATTTTTAAATCCCGATACGATTATTTTTCACGAAGTTACAGCCGTGCAAAAATGACTGAATAATTTCTAAAATTTTTCTGCTCCTTCAATTTATAGCATGAGTGTATTTTGATGTCAGTTTACTGTTAAGTAGTTATTGATATTAGGGTGTTCGAAACGATCGATACTGTTATATTGTTATTTTCCTAATATTGAAGAATGGACCCAGTAATAAGATCGTTAATATTTTTTTATCATTTATGTGATATAAGTGCTACATGGGCGCACGCTCGTTTGTTCGCCAAATAGCCATTTGCCCATTCAACTGTTTCCACAACATTTTTGTGCGTTATACGATTATCTGCGTGCGACAAGTAAATTATCGTTTAACCCACAAAAATGTCGCGGTGAACTGGTTTTGGTCGTCAAGGTAGCATTCGACGTGGCTTGTTAATTTCTACAAGCTTTAAAAATTCGAGCTTGATCAGTAGGGTGCGTTCGCAGATGTTCCGAATATTCTAATCCCTTTGCTGTTAAAATGCGATCTTTTAAATACTTGGATACCAGTTGTGCTGTCCACTTTACTTAGATTAAGTTAAGGTTGATTATATTAGTATTTCCCCAAATTTTATGATCTCTACTATAACTGTAGACTAGAGGCTATAGGTATATTGTGACCAACCAATAGTAGAGATTACTTTAAACCACACCTCCTTCTCTTTTCTCATCATGACCTTTTCGAATGAACATGTTATTTCTAGTGTATCATTTTTTCTTTAACACCTACTAATCATTATAACAATACCCTTTAGATTAGATAAATTTAATTGAAGCTGGCGTTTGTGCACCTACGACTCGTGTTAAGAACATTGTGCTTCCCGGGTAAAGACTCACCTAACCCACTCGCTATGCAATGAACTATTATTCTACTTCTTCAAAATATTTATTGAAGGATAAAAATGATCCAAAAACTTATTCAAAAGTTATCAAAGATAAAACAGAAAGTTATGCAAACATTCTTTATATAATGAGTAAAGTTTGAAAATTTCGTATAATTATTGAGAAAATAATGTTGACAGCAGTAACTTAGTATTAATAAAAAATTATGTATAAATTAGTTGTAAGCCCTAAAAGTTTTATTAACAAAGAGCAGCAATACGAAACCAAAAACATAACTTTAAAACTCAACGGTTCGTCTTTAGAACCATAACGCGTGCCAAATGCCAAAAGGGCGTATTACAGCAGTTAGATAGGGTTCCATGCCAAAAGGGCGTATAAAAAAATTTTTTTTTGCCATTCGTTTTAGAATCGCCCGAAACGTAAAGATCTACAGAAAAAAAAATTTTGCCGTACTAACGCCAAAAGGGCGTATCTTAAAATATACGCCCTTTTGGCTTTAGGAAATTGTCGGTCTAAAGCCAAAAGGGCGTATAAAAAAAAATCAGGATTTTTCAAAATTTTGAAGAACAGTCTTTAAAATTTTCCTGAGAAGATTTGAATAAGAAAAAATTTTTGAAAAAGTCAACATTTTCGATGGTAGTTACTTTAATTTTTCGTCATCTTGGACAGTCCAATGTAATTAAAATAATCATCAACTTTAATTTTTGATCAACTAGGAAATTCCCAAATAATTAATCATTATAAGCTAGAAATAATATAGTTTAATATTCGTTCCTATAATCAAAGCCACGCGAAGCGTATGTATGCTTTTCTCTCGCCTGAAACTTCAAACCACCAATTCCGTTGCGTTAAATTGTAGTTAAAATCCATAATATGTACATATAAAGCGATTGGCGTCAAAAAAAAAAATTTATACGCCCTTTTGGCATTGAAAAGCCAAAAGGGCGTATAAAAATTTTTTTATGCCATTCTTTTTAGAATCATTCGAAACGTAAAGATCTGTAAAAAAAAATTTTTTGACATACTAACGCCAAAAGGGCGTATCTTAAGATATACGCCCTTTTGGCTTTGGAAATTTTTTTTTTATTTTTACGCTTAAAATATGTTTGCAAAACGATTGGCACAAAAAAAAAACTATACGCCCTTTTGGCTTTTCAGTGCCAAAAGGGCGTATAACTTTTATACGCCCTTTTGGCATTTGTCACGCGATAAATTATAAGATTAGTCCGTGCTTTCAAAGTTCGGTCCACATCTGCGACAACTCAATATTGTTTTTTTGAATAAGACTCTTGGTGTCATAAATAATATAAACAGAATGTCTCAAGTATTCATAAAAACTTATAGGAGTAAAGTAAAAAAAAATTTCTGTAGTCCTTAAACCTTAAAATTTTTAAGTAGAATCAGTCTGACCCGACTAGAATTTTTCATAAGGACCTGACAAGGTCCTCATCAGGTTAACCTTATTTCAAATAAGGTCCCGATCGGGGTATCCTGACGAGGATCCTGATGTGGATGTAACGCTTAAGACCCATGAGGTCCTTATCGGGATTGCCTTATAAGGTCCTTATCAGGATATCCTCATCAAATCCTTATCAGGATTACCTTATCAGGTCCTTACCAGGATATCCTCATCAAATCCTTATCAGGATTACCTTATTAGTAATTATTTAAAAAAAAATATTAAATTGCAAAAAAAAATAAGAGAATTTTAATTCGATTGAGAATGTTATCTATTGTACTGAGAGCACTGATTAGAGAAAGTAAACATAGTTTTTATTGATGAAAAAATCCCGATGACTGCTGGGCTCGAACCTGCGTCCTTCCGATTCAAAGTCCTCGATGCTATCCACTCCGCTGACATACATAAGTGATCTCGGAAGTGTCAATATAATATACATTGTGATGTCAAAGAATAACTGATAAAGAAGTAAAAAATCCGTGTTGCAATGATCGACGTGATTTTTATACAATATTCTTTTGTACTTTGTTTAATTTTTAGTCTGTAAATAAAATACTTGAAGGAATGGGATATTTTGTTTTTTGAATAAGGATATCCTGATGAGGTCCTGATCAGGAACTTGTCAGGTTAACCCGATGGCAAATAACTTTTTTTTGAATAAGGATATTCTGACGAGGTCCTGATCAAGAACTTGTCAGGTCGACCCGATGGCAAATCACTTTCTTTTGAACAAGGATATCTTGATGAGGTCCTGGCAAGGAACTTGTCGGGTCGACTCGATGGCAAATAACTTTTTTTTAAACAAGAAGTTCCTGACGAGGTCCTAATAAGAAACTCGTCAGGATGACCCGATAGGAAATAACTTTTTTTTAAATAAGGAGTTCCTGATGAGGTTCTAATAAGGAACTCGTCGGGTTGACCCGATGACAAATAACTTTTTTTTGAGTAAGGATATCCTGATAAGGTCCTGATCAGGAACTCGTCAGGTTAACCCGATGGCAAATAACTTTTTTTTGAATAAGGATATTCTGACGAGGTCCTGATCAAGAACTTGTCAGGTCGACCCGATGGCAAATCACTTTCTTTTGAACAAGGATATCTTGATGAGGTCCTGGCGAGGAACTTGTCGGGTCGACTCGATGGCAAATAACTTTTTTTTGAATAAGGATATTCTGACGAGGTCCTGATCAAGAACTTGTCAGGTCGACCCGATGGCAAATCACTTTCTTTTGAACAAGGATATCTTGATGAGGTCCTGGCGAGGAACTTGTCGGGTCGACTCGATGGCAAATAACTTTTTCTTAAACAAGAAGTTCCTGACGAGGTCCTAATAAGGAACTCGTCGGGTTGACCCGATGGCAAATAACTTTTTTTCGAATAAGGATATCCTGATGAGGTCCTGGCAAGGAACTTGTCGGGTTGACCCGATCGCAAATAACTTTTTTTTGAATAAGGATATCCTAATGAGGTCCTGATCAGGAACTCGTCAGGATGACCCGATCGCAAATAACTTTTTTTTAAATAGGGAGTTCCTGATGAGGTCCTAATAAGGAACTCGTCGGGTTGATCCGATGACAAATAACTTTTTTTTGAGTAAGGATATCCCGATAAGGTCCTGATCAGGAACTCGTCAGGTCGACCCGATGGCAAATAACTTTTTTTTGAATAAGGATATCTTAATGAGGTCCTGATCAGGAACTCGTCAGGATGACCCGATGGCAAATAACTTTTTTTTGAATAAGGATATCCCGATGAGGTCCTGACAAGGAACTTGTCAGGTTTGCCCTAATAAGGCAAACCTTATATTAACCTGATAAGGTCCTTATGGTACTTCAGGCAAATCAGGAAGAAATTCTAGTCGGGCGAATTCTATGCTCGGAAATTGCAGATCGTGTATTTTTTGTCACCAAAGTTTATTTGAAATTAAATATTATTTCGTTTTTAACAAATTTTTTGGATAAAATCGACAATTATTGTAAATATAAAGTGAATAAATGGGTACTGAAATGATCAATATTCGTTTAATTTGTCGGACTTCTCAATCAATCACAATGTTTGATAAGTGAGTAAGTTTCATTTTTTTTCCTTGTCTTTTCTTATGTCGCTAAAAACTTTCCTAAACCTCCACACTCATAGAAAGATTTCATAGCATTTAAAAATATTTCTTAGTATTTAAGGAATTATTTCTTGAACATCATTTCTTTGGATTTAACGAATATTTCTTGAAATGTAAGAAATATTTTCAAATGCCAAGAAATTCTTCTATCAGTATAGATAATTAAATTTCATTTTTTGAATTAAGCCGATCGTTATACACAATAGCATCAAAAACTAAACGATTGGAGTAGATGGAGTTTATATACTTAATTTACCTACCGATAATAATTAAAATTAGCATTAATGTATCAAGCTGCATAAAGGGCGATTAGTACTAAAATATGTAACTACCATATTCATCCATCTACATGCCGGCGTAGTTAATTTTTCTCAACGTCGTTCAGTTGACGTAACTTGGCAACTTATCTCGATTTTCTAAAATCTTTATTACACTGAGAAAAAAAAAATTTTTCTGAACTAGAAAAAAATAGTTAAATAAGACTTCCACTATCAACTGCAGTTTTATTAACTGATATAATATTGTTGACCGTAACAGAAAAGTATAGCTGAGATGACTATTTATTAGTAAATTTATCTATTTTCAATTCAGCATAAGCAGAAGCATTTGATTACAACAATTACAAAGTAATCATAAAAAATATAATGTATGACTCAGGATGAAATACGATTTCAGACTGCGGGTGATGTCAGCCCTCGCATGTGGTTTGTGCAACCAAATCCACCCTAGTTTGGAATCGTCTTGGTTTATCCCTTGTCACACAATATACGATTGTTGAATTAATGAAAAAAAATTAAATTCTTCGGAATAAGTACTATTCTTTTCACGCAAGAATTTTCGTATGCTCTAACTAAGAAAAAAAAGTAGCTTAAAGCAAAAGAAAAATTTCTTGAGAAAAAAAAATATATATAAAGAAGCGGAAAGTCGCAGGTACTAGACAACAGCAACGGGAGTAGTTCGGTGCTCGCCACAAGATAGAGGCCAGCCATTTTTGTCGTCCCTGGTAAAAAATATATTTCAGAACTCTTATATTCCAAATTTGAAAGCAATTCTGGTACGGATACTTCTCTGTTATTCGACAGAATGACTAGTGCCATTTTTAATGGCAAACATTTTTGGAATTTTTTATAATGTATGAATGACTCAATATTACCATTATAGTAATGATATTATATTGGAAAAAATCAATATATATATATATATATATATTAGGGTGCTTCGTTTGAAACGGCTATTTTTTTTTCTGGTCCATCGATGGAATAATGTTCTAAACATGTAAAAAAAAATTCTCACCAAAGATGAGCTCTTAATTTTAATTGTAAGTACTCGCTAAAAGAATTTGAAATTTTCCCATTTAATTAACATGTAAATTTTGATTTTTTTTTTCAATTATCTATACACAGAAAAAAAAGTTATCTTGAGTCAAGAAAATATTTTTGAAGACCACCGTTTTCGGGAACCAAGTCAAGATTTTCTTGAGCTAAGTGAATTCATCTTGGTCAGATAAAATTACTACTTTATCTGAGAAAGTTTAGGCCTCCAAAAAAATTTTCTTGAATTAAGAATATTTACCTTCAACCAAGAATTTTTTTTTTTCTGTGTAGCTCCGCGGCATTGCAAGGTATTAAGTCGCTATTGGGCGGAATTAACAGAGAAATCCTTTCTATTTAAAAGTGCTTGTAGCTAATTTACGTTTTGTAACCGAACTCACTGGTAAAAAATTTTAAAGCCAATTTTTTCTCAAATTTCATAGTTTTTTTTAATTTACTCGCAAACAACTAACTTAAGAACAAAATCGTTCAGGATTTTTTTTATAGAGAATTTTATTCTCTACAAAAAAGGTTATTTAGTCTATTACCGTAGAGCTAGTAGTTTCCAAGATTAAATCTAATTAAATATCTTAAAATTTGAGATATTTGCTGTTTCATCCACGATTTTAGTACTTTATGAAATTATGGCTGTAGAAACATATCATGTATCAGAGTAAAATATGAAAATACATATTACACATTTATATGTAATTATAAAAAGTATGAAACAATTATCTTTGTATTGAGAGAGGTAGTAGTTGAAAAAACTTCCGATGGTCAAACTAAGACATTTGGGTTATGATAACAAAGTATGTAGGTAAGTGTAATAGGAGACAGTTTCGTATTACTGGATATATTTTTGATGATATAGTAAACAGGAAATATTATATATTTCGTCGGCCATAATTTTATAAAAAAGTACTAAAATCGTGGATAAAACAGCGATATCTCAAATTTTGAGATATTTAATTAGATTTATCTCGAAAACTACTAGCTCTACGGTAATAGACTAAATAACCTTTTTTATAGGGAATAAAATTCTCTATAAAAAAAGTCCTGTACAATTTTGTTCTAAAGTTAGTGGTTTGTGAGTAAATAAAAAAAAAACCATGAAATTTGAGAAAAAATTGGTTTCAAGATTTTTTACCAGTGAGGCCGGTTACAAAACGTAAATTAGCTACAAGCACTTTTAAAGAGGAAGAATTCCACTGTTATTTCCGCCTAATAGCGACTTAATATCTTGCAATGTCACGGAGCTATAGATATTTGAAAAAAAATCAAAATTTACATGTTAATTAAATGGGAAAATTTGAAATTTATTTAGCGAGTACTCAAAATTAAAATTAAGAGCTCATCTTTGTTGAGAATTTTTTTTTACATGTTTAGAACATTATTCCATCGATGGACCAAAAAAACAAAATAGTCGTTTCAAACGAAGCACCCTAATATATATATATATATATATATATATATATATATATATATTACTATAACTAAACATTAACCGTTTATAAAAAAAAAATTAACTTACCTACTATTTAGTTTCGATAAGTACCTGTTTAACATTATTCATGTTGCATACATAATAAATATAAAAAAAAACAAATTAATAAATAGAAAGGTATGCATAAATAAGTAACATCGATAAGTGAAAGCAAAAAATGATAAGAAAATGTGATACTTTAATCATCAACAAAATTGGTTCAATCGTGCATTTAACTAATTGATAGGTAGTATGTTTTGATTTGATTGTAACATTTTGATATACTAAATCCTTTAAATACTTGACAATGAAAAAAATTAAATAAAAAAAAGATTGCATCGACCGGGACTTGAACCCGGGTCGCCCGCGTGGCAGGCGAGCATCATACCCCTAGACCACCGATGCGAACGAGTATTCGTTTCCATACAGTACGACAAGTATTACTTGCGGAAAAATGCATCTCTTATAATTTAAATATTGTACTTTAGCATCATTAAATCGTAAAAGCAACATAATAGTAAGCTATAAACAGCAATAATTCAATTGTATATTATTGCTTTAATTATTTATATGAATAATCTATCGATTCAGTAAAAGAATAATTAGTGATGTGGATAACCTGTACAAAGCTGTACAAATTCTGAACAAGCAGTCCACCCTAGCCCTACGATGGCAAACAATTCACCGGGCACTAGCTTGGCTAATTATAAAGAACTAGATATTGAAACTCTTCAGCAATTAAAAGAGTTCAAATTATTATACGAAACTAATAATTTTCCGCCATTATGCGAAAAAGCACAACAAATGGTGCCTGAACCAAAGACAAACGCGGTAAAACGCAAGGTTACGGCTACTGGGTTGACTTGGACAAGGCATTTGATACAGTCTTGCTTATGGACTGACGTATATACCAATAGGAAATAACTTTCCAGAACATTTAATCGAACTAATATGGACAATGACAAGTAAAATATCATTCTACACCTAGAATGCCAAGTTGACATCAAAAATAAAATTCGAAAGCAAAGGACTACAGCAGGGTACAGTCAATTTACCCACGCTTTTAAATAAATAAACCTTGTGCAGAAGGAGTTTGGATGGCTAAACTTCGTACTATGAAGGAAAGATTGCAAAATTTGAAAAAATGTTACTCAAAATTAGAAATTGATCTTATAAAAGGGAGTTACGAAAATTTGGTGGCTGATCTTGAAAGATCTAGACAACAAGTTAACGAGTTAGAAGAATCGATAAAAATATTAGAAGATAGATGTCAAGTTGAAGCAACATCAAGCAGCCAATTAGCAGGATATCAAAGAATAATGAGAAGAAATGAAGTCCTGAAAGGGTTTTCGAACGTCTTACTTTTTTTTTTTTTTATAGTAAGACTCATCATGTGGCTCAACATCTTCACGAGCCACATCCTCAATGCATTGAAATTGAAAAAGAACAACAACCCCTATTCAATAGCAAATGTAGATGATTTAATCATCTACGTAGCAGCGAAATATCCAAGAATAATGAAGGAGCTACTAAAATCGCCTAAAAATAAAAGAAATAACTACTACGTTAGATGAAATTTACGAGTTAACTCAGGGAAATATATAACTATTGTATTTAGAAAACCAGCAAGATTCATCACTAAGGCGAAAGCAATAAGCAATGATAATTTCGCCATTAAACTTACCACTCTGAAACAAGGAAGAAAATTATGACATCAACCAAGGGCATGGTGAAATGCTTGGGCATAAACATCGACCATCTTGTCAAATGCATCAAACAAACAGACTGCCTGCTGATGAAAGCAAGAAATACATACAGATCCCTAAGCAGACTTTTTTATAACAGCGTTATTAGCTCCAGTGTAAAAGTAATCTGCAGTCAATTACTGATAAAACACTTGTTGACATGTGGCACCAATATGCTGGAAGATCGGCGAGGCGAAAGGGAAGAAAGTGAGATTATATTTCAGCAAAAAGATAGAAATATAAACTATATTCGGAAGAAAAAGCCGAAATAATATGCTACCACTTACTTATCAGGAGGTGGATCGATTAAACCAACACGTCATCAAAGCGGCAAGTGACACAGTGACTACACTGTATACATGTAAATAGTATAAATAGCCACTCCTAAAACCCCTCGAATAACCCAAGCTCCCAGCCCATTCACTCCCCTTCTCCCATGAAACTAATTAGATGGCCAAACACAGTTAATAGTGATTGATTCTTTTCTAGAAGTTTTTAATACTTTTATATATTATTTTTTATATATCACTCTATTAAAGACATGGTCAAATACCTTTCTTACATATATTATATTATTATCATACGGACAAACAAGTTTTTACCCAATGTCTTTAGCACTTGCATCCAGCTAGTGCATACACGCCTCAAACTCGTGCTGAAGCCACTGCAGATAACAAAAAATAGCTAACTTATTTCACTCGTTACGCACTCTACTACTATTCGTGTTAATAGGCGTTCTTAATTTTGTCTCTCATATGCCCAAGTAGGCGAGCAGTATTATCTTTGTTGTACTAATACAGTAATCAGAAACTTCGGCTGAGTTTTTTTCTCGAACAAACGAATATTATCAAAAAATTAGTAGAACATCAATATACAGTCCGTAGTTTGTATTTAGAGATTTTATTTCCCAGAAAAACTCAGCCGACGCTATCTAATAAGCATTGCTAATGTAGATAAATAAAAATCATTTTCTCTAGTGCTTGAAATAGATAGTTATCTTTTGGATTCATCCATGATTGATTTTGATCATTTTGGTAGAGTGTTGCTTTCGTAAAGAAGCTCAGTATCTAGTCAGATTTGATATATTATAGCAAGAAGAAAGAAATGAATTAGTATGGTATTCAAGGCACTAATCTATCACAGAGAAGCTGAGTGTTATGTTGAGATTTTGAACTTTATGAACACTAATAAGGTTTTAGATTGAACTGTACACTCAGATCTTTCACGTACGGTATAGGAACAATAACTAATTCCCATCGGTGTTTTTTTTTTGTTTGAAAAATATAATTTTATTTCTCATTAGACGGTTTACATTATTTTTAAGTATAAAATTATCAAAAGAAGACTTATCCTAAGTACATTAGTTAGTTTTGGTATATTACCACATGATAGATCGTGTCAAAATATATTAGTTGATATCATAGTAATATCTGTTCCATTGAGGTTCAGTTTACTTTATAGTAAATTATTATAACTAAGAATGTAGAAAAATAGAATTATCACTCTGTCATTTCGCTGGGTGAGATTTTTGATGGATCGAATTAAGCTGAAGTGAGTCATAAAGAAATCAATCCTGCTGGAATTATTGCCCTGCTTACAAAATCCGATAGATTCATATAGCTGTATGTATAAGGTCCTATACTTAACTATATCACTTCTTATAGAACTCATTCATTCTTAAGAAATCTCTAAAGAATTTATGAGAATCTATAGAGTTCTATGAGATTTTCTAATCAAGGTGGTGATTTTGTTATTTAACTTGTTAATTTCACGGAGCATTTCATCTTTCAAATTATTCAATAGCTGCTTTTATTTAGAGTTATTTTGTGAATTATCAGCCGGATTATATAAATTGTCAGTGTGTTGATGAGCTGGTAAAGGGAGGGCTTGTTGTGATTTATTGTCACCTAATATGCTGGCGAATAAACGACTTAAATTGACCTAGTTGCTGATGTTATTGGTAGTAGTTCTTTTGGTAGCTGTTTTCTCTTCTTTAACTTGCTTCGTTAGTTTTTTGGTGAATTTAATTACTGGGCATCTCTGGTAGCTTGCAGAGTGATCTTGGTCGCCACAATTGACACACAGAAATTTGTTTTTATCGTTAGCGTCTTTAATAACGCAATTTTTGGCTTCATGCTCCCCAGAGCATTTTTTTTAACGTAGGTTTAAAATTATAATTGGTGCTGGTGTGTCCGAATTGGAGGCAGTTTCTACATTCAAGGATCAGTGGTTTACATAGTCTTTCGCAACTGATATCTTGATTTTAAAGTCTTTTGGTTCTTGTGAATGATGCTGAGATACTGTCGTGTGTGATGATTATGATAAAATGATACCTAGTATCCTTTTCGATGTCAAAGATTGATTTGGTTGTTTTTAATACTTTTGTATCTTAAAGCTTAAGATTATTGATTGCGTCTTAGGCGTCATTTTCATTGTATCCTCCTTTTATACCTTTCATGACAAAAGATTTTACTTTGTTATCCCTTGGTGTGCCAGAAAAATATTCTATGCATTTTTATTTTAATAGCTTAATTACTCGATCATATGTATCCATATTTGAGATGAAAATAGTAGCTAATTTACCGTCGTAGTCTTTAATCATGAATTTAGCATTTGGTATACTGTTTGTGTTTAGAAAATTGATGGCATCTTTAATTGATGACAATAACGCGCGCACCGGAGGTGGTTTAGCTTTAGGTTGCGCCTTTAAGTTGGTATCTGTTAAATCATTTGTAGTGCTAACTCTTCTTTTGATTAGTTGGTAGTGGACATCAGAGTCCATGTCGGTACTGTTCTCTAGGTCTGAGAATTTATTACTTGTGTTGACATCTGGGTTACTTGTTACCTTATGGGTTTTAGTGGCTTTTCTAGGAAGCTTAAACTCTGTATTATCTTGCTGCATATTTAGTCCGACATCAGCATCAGAGTAATCTGATAAAACGCTGCTACGTCTAGAATTATTTAGGTTGGATTGAATCATATCATGCTTATTTTTATCAAATATTTCCGGGAAATTATTTGTATTATATAATTTCTGGAACTCTTTCGTGTGCTTGATTAAGTTTTGATCAAGATTTTGTGCACTGGTACCTGGGCTTACGCTCATGTCATTTGGATGACCGGGCATTGTTGGCCTATAGATGGGATACAGCGCCTAGTTTGTTATAAGTTAGTTAGATTTTTTAGTTGAAAACAACAGCAAGTACACAAATGAATCAGCACAAAAATTGCACTGCATTAATGTATAAAATTAAATTTAGTTTAGTAAGATTATTAAACAGTAAGATGCACTCATATAGTTAAAACGCAGAAAGTCTGCGGACACAAACTATATCGTACTGCATGTGGAAGGAGACTAATCGCATCGGTGGTCTAGGGGTATGATGCTCGCCTGCCACGCGGGCGACCCGGGTTCAAGTCCCGGTCGATGCAATCTTTTTTTTAATGAGTAGATGGGTTTTATATCGTTACATTACCGACTGGATATAAAGATAATAGGTATCGGTACTAGACTTGAGTAATACTATAACACTGCATATCAAGTAAAGAACTAATAAACATATTAACAACATGTAAAAAGTATAAGTGAAAAAAAAACTGTAATAAAAACAAAGAAAAATGATATATATTTCTTTGTGTTTGAAAATACTTCTGCAGTATTTATTGATGTTTGTCTACTAATATGCTACTTTAGCCAGCTGATTTGAAGTATCGGACATGTATTTAGAAACTCACTGCTCTTTGTGTGAACTCATTCTATGAACTGGACGGAATGAAAAATATTACAATTTACTACAGATTATAACTAATAATGAATTAAGAGTCTTGTTACTAATTATGGAAATTGAAAGAATATTCTGATCTATAAAACATGAAAATATCCATCAAAACTGTTATAAACGCGATGGTAACACCCACCACGTCGTTCGACAATGACCTCAATGCAATGGAAACCTTATTATTATGATTATTATTATTATTATTATTATTAATATTATTATTCGAGTTTACTGCATATACCACAGGTAATGATTACAAATTTCATCGGAGCAGTTGATCACTGTGTAACATTGATAAAATTAGATGTCCACAATAAACCGACAGCCGTAAATTAACATGAAAACGTGAATCTGTTTTTAAAACAAAGCATACGAACATTTTCTTCTTTATCGACCACTACTTTGGTAGATTTCATACTATCCTCATTAGTATCGCATATATGAAACTTTGCTAATGCATTGAAAAATTATGTATTATGTTGTTTTTAAGGCAAATAAATAATTATGTTGTTCATATCTTGTCAACGGCCATACCATGCTGAATTCACCAGTTCTCGTTCCTCGGTCGTATAATATTGTTTATTTATTCCTGAGTACATACATAGTTCATTCGAACCTCTATATGTTTCAGTAAATACACTTTATATAAATAATAAATAAATAATAATAATGACAACAATACATCAATAAATACAATAATGATAAGCAAAGGTATAAGAACATAAATTCATGAATATTAATAAAAGATTCTGTGCTCGTTATCTTTCTTCTTCTTCCTTAGGACTCTAGCCGCCTCATAATAATCCTTGCTGTTTCCTTGGCAACACTAAAACAGCATCTCTGGTACATCGCATCTACTCTCTTCCTGGATAGACCAAGTTTTGTCAACAAAGTCTGGCTCTTGTCTTGCTCTTCAGTGACAAGGATTTCGCCAAATGCCCCAAATACATATACCCCAAGATGGACTGGGCATTTGTAGGTGTCTCTCAGGGCATCTATAATGTTGTGGTCCCTCCCCGCAGTATTCACATTGGTCTTGTCTATGGCAACTACAGAATTTACTTCATACCTGACCCTCTTGATATTTTCTTGCAGCTTTATGTTTTTTAGGTGTGAAACGGCTATCTCTAGGACAAATATCTCCCTCGGGTTGCTGAGATACACGACGATGTCCGGCTTGTCATGATGGAGTTTTAGATCCGTCAAGATCCTGCTACCTGCTCTCAACTTGACATCTCTTTCACCCCACACAAAATCCTCGGCTATCACAGCTCTTTTTAGATGGACCTTTCTTTCTAGCTCTTCTGGTGCATGCATGGCTTGTAGTATGTTCTTCAGAAACCAGCAAACTACGTTATCATGTCTCACAGTATAGTGAGCTCTAACACACGAGGACACCACATGATATGCGGACTCGATTCTTTTACAGCCAAGCCTACATAATTGTCCAGTGTGCACTCCAAAGCCGTAGATTTGTTCTTCTGCTGCTCTCATTACCAACGTGCTAATCCACCTGTCCAGGAATATTGATGGATATGCTGGACAGGCAATTATCTCCTCACACTCGTGTACTATTCTCGCATATTTGCACCCACTTTTCCATTCCTCCATCAGCCACTCCAGTTGTTTTACTTTCACTCTTCTTGCGCATCTCCTGCAGTATTCTGTGACTGACTCGCTCTCCTCCTTTTCACACGGTGCTACTTGATATTTTCCTCTTACATGTTCCGCATCGCCATAGGGGTTCCTCCATTTCGCAGCAACCAACTTGTCATACTTTTTCCTTGTTTTCCCTAGGTCAGGGTGAGTCTCCAGGTATGCCGCCTTTTTCACATACATAAGTTCGACCTCGTGCTCAATTGACCCGAGCCCCAAGCCACCACGGGCTGGAGGAAGGTAAGTTGACACTCTCGATGTTGTCATTCCTTTAAGGCCATGAACTACTAATAACTTCCTCACTTCCTTGTCTAGGTCGCGACATTTCTTCAGAGTGGTTGTTCTTCGCTCCTGGGGATACAAGTTACCCAATACATACGTCGCTGCTGGTATGACTACTGAATTATACAACCGGACAACCTGATTAGTCGCCAATGGAGAGCTAAATACTTGTTTCGCTCTGTCTAGCACTTTGGTGGCAATAAGTTGATGGTTTACTTGGACATCTCTCTCCAGTTCCAAGATTCCCAAGTATTTGTAGGACTCTCTTACTCTAGGGATGAATGTTGTCCCATCATCGGCTATATAATCTTCCTCGATCCTTCTTTCAGGTTCTCGCTGTGCTGGTAGGTCTTCTCCTCTTTCAGCTTCGCTAGCTCTCTGCTGGTGCTGCTGTTGTTCTTTTTTGTTGTATATGCCACACTTACGGACATTGATCTCAAGGCCCACCTCCGCTGCTGCTTCAGTAATTACCCTAGTTATCTGTTTTATGCCATCCTCGCATGGCGCATGACATTTAAAATCGTCCATAAACGCTGCAACTTCTTGCTTGCCCCTACACGCTGCATTCACACGACTGTCGGTCACAACGGTCTCCACAATGAAGGCAGATGTTAAAATAAATAATAATGGACTAATGGAGTCACCTTGCAGGATCCCTCTTCTGACATATACTGGCCTTGTCTTACTCTTTCCCACCTGAATAATCATGGACCATTTTTTGATGGCATTCTTCAACGTGTTCTTCAGTTTTTGATGTATTGGCAGCGCTTCCACCAACCTGATTACCTGGTGGTGGTGCGGTGAATCGTAAGCCTTAGTGAAATCGTACCACGCTGAATAATGATCTCTCCTGATTACTCCAGCCTCTTGTGTACATGCTTTATCACTTAAAAGACCATGCAAAGTGCCCCACACTCCACTTCTTGCCAGCTGTTCCTTTGGTATCGCCCAGTCCGGTAGGTTTTTGGTGATAATTATAGTTAACGCTGATGTCAAGATCTTGTAATCAGTGTTTAGAATGGAGATTGGTCTATAGTTCGCAGGATTCTCTTCTTCACCACCCTTGAAAACTAGGACAACTCTTGCTCTCACATCGGCTTCTGAAATGAGTCTATCCCCACTCAGTACCTCAGTGATTGACTTTAATAGCCACTGCTTTGCACTAGGGAGGAGTTTATATAGTGCTACCGGTATAGCGTCTTCTCCCCGGCGCTTTCCATGACGCGGATCTCTTAATTGCGCTTAGCACTGCACTCTTAATGGCTTCCTCTGACACTTGGTCTTCAGTGTTGGTTTCGTCGGTGTATCGCCTCAGTCTAGCTAGCCAGTTGTTAAACCCAGGCGACGGTTGCCTGTTGGCGCCTTGACTTTTATACAGGTCTCTGAAAAATCTTTCAGTATTCTGTAAATCTGGTGCAGGATTTTCTACTCTCTCCTTAATAGCATTTATTGTTGGTTTGTTTTTAAATTTGTTCCTAACTTTCATTTCCTTATCTTTATCCTTCTGTATCTGCATTCTTTGTTCAAGTACTTTCAGCCTGTCATTACACGTCTTAATGTAATCTGAAACAGATGTTTTGGCGTTCCGGATTATCCTAGCTTCACTCTTGAGTCTTCTTGGCCAATGGCCCCCCTTCCACTCTCTAATCTCCTTAGCCCGGCTTATCCTGTTTACTAGCTTGTTGATGCGTCTCTCTGTGATGACGTGAGCAGGAATGCGTGCTGGCTTTGCTGACCTTTGCACCTCTCTTGATAGAAGGACACCTGCAGAATATATTGCTCTCTTCTCTCTTGCTCTTCTGGCCTCAGTAGGCTCCTCAGTCTCGATTTGCATCAAAGCCCTCTGTAATACTGAATCAACCTTTTTAATCAGGATTGGGTTCATCCAGTCCTCTGGTTTCTTAATTTTTGGCCTATCTTTCTTCACATTGCTAAATATCCTTCTGAATTTCTTCAGTATATCTACCGGCACCTCATCACCATTCTCTACTACATTTTCCAGGACTTCATTGCTGCTTCTTCTCACGTTTTGCACTACACCTTCATTCTCAGTTTGATCTTCCCGTGCACCTTGTTGTTCGCGCACTCGTTGGTCTTCATTAGGTACATCTTCCTCATCTTCATCGTCTCTAGGATTT
Source organism: Microplitis manilae (assembly GCA_030273425.1). Lineage (NCBI taxonomy): Eukaryota > Metazoa > Arthropoda > Insecta > Hymenoptera > Braconidae > Microplitis > Microplitis manilae. Next base: position 7,844,820 of record CP092726.1, read on the forward strand.
CTTTGTTGCTGCTGTTGTTGTTGGCTTGGCGCTACGTTCCACGTGTCAGGTATTTGTGTAGATCTCATATAATAAATTTCTGGGCATGTTTCCCTCAGTTTCGTCGCCATGGCTTTAATTGTTCTCTCCGGGAAGTCTTGTTGGATGTCTGCTAGTTTTTTTGTGCTTGTTGTCTCTTCGGAGTTTATGTAGCTGGTAATTAATCTCCTCACTTCGTCATTATTCCAGAGGGCTGGAATCGGTGTTTGCCTTGGACGAGTTGGTTTCCTCATCTCAATCAGCTTCTTCTTTATTCCAGGTGCTGTTCTTCCTGGCAAGTTGTTCATCAGATTATCATAGTCTTGCTGCACTAGTGTCCTATCCCTGTTGTTATCCAGGAACTCCTGAAGATGTTGGATTTCTTCCAGTTTCCACCGCGCCATAACTACACTTTCACTTTCTTTCAGATCACGTTTTCACCTTCTCACACTCGTTCTATCCGTACTGTCTTTTATTATTATTATTATTATTACTATTATTATTATTATTATTATTCCAACCACTTACACTCTATCACTTATTATGTTTTTTTAGAGTTACACGGTTGTTACGCATTCTTTCTCTACGCCAAGGTCGCCTTAATTAGTAAAGTTCAATTCTCTCTAACTCGCGAGCTCGGGGCACGTGCTCACTCCTTGAGCGACACACGAAGAATTATAAACGCGATGGTAACACCCACCACGTCGTTCGACAATGACCTCAATGCAATGGAAACCTTATTATTATGATTATTATTATTATTATTATTATTAATATTATTATTCGAGTTTACTGCATATACCACAGGTAATGATTACAAATTTCATCGGAGCAGTTGATCACTGTGTAACATTGATAAAATTAGATGTCCACAATAAACCGACAGCCGTAAATTAACATGAAAACGTGAATCTGTTTTTAAAACAAAGCATACGAACATTTTCTTCTTTATCGACCACTACTTTGGTAGATTTCATACTATCCTCATTAGTATCGCATATATGAAACTTTGCTAATGCATTGAAAAATTATGTATTATGTTGTTTTTAAGGCAAATAAATAATTATGTTGTTCATATCTTGTCAACGGCCATACCATGCTGAATTCACCAGTTCTCGTTCCTCGGTCGTATAATGGACATTATCCCCGCCTGTCACGCGGGAGACCGGGGTTCGATTCCCCGCCGGGGAGGAAACATTTTTTCATATCGGAGTTTTTTACCCCCATTTTTTCTCCGTTGTCATTAACTATACCTAAATAGAAATAATTCTATAAATATAAAACGAGATATTTTTATATAAACATATTTAAGCTAAAACTTATGAACGTCGCAATGAGAGCCGATAGGCCTTTTTGTAATTTCTTGCGCTTACAAAGCAAACAAAACATACATTTTATTTATTTATGTAACAAAAACTTTTGTAATATTTTTATAGGTTAAATAAACAATTCAAAATCAAAATCGAAATCACCAATTCTCGTCTGATCACCGAAGTTAAGCAGCATTGAGCGTTGTTAGTACTTGGATGGGTGACCGCTTGGGAACACCACGTGCATTTCTTTTTTTTTAATTTGTATTTACTAAAGTCAAAATTTATATTTTTTGTACGAATTGAAAAATAATTTTTTTTTTTAACATGCAATTTTCAATTAGTCTATATAATTTCGAATAATATTCGATCATAGGTAATATAGTAGAAAGTACTATAATAAATTGAAAAGAATTTTGATCGAATTTTGGGTAAAAAATCAATACACGAAAAAACATTTACATAAATCCTTGTGATAAGTTAAACCAGTGTTTATCAATAATTAAATTTAGTTTAATTATAACCAAAATTAGTCAAATCCCGAATTATGTTGTTCATACCTTGTCAACGGCCATCCCGGGTAAAAAAAATTATATATAATTATATATAATTATGCATAATTATATATGAAAAATGGCCCTATATAATTATATATAATTACATATAACTATATATAATTATATATAACTATATATAATTATATATAACTATATATAATTGAATTCCTATTCAATTTGTTAAACAAATTGTGAATTTTTGTATAGTAAAGGCTCTAAGCTTTTTATTTAAATCATTTTTTTTTTAAAGTCCAAGTTTAATTTCTAAGAAAAATTATTTATGGAAACATTGATAATAAATATTTTTGTCATTATGTAATATGGAATGTACTATATTACCATCAAAAAAGGTACTTGTCACTCTGCCGAATAACGGAGGCGTACCGGGCCAAAATAGTCTCAAGTTTTGAATTTAACAGTTCTGAAATAAGTTTCTTACTAGAGACACACTACAAGTGGTGGGCGCGATCTCTTGGCGAGCTCCGAACTATTTCCACTGCTGCTTATAGCACCGGTGACTTCCCTCTCCTACATACATATATATATTGGGGTGTCCCAAAAAAAAAACAAATACTTTTTTTTTAAACTCTTATGAGCCCAAAAGTTACTTTATATTATAAAAAAAAACTTCACCTAATTTTAGCCAGATATCTTTAGACTTGAACTACCACAAAGGGGGTCCCCTTTCCCATTTAAAATACACACGAAAATTTTTCAGTTTAGTTTTTAGTTATTAAGACTATAAAAAATTTTTTTTAATTTCACCTGGTATAATTTCGTAGGAAATAAAATTCTCTACAAAAAGTGCTGATGCAATTTGTACATCAAACAACTTGGGAAAAAGTTACGGGGCGTCAAACATCGACAAAAATTTAGTTTCCTCAGTATTAAATTATTTTTTGTTGTTTTTTATTTTAATTCTATCGAAATTTTTTTTCAAATAATGACAAGCACGGTCTTGTAGCGAATTTAATTTCCTACAAAAAGTATCTGGTATTATATATACATCAAATGAATGCGAAAAACGTTAGAGGGTTTTAAATATCAATGAAAAATCAAGTTCACTTTTCGTTGATATTTAAGTTCAGAAAATTGATATTTTTTAAACTTGATTTTTCGTTGACATTTAAATCTCTGTAACTTTTTTAACTTCCCGCTAAGAAAATTGCAAATTTTCAAAAATTCGGGAAGTTATTGGTTTCAGTCCGATTTGTGAAAATCGAAATTCCAACAGATGTCGACGTTTTGAGGTCCTAGAAAGCTATTCTGACTAATTTCACGATGATGTCCGAGTGTATGTATGTATGTATGGACGTACGTACGTACGTATGTAAATATCTATAACTTTCGAACGGATCAACCGATTTTGATCGTCAAGGTGTCATTCGACGCAGTTTTTTAATATCTTGAAGCTGAAAAAAAATTGAGCTTGATCAGCAGGGCTCGTTCGGAGATATTCCAAAAATAAACTTTTTTCAAAAATGTTTTTTTTTGGATAACTTTTTACGGGCTCGATGGATTAATTCCAAAATGGACTAAGCTCTGGAGATTTATAAGCCGCGTCGAATGCCACCTCAAACATTAAAATCGGTTAATTCTTTCAAGAGAAACCGTTGTCGAAAGAATTAAAAAAAAAAAAATTTTTTTAGTATTTTGAAAATTTCTCAAAAATGACTCGATGAATCAATTTCAAAATTTAATCAGTTATAGAACTCAATAAAACGCGTCGACTGCCACCTTAAACGTCTCAATCGGTTTATTCGTTCGAGAGATATCGTTGTAGAAAAAATTGTAAAAAACGTTATTTTTTGAAAACAAAAGTATACAAAAGTATTTTCGAGCTCGAAGAGCTCGAAAATGTATCTTCTACAGTTTTTCGAGCTCAAGGAGCTTGAAATACGCGGGAAGTTTTGGGGCTGGCCCGCAGGGTCAACCGGCAGACCGATTTGTTTTATTCATTTAACGTATGTATGATATCAAGTACTTTTTGTAGGAAATTAAATTTCCTACAAGACTCTGCGTGTCATTATTCGAAAAAATTTTTTTTATCGAATAAAAATTAAAAATAACAAAAAATAATTCGAGGAGACTAAATTTCTGTCGATCTTTGAAGCCCCGTAATTTTTTTCCAGTTTGTTTGACGTACATAATGCATTATCACTTTTGTGTAGAGAATTGATTTCCTACAAAATGATACCAGGTTGAATTTAAAAAAAAATTTTTCACAGTCTTAATAACGAAAAATTAAAATGAAAAGTTTTCGCGTGTACTTTAAATGGAAAAGGGGCCCCCATTTGTGATAACTCAATTTAAAAGATCTTTGGCTGAAATTTAGTGAGAATTTTTTTAGTAATATAAAGTAACTTTTGAGCTCATAAGAGGTTAAAAAAAAAACAATTTTTTTTTTTTGTGGTATCCAAAAATTAAAAGTATAAACAAAAATGAAAATTTTGGTACCACCCCAGGCTCCTAATGGTATTAAGGTTTGTCTCAATCAATTTTTCTATTTTCCGTTTGAATAACCCGGAAAAAAAAATTTTTTTTTTAAATTTTTTAGCTCACAAAGCAATCAACGGATTTTTATGCACAATAAATGTTTTCGTAGGAAATTGAACGCTCTACAAAAAAAGTCACACATAATTTTTTGATAAATCCCACTGTTCAAAAGTTATTTAAGCTTCAAGTCAAATTTATAGGAAATTTAGAGATTTTTTTACTTTTTCGGTGAATTTCGAAAAACTTTGTTCGTAATAATTTGTAAGGAATAAAATTATCTACAAAACGAATCCTACGATATTTTTTGATAAGACCGTTATATCCACCGGAAAAGTAAAAAAATCTCAAAATTTGCTATAAATTTGACTTGAAGCTTAAATAACTTTTGAACAGTGGTATTTATCAAAAAATGATAAGAGACTTTTTCTGTAGAACGTTCAATTTCCTACGAAATCATGTATGGTGCATAAAAATCCGTTGACTGGTTTGTGAGCTAGAAAATTTAAAAAAAAACATATTTTTTTTTTTTTTTAAACAACCATATTTACATATATATCTTCACTCCCAAGTTATTTTTCTCTATTTTCTATTTTTGTATAGAATTATATATGATTCATATAGAATTATATATTTTTATATATAATTATATATAACGCTAAAAAAATGACAGATGATCATATATAATTATATGCAATTATATATAATTGTATGCAATTATATATAATTGTATGTAACTATATATAATTATATATAATCATCTGAGATTTTTCTTAGCGTTCTATATAATTGTATATAATCTTGTAAAATTATATATAAGTGTATATAATTATATATAATTATATATAATCAGTTGAGATTTTTTCTCATCATTATATATAATTATATATAATTCTGTATAATTATATATAATTCTATATGAATCATATATAATTCTACATAAATCATATATAATTATATAGAATTATATATGATTATATTGAATTATATATAATTTTTTTTACCCGGGATATCATGCTGAATTCACCAGTTCTCGTCTGATCACTGAAGTTAAGCAGCATTGAGCGTGGTTAGTACTTGGATGGGTGACCGCTTGGGAACACCACGTGCTGTTGACATTTTTTTTTATTCCTGCATTTGCTAAACACTAAAATTATATTTTTTTTTGCTAATTAAAAATAGTTTTTTTTTCCAATATGCCATTTTGAATTAAATCACATATTATTGCATACATCTCATAAGCACATAAGTTGATCAACTATAACATTATTATATTGAAAATTCTACTCAATTTTAAGTAAAAAAAATAAGTCCTATAACTCAACATATGATAAGAGTTTGTAGAGGATGAGGTCAACTTATAAAAACAACTGTCGCTTGTAAACATTAATTTTTTGAATAGTTGATGATAAACAAAAAAAATATTAATTATTGATGCCAATTTGATTTTATTTCTAATTGAGTAGAATGAATTCAAATTAAAATAATAATTAAAAAAAAAAAAAAATTATACAAATATATACAAGAATTATAATATTAGAATTCGATACGGTGCTGATATCAGGTAATCTAGTGATAGTATGTTTTATTGGACTAGCGGTTTTTTTTTTAAACTTGCATAATAATTTATTTTTTTTTTATGATTATTCAAGTTCACTGTGCATATACTTCAAATGGTAATTAAAAATTTAATCGTAGCAGTTAATCGTTGTGCAACATTGATAAAATTAGATGTCTGCTATAAACCATCAGCCGTTGGTAATAACCATCAAAACGTGAAACTCTTTTGAACAAATAGCATACAAATATTTTCTTCTTTAACGACCGGTACTTTGATAGATTCCATACAATCCTCAATGATATCGTGTATATAAAACTTTGCTGATGCATTGCAAAATTATGTATTATGTTGCTTTTGAGCCACATGAAAACTCAAGTTTAACTTAGTCAAATAACTGATACAGTTAATGATTTCTTATACGATGTTGAAGAAATATCAATAATCATTGTATAATAAAACTGATCATAATGAAGAGTATTAAATTGCCGAATAATGTTGATCGTACTTTGTCAACGGCCATATCATGCTGAATTCACCAGTTCTCGTCTGATCACTGAAGTTAAGCAGCATTGAGCGTGGTTAGTACTTGGATGGGTGACCGCTTGGGAACACCACGTGCTGTTGGCATTTCTTTTTTTTTATTCCTTCATTTACTAAACACTGAAATTATATTTTTTTTGATAATTTAAAATAGATTTTTTTTTTTTTTTTTTTTTTTCTAGTATGCCATTTTCAATGAATTCACACATTATTAGATACATTTCATTAGTACATAAGTTGATCAACTAAAACATTATTTCATTGAAAATTCTACTGAATTTTAAGTAAAAAAAAAAAAAAATAAGCCTTGTAACTTGACATTTGATGAGAGTTCGTATAAGATGAGATTTACTCATAAAAACAACCAGTTGCTTGTGTACATTAATTTTTCGAATAGCTGATGATGAACAAAAAATATTTCACTTTATTTTGTTTTTATATGAGTGAAATGAAATCGAATGAAAATAATAATTAAAAAAAAATGAAATCATACAAATATATACAACAATTATAATATAAGAATTCAATCCAGTGCTGATATCAGGTAATCTAGTGCTAGCATATGATTTATTGGTCTAGTGATTTTTTTTTTAAAACTTACCTGATAATTTATTTTTTTTTTTTATGATTATTCAAGTTCACTGTGCATATACTGCAAATGATAATTGCAAATTTCATCGTAGCAGTTAATCGTTTTGTAACATTGATAAAACTAGATGGTTGCAATGAACCGACAGCCGTGATGTATCATGAAAACGTGAATCTGTTTTTAACACAAAATATATGAATATATATCCTTCTTTATCGACCACTACTTTGGTAGATTTTATATGACCCTCAATGATACCGTGTACATGAAACTTTGCTGATGGTTGCAAAATTATGTACTGTGTTATCCTTAAGACAAACAAATACTCAGGCTTAATTTATTTAAAATTACTAAAACAGTTAATGATTTTTTACACGATGTTGAAGAAATATCGATAATCAATGTAGAATAGAACTGATCATAATAAAGTGTATTCAATTGTCGAATAATGTTGATCGTACCTTGTCAACGGCCATATCATGCTGAATTCACCAGTTCTCGTCCGATCACTGAAGTTAAGCAGCATTGAGCGTGGTTAGTACTTGGATGGGTGACCGCTTGGGAACACCACGTGCTGTTGGCATTTCTTTTTTTTTTTATTTCTGCATTTACTAAACACTAAAATTATATTTTTTTTTTTGCCAATTAAGAACAGTTTTTTTTTCCAATATGGCATTTTCAATTAAATCACATATTATTACATACATCAAATAAGCACATAAGTTGATCAACTAAAACATTATTTTATTGAAAATTCTACTCAATTTTAAATAAAAAAAAATAAGTCTTGTAACTTGACTTATGATAAGAGTTTGTATAAGATGACATTTACTCATAAAAACAACTGTTGCTTGAGTACATTAATTTATTGAATGGTTATTGATAAACAAAAAAAATTTAACTTGATTTTGTTTCTAATTGAGTGGAATCAAATCGAATGAAAATATTAATTAAAAAGAAAAGACAAATGAAATTATACAAGTATGTAAAAGAATTATGATATTAAAATTCGATACAGTACTGATATCAGGTAATCTAATGCTAGTTTGTGTTTTATTAGTCCAGCGATTTTTTTTTTAAACTTACGTGATAATAATCCATGCAATCTCTGTTTAATATTATCTTGTAATGCACAAAAAGGACGCAAAACGGTATACTCTGTAAGTTGATTGGATTTTTTTCTGTCGTATCTGAGCCTGCTATTGTGAAATAATTTCAGCATGCTATTTTGGATTACCTAAATTTAATAAACGTGAATAAATGGCAAATATCAAAATCTGTCCAGTTTTAAAATTCATTCCTTGATCTTATGAATTGATTGTTAAATTAATAAAAAACAAATAGATATATAATTACTATTAAAGAAAAAATTATCGCTCGACCAGGGATTTTAACCCTGGACTCAGATTAAAAGTTTGATGCTTGACTTTTTTTTCTTTTAAGAAGTTGATTTGCGCGTGGAAAAATACAATTTCATGTAGTTGCTACAATAATTAGCTACAAACTCAACTTGAAAACTAGCCATATACATTATTACTTAAAATGTATTTAATTTATTCGTAAATTAATTGGTTGTTTGCTTGGAATAAGTGAAGTCCTATAGACAATTTTATTGTAACTACTTCTTGTTCAAGGTCACAAAGAAAGGGGAGATAACTTTTCACTCCACAAAATAGCATTTTGATTTCTAGATCACCTTTTTGTTTTTTATTCCGCAAGGAAGCTTAACTTTTGTGGAGTAAATCCATCAAAACCATCATAAACTCAATGGTAACTTACCCTCCATTTCTTTTAGCAATTATCTATATGCAATTGAATCCTTACTATTATTTTTCACAGCATTTACCATTCAAGGTCTTAACGAATTTCTTCGGGCAGTTAATCGCTGAATAGCTTTTATAAAATGAGATGTTAACGATAAACTGACAGCCATAAATTACTATAAAAATGCGAATCTGTTTACATTGAATAGGATACAAATATTTCCTTCTCTATCGACCACTACTTTGGTAGATTTCATACTATCCTCAATATAGTATCACTTATGTGAAACTTTGCTATTGCATTGTTAAATTTTGTATTGTAATATTCGTAAGCCAAATGAATATTCAAGCTCAACTTATTCAATTAACTGATTCTGGTAATGGTTTCTTGTCCGCCATTGAGAATTTATCGATAGTCAATGTGAATTAGAACTTATTGTAATTAAAAGTAGTCAAATCCCGAATTATGTTGTTCATACCTTGTCAACGGCCATATCATGCTGAATTCACCAGTTCTCGTCTGATCACTGAAGTTAAGCAGCATTGAGCGTGGTTAGTACTTGGATGGGTGACCGCTTGGGAACACCACGTGCTGTTGGCATTTCTTTTTTTTTATTCCTGCATTTGCTAAACACTAAAATTATATTTTTTTTGCTAATTTAAAATAGATTTTTTTTTTTGTTAACATGCAATTTTCAATTGGTCTATATAATTTCGAATGATATTCGTTAGTATGTAATATAGTAGGAAATAATAAAATGAATTGAAAAGAATTTTGTCGAAGTTTGGGTGAAAAATCAATACACAAAAAAAACATTTGCATAAATCCTTGTGGTGGGATAAACCGGTGTTTATCATAATTAAATGTAGTTTAATTATAACGCAAATTAGTTAAATTTCGAATTATGTTCTTCATACTTTGCCGACGGTTATATCTCGGTGAATTCACTAGTTCTCATCAACCCCTTCGTCGACAAACTAAAACATCAGCTTAAAAGTACCAGAAAACTACTGAAACAAGAGTATAAAAGTTCAATCAGCAACTACTGGACTTTTCGGTTAAAAAATATATCTACCAAAATTTTCAAAACTATGTTCCGATTATAAATCAAAAATTTAGACCCAAAGGGAAAAAAGAAATACCTGACTTAGAAATAGAGACATCAAAAGAAGACCTACTAATCAGAGCAAACATCAATCCGGATCATTGCAAGATAAGTTCTGCGAGAGAGTACTACATCATAGATGGACTACTAAAACTTAACGTATTAGGCCAACACTTTGCTTTAAAACATTCGCAGAACGACAATCTGGGTACTGAGGCGTTGAAAAACTTGGTAAATTCCAAAATAGATCAAATAAAAGAAGAAATTGATGAGGATAAAAACCTGGGTATTACATTAACTAGCTTTACTGATGAAAAAACATCCTGCTATCTGACGAGTTACCTAGATTACTTCACCAATTATCTAGACTTAGTGAAAATTTTTCGTAAACTTAACAATAAAAGGTCTTCATGACCAGACAAAATCCCAAACGTCGTGCTCAAGAATATACCAGCTTTAATAATACAAGAATATTGCATCATATTCAACAACGCTTTAAACCACACGTACTTTCCTGATGAATGGAAAAAAGTAGATGTGATTGCAATAAAAAAAATCTAACAAAAATGAAAAAGACCCAAGTAGCTATAGGCTAATCAATTTATTTTCCATTATAGGCAAAGTATTTGAGATCGTCATCAATAACTCAGTAACTAAGTTCTGCAATCAAAACAATATTATTCCTGATCATCAATTTGGGTTTCAACGCAAGCTATCAACAGTTCACGTCATCACTAAATTTACATCGGACATCTATGAAGCACTGATCAACGGTAAGTGCGTAGGTGCGTGTGCAATTGATTACAAGAAAGCCTTTGACACCGTCTGGATTGGAGGATTCATATTTAAGTTATTGTAATTATGTTATTAAAATGATCTGGTGTAACCGTGCGTTTCTGATTTTTTGACTTGAAAATTGAGCGCGTAAATCTAACTGATTCTACGGCCATCTATTATGATACTTGTATCTTAATTAACAGTCCTCAGTCACCCGGGGCCATGTCAGAGGCCCCCTAGATCAAATTCTATTTGAATTTAGACGACAGTGGGGTAGTTCCACGCATCCAAAATTCGTACATAAAAAGGGCCAGCAAACACTTGCTCGAAGACTTAGGCCCTGGCTATCATTTAGAGTGGACTGATGAAGCTTGGCGAGGTCTCTACTCTATTACTAGAACTGAAGTTTGAGAATTGCAAATGAATTGGTGATCCGAAAATTTCTTTGCTGTGTCGTTTAAAATTTATTGAATTGAAACTTGTTTATTAAAATACTTGGTGTTGCCTTGACATATCAGACTTAATATTAAATCTGCAATTTCGTTTATCTGGTTATACGTACAAACCAAAGTGTAATAAGTGAGTGGTGGTTTGCTTTTGTGATTTTACGACTACCTGCCGACGCTGATTCCGGAGCCCGAGGGACCATTGGACATCAACATCATCAGGACCAAGCTGAGATGAATCGTCGGCCAGTGCCACCAGTAAATTGACCAAAGTTCCGATAAGTTTCTGAATAAATCTGGTAAACATACATTATAATTCTCTCTCTTCAAGGTAGCGTAATTTCAATTAATTATAAAATTTATTCCCAACCACGTCTAATAATTCTTTACGCATCCAAATAATAAATTAATTTACTGCTGGACGCTTACTTTCCAACTAATAAATTATAAAATAGAATTAATAAAAGGGGAAACTATTGTGTAACTAAAATTGTGATTTGGTTAAATAAACTTTATAATATATAAATTGAGTCTCTTTGATCAAATTTTCTTATAACCAGCGTCATTTAGAATAAGTTATTTTCAGCTGCGTGTCCAGTACAGAACAAGTCTACCTACTCCTGAGATCTATTTTCCCGTATTCCGATTCAGCAATAAAATAATCATTAATTAATATTTATATTTAATACTTTACGATTAATTAATTTAAATTATTCGGGAAAATTTCATTAACTGTGGTTCGTGGTTATTAGACACGGAATAACTAGGGCCCACCGTTATACTGGAATATGATAGATGGTAGAAGCTTTCAAGTCACAGACGGTGCCTTATCCGGTAGCGTAATCTTTAAATTAGTCAACTGTTTACAATAAGAAATAGTATCAGCTCCTAACCTCTTTAAAATATATACAACAGCAAAATGCTGACACTGCGAGATATCAACTACAATCTATTATCTAATTGGCGAGACGTAACTCCTAGTTGTCATGATCAAAATGTACCTAAAAAAAAAAAAAAAAAAAAAAGAAAGAGAGACACTTCAACAAGTGTTGAAGCTATAGCGTTTGCAGACGACGTACTAATATACGTGATAGGTAAAAACATGAGTGCAATATAAGAGAAGCTCCAATCGACTGTCGAACTCGTGCAGACCTACAGTAACAACTGACGATTAAAAATTAACGGATCCAAGTGTGAAACAATTCTGTTTAGATCTAAAATAGCACAATTATCCAAAGAAAATAGAAAAAACTGGAAAACTTTTAACATTAATATTCAAAGTACAAGAATACCTCCCAAGTTATCAATTCGATACCTCGGATTCGTCCATTGCTAACGTCCATTGCTAACGTACAGTTGTGCAGTCTGATTCAATCAAAGCGCAGGAACTATGGAAGAACTAAGAGCATTTGAAAGGAAGTGCCTATAATCGTTTACCAGATTATATAGATCTGTAGAGAGTAATCATAAGCGTTATATATGCAGTCAAACACTCAATGACCGAGCAGCAATACCTAGGATTGACTCGTTGATACTGAAACCGACCATGAATCATTGGGCAAATGCACTGCTCATCAAAACAAACAAGGTAATTGAGTCTATGCTCACCACGCCAGATGACTATATTGAAGGTACGCTACAAACCGGCTATATACCACCACAAGCATTCTTTTACTTGGACGAGAAAAACTATTTGCAAGACTCAAGAAATGTGCCAATTATATACTATATTGCTAAAAAAAAACTACAATTGGCGATAATGTGTGATCCCAAAGAAATTGCAAATGCATCCAGTTCATTTTGACGCTATAGTAAAACGCTTCCAAAGATCGAAAAAAAAGACAGATATAGAAAAAATACTAAAAATACACTTGGTTTATGGAAGAAGAAAATTTAACTCAATTTTAAGTAACAAAAAATAAGTCCTATAACTCGAGATATGATAAAAGATTGAATAGGATGAAATTAACTCATAAAGCAACTATTGCTTGTGTACATTAATTTTTTGAATAGTTAATAATAAACAAAAAAATCTGGGCGTCGGTTGGCCCTGCGGGCCAGCCCCAAAACTTCCCGCTGTTTTCGATCTCAAAGAGCTCGAAAACATTAGTGTAGATATATTTTCGAGCTCGAAAATGCTATCACATGCGATTGTTTTTTTACGATCTTCTCAAGCTCTAACAAGTTGCCTGTTATGCTAAAGTTTGAAAATTTAAGAATCAAGAATTGTTAACGAAGCGGTTTTTAAAATTTAATCCCTGATTATGTTCAATAAAATAAGTGTATTCAGGCAGAAATCAATGCCAGGGATTCAAATCAAGATTTAAATGAGTTTTGACTCATGTGACAATCAATCAAATATAAATATCCGAGAAAAATATTAAAAACTACGTTTTATCGATTTTATTGTTGGTACTATGATTTAAACTAAAAACCAAGTTTAATGACATTATGTATCGAAAGTAACCATATAAAGGATGAGTTGGTATGACTTTAGACACATTTTCGTAGGTTATATTATGATTTATCCGGGAAAAATAACATAAAATGTTATTTTTTTAATTTATCAACGCCGATATCTTTCGAACTAATTGATCGATTTTGACGTTTGAGGTGGCAATCGGCGCGTTTTATTGAATCCTAGAGCTGATTAAAATTTGGAATCGATCGCGTCAGTCGTTTCGAAAATATTTCGAAAAAACCGTTTTTCACCATTTCTTTCTCCCGCGATAACTCTCGAACGAATTTTCCGATTTTGATGTTTGAGGTGGCAATCGACGCGTTTTTTTGAGTACTAGAGCTGATTAGATTTTGATATCGATCGTATAAGTCGTTTCTAAGAAATCAATAAAAAACTAAAAAAAAAAATTTTTTTTTTTCGTAATTCGCAGATATTTTCGAGTCTATTTGATCAAATGATCTGAAATTTTCAGAAAAGTTGATGGCCAACAATCTCTTTCAATCGCCGCCTTAAACATCTAAATTGGTTCATTAGTTCAAAAGTTACAAAGAGTTTACATACATACACACACACACACACACATACATACACACACTCGGACATCATTCTGAAAATAGTCAGAATAGCTTCCTAGGACCTCAAAACGTCGACATCTGATGAAAACTCGATTTTCGAAAATCGGGGTGAAAACGATAACTTCCCGAAATTTTCGAAAATCGTCGATTTTCTTAGCGGGAAGTTAAAAAAATTTCACTTGATTTTGTCTTTAATTAAGTGGAATAAAATCAAATGAAAATAATAACTAAAAAAAAATTAAATTATACATATATGTACAAGAATTATAATATGAGAATTCGATCCAGTGCTGATATCAGGTAATCTAGTGCTACTATATGTTTTATTGGTCAAGCGATTTTTTTTTTTCAAACTTACCTGATAATTTACTTTTTTTTTTTTTTATGATTCTTCAAATTCACTGCGCATATACTGCAAATGATAATTACAATTTCATCGGAACAGTTAATCGTTGTGTAACGTTGATAAAATTGAATATCTGCAATGAACTGACAGCCGTGAAGTAGCATGAAAACGTGAATTTTTCTTTTTTATCGACCACTACTTTGATAGATTTCATGCGACTCTCAATGGTATCGTGCATATGAAACTTTGCTGATGCATTGCAAAATTATGTATTGTATTGCTTTTGAGCCACATGAATACTCAAGCTTGACTTATTCAAATAACTGATACAGTTAATGATTTCTTATACGATGTTGAAGAAATATCAATAATCATTGTAAAATAAAACTGATCATAATGAAGAGTACTCAATTGTCAAATAATGTTGATCGTACATTGTCAACGGCCATATCATGCTGAATTCACCAGTTCTCGTCTGATCACTGAAGTTAAGCAGCATTGAGCGTGGTTAGTACTTGGATGGGTGACCGCTTGGGAACACCACGTGCTGTTGGCATTTCTTTTTTTTTTATTCCTGCATTTACTAAACAGTAAAATTATATTTTTTTTGCTAATTTAAAATAAATTTTTTTTTTTTTTTTTTTTTTTCTAGTATGCCATTTTCAATGAATTTACATATGATTAGATACATTTCATTAGTACATAAGTTGATCAACTAAAACATTATTTCATTGATAATTCTACTGAATTTTAAGTAAAAAAAAAAATAAGCCTTGTAACTTGACATTTGATGAGAATTCGTATAAGATGAGATTTACTCATAAAAACAAGAAGTTGCTTGTGTACATTAATTTTTTGAATAGCTGATGATGAACAAAAAAAAATTTCACTTTATTTTGGTTTTATTTGAGTGGAATGAAATTAAATGAAAATAATAATTAAAAAAAAATGAAATCATACAAATATATACAACAATTATAATATAAGAATTCAATCCAGTGCTGATATCAGGTAATCTATTGCTAGTATATGTTTTATTGGTCTAGCGATTTTTTTTTAAAACTTACCTGATAATTTATTTTTTTTTTATGATTATTCAAGTTCACTGTGCATATACTGCAAATGATAATTACAAATTTCATCGTAGCAGTTAATCGTTTTGTAACATTGATAAAACTAGATGGTTGCAATGAACCGACAGCCGTGATGTATCATGAAAACGTGAATCTGTTTTTAACACAAAACATATGAATATATATCCTTCTTTATCGACCACTACTTTGGTAGATTTCATATGACCCTCAATGATACCGTGTACATGAAACTTTGCTGATGGTTGCAAAAATATGTACTGTGTTATCCTTACGACAAACGAATACTCAGGCTTAATTTATTTAAAATTACTAAAACAGTTAATGATTTTTTACACGATGTTGAAGAAATATCGATAATCAATGTAGAATAAAACTGATCATAATAAAGTGTATTCAATAGTCGAATAATGTTGATCGTACTTTGTCAACGGCCATATCATGCTGAATTCACCAGTTCTCGTCTGATCACTGAAGTTAAGCAGCATTGAGCGTGGTTAGTACTTGGATGGGTGACCGCTTGGGAACACCACGTGCTGTTGGCATTTCTTTTTTTTTTTATTTCTGCATTTACTAAACACTAAAATTATATTTTCTTTGCTAATTTAAAATTGTTTTTTTTTTTTTTTTTTTTCCAGTATGCCATTTTCAATGAATTCTCATATTATTAGATACATTTCATTAGCACATAAGTTGATCAACTAAAACATTGTTTCATTGACAATTCTACTGAATTTTAAGTAAAAAAAAAAATAAGCCTTGTAACTTGACATTTGATGAGAGTTCGTTTAAGATGAGATTTACTCATAAAAACAACCAGTTGCTTGTGTACATTAATTTTTTGAATAGCTGATGATGAACAAAAAAAAAATTTCACTTTATTCTGGTTTTATTTGAGTAGAATGAAATTAAATGAAAATAATAATTAAAAAAAAATGAAATCGTACAAATATATACAACAATTATAATATAAGAATTCAATCCAGTGCTGATATCAGGTAATCTATTGCTAGTATATGTTTTATTGGTCTAGCGATTTTTTTTTTAAAACTTACCTGATAATTTATTTTTTTTTTATGATTATTCAAGTTCACTGTGCATATACTGCAAATGATAATTACAAATTTCATCGTAGCAGTTTATCGTTTGGTAACATTGATAAAACTACCCCGATAGCCAGAGTTTCTGAACAAAAAGTTGGTGTACATGAGTTGTGACCAACTTTCCGAGAAACTTGTCGACAATTTTCAGCTTGTGTACTGTTTCCGACAAGTTGGCTACAAGTTGCTCAGAAACTTGTCATCAACCTACTGCCGCAATCTGTCACCAAGTTTCTGAGCAACTTGTAGCCAACTTGTCGGCAACAGTTAGACGAGCTGAAAGTTGTCGACAAGTTTCTCGGAAAGTTGCCGTCAACTTATGGAAATACCAACTTTTGCGGCTAACTTGACGACAGGTTGCGGCAGTAGGTTGTCGATAAGTTGCGGCCAACTTGGCTATCAGGGTAGATGGTTGCAATGAACCGACAGCCGTGAAGTATCATGAAAACGTGAATCTGTTTTTAACACAAAACATATGAATATATATCCTTCTTTATCGACCACTACTTTGGTAGATTTCATATGACCCTCAATGATACCGTGTACATGAAACTTTGCTGATGGTTGCAAAAATATGTACTGTGTTATCCTTACGACAAACAAATACTCAGGCTTAATTTATTTAAAATTACTAAAACAGTTAATGATTTTTTACACGATGTTGAAGAAATATCGATAATCAATGTAGAATAGAACTGATCATAATAAAGTGTATTCAATTGTCGAATAATGTTGATCATACTTTGTCAACGGCCATATCATGCTGAATTCACCAGTTCTCGTCTGATCACTGAAGTTAAGCAGCATTGAGCGTGGTTAGTACTTGGATGGGTGACCGCTTGGGAACACCACGTGCTGTTGGCATTTCTTTTTTTTTTTTTCTGCATTTACTAAACACTAAAATTATATTTTCTTTGCTAATTTAAAATTGTTTTTTTTTTTTTTTTTTTCCAGTATGCCATTTTCAATGAATTCTCATATTATTAGATACATTTCATTAGTACATAAGTTGATCAACTAAAACATTGTTTCATTGACAATTCTACTGAATTTTAAGTAAAAAAAAAAATAAGCCTTGTAACTTGACATTTGATGAGAGTTCGTTTAAGATGAGATTTACTCATAAAAACAACCAGTTGCTTGTGTACATTAATTTTTTGAATAGCTGATGATGAACAAAAAAAAATTTCACTTTATTTTGGTTTTATTTGAGTGGAATGAAATTAAATGAAAATAATAATTAAAAAAAAATTGAAATCATACAAATATATACAACAATTATAATATAAGAATTCAATCCAGTGTTGATATCAGGTAATCTAGTGCTAGTATATGTTTTATTGGTCTAGCGATTTTTTTTTTAAAACTTACCTGATAATTTATTTTTTTTTTTTATGATTATTCAAGTTCACTGTGCATATACTGCAAAAGATAATTACAAATTTCATCGTAGTAGTTAATCGTTGTGTAACATTGATAACACTAGATGTTTGCAATGAACCGACAGCCGTGAAGTATCATGAAAACGTAAATCTATTTTTAACACAAAACATATGAATATATATCCTTCTTTATCGACCACTACTTTGGTAGATTTCATATGACCCTCAATGATACCGTGTACATGAAACTTTGCTGATGGTTGCAAAAATATGTGCTGTGTTATCCTTAAGACAAATGAATACTCAGGCTTAATTTATTTTAAATTACTAAAACAGTTAATGATTTTTTACACGATGTTGAAGAAA
Organism: Microplitis manilae; assembly: GCA_030273425.1. Classification (NCBI taxonomy): domain Eukaryota; kingdom Metazoa; phylum Arthropoda; class Insecta; order Hymenoptera; family Braconidae; genus Microplitis; species Microplitis manilae. The sequence continues at coordinate 7,863,301 of CP092726.1, forward strand.
TATCGATAATCAATGTAGAATAAAACTGATCATAATAAAGAGTATTCAATTGTCGAATAATGTTGATCGTACCTTGTCAACGGCCATATCATGCTGAATTCACCAGTTCTCGTCGGAGTTTTTCACCCCCATTTTTTCTCCGATGTCATCAACTATAACTAAATAGAAAAAATTCCATAAATATAAATTGAGATATTTTTATATAAATATATTAATGCTAAAACTTATAAACACCGCAATGCGAGCCGACGGGCCTTTTTGTAATTTCTTACGCTTATAAAGCAAAAAAAACATACATTTTGTTTATTTATGTATCAAAAACTTTTGTAATATTTTTAAGGGTTAAATAAACAATTCAAAATCAAAATCAAAATCACCCGTATAATAAAACTGATCATAATGAAGAGTACTCAATTGTCGAATAATGTTGATCGTACTTTGTCAACGGCCATATCATGCTGAATTCACCAGTTCTCGTCTGATCACTGAAGTTAAGCAGCATTGAGCGTGGTTAGTACTTGGATGGGTGACCGCTTGGGAACACCACGTGCTGTTGGCATTTCTTTTTTTTTTTATTCCTGCATTTACTAAACACTAAAATTATATTTTTTTTTTTGCTAATTAAAAACATTTTTTTTTTTTCAATATGCCATTTTCAATTAAATCACATATTATTACATACATCTCATAAGCACATAAGTTGATCAACTAAAACATTATTTTATTGAAAATTCTAGTCCATTTTAAATAAAAAAAAATAAGTCTTGTAACTTGACTTATGATAAGAGTTTGTATAAGATGACATTTACTCATAAAAACAACTGTTGCTTGAGTACATTAATTTATTGAATGGTTATTGATAAACAAAAAAAATTTAACTTGATTTTGTTTCTAATTGAGTGGAATCAATTTGAATGAAAATATTAATTAAAAAGAAAAGACAAATGAAATTATACAAGTATGTAAAAGAATTATGATATTAAAATTCGATACAGTACTGATATCAGGTAATCTAATGCTAGTTTATGTTTTATTAGTCCAGCGATTTTTTTTTTTTAAACTTACCTGATAATAATCCATGCAATCTCTTTTTAATATTATCTTGTAATGCACAAAAAGGACGCAAAACAGTATAATCTGTAAGTTGATTGGATTTTTTTCTGTCGTATCTAAGTCTGCTATTGTGAAATAATTCTAGAATGCTATTTTGGATTACTCAAATTTAATAAATAAGAATAAATGACAAATATCTAAACCTGTTTAGTTCTATAATTTAGTCATTCATCGATCTTATAAATTTTGATTGATAAATTTATAGAAAACAAATAAATAAATAACTACCGATTAGCGTTAAATATCAAAAGTTAATTATCGATTAAAAAAAAGAATTTGAGCCGATATCTGATAGTGAACCTTTAAAATATGCTTTTAAAGTTAGACGTACATATCAAGCTGCGATAATACCCATGCTTATCTTTTTTAATTGAAATAAACATGACCATTAATTAATATTATTTTAAAAAACATTTACTTGCTATTCCGATATTTTTTTATTAATTTTATTTTAACTCCGACCTTCGGAATGATGTCATCAATAATACTCGGCTACCAGTTACTCAGCTATTAGTTGGTCTAAAGTTATAAACGTTCAAGTCAATTGTATAAAAGTTAAAGCCAATTGACATAAAAACACGTTGAGTAAAGATGTCCATTTGATTATGATTCATATTTATTTGCAACCAAAAATTAAAATTATCGAAATAATAAATATATCTGATCACGGAAAAAAGAAAACAGGAATAATTACAGTAAAAAAGGTAAAAAACACGACTTCGATCTCAAAACTATATAAATTAAAATGAATACTCGAATTTTTACTTCATATGCAATAAAAAAATGTTTGCAATTTAAGCAGTATGTTTTACATTTTTAAAATATAAATCAAACATAACAAAATGTAAATGTATTATTGTTCTTTGATAAATGAAATTTTCTTGCTTTAAAAGTTATTTATTCCTCTTAAAAATTGTAAAAATTACCATTTGCCAGAAATGTAACAATTAAAATGTCGAATTATATAATTTATCAATTTATAGAGTAAAATTGTAAGTGTTAGCTATCAATTATATAAATTATAATGGATAAAAAGGAATTATTACATCTCACACTGTAATTTTTAAAGTATATACATTAAGTCCATTCGATACTTTGGCAATCACGAGTCTTTACAATTTAAAATGTAAAATTTGTATTGCTGAATTTTTTTGTTCATAAATTATGGCTTTATAGAATTTTTCTAAATCGATGTTTATTTTCCTATCATAAAATTAATCAGAATATTTTTTAGTTCGACAAAACAAAAGTATGTAGTTTTTGTTAATCATTTGTTTGAATTCTTTAATCATTTTAAGATTAATAATCGGATGCTTGATCCCAATAACTTCGGGCATTTTGGGAATAGCCATGTAAATTTCTATGAATTAAATCGTATGACATCTTACTCGCCATGAAGTAACGATATACATTACAATGCAGAATATAGAATTTATTACGCTCGAGCGTCTACCGAAAAATAATTGGTAGCTGCTTTCGATTACTTGTTTTAATGTGTTTAGCTTTAAAATTTAGTCATATATTATTCTTATAAATAGCTTGAAAATTTGAAACAAAAAATAGATAACAATTAAGAAAATAAAAATTGTCGCTCGAACAGGGACTTGAACCCTGGACCCTCAGATTAAAAGTCTGATGCTCTACCGACTGAGCTATCCAAGCCTCTAAAAATCTAAATCTCAATTACTCAAGTCAACTACAAGTACATGAACAATATAAATAAATAAAGTATATCTTTAAATAAATGACCAATTGCATGGTTTTTTATTTATTTTATGAACTTTGATCATCAAACGCAGAATCTGGATTATATTTGCATCAAAAATTGATAATTTGGTCAACCTTTAAAAGTCTACAGGTCACTTTACAAGTTAACTTTCGTGGCTTGTAGACTGAATTTCCCGTGGACAGCATACTGTGGCTCTTGCTCGGAAAATAAAGATTTGGTCCAGGAAGAAGAAGACCGTTCTTAAAATCAGAAATAATCAAATATACAGGTTTATTTCCCGCTAAGCAAATTGGAAATTTTAAAAAATTCGGAGAGTTATTGTTTTTACCTCGATTTTCGAAAATAAAGTTTTCAGCAAATATTGACGATTTAAGGTCCTAGGAAACTATTCTGACCATTTTCCGAATGATGTTTGAATGTGTGTGTGTGTGTGTGTAAACATGCTATAACTTTCTAACTAATTAAATGATCAGAATGATTTTTGCGGCAATCGAAAAAACTTGTTGGCCGTCAACTTTTCTGAAAATTTCAGATTTATCAATCAATAAGACTTTAACATATAAAAAAAAAAAAAAAATACGAAAAACAAAATTTTTTTTTAAATTTCTCAGGGATCACTCAATCGATTAATTTCGAAATCTAATCAGCTCTAGAACTTAAAAAAATGCGTTAATTGCCGCCCCAGCCATCTTAATCGGTTCATTCCTTTAAGAAAAATCATAGAAGAAATATAAATTTATAAATGCTAAAAAATGGTTTTTTCCAAATATATTCGAAACAGCTGAACTGTTCGATTTCAAATTTTAAGCAGCTCTTGTATTCAATAAAATGCGCCGATTGCCATATTAAACCTCGAAATCAGTTGATTATTTCGAAATTTATCAGCGTTGGAAAGTTTAAAATTAATATTCTATGTTATTTTTCGTGCACTGAGAGAACAATTTATTTGAGCCAACTAAATAGATTTATTCGACTGAACAAAATCATTTATTTCATTCAAATATATATTTGGTTATAGTTAACAAATCTTAGTTGAAAAAAATTCCACTACGGTTGGTGGCGCTATCAAATACAGATTTGTTAACTATAAACAAATCATTATTTCATTCAAATAAACCATATCTTTGTCTCAAATAGATACTGATTGGGTCCATTTAGATATGGGATTTATTTGCCTGAAACAAATCTCATTTGACTCAAATAAATTGTTCTCTCAGTGTGGATAAATCGAAAAAGATGTTTTAAGCGGAAAAAGTTTCCAATAAAAAAAGTCTTGACTTTCCATTCTCTATCTAAAGTATTCCATAATGTAATTTAATATAAAAAATGGGTCTTCACACGGCATTTCGGCTACTATTGACACCGAAAAAAATTTAATGTCTGTAATGAACTGACAGCCGTGAATTGCTATGAAACGGTGAATCTGTTTTTAACACAGAGCATACGAATATTTTCTTCTTTATCGACCACTACTTTAATAGATTTCATACGACCCTCAATGGTATCGTGTATATGAAACTTTGCTGATGCATTGTAAAATCATGTATTGTGTTGTTTTTAAGCCACATGAATACTCAAGCTTAACTTATTCAAATAACTGATACAGTTAATGATTTTTTATACGATGTTGAAGAAATATCAATAATCAATGTATAATAAAACTGATCATAATAAGGAGTATTGAATTGCCGAATAATGTTGATCGTACTTTGTCAACGGCCATATCATGCTGAATTCACCAGTTCTCGTCTGATCACTGAAGTTAAGCAGCATTGAGCGTGGTTAGTACTTGGATGGGTGACCGCTTGGGAACACCACGTGCTGTTGGCATTTCTTTTTTTTTATTCCTGCATTTGCTAAACACTAAAATTATATTTTTTTCTTTGCTAATTAAAAATAGTTTACAGTACCCAAAGTCAAAAACAAGTGCAGAACCGAGTGCTACAAAACCAAAAACATCAAAGAGCTAGAGAAACTCAAAAGCTCTCTAATCACAAAGATCAATAAAATATATCGCAAATTCAGAAACAGAAATAACCCCTATGTCGACGAAATAAAACACCAGCTCCAAGGTACCAGAAAACTACTGAAACAAGAGTACAAAAACTCAATTAGTAACTACTGGACTACTCGATTAAAAAACATATCTACCAAAGATTCTAAGACTATGTTTCCGATCATAAATCAAATATTTAGACCCAAAGGAAAAATAGAAATACCTGACTTAGAAGTACAGGCATCAAAAGAAAACCTACTAGTCAGAGCAAACATCGATCTGGATCATTGTAAGATAAGTTCAACGGGAAAGTACTGCATCACAGACGGACTACTAAAACTTAACGTACTAGGCCAGCACTTTGCTTCAATATATTCGCAGAATGACAACCCGGGCACGGAGGCGTTAAAAAACATGGTAAATGCTAAAACAGATAAAATAAAAGAAGAAATTGATGAGGATAAAAACCTGGGTATTACACTAACTAGCTTCACTGATGAAAATATATCCTGCTATCCAACGAGCTACCTAGATTATTTCACCAATTATTTAGACTTGGTGAAAATTTTCCGTAAACTTAACAACAAAAGGTCTTCAGGACCAGACAAAATCCCAAACGTTAAGCTCAAGAATCTACCGGCTATAATAATACAAGAATATTGCATCATATTCAACAACGCTTTAAATCACACGTACTATCGAACCTGCAAGACGTAACTCCTAGCTGTCATAATCAAAACGTACCTGAAGAAAAAAAAAACAAAAAGAACGACACTTCAACAAGTGTTGAAGCTATAGCGTTTGCAGACGACGGACTAATATATGTGATTGGCAAAAACATAAGTGCAATACAAGAGAAGCTCCAATCGACTGTTGAACTCGTACAGACCTACAGTAACAACTGGCGATTAAGAATTAACGGTCCCAAGTGTAAAACAATACTGTATAGACCTAAATTGTCACAATTATCCAAAGAAAACAGGAAAAACTGGAAAACTTTTAACATTACTATTCAAAGTACAAGAATACCTCACAAGTCATCAATTCGATACCTCGGCGTGCAAGTAAACTCATCCTGAAGATTCAACGAGCACATCAAGTTACAACTTCTAAAGACAAGCAACGCATTCCACAAAATAAATCGACTCTTCTACAATAAACACTTAAACTCCTTAGTTAAATTAACATGCTATCAATCATTGATTCGTCCATTGCTAACGTACGGTTGTCCAGTCTGGTTCAATCAAAGCGCAGCAACTATGGAAAAACTAAGAGTATTCGGAAGGAAGTGCCTAAGATCGTGCACAGGATTATATAGATCTGTAGAGAGTAATCACAAGCGTTATATAAGCAGCCAAAAACTTTATGACAGAGCTGCAATACCTAGGATTGACTCGTTCATATTGAAGCTGACCAGGAATCATTGGGCAAACGCACTGCTCATCAAAATTAACAAGGCAATCGAGTCTATGCTTACCACGCCAGATGACTATATTAAATGTACACTACAAACCGGCTTTATACCACCACAAGCATTCTTGTACTTAGACAAGAAAAACTATTTGCAAGACTCCAGCAATATGCCAACTATATACCACATTGCTCGAAAAAAACAACAACTGGCGATAATGTACGATTCCAACGAAATTGCAAATGAATCCAGTCCGCTTTGGCGCTATAGTAAAGCGCTTCCTAAGATCGACAAAGAAGACAGACATAGGAAAAATACTAAGAAATACACGTGGCTTGCGGAAGAAGCCACCACGGGATAGATTGCTAGTCATGTAGTATTTAAGATTGTAATTATTTAAATATGTAAATTTTGCCTTAGTTTTAGGTATTTATTGGCGACAATTAGACGCTAAATACAAAGTATCATATCGGAGTTTTTACCCCCATTTTTTCTCCGATGTCATTAACTATAACTAAATAGAAAAAATTCTATAAATATAAAACGAGATATTTTTATATAAATATATTCATGCTAAAACTTATAAACTTCGCAATGCGAGCCGACGGGCCTTTTTGTAATTTCTTACGCTTATAAAGCAAAAAAAACATACATTGTGTTTATTTATGTAACAAAAACTTTTGTAATATTTTCATGGGTTAAATAAACAATTCAAAATCAAAAAATCACCAGTTCTCGTCTGATCACTGAAGTTAAGCAGCATTGAGCGTGGTTAGTACTTGGATGGGTGACCGCTTGGGAACACCACGTGCTGTTGGCATTTCTTTTTCTATTTAATTTGTATTTACTAAAGGCAATCTTTATTTTCTTTCTATAAATTAAAAAATAAAATTTTTTTTCGAAAATTTAATTTTCATTCAAATCATCATACAACTAGGTATAATAATAATAAATAATATTTTATATTAATAAAATGAACCAGATGAAATTTTACAATTACTAAAAGATCGAAAAAAACCAAACCTAACAATCATTAAAGTGAATCGGTTTTCTACTTCGAAATCAGTACATAAAAACATTACTCTTCCAATATATGTAGGACAATTAAGCCCAAATAACAAATGCAATGCTGTACATAATATAAAATACCTGGTCCATTACGTAGAAAGCCCTGCGGCAACCCAATGTTCCTCGGTGTAAAAATTGTCAACGATTTAACCATACGGCGGCAAACTGTCATCTGGCATATCGTTGTGTAAGATGCAAAGATTCCTATGACCTGGGAAATTGTCCACTAAAAGAGCAAGAATTACTTGATAAAAACAATCTCTATTGTATACTATGCCAAACATATGGTCATCCAGCATCGTGCAAAGGATGTCCAAAATACAAAGAAATACAAATTAAGAACACAACTACGCCAAAATCAAACGCAGAGAAAAAAGATGAAACCATAAACCGAGGCCAAGGCGTAAGCCGGGTCGGGAAATTCCGTATTATAAACCCAGGTAAAACTTTTGCTGATAATTTCAAGCCTCCCAACCTCATACTAAATACAAATGATAATCCAGAATTTATGACTGTGCTTAGTGCTTTTCAAAAACATATTTCGAGTGCAGTAAACATTACTAGACAAAACACAAAAAAAAAATAGAACAATTGTTCGAAATATTTATAAATAAAGATTTAAAGAAAATAAATGGCTACCTTAGATCTTACAACTAAAATAAATTTAAAACAGCTCAAAATTATTACGGTAAATGTTAATTCTATTATTCAACATCAAAGAAAGGCCCCTCTGTTATCCTTATTGGAAAATAATCCAGATATAGTATAACTTAATGAAACTAAATTAAATAATACGCACAAATTAGAGTTTAAGAATTACCAAATAATTAGACGTGATAGATTAAATAACAAGCAAGGAAAAGGAGTAGCAGTGTTAATAAGTTTTCCTTTAAAATATGAAATCATAAATTATAAATACTTGAGTGATAATAACGTAATGAAAAACATAGCAATTAAATTAAAACTAGCCTCGCCAAAGTGACAAAAATGGGCGTGAGAAAGTTGGAAAGCAGGAAAGCGAAGCTGGGATTGGTGAATAAGGAGGCGTAAGGCCGGGTTTAGCCCAAGGCTCGATAGTTTCTACAACTACAGAAATTTTAATATTCAAATAACTCATAAATTGAATGCAAAATTTATAATTTAATCCTAAGCAGATGCTGCAACTGTCTATAATTTTTTCAATGTCAATTTCAAATTAAGTAAAGCACGCTTGAAAAATATTCTAAAGCCCTAATTTGTATTAACAAAAAATATTCTAAGTATTTCCTTTAGTAAAAATATATATTTCCAAGATTTCAGAGAACCCATAATTAATCTTAGCGTGAAGTAAATTCGAAAATAAGTAAAAGTAAGTATTTTACTGATAAAATGAAACAATCGTTTTTTTTTTTTGTAATATATATGGGGCATTCCACGCCAAATCGGACGGTTTTGAGAATTTTAATTATTAATTTCCGTTATTTTATGATATTTTTTAGTACTCATCAAAAAACTCGTCCTTCTAAATTTTGAAATTTTTTTTGATAATTGGTTCAAAAAATATGAAATTTTCAAAAAAACCATTCTTTTTATGGTTTTTCGCTTATAACTTTTTGAAAAATATTTTAAATAAAAAAACTTAAAGAATAAAAAAGTTTCGTTATTCCATGTACTTTTAGAAAAAAAATACATGAAAATCATGCATTGAAAATTAAAAATTTTTTTTTTTCGCTATAAATTATTGTCCGTACCGATTTTTGACACTGTACATTTGTTTTTCTTACATATTAAAAATTGATTTCGATATTTTTTTGTTCTTAGTAGGGATTTAAAATCAGTAAGCAAAAGTTAATGCTATTTATGAGCAGTTATGATAAATGTTTTTATTTATTGAGAAGCAATTCTTTCGAAGCAAAAGAAACATTAGATTTGCTATATAATTCAGCTAAGACCATTACAGGAGTTCAAAAATATCATATAATTATTCGAAAAATCGACGAAACTGTATTACAATTGTTTTTAATTATTTTCGTGTTCTTTAAAAAATTTTATATTAACGATTGCTTTATGAACTAGAGTACTCCTTAGTTCATATAGCTCCGTCACTTTATCGAATAATTATATAATATTTTTGAGCTCCTGTAATGGTCTTAGCTCAATTATATAGCAAATCTAATGTTTCTTTTGCTTCAAAATAGTTGTTTCTCAATAAATAAAAACATTTATTATAACTGCTCATAAATAGCATTAACTTTTGCTTACTGTTTTCAAATCCCTACTCAGAACAAAAAAATATCGAAATCAATGTTTAATATGTAAGAAAAACAAGTGTACAGTGTCAAAAATCGGTACGGATAATAATTTATAGTGAAAAAAAAATTTTTTAACTTTCAATAATCGAAAAAAAAGTAGCCACGGAGGTCCCACGACCGGAACCACCTGAAAAGTTGTGGAATACATAGTAGTTTGTTGACACAAATTTTCAGGAAAATCAAAATATGTATGATTTTCAGAAAACGACTTTAAAGTTTTAAAACTCAAATATAACGCGGAAATATTTTTCTAAAAAATCATTTGTATTTTTTTTCTAAAAGTACAAGGAATAACGAAGCTTTTTTACTCTTTGAGTTTTTTTATTTAAAATATTTTTCAAAAAATTATGAGCCAAAAACCATGAAAAAAGCGGTTTTTTTGAAATTTTCATATCTTTTGAACCAATGATTAAAAAAATCTCAAAATTTAGGAGGATGAATTTTTTGTTGAGAACTAAAAAATATCAAAAAATAACAGAAATTGAAAATTAAAATTCTTAAAACCATCCGATTTGGCGTGAGATGCTCCATAAATAGAAAAATTAGATAAACAGATTTTTCGTACTAATAGTAATCATAATAATAATAAATAGCATACGAACATTTTTTTTTCTATTGACTGCTAATTTGGTAGATTTCATACTATCCTCAATATAGTATCACTTATGTGAAACTTTGCATTGTAAAATTGTGTATTGTAATATTCGTAAGCCAAATGAATACTCAAGCTCAACTTATTCAAATAACTGATTCTGGTAATGGTTTCTTGTACGCCATTGGGAATTTATCGATAGTTGATGTAAATTAGAATTTACTGTAATTAAAAGTAGTCAAATCTCGAATTATGTTGTTCATGCCTTGTCAACGGCCATATCATGCTGAATTCACCAGTTCTCGTCTGATCACTGAAGTTAAGCAGCATTGAGCGTGGTTAGTACTTGGATGGGTGACCGCTTGGGAACACCACGTGCTGTTGGCATTTCTTTTTTTTTATTTTTGTGTTTGCTTAATACAAACTTTTTTTCTGTTTGTTAATTAAAAAAAAAATTTTTTTTTCGTACCTGCAACTTATAATTAAATCACATATTATTGAATGCATTCCATAAATACATAAGACAGCCAGCAAACTATATTATTTTAAAGAAAATTCTTCTAAATTGGAGGTAAAAAAATAAGTCTTATGACTCGACATATCTTGAGAATTTGTATAATTTGAGATTTGCTTGAAAAACAACTGTCACTTGTATACATTTTATGAGTAGTAATTGATAAACAAAAAAATGTACTTAGTTGAATTTTTTATTGAGCGAAATGAAATTACATTAAAATAATAATTAAAAAAAAAAGCAATTTATATAAATATATACAGATAATACAAGAATTATATTCTGTACTCATATCATATTTCTGTTTAAAATCGTTATCTCATTTTTGAGTTTTGATGATTTTGAAATTGTGTAGAATCCTGCTGGTTGACTGTTGTTGCTCTTGCGTACATTATAAGTGTGTTTATATTTTTATTAATTCTTTCAATTTTAGACTTGTTCTTATTATTTTTTGCGCAGCAGCAGTTTTTTTTATGTTAACCACAAATTTATAAAAAGGGCATCCTTTGTAGTAAACTGGGTAGTTTAGTGATTTACATTTTACACATTTAAGGTTGTCTTTATTGTCAGGTGTTGTAAATGAGCATTCGCTACATTAATGTGTGCCACTGCATTTAACACATTTGTATGGGAGCCAGCAGTTGAAGCTAGAGTGTTCAAATCTCTGACAGTTTTGCATTGAGTATAATGAGTGCTCCTTTTTTTATAGCCCAGAGTACGCGGGTTGGTATTGGATACCTTTGATTTTAGATAATTCGTTTCCCTCGTTGCCTGGTTTTATTTGTATAATAAAGTTATATCAAGTGGAGTTAGATTCATTGAAAAAGTTTCTGTGTGGTTTTTTTATTTCTAGATTCTCGAGATGTTTAAAGCCAAGTTCCGTTTTTACAAATTTCTCAGTTGGGATATCTCCTCAGTGTTCTTAAGAAGTACTTAGATGGGTTTTCTCTGCTCGCCCTCTGTGGGAAGATCTATTAATATTTTCATGTTAGTGTTGGATGTGAAGAATGGTTTGTGGCTTAGCTGTTGAGTTTGGAGGGTCTGTTGTGCCGTCTGCTGTTTGATCATGGTTCGCTGGTTGATTCTAGTCACCGACGAAAGGTGACGTTGTTAAGTCTATATCCATATCACCTGTCTGCAATGTCGTCCTATCGTTTAGATTACTGAATGAATTTTCTGAGGAGAAATTTGTTACCGTATTCTTATTTATGCGGATTTTAGTTGGTTTTTTAGGTTCTTTCCTCTGCGTACTGTTATTGTGTGAGGTTTCTGGCTCATTACCAGTACAGTTGCCGCTGTTTAAATGAGATTTGACTGTTGGCTGGTTGCAATTTATGCCTAATTGTTAGTATTCACTTTTGGCTTATGAATTTTTATAGATGCTGTTCCATAGTTACGAGTTGCTGACTTTCGTGTTAGCTCTTGGTATTTTACTCATTGATAGTTTGTTATTTAGCTCATTGTCAGGACTTCTCAAGCTTTCAAGTACCACCATTTTGTTAGTAAAGAGAAGTAAAGCCTCGCCTTTAGATTGTGATTTTACTTCACTGAGCTTAATATAAATTTTGAAAAACAGAATAAAAAATAAATAAATAAAAACACTTTAGACTTTGTGTTGTATTATTTATTTTATTTAAAATTACAATGACTATGAAGGAATTTTAGATGAATGTAAACGTCCGTTCACGGTGCTGACCAGTCTAGTCCTTAGATATTAAAATAGCTTAAATAATAAATTTATTTATTTAAAAGCATAATGCCTGAATCGCTCAAGTGCTAAACAGGAAGCAAAGTCAACAAAATTTCTTACAAGTTTCTTAAATCTTAACTTTAATGCCATAGTGGCAAAAATGGGCGTGAAAAAGTTGGAAAGCAGGAAAGCGAAGCTGGGATTGGTGAATAAGGAGGCGTAAGGCTGGGTCTAGCCCAAGGCGTGATAGTTTCTACAACTGTAGAAGTGTGAACACTCAAATAACTAATAAATTGAATGCAAAATTTATAACTTAATCCTAAGCAGATGCTGCAACTGTTTATAATTCTTTAATGTAAATTTCAAGTTAAGTAAAGCACACTTGAAAAATATTCTAAAGCCCTAATTTGTATTAAGACGCGTTTTCATTTGTTTCTTTATTCGCACTCATCTGGATAAACGGTACTATCTCTGTTGCACTTGTACATTAAATGGGAACTTTGTCCAAGCTTTTCTCGTAAACAAATGGAAGTTATCAAAAAATTGAAGTGCACTTCGCTAGATCATAGAGTAAAGCATCGGGTCTGTGTCTTTATTTTGCGTTTAGAGCTTTTATTTCGGAGAAAAGTTGGGACAAAATTATCTGAAAACCGTTCTTAACGAAAAATATTTTAAGTATTTCCTTTAGTAAAAATATATATTTTCAAGATTTCAGAGAACCCTTAATTAATCTTAGCGTAAAGTAAATTCAAAAATAAGTAAAAGTAAGTATTTTACAGATAAAATGAAATAATAGTTTTTTTTGTAATATATAAATAGAAAAATAAAATAAACAGATTCTTCGTACTAATAATAATAATAAATAGCATACGAACATTTTTTTTTCTATTGACTGCTAATTGGGTAGATTTCATACTATCCTCAATATAGTATTTTTTATGTGAAACTTTGCTATTGCATTGTAAAGTTGTGTATTGTATTATTCGTAAGCCAGATATCATACGAAAATAAGTCTAAAATTGGCCTGGTAAGACTATCGTAAGCCAAATATCATACGAAAATAAGTCTGATTTTGGCCTGGATAATGACTAGTACGAACAAAAACAGATTAAATTTCTATGTAAAATGAATGCGATTTATAAACTTACGAATAATTTAGTCCTGGTATACACTTGGTTAGTCCAGTGATTTTTTTTTTAATTTATCTGATGAAAATCAAAGCAATCTCAACACAATATTGCCTTCTAAGACACAAAAAGGGTGCAAAACAGTATACTTGGGAAGTTGACGGGTTTTTTTTTTACCACATCTGTGTCTGCTATCGTAAAATAATTTCGGTATGTCATCTTGAATTACTTAAATATAATCAACAAAAATAAATGACAAATTTTTAAGTCTATTTAGATTCAAAATTTAGTCCTTAACTGGTTTTATAAATAAATTGAAAATTAAATCAAAAATAAATAACGATAAATAAAACAAAAATTATCGCTCGAACAGGGACTTGAACCCTGGACCCTCAGATTAAAAGTCTGATGCTCTACTTTTTTTTTTTTTGAAAAAGTTTATTTTCGAAACAAGTTACATAGTGGGTACAGAAAATGGAAAGAAAACTTAAATAAACATTTAACTTAGGCTATTGAATGTAATGAAAATATTGACCTCCGCATGAGGTACTCGTATTTTGTCAGTCGGTGTCGCTTTGTGCGGCTGTTGCTATCCGAGCCTATACAAATCTAAATTGCAATTACTTCAATCCACCTGTCAAGTTTCCTGCGATGATCTCTGCTTCTTTAAATGTTGCTAGATTTTTGACCATTTGGTTATTGATTTGTGGTAATTTAGCATAATAGTCTCTGACTAATTGGAGAATGAAGTTATCTATGCGAGGGATGTTGGCCACCTCATAGAGCACTTTGTTACTGATGAACCTCTGGTAATTCGATTCTCTGGATCTATAGAGACCAGTGCATGCTCTCAGGCATACTCTTTCGAAAGATCTTAATTTCTCCATTACTGTGGCTCCGAGATTCCACCAAATAGGCGCAGCGTATGTAATGATGGGTCGCACAAGTAGCTGGTAACAGATTACCTTGGCCTCTCTTGAAAGGTGTCTGCAGTGGAAGATTCTGCCGTTTGCCTTAAAAGCCGCTCTTGCTTTGTCCAGTTGAATCTCAATGTGGCTATTGAGTTTCAAGAGGTGGTCAAGGTGTACTCCCAAGTATCTCACGGTTTGTTTTCTTGGGATGACTGTAGATTTGTTAGTGCCCGGCAGCGTAATACCAACATTGAACTCCTGGAGACCTTTTTTCTTTGTAGTGGCAAGATGTTCGTGCGTCCTTCTGAAAAGTATGGTTTCACACTTTGAGGGGTTGACTCTAAGGTTCCAGAGAGCAAAATGTCTGGTGATTTTGCTGGCGGCGTCACTAATTTTTTTTTGGAGTAAAGGTGCTGAAGGGCCCGACATATACAAGATAGCGTCGTCAGCAAACGCTATTGCTCTTAGAGCGTATGACGACATCTCAGAGGACTTATTAAGATAACTCGCATTGATGATGTGTGCGGTTAGAATAACGAAGAGGATGGGTGAGTTGACCGTACCCTGTTGGAACCCTTCTTCTATCGAAAACTCAAGAGTAGATGTATTGCAGCCGTCCCAAGTTACAAATGTTTTGTTGGATATTGAGTCCAGGATTGTAAAAATTAGCCACTTGGGGAAGCCAAGGATTGAGCATCTATATAGCAGGCCATCAGTCCAACCCGAATCAAAGGCTTTTTCTAGGTCGATTAATAAAGCTGCCGTGTGCTCGTTATAGCGAAGGTGGTGGTTGATGTCTGCGACCAGCTTGTGGATAGCGTGCGTCGTGGAGTGTTGGTGCCTGAACCCAAACTGGTTGTCAGGAATTACTTTTTTTTCCTCGCAGATCTTGATGATTTGCCTGTTTATGAGAACCTCGTATACCTTGCTGATACTGGGAGTAAGGCTAATTGGGCGGTAGCTGGCTGGTTCGCTAGGGTTTTTACCCTTTTTCGGAATTGGTAGAACTTTGGCACATTTCCAGATGGACGGGAAGTAGAATCTATTGAGTGCGTTGTTGAGCAGTATGACATATGCTTTGATCACTGAGGGTGGAAGGTGTTTTAGCACGATCGGGGGAATTTTATCTAGTCCACTGAAAGTTTTATTTGGCAGTCTGTTGAGGATCTTCTCGATGTCACATTGTGTACAGAAAAATTCCCCCGCCGTGGACAGGGGGTTTGTGGCGGGATTGTCTTCGCTGAATTCCGTGTGGGTTCTACCTGATCTTTTGATTTCCGCTGCCTCTTGACGGATCTTATGGGCTGTTTTGTCAACTGTTTGACGGAGAATCGTATTGTCATTAAGGTAGCGTGGCGAGTTGATTTTCTCAAAATGAGCGCCTAAGATGTTAAGTTTGTCCCCAGGGTTTGTGAATATCAGCAATTCGTCATCCCTTGCTGTGTTTGATACGGTGCAGTTGCTTCTGGTAATTAGTGGATTGTTGTGTTTTATTTTTAGGTTGTCAATAGCTATTTTTTTTGGAGGTCTCAGCATCTTATTTATTTTGGGGAAGAAGGATTTTGAGTTCTTGTGATTGATCTGTTTTAATTGCGTAGCCCAGTAGTTGTTTGCAGACTTTACAAATTCATTGTGGAGTTTCTTTTTTATGGCTTTGAGTTCCGCTTTGGTATCTGCTGTGACTTTATGTTTGCACGTTGGGTCTGTTCTAAGCTGATTGTGGTGAAGTGTTAATAGTCTCTTTTTTTCCTTGTGAAGTTTTTTGATGTTACTATTGACGTAATTATAAATTTTGTCTCGGGGTGTAACTTTTGGTACGGTGTCATCTATTGTTTTCAGAATTGCTTCGTCTATTTCTTTTAGGTAGTTGTCAATCTGATCAGTTGAGAGTGTTACGTTACTGGGGATTACGGTAGTGTATTCGGTGTTAAGTTTTTTGGTGAATGACTTCCATTTGGTGGATTTGTATCTGTATTTGTGGTGGTAGGTTAATAGGTTCAGAGGTTTGAGAGATTCTTCGTCCGTGGCAATTTCAATTATTATTGCGTCATGGTCGCTGTCGTGCTCTAGGGTGTCGAGTTTTCCATTGATGGTGTTAATGATTGATAGGCGTGCGTCCGCTATACAAATGTCAAGAAATGACCTACCCGGTTTAAAAGTGGGTCTGACTGGTGAGTATATTGAGGCTTTAAGTTTCGTCGCTTTTTCAGTGGTCCAAGTTTTGAAGATTTTTCCTCTTTGGTTGTCTACTGCATCGCCCCAGTCGCAGTTTTTAATATTTAGGTCACCGGCCAGCAGGAAGTAGCTCTTGGGATCTGTAGTTTTGATGTTAGATAATAGATTGTTGAGTATCTATAAATATGGAGCGGTTGTCGTTTGTCGCGTACGCACTGATGATTGGGAGATTAGCATTTTTGAGCGATAGGTTTACAATTGTGTATTCCAGTATTTCGTTGAATGTTGAGCACGGGTGGTATACCGTTTGAAAGTTTAGTGATTTCTTTAGTAAAATGGCTGTACCACCACCTTGAATCGCGTTGGGTCTATCCGTTCTTATGATGCTGTAGTTTTTAAATTCGAGCGAGTGGTTGGGGTTGAGTTTTGTTTCAGAAAGAAGCAGAATGTCATAGCGGTTGGTATCGAGTATTAATTGAATTTCGTATCTTTTTCTATTGTTGATGATCGAGTTTACGTTGACTGCAAGTATTTTTAGAGATTCAAATGAGACCAGGTGGTCTTTATCCATATTTAAATCGGAGTTAATGGGAGTATTTACTCCCAGAATGAGAAGAGTTGGTTTATATAGGCCGAGTTTTCGGCAACTTGTCTTGATATTTGACTTAGTTGTCCTTGGACTATCGTGAGGATTTCATTTTTGAAGTCGTTTAGCCAACTTTGTAGTTGGTGGTTGCCGTTGATAGCCTGAGGGGCGTTGCTTATTTGGGGTTGACTGATGTGGTTGTTTATAGAGTGGGGGTTATTTTTGGGGACGAAGTTCTGTTGTTCGGGCTGCAAATTATAATTTGGTGCAAATGCATTGAAAGCGGCTGCGTTCGCGTATGAAAGCTGGTTGTTAACAGCCCTTGCTGCCTTTTTTATTTTAGGTTTGGGGTTGGTCATATTTCTGTGGATAAGGGTTGCATTCTTGTAATAGATGCAACCCTTATAGCTAGCTGGGTGGCCAGTTTGGTTACAGTTGGCACATTTAATATTTTCTTTAGGAGCGTTCAGAGCTAGTGGGCACTGCTTCGGGTCGTGATCGCCACTGCATTTGACGCAGCGGCGAGTACAATTACAGTTCTGGCTGGTGTGTCCGAACCGTTGGCATTTAAAACACTGGAACGGTCCCCTTTTGCGGGGGCGTTGCCAGTGCACCACTTGCGATAGCAAGCGCTTGCATCTAGTGATTTCCAACGTTTTGCTGTCGCTTGTAACTTGGACCATAAAGAAGTATCTACTTTCGTCTTTTTTGTCGTAATTAATTTTTACAACTTTAGTGATGGTGGCTTGCTGAAAGTTTAGTGCTTTCAGCGCCAGCTCCACGTCTTTTTCGTCATAGTCCCCGTAGACACCTTTAAGGACTAAATTTTTAGGTCTCTGGTGGCTAGGGGTAAATGTATAAGATTGGCAGCCTACGATGGTTTTGACCGCGGTTTTAAGTATCTGGAATGAGTCAATATTACTTGCCTGGATTGTGATATTTTGTGCATCTACCTGTCTGAGAGTGAAGCTGTCGCTGATCACGGAGTGTGCTGTTGCTACTTCTACGAGTTTTTTTATTGTGGTACCTTGTACATGGATCGGAGGTGGTCTGATTTTTTTGGGTGGTAGTACCTTCTCAACGTTTTCATGCTGCTTTCCACTGGTCTTGGATGGGCTGACAGGTGTATGTGCTTCACGTTGGGAGTTTTCTGGAGAATTCCTTATGTAATCATGTTGTGTATCGTCTGACAGTTCCATGTCATTAGGGTCGCTGTCAAGAGTGTTGTATAAGTTTGGTGATGTCTCTATTGGGCCACTTGCTGATAGTTCGGGCTGTTTCCCTGGATTTTTAGGGAGTAACCAGCCCTCATTATTTTCATTTGGGTCTACCGATGATGTATGCGGTCTAGATGCCTTAAGGTTTGGTTGGTAAGATTGTTTACTTGGGGTTTTGTTCCCTGTAATCTCTTTCATAGCCTTTTGGACCAATTTATCCAAAAGGAATGAGTTGGACGCTGTTTTGTTTCGAGGTAGAGCATTATTAGGTTTTTTGGAGCTTTCCTGCAAATCGTTTTTGTCAGGATCAATTTTGCGCTTCGCGCCTGATGACATGTTGAGGTTATGACCTCTTACTCCTTTTTATATTAAGGATGTAGGTATATTTTATTGAGGATGTAAGATACAATTAGGTATTTAAGGATAGTAAAATTATTCTTATAATAACTGAGAGACTTTTTGCGAATTAATATTGTGAAAGATGTATTTATTTCTCTATAAAGTACAGGGTGCATGTATGCAACACCGAGTTTACATTGAGACTAGTCTGATGCTCTACCGACTGAGCTATCCGAGCCTATACAAATCTAAATTGCAATTACTTCAATCCACCTCAAGTACATCAACTATAGATGTTGTCCAGCCTGCTTGATGTTTCGTTCGGTTAAATTCGGTTTAAATTCAAATCCACCAAATAGAAAGTTTTCACCAAAAAACTCAGCAACAACTACACGACAGTAATCCCTAGCAACGTCTCGCTCAATATAGACCAGATAGACGACCACTTCAAAGAACTGGATGAAGCAATTTTAAAAACAATAGAGAGCACAGTATCGGTAGTCAAACCACGTAACAAGATTCATAGTTATGTTAACAGCAAAATTAAAAAGCTCCACAAAGAAAAATCAAAACTTCTCACACTT
This sequence comes from Microplitis manilae, assembly GCA_030273425.1. Classification (NCBI taxonomy): domain Eukaryota; kingdom Metazoa; phylum Arthropoda; class Insecta; order Hymenoptera; family Braconidae; genus Microplitis; species Microplitis manilae. Next base: position 7,882,644 of record CP092726.1, read on the forward strand.
TATCACAAACAGCTCAAAAGTGACCCAACCGGCAAGCAAAAGTTGACATCCGACACCAAGACAGCAATGAAAGACATCAAACAGAAACTACACGCCGAGTTCATAAAATCAGCCAACAGCTACTGGACAGCACAACTTAAACAAATAAACCACCGCAATTCAAAATTTTTTTTTTCCAAAATTAACAACATGCTCAGATCGCCCAAGAAAATTAAAATAGACGACTTAAAAATTAAAAAAAAAAGTCCGCTACTGCAAAGGAGCATCAACATCTTAGCGGAAGCAACCGAGCATAACGACTACTATAAATTCACTACGCCATTGGACAAACTTAATATCATTGAGGCACTCTTTGAGCAAATAAACTCTCCGAGATACCTCAACAATGACACCATAATCAGAAAGACAGTGGACACGGCGGCGAATAAAATCCGCCAAGAAGCAGCAGATCTTCGAACCAACAACAAAGATCACATAGAATTCAGTGAAAATAACCCCGCCACCAACCCATGATTCACAGCGGGTGAATTTTTTTCCACGTCTGCAGAGTTGGAAATGATTCTCAGAAAGCTCCTGAACGAAACATCAAGCGGGCTGGACAACATCTATAGTTGATGTACTTGAGGTGGATTGAAGTAATTGCAATTTAGATTTGTATAGGCTCGGATAGCTCAGTCGGTAGAGCATCAGACTTTTAATCTGAGGGTCCAGGGTTCAAGTCCCTGTTCGAGCGATAATTTTTGTTTTATTTATCGTTATTTATTTTTGATTTAATTTTCAATTTATTTATAAAACCAGTTAAGGACTAAATTTTGAATCTAAATAGACTTAAAAATTTGTCATTTATTTTTGTTGATTATATTTAAGTAATTCAAGATGACATACCGACATTATTTTACGATAGCAGACACAGATGTGGTAAAAAAAAAACCCGTCAACTTCCCAAGTATACTGTTTTGCACCCTTTTTGTGTCTTAGAAGGCAATATTGTGTTGAGATTGCTTTGATTTTCATCAGATAAATTAAAAAAAAAATCACTGGACTAACCAAGTGTATACCAGGACTAAATTATTCGTAAGTTTATAAATCGCATTCATTTTACGTAGAAATTTAATCTGTTTTTGTTCGTACTAGTCATTATCCAGGCCAAAATCAGACTTATTTTCGTATGATATTTGGCTTACGATAGTCTTACCAGGCCAATTTTAGACTTATTTTCGTATGATATCTGGCTTACGAATAATACAATACACAACTTTACAATGCAATAGCAAAGTTTCACATAAAAAATACTATATTGAGGATAGTATGAAATCTACCCAATTAGCAGTCAATAGAAAAAAAAATGTTCGTATGCTATTTATTATTATTATTAGTACGAAGAATCTGTTTATTTTATTTTTCTATTTATATATTACAAAAAAAACTATTATTTCATTTTATCTGTAAAATACTTACTTTTACTTATTTTTGAATTTACTTTACGCTAAGATTAATTAAGGGTTCTCTGAAATCTTGAAAATATATATTTTTACTAAAGGAAATACTTGAAATATTTTTCGTTAAGAACGGTTTTCAGATAATTTTGTCCCAACTTTTCTCCGAAATAAAAGCTCTAAACGCAAAATAAAGACACAGACCCGATGCTTTACTCTATGATCTAGCGAAGTGCACTTCAATTTTTTGATAACTTCCATTTGTTTACGAGAAAAGCTTGGACAAAGTTCCCATTTAATGTACAAGTGCAACAGAGATAGTACCGTTTATCCAGATGAGTGCGAATAAAGAAACAAATGAAAACGCGTCTTAATACAAATTAGGGCTTTAGAATATTTTTCAAGTGTGCTTTACTTAACTTGAAATTTACATTAAAGAATTATAAACAGTTGCAGCATCTGCTTAGGATTAAGTTATAAATTTTGCATTCAATTTATTAGTTATTTGAGTGTTCACACTTCTACAGTTGTAGAAACTATCACGCCTTGGGCTAGACCCAGCCTTACGCCTCCTTATTCACCAATCCCAGCTTCGCTTTCCTGCTTTCCAACTTTTTCACGCCCATTTTTGCCACTATGGCATTAAAGTTAAGATTTAAGAAACTTGTAAGAAATTTTGTTGACTTTGCTTCCTGTTTAGCACTTGAGCGATTCAGGCATTATGCTTTTAAATAAATAAATTTATTATTTAAGCTATTTTAATATCTAAGGACTAGACTGGTCAGCACCGTGAACGGACGTTTACATTCATCTAAAATTCCTTCATAGTCATTGTAATTTTAAATAAAATAAATAATACAACACAAAGTCTAAAGTGTTTTTATTTATTTATTTTTTATTCTGTTTTTCAAAATTTATATTAAGCTCAGTGAAGTAAAATCACAATCTAAAGGCGAGGCTTTACTTCTCTTTACTAACAAAATGGTGGTACTTGAAAGCTTGAGAAGTCCTGACAATGAGCTAAATAACAAACTATCAATGAGTAAAATACCAAGAGCTAACACGAAAGTCAGCAACTCGTAACTATGGAACAGCATCTATAAAAATTCATAAGCCAAAAGTGAATACTAACAATTAGGCATAAATTGCAACCAGCCAACAGTCAAATCTCATTTAAACAGCGGCAACTGTACTGGTAATGAGCCAGAAACCTCACACAATAACAGTACGCAGAGGAAAGAACCTAAAAAACCAACTAAAATCCGCATAAATAAGAATACGGTAACAAATTTCTCCTCAGAAAATTCATTCAGTAATCTAAACGATAGGACGACATTGCAGACAGGTGATATGGATATAGACTTAACAACGTCACCTTTCGTCGGTGACTAGAATCAACCAGCGAACCATGATCAAACAGCAGACGGCACAACAGACCCTCCAAACTCAACAGCTAAGCCACAAACCATTCTTCACATCCAACACTAACATGAAAATATTAATAGATCTTCCCACAGAGGGCGAGCAGAGAAAACCCATCTAAGTACTTCTTAAGAACACTGAGGAGATATCCCAACTGAGAAATTTGTAAAAACGGAACTTGGCTTTAAACATCTCGAGAATCTAGAAATAAAAAAACCACACAGAAACTTTTTCAATGAATCTAACTCCACTTGATATAACTTTATTATACAAATAAAACCAGGCAACGAGGGAAACGAATTATCTAAAATCAAAGGTATCCAATACCAACCCGCGTACTCTGGGCTATAAAAAAAGGAGCACTCATTATACTCAATGCAAAACTGTCAGAGATTTGAACACTCTAGCTTCAACTGCTGGCTCCCATACAAATGTGTTAAATGCAGTGGCACACATTAATGTAGCGAATGCTCATTTACAACACCTGACAATAAAGACAACCTTAAATGTGTAAAATGTAAATCACTAAACTACCCAGTTTACTACAAAGGATGCCCTTTTTATAAATTTGTGGTTAACATAAAAAACTGCTGCTGCGCAAAAAATAATAAGAACAAGTCTAAAATTGAAAGAATTAATAAAAATATAAACACACTTATAATGTACGCAAGAGCAACAACAGTCAACCAGCAGGATTCTACACAATTTCAAAATCATCAAAACTCAAAAATGAGATAACGATTTTAAACAGAAATATGATATGAGTACAGAATATAATTCTTGTATTATCTGTATATATTTATATAAATTGCTTTTTTTTTTAATTATTATTTTAATGTAATTTCATTTCGCTCAATAAAAAATTCAACTAAGTACATTTTTTTGTTTATCAATTACTACTCATAAAATGTATACAAGTGACAGTTGTTTTTCAAGCAAATCTCAAATTATACAAATTCTCAAGATATGTCGAGTCATAAGACTTATTTTTTTACCTCCAATTTAGAAGAATTTTCTTTAAAATAATATAGTTTGCTGGCTGTCTTATGTATTTATGGAATGCATTCAATAATATGTGATTTAATTATAAGTTGCAGGTACGAAAAAAAAATTTTTTTTTTAATTAACAAACAGAAAAAAAAGTTTGTATTAAGCAAACACAAAAATAAAAAAAAAGAAATGCCAACAGCACGTGGTGTTCCCAAGCGGTCACCCATCCAAGTACTAACCACGCTCAATGCTGCTTAACTTCAGTGATCAGACGAGAACTGGTGAATTCAGCATGATATGGCCGTTGACAAGGCATGAACAACATAATTCGAGATTTGACTACTTTTAATTACAGTAAATTCTAATTTACATCAACTATCGATAAATTCCCAATGGCGTACAAGAAACCATTACCAGAATCAGTTATTTGAATAAGTTGAGCTTGAGTATTCATTTGGCTTACGAATATTACAATACACAATTTTACAATGCAAAGTTTCACATAAGTGATACTATATTGAGGATAGTATGAAATCTACCAAATTAGCAGTCAATAGAAAAAAAAATGTTCGTATGCTATTTATTATTATTATGATTACTATTAGTACGAAAAATCTGTTTATCTAATTTTTCTATTTATGGAGCATCTCACGCCAAATCGGATGGTTTTAAGAATTTTAATTTTCAATTTCTGTTATTTTTTGATATTTTTTAGTTCTCAACAAAAAATTCATCCTCCTAAATTTTGAGATTTTTTTAATCATTGGTTCAAAAGATATGAAAATTTCAAAAAAACCGCTTTTTTCATGGTTTTTGGCTCATAATTTTTTGAAAAATATTTTAAATAAAAAAACTCAAAGAGTAAAAAAGCTTCGTTATTCCTTGTACTTTTAGAAAAAAAATACAAATGATTTTTTAGAAAAATATTTCCGCGTTATATTTGAGTTTTAAAACTTTAAAGTCGTTTTCTGAAAATCATACATATTTTGATTTTCCTGAAAATTTGTGTCAACAAACTACTATGTATTCCACAACTTTTCAGGTGGTTCCGGTCGTGGGACCTCCGTGGCTACTTTTTTTTCGATTATTGAAAGTTAAAAAATTTTTTTTTCACTATAAATTATTATCCGTACCGATTTTTGACACTGTACACTTGTTTTTCTTACATATTAAACATTGATTTCGATATTTTTTTGTTCTGAGTAGGGATTTGAAAACAGTAAGCAAAAGTTAATGCTATTTATGAGCAGTTATAATAAATGTTTTTATTTATTGAGAAACAACTATTTTGAAGCAAAAGAAACATTAGATTTGCTATATAATTGAGCTAAGACCATTACAGGAGCTCAAAAATATTATATAATTATTCGATAAAGTGACGGAGCTATATGAACTAAGGAGTACTCTAGTTCATAAAGCAATCGTTAATATAAAATTTTTTAAAGAACACGAAAATAATTAAAAACAATTGTAATACAGTTTCGTCGATTTTTCGAATAATTATATGATATTTTTGAACTCCTGTAATGGTCTTAGCTGAATTATATAGCAAATCTAATGTTTCTTTTGCTTCGAAAGAATTGCTTCTCAATAAATAAAAACATTTATCATAACTGCTCATAAATAGCATTAACTTTTGCTTACTGATTTTAAATCCCTACTAAGAACAAAAAAATATCGAAATCAATTTTTAATATGTAAGAAAAACAAATGTACAGTGTCAAAAATCGGTACGGACAATAATTTATAGCGAAAAAAAAAAATTTTTAATTTTCAATGCATGATTTTCATGTATTTTTTTTCTAAAAGTACATGGAATAACGAAACTTTTTTATTCTTTAAGTTTTTTTATTTAAAATATTTTTCAAAAAGTTATAAGCGAAAAACCATAAAAAGAATGGTTTTTTTGAAAATTTCATATTTTTTGAACCAATTATCAAAAAAAATTTCAAAATTTAGAAGGACGAGTTTTTTGATGAGTACTAAAAAATATCATAAAATAACGGAAATTAATAATTAAAATTCTTAAAACCGTCCGATTTGGCGTGGAATGCCCCATATATATTACAAAAAAAAAAACGATTCTTTCATTTTATCAGTAAAATACTTACTTTTACTTATTTTCGAACTTACTTCACGCTAAGATTAATTATGGGTTCTCTGAAATCTTGGAAATATATATTTTTACTAAAGGAAATACTTAGAATATTTTTTGTTAATACAAATTAGGGCTTTAGAATATTTTTCAAGCGTGCTTTACTTAATTTGAAATTTACATTGAAAAAATTATAGACAGTTGCAGCATCTGCTTAGGATTAAATTATAAATTTTGCATTCAATTTATGAGTTATTTGAATATTAAAATTTCTGTAGTTGTAGAAACTATCGAGCCTTGGGCTAAACCCGGCCTTACGCCTCCTTATTCACCAATCCCAGCTTCGCTTTCCTGCTTTCCAACTTTCTCACGCCCATTTTTGTCACTTTGGCGAGGCTAGTTTTAATTTAATTGCTATGTTTTTCATTACGTTATTATCACTCAAGTATTTATAATTTATGATTTCATATTTTAAAGGAAAACTTATTAACACTGCTACTCCTTTTCCTTGCTTGTTATTTAATCTATCACGTCTAATTATTTGGTAATTCTTAAACTCTAATTTGTGCGTATTATTTAATTTAGTTTCATTAAGTTATACTATATCTGGATTATTTTCCAATAAGGATAACAGAGGGGCCTTTCTTTGATGTTGAATAATAGAATTAACATTTACCGTAATAATTTTGAGCTGTTTTAAATTTATTTTAGTTGTAAGATCTAAGGTAGCCATTTATTTTCTTTAAATCTTTATTTATAAATATTTCGAACAATTGTTCTATTTTTTTTTTTGTGTTTTGTCTAGTAATGTTTACTGCACTCGAAATATGTTTTTGAAAAGCACTAAGCACAGTCATAAATTCTGGATTATCATTTGTATTTAGTATGAGGTTGGGAGGCTTGAAATTATCAGCAAAAGTTTTACCTGGGTTTATAATACGGAATTTCCCGACCCGGCTTACGCCTTGGCCTCGGTTTATGGTTTCATCTTTTTTCTCTGCGTTTGATTTTGGCGTAGTTGTGTTCTTAATTTGTATTTCTTTGTATTTTGGACATCCTTTGCACGATGCTGGATGACCATATGTTTGGCATAGTATACAATAGAGATTGTTTTTATCAAGTAATTCTTGCTCTTTTAGTGGACAATTTCCCAGGTCATAGGAATCTTTGCATCTTACACAACGATATGCCAGATGACAGTTTGCCGCCGTATGGTTAAATCGTTGACAATTTTTACACCGAGGAACATTGGGTTGCCGCAGGGCTTTCTACGTAATGGACCAGGTATTTTATATTATGTACAGCATTGCATTTGTTATTTGGGCTTAATTGTCCTACATATATTGGAAGAGTAATGTTTTTATGTACTGATTTCGAAGTAGAAAACCGATTCACTTTAATGATTGTTAGGTTTGGTTTTTTTCGATCTTTTAGTAATTGTAAAATTTCATCTGGTTCATTTTATTAATATAAAATATTATTTATTATTATTATACCTAGTTGTATGATGATTTGAATGAAAATTAAATTTTCGAAAAAAAATTTTATTTTTTAATTTATAGAAAGAAAATAAAGATTGCCTTTAGTAAATACAAATTAAATAGAAAAAGAAATGCCAACAGCACGTGGTGTTCCCAAGCGGTCACCCATCCAAGTACTAACCACGCTCAATGCTGCTTAACTTCAGTGATCAGACGAGAACTGGTGATTTTTTGATTTTGAATTGTTTATTTAACCCATGAAAATATTACAAAAGTTTTTGTTACATAAATAAACACAATGTATGTTTTTTTTGCTTTATAAGCGTAAGAAATTACAAAAAGGCCCGTCGGCTCGCATTGCGAAGTTTATAAGTTTTAGCATGAATATATTTATATAAAAATATCTCGTTTTATATTTATAGAATTTTTTCTATTTAGTTATAGTTAATGACATCGGAGAAAAAATGGGGGTAAAAAACTCCGATATGATACTTTGTATTTAGCGTCTAATTGTCGCCAATAAATACCTAAAACTAAGGCAAAATTTACATATTTAAATAATTACAATCTTAAATACTACATGACTAGCAATCTATCCCGTGGTGGCTTCTTCCGCAAGCCACGTGTATTTCTTAGTATTTTTCCTATGTCTGTCTTCTTTGTCGATCTTAGGAAGCGCTTTACTATAGCGCCAAAGCGGACTGGATTCATTTGCAATTTCGTTGGAATCGTACATTATCGCCAGTTGTTGTTTTTTTCGAGCAATGTGGTATATAGTTGGCATATTGCTGGAGTCTTGCAAATAGTTTTTCTTGTCTAAGTACAAGAATGCTTGTGGTGGTATAAAGCCGGTTTGTAGTGTACATTTAATATAGTCATCTGGCGTGGTAAGCATAGACTCGATTGCCTTGTTAATTTTGATGAGCAGTGCGTTTGCCCAATGATTCCTGGTCAGCTTCAATATGAACGAGTCAATCCTAGGTATTGCAGCTCTGTCATAAAGTTTTTGGCTGCTTATATAACGCTTGTGATTACTCTCTACAGATCTATATAATCCTGTGCACGATCTTAGGCACTTCCTTCCGAATACTCTTAGTTTTTCCATAGTTGCTGCGCTTTGATTGAACCAGACTGGACAACCGTACGTTAGCAATGGACGAATCAATGATTGATAGCATGTTAATTTAACTAAGGAGTTTAAGTGTTTATTGTAGAAGAGTCGATTTATTTTGTGGAATGCGTTGCTTGTCTTTAGAAGTTGTAACTTGATGTGCTCGTTGAATCTTCAGGATGAGTTTACTTGCACGCCGAGGTATCGAATTGATGACTTGTGAGGTATTCTTGTACTTTGAATAGTAATGTTAAAAGTTTTCCAGTTTTTCCTGTTTTCTTTGGATAATTGTGACAGTTTAGGTCTATATAGTATTGATTTACACTTGGGACCGTTAATTCTTAATCGCCAGTTGTTACTGTAGGTCTGTACGAGTTCAACAGTCGATTGGAGCTTCTCTTGTATTGCACTTATGTTTTTGCCAATCACATATATTAGTCCGTCGTCTGCAAACGCTATAGCTTCAACACTTGTTGAAGTGTCGTTCTTTTTGTTTTTTTTTTCTTCAGGTACGTTTTGATTATGACAGCTAGGAGTTACGTCTTGCAGGTTCGATAGTACGTGTGATTTAAAGCGTTGTTGAATATGATGCAATATTCTTGTATTATTATAGCCGGTAGATTCTTGAGCTTAACGTTTGGGATTTTGTCTGGTCCTGAAGACCTTTTGTTGTTAAGTTTACGGAAAATTTTCACCAAGTCTAAATAATTGGTGAAATAATCTAGGTAGCTCGTTGGATAGCAGGATATATTTTCATCAGTGAAGCTAGTTAGTGTAATACCCAGGTTTTTATCCTCATCAATTTCTTCTTTTATTTTATCTGTTTTAGCATTTACCATGTTTTTTAACGCCTCCGTGCCCGGGTTGTCATTCTGCGAATATATTGAAGCAAAGTGCTGGCCTAGTACGTTAAGTTTTAGTAGTCCGTCTGTGATGCAGTACTTTCCCGTTGAACTTATCTTACAATGATCCAGATCGATGTTTGCTCTGACTAGTAGGTTTTCTTTTGATGCCTGTACTTCTAAGTCAGGTATTTCTATTTTTCCTTTGGGTCTAAATATTTGATTTATGATCGGAAACATAGTCTTAGAATCTTTGGTAGATATGTTTTTTAATCGAGTAGTCCAGTAGTTACTAATTGAGTTTTTGTACTCTTGTTTCAGTAGTTTTCTGGTACCTTGGAGCTGGTGTTTTATTTCGTCGACATAGGGGTTATTTCTGTTTCTGAATTTGCGATATATTTTATTGATCTTTGTGATTAGAGAGCTTTTGAGTTTCTCTAGCTCTTTGATGTTTTTGGTTTTGTAGCACTCGGTTCTGCACTTGTTTTTGACTTTGGGTACTGTAAACTATTTTTAATTAGCAAAGAAAAAAATATAATTTTAGTGTTTAGCAAATGCAGGAATAAAAAAAAAGAAATGCCAACAGCACGTGGTGTTCCCAAGCGGTCACCCATCCAAGTACTAACCACGCTCAATGCTGCTTAACTTCAGTGATCAGACGAGAACTGGTGAATTCAGCATGATATGGCCGTTGACAAAGTACGATCAACATTATTCGGCAATTCAATACTCCTTATTATGATCAGTTTTATTATACATTGATTATTGATATTTCTTCAACATCGTATAAAAAATCATTAACTGTATCAGTTATTTGAATAAGTTAAGCTTGAGTATTCATGTGGCTTAAAAACAACACAATACATGATTTTACAATGCATCAGCAAAGTTTCATATACACGATACCATTGAGGGTCGTATGAAATCTATTAAAGTAGTGGTCGATAAAGAAGAAAATATTCGTATGCTCTGTGTTAAAAACAGATTCACCGTTTCATAGCAATTCACGGCTGTCAGTTCATTACAGACATTAAATTTTTTTCGGTGTCAATAGTAGCCGAAATGCCGTGTGAAGACCCATTTTTTATATTAAATTACATTATGGAATACTTTAGATAGAGAATGGAAAGTCAAGACTTTTTTTATTGGAAACTTTTTCCGCTTAAAACATCTTTTTCGATTTATCCACACTGAGAGAACAATTTATTTGAGTCAAATGAGATTTGTTTCAGGCAAATAAATCCCATATCTAAATGGACCCAATCAGTATCTATTTGAGACAAAGATATGGTTTATTTGAATGAAATAATGATTTGTTTATAGTTAACAAATCTGTATTTGATAGCGCCACCAACCGTAGTGGAATTTTTTTCAACTAAGATTTGTTAACTATAACCAAATATATATTTGAATGAAATAAATGATTTTGTTCAGTCGAATAAATCTATTTAGTTGGCTCAAATAAATTGTTCTCTCAGTGCACGAAAAATAACATAGAATATTAATTTTAAACTTTCCAACGCTGATAAATTTCGAAATAATCAACTGATTTCGAGGTTTAATATGGCAATCGGCGCATTTTATTGAATACAAGAGCTGCTTAAAATTTGAAATCGAACAGTTCAGCTGTTTCGAATATATTTGGAAAAAACCATTTTTTAGCATTTATAAATTTATATTTCTTCTATGATTTTTCTTAAAGGAATGAACCGATTAAGATGGCTGGGGCGGCAATTAACGCATTTTTTTAAGTTCTAGAGCTGATTAGATTTCGAAATTAATCGATTGAGTGATCCCTGAGAAATTTAAAAAAAAATTTTGTTTTTCGTATTTTTTTTTTTTTTTTATATGTTAAAGTCTTATTGATTGATAAATCTGAAATTTTCAGAAAAGTTGACGGCCAACAAGTTTTTTCGATTGCCGCAAAAATCATTCTGATCATTTAATTAGTTAGAAAGTTATAGCAAGTTTACACACACACACACACACACACACACACACACACACACATTCAAACATCATTCGGAAAATGGTCAGAATAGTTTCCTAGGACCTTAAATCGTCAATATTTGCTGAAAACTTTATTTTCGAAAATCGAGGTAAAAACAATAACTCTCCGAATTTTTTAAAATTTCCAATTTGCTTAGCGGGAAATAAACCTGTATATTTGATTATTTCTGATTTTAAGAACGGTCTTCTTCTTCCTGGACCAAATCTTTATTTTCCGAGCAAGAGCCACAGTATGCTGTCCACGGGAAATTCAGTCTACAAGCCACGAAAGTTAACTTGTAAAGTGACCTGTAGACTTTTAAAGGTTGACCAAATTATCAATTTTTGATGCAAATATAATCCAGATTCTGCGTTTGATGATCAAAGTTCATAAAATAAATAAAAAACCATGCAATTGGTCATTTATTTAAAGATATACTTTATTTATTTATATTGTTCATGTACTTGTAGTTGACTTGAGTAATTGAGATTTAGATTTTTAGAGGCTTGGATAGCTCAGTCGGTAGAGCATCAGACTTTTAATCTGAGGGTCCAGGGTTCAAGTCCCTGTTCGAGCGACAATTTTTATTTTCTTAATTGTTATCTATTTTTTGTTTCAAATTTTCAAGCTATTTATAAGAATAATATATGACTAAATTTTAAAGCTAAACACATTAAAACAAGTAATCGAAAGCAGCTACCAATTATTTTTCGGTAGACGCTCGAGCGTAATAAATTCTATATTCTGCATTGTAATGTATATCGTTACTTCATGGCGAGTAAGATGTCATACGATTTAATTCATAGAAATTTACATGGCTATTCCCAAAATGCCCGAAGTTATTGGGATCAAGCATCCGATTATTAATCTTAAAATGATTAAAGAATTCAAACAAATGATTAACAAAAACTACATACTTTTGTTTTGTCGAACTAAAAAATATTCTGATTAATTTTATGATAGGAAAATAAACATCGATTTAGAAAAATTCTATAAAGCCATAATTTATGAACAAAAAAATTCAGCAATACAAATTTTACATTTTAAATTGTAAAGACTCGTGATTGCCAAAGTATCGAATGGACTTAATGTATATACTTTAAAAATTACAGTGTGAGATGTAATAATTCCTTTTTATCCATTATAATTTATATAATTAATAGCTAACACTTACAATTTTACTCTATAAATTGATAAATTATATAATTCGACATTTTAATTGTTACATTTCTGGCAAATGGTAATTTTTACAATTTTTAAGAGGAATAAATAACTTTTAAAGCAAGAAAATTTCATTTATCAAAGAATAATAATACATTTACATTTTGTTATGTTTGATTTATATTTTAAAAATGTAAAACATACTGCTTAAATTGCAAACATTTTTTTATTGCATATGAAGTAAAAATTCGATTATTCATTTTAATTTATATAGTTTTGAGATCGAAGTCGTGTTTTTTACCTTTTTTACTGTAATTATTCCTGTTTTCTTTTTTCCGTGATCAGATATATTTATTATTTCGATAATTTTAATTTTTGGTTGCAAATAAATATGAATCATAATCAAATGGACATCTTTACTCAACGTGTTTTTATGTCAATTGGCTTTAACTTTTATACAATTGACTTGAACGTTTATAACTTTAGACCAACTAATAGCCGAGTAACTGGTAGCCGAGTATTATTGATGACATCATTCCGAAGGTCGGAGTTAAAATAAAATTAATAAAAAAATATCGGAATAGCAAGTAAATGTTTTTTAAAATAATATTAATTAATGGTCATGTTTATTTCAATTAAAAAGGATAAGCATGGGTATTATCGCAGCTTGATATGTACGTCTAACTTTAAAAGCATATTTTAAAGGTTCACTATCAGATATCGGCTCAAATTCTTTTTTTTAATCGATAATTAACTTTTGATATTTAACGCTAATCGGTAGTTATTTATTTATTTGTTTTCTATAAATTTATCAATCAAAATTTATAAGATCGATGAATGACTAAATTATAAAACTAAACAGGTTTAGATATTTGTCATTTATTCTTATTTATTAAATTTGAGTAATCCAAAATAGCATTCTAGAATTATTTCACAATACAAGACTTAGATACGACAGAAAAAAATCCAATCAACTTACAGATTATACTGTTTTGCGTCCTTTTTGTGCATTACAAGATAATATTAAAAAGAGATTGCATGGATTATTATCAGGTAAGTTTAAAAAAAAAAAATCGCTGGACTAATAAAACATAAACTAGCATTAGATTACCTGATATCAGTACTGTATCGAATTTTAATATCATAATTCTTTTACATACTTGTATAATTTCATTTGTCTTTTCTTTTTAATTAATATTTTCATTCAAATTGATTCCACTCAATTAGAAACAAAATCAAGTTAAATTTTTTTTGTTTATCAATAACCATTCAATAAATTAATGTACTCAAGCAACAGTTGTTTTTATGAGTAAATGTCATCTTATACAAACTCTTATCATAAGTCAAGTTACAAGACTTATTTTTTTTTATTTAAAATGGACTAGAATTTTCAATATAATAATGTTTTAGTTGATCAACTTATGTGCTTATGAGATGTATGTAATAATATGTGATTTAATTGAAAATGGCATATTGAAAAAAAAAAATGTTTTTAATTAGCAAAAAAAAAAATATAATTTTAGTGTTTAGTAAATGCAGGAATAAAAAAAAAAAAAAATGCCAACAGCACGTGGTGTTCCCAAGCGGTCACCCATCCAAGTACTAACCACGCTCAATGCTGCTTAACTTCAGTGATCAGACGAGAACTGGTGAATTCAGCATGATATGGCCGTTGACAAAGTACGATCAACATTATTCGACAATTGAGTACTCTTCATTATGATCAGTTTTATTATACGGGTGATTTTGATTTTGATTTTGAATTGTTTATTTAACCCTTAAAAATATTACAAAAGTTTTTGATACATAAATAAACAAAATGTATGTTTTTTTTGCTTTATAAGCGTAAGAAATTACAAAAAGGCCCGTCGGCTCGCATTGCGGTGTTTATAAGTTTTAGCATTAATATATTTATATAAAAATATCTCAATTTATATTTATAGAATTTTTTCTATTTAGTTATAGTTGATGACATCGGAGAAAAAATGGGGGTGAAAAACTCCGACGAGAACTGGTGAATTCAGCATGATATGGCCGTTGACAAGGTACGATCAACATTATTCGACAATTGAATACTCTTTATTATGATCAGTTTTATTCTACATTGATTATCGATATTTCTTCAACATCGTGTAAAAAATCATTAACTGTTTTAGTAATTTAAAATAAATTAAGCCTGAGTATTCATTTGTCTTAAGGATAACACAGCACATATTTTTGCAACCATCAGCAAAGTTTCATGTACACGGTATCATTGAGGGTCATATGAAATCTACCAAAGTAGTGGTCGATAAAGAAGGATATATATTCATATGTTTTGTGTTAAAAATAGATTTACGTTTTCATGATACTTCACGGCTGTCGGTTCATTGCAAACATCTAGTGTTATCAATGTTACACAACGATTAACTACTACGATGAAATTTGTAATTATCTTTTGCAGTATATGCACAGTGAACTTGAATAATCATAAAAAAAAAAAATAAATTATCAGGTAAGTTTTAAAAAAAAAATCGCTAGACCAATAAAACATATACTAGCACTAGATTACCTGATATCAACACTGGATTGAATTCTTATATTATAATTGTTGTATATATTTGTATGATTTCAATTTTTTTTTAATTATTATTTTCATTTAATTTCATTCCACTCAAATAAAACCAAAATAAAGTGAAATTTTTTTTTGTTCATCATCAGCTATTCAAAAAATTAATGTACACAAGCAACTGGTTGTTTTTATGAGTAAATCTCATCTTAAACGAACTCTCATCAAATGTCAAGTTACAAGGCTTATTTTTTTTTTTACTTAAAATTCAGTAGAATTGTCAATGAAACAATGTTTTAGTTGATCAACTTATGTACTAATGAAATGTATCTAATAATATGAGAATTCATTGAAAATGGCATACTGGAAAAAAAAAAAAAAAAAATAAACCAATTTTAAATTAGCAAAAAAAATATAATTTTAGTGTTTAGTAAATGCAGAAATAAAAAAAAAAAGAAATGCCAACAGCACGTGGTGTTCCCAAGCGGTCACCCATCCAAGTACTAACCACGCTCAATGCTGCTTAACTTCAGTGATCAGACGAGAACTGGTGAATTCAGCATGATATGGCCGTTGACAAAGTATGATCAACATTATTCGACAATTGAATACACTTTATTATGATCAGTTCTATTCTACATTGATTATCGATATTTCTTCAACATCGTGTAAAAAATCATTAACTGTTTTAGTAATTTTAAATAAATTAAGCCTGAGTATTTGTTTGTCGTAAGGATAACACAGTACATATTTTTGCAACCATCAGCAAAGTTTCATGTACACGGTATCATTGAGGGTCATATGAAATCTACCAAAGTAGTGGTCGATAAAGAAGGATATATATTCATATGTTTTGTGTTAAAAACAGATTCACGTTTTCATGATACTTCACGGCTGTCGGTTCATTGCAACCATCTACCCTGATAGCCAAGTTGGCCGCAACTTATCGACAACCTACTGCCGCAACCTGTCGTCAAGTTAGCCGCAAAAGTTGGTATTTCCATAAGTTGACGGCAACTTTCCGAGAAACTTGTCGACAACTTTCAGCTCGTCTAACTGTTGCCGACAAGTTGGCTACAAGTTGCTCAGAAACTTGGTGACAGATTGCGGCAGTAGGTTGATGACAAGTTTCTGAGCAACTTGTAGCCAACTTGTCGGAAACAGTACACAAGCTGAAAATTGTCGACAAGTTTCTCGGAAAGTTGGTCACAACTCATGTACACCAACTTTTTGTTCAGAAACTCTGGCTATCGGGGTAGTTTTATCAATGTTACCAAACGATAAACTGCTACGATGAAATTTGTAATTATCATTTGCAGTATATGCACAGTGAACTTGAATAATCATAAAAAAAAAATAAATTATCAGGTAAGTTTTAAAAAAAAATCGCTAGACCAATAAAACATATACTAGCAATAGATTACCTGATATCAGCACTGGATTGAATTCTTATATTATAATTGTTGTATATATTTGTATGATTTCATTTTTTTTTAATTTTTATTTTCATTTAATTTCATTCCACTCAAATAAAACCAGAATAAAGTGAAATTTTTTTTTGTTCATCATCAGCTATTCAAAAAATTAATGTACACAAGCAACTTCTTGTTTTTATGAGTAAATCTCATCTTAAACGAACTCTCATCAATTGTCAAGTTACAAGGCTTATTTTTTTTTTTACTTAAAATTCAGTAGAATTGTCAATGAAACAATGTTTTAGTTGATCAACTTATGTACTAATGAAATGTATCTAATAATATGAGAATTCATTGAAAATGGCATACTGGAAAAAAAAAAAAAAAAAAACAATTTTAAATTAGCAAAGAAAATATAATTTTAGTGTTTAGTAAATGCAGAAATAAAAAAAAAAAGAAATGCCAACAGCACGTGGTGTTCCCAAGCGGTCACCCATCCAAGTACTAACCACGCTCAATGCTGCTTAACTTCAGTGATCAGACGAGAACTGGTGAATTCAGCATGATATGGCCGTTGACAAAGTACGATCAACATTATTCGACTATTGAATACACTTTATTATGATCAGTTTTATTCTACATTGATTATCGATATTTCTTCAACATCGTGTAAAAAATCATTAACTGTTTTAGTAATTTTAAATAAATTAAGCCTGAGTATTCGTTTGTCGTAAGGATAACACAGTACATATTTTTGCAACCATCAGCAAAGTTTCATGTACACGGTATCATTGAGGGTCATATGAAATCTACCAAAGTAGTGGTCGATAAAGAAGGATATATATTCATATGTTTTGTGTTAAAAACAGATTCACGTTTTCATGATACTTCACGGCTGTCGGTTCATTGCAACCATCTAGTTTTATCAATGTTACAAAACGATTAACTGCTACGATGAAATTTGTAATTATCATTTGCAGTATATGCACAGTGAACTTGAATAATCATAAAAAAAAAAATAAATTATCAGGTAAGTTTTAAAAAAAAATCGCTAGACCAATAAAACATATACTAGCAATAGATTACCTGATATCAGCACTGGATTGAATTCTTATATTATAATTGTTGTATATATTTGTATGATTTCATTTTTTTTTAATTATTATTTTCATTTAATTTCATTCCACTCAAATAAAACCAGAATAAAGTGAAATTTTTTTTGTTCATCATCAGCTATTCAAAAAATTAATGTACACAAGCAACTTCTTGTTTTTATGAGTAAATCTCATCTTATACGAATTCTCATCAAATGTCAAGTTACAAGGCTTATTTTTTTTTTTACTTAAAATTCAGTAGAATTATCAATGAAATAATGTTTTAGTTGATCAACTTATGTACTAATGAAATGTATCTAATCATATGTAAATTCATTGAAAATGGCATACTAGAAAAAAAAAAAAAAAAAAAAAAATTTATTTTAAATTAGCAAAAAAAATATAATTTTACTGTTTAGTAAATGCAGGAATAAAAAAAAAAGAAATGCCAACAGCACGTGGTGTTCCCAAGCGGTCACCCATCCAAGTACTAACCACGCTCAATGCTGCTTAACTTCAGTGATCAGACGAGAACTGGTGAATTCAGCATGATATGGCCGTTGACAATGTACGATCAACATTATTCGACAATTGAGTACTCTTCATTATGATCAGTTTTATTATACAATGATTATTGATATTTCTTCAACATCGTATAAGAAATCATTAACTGTATCAGTTATTTGAATAAGTCAAGCTTGAGTATTCATGTGGCTCAATAGCAACACAATACATAATTTTGCAATGCATCAGCAAAGTTTCATATGCACGATACCATTGAGAGTCGCATGAAATCTATCAAAGTAGTGGTCGATAAAAAAGAAAAATTCACGTTTTCATGCTACTTCACGGCTGTCAGTTCATTGCAGATATTTAATTTTATCAACGTTACACAACGATTAACTGTTCCGATGAAATTTGTAATTATCATTTGCAGTATATGCGCAGTGAATTTGAAGAATCATAAAAAAAAAAAAAGTAAATTATCAGGTAAGTTTGAAAAAAAAAAATCGCTTGACCAATAAAACATATAGTAGCACTAGATTACCTGATATCAGCACTGGATCGAATTCTCATATTATAATTCTTGTACATATATGTATAATTTAATTTTTTTTTAGTTATTATTTTCATTTGATTTTATTCCACTTAATTAAAGACAAAATCAAGTGAAATTTTTTTAACTTCCCGCTAAGAAAATCGACGATTTTCGAAAATTTCGGGAAGTTATCGTTTTCACCCCGATTTTCGAAAATCGAGTTTTCATCAGATGTCGACGTTTTGAGGTCCTAGGAAGCTATTCTGACTATTTTCAGAATGATGTCCGAGTGTGTGTATGTATGTGTGTGTGTGTGTGTGTGTGTATGTATGTAAACTCTTTGTAACTTTTGAACTAATGAACCAATTTAGATGTTTAAGGCGGCGATTGAAAGAGATTGTTGGCCATCAACTTTTCTGAAAATTTCAGATCATTTGATCAAATAGACTCGAAAATATCTGCGAATTACGAAAAAAAAAAAATTTTTTTTTTTAGTTTTTTATTGATTTCTTAGAAACGACTTATACGATCGATATCAAAATCTAATCAGCTCTAGTACTCAAAAAAACGCGTCGATTGCCACCTCAAACATCAAAATCGGAAAATTCGTTCGAGAGTTATCGCGGGAGAAAGAAATGGTGAAAAACGGTTTTTTCGAAATATTTTCGAAACGACTGACGCGATCGATTCCAAATTTTAATCAGCTCTAGGATTCAATAAAACGCGCCGATTGCCACCTCAAACGTCAAAATCGATCAATTAGTTCGAAAGATATCGGCGTTGATAAATTAAAAAAATAACATTTTATGTTATTTTTCCCGGATAAATCATAATATAACCTACGAAAATGTGTCTAAAGTCATACCAACTCATCCTTTATATGGTTACTTTCGATACATAATGTCATTAAACTTGGTTTTTAGTTTAAATCATAGTACCAACAATAAAATCGATAAAACGTAGTTTTTAATATTTTTCTCGGATATTTATATTTGATTGATTGTCACATGAGTCAAAACTCATTTAAATCTTGATTTGAATCCCTGGCATTGATTTCTGCCTGAATACACTTATTTTATTGAACATAATCAGGGATTAAATTTTAAAAACCGCTTCGTTAACAATTCTTGATTCTTAAATTTTCAAACTTTAGCATAACAGGCAACTTGTTAGAGCTTGAGAAGATCGTAAAAAAACAATCGCATGTGATAGCATTTTCGAGCTCGAAAATATATCTACACTAATGTTTTCGAGCTCTTTGAGATCGAAAACAGCGGGAAGTTTTGGGGCTGGCCCGCAGGGCCAACCGACGCCCAGATTTTTTTGTTTATTATTAACTATTCAAAAAATTAATGTACACAAGCAATAGTTGCTTTATGAGTTAATTTCATCCTATTCAATCTTTTATCATATCTCGAGTTATAGGACTTATTTTTTGTTACTTAAAATTGAGTTAAATTTTCTTCTTCCATAAACCAAGTGTATTTTTAGTATTTTTTCTATATCTGTCTTTTTTTTCGATCTTTGGAAGCGTTTTACTATAGCGTCAAAATGAACTGGATGCATTTGCAATTTCTTTGGGATCACACATTATCGCCAATTGTAGTTTTTTTTTAGCAATATAGTATATAATTGGCACATTTCTTGAGTCTTGCAAATAGTTTTTCTCGTCCAAGTAAAAGAATGCTTGTGGTGGTATATAGCCGGTTTGTAGCGTACCTTCAATATAGTCATCTGGCGTGGTGAGCATAGACTCAATTACCTTGTTTGTTTTGATGAGCAGTGCATTTGCCCAATGATTCATGGTCGGTTTCAGTATCAACGAGTCAATCCTAGGTATTGCTGCTCGGTCATTGAGTGTTTGACTGCATATATAACGCTTATGATTACTCTCTACAGATCTATATAATCTGGTAAACGATTATAGGCACTTCCTTTCAAATGCTCTTAGTTCTTCCATAGTTCCTGCGCTTTGATTGAATCAGACTGCACAACTGTACGTTAGCAATGGACGTTAGCAATGGACGAATCCGAGGTATCGAATTGATAACTTGGGAGGTATTCTTGTACTTTGAATATTAATGTTAAAAGTTTTCCAGTTTTTTCTATTTTCTTTGGATAATTGTGCTATTTTAGATCTAAACAGAATTGTTTCACACTTGGATCCGTTAATTTTTAATCGTCAGTTGTTACTGTAGGTCTGCACGAGTTCGACAGTCGATTGGAGCTTCTCTTATATTGCACTCATGTTTTTACCTATCACGTATATTAGTACGTCGTCTGCAAACGCTATAGCTTCAACACTTGTTGAAGTGTCTCTCTTTCTTTTTTTTTTTTTTTTTTTTAGGTACATTTTGATCATGACAACTAGGAGTTACGTCTCGCCAATTAGATAATAGATTGTAGTTGATATCTCGCAGTGTCAGCATTTTGCTGTTGTATATATTTTAAAGAGGTTAGGAGCTGATACTATTTCTTATTGTAAACAGTTGACTAATTTAAAGATTACGCTACCGGATAAGGCACCGTCTGTGACTTGAAAGCTTCTACCATCTATCATATTCCAGTATAACGGTGGGCCCTAGTTATTCCGTGTCTAATAACCACGAACCACAGTTAATGAAATTTTCCCGAATAATTTAAATTAATTAATCGTAAAGTATTAAATATAAATATTAATTAATGATTATTTTATTGCTGAATCGGAATACGGGAAAATAGATCTCAGGAGTAGGTAGACTTGTTCTGTACTGGACACGCAGCTGAAAATAACTTATTCTAAGTGACGCTGGTTATAAGAAAATTTGATCAAAGAGACTCAATTTATATATTATAAAGTTTATTTAACCAAATCACAATTTTAGTTACACAATAGTTTCCCCTTTTATTAATTCTATTTTATAATTTATTAGTTGGAAAGTAAGCGTCCAGCAGTAAATTAATTTATTATTTGGATGCGTAAAGAATTATTAGACGTGGTTGGGAATAAATTTTATAATTAATTGAAATTACGCTACCTTGAAGAGAGAGAATTATAATGTATGTTTACCAGATTTATTCAGAAACTTATCGGAACTTTGGTCAATTTACTGGTGGCACTGGCCGACGATTCATCTCAGCTTGGTCCTGATGATGTTGATGTCCAATGGTCCCTCGGGCTCCGGAATCAGCGTCGGCAGGTAGTCGTAGAATCACAAAAGCAAACCACCACTCACTTATTACACTTTGGTTTGTACGTATAACCAGATAAACGAAATTGCAGATTTAATATTAAGTCTGATATGTCAAGGCAACACCAAGTATTTTAATAAACAAGTTTCAATTCAATAAATTTTAAACGACACAGCAAAGAAATTTTCGGATCACCAATTCATTTGCAATTCTCAAACTTCAGTTCTAGTAATAGAGTAGAGACCTCGCCAAGCTTCATCAGTCCACTCTAAATGATAGCCAGGGCCTAAGTCTTCGAGCAAGTGTTTGCTGGCCCTTTTTATGTACGAATTTTGGATGCGTGGAACTACCCCACTGTCGTCTAAATTCAAATAGAATTTGATCTAGGGGGCCTCTGACATGGCCCCGGGTGACTGAGGACTGTTAATTAAGATACAAGTATCATAATAGATGGCCGTAGAATCAGTTAGATTTACGCGCTCAATTTTCAAGTCAAAAAATCAGAAACGCACGGTTACACCAGATCATTTTAATAACATAATTACAATAACTTAAATATGAATCCTCCAATCCAGACGGTGTCAAAGGCTTTCTTGTAATCAATTGCACACGCACCTACGCACTTACCGTTGATCAGTGCTTCATAGATGTCCGATGTAAATTTAGTGATGACGTGAACTGTTGATAGCTTGCGTTGAAACCCAAATTGATGATCAGGAATAATATTGTTTTGATTGCAGAACTTAGTTACTGAGTTATTGATGACGATCTCAAATACTTTGCCTATAATGGAAAATAAATTGATTAGCCTATAGCTACTTGGGTCTTTTTCATTTTTGTTAGATTTTTTTTATTGCAATCACATCTACTTTTTTCCATTCATCAGGAAAGTACGTGTGGTTTAAAGCGTTGTTGAATATGATGCAATATTCTTGTATTATTAAAGCTGGTATATTCTTGAGCACGACGTTTGGGATTTTGTCTGGTCATGAAGACCTTTTATTGTTAAGTTTACGAAAAATTTTCACTAAGTCTAGATAATTGGTGAAGTAATCTAGGTAACTCGTCAGATAGCAGGATGTTTTTTCATCAGTAAAGCTAGTTAATGTAATACCCAGGTTTTTATCCTCATCAATTTCTTCTTTTATTTGATCTATTTTGGAATTTACCAAGTTTTTCAACGCCTCAGTACCCAGATTGTCGTTCTGCGAATGTTTTAAAGCAAAGTGTTGGCCTAATACGTTAAGTTTTAGTAGTCCATCTATGATGTAGTACTCTCTCGCAGAACTTATCTTGCAATGATCCGGATTGATGTTTGCTCTGATTAGTAGGTCTTCTTTTGATGTCTCTATTTCTAAGTCAGGTATTTCTTTTTTCCCTTTGGGTCTAAATTTTTGATTTATAATCGGAACATAGTTTTGAAAATTTTGGTAGATATATTTTTTAACCGAAAAGTCCAGTAGTTGCTGATTGAACTTTTATACTCTTGTTTCAGTAGTTTTCTGGTACTTTTAAGCTGATGTTTTAGTTTGTCGACGAAGGGGTTGATGAGAACTAGTGAATTCACCGAGATATAACCGTCGGCAAAGTATGAAGAACATAATTCGAAATTTAACTAATTTGCGTTATAATTAAACTACATTTAATTATGATAAACACCGGTTTATCCCACCACAAGGATTTATGTAAATGTTTTTTTTGTGTATTGATTTTTCACCCAAACTTCGACAAAATTCTTTTCAATTCATTATATTATTTCCTACTATATTACATACTAACGAATATCATTCGAAATTATATAGACCAATTGAAAATTGCATGTTAACAAAAAAAAAAATCTATTTTAAATTAGCAAAAAAAATATAATTTTAGTGTTTAGCAAATGCAGGAATAAAAAAAAAGAAATGCCAACAGCACGTGGTGTTCCCAAGCGGTCACCCATCCAAGTACTAACCACGCTCAATGCTGCTTAACTTCAGTGATCAGACGAGAACTGGTGAATTCAGCATGATATGGCCGTTGACAAGGTATGAACAACATAATTCGGGATTTGACTACTTTTAATTACAATAAGTTCTAATTCACATTGACTATCGATAAATTCTCAATGGCGGACAAGAAACCATTACCAGAATCAGTTAATTGAATAAGTTGAGCTTGAATATTCATTTGGCTTACGAATATTACAATACAAAATTTAACAATGCAATAGCAAAGTTTCACATAAGTGATACTATATTGAGGATAGTATGAAATCTACCAAAGTAGTGGTCGATAGAGAAGAAAATATTTGTATCCTATTCAATGTAAACAGATTCGCATTTTTATAGTAATTTATGGCTGTCAGTTTATCGTTAACATCTCATTTTATAAAAGCTATTCAGCGATTAACTGCCCGAAGAAATTCGTTAGACCTTGAATGGTAAATGCTGTGAAAAATAATAGTAAGGATTCAATTGCATATAGATAATTGCTAAAAGAAATGGAGGGTAAGTTACCATTGAGTTTATGATGGTTTTGATGGATTTACTCCACAAAAGTTAAGCTTCCTTGCGGAATAAAAAACAAAAAGGTGATCTAGAAATCAAAATGCTATTTTGTGGAGTGAAAAGTTATCTCCCCTTTCTTTGTGACCTTGAACAAGAAGTAGTTACAATAAAATTGTCTATAGGACTTCACTTATTCCAAGCAAACAACCAATTAATTTACGAATAAATTAAATACATTTTAAGTAATAATGTATATGGCTAGTTTTCAAGTTGAGTTTGTAGCTAATTATTGTAGCAACTACATGAAATTGTATTTTTCCACGCGCAAATCAACTTCTTAAAAGAAAAAAAAGTCAAGCATCAAACTTTTAATCTGAGTCCAGGGTTAAAATCCCTGGTCGAGCGATAATTTTTTCTTTAATAGTAATTATATATCTATTTGTTTTTTATTAATTTAACAATCAATTCATAAGATCGATGAATGACTAAATTATAGAACTAAACAGGTTTAGATATTTGTCATTTATTCTTATTTATTAAATTTGAGTAATCCAAAATAGCATTCTAGAATTATTTCACAATAGCAGACTTAGATACGACAGAAAAAAATCCAATCAACTTACAGATTATACTGTTTTGCGTCCTTTTTGTGCATTACAAGATAATATTAAAAAGAGATTGCATGGATTATTATCAGGTAAGTTTAAAAAAAAAAAATCGCTGGACTAATAAAACATAAACTAGCATTAGATTACCTGATATCAGTACTGTATCGAATTTTAATATCATAATTCTTTTACATACTTGTATAATTTCATTTGTCTTTTCTTTTTAATTAATATTTTCATTCAAATTGATTCCACTCAATTAGAAACAAAATCAAGTTAAATTTTTTTTGTTTATCAATAACCATTCAATAAATTAATGTACTCAAGCAACAGTTGTTTTTATGAGTAAATGTCATCTTATACAAACTCTTATCATAAGTCAAGTTACAAGGCTTATTTTTTTTTATTTAAAATGGACTAGAATTTTCAATATAATAATGTTTTAGTTGATCAACTTATGTGCTTATGAAATGTATGTAATAATATGTGATTTAATTGAAAATGGCATATTGAAAAAAAAAAAATGTTTTTAATTAGCAAAAAAAAAAATATAATTTTAGTGTTTAGTAAATGCAGGAATAAAAAAAAAAAGAAATGCCAACAGCACGTGGTGTTCCCAAGCGGTCACCCATCCAAGTACTAACCACGCTCAATGCTGCTTAACTTCAGTGATCGGACGAGAACTGGTAAATTCAGCATGATATGGCCGTTGACAAGGTACGATCAACATTATTCGACAATTGAATACTCTTTATTATGATCAATTTTATTCTACATTGATTATCGATATTTCTTCAACATCGTGTAAAAAATCATTAACTGTTTTAGTAATTTTAAATAAATTAAGCCTGAGTATTTGTTTGTCTTAAGGATAACACAGTACATAATTTTGCAACCATCAGCAAAGTTTCATGTACACGGTATCATTGAGGGTCATATAAAATCTACCAAAGTAGTGGTCGATAAAGAAGGATATATATTCATATATTTTGTGTTAAAAACAGATTCACGTTTTCATGATACATCACGGCTGTCGGTTCATTGCAACCATCTAGTTTTATCAATGTTACAAAACGATTAACTGCTACGATGAAATTTGTAATTATCATTTGCAGTATATGCACAGTGAACTTGAATAATCATAAAAAAAAAAAATAAATTATCAGGTAAGTTTTAAAAAAAAAATCACTAGACCAATAAATCATATGCTAGCACTAGATTACCTGATATCAGCACTGGATTGAATTCTTATATTATAATTGTTGTATATATTTGTATGATTTCATTTTTTTTTAATTATTATTTTCATTCGATTTCATTTCACTCATATAAAAACAAAATAAAGTGAAATATTTTTTGTTCATCATCAGCTATTCGAAAAATTAATGTACACAAGCAACTGGTTGTTTTTATGAGTAAATCTCATCTTATACGAACTCTCATCAAATGTCAAGTTACAAGGCTTATTTTTTTTTTTTTTTACTTAAAATTCAGTAGAATTTTCAATGAAATAATGTTTTAGTTGATCAACTTTTGTACTAATGAAATGTATCTAATAATGTGTGAATTCATTGAAAATGGCATACTAGAAAAAAAAAAAAAAAAAAAAATCTATTTTAAATTATCAAAAAAAATATAATTTCAGTGTTTAGTAAATGAAGGAATAAAAAAAAAGAAATGCCAACAGCACGTGGTGTTCCCAAGCGGTCACCCATCCAAGTACTAACCACGCTCAATGCTGCTTAACTTCAGTGATCAGACGAGAACTGGTGAATTCAGCATGATATGGCCGTTGACAAAGTACGATCAACATTATTCGGCAATTTAATACTCTTCATTATGATCAGTTTTATTATACAATGATTATTGATATTTCTTCAACATCGTATAAGAAATCATTAACTGTATCAGTTATTTGAATAAGTTAAACTTGAGTTTTCATGTGGCTCAAAAGCAACATAATACATAATTTTGCAATGCATCAGCAAAGTTTTATATACACGATATCATTGAGGATTGTATGGAATCTACCAAAGTACCGGTCGTTAAAGAAGAAAATATTTGTATGCTATTTGTTCAAAAGAGTTTCACGTTTTGATGGTTATTTCCAACGGCTGATGGTTTATAGCAGACATCTAATTTTATCAATGTTGCACAACGATTAACTGCTACGATTAAATTTTTAATTACCATTTGAAGTATATGCACAGTGAACTTGAATAATCATAAAAAAAAAAATAAATTATTATGCAAGTTTAAAAAAAAAACCGCTAGTCCAATAAAACATACTATCACTAGATTACCTGATATCAGCACCGTATCGAATTCTAATATTATAATTCTTGTATATATTTGTATAATTTTTTTTTTTTTTAATTATTATTTTAATTTGAATTCATTCTACTCAATTAGAAATAAAATCAAATTGGCATCAATAATTAATATTTTTTTTGTTTATCATCAACTATTCAAAAAATTAATGTTTACAAGCGACAGTTGTTTTTATAAGTTGACCTCATCCTCTACAAACTCTTATCATATGTTGAGTTATAGGACTTATTTTTTACTTAAAATTGAGTAGAATTTTCAATATAATAATGTTATAGTTGATCAACTTATGTGCTTATGAGATGTATGCAATAATATGTGATTTAATTCAAAATGGGATATTGGAAAAAAAAACTATTTTTAATTAGCAAAAAAAAATATAATTTTAGTGTTTAGCAAATGCAGGAATAAAAAAAAATGTCAACAGCACGTGGTGTTCCCAAGCGGTCACCCATCCAAGTACTAACCACGCTCAATGCTGCTTAACTTCAGTGATCAGACGAGAACTGGTGAATTCAGCATGATATCCCGGGTAAAAAAAATTATATATAATTCAATATAATCATATATAATTCTATATAATTATATATGATTTATATAGAATTATATATGATTCATATAGAATTATATATAATTATACAGAATTATATATAATTATATATAATGATGAGATAAAATCTCAACTGATTATATATAATTATATATAATTATATACACTTATATATAATTTTACAAGATTATATACAATTATATAGAACGCTAAGAAAAATCTCAGATGATTATATATAATTATATATAGTTACATACAATTATATATAATTGCATACAATTATATATAATTGCATATAATTATATATGATCATCTGTCATTTTTTTAGCGTTATATATAATTATATATAAAAATATATAATTCTATATGAATCATATATAATTCTATACAAAAATAGAAAATAGAGAAAAATAACTTGGGAGTGAAGATATATATGTAAATATGGTTGTTTAAAAAAAAAAAAAATATGTTTTTTTTTAAATTTTCTAGCTCACAAACCAGTCAACGGATTTTTATGCACCATACATGATTTCGTAGGAAATTGAACGTTCTACAGAAAAAGTCTCTTATCATTTTTTGATAAATACCACTGTTCAAAAGTTATTTAAGCTTCAAGTCAAATTTATAGCAAATTTTGAGATTTTTTTACTTTTCCGGTGGATATAACGGTCTTATCAAAAAATATCGTAGGATTCGTTTTGTAGATAATTTTATTCCTTACAAATTATTACGAACAAAGTTTTTCGAAATTCACCGAAAAAGTAAAAAAATCTCTAAATTTCCTATAAATTTGACTCGAAGCTTAAATAACTTTTGAACAGTGGGATTTATCAAAAAATTATGTGTGACTTTTTTTGTAGAGCGTTCAATTTCCTACGAAAACATTTATTGTGCATAAAAATCCGTTGATTGCTTTGTGAGCTAAAAAATTTAAAAAAAAAATTTTTTTTTTCCGGGTTATTCAAACGGAAAATAGAAAAATTGATTGAGACAAACCTTAATACCATTAGGAGCCTGGGGTGGTACCAAAATTTTCATTTTTGTTTATACTTTTAATTTTTGGATACCACAAAAAAAAAAAATTGTTTTTTTTTTAACCTCTTATGAGCTCAAAAGTTACTTTATATTACTAAAAAAATTCTCACTAAATTTCAGCCAAAGATCTTTTAAATTGAGTTATCACAAATGGGGGCCCCTTTTCCATTTAAAGTACACGCGAAAACTTTTCATTTTAATTTTTCGTTATTAAGACTGTGAAAAATTGTTTTTTTTAAATTCAACCTGGTATCATTTTGTAGGAAATCAATTCTCTACACAAAAGTGATAATGCATTATGTACGTCAAACAAACTGGAAAAAAATTACGGGGCTTCAAAGATCGACAGAAATTTAGTCTCCTCGAATTATTTTTTGTTATTTTTAATTTTTATTCGATAAAAAAAATTTTTTCGAATAATGACACGCAGAGTCTTGTAGGAAATTTAATTTCCTACAAAAAGTACTTGATATCATACATACGTTAAATGAATAAAACAAATCGGTCTGCCGGTTGACCCTGCGGGCCAGCCCCAAAACTTCCCGCGTATTTCAAGCTCCTTGAGCTCGAAAAACTGTAGAAGATACATTTTCGAGCTCTTCGAGCTCGAAAATACTTTTGTATACTTTTGTTTTCAAAAAATAACGTTTTTTACAATTTTTTCTACAACGATATCTCTCGAACGAATAAACCGATTGAGACGTTTAAGGTGGCAGTCGACGCGTTTTATTGAGTTCTATAACTGATTAAATTTTGAAATTGATTCATCGAGTCATTTTTGAGAAATTTTCAAAATACTAAAAAAATTTTTTTTTTTTAATTCTTTCGACAACGGTTTCTCTTGAAAGAATTAACCGATTTTAATGTTTGAGGTGGCATTCGACGCGGCTTATAAATCTCCAGAGCTTAGTCCATTTTGGAATTAATCCATCGAGCCCGTAAAAAGTTATCCAAAAAAAAACATTTTTGAAAAAAGTTTATTTTTGGAATATCTCCGAACGAGCCCTGCTGATCAAGCTCAATTTTTTTTCAGCTTCAAGATATTAAAAAACTGCGTCGAATGACACCTTGACGATCAAAATCGGTTGATCCGTTCGAAAGTTATAGATATTTACATACGTACGTACGTACGTCCATACATACATACATACACTCGGACATCATCGTGAAATTAGTCAGAATAGCTTTCTAGGACCTCAAAACGTCGACATCTGTTGGAATTTCGATTTTCACAAATCGGACTGAAACCAATAACTTCCCGAATTTTTGAAAATTTGCAATTTTCTTAGCGGGAAGTTAAAAAAGTTACAGAGATTTAAATGTCAACGAAAAATCAAGTTTAAAAAATATCAATTTTCTGAACTTAAATATCAACGAAAAGTGAACTTGATTTTTCATTGATATTTAAAACCCTCTAACGTTTTTCGCATTCATTTGATGTATATATAATACCAGATACTTTTTGTAGGAAATTAAATTCGCTACAAGACCGTGCTTGTCATTATTTGAAAAAAAAATTTCGATAGAATTAAAATAAAAAACAACAAAAAATAATTTAATACTGAGGAAACTAAATTTTTGTCGATGTTTGACGCCCCGTAACTTTTTCCCAAGTTTTTTGATGTACAAATTGCATCAGCACTTTTTGTAGAGAATTTTATTTCCTACGAAATTATACCAGGTGAAATTAAAAAAAATTTTTTATAGTCTTAATAACTAAAAACTAAACTGAAAAATTTTCGTGTGTATTTTAAATGGGAAAGGGGACCCCCTTTGTGGTAGTTCAAGTCTAAAGATATCTGGCTAAAATTAGGTGAAGTTTTTTTTTATAATATAAAGTAACTTTTGGGCTCATAAGAGTTTAAAAAAAAAGTATTTGTTTTTTTTTGGGACACCCCAATATATATATGTATGTAGGAGAGGGAAGTCACCGGTGCTATAAGCAGCAGTGGAAATAGTTCGGAGCTCGCCACGAGATCGCGCCCACCACTTGTAGTGTGTCTCTAGTAAGAAACTTATTTCAGAACTGTTAAATTCAAAACTTGAGACTATTTTGGCCCGGTACGCCTCCGTTATTCGGCAGAGTGACAAGTACCTTTTTTGATGGTAATATAGTACATTCCATATTACATAATGACAAAAATATTTATTATCAATGTTTCCATAAATAATTTTTCTTAGAAATTAAACTTGGACTTTAAAAAAAAATGATTTAAATAAAAAGCTTAGAGCCTTTACTATACAAAAATTCACAATTTGTTTAACAAATTGAATAGGAATTCAATTATATATAGTTATATATAATTATATATAGTTATATATAATTATATATAGTTATATGTAATTATATATAATTATATAAGGCCATTTTTCATATATAATTATGCATAATTATATATAATTATATATAATTTTTTTTACCCGGGTATGGCCGTTGACAAGGTATGAACAACATAATTCGGGATTTGACTAATTTTGGTTATAATTAAACTAAATTTAATTATTGATAAACACTGGTTTAACTTATCACAAGGATTTATGTAAATGTTTTTTCGTGTATTGATTTTTTACCCAAAATTCGATCAAAATTCTTTTCAATTTATTATAGTACTTTCTACTATATTACCTATGATCGAATATTATTCGAAATTATATAGACTAATTGAAAATTGCATGTTAAAAAAAAAAATTATTTTTCAATTCGTACAAAAAATATAAATTTTGACTTTAGTAAATACAAATTAAAAAAAAAGAAATGCACGTGGTGTTCCCAAGCGGTCACCCATCCAAGTACTAACAACGCTCAATGCTGCTTAACTTCGGTGATCAGACGAGAATTGGTGATTTCGATTTTGATTTTGAATTGTTTATTTAACCTATAAAAATATTACAAAAGTTTTTGTTACATAAATAAATAAAATGTATGTTTTGTTTGCTTTGTAAGCGCAAGAAATTACAAAAAGGCCTATCGGCTCTCATTGCGACGTTCATAAGTTTTAGCTTAAATATGTTTATATAAAAATATCTCGTTTTATATTTATAGAATTATTTCTATTTAGGTATAGTTAATGACAACGGAGAAAAAATGGGGGTAAAAAACTCCGATATGAAAAAATGTTTCCTCCCCGGCGGGGAATCGAACCCCGGTCTCCCGCGTGACAGGCGGGGATAATGTCCATTATACGACCGAGGAACGAGAACTGGTGAATTCAGCATGGTATGGCCGTTGACAAGATATGAACAACATAATTATTTATTTGCCTTAAAAACAACATAATACATAATTTTTCAATGCATTAGCAAAGTTTCATATATGCGATACTAATGAGGATAGTATGAAATCTACCAAAGTAGTGGTCGATAAAGAAGAAAATGTTCGTATGCTTTGTTTTAAAAACAGATTCACGTTTTCATGTTAATTTACGGCTGTCGGTTTATTGTGGACATCTAATTTTATCAATGTTACACAGTGATCAACTGCTCCGATGAAATTTGTAATCATTACCTGTGGTATATGCAGTAAACTCGAATAATAATATTAATAATAATAATAATAATAATAATCATAATAATAAGGTTTCCATTGCATTGAGGTCATTGTCGAACGACGTGGTGGGTGTTACCATCGCGTTTATAATTCTTCGTGTGTCGCTCAAGGAGTGAGCACGTGCCCCGAGCTCGCGAGTTAGAGAGAATTGAACTTTACTAATTAAGGCGACCTTGGCGTAGAGAAAGAATGCGTAACAACCGTGTAACTCTAAAAAAACATAATAAGTGATAGAGTGTAAGTGGTTGGAATAATAATAATAATAATAATAGTAATAATAATAATAATAATAAAAGACAGTACGGATAGAACGAGTGTGAGAAGGTGAAAACGTGATCTGAAAGAAAGTGAAAGTGTAGTTATGGCGCGGTGGAAACTGGAAGAAATCCAACATCTTCAGGAGTTCCTGGATAACAACAGGGATAGGACACTAGTGCAGCAAGACTATGATAATCTGATGAACAACTTGCCAGGAAGAACAGCACCTGGAATAAAGAAGAAGCTGATTGAGATGAGGAAACCAACTCGTCCAAGGCAAACACCGATTCCAGCCCTCTGGAATAATGACGAAGTGAGGAGATTAATTACCAGCTACATAAACTCCGAAGAGACAACAAGCACAAAAAAACTAGCAGACATCCAACAAGACTTCCCGGAGAGAACAATTAAAGCCATGGCGACGAAACTGAGGGAAACATGCCCAGAAATTTATTATATGAGATCTACACAAATACCTGACACGTGGAACGTAGCGGCGCCAGCCCAACAACAGCAGCAACAAAGAAATCCTAGAGACGATGAAGATGAGGAAGATGTACCTAATGAAGACCAACGAGTGCGCGAACAACAAGGTGCACGGGAAGATCAAACTGAGAATGAAGGTGTAGTGCAAAACGTGAGAAGAAGCAGCAATGAAGTCCTGGAAAATGTAGTAGAGAATGGTGATGAGGTGCCGGTAGATATACTGAAGAAATTCAGAAGGATATTTAGCAATGTGAAGAAAGATAGGCCAAAAATTAAGAAACCAGAGGACTGGATGAACCCAATCCTGATTAAAAAGGTTGATTCAGTATTACAGAGGGCTTTGATGCAAATCGAGACTGAGGAGCCTACTGAGGCCAGAAGAGCAAGAGAGAAGAGAGCAATATATTCTGCAGGTGTCCTTCTATCAAGAGGTGCAAAGGTCAGCAAAGCCAGCACGCATTCCTGCTCACGTCATCACAGAGAGACGCATCAACAAGCTAGTAAACAGGATAAGCCGGGCTAAGGAGATTAGAGAGTGGAAGGGGGGCCATTGGCCAAGAAGACTCAAGAGTGAAGCTAGGATAATCCGGAACGCCAAAACATCTGTTTCAGATTACATTAAGACGTGTAATGACAGGCTGAAAGTACTTGAACAAAGAATGCAGATACAGAAGGATAAAGATAAGGAAATGAAAGTTAGGAACAAATTTAAAAACAAACCAACAATAAATGCTATTAAGGAGAGAGTAGAAAATCCTGCACCAGATTTACAGAATACTGAAAGATTTTTCAGAGACCTGTATAAAAGTCAAGGCGCCAACAGGCAACCGTCGCCTGGGTTTAACAACTGGCTAGCTAGACTGAGGCGATACACCGACGAAACCAACACTGAAGACCAAGTGTCAGAGGAAGCCATTAAGAGTGCAGTGCTAAGCGCAATTAAGAGATCCGCGTCATGGAAAGCGCCGGGAGAAGACGCTATACCGGTAGCACTATATAAACTCCTCCCTAGTGCAAAGCAGTGGCTATTAAAGTCAATCACTGAGGTACTGAGTGGGGATAGACTCATTTCAGAAGCCGATGTGAGAGCAAGAGTTGTCCTAGTTTTCAAGGGTGGTGAAGAAGAGAATCCTGCGAACTATAGACCAATCTCCATTCTAAACACTGATTACAAGATCTTGACATCAGCGTTAACTATAATTATCACCAAAAACCTACCGGACTGGGCGATACCAAAGGAACAGCTGGCAAGAAGTGGAGTGTGGGGCACTTTGCATGGTCTTTTAAGTGATAAAGCATGTACACGAGGCTGGAGTAATCAGGAGAGATCATTATTCAGCGTGGTACGATTTCACTAAGGCTTACGATTCACCGCACCACCACCAGGTAATCAGGTTGGTGGAAGCGCTGCCAATACATCAAAAACTGAAGAACACGTTGAAGAATGCCATCAAAAAATGGTCCATGATTATTCAGGTGGGAAAGAGTAAGACAAGGCCAGTATATGTCAGAAGAGGGATCCTGCAAGGTGACTCCATTAGTCCATTATTATTTATTTTAACATCTGCCTTCATTGTGGAGACCGTTGTGACCGACAGTCGTGTGAATGCAGCGTGTAGGGGCAAGCAAGAAGTTGCAGCGTTTATGGACGATTTTAAATGTCATGCGCCATGCGAGGATGGCATAAAACAGATAACTAGGGTAATTACTGAAGCAGCAGCGGAGGTGGGCCTTGAGATCAATGTCCGTAAGTGTGGCATATACAACAAAAAAGAACAACAGCAGCACCAGCAGAGAGCTAGCGAAGCTGAAAGAGGAGAAGACCTACCAGCACAGCGAGAACCTGAAAGAAGGATCGAGGAAGATTATATAGCCGATGATGGGACAACATTCATCCCTAGAGTAAGAGAGTCCTACAAATACTTGGGAATCTTGGAACTGGAGAGAGATGTCCAAGTAAACCATCAACTTATTGCCACCAAAGTGCTAGACAGAGCGAAACAAGTATTTAGCTCTCCATTGGCGACTAATCAGGTTGTCCGGTTGTATAATTCAGTAGTCATACCAGCAGCGACGTATGTATTGGGTAACTTGTATCCCCAGGAGCGAAGAACAACCACTCTGAAGAAATGTCGCGACCTAGACAAGGAAGTGAGGAAGTTATTAGTAGTTCATGGCCTTAAAGGAATGACAACATCGAGAGTGTCAACTTACCTTCCTCCAGCCCGTGGTGGCTTGGGGCTCGGGTCAATTGAGCACGAGGTCGAACTTATGTATGTGAAAAAGGCGGCATACCTGGAGACTCACCCTGACCTAGGGAAAACAAGGAAAAAGTATGACAAGTTGGTTGCTGCGAAATGGAACCCCTATGGCGATGCGGAACATGTAAGAGGAAAATATCAAGTAGCACCGTGTGAAAAGGAGGAGAGCGAGTCAGTCACAGAATACTGCAGGAGATGCGCAAGAAGAGTGAAAGTAAAACAACTGGAGTGGCTGATGGAGGAATGGAAAAGTGGGTGCAAATATGCGAGAATAGTACACGAGTGTGAGGAGATAATTGCCTGTCCAGCATATCCATCAATATTCCTGGACAGGTGGATTAGCACGTTGGTAATGAGAGCAGCAGAAGAACAAATCTACGGCTTTGGAGTGCACACTGGACAATTATGTAGGCTTGGCTGTAAAAGAATCGAGTCCGCATATCATGTGGTGTCCTCGTGTGTTAGAGCTCACTATACTGTGAGACATGATAACGTAGTTTGCTGGTTTCTGAAGAACATACTACAAGCCATGCATGCACCAGAAGAGCTAGAAAGAAAGGTCCATCTAAAAAGAGCTGTGATAGCCGAGGATTTTGTGTGGGGTGAAAGAGATGTCAAGTTGAGAGCAGGTAGCAGGATCTTGACGGATCTAAAACTCCATCATGACAAGCCGGACATCGTCGTGTATCTCAGCAACCCGAGGAGATATTTGTCCTAGAGATAGCCGTTTCACACCTAAAAAACATAAAGCTGCAAGAAAATATCAAGAGGGTCAGGTATGAAGTAAATTCTGTAGTTGCCATAGACAAGACCAATGTGAATACTGCGGGGAGGGACCACAACATTATAGATGCCCTGAGAGACACCTACAAATGCCCAGTCCATCTTGGGGTATATGTATTTGGGGCATTTGGCGAAATCCTTGTCACTGAAGAGCAAGACAAGAGCCAGACTTTGTTGACAAAACTTGGTCTATCCAGGAAGAGAGTAGATGCGATGTACCAGAGATGCTGTTTTAGTGTTGCCAAGGAAACAGCAAGGATTATTATGAGGCGGCTAGAGTCCTAAGGAAGAAGAAGAAAGATAACGAGCACAGAATCTTTTATTAATATTCATGAATTTATGTTCTTATACCTTTGCTTATCATTATTGTATTTATTGATGTATTGTTGTCATTATTATTATTTATTTATTATTTATATAAAGTGTATTTACTGAAACATATAGAGGTTCGAATGAACTATGTATGTACTCAGGAATAAATAAACAATATTATACGACCGAGGAACGAGAACTGAGTGAATTCAGCATGGTATGGCCGTTGACAAGATATGAACAACATAATTATTTATTTGCCTTAAAAAACAACATAATACATAATTTTTCAATGCATTAGCAAAGTTTCATATATGCGATACTAATGAGGATAGTATGAAATCTACCAAAGTAGTGGTCGATAAAGAAGAAAATGTTCGTATGCTTTGTTTTAAAAACAGATTCACGTTTTCATGTTAATTTACGGCTGTCGGTTTATTGTGGACATCTAATTTTATCAATGTTACACAGTGATCAACTGCTCCGATGAAATTTGTAATCATTACCTGTGGTATATGCAGTAAACTCGAATAATA
Organism: Microplitis manilae; assembly: GCA_030273425.1. Lineage (NCBI taxonomy): Eukaryota > Metazoa > Arthropoda > Insecta > Hymenoptera > Braconidae > Microplitis > Microplitis manilae. The sequence goes on from CP092726.1 coordinate 7,919,632, forward strand.
ATATTAATAATAATAATAATAATAATAATCATAATAATAAGGTTTCCATTGCATTGAGGTCATTGTCGAACGACGTGGTGGGTGTTACCATCGCGTTTATAACAGTTTTGATGGATATTTTCATGTTTTATAGATCAGAATATTCTTTCAATTTCCATAATTAGTAACAAGACTCTTAATTCATTATTAGTTATAATCTGTAGTAAATTGTAATATTTTTCATTCCGTCCAGTTCATAGAATGAGTTCACACAAAGAGCAGTGAGTTTCTAAATACATGTCCGATACTTCAAATCAGCTGGCTAAAGTAGCATATTAGTAGACAAACATCAATAAATACTGCAGAAGTATTTTCAAACACAAAGAAATATATATCATTTTTCTTTGTTTTTATTACAGTTTTTTTTTCACTTATACTTTTTACATGTTGTTAATATGTTTATTAGTTCTTTACTTGATATGCAGTGTTATAGTATTACTCAAGTCTAGTACCGATACCTATTATCTTTATATCCAGTCGGTAATGTAACGATATAAAACCCATCTACTCATTAAAAAAAAGATTGCATCGACCGGGACTTGAACCCGGGTCGCCCGCGTGGCAGGCGAGCATCATACCCCTAGACCACCGATGCGATTAGTCTCCTTCCACATGCAGTACGATATAGTTTGTGTCCACAGACTTTCTGCGTTTTAACTATATGAGTGCATCTTACTGTTTAATAATCTTACTAAACTAAATTTAATTTTATACATTAATGCAGTGCAATTTTTGTGCTGATTCATTTGTGTACTTGCTGTTGTTTTCAACTAAAAAATCTAACTAACTTATAACAAACTAGGCGCTGTATCCCATCTATAGGCCAACAATGCCCGGTCATCCAAGTGACATGAGCGTAAGCCCAGGTACCAGTGCACAAAATCTTGATCAAAACTTAATCAAGCACACGAAAGAGTTCCAGAAATTATATAATACAAATAATTTCCCGGAAATATTTGATAAAAATAAGCATGATATGATTCAATCCAACCTAAATAATTCTAGACGTAGCAGCGTTTTATCAGATTACTCTGATGCTGATGTCGGACTAAATATGCAGCAAGATAATACAGAGTTTAAGCTTCCTAGAAAAGCCACTAAAACCCATAAGGTAACAAGTAACCCAGATGTCAACACAAGTAATAAATTCTCAGACCTAGAGAACAGTACCGACATGGACTCTGATGTCCACTACCAACTAATCAAAAGAAGAGTTAGCACTACAAATGATTTAACAGATACCAACTTAAAGGCGCAACCTAAAGCTAAACCACCTCCGGTGCGCGCGTTATTGTCATCAATTAAAGATGCCATCAATTTTCTAAACACAAACAGTATACCAAATGCTAAATTCATGATTAAAGACTACGACGGTAAATTAGCTACTATTTTCATCTCAAATATGGATACATATGATCGAGTAATTAAGCTATTAAAATAAAAATGCATAGAATATTTTTCTGGCACACCAAGGGATAACAAAGTAAAATCTTTTGTCATGAAAGGTATAAAAGGAGGATACAATGAAAATGACGCCTAAGACGCAATCAATAATCTTAAGCTTTAAGATACAAAAGTATTAAAAACAACCAAATCAATCTTTGACATCGAAAAGGATACTAGGTATCATTTTATCATAATCATCACACACGACAGTATCTCAGCATCACTCACAAGAACCAAAAGACTTTAAAATCAAGATATCAGTTGCGAAAGACTATGTAAACCACTGATCCTTGAATGTAGAAACTGCCTCCAATTCGGACACACCAGCACCAATTATAATTTTAAACCTACGTTAAAAAAAATGCTCTGGGGAGCATGAAGCCAAAAATTGCGTTATTAAAGACGCTAACGATAAAAACAAATTTCTGTGTGTCAATTGTGGCGACCAAGATCACTCTGCAAGCTACCAGAGATGCCCAGTAATTAAATTCACCAAAAAACTAACGAAGCAAGTTAAAGAAGAGAAAACAGCTACCAAAAGAACTACTACCAATAACATCAGCAACTAGGTCAATTTAAGTCGTTTATTCGCCAGCATATTAGGTGACAATAAATCACAACAAGCCCTCCCTTTACCAGCTCATCAACACACTGACAATTTATATAATCCGGCTGATAATTCACAAAATAACTCTAAATAAAAGCAGCTATTGAATAATTTGAAAGATGAAATGCTCCGTGAAATTAACAAGTTAAATAACAAAATCACCACCTTGATTAGAAAATCTCATAGAACTCTATAGATTCTCATAAATTCTTTAGAGATTTCTTAAGAATGAATGAGTTCTATAAGAAGTGATATAGTTAAGTATAGGACCTTATACATTAGGGTGTCCGTTATTTCCCAAATTGGTTTTTGACTCTGCAGCGCCCCTAAAATTTTTAGTAAATGGTCCAAAAAAAAATATCCGACCGATATAAGCTCTTAATATTGATAATAACCCGTGCCACAAAGACGATTTATTTCTCATTTAAATAACATGGGATTTTGGTACTTTTTGCAATTAATTTTTTCTTTGCAAAGCCAGTTGATAAATTGCAGCGGCATTAACTTATTTCTGTAGAAAATTGAATGCTCTACAAAAACTTTTTCTTTACATTTTTCGAAAAAATCTCTTGCATCAAAGTTATTCAAGGTCAAAGTTGAACTAGAAATAATTTTTTATTTTTTTTTGTTTTGAACAAAAAATCATCGTTATTTATATCAAAATTTATTGTTTATTGCCGAAAATATCTTATTTTGAGTATTTTTTTGCATCTGTCAAAACTATTGAAAAGAGAAGAGTCGAACATTCTCAAAAAGAAATTCCGATGAATTAAAAATTTCAGATTCACAATTACTTTTATGAAAAAATAAAATTCGTGCCAACGCATGCGCACGAAAGAGAAATGGAGTATCGTGACTAGCTGGCGTCGTGTATTGACTATGGTCACCCTGGCGGTCCTGAATCACGGTGATTCACCGTTGAATCACCGTGAACCTTCACCGTGATGCTACCGTGAATCACTGTGATTCACGGTAGTATCACGGTGATTTACCGTGAGAGTTTACCGTGATGTCGTAGATCACGGTAACTCCGCGGAAATCACTGTTGTTGTATAGAAAAAAAGGCAATAAATTAATTGTACTTTTTAAAAGCCGTAAGATGGGCGGTGGAGATACGGTCCGTCAAGGTCACGGTAATCACCGGTAGCGGTTCCCGTGATCTTCAAACCTCATGTAGACTCATTAATGTATTGCCTTTTTTTCTATACAACAACAGTGATTTCCGCGAAGTTGCCGTGATCTACGACATCACGGTGAACTCTCACGGTAAATCACCGTGATACTACCGCGAATCACCATAATTCAGGACCGCCAGGGCAATAGTCAATACACGACGCCGGCTAGTCACGATACTACATTTCTCTTTCATGCTCATGCGTTGGCACGAATTTTATTTTTTCATAAAAGTAATTGTGAATCTGAAATTTTTAATTCATCGGAATTTCTTTTTGAGAATGTTCGACTCTTCTCTTTTCAATAGTTTTGACAGATGCAAAAAAATACTCAAAATAAGATATTTTCGGCAATAAACAATAAATTTTGATATAAATAACGATGATTTTTTGTTCAAAACAAAAAAAAATAAAAAATTATTTCTAGTTCAACTTTGACCTTGAATAACTTTGATGCAAGTGATTTTTTCGAAAAATGTAAAGAAAAAGTTTTTGTAGAGCATTTAATTTTCTACAAAAATAAGTTAATGCCGCTGCAATTTATCAACTGGCTTTGCAAAGAAAAAATTAATTGCAAAAAGTACCAAAACCCCATGTTATTTAAATGAGAAATAAATCGTCTTTGTGGCATGGGTTATTATCAATATTAAGAGCTTATATCGGTCGGATATTTTTTTTTGGACCATTTACTAAAAATTTTAGGGGAGCTGCAGAGTCAAAAACCAACTTGGGAAATAACGGACACCCTATTATACATACAGCTATATGAATCTATCGGATTTTGTAAGCAGGGCAATAATTCCAGCAGGATTGATTTCTTTATGACTCACTTCAGCTTAATTCGATCCATCAAAAATCTCACCCAGCGAAATGACAGAGTGATAATTCTATTTTTCTACATTCTTAGTTATAATAATTTACTATAAAGTAAACTGAACCTCAATGGAACAGATATTACTATGATATCAACTAATATATTTTGACACGATCTATCATGTGGTAATATACCAAAACTAACTAATGTACTTAGGATAAGTCTTCTTTTGATAATTTTATACTTAAAAATAATGTAAGCCGTCTAATGAGAAATAAAATTATATTTTTCAAACAAAAAAAAAACACCGATGGGAATTAGTTTTTGTTCCTATACCGTACGTGAAAGATCTGAGTGTACAGTTCAATCTAAAACCTTATTAGTGTTCATAAAGTTCAAAATCTCAACATAACACTCAGCTTCTCTGTGATAGATTAGTGCCTTGAATACCATACTAATTCATTTCTTTCTTCTTGCTATAATATATCAAATCTGACTAGATACTGAGCTTCTTTACGAAAGCAACACTCTACCAAAATGATCAAAATCAATCATGGATGAATCCAAAAGATAACTATCTATTTCAAGCACTAGAGAAAATGATTTTTATTTATCTACATTAGCAATGCTTATTAGATAGCGTCGGCTGAGTTTTTCTGGGAAATAAAATCTCTAAATACAAACTACGGACTGTATATTGATGTTCTACTAATTTTTTGATAATATTCGTTTGTTCGAGAAAAAAACTCAGCCGAAGTTTCTGATTACTGTATTAGTACAACAAAGATAATACTGCTCGCCTACTTGGGCATATGAGAGACAAAATTAAGAACGCCTATTAACACGAATAGTAGTAGAGTGCGTAACGAGTGAAATAAGTTAGCTATTTTTTGTTATCTGCAGTGGCTTCAGCACGAGTTTGAGGCGTGTATGCACTAGCTGGATGCAAGTGCTAAAGACATTGTGTAAAAACTTGTTTGTCCGTATGATAATAATATAATATATGTAAGAAAGGTATTTGACCATGTCTTTAATAGAGTGATATATAAAAAATAATATATAAAAGTATTAAAAACTTCTAGAAAAGAATCAATCACTATTAACTGTGTTTGGCCATCTAATTAGTTTTATGGGAGAAGGGGAGTGAATGGGCTGGGAGCTTGGGTTATTCGAGGGGTTTTAGGAGTGGCTATTTATACTATTTACATGTATACAGTGTAGTCACTGTGTCACTTGCCGCTTTGATGACGTGTTGGTTTAATCGATCCACCTCCTGATAAGTAAGTGGTAGCATATTATTTCGGCTTTTTCTTCCGAATATAGTTTATATTTCTATCTTTTTGCTGAAATATAATCTCACTTTCTTCCCTTTCGCCTCGCCGATCTTCCAGCATATTGGTGCCACATGTCAACAAGTGTTTTATCAGTAATTGACTGCAGATTACTTTTACACTGGAGCTAATAACGCTGTTATAAAAAAGTCTGCTTAGGGATCTGTATGTATTTCTTGCTTTCATCAGCAGGCAGTCTGTTTGTTTGATGCATTTGACAAGATGGTCGATGTTTATGCCCAAGCATTTCACCATGCCCTTGGTTGATGTCATAATTTTCTTCCTTGTTTCAGAGTGGTAAGTTTAATGGCGAAATTATCATTGCTTATTGCTTTCGCCTTAGTGATGAATCTTGCTGGTTTTCTAAATACAATAGTTATATATTTCCCTGAGTTAACTCGTAAATTTCATCTAACGTAGTAGTTATTTCTTTTATTTTTAGGCGATTTTAGTAGCTCCTTCATTATTCTTGGATATTTCGCTGCTACGTAGATGATTAAATCATCTACATTTGCTATTGAATAGGGGTTGTTGTTCTTTTTCAATTTCAATGCATTGAGGATGTGGCTCGTGAAGATGTTGAGCCACATGATGAGTCTTACTATAAAAAAAAAAAAAAGTAAGACGTTCGAAAACCCTTTTAGGACTTCATTTCTTCTCATTATTCTTTGATATCCTGCTAATTGGCTGCTTGATGTTGCTTCAACTTGACATCTATCTTCTAATATTTTTATCGATTCTTCTAACTCGTTAACTTGTTGTCTAGATCTTTCAAGATCAGCCACCAAATTTTCGTAACTCCCTTTTATAAGATCAATTTCTAATTTTGAGTAACATTTTTTCAAATTTTGCAATCTTTCCTTCATAGTACGAAGTTTAGCCATCCAAACTCCTTCTGCACAAGGTTTATTTATTTAAAAGCGTGGGTAAATTGACTGTACCCTGCTGTAGTCCTTTGCTTTCGAATTTTATTTTTGATGTCAACTTGGCATTCTAGGTGTAGAATGATATTTTACTTGTCATTGTCCATATTAGTTCGATTAAATGTTCTGGAAAGTTATTTCCTATTGGTATATACGTCAGTCCATAAGCAAGACTGTATCAAATGCCTTGTCCAAGTCAACCCAGTAGCCGTAACCTTGCGTTTTACCGCGTTTGTCTTTGGTTCAGGCACCATTTGTTGTGCTTTTTCGCATAATGGCGGAAAATTATTAGTTTCGTATAATAATTTGAACTCTTTTAATTGCTGAAGAGTTTCAATATCTAGTTCTTTATAATTAGCCAAGCTAGTGCCCGGTGAATTGTTTGCCATCGTAGGGCTAGGGTGGACTGCTTGTTCAGAATTTGTACAGCTTTGTACAGGTTATCCACATCACTAATTATTCTTTTACTGAATCGATAGATTATTCATATAAATAATTAAAGCAATAATATACAATTGAATTATTGCTGTTTATAGCTTACTATTATGTTGCTTTTACGATTTAATGATGCTAAAGTACAATATTTAAATTATAAGAGATGCATTTTTCCGCAAGTAATACTTGTCGTACTGTATGGAAACGAATACTCGTTCGCATCGGTGGTCTAGGGGTATGATGCTCGCCTGCCACGCGGGCGACCCGGGTTCAAGTCCCGGTCGATGCAATCTTTTTTTTATTTAATTTTTTTCATTGTCAAGTATTTAAAGGATTTAGTATATCAAAATGTTACAATCAAATCAAAACATACTACCTATCAATTAGTTAAATGCACGATTGAACCAATTTTGTTGATGATTAAAGTATCACATTTTCTTATCATTTTTTGCTTTCACTTATCGATGTTACTTATTTATGCATACCTTTCTATTTATTAATTTGTTTTTTTTATATTTATTATGTATGCAACATGAATAATGTTAAACAGGTACTTATCGAAACTAAATAGTAGGTAAGTTAATTTTTTTTTTATAAACGGTTAATGTTTAGTTATAGTAATATATATATATATATATATATATATATATATATATATATATATATATATATATATATATATATTAGGGTGCTTCGTTTGAAACGACTATTTTGTTTTTTTGGTCCATCGATGGAATAATGTTCTAAACATGTAAAAAAAAATTCTCAACAAAGATGAGCTCTTAATTTTAATTTTGAGTACTCGCTAAATAAATTTCAAATTTTCCTATTTAATTAACATGTAAATTTTGATTTTTTTTCAAATATCTATAGCTCCGTGACATTGCAAGATATTAAGTCGCTATTAGGCGGAAATAACAGTGGAATTCTTCCTCTTTAAAAGTGCTTGTAGCTAATTTACGTTTTGTAACCGGCCTCACTGGTAAAAAATCTTGAAACCAATTTTTTCTCAAATTTCATGGTTTTTTTTTTATTTACTCACAAACCACTAACTTTAGAACAAAATTGTACAGGACTTTTTTTATAGAGAATTTTATTCCCTATAAAAAAGGTTATTTAGTCTATTACCGTAGAGCTAGTAGTTTTCGAGATAAATCTAATTAAATATCTCAAAATTTGAGATATCGCTGTTTTATCCACGATTTTAGTACTTTTTTATAAAATTATGGCCGACGAAATATATAATATTTCCTGTTTACTATATCATCAAAAATATATCCAGTAATACGAAACTGTCTCCTATTACACTTACCTACATACTTTGTTATCATAACCCAAATGTCTTAGTTTGACCATCGGAAGTTTTTTCAACTACTACCTCTCTCAATACAAAGATAATTGTTTCATACTTTTTATAATTACATATAAATGTGTAATATGTATTTTCATATTTTACTCTGATACATGATATGTTTCTACAGCCATAATTTCATAAAGTACTAAAATCGTGGATGAAACAGCAAATATCTCAAATTTTAAGATATTTAATTAGATTTAATCTTGGAAACTACTAGCTCTACGGTAATAGACTAAATAACCTTTTTTGTAGAGAATAAAATTCTCTATAAAAAAAATCCTGAACGATTTTGTTCTTAAGTTAGTTGTTTGCGAGTAAATAAAAAAAAACTATGAAATTTGAGAAAAAATTGGCTTTAAAATTTTTTACCAGTGAGTTCGGTTACAAAACGTAAATTAGCTACAAGCACTTTTAAATAGAAAGGATTTCTCTGTTAATTCCGCCCAATAGCGACTTAATATCTTGCAATGCCGCGGAGCTACACAGAAAAAAAAAAATTCTTGGTTGAAGGTAAATATTCTTAATTCAAGAAAATTTTTTTGGAGGCCTAAACTTTCTCAGATAAAGTAGTAATTTTATCTGACCAAGATGAATTCACTTAGCTCAAGAAAATCTTGACTTGGTTCCCGAAAACGGTGGTCTTCAAAAATATTTTCTTGACTCAAGATAACTTTTTTTTCTGTGTATAGATAATTGAAAAAAAAAATCAAAATTTACATGTTAATTAAATGGGAAAATTTCAAATTCTTTTAGCGAGTACTTACAATTAAAATTAAGAGCTCATCTTTGGTGAGAATTTTTTTTTACATGTTTAGAACATTATTCCATCGATGGACCAGAAAAAAAAATAGCCGTTTCAAACGAAGCACCCTAATATATATATATATATATATATATTGATTTTTTCCAATATAATATCATTACTATAATGGTAATATTGAGTCATTCATACATTATAAAAAATTCCAAAAATGTTTGCCATTAAAAATGGCACTAGTCATTCTGTCGAATAACAGAGAAGTATCCGTACCAGAATTGCTTTCAAATTTGGAATATAAGAGTTCTGAAATATATTTTTTACCAGGGACGACAAAAATGGCTGGCCTCTATCTTGTGGCGAGCACCGAACTACTCCCGTTGCTGTTGTCTAGTACCTGCGACTTTCCGCTTCTTTATATATATTTTTTTTTCTCAAGAAATTTTTCTTTTGCTTTAAGCTACTTTTTTTTCTTAGTTAGAGCATACGAAAATTCTTGCGTGAAAAGAATAGTACTTATTCCGAAGAATTTAATTTTTTTTCATTAATTCAACAATCGTATATTGTGTGACAAGGGATAAACCAAGACGATTCCAAACTAGGGTGGATTTGGTTGCACAAACCACATGCGAGGGCTGACATCACCCGCAGTCTGAAATCGTATTTCATCCTGAGTCATACATTATATTTTTTATGATTACTTTGTAATTGTTGTAATCAAATGCTTCTGCTTATGCTGAATTGAAAATAGATAAATTTACTAATAAATAGTCATCTCAGCTATACTTTTCTGTTACGGTCAACAATATTATATCAGTTAATAAAACTGCAGTTGATAGTGGAAGTCTTATTTAACTATTTTTTTCTAGTTCAGAAAAATTTTTTTTTTCTCAGTGTAATAAAGATTTTAGAAAATCGAGATAAGTTGCCAAGTTACGTCAACTGAACGACGTTGAGAAAAATTAACTACGCCGGCATGTAGATGGATGAATATGGTAGTTACATATTTTAGTACTAATCGCCCTTTATGCAGCTTGATACATTAATGCTAATTTTAATTATTATCGGTAGGTAAATTAAGTATATAAACTCCATCTACTCCAATCGTTTAGTTTTTGATGCTATTGTGTATAACGATCGGCTTAATTCAAAAAATGAAATTTAATTATCTATACTGATAGAAGAATTTCTTGGCATTTGAAAATATTTCTTACATTTCAAGAAATATTCGTTAAATCCAAAGAAATGATGTTCAAGAAATAATTCCTTAAATACTAAGAAATATTTTTAAATGCTATGAAATCTTTCTATGAGTGTGGAGGTTTAGGAAAGTTTTTAGCGACATAAGAAAAGACAAGGAAAAAAAATGAAACTTACTCACTTATCAAACATTGTGATTGATTGAGAAGTCCGACAAATTAAACGAATATTGATCATTTCAGTACCCATTTATTCACTTTATATTTACAATAATTGTCGATTTTATCCAAAAAATTTGTTAAAAACGAAATAATATTTAATTTCAAATAAACTTTGGTGACAAAAAATACACGATCTGCAATTTCCGAGCATAGAATTCGCCCGACTAGAATTTCTTCCTGATTTGCCTGAAGTACCATAAGGACCTTATCAGGTTAATATAAGGTTTGCCTTATTAGGGCAAACCTGACAAGTTCCTTGTCAGGACCTCATCGGGATATCCTTATTCAAAAAAAAGTTATTTGCCATCGGGTCATCCTGACGAGTTCCTGATCAGGACCTCATTAGGATATCCTTATTCAAAAAAAAGTTATTTGCCATCGGGTCGACCTGACGAGTTCCTGATCAGGACCTTATCGGGATATCCTTACTCAAAAAAAAGTTATTTGTCATCGGATCAACCCGACGAGTTCCTTATTAGGACCTCATCAGGAACTCCCTATTTAAAAAAAAGTTATTTGCGATCGGGTCATCCTGACGAGTTCCTGATCAGGACCTCATTAGGATATCCTTATTCAAAAAAAAGTTATTTGCGATCGGGTCAACCCGACAAGTTCCTTGCCAGGACCTCATCAGGATATCCTTATTCGAAAAAAAGTTATTTGCCATCGGGTCAACCCGACGAGTTCCTTATTAGGACCTCGTCAGGAACTTCTTGTTTAAGAAAAAGTTATTTGCCATCGAGTCGACCCGACAAGTTCCTCGCCAGGACCTCATCAAGATATCCTTGTTCAAAAGAAAGTGATTTGCCATCGGGTCGACCTGACAAGTTCTTGATCAGGACCTCGTCAGAATATCCTTATTCAAAAAAAAGTTATTTGCCATCGAGTCGACCCGACAAGTTCCTCGCCAGGACCTCATCAAGATATCCTTGTTCAAAAGAAAGTGATTTGCCATCGGGTCGACCTGACAAGTTCTTGATCAGGACCTCGTCAGAATATCCTTATTCAAAAAAAAGTTATTTGCCATCGGGTTAACCTGACGAGTTCCTGATCAGGACCTTATCAGGATATCCTTACTCAAAAAAAAGTTATTTGTCATCGGGTCAACCCGACGAGTTCCTTATTAGAACCTCATCAGGAACTCCTTATTTAAAAAAAAGTTATTTCCTATCGGGTCATCCTGACGAGTTTCTTATTAGGACCTCGTCAGGAACTTCTTGTTTAAAAAAAAGTTATTTGCCATCGAGTCGACCCGACAAGTTCCTTGCCAGGACCTCATCAAGATATCCTTGTTCAAAAGAAAGTGATTTGCCATCGGGTCGACCTGACAAGTTCTTGATCAGGACCTCGTCAGAATATCCTTATTCAAAAAAAAGTTATTTGCCATCGGGTTAACCTGACAAGTTCCTGATCAGGACCTCATCAGGATATCCTTATTCAAAAAACAAAATATCCCATTCCTTCAAGTATTTTATTTACAGACTAAAAATTAAACAAAGTACAAAAGAATATTGTATAAAAATCACGTCGATCATTGCAACACGGATTTTTTACTTCTTTATCAGTTATTCTTTGACATCACAATGTATATTATATTGACACTTCCGAGATCACTTATGTATGTCAGCGGAGTGGATAGCATCGAGGACTTTGAATCGGAAGGACGCAGGTTCGAGCCCAGCAGTCATCGGGATTTTTTCATCAATAAAAACTATGTTTACTTTCTCTAATCAGTGCTCTTAGTACAATAGATAACATTCTCAATCGAATTAAAATTCTCTTATTTTTTTTTTGCAATTTAATATTTTTTTTTAAATAATTACTAATAAGGTAATCCTGATAAGGATTTGATGAGGATATCCTGGTAAGGACCTGATAAGGTAATCCTGATAAGGATTTGATGAGGATATCCTGATAAGGACCTTATAAGGCAATCCCGATAAGGACCTCATGGGTCTTAAGCGTTACATCCACATCAGGATCCTCGTCAGGATACCCCGATCGGGACCTTATTTGAAATAAGGTTAACCTGATGAGGACCTTGTCAGGTCCTTATGAAAAATTCTAGTCGGGTCAGACTGATTCTACTTAAAAATTTTTAAGGTTTAAGGACTACAGAAATTTTTTTTTACTTTACTCCTATAAGTTTTTATGAATACTTGAGACATTCTGTTTATATTATTTATGACACCAAGAGTCTTATTCAAAAAAACAATATTGAGTTGTCGCAGATGTGGACCGAACTTTGAAAGCACGGACTAATCTTATAATTTATCGCGTGACAAATGCCAAAAAGGCGTATAAAAGTTATACGCCCTTTTGGCACTGAAAAGCCAAAAGGGCGTATAGTTTTTTTTTTGTGCCAATCGTTTTGCAAACATATTTTAAGCGTAAAAATAAAAAAAAAATTTCCAAAGCCAAAAGGGCGTATATCTTAAGATACGCCCTTTTGGCGTTAGTATGTCAAAAAATTTTTTTTTACAGATCTTTACGTTTCGAATGATTCTAAAAAGAATGGCATAAAAAAATTTTTATACGCCCTTTTGGCTTTTCAATGCCAAAAGGGCGTATAAATTTTTTTTTTTGACGCCAATCGCTTTATATGTACATATTATGGATTTTAACTACAATTTAACGCAACGGAATTGGTGGTTTGAAGTTTCAGGCGAGAGAAAAGCATACATACGCTTCGCGTGGCTTTGATTATAGGAACGAATATTAAACTATATTATTTCTAGCTTATAATGATTAATTATTTGGGAATTTCCTAGTTGATCAAAAATTAAAGTTGATGATTATTTTAATTACATTGGACTGTCCAAGATGACGAAAAATTAAAGTAACTACCATCGAAAATGTTGACTTTTTCAAAAATTTTTTCTTATTCAAATCTTCTCAGGAAAATTTTAAAGACTGTTCTTCAAAATTTTGAAAAATCCTGATTTTTTTTTATACGCCCTTTTGGCTTTAGACCGACAATTTCCTAAAGCCAAAAGGGCGTATATTTTAAGATACGCCCTTTTGGCGTTAGTACGGCAAAATTTTTTTTTCTGTAGATCTTTACGTTTCGGGCGATTCTAAAACGAATGGCAAAAAAAATTTTTTTATACGCCCTTTTGGCATGGAACCCTATCTAACTGCTGTAATACGCCCTTTTGGCATTTGGCACGCGTTATGGTTCTAAAGATGAACCGTTGAGTTTTAAAGTTATGTGTTTGGTTTCGTATTGCTGCTCTTTGTTAATAAAACTTTTAGGGCTTACAACTAATTTATACAAAATTTTTTATTAATACTAAGTTACTGCTGTCAACATTATTTTCTCAATAATTATACGAAATTTTCAAACTTTACTCATTATATAAAGAATGTTTGCATAACTTTCTGTTTTATCTTTGATAACTTTTGAATAAGTTTTTGGATCATTTTTATCCTTCAATAAATATTTTGAAGAAGTAGAATAATAGTTCATTGCATAGCGAGTGGGTTAGGTGAGTCTTTACCCGGGAAGCACAATGTTCTTAACACGAGTCGTAGGTGCACGAGCGCCAGCTTCAATTAAATTTATCTAATCTAAAGGGTATTGTTATAATTATTAGTAGGTGTTAAAGAAAAAATGATACACTAGAAATAACATGTTCATTCGAAAAGGTCATGATGAGAAAAGAGAAGGAGGTGTGGTTTAAAGTAATCTCTACTATTGGTTGGTCACAATATACCTATAGCCTCTAGTCTACAGTTATAGTAGAGATCATAAAATTTGGGGAAATACTAATATAATAAGCCTTAACTTAATCTAAGTAAAGTGGACAGCACAACTGGTATCCAAGTATTTAAAAGATCGCATTTTAACAGCAAAAATACAAAATACTCAAATACTTGTAAATTCTTCATAAAATATTTATAAACTTAATCTCTGCAACACCTCAGAATATCTTTTCCAACAATTAAAATTTTCTTTTCTAAGTTGAATTAGTATATTGTGTGACAAGGGATGGAACAAGACGATTTCAGACTAGGGTGAGGTTGGCTGCCCGAGCCGCAGGCGAGGGCTGACATCACCCGCAGTCTGAAATCGTGTTTTATCCTGAGTCACACACTATATTTTTCATGATTACCGGTATCGGAACTTGAAGATTCAGTGTCAGCAGCCAGTAAGAAACAAGTTAATTTCAAGCCAATGATGCGGAGAATTGTTAGAGAATGAGCACTATGTGATTTACAGTCATTTATTGAATAGTAAATAGTACAAAAATATTATTTTCACTCATTTTTTAGTAATTCTATTTGGTTAATTAAAACTGTTACTTAAAAAATGAAACGAGTAAGCTGAAGTGACAAGTAAACAAATGAGTGTAATAGGGCTGCAAATGAACATTAAATATATCTAGCACAGGGCAGAAACAATTGTGTTTCTTCCCAAGGGAAGAAACACGCATGTTTCTGCCCGCTGTGAAGGGATTTGTGAATTACGAATTCGCTAGCAGTTGTTTGCAGCATCGGCTTGAAATTAGCTTGTTTCGACGGGCTGTAGAAACACTGAAACTTCAAGTTTCGATGCTGGTATCATGAAAAAATAATTATTTTACGGCGGGATAGATCCGGTTATCAAGAATATCCATTCGAGTAGTAAATAAAAATAAACAGATTGTAAAAATAATAAATGTAAAATGGTTTTTATTGACTACCACTCTGACAAATGTATAAACAAACGCAATCAAACTTCATAACTTTTGATCCAGTACGAGTAGAACTAGCCAGACTAATAATTAAAACATATGTAAGAGTATCGTAAATTTTCGATTTAAAAATTATTTAAGTAACTATTCAAATTAATAATGTATAAATGCAGTCAATATGTTTTTACACACTTTGATAAATAATATCGATTATTAATTATATAGCGTATAAGTTTATATAATTTATGACTCGACATATAACACACAGCTTGAGAAGCCAAGCTTGCCAAAATAATAGGGTTAACTTGATATGGAGTTAGTAGCAGTAGTTTGTATCTAATCATGCCACTCAAGTTGGCCCAGTTGTAGGCAAAGGGGTAAGGACGTCAGGGTCTATATTGGGCTGCTCGTGGGAGACAACAACGAATGGAGAGAAAGGCAAACTTTGTAGGTGCAGTTTACGAAGCTGTTTCCCGCCTCCAAACAAGAAATAGTGGCTATAAAGACAATCTAATTTCGAGTTAATGTTTATCTTTTGATTCATTATACAATAAATATAAAATAAACTAACGCAAAAAAACAAAAATTATAACTAAATTACAATGTAACTTCGGCGAGACCGTTCTCCAATTTTCAATATCATAATCAAGATGCACGATAACTTTAAATTAAATTAGAATTATAAATACATTGAATTTTTAATAAGTTAGATATCCTATGAATATGTATAGTAATTGTATTCGTTAATTCCAACTTGCAATACTAATAAAGGAACTGTAATAAGCATTTTTCTCTAATAATTATTTTATCTTCAGTAATCTTCAACCAAAATATTTGTTAAAGATTTAGCTTAAGCTTTAAAGTTAATGTTATTAAATGAGAATAGTAAAAAAAAAAAAATAGAAAACAATAAAATGATATTGAAATATGAGAAAAAAGATATTTAAGATCAGATCTGTAAATTATTAAATCAGTGGGTAAGGAAAAAAGAGTTGGGCGTTTCTTGAATAGAGTATTACACAAGGTTTTCCTGGAATATAGAGAAGATAATATAAAACTTTTGTGAAACATCGGGACTCCAATGTTGCCAGGAAACTTTCAAATCCATATAACCAGTAAAGGAGTTCAATACTGCCAACATTTTTCTTTAAATTATTTCTGGTAACCCCAGCAGTTTTATTTCTTGATCATACGGTTTTTTAACTTTTATAATCTTGTGTATTACTGTTTTTATTTTTACTTTTTCAGATTATATTTCTTTTTTTTATTGTAACGATTCAAGTTTAGCAATAAATTTAAATAAAGATAAATATGTTTATTCAAAGTTTATATTATTATTATTATTTTTTTTTTTTTAAATTTAACATGATGTCAAATGTGACGAAAAATTTTTCAGTTAAATGAGGTATAAAGTTTCAGAAATTTATTATGGAAAATTTGATTATGCGATGAGTGATCCTCTAAAATCTTAATGTATCTGGATGTTTTTGATCTCAAATGACATGCCCGAAATTTCCATAATGAGTTACTGATAATCCGGGATTAAAGTTTTAGACGTTGATGACATTGACAAATTAAAAAAGATGAGGACGAGGGTATAGTTTAATTTATGGACATAACTCAACGCGTCAAAAATCATGACTTATGAATAAATTCATAATCATAATATTAACAAAATAAATAAATAATTTAATTGGTTTTTTTTTTTTTTTTTTTTTTTTCATTTCAAATTTAACTTTTATAACTCGTTTGAATCAAAATGTGATTTGTAGAACGTTTTTTTAACAACTGTTGAAGTCTAAAAATATACAAATTTGTTGATAAACTAAAAAATACAAAAGGCTACTAAGTAAAATATACAAAAAAAACCGCTAACAACATGAAAAATGAAAACAAAAAATTTTAAATGAATCAGCTAACAGGAAGACTTTGAATATTGTAGATAAACAAAACAAAAAGTTTACTACATGACGTATAAAAAGTTTCCTTCATCCGATTTGATAAAAAAAAAAAATAAATAAATAAATTGAAAAAAATAAATTAAACGAGAAATGAGGAGAGTATTAGACTTTCAAAGTAAGCGTAAAACTTTACTGATTTGTCGTTATTAATCAGATTGTGTCGAGTAAATGAGTTTTATCCCGGAGATATATAAATTTTTTATTTGACAAAGTGATATAAAAGATATTTAATTTATAATCGCATTAAATATGAAGAAAAAACAGACAGGTAAAATAAAAAATGGATGCAATTTCATGTATTCGATACATTTTAAAATACATTTATAGCACGATTTTATTGTTGAATTGTACTCTTTATCTAATGTACAAGTTTAGCTGAATAATATATTATAGGGTGTATTAATGTAAATACCAAAAGCTGTGTACAAAAGTAGTGAGTATTAGAGGAGGGATGATATCGTTTGGTTGGTATGTATCATACGCAAAGAGGGGTACATTCAGTAGCCGTCGAAACACAGTAGAGCAAGCGCGAGTTGGACGCAGTTTGAGGCGAGACTTCGCCCGCGCAACTTCAACCCTTAAAATTATACCTGCTCTCAGAGCTTTTTTGTGGACGCGAAGTTTTAATAACTTGTGATTTTCATTTAATAAATTATTTTATTTCTTTTTCATACATTAATACTAAGTTTCATGACAATTTTACGGGATTTAAAAAATTTTTTTTCTGCAACATTGTGACAAACTATTTGTTATAAAAACAATATAAATTTCGGGTCAAAACAGTTTCAATAGACTTTTGATGTAGATTTTTTTATCATGCATCAAATCATTTTTGTGCTACTCCTATTACTCTTCAGAGGTAAGTGAATATTTTTTTTTTTACTCTAAATTAATGGAAAAATTATCAAGTGAAGTAATTCATTAAAATTTCATGTATTCAAATTTTTTTCTTCAATTTATAGAACTTGTAATATCTTAAATTTGAAAACTCGTAATTTGTGAGTGCGCGTAAAAGTTAAATTTATTTATTTCAATTATGAAGAAATTAAAATGTAAAAAATTAATTCAATTACTTACAAAGAAGAAAGTTTGTGCATTTTTTCAGAAAAAGGAAAAAAGAAATTAGAGAATTTAAGTGGATTCGAATTTACCATTTTATTTTGTTTTATTTTTTTTTTTATTTTTCTAATTAAAACATTTGACTTTTATGTTAAAACTGAAATTCGGTTAATTGCTCTGATGTTAATGTCAGTGGCATGCGGTGAACGTTTGAAAAGTTGAATAGTCCGGAAGTTGGGTTGAAAGGTCAAGCGTTGGGATTTTAAAAATGGTCGATAGACGTGTGCGGCTCAAAATTCTAAAGCGACTGATGAGAACTAGTAAAACAAGAGAATGGAAGAGAGAATGAAAATGTGACAAAGAGGATAAATGAAATTGCGCGAGTAACATAGAGATATATAAACTGACAGAAATTAAAAAGGGAATAAAGAAGAAAGAGAACAAGAGGGAGAGAGGAAAAAAAGAGGGAAAGATGTGAGCACTTTGCTGATTGCGAGATTCACGTAACTAATTTGGACCCTGTGACACGTGTTTTCTCGGCCGGTTGAATTAGCTGCGATTCGCAACGAACTAGAATAATTCCAATCACTTCTCGTTCTTTCGTGACTCTATCGTTTGACTTTCTGTCTCACTTTTATTCTCATTTACTATTTTACACATACTTCTCTATGTATATGTACATACATTCATACATACGCTACTATTATACTATAAATAGTAGAATGGTGTATGAGTAGCAATGTAGCTCGTTCGAATCATGTTTTGAATCGGCAAAATTACTCAGTGTAGCTAGAAACGCTTCGTCGACTTTGAATATCAATGTATCAAACTCAGTAGTCTGCATTGTATTGAAATTTAGCTAATTTTTTTGTTTGTTAATTAGCAATTGCAGAATCACGTACTAAACTAATGATTGATGAAATTTCATCTGCATGTTATCAAGGAGGATTACTTTTTATTCTACTCACTCTACAAATTTTTATTGGGTATATAAATTTAGCAAACAGTGTTCTAATTAGCAATTACTTGTATTTGCTTTTTTTCCTACTATGATTTTCGTTCAATGAAATAAGCGTATTTACGGGAATTTTATTTACGCAATTTAAATTTTAAAGAAAAAAATTGATAGAAATTATTGTTAGTTATAAAATTTCAATTTTCACATTAAACTAATTTCAGTCAAAGATTAATCGTAAAGTTGAAAAAAATTTCATTTATTCATTTATATTATCTGAATTTTTAATAAAAATCTTTTATTCCTTTTTATGAAACTGATTTTTAAATAAGCGCTGAGATTCATTAATAAGTGTGACTTGTTACATTTTCATGAATTTTAGTTTAGTATATACTTTATAAATTATAAGAAAAAAGCGCAAAAAGTTTTGTCATTTTTGATAATTATTAGTTGAAATAAAAAAATTGAATTTTAATTTTAATACCTTTGTAGTGTCAGTGATAATTTAATTGCTTTATTATAATTAAAATGAAATCAAATGCTTTATTTCGTTAATTGAAACAAGGTAATAAACATCACCATTATTCGATATAAATTTAATATAATTGTCGCCATTAATTGCTCCATCGACTATTTGAACCGCAGAGAGAGATTTAAATATAGAATAATAATTTCATCATTTGAATTACCTCCAGATATAATGAAAGTATCTCTTTGATATTTTAATAAATAACAATTTATTTTTATTCATCAAAATTTTTATAGAACTGATTTTTAAATAAATGTTAAAAAAAAAAACAGATTTCAATTTTTTTTTTTTTTTATATAATCGATTTATTAAAAACATTTTAAATAATAATCATCAAAATTTAGTTCACTTCTGTTGTGAGACTTGTTATTAAGAATGATAATTTTATTTTTAAACAAAAAGATTGAATAACAAAAGTTTTTAAATTAAGTTATAACCTAAGTTGAGGTCGATTGATATTCGAAAACCGTGATAATTCATTTTTTTCATAACTTCACCTCGAAAACTTGATCTTACAAAACTTTATTACGACCTACAAATCATACCACAGAGGCCTGCTACTTCAAACTACGAGTTTTGGTTAAGACGTTTACCCAAGTACTTCGTATAGATGAAAATACCCGCATAAGTACTTAAATGCTGCCCTCTATATACATATCTACGTATTTATAAAGTTTGTGAAAATGAGAATATTTAACAAAGTTTGATTAAAATCTTGGTCGTAAATGCTTTACATCTTTAAGAAAAACAACACGACTTTTTATAATTTGTATTCTTTGTGTTGAAGAAATTAAAACAAAAAAGACAATGACAAAAAATTTTCCTAAATTCCTACAGATTCACAAAAGTTTGCGTCTATTGTAAAGCAACTGAGGGAAAAATTAAAAAGAGAAAATTTTTGAGTACAAAATTTATAAGAAAAGAGATAAAGTTTTCCTTTGTGTCCATCAAGACTTTTGCTATTAAATGAAGCGTGTCGTCAAGCTTGATGAAATGGCCGCACTTTTGTAAGCAGTTTGGTACTTCCATTTTCTTCTTTACGGTACTACTGAAGAAAGTGGAAAAGAGTGAAAGACTTAAGAGATATAAAGTTTAACGGAATTACTAAAGACTACTAGTTTTTCTTCACACATATATATACATACATATATACATTAAGAAATATATAGTAATAAAAAAAAAAAATTGAAAAGGATGACTAGTGATATAGTGATGGTGGTTTTACCATGTGGTTTAAGTATAAGCTTATACTTCAGACGCTCGAGCTTCGACCTCGAACTCTTTTTTGAAAACTATATATATATCTCCCCTCTTACAGATTAACTTGTCTAGCGCAACGTTTAAAGTCCGACGGATAATACCTGCTCAACGAACTGTACTTTCTGGATTTTACCTTTCAACGAGACTTGATTATGAAAGTACGTCTCATCTGATTTCTTCAAAGGAATTAACTAACTGTCTACTCCCTTTTTAGTTTTAATTTCTTAATAATTTTATTATATATTGTTGAAAATTCATTCTTTTTTAATCACATCAAAATTATCTCATTGTGTAATCTTTTATGAGCGATTATTGATAGACTTTCTTTACATGTATTTAAAATAAATAATAACCTAAAAAAAATTTTTTTTTTTTTCAAGTTATAATCTATTAAAATTTTAATATTTTGATAACTATTCATAATGAAGGTATAACTGAAAATTAAATTCATTGTAGTCCCGATTGAAATTAAAAAATGGATTAAGATTCTTTTATTAAAAAAATAATTTACAGAAGAGGATTTTTTTGATGATGGTTTTTGTTTTTTTAATTATCTTTAAAATGAATTAAATTTTTTTCCAATTTAGATTAAATTATTTGATATGGAAGGTTTTATGTTAATAGAATTTAGCAATCAATGCTCCTTCCAACTGGTTTAGCTGAGTGTGTTGTAAAGTTTATCAGGATTATTTGTTCAGATAGTATAGTAGAGAGACACTACTACTACGATTGCTATGTAGCCAACGAAGCATATTTTCCGTAGCATTGCAAATCCCGGTGGTCTAAAGACCTCGTTTACCCTCTATATAATACACTACGACACGACAAGGCTATTCTTATACCATTCCGCACGTTGCATCTCAAATGTCTTCTAGTCCTCGCCTGGAGGTTCATCCGACGACACTACTACTATACACTACTCGAAAACTCATTTCGTTATGTTAATTAACTCGGTCTGCCCGGAAACTTTTCCTGAGCACAAAGTGTTTGTTATTGTGTTGTTATTTATTTCATCTTAAATTCTTTCAAGTGCCGCTACCGAGCTAATGTTTGTTGCTTGTGGATAAATATTTTCTTGGTTTTTTTTCTTTTTTAATTACGCTATTCTACTGCCCACCATCTGGGTTCAGTAAAAAATAAATCTATTTTATGTAATATCCATTCTTTTTTCATGCGTACACTAAAAGAACAATTCATTTGAGCCAAATATATAGATTTATTTGATTAAGCAAAATTATTTATTTCATTCAAATATATATTTGTTTATAGTTAACAAATCTTAGTTTAAAAAGAATACACTACGGCTGGTGGCACTACAGTGCTACCATCCAAATACAGATATGTTAACTATAAACAAATCATTATTTCATTTAAATGAACCATATATTTCTCTCAAATAAATACTGATTGGGTCCATTCAAATATGGGATTTATTTGCCTGAAACAAATCTTATTTCGCTCAAATAAATTGTTCTTTCAGTGTATTTTGATTTTTTTTTAATTTTTGGGGTTATCATGAATGTGTCTATTTTATTTATTAAAAAAAAGTTGAAATTGAGAACTTGACAGGAAAACTAGAATCAATGCCTTATAATTTTCCACAAAAATAATCGAATCAATCGGAGCTTTGCAGACCAAAACATTTTACGTACTGAAATTTTTTTTCATTAGACATCACCCCAGTGTTTTAATATTTTAGAAAGAATGAGCTGACTCGCTTGCTTCGTGGACTGCAACCATAGTTCATTTTTGGCGCGCTAACGTGCGCATGAATGCCTTTCTTATCCATATATTTATTTTAATTATTAAAAGAAGGACTTTTAAAATACACGATCCCTTATAGGAAGAAACAATAGGCCCAAACTTGGTCGAGGCTCGGCGCAAAACTTATTAAATCTGGGGAAAGCTTGAAATCCAAGCTTGGCCCAAGTCTGTCTAAACATTGAAATGATGACACTGAGCCAAGCTTGAGTGACAGTGTTATGCTAAGACTGCATCTAAATATTGGTCCAATATCGAGAGCCAGTATTGTGCCACGACTGTTGCTAAATAAGCACCTATGCTTATTAAAAATAAATTAAAAAAAAAAAAAAATATCAGACATGTGCGTGATGGTAACATATGGAAACAAATTTGTACACAGAGAAATCAGGTGAATCGATAAAACTAATTTTTTTTGCATTTGCTGGATCTCGGACCTGATCCTTCAAGGCTAGTAGACAAGCATCTTATCCACTAGGCTGCTACGCTATTTACAGAAGCCAAAGGATTTTAGGTACCATTTGTTATTTCGACTGGTAAACCAAGGCTTGTCAATTAAATGTTTGTTGAATCTTGGCCCAAGACTGGCAAACCAAGGCTTGTCACTTGAGTATTCGCTGAATCTTGGCCCAAGGCTGGCGAACCGAGGCTCGTCACTTGAACGTTGGTCGGATCTCGGACCAACCTTGGGAGGCCGAGCCTCGGTAGCCCAGTATTGTGCCAAGACTTGCCCCGTTGTCAATAGTTTTTTTCCTACAGAGGATCATAACTATGATTATCACGGTATAATTTTTTTCAAAAAGATAAATAAAAAATATGTCTTAAAGCTTATACTTAGATACATATCTTAGGAACATTTCATTAAAGTTTCAGATTAATCGGATAAATTACAATGTGCGACATGCGACTTGCCATTTATTCTAAGAGAGATTTAAAACGAACATATAAACAATTTAACAGAAAAACAGTCAACTGTGCTTTTGTTGAAACTATTTAAAAGTCCTCTCGTTTGAAATATGGAAATGAAAAACATGATTAATATCCTTGTAAGAATATATTAAAGTTTCCCTTTTCGAAACGTGCACACTGGGGTGAGACCTTGAAATTTTTATTTACATTGAAATTTTCTTGAACATTTATAAACTAATATGGAAAATTTCACAAAAAATTAAATAATCCTTAATTATAGGTAGAGGCTATGAATACATTTTTTATTTTATTTTTCAATGGAATACATAGATTGATTTATATTTTACTTATATTGATATTTTCACACTGTCAAAGACACGTAAAAAGTTAGTAAAATGATATAAATTTGAATAGAAATCACATAAAAAAATGTACGCGCTTACGGACCGACAGATTTTACGGCTTTTCATCTTCATATTCTATTCGTACTTCATTTTTTTCCTATAACATTTCCTATTTCCTTATATATATGTATAGGATTATATAAAAGATGTTAGTACGAAACAACGAATCAGGCGTCAACATCAAAGATAACCCATTGTGGTTTACGATAGTAACTTTTTTATTTACCTTTTTGTACTTCACTTCATGTCTGTTCTTAAAATTATATTATGTTGTTGTGAAAAAAGATTTTATTGGTTATTTTTTTGTATAATAATATTCATAGACTTTGTTGAATTTTTTTTTTAAACTAGGTAAAGAGAAATAAATTTGAATGTATGCAAAAAATATAAATTTATTGTAAATTAGTAGAAAAAGAGGATTCATTTTTTAATTTTCAAAATTAAAGTACGTAAATGCTGATGACACAAAGGGACACAAAGTCATGAGTTGATTTGACTCGGCCTTAATTAAATTTCTCTAGATGAAAAAGTAGAAAAAAGTCTTTATTTATTCTTTAAAAAGGTTACTTCACTTGTACCCCCGTACTTTTTTTTGCAGATACTTCACCCTTTCTCATTCGTTTTAACTTTTTTTTTTTACTCCTCGATATATGACTAAATTGCGGGGACAAGAACGCAGACAATAGAATTGCGAGAATAGAAGAAAGAATGATAAAGGTCGCTTATCTAACAGGGAAAAAAATTTATAAAAATGAATATGGTTAAGTTCTGCAGTTGACTTTACGCGTAGTTCTTTTTTTTTTGTTTTTTTTCGTAAATAATGTGAAAAGCAGAAGAGAAATACGTTTTAAAGAAAATAAATTTAAATAGTCAATACCCGGGTAAAAAAAATTATATATAATTATATATAATTATGTATAATTATATATGAAAAATGGCCCTATATAATTATATATAATTATATATAACTATATATAACTATATATAATTATATATAACTAGATATAATTATATATAACTATATATAATTATGTAGAACTACATATAATTGAATTCCTATGCAATTCGTTAAATAAATTGTGAATTTTTGTATAGTAGAGGCTCTACACTTTTTATTTAAATCATTTTTTTTTTTTTTTTTGAAAGTCCAAGTTTAATTTCTAAGAAAAATTATTTATGGAAACATTGATAATAAATATTTTTGTCATTATGTAATATAGAATGTACTATATTACCATCAAAAAAGGTACTTTTCACTCTGCCAAATAACGGAGGAGTACCCGGGCCAGAATAGCCTCAAGTTTGGAATTTAACAGTTTTGAAATAAGTTTCTTACTAGAGACACACTACAAGTAGTGAGCGCGATCTCGTGGCGAGCACCGAACTACTTCCGCTGCTGCTTATAGCACCGGTGACTTCCCTCTCCTACGTACATATATATTGGGGTGTCCCAGAAAAAAATAAATACTTCTTTTTTAAACTCTTATGGGCCCAAAAGTTACTTTATATTATAAAAAAAAACTTCACCGAATTTTAGCCAGATATCTTTAGACTTGAACTATCACAAATGGGGGTCCCCTTTCCCATTTAAAATACACACGAAAATTTTTCATTTTAGTTTTTCGTTATTAAGACTATGAGAAATTTTTTTTTAAATTCCACCTGGTATAATTTCGTAGGAAATAAAATTCTCTAAAAAAAGTGCTGATACAATATGTACGTCAAACAAACTGGGAAAAAGTTACGGGGCGTCAAACATCGACAAAAATTTAGTTTCCTCAGTGTTAAATTATTTTTTGTTATTTTTCATTTTTATTCTATCGGAAAATTTTTTTTTCAAATAATGACAAGTTAGGTCTTGTAGAAAATTAAATTTCCTACAAAAAGTATTCGATATCATACATATGTTAAATGAACGCGAACAAAGTTAAAGAGTTTTAAATATCAACGAAAAATCAAGTTTACTTTTCGTTGACATTTAAGTTCAGAAAATTAATATTGTTAAAAATTGATTTTTTATTTTTAATTTTCTAGCTCACAAACCAATCAACGGATTTTTGTTAACAATAAATATTTTTGTAGGAAATTGAACGCTCTACAAAAAAGTCTCTTATCATTTTTTGATAAATCCAAGCATTTTAAGAGCTTGACATTGAAATAAAAAGAACTTGTGAACAATGCGGGATTTCGAAAAACTTTGTTTGTAATAATTTGTAAGGAATAAAATTATCTACGAAACAGTTCCTACGATATTTTTTGATAAGACTGATACAATCGCCGGAAAAGTAAAAAAATCTCAAAATTTACTATAAATTTGACTTGAAGCTTAAATAACTTTTGAACAGTACGATTTATAAAAAAATGATAAGAGACTTTTTTTTGTAGAGCGTTCAATTTCCTACAAAAATATTTATTGTTAATAAAAATCCGTTGATTGGTTTGTGAGCTAGAAAATTCAAAAAAAAGAAAAAATTTTTTTTTTCTTGTGTTATTTAAACGGAAAATAGAAAAATGGATTGAGACAAACCTTAATATCATTATTAAGAGCACAGATTGGTACCAAAATTTTTATTTTTATTTATACTTTCAATTCTTGCTTACCACAAAAGAAAAAAAATTTTTTTTTTTTTTGAAACACCCATATTTACATATATATCTTCACCCCCAAGTTATTTTTCTCTCTTTTCTATTTTTATATAGAATTACATATGATTCATATAGAATTATATGTTTATATATATAATTATATATAACGCTGAGACAAAATCACAGATAATCATATATAATTATATATAATTATATGCAATTATATGTAATTGTATATAACTATATATAATTATATATAATCATCTGTGATTTTTCTCAGCGTTATATATAATTATATATAATCATGTAAAATTATATATAGTTGTATATAATCATATATGATTATATATAATCAGCTGTGATTTTTTCTCAACGATATATATAATTATATATAATTCTGTATGATTATATATAATTCTGTATAATTATATATAATTCTATATGAATCATATATAATTCTATATAAATCATATATAATTATATAAAATTATATATGATTATATTGAATTATATATAATTTTTTTTACCCGGGTATGCATTGACCACAATTTACTTTCATTTTGATATTTATGAATACTATATAGATAATATCAAAAATTTTAGGGGGGCTCACTTTTCCCCCAGGGACCCTTTTCGCCCCCACCCCTATCAGTTTCTTACGCTATTAAATATAGGCTTGTTTTTTACAGTGTTTTTTATTCAGAAATGGAATAAAAAATCGACAGAGTAAGAATAATAGAAAGCAAGAAAAATCTATTCTTTTCGTTACATCATATTGCTCGATTTATGTTTTTCATTCTTGACATATATATATCTTCAGAATATGAACTAGGAGGGATTGAAAATTCATGTTACGCTAAAGTTTACCCTTCATCAATATAATAAAACTTTGATTCAAATTCACTTATAATCTTCATAAAAGCGTTAATAAATGTGTTATACATTTATGTGCGCGTTTTTTTAATGGCTTGAAATATGGATTTTAAAAGCACTGGAAATACGTATTCATTTGGCCTGTAACTAATCATATTATTGAACGATTTTTATATTGAGTGTTCGAGTTGTGTAACCATATGAAAAATAGAAAAAATAGTTTAAAAATACTGTGAAATATTTAATAAATATTAACTCGCTATTAACATAAATAAAAAATAATGAGTTGAAAATTAAACAAACGTACACAATAATGTGTTAAGTATTATATTTAGTTAGCGAAGTGTTAAAAGACAAAAGAGTCTGAAGAGACCGGAGTTCCGTTACCAGATGGTGGTTGCACGAGTTACTATGATAATTCAGACTGCATAAATGTCAGAGACGCTCCAAAGTTTATACGTAAATGACCTTATTACCACAAGTTTAGTAAATCAAGACCTGTTCTCTAAACTTAGTCACTGATAAACAACACTTACTTTTAAATTATCAAGTAACAAAAATAATTAATTAATGTATTCAGATAAATTATAATAATAATTTTTTTCTTTTCATTCATTCATTATTCAAGTTTTTTTCTATAAACTATTTTTGTTTAATTTCGTGTGCTCTTTTGGCTTGTTTGAAATTCGAAACAATTTTATTTTCATTGAGTTCAACGATCGTAAAGTTACAGTTGCACATTATACACAATGCTGTGTATGAATATAACTCGGTCGTTCGAAGTTTCGCTGGTACATACGCTTTGTAGTATATATAGATATACATATATAATAACCGATGGCCCACTAGAAAACTTGATGAATCAGAGCTGTATAACTCCGTTCACCAATAAATACGTGGTTGTTTGTGTACCAGTAGAAAACAATGAGCAAACAACTACGATACAAAATTTAGTTATTTGTATCTTGTTGATTCAATAGAATTGTTTATTTTTTAGAATTATAAATTGAAAAAGAAAAATTTATGATATAATATTTGTTTCTTCATTATCAATTTTAAACATGCAAAATTTTGATTCTTGATTATGTTATTAAACTAGTATTATGAGACACAATTAATAAAAAAAAATAATTTTTTAAAAGTTAATTTGAAAATATCATGAACTCGGAAGATTATTGACGATGATTTCAATGATTATTATGAAACAAAAGGTGAATCCTAATATTATTTATTGAGATCCATAATAATATTTTATATCTTTACTATGGATAGGTGTGACATAAGCGCGTTAAAAGACAAGCCATGCAGTAAGTATGGCAATCACATGATTATTTTATTCTCATTCATGAAATTCACTTTGATATAATTCATTTTGACGTCTCTGCTAATGACTAAGCTGCGAAATCAAGCAAAGAACTTTATCTATGGTATTCATTCTCAAGATCGAAAATTAAATAAAGTAGTTATACAAATAATAATTTTTACTATTTTTTTTTTTTTTTTTTTTTTTGTCGAAATCGACTCTTTCATCTTTCCAAGATATTATTTCGGTTGTTATTTTATACTTTACTACCTAAAAAAAATTCTCTGAATAAGTTATATTTACTATTTTAATTTAGATGCAAATCATCAGATAAATTAATCAAAAAGAATTTAAAATTTTATATGAAAAACAAAAGAAAAAAAATCAAGGATAGAAGTTTAAACCAAAAAAAAAAAAAAAACCATGTAGGACTAAGTAAGTTTCGATCCGTTTTTGTAAAACGGATCTACTGCATTTTCCATCATCTTTTCGAATGAGGTGGATCACGTTGGGTGAAATGAAAACTCTTGCAAGTCGTCCAATCCTATCTCGAAGTGCGAGGAAAAAAATAATAAAAAGTTAAAGCTTGACTGCCTCTTTGGATTCTGAGAGTCCCACTAAGAGGCAGGGTTTCGTATCAATGTAGAAAAATAACGTGCAGGAAATAAAACAAGATTAAGTACCAAATAAAGAAAAAAAATGTTCAAGAGAATGCAATAAACAAAGTGAAAGATTGTCTTAAAGAAAAGGTGGTTTATTAAATTTTGAATCTGCAATCATTTATTTTTAAAAACTTTTTGCTTATGATAATTCAATGAAATTTATACTAATAATACAGTAGAGCTTCGTTATAAGACTACGCGTTATAAGACTCTTCCCCTTAATTTGTTAAAACTCGCTCAGAACGCTTCTCCCACTAACAACTCAATAAAAGTTTTGCGCCGAAACCTTGCTATAAGACTAACGACCAGTTATACTTAAAATTTCGTGGTATCACATAATTAATTAACCGAAAAGAACGACAAAATTCTGTTTATTTATGATTATATATGAAATAGATTCACTGTGTAACAGAGTAGAGTTCAACCGAATACATAAATAAAAAGCAAAACGGCGATAGTCTTATAGTGAGGCTTAGGCGCAAGCGCTGTTAAGCGCAATAGTGGGAATACCTCTATTCTAAGAATTTTTTTACCACAGCCCCGAGCTAGTCTTATAACGAGGTCCTACTGCATATACAAATGCATCCTCTTAACTTAGAACCGCAAAAGAAAAACAAACTTCCAATATCGATTTTTTTAAGATTACGATTAGTTTAATTTAAAGTGAATGACACATTTCTCTGTCAAATTTAATATGAAAAGTATTGAATCGAGTGAAAAAAAACCAGTATTAAACTTTTTTATACATAAATTTTTTTATTGAATTATCAATCGCAATATAATTGTCAATATTTTTAACATAACAGTACGCTATTACTATAAATAATTTCCTTTATTACAATTTGGATATGTTTTTTGATGTTTTTTGACAACTTGCAATAAGTACTGCAATTGTTCTTCGTTTTTTATCGTAATCATTGGCTATATGTCGAAAAAAATGCTCTAATTTCTTGTTTTAATGCAATCAAACAAGCTCAAGACTGAAAACAATATTAAAAAAATTGTTTATAACATTTCTTTATCCATAAAAACTCAAATTTATGTAAATTTTCCTGAAACTAATAATTTAAATTTAAATTTATCGAATGATTGATCAAAAACTGGAAATATTGATATTCGTTAATGTTTGACGTTGGATATCTCTTAACAGCTTCACTTAATCGAAAAATCATAAGAAACCATTTTTGTAGAGCAGTAAATTTCCAACAAAATCATGAGTTCTGCAACTCGAAATAATTTTTTTTCATCAACTTATAAAATTCATAATAAAAACGAATATTTTCCTTAAAATAGCCAAACTTCAACTATGAATATCTTTTGATCGGTTGAGTTTTTGAAAAAATCATAAGAGACCTTTTTTGTAGAGCACTCAATTTCTTACAAAGTCTATGTCACGGAATATTTTTCCTAGCAGTTGGAAGCGAGATATAAATTTTTTTATCTGATTATTCAAAAAAAATAGAAACCCGCAAAGCGGAGGACCTTCCCGTTATAATTAAGAGCTCATACTTGGAGAGAATTCTTTTTAGGTGTCCACGAGCCTATTTTTCAGAGTATCAAGTCAAAAATAAATTATTCGATTTTTTTGACCCACCCTAATATATATATATATATATATATTAGGGTGGTCGTTAAAAATTTAATTTTCTCAGGCGCCCCATAAAAAGCTTCTTTTTAGTGAAAAAATACGCGGGGAATTTAGTTTTTTTGTTTTAAGTAAAAAGAACACGTGCCGAAGGACGATCTAAGTTCATTTTTCGATACAATCGTGGTTTTTTTTAAATATCTCATGAAATATGCAGATTAAAGGAAAAAACCATGGAAACAATTTTGTAGGAAATTAAATTCTCGACAAAAAAAGACATATTCATTTTTTTCATAAAATGTGTATTTATGAAGATATTTTAAAAAAACTTCTTTAGGTCTTATCGATTGGGCATTTTAAGGATAACGAATGTAAAAAATAACGTTTTTTCATAAATATAGACAACTTCGTAACTCGTAACATATCAATTATTAATGCTTGTTACAGTTTCTATATACTTAAAAAAATGTTATTTTCAAAATTTGTAATCCTTAAAACGCTCAATTCATCAGATCTAAAAAAAGTTTTTCACAATTATCTTCATAAAAACACATTTTATAAAAAAAATGAATATAACCTTTTTTGTCAAGAATTTAATTTCCCACAAAATTGATCTCATGATTTTTTCCTTTAATCTGCATATTTCATGAGATATTTTAAAAAAACCGCGATCGTATCAAAAAATGAGCTTAGATCGTCCTTCGGCACGTGTTCTTTTTACTTGAAACGAAAAAACCAAATTCTCCGCGTATTTTTTCACTAAAAAAAAGCTTTCTATAGGGCGCCTGAGAAAATTTAATTTTTAACGACCACCCTAATATATATATATATCATATTGATTATATTCACCGAGACGTGTCAAAATAATCGTTAATTTTCTTTCCATAACAAAAATAAATAAGCTTTTTTCATTAGTTAGTTTTTTCATGAAATAAATGTGTACTGAATATCGCATCAAAATTAACAGACAAAACATAATTGAAAATCAGGTCACACGGTTTAATGACTTTTTTTTATCTTTTATTTATATACTTTTTATTTAAAAAAATTTTTTTTTAGTTTCATAAAAAATAATTTCGGACTATTGATAATGCGATTATCAAACGAGAAAAGGACTTGGGAAATAGTAAAATAGAGTTTATGCATTGTGCAAGTACTTCAAAATGTTACCCATAAAACCGTATAATGAGTTGTGATTAGTTAAATTTTCCCAAAACTTACTTAATACTCTACTTATACAGAAATAATATTTGTAAATTAGATCTATACACTTTGACTTTTGAAGTTTAGTAGTTTTTAATGATTTGAATTATATGCATAATCCTTGAACTTTTTTTTTAGATGTGTGATTAACTGTCATTATCTATCGAAATTCATTACGTAAAAAATGAAAACTAATGAGTTTGGTGACCAAACTATAATTTTATTTAAATTCAACGATGACCTAGTTTTTTGGTATGCTAAAATATTATATATAGATAAAAGTAAACAGACAATATACGAGAAAATTAATATTTATATTAATTAATTATACGTGAGAATTATTATCGAGCTAAATAAAATGAAAACACCTGTACTTATAAATACGTATTATAGACTAATTGTAATTATAATTAAGTTAATATTTACAATGAATGATTTGATAATTCGTAGCACTCGTGAAAGAAAATTTATTAAGTTGTGCCTCAACATGATTATGTCTCGTGCATAACAATGATTTGTGTATACCGGCGTACCTGCTGTAAACGGATCATATGTATGGTATGCAAATATCATATTAACTACAAATAAAGTGCTATGCAGTTGATCAGCATACAAACATAATAGTCATTATTCAAAATTAAATACCGTAAGAGAGATTTATATTAATTAAATTCTAACAATTGCTTACGAATTCAATTTATTATGATTATTAGGGTGTGCCAAAATATGCAGGTATATAAAGTTAATAATAGAGTTTTGATGGAATATCATCATTGTAGAGCAGAACATAACAAATGTAACACTTAGGGCACAATAGTGAATAATATTGCGTATTTTTGTTTTGATTTACTTGTTTTCATTCGATTGATCTAATAAAAGTTAGATAATCTAGAAAAGCATACCTTGATCGCTCATGTTACAGTAAAAATAAGGTATTGAATTCAGTTAACCGAAACCTTTCGGACATACTAAGTAAAAAAAAATATGTGTCGTAAACTACTGTCGATCCCCTCAAATGAGACGTCTTTCACTTAAATATTTAGCATCGTTAAGTCAACGATGACTTTGATTAGAGAAATAAATCTATTTCGCAGCACACACTTTTTTTCTCAGTTGATTTTGTTAACTAAAAAACATCTCTAAACAATCTGTTAACAGAAATTAAATTATCGATCACAATATCGATTTATAAATTATTTACATACGTATAACTTTTAGAAAATATTTTTATTTGTTTATGGTCATTGAAATGTAACATTGAGTCTGATGGGTTAGAAAATTGGTAATTGTTTGAAAACATATCATACATCTATATTTGAGGATGTGTGTAATTGTTGTAAAGGACGTTTGAAAAGCTCTTTCCACTATTCAGAATTGAGAGTATTGGGTTTAGTACACGGTAAAATAGCTCATAGTGAGTATTATTGCATACTGTGAAGTTGAGTTGAACTACTGTGCTTTACTACCGGTAATCGTTTTCAAACTGAGCAACTCTAGGAGTAAAAGAGAAAGAGAAAGTCAAACGATGAAGGGTGTACACACGCGAGCGACCTGAGATACATTGGAAAATTCACGAGACCGTAAAAAAAAAAAATTATACCTAAGTCCACTTGATTCTCTTTCATGTGCTTGTCTGCGTATGTAACTTTATTCAATTTTTTTTATCTAATGGATAAAAATAAAATTTTCTGCTTTTTTTTTTTTTTTTTTTTTTTTTCTCAAGAGAAGTATTGTTATTTGTAAATCAAAGAAAGATAACTGTTGTAATGACATAAGAATAAAAAAAATTGTTCTTATTTTTTCGAATACATATATATATATTATTTCGAATATGCATATAAAATAAAAGTTTGACAGACCATTGAAGAGGAAAATACTTCGAAAATATTGATGTGAATATTGCTTAAAGGGACATGTTATCAAAAAAAAAATATGGCTTTTGCGTTATCCTCGGGTGTTACCCGAAATAAATTCAAAAATCGTTGGTACAAATCGTGGCCCCAAGCGTTTGTCGCTCAACGCCTCGTTGAATCAGCAAGTAAAAAAGCTTATGTCGCGAAAGATGAAGAGATGTCGTTGAAAATGAAAAAGAGTTACCAAAAAAGGAAAAAAATATATTTTTAAAATGTTGGTAGACATTGATTATATTACGTATACATATTTATGTATATCGAGATGATTTTGTATTCTTTTAATATATTTTTCTCCTTCCTCGTTTACTTGTATTCTCATCAATTGCTCTCGCTTGAATATATATAATATTTGAATTCGTTTTTTATTATTTTTATTTCTCGTACATATTTATCGCAAAAATATATAGCGAGTGTGAATATGTTTGCT
The DNA here is from genome assembly GCA_030273425.1 of Microplitis manilae. Taxonomy (NCBI): domain Eukaryota; kingdom Metazoa; phylum Arthropoda; class Insecta; order Hymenoptera; family Braconidae; genus Microplitis; species Microplitis manilae. Next base: position 7,954,000 of record CP092726.1, read on the forward strand.
CGGAAACGAATAACGGTGTAGACAGGAAAAGAAAATAAAATACAAAAAAAAGAAGGCAAGAAATGGATAAAAGTAATATAATAAAAATAAAAATATAAAAAAAAGTTAAAAAGAAAAATCGTTCACTCATCTTTCTATAAAAACACTGGTGATATTTTTCTCGGGAATAAGGTTTTCCCGGTGTCGTCATGTGTCGATATGAATTTTTTGTAAAACTATTTTACTAGTCGATAGCATAAACATTTCAGAGTAGATGTTACGATGACACAAGAAATTTTATGTGAAAGTGTAGCTCGGAAATGTCAGTATAAACAAAATGAAATTATTCTGTTGCTTATGTATTATATGTAGCGCACCAGAAATGTGCTTGTAGATTGAGTTAGAATTCTCGCGAGCAAAACACATCCATCTGAATATGTATATCTATATAGATGGTTTAATTTGGTTGGATGCTGTATTCTGCGTGCAATTCAGATACATTATTTTGGACAGCATATTTTATTTTCCATGATTGAGAATAGTGAGAATTTGGTTAATGGAATTTTAGTATTTTATATCGAAACTCTTCTTCACTACGACCACTCAGCTCAAACCTACTAAAAGAGAATGAATGTGTAAATATGCTTTCGAAATATGATTTACATAACCCTAGATAAAGAATTCAACACATTTTATTTTTTTACTTTTTTCATTTCATTCACGTCTATTTTCCATTTTCAACGTGAAAAATAACATTTTTTAGTTCTTATTTTTTAACTGGAATATATTTTTTCACTAAAGATTTATCTGTGACTTCTTGAGGCACCGATCGATTTTATGGTGACAATTTATTTCATTTTTTTTATTTGTGCTGCAGGAATGAGTGTATATAAAGTATAAGGGTTTGAAGAAAGTATAATATATAAAAAAAAGTAGATAAAATAAACGACTTTCAAGTTGCCCCCTGAGGGTACGCTGATTCGTTTTACCGCTAGATGTGGCGCGCGCGTCTTATTCCGTGTTTTATTCGTTCCCGCTAAAGAATTCTCAGGAGTCCCGAGAATCGTTGAAAAGGGAAGGAGAAGTAGAGTGAATAAGAGAGGAACAAGGTAAAGCAAAAAAGTGAACTTGAAGCAATGGAAATAAACGTCTGGATTTATATGTCGAGTCATTGTATAAGCGTACCATAAAATGCTTTGGACGTGTGTTCAACATATATTTACCTCAAGTATACTTGAGAATGATAAAAGAGAGTTTATTGCAAACTTTTATAGAAAATTTTGAATATATTTATGTAAGTATAATCTTCAAACTATTGTTCTTTCAGAATATTTACGTATATTATGTTTACTTTCTTAGTAGTTTTTGTTTTATTTATTTTTTAGTTCCTGTTTAAAACAAAAATTGATATTACATAGTGGCAACCATTAAAGCCAGTTAGAAGAATAAATTATTAATTGTTAGTAGTTTACTAAAAATATATTTTTCATTGTAAACATTTTTAGGAGAATAAGTGATTTGTATTCAATAAAAGCTTAATAAATTCGTAAAAAAAATCCTCTAAAATAATGATCAATTAGAACAAATAAAAACATGTTCAATAAGTCTTAGTACAAAATATATTCATCCAAACATAAGTTAAAAAAAAATTGTAACTTTTTTTATTTTTACCCATTCAAATACAAGAAAAACTGTCGCAATCCAATTCAATGTACTTAAAGTATTTCTTTTGAGCTGACATTTTTAAGAAGATTACAAACAATTACTGAAGCTTATAGATTCAACCAAGTTAACGACGTTTTAGACCAACCAAGTGCTTGGAAGATTTTTATGAAAGCTTTTCCGGTTGCAAATAATGAGGCGCGATAGAGCAAACTCATCTTTTGCCCGACCATCAGACTTTATACGTTTTTTATTTTCTCTTCTATATCCGCACTTCGTACCATCACAAACGGTAAATAAATAAATCTACACGCTCACAGTTGATGTTTTTATAGCAAGGTATTATCATTCATTACGTCACTGTGAGATACTGCTATCATTAAACAAATTAAATTTTCATCTTCTTTTAATTTAATTAAAAAGAAAAACTGAATTTAGATTATTTATTTAAATATATTGTAGTATAAAAATAATATTCTTACCAAAATAACTATAAATGGATTTTTTTGTCTGCAATTAATCAAAGTCAAGAGTATAACGGTTTTGATTTTTTCAATTTATAATGTTACGGATTTTATTAAAATTCGAATTCACTTCGTCGGAGTTTCGGAGTTTTAAAAAAAAATCACTCCGCATACGGAGTAAATAGGAAGTTAATTTTTTCAGCGGAGTAATTTCAGAGGACTGGATTTAATTTAAATCCGCATTCATTCCGAACCGGAGTTTCAATATTAAAATAAACATTCTTTTGAAATGAATTTTACTTCAAGGAGAATGAATAATTACACGGTCATCTGCTCTGCACTTATTCCGTGATTTAATATCCGTGTTCACTTCGTAAATTTTCAATAGTGTACTACTACACTGATAGAAGGATTTAGTTGTATTTAACAAGATTTGGTTGTATGTACCAAATGATTTAGTAACGAATTTGTAATACTAAATATTTGGTTACAGGAACCAAATCATTTAGTAAAGCTCATTTATTTCCACCAAATAAATATTTTGTAGTATTTAAGAAATGATTTATTGGGGCACAATAAATCATTTATTAGGATTAAAGAACTAATTTTTTTAATTTATTTTAGCGCATAACCTAATTGTTCTACTTAAAATAAATTAAAATAATAATAATAAATAATTTTAAGTAAAAATATATAGTATTATAAAGAAAATAACCTCATTTTATTATAATTTTATATTTTAGATGAATAAAAAATTTTTCGTCAAATAAATTTTTGAAATTAAAATAAATTAAAATGATAATAACAAATAATTTTAAGTAAAAATATATAGTATTATAAAGAAAATAACCTCATTTTATTGTAATTTTATATTTTAGATAAATAAAAAATTTTTCGTCAAATAAATTTTTGAAATTAAAATAAATTGAAATGATAACAATAAATAATTTTAAATAAAAATATAGAGCATCGTAAAGAAAATAACCTCATTTTATTATAATTTTTTATTTAAGATAAATAACAAATCTTTCGTCAAATGAATTTTTGAAATTAAAATAGATTAAAATGAGAATAATAAATAATTTTAAGTAAAAATATATAGTATTATAAAGAAAATAGCCTCATTTTATTATAATTTTTTATTTTAGATAAATAACAAATTTTGCGTCAAATAAATTTTTGAAATTTAAATAAATTGAAATGATAACAATAAATAATTTTAAATAAAAAGATAGAGCATTATAAAGAAAATAACCTCATTTTTTTATAATTTTTTATTTAAGATAAATAACAAATTTTTCGTCAAATGAATTTTTGAAATTAAAATAGATTAAAATAAGAATAATAAATAATTTTAAATAAGATTTTAAGAGCTCCTCCATAATTTGAAATAATTCATTTTAATCAATTGAAAATAATTGTTTTTAAAATCAATAAATTGATTTGGAAATCACAATAGTAACTCCGATTGAGACGAAACGCACTATACTGTGAAAGCGGCAATATATTCACACACACACGCCACACTGATATTTCCCCACTAATACATACGTAGTTTTTATTCCTAAACAAGCCATCTACCGACAAAACTTACCAAAAAAATATTTAGTACCGATTACCAAATATTTTTTTGATGGAAACAAATATTTATTTTACCATAATAAGATTTAATTGAGATAAAAAAATTATTTATTAAATTATAATAAATTATGGTAATGGGTACAAAATATTTTTTTCTCCCAAATAAGTGACTAAAAATTTGGTTACTAAATCCATTTAGTACTCTGTAATAAATCCTTCTATCAGTGTATGGTCATAGTAATTATTTTTACATATCTATTCCAATTCATTTTATTAGATCAACATTCCCGGTATTACTACACTGTAAAAAATCACCGGGGTAAGTCCAGGCGGTGTAGGTGTTAAAATCAGCGGTGTTAAATTTCAACACCGAAAGCGATGTAAAAATAACGCCGCTGCCGGTGTAAATATTCTAAACCGGTGTTAAAACAAATTCTCCGGTGTTAAAATGACGCCGCCGCCGGTGTAGATATTATTTACCGATGTTAAAATATTTTACTTTGTGAATATTTTTACTTACTCGATCACTATACTTGTTAATAGATCATATTTTTTATTAATTTTCATAAAAAAATGGCATTTTTTGTGTTTTATAATCTTTAAAGTTGATTCTCCAAGCAGACGCAGTTTACCCCGCTTCTACACCGGTTACCCTGCTTTTACACCGATATTACTCCGCTTTTACACCGGTTACCTCGCTTTTACACCGGTTCTACTCCGTTTTTACACCGGTTACCCCACTTTAACCCCGGTATTTTTAACACCGGTGAATTACTCCTCCTACACCGGTGTAATTTCATTTTTACACCGGGCGGAGTTAAAATGAGTCCATTTTTAACACCGCTCTTTTTACAGTGTATGACATCACAGCAATTAAAATAGGAAAAACTTATCTGTGTGACAAGAATTTTTACTATCGACAATAACCTAAATACTGATACATTTTGAGTATTGTAACATATGAGTTAAATCAGTATCTTAACATATTTATTAGAAATATTTTATTGCGCCTTTCTAATAATCATTGTTGTATAATTTATCTACATTCATTAGTAAGCAAATAAATAAAGATAGTCCATTGTGGCATGAAATATTTAGTTTATCCATACTGTGCCGGGTACAATTATCTATACACGCAACCTATACCCTTTCACAGATGCGACTCAGTAATTTACGATGTATTTCGATAATAGGTCAATTACTAATAATAAAATGAGTTTTTCCTGCACTAAATAAATGTGATTTTGATAATTAAAACAAGAAAATATGGCTTGGTATTTTCATTATTCTATAATATCATTGACTTCTGGAACAATGGAAAAATAAAACTGTTTTATAAATAATGATTTATTTTTCGTGGGAAATTTTGTGAAAATTTTTGTTTTTACTACCAATCCTCTTTTTTTATGTTTTGTATTTTTTATACAATATATTAATAAGCTTATTATTTAATCATTGAAAAAATTTCTGTAATCTCAAAGTAACATAATAAAGAAAAATTTCGGCAATCTTAATGAATTAACTAATATAAATTTATTAATGTATATTCAGTTCTTGATAAATTACAATTCAATACAAAATTTATGATATCTTATTGACTCATACTTATCAAATTTATTGAAACAATTGTTACTCTTCATCGTGCACATGCTATATATAATTACTCATCAACTTAATACATAAATTACAACTTAAATGCAATCTATTGAAGTATTTCTTTACATATATTCATTTATATTTTCTTTGATTACTTAAAAGAACTTCGAATAATTTATATTCCCCAGACTTGTTGGTTTTAAAATGAATCGAATGAAAGTTTACTGTAGCAACCAAGTTGAATTTTCACTAACGTTATATCCGAAATGCGTTGTCTTGTAAAAAATAAATGCAAGAAAACATAAAAGAGCAGAAATAAAATGAAGTATAAAAAAAAAAAAAAAAGAAACAAATAGCGAGAATATCATCGAAGAGATAGAGAAAGAAAGTGCTTAACCACAGGACTCTGCGCGTTACTTGTTGGAAGCTTTTCGTTCTTCCGCCCTTCGATTTATGGCCTCGCTTGAAAGCTTCTCTCCTGCCACATTTCTCTCTTACCACCCTCACTCTTTCACTCCATTCCATTTCTCTGACGTTCGAACGAGAGATGAGGAAATCGAACGAATTGTACACTGATGGCTCTACCACTTTTTGCAAATTTAATCAATAAAAACATTTAACATATAATTTATGCATAAATTTTATTACATTTTTATCTTTCGATATTATTTAACTAAAGTGATAAAATGTGTCTTGTACGTTATCATTTTTTTTTTTTAAATTATTTGAATAATAATTATGATAATGATTATGCTAAGTATTAAATTTATAATTGATTCAATGTGTTGAAATGTTAGTTAAATCCAGTCAATTAAATTGATTCAGTAATCCTCGAGTGTCGGGTGATATAAAAATATAATTACATTGTAAATTTATCATAAACTACCAGTAATACAGCTTTGAAAGTTAGGTATTATAATAGAGTTGATCGACAATTGAATTATCGACCGCAAGTTTACATGCCCAACGTCCACTAATCTCGTGATTTAATTCAGATAACACCAATTATTTTTGATTGAATGAACTTGACATTTATTAAATTTATTTTTATTTATTATTATCATGAATTTATAGCATCAATTTAATTGATTAATTTCTTTATTAATTAATAAAGTATTTACAAAGAAAAAAAATTTTATTTGATTATTAAAATTTAGTTTTAAAAAAAAATTCGATTTACTTGCTGTCACATACAACTCATGTAAAGTATTTCACAATTATTTATTTAACAATTTAAAAAATTAATTAACCGTCAGTTTCAGTAACGTTCAATATTAAAGAGTATTGATTCATGATCCATTTTTTTTTTTTTTTTTATTAATTTTGTTCTGACATGTTTTTTTGGTAAATGAAAATGCACATTAAGTTTTTAAAAATAAAGTCGTGATGATAAAAAGTAATTAATTGCTATGCCTCTTAATATTTAAATGAATTAAGTCATATTTATAAATTTTAAAAGTATATAAATAATAAAAACTGTTCATACATTTTATATGATACTTATAAATTATAAACTATATAGTATTATAAACTAAGAGGTTAATTACGATAGTACAGCAAGTCGAGACAATCCCAAGAGATTTTACTACCCTAAGAGCAATTTAAAGAGTTTGCTTTTTAAATTCATAACTTTGATCAAATAAAAAATCTTTTGTCACAAAATAAATATTAACTTTGTCATACAGAACTTTGTACAAAGAAATTAATTTTTTTCATTTTTTTTTTTTATGATATTTTTATTCTAGCTTTACCAAGGTACATATTTAAGTTAAATATTGATTTATGTAATACTTTTTATACTTATAATCCTGTAGACGATTTGAAAACCCGATGAAAAAAGTTTTTGTCTAATTATATATGATTATATATGTTCATATATATAATCATATATGATTATATATAATCATATATAAAGTTATATATAATCATGCATGATTATATATGGGGTCATATATAATTATATATAATTATATATGACCTCATGCATAATTAGATCTGATCTGATCTGATTATATATGAGTCTATATATAATTAGATATGTTCATACTTGGCTGGTATAACTCCATATATAACCCTATATAAGTCTATATATGATCAGATCTAATTATATATGACTCTATATATAATTAGACATGATAATACTTGGCTGTCAACTCCATTTACTACCATATATAAGTCTATATATGATCAGATCTAATTATATATAAGTCTATATATAATTAGATCTGATCAGACATGGCTAATATAAATTCATGTATGGTCGTGCATAAGTTTATGTATGATTGGATCTGATCAGACATGACTGATATAAAGTTATATGTCGTTATATATATATATATATATATTACATAATATGACAATTTTTTAATATAAATGTTATTAAATTTTTATTTTGTCAACTATCAAATAAACTTAAATCCCCAATACTTAAAAAATGTTCAAAGGTTTCGGCAGCAATTTAAAAGTATTAACCGATATCGATTTATATACGAATATTTATAAGTTTATAGATAAATAGATTTGATTATATGTATCTAATGAATTCTATTGTCATTTATGTACAAAATCAAATTCATTATTAGGTGCATTATTTACGTATGATGTATTGACTTGATTATTTGAGTCAACTAATGCCATAAACTTTCCTTTATTGTAAGTTCATAACAGACTAGAGGATCAGACTACAATCCAGCGATCACCAAAGTTAAGCAGCATCGGCGTAGGTCATTGATTGGATGGGTGACCTCGTAGTAAAGTGGTGGTCAATGAATAGTAATTTTTTTTTTTTTATTTAAATTTAATCAATATTTATATTGATGAAAACAATAAATCCTAATTAAATTACTTAATTAATAATTTAAAGGTATTCGAAATGAGATTCTAAAAATGACTATATTCATTCATGCATGATCATGTATAAACAGATCTGATTATATATAATTAGACCTGGCCAATTTTTGGATCCAATCATATATAGATGATTATGCATAATTATATATGATTAGACAAAAACTTTTTTCATCGGGAAATTTTAAACAAGCATACAAATTTCAGCAACAAAAATTTTTATACGATCATATTAGCTACCCTTATAATTGTTTAAAGTATCAATAGATGAAAAGCATTATTATTTTTAATTGAAAAATATCGATCTATAAAGAAAAAACTTTTTTTAATGTAGGAAACAAATTACAATGATAAAAATTCATAGATTAAAATATAACACAAAGAATAAAAAACGAATTTTTTTTTTTGTGTATGAAACAATACAAATTGCAATGAAAAAAAGAAAAAAATAAAAACATAATAATAGTCGACTGATGCAAGCTGTCACAACTCATCAGAGCTGAGAACGGAAGTACCTCAGTAATCTCACGAGGTGAAAAAGTCACTGTTCGTAAAATCATACGCGTACACTAGTCCATGACAACAACAACAACAACAACAGTAATACACAACAATAGCACCCACAGTAGAATCAACAAGACAAAACTTTATTCCGACACTACCCTCTTCTCATTTCTCTTTTCACCTATTTTCATCCTTTCTCTTTCTCATTCTCTTTATAATTTTTTTCCTCTCCTATTCTTACTACCCCTCTCAATATAAAAATATACATATATATATATATATACTACCACTACTACTACTGCTATTACTACTACTACTACTACTACATACTCGAGTGTCAACTTTTTTCACCTTCAACTCACCCAGAGAGCTAGGCGTACGTGACGGCGCATTTCCATAACGCCACTGCAAATTGTCAATGCGGCCAGCTTTGAAAATAAAATATGCACTGCTGTTCCCGTACGAGCTATAGCATTATATAGGTATACAGTAGATATAAAACTGAGCAACGTTGGGTCCAAAGGCGCCCAAGGGGGTGGTGGTGAGGACGCACTGTGATTTAAGGGGCTGTGCAGACGAATAAATTTCACCAAGTCCAACCGTAGTTTGGTGGTAGTTGCGCCAGAGATGAAGGGAAAAGGGACATTGGAGTAAATGGGGGTATTGCTAAGGGGGAAGGAGGTTAACGGAGGTAGGTAGGTGGGTAGTTGTTAAAAGAAATTGAGGGGATGGACTGTGGAAAAGGTGGGACTTTGCACGCTGGCGAAAAAATACAGAGCGTCTAAATAAAATAACTAAAATGAAGATAGAGACAGAATGACTTGTATTTTTTTTATTTATTTTAACCTTTTTAATTTTGTTTCTTTACGTTCTTTTCAGTGAAATTTTTTGTTTTTTTCGTACACTCCTTTTACTATTTATCTTTTTTTGGGCGTAATTTTTTTTTCTCGTGGTTTTTACAATCGCATTCGCCTGACACCGTCAAACCTTTTTTGCGTTACGTCGCTTCTAAAGCGTAACATTTTTTTGTGTACATTATTTTATTTACCTTTACCATTTATTTATTTTCCTCTTTTTATACTTTTTATTCAATTTTTTTCTGTGCTGAACTATTTTCACATTTTCTCTCTAGTTTCTTCTATTCATTGGTTACAACAACACACAGTGCACAGGGGTCTGTTTATTCACGTTATCCATGGATGTACCTTTGCCATTCATTGGGAAAAAAGTGTAACGTATTTTCCTAAATGGTTTTTTTCTCTGAAAATGTAAACAAATTTAGTTTGCTGCTGTTTAAACAGGAATTTTTGTCTGTAAATATTTTATTATATTCGAAATGATATTACATGTTTGTTTGGTTTTTCAAGTAAATTTTAAGGTGGGTCTGCAGATATTTTTCGTCAATTTGTTTTCTCTAATACAATTTCAAAATGTAAAATAAATAACGAGAATCGATGCGCCACTTTGTAATTTAACAATCTCTGACCTTAACTTCTTAATATTTTATTTGTTTAAAATATCACGGAAAAATATAAAGAGAACTGGTTACTATGTCAGATAGTAGGCAGTGCCATCGGTAGAAAAAAAAAAATAGAGATATCAGTGGGTCCTATTTACGTAGTACTGGCTACTCTCTACATTGTTCTCAGCGCCATGTTAGATGTTCACTACTATCTTACATATTACGCTCTTGCATGTTGCCCATTATTATTATTGTTATTATTATTCAATTACAATTATTATTATTATAATAAATATATTATCATAAATGAAAAAAATTTATTTTATAAAATAAAATTAAAAATTCAAGTGTTCATTAATTAACTAACTCATATACTCATATAATATAATTATATATTTAAATAAGTACTCGTAATTGAATAATTCATAATTAATTTACTTACGATAGTAATTTTATTTGTCCGTTGTCAATAATAGATACTAGCGTCTTTCCTAAAAAAAATTATTCAAGTCATTACGGAAAAAAATATCTCAGATGGTACACATTACCATCTAACATAAAACTCTCTACTACGGTACACAGTAACCAGCAATATGTAAACATAGACGCAGGTGCTACCTACAGATAGCAGTGGGTAATATGTTTAAAGTAACCTTTGCTATCTGACATACGACTGGCTGCTATGTACCTAGTATAGAACTGGGCATCATGTAAGAGCGTAATATGTAAGATAGTAGTGAACAACATCTGACATGGCTCTGAGAACTATGTAGAGAGTGGCCAGTACTACGTAGATAGGACCTACTGCTATCTCAATTTTTTTTTCTACAGATGACACTGACTACTATTTAACATAGTAACCAGCTCTTTATATTTTTCCGTGTAGAAGCCTAGAGAAAATTTTCATTTACTGTAGATCTACAATATGGGTAGCATCGTTCGTCTACTTGAAAGTGATTGGAAAAAAAAACCCAGATAGCTTTTAATGAAAATCAATTAATTAAATTGAAAAAACTAATATTTTGAAATGGCACAAAGGAAAATGAAAAGTTTTCAAACAATTTTATGAAGGTATATTTATAGAATCAAGACTAAAAAAAATTGTCAACTCGTAGGGTAAAATAAAAACATATGAATGTTATTTTATTGAATTGATTTATTTTTTTCCTCACTAAATTATAAAATCCATCTGAGTAAGCCACACAAAAATGAAGCAAATAAATGTCATAACCTTTTTTCGTCTTATTGTATTTTATCGTACTGAAGTGCTGGCATTTCAAATTTATCATTTTTTTTAAATTCTGCTGAAAAAAATGTTGAGTCAAACAACAAAACTAAATCGTTTCTTTTTTTTGAGCTTTTACGAGAGGTATATAAATTAATGGAATGAAAACATGTTTACACTGTAAAAAATTGTAAGTGAATTTGGAGCGAATATAGATTTTATTTCAATTCGAATCAACTCCGATTCGGAGTTTTCATTTTAAAATAAATTTTTCTTCAGAGTTAATTCCACTACGAGACGTATAAATAAATAAAGACTTATCTACATTGCATTCACTCCGGATTTCATACGCGTTCACTCTAAAAATTTTTTTACCGTAAATTAACTACTCACTTTCTCTGATCAAAACATTCAATGTAAGTGTCTGTATAGCTAATCGAAATGAGCTGGTTTCAGCCCAATAACGCTGACAAATATGAGCATATGCGTAAATTGCGAATGTCTTCAGTGAGCGAGCAGAAAAAAATTGGTTTCGTTTCATTCTTGGGAAGAAACAAATAATGTTTCTGCTCGCTAAAAATGAGCTTCACTCTTGGTTCCAGCTCTGATACTCGTCATTTGTTTATTAATAATTTCAGTTTACTAGATTTATTTATGTAAATGACAATATTGTCTTGTGATTTTTTATAAAAATGAGTGTAAAGAATAAATAATTTTTATTGTTTCTGCTTTTCATAAATTGCAAATCACAATTTACAATTACTCTAATAGTTGATCACACCATGGTTCTTAAATTAACATTTGATTCTGAGTGGTAATTAACACTAAAACTTGAAGTTCCAATGCAGGTAATCATGAAAAGTATAGTGTATGATAAAGGATGAAACAGAGTACAGGTAATGTTAGCATACTTCACTCTAGTCTGATACCGTCTTGTTTCACCCTTTGGCATACAACATACTACTAAAATAATCATAAAATCAGTGAATTAAAGTAGTGAAACAACAAATCATCAAATAGCAGTACATAACTTTTGTTATTTTTCTAAAACGTTGATGTTCGCTATTAACAGTTTATTTAAATATTCAGAAACAGAAAAAAACATTAATTTAAAAAAAAAACTGTCTGATATTTAGTATTCCGGATAAACATATGTACATTTATTTCCAACTATATCACTTACACGGTAGCATCAAACGAGTTAATAAATTGTATGTACTCACAAATTTATTTATTTTACTATAATATCATATCAAATATTAACATTATAAAGTTCAACTTATTCAGAAACCATAAATAAATATCAATAATTGAATACCACATCAAAATATCGTTATCCACATATATACACTGAATTCGAATACCTCTAAATGAAAAATATTTGAAAATACTTGCAAAAATAAATATCCCTACTTATATATAATTGTGATTATAAATATTAACGATACACAATTATTTGGATACACAACCCACAGTAACTTTTTTTATTTTATGCAAAAATGAACAATTTTAACTATGCTCAGTAAGCCGAATTAGCAAAAAAAATCATAGTAAGCAATTTTTACCTTTTCCCATTTCTATATATATATATATATATATATTGCACATCTTTTTCATTTACTCCAACGTCCGTATGTACACGCGTGACTTGTCATCCGTTGTACAATAGCTGAAACAATGATGAGAGCTGTTGTCAGTAAATAAAATGCAGATGGGCATACGTCGTGCGTACAGACTCACATTAGATCATATATGTAAAAGTGCAAGTGTATGTGTGTGTTTCCCATGGTATGGACCATAGACTCTTGCAATACAAGGCTGACGATGCGTTTAATTAAACCGGCAAACCGGCTGTCGCCCATCTCTTTGCATTGTTTTGTCTCTACTTTTCATCCCTCTATAACAACTACTCGTTCGTTCTCTCTTTTACTCAACATGCTACATAGTATATATACATATAAACATGCTTTTTCATTTCATTCTGCTCTCTAGCTCATCCACGTACACACTTTACTCGAGAATTTCGCATGAAAACTTTTGTCCGAGACTACTCAACACATCCACATATAAAATTTATTCAAAGACAATCGTATATGTATGTACTTATTGTTGCGTATGAATTCTTGTTTATAATACTTGATGTGTACCTAAAACAAATGTGTTTTTGTTATTCATTTGATAAACATCACATCAGTTAGACATCATCATTATTTATCTTTTGTCTTGTACATATATATTTATTTTCAATATATATTTTCTTTTAAAAAAACATGTATTTTACTTTTATCATCACAACCCTATTGAATTTTTTATTATTATTCAAATAAAAAATATCAAGTACATGTATTTGTAAAGAATTTGTTTTGTTACTTTTTATAAAATTATTGATGTTAATTAATTTTGAGTAACTATAAAAAAATAATGGCGTTGTGTTAATAGAATTTACGGCAGGTTTGTCGAAATTGTTTTCAACGTTAAGAGGTTGATTGTGTGTACAGAGACTAGTGGATGATCCTTTGTCAAGTGACAACCGGTGATGATGCGTAAGGAGGTCAAATTACCCAGCTTGTCTCTTGCATGTATTCTATGGTCGAATTGACAGCACACATACCGCATCATTTGTCTATTGAGATTATATTGGCCCAATTTCACAATTATCACACCGTTGTAAACATATCATCACTTTTTTATATATTAATGGATCAACACTCGCTAATTGATTTATTGTTCATTAATAACGATATTGTTTTCTTTAATTGATATATAATATATCTTTTTTTTTGAGTTCATTAATAAGAAAAGTATACAATAAATCAAACAATGAAGTTGTTTACTTATTTTTTTTATTTTTGCAGTAGAATTGTGTATTTTTCATCAAAAAAAAAAAAAATCCTTGCAAAATAATTATTTAAGCTAGGTAAAATGATCCTCTATGTATTTATTTATATTTGAGTAAAACATCACAAAATAGCAGAAGAAATGGGAACGAAATGGCGTTTTGTTAGCTTTGTGAAAACAAATGTTTGACTCAGTAAAACTCAAGGAGAAATACGAGGTAGAAAATTTTTGTATATATGACAGTGAAAATCAGTCGTTAATGATATAAATTGCAAATATGATTAAATTTTAAATAATTTAATATATTTTCAAATTAATGGCAATCAGGTTCTTAGCTTAAATAATGATCATTTGTATCGTATATTTTCAATGAAACCATTCATTCATTCGTAATTTTTTTTTTTTTTTTTTTCTGTGAACATTTAATTTGTTTTTCATGATACCAGCATCGAAGCTTCAAGTTTCAGTGTTTTTACAGCCATTGAAAACAAGCTAATTTGAAATGCAATGCCGTGAATGAATATTAGCTAACGCGTAAATTGTAAATGCCTTCAGTCAGCGGACAGAAACATACTCTCTAAACATGAATTAGTGAAAATTTCACTAATTATGTTAGTGAAGCAGTATTCACTTAATAATCAGTGAATTTCAACAACAAATTAGTGAATTTTCACTAATAAATTTAGATTTATAATTTTCACTAGCAAATTAATGATTTTCACTAATAATCTAGCGATATTTTCATAATTTCAACAAGTGAAGCTGTTATACACTTCTTCATTTGTGAATTTCACTAATTCACTAGTAACTTTAACTAGCAAATAATTGAATATTTTATTATATATAAATAGAATTAATAATTATGGTGCTATTTTTAAAAATTTTAATAAAAAACTTTCAAAATAAAAAAAATAGAAGTACAGAACCATAATATATTTATATGAAGAGTACGTCAATAATAACATCACGGATTGTTTATTTCTTCATCAGTTATTGTTTGGTATCATAACGAATATACTATTTACACTCATGCGATCACATGCGTAGGTCAGCGCAGTGGATAGCGTCAAAGACTTTGAATCGGAAGGATGCAGGTTCGAGCCCAGCAGTCACCGGGATTTTTTCATCAATCAAAATCATGTATATTTCCTCTAAGTGATGATTCTAATACATTGATCACATTTCGGATCTAATTACAAGTGTCTTACTTTTTTTTTCGCAATATAATATTTTTTTTCACCGATGAAATCAGTGGATTCCCATATTCACTTTTCAATTTAGTGGATTTTCATATTCACTTATCAAATCAGTGAATTTTAATATTCACATATTCATTTAGTGAATAGTCACTAATTCTGCGTGGTACGATTGGCACATTGACAAAAAGTGAATATTCACTTCGAATTAGTGAAAACTCACTAATTCATGTTTAGAGAGTATGTGTTTCGTATCTCGAGAAGAAACATAGTATATTACACTTTTAGAGCAGTTAAGTAAGAAATGTCTCAGATCACATGTAATTGTTGGCTGAGGCAAAGCCGAGGTGAACAATACAAGTAATATGAAAAATATATTGCATAGCAAGGGATGAAACAATATACTTTCGGACTTCGGATGAACTCAGCCTTCGCCTTCGACTCGGGCAGTCAATTTCACCCTCGTCTGAAACCGTCTTGTTTCATTCTTTGCCACGCGATATTCTATTGTTATTTAAGTTATTATGCAGTAAGTTTTATTTTTTTTATTGAAGATAAAAATTAAAGTTAAACTTGATAAGAAGTGAAAATACTTGAAGTATTAACGATGACATACAACCAAATATTTCGAATTCCCTTATAACTTCTACTATTTCGATGTGTACTTGCACATTCTTTTCACGAAACATCAGAACGATATAGAATTGATGAAAGTCTCATTTTGTATTTAAATAGTTATAAATATTACTTACAGACGGGAATTGTCCCAATAATTTAAATATTAAAATTTTTTTAATTTCAAACTTGTTTTTTAATTTCCTTGAATATTAACTGATAACCATGAAAACAATAAATATAAAATTTATTAGAACTATATCAAAAAAACTTAATTTATGTCTCGATTAATCACAGCAGAAACGCACATGAATAATATATCCATAACAATAGCACGAAATCTTCTTATATATATATTTCTCAGATTGTTACTCTAGTCACATGCATTTCATCCAAATAATAGTAATAACATTCGCTGAATCAGAAATTCAAGGTTCGTAGTAGTGAACTTTCGTGAAAATTCACAATGTACCAATGAGTAAGACATGAAACTCTGTTCTAAACTTTCTCAAAGACGCGTTTCTCTTACTCACACTCTTTTTATTTCTCTTTTCTTTGATCCTCTTCCTTAATTTTCTCTCTTACACTTCATTTCTCCATCATTTTCATTTCATTGGTGTTAACAGTACCCAACGAACTTCAGTTCTCGGACTATCAAGACAGTTTTGGAAATCTTCGTCTCGGGTTTCCCCATAGCGATGACCCACAGCATCATCATCGTCGACTAGTACAACATGAATAAGCATTATGACAGAACACTGAGAGAGAGAGAGAGAGAGAGAGATTAGATTAGATTAGATAACAGTTTATTGTTCATAGGGTTGAACAAAATAGTACAAAAATTTAGCAACAAATAAGAAATAATCAAAAATTATAAAGCAGTTAATACAGTGTGTATATATAATATAGGTTAACAAAGAATTAGTTAAGACATCACTTAGTGATTTAAATTTTCAAATTGAGATGTAACGAGTTTATCACAGGCTATCCACCGGCTTCTTGCTGTAAAAGCCAGTGATGTAGAGCGGTCTTGAATGCCGATGTGCTCTGAATGAGTTTCAGAGAGTCAGGAAGATCATTCCACAGATAAGGTCCAGCAATGGAAAAGGCAGCTCTGTAGGCATCAGTTCGATGATTGGGTACAACAAGAGTAGATGCTGAAAGTTGGCTACGTAGTGGTCTAGCAGGAACATGAGCAAGTAGCAGGTCAGTCAGATATGGTGGGCGACGGTATAGACAAGCATTCCTAACCGCAATGATTAAGGAACGAGATCTTGCTTGTCCAACTGATAGCCAGCCGAGATCAACTCTAGCTTGAGTAATAGGAGAGTCCCACGGAAGTCCCAGAACAAATCTAACACCCTTGTTGACCAATCTCTGGAGTTTGGTGTCCAATACCGACCCAATGCCATGCAGGACAGCTGAACAGTAGTTGACGTGTGGCAGAACTAAGGCATTTACCAGGTTCTTGCGAGTATTCACATCAGTGAAAGTACGCAAGCCATATAAACCATAAAGCGCAGAGTTAATCTTGGCAGCCACATGCTTCACATGATCTGCAAAGGTAAGTTTAGAATCCAGGATGACTCCCAGGTTACGCACCGATGAAACGAACTCAACATGGATACCGTCACAGCCAAGTTTGAAAGCAGAGGTGTCAATAGAGTTGATAAAAGGTCTGGACCCGAGGATTATGGCTTTAGTCTTGCCCAGATTTAATTTAAGTTCATTCGAGATGGCCCACTGATTAATACGAGCAATGTCTTCATTGATCTTAGCTATACAATCATCCATATCCCGTGGGTAACACGGTAGATAGATCTGCAGATCATCCGCATACAGCAGTCTTTTACACCAATGAATACAAGAGCCAATATCATTAATGAAGAGTGAAAATAGCAAAGGTCCAAGGATTGAACCCTGTGGAACACCAATATTAGTACGAATCCAGTCAGTAAGTTCACCACCATCATGCTTTACAGCTTGCTCTCTACCAGTGACATAGGAAACAATCCAGCAGGCAGCAGACGAAGAGAATCCAATTTTTATGAGCTTGCGTATTAGCAGTGTAGGAACAACTGTGTCAAAGGCCTTGGAAAAATCAAAGAGAACCAGAATGGTAACCATACGCTTATCCATGTTATATCTCACGTCATTAAGCAGTTTTAGCAAGGCTGTTTGAGTGCTATGCCCAGTGCGGAAGCCACATTGTAGTGGATCAAGTAGATTATGTTCATCAAGGTACAGCGATATCTGATTAAAAACAACCCTTTCCAATACTTTACCCAAAATAGGTAGCAAAGCAATCGGCCGATAGTCATTAGGTGTTGAGGGTGTCGAGACCTTGTTGATTGGCACTATTATAGCCCTTTTCCAAGCATCAGGAAAAGTATTGCCACTTAAAGACGCATTGAAGATGCACGTTATGTGATCCAGGACCGTAGGTAAGATAGCCAACAGCATCTTCCTAGATATTCCATCGGCTCCAACTGCATCAGTGCTTAAAGAGGTTAAGATTTTACGAACTTCATCAGCATTAGTCTCTTTAAATTGTAACTCAGGTTGCAAGCCTGATTTGGTTGCTGGTTCTGTAAAGTGATGTACTGTAGATGACTGGGATATGGCCGCGAAAGTCATATTAAGTAGAGTGGGATCAACGGCAAGGGGCTTAGGACTAGCGTCCTTGAGCAAGCCAAGCTTCCGCAGCTCCAACCACATTGCACTATTAGATAGGCCCTTTAGACGATTGGCATAATAATCAGCTCTTGCACGATTAAGTTGAGAGCGATGAATATCACGAGCAGTACGATAATGCAACAAGTCATCATGTCTTTTGAGTCGTTGAAAGCGTCTATAGATAGCTCGAACACGCCGCTCAGAGTCAACGAGGTCCTTCGAGATCCACGGAGCAGTTTTGAGTGAGTTGACAGTGATTTTACGAACTGGTGCATACTCATCAACATGTGTCATAAGTTGTTGGGTAAGTCTAGTTGCCAATTGATCAGCCGACAGATCCGGTGATGAGACCCATGACCAGTCCCCACTGCGTAATGACTCTATAGCAGGTTGTGTAGAGAGTAAGTCAAGTTTGCGAGACAAAATTACTTTGGGCGATGGAGCTTTAGCAGTTAGTTGAACAGCAACAGAGATCAAGTGATGACCCGCTCCCAGAGGACGATCAGATTTGCCCCATGACACAACCGTGTCAAGTTCATCAACCATGCATAGATCGAGCCAGGTTTGTGATCGCGATGTAACATGAGTAAAGCCGTGATCGATGAGCTTTAGAGAATTCATATGTAAGAAAGATCTAACATAATCAGCATCATCACTGGATGACAATTGGTCAGCATTAAAGTCGCCACAAATGATTTTATGGCTAAAACCTTCCATGGCTGAAGCAATAATTGTTGCGAGATCATTGTGCAGCGAAAAGGGAGCATGCGGTGGTCGGTATATAGCTGCAATGAAGACGGGTTGAGAACCATTGATGTTTAACTTGCACAGCAAAATTTCAGGTAGACCAGGAGGGCCAGTCCAGATTATCGGTTGCTTGAGGATGACAGTTAAGTGTAGAGATTTGTGGTAGTATATAGCAATGCCACCTCCATGCGTATTCCGATCGTTCCTGACGATACAATAATCTGGCAAGTTGACAACCGTGTCATCAATTAGGTTGCTGAGCCAAGTTTCAGTAACCACAATGACATGGTACAAAGGTTGATTGGCCAAGTACTGCTGCACGACACATAAGTTAGCACGTAGTGAATTGACGTTGAGACAGCAAGCACGCAGAACAAAGTGGTCAGTGGTATTAGATACACGGAGACCTCCTGTAGATAAACTCGCTATTAGTTTTTTGGATGGAGCTGCAGAAGCTTATTAATGTCACTTTGAGTTGAGATGATGTGGACAAGTGCATCATCATTGAGCTTGGCAAAAATTGTGTCATTTTTGGCCCAGATATATTTAAAACCCAGCGGTTTCAGCAATTTTTTCGATTCACCAAGAAGCTTAAAAGTTCTACTGGTTAAAAGCTCATTAACATAAATACTGAAATCACTGGACGGAATAAGTTTTAGATCACTGTTGGCAGGTAGACCGGTAACTGCCGACCACTTAAGTTGACCATACTTCTTCTTGGCATTGATGATCCTAGACACAGTATCCACATCAGCGCACTTGATGGCAATAGAGATACGTTTGTTACTCACAGAGCTAGGCGGCCATAACAAAGCAGGAGTATCCGAAGATGTTGAGGGTGGTACATTCGAAACTGCTTCACGTCTCAAGCATCTGACATTAGAGGAGTCAAGACCAGGCACATTGACATTGAGAGTTGTAAGTACTGCTTGCGTGAGCCTATAGTAGTTCTTAAAAAGATCGTTGTCTGGAAAACCAGATATGACTACTTCAGTGCAGCCTGATAATTTCCCAAGAGCTTTTTGTATACGTGACGTATTAGCATTGGTAGCAGCAGTTAACAAGGTCATTTGTGAGTCAGGAGTAGATGATGAACCAGCAACAGAGTTTTGCTCAAGCCTATCAAGTCGAGAAATGACATCAGACAGCACAGCTTTAAACTCAGTGTTCTCCGACTTAAGCTCTGAAGTTGATTTTTTAAGTTCAGAAATATCATGATTATAGGCTTCCAGCTTATCATTTATGCTAGGCAGTTCTTTTAATAGATTGCTATGAACTTCAAGTACTTCTTTTATTGAATTAATACCAGCTGCAATCGTGGCAATAGAAGGATTACGACCAGTTGGTTTTTTAGGTGGTGGTATAAGTTCCCGATCATCACGTGGTCTGCCGCGCTTAGATGAACTGGATGACTTATCCGAGGAGTCAGAATCAATATTATCAACACCTTCCATATTGCGATGTTAGACTCAAGATGGCGATTGGTTGATTGTACTTATATCGATCTTGAAGAATTACAATCAATTTTGATCAGAGTACAACCAGCTCACTGCAGATGGCGCTTAGCTACTATTCTCACTTGAATAAGGTGTCACGAGTACAGCAAACCCACTATAGATGACACTCCAGTAGCATAAACAGATGGATAATAAAAATGAACACCAACCTCAAAATCCAGAGACCCAAGAGAAAATTGATAAAATAAATATAAAACAGGCCTCAAAATGTAATTAATAATATCTCACAGGCGAGACCTGCTATTTAGGCAAGCAGAGTGACTGAAACAAAAGAATGCCCGGGGGCAAATTATGCAGAAACAAGCACCAAAAGACAGAGCACAAAAAAAACACACACTGTAATACTTACAGAGAGAGAGAGAGAGAGAGAGAGAGAGAGAGTAGGACACACTAGCCTCAACACGCTATACACGCTCGTATGTAGCATCCAGCAAGTACCACAGACGTCAGAGTAAATGCAATTACCCCGACCTGTGTAGCAAACTGAGTTAAACTTGTGACTGTACTAGGAAGGAGGAAGAGGAAAGGCATGGCCCAAACTGTTTGCATTATGTATATACCGCGGTGTCGTCCCTTTCGCGTTGCATCTACAGCCTCAATGGTTTGCCCGTTTCCTCTTACTCTATCACACCGTCCTCATTTATATATAGATACATAAATATATATATATAGATGTATCTATATACATATAGAGAGAGTTGGTGAGTCAGGATATATAGAAGACACAGATATATGTCGCTATACATTTACTACCATAGTTTGGTACATACTAGATTTTGTGGGCTGCCGGAATTCGATCGAGATTGTATACCGTCAAAGTTTCAAAGTCCCTCCATTCGGTTTCTGCACAGCACTAACCGCTATCAACTTTAGTGACTCACTCCAGCTACTTCTTTGGACCCTATCGAAGACAAGATTTACCACTTAACGAGGAGACGCTTCAACGGGAGGAAAGATCGCTTACATTTTGCTATACCAATAAATTTTTTTCAAACAAAAAAAAACAATAAATTCTCTACTCGGAAATTGAACAATCCAATTTTATAAAATAGAGAAACATAAGCGTTTAAAATAACTTGCCTTTTTTAACTTCCCGCTAAGAAAATTGACGATTTTCAAAAAATTCGGGAAGTTATTGGTTTCACCCCGATTTTCAAAAATCGGGTTTTCATCATATGTTGACGTTTGAAGGTGCGAGGATGCTACTCAGACATTTTCAGAGCGATGTCTGTGTGTGTGTGTGTGTGTGTGTGTGTGTGTGCGTGTGTGGATGTAAACCTCTCATATCTTTTTAATGAATGAACCGATTTACATTTTTTTGGCGGCATTTGAAAGATTTCTTCTCAACTTAGATTTTCAGAAAATTTTAGATCATTTAGTCAAATAGTCTCTGAGATATTTAAGAAATACGAGAAAAAATAATTTTTTTTTTTCGTTTTTTTTGGATATTTTGAAAAGTGTCAGATCGATCAATTCCAAAATCTAATCAGCTCTAGAACTCAATAAAAGCATTCGATTGCTGCCAAGAATGTCTCAATCAGATAATTCGTTCAAGAGATAACATTGACGGAATAATCAATGTAAAATCTGTATCAGCTTTTTTCATTGAATAACATCATAATTACTGAACAACATAACTCAAAACTAATATGTTCTTGTTTATGTAAGTCATTGCAAGTGGCTTCTTAAAAATCATTATGTTCGCTCGTTTCACGATATACTTACATCATATAGATACAACGTATCACGTAAACTTATTTTTGAGCGAATTATTGAACATAATTGTAAATGAATATGTGAAAAACGCTTATTTATTAATTATTTTGGAGTCTAAATTTTTCAATTTTAATGTAATACGTAACCCTTTTGAACTTGGAAAGCTCATAAAAAAGTGAAACAAAGGTATTTTCGAGCTCGAAAATGTATTTATACTAATGTTTTCGAGATCTTAGAGCTCGAAAACAGCGGGAAGTTACGGGGCTGGCCCACAGGGCCAACCGATGCCCAGATTTTTTATTTTAATAAGATATTCCATAGTAATTTAGGTGAATATTTTAAATTATTACTGTATTTAATTTATTTATTGCTGATGAAAAAATAAAATAAATTGAAAACCGAATAGGAAATCCGAGAGAAGAGGTATTTGAAAATTTTAAACAATTTCTGCTCGGTAGAAAGTAATATTTGGTACAGCTACGAGCCTATTTTCACAGTAAGTTCATATTTAATGATTATCTAGATTCGCATATTGCGTTGTTTGATGAATTTTTTATAAAGTCGAGGTTGTTATGTGAAATAGCTTGTATGACTCGTTTTTCTGATGGATTACATATGTTGTTTGTTCGTTCATAAATATTTTATAAAACAATGCATTATATAGTATGTAAAAAAATTTTTTTTTCAAGTTTAACTATAATATGAAAAAAAAAAATTAAGTGATCTAGAGATCACAAGAGACAATAAATAAATATAAAAAAAATCTTTTGAGAAAGAATCAAAAATTATATTTTTTAAAAAAAATATGATTTTTAGATGTTGATGAATAAAACGTTTGGATTAACGATGTTGAAAGTTATTTAAAATTAAATAATTAAAATTTAAGTAATTGATAATATACATAAAATGAATTATTTTATAATTGAATATTCACAGATGCATGAATATGATGAAATATTTACATTTATTAATGATGAAAGAATAAACAGTAATTAACAAAATTATCGGCAATTACGCTTAAATGATGATATTACAGAATAATGTAGATTCAAGTGTATAAACAAGACTATATGCAGAACGATCAATAAGTGAAAGCAAATAGTAATATTGCGTATAGTGGTACACATATGGTACTAAATGTATATAACGAAATTCCATATGCCCGCGGTGATAACCAGCCGAAATTATACCAATTCTCGGGTACTCTCTAGTACTCAATATTGACTTGTGCATTTAAAATGCCAGTCCAAATTTAACACAATGGCGGAGAAAGAGGTTTGTGCTAGCGGGCCTTTGGGAGTTAAAATAGGTTGCATACGATATATATATATATATATATATATATATATATATATATATACACATACATATACATACGTGTGTTGTATGTTATGTGTATGAGAGACAAAGATGGACGAAACCACATACGAAGCCGCATAGTTTGATCAAACCGTATAGTAACCTATCGTGTATAGGTAAACTAAACGTTACGTTTACTGGTATAGCATCAAGTTGCAATTGACTTGTACACGTTAATTTGGGGTGATTTGGAGCTAATGATTCTTCAGAAATTTTTGTTTCCTAGAATAGCATACTAAAATCGAAAAGCCTCATTTTAGTTTATCTGAAGTTCATTTTTTATTTTATTAACTTTGATCTCTAGAGTTTAGTTTCAAATGATTTTACGTGTAGTAGGACAGTCCAGTTATCTCGAAAAGGGTTTTTTTTTCTTTTATAATTATGTAAACGAATATTTAATATATATATTAATTCTCTCTAGCTGATTTGAGTATTTACATACGTAAACCATACGATTAAACTGTCCGAGTAGATCTTAATTTTTTTTATTGGGCATACTCATCGGTTTCATTTTTTCATGTATAATTAAAGCATGCGTTATACCATTAAAAAAAAATTCCTCCGTCATTAGCTTGCTATTGTCAGAAGTCTTTGTATAGAGTTAAAAAACATAACTATAATATAAATGAAGAAGTAAATCTAATAACTTCTGATATTCTGGTCTTGTTCCATTTTTTTAGCAAGAAAAGACATCACTTGGTTGCATTTTATGTGATAGTATCTTGCGTGGCAAAGGATGTATATGAAACAATACGATTTCAGACGAGGGTGAAGTTAACTGCCGGAGCCGAAGGTGGGGGGTGAATATTAATCAAAATCTGAAAACGTGTATTATCCCTAATACGAGGATTTTTAAAGCCTAGCCAGTCAAAACAGACTAATTTCTGATCGATAGCATTTCTACGATCATTATTTCAAAAAAACCTATTACCACTGGATATGGGAGCTATTCCCAAAATATAATGTAATTGTCAACATAAATTTCTCTTCATGTAATGAATTTTGTTTTTGAAAAGTAACCGATCAGGATATACCTGCTAAATTACATTGGTCTGAAGTCAACTTGTTTTAACAGGTATAATAAGTGATTTGAAAGATCTATTGTATTTTATAGATTTTAGAACGAAATTAACTCGTAATATTCAGAAATAATAATAATAATAATAATCTTTACGGTATAATTTCTTTTGCAGAGAAAATTTTCATTGCAGGAAGTTATCAGTTTAAAATAGAGAAATGTGTAAATAAAACATTGTGTAAATTGATTCGGGAATAAAAATTTTATATTTTATTACTATTGTTGTTTTTTGACGACCGTGAGCAAAAAAACATAATAAATCATGCGACAATGAATGAAAATTTACTCAATCGATATTATAGCGGTCGTAGGTCTCCATTATTGAAGCGATAAAGCGGTTGACGTGAAATTGCAGAATTATGGACCACGGCTGACAGTATTTTCGCATTATCAGGTGGCGCGGGCACGATGCCCGGAGCCCAAAAGCCTCCTACCTTTATGGATTCATGCAATTGTCACGATTTTCGTCCACTAATGACAGCTAAATATTTTCCGCTATCTCTACTAGTAGTAATATTTCCTTTTATTTTTCGTTTTCCATTAAAATTATTTTTATTTATTATTTATTCATTTATATTATTAATTTATATTTTTTCATAAAGAAAAAAAATAAAATGCAAACAAAAAATTTGATTAAAAAAAATATTGAATAAAATGAATACGATTTTAATCAACAGTTTCATACATATTTTTTTTATCAATGTTTTGTCGTTTATTCAACGAGTTTTATATTAATTTAAATTTCCGAAATCACATGCTATGCAATTTTTTTTTATTTTCGATGAAAAAAAAAACATTTTTTTGGATTATTTATTACATCAATTAAATTTTTGCACAAACAATATAATTTAATTTAAAAAATAGTATATTGTGTGACAAGGGATGAAACAAGACGATTTCAGTCTAGGGTGAGGTTGGCTGCCGAGCCGCAGGTGAGGGCTGACATCACCCGCAGTCTGAAATCGTGTTTTATCTTGAGTCACACACTATATTTTTCATGATTACATGAATCGGACCTTCAAGATTCAATATCAGCAGCCAGTATACTGATAAAAAATTTCTCTTCAGACAATTAAATTGTTTTTGTTAAATTCTGTTAAACTAATATTTAATTGGGACAACTCAATTTTATTACGTCAACAAAATCTATTTTGTCATTTTTAACAAATGATTTAATAGACTCTGTTTGGTCGACGTTAATATTTCTCTTGCTAATAAAATCATTTGGTAAAGGTAAGAAAATATTTATTTGATAGACAACTAAATTATTTTGTAGTGCCAACAAACTCAAATATTAAAGCAAAATATCATTATGTTAACTCTAATAAATATTATTTAGACGCAAAAAAATATATTCATTTAGAATAAATATATATATTTACTTGATGTTAATAAATATATATTAAAACCTAATGATTATTGATTTAAAAAGTTATGGTGCTAGGCAGCAGTAACGGAAGTAGTTCGGTGCTCGTCACTAGATTGCGCCCACCTTTTGTAGTGTCCCTGGTAAGACACTTATTTCAAAGTTATTATATTCAAAACGTGAAGCATTTATGAGACAGGTTCTCCGCTGTTAATTAGCAGAGTAATGATATCCCTTTTTGATAGTAATATAGGGGCATCCTGTATTACGCTATGACATTAATGTTTAATATTAATGTTTTCCTAAACAATTATTGTCTCAGTACATAAAAAAAAGTACGTGTCAAGGAAATAAATTATTTTTCTAACTATGCATTCATTTAATTGTCAAATAAATATTCTGTCATATTAAAATAATATTTAATTATTATTAATAACTCATTCTCTAAGGCTCACTAATATATTTCATTATGCCTACTTTATAAGCTCTACAGGTAATCAATTTGATTTGATGCTTGCTACTTAACGCTTAATTATCTTTACTAAATATTTTGTAGTCTCTAATAATTTGTTTTGTTGGTGGATTATAAAATATTTAGTTAAAACAAACAAATATATAATTGGCAATGGGCAATCAAATTATTTTGTTATCATAACTAAAATTTAGTTGTCAGAAGAAAATTTTTTTCTCAGTGTAAGAAACAAGTTTATTTCAAGCCGATGATGCGGAGAATTGTTAGAGAATGAGAAATCCGCGATTTACAGTCACTTCTTAAATAGTAAATAAGACAAAAATATTATTTTCACTCATTTTTTAGTAATCTTATGGTTGATTAAAACTGTCACTTAAAAAATGAAACGAGTAAACTGAAGAGTCAAGTAAAAATGAGAGTAATAAGGCTGCAAATGAATATTAAATATAACTGACACCGGGCAGAAACAATTGTGTTTCTTCCCTTGGGAACGTTGTATGAAGGTATTTTTGAATTATGAATTCGCTAGCAGCTGTTTGCAGCATCGGCTTGAAATTAGCTTGTTTCGACGGGCTGTAGATGCACTGAAACTTCAAGTTTCGATTCTGATATCATGAAAAAATTTTTGAAGCTTAAACATATATTTTAAAGAAAAAAAAAATAAGATAAGTACACTATACTCTCTAAAAATGAATTCGTGAAATTTACTGCGAATCAGTGGATAGTTACTATTTCTCCAGCTATAAGTATACCACTAATTCATCCAGTGGTATAATTATAGCTGGTTCTCACGCATATTCACTGACTCATTCTAAGTAGTAAAAAATTTCGAGTCCACGGTGGGGTGTGAATGGTTTGGTGTTAAAATTTAAAAAACTGCCAGTGAGAAAGTTACACGCTAAAAAACAAAAGAAAAAAATAGTAATACTTCTCATTTTAACGAAGTGACTATTCCCATTTTTACATTTTAATTATTCTCATTATTTTATGTTAATTTTTCCTATCAGAGATGGTAAGCATTCTTATCCGAGATGATAATCATTACAATCTCAGAAGGCAAAATTAAATAATTTTTCAGAGATAAGAAATGTTATTACCTAGATGGTAAATATTACTGAGTAGTTCTCACGAATTTGCGAAAATCGTGTCCATACTCAGTTTCGTATATCATTAATGTTGTATTGTAAACGTTGTATTTTTTCACGAAAACTATACTACTGAAGCTGCTCGTGCTATACTTTACTTAGGTGTTTTAATTTCACAATATCAAATGGCAGGTAACTGAATACTTCAAATATCATTCCCTCATCGTGTCCTAAACTCAATATTTAAATAATATTATATCATTAATTTATTGTGCTCTATAAATTTGACTAGTTTTGGTCATTACTTATCTTAAAAATAGTGAACAGTACATACACTTTTCATTAGGTATCGAGTAAGAAATGATTGGAAAATTTAATTTTTATCTGGGTCCCAAAAAAAAAAAAAAATCATTCCCTCACATTTTACTAAAACCTGGATTGTACTTTTCAATCGGATCGTAGGTTGCCGCGCTTATACATTTTTTGCAGTTGGCAGCATTGTCAATGAAGCCATACTATCATTGTTGCAAGGCGCGAAGAAATGTGTTGCTGTCAACTAGTTTGTTATTAATTGTTTCAATGTTACATTTTTATGTCTTATTACCTCACACCATCTAAATATAAGGTAATTATTTCATTTGTAATAATCATTATGCCGTTTCACATGTTGTTAGGGGTAGAAATCTTGCCTCGAATCGTAATTCGATTTGAGATTAATGTTTGACTAGTTTTTGTAGGTAATGCTTGATTTTATCATTCCCTCACTATCATTTCCTCACTTCATTCTATTAATGAATTTTCCCTTTATTTTCATTTAAACGAGAAAGGGGACCACATAGTCAGCTGAGGTAAGTTACTTGTGTACTATATATTGAATGTATAAAATTGTCAATTATTACAAATTATATTCTTAATATTGTACGAAGTCATTTTTCGCAAATTCGTGAGAACTACTCTACTATTGAAAATGTTAAAAATTTGTATCCGTGCTGGTAATCATTATTATCTCAGAAGCCAAAATTCCAAAATTTTTCATACAGAAGAACATATATAACATCTTGATGCCCCAGAGCTGTTTGGTATGTTGGGCTTTGTTGTGCCAAATATAAACTTGAGATCTAATAGGATAATTAGTAAGATCACGTTTTTCGACGTTTTTCACGCTCTCCACTATACAGAATTTCTAAAAATATTAATGAAGATGCCACAGAAGTAGATTTTTTGGAGCATCATCGGACAGTTGTAAGGAGAAAGCTAGAAGGGCAATTTTAAACTGAGCATTCTGGTTATGATTTATAATTTTTTTAATTTTGTTTTGGTTATTAATTTTAAAGTTACGCTGATGATTAATTACTCACACTTTATATTATATTTATTTTATATTTGTTATTACTATGTGTAATTGCCGAGGGGCGTTAAATAAATAAATAATTAAATAAATAAATAAAATAAATAAGAAATATTACTATCGAGACGGTAACTTATACTATCGGCAATAGTAATTATTACTATACGAGAAACGAATAATTAATATAAAAGCATGATAATGATTATCACATACACGATGGTAATCATTCCTTATTGCAAGGTGGTAATAGTTATCATTTTTTTTTAGCGCGTATAACAAACAAGGTGATGAATTTTTAACCGTCTGAATTAGATTGCTTACACCGACAATGTTGTATATGTATGTTTTTTATTGAGAGAACTTACGATTACTGCAACGCCGGGTATTTAATATTCAGTTTACAATAATGTAGATCAATAATAATAATTATAATATACTAATGCTGGTACCTGCATAAACATTGCAATCCCATTGATCAGAATAATTACACTATGGTATTGTGACAAATTTGCACTGCGTCTATAACTTATTTTCAATCTGCTAATACTTTTAAGATTATAGTCTTCGACTTGATGTTAAAATTCATAATATCAGCATTTTGTAACTTTTTCAAATAAATTACCACCTTGACTTTTTTCCATTAATTTCTCTTTATTGTCGTTATTATTATTCCTGTCTAAAAGAAAAAAAATAATGAATGAATTAAAATAAAAGTGAATAATAAAAATGATAAAGGGCATAAAAAATAGGAAAAAAAATTCGTGATGCGACCGTCAGTGTAACGTGTATTAAAAGCTCAGGTAAAAAGCGCAATTTATTTGTGGCATTTCTCTTGCTTTTTTCTACTAAATTTCATTTTAACCCTTGTACACTCTACGTGGCTCTTTCTCTTACCACACACGTCATGAAAATTGCATACTTTTGTGATGTATCGTCCTACAAAATAATTTTTCCGGATTTTTTCACATAACATTATGTTATCCTTACCGTTATGAAAAAATATATATAAAATCCCCTGTGCTTTAAGCTGTAATCACTATTTTTATGCTTGATTCATCTATATTTTTATATATTATATAAAAAATTCATATAAATAATTATAATTTTTATGGGAAATAATTGCGTGTTTATTTTGAGCTATTTTCAAACTAGTAATTTTATTTTTAATCTTAACAAAAAATCATCATCGAGTAAATAAATGATAAATTTTTTAAGAGATATTATCTTGATTATGGAATGCTGATATCATGCAAGAAGTAGATTGAATGCTATCAGCCATACCATTAGCGATTAATCATCATAGATAAACTTTCAGCTAATTAATTAACGAGTTAATTTGTTAATTATTTTGAAAAATCCCTCAAAATATTGTTATAATCTAATTAGTTGAAACTAGATTTTTATTTAATCTCTAATTACTGACAGAAATATTCAAGTTTGTTTACTTGTATAAAAAATATCGTTAAGCAAAATTAAAAAAATCAGTCTATCAATTGACCTTACGGGCTAGCCCCAAAACTTACCGCTATTTTCGAGCTCAGGGAGCTCGAGAACATCATTGTGAATACATTTTCGAGCTTTCCGAGCGCGAAAATACTTTTGTATGCCTGTTTTCGAAAAGCAAAAAAAAGGGTTTTTACCATTTTTTCTCCAACAATGTCTTTTGAACGAATTAACCGATTAAGACAGTTAAGGTGGCAATCGACGCGTTTTATTGAGTTCTGAAGGTAATTAGATTTTGAAATTGATTTATCTAGTCATTTTTGAGAAATTTTAAAAAAACTAAAAAAAAAATTTTTTTTAATTCTTTTGTTTACAGTTTTTCTTGAACGAATGGACCGATTTTGATGGTTGAGGAGGCATTCGACGCGGCTTATGAAGTTTCAGAGCTGATTAGATTTTGGAATCATTCCATTGAGCACATTAAAATTTATCTGAAAAAAACATTTTTGAAAAACTTTTATTTTTAGAATATTTCCGAATGGACCCTACCAATCAAGCTCAAATTTTCAAAGGTTGTAGAAATTATGAAGCCGCCTCGAATGCCACCTTGAAGATCAAAATCAGTTCATCCGTTCAAAAGTTACGAATGTTTACAGGCGTACATACACAAATACATACGCTCGGACATCATCTTGAAATTAGTCAACTCGAAACTCAAAACGTCAAGATCTGATACAAATCCGATTTTCGAAAATCGGACCGAAACCAATAGCTGCCCAAAATTTTCAATTTTTTTGGCAGGAAGTCAAAAAGTATCCTTAGGGCTACTGTATGTTCTAAACGAATAAATCTGTCATAAATGATAATAAATGTTAATAAATGAAGTGACATAACTCGACTAAGGCTGAAAGTCATGAAAACTAACTGAGGAAACGCATCGAACGTCTGTCAATTTGTGTCGAGTGTATGTGTATATACTGAAAAAAAAAATATTCAAGCTGAATAAAATTAGTTTGAGCCAAATATATAAAATATTTGGGTATTTTAGTTATGTCAAATAAAATATGCATTTGCGGTGAAGAAATGGTGTATAGTTAACGGGAATACATAACAACCTCTAAGAATATTTCAAATAAATTCAATGTCTTTTAGCAAATTATAAGTACTCTAATGAACTCAAAGAAGTTTAATTTGTTAATTAACTATTCATTTTACAAATTAATTACGAAATTCCACAAGTAATTAATTAAAATAAATACTTATGCCACAAATAAGTCATTTATTTGCGGTAAGTAAATAATTCATTTAAGGCAAATAATCATAGTATTTGAATCAATTGCATGTTTAATTAAGTCAAATATAATATTTATTGGTCTCGAAGAGACATCGAATGATAATTTTCAAATAAAGCAGTTTACTTGACTCAAATATTTCGTTTTTTCAGTACTTATGAGTGAATATTGGCGCACTGGTTATTAGATCATTGAAGATTTATTGGGGCTCTAATACGCGCATTGCGATGTTTCTTTACGCTCATACTTATTTACTTTTAACTTTTGATGTACCTTTATAAAGGCATTTTCGATAAGATAATTACTGCGTATTCATTGCAACATCTATTCGAAATGAATCTTGCAATAATTGCAAGAGTAAGTCATAGCTCAACTAATTTTTAATTTTAATATCAATCGGTTTGGTAGCTAACGAATGATGGTTATAAAAAAAATTTTTTTTTTTAAATAATTTAAAAACTTTGGCCGCGTAATCTCCAATCTCACTTAGTGAATCTTAATGAACCTTTTCGATTTCCGCAAAAACCACTGGAATCAATCAATCTGTTGAAAGATGATGAGAAAAACTTTTGCTCACTTACATCTACAGATATCCCTTTGAAAACATTGGCGAAGTACTCTTAAAATCCTATATTATGTATTTCTGTAAAAACTGCAATGTCGTAATATCAGACTAATAACAATTAGTTTGGCTTTGCTTTAAAAATTTTAATTTTCTGAGTGCAAAGTGAAAAATAATAAGTTTAATTATAGAACCAAATAGTAAATTATTTGCAAAGTAATGAAATTAAAAATGAATTAACAATTTTTGTGTTATTTAAAGATGAGTGGCAATAATGGACTAATTTAGAGTGTAAGCAAAGATGTAAAGTGTCTAATTAGTTGGCATAGTATACAAAGAGAATACTGTAGGATGTACTACGTAAATCTTATAGCTTGAGGCAAAATGCACGGGTTGTACGCTTTTCCTCATCTCCACTTTCTATATATATATATATATACATATAAACCTTAACTTTTCTATATCTCTATTTGCATCTAGAGACAAAAGATGTCTTAATTGCCGACAACTATCTCGGGTCGAGTCACACTGAAATTTTATAAGAAATTAGTTATATTGCATAGACGTGAATGAATATAAAGACGAATAATAATTCTTTTCATATTTTAGTTGAATGAAAATACACGCGGGAAATACTTAAAAGTCTCGAACAAAGACCAAGTAAATTATATTTTTACATGATTATGTTTTTTTTCTTCATTCAAGTAACGAAGAATTATTATTTATTTATTTATTCAGTTTTTTCCATTTATATTTCTTACGATAAAATAGCATTTGAGTTTGAGAAGAGAAAATTATGTAAAAGAAAAAATAAAGGTAAATAATAGACAACTGTAAGTTCAATTTAGATAAAACGAAAGTGTATGAAATAAAAATTCATAGTAGCTGATGCAG
Source organism: Microplitis manilae (assembly GCA_030273425.1). NCBI lineage: Eukaryota > Metazoa > Arthropoda > Insecta > Hymenoptera > Braconidae > Microplitis > Microplitis manilae. The sequence goes on from CP092726.1 coordinate 7,987,524, forward strand.
TTAATCGAAGAGAGCAACAAGCTGGAAGTTCTGGTTGGTTTAACTCCAATGTGAAACATTTTAAACTGGTTGAATTAACGAACCTCCAATTAGTGAGATATAACTAGGAGAAAATACGCCGTGTACTACATTTGCGTGATCGGGCTGAGGGTTAAGAGAGGAAGAGACTGCCGGGTCCGGGAGGAGAAAAACCACATGTATTTTGAACAAGTAAATGTATAAATATAATTGAAATTGAAGGAGAATTGATATGTACATCGCATCAAGTTTATTCAAGATAAAGAATTTAATTTGTTTCTTCCAGGTCGAGTTAAAATGTTAATTTTCGATTCGGGACTTGAATACTTAAATAATCAGCAGATTGTTGAGAGATTTTAATATGGTACAGGGGTTGTGCAACCAGTACTTATATCAACAGTCAAGAACCCGCGAGTATTAAGATTAAATTAAATGTCATTATGATAAATTTAAGATTTATTAATCTCAAGATTTTTAATTCATTCATTCATTTAATTCTATTTAATATTTTTATTTCTTGTGATTAAATGTCTACTGCTAATATTTCAATTAACGTAATTTTTTATTATCAAGTGTAATTAAGTTATCGGAAATTTCAATTAATGAATGGAATTTTGTTGTTAAAAAAATTCTGATCAATATTTCAAATTTTAAATTAAACTACTAATTACTTTAATAAAATTGGTATTTCATTGAAGATTTTTTTATTAAAATAATACAATTTGATATTCATGGAACAGAGTTTTGAAAAAAGGTTTATATTTAAATTAATTACGTTTAATGAAATTCCAATCGTGTTGACGTACATTTAAAAGAGCATTCTTATGCATTCTTACAATTTTTCATAATATATTTTGAATACTTTTAAAATCCTGAGCCACTTAAATATTTATAACTCAGTTATATTTTTCAAGAATCAATTAAAATTATGCAATTAAATAAGTATATAGAAATAAAATTTAATAAAGCAGTAAAAACAGATTTTAATTAATTCATTGATTTAGATTCATTTGATACTTTTCTACAGTCATACATTTAAGTAAACAAACAGTTCATATTATTTAATTAATAGCTAGACATTGATTTATTAATGAATGTTATGAAGCAGCAACGTAACTATATTATCAAAATATTAGTCATGAAAACAGCAATAGAAAAGTTGTTGAAAGTAAAGTTTCCAATGAGGTTTCGATAAACTCTAGAGAAGCTCAAAATCCATTTCAAACTAAACTTTTAGTTTATTCTATTTATGTGTACTACAAAATATACAGATATAAATAGAAATCTATATTTATCTAATAACTATGAATATAAGTTTGAAGAACTTAAAATATATTTCTTTTGAAAATTTACTATGGTCACAGTAATCTATAATATAATCAATGCCAATTTTACTACGGCCATAGTAATTTTTGCTTGTGTTTATTTCAATTTCCGCAGGTGGCCAAGATGGTCTGGCTTTACTATGAGACCATAGCATTTCAAACGAGAATAATTTCTCTTTGTACTTATATTGTAAAAAAAATTGGGCAATCCAAAAGTGCACAACTCACTTTCTCATTCAAAAAAGAACAATAGATAGTGCTGTTATATGCAGAAAAATATTGAAATAGAATAATAATAATGATAAAAAAATGGCAGTTAATTTTTTCAGAAATTGTCATTTTTAAGTTTTCATTGATTATGAATAAACCGTTATTGTGTTTACCACTATCCGTACATACTGATGGACATCACAGGTTTTAAAAAAAAAAATTTTTTTTTTTTCCAATTATTATTTACAGAAAAGTGACTTAAAATTGTGTTTGTTTTATTCATTAATAGACTATCTTTCAAATGGTACGAATTTCTTTCGAATTGAATATATGTGAATAAGGGTAAATATTATTTTTGCGTGAATAAATCAGCTGAGACCGAGTAAGCGTTAGCAGAACACTTTTCATTGCTTCACAATTGAGGTCTGCAATATCAATTGAAATTAGCTGAATACACTGACAGAAAAAATAACGTTTAGTAATATTACATATTCTTCTTACACTGAAAAAAAAATATTGCTGTAATCGCAATACCACACGGAGAAAAAATTATCGTAACTGTTCCTAATACGTTTATGAAAAATCATCCCATACTGTTATGGTAATGATTACTTGGGATTATAGGATATAGACTTATGCATTCTGAGAAAAGTTCTCATAAGTATGGGAACAATTCCTATCATTATGGTAACAGTTCCCATATCACATGTGAAAGAATCATGGTAATGATTACCATACTCATAGGAATAGTTCCCATAAGCAAATAGTAACCAATCCTATAACCACATTGTAATGGTTTCTAAGTATATATGGGAATAAGCCCTATATATTATGGTAACTATTACTATAATATTATGGTAACGATTACCATAATATTATGGGAATAGTTACCATAATATCATGGTAATAATTCCCATAATATTTAGAAATTATAATAATTTTGTTTTTTTTTGTAAGAAGTGTTTTTTTTATATTACAAAATATTACAAAATTTTAAGTATACAAAAAAAAACGCTTATTACAAAAAAAAAATCATTATAATTTCTAAATATTATGGTAAAAATTACCATAACATTATAGTAACCATTACGATAATATTATGGTAACCGTCACCATAATGTATGGGAATTATTACCATAACATTATGGTCACCATTACCATAATATTATGGTAACCATTATCATAGTTACATGGTAACGATTACCATGATTCCATAGGAACTATTCCGATACCATATGGGAATTATACTCATAATTGTAGGAATGATTACCATAATATATATGGGTGCCGTTCCTATAATCAACATTTCAAAAAAAACCGGTTACCATGCAGTATGGGAATTATTCCCATAATATATTGTAATTGTTACCATAATTTTTTCTCCGTGCATTAGGTTATAGTAACCATATAAAGTTTGGAAAATCATACATTGTTAATATAGCAATACTTCGTTTGCGTAAAGGCTAGGTGGCTATTTTACTCATACAATGTTTTGTTAAATCAACTATTTACAAACATGGTTGCTACGGCTATACGTATTGCTATATTAACAATACGTATCGATATACTTACAATCCGGATTTCTATATTAACCATTTGGATTGCTATAATAGCAATCTATAGGAATTGTTAAAACAGCAATACTAAGTGTGAGGAATATAACCAAAGAATATGGTTGAATTGACAATACTTTTATTTACAATTAAAGACAGTTATGCAGCAATCTAATATGCCAAGTTAACTATACATTTTGTTATGACAACTATCTACCATTAGCAATACTTCAAATCGTTATGATAACCAAATTTTTTTTTTTCAGTGTACAAGTAATTATATTATTGAAAATTTTCAATCTAATATATTTTTAATGCAAAAATTTTAAGATTTCACTCGAATTCATTTTCTTGATCGAAGATATCCGAGCTTGGCTTGAGAAATGCTGATCTTTTTCTGTGGAGTACTATAAATAAATTCCTATTTCCTTTCATCAGGAAAATTATTATTTAAATTAAATACAGAATTAATAATGTAATAATTTTTATTGATTTTACTACTCAAAAAAAATATTATTCTTACAAAAGTTAGTTTTTTTTAGTGCATGAATTTTTAACATTTTTACTTAATTGAAAAAATCGATTATTATAATTGATTGTAGTTATTAATCCTACGCGTTAATATGGGTAATTATTTCTTAATTATTGTTTATTAATAAAAAATTTAATAAGAATATTTTCATCGTGATAATAAAGTCATTACTAAGAAGTAAGTAAAGCTGATGAATAAATTGAATATACAATTGGTGGGTCTATATTACGAGCGATATATAAAAACTAGTTACTTGGCCGAGGTTTTCTAGCGTTATTAATTGAAGAAAAAAATTCTCGGCTCTACCAACTGCGAGAGGGCAGCTGCAGGTGGCTTGAGATCTGGAAAGCGAACTCATTAAAGCGATAAAATTAATTTAAACTCCCTAAGCCACCCAACAGCCGCCTACAACTACACACCCACTTTTAATATTTTTTATTTTTCTTTTTCCATTCCCTCAATCCTCTCCAGTTTTTTTTACTTACCCTCACGCTTACCCTTCCTCTCACCTCTACTTCTCGAGTCGAGTTTTCTTCTCTCTATCCCACTTGTAAGCGCAATCTAATTATTTTCACCGGCTCAACGAATCGTAACGTAATTACGATTATTGTACACTTGTAACCAAGTTATTTGCATCGACTATGTCGATTGCTGGTAATTATTAATCCTTATAATTATTTATTTATTTTAAAAACTCTAATTAACTCTAGTTTAATTTATTACTATTTATAATAAGTTCAAGATCCGATTACACTCCAAAATCCTCTTCATCTTACCTTTTTTTTTTTTTTTCTTTTTTTTATCATTATTATAAGTTTTTCAATGAAACTTAATTTATTATTTCTTTCCTCTAGACTCCATCACAAGATTTATATGTTTGAAAAAATTTGTGATGATATTTTTCTTAAAGAAGAAAACTAACTTTTAACCACTTCAAACGTACCGTGTATTTAAGATTTTTTATTTCTGTAAATAAATAAAGTATTATTGAATTCTTTTTTTTCTACTTTTTTCATTGATATTTTAAGCACACAAAAAAGTTTTTATTTTAATTTTTATACCGTATGAAAAAAAGAAATTAGTTTTACGGAATTTCACATCACGACGCGTATCTATAGTCACAGAACAGTAAAAGTTGTCTTGTAGTTATGAAGATTCGATTGTAACTATTTTCGTGTATAAATATTTAATTAATAGTAACAAAATTTTCTTTTAATTCTAATAATGATAGAAAACGTTAATGTAGAAAAGATATTCACTTTTAACGCTCAAGAGACACATTGAATAAAAATCACCCGGGTCTTTTTTTTTAAATGTGCGCCATTTTCGGGCGCATATTCTTGAAAAAATTTTCTATCGATGGAAAAATAAATAATTGAATTCGATCAATTCGGTCTCAAGAAATTGCTTTGAAAGTGTGGCAGGTATAACTTACCCATGTATGAATTTCACGTAATTTTTTCAGTGTTCTACACTGTTAAAAATTTTCGGATTAAATCCGGAGTGAATGCGAAGCGGATAACTCTGTTTATTTATTAAATCCCCAGTACTATGAAAAGGAGTTTATTTTAATTTCGAAGCTTGTGACGGAGTGAATTTGGATAAAAATAAAATTCGTCATCACTTCAAATCAACTCCCGATTTCTTACAGTGTAAGAGATAAAATTAAGTAAAAATAAAAAATTTTGATCAGATTGTTCATTTAATTTTATTATAAAATTATCTAGTATTAAAAGCAAATAAATAAATTGATAACAGATAGTAATACGTACACAATTTTTATTTTGCAGTATTTTTTCCGATTTTATCTAGATTGGTGTATGCCAAAACACTTTAGAAGTATTCTAGCCACGTCTGTGTCATTTGGTGTAGTTCCAATCTTGGTATTCGATTGTCATAGCCCACGAACATGGAAACAACGAACAGAGTATATATATATATATGGTTTTGTACAATTGCAGACAGTAGCAATTATCAGGCAATTAAGTCTTCTCCACCTCTATTTCAGTAGCTTTACTTGTTCCTCTGTTTTTCCTACTCCATTTCCTGCATTTCTACCGGACTAACCATTACGGCTTTATAATTTTATTTGGACTCCTCTTTAAACTGTCAACGACATTGGGTTAGGTCATTGAAACAAAAAGAATCCAAGTAAACAAAAAAACAATCTTCAACCTCAGATTCATTTCCTATTTAAAATTTTTCTTTGATATATTTCCTCAAGATTTTTTTTTTTTTTTCATTACTGTTTATTTTTTTAAATTTCAGTTTTACTCATTTAGACTCAACGACTCTCTTTTAAAGTTATATGAAATAAAAAAAAAAAACAATTCAAGCATATTTATCGCAGTAGAGACACGTAAAAATATGCCTCAGGCAAAGCACAATACACCAGAGATATTTCTATTTAGTTCAGCTAAAAGAATAGAAACAAAAACAAAATAAAAAGAAACAAGAAAAATAAAAAGTGGAAGGGGGAAGAAAAAAAAACAATTGTGCCCGGTATTTCCATCGTCCACCCTTTGGCCTCGAGGGATTAAAGTTTCGTAAAACGACAATGGCTTGGTCGATAGTGTAGGCAGAGGAAGAACAAAAATAATGTCTCGATGAATTTAGACCTTATGGACATTATCAAAGAATGTATTGCTTTGTAATAATGAAAAAAAAAAACATTCCAAATCGATGTCTGAAGTTTAATAATTAAAAAAAGTATTAACTTATTAAATATTTTACGAAATAATCAATAATAAAATTCAACCAGCTACTTTCAATTCATTCATTTATTATTTACAGATTACTATCTATTTCGGATTTTCAGATATTATGAATAGGTCGTATAGGTTATTGATTATTAACTATTTAATTAATAATTTATTAAATGCACGTATTAATTTTGATTGAAATGTTTATTCGAATTAAAAAACAATTAAAAGAAATTGTGGTACACTGATTTTTTTATGAAGTAATAATGGCTTTCTTTCGTTTATTCATATTCATTTGATTTAGTAATTTCAATCCATTTGTTGAATAATTTGAATTGCACTTGAAATACTCTAGTTCTATAAAAATAGATTACAGAAGAATTGTTTATTTCAATCGATATTTTATTCAAACATAAAATTTTTATATGAGCTGTTGAATCTGTATCAAAAAATTTTTAATTTTACGTTGTGAAAATCGAGCGTAAATTTGGAGTGAATTTTTAATCCGTATTTACTCTACCACGGAGTTCTGAAGCAAAAAAAAACATTCCAATAGGTGTAAACAAATTAAATTTTCCTTAAAAGTTTAGTAATCATTATTCGAATGACCTATCGATTTTTATTCAAATTTTAATTTTAATAATCCCTTTCAATTGTAATGGAAACCATTTGAATTAATCAATTTGATCAGTCAATTCGAAAAATATTATTATACCAAAAAAAAAAAAAAACGGTCTGTCAGTTGACCCTGCGGGCCAGCCTCACAACTTCTCGCCATTTTCGAGCTCAAGGAGCTCGAAAAATTGTTGTGGATACATTTTCGAGCTCTTCTAGCTCGAAAATACTTTTGTATGCCTTTGTTTTCGAAAAAAAAACGTTTTTTGACATTTTTTCTCAAACGATATCTCTCGAACGAATAAACCGATTGAGACGGTTAAGGTGACAATCGGCGCGTTTTATTGAGATCTACAACTGATCAGATTTTGAAATTGATTTATCGAGTCGTTTTTGAGAAATTTCAAAAATACTAAAAATTTTTTTTTTTTTTAATTCTTTCGACAACGGTTTCTCTTGAAAGAATTAACTGATTTTGATGGTTGAGGTGGCATTCGACGCGGTTTATGAAGCTTCAGAGCCCTGTTGATTTTGGAATCAATCCATCGAGCCCGTAAAAAGTTATCCAAAATAAACATTTTTGGAATATCTCCGAACGAGCTCTACCAATGAAGCTCAATTTTTTTTCAGCTTCGAGAAATTGACAAACCGCATCGAATGACACCTTGACGATCAAAATCGGTTCATCCGTTTAAAAGTTATAGACATTTCCATACGTACGTACATACATACGTTCATACACTCGGACATCATCGTGAAATTAGTCAGGATAGCTTCCTAGAACCTCAAAACGTCAAAATTTCTTTGAAATTCGATTTTCGAAAATCGGACTGAAACCAATAACTTCCTGAATTTTTGAAAATTTTCAATTTTCTTAGCGGGAAGTTAAAAAACGCAGCTAAAATATACAGTTTTAATATCACAAGAGAATATAAGTTTTCACTTGATGTACTTACTGTAAAGATTTATTTAAGTAACACGATTAATTAAAAATGATTAGATTATTATTGTTTGGAATAATATATCGAAAATGTTCTTAAAAGTTATTGCTAAATAACCATTTTTTAGTAAAAAAAAAAAAAAAAATCTGGGCATCGGTTGACCCTGCGGGCCAGCCCCAAAACTTCCCGCTGTTTTCGAGCTCAAAGAGCTCGAAAACATCGTTGTAAATACATTTTCGAGCTCTTCGAGCTCAAAAATACTTTTGCATGCCATTAATTTCGAAAAAAACAGTTTTTAGCATTTTTTTCTCCTGCAATAACTCTCAAACAAATTATCCGATTTTTAAGTTTGAGGTGGCAATTGACGTGTTTTAATAGATTCTAAAGCTCATTAGATTTTTAGATTTTTTGGTTGAGTCGTTTCAAAGATATTCGCAAAAAACTGTTTTTTCCTATTTCTTTCTCCAACGATAACTCTCGAACGAATTATGCGATTTTGATGTTTGAGGTGGCAATCGACGCGTTTTATTACGTTCTAGAGCTGATTAGATTTTGAAGTTGATCGTATAAGTCGTTTCTGAGAAATCAATAAAAAACTAAAAAAAAAAAATTTTTTTTTCGTAATTGGCCAATATCTTCGAGTCTACTTGGTCAAATGATCTGAAATTTTCAGAAAAGTTGATGGCCAAAAAGCTCTTTCGATTGCCGCCTTAACCATCCAAATCGGTTTCTTAGTTAAAAAGTTATAAAGAGTTTACATACATACATACACACACACACACACACACACACACATACATACAGACACTCGGACATCATTCTAAAAATAGTCAGAATAGCTTTCTAGGACCTCAAAACGTCGACATCTGATGAAAACTCGATTTTCGAAAATCGGGGTGAAAACAATAACTTCCCGAAATTTTCGAAAATCATCGATTTTCTAAGCGGGAAGTTAAAAAGAACTTACAACTTTTCAATAAAAAGTATTCAGTTTTGATAGTCCGTATATTTACGAAAGTAAAAGAAAATTCCTCGGCTGTACAAAAATGTTTGGGGTTGATTTTATAGACAAGAAGCAGCATTAAAATAACAGAAGTATATATGTATATATATACTACCGTTAATGGTAACATAAAACGACCTCTGCAATGAGTTCTTGTGGTATACTACTGTGAAGACGGTCTCTTGTCTCTTCAAAATGAAGGCTATGAAGACGTTGACAGGATGGAAAGTAAGTGGTAGTAAGAGACAGAAATGAGTCGAGTCGAGTCGAGTCGAGTTGGGTCGAGTTGAGTTAAGAGGTAGTGGAATCGCGAGATATGAAATACAGACGTTGAATGGAGTAAAGGTGTGTGCTTTAGCTTTGGTCTAAATGAGGGTTAATGAGCCACCAGCGAATCCTCTGGTCCACCGCAATATTTTATCGTTTACATTGCACTCCGAGTTAGTTAGAAACCAACCAGCGCACTGAAGAAGAAAGCGCTCGAGGGTCATACTTTATAGGGAATCGTTGAGAAGAATAATTTTGTGAATATATATTAGACTGTTTCAAATTAGGGGACTATTTTTTTTTTTTTGATGAACATTGAAAAATCGAAAGGGTATTTTAAAATATGGTGACAGTTAAAATTTGAGCTCTTAATATTGATATTTAGAGGTGGCTATTTGTAATTTTCGATTTTTCATTTAGAAACATGGTAAAAAATACATAACTTCCGAAAAAATCAAGATACAAAAAATCTCTTCTTAACTATTTTGTAGGAAATTTACTGGTCTACAAAAAAGGTCCTCTATGATTTTTTCATGAGTTCAACCATTCACAAGATATCCGACGTCAAAGTTTGATAAAATTCAAAGAACTTGTTTATGCTCGCTCCGAATTTTATACCATGCCAACCAATGAGAATTCAGAAATTTTCAATACAATTTTTTGTAGGAAATTGAACGCTCTACAAAAAAAGTCTCTTATCGTTTTTTGATAAATCCATCTGTTCAAAAGTTATTAGAGCTTGAAGTCAAGTTATAGTAAAATTCGAGATCTTTTTACTTTTTCGGTGAAACTATCGGACAAATCATAAAATGTCATTAAATCTTTTTTGTAGACAATTTTATTTCCTAAAAATTATCTCTGATAAATTTTTTCCGAATTCTGCATTCTATTCTAGTTAATTCCATTTTAATGTCGAGCTCTTAAAATCGATCAGAACACTTTTTTTAGGAGCTTAGCATTAAAATGGAAATAACTAGAAGAGAATGCAGAATTTAAAAAATTTATCAGAGGTAATTTGTGAGAAATAAAATTGCCCACAAAAAAGATTCTATGACATTTTATGATTAGTCCGATAGTTTCACCGGAAAAGTAAAAAGATCTCCAACTTTACTTCGAGCTCTAATAACTTTTGAACAAATGGATTTATCAAAAAACGATAAGAGACTTTTTTTGTAGAGCGTTCAATTTCCTACAAAAAAATGTATTGAAAATTTCTGAATTCTCATTGGTTGGCATGGTATAAAATTCGGAGCGAGCAAAAACAAGTTCTTTGAATTTTATTAAATTTTGACGTCGGATATCTTGTGAATGGTTGAAGTTATGCAAAAATCATAGAAGACCTTTTTTGTAGATCAGTAAATTTCCTACAAAATAGTTGAGAAGAGATTTTTTGTATCTTGATTTTTTCGGAAGTTATGTATTTTTTACCATGTTTCTAAATGAAAAATCGAAAATTACAAATAGCCACCTCTAAATATTAATATTAGGAGCTCAAATTTTAACTGTCACCATATTTTAAGATACCCTTTCGATTTTTCAATGTTCATCAAAAAAAAAAAAATAGTCCCCTAATTTGAAACAGTCTAATATATATATATATATATATATATATATATATATATATATATATATATATATATATATATATATATATATATATATATATATATATATATATATATATATATATATATATATATATATATATATATATATATATATATATATATATATATATATATATATATATATATATTTTGTGTATAAATATATTTTATAGTTGTATGAGTATGCGAGGTGAACTAAAAAAGACAAAATAACTGATGATTATCTCCCTCGGGTGGATGATCCCACTTACTAATTTCACGCTTAAATTAGTATTATAGTATATACACTGATAGAAGGATTTAGTTGTATTTAACAAGATTTGGTTGTATGTACCAAATGATTTAGTAACGAATTTGTAATACTAAATATTTGGTTACAGGAACCAAATCATTTAGTAAAGCTCATTTATTTCCACCAAATAAATATTTTGTAGTATTTAAGAAATGATTTATTGGGGCACAATAAATCATTTATTAGGATTAAAGAACTAATTTTTTAAACTTATTTTAGCGCATAACCTAATTGTTCTACTTAAAATAAATTAAAATAATAATAATAAATAATTTTAAGTAAAAATATATAGTACTATAAAGAAAATAACCTCATTTTATTATAATTTTTTATTTTAGATAAATAACAAATGTTTCGTCAAATAAATTTTTGAAATTAAAATAAATTAAAATGATAATAACAAATAATTTTAAGTAAAAATATATAGTATTATAAAGAAAATAGCCTCATTTTATTGTAATTTTATATTTTAGATAAATAAAAAATTTTTCGTCAAATAAATTTTTGAAATTAAAATAAATAAAAATGATACCATTAAATAATTTTAAATAAAAATATAGAGCATTGTAAAGAAAATAACCTCATTTTATTATAATTTTTTATTTAAGATAAATAACAAATCTTTCGTCAAATGAATTTTTGAAATTAAAATAGATTAAAATGAGAATAATAAATAATTTTAAGTAAAAATATATAGTATTATAAAGAAAATAGCCTCATTTTATTATAATTTTTTATTTTACATAAATAACAAATTTTTCGTCAAATAAATTTTTGAAATTAAAATAAATTGAAATGATAACAATAAATAATTTTAGATAAAAATATAGAGCATTATAAAGAGAATAACCTCATTTTATTATAATTTTTTATTTAAGATAAATAACAAATTTTTCGTCAAATGAATTTTTGAAATTAAAATAGATTAAAATAAGAATAATAAATAATTTTAAGTAAAAATATATAGTATTATTATGAAGAAAATAACCTCATTTTATTATAATTTTTTATTTAAGATAAATAACAAATTTTTAGTTAAATAAGATTTTAAGAGCTCCTCCATAATTTGAAATAATTCATTTTAATCAATTGAAAATAATAGTTTTTAAAATCAATAAATTGATTTGGAAATCACAATAGTAACTCCGATTGAGACGAAACGCACTATACTGTGAAAGCGGCAATATATTCACACACACACGCTACACTGATATTTCCCCACGAATACATACGTAGTTTTTATTCCTAAACAAGCCATCTACCGACAAAACTTACCAAAAAAATATTTAGTACCGATTACCAAATATTTTTTTGATGGAAACAAATATTTATTTTACCATAATAAGATTTAATTGAGATAAAAAAATAATTTATTAAATTATAATAAATTATGGTAATGGGTACAAAATATTTTTTTCTCCCAAATAAGTGACTAAAAATTTGGTTACTAAATCCATTTAGTACTCTGTAATAAATCCTTCTATCAGTGTATGCTATTTACCTCTACTAGTTGATAGTACATCAGCAAACATATTTCAGCAAAACAATGTATGTCAGTATTCGTGTGTCTGAGTACGTGTTTGTATGGTACATGTATAAACTTGTCCTGTTTCCAAATAGTTAATTAGATGAAACATTGCTTTGGAAATAGGTTGAAATACTGATTTGCTCAGATTATTGAAGATTTAGGTCATCAGTTATGATATTTCCTCGTTTGTAAAGTAAATGACAGAAACTAATTTGTACTTGAGTCAAATAATTATAATATTGTCGTCAAAAAAAAAAAAAAAAAAAAAAAAAGTAATAAAACACCTACGACTTGAAAAATATACTATCTTAATCTGAAATAGTGTATATACGATGTTTTTTAGTGGTCTTCATTATTTCAGACTTAGAGAGTAAAGTTTTTAAATGACCTGCAGTAAATTTCATTGGGCTTATTATTATTTAAAAGTTAACAACGTATTTTTTGGCATGAGTTACATAACCTCATTTTACACTAAAATACACTAACATCAAAGGAACACTAATAAATGAATCTGACATTGTTTTTAAGTTATTCAATACAGATTTTTCTAGAAAAAAAAGTCCAATAAATTTTTTTTGACGTCCGGTAGTTATCTCCAAATTTATGTAACTACGATAACTTCTGAAAGTTTTGATAGATTGACCTAACTTTTGTTTTTATTTGCTTCAGATCCATAAAAAATAGAACCCATAGGAATATCACTTATATAATCCTCTTAGTTCTTTTTTAACTTCCCGCTATGAAGATTGCAAATTTTCCAAAAAAAGGAAAGTTATTGGTTTCGGTCTGATTTTCGAAATTGAGTTTTCATCAGATGTCGACGTTTTGAGGTCCAAGGAAGCTATTCTGACTATTTCTGGATGGACGTCCGTGTGTGTGTATGTGGGGTGTGTATGTAAACTTTTTTTGTCAGACGATATCTTTGCAACGAATCAACCGATTTGAACGTTTTTGATAGTAATCGAAAGGGCTTACCAAGACTTAAAACTGATTAGATTTTGGAGTCGATCGATCATGTAGTTTACAAGTTATACGAAAAATAAAATTAGAAATTTTTTTTTGTTGGTTTTTTGCGTATAGCTCATAAACTGCCGGCCCAATTCGCCTCGAAATCTTCTCAGTTTCAAATCTTGGTGGGCTTTTTCGACTGCCACCAAGAACGCTTGAATCGGTTCATTTGTTCCAAAAATTACGTCGGACAAAAAATACTTTTAACTTCCCGCTAAGAAAATTGAAAATTTTCAAAAATTCGAGAAGTTAATGGTTTCGGTCCGATTTTCGAAAACCGAATTTCTATCAAATTTTGAGGTTTTAGGAAGCTATTCTGACTAATTTCATGATGATGTCCGATTTTTATCATTAAGATGCTATTCGACGCGGCTTGTTAATATCTAAAAGCCGTGAAGAACTGAGCTTGATCGGTCAAATGCGTTCGAAGATATTCCAAAAATAAAATTTTTTCAAAAAATGTTTTCTTTAGATAACTTTTAATGTGCTCGATGGATCACTTCCAAGATCTAATCAGCTCTAAATCTTTAAGAGCCACGCTGAATGCCACCTCAACTTAAAAAAAAATTTTTTTTCTGATTTTTTTTAAATTTCTCAAGAACAACTCGATAAATTCATTTAAAAATTTGATCAGCTCTAGAAATCAAGAAAACGTGTTGATTGCCACCTCAACCGTCTCAATCGGTCAATTCATTCGAGAGATATCGTTGAAGAAAAAATGGTAAAATACGTTATTTTTCGAAAACAAAAGCATACAAAAGTATTTTCGAGTTCAAAGAGCTCAAAAACAGTGGATAGTTTTGGGACTGGCCCGCAGGGTCAGGCGGTTTTCAGATTTTTTGTTAATAAATCAACCAAAGATGGTGTCTATACATAAATTTTTCAGTCATTTTTTGTTAACTGTTTTATTTTTCTCTTCAATTAGTACCGGCAGCAATATTGGCGTGACGGTTTTAATATTCACGTAATTAAATTATGAATTTTATAGTTCTTATATCAAGATCAATTATTAATTCATTTCTCCATTCAGTAGCAAAGAATAATAATGTTATTTGCGTAGAATTGTTCTATGAATATAATAAAAAATGAAATATATTTTTATAAACAGATTGTTTTAATAAAGGCTCACGTCTATTGAGTGTAAAAATTGTTAAAGTAAAAAACTATAATTTTTTCGTTCTAGATTTATACTACACTGTAAAAATTGGCTGAGTAAACTCGGTGCGGATGACTTTTATTTATTTAATATACTCAGACTAAAATTTGCTCTAAAGGGAAGTTTTTATTAACATTAAAACTTCGAAACGGAGTAGATGTGGATTGAAATAAATTCAGCATCATTTCGCTTAAAAAAACTGCTTATTCACTTCTTATGAGGAGTGATTTTTTTTTTCACTTCAGAACTCCGAGTGACGTAGTGAATCCGGACTGCAATAAAATTCTTATATTCTCTGAATTCACATCTGATTTTTTACATGGTAAGTTCTAATAAATGACTTTAATTATATAGTTAAAGTGTGCTATTTAACATGAGCAGTGTGCATATTTGGATTTTCCAAATTTTTTTTTGCACACCTTAAGCACAAAAACGCCGGGGGTTCTTTGTGAACGGTTTTTTTCTGACTATTTTACACAAAAATATTTCTATACTCTTATAATTACACCAAAATAGACCAAATCGTATGCTAGTATATAAAGAATTTATTAAAGAACAATTAGAACTTAATATTAAGTCGATTCGTTATTTATTAGCTTAAAATAAGTTATTTTAACTCAAGAAACCAGTGCTGTCAATTGTTACCTATGAAACTTCGTAAACACGATAACTCTAGATGGACATAATTCATCGGCCTAACTTTTTTTTTATTATTTTTATATTTTTTATTACAAGAATCTTCGTGAAAATCACTGTCTAAACCCTTTTAGTTTAATTGCAGATAATTAAAAGCGTAAAACCGATTATTCACGCAAAATTTAGCTGCTATTTTTTATTAGTATTGTTGTTATTATTTGTTTCGTTATTTCTCTCCATCAACTACTGGCAGCAGCACTAGCATAACATTATAGGTTTGAAAGAAAAGAGCGACATCTAATACAAAAAGACGAGGTTTAAAAAAGAAATGTCTACCTGAAAATAAGAAATAGAAAAATCAAATTGAAAATTTATAAGTTGAATAAAAATTCATAATAAAAATAAATAAACTGTAACAGTGCGTTTCGACTTGAAAATCGAGCGCTAAAGTCTAGTTGACCTACGGCTATCTATTTGAATAATTTTACGTTAATTAACACTCATCAGTCACTCGGGGCCATGTCAGAGGGCCCCCTAGATCGAATTCTGTTGAGACAATAGTGGGGTAGTTTCCCACCCTCAGAATTTTCCTTTAAAAGGGCCAGCAAGCAGATGTTCAAAGACTTAGGCCCTGGCTACCTCCCAGAGTGGGCCAGTAGGGTAGTGGACTGATGACGCCTAGCGAGGTTCCTACTCTATAACCAGAGCTCATTATAATTTATTTGAGCCGGCCTAACGATAAGTCTAGTCATATCTAGTCATTGAGCCCAGTGTTCAGTTTTATTTAATTTATTTTATATGTTTGAGTTTGTTTGTCCGTTGTTAATAGCCACAGTGATTATTTTATAAATTATTTATTTGAAGAACGTTTTAATTGACCGCATTTCTAGTTAAATTTCTACACGATAGTGGCGGGATTTTTGAAAGAATGAAGGTGAGCGAAGCGAGCATGTTATGTCTAGTAATGATTAAAATTGAAATGAGCGATTGAGGTGTGCACTTTTGGATTTCCAACATTTTTTTTTTTTTTGTATTTATTTAGATTAACTGATAAAACTGTCAAAACTTATAATGTATAAATTATTTTTTAATTAAATTGCTGTTATTTTAAAATGAGTTTCCCTCAAAATGTTTATTCCATATCATTAATTAAACAATAGGAACGTAAATTAAGTACATACTAGGATGCAGCAGTAGATTATATTATGTACATTTCAGCAATGACAGCATCATAATGTGTACCTTATATTAAATTCGTGAATGCAATTAACAAGATGTGACATTAAGTGTGACGAGTTGCGTATGACAGATTACGTAATTCTATGTTAAAACGTTTGTATGTATGCATGAAGGTATGTATATCTGAATAAATGCTCATGGGTTGTTATGTATCAAGTTCAACCATCGGGCATCCATCGTCTCTCATGTGTCTCTCTTGGGACATAACATCAGTATGCATACACAGGCTCTAGGGCATTTCAGCTTTCAACCGAAAGTTCCAAGATCAAAGCACTCACTACTACATTTCTCTGATTAATGACGTGACACTGTGACAGTGTGTTGATTCTTATAATAGGATTAATTAACTATTTACGTAATTCATGTTTACTGCGTAAACTTCAATTGTTGATACAATAAATTTAATTTATAAATCTACTTATGACTATAATTTAAATAATCAAAGAAAATAAAATTTACTTTATTAATAAGCATTCCAAGTTTTTAAGTGTTTAACTTAATTAAAAAATGCTTCCCATAAATATATTAAAAAAATTAGTAATGAAATTTTTTTCATACCATATCACGAGATATAAAAGTTTGAAACATGTCGGAAATAAAAAAGGAAATCAAATTTTGTTAAGTGTTAAGTATATTGTTTTAGGCCATAAAAAAGTATGTAAAGAAAGGAAATAAAATAATACCACTAAGATGAAAAATGAAGTTAATATTCGGAGTCATATAAAATATTTCCCTACATATTTAATGAAAAAAATTCCGTCTCCCTTATAAAATATTTGAATATTTCTACTGCGATCTGTTATTTCTACGGTTGAAAAAAAACGACCGTCATCACCCTATCTTCAATTTTTAACTTCCCGCTTAGAAAATCGATGATTTTCAAAAATTTCGGGAAGTTATTGTTTTCACCCCGATTTTCAAAAATCGAGTTTTCATCAGATGTCGACGTTATGAGGTCCTAGGAAGCTATTCTGACTATTTTTAGAATGATGTCCGAGTGTCTGTATGTATGTGTGTGTGTGTGTGTGTGTGTGTGTGTGTGTGTGTGTGTGTGTGTGTGTGTGTGTGTGTGTGTGTGTGTATGTATGTATGTATGTAAACTCTTTATAACTTTTTAACTAATAAACCGATTTGGATGGTTAAGGCGGCAATCGAAAGAGTTTTTTGGCCATCAACTTTTCTGAAAATTTCAGATCATTTGACCAAGTAGACTCGAAGATATTGGCCAATTACGAAAAAAAAAATTTTTTTTTTTTAGTTTTTTATTGATTTCTCGAAAACGACTTATACGATCGACTTCAAAATCTAATCAGCTCTAGAACTCAATAAAACGCGTCGATTGCCACCTCAAACATCTAAATCGAATAATTCGTTCGAGAGTTATCGTTGGAGAAAGAAATGGTAAAAAACAGTTTTTTGCGAATATCTTTGAAACAACTCAACCAAACAATCCAAAAATTTAATCAGCTTTAGAATTTATTAAAACGCGTCGATTGCCACCTTAAACATCAAAATTGGATAATTCGTTTGAGAGTTATCGCGGGAGAAAGAAATGCTAAAAACTGTTTTTTTCGAAAATAATGGCATGCAAAAATATTTTCGAGCTCGTAGAGCTCGAAAATGTATTTACAACGATGTTTTTGAGCTCCTTGAGCTCGAGAACAGCGGGAAGTTTTGGGGCTGGCCCGCAGGGTCAACCGATGCCCAGATTTTTTTTATTATTTACAAACTTTTTTTCGAGTATTATATTCTGTTTTTACTTTCCAATATTGTTGAAGGGGTATGACGGACAATCGAGGATAATCTCGATACAGCAATATCAAGGATTTAAATATATATTTCAAACCCATTGCTACAAAAAAAAATAAAAAATAGTTACTCGAAGTTATAATAAAATATACAAGACGAATATTTTAGCATTTAATTTATGCAAGCTTTCAATGATTTATGTTTTTTATTAAAAAAATATTCTTCATTTTTTTTCTTGTTTCATATTAAATAATTTTTTTTTATCTGCTCTAATTTTATAAATTGTGGCAAGTGTCGATGCTAATTCGCGATTAAATTGAACGTATAAATTAATCATGAATGAATGAATGAATGAATAATTAACGACAATAGAAGTGAATCAGGAAACAAAAGAAATTTCAATTAATTAATGCTTTTTTTATCTTCAGATATATATGTATAGAAAGATAAATAGATAAAAGTGAATTTACTTATGAGATTGAATAATACATAGGAATTTGATTCCGAGTTTCCTTGGTTAAGAAATTTTAGTTATTCCATGATCATAGAGAATTGTGAATTGGAAGCTGATTTTCTGCGATGCTCATTAAAGTAACTATTGATCATTCAATATATTACTTACTTATATACTCATTTAATTATATTTCGCAATAGAGGTGAGGTAGTCACAATCCTCTTATACGTATATATACATATATAATTAAATTCCAAGCTATATGCACACACCCGCAAGTTAAGTCTAGTTCACTGTCATAAGTTATATTATTAATTCCTTCTCATTACTCCAAGTGATTACACGTACAGATCAAACTTTCTAAGTATATTCAACGATCGTTATCTAAGCTTTTAGCTTAATTGCCTTTAAATAATATTTTTGCTTAATTAAACGGTTGAAAATTTTCCAATAATATCTTCAACTTAATGTTTCAAAACCAATTAAAATTTATTTATAATACTTTAATAATTTTTTTCCGTTAATTATTTATACTTTTTAAACAATTTATTTTTAAAAGAATAACTGGAATATAACTAAAGTAAAAGTAAATAAAAAAATAATTAAATAAATAAAAAACTGGCAAACGTAGATTTAACGATCATACTAAATGCTCTTAGTCGCAATGAAAATAAAAATAAAATATAATATGAGTTAAGTGTTTACAGGGTTTGTGTGTAGTGGTAGATGGGTGTACATAGTACGAAAACTAACTATATAGTTAGTATATACGTGTGTTAAAAAAAACAACCCTTTAGTTTTCTCTCGATCGTTTATTCTTGAGTAAGGGTTTCGTGGCAAAAATTGCAGCAATATCATTGGTTGAAAACCTAACTCTATACTGCACTACTTTATCCTATATACTACTGGTATATATGTATACATATATAGTGATAACAGAGAATGCTCTCTGCTATGGGCCGTAGTGGTAAAATTTTTGTTGAAATAACAGATGAAAGCACACAAGCCACATCAGGTAGTAGTATTGCTAGTAGTCCAGACTTTCAATGAAAAATATCTCTTTCTACTAACGTTTTTCCACAGTTTTCATTTCTATTATACATATACATATATTTCTTTACTCTTTTAGTTATATAGTAATGTAGCACTATAGCACTGTACTATAAAACAAATAAAGTAGAAAGAGTTACAAAAGCTTTAGTCGGTGAAAATTCAACAATTTTAGTCTATGTGCGTGAATATTTTCATATTTCATGTTACGTAAAATCAGACATGGAATTTTTTATGCATATCATGTAAATTTATGTGTGTATGTGTTATATGTTGTGTATATTTGTACAAAAATGTAAAACACGCAGGCTGCACACACCTTTTTTGCAGGACTTTCTTTTATGTCAACTCAAGGGAATCCTGGATATAATAGAAGATGAGTGACAACGCTTTTATATGTGCGGTCACTGCGTAAATGTAGATATGAGCTTTTTTTTATTTTTATTCATATGCACGTATTAACATGAATACATATATATTGTCTGTTTTTTAACATATTTTTTTACTATGTGTTTGTATCACAACCATAAATAAAACCTTTTGAACTTTTTTAATTTATTTAAATATTAATGTAATTTTTTGTAGAAAAATTATTCATGAATGTAATATTATTTTTTAATTATTCATGGAAAAGATTTTTTATGAATATGTTTAATCTCTGAGATAAGTAGCAATAAGTTATGTATTTTTTTTAATTTCAAAAAATTATAAAACTTTCACATTATTTTTTACAATTTTTGCAACCATTATACGTAAAATAAAAAGTATGTGGGAACATACAAACCTCAATATTTTTAAATATTTCAAATATTCTGTTGGGGAATAGTATTTAAATATTAAGGTAAGTAAGTAAAAAATTTATAAATGTATTTCATCATCGTTTACACTTGAGTGTGATAATATATTTGAAATATTTTAAAATATTGAGGTTTTGTGCTTTTGAAATTTGTTGACATTATCATTAACTGCACTTAGAAAGTTATAAACAGCAACCGTTCGAGTGTAGCACACGAGTAGTTATGGTGTTGTACCAGAATGAGTCGTGAGCAGCACATGAATAGTTACGGCGTTGCACCCGAACCAGTCGTGTCTAGCACCGTACTCAATCTGGTGCGCCACCCGAATCGCTACAACGACAGCATCATAATCAGTCGTGTGCAGAACAATACTGATTCATGTGCACACACGAATCAGTGTTGTTTTGCACACGACTGATTACGGTGCTGCCGTTCGGGTGCTGCACCAGACTGAGTCCGGTGCTAGAAACGACTGGTTCGGGTGCGCACTAGAACCAGTCGTGTGCTTGCCCATATTTTTTCTTGCACACGACTCAGTCGTGTGCTGTACAGGAACCAGTCGGGTTCCAATTTTTCCGTGCAGAACGATAAAACGTATAGCCAATTTAGCTATACGGATCCTCACGCTAGCAAAACAGATACCTATATCAACGATACTACATATGTTTATAAAAGTTATTTGTCGTATTTTTAAATTAAATAAATGAATATTCATCCTAATCTAAATGCATATCTAAATAAACGATACCAGAGACTGTTAAATTAACATCTGAGTATTCTTACACAATATATATATATATATATATATATATATATATATATATATATATATATATATATATATATATATATATATATATATACGAATTGTTATTCTGACGATACGTCATTTGAAGATACATTGGATATGGTAGAACTTAACGATTTTTGTCACTTCCTTCAAGAACAATTAAAAATTTCCAAAAAACGGAAAGTTTTGAATTTCAGTTTGACTTTCGGAACTCGCTTTCAATAGATGTCAGTGTTTCAAGATCCAAAGAATCTTAACATTTTCTAGGTTGACGACCGTATTTGTATCCATGTCCAGGCATAGTTCACCATCTTTCAGTTCCTAACGTGTACGCTCTAGGTACGCCCATTCTCAATGAGAATAGAACGTCCTTAGAATGCAGGATTACATCGTAACGTAACCTATCTTCTCTCAATTGTCTTTAAGACAATCTATACTTTCGTTACGCCTTTAGGTTTGGTTTATATAAATATATGCCAATGACTCGCATACATGTTGGACTCCTTGGTCCGTGTTTCAAGACGGATCCTGTTAGTACTCAAAGCAGTACACAGAAAAAAGTATCGCTAACCGGTAAATAAGCCAGTTAAAGACATTACACAGCTAACAGCAGACTTTTCCCAGCGACAGCATTAAATTCGCACGCATGCATGCATGTATGTATAGTTTTTTTTTAATTTTATAATAATCTTGAAAATTATTGAAAAAAAAAAAAAAAAAAATATAAGACTAACAACTTTCGGCTGCTAAAAAATTCAACTCAGTAATTAACATGAAAACTTTAATGAAAGATATTTGTTCATTTAATTTTGAAAAATTCCACAAAATGTCACATTTTAGTTTATGTAGTCGTTTTTTTATTTTTTTTTAAGTTTGAAATCAAAGGAACAAATAAAGAGTTTTTAAAAAATGTTAAGTTTAATTAAAAAGTTCAAAGAGTTGAGAATTGATTAGTTTTCTCACTCGTATGAATTATTTAATGTGTAAACAATTAAAGTAAATGAGAGAATAGTAATTACGAGACATATGCAGTAAAGTAATCAACGCATTGTAATTACAGGATTTGTGCATATAGAATGAATACGGAAATCTTGTTGTTATGCATGTATAATAAATAAATATATATGTACCAGTATTTGTATATACTGGATTATGGTTTACTCTCAGGTTGTTTGCCAAAGCTACAAGTTATAACACAAAGTACAAGCTTTTATTTACTATGCATGGGTGGACATATATACACCGAGTAAGAAGATATAAGGAAAGGGATAAACCACCCCGGTTTCTCTCTTTCTCGGCTCTGGTACACCGAGCATTGGGTTTAATGGTTGTATGCACAAAAAAAAAAAATTAACTTGGTTCGAGTAAATTATTTTCTTTAAAATATTATTCTTGTTTCAAAACATTTAAACTTATTCATTCAAAATAAAGTTCAATCTTAAATAAATTATTACTCTTCAATGGAGAATAAAAATTTTTCTTTCAAAAGTTTTACTCTTGAATGACGCATGTTTTGTTTTCAAACAAGATGAATACTCATTTCTGCCAAGAATTTTGTTCTTTTGGTTTGACGCCGATAATATTAACTCAGGATGATACCGACTTAGTTTGAGTATGACGCATTTTTTGAGTCAGAACGTTATTTTACTTGATTCAAAAATTTACAAATATATTTTTTAAAATTATTAATCAATTTATCACTACAACAGTTACTCATATGAATTTTTGATTTGAAAGCTTAATGCATATTTTTATTTGTAAAACAAATTTGGCTTCGCCTCGGCCAACACTTACATGTAATCTGAGACATTTCTTACTTTACTGCCCTGGGTGTGTAATATACTATTTTTACTTCTTTTTTTGATCAGGTGGTGGTCCATTTTACCCGTTGATGAAAAAATTTTTTGCTGGGGCAACTGAAAATTCGGTTTAGTTACTATAAATGGTGAAAAAAAATCCAGCGTAGTTGAATCATCGAAAATCCTTTTTTTCAAAAAAAATTTTCCTTAGCGGTCCCATTTTTCCCAACCTTCCCCTATATATTTGAATATCCCATAAATCGAGGGTTTTCTGAAGCAACCTCGTAACTCGATTTTTGACAATTTTGAGTTTTTGCCGGAAAAGTAATCAGTAAATGCCCTCGCATAATTCTGTAAAGTTATAAATAAAAATATTGAATACTTTTTTTTTTATTTAACAAAATGCAATCACGTATCTCAACTAGTGAAAACATGTCATACGCAACTTCGTATCTCAAAAATGTCAGATAGCGCATAACTAAGTTTGCTCATAGCAATGTGATTCAGTTTGTTCTTGTGAATAATTATTTTAATATTCAGTTAATTAAAATATCACTCAAAATGAATAAACAATAGTTAAACAATATACTTTTTCATTGTGTTTGTAGGAAACAATATCATAGTAAGTAATAAACATAATCAAATATGAATTTTAACCTATCACTGTCATAATTGTGTTCAATCCACATTTATTTTATATAGTTCAGAAGTTCATCATAAAACGTTTTTTGTCTCTCCTGAAAAGTAGTAGTTTTTGAGATACGAGATTGCGTCAGAAAATCCTTGATATATTCCAACCATGTATAAATGTATATGGGGCATTCCACGCCAAATCGGACGGTTTCAAAATTTATTTTTCCGATTTTCTTAATTTTTGGGTATTTTTTAGTACCCCTCAAAAGAGGCTTCCTGGTAAATTTTGAGATTTTTTTGATCAATGGTTTAAAAACTATCGAATTTTAGAAAAAACCGCTCTTTTTATGGTTTTTTGATCATAACTTTCGTAATAATGGTCGAAATTCAATGTTTTTTTTTTTCAAAATTTTTGTTTTTAGATGGCCTTTAAAAAAAAAAATACAAAACAAATATACGAAATGATTTTAATCACGATTTTTGAATTTTAAGTTTTCAACTGTGTTTTTAAAAAAAGATGCATCCTTCGATTTCCTTGAAAATTTTCTATTTTAAACTTCTATCCATTCTGCAACTTTTAAGCCCGGTCCGGTAGTGGGCCTTCCATAATTACTATTTTTTTTCGATTTTTGAAAATTTGAAATAATTTTTTTTCGCTATAAATGATTATCAGTTCCGATTTTTGACACTGTATACTTGTTTTTTTTTGCATATTATAAATTGATTTCAATATTTTTTGGTTTTGAGTAGGGATTTAAAAGCAGTAAGTAAAAGTTAATGCTATTTATGAGCAGTTATAATAAATGTTTTTATTTATTAAGAAGCAACTATTTCGAAGCAAAAGAAACATTAGATTTGCTATAAATTACAGCTAAGACCATTACAGGAGCTCAAAAAATCAATATAATTATTCGAAAACGCGCAAAGCATGAAATAATCGTTAATATTAAATTTTCGAAAAAACCCGGAAATAATTAAAAACGTTTCATGCTTTACGCGTTTTCGAATAATTATATTGAATTTTTTGGCTCCTGTAATGGTCTTAGCTGTAATTTATAGCAAATCTAATGTTTCTTTTGCTTCGAAATAGTTGCTTCTTAATAAATAAAAACATTCATTATAACTGCTCATAAATAGCATTAACTTTTACTTACTGCTTTTAAATCCCTACTCAAAACCAAAAATATTGAAATCAATTTATAATATGCAAAAAACAAGTATACAGTGTCAAAAATCGGAACTGATAATCATTTATAGCGAAAAAAAATTATTTCAAATTTTCAAAAATCGAAAAAAAATAGTAATTATGGAAGGCCCACTACCGGACCGGGCTTAAAAGTTGCAGAATGGATAGAAGTTTAAAATAGAAAATTTTCAAGGAAATCGAAGGATGCATCTTTTTTTAAAAACACAGTTGAAAACTTAAAATTCAAAAATCGCGATTAAAATCATTTCGTATATTTGTTTTGTATTTTTTTCTTTAAAGGCCATCTAAAAACAAAAATTTTGAAAAAAAAAACATTGAATTTCGACCATTATTACGAAAGTTATGATCAAAAAACCATAAAAAGAGCGGTTTTTTCTAAAATTCGATAGTTTTTAAACCATTGATCAAAAAAATCTCAAAATTTACCAGGAAGCCTCTTTTGAGGGGTACTAAAAAATACCCAAAAATTAAGAAAATCGGAAAAATAAATTTTGAAACCGTCCGATTTGGCGTGGAATGCCCCATATTCACTGTAAAAAATTTGATGGACCCGGTGTGGTGTAAATGCATCGGTGTAAAAATTTTGGTGTGAAAATTACACCGAATCCCGTGTGAAATTGAAATAATGTGAATTTTTATTTTTTACACCGCCAAACGAGTAAATGTATAAATGTAAGGGAAGGGCGGGGTAAAATGGGCTCCCCAAAATGGTTGACGCCTCGGAATATTTAGGGGCAAAATGGGCCCCCTAAAATTTCTGACGCCTTGATATATTTGGAGGCAAATTAGGCCGACCAACATTCTTAACATGAAAAGTGTTGGGACAGGGAGGGGCAAAATGGATCACCGGGGAAAATGGGCCACCAGGGCAAAATGGGCCGCTGAGGTGAATTGGGCCCGCCAAAATTCATAACATGAAAAGTGTTGGGAGGGAGAGGGGTAAAAAGTGTCACAGGGGCAAAATGGGTCACTGAGGTAAATTGGGCTCGCTAAATATTGTAACATGAAAAGTGTTGGGAGGGGGAGGGGTAAAATGGGTCACTGGGGCAAAATGTGCCGCTGAGGCGAATTGGGCCCGCCAAAATTCGTAACATAAAAAGTGTTGGGACGAGGAGGGGTAAAATGGGTCACTGGGGCCAAATGGGCCACTGAGGCGAATTGGGCCCGCCAAAATTCGTAACATGAAAAGTGTAGGGAGGGGGAGGGGTAAAATGGTTCACAGAGGCAAAATGTGCCACTGAGGTAAAATTGCCCCTCCAAAATTTTAAAGGGACGATTTTGCCTCTGTGACCCATTTTACCCCTCCCCCTCACAACACTTCATGTTATAAATTTTGGCGGGCCCAATTCACCTCAGTGGCCCATTTTGCCCCGGTTGCTCATTTTATCCCTCCCCGTCCCAACACTTTTCATGTTACGAATTTTGGCGGGCCCAATTCACCTCAGCGGCACATTTTGCCCCAGTGACCCATTTTACCCCTCCCCCTCCCAACACTTTTCATGTTACAATACTTAGCGAGCCCAATTTACCTCAGTGACCCATTTTTCCCCTGTGACACTTTTTACCCCTCTCCCTCCCAACACTTTCATGTTATAAATTTTTGGCGGGCCCAATTCGCCTCAGCGGCCCATTTTGCCCTGGTGGCCCATTTTCCCCGGTGATCCATTTTGCCCCTCCCTGTCCCAACACTTTTCATGTTAAGAATGTTGGTCGGCCTAATTTGCCTCCAAATATATCAAGGCGTCAGAAATTTTAGGGGGCCCATTTTGCCCCTAAATATTCCGAGGCGTCAACCATTTTGGGGAGCCCATTTTACCCCGCCCTTCCCTTACATTTATACATTTACTCGTTTGGCGGTGTAAAAAATAAAAATTCACATTATTTCAATTTCACACGGGATTCGGTGTAATTTTCACACCAAAATTTTTACACCGATGCATTTACACCACACCGGGTCCATCAAATTTTTTACAGTGTTGTAACCAACGATGGATATATAGAACGATTTAGATGTATTATAATATTTATAGACAAATAGAGTAAAAAATTGTAATTTATAATTATTTTTAAAATCATAAAACAGTATTATTTAATTCGTTTTTGGTGTTTATTTTTTTTAAGTCCTTTAGTTTTTTGTTATTACATATTGTTTTATTTTAATATCTACAATGCGTACCACAACAAATGATCAATTCGTAAATATTCCAAAATAATTCATTACAATATTTTCGGCATTGAAGTGATATAAATATAAATACACAGTTGAATACCAAATCCCACATACAGTTTCAGACATCAAATGAATAACATTGATAGTAATTTAATTGAATATCAACAGTGTATCAAACAAAAATGTTTTTTTTTTCGGCTACAAATTCAATAAAACAAAATAATGTAAAAAGTAAACCAACGTTATATATATTTAACATTATTATTATAATTGATTATATTTTTCATTAACATCTGCTTTAATTAAACAATCAATTTGTCTCAATTAGTTGAATTGAAATTATTACGCAATAGCGATTTCAATTTGAAGTTAATCAAGTCTTCATGAAAAACAAAAATTACCATACTTAAATTAAAAATGTTTTTAATTTTTAACCATATTTTATAACATCATTCCAGGCAATATTTTTTTAAATAAATCATTTTAATTTTCCTAATATCCGTTGGTAAAATTGCAATGAATAAAATAATAATAAATAATCTTGATTAAATGAAAGTCATCTCATATATTATTTTTAATTTTTAAAAAATTAAATGAACTAAAATAAATTACAAGCAGTAATTGTCAGTAATTTTATCACGATGTAATGTATTAAAATATATACGACGCTCATAATATTAAAATGAACGTGTTCGTAGTACATCCCTTACCTCTATATTATAATAGACAACCCCAGACCTTAAGAGAATTCGCCGGGGAGACATGAGAGAGATAGATAGCAAGTACACAGATACAGCTGGGTAGATTTGCACAATTCTAAGTACTGAAATTCTTGATGTCTTCAGAATGTCAGACACAGCAACCTCGTCATCACCATGGAATCCAGTTGGGACTTGAACTATGGTTTCCCATCAGCATAATGTTATAATACAAAAAGTACCAGGGTTTAAAATGAAAAATATACTGAAAAAAATAACCAAATTAATATATGTTTCCATTAATAATGTAGTAAATTTTATGAATTTTTCTTATTCATGTCTATAAATACCACGACGTCTCGTTGTGACGTCACAATAGACTTTTCGCTGTTTTAGTTTTCCTCTTTTGTACTCATCCGTTTGGGTGACGAGACATTCATCCGATGTTGACCAGTACGTGTTTGGAATAAATAAATAAATGTGTATATATGTATGTGTATAAATATATATAGATATACGAAGCTACAGTTTTTATTTTCATCCATAGTTTTTTTACGTGGGTTTAGGAATGGGAGAATGGAAAACGAGAGCTCTGTGTACTTGGACGATATAACGTTGAAAGGAATCCAATGCCACGAAAGACATCTTGTATCGCGTGTCTTGCACCTGTGGGATATCATACTACACTATATAGGAATATATATTGAATAAAAGATGAAATTGCTACTTGAATTTTAAATTGTCAGTTTTTATTCTAATAGATTATGCAATAGCTTGCATATATATTCAAATTATTCATTAAATTAGGCTTAATAAATTTTATTACACAAAGAAATTATTTTGGAAATGGTTTTTATTTCGTTACAAGAAAAAAACATCCCTTTATGGTTGTAGAATTCGTTGACTGGGATTATGTTATCTTTTATAGTATCAAGGAAAAAAGTCTATTGGGATAATTATTTCTATATTGGCTTTCTATTGGATTTAGAAATGGTTCCTATGCGTCATTGCCCATGGAAATCATTTCTAGCCACGCAGAAAATTTTATAGTAAAAATCACCCAAGAATTTTAGGTGACCATAGAATAATATTGTAAAGAAATATACAACTTATTTAAGTGATTTCCAATGAACTAAAATCAAAATATACACTGTAAAAAGAGCGGTGTTAAAAATGGACTCATTTTAACTCCGCCCGGTGTAAAAATGAAATTACACCGGTGTAGGAGGAGTAATTCACCGGTGTTAAAAATACCGGTGTTAAAGTGGAGTAACCGGTGTAAAAACGGGGTAGAACCGGTGTAACAGTGGGGTAACTGGTGTAAAAGTGGAGTAATATCGGTGTAAAAGCAGGGTAACCGGTGTAAAAGCGGGGTAAACTGCGCCTGCTTGGAGAATGAACTTAAAGATTATAAAACACAAAAAACGTCAGTTCTTTATGAAAATTAATAAAAAATATGATCTATTAACAAGTATAGTGATTGAGTAAGTAAAAATATTCATAAAATAAAATATTTTAATACCCGTAAAGAATATCTACACCGGCGGCGGCGTTATTTTTACGCCGCTTTCGGTGTTGAAATTTAACACCGCTGATTTTAACACCTACACCGCTTGGACTTACCCCGGTGATTTTTTACAGTGTAAGTATTTTTAACAATATTACCTAGTAATTTTCAAGATTTACCGAACAATCCATAACTTCATTGAACAAAGTTTGTTTCTATATTTCCAATTAGCAATAACGGAAAAAATGTATTTACAGTAAGAGATTTATCGAAAACTTGGAGTTCAAACTCTTCTAAAGCTTTGCATTGCACAGCATAATAATTTTATAAAAAATTCTAGTTCAAGTTTGTTCGTAGATTTTTGGCTCTTTTTATTAATTCTAGCACTAATAGGTTCGAATTTGAATCAACTGACATATTAATGCACAAGCAAGTATCTCTGTCTGCTATCCTTTAATCATACTTTTTTTAAAACTGTATCATTTTCATTTGAATTTCTACGAATATTTTACTAAATATTCTAAATTAGCATAATCAATTTTGTAATATAGTCGATAAAAATTTCTCCGAAAAAATTTAACATATTGCTATATTAAAATTATTATGCGCATAGTAAATACGTTATCGTTAATTTTCATTATAATTCTACACTGTCCTTATGTTACTGTCTGCATGGAAATTTTTCTTATTGAAAATGTTGAAAAATCTCCTGAATGTGCAAACATAGGAACTGTTCTTTGATATAAAGGAATTATTTCTATAATATTGTAAAAAATAGGTAATTATAATTTAAAAAACACCATTATTTTATATATAGTACCACAATTATAAACAGAACAAGAAAAATAAACAGATTATTCAGATTTAGAGATACGAATTCCGTTTAAATGTCCAATTAACATCTGCTACAAACTTAGACAGATTTGCTTGAACTATGCAAAGTAGAATGCAGCCAATGTATCTCTACTCAGGTCATCAAACAAAATGAGAGGAAATTTGTTTTCTACATATGCTAATGTTTGGAAACTGTTCTTATATAAACAAAAAAAGGCTACCCTGATCTAAGAATATTTTTTGCAATCCAGTAGGAAAATCAAAATTTTCTTAATTCGAGAAAAAATTTCTTAAACGAATGAAATTTGGAATTTCCTTCTGGATTGCAAAAAAATATTTCTGGATCAAGAAAATTATTCTTGAGCCAGTATTTTTTATTCTGTGTAGTATTGTAAGAAAAATGGATATTCAATTCAAACAGAGGTACACGGAAAGAAAATTATAGGAATAGGCCAGTAAATAAAGCCGTTTTTTTTGGTCAACCTCGCACTAAATTTCCGATCCAATTTTATTTTTTTTTTAGGTTAAGGGTCACTTACTGACCATAAAATCACAAAATGCTGACAGATCCAGGTGGAGCTTCGATCGCAATTTTGAAACAAAGTTTTTGGCCGATATCTCGGAAACTATGCACTTTAGGGCAAAAGTTATTGAAACCATTATTGTAGAGAATAAAATTTTGCATCTTTTGTTTCCTGTAAACTTTTTTGTAAAACTTACCGTTTACGATTTATGGCCCATTTAATGAACCGGTTTTTCTATTTCGGCCGATAACTTTTAAAATATTGGATTAATCGATGAAATGCAGATGTCCATTCTGAAAGATCACTTAATTCTCTACAATTTTTGTTTAAAACGTTTTTTTATAGTGCCCATACTTTTTGAGCTATAAGACGTTCAATGTTGGACCAACGGGCGTAAGGTCGAAATTTTCAAGGTATGTATAGTTTACTGGTAAAAATTTCGTAGAAGCTACCGATTAACAACCGGTTTCCTGTATTTTTTGTAAAAATCCTAAGTAACATCCCTCAAAAGTAGTTTTTTTTCCCTGCTGATACCGGTCAATAGAACCGAAATAATCGATTGCAGCTTCCGATTATTTCAGTATCGGGTACTAAAATTTAATCGGTAGCTGCTACTGAATAGTTTTAGATAACAGCTACCGATTCGTAATTGGTAGCTGCTAGCTACTATTTCCGTACACTATACCGAAATAATCGGTAGCTGGTGCCAAAAATTTTCCGGTAGCAGCTACCAATTACGAATCGGTAGCTGTTATCTAAAACTATTCAGTAGCAGCTACCGATTAAATTTTAGTACCCGATACTGAAATAATCGGAAGCTGCAATCGATTATTTCGGTTCTACTGACCGGTATCAGCAGGGAAAAAAAACTACTTTTGAGGGATGTTACTTAGGATTTTTACAAAAAATACAGGAAACCGGTTGTTAATCGGTAGCTTCTACGAAATTTTTACCAGTAAACTATACATACCTTGAAAATTTCGACCTTACGCCCGTTGGTCCAACATTGAACGTCTTATAGCTCAAAAAGTATGGGCACTATAAAAAAACGTTTTAAACAAAAATTGTAGAGAATTAAGTGATCTTTCAGAATGGACATCTGCATTTCATCGATTAATCCAATATTTTAAAAGTTATCGGCCGAAATAGAAAAACCGGTTCATTAAATGGGCCATAAATCGTAAACGGTAAGTTTTACAAAAAAGTTTACAGGAAACAAAAGATGCAAAATTTTATTCTCTACAATAATGGTCTCAATAACTTTTGCCCTAAAGTGCATAGTTTCCGAGATATCGGCCAAAAACTTTGTTTCAAAATTGCGATCGAAGCTCCACCTGGATCTGTCAGCATTTTGTGATTTTATGGTCAGTAAGTGACCCTTAACCTAAAAAAAAAATAAAATTGGATCGGAAATTTAGTGCGAGGTTAAATGCTTTATTTACTGGCCTAGAAGTATTCCTATGTATTATAAGAATGGTTCCCATAATGGTATAGGAATTGTACCCATACTATTATAGAAATGGTTCCTATATATTATAGGAACCATCCCTATATCATTATGGGAACCATTCCCATAATATTATAGGAACAGTTCCTATACCAATATGGGAACCATTCCAATAATATTACGGGAATTGTTTCCATAATGATATAGAAAATATTCTTATTGAATTATGGAAACCATTCCTATAATATTATGGGAACCGTTCCCATAATATTATGGGAATCATTCCTATAATTTATAGGAATCGTTCCTATATATTATGGGAATGATTCCCATAATATTATAGGAAGTATTCCCATAAATTATAGGAACCATTCCCATAATTATAGGAACCATTCCCATAATTATAGGAACCATTCCCATAATTATAGGAACCATTCCCATAATTATAGGAACCATTCCCATAATTATAGGAACCATTCCCATAATTGTATGGGTATCATTCCCATAATTATAGGAACTATTCCTATAATTATGAACAACATTCCTATAATTATAGGAACTGCTCCCATAATTTATGGTCGTCATTCCTATACTGGTATAGGATGAAATTTCACAAAATTATAGGAACCATTCTTATAATTTTCTTTCCATGTACGTTTAAAAAAGAAATTCCCTCTTCTTTTGTTTAAAATGATGGGACTACAGAAATATTTAGTCTTGATCTAATGACATTGTAACGATATACATATCTCTACACAGAATAAAAAAAATTCTTGGTTGAAGGTAAACATTCTTGATTCAAGAAAATTTTTTTGGAGGCCTAAACTTTCTCAGATAAAGTAGTAATTTTATCTGACCAAGATAAATTCTCTTAGCTCAAGAAAATCTTGACTTGGTTCCCGAAAACGGTGGTCTTCAAAAATATTTTCTTGACTCAAGATAACTTTTTTTTCTGTGTATTCAATAAAAATTACTTCTTATCCCGTTGCTTTGGCTGCTAAATGTGGTGCTGTTATTTCTATAATAAGTGTGACATTCAATAATCAGTACTCGATAATAGTATTATGGAAATTGTTCCTACATTGATATTAGTAGGATAGAAATAATTTTTCTAATATTGTCGGAACGGTTCCAACACTAATATAAAAATGACTTCCATTTATTTAAAGAAAATAATTTAGTAATTAAAATTAAAACCTCTACCTCAATTAACTCTCTAATCTGGACATACAAAAAAAATATATCAAAATTTTTTTCTCAGGTTTGCAATTTAACCACTTAAACCATTTGACTTAAATTTAAATATCTTTTTCTAGCATGTACGGACTTTCTAGAAAAAACTTTATCAACCATACAGTATCATAAAATCTCTAGAAATATAAATTAGTAAAAAAGAATTTTTTCATTTAGTTCTGACGTCACTCGAGTAAATGTATTCCACTGGAATAACATTTTTGACGTTTTTTTTTACTCCCTTAGGTGCCCCGTCAAGCTCTGACGTGCCCTATATATTTATAACATAACATACATCTTATTCATAATGCATTTTATTTAAAAACATCTAATTTTTTTTTAAGCATACATATTAAATATTATTTTGATTCTTTTTTTGTGGTAATTGTAATTCTAGATTACTTCCGTTTGATCAGAGTCTAAAGAAGTAATTAAGTTTAAATCCTCATGCTCACATTTAATTATTTTCTCAACGGCTTCACTCTGACCTAAAGTAAATATTCACCATAAATGGCTCTAAAAGTATTAGTTTATTTTGCATGAAACTTTTTATTTAAAAATTATCTTTACATAACAAAATATTACCTTTTCTTTTTTCTAGTAAATTACTTTGTACTTAGTAATCTTCTGAGTTAAATATAACTTCTATTTTTCATTACCTTTTTTTTTGTTTTTTATTGTAACATACTTTAACATTCACGAAACGAGGATTTATATTCCATCAACAAACTTTGATATTCTCGAGCTGGACTTTGTAACACGATGCAGCGAAATAGAATCCTGAAACAACATTATCAGTTATAGCGCCTAACTGAATGAAAAAAATAAAAAAAGAATATAAATATCACAAAACGCAAGAATCCATCAACACTATGCATAAAATATATATATATATATATATATATATATATATATATATATTTATTTTTTTTTTTCATCTACAGTAACTCCGCTGCAAATGCTCGTAGGACAAAATCGTCTGCTGTAATGTAATGGTGTCGGTACACGTGGGAGAGGGTGGTGTTGAAAACGCGACTGGAATAAATATCCGGGGTTTTCAGACGCCTCGACAGAAGTCGGTTGCATCCCAGCGCAATGAAGTAGGGCAGGGCGGGGCTAGTTGATCAGCGGGGTAAGTTGTGCAATCGAAATATCTCGAAAACTAAGCAACTTACAAAAAAAGTTTAAATGGTGAAAAGAAGGGGTTACGGGAGGAGAACACAGAGTGTGACTGTCAATTGCCGTCCGGTGCTCAGATTAATTGACAGAACGTTTTGTTTTTTTTTTGGCGTCAAAAAAAAAAAAAAGGTCTTTAGAATTTTTCTTCTGTACTCGCATGAAAATACTTTTTTGTGATTACGTGAGTATTCAAAGATACTTTAATTATTGCTCTTTCGATTATATATGGTTATTTATTTTTAACTCTTATTATTTTTTTATAATCTAACTTTTATTTTGCTGTCTCAAATAGGGCTAGTTGTGCAAGGCGCGCTGAATGCTTGCTCAACTAGCCCCACTAGATTTTCATTATAAAAAATTAAATTTTTCTTTACTAAATTAATAATCATCATTTAATTTGTACATGTGATGATTCAATATAATGTTTAATAATTAAAATAACCCATATTGATACTATATTAATAATTATTATTACTGGTTTGTTATGAACAATTTTCTGAGAGCATACACTGAAAAAAAAAAATACTGTTTTCAAGTATCTGCATGCTTGAATCGTACCGAGTAAATATTTGTTTAATTATAGTAAAAATATACTCCAACCAAGTAATATTTTCTTGATTTAAGAATTTTTATACTTATTTTAAGAAAATATTCTTGGTTGAAGTACATTATTACTAAGATTAAACAATTAATTTTCTCGGTACGATTCAAGCACGCAGATACTTGAAAACAGTATTTTTTTTCTCAGTGTACCTGGAGAAGACTGGATTTAGTGCCAAATTTGCAAACAATGGTCCCACGTTACATGTGTGCCGAACGTTGGCTTAACCTATGTTTGCATGAATTGTGATAGTGACAAAAATGATTAATAATTTACAATTATTAATCATCTAGCAATATTTTTGATCTCATAATTAGTCACTACTTTAATTTAATATTTATTTACTCAATAATTATTCTTAAATATATAATTTTTAATACAAAAAGTGTGATAATGATTCAAAGATTGGAAAATTGTGACTTTGATTTTATGTTAAATATCAGAGTTATAATAATAATATAAGTAAATTATAATCATAATAAATAAATATTTGCTTGGTAATTATAATTTTATTTTGTATCCATATCATTTTGTCTAGCAGTTCCGTCTATTTGAGCCATTGCACAACTAGCCCCATCTCATGCACAACGTGCCCCACTAGTGGGGCACGTTGAGCAATTTGGAGCGCTAGCGCATTTCCGGGAATAACTTGTAAATTTTCACTCGGATCGTTTTTGTGTCGCTAGACCGTTTG
The DNA here is from genome assembly GCA_030273425.1 of Microplitis manilae. Lineage (NCBI taxonomy): Eukaryota > Metazoa > Arthropoda > Insecta > Hymenoptera > Braconidae > Microplitis > Microplitis manilae. The sequence goes on from CP092726.1 coordinate 8,023,522, forward strand.
AAGAAGACTAAATAACGAACCTAACAGCACATGAATTAATTGAATCAGATGCATCGTCTTAAAGTTATGGCAGATCAAACCAAAAAGTGATCAACTAGCCCCGCCCTGCCCTACTGGAGAATGTGAATCAGACGCAGAATTGAAGAAAAAAAGTAAAAAAATAATAAGAAATGAAAAAAAGTTTAATGCTAAAAGGAATCTGGTGATCCAAGTCTCAGATACTCATCAATAGAATTTCTTTTTTTCATCAACCACAGATAACACGTTTTCTTATTATCTTCATTCTAATGCTTCTTACAGATCTTTTAATTTATTACTGTAATTTATTTCATTCTGTCAATTTAATTATTATATAATACAACGTTCATATTGTTTTATAATATAAAATGACAATATAATGTAAACTCGCTTTAATTTATAAGACGTAACAAATATTACGTGAGTTTAAGTTCATTTGAAGCCGTAGAAAAGCCATCAAAGGTAGCATTAAATGTTGCTAATTTACTTTGCCTCGAATTCTGTAACACATAAATTAAACTCGGAACAAATTTACCGTATGAGTATAAGTCAAGAATCAGTAATAACTACACGTAATAGAAGTTGGTAGTTGATCTCTCTGATTTTGCTGTTACCAAAACTAAATAACTAGTTTATATAAATATATACATAGAAAATAGAGCATACTGTTTATAACTTAAATTGAACGAATCACAATGCCGAGCTAAATTTCCTTCTCCAAATGAAGAGTCACACTAAATTAATTTTAAGTCTCTTAAGTATATTTTTAATTTAACTCTTTGTTCATTTATACTCCTAAAACTTTATTACATAAAATAGAAACAAAAACATTTAATGAAGGAAATTAATTTGAGTTTATCTATTTATATTTCTAATTAAATTTACGGTAGAATAATAATACGGTACATAATATGCAATTAAAAAGTTTTTTTTTGTTAATTTACATCAATAAAAGTAATTAGTTAGTTGTATATGTTGCAGATATATTAAATTATTCAGTGACTGATTATTTTGCGTATAGTAGCAATTCGATATCTTCATTTATAACTAATTAAATACATTAACTGGATTTAAAAAATAAAAGAAATATATGATTTTACAGATGAGTGAGCTAAATACGTATAAATTAATAACTTTATTGAATTAATGAAAAATAAACCAACGGTCAAATGGATGCTCACTTGACCGAAAAGCTTGTTCTTTCTTCGAGTACCGTCCGGCCGTCTGCTCTAGTATGCTCTATAGATTTATACTACTCATTGCCCAACGAACCGTACAATACTAAAATCGTTCGCTCTGCTACGCAAACTTTGAACTACACTCGAAAATTTTTCCATGTTTGATTTTCTACTATCGCATTGAACGCTAGTTTATAATAAATATCGTCTACTTACGAGTTTTAAAATACTTGAAGTTTTCTCTTTTAACTAACAAATCAAATAGATATTTAATATTTATTTCAAATCCCGTCACTAATTCCAAAAAGACATATTTTTATATGAGAGGAAACTCTTTAAAGCTAAAAAAAAGTATAATTTTTTTTTCAGTGCCAATCGTTTTGTAGACTTATTTTATAGCCAAAAATTGGAAAAAACAACTTTGGAATCTAAAAGGCCAGATAGCTTAAATTATACGCCCTTCTGGATTTAAAAAATTTTTTTCCAATATCAGCTTCAGAATAAGTCTACTCTCTTAAAATGAATCAGTGAAATTCCACTGATTCAACCAGTGAACTAAAAATATGTAAGCGCACGGGTAGAGCAGCATCCTGTACATGAGTACAGCATCCTGTATTTAAGTGTTTTATTGTGTCAATAAGTTATTAATATTTATTTATTATTTTTATGTAATATATTAACTAAGTTTTATATAACAATAATAATTATATGACAAAATTTTTACAAAGTATGAAAATAAATAACTTTGAGGTTACTTAAATCGCTAAAGAGCTAGTCTCAATCCAGAATAACATTTTAAAATTAAATGTTAACTAAACAATTTATAATCATAAGTAATTGTTATTAAGACTCTTTTAGTTCACTTTGTTTTTAAATAAACGTTTATAATAAATAAAATTGAGTGGAATTCACTGATTCAACGAGTGAGCTAAGTGATCATCTTAGTCCACTGATTGAATCAGTGAATTTTACTGGTTCATTTTAAGAGAGTACAGTATGATTAGCAATTAAAAAAAATCATACAGCCTTTTAGTTTTAAACTTACTGACTAAAGCCAAAAGGGCGTATAAAAATATAAATCCTTTTGAAATTAGTGACGCGAAATAATAATAATTTATCAATTTAACTGATTAAGCCATATTGACAATAAAAATAAGTCATCAAATGAGTTAAATGTTTTAAGAGATATTTAACTTTTATTGAATATGAAAGACAGATATCCAAGCGATATTACCAATCTTTCAATAAAGAACATTAAAGAGGGTTTATTATTTATTAAGTATTGGCTAACTTTATTTAAGTCATAGAATATTGTACACCTTATTCATTAAATAATGGAGTGTGCTCTATATTTACTTAAAGGTTGTTTACCCATGATTTTTAAATATATACAGAAATCCTCGCCATTTAATATCTAAAACATATAAACATACAGTGTAAAAAAACCGCTGTAAATTCTCGCTACCTCGATATTAAAGTTATTACCGGTGTTAAAATAACACCGGTAGCGTTGTTGAAGTTTATTCTGGTGTTAAGCGATATTAAAAAAAAATGTAATTTTATTTTTGAACTATCAATGCAAAAAAAATTTTAATTGTGTCAAAAATTAATAACAACCAGTCACCATGACCGAGGGGTAAGTGACTTACCACTCGGACTTGGTAACTTGCTAGACGTGGGTTCGAATCCCAGTGTTAACCGAAAAAATCGGTTCTCTGAGATTCGTCCTAACGTCGACTTTACAAAAATCCAAAGTCCCAACGTACCATTTCCAATAGTTTATAGTCGCTAATGACCTTGTCAAATAAAAAGCTACTTTGAATAAAAAAAAAAAAAATCAATAATACGGCAGATTTTACCAACTTATCGAGAAATTCAAAGAATATTTGTCTACATGTAAATGCATATGCTTGTAGCATTCCTTATTTTTATATAATAACAAAATTTTTTACATTTGCTTATCAAATAGACCCTAATAATATTCGTATTTAAATATTTATATTATTATTTTCAATGTAACAGTTTATAAACCTTATTATGACCTGAGCATTTGAGCTGTGCACTTTTGGATTTTCTAAACTTTACACTAATTGATTTAATTATAAATAATAGTTATGGGCTATTATTATTTTATTAATAAATTTAATGTTTTGTGGTAAAGTAATAAATGTTTTATAACATTATTAGTGACTAATGGATTTGACAATTTGCTCTTACGCTTCCATATAGAGTTACAAGACTCGATTTTCGATACTCAATATTAATTATTATGAAGTAGTATCGGCAGGACTATATATGAGAGTTATATTGCGTTATATAGAGGATAAATGTCGGGGCATGAACATGAACATGAACTCTTTTGATATATTTTAGTTGGTTGCATATAAACGCAATAGAACCGGAGTCACGACCCATAAATTTACTGACATCACATTGTCACGTGACTCTTGTACCATGACGTTCGCGGGTGTGTGTTACAGTAATACAACTTGACACCAGGAAACAGATAGGAACTATAGTATTGGTATGTATATGTACTTCCTATACAGTATTGGCTTCTAAGATCACTAATGATGCTTCTTACTGATTTATTATAACAACGTGAAAGCGGTTCATTTAACAATGGCACTGAAGTACCATGCAATTCTCTCGACTCCCGTGTACAAGTTAACGAGTTTCAAGTGAAGAAAAATAAATTACTTTAACTTTGAAAATTTCTCAAGTTTAACTTTTATTTCTCTCTTCTTATAATTGTTTTTGAAGTTTTTATTTCTTTTCGTTTATGACTTTAATTGTTTACTCAGTTAATAAAATATTAATCAGTTAATAAATGGTTAAAAAAAATTGTAATTATGTGGTTTTTTAATTCAATCACTCACAACTCGGTAAATATTTCTTTACATTTTTGGCTCACTGATGCGGACTCCAATTTCCATAAAATGATATAATGAAATAACTGACAGAATTTTATTTTGAGACCAACTATAAGTTGCATAATAATTTAATCTGTTTTGTAAAATATCTTTTATAGAAATTTTAGTTTTTCCATTGTATATATGATTATTGAAACCCTTACATAGCATTTTTTATTCTTTAAAAGAAAAGCGGTCTTGTGATCTGAGGAAGCATTACAGTTAAAGGGCCACCCTACTATGCGCGCTCCCACACAGAAAAAAAAAAATTCTTGGTTGAAGGTAAATATTCTTAATTCAAGAAAATTGTTTTGGAGACCTAAACTTTCTGAGATAAAGTAGTAATTTTATCTGACCAAGATAAATTCACTTAGCTCAAGAAAATCTTGACTTGGTTCCCGAAAACGGTGGTCTTCAAAAATATTTTCTTGACTCAAGATAACTTTTTTTTCTGTGCAAAGCGAATTTGAAAGAAAGTGAATAAAATGAGAACTAGAATAATTTTAATCATACTTTAATTTATATTCATTAAACAAAGAGTATTTAAGTAGATTTAATGATTTAAATATTTTCTTTCATATTTAAAAAAATTTGTTTTAAAAAGCCGTTTCTGGAAAACTAGCAGCACACATATCTCGCATTCTAATTATATGACTAATCTGAAAATTTTATTAAGCTCCTCAGATATGTATTTAAGTCTAAGAGTGGGGGTTTTTATTTTTTATTTCAACTTTTAAAAAAAGAAATAATTATTTTAAGTCATTTTTTCGCTAAAAAATGAATGCATCGACTTTAGACGTCTGCCATTTTGTAAAAAAAAAAAAAGTAAACACATACGCTGAGTTAAAACTACACTCATTTAATTTGAAAGTTTTTTTTTTCTAAATGACTTTTTGAAAAATTATGTCACCTGCCAGTCACCCAGAATCTATAAAATATAAAAAAAAAAAAAAAAAAAAAAAAAACTCTAGTAGACTCGTTTTTATTGATATTTTTTTATATTGCAATTTTTAAAGCGCACAGATTGAAGTGACCCCTTGATTTGGATACATCGTGACTTTCCCGGGTCAAAAAATTAGATCTGTTTTGAAATAAAAGATTGGTTCAAATATTTTTTCTTTAATTCAAGTTTATAAATCGTATTTATTTTATATAGGAATTTAATCTGTTTTTGCCCGTACTATTCCTTATCCAGACCAAAATCAGGCTTATTTCCGTATGATATTTAGTCTGTTTTAAATCGGGTTTAGACTAAAAATAAACTTTTTTATTATAATTATTGGCCTGTGTTCAATTGTTTTTAAGGACAAAAACAGACTTTATTTACTATAATTTTTAGTCTCTTTTTAATCGGTTTTAGATCTAAAACAGGACTTTTTAAAAATATAAATAATAATAATAATAATAATAATAATAATAATAATAATAATAATAATAATAATAATAATAATTTATAAATTTATTTTAATTTTCATACACTGCAAAAAATCACCGGGGTAAGTCCAAGCGGTGTAGGTGTTAAAATCAGCGGTGTTAAATTTCAACACCGAAAGCGGTGTAAAAATAACGCCGCCGCCGGTGTAAATATTCTAAACCGGTGTTAAAATAATACCGCCGTCGGTGTCGATATTCTTTACCGATGTTAAAATATTCTACTTTGTGAATATTTTTACTTACTCGATCACTATACTTGTTAATAGATCATATTTTTTATTAATTTTCATTAAAAAACTAGCATTTTTTGTGTTTTATAATCTTTAAAGTTGATTCTCCAAGCAGATGCAGTTTACCCCGCTTCTACACCGGTTACCCTGCTTTTACACCGATATTACTCCGCTTTTACACCGGTTACCTCGCTTTTACACCGGTTCTACTCCATTTTTACACCGGTTACCCCACTTTAACACCGGTATTTTTAACACCGGTGAATTACTCCTTCTACACCGGTGTAATTTTATTTTTACACCGGGCGGAGTTAAAATGAGTCCAGTTTTAACACCGCTCTTTTTACAGTGTAATATTTGAAACGCTAATGCGCTTCCGTAATAAGATGTCACGAGAATTTTGATGTTTACTATTGCCAAAATATTTTCGATTTCATCCAGTAAATAAGAAAATTTTTTTTGACATTTTAAGAGTTATTTTATCACTTTTATTCAATGCTATAAATATTCAGTCAATACAACTAAGAATTAAGCTGTCAAACTTTCATTAACTGCCGACATTTTTGAACACAAGATATATACTAAATAAATAGTAAACAAAACATAATCAATTCTGCAACTTAATATTTTTTTTATAAACATTGCCTATGAATAAAAATTTTATAAGTCCACGATTTAATCTACTTTTGTCCTTGCACATTTTCAAAACTAAAATTTTTTAAAGATCAAGAAATAATCTAGTTTGGTCTGCCCGTAACGCAATTGTTTTTTAGAATAACAGGTCAAAAACAGCTTAAAATTATTGTAAAAGATCAAAAATAGATCAAATAGTCTAATTAGACTAAAATTAGATCAAAATTTCCAGTCCGGGTAGATCAAAAACAGATTAAAATTTTTATAGAAGTTCAATAACAGACCAAGTAGTCCAAATACAGTCCAGTTAGACCAAAATCAAATCAAATTTTTCGACCCGGGTTAATATTTGAAGAATAAAATTTCTCTAATTAACCTCGATAGCTTGTCAAACATTATCCCCGCAAATACGTAAAATGGATTATGTTCTAAATTTTAATGCTTACGAACTCATTATATTTTTATATTTAATACTCTGAAAATATGTAAAAAGTTATCTGACATTGAGAAAAAAACTATTCATGAGACGCAAAGTGCTAAATTATCAACTTGGACTAAAAAACAAAAAATTCAAATTTCAAGAACTTAAAATTCTCTGCCCGTCTTAACTTCTTTGTATATTAAAATCTTTCTTTCTCGCCGTAAAGTTAACCTTTTAAATAGTTGATAAATAGTTCATGGTCTCAACTATGTTAAAATAATTAATTTTAGCCAGCATTTTCTTTCTTTAGTTACTTTTGGATATTTATTTAAATATACTTTTATTTAGCCAGAAAGTACATCGTAATATTATTTAATTATGAAAAAAAAAAAAAAAATGGTCGGCGCCCACTTCATTAAACTTTACCAGACATAAAAAAAAATTAAAAGAAAGTACTTGAAGAGGAAGCTTCAAATTAAAGTTCTTAACCCCCGCCGAATGAAAATATCTCATTTCTTTCCGTCTGATATTCCCATTTCAGTTGAATTCATTCAATCTACCCTTTTTAAACTTTAAAGCTCGTATGTATGCAATCCTTTTTTTTTTCATTCAACTCTTACATCATACAAACCACATTTAACTGATCTTTTATTTAACTTATGTCGTTTTTTTATATTCTTTTGTATACAAGTCCATGCATTCAAAAGTAAAACTTCTTTTATTTCAATTTTTTAGTGGATAGAGAATAATCCAAACATTAATAGAAATAGCATAACAAGTTTGTTGTAAATATAAATTTAAAAAATTACTATAACTAACGCAACAGTCCTCTCATTCGCCGCATAGCACTGAACGGTAGTATAAACAAGCAAATTAATCTGCTTTATGACCTGGACACGCTGTTGGTATCCAGAACGACGTTCTCTGTGCTCATCGTGTGGTTCGGTTATATGCACTCAGGGCGGAAACGACGAGAAATGACCTTTATACGAGAGAAAAGATGGGGTGAGGAGCTGTGAACGTGTAAGAGGATTAAAGTAAAGAGTATAGTAAGAGAATGTAAAAGCTTAAAATTACTCAATAATAAAGAAAAACATTTAATTTTACAAAAGTAATTTAGAGTAATAAATTACTGGCATAATTAACTACACTGTAAAAAGAGTGGGGTTAAACATGGATTCAATTTAACACCGCGCGGTGTTAAAATGAAACATCATGTAAACTATGTAACGTAGAGGTGTTAAAATACCGGAGTTGAATCGGTGTAGAAAAAAAATCGACGTAAAAAAATTAGAAAATAAATTTATTACGTATAAAAAAATATAAAAATTTAATGAATATTATTTGGAGGAAATTTCAATTTGGCAATGTACTTATTTACATAATTATTTATGTAATATGTAATTCATTTTTAAAAATTGAGTAATTTTACGCCCACAATTTCAATCACCAATAATTTAATTAATTAGTAAAAACACTGTCTAGCTGTAGTGATCGAGAGAATAAAAATATTTACAAAGTAAAATATTTTTAATACCGAAAAATATTTTGACACTTGGAAATTTTTTCAACATCGGTAAAAAATACTTAGGGGAGCCTAGGGCACGAAGGCCCCCTTAAGCCGGTTTTTTCTTTTTGTGGCTTTTAACCATCAAATTCATTTATTTTACGTCTGTGTCGGAAGAATCAGTCGAAATTTTGCAAAAAATTGAAAAAAAAAATTTTTTTTTTTCCCGTTAAGTTATGAGCTCTGTAATGTTTTTATCATATTTTAGGCCAATATGTAATAGTGGGGTGAAATGGACCACTTGAAAAAAAAAATTGTCACGAAAAAATTAACTTGACGGAATATTAAAAAAAAAAAATAATTTTTTCGTTACAATTTTTTTTTCGAGTGGTCCATTTTGCCTCACATATCACATATTGGCCTAAAATATAATAAAAACATTATAAAGGTCATAGCTTGACGGAAAATGAAAAAGAAATAATTTTTTCAAGTGGTCCATTTTACCCTACATATTGGCCTAAAATATGATGAAAACATTATAGAGCTTATAACTTGACGGAAAATGAAAAAAAAAATTTTTACCCAATTTTTAGAGGGGGCCTTCGTGCCCCAGGCTCCCCTACATCGGCAGCGATATAATTTTAACACCGAAAATTTTAACATCTACTCCGTCTGAACTTAACCCGGTTTTTTTTTACAGTGTATGTAAGCATTGAATTTAATTTTTTACGAATTAAAAAAAAATGAATTGTTTTTTTTTTTTTATGATTACTGTTATTTTTTGAGTGCACGTTAATGGATATTTATTTATATTGAAATCATTGCAATAAAATAAAAATTTGATTACATAATTGATAGTGATGATAATTATAACAGTGATGACAGAATATGTATTAATTAAAGGATGTCAAAATAATTGAATGGTATTCGTTAATTAATGAATTATAATAATGTATGTTTATTAATAACAATGTTACTTAAAACAATTAAACAAGTGAATAAAATTACATATTATATTTTTCATGATACCAGCATCGAAGCTTTATGTTTCAGTGTGTCTGCACGAAAAAAAATAATATGTGAAAATGACAGAAATGGAAATGTCGAAATGACATGGATAGATTTTGTTAGATTTACAAAGAAAAACTATCAAATTTACCGATATAATATGTGAAATCAACATAACCATACTATGTCAGATTTACAAATAGAATCTGTCAAATTTATAAAAATAACCGGTAAAAAAATAATTTTCAAGTTATATAAAATTTGCAAACCAAACCCATAGGGGAAGGGGGGCAAAGTGGGCCCCATGGGGCAGAGTGGGACCCTTAAAATTTTAAAAACTTCAAAAAATATGGGGGCACAGTGGGCCCCTCAAAATTTTCTATATGTCAATAAATTCGGACGGATAATAAGCTTATTGAAATTTCTTATATAATGAGGGATAAAATAGACCACCAACTGTTCATTAAATATAGTTTATCAAGAAAGTTAAAGATACACGCTGAAAAAAAATGCTAACTATTACCATCTCGCGATAGGGAATGATTACCATCGTGTATGTGATAATTATTATCATGTGTTTATGTTAACAATTCGTTTCTCGTATAGCAACAATTACTTATTGCCGATAGTAATAGTTACCATCTAGATCGTAATATTTCTTATGTCTGAAAAATTTTTAATTTTTCCTTCTAAAATAGTAATGGTTGTCATCACGGATAGGAATATGATTACTATCTAGATACGAATGCTTACCATCTTCGATAGTATTAGTTAACATAAAAGAATGAGAATCATTAAAATGTAAGGATAGGAATAGTTACTTCATTAAGATGGCAAGTATTACCACTTTTTTTTCAGCGTGTAGGAGAGCCTGGGGCACGACGATCCCTTTCTCAAAAAATTATAAAAAAAAATTTTTTTTTATTTTCCGTCAAGCTATGACCTCTATAACGTTTTTATCATATTTAAGGCCAATATGTGATATTTGGGGTGAAATGAACCACTCGAAAAAAATTGAAAACGAAAAATAAAAAATTTTTTCGTCACAATTTTTTTTTTCGGGTGGTCCATTTTGTCCCACATATCAAATATTTGCCTAGAATATGATAAAAACATTACGGAGGTCATAACTTGACGGAAAATAAAATAAATAAATTTTTTGCCTAATTTTTGTGGGGGGCCCACTCTAATTTTCGATTTTTCGATTTTAATCGACGCAGCATAATGAAGTGAAAATAAGTATTAAGGACCTAAAAATAAGTACACGCGATAAAAAACTCAACGATATTTCAATTATTTTCTTTAAGGGGCCCACTCTGCCCCCCCCCCTTCCCCTACAAAAAAAAAAAAGAATCAGCCCATTACTGGGTCGTGAATGGCCGCCAATTTTCAAGCATCGGCCGAAGATCGGCTAAATACCGGATGGATAACGGTATGTCAAGCATGGCAGTCGCAATCATCGGCCAAACCTTGGTATCAAGAGTACTCGATCAAACCATTGGCCAACAAATGGCGGTTAATTGTGCGCCGTTTTTATAAGTAAAAAGACGGCTGCCAATAATTCACCATACACAGGCCAGTATAGTTAGTCATTTATTGGCCAATTATTGCAAACTAGGCATCGGCCGATCTATGGGAAAATTTCGAAGCTCGGCGACTTTGTATGGGTTCTTTAGTATATTTTTTGGTGTATTGTTTACATTTTACGAAATGTAAAATTCTTACTCATAAATCACAATTTCAATCATTGTTCTTATATAAATTGCACATTTTTTTTTTTTTAAGTAAATTTTGCATTTTTTAAAATTAATTATTACATCGAAAAACTGTCAAATTAACAGTTTCCACAATGTGAAAATAACATTTTCAACTTTGTAAAATTGACATTTTTAGGTTTACAGCGGTAAGTCTCTAAATTTGACGGCTTTTCCTGTAATTTTGACAGAGTCGTTTTTTCCGTGTGTACAGCTAATCGAAGCAAGCTCTAATTTCAGCCCAATGCCGTGAACAAATATTAGCTAACGCGTAAATTGCGAATGCCTTCAATCAGCAGGCAAAAATAAATTTGTTTCATTCCATCGGAAGAAACAATAGTATATTATCCCCCAAAAGAGGAAAGTGGGACATTTCTACTCACGCATATAATATTTTTCACCAGATCTGTACCTGAAAGTTCAAATTTCTGTTTCTTCTCGTGGAAAGAATGGTACATGAACTAATTTTTATCATTATTTTTCCCATAAAAAAAAAAAAAACGACTTTCTTCCTTATAAACAGGGCAAGAATTTAAACTTTCAGTACAGGTAAGGTGAAAATAATGTTTCTGCCCACTAAAAACCAGTTTCATTCTTAATTTCGGCTCTGATACTTTTTATTTATTTACTAGTGATTTCAGATCATTGGTTTTATTTATTTAGGCGACAGCTGTGATTTTAAGATTAGATTTTATAAAAATGACTAACGTAAGAGACCTAGTATTCAATCAGGGAACTAGTACTCGATCCCTCCATGAATTTGTATATCTATGTTTAGTAAAGTTAAGTAAGTATAGCTATACAAATCCATGAGTGATCGGGTATTGGGTTACCTTATATATGAAAATAATATTTATTTTTTCTGCTTAATCTTAAATTGTAAATCACAATTTACGCTTACGTTAATAGTCAAGTAAACCATTGGTATTAAATTAACTTTTTTCTGACTGCAGTCATAGCTGCTGACAAGAATATAGGTTCCAATGCAGGTAATCTTCAAAATTATAGGGTGCGACACTGGATGAAATACGATTTCAGACAGCAGATGATGTCAGCCCTCGTCTACGACTGAGGCAGCCAACTTTATCATAGTCTGAAATCGTCTTGTTTTACCCAGTGTCACAAAATATACTATTTTTAAATAGTTAACAAAATAAAAAAATTATTATAGTCATATTTTATTTTCATATCAACAATTATTTCTTTCATTTATTTTTTTTTTTTTACTCCACTAATAATATGGGTTTATCTAAAAATACTTTTAAATAAAAAGAATTATTTTATTTAGTATTTTTTAGAAATGGAAGATCACTTTGGATACTATAAATATTTAACGCTCGAGGTTTTTGACATGATTCTAGTCGACTGAACAAAATTTCGGTACTTCATATTCTATGAATGATATTCTAGAAAGCGTATATTCTCGTTTATGACACCAAGAACTATCTATATATGTGTCTATGAGGTCCTTAAATATATACATATGTACGTGACATTTCCGTGAATAACTTTAACATAAGGATTGTATATTGTATTAATATATAAAATATACGCTTATATGTACACATAAATGTGTATATACATACAATACCAATATATATGGCACAATATGTAGCGCACGACCCGGTGAGGTCGCGTAGGTTGTTCCGTGGTAATCTAATTTGCTCTTCATCGAGGATACAAACCTATTTAGCCTGTGCCGCCGACTCCATTTCCCTAGGACCCACACGAGTACGGAATTATCTCTCGCTCTCTCTCTCCCTCATTCTCTCTCTCTCTTTCTCTATTTCTCTCGTACTGCCGCATTCTATGTTTATTGAATTCTATTTTGTTTTTTTCGTTTTTTTTTAATTTCGTTAAATTTTTAACTTTTTTCTTCGTCGCACAAAATTGTATTAATTATAAAAATATATCTATATATACAACTCATCTACATACAAAATTTATCGATCATGTACATATAGATTTTATATTGTCGAAATTTATTAATGAATTATGTTTCACTATTGAGACATATTTTACTTCATAAAAAATGATATGGTAAAAATATATTTTAATATTTTTTGAAACCTCATTAAATTGATTTATGTAAATTTATAAAAAGTTTTATAGAGACAACACATGAAAAATTATCATACATAGATAGAGAGCATGCTTGGCCATAACCATTTTTGATGATATATGCATTAGGTTATGCCAGCGTAATTTAAGATTTTATAGGTTTTTTATTGGATATTGATTTATTTATGGTCATATCACAAACTTTGATATTACTTCTTTGATTAATGTTTTCAGATTTTAACAATACACAAGTATGTATTTAAATATACATTAAAACTTTTGTTTTATATTTTTTGTTAAACTGTTGATTTTTAAATTACAAATAACTGATTTTAGACCAAATTGATTCAAGTAGCTTCGATAGATCAAATAAATAGGGGTGACAGCGTGGAATGAGGTATCCCTGATTAAAAAAAAGTATTAAAAATGATTTGACAGGATTCAAAAGAATTAAAATTTTAATACTTTCAAATCCTGCTAAATACTGTAAATCCTAAAATTTCAATCCTGTTGAATCCTGTCAAATACTTTTTTTTAATCAGGGATCACTTCTGAGACCAAAAGAATTTTTTTTTCGTTTAGAAACGCTTAGTTACGATTTGTAGAAAAGATTAGGAAATTTGATAAGATTGAAAAATGCGGGCACTTTAAAATTTTGAGTAGAAAAAATTTTTTTTATGCGTTATCTAAATCATTTAATTGAAAATTAAAAAATTCTAAATCGGTGGAAAAACGGGGCATTGTTAATAGAAAGTTGTTTTCTCAAATTTTTTGTACGTGATCTACAACAATTAGAACTTATTTTGATAAATAAATTGATGAATCAATAGTGGCCCATTTTATCTGGTGAAAATCAGCTTTTTCCAGTTTTCATTAAAAAAATAATTAAGGTAACAAATCCTTAAAAACAATTTTTTATTTTACTAAAAATCTTTAATTGCCCACTCTGTCAGGGCTTATCTCGCTCTATTTATTTCTACCGTAACAAAGCATTTTTGAACAAATCATAATTTTTTTTTGTCTTAAAAGCGATGTTTCATTTTCCCCCAGTCTCTCTTATAATTATAGTAAATTTTATAAAAATTTTTTTAGGTACCCACTTTATCCTATTCTTCTCTAAATATATTAGAGTAATTTTTCAATTGTATGGCTGAAATATTTAAAAGTAAATGTTTAAATTTGTTTTTATGTCTTTTTATATTTGTTAATTCATCACCATGAAGCATCTCCATTTTTTTTACTGCCTAATTTATTACTGCAAGTTTTTCACTGGGTAATAAAAAAGTTGGTCAATACATTTTCTCGAAAACTTTAACCCGGGGAATTGTCGAAACGAGCAAAAACATGGAAGCATTTTTAGTAGGATCAAACAGAGGTGGTCCTTGACGACGTGGTTGAGTCAACGGGTGGGTAAGAGAGAAGAGTTGGTGAGTGAGTTTAAAAATAAAAATAATAAAAAAAAAAATAATGTTAAGTATAGTAAGTAAAAAAGTAAAAAGAAAAGCAAAAGCGAAAGGGATTTTTCTCGTCTGTATATTTTATACCTCTTGGCCCTTTTACTACTCAGTTATGTTGCAAAAGTCTGTGGTTGTGATAAAGAGAAACTGGAAATGTGTATGTATATAGAATACCAGAGCTTTTGAAAAGGCATAGAGTGTGCAAGTTTGGTACAGCATAGAAAAAAAAGCTAGAAACCTCTCCTTTTGACTCGTTAGTAAGAATCGCAACTCGGTTGCAATAACGAGACAAGTAAGGCTTCGACGTTATTACGAGGTGAGATTTATTATTCACAATATAATATACAATATATTTACGTGTATCTATTATATTATAATTCATATAGTTCTATAATGATAGTGAACATAATATATACAATAAAATGATATAATGTTCTTGATATACAATTCTGTTGTACGTTATCAGGGGGTTGGCGACTGTCGCGAAGTCTCTGATAAGAAAAATATCCCTGTGTGTTACCGAAAGATACAACATGTACGTGTTTTCATACAAACCGCATTGCGACGCGAAAAAACTTTCACGTACACAAAAATTTTATTTTATACTTTTATTTTTTTATAACTCAAGTAGATAATATTTTTGATAATAAAAATTTTTTTTACAATTGATAATAAAATTTTTATTACTACAATGCATCATGAAAAACCATATCCTGGAGTATATGTTCTTTAGACGATAAAGCTGTAAACGATATAGTTTTAATATGTTTCAATAGTAAATTTATTATATTTTTAAATAAAATTTAATTTGTTGATTCACTGAAATTTGAAGAAGCAATAATATATCTCTTAATTAAATACATTAATGATGTTATATTCACTTACATTCTCCTATTCAGTTAAATTTCTGCCATTCATCAAACCTGAGAAAAAAATTATTTAAATCTACGAAGATCTAAATCTATTATTATACTCAGGTCTATGTAGAAGTCTAACTTTTTCATTATTACAATCTATGTAGACCTAAGAAGATCTATGTAGTTCGAAGCTAAAAAGAAAAAAAAATTAAACTGTAAAGGATCAAAAACTTGGATTAAAACAAGTTTCAGGGGATTTAAAAAAAATCTTTTCATTTATTCGAGATCCAAGAAAATTTTTAAGATTCTGAGATTTAAACAGATCTATTGATATAAATGTAGATTTAGAATTTGAAAAAATTAATCTGGTTAGGTCTGATTTTTTTTTTTCTCGTGTTTGATATATTGGAGAAACTTAGGTAAATTGCATAACATATACGTTTATAAGAAAACTTATGTACCCAGCTGTTACGAATATAACTTTACTTTAATTTATGTTCTCGTATTTTTCTCAGAAAGTCGTTAATTAAAGTACAATACGATATATTTATAAGCAATGTTCTTGTCTCAGTTCTACTTATGGATAAAATTTCAACTTTACGTTAAAATAGCTTAACACTGAATATTACTTTACTTTTAATATTTTTAGTATAATTCTTCAACATAAATATGCTTACATTCAACAGCTATTTTTATGATCATTCTATTCAGTGACCCAAAAATTATTTTAACTTTACTGGTCATAAATATTTATATCATATTAATTTATTCAGTAATTATTTTTTTATGATAAATTATTTTAACGATTACTCACAATTATAGTCGTTAAAACATGAATACATTAAATATTTAAAGTAACCTTGGTTAAAAAAAACTATATATGCTCATAACTATATGTATAAGACATAGTAATTTTTAAAAAAATCATTCATTGTCTTAAAATATCGAAGCATAGTTACAACCGTCACTTATAAAAATTAAATAAGTAAATTGAAGTTACTAATAAATATATGACAAGTAATGTGTTCAAAGTAATAACATTGAATTTGACTCATTACCGGTAAACATATGCTCAGTGTTGCCAACTCTACGGATTCTTCCGTAGATCTATTTTCTGAAAAATTGATCTCCCTAGTAAAAATAATCGAGGGCCGCCTCTTTTGTCATCTACCGTTAGCATTGATTCTAGCGACGCTAGCGAGGCGCTAGCCACTGCCTCGTTTCATTTTTACTAGGGCTATTCTATCACAAAACCAAAAATTATATTTCAAGTTTCGTTCTCGAGATCACTGTGTAGTACCGTCCTTGTACGCTTATTCAAACCACATAGTTAAGCTGTAAAACAAAATTAAATCGGTATCTATGGCAACTGGTTTATTTATTCTTCATTACGTTTTTTGTGCGCTTTAAGACAACACCGATTTTAATTTCTCTAATCGATTATTATTATTTATTTAATCAGTTATCCTAAAATTAAACATTATTTTGTCATTTATTTATTAAATAAAATGAGCAAACGAAAAATTGAAAATAATTCTCATTTAGAATTATTACAAAAAAAATTAAAAAAATACCAACATTTAATTGAATTGGAAAAACCATCAAATGATTTTATTGATGATCCTGTTGATAATGTTTTATCTGAGGGTAAATATTAAACTATATAAATAAATATTTCATTATTGTTTATTGGGCAACATATTTTATTTTTATAATTTTGTTGTACCTTTGACTGGGTCAAATATAAAAAATTAAAATTAAAAATAAATAAATAAAAACAATTGAACTTTGGATTTGTTTTACAATCCTGTTCTTTTTGTTTTTTAATTTTTGCGTCAGGAGAATAATTTTTCTTCCTGATAGCTTGTTTGACCTAGATCTTTTGCTCTTGCAGACTCAGATGTTGACGACCAAGGTCAGAGTGAGAACTCTGATAACGAAGTCGAAAATGATTTAAATGTCTTAAATAAAGACTCTAAGGCGTCAGTGGAGTTGCAGGAGACGAAGGGATCTGATGTTCCCACCCTCAGCGAATCAGTTCTCCAAATTTTGGGTTCGGAAAAAAGACTTTTAAGGGATAAAAGTTTTGCTTTTCATCCTGAATTAACTTCATGCTGGAAAGATTTATTAACTTCTGGTATGAGCAAAGAGGATAAATCTAGAATGAATGATACTTATCCTAATAAAGGAAATTGTCCTCTCATTGCTCCGGTTCTCAATCCTGAATTACTTCCACTTTTACATAAAACGGCTAAATCTCGCGATAAATATTTAGCTAATCATCAGGATTTATGTGGGCGTAGTTTAGTGGCTATGGGTACAGCAATTTGTAATATTTTTAATGATGATGAAGAGCCAGTAGACAAAGAGGAGCTATTACAACTTCTTTGTGACTCTAGTAGCATGATGTGTGAGCTTTTTTTCCAGCTCTCCAAGTCCAGACGATCCCAGTTGTATCCTTGCGTTGATGAAAAAAGGAAGTCTGTCCTTGAAGAATCACCCACCGATGATTTCTTGTTTGGTGAAGACCTAGCTAAAAGAATTAAGAGTGCTGTTGCCGTTGAAAAGACTGGTATGTCTTTAAAAAATCAGACACCAAGAAGAGAGTTAGGTCGACCTAAAACTTCTTTAAACTGGAGAGGCCCGTCTGCTCCACGGACCAACTCCAATCAGGCGGGCTACAAACGTTCTTTCATAAAAACATCGGTTGCAAACAGGAACAACCAGATGACAACTCGATCCCGAGCAGGGAATCAGTTCCTCCAGCTCAACAGACGCAGAAGAAATAAAGGTGAGTCCTATCGCTGGTAGGTTAAAGTATTTTGCTCACGTTTGGTCCAAAATCACCTCTGACCCCTTTATTCTTGAGACGATTTCTGGATACAAAATTCCATTTATTTCTACACCAACTCAATCTTCAGTGCCTTCCAATAATCATTTATCTGGTAATAAACTCGAGATGCAAAATGCTGTAAATGATCTTATATCAATGGGTGCTATTCAAGAGTGTGCTGAGGAAGAGGGCCAGTTCTTATCAAGTATCTTTCTTATACCCAAAAAAAATGGTAAAATGAGATTTATTCTCAATTTAAAAAATTTAAATAAATTCATAGAGACTGTCCATTTTAAAATGGAGGATTATCGGACAATTTTAAAATTAATGACAAAAGGATGTCTGATGGCTAATTTTGACCTGAAAGATGCCTATTTTATGATTCCAGTTCATAAAAAGTTCTGGAAATATCTGAGATTTATTTGGAATAATTGTCTTTATGAATTTATTTGTTTACCATTTGGTTTGAGTACGGCACCGTGGGTTTTTACAAAAATATTTAAACCTATTGTTTGTTACCTGAGAGAGTTAGGTTTGACATCAGTAGTTTATCTAGATGACTGGTGGCTGGCAGCTAGTCTATTACTCTATGCTCAAAAAATTTAAAAATTTCTCGTGAGTTTTTAGAATCTTTAGGATTTATTTTGAACGAGACAAAGAGTAATTTTATCCCTTCAACATCTTGCAAATTTCTGGGTTTTGTATTTGATTCAGATCAAATGACGATTACATTAACAGAAGAAAAGAGATCTCACATACATGATTTAGTTTTAAAATTTAGAGATATTACTCATTGTACCATCAGGGAATTTTCCCAATTTGTGGGAAATATTACAGCAGCTTGTCCAGCAGTTAATTATGGCTGGTTTCATTCTAAGGCATTTGAACAACAACGTTATCTGGCTCTATTAAAATCTAATAATAATTATGATCATGTTATGAATATATCCCCTTCATTATTAAATGAATTTAACTGGTGGTCGAGTAATATTTTAAATTCAAAAAACCCTATTAGAAATTCTAAGTTCATAATCACAATCTATTCAGATGCGTCAACTACAGGCTGGGGTGCCTCTTGTGATGGACAGGTGGCTTATGGACACTGGAACTCCATGGAAAAATCTTTTCACATCAATTATCTGGAACTCCTAGCAGCTTTTAACGGTTTAAGAACATTTGCATCTGAATTTACTAATTGTGAGGTTCTTTTACGGATTGATAATTCGACTACTATTGCGTATATCAATAAAATGGGTGGTACAAAGTATAAATATTTAAATGACTTATCCTATGACATTTGGTCTTGGTGTGAATGCGGGAATATATGGATATTTGCTTCATATATTCCTTCTAAGGATAACGTTGATGCGGATAGAGCTTCTAGGATCGAAAATATAGACACTGAGTGGGAACTATCCTCTGAGGCATTTGAAAAAATTGTTTCTCTGCTGGGCAAACCAGATATTGATCTTTTTGCATCATCCTCAAATAAAAAATGCAAAAAATACTGCTCCTGGCATCGTGATCCTCTGGCAGTCAGTATTGATGCATTTACAATCAACTGGAACCATCAAAATTTTTTTGCTTTTCCCTCCTTTTTCATTAATTTTAAAAACATTAACAAAAATTCAAGCTGACCAGGCTTGTGGAATTTTAGTAGTTCCAAACTGGCGTGGTCAGCCATGGTACCCATTGTGGCTTTCGCTGCTAGACTCAGAACCTATAATTTTTCATCCAGATGTTAATTTACTCCTCTCTCCTTGTAGACAAGTTCAACATCCTTTGGCTCACAAACTATCTCTGATGGCTGCTCGATTATCCGCCAAGCATTTAAACAAAAAGGAATAAATGATGAAGCCATTGATATTCTTATCAAGTCCATTTCTACTTCGACTTTGAAGCAATATTCCAAGCCAATTAGTGACTGGGCTTCTTTTTGTTTATCAAAGAAAATTGACATGTTTAAACCAAAGGAAGAAATTGTTGTTGGATTTCTAACACAAAAATTTAATGAAGGAGCACGGTATAGTACTTTAAATACCATTCGTTCCGCATTATCTCTTGTGTGTGATAAGGATATTGGAAAAAATCCTTTGGTATCACGTTTACTTAAGGGTGCTTATAATATTAAACCTGCTAAACCTAAGTACGATAGAATTTATAGTTTGGACCCATTAATTGAAAAATTAGAGTTGTTAAGTCCGGTAGATGATCTTAACTTACAACAACTAACAACAAAATTAGTTGTTTTAATAGCATTAGTCTCCGCTCATCGCATTCAAACAATTTCTTTAATTAAAAGGAGTAATATTATTAAAAAAAATGAAGGATATGAAATAGAAGTTCCAGATAAAGTTAAAACTTCCAGACGAGGCGCGTTTCAACCCCTATTAATTTTAAAAAAATTTGATAATAATTCGAATTTATGTGTGGCATCTACCCTAGATCGATATTTAAATGTTACGTCAAAGTTGACTGATAACATCGAATATTTATTTATCACTACTAGGAAACCTTATAAAACAGCATCGAAGGATACTATTAGTAGATGGCTTAGATCTTTTTTATTAGAGTGTAAGGTGGGCGATGTCTATACTCCTCATAGTTTTAGACACGCTTCAACTTCAACTGCACTTAAAAAAGGAGTTGACGTAAATATTATTAAAAGTTTGGCAGGATGGTCAAACAAATCAAAAGTATTTGAAAAATTTTATAACAGACCCATTGTTAATGATAAAAATACTTTTGCTGAATCAATACTAACTTAATGTTATTATAATTAATTTAAACTATGTTATTGTTTAATTAAAATATTTCCATATGGTGATATGATTATAATTAATTTACTAATTTTTATGTTTAATTACAAATTGTTAATTCTTGTTTAAAATAAAAAAAAAAAAAAAGAGTTAAATTCGATTAACATTAATTATTTAATATAATTTATATTTAATTTATCGAATATGTTCATTTCAGCTCTGAACATCTACACAGTGATCTCGAGAACGAAACTTGAAATATAATTGTAAGATCGTAATTATATTGATAGTTTCGTTCGAAGAGATCACTCCCACCCAATGTATCACCCTCCCAGTGATCTCTTCTACTTAATTTAAAGTATAGCTGAACTGTATGAAGAATAAATAAACCAGTTGCCATAGATACCGATTTAATTTTGTTTTACAGCTTAACTATGTGGTTTGAATAAGCGTACAAGGACGGTACTACACAGTGATCTCTTCGAACGAAACTATCAATATAATTACGATCGAGCTTCGCCCGCCTTCGGCGGGCTCGCTCGATCTTACAATTTTTCACCCTTAAGAAGCATCTGGAGATTTACGGATATTCTGAAATATCTACGGAATTCTACGGAAATTTTGACGCCAACCTATGATTTGAAAAAATTCGAGTTGGTAACACTGCATATGCTTGATTCTGCCTTAGGGCAAAAATAATTGTTTCTACCCCGTAATTGAAGGAATTTTCATAATTCATGTATTCGCTAATAATTTTCCGCGGCATTAGTTTATAATTGATTATCTACGGTGTCACGACTACATATCCGCGGACAAAATAACCGCGACAAAATATCCCGGACAAAATAACCGCAAGACAAAATATCCGCGGACAAAATAACTACTGACAAAACATCCTCACGACAAAATAACCACACGACAAAATATCCGCGGACAAAAGAACCACACGACAATATATCCTTAAGAAAAATTTATAAAGTAATATAGTAGTCTTCAAGTGAGGCTCGATTTATTTTTGACTGTAAAATAAGTCTTCCGTATGAAAAAAAATAAATTAAATTAAAATAAATTAACATGTGCGGTTTTTTCATGATTCTAGTGCTTTTTGTCACACTTTTATGTTTAAGGGTATATTTTTATAATCACACACATACAAAATTTGTGAAAAAACAGCGCTATTTTTCATACCTTTTTTGTGTGTTCGTACATTTATATATAATCGTACACACACAAAATTTGTGAAAAAAGGGCGCTATTTTTCACTGCTTTTTTGTGTGTGGGTATATTTTTGTAATTGCACGTACACAGAGTTCGTGAAAAAAGGGTGCTATTTTTGACAGCTTTTTTGTGTGTGGGTATATTTTTGTAATTGCACGTACACAATAGTCACAAATGACTATTGAAATGCAATTTAATCATGACAAATGTATACTCGATAATTTGAATGTATTTATGAATTAAGATATTTATGTCATTTGATCATTATATTTGCAGATTATTAGTAATATTGTTATATATTAAAATTATTATTATATACTCCAATGATAAAACTTATCGAAACTCACTTGATAATTCCTAATTAATCATTATCAATTAGTTATTTAAATATATCGATTTGACGTTTTTTTGGCACGTAATATTTGACCGTACAGTTATTTTGTCACGGTTGCTTCGACAACTGATTTAATTTTTCGGGTAAATTTTATCTCGCAGATATTATGTCGTGTGGTTATTTTGTCGTGAAGATGTTTTGTCCACGGTTATTTTGTCTGCGGATATTTTGTCGTTCGGTTATTTTGTCCTGTGGTTATTTTGTCTGAGGATATTTTGTCGCGGTTATTTTGTCTTCGGATATTTTGTTACGGAACTGATTATCTACCATTCAGTAGCATACAAAGTTATATAATTGGTAAATTAATGTCTCAAAATAATTAAATTACTATACGGGTAAAAAATAACTCGAATTAGACCTTTTTAACTTAAATGTTAGCTAACTAATCCAAAACCAACTCAAATTTGACTTTTTGACTTAAGGCTGTTATCGGACGATGAGCATAGTGTCAGAAAATCCTAAAATTTTGTGTACTTATTAAGGGTATTAATACTTATAATAGGGTATTAATTATGCTTAATAGTATTTGTGTATACGTATATATGAGTAGTATGTAGGTAAACTTACCACTGGTACAATATCAAACGAAAGCAATGTCGCGTTTTAACTACCGCCTGACCTATACTACTCTTACCGCGCATATGGCCGCATACCTTTGTGACATTATTGTAGCAGGACAACTACCTTAAATGGATACTGAGTAGGTCAAGTTAGTCAAAAGCAAATCAAAATTAAACGTGTTTTTATCCGTTTTTACTCGCCTTTGGCTAACTTGACCTATTCAGTATTCATTTCAGTCAAAAAAGTCAAATTTATTTTTTTGACCCTGCTAAGCAAGTGAGAATAATTTAATGGAGAATTGGTTACTGAGTTTAAAAGATAAATTTAAATAAAATGTTCCAAACAAACATTCTCAGTTGCAGTATATTTTTTGAAACCTCAAACACAAAAGTGGTGAGTGTGCTTCATTAAAACATTAATAGTATATTACACACCTAGGGAAGGAAAGTAAGAAAGGTCTCAGATCGCATGTAATTGTTGGCCGAGGCGAAGCCGAGGTCAACAAACATGTGATCTGAGGCTTTCTTATTTACTTCCCGAGGAGTGTATACTATTTTTCTCGTCGACGGAGGCGGAAAGCGGCATCTTCGTTTTGCACAGCGGGACGAAAGTTGACGCTTTCCGCCCGGAGGCGAGAAAAATGTTTAACAGATTCACTCATGTTAACTTTTTTCTACAACTTTCATAGTAAACTAGAGTAGGATAAAACACATACCATCACAAAGAGAATTTATCAGTGAACAAGTTTGATGGGATTGCAAGCTAATTTTTTAAAATATTCATGTCAAAAAAATTCACAAATAAATAAAAAACGGGTAATGTCCGTCAGGATGTTTGTTAATAAAAATTTAAAAAAATAAAACTAACCGATTTTCGTTCATTGACTTTGAATTTTTGTAGAAAAAAATTTTTATTGAAAATTACTCTCGTAATCCTTCTCAGTAATTAAAATATTTTAAATTTAAATACGAAAGATTTTAAATTTTAACGTTCTGAGATTCACCTAAAGCAATAATGTAAATAAGAACATAGTTTCAGTAACATGAACATTTTCAGAAGTAACTAAAATAATTTATTTAAATACGGAATTTTTCCATTGAGAATAATATAGTATGATAGAGACTTTATTGAAAGCTTTATAAAAAATTAGGTTAAACTTTAATGAATATTTTATCAAACTGATTGAAGTCAAAAAAAAGCAACAGTAAACATGAACGGGTTGAAAGTACGTGTGGAATATGATGAAAGTGACGATGAAGAGAAGGCGGTCGTGTCACTTCCCTAGAGAGTAGACGACCTGCAAAACCTCGTATACTCATTCAAGTTTCACGATTAAAGTTGGGTTTTAGCTCGTCCATACGTTTTTTTTCTCGCTTTCCATTGGCAACCCCAGGGTTTTTTTCTGTCGCGACCCGATTTCATTGTCGGATGGGCGATGGCGGCTGCTGGGAATCCCTCGTTAGACAGCTCACTACTAAATCCCTAGTGAAGCGATCGAACTCGCTGACTCTTTCTATCTATCGTGTGTAATGACGTAATAACGAGGCAGACAATGCTGAAAAGGTTCGATGGATTATTCACCCGGGCTAATTGTGCCGTTTGATAAATCTCTGCAGCGTCGACTCTGAACGAATGGATTCCCAAATGAGCTGAGGTCATACTTTATGAACGAATATGCCAACAAGGACTACACTGTAAATGAATGTGTATATGGTAATATATTTGTGTGCTAATCTATATATATAGGGTTAGTGAGTTGATGTGTAAGTATGGGAATGTGTAGTGAATGAACGAGATAAAGTGCATATGGAGTGCTTTTAAATGCCCTAGTTTGGGTCTCGATTATGACGAATCGCACGGAGCCAGAGAATATTTCAGTGCGAATGACCTCGGTCAAATTCGAAAAATTTAAATTGATAGACAATATTTTATTGGAATAATATAAAATAAAAAAAAAAATTTTTTATGTCATCAGCACGAATTTGCAAATGATGGATATCAATTGCGTCGGATTTGGCCTACATTTATAGATTTAATTACCGATTCTTCATCAATGTTTTTATGTGTTGTAATTCATGAAACTTTTTTTCGACAAAAATTTTACATACGTCAAATTTTTCAGAGAAAACACTTTATTTAATCACTCAAATATTTCAAATGAAATTTTATTGCGTTGGTCGTTTTATTAAAATGGCGAAAAAAATTCCAACCAGATTCCAGTATTGACTCGAATAAATTGATAGACAAATTGTATTAATTTTTGAATAATTTTATTGACATTTGTCAAGTAACAAAATGAAACTGTCCAAAGCAAATTAAATATTTCTACTTTTTATCTAAAGGTAGTTATTATTTAATAACAAAAATTTTTTTTATTTTATTAAAATATTTTTTTTAGCATTTTTAAAATAAAAGTAAATTTCCGAAGCATGTATGAAAATTTAAATATTATTTATTTTATTTTTGTATTAAAAACTTAGTTTGAACACAATTTTCGTTAATTAAATTGTCAATCAAGAAGAAAAAACATGCGTGAAAATTGTAAAGTATCATTAAATGTTTTATGTTCGGACTGTTATTTTTAAAATTTAATAAAAAGGCTGGAATAGTGTTTATTTTTATTTACCTTGTCTCACAGTTCTGAAGTTTTAACAAAAAAAAATCTAATGAGAAGAATTTATATTCAAGAAAAATATTTTTACGTTGTATACAAAATCAGTCTAGTAAATCTGGTGAGGAAAACTTGGTAAACTAATTTAAAGTAGACGTGAGAGCATGCTGTTTATGATTGACACTTCATAAGCTCATCGGATTGAGTAAGAAAAAAAAATTACAAATAAAAGGTTTTTTAAAACTCGTATAAGTTTAAAATAAACGGTTGTATAAAACTACTTTATATTTTTTTTCATTAAAATTGATAGATGTAAATAAGAAATAAAAAAAAATTTATGAAAACTCAGGTATTATCTTCATTAGAGTTCTTTTCTGTTTGAATAATCCTCTACTCCTTTCTATTTAACCCTCAGATTCAGACCTATCACAAGATTTCTCGATGAGGAGACTCTCGAGAGTTGAAGTGAGCTGGGGAAACAAAATCTCGACAAACGCGACCCTCACGCGTACCAAACCCTGGCCCTAAAGTCTCGTATGTCAGAATATATATCTCTTGTCATCTCTCTCACGCTTTTTTTTCTCACTCACTCTCTCTCTCTCTCTCATTCTATTATATCTCTGTTGCTCTCTTACCAGCTTGTTTCTCTCATCTCGTAGCTTAGCTTTTGTGGACGCAAGTAATTCCCTCAGTTGGATAGAAAACGTAATTGTAAAATTTTTTTACATTTTTCTTTATTCTTTTTATCCGTTGATAACTTTCATACATTTTAATGACAAAGTCAAATTAGAAATGAACAAAAAATATTACTCGTTAACTAAAAAGCTAACCATGAAATGTTTATTTTTTTATTTTTTTTTTTTTTTTTTTGTTAATATAAATGAAATTTTTTAAGTATTCTTTTTAATATAATAAAATCTAATTATTTTTTTTAATGAAAAAATAATTTTTTTTAAACGGAAAAAATATTTTTAATTAAATTTTCATCAAAGCGATACTAAAATATTCAGAAGAAAATTAAGTATTCAAATTTTTTAAAATGTCAATCCAGAAAAATATATTTTTTTATTCATGCATTTAAAGTTAATTATTCGACCGTTATGTGCAGTGAATAAAGTCAAATTTACTTTTGTCCACACTTTTACAAATTTATTAATTCAAGCCTACCGCGATGTGTCCTTTTACATCTAAGTATCAAAAATATCTATTACATAATTATTTATTTCGAATCTTGAAAAATGTTTCAAGTATTTTTTGAAGGATAGAAAAAAAGCACATTTTTATTTATTCAAAATAGCAATAAACACTCGATGCTAAAAGCATCTTG
This sequence comes from Microplitis manilae, assembly GCA_030273425.1. Taxonomy (NCBI): domain Eukaryota; kingdom Metazoa; phylum Arthropoda; class Insecta; order Hymenoptera; family Braconidae; genus Microplitis; species Microplitis manilae. The sequence continues at coordinate 8,050,695 of CP092726.1, forward strand.
GGAAATAAAAACAACAAATAAACGGCGAAAATAGTGAGTAGAGTTTGAGAGAGAGGACGCTGAGTGTGATGGTTAGAAAGCCCTCGACAGTCACTCGCACGTGTCATGCGGAAGATCCAAGGAATTACTCTCTGCATTTTCGCCTTGAGACCCTATTGCAAGCACTCATTTTCTCACTCTTTCTTTCCTTGATATTTTCATCGTCCTTCAATGCTTACTTCACCTTAAGAGTAGAGTTCGTGCTTCAGTTGTGATGAGAAAGTGTGAGACGTGGTGGGCTGTTGAGACGCTCGAGATGCCGGAAAAAGGACGTTCGAGAGATGTCCTTGTAAAAAGGACGCAAAGCAAGTGGACATATATATGTATATATATATATATATTTTTTTTTTAATTTAGTGTTTTTTTAAGTTTCTTTATCAAGACTCATCGTCAACATTTTCTTATGGTCAAATACTTTTTTTTGCACTACATTTTATCGTTCTAATTTTATGGTAGTTTTCTTTTTTTCCTGCTATAGAAAAGCTATTTTTTCACTTAAATAAAATTATAAGTTAACAGTAAATAAAATTTTTAAAAGAAAGCAAATAAATTAATTTAGTAAATACGGATTTAATAAAATTCTGCGGGTGAAATTAAAATGTATACAAAAGAAAGAAAGAAAATGTATACTGTTAAGTATAAAGGATGTCGACTTTTGTGGAAAGAATAATCCCTAGCTCACTATCTTACTTGAGTGCACAGACTCTCGTCGTCCTTCCAATTAGCCAAAGACCTTTGATTAAAGTTACTTGGCACTATCTTTCTCTCTTTCTCACCCTCATTTCTTGTTTCTCTTTTTTATTTTTTTTTTTTCCGCCTTTTCTTTTATTTTCCCAGCTTCCCCACTACCCTGTCTTCTTCACCATCCAACCACAATTTTCATCCTCAGCTAATCCCCTTCTTTCAACTTCCTTTAGTCACTCGCGTTTCATTAATCAACAACTTTGCAGCCAATGGCGCATTATCTTAATGTATTACCTTGAAACTATACTTTCGCACTTCTGTTCAATTTCGGATATACTATTAATCGTTTTTTTTTTCTTTTCAACTAAAAACTTTTGGTTATCACAAAATAAAAATTAATTTAGTACCAATGACCGAACGTTATAAAAAATCGGAAGTGAATTCACTCCAGTCCAGAGTTTTAATACATTACAGATACAACTGTTAATTAAAAACATAATTATTTTAATAATTAATTGATTCAGATATTAATAATCGAACTCTAAATATCATGTTTTTAATTTATAAAATGTTTTGGTAACTGACTAAATTATAATTTTATATATATATATAATACATTATGAAAATATTAAATTGTTGAATAGCTATAGTGACATAGTTTTTGTGGGAATATTTTATATTTCGGTACGATATGAAATGTTATCTCATGGTATGATTGATGTAAGTCATACAACAGTTTGTAACTCAGTAGAATTAGGGGAAGGAGAAGCAAAGCGAGGTACTTGAGGAAATACTATGGTTCCGAGGACTCAAATACGCTAAATCTTTTTGTTTTTAATGATATGCGAAGTGAATAAACAAAAATTTCCGTTGCCGTTGAAATAAAAAAATTTCCACTTTGGCGAGCAAAATGGGGTATCCCCTAAAAAAGGCGAAAAAAAAATTTCTGCATATTAAATAAAATTGATCAAATTACATTTTTTTGTGAGCAATTTACATAAAGAAACATTAAATTTTACACAATTTTTGGATGTAAAAGAAGAAAAAAAAATTGTTACTGGTTTTTATCAAAAATCAAAAGCCATCAACATTTTTTGACTGAAACTCGATGTTTTAAAAAGTTTAACACAAAATATTCAAAATAATACTCAATTATGCTTATAAAAGTGATTTTGGAATCCCGGGTCGAAAAATTTGATTTGATTTTGGTCTAACTGGACTGTATTTGGACTACTTGGTCTGTTATTGAACTTCTATAAAAATTTTAATCTGTTTTTGATCCACCCGGACTGGAAATTTTGATCTAATTTTAGCCTAATTAGACTATTTGATCTATTTTTGATCTTTTACAATAATTTTAAGCTGTTTTTGACCTGTTATTCTAAAAAACAATTGCGTTACGGGCAGACCAAACTAGATTATTTCTTGATCTTTAAAAAATTTTAGTTTTGAAAATGTGCAAGGACAAAAGTAGATTAAATCGTGGACTTATAAAATTTTTATTTATAGGCAATATTTATAAACAAAATATTAAGTTGCAGAATTGATTATGTTTTGTCTACTATTTATTTAGTATCTTGTGTTCAAAAATGTCGGCAGTTAATGAAAGTTTGACAGCTTAATTCTTAGTTGTATTGACTGAATATTTATAGCATTGAATAAAAGTGATAAAATAACTCTTAAAATGTCAAAAAAAAATTTCTTATTTACTGGATGAAATCGAAAATATTTTGGCATTAGTAAATATCAAAATTCTTGTGACATCTTATTACGGAAGCGCATTAGCGTTTCAAATATTATGAAAATTAAAATAAATTTATAAATCATTATTATTATTATTATTATTATTATTATTATTATTATTATTATTATTATTATTATTATTATTATTATTATTATTATTATTATTATTATTATTATTATTATTATTATTATTATTATTATTATTATTATTATTATTATTATTATTATTATTATTATTATTATTATTATTATTATTATTATTATTATTATTATTATTATTATTATTATTATTATTATTATTATTATTATTATTATTATTATTATTATTATTATTATTATTATTATTATTATTATTATTATTATTATTATTATTATTATTATTATTATTATTATTATTATTATTATTATTATTATTATTATTATTATTATTATTATTATTATTATTATTATTATTATTATTATTATTATTATTATTATTATTATTATTATTATTATTATTATTATTATTATTATTATTATTATTATTATTATTATTATTATTATTATTATTATTATTATTATTATTATTATTATTATTATTATTATTATTATTATTATTATTATTATTATTATTATTATTATTATTATTATTATTATTATTATTATTATTATTATTATTATTATTATTATTATTATTATTATTATTATTATTATTATTATTATTATTATTATTATTATTATTATTATTATTATTATTATTATTATTATTATTATTATTATTATTATTATTATTATTATTATTATTATTATTATTATTATTATTATTATTATTATTATTATTATTATTATTATTATTATTATTATTATTATTATTATTATTATTATTATTATTATTATTATTATTATTATTATTATTATTATTATTATTATTATTATTATTATTATTATTATTATTATTATTATTATTATTATTATTATTATTATTATTATTATTATTATTATTATTATTATTATTATTATTATTATTATTATTATTATTATTATTATTATTATTATTATTATTATTATTATTATTATTATTTATATTTTTAAAAAGTCCTGTTTTAGATCTAAAAGCGATTAAAAAGAGACTAAAAATTATAGTAAATAAAGTCTGTTTTTGTCCTTAAAAACAATTGAACACAGGCCAATAATTATAATAAAAAAGTTTGTTTTTAGTCTAAACCCGATTTAAAACAGACTAAATATCATACGGAAATAAGTCTGATTTTGGCCTGAATAAGGAATAGTACGGGCAAAAACAGATTAAATTCCTATATAAAATAAATACGATTTATAAACTTGAATTAAAGAAAAAATATTTGAACCTATCATTTATTTTAAAACAGATCTAATTTTTTGACCCGGGATGTTTAAAAAACATATAAAAAATAAAATTTTTTTTTATAACATTTTGGGGTTACCCTGTTTTACATACCCTACCCCCTTTGCCCCATATTTGTTCAAGTTTTATTATCAGCTGCTAATAATTTTTAAAAATCATTAAATTTTTTTGAATGTATAAAAGTAGGGGAGCTCGTAATTATTTCCGTACTAAATATAAATGTCAAAATATCAAAGACCGAAGCTCACTATGTATTAGTAATTTTTTTTTATTATTAATATTTTTAAAAACTTTCCTTCGGAGTGAACAAAGGAAAGGTCATTCACTCCGCGTTCAATCCGGAAATTTTTTACAGTGAAACACAAATCAACATTATATATATATATATATATATATATATATATATATATATATATATATATATGTATATATATATATATATATATATATATATATATATATATATATATATATATATATATATACATCTGATTTAATTTCCATAAAATAAAAGCCTGATAGTATAAATAATGGATAAAGGATAAAAAAATATAAATAAAACAAAAAACATACATATATATAATGACGATACCATAGGAAAGAGACGAGAGAAATCGAAAATATGAATATCTGAATAATCTTGATAACGGAGTGGAATATATGTGCATATGTGAAAAATGTCGATTAAAATTCGTACTCTACATATTCCATTTAGCAATGCCAAATGTCACTAGTTGTTGTTTTTTGGATACTTGTTTTCAAATACGTTTATTATTATTATTTTCGTTATGCTTCAACGATTTTTTTTGTTGCTCTAGTTTATCACCTGCAGCTGTTTTTCCTTACACATCAGTGCATTTACACTTTTTAAATTTTTACCCACAACTGTATTACCTTTATTTTTATTTAATCTCCATAAATATGATAAAAAGTATGCGAAAGCTCAATAACATCATTTCAATAAGGAAAAATGCCATCTGTCAGCCAGAATAGAAAGTAGATTTCACAGCAAAAAATAATCAATTTCCAATGGATTCTATTAAAACTATGTTATAATATATAAATAGTATTTTATTTCGCTCATATGCATTTGATTTATTAATAGAAACTTATCATTAAAAAAACAAGAAGTATCGAAATTTTTTGTAAATATATTTTATTACAATATTCTAAATGATATATTTCAAAGAATAATTATTGAACTCAAACAGTGCGTTGTGTAAATAGAATATTGAATAGATGATTACTTGCATTTGAACTTAATCGAAAAATATTTATTTAGAAAATAAGTTTTTGAATCACATTATATTCATAAGGAATTTTAAAAACTCTCATGATTACATTGCCAATAATTATCAAGAAATGAAAAAAAGAAGAATATCATAATTTTAAAAAAATTGAAAACTCTTGGACGCATTAATAAAAAAAAATTTTTTCAAATTAAATATGCTAGTACAAAATGGTACCTGATTTTGGGTTCAATGCCCCATATATATATATGAACTTTTGAATCAATAGTATTTTTGGAACCCACTCGACAAACTTAAGGCAAATCATTGCAAAACTTTTTGCGAGTTATTTTATAACTACCAATACATATTGAACTCATGTGTACTCATATACTATAAAAAATTCTGCTCAAAATAAAAGTAATTAGCAATTGAAAAAAAAAAAATGATGCAAAAAATTGTTTATATAATTTTTAGAACCTAATGTTTGTAAGATAATGTTCAGTGAATGATTTTGCTGGTAATTTTTCACTAAAGGCAATGAAGCATCGTAACGGACGTCAATTACGTTGTGTCCGGAATTTATCGGATTCTTCGAATACTCTTTCAACCGAAGACGTGAAACTCGATTACTAAGAAACGGAACCTCGATGGTGGGTACTGGGTACTGGCAAAAGGTATATAGCATACCCGAGCTGTCGATTTGTGTGTAGAAAGGATTTTACTGAGTTATTGCCTTTACTACTACGAGTAGGCGGTATATATCGTAGTACGTATTTGATTTTTTTTTAATTTAAGACTAGAAAGAACAGAGTAAAATTGATGGTGGAAAATATTTCAAGTCCTAGCGTGTGGGTTAAATACAAAGTAATACAAAGCTTATAAAGCCGATTCCACAACAAACTCTATTATCAAGTTCTATTGACCGTATAAAGTTATTCTGAATCAACATCAAGTATCGTAAAACCGATAGTGATTACATCAATAGTGTTGAAAAAAAGGTAGAAGTAACTTAATCGAAAGTTTTTGACTTCTTTCAGTTTTAAACTTAGGATTTTTTTACTTACTCAAAGAACTTACGTCTAATCGAAATGGATACTTATGGAGCTATTTTTTTTTTTTATAGATAAAAGTTATCAACTTCTTTGTTGAAAAAAAAAAATTAATAAAAAGAAACCTCTTAAATAAATTTGAGCTAAAGCTAAATAAAAGTTTGAAAAAAGAACAATCTTTAACTTTTTTTTTTTCGTTATTTTAATTGATAAATATTGTTTTTTTTTTCATGTTTCAGTGAGTAATGGAATTCAAATGTTTGAAGAAACACCACAGTACACAGAAATAAACCCAGGAGAAGATGCAAAACTTATTTGTCGTGTTTTAGGCAAACGTGGGTTATGCATTTGGCAAAAAGATCAAAAGGTATGTTAGTTGAAATAAATAAAAACAATCTTACAAATTAATTTATATGAAAAACAAATATAATCATGATTATACTTTTATCTTAAATTCTTGAAGAATTATTATTAAATTCTTCTTAATGTTATAATTAATATTTAATGTAATAGGTTTCAACTTTACCAGCGTGAAAAACTTAAATGACTTTTGAACTTTTATTTGAAACGAGTGAATAACTTTTATCAAAAAATTAAATACAGAATATGCAATTTAAAACTTATTGAATTAAATTTATTTTTTAGTGTTAAAAATTAAAATACAAATTTCAGAAGAAACGGACAAATTAAAATATTCAATTACAATTATTTCGGTGAATAAAGGACAAAAATTCCTATTTTTTTTTTTTAATTTACATTCACTTACCATAGTTAGTTTTAACACAGATTTTTTTTTTTCAACCCCAGATATTACTTAGAGATACAATAAAAAAAAAAATTATGATTACGATGAGTTACATCTCAATCATTCTTTTCTTTTAATATTGATTTTTTCCAGGATTTATTGGACCTTATAATATAAATATAACATTATATTTAATCACCCATTGAAAAAATTCTAATTTTCTTTCTCATAGAACTTGAATGGCTGAAAAAAAACTTTCATTAATTTTCTTCAGGAAGTAATCAAAGATTTAAAAAAAAGTTATTATAAAACTCTGAAAAACAGTTGAATCTTTGAGCCATCCCCTAAACTTCCCGCTGTTTTCGAGCTCGAGAGCATTATTATTGATAAACTTTTGAGTTCTTCAAGCCCAAAAAACCGCTGAAACAAAAGTATATACATTTCACTGAATAATTTTTGTCCGACGATATTTTCGGAACAAATGAACTTATTTGCACGTGGTGCGCAGCAGTCAAAAGAGCTTGTTGAGACTTAAATTTGATCAAACAAAAAAAATCGATTGAGTGATTTACGATTTAAGCAACGAAAACTTTAAAAAACAATTTTTTTTAATTTTTATTTTTCGTATAACTTGTAAACTACTCGACCGATCGACTCTAAAATTTAATGTTCTAAGTCTTGGTGAGTCCTTACGATTGCTGCCAAGAACATTCAAATCGGTTAATTCATTCCAAATATATCGTCGGACAAAAAAAGTTGACACACACATACACTGAAAAAAAAATATTGCTGGAATAGCACACTGTAAAAAATCACGGGGGTAAGTCCAAGCGGTGTAGGTGTTAAAATCAGCGGTGTTAAATTTCAACACCGAAAGCGGTGTAAAAATAACGCCGCCGCCGGTGTAAATATTCTAGACCGGTGTTAAAATAACACCGCCGCCGGTGTAGATATTCTTTACCGATGTTAAAATATTTTACTTTGTGAATATTTTTACTTACTCAATCACTATATTTGTTAATAAATGATATTTTTTATTAATTTTCATAAAGAACTGACATTTTTTGTGTTTTATAATCTTTAAAGTTAATTCTCCAAGCAGACGCAGTTTATCCCGCTTTTACACCGGTTACTCTGCTTCTACACCGATATTACTCCGCTTTTACACCGGTTACCCCGCTTTACACCGGTTCTACTCCGTTTTTACACCGGTTACCTCACTTTAACACCGGTATTTTTAACACCGGTGAATTACTCCTTCTACACCGGTGTGATTTCATTTTTACACCGGGTGGAGTTAAAATGAGTCCATTTTTAACACCGCTCTTTTTACAGTGTACAATGTTTTGTTAAATCATCTAATCGTATAAATGGTTGCTACAGTAAAACGTATTGCTATTTGAACAATATGTATTGATATATTTACAATCCGGATTGCTATATTAACCATATGGATTGCTATATTTAACAATTTGGATTGCTACAATAGCAATCTATAGGAATCGTTAAAACTGCAATACCAAATATAGGGAGCATAACCAAAAAAGATGGCTAAATTGACAATACTTTTGTTTAAAATTGAAGATAGTCAATACAGCAATCTAGTATTGCTAATTTGACGATACATTTTGTTATGACAACTATCTACCTTTAGCAATACTTCAGATGGTGACGGTAACCACATTTTTTTTTCAGTGTATGGATGTCTATCTGGAAATAGTCAGAATAGCTTCGTAGTACCTCAAAACGTCGAGATCTGATGAAAACTATTTTCGAAATTCAGGCTGAAACCAGTAACTTCCTTTTTTTTTTAAATTTTAAATTTTCAAAGCGGAAAGTTTAAAATATAAAACAAATATGTATATGAAATATATAAAATAACTATAAATTATATTTAAAAAGTTAAGTTGAAGACTAAATCTAATAATATCAAACAAAACACTCATAAAAGTCTTAAAATGTATTTGAAAGCATTTAAAATTTAAACATTTTGCTGAGGATTTAATGTTAGATATTATATTCTTGTACATATATACAATGCTGCTTAAAACATTGGTCATGAAACCGTGTTTCTACTCTAGTTACTCTCCTTCCATTCTATTCAGAATTCACATAAGTTAAAGCCCTTTACATACACAAACTTCAATACAACTTCTAACTTTAAAGTATTAAGCCATAGAAACACAAGAAAATTACATAAACAATTCAACACTTAAAATTAATTAAAAATAATTTTTTTTTTTCATGAAACTTTTAATTATTATTAAAACTAAATTGATATTAAAAAAAAAAAATAAACAAAAAAAACAAAAGAATTTAATGAAATGTCGAGTGTTGACATTTAATCATTTTTCGATAAACTTTTTTGTTATGCACGTAAATTAAAAAAGTAATTTCGCATTGAGAAAAAAAAATTGAATTTAACTCCAGTGTAATATCGTAGCAGTTGTATCGTAGAAAAATGATAAAACAGACGCTTTAAAGCTCAAAGGTTCAATCTGGGATGATACTAAAGCTTACATTGCCATGAGGTCTCGTAAATTCTCAGCTTGTGGTATTCACAAAATAAAAAAAAATAAAAGTATACAAAAGCGTGAATAAGAAGAGATAGTGATGCAAGACGGTAGTAAATCGAAAAAAAATAGCAGTATATACAAAAATTTTTTAACGTTTTTCATCTTTAGCAAGATATCCTTCACATTTACGTCATTGTTGTGAAACTTTATGTCTATAAGTACACAATACATAAATATATGTGCATGGATTGATTTTTTCGTCTGTCTGGAGGTTGATTGAAGATGAGACAGAATATAATATAAACAAGACAAAACAAATCAGAAGTTTAATATATAAAGACTCTGACTTTGAGTTTTACTTCTTTATTTATTTTTTTTTTATCCTGTGGCGATAAATAACTTTGAAGTAAATCCAACTCTTGTAGCTTTACTTTCAACCCTAAGACACTCGCTTTTCTTTGTACTTAGAGTTCAATAAGAAGATATTCTTTAAGATATTACTCAAGATGTTTCTCAAATTATTTTTATTTGTTATTTAATCAAGTGCGTTTGATGTTTTTGTCTCAAGTATTTTGATTTATAAATGTCTGTATTCTCATATTTAGTTAACTTCTCGAATGTAAATTTGTGTTATGATATTTATAAAAGTTTTATTTGTATTTTCATCATTCATCCAACTGATGTATTTTATTTTTATAATAAATCATTGAAACAGATTATGTTAAATTATTAATATCAACAGGATTTCTATTGAAATAGATTTTAAAATAAAAAATTCATCCTGATATTTTATTTCCGGATAAATATTTAAAGTTCTGCTTTTACGTTATCGTCGAATCTTAAATTTATTCAGTTTTACATTTATCATAATCGCATATATTCAACTAAATCATTTTATCATAAATTTTATTTATTATTAATGGTAAATTTACAAAAAATCACATGCATTATATAATAATAGAATTTATTGTAAAAAGGAATGTTCTATTATACTTTTTCTATTATACAAAGTTCTATTATACTTTTTTTTTTAAGCTGGTATGTTGATAAACTCATAACAATATGATACTCAGATAAAATAAACTTGAATTTATTTAAATTACCATAACGAATTTTCTACTTCATATTTATATATAATTACTTAATTACATTTGGTGAATTTTTTTTCCTCACTAAAAAAATATGTTTTCATTTGAGATAGAATTTAGGTAAATAATATTTTCTCATCAAATAAAACTATTTACCAACGTTTATTTGGTATGAATTTTGATTAAAAAATTTATATTATTTTTAAAGCTGCATTCAAAAAAATTTATTCAAGTGCGGGGTTATGATGCGAGCTGATAAATTTTTAATATTCATTTCCGTAGGCTTTCACTTTGATTGATATTATTTAATAAAGCTGTATTGAAATTCATGGAAAGCACCTCAAACAAAATGAAAAAAAGAAAAAATCACTTTGAATTTATTCATTTACTTATAATAGATTTTTTTTTTTTTCAATAGTATTTATGATATCACCTGGATTAAAACTGTAAGTTTTAATGCCTGTTTTGACAGTCAACTAAGCCGGTTTCAAACCAATGTAATTTATTGGGTAGAAACTGATCAGTTTCTTCCGTAGCAAAGAAACTCATTAGTTTCTGTCCGGTTAGAATCGCATTTGTTCACTGTAACTTCCAACAGTATGTAGGATATTTCAACCCGCGTGTGTAATTGCTTACCGAAGCCAAAGGCGAGGGTGGAAAACACGCGGATTGAGACGTCCTACCTTCCTTCGTGGTGTGTATGCAATTTTGTCACCAGATCTGTACTGTAATTTGATCGATCGATGCGAATGTGGTGAAAAATACATTAATGTCATTCTAAAAATCGACCAACCTAACGATTGTGTTTGGAAAATAGAAAAAATCTTATTAGTTGCAATAAAAAACATATTAAAACAATTAAAATCCATTGTTTTTTCTGTTAAATTACTTAAATTTGCATATTTATAATACAGTATTCGCATCAGTCACAAATTAGCCTGTTTGGACTGGCTCTAAACATTAAAACTACCAGTATCAATGCAGGTAATATGAAAAATATAGTGATAGACATCGTCTTATTTCTTCCCTTGTCACGTACTATACTATTTTCCATAGCAACAAATATAACGGGTTAAAATTTTTTTATTAAAAATATTAACGTTAAAATAGTTTTATTTAAACTATGTCTCTTTTACGTCACTTTTTATTCAAACATTTATTCTTCAATACTCCATTTTTCATAATCGTCTTTTCAAAGCCGTGAACTTCATTTATTCATCAATGTCTATTTTTCTAAAGTTGACGTTACATTGATCGACTTTATTCTTTAAAAGTGTAAGATTTAAAAAAAAAGAAACTTTCTTAAAGTTGCTTTTACTTCATCTCTGTCTTTTCTTATTTTTTGATTTATTTTCCAAACATTTCTTCAGACAATAAAAAAAATGTTTATTGTTATAAAAGAATTATAAAATAAAGTTGACTCGGTTCTCTGTAATTGAACGATAAAAATTTATTGTCTTAAAGTGTATTTGATGGAATTACTTTTATTTTTGTTCTTTGTCAATATCTATATTTAAAATTGTTATTTTCCGAGTGATTAAATCCTTTTGAAGCACGAAACTGTAAGTGACAAAGTGAATTCTCATCCATAATATACATTACGTATAGCGGGTAAATCCAACAGAAGGAGTTGAGTTATAGAATATAAAAAAGTTTAAAAATATAGGGGATAAAATGAGTGTATACACACAAAAGCTTAAGCACCCGTAGAGGGGTTCGATATACGGAACAATTGCCTTTCGCAATATGAGCTACACTAAAAGATCGACGATCCGCCGGGTTTTAAATTGAATGCTCGTTAATCAACGCTTCTACCAAACACGTAAACAATGTTCTTTAAAAATGCACCAATGTAAGTCAAGAGAATAAAGTGGGTGAGAAAATATGGGGCATCGATTGGAAATAAATATTATTTCTCTATCTCTTAAATATCATATTCGATTACGAACAAAATTATTATTTACTTCAATTAGGGGAGCCTGGGGCACAAAGGCCCCCTTCAAAAATTGGGCAAAAAATTTTTTTTTTATTTTCCGTCAAGTTTTGGCCTTTATAATGTTTTTATTATATTTTAGGTCAATATGTGATATGTAGGGCAAAATGAACCACTCAAAAGAAAAATTGTAACGAAAAAAAAATTTTTTTTTTCCGTTAAGTTAATGGTTTCGTGACAATTTTTTTTTTTAATGGTCCATTTTACCTCACACATCACATATTAGCCTAAAACGCCATAAAAACATTATAAAGGCCATACCTTGACGGAAAATGGAAAAAAAAATAATTTTTCTTTACAATTTTTTTTTTTTGAAAGTGGTCCATTTTACTCCACTATCACATATTGGCCTAAAATATGATAAAAACATTACAGAGCTCATAACGTAACGGGAAATAAAAAAAAATTTTTTGTTAATAATTTTTTGGGGAAGGGGCCTTCGTGCCCCAGAAAAAAAAAAAAATTTTTTTTCGATTTTTTGTAAAATTTCGACTAATTCTTCCGATATAGACGGAAAATAAATGAATTTAATGGTTAAAAGCCACAAAAAGAAGAAACCAACTTAAGGGGGCCTTCGTGCCCCAGGCTCCCCTACACGTAAAATAATCGGTCTATCAGTTGACCTGCGGGCTAGCCCCAAAACTTCCCGTTATTTTCGAGCTCTTTCAATTTGAAAACATTGTTGTAAATACGTTTACGAGCTCTTCGAGCTCAAAAATACTTTTGTATGCCTTTGTTTTCGAAAAATAACTTTTTTTACCATTTTTTTTCCAACGATATCTCTCGAACGAATAAACCGATTGAGACGGTTGAGGTGGCAATCGACGCGTTTTTTTGAGAATCGGGCTGATCAAATTTCGAAATTGATTTATCTAGTCGTTTTTGAGAAATTTCAAAAATACTAAAAAAAAATTTTTTTTTTTAATTCTTTCGACAACGGTTTCTCTTGAACGAATGAACCGATTTTGATGTTTGAGGTGGCATTCGACGTGGCTTATAAAGTTTTAGAGCTGATCGATCGAGTACATTAAAAGTTATCTAAAAAAACATTGTTGAAAAAATTTTGTTTTTGAAATATCTTCAAACGCACTATAAAAATCGGTCCATGCGTTCAGGAGTTACGTACATAACACATACATACACTCGGAAATCATCGTGAAATTAGGATAGCTTCCTATTAGAACCTCAAAACGTCAGAAATCTCATAGAAATTCGGTTTTCGAAAATCGGACTGAAACCAATAACTTCCCGGATTTTTGGAAATTTTCAATTTTCTGAGCGGGAAGTTAAAACATAAAGAATTAATTTTATACTGTAAAAAAATTTCGGTGTGAAAATGGACTCGGAGAACCTACACGGCCGCGTAGTGTGAAATATCGGTGTATAAATTCTCTCGGTGTAAATTTACCATCCGTATAATTTCAATCCGGTGAATCTACTTTTTTTACACCATTTCGTATAACTCGTTGTAATTTTGTTTAACGAACAACAAAAGATCATTGAATATTTACAACTACTTAATCAATAACTATACATTAATTTCATGTAGATATCAAATAGTATTTTGAACATTTCAATATTTTTATGATTAATTTTCTGAACGCAAAGTTATCATGAATTATATATTTACACGTTTGGCGGTGAACAAATTTTAAATTCACACCGCTTAAATTTAACACCGAATTGATGCAATTTTACACAAGAATTTTTACACCGAGACATTTACACTACACCGGGTCGAAAAAATTTTTACAGTGTATAGTAACGCGGCGCTGTAAATATAAAACAAAACGTTTAACAAGATTCTGTAAAAAGTACAAATAAAAATAACAATTTTATTGAATATAATTATCAGCTGTGAGTGTTTAATTTGATGATCATTGATTTGATCTAACAATCTGTTACGTTATTTTCAAAAAATTTTCATTTGTTCAAGAAAAAACTGGGGACAAATTTTCTATCTACTCTGCAAATGTTATAAGAATAGTACTATTCGTCTAATTGAGAGTGATAGAGAAAAAAATTCCGATCCCTCTTGAGATATATTTCTAACTGAATGTTAATTAAAATTCTCAAATTCTTATTAGAAACTGTGAATTTTTCAGTTCTTTGTTTTAGACGCTACATTACTGTTCGAAATTGTAATTTTTCTTGTTTTTTCCAAATGATTGCTGACTGCTGCTACATTTTCAGTATATACTAAGTATAAAATTAGATTTCCAATGTAACAGCGTGATGAAAGTATCTTTGTCGACATTTAAAAAATTAATTATGTCATTGTGTCTTTTACAAATTATTGAAGTGTCTAAAACTGGTTAAAAACAGTACCTCTACCTTATATGAATTTAAAAAAAAAATTGTGTACTGTGGCTGTTAGTAATTAAAACTAATAATTTTGTATTAATATGGTCATTATTATTACTATTATTTTTATTATTATCAGAAGCAGGGAGAAAGAAACATTTTTGTAAATATAGGGGAAGAGAAATTTTACGCCACTTGAACTTTTGGCACTGAGTCGTGGTTCTTTGGCATCAGTTAACTATGGGTTGGGAATCAAGAATCGAAGTTGGCTCAGTTCATGACCGAACGCTATCAATTTTACTTGTGGGCGTATCCCCAATTGTCGATTTGAGGTTTCACCAATTTTCGCGGATACTTATCTTCCTAATAAAAAATACTTATCTTTTCTTTTGTTTTTAACGATAAATTGTTATTCGATATTATTGAGTACTTTTAGATAAATTATATAAGTTTCCCTTAGCCATCTTTTTGTTTGGAAAGTTATATTCAAAGTTTATGAACTAAATTTAATTCATTTTTATCTTACTTTCAATTATTTTTATTATAATTTTCTCAAAAATATAATTGACTCATGCAAAAAAATTTTTCGCACAAAAAATTATCACAATAAAATTTTATAAATTTGTCTTAGAGTGAGCATTCCTATATGCGTATAAGAATTATCTTTGTGTATTATAGGAAAAGTTTCCACAAATACGGGGGCTGCTCCCTTCTGGAGAGCAAATTTATAGTGCTAATTTAGTAAAACACAAGTTGCTTCAGCTTTCTCGAGCTAGTAGGCACAGTCAACACTATAAACTTCAACGAACACTTCTCTTGGTGTATGAATATCGGGACTAGTACCATAAAGTGTAGCAATGGTTTCTGGACTATTATAGGAACAATTCCTAAACGAATATGAGAACCACTTCTATATGTTATGGGAAATGTTCCTGATGTATAAAGAATTATTCCTACAATATGAAGATACTCTCTTGAAATGAATCAGCGAAAAGTACTCCAATCAGTGAATATTCAATGCACAAATAGTCCCAAGTAAGTCACTCATTTAATAAATGATGTACTTGAGACTAATTTGCAATGAAATCATGAATTACATGTAAACAATCCCGACATTTATGGATTATTTCGTGTAATATTTTCCATAGTGTATAAGGACCATTCCTATACGTTAATAGGAACTATTGCTATATTAGCCGGGGATGAATTTTGATAAATGCGTTGGAAAAGTTCCTATAGTTTTCTCTCCGCATAGTATGCGGCACATATACCGAAAGAAAATTCTTGTGACGAGCACGGTACTATTTCCTGAATATCGCGATACTCGTTTAACTATTTGGAGGCTAGTTAGGTTAGCGATATGTACAATGGTAGCAACGATCATATCGTGAATGGCGCTAGATTTGATTGTGACGGTAGCTATATATAGACTGTTACTAGAGCTATACAAATCGCTCCCTTCACGATATGCGCACCACAATTCATTAGATGCATCTAATCACAAGAATTTTTTTCCGTGTACATATGATTTTACTTTTTACCGGCTGCTCATATAAATTAAATTATTCATTTTAAATATATATTGATGATTAATTAGATTTCAAAGGTATAATCAATACATACTAAAAACTAATTAATTTATGGTAATAATTCTCAGTGCAATTTAATTTTATTGATATAAATTTTTAATCTAAATATACTGAATTTTATTCAGGACTGAATTCTCTATAATAGTAAATAATAAAAAAAATTATTTCAAGCTGTAAGATGAATTGCGAAGCGAGAAGAGCATCAAGATAAAAAGAGTGCTTTGTCTTCACTCTTGTGTACCTTTCAGTGTACTCGATCGATCTGTGCTTGAGTTCAATTCCAGTTTCGGTCTAAATACATGACTGAATCTTAATTTAAATATTAGTTCTGCTGGCAAAGTTTCAATGTATTATTGCATATTATTAGTATTCTTAAGTATTTTCCCAACTTACGAAGAATTTATGTGACTAGATAATATATTTGCTTCTCGTAGTATTGGAAATTACTTTCGCATGCACCACTATGATAAATAGCTGGTGAAAAATAGTAAAATCTTTTAATAAACTTGGATTAATTGGAATTCATAAATATTGCAAACGTTTTAGTATTCGTCAAAAGGGTATTGTGTTGATGGTCAAAGAATTAATTTTTTCATGATGCCAGCATCGAAACAAAGTTTCAGTGTGTCTACAGCCAGTTGAAACAAGCTCATTTCAAACCGATGTTGCAAACAACTGCTAGCGAATTCGTAATTCACAAATATCTTCAAACAGCGGGCAGAAGCATGCGTGTTTCTTCCCTTGGAAAGAATAGTATATTTTACACCTAGGGCAGTAAAGTAAGAAATGTCTCAGATCTCATGTAATTGTTGGCCGAGGCGAAGCCGAGGTCAACAAACATGTGATCTGAGGCTTTCTTGTTTACTGCCCAAGGTTTAAATACTATTTTTCGCCTCGACGGAGGCGGAAAGCGTCAACTTCGTTTACACAGCAGGAAAAAAGTTGAAGCTTTTCGCCCGGAGGGGCGAAAACACAATTGTTTCTGCCCGGTGTTTATTATATTTTTCTCGCCTCCAGGCGGAAAGCGTCAATTTTCGTCCCGCTGTGCAAAACGAAGTTGCCGCTTTCCGCCTTCGTCGAGGAGAAAAATAGTATACACACCTCGGGAAGTAAATAAGAAAGCCTCAGATTACATGTTTGTTGACCTCGGCTTCGCCTCAGCCAACAATTGTACATATGATCTGAGACATTTCTTACTTTACTGCCCTGGGTGTGTAATATACTATTAATGGTCATTTGCAGCCTTATTACTCTCATTTGTTTGCTTGTCGTTTCAGTTTACTCATTTCATCTTTTAGGCGACAGTTTTAATTAACTAAATAAAACTTATAAAAAAAATGACCGAAAATAATAGTTTTGTTTTATTTACTATTTAATAAGTGACTGCAAATCATAGATTTCCCCTTTTTTAACAGTTCTCCGCATCATCGGCTTGAAATAAACTTGTTTTTTACTGGCTGCTGACACTGGAACTTGAAGTTCCGATGCAGGTAATCATGAAAAATATGGTGTGTGACTCAGGATGAAACACGATTTCAAACTGCGGGTGATGTCAGCCCTAGCCTGTGGCTCGGGTAGCCAACTTCACCCAAGTCTAAAATCGTCTTGTTTCATCCCTTGTCACACAATATACTATATTTTAGTGACTAATATTTAGTAACCTTTAAAAAATAAGTTTGTGGAAACACTTTTTAAAAACTAGAGAAATTTTCAGTTACATACTTTTGCAACCGAGTACTTATTATTTCATATATAGTCTCATTAAAACTTGAAGCGCAATTTTTTCGATACGATGTTTTCGATCTTGCTCTTACAATATTTCAAAAACTAATTGATTGATTTTGAGATATACTTCTTTTGTTCACTTTGTTCACAACGCGGTCTATTATAAATTATAATAAAATACTAATTATCTTCAATAATAAAAAAATAATTATTTTCTCAAAGTCGTTAACATTGATAATATGAAAATTAATTGTCAATCAATCTATTCAGTAAAATAATTGAAATTCATTCATAACATCATAAGTGTCCAACTATAACTACTAGTTCACTAATCTTGTAGTACGATGTTTGAATAGATCGTGATTGTACGTGTATTTCGAAACCGTTTGTTAATATAACTAACGTACATCAAAATGCATCAATTAACAACTATACACACAAGTTAACATTTGACTTTATGTTCTGCCAACTAAACTACACACTAAGTAACACCATTCTATAAATATACATGTATAAGTATATTTATCTTTCCTTCCGAAAGATATATCTATATCAGAGATAGGATTTTCTATTGATGGTCTAACTGAATTCTACTACTAACTATCATCGCCTATATATCACACTATTGAATTTATGCAACTTTGGGCAAAACTTCCGATCTTGCAGTTGATATAGTGGCATACTTGATCATCTTCGTAACCAAAAGCTCAACTGATTTATAATAGAGGTGTAGCAAGATCAAAAGTTTGCTAAACAAACCAATTAATAATTAATTTAATCAGTGAAAATTAATTTTAGTATTCAATTTCGTCAGGTTTCATAAAACTAAATAATAAAAAATAATTAAATAAAAATTGATTGATGTTATCAATCAATTTACAAGCAATTATATTTAATCATATTATCTTTCACGAGTTTCGAAACCTTGCAAAAGCTCTAACCAAATCAATCAGTAATTAAAATAAAAGTCAATTAATCATCACTCTCTTTTTCGTTACTTTATATATATTCGCTATCACTATTACTTTGCACAGTAAAGTGAATAATAAATTTCAAGCGTCGTTGTTGCACATTAATTTTAATCAGCTGAGCTTTTAAAAGACCAATTCGAGGGTAAAGTACGCATTTGTAGATTAAAGTTCACTTACTCATTCTTTTTTTTTTTCTCCTGCAATTTTACTTCGTCTTTATAGAACCGCTACTATTACCTTCTGTTTTCTGGAGAATTTCTTTTGCACCCTCGCGATCATTATCTCTATTTAGCCTTAATCATGTTTTTTTTTTTTAATCTAATTCTATTATTTTCTTACACAAAAAATAAATAAAATTTATTGTCTTCATTTATTTCTATATATTTTATTATTTTGTACTGTTTTAATTTAACAATTTTCGAGACCATAGTATACATAAACGGTTTGTGGTTTGAAGACGTGTTATAAAACGTCAGCATTTAAGAAGTCAAAGTTCCATGTCGAGAAAATAAAATATATGTAAAGTTAAATCCCAAGGGAGGTAGAGAGAAAAGGTAACCGAGTGTATAAGAATAAAAGACGTAAAGAAATCTTAAAGTAAAAATGAGTACATTTAACTTTTTAGACTTTTACGCGTAAATACAAAAAAAAAAAATTCTTAACACTTAATACTCTTTCCAAAAAGTATAAAGAAACCCTGTATCATTACTCTTAGAACTCTGCTACGTATATTCTGTACAGTACTTATATTCGCGAAACAAATAAACGCGTTCATTATTTGTAACTTAAATACTTATATATGCATTTGAAAAAACTATACGCTTCGTCAAGTGTGTTCTGTGTGACTGTGTCTATTAAGTTCACCATACACGTATATAAGTGTTTAAAATAAAATATATAAAAATATGGTAGAGATTTTTTTAAAAATTTCTTTTGACTTAACATATACTTCAGTTCGTGACGTAATTTTAGTTACTTTAACTTTTATTATTTTGTTTCTTTCAACTTTTTTTTTGTCTTCTTTCCTCTTTTTGCTACTAAGCTTTTGTGACGTGTTTTTTATTTTTCAATACGTGTACAGTAGCTTGAATGCCGGGTAAATTTACTCTACGTGGTAGAGTAGTGTAACCAGTATTCACTACAACATTGAAAGAATAATATGTATATAAGTATAGATATATGAATATTACTTACATTTGGTTTTAAATATGTAACAAAGAGATTACATTATGGTCTGAATGGTTGTTAAGTGGATGTGATGCAGATTTTTATAAAATAATAAAGCTTAACGTACATCCTTTTAGAAATTAGTTTAACAAAGAAGTACAGTCGAACTTAGACGAAGTTACTTTTTTTTCATTAATTCTCTTTATGGCCTTTGCGCAACTTCATGTACACATGTAAAAGAAAATATGGGCATAACAGGACCGGGTTGTTTTCAAAATTATTTTTAACAATCCTCTAAGCGACTCTTATCATCATTTCTGTACAATTTAGTGTCCTAAAATTTTTATTTTACAAAAATTAAAAAAACAAAATTTTTTTTTATGGAGTTTTCAGTAGACTTAATGTATTGTTGGTCACAAACAATACATACGGTGTTTTCTTTGGTATATTTAAATTTTACACGAGTTATGTATCTTCATTTACTTTGTTTTTTCGTTATTTTTATTTACCAACAGTATTGTAAATCTCCTTTTTCACTTAGATTGAATAGTAACATGTTTATTATAGTCATTCTTTTGAATTAAAAAAAAAAAAAATTTCTGTGGCAACTGGAAATTTGGTTTAATTACTTCAAATAAAAGTCAATAAAAGAAGATCTAATGAATGTGAATTCTCGAAAATCCAGTATTTCCTTAACAGTGTCGTTTCTTCCCCACCCGTCTTCTTCTATGCACGGTAAGAAATATTTTATGGATATCAATATGCCGGTATGGGCGTGAACGCCATACTGTATGGTATCGAAGATTTTTATACGTTGTAAAATTGTATGCATAGATGATTCGACCAATCACCGGGAATAGTAACATTGGCGATAGTTGTCGCGAACGCCGCAATGTCAGTATGGCCGTCAGGCCCATACTGTGCCGCCGTATCGACAATGCTTTTGGCAGATAAACCTAGTCTAATGACATCTATATAGTTTTGGCAGTAATACGATAGTATACATTGATTGGCACGCCAAAAATTATGGCGAAAAGAACTAGTAACATTGTGCCCTTGGCATTGTAGTATGGGTCTCAGGGCCATGGTATTTCGCCGTGCCTGCTATACATACGTATGAGCAATACGATAGCTCCAATACTATACAGTATAGTAAATAACGCCATACTTCTGGGACTCGTTATAATACTATCTTGGAATATTTCACATACTATTTTAGCATCTGTCTTGAGACCATACCAGCATGGTGTTAACCATGCATTTCTTACCGTACACGGAGAAAAAAAAACAGTAATTTTTCCTATGTTGGCATAGTAACTATTCCTATGTGCACATAGGAATTTTTCCTATGTAAACATAGGAATTTTTCCTATGTAAACATAGGGAAATTCCCTATGAAAATATAGGAAAAAGTGCTATGTTACATGGGAACTTTTCCTATAATATATAGGAAAAGTTCTTATATTAACATAGGAATCATTCCTATGTTACATAGCATTTTTTCCTATGGTAACATAGTAAAATTTCCTATGTTACCACAGTAATTTTTCCTATGTTAACATAGGACATTTTACTATGTTACCATACACTGTAAAAAATCACCGGGGTAAGTCCAAGCGGTGTAGGTGTTAAAATCAGCGGTGTTAAATTTCAACACCGAAAGCGGTGTAAAAATAACGCCGCCGCCGGTGTAAATATTCTAAACCGGTGTTAAAACAAATTCTCCGGTGTTAAAATGACACCGCCGCCGGTGTAAATATTCTAGACCGGTGTTAAAATAACACCGCCGTCGTTGTAGATATTCTTTACCGATGTTAAAATATTTTATTTTATGAATATTTTTACTTTTTCGATCACTATACTTGTTAATAAATGATATTTTTTGTTAATTTTCATAAAAAACTGACATTTTTTGTGTTTTATAATCTTTAAAGTTCATTCTCCAAGCAGACGCAGTTTACCCCGCTTTTACACCGGTTACTCTGCTTTTACACCGATATTACTCCGCTTTTACACCGGTTACCCCGCTTTTACACCGGTTCTACTCCGTTTTTACCCCGGTTATCCCACTTTAACACCGGTATTTTTAACACCGGTGAATTACTCCTCCTACACCGGTGTAATTTCATTTTTACACCGGGCGGAGTTAAAATGAGTCCATTTTTAACACCGCTCTTTTTACAGTGTAGGAAAAATTACTGTGGTAACATAAGAATTATTCCTATGTTAACATAAGAAAAATTCTTCTGTTACAAAAATCATAAAAGGATGAGATTTGCTTTTCTTTTAAAAAATTCTAAAATTCAAACATTCAAATTCAAACAAAGTGGGTATGATTTAGACGTTCACCAATCGGAACGCCTTAAAATGAACCAATAATACGATTACTCCGATTTTCAAATATCTATGCGCAGTTAATGTGCACAGTAGCGCCACAATGTCATATGTATTTATCCCGTTTTCCGTAAACAAAAACATAACCTTTTGTCCCAGTGGCTTATTTTGCCTCAGTGATACATTTTGCCCCTCCTCCGCTCCAAACACTTTTCATGTTAAAAAGTTGGGGGCCCATTTTGCCCCCAAATATTTCGAGGCATCCAAAATTTTAGGGGGCCCGTCTTGCCCCCACTTCCCCTACATGTAAGGAAAAAAGTAAATTATATTTTTTTTTATTTTTCTAGACATAGGAATTGTTCCTATGTTAACATAGTAGAATTTCCTATATGCACATAGGGAAATTTACTATGTAGCATAGGAAAATGTACTATGTTAACATAGGAGTAATTCCTATGTAACAAAGGAATTATTCCTATGTTGCATAGTAAATTTCCCTATGTTCGCATAGTAAAAATTCCTATGCGAACATAGGAAATATTACTATGTGACATAGGAAAATTACCTGTTTTTCTTTCTCCGTGTATATATCTATATATATAAATACATATGTTTTTTTTTAATTATAACAATATTATTTGTGCATAAAAAAAAAATGGTTGCAGTTTTACATAAATAAGAACAATATAAAATACTCAAAAGTCGTAACAAAATTTTCGGCTGACCAAGTACATAGCCATAACTCTAGTAGAAGTAGAGGAGTCTCGTCAACCACACGGCTGTTGATAAACTCGACGATTATGCTGTTTGCTGGATGAGCCAAATATTTGCACGAAATATACAACTCGACTTGAGCTGTTACCACCAGTATCCCTCCTACCTCCTGGTTCTGGCTTTTATCCTCCCCTGACATTCTCCAACCATCATCGTACAACTAAAACCACCAGCAGGCTCTGGTAGATGAGGATGATGATGCGTCGACTCAGCGCTTTTGGCGGCGGTATTCAGGATTTGCCAAGTGGACCGACTAACACATGGGATTCGTTGCCTACATTTCTCATTTGCAATGTATGGTTCAGATATATATTATATAACACATTTATTCACATGATGAGGATGCACAAGTATGCAGAACTAAATGCCTATTTAAATTTTATCTACACTACTACAATTTGTTTATACGTATAGATAAATGTACTATTTATGATAATGGCTCATGTGGTTTTTCGATTACGTAATCAAAGTATAGTGGGCTATTATTTTAGCTATTGTATTGTATTGTCGTTTATTAATAAAAGTACGATTTGTAAATTATACTAAATTCATGGTGATAATAATTTTTGCTCGTTAATACAATCATAATGTAGTATAATTTTGAAATGAATAAAATTATGCTGCAATTATCTTGATAAATTTATTGTCACCCAATAAAATTCAAAAATTCTGTTCATTATTGAATTTAAAAAATATTTTATACTTTTTTTCACATTCACAGTCCAAGCTCGTTAGAAGCAACTTCTCCAATCGCGCTTTTCTTTACGACTTTAAAGCTCCCCCACTCTTGCGGTCGCTCAAATTTCATGTCTTGATAGTCGTTATAAGCATCACTTATATTACGTTTAAAACAAATTTTTCAAAATATTAAATTTTTGTAGATGCATAGTATTTAAATTAAATAACATTTGTCTGTCATTAACTTTGCTTTGTACATAATTTATCCCTGATTATTAGACTTTTTGACGCAATTTCAATCGTTGTTTGTAACAGGCAACTTGCAACGATTCACATACGTAACCCACACATGTAGAACGCGCGCAGAGAACGAAGATGAAAAGGGAGCCTAAAATCTCAGATTTTTTGAAATTTTTTACTCGACAACCCTTGACGATTGCTTTTAACGAGCTTGAGATGTACATAATGTTTTATGCTTATTGTTATTTTATTTGTTATCTATACTTAGGATGTCAAAAATTATGCTGAACTTTTTTAAGAAATGAAGCCACTCTCTAAAACTGAATTAGTAAAATTCACTGCTAAAAATAGTGACTATTCATGGATTCGCAGTATAATTTCACCAATTCATTTTTAGAGAGTAAAAAATTTTTGATTCAATTGTATTTGTATTAAGCGTTTGAATTATCAAATTACCAAATGGCAGCATTTTCTTACAACCTAATCATAGCCTAAAAATAGAATTTTTTCAAAAATTCTATTTATTTTAGAAAAAAGTTGTTTTTAAATTCTCATTCATTGTGTGGACATAAAAAAATTTCAATTCGTTAATTTACATTACGGTGATTTTAAAACTGAATAGCTTAATATAATTTTTAATTTCAGTACTTATTATTTTTTTTATGTAGGCCACGGAAATAGAACAACAGAATTGGTCATTTTTTTTTCATCGGATTATTAAATCATTCACTTTTAAATAGAACAAATCCCTATTGAAAATCATTGTTTTGTTTTGTTTGATCGTAAATTCAGTAAAGAATCTAACTATTGTATTTTGTATGTACGTAGGTACGCAAACACGATAAAATCCAAAATATGAATTAAACCGATTTAATTCCTATTACTTGAAATTTAAATTAGTCTAGAATGAAATCTCATTACAAAATAACCATCGGAATCATTATACCGAAAAAATAAAAGATTAAATTTCATCGTATGATATTTCAAAATCTGTTATCTTTATTTTATGCTAATAAAAGCAATCTTGTACTTTAAAAGAGGTCGAAACTCCAGAAATTAAAGTTTCGTCTAGCCACATACACGGAGAGAAATTTTTTGCGGATACTACTTTGCTGTATGGTCGTTCCGACCATACTGTATGGTAGCAAGGATTTTTTCATTCGTTTAAAAATTGTAAGTATAGATGAATTGACCATCACGGGAATGGTAACATTCACCATAGTAATAGCGGATGAGCCTATGTCAGTATGGGCGTCAAGCCCATACTGCTTGGTGATATCCACAATACTTCTGGTAGATAACGCTATTCAATATTGTCAAATTACTTATGCTAACATAGTAGTATGACCAAAGTTTATTTAATTAAAAAAATAGGTTATATCCCCCATGAAAAAAATTTATAAAAAAAATATTTATTTCAAACAAAAAAAATATATTAAAAATATATTTTAAATAGCTAACCTTCAGGCGATTTTCATATATTTCTTGAATATTTTAAATATGTTAAAAATATATATAAAAATTATATTTTTATTGTAATCCATAACCTAAGAAAAAAATATATAAAATTTATATAAAAAAATGTATTTCGATGTATGTTTTTTATATTTTTATAACTATGTATGTATAACTATTTATGTATTTTAAGATATATTTTTAATTTATTTGAAATATATACGAAAATCGGGCAAAAGTTAGCTACTTAAAATATATTTTTACACATATTTATATATTTTTTATGTATTTTTAACACATGTTTTTTATATGAAAATTATATTTTTTTTATATTTTACACGCACATATATTTTAAATAACAATTATTTCCTTACATACACAATGATACATACACTTGTTTACACTAATAAATTTTCATCTATTTATCGACGGAGTATTGCAGCTATATCTATGCGGTATGGGTAATAATCCGATAGTGTGTTGACTACCGCAGAAAGATCTATTGCAGAATGCCCTAGTGGCGTTGCCGTTTCTTCAATGTAGTATGGGCCTCGAACCCATACTTGTCTGGTCAATTCTACTATACAGACATGTAAGCTGCGCAAAATTTTCGGTACTATACAGTATGGTGAATAACGCCATACTTATAATACTTGCCGCAATACTGTAATAAGAGTATGGCGATAGGTACCATACATTTCTCTCCGTGTATCAATCGGAACTCGAAACTGTAAAAATTAAATTATTTCTGATAATTTTTTATTAGAAATATACTTTTTTTGACTTGCATTTGACTTTAATTTGATTTTGGCTACACTTACTTTTAACTTTAATATGACTTGAATGGCTTAGGATTCGGTTTTTATTGGCACGATAAAACGCGAAAACCGTACACGTATTAAAAGAAATATATTAACTGATTAAACTGAAATTTTTCGAGTAATGTAGGCATGCCGAGATAATTTCATTATAGCACTTTACATTTTATGGGTTAAAGTAGAATATACAAGCATAAAATTTGACAGCTTATAACCCGAAATTCGTACATGCGGTATAAAATCTTTCAATTATGTAGTAAAATTTTAGTTGCATCAAGTTATTTATTAATTTATATGACCACAAAATTTATTGTTACCCGCTTGAGAATTAATATGCATAAAAAGTTAATTATTTTTAATACGTAATTTTACTCCCACCAGTACTGCGATATTGTCACTGTAATTTTGAACTATCAAGTCCCTTTTGTATACCGTTTAATTATAATCGATCAATTCATAAAATGCTTGACTTTTTAAGTTGGCTTGCTACTATTGTTGTCAAATATAACCACTTTCACGCGCCAAAGTAATTAAACTTTTCTGATACTTAAATATAAAATAAAAATCGACAATAAAGCAAAAACTTAGACTTTACCGACCCAAGATTCTAAAGCTTATTTAATTAATATTAAATTAAATTAAGACTTAAAAAGTTATCATTACTTACACTTACAATCCTTAAAAATTTTGTTTAATGGATTTTCAATGTACGTTATTTTTTATTTAATTAAAATTTTTTTTTCCCTCCAAATAAAACTGGAGCTTAGATAAGACCGATTAAATTTCCATTTTTAAAACTTTTAAAATTAAATCTCTGGCAGCAAATAAAATATCTTGATTATTATTTATTTTACAACAAAAAAAAAAAAATTATTTTTTTTTTCGTCGGCTTACCGTAATATATACGAGTGCATTAATTTTCATTTTAATATGCACAAGTAATCTATTTTAATGATGCGCCTGGATTGGAGGGAATTTCAGGTAGAAAAGTGTAATGGGGTGGGTATGGTAGATAGCGAAAAAATAATAATAAGAAGAAGGAGGAGAAGAAGATGGAGAGAAAAGTGAAAAAGTTTTTCCCCAAGCTCGAAGAAATTTTACAAATAATTAAAAAAGTTGACGGATGATTAAAAAAAACTTTTCGTGATTATTATAAACTGCTTTATAATGTAATAAATAACAATAATAATAATAATAATAAATCGTACGTAATATTGATTGAAGCATGTTTGTTACTTTTTTTTTTTCATTTCTCACCATTACTGCCTCTATCCAACTTATTTTGTACTACATTTCCAGTTATAGTGAATATTTATGAAAGATGTAAATAACCAGAGGATCATTCCACCTGGCGCTCATGTACCCCGGAGGCATCATCCCCATCGACTCCTTAGTTAACCAACCGCGGTAAATCTCTTCCATCTCTCTTTCTATCTCTCTCTCTCCCTCTCTTTTACTCGGTTTCTCTTTCATCTCCCGCGATTTACGTATTTCCTATCTCATTCACGTGCTTTCACTCACTCTTTAGAGCGAACACTAGCTAGCTCAGAGGTGGAAAACACGCAAGAGGAAACCCCATCTGGGATAAACAACATCGTTGTCTCTGATTCAGCGTCGCTGCCAGAGAACCTCACGGCTTTTGATTCAATTTTAAATATCTCTCTTCATCATTTTATTTTCTATTCTCTTTACTCTGTCATAACTTTGCAATAAATCTTGCACAATCATTATCATCTCGTTGCTCACACTAATATTAAATGATATTTTCATTTTTTCTTCATCATTTTTATCGTTTCAACTTTAATAATTTATTTTATTAGCGAAGAGTTCATCCCTCACTAAAATTTAAAAAACTTTCAAAAGTTTTCAGATATTTTTGCGTTTTCGAGCCATGACGATTTTTATTTATCGACACAAATTATAACTAATAAGTTAATGTTGATAAATTAATTTGTTGGTAATTATTTATTAAGATAACGATTAATAAATGTCACAGTCAAACTAAGTTAATTTTTTAACTTCCTGCTAAAAAAATTGTAATTTTTCAAAAATTCAGAAAATTATTGTTTTCATCCCGATTTACGAAAATCGAGTTGTCATCAGATGTTGACGTTTTCAGGTCCTAGGAAGCTATTCCGACTATTTTTAGAACGATATCCGATTGTGTGTATGTGTGCGTGGATGTAAACTCTTCATATCTTTTTAATGAATTGAGCGATTGAGATAGTTGATTACTTTTCCCGGATAAATCGTCTTATATGTGATGGTGGACCAGTTTGTGTGGACCAGTTTTTGTTTTATATTCCTTATGAGCTACTATTGTTTTTCTCAAATCGATGACTAGTATTATTATACTTAGAACTACTATTATCTCTTATTTTACTAGTGACTTATTACTACGTGTGATATATTACTATGTTTTGTACTTAAATTACTACTTATTACTATTGGGACTTATAACTAGTATTATAACTTATATCTATAACTAAACCTAAAACTATGGTGCTATTATTATTACTATGTGTGTTTATATTACTTAAATACTACACTGTAAAAAGAGCGGTGTTAAAACTGGACTCATTTTAACTCCGCCCGGTGTAAAAATAAAATTACACCGGTGTAGAAGGAGTAATTCACCGGTGTTAAAAATACCGGTGTTAAAGTGGGGTAACCGGTGTAAAAATGGAGTAGAACCGGTGTAAAAGCGAGGTAACCGGTGTAAAAGCGGAGTAATATCGGTGTAAAAGCAGGGTAACCGGTGTAGAAGCGGGGTAAACTGCATCTGCTTGGAGAATCAACTTTAAAGATTATAAAACACAAAGAATGCTAGTTTTTTAATGAAAATTAATAAAAAATATGATCTATTAACAAGTATAGTGATCGAGTAAGTAAAAATATTCACAAAGTAGAATATTTTAACATCGGTAAAGAATATCGACACCGACGGCGGTATTATTTTAACACCGGTCTAGAATATTTACACCGGCGGCGGTGTCATTTTAACACCGGAGAATTTGTTTTAACACCGGTTTAGAATATTTACACCGGCGGCGGCGTTATTTTTACACCGCTTTCGGTGTTGAAATTTAACACCGCTGATTTTAACACCTACACCGCTTGGACTTACCCCGGTGATTTTTTGCAGTGTACATGTCTACTTATGATCCACTTACAACTATTGTAATTATAACTATTTCCTTAATAACTATTTATTTTTTAATTGAATATACTAAAAACTATCACTATAACTATATTGATTTATTATTTACCATGGCTGTGTATTATTATTGATAATTTTTGTGTGATACTACGATTATACGAGTGTATTGTGTGAAAGTAAAATACGCGCTGAAATGAAAATTATTTTAAGTCCCGAGCCGGCGGGAATCAAAGGAAAGAAAGAAACGTGAAAAATTAATTTTACATGAATCTTTTAAAAGATTCAAGAGATTGAAAGAAATACAAAATAGGACAGAATATGTAAAAATAATGTGAGAGAGTTTAATTTAACTTAGTATTTTAATCGCGTATTCTTTCATTCTCTTTCCGTTCGCTCGCGAGTGTGTAAGCCGCACGGCTAAATTCGCCGTATTAGATATTTGCTCAAAGTCTTAAACACATTCTTTTTCTTTCCAAATCATTCTTATATTTCGTTTAAATTATATTTTACAAATTCTCTTTGATATTGTCTCACAAAACTTAGAAGGAATTCAATCTCTTGAGATATTATTTTGTAATTTTCTGTTCCCGTTGATTTATTCGGTTTGGACTTAAAATAATTTCTCGATCGCTACGTTTAAGCAAGCGACGCTAGAGGGCGACGGGAATTTATTCCTTTCGGAATGTGTGACGGATAGCTCAGGTAATAAGAGCGCTCGGAAGGGCCGGTATTGGCAACCAAGTCTCCAAGAGAGTTGCAGAGGAAGACCATTCCCAGTCAGCTAGAAGGAAGCCCTCTTACCAGGAGTCCGACCGGACTAGGTAAGTGAATCTTTTCTCTCATGGAGGGTTGAGGATCTCCACTCTGAGGCCTTCTGCCAAAGGATAAATTTAGCCGAGTAGGTGAGGTGGTCTCCGAGTTAGTCGGAGACCATCCGCTGACACCCATGGGAAGTGAATTCGTGTAGGGCTGACGGGTAGTCGACCAGACACCCCTGAAGCATCCGGGAGGGGGTAGAACCGCGTCACTAGTCCGCGTACTTTTTGTATGTGTGTGAATTGACTGCGTAACCGTGATTATGATCTATTAAATCATAATAAACCGTGAATAAACCGTGATTAAATAAATAAAACCATGTTTGATCTTTGCAAAGGCAGTAGAATAAGGGGCTTAAGGCCCATGAAAGAGTTTTTCTTTTGTTTAAAATAAAAAGTTCTATTTATTTCTTCTATTTTAAAACTGTGTGATTCTTGACCGACCCCTTTTCAACCCTGGACTCCGGCGAGCTAAACCGAGCAAAAAGGGGTAGTTTCGTATATTTTCTAACTTTGCTTTCTGGGATATTTTGAGTTGATTTAAAGTAATATTGGCTAATTATTAAATTCATTGTATTCAAATTCTTTATCTGTTTACTGGTTCATCTTTTCTGGTTCTGGGAGGTTCATTTTTCACTTATCAAGTAATTAATAACTTTTAATTGACAACCGAAATTGAACCCCAGTTTTACCCGTTACATATAATATACTAAAATGTGTTCAAAATCTTTCCAACTCTTCACTTTTCGTCTTTATGGGCTCTTTCGATCACCTTATAAAGAACTTTATTAATTGGACTTACTCCGGTAATTTTTTACTCTCTAAATCTGAAACAGTGAAAACCACTGAAAAGTAGTGTATATACACTGTTTCAGATTTAGCGAGTACAGTGTAGTAAAGAATAAATTTTGATCATAAAGCGTATTCTGATGCTTCGCATCATGAGTCGTGCAAAAAATTTTTAGGGGCTCACAATAATAATTATAGTACAGCATAATAATTTTTGGTAACTCAACTTCCTGTTTCAAATTCGGTTGATAGCATAAGAAAAATTTGTAAATTTTTTATCTTCATGAAAGATAATAATAGTCTTACCATTAATTATCAGCTAAATGACGAAAATAAGTCTATTGTTATAATAATCTTTAAATTAATTAATAACATCTTTTGGTAGCCTATCTCATAACGAAACATCGACTATTCATCCCCAGATTAGATATAAATGAATATACAAAATATATCTTCATTAAATATTGATAGATCCCTAAACAAATATTTTTACTAAATTGCTGGGTGCAAAG
This sequence comes from Microplitis manilae, assembly GCA_030273425.1. Taxonomy (NCBI): domain Eukaryota; kingdom Metazoa; phylum Arthropoda; class Insecta; order Hymenoptera; family Braconidae; genus Microplitis; species Microplitis manilae. The sequence goes on from CP092726.1 coordinate 8,082,478, forward strand.
TATTATTTCACGCGTATGATATTTTTTTAGGTATATTTCGCCCGGGAATCAATCGATACGGAGCTTTCATATCCACATCCTTTATGATTATTTTTAATTCATTACAAATATTTATATAGCAATAATAATTTTTTTAATATATAGCAATCAAATTATCTCAAATTAAACTAGAGCTTTTATATTTTATTAAAAATATGATAGAATTACTCAATCAAATAAGTTAATTAATTTTATTACTCGAAGTACTCACAATAATATATAAAATTAAATGTGAAATTTATTAGTCAAGCAGAAAATATGCAATATTTATTATAAAATAAATTAAAATTAATAATTATTTATATTTAAAATAAATGAAGTAAAAGTTTAAGTGCAAGTTTAATAGTATATTGTGTGACAAGGGATGAAACAAGACGATTTCAGACTAGGGTGAGGTTGGCTGCCCGAGCCGCAGGCGAGGGCTGACATCACCCGCAGTCTGAAATCGTGTTTTATCCTGAGTCACACACTATATTTTTCATGATTACCTGTATCGGAACTTGAAGATTCAGTGTCAGCAGCCAGTAAGAAACAAGTTAATTTCAAGCCAATGATGCGGAGAATTGTTAGAGAATGAGCACTATGTGATTTACAGTCACTTATTAAATAGTAAATAGTACAAAAATATTATTTTCACTCATTTTTTAGTAATTTTATTTGGTTAATTAAAACTGTCACTTAAAAAATGAAACGAGTAAGCTGAAGTGACAAGTAAACAAATGAGAGTAATAGGGCTGCAAATGAACATTAAATATATCTAGCACAGGGAAGAAACAATTGTGTTTCTTCCCAAGGGAAGAAACACGCATGTTTCTGCCCGCTGTGAAGGGATTTGTGAATTACGAATTCGCTAGCAGTTGTTTGCAGCATCGGCTTGAAATTAGCTTGTTTCGACGGGCTGTAGAAACACTGAAACTTCAAGTTTCGATGTTGGTATCATGAAAATATTTTTTACAAACTAAATGAAAATATTTTATCACGATAAAAATAATAAAAAAGCTTTCTTCATAAATAAAATATACATCTTTTATTTTTCTTTGTTCAAATAACTTTTAGGGGAGAGTGGGGTCAATTGAACCAAAAATACTTTGACATTTTTTTTCATATGAATAAAAGCAAAATGATAACTTTTTTTTTTACGAAATTATAATTTATTATATAGACTATCATTTCTCATAAGCACATAACTTAATAAATGATCAAAATTTTTAATAAATACAAAATTGTACAACTGCATCAAATGGTTCAATCGTCCCCTTTGCGGGGCAATTGAACCACTAGTCGGGGTCAATTGAACCAAGAGTATTAGAACCACAAATTAATGACTTTAATGAATAATTTACTATTCATTATAGCTTGGAACTAAAATTATAACACTTCTAATAATATTTATTATTTTTTATAATATTATATGTTACAACAATCACTTTTAAAACTTCTGCTAATATAATTATTTTTTTTCTTGGTTAGTTTAGCTTTTTTTGACATTTAGTCAAGATGCGCGCGCATGTCTGATGCTCACAGTGTGATTCGTGTGGTTCAACCGTCCCCGAGAGTACTGGTTCAATTGACCCCATATGATTTTATTGAAATAATTAGTTTTAAAAAAAATATTCAAGAACTATTTTACTAGAAGTAAATTTAGAAATTTATGACCAATATATGTATGAAGGTATTATAAAAAAAATTCTAAGATTACATTAGAAAAATAAAAAATTATTAAACAATTTGTCAAGAGCTGAAATAAAAGTTCAGATGCCTAAAAACACAAAAACTTGAATTTTTTTAAATTAAATCATTATATTGGTTCCAAATTTTGGTCAGACTAAGGTTTAGTGTATCAAAATATAATTCCAAGAGGACGATTCATTTTTATATTTTTTTCGATTTTTTAAGCTTACTGTTTCAATTGCCCCATGGTTCAATTGACCCCACTCTCCCCTATTATAGTACAATCATAGTCAAATAATACAATAGAATACACCACAACCAAAAAAAGAAAAAAAAATTTTAAATAGGAAAAGGGGGCATAATGGGTCACTGCGTGCAAAATCGGACCTCCAAAATTTTTGTTCGATTTAAATGATTCAAGAATAAGAAACTCTTGCAAAGCGTTTAAGATTGTGGTTACTTTTAATTAATGTTATTAGAAAAATTCTCTGAATTTAAATTCGAAATTAATTTTTTTATTTCAAAGCTTGAAAATAATCTGAAAGTTGAACCGAGACCACGTCGACTATGCGCTAAGTTCTTTATCAGTTGAGCTATCTGAACTTATGAGTTAATCCGTTCAATGGATATCTGTATACGGTACATTATAATAATTTAGCGCGAAAAATTTATTAATCAGCTTTCTTACCAAACCTGCACCGAAAGTTTAAATTCCTGCCCTGTTTGAAGTGAAGAAAGGTGTTCTTTTCTTTTATGAGAGAACAAGTGATAAAAAAAAATTGCATTCACCATTCTTCCCACAAAACAGAGGCAACAAATTAAACTTTCGAGGTAGATATGGTGAAGAATCGTATACACACCACGGAGGAAAATAGGAAATCCCAATCCGAGTGTTTTTCGCTTTTGCCTTCAACTCGGGTAGGTAATTATACACTCGGTTTGGAATGTTCACTTTCTCCCTTGATGCGTAACATACTATTAAGATGGAATAAAATAATAGTACAATTTTAGAAGATTTCTTAGAGGGCCTATTTTGTTTCTTATTCAAATTTTGTATTTTTGGAGCATTTTGATTACAAATACATGGCAGAAGACTAGAAAAAATAGAAAGGGTAAAAAAAATCAAATATTAAAACTTTTTTCTGGGGGCCCATTTTACCCCAAATTTGAAGATTTTTAATTTTCAACAGACGCGGCATATTAAGACTAAAAACATGATAAGGGGCTAGAAAGAAGTAAAACAAGTGGGAATCACTGATGATATAAGCCCGTTTTTCTTAAGGGTCCCATTTTACCCCTTTTACCCTATTACCTTCAAATAAAAATTCTTTCTATGTATAGAATAATTGGTTATTAATTATTTACAATTATTTCATATACCAACCCAGTTTAAAAATTATATTCATTTGCCTTTTTATAATTGCAACGCTAATTAAAATAAAAAAAAATATCAACTCGTAAAAAATAATTTAAAAAAAAATCGTATGTTTTTATCGAAAAAATAAAAAACTTAGTATGCTTGAAAGCATGAAAATCGATTCATACAAAATTCAATCCACTAGGTTCATTTCATTCTGCATCGGCCAATCGATCTCGAATCCCCTTTTAGCTACCAGATGCGTGATCTATTTCGTAGCTCTCAATGTGATTGCCACTGCGATGCATCTGTGGCGCCGTCGTAGCTTACTTGAGTTAAAAAAAGGACCAGAAGATATAAAAAAGAGTGATAGAAATAGATGTAGATAGAGATAGAAAGTGAGAGAAAATCTAGTGTGATACCGAACAGAGATTTTGAATTGTCGAATGTATACATAAAATACTATATAGCTTTACTTTGGCCGTTTGTAACGCGAGCAGTTGTATACATGCATAGGCAACTGCACGAGTATATTTGGTGGGAGTGAATCAGGGTGGTGGTAGTATGCAGAGAACGCGAAGGGGTTACCAGAGTTCCCGAGAGGGTCGGGTGGTGTGTCTGCGGCGGGTACATTACGCTGATTGCTGCTCGCGGCCTCTACGGAGAATACATTGAAGTGGGGGTCTATGCAACTCCTTTCTTTGCCACTATATACTACTACTACATGATCCCACTCTAGTTCACTGAGAAAATTCCTCCCCGAGTGAGTGAGAAGAAAGCTAAAGAGGGGATTTTTATTCTTCATTCTTTTTTTTATTTATTCTCTTTCTTTTTCATTCGTTTTCACGTGACAATCCTTACTGTACTCCTTCACTTAAGTAAGTGTTCCATGAGAGACTCGTGCCCCGAGCGTGCCTTGATTTTAATCCCTTAAATGAATGACGTGGGCTCTTGTACCCTCAAACGTCGTCGAGACTTTTTCCTACATGAGATATTCTTTTATTTTATTTTATTATTATTATTATTATTATTATTATTATTTTCTTTTTTTTTTTTTATGACACTTTATTATCACATTTTTTATCTTTTTGTAAACTTAAGAAGCGGAATCTTGAGACTTGAGTGACGGGTTGAAGAATTTTATGAGATATATGATGGAGTGGAGAAAAAAATAAATGGAAAATAATAATAATAATAATAAAGGATTGAGTTTTATTACGCTATCGAGTGTTTTTAAGAAATGGAGGTGAGTGAAAAGTGTATCGGAGGAATAAGATTGACTTAATTATTTTTTTATGAGACTGAACTAAAAAATAAATATCTAAACGTAATTAAATTTTATAAAATTATTATTTATAGCTCTGCTGTGTTAATTAAAATTTTTTTTTAATTATTTTGTTGGGTACTGCTGTAAATTAATTTGCGTATAAAAGTGATATATTAATAATGTATAATACAAATGGGATTTTGGATTTACTAAATTGAATTAAAATCTGAATATACTACATAGTTTTGAAACTCTTGATGGCAGTAACGCTGCAGTGATAGTTAAATTTTCAGTCAGGCGTATTCCGGGTTAACCAACGCGTCGCAGTAGGTTGGTATTGCCTTAGTAACATTCAGACGCGCTGTACTGGAACTATTTCTATGTGTTATAGAGCACCCTGGTATGATAGTGAATGTAGTAGAGCTACATAACAATCAGACGTGTCGTGACGTGTCAGAATAACTGGCAGTAATAATGCACTACCAGTATGAGAGTATAATAATCAGTTGTTAGAGTATAGTGTAGGGTAGAAATGATAGAGAGAAACTTCCCAAATATCCCAGTAGATAAATTCCCCTGTGGTCAGACCTGTACTTGCTGCTGTACAATTATGTTACTGGTATCTGGTATTTCTATTAAATATACTTGAAAATTGTTTCAGATATTTAATTAGAAATTTTTTTAAATTTATTGGATTCTTTTGTTTGTTTTTTAAAATTTTTTTTTAAAGAAATTCTTAAATATTATTAATTATCTTTAATTAAATACATGCTTGCTAATAAAATATGTTGTGAGAAATAATTTAATTATTTATGGAGATTAATTTTGTAAATTTTCATTATACGCGTTTAAAAACAGGTCAACGAATAATAAATATGTTAGTACAGTAATTATTATCATTAATTTACTGAAACTGATTAATAGTTAATAATTAAATGTGAGTAATTGGACTACAGCACAGTAAAAAAAATTAGCTTAACTTTTAGGGTAGCATGAAATTAATGGAAAAAATAAAATACATATTTATAAAATTTATAATAATTTAAGGTACAAAAAAATGAACTTCTACAGTCAACTAGGACAAAACAAGCATTTAAAAAAATTTATATTTATTTAAAAGAAGCTTTTTTTTCTGTTTAGATATAATTTATTTTTATAGAAAAAAAACATTTTTTTGGAGGCTAAATGAGCAGTCTTATTAAAAATCATATATTTTATTTTTATTTTGATGTTAAAATAATCTTACTATGTCATTAATATGTTTTAGAAATAAAATTTTTTTAATTACTTCAAATAAAGACAATTTCATTATTAACTAATTTAATTAACTGAAAAATTTTTGTCATTAAAATTCTACTTTCAACTTTCTTTTAGATAAATTATATACTAAAGCCACAAAAAATTTTTAACGAGGATTAGGTGGCCTCATTTCGATATTCAACGTAGTAATGTCTCTAGAGAATTGAATGAATTTTCGCTCTAAAAATCTTGAAAAAAAAAAAAAATACATAAATAAAAAAAAAGTCGCGTACCTATTTGCGGGATTAAAATTCAATCATTTATCCGCTAAGCTTTCTGTGTATGTAACACCCTTCAAGATATGCTACTATTTTACGTATGCATGTACATATTTATAATGAAACAAAATAAAGTGAATGGAAAAGATTCATTGCTTTACTTGGTCGGTTGTCGGAACGCAGAAATTCGATACGAAATGCGACTATTCGTATTGTTAAAGAAACGCTTGGTATGGAATGTTAATACTTCAATACCATAACCCCTTGAGCTGTGTGGAAGCACGTAAATCCTTATTCAATTTGAATGTACTGCTTTTCAACTCACACAACTATCGCGTCACAGATGGACGTCTTTTTTTTTATATTTGTGCTTGTATTTTTTTTTTATTTACGTATACGTTTGTAAGCTAGATGAATCCATCGGTTCAATGACGTTTTTCCATGAACGTTTCAAACGTGATTCAATCTTGTTGGAGTACATTATACTGTCGTGCAGTTTGTTTTATCCATTCAACATCAATACGATCTGAAATGTTTGCATCAATCTTTTTGACGTATCATAATTTCGCGATCTTGTTTACTTTAGTAAATAACATTCGATTTTGCTCGCGAAATTATTATGATGAAAACGCTTTGTCGTTTTTAATTAAAATTTATTATTTATTTAAATTTATATTAATTTTATGTACATACATTTGATCAGTGATTGGTATTTAATTTTGAAATTTTCATTAAATTTTTTAGCCAATTGGAATGCACTTAAAAAAATACGAGTGGGTTGCTTCGCCGGATTTAGGTGACTGTTCACTTTGGGTAAGATCTGCAACCCTTGAGTTTGATGATGGATTATGGCAGTGCCAAGTTACGGCCAGTGATTTTACTACCCAAGATGCACTGGCGTCAGAACCAGCTAGACTTGTAGTCAGAGGTATTATTTATAATCCAGAAAATTAATAATCCCGAAAAAGTAGTTGAGTTAAACTTTTTTAATATATCTAAGTAGTGAATGTGTTGATTCGTAATCCGCTTGTTTCTGTTTTAATTGACATAGTTTTTAAAATAAACTACAGTGTTTTAATTGCGTGTTTATTATTTTTAAAAATGTATTTATTTTAAAAATATTTTTTGAATCGTTAACTAAAAAAAAATAAACAGAAGTGATAAATGAAAAAATATATATTTGACTTTATCAATGATTTATAAAAAAATAAATAACAATACCGGAATTCTATATTCAACAATAAAAACTAAATATTCTGAAGCCCATTAAAATTATTCATTGATCTGAAAAAAAAAAATTTTTTTTTCTAAAAAAACTTTATAAAAAATAGTGTTAAAAAAAAAATTGACGATCTCATCAGTTATGCGCCCGGATTTTCCGGGTCGTAAACCTAGCTCGACATTGATCGATCGCCAGGATCTCGTTCGCGAGTACCCCGTCCTTGATGTTGTCAATAAATCATTAATTATTCATTATGTATTGCGGCACACAATGTTATACATATTTTCATCTCTCTCATCTTGACATTGTTGAGATAGAGAGGGAGAAAGAGAGAGTGAGAGGAAGGATGAGGATGAGAGAATAAGAGAAGATAGTGGATGTATGTATGTGTGTAAGTGCATGTCGACGATGAATGAACAAGATAGTAGGTTGGTTACGCGATCAAATGGATCAACTGTAGTCTAGCTTTAGTCTCTCGCCCTGCATGTACCATTCCACTTTTATCATCAATCCCCATTCCGTCATTTGACCCCTATCCATATAATCCGACTGCACTATACAATGCACTAGTGATAGTGATAGTAAGTACCTGTAGTATAGTTTAGTAGTCTAGTGTAATAGCTATAGTTGTTATAGCGCCGCGTAGCGGTAGCGTCCTGAAGTTGATCGCCGGCGACGTGATGGCGGCCACAGGATGAACGACAGGATTACGAATTAATCTTCGCTAATTGTCTCATTCTAGTCAGCCCTCAGCGTCCACAGATAGAGTATGCTGGTGCTGTAATTCTACCGGGTGGCAACGTGACAGCTCGAGCAGGTGAGATTGCTACGCTCACTTGCACTGCTCGCTATGGGAATCCTCCGCCTCTAATTAAATGGTTCGTAATTGTTACACGTAGATGTCTTACTATTTATTTTGTTAATGATTCTATCAGTTACCCGAGAATACAATTATCTATTTACTCATGTGTCTTATTATATTTATTTTAATTTTATACACTACCATTTATATTTATTAATTGGTTTTTTGTGTTCTCAAATGTCCATTAAGTGGAATTTAAATGAATAAAAATGAAAATGAGAATGAAAGATTTAGTCTTTTTTTTGACTATTTTGTCTTAATTAAATTCTTGTATTTTTGCTCCAAGAAGAATCTGTACGATGTTGAATACCTTATGGATATTGTCCGCGGCACGTGGGCTTTTTCCTTTTACGCTTCATGAATAATCATGATCTGTTCTGCATCTTGTATAATAAAGCCTGCGAGTGCATAGTTGAGGGAAGCCTACGGGAATAAATGTGTGTATCTTGGAAAAATCATGCGCATGACGAATTTTAATCACGGCTCATAGTTTTCATGAATAGAAAATTTGTTTATTTTGCTAATTAAAATAAAATCAAACAAACGCGTTTAGCAATAATAAATATTATTTTTTCATTTGATGAAATATTATTTTAAATGAAAAAAAAAAAAAAAAAAAAAAAAGCCCATTCGGAAGCCGAAATGGAAGGTAGATTTTCCAATTAATCTATATAAAAAGTTTCATATATACATATATACATATCTTGTGATACATGTAAGTGTATACACGCTAAGAATTTTATGGTAATGATTACTATCTCATGGTGGTAAAATTAATTTTTTTCTTGTGATATCGGTTAATCTCATAATTATTGTAAGATTCACAATATAATATGTTATTAATTAAAATACACGATGGCAATAGTTACCATCATGGGTGTTAAATTAGTATAATAATCATTATCACAAAAATAGTAGCTATTAACATATCCCATGACAAATATTACAATCACTCGATGATATTGTTCACAATAGAGTGATGGTAGTAGCTGCTATCTCGTGATCGTAATCATTACAACTTTGTATGGCAAGTATTATCATCCCCGATGAGAGTGATTGTTATAAAATTCAGAATTAGACTAAAGAAAAAAAAAAGACTAAGATAGAAAAAAAATTTTCTCCATTTTGATGGTTAGAAATTATATGTATATATAAATATCTATATATGTATACATGTATTTATATGTATATATATATATATATATATATGTATATACATATATATATATACATATATACATATATATATATATATATATATGTATATATGTATATATATATATGTATATATATACATACAATCGGGGACATTAATTCGAGTAGGTTTCTAAGATTCGAGATTTATTGCCAACCTTAAATTTGGCGGTTTCTAAACTCTAAAATTTGAAAACCTTAAATTTTACCGTTTTTAAAATAAGCTAAACGTAAAAAATGATATCATAAGAATGAGAGAAACGTAAATAATGTCTAAAGTGAATTAAATTTATAGTAAAATATAATATAAAAAATGACAGCTAAATGTAAATAAAAAACTCTAAAAGTAAATTAATTTTTAAAATCAGCAGTTTAAAAAAAGCATTAATAAAATGTCACTCATCATAAAATTAGCGGATTAAAAAAAAGAATTATTAAAAATATTCCAAATTCAAAAGTAAGTAAATGAAAAGTTTGAGCATCTAAAATAACGTCATATTAATATTTAGGTTATTTAAAATTCGGATCTTTAAAATTTGTATATCAATAAATATTGCCACTTTAAAACTTTACCGCTTGAATTCAGCCGATAGTAAATTTAATAATAATTAAATTTAGCCGTTCCTAAACTTATAAATTTGTAAAATCAGCCGATTCTAAATCTGGCGATTTATCAAATTAGTCTATTCGAAGCCTAGCTATTATAATATTAATGTAATTAAATTTAATGAATAATTACAATATTTTTCAAAATTTTGTATTTAAATAGTATGAACGTAATTATAGATTAGTAAAGATATATAAAAGCCAGTTCTATTCGAGTTAAAAAAAAATTAACTTGCTTTAAAAAATATAATTTTGAAACGATATAATATTTTTGAATAAATTCATCTTTTGGAGTTGAGCTAAAAAATTTCATCATCCTACTCGAGCAAAGTAAATTTTACTTAACTCAAATAATAATTTCAAGTTCAATCATTTTTATGCCCAATGAAAAATAATGAAGTTATAATTATTTTTATGGTTTAAGGATTCCATTTCTTACATATTCTTATATTAAAATTATAAGATATATATTACATTGAGGTGCTTTTAACATTTGTAGAGTAATTTTGTAAACTCTTTTTTAGCTCAACTCCAAAAGATGAATTTATTCGAAAATATTAAATCGGTTTAAAATTATATTTCGTAAAGCAAGTTAATTCTTTTTTAACTTGATTAGACCTGGTTTCCATATATCTTTACTAATTTATAATTACGTTCATACTATTTAAATACAAAATTTTGAAAAATATTGTAATTATTCATTAAATTTAATTACATTAATATTATAATAGCTAGGCTTCGAATAGACTAATTTGATAAATCGCCAGATTTAGAATCGGCTGATTTTACAAATTTATAAGTTTAGGAACGGCTAAATTTAATTATTATTAAATTTACTATCGGCTGAATTCAAGCGGTAAAGTTTTAAAGTGGCAATATTTATTGATATACAAATTTTAAAGATCCGAATTTTAGATAACCTAAATATTAATATGACGTTATTTTAGATGCTCAAACTTTTCATTTACTTACTTTTGAATTTGGAATATTTTTAATAATTCTTTTTTTTTAATCCGCTAATTTTATGATGAGTGACATTTTATTAATGCTATTTTTTTAAACTGCTGATTTTAAAAATTAATTTACTTTTAGAGTTTTTTATTTACATTTAGCTGTCATTTTTTATATTATATTTTACTATAAATTTAATTCACTTTAGACATTATTTACGTTTCTCTCATTCTTATGATATCATTTTTTACGTTTAGCTTATTTTAAAAACGGTAAAATTTAAGGTTTTCAAATTTTAGAGTTTAGAAACCGCCAAATTTAAGGTTGGCAATAAATCTCGAATCTTAGAAACCTACTCGAATTAATGTCCCCGATTGTACATATATATATATATTAGACTGTTTCAAAAAAAATAACTATTTTTTTTTTCTTCATTATATCGAAAATATTGTTAGAAATGACGAAAAAGACATACTGTGAAAGTTTGAGCTCTTAATATTAATATTAACAACTGCCGCATCGCAATTTTCTATTTCCCGTTTAAATAACATGGAAAAATTTATTTTTTAAGCTTTGGAATTTTGTAGCTCATGGTGGGACCAATATTTCAAAATGTTCAAGACATATTCTTATGGGAAATTTGACGCTCTACAAAAAAGGACTCTTATAATTTTTCGATATTTTTATTTCTTCAAAAGTTATTCAAAGTTAAAGTTAGATTGATGATAAATTTTTACATTTTCTGAATTTTCTGACGCAACCATCAAATTTATGGGAAAATTTTATTGGACATTTTTTGTAGAGCATTTCATTTCCTATAACTTATCTCTGAGAAAATTTTTGATATTTCTCACAAGTCGTAAGTTATTTGCAATTAACTGAAAATTTTTTTAAATAATCTAAATTTTGTTGCATAAAATTAATTATATTAAATTTTCAGTTAATTGCAAATAACTTACGACTTGTGAGAAATATCAAAAATTTTCTCAGAGATAAGTTATAGGAAATGAAATGCTCTACAAAAAATGTCCAATAAAATTTTCCCATAAATTTGATGGTTGCGTCAGAAAATTCAGAAAATGTAAAAATTTATCATCAATCTAACTTTAACTTTGAATAACTTTTGAAGAAATAAAAATATCGAAAAATTATAAGAGTCCTTTTTTGTAGAGCGTCAAATTTCCCATAAGAATATGTCTTGAACATTTTGAAATATTGGTCCCACCATGAGCTACAAAATTCCAAAGCTTAAAAAATAAATTTTCCCATGTTATTTAAACGGGAAATAGAAAATTGCGATGCGGCAGTTGTTAATATTAATATTAAGAGCTCAAACTTTCACAGTATGTCTTTTTCGTCATTTCTAACAATATTTTCGATATAATGAAGAAAAAAAAAAATAGTTATTTTTTTTGAAACAGTCTAATATATATATATATATATACATATATAAGGTATTTATATATATATATATATAATCGCTTATAATAATATATATAATTAAGTGTATAACTAAAAAGCTGCTAAGTGACTTTTACATACGCGATAGTAACTATTACCATCGCGGTATAGTAAACATTGTTACCGAAAATTATAAATGTTGCTATCTGTGATGTGAGTGATTACTATTATTGGTGAGAGTGATTATTATTCGGGGATATTAATAGTTAGCATCATATGATGGTTTTTAATAGCATTATTGTATAAAATTCTAAAATTACTATACAGTATGGTAACTATTAAAAATCCTCGATGAGAATCATTACCATAAAATTCTTAGCGTATAGTCATGATATGACATTAGGCTCGTTTTTCTAAAAATCAGGGTAAAAAAAGACAACGACTATTTTTGATACACGGAGAGAAAAGAATAGTTCTGATTCCTATGTAACATAGTTATGGGTACTATGTTACATAGGAATCAGAGCTATTCTTTTCTCTCCGTGTAGAGAACTTCAGATAGTTGATTTGACAAAACATTATATAGGTAATGTACCAAACTAACCATCATGAAAACAAAGTATAGATAATTTAATTAGTATGAGATCATAATTATAATCACTATTACGATGGCAAGACCAGTTATAATTATAGGATATACAGGTACGATTGAAACATAATAAATAACAAAAGAAATACTTTTACAATATAAAATAGCTGTGAAAGTTACAGGTTATTTTGTTCACAATAAGATACAACTGACAAAATTGTATTATAATGGGAAATGCATAAGTTATATGGAATAAACACCATATTTTCAACATTTTTTGATACCATTAGAATTTTCAAGGCTATCAAATAATTCGAAAAAATGGTCAAAACATGAAGTTTAAGGACAAAAATTAAAGCTTACTAAACAAGCTTTAAAATACTTTTTACTGAAATTGTCTACTAATTTTAGTTTTAATGTTATATGAACTTCAACAGTGAATAAAAACTTATTTTTTCGAAAAATCGTGAAAATTTTAAACAGCCATTACTTCAAAACTAATCGACCGATTAAGCTCATCTTCGAACTTAATCGTGGTAATTACACATAAAAGAAGTGTAGAAAATTTAATTAGGATCCGATAAGAATTGTAGGCGTAATCATGATGACAAAATTGGTTATATTTATATATATATAAATTTTTTAACGAATGGTATTTTTGAACTCTACTTAACTAATTATGATAGTTTATGACAAAATTCCTTGCAAAATCGACCATGAGGACAAATACAATAGTTAGATTTTTAAAAAATCTACCTAAAAAAAACAGAAAAAAATTTATGTAATTATGACTATAATTAACTCATGATAAATTTTTCATTCTCATTTATTATTTTCATGCAATACCAGTGTATTGTCAAAAGCAATTTTTCTTTTCAACTTCACACAGTTGTTACGTTAATTCGGTGCATTTTTCGTCTACATGTCCACAGAATACTGAATATTTTTGGCAGACTATTTCAACATACTATATAACTATACACTATACATTATACACTATATACTATATACTATTTATATATATTTGAATAGTATACAGTATATAGTTATATATAACAGCAGTTGTGCTATGCACAGTCGCGCTTTTAAATTCGAATTCCAGGCGACAGAATAAAAAAAATAAAAAAGTTTAACATCAACCCTCGTAGTTTCACTCAGTCCACGATACAGTGAGCTCGCAATGTGAATGCAAAAACAGCTCAGCTCGCTATATAGAAACATGGAGCACTGTACTCTGCTCTACTGTACAGTACTGTAACATCCACACCATCCACACATAAATTCTTTTACAAAGAAATAAAAGAGATTCTACAATCGAACTCGTCCATCCTGCAAAATCGACTCTTGACGTTTTCGTATAAAAATCGCATTTGTTTGTTACGGAAATCTCACTCGATCTCTACTATAAAAATCTCTCCTCTACTCATTTTACTATCAATGAGTCAAATAAAAAATACACTTAAAATATTTTATTTCAAAGAAAAACTATTTATTGTTTTTATTTTAATTAAAAAAATAAAATTTAATTTGGATTTATTGAAATCGGGCAACTCCAAAAGAATTTGAGCAAAAAAAATATTCAAGAAGTGGTACAGTTCTTTTTTTTTTTTTTATTTTTTAACTAATGGATAGTAATGTACAAATAGTGGTAAAATAATTCCGAGTCTGAGATACTGTAGAATACTCGAAAATCATGAAAATTACTTGAGGTTTTCTGGGCGGTAGATATAGTAGAACAGAAATAGTAAAGAGGGAAAAGATAAGTGGGTTACGGATCAGAGGATTCAGTTGAGAAAGAAACAAATAAAGAAAGAAAGAGCTGAAGAGCACTAGTAGTATTATTTGAGTATAGAGGTGAGAAATAACCAAGAAGAGTTGCATTTTACATTTGTGGGTTTAACTAGAAATCGTTATTTAGTAAACATTGGCAATGCAAATATGAAAATTAACCCATAGGTATCTGAGAGACACGGAGTTGCGAACCACAAGGCCACAGGTAAATGCCACAGAGATTGATAATCCACGAACGTGGTCCACCCGAAGTGTTTGCGATATTGAGGCTGATCGTTCGAGATATGGTCATCTGATTCGATGTGAAGCCAATCATCCAGCGTATCCTACTAAAACTTCAAATGTTGAAGTACGATTCGATGTTACATGTGAGTATTTTATATAAAATTTAATTTTTTATTTATTCGAGCATATCTGCATTTCTTACTCTCTTTTTTTCGTACGCTTGCACTGAATATTTTTTGTTTTAATTTAATTCAAAGAACTTTATATATTTGTATAAAAATGTTTATATAGTAGAAAGTCGGTGGTTTTAGTTTATCTTGTGAATATATTCCTCAAAATGTTTTTTTAAATTTGACATATTTTCATATTCACTAGTGAGCCACTCATCTAAACTTGAAAGTGCTCCCGAGTCAAAAAACAAATTCCAGTTCGAACCTCAAAATAATACGTGAGGTATTTTAGGGACAAGTTGGACTTTGGAGATTGAAAACTGTGTGGAAAGTAATTCCAGTTAAGGCCTCAATGTTGTAGTTACGGGTGATCCTCATAATATAAAATAATTTACTGCTCCAGATTTAGGCCTCAATTTCTCAAATGACGTAACCTATGTAGGTTCCCTCACTTTTTTTTTGTAAGAAATAAATACTTTAGACCAAGAATCTCAAAAAATTGATCCAAAAATAAATAAGTAATTACAAAGTTGCAGAAAAAATACCGGAACCTTTATAAAGTATAACAAATGGAAATGAATATTTATTTTTACTTTTATCCATTCAAAAAAAATTTAATGATTACTATGAAAAAATAGTTAACCTAAAGAAAATTTAGTATACATTTTTTCAATCAAAATACAAAAATTTTCTAAGTCCAGAAAACGATAGGGCAGGGCGGGGCTAGTTGATCACTTTTTGGTTTGATCTGCCATAACTTTAAGACGATGCATCTGGTTCAATTAATTCATGTGCTGTTAGGTTCGTTATTTAGTCTTCTTCAAACGGTCTAGCGACACAAAAACGATCCGAGTGAAAATTTACAAGTTATTCCCGGAAATGCGCTAGCGCTCCAAATTGCTCAACGTGCCCCCCTAATTTATTTTTTGAGGATTTTGAGCGCATCGTTAGAATTTAAAACCGATGAAGAGACCTCATAATTCTCACTGAGGATTTAGAGTGCCATGGCATAGAGTGACATTGCAGTATCGTATCATTTTTCGTCCGGTAAATAAAAGATCAAAAGAATTGAATTTTTTGAGGTCCAAACTAGAATTTGTTTTTTGACCCGGGCTATTTTTTTAAATTAATTTACTCTATTAGTAATTTATCACAGGACATTTTAAGAGAAATAACAATAAATTGTCAGCTCTCATATATACTGGCCGAAAATATCGAGAACTTGAAATTTTTTTAATGTTCAGCGCGTGACCAGGATAAAAATGATAAAAAATATCATTGAATAAAATTAAAAAAAAAAAAAATAACTTTTATTAGTTAAACAGCTATAAGGAAAGGGGGGGGGGGTGCACTTGAATTTTTCTCGAAACCTGTTTAAGTAAGAGGGTAAGATTTGATATGGTAGGGCATTCTGGGCCACTAAAAATTGATCACGAAATGTTTTACAAACATAATTCTAATTATTCAATATCAAATTTCTCAGATAAGTAGACAATAACTTTTTTTTCCGTACAAAAGTTATAAAAGTTTCGAAAAATTTTCTTTGAATTTTTTTATTTATTAAAGTCCATTTCGTCTTACATTTTACATAAAAACTTTTTTTTTTAACGACAAGATTAATTTTATAGCTTCTTATTTAGCAGTTGAAAAACAGTAGTAATGAATAAAAAAAGTCACCTTATTGGAATTTTTTTATAGAAAGCCTCTTATATTTATCATTCTGTAAAAGCGTGAATGTTATTTATCCTTACGATGAAATATTTATTTTTATTATTTCAATAAATCGTCAATAAAAACAAAAGTTTACCCTACTCGAAAAACACTTTACACAAAAAGCACTCTGACCGAATAATATTTATATTCTTTCTCGGTTTACTTTTATTCTTTTTCTTATTGCTTTCGTTTTTTTCTGTTTTTTCTCCATCCCACTTCCACTTGAACTTTATGTGTCCAGTCCTATCATATATACTAACGTCGTATTTCAAGTCCACCTTGTGATCATGTATAGGATATACACTTCACTCTAATCGCCATCGATCCCAACCAAGGTTTGCTACGTGACCACTGACCGGGATTCGCGCTTGCTGGAGGTTGATTCACTGAAAAAGCCACTGAATAAACGATTCACTGAATTAATTCCGATAACCCGAGAGATACCGGAGATTTGAAATTTCAATTTCAAACTTTTCCCTTGTACATTTTCCACAAATAAAATAATTATATTTATCTACTTGTATTATTTATCTGATTATTATCAATGACTAATGAAAAACCATATCTATCATTAAAATTTTATAATTAATAATAGTTACATATTTAAATTTGAAAAACAATACTTATTTTTGAAGCATCAATTATTTTAGAATAAAAAGTAAAGAAAGTATTTTTTATTTTTTTACGATTTAAAGTGACATCAATTTAAATATATGACCTATAAAAAATTGATGAATAATTTTTTCGCAGTTCTTGAATGAATCAAATATAAAAAATCAGAGCTGCCTATAGCGGTCGTTACATTTCATTCTTGCTGACGTATTTCACACGTTTCAATTGTCAAAAAATTCGACAAAAAGCAGGTCATGTTAGCACTCTCAATCCCCTTGTCCTTTTTTTTCTATATTCATAATATACTTTTAGTCTATCCTTTACTCTTTTAATACAGCTATAAATGTCCCTCATATTCACAAATATACATAAACGCATGGATTCACGCATACGTAACAGTTTTGTATATGACACGATGTATAGGCGCGGGTAATAGAGAATGGAAAGCTAAAATTGGGAATGGGTCAGCAGGTATTCGTTCGCGCGTATTTTGAAATCATTGTTACGTGAAATGGACAGCTGCGCAAGCTATCCGCTCGGTTTTTTTTTATTCTCCCTAACCCCTGCCGCGCACATACCGCACACTCTCATAACTGTGCACAAACGACAAAAAATTTAATTGGAGTATCATGTGACTAACTTACTTTCGAGGCTTGCGCTTCATATATTTCATTTACGTTTTTCAATCCCTTACAATATTTCGTATTGCTTTAGTTTTAAACTTTTTATTGTTTTATTTTTTAAATTATTCACTATATTTATTTATACATATTTTATGCATATGAGGGATATGAACTGTGAAAAATCGGGAGTGAAACTTTAGTGAATAAGGATTTTAGTTCAATCCGAATTCACTCGGAATTCCGGAGTTTAAAAATAACACTCCGCATACGGAATAAGTAGGGAATTTTTTTCAGCGGAGTTATTTCAGAGTGATCTAGATTTTATTTCAATTCGCATTCACTCTGATTCGAAGTTTTAATATGAAAATAAACATTCCTTCGAAGTGAATTTCACTCCGAGGGGATTAAATAAATAAACGGTCATCCGCTCCGCATTCACTCCGAATTCAATCCGCATTCACTCCCCAAATTTTTTACAGTGTACTTATAGATTCAATATCCAAATTTTCGATTAATTTGAAAAGTTCGAAGTATTCATAAATGTTTGAAGTATTCGTAGGTTTTCGCTAATTCAATTTGAGTTAGAGTATTTGGTTCAAACTGCGAACGTACAAGTTTTATCTAACTTATGAAAAGTTATTTAAAAATTTTCATAATAACTTATATTTTTCAAAAAAGTTCATAAATTTACGAATGCTCAAAAACTGAAGAACAATTAGAATACTTATATAATAAGAAATATTTTGAATTATTCGAAAATTCGAAATATTTACATATCCTTAAAGTACCAGAGTCTAAAAACAAATTCTAGTTTAGTCCTGAAAAGTCTTAATTCCTTTAATGTTTTATTGGCTGCCCAGAAAGTTATTCTATTTTAGTACTCAAAATCCTCAATGAGAACTATAAGCTCTAAATGCGAATAATTTATCGATTATAAATTATAACTAAGACCTCAAAATCCTCAACGAATGAAAATTTATATTTCAGACCTCAAAAAATTTTAGACAGAAAAAGGAGGGATGAGAATACGTCGAATGATTTTTAAGGTTCAAGGTGAATAAAATTATTCTTGTAGGTTTTAAATATTTTGAGGCTCTAATCCAGATTATGTTATTCCAGTTTGATTCTGAAAGTGGTAAAATTGGTCATAACAACTACTTTGAGAATTAAACTAGGATAACACTCTCTACTGTTGTAAATCTTCAAATTCTAAACTGATCCTCGAAAACCTCATTGAAAACTGAGACTTGAATCCGACTTTGTTTTTTGACTTGGATACATATTTTTGTAACTACTCAAACTCTTATTAAACTGGTTCTTCAATTATAGTTCAAATTTTTTCTTTAAACAAAAAATCTAAACCCAAAATAAAGAAGTTTATTTTGACGTATTATTCTATAATCTGTGAATCTACTTTCTTCTTCTTCTTCTAAAATTTTCATTTGGTTAAAGAAAAATATGGACAAATTTTTTCTTTACTTCGTAAGTGCAACAACTATAGTAATGCTTGTCTAATACTCAATAGTGATAAAGAAAAAAAAAATACCCCTCTTAAAGCATATAGTTAATTACTAGGCTGATTAAAAAAAATGGACTATTTTTTTTTTTTTTTTTTTTCGATATCCCCCGTGAAATATATTTAGAGGGACAATAAAAAACGCCTGTAATAATCAGAGCTCTTAATATTAATATTTAGAGGTCGCGCATCGCAAATTTTTATTTCCCGTTTAAATAACATGGGAAAATTTATTTTTTAAGCTTTGGAATTTCGTAGCTCACGGTGGGAACCATACTTTCAAATGTTCAAGACATATTCTTATGGAAAATTTGACGCTCTATAAGATAGGTCACTTGTAATTTTTTGATATTTTTATTTCTTCAAAAGTTATTCGAAGTTAAAGTTAGATTGACGATAAATTTTTACAATTTTTAAATTTTTTGACGCAACCATCAACTTTATCGGAAAATTTTATAGGGCATTTTTTGTAGAGCATTTTATTTCCTACAACTTATCGTAGAGAAAATTTTCGATATTTCTCACAAGTCGTAAATTATTTGCAATTACCTAGAAATCTTCTTAAAAAATCCAAATTTTGTCGCTTAAAATTAATTATATTAAAATTTATAGAGCGTCAAATTTCCCATAAGAATAGGTCTTGAACATTTGAAAGTATTGATCCCACCGTGAGCTACAAAATTCCAAAGCTTAAAAAATAAATTTTCCCATGTTATTTAAACGGGAAATAGAAATTTGCGATGCGAGATCTCTAAATATTAATATTAAGAGCTCTGATTTTTACAGGCGTTTTTTAGTGTCTCTCTGATTATATTTCACGGGGAATATCGAAAAAAAAAAAAATAGTCCATTTTTTTGAATCAGCCTATTAATTACTATTAATTAATTAAGCGTTAAAATTCTTTTAGATGCACCAGAAACACGTTTGGTCGGAGTACCAGTAGGGCCATTGGAAGAAGGCCGAGATAAATTAGAAATACGATGCCTAGCAAATGCAAATCCAACAGCATCAATTCTATGGAAACGCATAAAAGGCGCAGATATGGAAGTTGTTGGTATCGGTGAAGCTTTGATGTATTCACCGGTTCATAGAATTCATGCTGCGACCTATGTCTGTTCGGCGTCCAATACCGAGGGTGAAAGTAGCCCAGTTTCCGTTCAAATATCCGTTAATTGTGATTACTCAATTTATATTTCAAATTATGTTGTATTGTTCATATATTTACAATTAAGATTCACTAATTAAATTGTATTTTGAAAATATATCTTTTAGATCCACCAAAAATAGACTCCGTTGGACCGGATCGATTATCAACGGCTTTACTTTATTCCGGTGCTTCATTTGAATGTAACGCTGATGCTATGCCACCCGCTGAATACAGGTGAACTCTTTTGTTCTTTGTAAATAATCTAGTTTCGCAACAAAATTCTATTTTCGTAAAAAAAGTCAGTCCATTTTTTTAACGAACATCAAATATCGTTTATTCTTTAATCCGTTCCATGTAAAAAAGCTATATGTTATTAATATATCGAAAAATATACAACGAATATGTGATATTATATTACGGAAAAATGATCAAATTTGGAGGTATATATTCAATTATGTATTTTTTTTACAATTTATGAACTGTAATATTATCTATAAAACTTCTGATATAAATAATGATATATTTTTTTGAATATATCAAATAATAGAGTTTATAATAAATGTATAATATCACATAACATTTATCAAAAGAATTCTAGCTTAGACTTGAAGTGTAAAATATTTATTTAAAAAATGAAATTTTATGTTTAAACTTGATAAATTATCTGTCCTACATAATAATATGTTGATATATATTTTTAAACATATAGCGCTTTTTCATGCGGGATTGTTTTCAGTCACCAATTAATTATTGAATATATACTTTAAATTCCGGTCAAGTCATCTGAAAAACTTGAACCATTTTTAACAAATAAAATATTGATGCCACTGAAATTGAATAAAATGTTTTTTTTTTTTTTTTTATTTATTTAAGATGGGAACAAGTGTTTACTGATGGAAGGCCTCCAGCTGAATGTGGGAAAGGTCAACGTTTAATCCTAACAAATGTAACTTATCAGCAACAGGGTCAATATATATGTCTGGCATCCAATACGATAAATGGTAAAGTTCGTGAAGTGAAAAGTATTCCAGTATCTTTGGAAGTTGTCGGAGCTCCAAGGGTAAGAATTTATTTTTAAAATTATTCTGTTATCAATCAATAGATTAGTAATTGTAAGTTTAATTAATAATTAACTCAGTGATAGGATTAAATTTGATTTATGAATTATGACAATTAATTATTAATTCGGCTATAAGACGATTATGATAGTGATGATGATGATGATGATGATAAATAATCCAGGATTAGTGACCGTAAATAATGTATTTGATATTACAGGTAGTGAAGCCACTAAGTACTGAGAAATACATCGTATCAACAACTGAAGGAAGTCCTGCCAGATTGGAAATCAGATTGTGTTCAAATCCAAAGCCGCGGCTGGTCGCCTGGGAATGGGGAAGCACGAGACTCCATGCCGGTTAGATCCATCGATTTTCCAGTTTAGAGATGTCTTCGTAATCTATTTGGTTTGCCTTTTTATTTCATTTATTTATTTTTTATTTTATTATTTAATATCATTTCATCTGTCCTATTATTTTATCATTTATTATTATAATTATTATTTGGTTTTAGTAAAATTAAGGTTAGGTAGTATTTGTTGTATAACTTGCGATTTTTGCAATTACATTACACCAAATATTATTGTTCAAAAATTTTTATACAGTTTTTTTAAAAAACTGCAGAAGTGAACCTTTAATATTTATTATAATTTAATTAAACTTTTTTTAATTACGAAATTTCATTTTAAAACAAGTAATTGCATTAGTCGTGAGGTTAGGAATTTTTTTTTTTTTATTTACTATCATTCATACGCCATTTTTAAATATCAGCTATTTTTAAATTTCATAAACAAATTCTGCCTAGCATTTTATGCATGAATAAATTTGAGAAGATATAAAAAAATAGGTAATTAATTTATAATTAAATTTAAAAGTGAATTAAAAATTAAATTTTTTCTTTAAAAAAAATGATCAACAGGTGAAGTATTGGAGTCTAGGTACAGAGCATTAGATTTAGAACCACTGCCATCAGAAGATTGTTTTATTGCAACTTTAGAATTAACTAGTACTGTTAAAGAGGATCAAAGACTTTATTATGTAATCGTTGAAAACGATCGTGGAAGTGATAGACGGACATTAATGTTACGAGTAGACGAACCAGGCCAGGTAATTTAAATTAATATAATTAAAAAGAATAAAAAATAATTGAATATATTTATTTATGATAAATATATTTAAATTATTGGAGATAATTTATTTGTTCTATAATTAAATTCTCATTGCCAACAGATACCGCTCGTTATTGGCGCAGTAGCGGGATTCACCGTTCTCTCGGTTTTGATAATGGGTTTCATTTGTTTCCTTCGTTCAGATAGATGTTGCGTCTCCAGAAACACTGGCCCGACGCTTCAGCAAGTTCACTGGTAAGATTTATATTTATTCATGAATACATTTTCCAGACGAAACTTTAAGTGTGACAATTCTATTCCATTAGATGCTTTTAACCAACTACATACCATCGCCCATTTACAAATTGTTCTACGTTATTATATTTTCTCTTTCGTATTACAATTAAATAGTACTTTTTTCAATTTTTTTTTTTTTTTGTCATAATAAACTTTTGGGTAACAATTATAATTAAACTAATTTGCTAACAATTTACTATTTTGTTTTAAATTTCACTGTTTTTTCTCAATATATTTTTTGTTGTACAATTTATAGCCCAATAATTTCGGCCATTTCTTATTTCTTGTGTTAATTAACAACAAAAATACAAATCTTGATTCGTAATTTTTCACACCGAGTAAATAAGAATTGTTTTTCGATAGACACGAACTATATATACTTGAAATATAGATCCCGGCAAGATAGTATATAACCGGCTTATATCTTTAGCATTGTTGTATGTATGCTATTTTGCCAGCATATATTCCCGGATGTATCTTTTTCCGTGTGGATATGATAAAAACTATATACCACAAAAATTTTAATTATTATAATTAGCACATTTATCTAATCGAATTTCAGCACATTGAAAAATTTTATTTGAAATAAATAGTTGAATCGAATATTACTATTTGAATCGAAATTCTAATTATTCCTCAGTTTTTCAATTATTAGTAAACTTTAGGATTATTTATAGATTTTAGAATAACTCATAAGCGGCGTATTCTTGGCTGCTCGGAGCAAAGCCGATTAATACTGAAAGAATTCAATTGTCAATTTAAAAATAAAAAATTATAGGGGAGAGGGGGGCACCTTTGAACACTTTTAACTTATTTGTTTATTACTTTTTGTGTGATGAAGTATATAATATCTTCTATGTTTGAATCAATACATTGGTAATTTATCTTTCATAATGCACCTTAGTTAATTAAAAAAAAGTGCTTTATTGAAACAATATTGTTAACCTATACACGGAAAGAAAATGGGAATGGTTTCTATAATTTTGTGAAATTTTATCCTATACCAGTATAGGAATGACAACCATAAATTATGGGAACACGTCCTATAGATATAGGAATATTACCCATAATTATAGGAATAGTTCCTATAATTATAGGAATGGTTCCTATAATTTATGGGAATGGTTCCTACACGGAAAGAAAATTATGGAAATGGTTCCTATAATTTTGTGAAATTTCATCCTATACCAGTATAGGAATGACGACCATAAATTATGAGAACACATCCTATAGATATAAGAATATTATCCATAATTATAGGAATAGTTCCTATAATTATGGGAATGATACCCATACCATTATGGGAATAGTTCCTATAATTATAGGAATGGTTCCCATAATGGTATAGGGGTGGTTCCTATAATATATAGGAAACATTCCTATAATAGTATGGGTACAATTCCTATACTATTATAGGAACCATTCCTATAATGCATAGAAATACTCCCTATAATTTTCTTTCTGTGTAGTTTATTTTTTCTTGCATTATCAAATCGTGGTTATCTATAATTTTTAAATCGAAACTTTTTTACGCGCATTTGGAACGGGGACCTATTACAGAAAAAGTGAAACATCATGAAAAAGTGCAACGGAAATGAGCGAGAGAGAGGACACTGCCACAGACAGATTTCACCAAACAATATATGAATTCACTAAGTATGTCAATCGGCTTATTATTTGAGCGGATTTTATTCAAATTATATGAATACAGGGTTCAGAAGCTCTCGTTCACTTTCGAAATTTTTCGGTCTTGCTCCGAGCAACCCAGAGCAAGCAACCAAACACGTCAAAAGTTTTCTAATTACTCGATTCAAATTCAGATATTCTACTCAAATCTCTAATATTAATTTTCTTATCCACATAATACATTATTTTTTAAAAAATTATAAAAATTTACAAATAATTCAGGTTACAATAACTTAAATATTCTACTGTAACATAATATGTGACTGATATGAATTTCGAGAAGAATATTACGGAAAACAGTGAAATTATGTGAAATCTATAATATTGTGTTCAAACTTTTATCCTCTCCACTATCCATCTTATTGCACTCTATATAATTTTATAATTCCGTAACTTTGAAACTATCTCTATGGCCCGACATTTAATGAGTGAAGCGTATTTCTACGTTACTGTAAAATTTACAGATCCTATGAGTCTTAATAGTTATCAAAACTCTGTAAACTTTATTGTCAAAGCAACACGTACAAAATTATTTGATGAGCTTAATATATACATCGGTACGAAACAGCTTCACGTAAAACGAAATAGTAAATTGTTGTAATTACATCTAATATGAAAAGTTATAATTAAGTAATTTTTCATCCCTTAAAGAAATTACTGAAATTTCAAAGGTTGGGCTTTAATTACGATAATCGTGTCCAAAAAAACTTAATTTTTACGTTTGAAGTCTTTATGAAGTGCTTCAAAAATTTAATAATATCGTTGAATTTTTCATTTTATTATCGGACTACAACTCTTGGCTAAAATTGTAGCTTAAATCAGTTAAATGAATTTAAAAGCTTAAAATTTAAGCTTCATAAAAAAAAGATTCGTGAGCTCTGTACGACTGTTTTTTTTTTTTTTTTATCAAGTTATGATAATCTTCAGTGAAACTCTTCATTTTTACTTTATTATTAAACAGAGTAATAAAAATCGAGACAGAAATAAAACAAAAAGTAATCGACGCTATATAATAAGTTTTTAAGTAAATTTATTGTGTATTTAAAATATTTTAATTTGATCATGTATTTAGATCTCAAGAATAACTTGAAAATAAATTTCTGAGCTTTTATAACTATTTTATGAAATAATAATTTTATAATTTGCATAATATTTTTTTAACGTTTCTCACTAAGGCGATTAGTCCAAAGAAAATTAATAATTCAAATAATTTCTTGAATCGCTTGCGTAGCACCTATAAATTGAATTGGTAAAGCTACTTAACTACAAATAATTAATATTGAATAGATTTTGTTCTCAAAAATTATATTTTATTACATAATAAGCTGCACGGAGAGAAAATTATGGTAATTGTTCCCAGTACGTTTATAAAGTATTAACCCATAATATTATGGTGATAATTACTTGAAATTATAGGATATACGCCCAAAATTTATGTAAAAAGTTACCCTGATTAAGAAAAATGATTTAAAAGAATTCAAAACAATTTGAATCGACTAATATATAGATATACACTTAGCATGGATTAAATCATTTTTCTTAATCAGGGTACCATAACTAGGGAAAAAATTCCTACACGGAAATAATTTTTGTATAAGTTCTGCCATGCCGTTTATTTTAAAAACTAGTCTAAATCGAGTAATCTTGAGCTATTGCGACTTTCAACTTTTGAATAACGAAATTTTACTCTTTCCGTGTGAGTAAAAATCAATCAGATGAATTTTTACTCACAATTACGAGTAAAAATTACCCCTAGTGGCTGTCTAAATCAACACTTTTTAATTAAATTTTTACTCGTAGATTATGACACCAAGTTGATGATTCATTTTATAAAATTTATATTGAATTAAAATAAAAATTACAATTAATAGGCTGAAATTTCTATAAAAAATCTAAAACCATCTAATTGCATTAGAATATGACTAAAAATTAGGGGTGTGTGGATAGCGTTCGAATCGAATAGCATTATTATAGCATTATAGCATTATTAATCCATATTTCAATCATTTTTGATATTTTCAAAATTCGTAAGCAACCTCTTGAAAATTTTTTATCGAGCTAATTTTTGGAGTGGCTTCTTAAAACATCGCAAACCAACAAATTTTCATGCGAGATCGAAAAAAAAATATTCGGTTTTTTTGCGCCACCCTACTCTGCAGTTTAGAGTAAAAAATACTTCATTAGATTCGAAATTTTATTCGAAGTACAAGTAGTTTTTCATCATAAGATCAATAGGTTTAAAGAAATGGTATATTGGGGAGTAAAAATTAATACACGTAGAATAAAAATTGGTAGATTCAGATAAAATATTCACAATAACCAATTAAATATGGGATCCCAACAGAGTCTAAAATTATAGAATTATACTACTTTATCTGCTATAAAAAAATTATTCACTAATAGGATAAAATATAGTCTAGTGATATTAACATTTCAACAAAAAATATTAAAAGTTAGAATAAAAAATACTAGTTTTATGGAATAGCCCAGGATTACTCGAATTTGTAGAGTAATTTTCATCAAAAAATTATTTCCATGTATAATTGTGGTAATAATTACTATATCGTTTGGTAATTGAATTATACATTATGGAAATTATTACTATAATGTTATAGTAGTGATTTTCACAGTAGTGTGATAACGATTACTACGATCGTATGGCAACCAAATGATTTTCTATAGATTTTTTATAGACCTTCTATAGACTTTTTTGCAATGTGACACGTCCTGATTTTCTATGGATTGTTTTTTATATTTCTTTATAGTTGTATTTCTATTAATTGAAGTTCGACATGTTGATCTTTTTCGACTTTTTTTTTTATACGGAAATTTTTAAACGTTATAGTAATGTTACCATAATATTATGGAAACTTTTCCCATAAATTATGAGAATCATTGCTATAATATGTGGCAAGACTTACTGCTCTCTAAATTTGAAATAGTTATATTTTCACTGATTTTCCTAATGATCAACTAATTCACTGGAAAAAAGTGAATTTTATGTATAAATATTGAAAATTTTACTATTTACACAGTAAATTTAAAACATTACTTTTTAATAAGTAATAATCATTAGAACTATTTACTACCAATAATTACATCGAATTTCATTGTTTTTATAAGAGCATCAGTTCACTAGGTAAATGAATGTACATGCACTAATTCCAAGTGGTCGACTTTTAGCTGTGGCAAATAGTGAATACACTGTGAATTAGTGATAATTCACTATTTCAGATTTAGAGAGTATAGTATATAGGGGAAGGGGGGCAGAGTGGGCCCCTTAAGGAAAATAATTGAAATATCGTTGAGTTTTTCATCGCGTTTACTTATTTTTAGGCCCTTAATACTTATTTCCACTTCATTATGCTGCGTCGATTAAAATTGAAAAATCGAAAATTAGGGGCAGAGTGGGCCCCCCACAAAAATTAGGCAAAAAATTTATTTATTTTATTTTCCGTCAAGTTATGACCTCCGTAATGTTTTTATCATATTCTAGGCAAATATTTGATATGCGGGGCAAAATGGACCACCCGAAAAAAAAAATTGTGACGAAAAAATTTTTTATTTTTCGTTTTCAATTTTTTTCGAGTGGTTCATTTCACCCCAAATATTACATATTGGCCTTAAATATGATAAAACCGTTATAGAGGTCATAACTTGACGGAAAATAAAAAAAAAATTTTTTTTATAATTTTTTGAGAAAGGGATCGTCGTGCCCCAGGCTCTCCTATCTTTAACTTTCTTGATAAATTATATTTAATGAACAGTTTTGGTGGTCTATTTTATCCCTCATTATATAAGAAATTTCAATAAGTTTATTATCCGTCCGAATTTATTGACGCATAGAAAATTTTGAGGGGCCCACTGTGCCCCCATATTCTTTGATGTTTTTAAAATTTTAAGGGGCCCACTCTACCCCATGGGGCCCACTTTGCCCCTCCCCCCCTTCCCTAGTTAACAAAAAAATCATTGCATAATTTTATAGGAACTATTCCGATATCATATAGGAATGAAAGACATGTAAATCGAAATCATTACCATAATTTGTATGGGCGCCATTTCTATAATCTATGTTTAAAAAAAAACCTGTTGTTATAAGGGAACCATTTCCATAATATTATAACTGTTACTGTAAATTTCTCTCTGTGTAGTATTAATTTCATAACTAAACATAATTAAATTTAAATCTAAAGTTACCTATTCGTTTTGAATCGACCCATCAACTACAATTAATGTACCAATCCTTCTGTATGCAATATATTGCAGTACAAAAGCGTCAAATGCAATGATAGAAGATCCAAGACTGAGTGTAGAACCAATGGAACGAGCGAGAGAACAATTTACATCAGAGAAACGTCAGAATCATGTACTGAAACCAGTACCAACTCAACAATATCAACAAGACTGTTATCAACTAAATCGACATGAACCATTACACGAGCCACATTATCAGAGGCATCATCACCACAGCCAACAACTTCATGGACCTCAGTATACACTTCAGGTCAGATTTAAATAATAAAGTTGGTAGTAGAGGATTTACGTCCACGGTGGAGAATTCATGATTTCATTTTTTTTACCCCTGTCCTATATAGATGTAGTTATTTTTCGTTAATTGTCTTGTTAGCGCTTCGGCATCACTTAAATTAGTCTCTTTCTTCTTAAAACAATTAAATTTAATGATAAAGTTAATAAATAATTTAAATTTTATGTAAAGAAAGAGGCTAAAATTATTTTTGAAAATCCAATTAGAATCAATTTATGCACCGATTTAAGTAGATTTCCAAGCATGCTAGCAAGATAATCCTTCTCCATACCTGGACCTACCCTACGCCAACTTAACTTCAATAAATAATATTCTTGTGCACATCTCAAGCGCAAATGCACTCTACGGGTGCTTTACAGTCGCATCTAAACGATTAGTGATTTCTGATCTTTTTTATTGACAATTAAATCGTGTTTATCTATTATATCATAAATTTAAATCGTATTACAACCTCAAGACTTAGGAATAAGTCTGGTGATATTTTAAGTCAATTAATTATTAATTGTAACAGTCGCATTACAACAGTAATTGACTTAATTGCTTGTAATAGATTCAAAATTTTGTAGAACAGAACCTCATTGAATATCACTATTTCAATTCTTTTTGTTCTTTCATAACAAACATAAAGATCTAGCCGTCGGTGTATTGTATTAAAACTGTGATCTAATTTCTCACCATTCATTTTTTTAACTTTATTTCTTACAGAAGATAAGTAACAGTTTTGACGTTGTAGTCTTTGAATAAAATATGGCGATTTTTAAGAAAATGAAAACGGTCAATTTTTTGAAAGTTAATGAGACATATAACAAACATACAGACATCAAATAAGATATTTAAGTTTATCGATCAATAATTAATTTTATAATTCGTAACAAAATATCTACGAAAAAATATCTAAAATCGTAAATATCTACGGACAAAATATCTATGCACAAAATATAAACAATACCTGCAGACAAAGTAACTAAACAAAATAATGTTAAGTGTGAAGAGAATGAGCGGATCGGATTTTATATCTATAAAGTTTTTCTTTTTTTTTTGAATTTGTCATGACAGAAACCGAAATATATTTTTGAAAACCAATATTTCATGAATTTTTATTTGACTTTTCCATCGATCAGACTCCCAATTTTTTTGAATTTTCTAAGTCCCAAATAAATATAATTTTTTGGCAAAATATCATGATAGTAATTTATTTTCCTAAAGCTTTAATGTTTTTCTTTGAAATCCCGTTGGAAATTAGAAAATCGATTGTAGCGCAGTAATTTTTTATCGACATTGGAAAATGTAAATTCCAAAATTATATTAAAATATAATTATTTATTTTTTTAATTTATCTAGTAAATATGGACATTTTATCCAAAGATATTTTGTCGTAGATATTTTGTCAGTAGATTTTTAAGCGTGGCACCGTAAAATGTGACGAGTCAATTTGATGCAAAATTATTATAATTTTACATTGAATAATCATTGTGGTAATTTATAAAATTTTTATTATCACATGAGCGTTTGAGATGTGCAATTTTTTATTTCTTTAAAGATCTTGTGAATAGTAAATTGATGACTATGGGTTTTATTAAAATGTGATAAAAAGTAGGGAGGGGATTGAAATGTGAAAATGAAAAATTTTTTGGCGCGATACCTGGAAGTAGGTATTTTTTGGTTACAGCGTGGAACTGGGCTCAAGACCGAAAGACTGACCGATTCTAATTCAATCCGGAATGTTTCGCGACCTCGTTACAGGACCTAGATGAACGTGTCTTGAATGGGTAGCCCCGAAATACAATAAGAATGCCAAACTCAGAAGCTATATAATTGTATTGTTATTTAAGGGGATGAACGCTCAAGCCTGCCTGTGACGCTCACCGAATAAGTGTGATTCCTCAATGACTAATTATTACAATGTAATAAATAATCAAATTTAAAAAAATTAAAAATAAATGAATAAAAATTAAAATTACTTATATTATAAATATAAATATATAAATATAAATATAAAATAATCGTGAAGAGTGATAAATAATAAGTTTAAATACTATATTTGCGGGAACATTTTCAAGCTTTGTATTTTGAGCAGTTACTCAATGAGTTGGCGAATAAAAAACAAAAATTATTTATTTTTTTGTAAATTATATAAAATTACAGTAACTTGAAGAGATTTGTAATCTGTACTATAACGGTGCTAAAATTTTTTTTAAACTCTTATAAGTACAACTTATATAAATTTAAAAATCTTAAATAAATCATTACATAATTATTAATTTATTAAGATTTCATTTTATTTTAATAAATTTAACGATCATATATGTTTGGCACATTTAATAAATATATAAATAAGTTATTGAATGAGTATAGATCACTTTACAGGCTTTAAGCCATTATTGTGTTCATAAAAAAAAAAAAAAAAAAAAAAAATTCTATGTATTAATTTAAAATTAAATATATGCACACACTGAATAAAATAAAAAATGTGGGTGGGTTTTAAAAATAAGATTGAAGTACTTATGTGAAATTATAATTGTTTATAATTCTTTGACCTTTTATATGAAATCCTAAAAAAAATCCTTCAGCCAAATTCCTTAATGTTATCAATAATTTTGAATTCCTACCACATCACAAACTTCTTTAAATATTATTGTTTGGTTTGAATAATTACTCCTGAATGTGCATTACCCTTCGCTACATTTAGTTTAATCCTTTAGAAAATAAATGTTAAACAAACCAAGATAAATTTTTGAAAATATTCTAATGTATTGGTATTCTTTTTTAATACTAACGTAAAAAACTTAGTTCCCGATCAGGGAACTGGTACTCGATCACTTCATGTATTTGTATATCTATATTTAGTAAAATTGAGTAATTATAGATATAGAAATACATGAGTGATCGGGTACTAGTTCCCTGATTAGGTACTAGGTCTCTTACCTTATTACAGTTTTTTTTTTTTTATTTTAATGAATTTTTATTGATAAATATAAAAATGTGTTAGCATGGAAAAAAAATGAAGTAAAAATTACTTTAGACGAAAATAAAAAAACTAAAATTTCAGAAGTTTGAAGTATTTTAGGCTTCAAATAAGAATTCATATATTAATTTTGAAACAGAATTTGATTTGAAAATTTAAAACATATGAGAAAATAAAATTTATAATTTTATATGTTTATACCCAAGTAGCACACTTGCTTTTGTGACATCTTTATCAATTTTTAGGATGTTTTTTGACATATCGATAATGCACCAACATGTTGACAAAACGATCAGAAATTTATGTCACCGAAAAAATATCTACTTAAAAGACTTGACACAAGTGATGACAAAAATGGCATTACAAATAGTGGTAAAATAAGTCATCTATTCGATTTTTTAACTGACATGTTTCTTAAGACAGGAAAAACAACAAAAATTT
Organism: Microplitis manilae; assembly: GCA_030273425.1. Classification (NCBI taxonomy): domain Eukaryota; kingdom Metazoa; phylum Arthropoda; class Insecta; order Hymenoptera; family Braconidae; genus Microplitis; species Microplitis manilae. The sequence continues at coordinate 8,115,054 of CP092726.1, forward strand.
TCTGTCTCCTAGGACCAACATTCGCATGTCTTATTTATACAAAAAAAAAGGTGACTTTGAGACAAAAAAAAATTTGTCTTATCTTTTTAAAAGACATCTTATCTATATTAGTTTTCTCAGAAAAAAATACAATTTATAATTGGTGGACCACTGTAAAAATTTGTTTAAATAATGTTTGAAAAGTATTTATTGTGCTGAACTTTAAAATATGACACAATGATTAACTTCTTATGAAATATTTTTGAAATTCTTAAAATACAAGAAAATAAACAATAATTAAAAAAAAACTTTTTCAAGTAATACTTTAAAGAAATGTACGAAAAATTACAGTCAAATGTAAGATAGTAACTTTAATATGTTGTGAGACTGCAATACTTCACATTTAAAACGTAAAACTTACTGCGCAGCGCTAAACTGTAATTTTTGCAGTTTCGTTTGCGAAGCGCTGCGTTACTATTTGAAAATTTATTAAATGTTCGACATAAGTCAATTATTCTTGTTTTCTTTTTTCCGTGAATCTTTTTCAATACATTCCGTTTCCGAAGCGTTTAATTCAAGCAAACTAGGAACAATTAGAAAATACAATAATTTTTTTTTTCTAGTACAAATAAAAACTACTTAATCATAAAAAAATTGACATTAGAAGTAACAGTTACCAGAATTTAGTATTTTTTACTTATGCTATTAGTAAAAATTACTCTATTTTCTAAATATTTCTGGTTTAGCCGCACAGTAATTTTTATTACATTTTTCTCCATGCACTAATTTTTTTCACCAATTCGTACACATGTAAATAAAAAAAAAAAAGAAAATGTTTTTACCCAAATTAAATGAAACTGAAAAATTTCACAGTTTTGAATACTGACATAAGAATTTTGAAAATTGGTTTGTTTAATTTTAATTTATTTTTTTAAATTTAATAATCACTCGTAATAATCCTACTACCTTAATATTAGTAGAATGTGTAGTAGCTTGTTAAAATTTTAAGAAATAGTGTAATATAAAATTGAAAAAAAGTATTGAAATAAAATAAAAAGAAAATGATGAAAATATATGTAAGATAGTAGAAAAAAAAAAAAAAGTAAATGATGATGACTCTAAGATAGTAGTTGACGATAAATGTGCAGGCGGAGCAGCTGTTTCTCAAGCCAGAACGCCTAGCCACGTTGAAGCCACATAACAAGAAGGAAAAACCACCGCAATATACAACATTCAAGCCGAGTATCAATCATTGAAAATTTTGTTATCTATTTTATATCAATACGCTTAGGAAAATAAATATAATAAAAGTGGCATTCAATCAAAATTTACTACAGATTTTATTTTTATTATTCTATCTACCTTTCCCTATATTTTATGCCATAGTAAATATACTATTTACAAAATTTATTTGTGTATTTCCTAAAAAATAATACAAATTATTCAAAGTAAATGATTATCGAATGTTTAATCAAATTTGATAAATCAGCTGATATAAATTATCAGGTTAACATTCACTGAAAAAAAAACATACTGTTTTCAAGTATCTGCGTGTTTGAATCTTCCCGAGTAAATATTTGTTTGATCATATTAAAAATATACTTCAATCAAGTTATATTTTCTTGATTTAAGAATTTTTATACTTATTTTTAAAAAATATTCTTGATTGGAGTACATTATTGCTAAGATTAAACAAATAATTTTTTCGGTAGGATTCAAACACGCATATATTTGAAAGCAGTATTTATTTTTTTTCAGTGTAGCGTTCTGAGTCGATATTCCATAAACCTACTAGGAAAAGTGACCATAATTTTCTCTCCGCGTAGAGAATGAAAACATAGTTATTGACGTGATTCTCTAAATTAATTGTTTCATTCCAAAGTTTTTTAACTTCTGACCACTTATATCTTGTTGACAATTATCTAGAGAATACCCCAGCAGCTATGTTTGATGCTAATCTGACGAAACTTTGTATAACCTATACCTAATTACTCTAATCTAACAAAACTTTTTTGTTTAACCAAAACTACGAATCACTAGAGAATTAAAACAAAATGGGAATGAACAAAAAAGTTGAACGATTTATAGAAGAGTTACTTAGTAGTCATAAGAGACTATAAAGTACTGATTTTCGCGCGTTGTAGAACTTTAAATCAAGATTTTTGAATCTTTTTTAGATCAAGAAAAAATAAAATTTGACAAAAAAAAATTAAAGGGTTCACAGAGTGTTTCCAACGTAACCATGTGTTAACCACGAAATATTTACTCTCGCGCATTACAAAGCCGCAGAATCGCTCGATAGTTGATAGAAATTAGGAGTTTACACAAAAATTGAGATATTCCTAGTTGTTGCAAAGTAACGAAGTTACAACAAATCTGAGAACCTCTTACGTTATTGAAGATTCAGATCAAAATTCCTTAGACGTTTATCGATGAAAATCATTTCAAACTCTGCATAAGCAATTATACTTTTTTTTTGTTTTGAATAATTGCCTATTTATTTCTATTTTTCTCAAAAAATGAAACTTGATTAAAAACTGATTCTTTATATCTGATTTTCTTATTATTAGTCTATAGGCCCTGGCATAAATAAAGTTAATTCTTCTAATTTTAGACCTTGACTAAGGAAAATGATTTAATCCATGCTGTATATTTATATATTAGTCGATTCAAATTGTTTAGAAATTGTTTTGAAACATTTCAAATAATTGCACGCCTCGGACGCGAAGCGGTAGAGGTTGTGCTCTATAATCGACTTGTCGTGAAAAGCGGATTTTTTTCTTAATCAGGGGAAGCTAAATAAATAATATTTATATTATATTATCTCTCTTCTTCATATTACCTTCGTATTCTTAGAATATGTATTGCAATATTTTCTATATATAGAATGTCGCATATATGAGACTAGCTGTCCCTCACCCGCTTCGCTGGGCTGATATTTATGTTTAGTTATTCATAAACTATTCTTGAAAAATTTTATATTTGTTATTAATTATTTTTTTTTTAAATGTACCTTTTTTCAATATACACCTATGTATAAAGTTTCATTACAATTTTAAAGTCGAACCAAATTATAATTAATTTACATAACTATATTAATAAACTAAAAAGTTATGACAATGCTTCCTTATACAGTAAATTACGGGTGATACCATCTTCTGGTGCATAAATAAATAAGCTGGAAGACTCATAATCTTCAAAAATTATTAAAAACAATTATTAGAATATATTTACGAATATATGGAGTTTAGGAAATTAAATAATATTAGTTACGTGATTATCGTGAGATTTTAGTGAATGTATCCGACTCAACCGAAGAATCATAAAAGTTGAACTCCTAATAACTATACTCCTTCAGAAAGCGTAAATACAAAATACTCAACGCAATTATTAAATTAAAACTCATACGTTTTCACTATAAATTCTTTGATACTGTTTAGAATAATAATTTTTTTAACTTTTATTGCACCATTAATTTTCAAATCAACAAAAATTACATACTCATATAATTGATTAGCCCTGATGTACCGATGACGAATAGTAATGATAACTCGCAAATGCATTATTATAAATAATTCTTGACAGCACTCGATTTACCAAATGTCAAATCGATAAATAAACATAATCAACAGAATTAAAAAATTCATTTTAAACAAATAACAATCGAATAGAATAAATTTAGTTACAATAAAAATTCATTTTTTCTAAGTCAAAAAAATATAAGTTCCGGATAAGTAATCACCTACATATCATATACTAAAACCTTCTCCGAAACACGCTGCATCTTATGGTGTAAGTATTATTTTGATCGGTTCGGTAGTTTTCGGAGTATAACCGAACAAAAAAATCGGCTCTACATTTATTAGTATAGATATATATTCAAATTCGCCCGAATATATCCCGAATATATACTTTTTGCGTGCAGGATGACGTATTTTGTACATGAAAAAAAATAAACTCTAAAAATTAGTGTTTGGGATGATAGCTCAGAATCCGGTTATCATTATAGGGAATTTTCATATTCCAAATAATAAATTTTATAATACGTGCGTTGTCAATATTTTAAGTATTAGTTACGATCTTTAAAGTTCAAATAGTAATTTTTTTGCATAGATAATAAATTTTCGTGCTTATCCTATAATTATTCACGATTTAATCATAAATGAAAAGTTACTATTTAGCATAATAGTATTTACTGATCACTTTATCATTATATTACTTGTCGCTCTCAATTTATATAGTTCATTTTTTTCGTATATTTATAATTTTGTAAAAAAAAAAACCATAAAGTGTACATTGAGCAATAAAGAGTAAAAAGAGATAATTAAAACTCTCATAAGAGTGTAGTTAAATATTATCATGTTTCGTGATAATTTTAAAATTTTGATAATTTATATAATGAATCAAATTATTAAGTACTTCAGGCAATATTTATTCATGTAAATGAATACACATTGGTCAAAAGTCCTGTTATTGATGTAAAGGCAATTAAAAACAGACTAAAAATTATAGTAAATAGAGTCTGTTTTTGTCCTTAAAAACAATTAAATATAGACCAATAATTATAACAAAAGTCTGTTTTTAGTCTAAAAGCGATTTAAAACAGACTAAACATCACAGGAAAATGAATTTGATATTGGTCTGGATAAGGAATAGTACGGGCAAAAACAGATTAAATTCCTATATAAAATCAATATGATTTATAAACTTGAATTGAAGAAAAAATATTGGAATTTATCATTTATTTTAAAACAGATTTAATTTTTTGACTCGAGAACAGAAATTGTTATTCTAAATAATATGTAGTAATTTTTACTTTGAGTTTTGTTAAAGTTTTTATTTTTTTGTAACGTTTCGAGATTAGTTCTCAGATTGTAATTTTTTTTTTTCAAATTTAGTAAAAAGTATGTAATTTTTTTCTCCATGCAATCTCGATACTTTACTCTATGAACTCGCGAAGTGCGCTTCAATTTTTTGATAACCTCCATTTGTCTACGAGGAAAACTTGAACAAAGTTCCCGTTTACTGTACAAGTGCAACAAAGATACTACCGTTCATCCACTTGAGTGCGAATAGAGACAAAAATGAAAACGCGTCTTAAATAAAATTTAACAAATTTAAAATAACTAATTCACTAATAAATGCAACTAATTATAAAAAAAAAATTAAAAATTATTTGTCGTAAAGTCATTTTATGAATTAAATATATAAGGAAGCTATAAATTTGATACTTTACCCTATAGTAGACTTTGCAAGTCACATAATAAATAATTTAAAAAACGCGTGAAATAGACGCGTGAATTTGGGTCCCTAGGAGAGATCCGAACGAAAATGTAGCCAACGTAACAAATGCAAACAAATTTAAAAGCAAATTGCTCAATAACAAAATATCGACGTTCTAATTAGCAAATTGTCTAACTCCATTTCAGAAAATCCCCCATTTATGCGAGAAAAAAGTAGTTTAAAAATTTTTTTTCTCATCTAAAAATCAATTCCAAATCTTGTATATAGATAATATTTTTTTCTAAGGCATTCAAATAATATTTTTTCTGACTATTAATTAGTTAGACAATTTGCTAATTAGAACGTCGATATATACATTCAATAGCTTATATATTATACACTAAAGGAAGTGGAAATCAAAATAAAAATGTTTAAATTAATATAACACTCACACGTCTATAGTAAAATGTTATATTTGAAAAAAAATCTAGCTAAGGAGGTTCGAGACCGATTATCTTTCTAGGGGATCTCGTAGATTTTCTATTGTATTTTTTCAAGATTACAACTCCTACACACCAAAATTTCATTGATAGAATATATTATAAATTGACTTAGTTTTAAGAATTATCACAATATATTTTTATTATCATTCCATTAAATCATAAAAAAATTTTTTTTTAATCAAATAACTTTTTTTTAATAAAATAAGTGATTAAAAAATAAATGCAGAAGTACGGCAACAGCGCGCTAGTTTGTAGTAATTTTTTTGTGTACTATTGTTGGTCACAAGGTTTATTACTAGATAGAGCTCAGGTCCGACACCAATGATTATTAGTTATTCAAATTTCCCGCGGTCGTCATTTTACGCTGTTGCCGTCATTTCTTAGTTTCACGACACATGTGACGTCATTAACTAAAATTCGCCTCTTATTTTATTAATAATTTAATAACAAACCCATGAATAAACTTAAAAAAAATATTAATGTGTTCAGAAATGTTTAATTATTTGATACTGAATAATTTGTAGCGATGGTATTATTGTAGCAAAAGCTTTAGCACTTTGAAAAATTATTCCCATTTACGCCCGTGTATAAGGACGAATTTTGAAAATTTATCTCTCGAAAACGGTGTAGTGAATCGATTTGAAATTTTAACAGTGATCTTTTTTTTTATAACTCTTTCGGTGAAAAAAATTACAGAATTTTGGTATTATTTCGAAAGTCGGTCTCGAACCTCCTTAAAAAGATGAAAAAACCAAATAGTAGGAATAACCAACTTTTTAAAAATATACAAGTTTCATTTTACAATAAAGATACAGTTCTCTTGATATTCTAATTAAGAAAAATGATTTGAAATGATTCAAAACAATTTGAAATGATTTAAAACAATTTAAACCAACTAATATATAGATATACACTTACATAGAAAAAAAGGATTTTTTGGCGCAAAAAATTTTTTCTGGTCCTAACAAAATTTTTACTTGACCCGAGAAATTTTTTGTATTATAAAGTGAAAACAAAAATTTTCTTGGGGTAAAAAAAAATTTTCTTGAAACAAGAAAAAAAATTTTAAGGCGCGAAAAAAATTCATGAGCCAAGAAAAAATTTTTGCCTTCAATTCATAATGCAAAATATTTCTTGTGCCAAGAAATTATTTTTTTCTGTGTAGCATGGAGTAAATCATTTTTCTTAATCAGGATAGCCAAGTTGGCCGCAACTTGTCGACAACCTATTGCCGCAACCTGTCCTCTCTAAAAATGAATAAGTGAAATTTTTTCAAATTAGTGAATATTCACTGGGAACCAGCTATAAGTATACCACTGGTTGAATTAGTGGTATACTTATAGCTGTAGAAATAGTGACTATCCACTGGTTCGCAAAAATTTCACTTATTCATTTTTAGAGAGTCGCCAAGGTTGGCCTCAAAAACAGGCATTTCCTTAAGTTGACGACAACTTTCCAAGAAACTTGTTGACAATTTTCAGCTTGTGTAACTGTTGCCGACAAATTGACTACAAGTTGCTTAGAAACTTGGTGACAGGCTATCAGGGATCACATCACGTCGGACGTGAACTGAAATTCAACTGTCGGTATAGTAAATCTTGTTAGGTAAGTAACTTAGAATTTTTTGAAGGAACCCTAATAACACCCCTGATAGCCAAGTTGCCCGCAGCTTGTCGACAATCTACTGCCGCAATATGTCGGCAGGTTGGCCGCAACAGTCAGCATTTCCATGAGTTGACGGCAACTTTCCGAGCAACTTGTCGACAACCTGTCGACAACCTTCAGCTCGTGCAAATGCTGCCAACAACTTGGCCACAAGTTGCTCAGCATCTTGTCGTCAGGTTGCAGCAGTAGATTGTCGACAAGATGCTGAGCAACTCGTAGCCAAGTCGTCGGCAACACTTGCACAAGCTGACAGTTGTCGACAAGATGTCGACAAATAGCGCGCAACTAGTGCCGTCAACTTTTCTGACGAGCAACTCGTACTATCAGGGACGAGTTGGTCGTGAAAAAGTTGGACATTCATTAGTTTCCGACCAACTTGACGACAAGTTATCGACAACTTCAGCTTTTACAACTTTTGGCTACAAGTTACCGCCAACTTTCTGAGAAAGTTGGCGCCAGTATGAAGCCGCAACTGGAATGCAAGTTTCTGAGAAAATTGAATGCAAACTTACCGTCAACTTTCTCAGAAAGTGATCGTCAACTTATTGAATTTCCAACTTTGCCACCAACTTTCTCAGAAAATGTCTATCAACTATTGGAGGTACCAACTGTTGGCGGTCAACTTAATGTCCACTTGCGGCAGCAAGTTTCTCGTCAGTTTCTCGTCAACTTGGCTATCAGGGAAGACAATTGGTTTTCTTCAGAAATAAATTATTGGCTCAAGAAAATATTTCTTGAGTCAATATAAAATTTCTATCAGTGTACAATAATTAGTATTAAACTTATTAGAAACTGCACGCTGGTCCATAATTTTTAACAAATGAACTATCAGTTGGACAGTTGAAATCTTTATAAAATTCTGGGAAATTCGTCACAAGTCTCATTTTATAAAAGTCGACAATCGAATACTTATTATCGATAACTATTGGTTCTTTTGGAAAAGAATCACAGGAATTACGAATTGAATTAATCCAGAACAACTGATTATTTGAAAAGGGTAATTCCGGTAACAAAGATTCAATTCCATTTTTGGTGAGCCATTTTTGGTAGGCTCGATATGTTGCTTTGTGAGCGATATGTTCGCTGATTTGTTTACCAACGTAAAACAATTCTTCCATCTGAAAATGATAAAATTTCAATTTATAGTTTATAATTCAAAAATTTATTTATTGATTTATTTTATAAGTAAATAGATGTATCTACCGGACGTCCTACGTTAATATCAGAAATATAGTTATCCATTTGTCGCTGGAAACAAGAAACTTTTTCAGGATGAATCCAATCCACGTTTTTAATTAATCTTTCTTCCTTGAAAACAATCATTTCGGCCATTTTATCTGCAATGGCTTTACCAGTGTAACCGTAATTTACATACATTGGATAATTAACACTGAAGAATGGTTCTTGAAGCATTGACATTGGTACATCTGTAAAACGAATAATAATCAATTAATAACCAATTAATCGTACTATCCCTGGACAGTCACATGGCGCTCAAAAGACCCTAGGCTACTTTAAACTGGAAATATCTCAATAGCAATTAAATTTTGCAGAAAAATACAAGATACCTTTTTTGTAGGAAATTTAAAATTCTACAGAAAAGATCTCTTGCAACCAAGTTCTAATTATCTGTATTAAAAAAGTCATATTTCCCATTATTTTTTTTATTTTTTGTTACTTAAAAATAAATGATATGATAAAAATGGTTTGCTGATCAAAAACACTGGGGTCTTATTGATACTTTGTGACCGTAGAAGGAAAAAATATTAATGAAGACAAAAAATTACAGATCACTCCTTTATCGTTGTATACGTGATTAGATGTAACAACATCGTGAGAATTTATTTTAATTAAATTTCTATACGTATCGAATTTTTGATGGAATAATTCCAAATTTATTAGCGTCTGGAGATAATTATTCATGTCTATTTCTAAATTTTCGTAATATTTAAGAAATTCATCATCGGTATTATTCTCGTCTTTAAAACCAATTACGAATGACATATTTCCAAGCATCTCGATTCTCTGATTTTTAGTTTCTTTGTCCATCCAAGTCGACTCGTTTATCAAATCCACCATTTGCTCTTTTATATTTTCTGCCATTTCTGCGATAATCGTATCGATGCCATTTTTGTAGAAATTTTTAGCAAGCAATAACTTAAGAGCGGGGTGTAGATAATCTCCGATAACGCTTAAGCAAGAGGTCTCGCGCCTCTCGATCATGCACTTCTGAGTCAAGCAGTATTCGTGTTGTAGATCACGATATTCCTCTGTCAAATAAAAAATCGTTTCTTGTATTATTCTCCATACTGCGTAATTTACTTGGACGCGTTTCGGAGTTTTTTCCATAAGCTCGAAAAAGTCAGAAAGGCCCGGAAGTCTTATGATCCTTGATTTTGAAAGGTTCGTTGGAGTTTCATTGTTAGACACTCGAATATTTTCAAAAAATTTTCGCCAATTCGTTGATGGGAATTCTTTGGTAAGTTCATCGAGTGACACTTCTGTATTGTTATATCTTTGATCGTTGTTTAGCTAAACTCGAAAAGAATCGAAGAAATTAATAAAAATTATTTAAAATTATTGAATAATTATGGCTGTATGAATAAATTTTCGAATTATTGAAATGATTCCAATAATCCGCAAGTTTTCGAAGTACTCCGAAATTTTTGAATCAACTGAAAATCTAAATTTTCTTCTTCGATTTGAATTAAATATTATTTACACACCCCTATAAATAATCTCAAGTATTTACTTTAGAAATGTTACGTTCGAATGCAACCATTTCATCAATTTCTTCTTTCGATGTTTGGGTGTTTCCTAGCAATTCAGAGATTTTAGCAATATAATTTTTGTAAGCAGCGATTACAGAATTCGACGGAGCGGATCTCGAAAATTCACCAGAAGCAATCTGTGAATAAGAAATATTAGATCTTCTTAATTAACAGTTTTGCTAGAAAGATTGATAAGGAATTCAATTCGAAATTTCTCGTACATAGAGTAGCAAGCCGACTGTTGGCTCACCATCATGTTTACTCTGAAACCTCGTGAAATCTAAGAAATGAAATGATGCTAATCCGATGTTTTGGGTTTTTATCGAGAAGTCGATCCAATCGAAATCCGATTCCTTCCAATTGTCTCCTTCCAATAGAGGCCAGCTACCGAGTTTTTTAATAACATCACGCAGAAGATCCAAAGACTGCTGTCCAGTTTTTTCTAAATAGTGTTCAATGACAATTAATTCTTTGAATAAGAAGTGATTTTTTATAGTCAATTTTACTGACCGTTGCTCATGCATGTTCTATAAATATCGTGAATAAGTTTAAAGGGTCTGAAGTCGGCGAAGTCACCTGATTGCGTCACCAAATTTTCAAAATGTTTGTTCATGATCTCATAGTTCACTTTATTTTTTTCTGAAAAGCTCTCAAATCTAGAGTGACCGCAAACAAATTGTTGGATGTTGTCACAAGGATTTATATTTTTGTCTAGCGACGTATTAATTTTTTTAGCTGTAAGATGGTGATTAATTGTAAATTTTACAGCAATTGTTTTTTTTTCTAATTTTTAATAACAATTCTAGTCTTTTTACATAAAATAATTATGGTACTTACTGAGTTCTAAATAAACTTCGTTACAATCTTTATCCAGACATTTCTGTGTTGCTTCTAAAAAAAATTGACATTTTTACATAAGGGAGACTGAGGCCAAATGACACATCATTTTTGGTACAATTAAAATTTTTTTTTTCTACATATGGTGTCTCATTTTGTCCCAAGTTTTCCGAATACAAAATAAAATTAGAATTTTTCAAAAGTACTAAAATAATTATTAATTGAATACTTACCACTATTTTGTATTTCGGTGATAACCGCAGCTGAAGTGATAGTCAGAAAAAAAGAAAAAAAAACACTAATACTCGCAACAACAAATACTTTTCTCAAAATTCTGTAACAAATCATAGTTATATTTACTATACTAAAAATTATTTCTATTTAGTAAAATAAAGTCTGATAATAAATCATTCAGTTCGAGGATCGAATCATTCATAATATAAATAATAATTATTCGTACTTGTAATAGCAAATCATTCTGACCAAAATCATAATATTTCACTTTCAACTTAAAAATAATGTTCTTCATTAAAACTATTCCAACAGAATAACTCTCTAGGGCAGATATACTGACTTTTATATCCATCACGCGCTCTTTTCTCTGTGACCCCTCTTCGCTGTCTTAAAAAAACGAACGAGAAAAATAAAAAATAACAGCTATTCGTATTATAGTTGTTTTTTTCTTGTTGACTATGGCGTAATAGTCGCTGAATATCGTAAGTTTAGTCCGAGTTTACTGTATCTAATCCTCGTCCTCAATTCAACCAAAACAACAACATATGAGTGGGAATTCCCCATCATTTTATAACGCAATAAATTTATAGCTTAAATTAAATTATTTTATTATTTAGTCATTAATATCAATAATACGTCGTGGTAACCGAAATGATAATAAAGTTAAATACTGATTAATTCTAACAATGATTCAAATAATCATAGGAGTATCTAAAAAAAAAAAAAAAACATTTCACTATGGATTTGTAAATTTTAATTGTCCGAAAAAAATATTTACATTAAAATTTAAAAATTTTGAGCGATATAGATAAATCTAAATAGACCCAATAACTTTTAATTTAAATCGACATTACCAACAAAAATCTGAAAAACTGTTGACCCTGCGGAAAAACCCCAAAACTTCACGCTGTTTTCAAACTTGTGGAGCTAAGTCTAGATTTTCGATTGATTTATTTCTATAGAATTTCTTAGACGACGATCCCGACCAAAATTAAGGCGTCCGTTGGAGTTTGGAGGCCTCGGAGATATCAGACAAATCTTCTGGAAAAACGCTAGCAATTAAATAAAAATGACAAATTATCCATTTTGATACAATTTATTCGAACAAATTTATTTTACATACATCAGTGATCGATAATCGAACTTGATTTTTATACGAAAAAAAGAAAATAATCGTAAACTTATTAGAAACTGCACGCTGGTCCATAATTTTTAACAAATGAACCATCAATTGGACAATTGAAATCTTTATAAAATTCTGGGAAATTTGTCACAGCTCTCATTATATAAAAGTCGAAAACGGAATATTTATTATCGATAACTGTCGATTCTTTTGGAGAAGAAATACATAAATTACGAATTGAATTAATCCAAAATAACTGATTATTTAAGAAGGGTAATTCGGGTAGCGATGGTTCAACTCCATTTTTGGTGAGCCATTTTTGGTAGGCTTGGTATGTTACTTTGTTTGCGATGTGTTCGCTGATTTGTTTATCAGCGTAAAACAATCTTTGCATCTAAAAATGATAAAATTTTAATTTATAGTTTATAATTCAAAAATTTACTAATAAATGTATTCATTTTATAAGTAAATAGATGTCTTACTGGACGTTCTACGTTATCAGAAGTATAATTCTTCATTTGTTGCTCGAAACATGCTGCTTTACTATAATAAATTTTACGCAAATCGATGCTACTAAGACGCTCTGTTCCTAAGGAAACAATCATTTCAGCCATTTTATCTGCAATGGCTTTACCAGTGTAACCGTAATTCACATACATTGGATAATTAACACTGAAGAATGGTTCTTGAAGCATTGACATTGGTACATCTGTAAAACGAATAATAATTAATTAATAACCAATTAATCGTACTATCCCTCGACGGTCACATGGCGCTCAAAAGACCCTAGGCTACTTTAAACTGGAAATATCTCAATAGCAATTAAGTTTTGCAGAAAAATACAGGATACGTTTTTTGTAGAGAATTCCAAATCCTACAAAAAAGGGATCCTGCAATTTCTTCGATAATTCAATATTTACTTGTATATTTTCGAAAAACTAACTACACTTTTGTTACTAAAAATTTTGAACTGTTTTAATTATGTTATGCAAATTTTTTAAACATTTTGAATTTTTCACCAATTCTGTGGCAAAATATAATTATAGCCGGATAATTTGCCACAAGATTTGGTAAAAAATATAAAAAGTAACAAAGTTATATTTATTTTTTTGAATAAGTCATTTCTTCCTTTTTTGTTTTTTTTTGTTTTTATGTTTTTCGATATCTAATAAAAATTCAAATTTATTAATGAAATGAATAGTTCTATCGACCGTTTGTGACCGCTCAGGGATAAAAATATGAATAACAAAAAAAAATTACAGATTTCTCGATTGAAGTTCCCGTGATGGCTAGAAGTTACATAATCATAGAAACGTATCGAGCCTAAGCTAGTATTGATATCTAATTTTTTATTAAATAATTTTAAATTTAATAATGTCTGGATATAATTATTCGTGTCTATTTCTAAACTTTCGTAATATTTAACAAATTCATCATCGCTATTATGTTTATTTTCATAACCAATTACAAATGACATATTTCCAATGATCTCAATTCCTAGATTTTTAGTTTCTTTGTTCATCCAAGTTGACTCATGTATCCAATTCACCAATTGTTCTCTTATGTTTTCTACCATCTCTGTAACAATCGCGTCGGTGTCATTGGTGTAAAAATTTTTAGCGAACAATAATTCAAGAGCGGGTAATAGATATCCAGTGACGACGCCAACGCAAAAGGGCTCTCGCTTCTTGATCTTGCATTTCTGAGTCAAACAGTATTCTTGTTCTAGCTCACGATATTCTTCCGTCAAATAAGGAATTGTTTTCTGAATTATTTTCCATATGGCGTAATTCGCTTGGATTCGTTTCGGAGTTTTTTCCATGAGCTCGACAAAGTCAGAAAAGTATGAGGGCAGCACGATTATGGATTTCAAAGGATTCAGTGGAGTTTTATAGCCACTAACTTGACTATTAAGATATTTTTCCCAATTTATTGATGGGTATTTTTCTGTGAACCTCTTGAATGGTAATGCTGTTGTATTTCTATCATTGAACTAAATCGAAAAAAAAATAAATAATCAAATCAAAAAAATTATTTCAAGTTCATAAATAATTAGGGGCGTATGTATAAGTTATTTGAACAGTACGTTTACCGCAAAATGCCATAAGTTTACCGTAAAAGATCGTAATTTTTCCAAATACCGTAATTACAGTAATTATCGTAATTCGCCGTAATTCGAATCTGCTAGAGTTACTTCAAGAAAGAAACTGAACTTGCCACAAATGTACTCAGAGCAACTTTGAGTCGCAAGCCAAGTTTGTCATAAATGGTCGACTTATTCGAATATAATTAAAATAATTTCATTAAATTGGAACTTCCCCTGAATCTTAATCCCCATTACGAGCTGTTCGCTGTCTTCTACTCAATTCTATATATTCTTCGTAAATTATTGTGATGACAAATTATGATTTATCACAAGTTAAATCAAAATTCGATGTTTAAAGTCCGAACCGAATGTTCAAATTTAAATAAAATAATTCAAAAATTCACGAATAATTCTAACTTCGAACACTATAGAAACAATCGAAACAATTTGAATCAATTCGAACATTATTTGCACACCCCTAAAAATAATGTAAAGTAAATACTTTTGAAAGCTGAAGTTCGAATGCAATGATTTGATCAATTTCTTCTGATGTTTGTGTGTTTCCTAGTAACTCAGATACTTTAGCAATATAGGTTTTGTAAGCAGCAATTAAAGTTTTCGATGGAGCTGAATGTTTAAATTCACCAAAATTTATCTGTAAATGAATAATATTAAATTTTATTAACCATCAACAGTTTTGTTAGATAGATAAAAAAAAATTTGATTAGTATAATTTCTCTTACGTCTAATAAGTAACGTATCATTTGTTTATCATCACCGTATTTATCCGGTAAGGTTACCGCAGTTAAAATATTGAATGAATTTATTGCGATTTTTTCGGACTGTATAGAGAAGTCAGCCCAATCGAAATCTGATTCCTTCCAATTATTTCCTTCCAATAGAGGCCAGCTGCCTAGTTTTTTAATAATATCACGTAGAAGATCCAAAGATTGCTGACCAGTTTTTTCTAAATGATGTTCAATGTCAATTAATTCTTGGAAAAATAAGTAGTTTTTTATATTCGATTTTACTAACCGTATCTCATGCATGTTCTGTAAAGATCGTGAATAAGTTTAAAGGGTCTGAAGTCGGCGAAATCACCTGACCGCGCCACCAAACTTTCCACGCGTTTATTAACAATATCATCGTCCAGTTCCTCTTTTTC
Organism: Microplitis manilae; assembly: GCA_030273425.1. Taxonomy (NCBI): domain Eukaryota; kingdom Metazoa; phylum Arthropoda; class Insecta; order Hymenoptera; family Braconidae; genus Microplitis; species Microplitis manilae. Next base: position 8,130,640 of record CP092726.1, read on the forward strand.
TGAAAAGCTCACGAGTTTAGAGTGACCACAAACAAACTGTTGAATGTTGTCACAAGGATTTATATTTATGTCCAGCGTTGTATTAATTTGTTTAGCTGTAAGATGGTGATTAATTATAGATTTTACCGCAATTATTTTTTTTTCTAATTTGTAATGAATCTGGTCTTTCTGCATAAAATAATTATTGTACTTACTGAGTTCTAAATAAAGTTCATTGCAATCTTTATCCGGACAGTTCTTTGTTACTTCTAAAAAAAATTGATATTTTTACATAAGGGAGACTAAGGCCAAATGACACATCATTTTTGGTACAATTAAAATTGTTTTTTTTTCTAAATGATGTCTCATTTTACCCCAAGGTTCCCGAATACAAAATAAAATTCGAATTTTTCAAAAGTACTAAAATAATTATCAATTGAAAACTTACCGTTATTCTGTATTTTGGGGATAACCGCAGCTGAAGTGTTGGTCAGAAAAAAAGAAAAAATAACACCAACACTCGCAACAACAAATAATTTTTTTAAAATTCTGAAACAAATCATAGTTATATTTATTGTACTAAAAATTATTTCTATCTGGTAAAATGAAATTTGATGATGAATTGTTTAGTTCGAGGATCAAAATATTTATAATGTAAATAAATAATTATTCATACTTGTAATAGTCACCCATTTTGACCAAAATCTTAGCTTGGAGAGCAATAAGATATTAAAGATGATCTTACTAGTTTAGGGCTCACGACACAACTGTCTACTTTTGGAGTCTCTCGAGTAGACCTTGGAAAAGATCGCGGCTTTCTAATTTCTTAGTACGGCCGGAAATTCTACTCCCACATGCTTCCACTTCTACCCGAGTCTTTCCATTTCTTTCGAAAATCTATTATTTTGAAGTCGCACCATCCCTTCCACATCAATTTTCCGTTCGCGTTATTGCTTCAATCCCCCCCCCCCTCTCGACCCTCTAAAACTTGCAACTTCCGAGAAAAATACATGCTAATCACGAGTCAAAAAACAAATTCCAGTTCGGACCTCAAAATACTACGTGAGGTTTTTGAGGGACAAGTTGGGCTTTGGAGATTGAGAACTGTGTAGAAAGTAATTTCATTTTAGGCCTCAATGTTGTCCTTACGGGCGATTTTAGATAATTGAGGGCTCAATTGGTATTAAAAAAAATTTGCGTGGGCCTCAAAATCCTCATAAAATAAAAAAATTTATTGCTCCAGGTTTAGGCCTCAATTTCTTCAATGACGTAATCCATATATATATATAAGAATAAAAAATAATAAGCAATCGTATCCAAACATTTTTTTTTTTTAGTTCAATTTTTTTTTTTTTTATTAATAATGCCATTCATTTTTCTAATTTTCTATTTATATAATATGATTATATTAGATAATATATAATCACATGTAGCAGTATTCTTTTACGAGTTGAAAAAAATTTGATCAGTTATGAGTTGAGGACCAAAAATAATTTTCAAGAACAGTTGTAACAAGCTGTCATAAACCGAACTTTTCTGAAGTATAAAAAATTAAATTATGCTTATTGATAAAAATAATATACAAGCTAAAAAATATAATGCTCACTATAAAAAAATATTAAACCTGAAAGAACTTCAAAATCGATTGTTTCAATTAAAATACAAAATTTTATTGAAGAAAAAATAATTGATATTGCATTCCTCATTATTTTGGAACATTTATTTTGTCGGACTTTGTGTCCAAAAAAAAGTAAATACTCTAGGCTTAATTTTTTAAACAATTTTTAGGAGTCTATTTTTTTTATTCGATTTACAACTGAGATAAAAAAAAAATTATTTTTAAAAACTTCTAAAAGTTTGTCAAGGGCTATATAAAAACGAATAATAATAATTATTATTGTTAATATTATTATTATTATTATGAATGAATAATTGTATTTTATTTTACATTTAGATTTTTATATTTTCTTCATTTTTTTTCAACTCGAAAATTTTCTAAGTCCAGAAAACGGTAATTTATTTTGTGAGGGTTTTGAGACCTTCATTAGTATTTACAAACCGATAAAGAGTTTGAATTTAGACCTCATAATTCTCATTGAGGATTTTGAGTGCCAATATCGTATTATTTATCGTGCGGTAAATGAAAGATCAAAGGAGTTGATATTTCTGAAGTCCAAACTAGAATTTGTTTTTTGACTCGGGAACTGACATTAGAATTCGTCCAAACAATAACTACTCCCGTATGAAAATAACATATATGGTCAAAATCTATGTAAAAATATATGATAAATATCAGAAAATATATGTGGCCAACTAAACTATATTTTCTAATATATTTTTTTTTATATTGAGTCCGTATATGTTGACAATATCAACATGGATAAGTGTACAGAGTTAGGTGGGATAGAATAAGCGTGTGGCACAATAACGTGCCACACGGTAGGCTATTCCGAATACAGGATACAATATATAAAATATATACGTCAATCATATACAAAAAATATATTTTTACAATGTATGAAAATATATATTCTTGTCATATACAAAAACTATATTTTTATCATACATAAAAATATATATTTCTATCATATACGAAAATTATATTCCGACCATACATAAAAACATATATTTATATTGTGTATGGAAAAAAAAGTTTCTTATTCGTATGACCAACTCCAATTAAATTAGATCGAACTTTTAATATACTCTTTAAATTGCAGTTAAAATTTTCAAAATTAGTTAATTTGATGCAAATATATAATATACCCATATATATATACATACACCGAATAAAATATATGCTTAAATACAACAAAGAAAATATATGGTGCCATATATAATATAAATTATATGCTACCATATATTTCATTTCATATAAAAATTTTATATTTTTTGAATATAAAAGGAAATATGTCAATACAATATATTATAAGGTATATGTAAATGTATATATAGCTTAATATAAAAAACATATAAGTTACATGTATGGAATACATATATCTACTACTATATATAATTTTATATTAAATCGGCCAAAATCTCTATATAATTTTTTATAATATACAATATAACATATCATATATTTTTTTGTTGGAAACATATATGATTTCATATATTTTAACCATATATTGTTTTTTTATACGGGTTATCAAACAAATGTATAAAATAAAAAAAAAAATACATCTAAAATAATTTTTTTAAAACTAACATTTCCTACTTTCGTTAATGAGCCTCTTCCAGTTGGTGGCCTTTTTACAACGGAACAATTTCGTTCGTCCTTCAAGTCAAAAATTCACAGGTAACGAATATCCTTAGGTTTTATTGTTATTGGGTAATACTCAACTACACCATTTTCATTTGTCACCTTAACTTCCAGTCCCTCCACTACTAGAAAAGATTTGGGCACCTAAAATTGAATACTAAGATAAGCAAAAAAGAATTTGGGACTCTTGAGTCCTTAAACTGGAGATGAACTTTTGTTTTACCAAATTACTGACCCATGTCAGCCCCAGGTAGGTTACAGTCATTTCATTTATTTTTAAAATAATTCTCCGAAAATGTGAAAGTTATTTTTAGTTTTTGCCCATTAGAGGTATATTGCAATATTAGTTGAAACAGTTGTAAAATTCACTTAAAAAAAGCTTTCTTTCTGGCGCTCAATCTTTCCGACGTCTTCTCCGTAGTATCTGTCACATTTTCCATTCATCTATTTCTTCAGGGTTTTTTTGAAATGCACTTTGGTCATAATGCGATGACTCGGTAAAAAAAATTTGGATCTACTCAGGTATAATATTGGATATTAGAAAATACGCGTATATTATATATAACATATAATATTTTATGAATACACTACTTTTAGACTTGATGTTGCATAACTAAATTTTTACCGAAAAGTTTTAAATCTATCGCAAGTCAGAGAAATAAATTCAAATAACAAGTATGTAAAGATATTTTTCAAAGACGTATTGTAATTGATAAGAAAATAACTTCATAGACACGTTGGGAAATACAAATAACTATTCTTAGTCTCACGTCTTACGTGAACATAATAAAGTGTTTTGTTTAATTATGTTTATACATTAAACAATATTCCGAGATGTAGACAACAAAATATGCGGAAGAATATTGAATTCCAAGAAAGAATGTATATAAAATTTAATTTTTTTCCGACGAAATCTTCATCAGCCGAATATAAAAACTTGAATTTTTTCACTATTCCCAGTTTGTATTCATTTCTCGAAAAAAAATTTTGTATAATAAACAAACTCGTGAAAAAAATTTGAATCCGATTATAAGTATTTTTGTCTCGTTTCCATAGATTTTAAAATTGTAGTTAATAATGCAACTATTTGAATTAACGTTGATATTTTCTTCATTATTAATAAGTAAATCAGCCGCCTCGAGGGCTTTTTTTGTCAAAAATGTTGATTATATAGTTGGAGTTTTTAAATACGATCTCAAGAGTAAAGATCAGGTGACTTTTATAAGTCAAGGGGTTTTGGTCAGTCGAAATATCGTTTTTACAAATTCAAAGAACATAGAAAAGTATTCAAAATAATAAATTACTTATTTAATAATAATTTATTTATTTATTTAACGAGTAATTTATTTCAAGGGACACAAATTTGAAAGTTCGTCTCTACAATTGGCACAAGTCTCTTTTTATAAACACTAATCACAAAGCGGAAGAATCTGATTTTGAACAACGATTAGCTGCACCCGATGAGTTTGGCATTTTTGGAGAAGCCAAAGTAGTTACTCTATTACTATACGAACCTTTCCATAACGTAAAGACTATTTCGAATCAAGGAGTTTCACAAAATTACTTATTTGATGAAAATCCCAAATGTATACTCATGAAACTTAAATTCAAAACTAAATGTTCGTATTCAAAATTTTGATAATAATTATTACTATTATTCAGTAAGATTATTAAGTGGTGAAATTATATTTTCAGTTCGTTCTGTACAAGAAGTTTTTATGAAACAAAAAGAAATAAACCCTCACAGAAATGTAAAGCCTTACAAATGCGATTCGAACTTTTTATCAAAACTTGTTGAAAGCCCGGAAACGACTGATAATTATTATTGTGTTGACGAAGTTGGAAAATCTCATTGCAATGTAAGAATTCGATAGTAAATTATTTAAAAATTGTGGATAATTGATAATAACTAATTTTAAAACTCATTTATTTCAGAATCATGGGGGATCTGCACTTGTTTGTCAAGATCGTGAGAGTCCAGAATCTTATTTTTTAGCTGGAGTTAATGTTGCAAATGATAATTGTAAATACATTTTTGAAAATGTAATAGTATTCAGACAATAGTACTAACGATAATTTTGTAGGGTATAATTATAAATAAAAAGTTCGAAAATCTAAACGTGCACAACTCATTTGCTCATTTAATAGTAAAAAACATGTCCTTAAACAAAAACGACTCAAAAATAAAAATCTAGAAAACAATTGACCCTGCAAACCGGTTTCAAAACTTCTCGCTTTTTTCGAGCTCGAAGAGCTGCTAAATTTCAACAATCAACAGTTTAAGAAAATTTGTCGGGGAATTTAAATAAAATTTATTAATTTTACATTGATAATCAATATGTTGGAAATTTGAAAATTTAAGCATAATCATCAATGAAAATTCAATATGACTATCTTAATAGCCCAGTTTGCTATAGCAAAAGTTTACATTACAAAGTTTTCTTTCCTTGAATTTTTGGTCAAATGTCCGTAAACTTTGGACTTTTTCGTTTTTGACGTCAATTTATATACAACTGGCTATACAATTTGACGTAAATTTACAACCCTAGATGCAAATTCATTTAGAAAGTTGACTAGAAAAAAGTTGTCGTCAATTTTGCATATCAATTTATTGTTAATTTGACCTGAAAAATGATTAAGTATTTTTTACCGTCAAATTGTAGACAATTTTATGTGTAAATTTGCTTACCTTCTGTATTGGTAAGAATGAACATTACCGATTTTTTTTTTCAGTAAAAATTTACCTCTAAATTGAGGAAAAATTAACCTCTAATTTTTCTTTCCAACTTTTGCTATCAAATTGTCGGCAAATTCTGGTCCTAAATTTCAGGTTATTTCAACGTCAAAATCGACCGTACTATCGATGTCAAGCTAAAATGGCTATTAGGGTAGTTTAGGACAGACTGTATATATATAATAATAGAAAAAAAAATAATAAATAAAATATAAAGCAAAAAAAATGAAGTTGTGTCAAAAAAAAGGCAACTAAATTTTTTATGAACTATTGGTTTTTAGCGATTATTTTTTAAATTCCTGCGAAGAAAATCGACGATTTTCGAAAATTTTGGGAAGTTATTGTTTTCACCCCAATTTACGAAATTTGGAATTTCATTAGATGTCGACGTTTGGAGGTCCTAGGAAGCTATTCTGACTATTTCCAGAATGATGCCCGCGCGCGCGCGTGTGTGTCTGTGTGACAGGTCTATAACTTTTTAACTAATGAACCGATTTGGATGGTTAAGGTGGCAATCGAAAGAGCTTGTTGGCCATCAACTTTTCTAAAAAATTCAGATTATTTGATCAAGAAGACTCGAAAATTTTGGCGAATTATGAAAAAAAAAATTTTTTCTTTTTGTAATTTTTTATTGCTTTCTCAGAAACGACTTATACGATCAACTTCAAAATCTAATCAGCTCTAGAACTCAATAAAACGCGCCGATTGCCGCTTTAACGACCTCAATCGGATAATTCGTTCGAGAGTTATCGCGGGAGAAAGAAATGGTAAAAAAACGGTTTTTTGCGAATAGGGGAGGGTGGGGCAAAGTGGGCCCCTAAGCGTCTGGGGACCCATTTTACCCCCAAAAAATTGAGGGAACTCAAAATTTTAAGGGACCCACTGTGCTCCACCCTCCCCTATCTTTGAAACAACTGAACTAAAACAATTCTAAAATCTGACCAGCTTTAGAATTTATTAAAACGCGTCGATTGCCACTGCAACCATCAAAATCGGGTTTTTTGTCTAAGAGGTATTGCGGGAGAAAGAAATGGTAAAAAACAGTTATATGCGAATATTTTTGAAACAACTCAACTAAACAATTCCAAAATCTGATCAGTTTAGAACTCAATAAAATAAGTTGATCACTGCCTCAACCATCAGAATCGGTTAGTTTGTTCGTGAGATATTGTACGAGAACGAAATGCTAAAAAACGATTGTTTTCGAAAATAATGGCATACAAAAGTATTTACAACAATGCTTTCAAGTTGAAGGAGAGTTTCGGGGCTGGTCCGCAGGGTCAACCGATAGGCAGATTTTTTTTTCAGTAATTGCAATTAAACAAAAAATATAAAAAAAGTTTTTGTTTTTAAATTTGATTGCAGATGAAAAAAAATGTTTTTTTTAGTATTGATTTAAAAAAAAACATTCAAAAATTAAAAAAAAATAATTCTTTCATTAAAAATAAAATCAAATATAATAAAAGATAAAAAATAGAGAATAGAGACGAAGAAAAAAAATACTGTTTCACTCTCGCCGTTACACGTTGAAAAATAATTTGAAACTGGAATGTAAAATATAATTTAAAAATCTAGTTAAAAAGATGATAAAAGTAAAAAGTTCTTTGTTTTTATTCTATATATAATTTACTTTTTTTCGTCACTTGTTTTAAGTCTTTTAAGTAGGTATTTTTTCGGTGACATAAATTTTTGATCGTTTTGTCAACATATTGATGCCTTATTGACAAGTCAAAAAGTAGCCTAAAAACTGATATCTTATAGATATCACAAAGGCAAGTGTGCTACCTGGGTTATGAGATAATTTAAATGATTGTATGGTTCTCGGAAATAAAAAAGAATTTAATAAAAAATTTAGTTAAAAAATGTACGTATTCCATTTTTTACGACAATTTGTATGCAACTTGCTATTGAATTTGACGTAAATTTACTGCCGAGTTAGAATTCAAATTCACTTCAAAATTTGACTAGAAAAAAGTTGTCGTTAATTTTCAGGCAAATTTTCCTGTCAATTTGTTGTTAATTTGACTTGAAAAATTGTTTATTTTTTTACCGTTAAATTGTAGATAATTTTAAGCATAAATTTGCTTACCCTCTGAAATGGTAAGATTGAACATTACCGACTTTTTTTTTCGTAAAAAGTTACCTTTGAATTGAAGAAAAATTAACCGCTAATTTTTATTTTCAACTTTTGCTGTCAAATTGTCGGCAAATTCAGGCAGCAAATTTTAGGTAATTTCAACATCAAATTACTGTCAATTTCAAGCTAAAGTGGCTATCAGGGTACTTTTAAATTTGTTTGCATTTAGTACGCCGGCTAAATTTTCTTTCGGATCTTTCCTAGGGACCCGTGAATTTAAAAATTGCGGAAATATGGGTAACTAACAGCGCTAGTGTTCCGCCCCCTTCCATCAATTTTTTTACTCCATTCCAACGGTCGACACAAGCAGACTCAATAACCACGCAATTTTAACCGTTTATTATCAAAAACTCGTGGAATTTTTGGCGCCAACCACCATAAGACATTATATCATATACATTTTAATTAACAATAAGCAAATAAACAAGTAAGTGATCATCAAATAATAATTAGATCTATACAAGTGTTTTACTAAATCTATAAATATGCTTTTCATATATTTATAAGTTATTTAAATTCATATGTTTGTATACTAACCTATAATTAAAATCTAGTGCCGCCAAGGAGAGGAACAAAACGCGCAGCAACTCCCGTCAAAGAGGAAGAAGTTCATGAAACAAAACAGATGAAAAAAAAAGGTAATTTTTTTTTACTCTGTACTTAATTATATCAATTATATCTATAATTATTCTCTATGATTATTGAGTTTTGTAACAAGTAAGGTTAAGTTTTATTATTTACTTTCAGTTTAAGTAAATTTTATTTTTTTCAAATTTATTTATTTATAAATTTGATTTTTAAGTTTATTTCTTGATAATTATTTAAATTAATTTATTATTATTATTACAGAACATATTGTAGAACCTGATCTTCGAAGTATTACAACACCAGGTGTTGCACTCACAGTTGGTCAAGGTGATGTAGGACAATTGGGTCTTGGGGAAGATGTTATGGAGAAAACACGACCAGCTGTCATACCTGGGCATAATGATATAATATCAATAGCCGCGGGTGGTATGCACAATGTCTGTTTGACTAAATCGGGCAAAGTATTGACATTTGGGTGTAATGATGAGGGTGCATTAGGACGCGATACTTCAGTAGAAGGCTCTGAAACAAAACCTGGATTTGTTGAATTGGATGGCAAAGTTATTCAAGTAACTGCTGGTGATTCACACAGTGCTGCCTTATTAGATGATGGACGAGTATTTGCTTGGGGATCTTTTAGGGTAATCTTATTTTATTATCACCTAATTATTAATATTTAAGATAAAAACCTCTATACCCGCTCAGTACCATTGGTCGCTCATTCAAACTGTTTAATGTGTTTTTTATTATTTTTACTAAGAAAAATTTCAACTAAAAAAATTATTATTGATAAATAATTATTTGTGAATCTAAATATATTAAAATATAATGTATCAAATTACTTTATAATGGATTATAAATTTAAATTAGGTGGCTGTTTTCAAAATCGCACTCAGCCGGGAATTTTTTACTTTAATGTTCATTCGTTAGATTAAATTTCGGTTACGTCAAATTTTTTAAGAGTTATAATTATATTTTAATAAATATATTTTTAAAATTGTTGATCGAGTAATGGTACATTACAACTTTTAGTAAGCGACTATGAGTACACTCAAGGACGTTATTTAAAAAATTAATAATAATTAATTACCAACATTATTCTTCAAACTAAAATTTTATTCTAATACTCGAAACTTCAAAAAATAACTATGAAAAAAAATATGGTTTTTCATTTTATTTAATCATTTATAGTGAGTGATTTAATCTCACTCCAATGAAAAGTGAGTGGGTATAGAGGCTTTTACTTTACATACTTTCAAAAAAATATTTAAATCAAATTTAAAAATGATTTTGTTTTTTAAAGAAACGTTTTACCAAAAATTAAATTTATATAAATACTAATTAAATGTCTAATTGTTAGGATTCACATGGAGGTATGGGTTTAACACCTCGAGGCAAAGAAAGTCTACCAATAGAAGTATTACCAAGAATCAAAATAGTAAAAATAGCATCTGGTGCTGATCATTTAGTGATGCTAACAGACCGCGGACGTGTATATACTTGCGGTTGTGCTGAACAAGGGCAACTTGGACGTATTCCCCCAAGATCAGTAGATCGACATAGTCGTAATGCTTTAGTAAATCAATTGACCCCAGGACTAGTTGCTTTCAAAGTATCAAGCAACTTGGTGTTCGATGAAATCTGGGCGGGTCAATACTGTACTTTAGCGAGAGATCGTAAAAAGCAGGAAATTTGGGCCTTTGGATTGAATAATTATTATCAAATAGGTACGTAATCAAATATTTTTTTGCCAACTGATAATTTAATTATCGATTTAATGATAATAATTATTTTTTTAGGTCTTAAAGATAACATACCATATTTCCAACCAAAATTATCAAAGACTTTTAGCGGTAAGCAGTGGAAACATATCAGTAGTGGACAACATCATACCATAGCGCTGGACAGTCTTGGGTGTGTTTATGTTTTGGGACGTAAAGAGTACGGAAGACTTGGTCTTGGTCCCGATTGCAGCGATGCTACAGAATTAACACAAGTCGAAAGTTTAGAAAAAAAGAAAGTAATTGATGTTGCTGCTGGTAGTGCCCAATCTTTTGCTGTTACTGATGCCGGTAATTTAATATTTTGATATTAAGTCATTTATTACTTAATAAGTTGCCGCTTATCTCAATAAATTGATCAATCCGATAGATTTAAAAGGAAAAATAATCTAGGAATTTTTCAGTTAATCTGGAAAGTCAGAATAAAATTTTGTTCTTTCTGTTGATTATTGATTTTAAATTTGTACACGAAACATTTACATTTTTCATTTATTTTTTTTTTTTTTTTGCAATGTAAATTAAAAATTCGAATAGTTTTCAACTAAATTTTCTCCAAAACGCACTTAGTTCTTAAAAGATCTTTTAATATCGCGATATTGGTCGAAAAATAGTTTTTAAATCATGAGATATTGAGAATAATTAAAACATATTTACTTGATTTAAAAAAAAACTGAAAAACGGTTGACGCTGCGGAATAACCTCAAGACTTCCCGCTGTTTGCGAGTTCAGGGAGCTCGAAAATATTATTACTTGCAAATTTTTGGGTTTTTAGAGCTCAAAAAACTGTTAGACCGAAAGAACATATGTGAAAAAAATAATATTTGTCCGACAATATCTTTGGAACGAATCAATCGGTCCTAACGTTCGTCGCGGCAATCAAAAGAGATCACCAAGACTTGGAAATGATCAAATTTTAAGGCAAATCGGGCAAGTGGTTTATGAGACATACGAAAAAAACCTTAAAAAAAAATTTTGTTTTTCATATAACTCATAAACTACTCGACTGATCGACTTTAAAAATTTAATTAGTCCTGAGTTTTGTTAAACTCGTTCGATTGTCGCCAAAAACGCTCGAATCGATTAATTCGTTTCAAAGATATCGTAGGACAAAAAAAAATTACACACACGGGCGTCCACCTAAAAGAAGTCAGAATAATTGTCTAGAAACTAAAATCTTCGAGATCTGATGAAAATGATTTTCAATAATTAGACCAAAACCAATAACTTTCCTTTTTTGTTTGAGAATTTTCAACTTTCATAGCGGGAACTTGAAAATATAAATCATTTATCTCATTCTTAAACTTGTAAATTTTATTTATTATTTAACAATTAAAATAATTGTTTTTATTTTTCTAGGAGAGTTGTATTCTTGGGGAATGGGAACAAGTGGACAATTAGGTACTGGTGAAGAAGAAGATGTTGATACACCAGTATTGATAAAAAGTAAACAATTAGAAGGAAAAAATGTTGTAAGAGTTGCTGGTGGTGGTCAGCACACTATTATTCTTGCCATACCTCATTCGACTAAAGAAAAACTGCTGGTTAATCAATAGATAATTAAACAACAGGAATAATAATATAACAATACAATTTTATAATCAAATTTCAGTGCCGTGTTTAAGTAATTACTGGTTTTTTTTTCTTGCGTTTATTGATTTAAAAAATATGTGTAAATAATAATTAATTTTGTCAAATTGACTTAATTGATTTATTACTACGTTTCGCATTAACAATACACGTCAATACCGATCATGTAAAGACGTTGACGTAAATTTTTTTTGTGTATCTTAGATAATAATAATAGTTATCGTTATTATTATCATTATCATGCTGTTGATAATAGTAAAAAAAAAAGAAAATAATTGTGAGACAGAACCTGCCTAGTGTAAATTTGATAAAAGAGAATTTAATTAAGTAAAGACAAATAAATATACTTAATTTATTTTCTAATAATGAAAGTAATAAGTCGATATGAATTATTTGACTAAATGTTATTGTTATTAAATGTTCTTAAACTATAAAAATAATTAATCTAATTCATTTTTTGTTTTTCTTTTACTTTTTAATTATTCATTTAATTAAATTATGAAAATAATTTTTTTTCATAACTTGTTTAATTATAAACAATTTCATGTAAAATTTTATTCTAACTGTATTCAAGATGCAATTTATTGCATTTATTAATTATCAATTTAGTAATTGAATAAAAAGTAATTTTTTTTGTTAAATTATAATATTCATTTTTAATACCCATTTCATTTTCTTTTTAAGGGCATTTTCAGACAGCCCCCCCCCCCTTCCACTTTTTAAATATATTTAATGACCTTATACTGTCAATAATATTACATTTTATTATTTAATTTCGAAAAAATTAAAGCATCAATTATAAAAAAATGCAGCTCAGTTACAATTTCACCGAGATATAGATTTTAAAAAAAATTACAGTTGATATCAATTAGGAGTTGAACGAAATTTGTAGAATAAATTTTAGGGCAAAAGAATTTGAAATTTCGAGTTATAAAATTGACATAACTTTACTGAAATTTATTTAACAAATTTCGTTTAATTCCTAATTGATATAAACTATAAATAATTTTGTTTAAATCTGTCTCGGCGAAAGTGTAACTGCGTTACTCTTTTTATAATGAATTATTTAACTTTTTTTTAATTAATTATCAAAATTTTAATACGGTCATTACAATTGACAATCATTGAATATTTAAAAAAGTGGGGGATACTATTTGAAAATGGCCTTAATAAATTAAATGAAGATAACGCAGTTGAATATATTTAAAATTTCTATACTAGCTTCAATAGTAATTAAAAAGCTTCCAAAAGAAGTAAAAAAAAAAAATTTTTCTAATGACATTCAAGAATGATCAAAAAAATGTATTTTCTCATAAATTTTTGATTAATGTTAAATACTTTAATTAAATAAATAATTAATTAATATTTTTGCTAATGGGTACTCAGATATAATCAACGATCATTAACATACCATTAGTAACGTATTTTGTATTTAATTTTGTAAAAAAAAAAAATATGAAATGTATATTGAGCAATAAAGAATGAAAAGAGATAATTAAAACCTCTATAAAAGTGTAGTTTAAAATTATCATGTTTCGTGGTAATTTTAAAATTTAAATAATTTAAATAATGAATCGAATTATTAAGTATTTAAGATAATATTCATTCATGTAAATACGATAATTAAATAGTAAATTTACTAGGCTAAAAAATTGTTAACGGCCATATCATGCTGATCGCACTGGTTCTCGTCTTGAGTTCTCGTCCAGAGTGCGCTGTAGCAACATCTCGCTCTGTGCAAATCTTACAAAGTATTTTCAAAAAGATAATATAAATAATATAAAGTATTTATAATAGTCTGCTGCAATCTAAATAAATTGTAGCTAATTAATTAATCATTGTAAAACAAATAAGTAAAACTAAAGAGGGAAAAATAAAACCAACAGAGAAAGCTAACCTACAAAGTAAAGAGGCACCCCACATGGGGAACAATGACTACGTTCAAATGTCAAAAGACGTAGAAAATGCCAAAATAAATCCAATGAATGAACAACAGATACAACAACAGCAACTTTTACAGCAACAGCAATCAGAATAAAACAGCTTCACAACTGTATTTAAAAATAATAAAAGAAAACGCGCATCAACAGCAATAGCAGAAGCCATGAGCGAGCAACATAAAAAGACAAAAGGTATCGGCAAAAGCCAAATAACCTTACAAAATAGATTCGCACCATTAGCAGCAGGGCAGGAAAAAATTGAAGTAGATGATGATGATAGTAGCGTATCGTCAGAAGAAGATCTCCAAACGTCGCAAAAAACACCCAGATCCCAATTACCTCCACCGCTGATTATGCATGGACAAATACAATCCCATCAAGAATTTCAAAAACTCCTTCAACAACAATTAAAAAGTAAATTCTATATTAAATACAAAAAAGATAGGGTCGAGCTACATACAACAGCGATGGATGATTATAATTATCTTAAAGAGAAATGGAATCAGGACCAAATCAAATTCCATACATATACAACTAAGGACCAAAAACGCAAAACATACGTAATATACGGATTGCATGAAGGAATCCAGCCAGATGACATAAAAATCGAACTTGAAGCATTGGAATTTGTCGTGCATAACGTCAACCTAATGAAAGGCACTAATAGGCCAATGTTTATGGTCACAACCAGCGCAACCACCAAACTAGCGCATCTTCAAGATAAAGCTAAGTATCTGTGTTATATTAAAGTAAAGTGGGATTTTTACCAAAATAACAGACGCATTACCCAGTGTCATAAATGCCAAGAGTGGGGCCATGCTACCACCAATTGTTATGCTGAACCTGCATGTCTGAAATGTGCTGGAGAGCACCTTACTAAGGACTGCACAAAAACAAAAGATACCCCAGCTAAATGCGTCAACTGTGGAGGAGATCACCCAGCAAATGCCACAGTCTGCAGAGCTTATCTAGAAATAACTGAAAGGATCGAAGCAAGGAAAAATAATAGAAAAAAAGATCAACCTAAAACACGCCAAAACCCTGATATCGACAACTACAAGAACTTCCCATGGATGAAGCAGGTAATAAACCAAAGAGTGGGTAATCCATGGAGCAGAGCAAAGGAACCACCAAGTAGCGAGCACTCAAAAAGCAACTCAAGGCAAACTATTCCAAATAGTAGTCCTAATAATAATAATAATAATAATAATAATAATAAACAATATCGTACAATCAGAGAACCAAGCAGCAGTACTAATACTACTCTAATTAATAACAACATGAATACTCATAATTTAAGTCCTAGCAATATTAATAGTAATAACAATAACTTAACTAATCTTAGGAATAGCCAAATTGTTAACAGCAACAATGACATATCGAACCTTAGAGAATTAGCTAATGAAATACAAGAAATTAATCAAATCTGTGATATAAGCGAAATGCTCAATGCAGTCAAAAATCTCAAAAAACAATTGCTACAATGTACAAGTAAACCACAAAAATTTGAAGTCTTTATTGAATTTAGTAAAAATTTAGACTCATAATGGGTAAGATAAACTTATGTAGTTGGAATGCAAATGGACTAAAACATAAAATAGGCGAGGTAATAGAATTTCTCGATCGTATGAAAATAGATGTATTTTTAGTAAATGAAACAAGACTTAGTAATACTGATAAAATCAAATTACGTAATTTTACAGTAATTAGGAAAGACCACACTAGCGCTGCTGGTGGCTTAGCCATTATTATTAGAAATAATATACCGTATACCAGTATTAATCTTAAACAAAATATACAAATAGACTGCATGTGTATAAGATTAATCAGTAAAATTTATATTGTTGCAGGATATTGTAGTCCAAATAAAGGCTTTTCTGCCAAAGACTTAGATAGTATTTTTAATATAGGAGAAAAAGTACTATTGGTTGGAGACCTAAATGCACGACACCACACATGGAACGGCCATGTAAATAACCTGAGAGGAAGAGTCCTATACAACTACACTATGAATAACAACTGCACCATAATGTACACAGATGAACCTACTCATTTCCCAGCAAACAACACAACACCAACAACAATAGATATTTGTGTCAATAAAAACGTTAATAAACTCAGCGACCTCAACGTACACAATGAACTTAACTCGGATCACAATCCAATTACACTTACCATCGGTGAACAAGACACATATATAACAACTAAAATAATATATGACTATGATAACGCTGACTGGGATGAGTTCAGGAAAGTATTGCATAACAAAACCACAATAAACAATAAAATAGAAACCACACAAGATCTGGACAGTGAAATTCAAAAACTGACAAATAATATACAATACTGTACCAAAAAATATATACCAGTCAAAACAATACAACAGGCAAGAGATAAAATTTCTGACAATATCAAGAATCTTATCAAAGAAAGAAACCGGATCAGACGAAATTGGCAAAAAACTCATAACAAAAAGTTTAGAATCGAGGCTAAAATATTAACAAACACAATTAAAATTGAGATTAAAAATGAAAGAAATAAAGAATGGACTAAAAAACTGGAAAGACTAAACCCTAGAGACAATTCACTGTGGAGAATGACGAAAATATTCAAGTCTGAATTTAATGCAGTTCCAACACTCGAAAATAATGGAGATGAAGCAAACACTGACCAAGAAAAAGCAAACATGCTTGCCTCAAGATTTGAGGTAGTTCATGACATCGATGTAGAGAACAACACAGAAGAACAAAAAGAAGTAATTCAGATAGTCAATCAATATCTAGAAGAAACAAATACCCAGGAATGGTACAAATTTTCCACTACCCCTGGAGAGCTGTGGAAAATAATTAAAAAACTACCATCTAAAAAAGCACCAGGTTTAGATAATATACAAAATATTGTACTTAAAAATCTCACCAAGAAAGTTTTAGTACAGCTGATGCACATTATCAATGCATCATTCAAACTCTCTCATTTCAGCAGTCACTGGAAAACTAGCAATATCATCCCTATCTTAAAGCCAGGTAAAAAATCAAACGATCCCAGCAGCTACAGGCCCATCAGTCTGTTACCTGTCTTGAGTAAAGTCACAGAAAAAGTAATACTCAAGAGACTCAATAGTCATGAACAAAAAGAAAATATACTTGCTGATCATCAGTTCGGATTTCGTGAAAAACACAACACAGTTCAGCAAGTAACGCGCATTGTAAATGATACTAAAGTACACTTCAACAAAAAAATGGTAACAGTAATGTTGCTGTTGGATATAGAGAAGGCATTCGACAGAGTTTGGATAGACGGTATTATTTACAAAATGATACAATACAAATACCATCCAGTGTTAATTAAGTTCTTGCACTCTTATCTCCAGAACAGACATCTCCAAGTGAACGTCAATTCCGTAAAATCTACTAAAAGGGCAATAAAAGCAGGTGTACCACAAGGATCAGTTGTTGGGCCTAAACTATTCAATATATATTTAAACGATCTACCTACTTTTGCAAAAACAAACCTTGCTTTATTTGCGGATGACACAGCTGTGTACGCGCACTCATTCAACGCTAATGTCGCCGCTAAGCAAATTCAAATCCACATGAACATTCTCGAACCATACTACAAGCGATGGAAAATAAACCTAAACGCGCAAAAAACCGAACTCATAGTTTTCTCCAAAAAACGTACCCAGAATAAAATATTTCAACCTGTCAGAGTTTATGGACATCCAGTGGCACCAGTCAATAGCGTTAAGTACCTTGGTATGCACCTAGATAGTACACTAACATACAGAAATCACATCAAACATGCTATAATAAAAGCTTACTCGGTTCAACGAAAGTTATACCCACTCATGGCTAAAGGATCACCGCTATCGAAACATAATAAATCATTAATATATAAAATGATACTGAGGCCAATACTATTATATGCTGCTCCTGTGTGGTGTGGTGCGGCTCCAACCAATATTAAAGTGATACAAAGATATCAAAACAAATGCCTAAGACTAATTTTATCAGCAGACAGGTATACAAAAATTACGGATTTACACAATAACACTAGCATAGCATACATCAAAGAATATATTGATAAATTATCTAATACATTTTATGAAACTCAACTTAATGTCAATAACTTAACTAAAAATATAACTAGCATTAGATCTTATAATTTACCGTTTGAAATAAAATATAAATTGCCTTATCAAACACTGAAAATATTTCAAGCAATAAAATAATAGGTATTATCATTACTATTAAATTAATTATAAGTATATATTAACAAACAGACAAGACTGATAAGTGCCTTGTATAATAACTTCTTTCAATTTTCATAGATAGGTTTTTTATACTTATTTTCCTATAAAACATTATAATGTTCTTGAAAAAATCGCATACGAATACATGACCACAAACGTACAAATTAAAAGAAAATAATTAATTTAATATAACCAACTCCATATCTGTAGGTGAATCTGCTCTTTAGAAGGAACTACAATATATGTCAAAGCTAAAGTAAGGTATATATGTTTAAGCAAATGTATATATGTATATAAAAACTATATGATTAATAAATAATTTATAAAAAAAAAAAATAAAAAAAAAAGGTTCTCGTCTGATCACCAAAGTTAAGCAGCATTGAGCGTGGTTAGTACTTGGATGGGTGACCGCTTGGGAACACCACGTGCTGTTAGCATTTCTTTTTTCATTTTTCCATTTGCTTAACATAATTTATTTCTCTGTGTAAATTAAAAAATAATTTTTTTTTCGAAAATGCAGCTTTCAGTTAGTCAATATATTAATGAATCTAACTCATGAACATATAAAATGAGGAGGGTCAATATAGAGTTGAAAATAATTTTTTTCCAATTTTAGGTAAGAAATCACTACACAAGAAATATTTACATGAATCCTTGAAATGGCATAAATCCAGTGTTTATCATAATTTAATGAAGTTCAATTATAATTGAGAGTAATCAAATCCCGAATTATGTTTTCAAGACTTTGTCAACGGCCGTATCATGCTGAATTCACCAGTAGTGGTTTTTCTACGTGAAATTTTTTTTCCACTCATGATTGCTCTGACGAAACATATAGCTCTCTACCTACACGGAAAATAAAAAATAGTAGTGGCTACTCTCTGGGATAGTACTGAGTACTTTCTGTAAAAAAAAAATTTTAGACAGTACTGTATGTTATCTAGACTATATCCACTACTCTCTGGATAGTACTGAGTACTTTCCCGGACAGTAGTGGGTATAGTCTAGATAGTAGTAGATACAGTCTAGATAGCATACAGTACTGTCTAACATTTTTTTTTTACAGAAAGTACTCAGTACTATCCCAGAGAGTAGCCACTACTATTTTTTATTTTCCGTGTAGGGACCAACATTATAAAAAACTGCAATAGAAACAGACACGTTTTAAATAATTATAAGCTATGAGTTACTACCCTGAATAAAGAAAAAATGATTTGGAATAATTCAAAACAATTTGAAATGATTTAAAACAATTTGAATCGACTAATATTTAAATATGCATTTAACATGGAGCAAATCATTTTTCTTAATCAGGGTACACTAGTAGTCTAATAGTTCAATAAATAATAGTCTATTGGTGTTTTTTAAATTAGTTTGATTCACATTTTGTACTGAATAAAACTTTTTACTTTTTTTTTTTTTAATTCAAATAAATTTTATGAAAAAAAGAAAAAAACTGAATTCACCAGTCCAAAATGGTAGATCCTTCGTCCGGTGAGGAAGTAAATATACCCCATAGAGAAAAAGTAATATATCTTGGTTTTAATATTGATTATCTGGTTCGTAATAATCAACACATTAATACACAACTTGCAAAAGCAACAACATTCAGATTTCTTGTCAGATTATTCCACAAAAAGCTAAGCCGAAAAGCAAAAATAATAAGCTATTTCTTGCTGGTCTGTCCCATTATCACCTATGCTGCACCTATGTGGTGGAAAACGCCTCAGCATTGAACATGTGCCTCAGTCATTGAAAGACTTCGGCTATTTGAGAGAAAATGTCTTCAGGCCTGCACAGGTATGTACCGTTCAATGGAAACTAATTATCTCAAATATATCTCTTGTCAGAACTTATACGATACACCAGCTATCACAAGGATCGACTCGTTTATAATACGGCTTACTCGTGATTATTTTGCCAAGTTTCCAAGCAGTAGCAACGTCTTGATGAAATCACTAGACAACTGCGATGTTCCAAAGTTCAATAAAGCTAATTATGAAGGATATCTACAGACTCAAGCCTTTATTATTGCTGATATAAAAGGACTAATACAAGACCTAGACAATCACCGATTCTGTACCATTGGAAACGATATCCAACAAAAAAATAACAATGAAATGGGATGACTTCACCAAACACAAAGATCAATTCGCATATCCAACTGCCCTACCGGCGAGAGATCTAGTTGACTTTCATCGGACAAACAAGAAAAATACTGGTGGCTTTCCAATGATTCAAGACATCTTGAAAAGCTTAAAAAGAGAAAGACTGGATAAACATAATAATAAAACATATCAGGTAAATTACTGCACATACCGAACTACCATTGTAAATAGTGTAATTATTCGTTCTCTGTATATATCCCGACAACCTGACCCGTTTTTTCTCCCTTGAATATTAAGAAATCATTTCTTAAAAAGTAAGAAATATTTATTAAATACAAAAAAATGATGTTTAAGAAATGATTTCTTAAATACTAAGAAATTTTTTTATGCAAAGAAATCCTTCTATCACGCAGAAAAAAATAATTTCTTGGCGCAAGAAACTTTTGGTATTATAAATTGAAAAAAAAAATTTTCTTGGGGCGAGAAAAAATTTTTCTTTGCTCTAAGAAAAGTTATTCTCGCTCCAAGAAACATTTTATTTTCAATTCACAATACGAAAAAATTTCGTAAGGCAAGTAAAAATTTATTTGGGACAAGTGAAAATTTGTTGCACCGAAAAATTCTTTTTTTCTGTACAATGCAGATAAAAAATTTGAAAAAATTAGTAATATTAAATAAGAAATTAAGTTTCGATTAATTAATTAATACTTATCTCTTTAAATACTTTCATATTTAATAAACTAATATATGAATAAAAAATAATTGAATTATTATGATAAATGAAAATGAATAAAGTATGAACCTAAAAATCGGAACGTTTTTCGTGCAACGAAAATGAAAAAAAATTGTTATTTGACTGCTTGAAGGGAATTTTCCAAAGGTGGGGGTAGCCTAAAATTTTCGACTGACATATCAGCAACTGTATTCGAAATATTTTGGAAATCTATTCATCCAGTAGATTTGCTACTCTCGAATTTTTATTTTCGTTGCGCGAGAAACGTTCCGATCTTCAGGTACATAATAAAGCGTAAGTTTTTGAACATTTTATTTTCAAAATAAACTAAATACAATAACGTATCTACATTTAAATTATTTAAATAACTAAACATCCATATCAAAAGCCGAAAGAGCTTTTAAAAATGTTAATTTATCTATTTAAATAAAGAAAAATATCGTGAGATAAATTACATAAGTAGTAATTCTTTACATCATTCTAATAAAATAAAATGCATAAGATATTAGTAATTACGTTACATACAAGTTACTTTAAGATGGAGCTGGAGAATTTTCAGCTTTTTGTTGTTCGTTCATAGAAATTTGTGTCAATTTTTTACCAATTCTCTCATGAATATCTAAATATTTAGCAACACAACGATCTAAACAAACAGACTCGCCTTTGCCTAAGTCAGGCTCGGAATATTTTGGTAATATACATTTTTTATGACAAGCTGCAGTCATTCTATTGTACATATCAGACATCATTTCAATCTCCAGATCCTGAACTAATTTTAATTTAGCTTCATCTAATTGTGGTAGTCCAGCCATTTTAAATACTTGTTATCTTAACTCTCAATAAATTAATTAGTAAATTAATAATTGTTATTAATAATCAAACAATAATATTTATGGATTTAATTATTTTCAGTTTCAATCCTAGCTAGTCTTGCTTTTTTCCTCTCTACCATCGCCTCTGTTCTACGAGCTGTTATTGATCTTTTGGAAGCCACAAATGATGAAACTCCGACAACAGTTAAAAAAATCCTGAAAATTAAACATAATTAACAAAATAATATGTGATATTTATTAATTATTTATAGGTAATGTAAAGAGTAGTATTTAATAAAAAAATTATTTTATGAATTCGGTAGATGGGTGATAGAGGTTAGAAAGTTTAATTGATTTGAAAAAATAATTATTTAATAAATGTTACTTGAGCATTATGATATTAAATTACATACCTACCATCCACTCATTATTTTTCCTAAATTTGATTTAAACATGTTACATTGAACAGTATATACTTTTTAATTTTATTTCACTTTATTTCGAAGTGATGAGGAATAAAAAAGGTTACGAGATACGGTGAAACATGTGGGAATGAATGCGTGCGCAACTGCTGCACATGTTGAATTTTAGACAAAGCGCGGTTAGTAAAATTTTATTTTATTAAATAATTATTTATTTATTTACTAATTAATATATTTATTTATTATTGATTAAGTTTAATTTTTATAGCGTTCAATTGCATTATTGTAAACACATTATAATTAAATATAGTTTTATATTTGGTATTGTAGATATCAGACTGATTCAAAAAAATCGTCTATTTTTCATTTTTCAAGGACACACTTCCAAAAGTTTTATCAAGGTAAAAAAATCGTCTGTTAAAATTAGCTCTTAATAATAACATAAAGTACTTTCTGATTGCAATTTAAAATTTTCTATTTAATAAAGTGAAAAAAAATTTTTAGAATTTTGGAATTTTATCTCATCAGTAGGGTAACGAAAGTTTGTGCTCAATAATAAGGGTAAAGAAAAGAATTCGTGCAAATTTCTTTATATCAAAATGACGATCGCAAATTCACGTGAATTAAACTAAAAGATATATTCAAATATCGAATGTTATAAAGTAACGTCGAAATTGAGGTCGTGAAATAAAAATATGTCAATAAGACAATCAGCAAGACAATGAGATTGTAATCTTGAGTTTTCTGAAAAATCAATCCGGGATGAAATGTGTCGACGTTAGAGAATGGTAAAAAAATTATAAATTTTAAGAATAATTAATAGTTTTGACTAATAATATTTATTTGACTTGACGGTCTATCCAAAATTTTTTTATAGGAATTCTAACTCTAATCCCATAGCATCCAATATCTGATTTCGGTAAAATTAGAAAATTTTAGAAAAAATTACAGGTATGATGGAGTGAACTTAGCAGATATGTTCTCGTATTTTTACAAGTAACTAGAAGTAGTGAAATTAAAAGATGTGTATCAACACTTTATTCTAAGCTAAGTCATACGAGAGAATAATTTTGTCCGGCTACCAAAACGACTATTCAAAAAACCTCATTAATGAGACAAAGAATCAGCTTTTTGGATGTTTTTCTATATTCCCTGGTAATGACAATGAGTCTTACCCTCGAGAACATATATAGATATATATTATAAAGGTATAGACTTTGCTACATATTGCTCAAGAAACTAATTTAGGACTTGCAATACTAATATACCAGTAGGTTTTTAAACTTCTTGTGCTTATTATTTATTAGAAATTATTGAAAATTATTTAGTTTTTAATGAGTGTGAATGTAGCAGACATCACACAAATTCAGAATTATTAATAAATAGAGTAAATAACTAATGAAATAAAATTTTAAAAAATTGGCATTTAAAAAATTTTGAAATAAATATGCATTTTGTATAAATATTATTTTTAATTATTTACTCTATTTATTTATAATTTTAAATTTGCCTGATGTCTGCTACATTCACACTCATTAATTAGTCACTATAAACACTGACATCTAAAATTTTTTATAACTAAATTATTAAATTTCTTCCAAAATCTCAGTCTCAACAAACATTATAAAAAAACTTATTTTTACACTAATTATTAAAAAAAAAAAAAATACAAACTGGACAAAATCAATCACTTATTATTTTTTAACTCTTTGGTATTAAAACAATAACTTATAAAAATAATTTACACTGATTTTTAATAAACATCATGAATCACAACGAACGCCATGAACTGAACTGTACAAAAGGTGGCACGAATTATTTTAATGTTTATTGCTGTTCATCTTCAAAGTATCGATTTAATTTTTATTATCAAACCATTGTCCGGTATTTAAAAATATTTTGAGGTAAATGTTTTAATTTAATATTCAATTCAAGAGTATGGCAGTTATTGTAATGGCGGTAAAATAAAATTTGAGACTACCAAGCTGCGCAGTAGCAGTGACGATTGTCGCAGACTTGCGCAGCACAGATGAGATCTCATTGCGTACCAGCCAGAAGTTTCTGGAGCCGGCCAGACTCCCGCATTGTCATCTGAAGTTTGTCAAAACAATTCATTTAATTAAACGTAGTGTTACATTTAAATTATGATTTGTCATTGCAAGCAAGTTCTGGAATAATAAAATACGTGTGTCAATAACAATAAACTTTAAAATTAATAATATTCAGTGCCGATTAAGCTCTCGTATTATATCGCGCTGTTCGTGTTAAAATTTCAAATACAGATAAAATTATTTAAATGTGTCAGTGTTATTAAAATTATTAGCAACAAGTGATTATTATAATTCAGTGATTGATATATTATAGTGATTTGATGTTTATAGTGAGTATTTCTAATTAATTGATTCGTAAATTGAAGATGAGTTTTTGAGGTAGATAATTGTGAAAATGGCGGCAAAAGTGAGTAAATTTAAATATTCTTTAAATTAATATTTTTTCTTTACAACAAAAAAGAATACGAAAAATTAATCTTTTTCTTTATATAACTAAATAATATTTTTTTAAATTTATAAATATATCTATAATAAATTTGTTGAAATTATAAAATTCAAATTTTCCCGCGTGTTAAAAAGATGGCGCTTTGTAACACAGACGATTTCAAATTTTCCTGACGCCCTGACACAAAATTCTATAATAAAAATCATGAGATAGTTATTTTATCCTTATTAGTTATTTCCTTAGTTATCCTTAGTTATTTAATCCTGAATTATTTTGTTCTTTTTAATACTTTTGTATCTAACACTCGATTAAAAAATCGCAGGTGTGTACTTTCTAACAAATGTCCCCATATCTGGCACTTAAGTCATCTTTAAAAATTATTAAAAATAATTATTTGAACATAAAAAAAGTAGAGATATTTAATGCATACCGTTGTTCTGAGATGTGGAAATCTCGCAAAAACAAAAAACAGTTGGAATCAGATTATCATCATAGTGGAATGGACAGAAGTACCTCTACCTTTTTGAACATAATATTTTTTTTTTATCAAGGTATATATGGGGCATTCCACGCCAAATCGACCACTTTCGACCCCGACCCCTTTCGATTTGGCTGAAAATTTTTTTTTCGTTTTCCACCTCATTAAAATCATTTTTCAGGAAATTTTCAAAATTTTTACCCAATTCCAAAAAAAGTTATGAGTTTTTCAAAAATAAGGTTTTTATTTCTTCAAATAGCTCTAACTTCTTCAAAAATTGACTAATTGGGACGTCTTTTTTTTTTTTTAATTTTTGTATTTGAATGTACTTTTCAGAAAAAAATACAAAAAAATTTTAAGATGATAAGCTCTATGAAATTTCCGGCTTTTTTTGAGAAAAACCGTTATTTTCTTAAAGCTCGCCATTTTTTATTTTTAACTTCCCGCTAAGAAAATCGACGATTTTCGAAAATTTCGGGAAGTTATTGTTTTCACCCCGATTTTCGAAAATCGAGTTTTCATCAGATGTCGACGTTTTGAGGTCCTAGGAAGCTATTCTGACTATTTTCGGAATGATGTCCGAGTGTGTGTATGTATGTGTGTGTGTGTGTATGTATGTAAACTCTTTGTAACTTTTGAACCAATGAACCGATTTGGATGTTTAAGGCGGCGATTGAAAGAGCTTGTTGGCCATCAACTTTCCTGAAAATTTCAGATCATTTGATCAAAGAGATTCGAAAATATCTGCGAATTACGAAAAAAAAAAAATTTTTTTTTTTAGTTTTTTATCGATTTCTCAGAAACGACTCATACGATCGACTTCAAAATCTAATCAGCTCTAGTACTCAAAAAAACGCGTCGATTGCCACCTCAAACATCAAAATCGGATGATTCGTTCGAGAGTTATCGCGGGAGAAAGAAATGGTGAAAAACGGTTTTTTCTAAATATTTTCGAAACGACTGACGCGATCGATTTCAAATTTTAATCAGCTTTAGAATTCAATAAAACGCGCCGATTGCCACCTCAAACGTCAAAATCGATCAATTAGTTCGAAAGATATCGGCATTGAAAAGTTAAAAAAATAACATTTTATGTTATTTTTCCTGGATAAATCATAATATAACCTACTAAAATGTGTCTGAAGTCATACTAACTCATCCTTTATATGGTTACTTTCGATACATAATGTCATCGAACTTGGTTTTTAGTTTAAATCATAATATAAACAATAAAATCGACACAACGTAGTTTTCAATATTTTTCCCGGATATTTCATATTTGATTGTATCTCACATGAGTCAACACTCATTTAAGTCTTAATTTGAATCCCTGGCATTGATTTCTGCCTGAATACACTTATTTCATTGAACATAATCAGGGATTAAATTTTAAAAACCGCTTCATTAACAATTCTTGATTCTTAAATTTTCAAACTTCAGCATAACTGGCAACTTGTTAGAGCTTGAGATGATCGTAAAAAAACAATCGCATATGATAGCATTTTCGAGCTCGAAGAGCTCGAAAATATATCTACACCAATGTTTTCGAGGTCTTTGAGGTCAAAAACAGCGGGAAGTTTTGGGGCTGGCCCGCAGGGCCAACCGACGCCCAGATTTTTTTAACTTTTTTAAGGGTTACCCCATTTTGCCATAAAAATTATAAATATTATTATATAAACTTTAAATATAACAGAGAAAAAAAATTTTCGTCGCTTCAAAAAATTTTTTCTCTGCTCAAGAAAATTTCTTTTATTATTTTCTAATGAACGGAATTTTTTAGTGCAAGTAAAATTTTTTTTTGGGCGAGTAAAATTTTTTGTGCCAAGAAAACCCTTTCTTCTTTGTGATGGTAGATTCCTTTTTCTGTTTTAAAAACAACAGAATATGTCAGGGCACAAACGAGGAAGAAAGGAGGAGGATGATTGGGTGACTAAAATGGCGAAATTGCGGCAGCAATTACTGGCTCACGAGGGGCCAAGTGCGGAAGGCCGCAGCAAGGCGGCTCAAAAAAGACCGCCGAAAATGATGAAAATGAACGTCGGAGCTAGTCCAGTTTCTTCATCCGAAAGTGATGAGGAAATGGAGGATGAGCCATCACCAATCCAGCCAGAACCATCAACGTCGGAAACGGTGGTGGCTGAAATAAAAATGGAACCCCCACCAATTATAAAGAAAATTGATTATCCTCCGCGATATTATTATTGTGATAATGACGATGATGATAATGAGGATTTTTCAATCGATTTTAATGAAGAGGCGATTTCTGAATTGACTGTAGACCAACCAAAACAAGCCGGTGGTCTACGGTCGATTCAGGATTATAAAAGGAGTATTGCGTTGATAACAGAAATCCAACGCCGTCCGTTTCCGCCAAAGAAAAAAAGTAGAAGATTTCTGGCAAGAAATGCTTCAAATGAATTATTTATAGTCATCCAAGACGAAGAGGGAACTCATTATAAGCAATACAAAAAGGTTCCGACATTAAAAGATTGGTGCCTCAAGCAGCGGAAAAATTAAACGCCTCGTCATTGTAAATAGTGTAAATATTTTTAAACTAAAAAAAGACGCTGTAGGAAGGTAGTATGGTTAGTATTATTTGATAAATTAGGGGAAGAGGGTGGGGTTAACATGGGCCCCTTAAGAAAAAAGAGCTCACATCCGCGGTATTTTTTACTTGTTTTACTTTTTTCTAGCCTCTTAACCATGTTTTTAATTTCAATATGCCGCGTCTGTTGAAAATATAAAAAAGGTTTTTTTTTCTTTTTACCGCTTTTACATTTTTGAGTCTTTTTTTTGCCATGTATTCGTAATCAATATGCTCAAAAAAATAAAAAATTCAAATTTGGAGCAAAATGGTATCTTTGAAAAATCTACTAAAATTCAACTATTATTCATTTCGTCTCAATAGTATGTTACACATCAAGGGAGGAAAGTGAGACATTTCAAACCGAGTGTATAATTACCTACCCGAGTCGAGAGCAAGTTTCGCGAACACTCGGATTAGGATTTCCTTCTTTCCTCCGTGGAGTGTCTACGACTTTTCACCAGATCTGCACCTAAAAATTCAGAATTTTTTCTCTCAAACAATTTGTAAGGGTTTCTTGTTCATAAACCCCCCCCCCTCCCCCTATCATAATCAAACTTGATGCTTTAATGATTTAGAATTAAAAATTAAATTTCTTTACAGAGAATCTTGAGTGCAAATTTTGTGGGTTAAAAGGACACACTAGAAGAACTTCAAAGATGTGTTTAAAAAATATACCATCCAAGCGCACATTGGCAGCAGGCGATGATTTTGAAGACATTGAAATATATACGATTCGAAAAGGGTTGACCAGTTTTTTGAATGCTCCAGCATTAACTGTAGAACAACGACAAAAAATAATTCAAATCATTCGCCAAGATGTGTCCCTGTGGAAAAGGTCTTATAAAATCTCATAAAAAAAATTGGCTATGAGAAAACGATCAGTATTTGACCGCGAAAAATCTCAAAAATTCTTATACAATTATTTTCTCATAGATGGTGCATCAAAAAAAAATTTTTCTTAAAATTCTCATATAAATGATCAGAATCTATAAGAAACAGAAGCTGTAATTTTGTGATTATAAGTATTTATAAGTTTTCAAAAAATGTAAAGTTTACAATTGCGTAGATTTTGAAAATGAATAAGATTGTATAAGACGATTTCTGAAGTAATCATATAAGATTTGATACTGATTAATGAATGTGAGTACAAATTTTTCCATATAGTAACGAAAAAATTTATGAGATCGATTAAGTTATACTTTCTTTAGTATTGATTAAGGCTTATATGCTAAATTATTGAATTTTTTAGCATGAATTCAAAAAGTTTTTATTATGTATACTCAAGATTATTTGTATGAGTATTTACGCGGAAAATCCTCAGCATCTATCCCCGAAAAACCAATGAAATCGAGTCAGTTTATTTATTCATCAAAAATTACTCAAGTAAACATTCATATTAAATATTAAAGTCATGATGTATTATAGGATATACTATAATACATGTCACCCTGTCAAATGACAGAGGAGTACTCGAACAAAACCGTATTCAAATTTGGAATATAACACTTCTGAAATAAATGTCTTATCAGGGACACTACAAATCGTAGGCGCGATCTCGTGGCGAGCACCGAACTACTCCCGCTGCTGCTGCCTAGCACCGGTGACTTTCCCCTTCTCCATATCGATCTTTTCTCCCAAGAAATTTTTTCTCTTGGCTTAAGCAACTTTTGTTATTTTTAAGATTTTATAAGTAAATTTAGTAATAACTTTATATATTATGTCTTATACAATTCATAAGAGAAATAAAGTATTTGACGGAGTAAATCCTTATTCGGTCTTATAAAAATATTAAAACGAATTTTTTCTATAAAAATGATAAATATTTATTATAATGCTACTTTATGAGACAAGTCTCTTTAAACCTATAATTTTCATAATTAAAAAAAAAATTATTTTACGATTTTGTAATCAACATGACTCAGAAAATCTTGAAAATTGACTTTTTCAATACTTTCCAAAAATTAATTTCAATCAACTTGAACTTATGGAATGGAAAAAGCTTATAATAATAGACCCAGTAGCCAATCGGGAACCAGTACCTAATCACTACATCTATTTTTAATAGAAATATCTAAATTCTAAATATAGATATACAATTAATGGAGTGAGCGGGTACTGGTTCCTGATTAGCTACTAGGTCTTTTATCTTATTTATTATACCAGTTATCCAATTTCGGCTGTTACTTAAATTGTACCACCTTACAATCTAAAAAATATCATCAATTTTTAAAAATATACAATTCAAATTTAATAAAACAATTATGAAAGTTTAAGCTCATAAAAACTCATAAAATCTTATAAAAATTTGTTAGAAATTAAGTCATTTAACTACGATAATTTAGAAAGTTTCGAATTTTTGTTGAAATTTTTGAAAAATTAAATTGAAAGTTATGAAGTCGTTTCTACAAGGAAATGCTAAATGATATTTCTCAGAAAATTGCGTTCTCAGTAAAACTTCAAAATTGCAATAGTAACATCATATCATTCTTTAAGCATATTTAAGACTTTTCAGTTTCTATCAGTTTATTAAATCAGAGTTTTCTAATAAAATCTTATAAAATTTTTATCAGAAAACCATCTGCATTTGTCCATGACATTCGTCATTTAGTCTCATAAAAATACTAAAAAAAATACGTTTCGGATTTTCTCATAAAATATTATTAGTATTTTATGATGTCCAAAAAGGTTTGTCCCGAAAGATAAATCTTATTAAAACTTATAAATTCTTCAAATTTCAACAAAACAAAATTTCTTGATGAGAATTTATAAGTATTTTAGCATAAGAATTCACTGGATTGATTCTTATTGAAAATACATTAGGATAAACTTATACAAACTTATAAAAGTGATGAGACTTATTCATAATCATAACTTTTTTACATCATTTCACTCACAGAATCTCATAGTTTAAGAAATCTTATTTGTTCTCATAGACATATACAATGTAATGCCTCATATAAAAATATTGATATCTGTAACTTATAAAGTCTCATAAAAAAGGTCTATGAGAAATTTTTTCACACCTCATAGACGTTTTCGAATCTTATTGGTTCTGATAGAAATTTTTCAATTTTTTATGAGAATTTATAAGACCTTTTCCACAGGGGTGTACTATATCGCGTTTATTTATAAATTTACAACTGTACATTAATTATTTTTATAAAACTAATGCATTATCAATGTCGTTTGACAATTTTAAAGATATATATGATACCGGTCAACCAAATTTTTTATATTTCGTTTATAAATTAATAGAAAGTAAAAGTAAGATAGTCATTAATGATCCTAGTTTAGTTAGTGATAAATATTTAAAGATAGTTGACAAATTCGATTATAAAATGAAAAATTTAAGTAGAATTTATGAAGATTTGGTAAATAATTATACAGTCACATTAAAAAATAATTTACAAATACATGCATTGAATAGAATTAAAAAAATTGCTTGTTTAAGGTTAAAAGATTCAGATTTAAATAAAAAAGATATTAAAGAACAATGTACTCAATGTTGGGTAGATGATAAGCGTGATGAAATTAATCCAACTATAATAGATATCTGCGATAATTTACAGGATACAAAAGATAATAAAAAATGGTTCAATTCAATTTATTATTGGATGAAATATCAATGTGAATCAAGTAATAATAATGTTCGATCATTTGCTGTGTTTCCCATAGGACAGCATGGACTAAAATTTATAAATTATAATACCGAAAGCTGGTATAATTTATTAAAACGAGCAGGTGTAATTAATCCAAGTATTGAAAAATATAAAAATAATTTAGAAAACAAACCATTAGAAGTATGGGGTAAAGTACATAAAATACAAAATTCATCTAATGTTAGGTTCGGTTGTTCAATAAAAACTAACAGTGTTGGTGTGTCCGTATCAATGACACGTAATAAGAAGAACAACAAGTCAGTAGGACTTCCAAAAAATAACCATTATTATAATTATAAAAATGATGTAAATAAAAATATATACAAAAAGTTATGCTACATTGATCCTGGTTCCCGAGTACCGTTAGTTATTTATAAGGTTAATAATATTAGTAATAGAAAACCATATAGCAGAGTAATGGAAAAATTGATGAATTTACATATGATGAAACACCGTCGTAATGCTTTACGGAATAAAATCATTAATAAAATTTTACGTGCTGAACAATTAGATCACGAAAGAATTGAACGAGAAGAAAACATTGTTATATCTGCTAAAAACGAGCATAATGATGCTTATGCCAAATTACGTTGGAAGTGGTTTAACCAAAGACAAATTATATATGAGTCGTATTTAAAATTAACAAGATTGAGATTAGATAGTGTAATTTTTAGACACAAAACTGAAAATATTGTAAATCACCATGTTTTGTTTGATAGTAATGATAACATTTTTGAATAAAAATATAAATGTAAATGTAAATATCGATGTAACATTAAATTAAATTGTAATAATTGTAATAATAATAAATTTTGTTTTGCAACAATATTACATCAGAATAATAAGAGCAGACAAAGGTTTTATCGTTGCCGGTATTGTAGGAATAAAAATGGAATTTTGAAAAACGAATTAGTCAAAAAACATTATGGAATTGAACAAAATAAAATAGTAAATACTAAACTAAAAATTTAAAAAAATCGTAAAAAAATTGTAAGAAATCAAAAGACTTTGGTCGGCTATGGGGCTAAGGCTGATTTCATGCGCAAAGCACAATTTTCAGGTGACCGGTGTTCCCACACGAAATACGTTAAAACCTTAGAAAATGAAAAAAATGTCAAAGTATCATTGGTAAATGAATTTTGGACTAGTCAAGCTTGTTCTAATTGCCTTAGTACAAAAGAATTAAATATAAAAGTCAATTTCGATCCGCAAAGCCGTACTGCTGCTTGCTGAAAGTGTCAGCACACATTAGAACGTAATAAAAACGCTGCAAAAAATATTTGTTTAAAAAACATACAAGGGAGTCTTGAAAACAAACCAGAAATTTATCCACCGCAATTAGATAACGATGATTAAATGATTGATTAAATTGTGAATATTAATAAAAACTAACAAAAAAAGTGAGTGATTTCGGGGAGAGGTGCCGCAATTGTAACAAAAAATTTTATTTTTTTTTATTTCGTTTTTTTTTTTTAATTCGTTGTTTTTTATTTCGTTTTTTTTTTTTTTTTTTAACTTCCCGCTAAGAAAATCGACGATTTTCGAAAATTTCGGGAAGTTATTGTTATCACCCCGATTTTCGAAAATCGAGTCTTCATCAGATGTCGACGTTTTGAGGTCCTACGAAGCTATTCTGACTATTTTCGGAATGATGTCCGAGTGTGTGTGTATGTGTGTGTGTGTGTGTGTATGTAAACTCTTTGTAACTTTTGAACTAATGAACCGATTTGGATGTTTAGGGCGGCGATTGAAAGAGCATGTTGGCCATCAACTTTCCTGAAAATTTCAGATCATTTGATCAAATAGACTCAAAAATATCTGCGAATTACGAAAAAAAAAAAAATTTTTTTTGTTTAGTTTTTTATTGATTTCTCAGAAACAACTCATACGATCGACTTCAAAATCTAATCAGCTCTAATACTTAAAAAAACGCGTCGATTGCCACCTTAAACGTCAATCGGATAATTCGTTCGAGAGTTATCGCGGAAAAAAGAAATGGTGAAAAACGGTTTTTTCTAAATGTTTTCGAAACGACTGACGCGATCGATTTCAAATTTTAATCAGCTCTAGAATTCAATAAAACGCGACGATTGCCAGCTCAAACGTCAAAATCGATCGATAAGTTCGAAAGATATCGGCATTGAAAAGTTAAAAAAATAACATTTTATGTTATTTTTCCTGGATAAATCATAATATAACCTACTAAAATGTGTCTGAAGTCATACCAACTCATCTTTTATATGGTTACTTTCGATACATTATGTCATCGAACTTTGTTTTTAGTTTAAATCATAGTACCAACAATGAAATCGATAAAACGCAGTTTTCAATATTTTTCTCGGATATTTCATATTTGATTGTTTCTCACATGAGTCAAAACTCATTTAAATCTTGATTTGAATCCCTGGCATTGATTTCTATCTAAATACACTCATTTTATTGAACATAATCAGGGATTACATTTTAAAAACCGCTTCATTAACAATTCTTGATTCTTATATAAATTTTCAAACTTCAGGATAACAGGCAACTTGTTAGAGCTTGAGACGATCGTAAAAAAACAATCGCATGTGATAGCATTTTCGAGCTCGAAGAGCTCGAAAATATATCTACCTGCGTTTTCGAGCTTATTGAGGTCGAAAACAGCGGAAAGTTTTAGGGCTGGCCCGCAGGGCCAACCGACGCCCAGATTTTTTTTTTTTATTTTCTCTAAAAAAAACTTCGATTAATTCTGCAATTTTTCCCGCCAATCTCAGAGTGGTCGGACTTTTCCGTCTATTTTTTTTTTAACAATAGAAAAGGAAAGGAAAATTTTCAGCCAAATCAAAAGGGGTCGAGGTCAAAAGTGGACGATATTAGGCCTCGGGCAATCCAATAATCCGGCCAACTGAGTCGAATTCAAATTCAAATCCAAATAAAATTCACTTTTTAAACTAGATCAGCATGATATTTTTTTATGATATACCACACAAGGCCGTCTATCACTCTGTTTTGATACTTTTTTATCATTTTTCACTACTGATAAGAGTTCTATATTTTAAAATTTTAGTTTCTGGTATTAACCCAGCCGTACTCCTGCCCGAGTCCATCCTACTGATAGTATTCCTCTAATTGATTCTGATAGCCAGACTTTCTGGTTAAAAAGTTGGTGTTAATTAGTTGTGATCAACTTGAGTGCAACTTTGACGACGACTTCACATTTTGTAACTGTTAGCTACAAGTTCTGGAAACTGTTGACTGCAGTTTCTGGGAAAGTTGGTGACAATTTTCGGTCGAAAGGTTAAGGCAAGTTGAAAAAAAAGTTTTCTGCAACTTTCCAACTTTTTTCTTGCCAACTATTGCTTTGACGCAGATACAAATTTGCTATTAACTTAGCTATCAAGGGATATGTTAACAATCTGTTCTCTCAATGAAATCTACCAACAGTTCAATATTAGAGCGGGTTGTATACAGCACGTGATAAAATAGTTACCAGTAGCAGTTCAATTTATTTTATCCTTGCGTATCCATTCGATACAAAAAAAAGCTGTATCCACGATTGAGTTTTTCCGTATCGATTAGCTGTCTCCATATTTTTAATAAATAAGACTCTAATACAGTCCTCCTTTTTTTTTTTTGAAAAAAAAGTTCGTATGTAAGTTACTAAAAATTGAATATATTTTTCCATATCATTTACACATTTCATAATGGCAGAGAAAATAATGGTTGCTTATTATTCCTCATGAATACATTATTTCTTGGTGAAATTTTTCACCACACTGATAAAAAAGTTGACTTGATTCAAGGCAAAAAATTTTGAACCAAGAATACCATTTTTAAGAAAATGATTTTCTTGAGTCAAGAGAAAAAATTTTTGAACCAAGAGAAATTTACTTAAACCAAGAATAAATTAATGGCTCAAAAATCTTTTCTTCTGAGTCAAAAAAATCTGGGCGTCGGTTGGCCCTGTGGGCCAGCCCCAAAACTTCCCACTGTTTTCGACCTCAAAGAGCTCGAATACATTGGTGTAGATATATTTTCGAGCTCTTCTAGCTCGAAAATGCTATCACGTGCGATTGTTTTTTTACGATCTTCTCAAGCTCTAACAAGTTGCCTGTTATGCTGAAGTTTGAAAATTTAAGAATCAAGAATTGTTAATGAAGCGGTTTTTAAAATTTAATCTCTGATTATGTTCAATAAAAAAAGTGTATTCAAGCAGAAATCAATGCCAGGGATTCAAATCAAGATTTAAATGAGTTTCCACTCATGTGAGAAACAATCAAACATGAAATATCCGAGAAAAATATTGAAAACTACGCTTTATCGATTTCATTGTTGGTACTATGATTTAAACTCAAAGACAAGTTCGATGACATTATGTATCGAAAGTAACCATATAAAGGATGAGTTGGTATGACTTCAGACACATTTTAGTAGGTTATATTATGATTTATCCGGGAAAAATAACATAAAATGTTATTTT
Source organism: Microplitis manilae (assembly GCA_030273425.1). Taxonomy (NCBI): domain Eukaryota; kingdom Metazoa; phylum Arthropoda; class Insecta; order Hymenoptera; family Braconidae; genus Microplitis; species Microplitis manilae. The sequence goes on from CP092726.1 coordinate 8,166,657, forward strand.
TTTAACTTTTCAACGCCGATATCTTTCGAACTAATTGATCGATTTTGACGTTTGAGGTGGCAATCGGCGCGTTTTATTGAATTCTAGAGCTGATTAAAATTTGAAATCGATCGCGTCAGTCGTTTCGAAAATATTTAGAAAAAACCGTTTTTCACCATTTCTTTCTCCCGCGATAACTCTCGAACGAATCATCCAATTTTGGTGTTTGAGGTAGCAATCGACGCGTTTTTTTGAGTACTAGAGCTGATAAGATTTTGAAGTCGATCGTATGAGTTGTTTCTGAGAAATCAATAAAAAACTAAAAAAAAAAATTTTTTTTTTTTCGTAATTCGCAGATATTTTCGAGTCTATTTGATCAAATGATCTGAAATTTTCAGGAAAGTAGATGGCCAACATGCTCTTTCAATCGCCGCCTTAAACATCCAAATCGGTTCATTAGTTCAAAAGTTACAAAGAGTTTACATACATACACACACACACACACACACATACACACACTCGGACATCATTCCGAAAATAGTCAGAATAGCTTCCTAGGACCTCAAAACGTCGACATCTGATGAAAACTCGACTTTCGAAAATCGGGGTGAAAACAATAACTTCCCGAAATTTTCGAAAATCGTCGATTTTCTTAGCGGGAAGTTAAAAATAATTTTCTTAAAACTGGTATTCTTGGTTCAAAATTTTTTCTCTTGAATCAAGTTAATTTTTTTATCAGTGCAACTATGCTGTCAAATGAGCCAAGTTATATAGGATATAAAACTAAATTTTAAAAAAAAGTAACTTAACGTATCCCTGATGAAAAGAAACGATTCGAAACGATTTGCAATGTTAAACTTCCATAAAAATGTCGTTTCAAAAGTATTCAACGTATTCAAAAGCATTAAAAAGCTTTTAAAATTTTTTTTTTTTCGAATCGTTTCAAATCGTTTCTTTTAATAAAGGATCTCGTGATACTGTATCTCTTCAAATATTCAATGACGAAGCTTCCGGATGTATTTAAGACTTACAAAATTTCTAGTTTAATCCGTTGAGTCAATTTCTAAAGAGAAATTTCTTCAGATTTTCTCATATTGTATCTCTGAATTTCAATTCAGTTAACCTATATAGGTTATCCTCAAGGATTCGAAACTTTTAGAATTTTAGAACGTCGATAGTACTTATGTATTCTAAGAATGTATTCAAGATATATTCACTGGAGATTTAACTATTTTACATACAACTCTATCTTCTCTTGTTCGCACCCCGTAATATTATCATAGTTTTTTTTTTTTTTTTTTAATGAACAAGTGCTATCTTATTTATATTTTCATCATAGGCATATTGATTGATGAAATGAACTATAACATTTTGGTATCTTGGTTTAATGTGCAAATAAACAATAACTCCAACATCCTTGATAAATTTTTTCTTACTGATGAAAAAAAAATAATAATTTTACATACATGAAAAATTGATACCTGATACGATTAAGAGGATCAAGCGTTCCTTTCGCCGGAAAAATTTTTTGAGCTTAAAGATGATTGTTTAGTAGATAAAATAATTTAACAAGTTGGTCTTTTTATAAAATCTTTATTAATATTTTAAAACATTTTCATTGAATTTTAATAAAAAAATTGCAAGTTGTAGTGATGTTAATGAAAATATATTCTAGATGTACAGAGAATATAACTTGAAATAACAAAATATACTTATAGCTGTAAATTTGGCAAAAAATACAGTTCATCTCGTAGGATCTGGAGTCAGACTAAGTACAATTAGTCAATCTGACGTGTCTTTAAATTATTTCGGAGGTGAATAAAAATTTCAATTCTTATCCAACCTGGTCCCTAATGCTCTAAGTGTCAGATGACTTGTTGCAAGGTCGTAAATTGAAAAATTAATTATTTTTAATTAAAAAAAAAAAGCATACACACACACACACACACACACACACACACACACACACACACACACACACACACACACACACACATACATTCAGGTTTCTCCCGAGTTAAAAAAACAAATTCAGATTTAAGTCTCCAAGTTCTCAATGAAGTTTCTGATGATCAATTTAGAATTCGAAAATTGCCAATAGTATAGAAAGTTATCCTAGTTTAGTCCTCAAAGTGGTAGTTACGATCAATTTCACCACTTTGAGGACTAAACTAGAATAACATAATCTGGATTAGAGCCTCAAAATACTCAAAACATAAAGGAATAATTTTATCCACATTTGAATCTCAAAAGTCTCATTCGACGTATTCTCTACCCTCCTTTTTTTATCTAAAATTTTTAAAAGTTTGAAATATAACTTTTCATTCGTTGAAGATTTTGAGGCTTTAGTTATAATTTCTGGGCGGCCAATAAAACATTGAAGGAATTAAAGCTTTTGACGATTAAACTAGAATTTGTTTTTTGACTTAGGTACTTTACGGGTCTTTCTAAAATCCTCCAGTAGAATCTGGAGTCAAACTGACTAATTGTACTTAGTCTGATTCCAGATCCTGCGAGAGGAACTGAATTTATTGCCGACTATGCAACTAGATAATTTATCTTTTCAAGTTATATTCTACATACATCTAGAATATATTTTTATCATAATATATTATTGTTGCATTCTGATTATTTTTCATATATATTCCTCACTTAATTATTTTTGATAAATATTATATCTATTCTGTATATATTCGAAATATATATCTAAAACGACGAAAAGTATTATAAAATAAATATATATTTGATGCATTTTAGATACAAGAAGAATATATCCTAATTATATTCCTTATATTTATTCTAGTATTTTTTGTAATTCTTCTATATATCTCAAAATATATTCATTTTATATTCAAAATATATAATATTTCCATGGGGGTTGGTATACTTATTCTCTGAACTAGGCGCAAATGAGAAGGTTGACTATACAGTTATCTAACATGATAAAACCAAGTTTGTTAATGTTCAGGACACTGGCTAGAGCTCAGGTTGAGATATGTTTTTTCGTGAAAAAAAAAAAAAAAAAAAAAAATTGGCGTTGTAATCCGAAAAAAAAAAAATGATTCTGTGTCCCCATTTTTTAATTTTAACTTTTGAGCAACCGTAGTTTTCGGTTTACCGCAAAAGTTCTAGTTAGAGCTCTAGCAGCTATGCTTGTGAATAAAATAAATCCACAGTCATTACAATTGGTCTATTGGTTATTGGAAAATGGTAGTTTCCAAAAAAACGCTTTCAAAGATGTCACTTAACCACAGAATGTAACAAGAAGTGTTTGACTTTAAATATATAAAACTTCTAAAAGTTTTAAATTTTACAAAAAATTCTTTCACGCACTGATAGAAGAATTTATTTGAACCAAATAAGATTAATTAATAGTTAACAAATGATTTATTAAATGAGATTTATTTGAACCAAATAAATATTTCTTAATAGTTAAAAAATTACTTATTTGAATAGGAAATGATACATGAAGCTAATTAAGTAGGGTTATGACAAATAATTTATAGTCCCATTCAAGTTTACTTTTTTAAAGAAAATAATGGGCAAAGTAATCAATTTAAAAAATATTCAGCATTTTTTTAATTTATAAAACAATATTTAGTTGATTATGTTTTGAATTTGTTACACTAGACAGTATACTGAAAGGTATTGTAAACAGAAAGTGGCGCTGTAGTAAAAAATCACAGTGATGTTCACTCAAATATGAGATTTATTAACTATTAATAAATCTATATTTGAGGCAAATAAATGCTTGTTTCAGCGAAATAAGGCTGAAAAACTGTTTCAAATAAATGCATTTATTAATATCAAATAAATACTTCTATCAGTGCGCTCTTATTTTTGTAAAATTACAGAATAATAATTACTAAAAAAGATCGATTGTAGATTTGGTGGAAAGGAATACCCCCCTAACTGAACATGTTTTACTTAAGAAAATTATGGGATTCATGTGTATAATTTTGTGAGAAATCGATCCGTGTTGTGGGATATACTTCTCAAACGTTATTGGGATCGTTTCTACCCGACTAGAATTTCTTCCTGATTTGCCTGAAGTACCATAAAGACCTTATCAGGTTAATATAAGGTTTGCCTTATTATGACAAACCTGACAAGTTCTTTGTCAGGACCTCCAGAATATCCTTATTCAAAAAAAAGTTATCCCATCCCTTCAAGTATTTTGTTTCCAGGCTAAAAATTAAACAAAGTACAAAAGAATATTATATAAAAATCACGTCAATCATTGCAGCACGGAGTTTTTACTTCTTTATCAGTTAGTCTTTGACATCATAATGAATATATTATATTTACACTCACAAGATCACATATGTATGTCACCGCAGTGGATAATAGCATCGAGGACTTTGAATCGGAAGGACGCAGATTCAAGCCCAGCAGTTATTGGGATTTTTTCATCAATAAAAACCATGTTTACATCTCCTAATTAATGCTCTCATTACAATAGATAAAATTCTCGATCGAATTAAAATTCTCTTATTTTTTTTTTTTGCATTTTAATATTTTTTAAAAATAATTATTAATAAGGTAATCCTAATAAGGATTTGATGAGGATATCTTGGTAAGGACCTGATAAGGTAATCCTGATAAGGATGTGATGAGGATATCCTGGTAAGGACCTCGTCAGGTCCTTATGAAAAATTCTAGTCGGGATATAATACTATGAAGATCTTTTTTCATAATTATAGTAATAATTTCCGTCATAACATAAGGTTTTTACTTCTTGTATATTAGAGATACATCTTATAGATGTATGAAGAAGAGATCCATTTATATAAATGATCCTATATTGACCATGGATAACACTCAGTTACATATATTAATGTTTTTGTTATTACGCATAGGGTCATGAAATACCAGTCGTGAATACTTTAAAAAAATTCATAATGTTAATTTCAATTTTTAAAATTAGTAAACGTTATAAATTGCGATAAATTATTGATTAATAAAATATTGATGTATAAATGACATAAAGAAAAAATATTTTTTATGTTAATTATTTAGAAAATACCAGTCTTGGGCATCCTCAAAATGTGGACAAAAGGTTATAATGCCCAAAACATACTAAATCTTTTCGACATATTTTGAGAGTGTATAGAAGCATATGAAGGAAATAGTAGTTTTAATATTTCGTTATTACGTTAAAAGAAAATGTCAAGTTTTCATTTCAGGTGCAGTGTTTAAAACTGGTATTTTATTTCTACCCTGCTCGAAATATACGACATTTAGCGTCTACCCATAGCGTCAAAAATAAAACTTGATTAAGACTTGGTTTACCAAGTCGAAAATTAGAGTCGTTTTTCACAAGACAAACTCGACGTTTTTTACGGAGATATGAAATACATAGACTTTTCACCTTGGTTCAAACTTTACTGGCTCACTTAGTCACGATTTAAGATGAAAAAGTCTAAATCACGTCGAAATTTACTTGATTTAAACTTACTCGACTTAAATTATAAGATGAAAAAGTCAAAACTAAGGTGAAACGTGAAAACGACATTTCACACTAAAAAATACTGCTTGTTTTTAACTTGTTTGAGCAAGTCTGAAGTAAGGCGAATAAATAACTTTTTTCCAACTTGGTTTATCACGTCAAAAATAAAGTGAATGATTGTCATGGTCGAAGTAAAGACGAATAAGTTCAAATTAAGATAAAAAATCTCTAAACCGCCTGAACCTGTGGGCCAGCCCTAAAACTTCCTGCCGTTTTCGAGCTCAAGGAGCTCGAAAACATTCTCAGTACTTTTAGAGTTTTTCAAGCTTAACAGTAGTAATGTCGCACATTTCATTACGAAAATTCAAGTAATAAACAATAACAATTATAAAAAAAAAAATAATGAAGTAAATCGTTTTTTTTTTAATTTTATATCAGCAATATCATTGAAAATAATGAACCGGTGCAGAAGTTTCAAATGGCATTTGACGCATTGGAAATTTTTTTTGAAACATTCGGTCAATACTTTTATGAATTATTCTAAATAAATGAAGTAAATTGTTATTTTTCGGATATTTAATCATCAATATCTTTTGAAATAATGAATCGATTTTGACGTTTAAGGTGACATTAGAGGTAGTTTTTGAAACATTAACATAAAAAAAACTCCGTCATCAATTAGTTCAAAGATTTAGATGTTATTAGAAAAAAACATTTGTTTACAATTCTTTCAACAACAGCTTCCTTTGAACGAAAAACCCAATTTTGATGGTTGAGGTGGCATTCGACGCGACTTATAAAGTTTTAGAGCTGATTAGATTTTTGAATTAATCTATCAAGTACATAGCAAGTTATTGAAAAAAAAACACTTCTGAAAAATTTGAAAAAATTTTATTTTTGAAATATCTCCGAACATACTGTACCGATTATGCTTAATTTCTCAAGAGTTGTTGGAATTAACGAGCCTCTTCAAACGCAACCTTAAAAAGCCAAATCGGTTTATCCGTTCAAAAGTTACAAAATATTTACATTCATTCGTCCGTACGTACACACATACATACACTCGGATATCATCGTGAAATTAGTCAGAATAGTTTTCAAGATCTGTTCGAAATTCGATTTTTGAAAATCGGACCGAAACCAATAACTTCCCTTTTTTTTTAAATTTTCATTAATTAAAGTTTCAATATTTTTGGCGGGAAGTTAACCTTTCGTTACTCGCGTCTACTCGCCCGACGATTTTCATCGCGCGGCGAGCACTGTGCCGCCCATGCTAAATGAAATGCAACGTTGCCAAATCACAATGCTATAGTGAATTATTTGTTACAGTAACAACAGTACGTTTGGCAACATGGTCACAAAAATTAAATGGACGATTTAACTCGCATAATGAGCACTGTGCCGCTTTTTCACATTCTTGTTATAGATAAATATACTTTTTTTATATTTGAAATGTATGTTTATTAATTACACACATATTTTATAAAAATATACATTTCAAAGAGAGAATTGGTTAAGTATAAAGTCACAAATACCCATACAGTAACTTTTATTGCAATTTTAGTCAAAAAGGCGGCGTCACGCTCATAGCGCGAGTAACGAAAGGTTAAAAAAGCTCTAAAAGTTAACAAAAATTTAATTAAGTGGAAAAAGTCGAGATCTTATTGGCAAATCGATATAACTCCAAAAGAAATTAAGTTGAAGCAAGCCTGAATCAAGTTTTATTTTAGACCCGGGTATAGTCGACGGCTAAAAATATTAGATATGAAACAGCCGATAATAGATACCTATTATTCAAGTTGTAACGTTAGTCGTATAAAAAATATTATTTTTTAGTCATTTGATATATAACTAACGTGCAAAAAATATCGAAATAAGTCGATGAGTTATCTTGTGACAAAATTTTTTATCATATTTGAAAGCACCCTACATTACCTGCTGCCTATAGACACTTATTGTTATACTTTTTAAATATTCTCTACAAAAACTGATATATATATATTTACATTAGACTGTGTCAAATAAAATCAACATTTTTTTTTTCAGTCCCATACAAAACTTATGTGTAATATAACTTAAAAAAAAATTGGGTTCCAAAGTGGGCCATACCATATTTTTATAGAGAATCGAATGCTCTACAAAAAAACTCTTTCATACTTTTTGGATAAATCTAATAGTTCAAAAGTTACTTTTTTAAGGAAATCTCAATTTTTTCCCCAAAAGATTAATTTGTAAAACCTGTAAATTCTGAACTGTGAGATTAAAGAATTATTAAATAACATAAGGTAAAAGCCCCCATTATTGACAGGACCCCTACTATTGATATATTGTTTTAATTTATTAATTTTTTAATTAACTGTATGAATAATCACATTGCTCAAAACTTCTTATCAATTTTTTGATATTTTTAAATGGAAAAATAGTTCAATTTTATTTCTGGGTACAAACTATTCGCTGTAAAAAAAATTTATTTTCCCGACTAGGTCACCTTCGCTAGAATGTTTGAAATTTCTTAACAATTTCGTTTAGAGAGATCGTATTTTTAGAAACGAATTCCCCTATATAGTTCTAATGTAAGTGTATTATTAAAAATTGTTTCAGGTTATTTATAGTCTAAACAACCCCAGAATCATTGATTTAGATTGAAAAATCTTAATCATCATTTAAAAATAGCGGGCGTCAATAGTCGGTACATAAAAATTCACGTGTGTCAAATAGCGACAGGCCACAAACTCAAGTAATTTAACCTCCTTAACATACATATCGATTAATTTATGTTAACACGCTGTCTAGTAATTTCATAATAAATAAAACATTGAATAAAAAATTGTCGAATCAAGAATAGTGTCGTCGAATTTATAAAAAATAAAAGTGTGTCCTAGATGAATTTTTAATTATAATTATCGTATTTTGTCGTTTTTAATTAAAATATTTATTATTAATTTGAACCTAATTGACGGTGGTCTTTAATCATTTTTTATAAACTGCCGCGCATGCGCATTAGACCTGTCAATAATGGGGTCCATGGTATGTCAATAGTTGGCTCTGACACTATTTTACCCCGTCAATAATACCTGCACTCGACTCGTTGATTTTTAATTAATATATTTTTTATTTGATTCATTGCTATTTAAGTAAATTTATTTAAATATACAAGTAGAGACACCAATTAAAACGTCCAATGCAAAAAAAGTTGATTATATTAATTTTAAATACGATAAAAAAATTCAAACAATCACAGACATTCTTATAGTGTCAATAATGGGGGCTTTTACCTTAGTTTGATCGCAAAAAAATGATCTACAAGAAAGGTCCTATAACATTTCGCGATAAGACTGATAGTTTTGCTGGAAAAGTAAAAAAATGAGAAATTTACCATAAATTTGAATATAAGATTAAATAACTTTTGAATGGTTAGATTTACCAAAAAATTATAAACGACCTTGTTTGTCGAGTGATCGTTTTTCTACAAAAAATATGTTTTGGTCTTTTCAATTCATTGAACCGTTAACTAGTTATAATATTTCAAAGCTAAAAAAATATTTTTCCATGTTATTTGAATGGGAAATTTTATTTAAGTGAATCTTCAGCTCTGATTATTTTCTAAATTTTGGGAAGCGAACTGTCGTACTCCGGTTTTCTCTAGGCATAGAATAATAATTCACCTTGAATTAATTAAACTTGGATCCATTTCTTCCCAAATTTAGGAATAAGTTTATAAGAAATATTATTATACACTAAACTCCATTATTTTCATTTTTGATATCTGGTTTGAGTGTTATAAAATCGTGCGACTTTTAAATCAGAAATTTTCTGTAATATTTTTTTTTCTCATATTTTGAAAAAAATTTCTAATTATGGTAAGATGAACATATAAGCATACGTGCAGTATAAAAAATATTACCAAAAATAATCATAAAATTTGATTTGCTTTTCATGAATCTCAAATTAAATCGACAAAGAGTTCTTGAAATTCAAAAAATGATGTTTTTGTAATATTGCATTTTTTAATACTTTTTTAGTGTTTCATATAAACTGTAGTCGTAATACTATTGATCCTAAGCGTAGGAGTGAAAATTTTTTAGCAATGGGATGTTTGAGGTTCATTTTCGCTATTCATCTCTGTAGCTTTAATATTATTTTATAATAACGTTATATTCAACAGTCCTCATTATGTGAATGGCGTACTTAATTTTCTATACAGCTACCTTCTTCGTCCTAATATTGAGCTAGTTTTTGACGTTTACACGCAGAGAATTTTACGGCATTTGTTACATCAAAAATTTATAGAAAAATTACTATGTCATAGTAACATGAGGACAGTATGGAATTATTGTGTATCTATGTTAAAAACGGTCCGTGTTAAATTTTTTGTGTTGATTATTTTGTGTCAAATCAACACAATTCTCTGTGTTATTTTAAAATTTTTAATCGATTTACTGTTCAACACTTTGAAAGTGTTACCTAGTATAAAAATCGATACTATCAACATTTAGTAAGTGTTACTTTAAACTCAATACGCAAAGAGTGTTGAAATTTTAACACAAATTTTGTGTTGAAATTCGTTACAAATAGTCTGTGTTGAAAAATAACACAAATATTATGTGGACCGTTTCTAACACACAGACTGTGTTGATTTTAACACAATATTTTATACTGTGTGGTATAGTAATTTTTCTATAAATTTTTAATATAAAAAATACTACAAAATTCTTTGCGTGTAGGAATACGATGAAAACAAAAAAAAATGCTAACTATCACCATCTTGTAATAGGGAATAATTACCATCTGCATGTGATAATCATTATCATTCTTTTATGTTAACTATTCGTTTCTCGTATTGTAATAATTACTATTGCCGATAGTAATAGCTACCATGTAGATAGTAATATTTATTATGCCTAAAAATTTTTTTTACTTTGCCTTCTAAGATAGTAATGATTATCATCACGGATAAGAATGCTTGCCATCTCCGATAGGAAAAGTTAGCGTTAAAATAAAAGGAAAAGTTAAGTTAGTTAAAGTTAAGATTCACATTCTTCAATATTAATAAAAGAATGTCTTACCACTTTTTTTCAGCTTGTATAATTCATTTTACAGGTTGTCTAAACCTTAAATTCGACATCAAATAGTAATTTATCATTAGTTTTACAGCTATACAAGTATTCACTGAAATTGAAACAAATACATTTTTCACACAATTATAACTGGATGCTTTTTTATTGCTTGATTGTACAACAGAACCAAAAGCTTAGGCCAACAATCAGTTGCCAATAGTTATCAAATAATCAATATGAGTCAAGATTATTCCGATCGTCAGTCCTGGCAACTTTTAAACTATCAAATATGTGATATACAACTTTTTATATCAAATGTGATGAAATTTATTGGCAGTTAGGTCTCTATAAACTAACAAAACGTCTAGACAGATTTTGATGTTCTCTTTTTCTTATAACGTTGTTAATTACTTGCTCTCTTTGAATTGTACCAGACTATAATTATTTAATAGTACTTCAAAATTGTCACTTATAACTACATATAGAAAGTTATGGGAGCGGCTCTTATCGAGGACAATAGGAACAAGCATCTCTCCACGGTTATAGGATTGGTTGCTCAGGATTATTCATTTCCGCAATTTTGAGAAAAAGTGCTCATTATTATGGAAATAAGTCTAATATTATATAGCTTTTGAGTTGCTGAAATTATTCCCATACTTTATCATAATGGTTCGTTTGCTTAGACAGGAATTGATCATATTCAAAAGAAGGAATGTTTCCTATGTAAACATGGGAATAAATCCTATTTGTCATGACATCCTTTCCTATATTTGTATAGGAATATGCTTCAATATTAATTTACGAATGATTCCCACAATAAAAGAGAATTTTTTACTTTTCGGATGGGAACAAAACCCATACTTTAAATAAATATTATAAAGAAATGAGATCCACAATGTATGTAGGAATGGTTCCTATAATGGGTACAGATGTCGTTCTCATGATAAATATTACACAAATCTTTTTTGTGCACGTAATGAAAACTATTCCCATAAAATATTGTATCTATTATTTTGAATTTCTCTTTATCTGATAGATTACAACCTCATAGTAAAAAGATCCTCTGAAATTGAAACTTAACATCGTTTTCATTAGATCCTAAAAATGAAGCAGTAAACTTCAATGAAACTTCAATTAATTAAAGTTGTTCTTCAGTTCCAATCGTAACTTTCATAAGCACAGAAGAAGCATATACATATATTTAAAAAAATGAAATACCATAAGTTTATTATTACAAACTCAATAGAGCTCGTTCGTTCATGCATTCGTCCGTCCATCCGTTCATTCGTTCATTCGTTAAAATAATCGAAACAGACAAACAAGGGTTTACATTTTGGATGTTAAAGGGGAATAGACTTGATCGTTATAGTCCTCGTAGTCATAGTCGTCGTCGTCTCTACCGTTTGTACCGTTTCTACACTGCTTCTCGTCGTCGCAGCAGCCACTCCCGCTGCTAAGCGACGTGATTCGTGCAAAAACACGTAGACAAGGGGAAGTGAAAGACAAGGGGGTTGCTTGCGAAAATGCAATAGTACAGGGTATATGGGCTATAGTATGGTATATATGTATAAATATGTGTGTATAAATGTATGAGTAGCGAATTCAACAAGGGGGTGAAACACTCTAGCACACGATAGCGGCAGGAGCAAGACAGACAGATAAATTGCGAGAGGATATACGTGAAAGGATAACAGAGAAAGATAGTCAGATAAAGCTTTTCATTGAGATAGACTGAGATAGCCTTGAATTCGGAATTCGCGCACCAAGATCCACGCAGATATATAAACTATATATACAGCAGTTCAACGACCACCGCCCTGCTCTCGGCCAACCCCAACACGTCCCAGGACTATCGAGGGTGTCCAAAGAGTGAGTGAGCGAGTAAGCGAGTAACTGAGTGAGTAGAGGGTGGTTGTAGGTTGTAGTAGGATCGCTTATGCATCTCCCGGATCGCAGAGGGAGCCACAGTGTTCACCGCACACAAAAAAAACACACACAATCTAGTTCCCCCATCTAGAGTAAAGCAGGAGCTTTAACACACCGTTGATGTTGAGCAAGAGAGAGAAAGAGAGAAGGGCGGATGAAAACCACCCCTTTTGGTCATGATCGAGAAGTAGCAGCATCGAGCCCAGTTTCGTCGAGTCCAGGGATAGAAGCTACTGGCCGCTTGTCTGCTCCCTTCTTTCGCTAGTTTCATTTATTTACGTTTTTAGTTCATTTTTGATTACATTACGAATTCGTTCTATTAATAATTCGTGTTGATTATTATTATATAATCACCGGTATAACAATAGATATATGTATATTTATTATAACATATGTATGTATTATCATCAACATTATTAATAATATTATTCATTAATAATTAATATAATAGTAACATCAACAAAACGACGTGTGCGTTTTATCGCGTTTTATTAAACCGGTCACACGTTTTTGTGCCATCATTGTATTATTATATACGTTAATACATTTCTGTATATGTATATGTGTACTTGTCGTAGTATAACGTAGTATGCGCTTATAGAGTATACATTGTAGAGTGTAAATACTTACATATAGATCTAAAAATAATAGCAATAATAATAATAGCAAAAGAGATTAGCTGGTTTTAACCCTTTTTATATATACATATATATATATCCGCGAGGGTGTCTGACCGCGCAAGAAAGTTCGAACAGGTGTAAATTATTTTATTTACACGATTACTACTGCACGTGCCATCAGCAACTTCTACGGTTTCGTACAGGTATGATTTTTATCATGACTCATTATGATCGTAGATTTTTTCATTTAGTTATTTATTTCTTTACATGTTTTTTTTTTTTTTTTTTTTTTTTTTATAAATTATTATCATTTTAGTTGAATAAAAATTATTTATTGTTTAAGTGGATATATATTATTGAACTAACAATTTTTTTACTTTACATTATTGGCAGAGCCGGTAAGTTAAAATTTTAGTTGTTTTTTTTTTTTATGATTTAAATGAATTATTTAATTAATGTTGTAGTAGGTATTGAATAGTGTAATTGACATTAAAATAAGCAATAAGTGAATTAAAAAATTATAAATAATAATAAAAGGACACAAAGAAAGTACATCAACTAGTGCAGCGGAAGTTTAAAGGGGTGGGGCCGAGCGTGTATTTTATCATGTGAATTATTATCCCGGCTCTTTTTAAGGCGTGGCATTTTTTAAATTACATATAAATTAAATTAAATTGATCATTTTAATCAACAGTATGTCATTTAAATTGTACAACGCAAAAAGCGATAACATAAATTTTAAAAATTCATTTTATATTTTTATTGGAGTAAAAAGTATCAGTAAGAGAATGAGAAGGAGAATTATCGTCTAAATTTAGACAAACGGTCTGGAGATTTTCTTGGAATTTTAGCGCGATTTTTTCCCGTTGCACGATCCAAACCGCCTCTTGTCAGCTGATTAAAGTCGATAATAGCTAAACGTGGTTCTACATGATGTCCTTGCGTCACCATAAGGACGTTAGACTTGGTGGCGTCGACCGGTCCAGCTCCTGGGCTGCGATACCTGTAGCTTTGGTTCTTACCACTTGTCGTGCCAATAGCACTTGCAGTATCTGGCCCAACATTCATCCTAGTCCCGCTCATTGATCGGTACCGAGAACCCGTCGGTAATTCTGGAAAGTCTTCCGTGAAATACCTATTCAATGATACAAGTCTTGCATTTTCATTGTAAATAAAAAATATTAAATATCGGATATGAAATTCAGCGAGGGATTTAAATAAAGCCCAGAATATCAGGATGATATTATTTAATCTGGATGTCATATTGAAGATTCGTTGAAAGTATTAAGGGATTGAAGAGTGGAAGAATTGAAATATATATGAGTGGGTAATCGTTTGATATGGTTTATTATAGAATAGTATGAGGTAGGTAAAGTTCCTAGGGGATAATATATGATGTGATGGTTATATAAATATATACTTACTCGTGAATGCTTGCAAGATGCAAAGGCGCAGGCGTTCGAGCTGTCCGGGGTCGTGGATCCCGGGGTTGCCGATACCTCTGTCTGGACTGACGTCCCCGTTTGTTCGACGGCTGGTCGGGTAGTCCCGAGGGTATTAATCCTGTCAGCTTGTAATACTCCATGAGGACACGGGCTAGGTTACGTCCTACCCTGTAATCTAAATCCAAAATTTTCCAAACGATGCTCTGGTTAAGGAAAGATTTTTTTAATAAAATCCGTCACACTTTTTTTAAAATTTAAATTTATTGCAAATATATATGCACATATTTGTGTAAGCTCTGTTATATCATGAACTATAGAATATGAATAAGGCTTTTACTTTTTATTTTCGAAAAAAGGATACAGCTTTCTTCGGTATAAGGAAGTAACTCCGGCGAACCTTTACGATAATAACCGTACATAGAAACTTGAATTGTATAACAATTTACGTGTTCACTGAGAATTGAGCATAGAAAACGTCGTGCTGTACCAGATTTATGGGGATCCTGATTGTACATTGTATTGTCTGGATTGTAGTCTTCTGTATGTTGAGCCAAGAGCTTTGGAAGAACGATGTGTCTTTCGTACCTGAAAGGCTGGCAGCACTAGTTTAGACATACTTTTATTTCAAATTACAAATAAAGTTTAAACTTATCTTTTATTTTAATTTTTGGTCCTATTATTTATAGAAATCTTCATTAATATTTTTATGCTTGTTAATATAAGCAAATTTATTTAAATTATTTCAATATGTTAAAATCAATATAAATGTAAATTCATTGTTAAATAACTTGATAAAAATAATTTGATATTTTTGGTGCCCGATGAAAAAAGTTTTTGTCTAATCATATATAATTATGCATAATCATCTATATATGATTGGATCCAAAAATTGGCCAGGTCTAATTATATATAATCAGATCTGTTTATACATGATCATGCATGAATGAATGTAGTCATTTTTAGAATCTCATTTCGAATACCTTTAAATTATTAATTAAGTAGTTTAATTAGGATTTATTGTTTTCATCAATATAAATATTGATTAAATTTAAATAAAAAAAAAAAAAAAAATTACTATTCGTTGACCACCACTTTACTACGAGGTCACCCATCCAATCAATGACCTACGCCGATGCTGCTTAACTTTGGTGATCGCTGGATTGTAGTCTGATCCTCTAGTCTGTTATGAACTTACAATAAAGGAAAGTTTATGGCATTACTTGACTCAAATAATCAAGTCAATACATCATACGTAAATAATGCACCTAATAATGAATTTGATTTTGTACATAAATGACAATAGAATTCATTAGATACATATAATCAAATCTATTTATCTATAAACTTATAAATATTCGTATATAAATCGATATCGATTAATACTTTTAAATTGCTGCCGAAACCTTTGAACATTTTTTAAGTATTGGGGATTTAAGTTTATTTGATAGTTGACAAAATAAAAATTTAATAACATTTATATTAAAAAATTGTCATATTATGTAATATATATATATATATAACTACATATAACTTTATATCAGTCATGTCTGATCAGATCCAATCATATATAAACTTATGCACGACCATACATGAACTTATATTGGCCATGTCTGATCAGATCTAATTATATATGGATTTGTATCAGTCATGTCTAATCAGATCTAATTATGTATAGACTTATATATAATTAGATCTGATCATATATAGACTTATATATGGTTATATATGGAGTTATACCAGCCAAGTATGAACATATCTAATTATATATAGACTCATATATAATCAGATCTGATCAGATCTAATTATATATAGACTTATATATAATTAGATCTGATCATATATAGACTTATATATGGGCTAATAACAGCCAGGTATGATCAGATCTAATTATGCATGGGGTCATATATAATTATATATAATTATATATGACCCCATATATAATCATGCATGATTATATATAACTTCATATATGATTATATATAATCATATATGATTATATATATGAACATATATAATCATATATAATTAGACAAAAACTTTTTTCATCGGGTGACGAGTAATTAATTATACTAATGAATACCAATTATATTTAGTTAATTGTATTATGTATAATATAAATCACAACGATCAAATGTATAATATATTTATCCTAAATATATGTCGTTTCATCGTGGTTATATGGTAAATTTTATATGAAATTAGTATTGATAAATTAAATGTTTACTTTCGTAACTGACTAGAATTTATGTTCTAATTTTGGAGACCATTCAATTAAAGTTATATAGTCAGTAACTAACTATAGTAATATATGCAAAAACATTGATGTGTTATAGATGTCATACTTGATAATTTTGTGTTCATACATTTTAGACGGAAGCACACAAATATTAAAAATACATGAGCCATAATTTTATGGCATTGAAGTAAAAATTTTCTTGAATTCACTAAAAATTTAGTAAAAAGTTTCTAGTATATCATCATTTCTTTTATTGTATTTTTATGGAATTTCATGATAGTCTTAAAAATTTTCCAAGTACACGCAGATAATTTTTGAGTAAAAATTACCTATAAAATTTGGTACTGTAAGGACATCTAGCCAGTAACTAAATTTTTACTATGTTGTTAGCAGAAATTGCACTTATTTTACATGCTTTCGAGTAGTATATTCTACAATGTACATGGGAAAAATTTAGATATTTACCACATGTCCTCACAGTATCAAACTTTTGGGTAATTTTTAGTAAAAATTTTTCTGCGTGTATTAATAACTAATTAACGTTTGAAAAAAAATTTTCTAATTCTTCTACATAACTTCATATCTTACGGTTAAAAATTTTTCTTGAAATTTGAAGCAAATTACTTGAAATTATCAACAAGTTCAAATCAGTCGAAAATATATAACATAAGTATGATCATAAATTAACTTATTTATAAAATTGCTTTTTACATTACTTACAATACACAGAAAAAAAAGGATTTTGAGGCGCAAAAAATGTTTACTTGCTCTAAAAAATTTTGTGCATTATAAATTAAAAACGAAAATTTTCTTAGGGCGAGAAAAAATTTCTTGACCCAAGGAATCCTTATTTTCTGAGTATAGTTCCAAGTCATAAAAAAAAATGTTTTTTTAGTATACTAGTATATCCACAAGTCAATTAATTTAAAATAATATTAATTTCAAAGGTGATAGTTCATTTGAAAAATCATAGTTTCAATTAAATATTTTTTTAAAATGTATAATTAGTTTTTATATACTTTAAATTTCATAGCAACATTTTAATAAACTTAAAATTATCAAAAACTAATTAAGGTTTTTAAAAAAAATTTAGTATTGGTTTTAAAAATTTTTTGAATTAAAACCAAACTCAAAATCTTTATGAATCACATAGAACGTATATTTTTAAATAGCTTCATTGTATTTTTATTAAAGACGATGCTTTAATTTTTTAAATTATATGGAAAATCGATACATAATAAATTTCTTAAAATTTCAGTGACATCCTCAAAAATAAGAAAATCTTTTAACACTGATACATAAATAATAGTCATAGAACTTTTTATTCCGTAATTTATTAACTAAATTATTTTATTTTTAAAACAACTTTATTTTAATTTTTAAATAAATTTTGATATGAAATTTAAATATCAGAAATATTTTAAATTAATAAAGAATATCAGTAGATAAAGTAAAATGTCATACAATCTTACCTATAGACGTCATCATAAGTATTTCCATATACAAATAATCCATTGGCATTAGTATGAGCATGTAAATCTATAACGCAATCAAGTGGTGCATTAGAATTTTTATCTAACGATTCTAAGAGTGTACGTGTCGCTGATAAAGTAGGATGAATCCATTCTGAAATTCTATTCCAAGCTCGATTTAAATCGACTCCCATCAGTGTTGATCTAATGTAAACAACAGTTTCACATTATTTTTATCATAGATCGTACTCTCTGACATAATAACTTTTTTTCATTCAAATTCAATCCAACTTTTCCAATTTTATATAAAAACTAGATAATTAGATAGCGAATGAAGATAGTCAGAAAAAAAAATTTTATTACCTGTAGTTTCCTAAAAAAACTCCATCAGGATTGAGCATGGGTATTATTTTAAAAACAACATAATCGCGTAAAACTTGAGCGATAGGGTGTGCGCTTACTAAAAAATCCATTAAACCTTGGCAGACAAATGATGATGGAGATTCACCAGGATGTACGCGACTTAACACAGCAACAACTCTTCGTTGACGCTCTTCAGCATTTGATCCAATTGTTATCATTTCAACTTTACGTTTTTGAATTGATGACGCCAATGTTTCACGTTTAACTGATGAACATTTTGTACAGAGATTATCAAGATGACCAAGATAACGCGAGTAAGAGTAAGGATATGATAGTGAAAATTGATAAACATCGTCTTCACGATCAAAATTAAATGCGAACGTTAATACATGATGATTTTGATGCTGCGGTGATTTGTAATAATAAACTTGTCGACGTGGTATTCTTTGCCATCTTGGCTTACTAGTACTTTTAACTAACGGTGTCATACCATCACGAAATAAATTACGACTTTTTGATATGTTAACAATATTAAATATAACACGTTGGTCGGCACGAACATTGTCAACGGTAAAATTAAACCACAGACGTAAACGTGGACTACATGTATCCGGTCTAATGAACAGATCATACTCATATTCAGAAACTAGGTCCACTCTTCCCAAGTTTCCAGTTTCAAAGGCTGCATCAAAGCACAAATGACCTTTTTTTGCTTTACCACTGTGTCCTGGCGGACGTATAATCAGTCGGCTGACATTTCCAAGTCCTCCTTCTGCATCACTATCATCACTGTCTGTTAAATAAATTTTTTAATATTTAGTATTCTCTTATATTAAATAAAATATTATATTTCACTTTTTTTATATTACATCATTGTTTACGTCATGAAAAATGATATTTTACAACTTAAATTGACAAAAGTAATTTATTTTTACTAAAAATAAAAAATTTATTAACTTTTTCTTTTTGAATAAAATAAAAAGCTCGAGTTTTGATGTGTAGTTAATTAAAAAAAAAAATAGCTGCAATTTAATGAGTTGAATAAAAATTTTTAATGATGAGAATATCTGAATATTGATTATTAAAAAATTGTTTGGAATGAATAGATACTCATTGGTAAGTTGAATTCACGAAATAATGAAAGTTGAGGGGTGTTCGATTAAACGTCAGTTGCGTGAGAAGAATTTTTTTAAATCCAATTCGTTTCATCAAAGTAAATACTGAAAAGGGACAATAGGAATAGGCATTGGTTGTGCGATTGTACGGCTGTTGGTATAGACTATACATTTAATATATATGACTATATATATATTATACCAAATACTAATTCATTTGAATGGAAGAGAAGACCGAATGAAGAGGACCGCATGCAAAAGTGGATTAAACGCGCTGAAGAATAATTGCTTTACCAATGCACGACAGAATCTGTAGAGAGTTTTGTCACGGTAAAAGGGAGTTTGGCTTCACCCCAAATTCTCTATAGCTTTTATAAAAATTTAGTCGAGAAGAAAAATTCCTCAGCAAAATTAGTTTGATTTTGAAATTAAAAATATTAATATATCATTGGCTTTTAATGTTTTTTTTTTAAACCACAATTATTTAGTTAGAAGAAAAATAATTTTTTAATTAAATTAAAAATTTAATCTCATAAATTATTGTAAGATTTAAAAATAAACTTTATTAGTTAGTAATTTTCACTTCAAAGAAATTAATACCAAAGATTAAAGGCCCGATTGTTAACAGCGTGATTATTGAGTCTTTATTTTATTTTATTATTTACGTGACTTTCGTCAACATCATGTAAAAATAAATATTTATTTATACTCTTTAGAATATTCAGAACCTTAAAAAATATATAATTTATAATATCGCGTTACGGACGCCACAAGGGTGTCTCCTAGCAAAAAATACTGTTAAAGAGGCAGAAGCGCGTATGAAAATTTTCTACTAATCGATGTACTTTTTTGTGTGTTTTTAATATAAAATTTATAGACTATAAATTTTGAAGTTTTTTTTTATACACAGAAAAAAACGATTTCTTGGTGTGAGAAATTAAAACTCACCCCAAAAAAATTTCAACTTTATAAATTGAAAAAAAAAAAAAAAAAAAAAAAAAAAAAAAAAGTTTTCTTACACAGAAAAAAATGAACTATACACGGAGAGAAAATTATGGTAACAGTTACAATATATTATGGGAATGGTTCCCATAATGTATGGTAACCGGTTTTTTTGAAATGTTGATTATAGGAACGGCACCCATATATATTATGGTAATCATTCCTATAATTATGGGTATAATTCCTATATGGTATCGGAATAGTTCCTATGGAATTATGGTAATCGTTACTATGTAACTATGGTAATGGTTACTATAATATTATGGTAATCGTTACCATAATATTATGGTAATGGTTACCATAATATTATGGTAACGATTACCATAATATTATAGGAATGGTAGTCAATCCTGTCTTCGTGTGACTAGCGAAACAGCTTTTGCTGTATAATTTAAAAATGATTAATAAATATAGTTCAAGTATTAATATTTTATTATTTATTTAAGATATATATCTATTATTAGTTAATACAAAAATTTTTAATTCAACTTAAACTTTATTAAATCCATTTTTTAGGGATATTCCTTATTACAAAAATAATTTTCATTCTTACAAAAATTCTAAAAATTTAGATGTGGAGATTTTAAAATAAATTTTACCTGATACTTCGTACGATGTCAATAGAAAATAAAAAAATATCTAAAATGTCTGCTACTTCAAGGCTCATAAAATACTTAAAAATAAAAACGATTTTTTTATACTTAGAATTTTGCAGTGTAAATTATTATGAAGTTATTTATTATTATTATTTACAAATTAATTTTTATCTGACCAACAATAATATTTTATTGTAATATAGTTTAACAAAAAGATTAAATATACAAAAAAAAACGTTTCTTACAAAAAAAAAAATTATTATAATTTCTAAATATTATAGTAATCGTTACCATAATATTATGGTAACCATTCCCATAATATTATGGTAACCATTCCCATAATATTACGGTAATAATTTTCATACATTATGGGAATGATTACCATAATATTATGGTAACGATTACCATAATATTATGGTAACCATTACCATAATATTATGGTAACGATTACCATAATATTATAGGAATAGTTACCATAATATATAGGGTTTATTCCCATATGCGCATAGGAACCGTTACAATGTGGTTATAGGATTGGTTCCTATTTGCTTATAGGAACTATTCCTATGAGTATGGTAATTATTACCATGATTCTTTCCCATGCGATATGGGAACTATTACCATAATTATAGGAATTGTTCCCATACTTATGGGAACTTTCCCCAGAATGTATGGGTCTATATCCCATAATCCCAAGTAATCATTACCATAACGGTATGGGATGATATTTCATAAACGTACTTGGAACTGTTACCATAATTTTCTCTCCGTGTATAAATTGAGAACGTGAATAATACAGGATGAATGTGAAAATTTATTGTCTATGCAAGAAAAATTACTATTTGAACTTTAAAAATCGTAACTGGTACATAGAAAATTGACGACACGAATTTTAAAATTTATTATTTGGTATGTTCAAATAGCCCATATTGACCCCCGGGTTCCGGGTTATAATTTCAAACATTAATTTTTAAAGTTTATTCAATATTTTTTATTTATACAATGCAATATGAAATTTCTCGCGCCAAGAAATACTTTTTTTTCTGTATGCCTTTATGGTTCCTACACGGAGAAAACTGGAGACAAAAAATGTATGAATTTTTATTGTGCTGTCGAACAAACTTGGAACAGGAAGTTGAGTCATCAAAAAATTGTTATACTTTTTATATTATAATTTTTTTATTTTCTACTATAATTCCTAATTTAGACAAATAATATTCATTACAATTTGTCAATGTTTTAAGTGCATAATATTTTTGTAGTGTAGCATAACAATTTTTGGCAACTCAACTCCTTGTTCCAAGTTTCGTCGACAGCATAAGAAAAATTCGTTCATTTCTTAAGCTCTTTTTCGCGTGTATTATCTGCTACCCTGGGGCAGTAAAAAATGGCAATTAATCTACTAAAGTTCTATTTACTAGAACGACAATTCCATGTTCTATATAGAATAGTCGTACAAGTATTATATTTGAAGAAAAATGAGAATAAAAAATCTAACTATTTTTATTGGGCTGCCAAGCAAACTAGAAACAAGCCGATGAATCTCCAAAAACTTATTATTCTACACTAAAATTATTACTATAAACTATAATAATTTTTATTAAGATTATTGGTTAATTTCACCAATAAAAATTGTTAAATTTTTTATCCTTATTTTACTTTGTGTATTTTCATTGCATTTAGCATTGTATACATTGTATACAGTTACCAAAATTATGTTATATATACAATTATTATGTAATGAATAGGGGCACTCGTAACTGTTACAATACCACCATATAACATAAAAAGGAGTGAAAATTTCTCGGTAATTTTTTTATAGCGTCATATTTGAAATTCAGGCTTTTACCCTACTACATATTCATTTTCTAATTAATTATATGCATTTTAATTTTTGCAATTAATCCGATACCTCAATTATTAAAAAATATAAGTATCTAATTTCATTTACAACATATTCGGTGTGTACTTAATCCAGTGCTGGGTTTAATATTTAAATTGTTATTGAAAAATTTCTATTAAATTACAAAACACTAACGTCAGTTCATTAACATGTTGATGGTAATAATATTATTATTTTTTTCGGTTTACTCTAGTTGAAAAAAATCAACTTGATTTTGTTTCTACATTAAAATTTTTCAAATTTCACTCTAAATTTATTGTATTAATTACAACTAATTGGCATTATTATAATTTAGAAAAAAAAAATGAATACCAGCTCGTTGATAAAGACTCGTGTGTTCCAGAGCATCTCGGCCTTCATGCATTATTAAATGCAACAATATATAAATAATAAATAAAATCGCACTAAAATGTTCCACCTCGAGGAAAACACGGAACAAGACTGATAGCTAAAGCTAGAAGTCGACCTTTGTAAACCCATCGCACGTAAGTGCACCGACGTACACAACTATTGCAAGCATCGCATAGCGAGCAGAGGATCGCGTTTCGGTCAATCTCTACCACGTCGCTCACAGTTCGTGTTTGTATTTGACACCTTTCTACCAACCTGATAACATGTATATTTCTCATGTCTGTTAAGGAAAATCAACATTAAAATACCCTCTATAAATACCCTTCATCCAATTTATCTACTAAATTATGAAAACTTTAAGAACAATAAATTAAAACAACTAACGGCAGTTGCAAAATAATCTACTTGATAACTTTTAAATAACTACAACTATTGATAAAAAAAAAAATTTAGAAAACAATGTTTATTCTCAAACCTGTTGATAAAACAAGAGATTATGATTATTAAATAAGTGAAATATAAATTAAATTTAGTTAGACCAAATAAAGAGCAAGACCTAATAACCTCGTTGATAGAATAGCTATTCTCTTTATGCTTAAGGCAATTGAAAGGCATTTCGTGATGCCATGCAAGCTTGGCTTTAACCGATCGCGTTACTCAAACAATCTTCAGTCACTTATTTTTCGTGCTACTTGGAGAAGCCGCGAATAATATGTCTATGATACTTTTGCGTGGATATTTCACGTTTAATAAAATCTTTTTAAAAAACATATATTTTCTTTTACTTTTTACAATAAAAATAACACTCCACTCGATAAGATATATTTATATATATCCTAAGTAATTTCCGTCACTTAAGTATTTTTATCGAAAAATAATATTGCAATATTTCTTTGAAAAGATTCAAATTTAATTTTTTTTAATCTATTCATCAAGTTTTAATATTAAAAGAGCCGTTAGCCTTCTAACAACAATTTTCAAATTTAATTATGAAATCCTCCATAGAAGAATCTTGAGCAAAGCGAGATGCTGTTATGAAAAAAAAAAAAAAAATCTAAGAACGGTTTACTCCGCGGCCAGCCTCAAAACTTCCCGCTGTTTTTGAGCTCAAGTAGCTCAAGATAAGATAGTTCTGATGTTATTCGAAAAAACACTTTTCTGAAACTCTTTCGTTAACAGTATTTTTCGAACAAAGGATTCGATTTGGTTGGTTAAATCAATTCACATGATAAAAGTTATCCAGAAAGAACATTTTTTCAAAAATTTTATTCCTGGAATAACTAGTAGTATACTCACCAATTAAGCTTAATTGTTCATAGACTTTAGGAATAGAGATGCCGCTTAAAATGCTGTATAAAAGATTTGAATCAATTACTCTACTTAATAGTTATAAAATATTCACATACACACGTACACATATGCATACACTCGAACATCATCTTGAAATTAGTCAAAATAGTTTCGTAGAATCTCAAGTCATCGAGATGTGTTCAAAACTGGGTTTTTCAAAATCGGACCAAAACCAATAACTTTTCTTTTTTTTTTTTTAACCTTTCGGTTTTCTTAGCGGGAAGTTTAAAAGTCTCTTGTCTACTCAAAAATGTATATCTACTGCATTTCTTGAAGGGAGGTATTCGAGCACTTCAAGTATTATCCCATGCAGGAGCTGCCAGAGTTGAACAACGGGGCCCTCCTTGGCCCAGCACTGGGGAACCTAGCTTTGGCTCACCTCTATTGGCCCGGGCTTGGGCCAGGACTGGGTAACCCAGCCTTGGCCATCCAATGGCAAGCCAGACTTGGGCCAAGACTGGGTGACCTAGCTTTGGCCATTACAATGATTACCCGGGCTTGGGCCAAGACTGGGTAACCCAGCCTTGGCCATTCAATGGCAACCCATGCTTAGGCCAAGACTGGGTAACCTAGCCTTGGCCATTACAATGATTACCCGGGCTTGGGCCAGGACTGGGTGACCTAGCCTTGGCCATTACAATGATTACCCGGGCTTGGGCCAGGACTGGGTGACCTAGCCTTGGCCATTACAATGATTACCCGGGCTTGGGCCAGGACTGGGTAACCCAGCCTTGGCCATCCAATGGCAACCCATGCTTGGGCCAGGACTGGGTAACCTAGCCTTGGCCGACCCAATGATTACCCGGGCTTGGGCCAAGACTGGGCAACCCAGCCTTGGGCGTTTAATAAGTAGATCATATAAATGTATCTGTTCAACATTGGTAGGTTCGTCCAGTAGCTACCGTTCGGGCCTAGCAATCAGAAGGACGGCAGTTCGCGCCCAGAGCCCAGCAGAATTTTCACCGAGTTTTTTTCACATCATTTACCTCCCTTAGATAATTTAAACGTTAATGATCATAAACTCTACGAGGTTAATAATAATAAAATTTTTTTATATTAAATTTATTCGTTTCCTCGAAGCCTGGGCCAAGCCTGGCAAGAAGCCTGGGCCAGGCCTGGCAATCAAGCATGGGCCAGACCTGGCAACCAGGCTTGGCCCGAGATTATCATCCCAGACTTTAACCAAAACTGGGCCAAGACTGGCTTACAAGCCTGGCCCAAGGTTCTACAAAGTTGGGGCAAGACTGGGCCAAGCCTGGGCCCGTGGTACTTTCCTCTCTGGGTATGGCTATTTAAAATTTTTACCTCAAAAAATTTTTTTTTTATAAAGATCCATTTTACCCCTGACTTTTTTTTTATTTGAGTTTCTCTCAAAGCTGACCAACTTTGACAATTTTTTGATCCCGGATTTTCCTATAATTGGGCAGACTGATTAATAAAAATAATGAACTCAAGTTTGAATAAAAAAAAATTATGTTGAACTTTTTTAGTCGAATTCGTTAAAATTATTTACTTGAATCGAGTGATTTTATTTCAACTTTTTTTTTCTTTTTTATTTGAACAAATTTTTTTAAATTTATTTTACCTTTGTACGAGTTGTGCCTCGTTAATAGAATCGATGTGGGCGAGGCTGTTGAGTTTCTTGAAAGCAATAAATAGAAACTCGTAGAATTGGGGAAAAAGTTTTTTTACGAGCATCTAAAATTTACCTCTATCTATACATATATAACAAATAAAATGTATATATTTATATCTAAAAAGGTATATAAATATAAATATATACATTTATACTTATTCATAAATAGTATAGGGAGTATATATTTATTCAATTATAATTAACAAGACAGCACAAAGGCAATAGAGAATAAAAGGACAAATAAAAATAAAAGATAAAAATTTCACTCCAGCGTAACTGTGTAGGGATTAACAAAAAAAAAATAAATAAATACTGCATACAGTAATACGCATGAGTAACTTTTTCTTGTTTTTAACGAGTATGACTGATAATAAAAGTCATAAAAAAATAAAAATAAAGTTTTAATTAACATTGTATCAAAGCTTTAGAATGGGGTAGGTTCAATCAGTATGTGGCAATAAACTTTTCAGTGTTTAAATGATACCGATGACTGTGTTGAAATTTACGCTAGTATTTATTCAACTAAAAAGTATTCTGATTGAAAAAATCCAAAACATAATTATAGTTTATTTATTTTAAACTTTTTTAATCTAATAAACGTTAATTTTATTTGGTGTCAACTCAATCTAACAGCAGTGGTGTTAAAAAATGTATGACTATTTTAACTCTATTTTTTGTCAGAATTTATAATTTAACAACTTCATTGTTTTTATAACATTGTTATAGATATTTGAATAATACCCTAAGAGATTAACTTATTTTATATAAATAAAAACTTATATTTTTAACTTTGAGAATAAATTTCCATAAAATTCATGCATATTCTCACCAAATATGAATTTATTAATATTTAATCAACTTATGTTTGCTTAAAATATTTATATTATTGGGAGAAACTAAAGCAAAATAGAACCTTGTATCGAGAAAAAAAAACTATTTTAGCTTTAAAAGTTATTACTTATTGTTCATAAAAATATATGGGGTAAGTCGACCTCTTCAAAATTATAAGTACGTTTTTTTTCTAAATATTTGTATGTTTGTCTTGATGAAGAATAAACCGAAAAAAAAATTAAGTTATTTTGCAAAAAATAAAAACAAAACTTAATCGCAAAAATCTAGCAATATTATTTATAAGGATTACTTAAATGAATATACTTTCAAAATAATTAAATTTGTTTAAAAAATTGATGACTTAATAAACATATCTTTCATTTAGAAAAAAAAATTTAACCACAAATTTTGGACTGATTACTTTGGGTCGGATAACTGACTTGCCTCAAATTAACTCATAGTGGTGTTCTATTTTGTCCTGCCCGCGTAAAAAAAATTCTTTTCGAAAATGTCCCAAAAACATTCCTGACAGTGAACTTTCAAAATTGAGACAATTCTGAACTGAGTTAAACATTTTTTGAGTTTTAAAATAATTAGTAGTGTGAAAAATTTTCAACTTGTGTGGACTTTTTTTGGCAGTTTTTATTTTTTGTTTTAAAAATTTTTAATCGAAAATGATTTCAATTGAAAAATTTTTGAATTTATAATAAGTTCATAATTAGTTCCTATCATTTTTTTGGACTATTTTTAAACAAGTCATAATTAGAAAAAAAAAAAAAAACAGCTTACTAAAAAGTTCTAATAAAAGTTGAAAAATGTTCAAAAATATTTGCAATTTATTTTTATTTTTGTTTTTTTTTGTCTCATATCTTAATAGATCTGGTAAGAGTCGTAAATGTTTATAATTCTTTTTTTTTCAAATCTAAAAAGTTATCAAATAAAGTTTTTTTTTTCTAATTTTTTTAAAGTTCCAAAAATGTTCAACTTAAAGTTCAGAATTGTCTTAATTTTGGAAGTTCACGTCATAATCGTTTTTTGGACATTTTTGGAACGAATTTTTGTTACATGGATGGTCCACTGAGAGAAAAGTGCTTAGTAGCCTTAACTAATCAGCGTCAGATATGAAAATATAGTGTCTCTAACCAATTTTTATTGTTACTGGAACTATGCACTAGTGTGAATCAGCACGAAAAAATAGTTACATTGACTAAGCTTATGAAACTATTTTTGCCCCATTATGGTCACTACAAAATTTGAATCTACTTAAATCAAGGCTTAGTAGTGAACACAATATTACTTTTACTATTGACTCAATTAAAAAAAAATAGATACATTAACTATGTAATCTTAGTGACTGGTAGATAGTTGGTAGAAATAATTTTAATAGTTGACACAACTAAGAATTTAGTTGTCGTCTCATGCAATATCATTTATTTAGTTCCTTTTACTACTGACAAAAGTATCAACCGTACTATTTCATCTTAGTTCTCTAAACAATCGATTTCAAGTTCATTTAATAATTATAGAATATTCCTGCTGACTAATAATCAAATGTAAAAAAAAAATTCAAAAGAGAATATAGTTATAATTACCATTAATATTTAGTTTCCCTGGCTATAAATTGCATTCCTAATGCCAAAAGTGCGTATTGCAAAATATAAGCCAAAGAAGCATATCAAACATTTTTTTTTTTTTGCTTATCAATTCCGAATCGTTAAAAATGTGAAGATCGATTAAAAAAGTGAAAAAAAAAATTTTTTTATACTAAAAAGGCGCGTAGAAATTTTTTGTTGCCAATCAATTCGGGATTATTTATTAAAGTGAAAACCAATCAAGATAATATATATCTTTTCTCCCAATAAATTTTCTTTTTAGCTTAAACAACTTTTTTTTTTTTATTTTTTTGTTGAAGCGTACAAAAATTCTCACGTTAAAAAAATAGTAGTTATTTCAAGAAAGTTTATTTTCTTCAAACTAAAAAATTTTATTGTTACTAAAAACTAACATATATATCTTGCTACAAAAAATATCTCCTATATTAACAAAATAAAACTCTTTAAACAAGTAAAAATTGTTTGATTTAAGCGTAAGGATATGTTGACGAAAAAAATATTTTGATTCAAGATAATTTTTTACTGTAAAAAAATTTTGATTTTCCGCATTGATCAAAAAAATGATCTAAAATCTAGAATATTTTTTTGACTTAAGATAACTATTTTTCCTGTGTAAAGCAACTCGAATTTGAAAGCCGTGTTTATAAGTCTTCATAACGTGCAAATAAATAACCTTATGAGTTAAAGAGAAACCCTTTATAGCAAAATAATCAGACAAGATGTTTGAATCGAAGCAGTTTTACAATTTTCATATTATAAAATAATTCCAGCTATTAATATTAATCCTACATATATTTTTGAATTATCTGCTGTTTTCGAAAATTATAAATACACAGAAAAAACAGATAATTTGAATCCAGAAATTGTTTTTGACCGATTCGGGAAATCAAAATTTTCTTGTCCTAAATAAATAATTATCTTAAAATTTTTATTTTTAATTCAAATATTTTTTCTCAAGTTAAAATATTCTTATGCTTGAAGCGAAGAATTTTTACTTGCTACAAAAGTTTTTATTTCCCAATATTAGATATTTTTTGAAGCAAGATATATGAGTTTTTGTAGCAATCTGCACTTTTTTGTTTGAAGAATATAAAATTTATCGGAAAGAGTACTATTATTTAACGCAAGAATTTTTTATGCTCCAACCAAAACAAAAAAGTTGCTTTAACTAAGAGATAAAAGTCACCAGAACAAAGCAACAGCAGCGGGAGTAGTTTGGTGATCACCACTAGATCGCGCCCATCTTTTGTATAGTGTCCCTGGTAAGAATCTTATTTCAGAAGTATTATATTCAAATCTTGAGAACAATTCTGGCACAAATATTTTTCTGTTATTCGACAGAGTGACAAGTATCATTTTTGATTGTAATATAGTATATACTAAATTACATTAAGACATTAATGGTTAACATTAATGTTTTCTAAAATAATTTTTGTTGTAATAAAAAAACATGAACTACATTCAATGTGATAGAAAAAAAAATTTCTGAAATTATCAAGTAAATGTTGGCTAGTAAAGAAAAAAGAATTCAGTAACAATGAATCAAAATCTGCAATACTGATCAGTAAATAATTTTGTTTCTTGCAATACTAAATCATGGAAATGGTAACTATAAATGTTTAGTTACAATAAGTCAAATCAGTACATTCTCAGAAAGTTCGATTTTCTAGTGTGTACATCTAGACACAAATACTTATTCCTACCATTATAAATAATCTGAAGAACTAAGTGTAGATTATTAACAACACATTAATCTTATTGTTTATTAGACTAAGAATAAATTATTTATTACAATATAAATTATAGTTATGTGAATAACTTTATCTTAGTATATGTAACTAAAAATAGTAAGAATGACTATATAGTCGTAGATCACTTTACTATGGTGTATTAGTTACTGAAACTGATTTAGTTTAGCTGAGTCGTCTGTGAACTACGATTTCTTAGTTCAGAAAACCGATTTTTTCTCTCAGTGTCTCTATTTAACTTATTAATCATCAACTTGAAACAAAATCTCTATTAAATATAAATGTGTTTTAATAACACTGAATAAACTATTTTTTCAGAGTATTGTAATAAATGTTTTTTTTTTTTTTTTATATTCTATTAATATGAATATAAATTACAACGGCAAGCGTAAAAATTAATTTACGGTCGAGCAATAACGTCAGTTATAATTATTTGAAACAGAATAATTTAACCCTTTTGTAACAATGTCTTAATTTTAGATGTAAAGTATTTAAATACAAATAAAATTATCTTCTATTAATTTAAATTGGTTTTTAATTTTTAAAATATATTAAAATATTTAAAATTTTTTCTATATATTTATTTTTAATGGATCACGAAATAATTATTATTCAATTAAAATTCCATCAAACGCCGTGAATTAATTATAAATTAAAAAAAAATTTATCATTTAAAAATATTTTAAATCATTGATAACTTATTTAAACTAGAGTTTGATTAATGTTTTACTAACTAGGGCATGAGTTTGGGGAGTAACTATTGGACGATATTATTTCCATATTCAATAATTACAGTTGTCACTAAACGGCCGAACTACCGAACACATATAGAACTTGATTGGATTTTTTAATACATATAATACACATTTGTTTACTGGTTTCATTACAAGTCAATAAAATTTTTTTTACAGTCAATAAATTTTAAAAGCTTACCATACCTCAGTTTAAAAAGAATACGAGAGTTAAAAAAAAATAAATAAAAAAATAGATGGGAACATTTGTTACTAGTGTAACTATAGGTGAATTGCTGTGCTCGTAAATAAAACAGACCGGGATTCGATCCTCCATCACAATAAAAGAGTTAAATCTATAAATGAAAATTTAACAATAGGTACCAATTGCAAGTATACTGTTCTTTGCGTCAACTCTGATTCTAGGATGAGTCAAATTTTACGCCATTGTGTAAAAATTAAAAATACTATTCTGATATTGTTTATAAATAGTTCTGTTATTGAGAACAAACGATAAAAATTACTTCTGTAAGCCAGTAACAAAAATGTTTCCAACACAACAAATACCCCAAATAACCAATACGGAATTAGAATCAAATTATATTATTTTTAGAAAAATAAAAGACCTAAACCCGATCAGGGAACTAGTACTCGAATACTACATGTATTTGTACATTAATGTTTATTAAAATTTATTAAATATGGATACACAAATATATGAGTGATCGGATACAAGTTGCTTGCTGAGTCTCTTATCTTATCAAATTAATATATTTTTTACATTGACCAGCAAGAGAATGTGTGTCCCATTACCACCATTTAACATTTATTTCTTGATTTCATATGATTTACTAATCATTTTGAGTTCATCCATTCCTGATGATACTTTACAATACTCATGATTTATTAAAATTTATACTGTAAAAAATTGGGTGTGAATCCAGAGTGAATACAAATTTGATTTCAATCCGGATTCACTCCGTCACTCAGAGCTCTGGAGTTTAAAAGAAAGTCACTCCGCATGCAGAGGGAATAGAGAATATTTTTAACTTCCCGCTAAGAAAATTACAAATTTTCAAAAAATGGGAAGTTATTGGTTTTGGTTCGATTTTCGAAAATTGAGTTTTCATCAGATGTCGACGTTTTGAGGTCCTAGGAAGCTATTCTGACTATACCAAGATGGACGCATGTGTGTGTGAACTTTTTTTTGTCCGACAATATCTTTGAAACGAATCAACCGATTTTAACGTACTTGGTGGCAATCGAAAGAGCTCACTAAAACTTAGAATTGATTAGATTTTGGGTTAGATCGGTCATGTAGTTTACGAGTTATACGAAGAATAAAAATCCAAATTTTTTTTTGTTTTTGGTTTTTTGCGTACAACTTATAAACCACTTGCCCGATTCGCCTCGAAATGTATTCAGTTTTAAGTCTTGTTGAGCCCTTTTGATTGCCATCAAGAACGTTCAAATCGGTTCATTCCATCCAAAGATATCGATGGACAAAAATTATAATTTTTCAGTGAAGGTATGTTTTACCGGCCTAACAAATTTTTGAGCTCGAAGAGCCCCAATCCCTACAATTTATCATTATTTTTATGAAATCTACTCGAAAAAAAAAATTTAACACCGATAACTCTAACACCGCAATAGCGTGGACGTAGACCGAGTTTTTTACAGTGTGTAAAAAAATAATAACAATTTTTCAAACGTAAAAAATTTCTACACGCAAAAAATAGGGAGCACTGGTTACTGTTCTGCGTAGTAATTGATGAAAAATATATTCATTTTGCTTAGAACATACTATTACTTTTTAAACAGTAACCAGTACTGTGCTACATGGTACATGAAACATATGACTGGTTACTGTTAAAATAGTCGTGGTTCTGGTTCACGAGTAAACAAAACTCTCAGCACAGCTCTTATTGCTATATAGAATGCGAGAACTTACTATTTAGTGACAGGAATGGTTACTAGATCCTGTAAATCTCATTGACATCCAGAAAAATATTCAGTCTGTTCTGAAATGAACTGTTACTAACTTTATATGTGTCTTTATTATTCTTGACACTATAGCCACATATGAAGTTAGTAACCGTTCATGTCAGAACAGGAGTGAATACTGTTCTGAATGTCAATGAGATTTACGAGATCTAGTAACCATTCCTGTCACTAAATAGTAAGTTCTCGCATTCTATATAGTAATAAGAGCTGTGCTGAGAGTTTTGTTTACTCGTGAACCAGAACGACGACTATTTTAACAGTAACCAGTCATATGTTTCATGTACCATCTAGCACAGTACTGGTTACTGTTTAAAAAGTAATAGTACGTGTTAAGTAATGACTTACTCCTGTTCTAATATGAGTCAGTCCTCAGTCATACAAAAATGTATTTTTCTTTATATTTTCATCGATTACTGCGCAGAACAGTAATCAGTTTTATCTATTTCTTTCCGTGTATATTAAACTTAAAAAATCTTTTACTTAATTACTTTTCCTGAGTCAAAACAAAAAAATCAGATTTAAGTCTCAAAGTTCTCAATAAAGTTTTTGATGATCGATTTAGAATTTGAAGATTGACAACAGTATAGAAAGTTATCTTAGTTTACTTCTCAAAGTAGTAGTTACGACTAATTTTACCACTTTGAGGACTAAACTGGAATAAAATAATCTGGATTAGAGCCTCAAAATACTCAAAACATAAAGGAATAATTTTATCCACTTTTGAACCTCAAAAGTCTCATTCGACGTATTCTCTCCCCTCCTTTTTCTATCTAAAATTTTTAAAAGTCCGAATTATTACTTTTTTCCCAAACAGCATTCAAGTCGGAATGACTGCTTTACGATGTCTTTTTAAAGGCGTCCTCAAGAAATCTTATGGGAACTTTTTAAAGGAGTGATTTTTAAGAACTCTCAATTAAGAATTCTTGAAGACTCGATAAATAAGACGTCAGTTTTGTGACATCTAAATGTATTCATTTTTAAACTTCTTTATGAAGTCAAAACTAGAAGCTCCTTAAAGACGTCATGGTAAATTCATACCGAAGTCTTATTTGCGAAGTCAGAAAAAATAATTCTTTGAGAACTCTTTTTAAAGACGTCTTACTGAGCTTGCTTGGAGGCTCATTCAACATCTTGAGAACTTCTTAAAGACTTCTTTAATATGTTCATGAGACGTCCAAATCATAAATAGGAACTCATTCAGAACTCAAGACGTCATTTTGCTATCTGCGTATTCGTTGAGGATTTTGAGGTCTTAGTTATAATTTAAAATCGATAAATTATTCTTATTTAGACCTCACAGTTCTCATTGAGGATTTTGTATACTGAAGTAGAGTTATTTTCTGGGCGGCCAATAAAACATCAAAGGAATTGAAGCTTTTGAGAATTAAACTCGAATTTGTTTTTTGACTCGGGAATTCACTTAAAGATTTGACATACATTTCATTCCATTAATACTTAAACTGATATTTTATTAATAAAATCAATTATTTGTTTCTGTTTAAACAAAGCGTTATCTATAATCTACCACGCTTATGAGACATTTATTATAATTAATTTAGATGCACGTCAAGTTTATTCTGATATTGATATTAAAAAGAAAAAAAAACATGTACTACTTATATCTTTCATCTAACTATTAAATCATATTTAATCTAAAATAATAACAGTAAACAACTTATTATTTATACCTCGAGCTTCAGGTTTTAAAATACCAAAGGGCTTGATCAAATCTCAGTTTAGCTTCATTTTCGATAGCTGATCAATCTTCACAGATATGAAAAAAAAAAAAAAAAATTTAACGTAAATTGAAGCTGATCACGTTTTAAATCTCGCGTGTACGTTATTCTGTAACGAAAACCATCACGAACTTCAATTGATTTAATTTAGAAAATTATAAAGATAATTTGATCTATTTATAGAATGCCCTTTAATTAAATTTTTCGTTAATTACATTCATTAGTTCAAATTTTAAATAATATTTCATACCCGTAATATATATCAACAAAATGATACTTTTTTTCTAGAAAATGTTATTCGATTTCTATAAATATCAAGATTAATTATCCATTTAATTATAAATAAAATCATTTCTAAAATGTAGCGAAAAATTTTATTTTCATTATTCAGTACAAAATGAATAATAAACTTCAGAAAATTAAAATAAAAAAAAAATCATTAAAACTGATGACTTAAATTTAACAAAAATATAATTATTTTTGAGTTACATATGATGCTTTAGTTTTTTTTTTTTTTTTTTTTTTTAATATGAATATTTAATTTAAAGAATAAATCAATAATTATATGTAGAGGTCGCACAGCGCCAGAACAAAGGAGTATGATTCGAATTTATCGACCAATACACTAGTATTTTGGCATCAACTAAAGGTAAAGAGGTACTACAATAAAATAATAGTTAAAATTTAGGGTGCGTCATTTTCAGACACTATTATTTTTTTATATTTGTCGATTAAACTCTCTGACATAAGCTACAAGTAAAAAAATATTGCCATGAATTTTAATTTTAAATCCCAGCTCTTTTCAAGAAAAATTCAACCCTTTGTATACTGTAAAAAAATTGCAGTCGAGTCGAATTTCATTCGGAGTAAATGTGAAGCAGATAATTTTTAATTTATTGAATCCTTCATTAGGAGTAAAATTTACTCCGAAAGAGCATTAATTTTTATACTAAAATTTGAATATGGATTGATATAAAATCTACGTCACTCTGAATTCACTCCGCCAAAAAATAAAAACCTTATGAGGAGTGATTTTTCCTTTGACTCCAATCAAAGTAATTGATGAAGCGAATGAGGATTTAAAATGCCTATTCATTTCCAGTTTTTTACAGAGCAAAAGGTCTCATGGTATAATTTTAAACATTAATTTAAGTTATGATATACCATAATTAGTTGAGTAGATTTAAAAAATACTATCGGTTTGAAAGTATGGTAAAATTAGATAAAATAAATGAACCTTAATAAAAATTTTTTAAATCACCTTATTTTTCTCCATATTTTGATTTTTTTTTAATATTTGGATCATATTAATACCGTGTACTCATATGTGGACTCAAAAAAAATTAGAACTTGTGACAAAAACTCATTGTTGTATTTTTTCTCAAAGGGCTTATTTGCCCTCTCCCCATCTCCTTGATAACTTTAATAAATATAGTAATCTTTTAAATTATTCATTAAATCCATTTTAAAATCTCTCCTGATATATTAATATATATTTATTCACTTTGAGTGTAATATTTATCAATTTGACAGCAAAGAAAAAAATTAAGTAATAAATCTACATATTAATTTATAAATATCTCTAGATTATGAAGTATGTGATAAATCAAAAGCACACATGTCGCATTATCTACTCCACATATTTAATATATTTACATAAATATACACAACAATTTTAGTAAAAAATAATAACAATAAAAAAGGATATTTCGTGACTGTGCGAGTAATACCCCATTCCGCCATATATATATACATATGCATATTATAATACATGTAACACGTCTCGTGTTATAATCATGCGCGAGAACATTTCAACGCCTCACGGGCCTCACATATATCCATATAAAATATAAATATATATTCTCTCTCGCAATAGCTTTTAGTCATGTATGACAATAACAACGCACGTCAACCCAAACAAGTTGAAAATGACTTTCACGCTTGCAATTTGCTGCTTTTGCCATTCCGTTATCATCTATCTTATATCTATTACATTTACTATAATAACTAAAACAATAACCATAATGATAACGATAAATAATAATCATAAATACGAAAACGATGAAAAAAAAATAAACAAAAAAAATTGATTAAAAAAATAAATGATAACGTACCAGAATCTGCATCTGACATATTTAATAAACGTAAATAGACTTAAGCACAACACAACTGACGACGTACCAGAAAAAGAACGTTCAACTTGGCGACACTTTGGCCGGTCTCTTTAGCTAACAACCCCCTGAGCGTTACCTTGGGTTTGTTGAATCGATATATGGAATATATTTGTGACTGGACTCAGTCAAAAAATTTAAAAAATGAAATAATATTTTTAATTATTATTAAAAAATAATGTCAAATAATAATTAATGTTTTATTTAATTCAATTACTTATATATTTATTTTATAAAAGAAGTAAAGTAGATAAAAAAATATACTAAAATACTGTGATGTATTTAATGACGTGTATTGATAAATAAGAATGAATGTTATACGTCTGCCTAGATCTGGCTTTTTCTACTTTCAGCGAATCTTTCTCGACTCATTGATTTTCTACGCTCTACTCTTATTGCTGTTTTTTTTTTTTTTTTTTTTTTTATCCCTCGATACAGGTTTCTCGGACATTCTATTATAAGCTCTTGTATCTTTTTTGTTATTATTATTATTACTCTTTAAGAAGAATAAAAAATCATAAAAAAAATTAAATATAAAAACGCAAATACAAGAAAGTTCGTTTGAATTTTTTTTTTTTAATAAAAAAAAATAATTTTATTTTAAAATCCTTTGTCTTTTGTATCAACTCTTTATATACGTTTAATTATTTCTAATCCAGTGAATTTTATCGTGCATTAAACTCCCTCAATCCGGATATTTTCGGATGTCAAGAGTACAAGTACGTACTTTGTTTTATATTTTTTCCTTTTCAAGGAGAGCGTTAAAAATGTTTAAAGAGGGTTTTAAACGTTAGAGGGTTGGAAATTAGTCTTGTTATTTACTTTTTTTTATCATTTATCTATTTTTGTTTCTAAATGTCAAGTGTAATAAAAATTATAACTTAACAAGTAGACTAAAGAAAAAATAAAAATAGAAATGTGATATTTAATTACTCACTTTTATCACTAGTTTTATTTTATATTAATCGTTTATATATTTTTTTTATTTATGATGATGAAATGTGTAGTGAGAGATGTACAAGTCGCATGCGCTGTAGAGTTATATAAAGCGAGGGCGTGTTTGTGCGATGGAAGGCGGATGTTCTCTACTTGACTCGACTCTCTACTCACTTTGTGAACCGAGCGAAGAAATAGAGGGAGGGATGATGATGGTTGGAAAGTTCGTGATTGTGATGCTAGGGTTGTTATGCTTATGGGCTCTAAAACTCTGTTAGATAGTGATAGTTTCAGATTTAGGTATATAGATATGTATGTATGTATGTAGGTATGTACGTCTATTCAACATGTATATCGTTATATACATATATAAGGTATATATGTAGTAAAGTGGGAAATTCGTTGGAATGACTGACTAAAAGCACGCGACGATCGATAATCAAAATCGACTGATACTACTCTTGCTTGCTAGCTAGCTAAGACTTTTCTCTTTTCTTTTTGTCTCTCTTTACACCCTTTCTAGCGACTCCACCCATTTATACTTGTCATGACAGTAGCGTAGCTAAATAAATCGTAACCTTACGAAATTTGATACTTACCATGTTACCACTTTTAAATTATTTTATCACTTTTTTTTTACTTAAAATTTAAATGTGATGCTATTTAAAAAATAATTATGCCTATTGATATTTTTACTTCGTACGGATTAAATTAAATAATTTAAATATTAAACACTATAAAAAATTTATGGGTAAACACCGATTAAATCTGGAGTAAATGCCAAGAGGATAATTTATTATTTGATTCATCCCATTGGAGTGAAATTTGATTCGGAGGGGAGTTCATCTTCACATTAAAACTCCGTATTAGTGGGGATGGAAATTGAAATAAATTCTATATTTTTACTCCGAATTCATTCAGCTAAAAAAAAACTCCCTATTTACTCCCTGTGCAGAGTGATTTTTTTAAGCTTCGGAACTCAGAGTGACGGAGTGAATTTCGATTGAAATAAAAATGGTATTCGGTTCGAATTCACTCTTGATTTTTCACAGTGTAAATTATTTAGGTGCAGTACTTTTTTGCGCAGAAATTATTGATCTATAAAAAAACACACAATATTATTTTTATGAATCAAGCCTTCACATTATTTTTACATAACATGATATATATAAAGGGAGGTAGCGCAAAAGAAGACACCATATTTTTGGTAGGTATCCGTTTTTGTTTACTACGTATCAATTTATTAATTCACTTACCAGAATAAGCATACACAAAGTAAAAAAAAAAATGTAGGGAAATCCAAAAGTGCACACCTCAATCGATCATTTTATTTTCAATCATTACCTACTCTCTTAAAATGAATCAGTCAAAAGTGCTGCAAATCAGTGAATATTCACTGTATAAACAGTTATAAGAATACCACTGTTTGAATAAGTGGTATACTTATAACTGTATATACAGTGAATATTCACTGATTTGCAGCACTTTTCACTGATTCATTTTAAGAGAGTATATTGTATAATATTAATATATTTTTTTTTTTATTATGAACTTTTATTCAACTTACAAATTATCAGTTTGATTTTTTTATTTCTTATTTTCAGTTTTCACGTTTTTTATTAATTACACCAAAACAAAAAGGATTCAGATAGTGATTTTTGAAAGGGTTCTTGTGATCAAAAATACACAGATAATAAAAAAAAAATGAGTCGATAAGTCTTGTTTTTCGAAAATTATCGTGTTTAGACGAGTCCGAACACCACAATTAACGCACTGGAGGCTTTGGACTAAATCATTTTTTTTTAATTTATCACATCATGAATTAAATAAGGATTGCATTGAAAACTGTTCCTTAATAAATTTCCTTTAAAATGGTATATACTATTAACAACTTTGGTGTACTATAAAGAAAGTAGAGAGGATTTAAAGTCAGTGAAAGGGCCGTGAGCGAGAGAGTGACAGTAAAGCACACTCAACGCTTTCGCGATTGAGGTGTGCAAAAAATTATAGTCAAAGAAAATTTTGTTTTCATTAGTGGCCCATTTTGCCTCAGAATCAATTTTCTCCAAGCAAAATAAACACTAAAAAAATTTAACTCGTAGTACTACACTGTAAAAAGAGCGGTATTAAAGATGGACTCATTTGAACTCCGCCCGGTGTTAAAATAAAATTATACCGGTGTAGGAGGAGTAATTCACCGGTGTTAAAAATCCCGGTGTTAAATCGGGGTAAACTGCGTCCGCTCAGAATATTAGCTTTAGAAAGCTTATAAAATGAAAAAAATATTTTGAAACACACACACACACACACACGCACAAACTCACGAGCGCACACACACGTGAGCTCCTACATGCATACGTAAACACACGTGAGCTCACACACGCGCGCGAGCTCACGCGCGAGTTCAACAAACGCACATGAGCTCACGCGAATGAGCTTACACACGCATACACGTGAGCTCACATGCATGAGCTCACACACGTGAGCTCGCATGCGCGTGAGCTCGTATGTGTGAGTTCACACACATGAGCTCGCACGCGTGAGCTCGTATGTGTGAGCTCACATACATGAGCTCACACGCGTAATCTCGCATGCATGAGTTCCAAGAGCTCACATACCTGAGCTCGGGTGCATGACCTCACACTCCTGGACACACGCAAGCTCACACACACGCGAATTCACGCACATGAGCTCACGCGAGTGAGCTTACACACGTTTACGTGAGCTCACACATGCCTACACGCGAGTGCACACACGCACACATGCACACACACTCACTCAAATGCACACATATGTGCACACATTCCCAAAGTGAAATATTTTTACACCGGAAAATTTAATTTAACACCGGTGAAGAATATTTACACGGGTGGCGGCGTTATTTTCACACCGCTTTTGGGGGTAAAATTTAACACCGCTAATTTTAACACCTACACCGCTTGGACTTACCCCGGTGATTTTTTACAGTGTAAAAATTTTAAATTGACCAATGCCCGAGCTGATAAGTTTGTTTCGTCTTTTTCTATAAACTGTAATTAAGTATTTTTTATCAAAATATAATTTTTTCTTTTTATTTCAAAAATAGTGTCTTATTCTACTCTACCTTCCCCTAATTTATACGATAATAACTCTAACTATTGTAATGGAAATCGATACGGTGAACATCTTGATACAGCCCTCAATTCCGATGATAATCACTCATTGTTGATACTATATTAATTAATACATTAATTATATAAAATGGAAAGAAAATATCTCAGCAACTAGAGGCAAATTGATCACTTGGAAATTTTTGAAGTACAAGATTACTCAGTTTATTGAGAATTTTTGCAAAGAAAAAATAGTTGGATATCCTATTTTTAATTTTTTTTTAGACG
The DNA here is from genome assembly GCA_030273425.1 of Microplitis manilae. Taxonomy (NCBI): domain Eukaryota; kingdom Metazoa; phylum Arthropoda; class Insecta; order Hymenoptera; family Braconidae; genus Microplitis; species Microplitis manilae. The sequence goes on from CP092726.1 coordinate 8,208,304, forward strand.
TCAGTGTGTGTTATTTTATATTCAGAAAATTAAACAAAAGGTTTCATCTATATGACGCTGGAAAATTTAATCTTAACCATTGAACTTATCAAATGTTTTATTCAATAAAACATTTTCGGAGTCATTCACTCTAGGCGTGGCTGAGAAATTCCCACTTTCCTATCTTATATAATTAATTTCATTCATTCATCTAATGTCAATAATAAAAAATTATCATACGAATTTAAATATATCGAGATGTTATTTATAGTAATTCTTCAGTATAATAGATATTCGTGTGATGAAAATGTTGGAAAAGTCAAAAGTGCACACCTCAAGCGCTCATTTTAATTTTAATCATTACTTTTATTTTATAAAATTAACTATTTTTTATTTATTTATGAATTTTTATTAAACTTTCAAATTATTAATTTGATTTTTTTATTTCTTATTTTCTGGTTTAATTTTTTTTAAATGTCCCGCCGTTTTGTCTCAGATGTCGTTCTTTTTTTCAATCCTATTGTACGCTAGTGCTGCTACCACACGGAAAAAAATAATCGATAGTGACTACCGAAAAATAATCGGTAACGGCTACCGATTATTTTTTTTTCCATCCAGCAGTTTTATGGAGAGAAAAAAGAAAAAAAATAATAACAATAATAAAAATAATAATCGCAGCTTAATTTTTGGTGAATTACAATAAGTCTTCAAGTTTTTATTAATTACAATGAAACCAAAAAGAGTTGGGTAGTGATTAAGAAAAGGGTTCTTTTATTCCCTAAACTAAAGCTAATTATAGAAAATTAGGTCTTTAAGCCGTTTTATTCGAGAGTTATCGTGATCACAAGAAATCAGTTAATTAATTGATATCAGAGCTCTTCAAAACTAAATAATTTATTTTAAAAATAACATATTAAGGAATCATCTTTATGTTGTAGTATAATTATTCCTTAATCAATTATCTATATATGATGAAGTAATTTTCAACCTATTTTAATATACTTTAAAAAGTTTAGAGATGATTGAAAGTGAGTAAGATAGCCGGAAGAATTTGAGCGTCATGCAATAAAATTATTCTTAAAATTGCTGTATAGACATTTCGTATAGAAATATTTTTTTAGGTTATTAACCCTTGACGGCCACATGGGGTGACTAGTCACCCTAGGCTAAAAAAAAGTTGAATTAGAGGTCTTATACCTTTCAAATAAATTGGTCAAAAAACTTTTAAAAAAAGGAAGTTACTCCGTGTGGCCGTTAAGGGTTAAAATATTTAAAAATTCTGCGTGTATAGATGCAACACATCCGATTTATTATAAATATTCACTAAAAATTTTTCATTTACAAATCATTAAAATGACTAAATTTTTAATGGATTTATTACTTTCGAAAATAATGATATTCAATAATTAATAGCAGTTATATTTCGTTTAAATATATTTTAAATTAAAAGCGTTATTAATTATTCAAAGAGTTGAATTGAAATTGAATTTTTAATAATGTCATCGATAAAAAGGTAGCTAAAAACATAATTGGATTAAACGACGTAAAGGTAATTGCTTTAAAATTACTTTTAGTAATAAAATGAGTATCGTAATGTTTCATAAAGCAAATTAATGCATTAATTATTTTTTTACCATACCACCATAGAAAGTTTAAATTCCTACGAACCAATGAAAAAACTTGGCGTATGCGCCATTTTTTCCCTCAATAGAGATAATAATTAAAATTTTCAGCTGCATATGCAGTGAACAATAGTGTATTTTACAATACCAACATCGAAACTTCGAATTTCAATGTTTATACAGTCAGTCGAAATAAGCTAATTTCAGCCCAATGTCGCGAACAAATATTATCGAATACGTAAATTGCGAATGTCTTCAGTTAACGGACAGAATACAGTATATTACATACCAAGAGAGGAAATTAGGGCATTTTAATCTGCGTGTATAATTACCTATCTGATCCAGTGAGGGTGGTAAACACGCATTTTGGAACGTTCTATTTTTTCCCTTGGTGTGTAATATACTATTTTTTATTTTAGGTTTATGTTATAACTCGTCAATTCTCGAGTGGACCTAAACCCACTGTAATTTGTCTTAAAAAATCATGGTGCCCGAAAAAGCTCGTAGATTAGAGATCACTTAGTGATGGATAAAGGCAAGTGTGTACAATGGCATATGTGAAATCTTTGTAATTATAAGTGGATGAAACCCTTTTTACGGTATTGAAGTAAAGTTGCGTCTCACTACTGATCTATGCAACATGTCGACCAATACAGAGAATTGGTACCACGGGGGGCCATTCCAAGCCCACTTCGACCAGAGTCTCTTTATTTTCTGAGATGTTAATAGTGCTTGACCCAAGAGAGGTAGGATTCGTGGTAGTTTGTTGGTGAGGCACCCACACGCAAGAGGATCTTTGATCTAATCATTGATCCCAGGGTAAGCTAATATGAGTTATGCTCATATTTCGCTGTTATTATATTATAACCGAAAATATAGGGATGTTACGCAACACGTGTGTGTCTAAAATAGGCAAGTAAATGACCTCCGGTAAAACGGAGGTGGACTTCGGTCCCGTTACATTAATTAATTATAACTCGTCAATTGTTCGACTAAATTTGCCTCTAAATTTAATCGAAACTAAGTCTCAAAATATCCTTTCGTTTGCCGCAGAGCACGTGAAAATCGGTCGATTAGTTTCAAAGATATTGTCGAATGAAAATTGATTTTTTTTTTTTTATCTAAGCGTTTTTTAAGCTCGAAGAGCTCAAAAACTTATAAATAATAACCTGTAAGTCAGTTGTAAACACACTTGACAGACAAGCGTTGTTGAATTTTATTTTATTTGATGAATTTACTAATTTGAATACTGTAATTTAAAGAAATGTTTGAAATATGCTGTTTTACTCTATTACATCTATTGGCTTTGTAAAAAATAGACGTGGATGTTAACCGTAAGATTCGCCTGATAAATCTGAAATAAATCAGCAAAACGTTACAAATTTTATAATATGTCTTCACTTGTTGTCCAAATTCCCAAAATTAAGTTATTACAAATAATAACATTTTTGAGCTCTCTGAACTCGCAAGCAGTGGGGAGATTTGGGGTTGGCCCACAGGCTCAACTGTTTTTCAAAACTTTTTTTTTTTTGGTTACCCAATTATCTTTGATCTATCCGTTCTCAATTAAAAATCGTATAATGTATAAGTATACTTACATCCGGCTGAAACTTGTCTACGATAAAAATAATAATAATATATTTATATGTATAAGTACATTAATTATTTGTACTCCGCCTATTTGCGAAAGTAAGCGTAATGAGCAAATATGATTATTAACACTCCCATAAAATCCGATTATCTATTTTTTTTATTCATTTCGTATTACCAGCAGCACTTAGTAAAAGCTACGAGTAACGATGCAGATGAGCTCATCCGAATTACCATCGAGTTCATTATCAAAAAACAATTTTCATCCGAGTTTCCGAATAAATAAATACTGTCAGATACTTTTTTTTTCAAATTTTATTGTATAAAGTACTTTATATAATATTAATTTAATACTCGAAAATTAAATTAAAATATTTATTTCTACCCTCAATTTCTCCTTAAATGAGTTTCTTTTTTCAAAATAATTTTCAAGAAACATTCAAACCAGTCATTAATAATTTCACACGGTGAAAATCTTTGCGAATCTCTCCCTAAGCCATTTAGCTGTAATAAATTTATTACAGTGCGAATCTCCATCCAAGTTCCTTTAATTACCTTCATTACACTTATCAGATTATTCAACTGGTTTAAGGAAACCCGACGTAGTTACAATCCATTTAAAAGATTTCAAACGCCTAGTTAAATTGATCATTACACTATCTCGACCTAAAGATCTCATTAAGCGATAAGGCGTACACAAATATTTGTATGCCTAAAATTAATATGTTTGCCATAAGTACAAATTGAACATCCATTCCGTTGATTTATCAAAACCATTATCGTTATCATTTGTTATATTTTTATTTCCAATTTCATTGTTTGGTCCGTTGATAGTGACTCATCAATTGAGTATTATTAAAGAAAATACGTTTATTAACTTATTACTTGATATATCAAAGAGAAAGAAATATATCATTTACTCGACGTAAAGGCATCAAAGTTGAATCATTCCATATTGTTTTATTTTTTTTTCCAAGTTAAGAAACAATAAAGTATCTCGGAACCTCTTTTATCTTCCATTATCAAGACGTTTAACTAATTGTCGTAAAATGCAAGAGGATTCATAAAGTGTACGAATTTGTTTTAATAATAGCTATCACGTCTTATCTTTGTGTCGTCAGCTTACGGTCAACTACCAGTTAACAGAAACTTATGGAAACCTGCCAAAGTACTTGCGTATATAATTTTATTCCTCATATCATTTAATATATTACTTTATCGGCAATAAAACTTTCGCTGCTTCTGCACTTTAGTCGCCATAATAATTTTTTTTTTTTCAACCAATATTATACACTGGTTACAAAAATTAAGGGATATAAAAAAAATTGTAAATTTTTAGGTGATTTTCAACATGCTGTAACTCGATGAAAAATGGTCGTAGAGTAAAAATAAAAAAAAGTAAATTATAGCCTCAATTTTCTAGTTTTCAGATCTAGACTTCCAATTTTTTTATCATGTACAGTTCCGGAGTAATCCTAAGAAAACCGACGAAAAAAAATTTTCCAAATTTTTGCTCGTCTTCCAACAAGTCGATGTGCTTCAATAAATTTTTTTTGATAGTCTGACCGTAGGACTTTTCCAGGACATTTTATGCCCTTTAATTTGCCGGCCTCAAAAAGTCTCTAAGACAATTTGACGCCGAGTTATCATTGATCAAAGCATAAAAGTCCATTTTGGATTTGATAATCAATAACTTCGGACATATTGGTTGTACATAGAATGAAAGTAGGGTTTTGAAAACTGGAAAATATTCTCTATAAGACAAAATTAGCGGCTTCTGATGGACAAATTTTTTTTGAAGTGATAATGTTTATTAAAATACAGGTAAAAATTCGCATGTTTAAGGATATTCGCAAATCTTGGTATAACTTCGGATATAACGGATGAAGAAAGGATACCGTCGGTTTTTTTTTTAACCTCAAAGTGTCCTGAAAAAACCCTAAAAATTTCAAAGCGCTGCGATTTTTCTTTCTTAGTGTTTCGAAGCTTTAAATTTATCGGTGTCCGGTCAGAATATGAAAAATATCCAATGCAATAATATTCATTGAAAAAATTATCCATTTATGTAGAAAGTTAATGACTTATGGATATTTTTTCCACTGGATATTTTTCCATTGGATATCTTTCATGGATATTTTTGCATTGGATCTTCCCATAATTTTCTTTCCGTGTACGTGTGTTGATTATTTACGCAATGTTACTGTTTAAACTAAAATTCTAATTCAAATCGTATAGTAAGAAGATAGAGCATTCAAAGTAAATATGCCACAAAAAACTTTTTAAAATACGAAAAATAATGGTTGGCTTAATGTTATTAAAAAAATTACAAAAAACTCGAAAAACTTCCAGAAATAGTTCTAAATCAGCATTTTCTGAACTAATTTGAAGCAAAAAAAATTATAGAACTGAGCGCTTTGAACAGGGAATAAAAAAAATTACAGAAGTCAAAAAATTTAAGTAAATTAATTATTAAGTTAACCATTACTTTTTCTTGCATTTTTAAAAATTTAAAAATAGTTTTAAAAAAGTTGGTTGTTGTATCGCGTTTTAAAGTTGAGAATAGTCAACGCTTTTCCAACTTTTTTTACACGACTAAATTTTAATTTAATTTGCATCTACTCTAATTACAAAGTTTTTAATTTGGAATAAATTTATTTCTAATGAAAAAAAAATTCTCAGCAAATTTATAAATGAATTATTTATTTAATTTTTACTACTTTTTACTACTCGTATTTAATTCACAGATATTTTTTATAAATAATTTAAATAAAACTTTTTCCCGAGTAAACTTTACTCCAAGGATATTAAATAAAAAAAATCACCTGCGTTTACTGCACTAATTTTTTATAATGTGACGATCACAAGTAAAAAAAAAGAATTATAAATATTTAATCAGAAAAAAAAGTTGTAAAATGAATACGAATACATTTTGATTTTATCAACTCACATTTTACGATTACTTTTCTGATAACTGATAAAATAAATTTTTTTCATTCATCAATTTTAATAATTATGAAACGAATTAAAAGAAAGTGATTCAGCTAACTGGAATTAATACCTTCACATTATTGTCTTTACTATCTTCATTTTTCCTCAATCACGCTTTTAAAAATTTTTTACTATAAAAAAAAGTTAGTAATTTTATTACTGAAGAATAATTGAATTGGCTGGTGTAATAGTGAATTATATATTTAATGGACTTGTAATATAATTACTGGTTATATAAAATTTGACATTTAAAAAACTAATCAGTGATTTAAATCATATAGATTTTAACAATGAGATATGGGCCTTTTAGTAAATTTTTTAAAAGCATTATTCCCGCATGCTCATGCAGGCAGCTGTTATATAAAAGACGATCATTTATCAGTTGCACTATAGTGTTGTAGTAAAAGGGTAAAAGGTCGGGGATAGAGATAATGTTAGAAAGCGATTATCCGTACGTGGCTTGCAGAGAGAACCTGACCTTACCCAGTCCAGTCTCCCTCGAAAGGGAAGTTAAAGCATACTGTGAGACAGAGATAAAAGATAGACAGGATAAACACCCTTGGAGATTGACGAAAAAAAAAAAGAAAAAAAATGTCCATCCCCTACTCGTGTGTATACGTCACTGCACCCCTTGTCTTTTTCTGGCTCCAACAGTTTGCTTGCTAAAGATAAAAAAAACTTTTATTTTATTTTCTTCATTTTTTTTTTGCTCATTACTTTTTCTTGGGTTGTTGTCTCGAACGCTTGACGTTATCGTGGTTGCATCTAAAACGCAAATGACATTTTACGACTTACACGTATGCTGTTATATTCTCCAAACAAATTATTATCGTTAAATCGATTTTTCTTTTATATTTTCTACCTGCATAATAATTCTTTTATTATCTAGGGGTTGGTTTATCGAGATACATCATCATTCGTTAGAATTAATATTTATTTTTCTTTCACATAATACTCTTATGTTGTAATAAAAGATAATAGTATATAAATATATATGTATATATTTTTTTTAATTCATTTCTGGAAATACTCGAGTGTCATAAATGCAAAAGTAACATGAGAATTTTTAAGTTATTATTATTTCCATTTTTTAATATAATATACAAGCATCAGCTCACATATCCTCGTTAGAATAGGAGATAAAAAAGTAATGTGCTTTTAAAAAAAAATAAATTACCGTTCTTTGTTACTAATCTCACTAAAAAATGAAGAAAAATTTTTTATAAAAAAATAATTGGAACTTTACTGGTTTATATCAAAATTTAATTTGTTACAGTTGAACTTAATAATTATTTAAATTAATTAGTAATTACTTGAAATCGAAGTAAAAAGTGTTTTTATTAGTCCCTAGTATTTTATTCGAATTTTTTCCTGTCTTAGAAAATAGCGAAAATAAGTCATCAAATATGCGTTAATTTTAATAATGAGAAATTACTGTCAGTTTTTACTTTCGTCAAGTCGCGAGCAATTTGCGTTTTTCTTTGGCCAATCAACAACATTTGTGAAAGCTGTTCCAAATTTTGATATGAACGCTCATTTAAATTACAATTCTAAAAAAAGTAATAATTAAGTACTTATATTTATTGAAGAAAACCAAAATATATTTTATTAAACCTGAGAAAAAACAATTTAAATCAAATATCTATAGATTTACATTTTTTGTGATTTATATCTATGTATATTTGTACACGGAAAGATTGGAACCCGACTGGTTACTGTTCTGCACCCGACTCAGTACGGTGCTGGACGAAAATGCTCGATTTTGGTGCAGCACCTCACTGATTACTGTGCGGAACCTGACTGAGTGATGTGCGCACACGACTCAGTCAGGTTCCGCACAGTAATCAGTGTGGTGCTGCACCACAATCGAGCATTTTCGTCCAGCACCGTACTGAGTCGGGTGCAGAACAGTAACCAGTCGGGTTCCAATCTTTCCGTGTATAGATATCCTTGCAGGTGAGAGCTAAAATAATGTAAGTTTTCAAATTTTAAAAATAAAAAATTTTGAGCCTTTATATACACTAAATGAATTTCATCAAAATTTTATATCTACACGAATCTATATCTATATCTATGTAGATCTAACTAGATCTACTGATGAGCTTATTGTAGATTTCAAATTTTAAAAAATTTAATCTACGTCGATCTAATTGGATATCTTTAAATCTAAATTAGTTTTTCCTGAGCAGTTGCCTTCTTAAAAATTTGTTACTAAAGAGCGATTATTCTAATCATCAAATGACTATACACGCTGAAAAAAAAAGTGGTCATACTTGCCATCTTAATAAAGTAATTATTCCTATCCTTACATTTTAATGATAATGTGAACTATTACTATCGAAGATGGTACGCATTCGTATCTTGATAGTAACCATTCCTATTCGTGATGATAACCATTACTATCTTAGAAGGTAAAATTAAAAATTTTTCAGACATCAGAAATATTACGATCTAGATGGTAACTATTACTATCAGCAGTTGTAATTGTTACTATACGAGAAACGAATAGTTAACATAAACGTATGATAATAATTATCACATAATACACGATGGTAATCATTCCCTATCGCAAGATGGTAATAGTTAGCATTTTTTTTTTCAGCGTGTATTTACAGCCAGAAAATTAAATAATAGGAGTTACTATCTAGTTATGGTAAAAATTTCTGCCATCAATCAGATAATAATAAATATTATCTAGATGATCATGTAAATAATGTAGATTGTAATATTCACCATATTTATAGTAATTGTTACAATCTTGTATGTTAACTAGAGTTCATTATTATAATTATTTTAAATAGTTATATGTATTTAAAATCCAGATGGTAACAACTACCATCAGAAATTATAATTGTTACCATCCTGATAGTAACTGTTACAAAATTTATTGCAAAAGTAAATATTATCATCCTGATAGTAAATATTACCATCCTGATAGTAACTGTTACGAAATTTATTGCAGAAGTTATAATCTAATAATTATTAGTTCTATTAAAAAAAATTATAACACTAACTATTTTTGCATTGAAAAACGTTCCAATCATTCTAGATGATTGGAATTAAAAATTTAGCATAATAAACACAATTACTTAATTTTCTGAGTGAAGTGTAAAAAATTTTTGGAAAAAATGAATTCGAAATTCACTCCAGAGGGGAGTTCATTTAAAACTTAAATAATTCGGGATAAGAGTGAATGCGAATTGAAATAACTCTCTAAAAATGAATTAGTGCAATTCACTGCGAATCAGTGGATAATCATTATTTATCCAACTATAAGTATACCACTAGCTCAACCAGTACTTATAGCTGGTTTCCAGTGCATATCCACTAATTCACAGTGAATTTCACTAATTCATTTTTAGAGAGAAACTCCACATCAGTCAGAAATCGTTCCGCTGCTATAAAAAAAAAATTTCTTATTCACTGTGTATACGGAGTGACGTTTTTTAAACTTCTGAATTACGAGTGATGGAGTGGATTCGGGTCGAAATAAAATTCGTATGTATTTTCAAATTTACTCTCAATTTTTTACAGTGAAATAAACAAAAAATTTAGCAAACAAAGGTATTTATTCAACTAACACGATATAAAATGGCCGTCAAATAATTTTTGATCATTTTGTCCCTGTGGCAACCGTCAATTGACAAGTAATTTTCGACCTTATATCACTAATTAATGCTCAAAATCAAAAAGCATCCGTATTAATTATTAAATTTCTTCTTTTTCGAATTACTGATTGATAATTATTCTTTAATTCGTTTTTTTTTTTTACTTGTGATAATTATAATAAAAATTATTATCTACATCAAATATTTAAATTCCTTATTGTCAAATTCCGTAATTTTTCGATAGTCTGTAACTTTTTTAATGAAACCTAAAATCCTTAACCCTAAATAATTTTCATTTTAAACATAGACATCACGCTATTTTGACATACTTTTAATAAAACCATAATTTAATTTATTTATTCTCTGAATAAATAATCACAAAAATTTGTTTCTCTACTGGATTACAATCAATCAATAAATTTATTTTTTCTTTTTGTTTTAATTTACTAGGACTCTGATTAGTCTCAGTTTCGTTAATCAATCTTCCTGAATACTTAATGCACTTTTACTGAATACATTCAACTTGTTTTTGAAGTTTGACCGAATTTCAACGGATTCAGTTTTACTATTCAATAAATTTACATCAAAATTTTCTTTACCTTTAAAAAAAAAGTTTTAAATTAAAGTGCTCATGAATTATTAAAATTTAAAATATACAGCTCTTAACAATTCTTTCATTCTAAATTACTAATTTAAAAAAAGCTCATCAACTAAAATTAGTTGATAAATTATTTTTTTCAGTTTCATTAAATTTCAGCTGTTATTTTATTCTCTTAAAAAAATTAAGTCCTCATAAAGACTAAAATAAACTCCAAAACTCTCATTATGATAATTTATCATCCCCCAAAGTCCTTTACCAAAAAAAAAAAAACGATCCCTCGAAATTATTGTCAATTGTCCTTATCCCAAACCGCACCCAAAAACTTCCCCACAATTAAATACAACCTTCTGGGAATGATAGCCAATCAACCTGAAAAAAAAAACTTTCCATATCTACTATATCCCCCAATATTTTTTCACCTCTCCCTAAAAAAAAAAAAAAAAATCTAGCAAAAAAAAAGTACATTTAGAATCTAAACATGACGTTGGAATTCAAGAATTACACATCGAAATCTTGCGAATTTTCACACGAAACTCCTTCTACCACTCATGGATATCCCCATCGAGGTGGCTGCACTCTATAACATTTTTTTATATCATATACTCGTCGACAAAATAACCCGCGCCTGCGTCTTTAGCTCACATCACCAAGTGCTTGACTCTCTTCCTGTATTTCCTCACCAATACATCCCTATATATCATTCCCCTAGTTTTAACACCCCCTACATGCAAGTCACGCTTGCGCAGATCTAAATCTTCATTTCAATTCTCTTTCTCTTTTTTTTTGGTCTTCCTCCATACATACACTCACACATATAATATATTATATATATTTGAACACAGACATTGAGTTAGAGTAGAGGAAGACTATAGAGACTAGGTCTCTGGCCGTTCTTTCCGGTGGTTTGTAACCCCTCACACAGTGAATACTCCAAGGAGGGTTGAAGCCCACTCTTCGAACCGGCGCGTTAGGTCGCTCTAGGTGCAGCCGCTGGGTTCGAATGTACTCCACCCGTCAGTTTAGTTACCGCACCACATAAGGCATTGCGTTGTAGACACCGTTACCCGCAATATTATTATTATTATACCTTATTACTTATATTCATTAATTGGTTAATTCATTCATTCGTTCGTTCTCGTACGTTGAACCCTTCCTTTAAAGACAGCTGAGACTTTAACAACAACAACAACAACAAACAACAGCTACATCACACATTATCAAATACTTAACATACTTGTATTGTCACACTACAATCGTGTACAAGATAACAAAGAAAGTTAACATAACGAGTTACATTATTCGTTAATAATTTAAGTCTCGTCTTTAATCGCGAGTTATCCCACTTCCCTAAATTCCCTTTACGATCATCCTTCATTTATAAAAAAATTAATTAATTGCTCTTTTAATAACAAAAAAAAAAATTATCATTTTTAAATTATTCAATTTATATTTATTCTGTTAATTTCTATGTCTATATATATATTTATTAACCAATTATTTAACATCGATAATCATTAAGCTCGCGGATCTATACTCTGATAATCGTTCGTAATTAATTATAAAATTCCCTTTGATAAATATAAAAAAAGAAAAAAATTAATCGTGAAAGTTTATTAAATTGATAATCGTATTTTAAATGAATACTAATAAACTTTTGTTCGAGATAACGGTGCTCTAGATAACGATACAAAATTTATTAAAAATTTATAAATATAAAGTAATTAAAATATAAATAAACGACATCTGGAAGATTTATTTGGAGATCTCATTATAGTGGTGACATTTCGTACATTCGTACAAAAATTTACCGAAATAAAATATATATACATATTATATTTTTCAATAATTTATTTAAAACAAGTCTTGCAATTTATTTTATAAATTTAATAAAATAATTTTATATATCAATTAAAAATTATATAAATAATTAAAATAACCCATCACTACGTTTTGTTCTGCGCTAGTCAGCATCCTCCAACCACTGATTTTCATCGTTAACCGGTATGTTCATTTGTTTCTTTACTTTTTAATTTATGTTCTGTACTGCCTGTTAAATTTTATTATTATCAATTATTTATTTATTTATTATTATGATTATTATTATAATTATAAATTACTATATTTTATAAGTTTAGTTTGTTCATTTATTATTATTATTATTATTAATTATTATGATTATGATTATGATTATTATTGAAATCCCGTAAATAATTTGGGATTTTTCATAAGCTTCTATCCTATTTATTTATTTTTTATATTTTTTTTAAATCCCAATCATTTGAATCCACGCGGGTGCGCTCGCCGACAGCAAAATTTAAACTAAAAAAAAAAATATTTTATTTTTAAATTTAAAAGCTGAATAAATATAAATTCGTTAGCTAATTTATCATAATATTATAACAAACGGAAGTTGATACAAATCATTAATTATAATTTTTGTAGAACTTAACGAGCCGTTAACTTTAAATACCAAATAACCACCTGGTTACTTAATTAATATTTAATAAGTTAAATTAATTTTTAAATGTACAGTAAATAATTAAATGACTAAAAGTAAATTATTTATAATTTTATTGGAAACTAGAGTAAAAAAATTCTTGGATTAATAAAAGATTATAGTACTGGAGTATATCTTTAAAATCATTAGTTGATGTCTTTAACTTGGGTGTGGCTTCGGCCTGTAGCGCACCGCGACGACGCCGACTCCGACGTCGACGAAGAAGCTTTTAAGCTTCCATCTCGACATCGACGACAAAACACTAAATCCTCAAGAAATTAAACAATATATTATATTTTATTTGATAATTAAAAAATTTATTATTATTGTTATTATTTAAATAATAATAACGAGTAATAAATAAGTGAAGAAATAAATTTAACTGCCTAGTTGATGGCGACATGAAAAAAAAATTTTCAACGACAAACTAAACTGAAATACAAGACCAAAAGTCGATATTACCAAAGAGAAAAAGGAAAATAAAAATTTAAAAAATAATAATAATACTGATTGTGAGTATATATTATTATAAATATATATAAAAAAGAAAAAGAAAGAAATATGATTGAAAAAATAAAGCGGAAGATGATGTGGAGAAAAAATATTTTCGCGACGCATCGGGGTCGGCAACCCCAAATTTTCCATTCCCTTATTCCCCAAGCATTGTCTCAAGGGACGATGGGTATGGCCACGAGGGGTGCGAGATCAAGGGCAGTCAAAAAAAAATGAAAGGAATCCAAAATACTAACGTAAGTAGTTACTCGCATAAGCCCGCTTTGCTTTTTTATCATTTATTAAGTATTACAAGCATCGTATTCAAATTTATTATTAACATTGTATTAAATAATATTTTAAATACTTTAATAATAATAATAATAATAATAATAATAATAATAATAATAATAATAATAATAATAATAATAATACACTGCGAAAAATTTCAGTGTAAAAATGAACCCGGAGAATTTTACACGGCCGGGTAGTGTGAAATAACGGTAAAAAATTCTCTCGGTGTTTATTTTCTATCCGTGTAATTTACGTTTTTTTATACCATTCCGTGTTACTCGTTATGATTTTGATATATAATAAATAACTATATTAATATTATTGAGATTAATATATTTATAACGCAATATCATAAATTACACACGGAGAAATTATTCTCATTTGAGATGCTACGGTATCACAGTAAAGCCGGACCTTGTGGGTAACCTGACGGAAATTGAACTAAACACATGCAAAAATTACTATGACCATAGTGAAATTTACAATGTCTACAATAAATCGTGATACAATCATTAGAAATTTGCCTACGGTCATAGTAATTTTTGCATGTGTTTATTTCAATTTCCGTCAGGTGGCCAACATGGCCCGGCATTACTATGACACCATAGCATTTCAAACGAGAATAATTTCTCTGAGCATTTACACGTTCGACGGTGTAAAAATTTGAAATTTACATCGCCTAAATTTAACACGATATTTGGGGTAATTTTCACACCGAAATTTTTATACCGAGTCATTTACCCTACACCGGGTCAAAAAAAATTTTCACAGTGTAATAATAATAATAGTAATAGTGATGATGAGAAAAGAGAAAACATTTGTATAATCTTTTAAAATATGGGTGAAAAAAAAAGAAAAAAAAAATGTGCACACATAAATTAATATTAAAATTGAAAGCATGAAGCGTAACGATTTATCGTATATGTACCTTGAATACAATATACGTTTTATTGTGTATGAGATTGCATTGTCTTAGGGAGAAAACAACAAGAGCGAGCGAGAGAAATAGAGATTAAGAATAAGGGGTGAATTTTTTTTTCTTTCTTTATTTTTATACTTTTTTTATTAAGGGTTGAAGAGAGATAGTAAATATTTTGTTGGGGAGCAGTCGCGGCGGTGGCGGTGGTGGCGGCAACGGCAGACTCGCTCGTTGAGTATTGATCGCTTTTAGGTCCATGTGTCGCGCGTGCGTTTATACTCGAGGGTGAACCTGCGAGTAGGGTGAGTTTTGCCAAGAGAGGGGTAGACAAGCGGTAGGATAGGGTGGGCGCTGGGTGGATTTAATAAAGATAGAGAGAGTGAGAGAGTTAGATTGAGAGAGGAAGACCACTATCGAGTGAGATAGTGAGAGTTGAGAGTTTCCGAGGTAACTGGGGTTCATATACCCCCGGGTTAGAGCTGTGCAACGTCGGCTACAGCCGTGCCACATCGACCAATCAATGGAGCCCCTCGGACACTGCTTCCACTAGCTCTCGCACTCACTCTCACTACCTTTTTCTTTTTGTTATTATTATATATTTATAAATATATTCACATATATATATTTATTATTCGCTTGGACTGTCCACAGTGACAAGAATAACGGCGATTCATGTTTTATATACATTTTTTTTTTGCCTTGTCATAAATTATTGACAAACAATGTGTTATCGTAATAGTTTTGTTATTTATAAAGTTATTTATTTAACTGAAAAAAAAAAAAAAAAAAAAAATTTCATACAATGTCTTTTTTATGTTCGTTAATACTAGATTTTTTAAACGTGATAAATTTTTATTTATTATTTAGAAAGCAGCTTTATCGACATTAGAGAGCAAAATATTTTCGAAAAATAATCGGAATAATTCATCAATCAGTACATGAATGTAATTTTATTATAAACATTTTTTTATATTTTTTCTTGTCGCAGAATATATTTAAATAAATTCATACACGGAAAAAAATTGACTTTTGTAAAAACATTTTTTTAAGTAGCCTCTAAAAATGAATTAGTGAAATTTACTGCGAATCAGTGAATAGTCACTATTTCTACAGCTATAAGTATACTACTAATTCAACCAGTGGTATGCTTATAGCTGTTTCCCAGTGAATATCCACTAATTCGAAATGAATTTCACTGATTCATTTTTAGAGAGTAGTAAATCAACAAAAATTATTCCATTATTAATTTTATAAAATTGAAGAATAATTTTCTGGACTGAAAAAAATCGAAAGTTATTTACAGTACTCTAAAAAATAATCAGCATATCTCGAGCTGAGAGATTTCTTCGATGAAAAAAATCATTTCGATTAAAATTTTTAAAAGTTTGCTCTAAAAATCTATTATTTTGAAAATTTTCAATTGTATAATTTCTTTCAAGAAGATAATAAAATATTCATAATAATTATTTTCCTCTCAGTGTACTTAACATATATATATACATATATATATTTGCAATAAATAAATTAGTATTCAAATACATTTCGTTAATAAAAATTGATCGTTTCATAATTGTGGAAGGCTTAAATGTAGCTGTCACTAAATTTTAATTAATTAAGAAAAAAAAAAATACTGAGAAAAAGTTATAAATACTGAAGAAAAATTCTGTTTTGGAGTAAAATGGGATAGCTCACAAATAATTCAATATAGCTGACACAAAATCACTTCTTTCTAATTTTCACTTCAAAACAATCGTGATAATCAATTTTTTAATTCACCCGAAAAACGAAGCTTAAAAAAAATTTGCAGTCTTAGGTATCATTAAAAATTTTAGAAATCAGATCCTTAGTACATAGAAAAAAAGGATTTCTTGGTGCAAAAGATATTTTGCATTATGAATTGAAAACAAAAATTTTCGTAGGTCATTGAAAATTTTTTCTGGTTCTAAGGAAATTTTTTATCAACCCAAGATAACATTTATTTTCAATTTATAATGCAAAAAAATTCTTGGGGTAAATGAAAATTTTTTTCACCAAGAAACCCTTTTTCTCTGTGGCAGTCGATGTTTTAATAAACGATATCCAATTCAAAAATGTTAATAAATAATGAATTAAATCAAATTTGCCAGTTTAAATCTTCAAAAGATCTATTTTTAATTCAAGCCGAGTATAAACAATTTCTATTGTCTCAGTCGTTTAATTTTTATTAGTTACGACATTAAGATATATCTTAATTGAACTTTAATATTATTAATATTTTAATTATATACAAATACAGTAATTACGCTAAATTAATTAAAACAAACTATAATAGAACACAGTGCTGCAAAGGTCAAATTTTAATTAGAGATTAAAATAACGACTTACTCCACATAATCTAAATATGATCGATACTTAAATATTAATTAAAAATTTTTTTTTTTTGCCAACTACTTTAGATCTCTAGGATTGTAATTAATTATTTCCATTATTAATTATTTTTCATCTAGTCACTGAGTAAAATAAAAATTAAAACTTTTTGAAAAAAATTTTCTATAGGCTAATAGCTCGCCATTTTTCCCCGCCTATTATACTAATAAGAAATAGTTACATGCATGCCATTTCATTACTTTTAACAACTTTTTTCTGCACAAACCGATTCAATTACGTAGAGTAGAAAGGTTCAGCCTTTCTTATCGACCCAAAGATAAAAATCTAAATTTTATGGTCGCTGTAAAAAATAACAACTTATTTTTACTACTGCTAAAGTTATAACTCATATTGCATATATACTCTACCTTCTAAAAAAAAACTTAAACCTATCTCGTCATACATTTTTACTAAAAAAATCGGACTTTAAGCTTTCTCATACTTTTAAAAATAAAATCTTTTTATCACAGCAAAAAATTTTTTCTGTCGTTAAAAAAAAATATTTCCCTAAAAAAATACACCTGGTGATAAAATTCGTATTAGAATCTCTTTAAATAATCCTTAGCAGTATTTTTGAATTATTTTTCCCACATTGACAGTAAAAAAAAAAGGCCTGACACTAAGTACGAGGTCAATAACATAATATAGATAGTCAAGGCGATCAAAAACGTTAAAAATCGGTATTGTATATATATGTGTATACATAAATATAAATATATGTGCCAACTGGCAGCATTGCATGATACAGTGGGCGTTACGTAGCAGCATATGACGGCAAACTGTATAATATATAATATAATACAAGGGGAGACTTTTCATTTTTCGTTCATTCTCTTCTTTTCTTTTCTCTTCCTAGCCATTTGGTGTCTCTAATATTAGTCCTTACCTTACCTTGACATGCTTTAATATTACAAGAGGTAGAGGTATAGAGGCAAAGGTGGAAAGAAAAAAAACTAAAAACGTTAAAAATTTTCTCGCAGATGCCACCCAACGATCTAACCACATTTTTAAACCCTCAAGCCGATATTACCATCACGTACTCCGATATTATCATTAATTTACAAGAAGAAAAAAAAACGACACTAAAAATTCAATTATATTTTACCGTCAGGATGTCTTATACACAATACCTAAAATAACTTTTTATCGATTTATCAAGAATATATATTAAAGATCAATAAACTCGTTTATTAATCAATAATTTTGTCTCCTCAAATACAGACTTTGAAATTATTCATTGGATAATAGTTATAATTAGAGTTTGTGCAAATGATAATATTTGCTCGTAATAAGAATGTTGACGGTAAAAAAAAAAATCGTGATGATTATAAATATATATATCAAGATAAAAAGAAAAAGATAATAGTCGGAAAATTGCCGGATCGATTAACTGCCACTTCTATAAATTTTTTTTTTTACTCTTGCTCCAATTTAGTCTGTTATTATACCGACTGACGTCTATTAAAGTTGATTGAATTGACGTTTTCATCTTTTCACAAATCGTCAAAAAATAATTTTTTTTTAACTTATTATTATTTTTATTTTCATATTATTCTTATTTATTTTTTTTTCTATACAAAGAGTACAAAATAATTATTCAATTATCAATAAAAAGTGTTAAATTTTGAATTACAATTAAAAGTTCAACTTGAAAAAAAATTGGTACTAAAATTACAGTAACAGAGCTATTCCTCCATATATATTTTTTATTTAACGACCTAAAGTATTTACGAAATCGACCGTATAATAAATTGACCAACATCTAAAGTGTGCAATAGCTCATAAAATACAGACGTCTTTTTCAAGCCCAATTTTACCAAACAATTACTAAATATATAAATGCCGAAGATATATCAATAGAATCAGTAGGCTTACATGTGTACATCTAAAAATGGGAATTCAATACAAGACATTGTAAAATAAAAATCGTCTGGACATTTTATTGTATTGGCTGGTGAGATCTATACGAATTCGAGTAAAGTAATAAAAGTAAAGAGCTTGGCATACACATATACACATAAAAAGCACTAAAATTGCCAGCTGTGTTACTTGCTCGGAGGGTTGCTCATTTGTCAAGCCCCGTTGGCATCGTCTGCTACTGTCGACTGAAGAATCATTCATATTATCCTCAGGGATCCATAACAAGCTTACATATATATCCTCTCTATTTCCATAAGGTCTTATAAATTTTATTTCAATGTATAGTACGTCTATTTTACTAAGAGCTCACATACAACAGCTAATAATGCTCGACATGACCATTTGGTCACAAGTCTCAACAAATCCGATAACAAGCTTTATAAACAAACTAAATCTCTTTAAATACATTTAGCAATTTAATTATAAACTTTTTTTTTAACTAAATAATATAATTATTTATCTTTATATTTTTTTGTTTAATCTACTGTTACATATACATATATATACATCGAGTAGAGAAACTAAAACAGTCAAAACCTAAACCATCTTTCACATATGCAACCGCACGAACTCGCGTATATTTATAGTGTTTATACCAGAAGTACGATTTATATTTATAATATAACTTGGGATAACTTTTGCACATAACACATTCTAGTTTTTACATACATAACAAATAAAACTTATTATATATATGATAATCTATTTATAAAATTTTTGAAAAATAGTTTAAGAAACGCGGAATTCCGCGAAAGTCCGTACGCGTAAACATTTTTGTTTCTTATTTACTCAAGTCTTATATTTTTTAGTTTATATTTTTCTTTTTTGTCGACGGCATTTCTAAGACAGTACTCACACATATGTTCATGTGTATATATATGTATATACGCGTACAAGAGTGTGATTCTTGGAAATGATATTGGCGCGTTACTAGTAGGTACAGCTTGTTGTGATATTGGCTCAGTGGCCAAGTCTTACTCAGTTTGTTTCGTCAGACTCGCATAATTTTTCGTTGTCATCATTATTATCTGTAGAAAAAAGAAAGAAAAAACGTCACTATTTATTTATTTATTTGTTATATTATTTTGACTTGTTTCCATTCTTTATCTTGCGGTCGGTGAAGTAAAAAAGGTCAGGGTTATTTCCTTAAAAAAAACTATAAATATTTTACGTACGCAATTTATGGAGAGAAAAAAAAGGCGGATTTTTGTAAAGGAAATTAAAAGAAAGAAGCGATAGAATAGAGAATGGGAACATAAGTATTCTTGTTTCAATAACGGAGAACAAGTATCAGTATACATATATAAGTAATGGGTAAAATAAAAGGGAATTTGATACTCGAGCTAAATGTATGGGAAGATTATTTGTACATAGGTGCGACACAGGAAGTTAAGGCCAGTGAACTGTTTAAGACACAATTTCAATACTTTCAAGGATACTCAATAGAAATAATACATTTTTTATTTGTTTATAGTTTCAAAATACACAGTTTAAAATTTAGTGTTCTTGTGTATAAAAGTTCAATGGTTAAATATTTTACGTCAATTTTTGACATCATTAAGTGTAAATTTAACTAAAGTTTGATGTGTTATCTGATCTCAACAAGTTTTAAACCTGTATTATTGTTTGACACAAGTAATGTGTTTAATTAACACAAAATATTTTGTGGACCGTTTTTGACATGTGATTTGTGTCACATTTAACACAAATTTTTTAACTGTGTATAAATTATTGTTGGAACATATTTATATTTGTTTTGATCGGTACGTATAATTTGAGAAGAATTAAAGGCACATCTGATCTTATTCGATGGAAAAATTATTTATTGGTGATATTTCGCTGGTTCCATGCACCAGCATCTTCAGACTAAATCTACAATCTTTTATTTATATTTTACAATTTATGTTAAATTTTACAATAATTAATTTTCAAGCATATACATATACACAGAAATAATAAATTTACAAATATTTTTTAATAAATTTAATTACTCCAATTAAAAACTAACAATTTCGTGAATAATAAATATCTCAATCATCCGGTAGCCGGTACTTTAATTTACATTTACTTTCAAAGATAAGTTTTAATAATTTACTATTTTAAACTGTAAAAATATTTACTGATCAATATCTTTATTTAATATTAAATTACACTTGACATTTAATCGCCGTGACCTTCAAAGGATTATTTTCTTATCACTCCCCTAAATGATTAAAAAAAAAGACAACAAATACTTTTTTAAAAAATGATTTTTCTACTGAATAAAATTTTGTCGAAAAAAATAAAATCGATCACGACGCGGACACCGAGTTGTGTGTTGTAGCATAGCGTCGTCGCGAAATTTCCGAGTTGCCGTGTCAGGAACCAGGAGCGTGTAAACGCGTACGCATAACCCGGGTATCTAAAGTTTCATCACATGTGTGTATTCTGTATATATGCATATATACCAGTAATTTACTTCCTGATCTGTACGAAATATACCGAAAAAAATGGAGTATGTTGAAAATATAAATTAAAAATCTATCGGGTAAGTAAATTTTATAAAAAGTAAAAAAAAATAATGTTTAAGGATTGTAGTTTCGCGAGTAGTTTTCGCGAGACGAGACGCGAAACGATTATAGGGGGAATCTGGCCAAAAGTATCGCCGGTATGACTAGGGGGTATACCCGGGATATACACGCGGGAACATATACATTTAT
This sequence comes from Microplitis manilae, assembly GCA_030273425.1. Classification (NCBI taxonomy): domain Eukaryota; kingdom Metazoa; phylum Arthropoda; class Insecta; order Hymenoptera; family Braconidae; genus Microplitis; species Microplitis manilae. The sequence goes on from CP092726.1 coordinate 8,229,919, forward strand.
ATAGATGTAAATGTATATGTATACATATAGGTAAAACCCGAAGTTTACCGAGTATTGACTCGGGTTTGAAGTAGTAGCAGTGCGGGGGAAGGAGACACGAGTTGAGCGGAGGGTCGTCGGCGTTATACCAAGTGCCCGGTGTCTCGTACGCTCGTAACGTTGAATTTCGTTCAGTCTCTAGGCAGCCTCCGCCCGTAACGTTATTTCTTTGTTTCCTTAGTCTAGTTACCGTCTTTATTTTAATTCGCCTGTCACGCGTGTGTTTTACGTGAGGCTTTCTATCAAAATAATAAATAAATACACAACTAAATAAATAACAAAAGTGGACGTGAAAGTTTATTTAAAAATAATAATAAAAAAAAAATTAACGGCATGGATTACAGAGCCGGATGACACGGGTTTTTGTCATAAATATATATACATATTTATATATATACTTATTTGGTTATTTAATATTTTAAATATTAATTCCAAAGACAAATTAATGCTTTTATTAAATTTAAATACGAGGAATTGATCTCAGCTAAAAAAATTCAAATCTCAAGTGTTTCTTTTTTTTTTTTAAATTATTGTATTTGTATCGATTTATTTATTTTTATAAATTGTGACATCAAGTGCAAGTTTGCCTAAATGTTAATTTATAATCGCAAGTATTGTAGTTGACTTTTATTGATTTTTTGGTTTAGTTTCGGGCGGCGGTGAGAGCGTGACGCGTCTAGCGCGGTGGGGGGTGACTCAATCTCGCATTTCTGTTTAAATAAATAATAATAATATTTTTTAAATTAATATAACAATAATATTTACTAGTTATTTAATTAAATAGTTTTATAAACAATAAACAATTTTATCATAATAATAATAATAAGTGAATTTATTATTATTTCGGAGTAAGCTGTGATTATTAAGGTAAGATTTAAATAATTATTTAAATAACTCATCTATACTTTAATCGTATTTATAAAACACGTGTTCTAAGTTTATGATTACTCGTGTATAAATAAAACAATATATTAAATTTAAAAAAAAAATATATCGGAAGTATGCTGCGCAAGTATTTCACGTGTGGGTCTACGCAATGGCCACTTTATATTCATATATATGCATACATACATAAATGGATGGATGGATAGATGGTACATGTGTGTACGTATGAAGATATTTAATTTGTGTTGGTGAACCGGCGCGGACGTTATACGTGCGCGACATGAGAGCGTGCGTGGCTCCTGTCGTATGTGAGGAAAGGGGCGTATGAGCTAAGAGGGGTTTCCCTTGGAAATTATTTGCGAGCTACACTCATGTACTTTATACACACGTACATATATATAACATACACAATGTATGTTACATGTAGTGAGTTGGTGCACGAGTCGGCGAGAGAAACGAGAGAGAAGGAAGCGAGGGCGCGCGATGTATTGATCGTCTGTGGCCACGCGATTTTCATTATTCGTCGCCATGACCACCTGGCTAACGTTTAAAGATAATATGTATATGTATATTTAACACATTCCTAGATTTTTCCTAGAGACACTGAAGGTCAGTACGGTATCAAAGTTTTTTTCTACTTTTAAAAAAATTACATCTATGGGTTTTTTTGTTTTAGAAATGGTAACAATGTCTATCATGACATTGAATGAGGTAAAGCTGGAATAACTTTTATCTGTGGAATGAAGAATTGAAGTGAGGGAAAAAAAAACAAAAAAAAAAATGAGAAGAATTAAAATTTAAAATGAAAGGGAATAAAAGAGTAGCGTGGCTTCCTTGCGGGGGTGAATGATATCACGGGTTTCTCTTCTTTTATTGAAGGATAACAATAGGATTGCCGGGGTTGCATTGCCGGGTCCCAAAATGCCGCACGTTGAGTGTAAACGTGGATCGATAACACCCAGTTCTCGTTCCCTTCTTTTCTTATACTTGATCTCTTTTCAGTCTTTCTCACTTTACTACTGCTATATATTTATATATGTAGTATGTATGTACTTGTGTTTTGCAAAGATGTGAAGCTGCGATATATAGCCGTTTTAAAGTTACTCCATTTACTTGAGGCCATTCTATATCTAAGTTTTACGCGACTTGTACACGCGATCGTTGACTCTTTTTTTAGAAAAAAAATAAATAAATCGATTATTGTTACTCCAAAATATTATTTAAGATTAAAATTAAATTCTTTTGTGAGATAATATTTAAATGGATAATCGATTTAGTGAAGCGTAAAAGGTAAATCTATATAGATCATTAATTTAAATGTCCCGAAAAAAGTAAACTGAATATCTGAGCGGTTGATCTTGAGCACGAGGGTGCTCAAGGTGTTCGTAGCTCGACAGCTGATACTGGTAACGTGTCCTTATACTCAGAGAGTGGTCGTAGGTAAAGGTAACAATATGAAAAATGAGTGACCGAGCAAAAGAGCAGAGAGAGAAAGAAATAAAGTTTAAAATTACGTGAGTAAGGGAAGTGAGTAGTGGGTTTTGTGTATGAGGGAGGTATTAGAAACGATGTCTCGTGCCGGCTGATAAATGTGGCAGATGTATAGGTGTGTATGTAAGTTATATATATTGTATAATATGTATATGTATTGAAAATAGGGACAGAGCTTATTCGGGTTCCCTTGGTTATGGTATAGGCACCGAGACACGATTCAACCACCCTACTGTAGCCAGACTTCCCCCTTTTATTTTTTTCCCGCGGCCCTCGTCTCTCTATAGTTATCTCTCTCTTTATTTTCTGTCTGTGTCTGTAGACAACTTACTCCACTAACTCTTACTATGTATAATATATATGTATATATGTGTATATGTATATTCATAGTCGGCACGCATCGCATGCATATGCAGTTCTCGAGGTAGTTCCGCTGTTACGGGGGGTTGAATAATTCGCTACCATGGGAGCCTTTTAAACGGCTTGGCCAGTGACTAGGGGTTCGTCGCCCCTTTAAATTTAACCATGTACCCTCAGTGATTCTCAATTTTTATTAAAAATTCAAATTTTTTTTTTATCTTTTATCTTTTACTTAACAAATTTAAATATTTCGCATTCGAGTAAATTTATTGCTTCAATATTTACATATTTAAATTTCTAATAAATTATTCTTATGACTGACAGTTTTTTTTAAAGTATAAAATTCTAATAAATTAAAAAAAAAAAGAATTTTCGTAAATGCGACAACTTTTTTTCGAAAATAAAAAATGTATGTATGATATATTAAAATGCATTTGGGTGTTGGCAGTCACTGACCCACCCTTTTAGACGGTCAGACAAGGGAGTTAAGGGGGTCGGGAGTTGGATTGTTAAGGGTGGTTTGGTGTTGTATCGTCAGCAGCGCAATCCCCAGTAATTTCGATCGCATAGGGTTGCTGGCATCGGCAACAGCAGCAGTACTAGTAGTAGTACACACTACATATTACCCTGTATATATATTTGTATGCACATGTAGCTTGTGCAATTTTCTAACCCAGACATGTTTGTATCGACGACAATGAGTAGGGTGATCATCCGATTGGTTCTTTCATCTCTTGCTATGGCTTTATGACGTTCCATTATTGCTTGTATGTCCATTCTGGTTTAACATAAAGCTCATATGCATACATATATACATATATACATTTATAAAGTCTATGAGGGGATAAACAAGAACATTTGCAAATATTTAATAATTCTATTAAGTCTTTCTGAAGATAATATATTAATGTATCAATATATATATATGTATAGATACCTGCTAAGTCTGATGTATTATATGCAATCAATGTGAAATGAGTGTGAATGTAGCAGACATCAGACAAATTCAAAATTTTAAATAAATAAAGTAAATAATTAATAAAGTAAAATTTTTAAAAATGTGCATTTAAAAAATTTCAAAATTAATAAGTGCATTTTTTACAAATATTATTTTTAAATTATTTACTCTATTTATAATTTTAAATTTGTCCGATGTCTGCTACATTCACCTTCATAATGTGAACTATTATTTTTAAAATATTGATTATAAAACATAAAACGATTAATTTATTATTTAATAATTAAATACTTGAATTTATTAATTATTTATAACTTATAGACGTCTATAGACTTGGATATAATATTTTTACTAAAGAATAGATGTTGAATTATTATTAGAAAACAATTCTTTGTACACAATTATCGAAAGTACTGGAAATATCGTCATATTGATAATGATATCTATAAAAAAAATTGTACTTCATTATTAACAATTATTGTTAATTAATTTAATGAATTTTATTTACTTATTTATTTTATTTAAAATTATTTGATTACAGATTTCATACGTAGTTATAGACGGCGTGTATTAAAACGAGTGCAATGATGGCAAACGGTATGGATACGGTTGTGCAACAGAATGGGGGTTCAAACCTCGGTCAATCCTCCCAAGAGGAATCAAAGACAAATCTTATTGTCAACTACCTGCCACAGACCATGACACAGGAAGAGATACGCTCTTTATTCTCTAGCATTGGAGAGGTCGAGAGTTGCAAACTTATCCGAGATAAAGTAACCGGTGAGTTTATTTTTATTTCCACACTATTATTTTATTAAACTTTTTTTTATTTTATTTTATACTGAATATTTATTTATGGATTTATTTATTTTTCAAACAAACTCCTTTTCACATTTCATCCTATACCTATTTACTTAATTTTTTTTTTTTACTAAAATATTAAACTCCAGAATTCATTCATCGTTTTATTTATTAATTTGTTGACATATTTATTATTTTATTTTTATTATTAAAATAGTTATTCATTTTTATTTTTGGGTTCTTGTAAGCGAAAAGAACGAGACATAAAATTTAGTAAAGTGTATTGACAATATATATATAAATATATATGTAATTAACATAAAGGCTTGACGTGCTTGTCAGTTTTCAACGAATAATGTAGAAATTTTTAATTTTTACGTGACATTGCAACGAGATTAAATAAAAAAATGTGAGAATTCCTTTTTTTTTTGTTTTGTTTTTGTCTGTATTGACACCAGAAGTTTATCATCATCTTGTGTTGTATATTTAAAAAAAAACGTTTGTAAATTCACCATTTGTCGTTACCTCACTTATTTTTTAAATCACTGAAATATCTACAAACATCTATTATTATATATATGTCTATATATAAATGTACATATTTATATATACATATATACATTAATATGCGTAAAGTATTGCCTCGATCTTTTGCTTACCCACTTTTAATTTTAAACTACACAGTTATTATTTGAATTTTGTTTTAATTATTAGTTATTGTTTTATAAATTTATATTTTTTTTAATGCCAGATATTTTTACTTAAATAATGACCTTCACCTTTTTAACACGCTACATTGTAATCGATCGTCGATTTATAAATACAATGAGACCTTTTGAAAACTATCTCAAGTATATTTCTGGTTGATATTAAAAATAACGCCAGGATAAAAACATTTGTAATAATACGAAACAATAAATAATAATGTGCAATAATTTTAAATATTTAATCGAGGAATTTTTTAGGATGTATAAATTTATTATTTTTTCGACGCGTCGCTTTTCTTGCTTTAATTTTTTAAATTAATTAATACTTTTTATTTTATTTTACTTTTTTTTAAAATTTTTTTTTTTATTATCAATCATCTTTTTATCTCTTTGAAAATAAAAAAATTCTTATAGCGTTTTTATATAAAAGCTTTTATGAATTGTTAAATTTTTATGTCTCTGTTTTCTTTTTTTCTCATACATTATAGACTCCACTGCGGCTTTATCGCTTGCCGGAGATATGTTATCCCCGGGACAATTTTCTTTTGGTAAGGATAAACATTTTTTATCATGGGAAAAATCAAAATTTTTTTTTCTCTTTAATAATTTACATAAAAAAAAAAAAAGACAATAGTAAAATTATAATAAATAAAAAAAAAAAATTAATAATACATCAGTCGAATCTTATATATTTTGATGCCTCCATTATATAATTTTATTAATTATATTATAAATTTATTTACGTTATTATTATTTTTTTATTATTTACAAATAACAAATTTTTTTATTTATGTATTTTATTAATTTTTTTTTTTTTTTTTTTTCTTAATTTCAATCGTAAGTTTTGTTTTCGTTCAAATCGTTAATTCATTGTACATTATAATATTTTAATTTTATATTAATAACGTTAACACTTGATTGTGTTAAAAGTCGAATGAAAAATATATAAATAAATTCTAGCTTATGCTAAATAATTGATCGTAATAAACGTAAGTGCGCTAGAACGTTAAACTATCAGTCTACACCTTCTGACGAATTTTCACTTTGAAAATATTTATGAATATATATATTTAAATACATATATATTCATGAATATATTTAACAAGAGAAGAATGAGAGAAAGGGTAAAGTGAGTGAGCGAAGCTTAAAAGTTTGCGTGAGCGTATACATAAAATATATACATGTACATATAATACATGAATATATATGTATATATGATTATATTTTACTTGTTAAAGCCGCGGCTCTATTTTTGTCTAGAATAAGCGGGGGCGCTGCTTGGATTAAAGCTTCCTCGCTTTATAATATTCTACACACACTACCGGTCTATATAATAGTTATATATGTTGCCAAAGTTTATGTGAGGCATTATGTATGCATGTATTTTTCAGGTTAACCAGCTTGTTATTTAATAATGTTTTGTTATTGATAATTAATTACATAAAATTATTTTTAGGAATTTTTTATAAATAATTAATTGATTTATTAATTGATATTTTTATTTTTATCAATTAATGTATCTAATTAATTTAAATAAGGTAGGATTTGAATATATAATGTTTATAGTGTAGAATGAACTTTTTTGTTGTATAAAATATATTTTTTTTGTTTGTTGCTAATTGTGTTCGTTCAATTAGCGAACAAGAGCGCGAACAAACGCTAAAATAGTTTGCCGTCAAATTGTCAGCACGTCAATCCGCCAAGTTTATCTGTTTCATAGAAAAAAAAAAAAAATTGTGTTATTTAATTAATTCAAGGTCTATTAATTAAAAAAGAAAAGAATTAAAAAAACTAATTGATTGATTTTTTTGTACTTTTTATTTCAATGATCTGGTGTTATTTTTTAAAGAAAGTTTGTAAGTAGTGTGATTTATAATGAATTGATTTTATTTTTAAAATTATTTCTTAACTATTTTTTTAAGTTTTAAGTAAACGCGAAGTTTTTTTTTATCGAGTGTTTACACTCGATAAATTTAGCATGCATTTAATTCGCAATTTTAAAATTTTTAATAAATTCTTAATTAAGAAATTATTATTATTTTTTCTTTAATCACGTCACTTATCTTTTCGAACTTGGGTATTTTACACCCTGCGAGTGTTTACACTTATCAGTTTGCGCAATTTAAAAGTTAATATTTACATTATAAAAGATATTTTAAATTCAAGAATTTGACTGCAAAAAAAAGTCAAAGTAAACTTTATAATAACATTTAACTTTAAAGAAACTTTATTAATTAAAATTCTTTTGCTTAATAACCAAAAATTAATGAAAAAAAATGTTCATAGTTTCAATCTCAAAAATAAACAAACGTTTATTAGAATCAAAATAAAATTACGCATTTAAAATAAAAAAATTTTTTTTTATCACGAGCGATATTTTAAAACAAACAATAATTTTTTTTACATGTGTATTTAAATTCTTTAGCAAAAAATTCTCTTGTAATCTAAATATTAAATCTTAAAAATATTTTGAGATAATAACATATTTTTTTGAGTTCATTATAAATCACCAAATTGACGTTTTAAAATAAATGTATATTATAAATTAAATTAAAATGGTATCATTTAAGATATTTATAGAAAAATTGAACTGTCAAACAAACTCAGCATCCTTATTTTCCATACACTTATCTATCATACTGTTTAAAATTTATTAATCCAGTTAGTTAAAAAAAAAAAAGAAATATTAAGAACATAAAAAGAAAATACTGACTGGTAATTAAATATGATTTTAGGACAAAGTTTGGGCTACGGATTTGTTAATTACCATCGGCCAGAGGATGCTGAGAAGGCAATCAACACTCTAAATGGTCTCCGACTGCAAAACAAAACAATCAAGGTAAATTATCAATTACTTATTAATTTGATTAATTTAGTAATAATTAATTAATACTAAAAAAATTTATCAACAGTTTTAATAATTTTTGCTTAAAAATTGTTTTTTAATTACACTTTTTTTTTTACATAATTAATCACAGGTATCGTATGCAAGACCGAGTAGCGAAGCAATTAAGGGTGCAAATTTGTACGTCAGTGGTTTACCTAAAAATATGGCGCAACAGGATTTAGAAAATCTATTCAGTCCTTACGGAAGAATAATTACATCGCGAATTCTTTGTGATAACATCACTGGTAAGTTTTAAACTAAAAAGAAAAAAAAACAATTAATCAATAAAAAAAATAATATTAAATTAAGTAAAAGTAATATTTAAAAAAAAAAAAAATCATCAAGATGGCGTTGAGTATTCTCAAAAAATAATTATTCAAACCGTTCTTAACCGATACCCTATTGCATGTATTACCTAATCTATTACTCTCAGACAACATAGTACACATAAATTTCCGGTGTCTGAGACTATACTTGTCCTTATAAACCTGAGTTCCGTTTAAAATAATAAATCCCTGAGACTCGATCAGAGAAAACCAATTTCAGGGATTCCCATTAAGACGTTGGTTTCCTTTTGAGATTGATGTGATAAAACTCAAATAATGAATTTTATTGGACAATCTTTTGGGCCACTTGCTATAACTATATTTAATATTTTTATTTAACAATATTTATAATTAATGTTAGTATTAATTATACTCAGATTGGTTTATAAAAAAATAAATAATAGAAATTACCTAAATAAAAGTAAAAAAAAAAAAATAAAGGTTCAAGATATTTCCAATGAAGACAAGGGTGGATCGGTGCGCCTTTTTCGATTTGTTTATTCGTTTAAAAAACAATTTAAAATATTGGCCACGTTGATTGTCACGTCCGATAAATTCTTTTATGTATGAAAAATAATTCATATTTATTATTTCCAAAAGACTTTTATTAAATTTTTATCTACCGATTTATATATTTTCTTTTTGATTTATCTATTACTTTATTATGGTTATTAATATTATTGTTATTAATATATTTTTATGTTAATTATATTAATAATTTGATCATTGTTTGTGTCAAAACCACTACCTCATGGTAACCTTTGTCCTCGTGATTATAAAATAATTAACAACAATAATTATTATTTTTTTTTATCCTACTTCCTGACAATAACTTTAATTAACTATAAAAGCTTTATGGTTAATACTATTACTAATACTAATAATTGCACCAAAAAAAATTAATTATCCTTAGAAAAAAAACTACTACAATTAGTATACATTCTAAAATTCCACGCAGACGCATCGATATTTTAATTAAAACTTATATTTATAATTTATTTTAATCAAAATTTTTTTTTGCCTCTGATTCGCGGCTCTAATTTTTTAAATTATTATTATTATTATTGACAATTTTATCATTTGAATTATAATTTATCTCTTATCATTTTTTAATAATTCGTTTATTAATTAAAAAAAAAAAAAAAAAAAAAAAAACGAGCTACGAATCAAAGGCGCTAAATTCTCGCTATTATTTGCTATAATTTTTTAACGAGAATATGATTTTTTTCGTTTCTGTTTAGTACGACAGTTTGTGACTGGCGGTGGAGACAATTTACCCGGTACGTAAATAATCTTTATCATTTCATCTCTTGATGCACACATAGTTGAGCAGAAAGATAAATAGTAAGAAAAAAAAAAAAATTCAAAAAGATTAAGGATTTTCCGTTATGGGGTAAAATTTTCGTGTTATGCGCGTTGAAAGAATAACGCACACGTATACAAATTACAATTGACATCCACATTAACACATATCATATCCTTTCCAAATATCCTTGATCATACTCATTATTATCATTATATCATTAACGTATTCATTTTAATATAAATAAATCATTTTTTCCTGTTATTAATATATCATTTCAAATTATTAATGAATGTTTTAATTATCATTAATTCATTAACATTTTTATATTTAATTTAACTTTATTTTTTAAATTTAATGCTTTTGTATTTTTTCAAAAGTAATTTATAATTTTTTGAAAATTTATTTAAAAAAAAAAATATACCCAAAATTATTCGTAATCTCGTTTTAGAGAACGAATGTAATTGCGCACCGAGCCACTCGCTCGGACACCCTCATTATAAAATCGTGTCGTCTTTTATCATCTATCATAAGTCATAAATAATAAATCATCATTTTGATATCATCAATTATATATATATTTATTAATATAATAAATATATTCATATCTTCAAGAAAATGATCATTATCAATCACATCGGGTCTCACCATGCATAATCCTTATCATTTATTAAAACTGCTGCCTAATTTTATCTATTGATGTGATTATTTATCAGTAATAAAAAAATATATATGTATATAAGGTAATATCATTTGTTTAATCAAGAGGATGCAAGTTTAGACATGTGATGTAATGTGGGCTAAAATATTTTAATCTTTGAGGAAGTCCACTCGCTACATATTTGCCAACTAGTAAAGATTTAATAAAATTTTCTAAGCTATGGCAGAAAATTATAATATATTTTTTTTTTCTTATTCATGAAAATGCGCGGTTACGGAAAAATAAAATTAATTATTTCAGCCAACGTAATCTCGTTAGAAAAATTCAAATTATTTATCATTATTCGGTTTTTGTACTTTTCATCAAACTGGTAAACGGTTTGAATGTTTTTCAATAGATAATTTATTTTAGAATAAATATATTGCAGTTAAAACTTATTGTCACTTTTGTACTTAGTACGGCAGTAAAAATAAATAATAATAAAGCTTTATACGGAACTGTATTGAGTGCGCGCGCATCTAATTTTGTTAAACTGGACTCCATTTTGTTGACTTTTGATTTTAAATTTCATAACGATGTTTTTAATAAATGTAACTGCAAAATATTGAATTTAGAAAATTATTATTTAAAAAATAAATCTGCAACTTTAATTAAAATTTTTCGACCTCCTAAATAACTGACTAGAGTAAAAAAAAATGTAACAACAAGTGGATATTTTTAACGATCACTAGATAAATGTCAACTGTTAATTTTTCTTGTGTTAAATTTTCTTGATTGATAAATGTACTTATGTTAATGTATTTAAATGTCAGCTCTTTGATGTTATCGTAAAAGTTACTTAGGTACATCATCATCATTACTATCATCGTCATCGTCATTATAAAGTTTGTTGACTTTTTGACACGTATATTATTCCACCGAGGGATAATAGCCATTGAAGGATAAAAAAAAGTCTGTTGACTTTAAGCACACAGAAAATTGTTTGTACTTTGATGAATTATTTAAAACACTTGCCCTTGAATGGTGCTCATAAGAATGTCGACAAAAATTTAATTTGTTTTAGAGGCAAATTAAAGCTCATTAACTGTTAGTAAATTTTATTTAGGTAATTAGTCCGAGGTTAAAAGTAATGAGTCAACAAAAAACAAAAATAAATAAATAAATTTCAGTTTCGGTTTGATGTCAAAATATTAACCCTTTGTTGCACATTGTTGAATTTATAAAAATTTATGTTTCTTTACTTTCGTTAATTTTTTGAAATGTATTCAAAATAATCCCGTGTGGAAAAAAATTCTTCCAAAAAGATTCTAAAAAAGTTCTTGCAGATCTTCTAAATTTGAAACGGATATGAACTTCAAGTTGAACTTTTTCGAACTTTTAGAATTTTTATAGCAAAAAATATAGTTGATTTAAAAGTTTACGTAGACGAAATTCTCAAAAAGTATTTCTACTACATTTATCCTTCATTCAGAAAAATTCAAAAATCTCTAATTTGAAATCTTCAAAATGGAAGGGAAAAATGTAGTTAATATCCGTTTTTAGAATTATTTTTTTAAAGACGTCATTTGAATCAAAGTTCGCCCACGTGAAGTTTTAAATCAACTTTATTTTTTACTATTGAAATCCAAAAGTTCGAAAAAAGTTTAACTTGAAGTTCTGATGTGTCTCAAATTTATAAATTCTACGTGCCGAACTTTTTTGGAACTAATTTTTTTTACTCGGGACATTTGTAAATAATTTTTTATTTAAATAATATGAAATTAAAGTATTTAAGTATCAGATTTTATCACAGAAACTTTTAGAAATTTACAGAGAACAAAAGTTGTGGTTGCTACAGAACAAAAAAGCTAGAGATTACTACAAATTGATGTAAAGAAATGCCAACACTAACTTGTAGTAACGTCAATCGCACTGAAAAAAATGATTTATAATTACAATAAATTATATTAATGTTGGCTACAAATGTGTAGTCGCAATAAAATAATTAATTTAATCCAAATAATCGTACCTAGTTTATAAGGTTTATTTGAATTATATAAATATAGATTTAGTTCAAAAAATCTTGAGTGACAAAAATTATCTATCAAGTAAATGCATTTACTTTAAATTATTTTTTTCAGTCTACAGTTGCTAGAGTTTACACTTTTGTGGTACCGGGTACTATTTTCTGTAGTGAAATTTACCAAAATGACGTTACTTAAATATTGTAGTTTAGGGAGTCACAATTTATTTTCTGTACAAAGAAAACATATAAATTACTAATTATCAGCAAATTTATTCATGTTGACAATAGTAATAAAAATTTGACAATTTTAATTAATGGGATAGAATTATCAGCTCTGGATACCTGAAAAATTTTGATAAAGTAATTTATATAGTACGCAAAATCACATATGTTTCAATTGTATTTAAAGTAACTTTAATTACACTTATAATCACAATGTTTTTGATATTTATCATATAAAAAAAGTATTGTGTCCAAAACTGGTGCTTTTATCTTGTGTACTATCAGCTTTTAAATTACTATTTATTCAAGATTTTTAATTACTTTTTCAAAGTGTATACGGAGAAATTATTTGTTTTAAATGCTGCGGCGTGAAAAAACTTGAAAAATTAGTTGCAATTTTTACACTTTTGTTTTTACTGTTCACTCTGAAATTTTTAAGTTTTTTTTTTGCTTCATATATAGTGTCATACACGGTGAAAATCCCTGTATAAAATTTACAGTTTTAGTTAAAAAAAGCTTGTACAATTAGCGTCAGTGGAACTTTTTACAGTCCTTCCTATAAAAGCTATAGGGTAAAAGTATCATTTGTGGCCACTGCTCAATTTTTTGACATTTAATACTTTATTTTAATTAATGAAAAAGTATAAAATAAAATTTCCATTGTAACAGTGTGATAAAAGTATCTTTTTACACATTTGAAAAATTAATTATGTTATTGCGTATTTTAAAAATTATTTTATTTTAATTTTTCAAGTGTCCAAAGCCGGCCTTAAAGGGGCCAAAAACTGTACCTCTACCTTATAGTACGCTTTGAGACTTTATATTTTATAAAGAGCACTGTAAAAATTTCCATTGGCGCTAGTTGTACTATAAAACCAAATGTGTAGTCCAAATTTACACACTTGCCAAATAATCTTGAAACATCACAGGCAATCAATATCTATCTAATAGATATTTAACACAGTACAATGTGTTTCAAGTAACTACAAAATCTTCAGTTTTACTTATGGCCTTAACCATGGAACACATATAATATGTGTTAAAAAAATACACTTGGTTTTAGAATGTGGTTCCAATTTTGCTGAACTAGCCTGTATATTTTATGGTAAATTTTTTTGCGTGAAGTAAAGCCGTAATATGCCTGCCATTGAATTTAAATTTAAATAAAGATGTTTCAATAATTATTAGAGCCATTGTGAAATTTATACTAATCACAGTATTTTGTAATGTGATCAGTGTAAATTTTGTCATCATGGTAATTTAAGAAATATGTTTATTTAAATTTTTGTTAGATGGCCAGCATAGTCTGGTATTACTATGACACTATAGAATTTCAAACATGAATATGATAATATCCAGTTGATTTTGATACTGAATACTTTAATTTTCGTCTGGATTTAAATAATTTATAAAAAATTTTGTGTTTTAATTAAAAAAAAAAAAAAATTAATCCACTGAATTTATAAATTAAAAATAAAAATGATAATTAGACAACAAAAAAAAAAGGAAATGTGCTATCAAAGGGTGAATAAGCTAAACTAAAGAAAAAATGATAGCGGCAGCAGTTTTATTCCATGATTCATAATGGCATCCAATCCCACTGACCAAAGTAGTAATACCCTCGCTTAACGCCTTAATCTTAATGAAAAAAAAAATCCATATTGGTTTGGCACGGGATGAAATTGGCAGGCCTTTCGAAAGGTGTCGGCTTCATAAGATTCGACCAACGTGTGGAGGCTGAGCGTGCGATCCAGGAGCTGAATGGGACCATACCAAAAGGGTCAACCGAGCCGATCACTGTCAAGTTCGCCAACAACCCGAGCAACAACAACAAGGCCATACCACCGATAGCAGCTTACCTGGCGCCACAAGCAAGTCGTCGATTTGGCGGCCCTATCCACCATCCAACCGGCCGCTTCAGGTACATTCCACTGTCGCCACTATCCAGGTACCTACTCGCCTCTACTCGCTCTGCCCAAGAAAAACAAAGTTATTAAATTTAAAAATATTTAAATTAATTTTTTATTAAAGTTACATTTTTTCGTGAGACTTTAAAAGTAATTATTTTATGTCCTTGGATCTTTATTACACACACATATATATATATATATTTATAAATACAAATATATATATATATACATCAAGATCTATAAAACTCAGCTGTCTATTTAGAGACATTTCTCTCTACTTCTTTCATATTCAGTCTTTGCAGCACTTACCTATTTTCTTATATATTTTTTTTTTATTTTGACCTCTTTACTCTCAGCTTGCGGGAGCTTTTATTAATCTCAGTGCCGCGCTGCTTACATTTATTATTTTTTCTACATCCCCAGCTTCTACTCTTTATTCTTATACTCTACATTCCAACACATACATGAGCTCAAAAAAAAAATAATATAAAAGAGTTTTGTTGGTCGTTTAATAACAAAGAATAACTTTTTTCTCTTTTTATCCACCTGTTCGCTTACTGGGTTAAAAGCTTCATAACTTAACATTTATTTTTAATTTTAAAGTCTCTATTAAAGGCAGCGTGAGTTTATCAGGACATTTTTGTGTACGAGCGATTATCCTTACACACTTGAAGCAAAAATTTTTTTTTTATTTTATTTCAAGTTATACAATACAATTCACATGCATTTTTTATTTAAACAGACTATTAAAACTTACGTTAAATTAAAATTTTTTTTCTATTTTATAATTGTTAACACATTTTATTTAACGATTCATTCATTTTTTTGTTTTTTAATTTTTTTATTTTAATTTAATTTACAGCGCGAATTTTGTTTTTTAAAATCCTTTATCCTTCCTCTCACAATCTAATTCCGCTTTATATACTTATTGTTTTCCTGCTACTAGCAAGGAATATTTAAATTTATAATTAGAAAAAAAAAAAAATTATTTTCTTAAAGGAAATTACCGTAGTCGAAAAAAGAATGCTTTAGAAAATATAATTTATCCTTTTTCGGCCCGGCTTTCGAAAATATAATTTTCTCTTATGTTGTCCTCTTGTGTTTTTTGTTTTAGCACTGGCAAGGCCATGCTTGCCATTAACAAAGGCTTACAGAGGTCAGTATTTTTTTTTTGTTAATATTTTCATACTTTCATTGGCTTCTTTACCTTGTCACACTTTAAATATATATATCTATATATATATTTTTTTTTTTAAACTTTTTCTTTCGACAAGTTTTTTTTTTTTAATTAATTAATTTATTTATAATATATACATATATATACTACTTTAAATAATTTTGTGTGGCTTCTCTGCTTCCTCACTTTGGAAACCTCTGAATTGTTTCTTAGTAGTTTGCTCTCTAGTTATATATATCCTATTCCCAATAATGCGCACTTATTTTTTATTTTTTATTATTATTATTATTATTATTATTATTATTATTATTATTATTATTATTATTATTATTATTATTATTATTATTGTTATATTTTATTTATTTATTTAATTTAGTCGAGCTTTACTTTATTTTATGTTTATACACAACACAACAAATAATAGTCTCGGTAATGCGTATTATTTTTATTTATTTTTTTTTTTTTTACTTAATTATAAAAACTTAATATATAGAAAAATAATAGAGTTAATTAAGTAAATTATTCTTTTTTTTTTTTTTAATATCAAATAATTGAATAATTATATAATTGATAATTCACCGAGATATGCCTTATTTTAACGCGGCTTGTGATGTCAAGTAGGTATGTACAGATAATTAAATGTTAACGGGTTTTTTTTTTTTTTAATTATCAATTTGAATTAAATATATATTCGTAATATAAATCTTACAACTTGATATGTAAAAGTCCCTTAATTATATTTTTTTTAGTGCTTTTTTATTTAGTTTCAGTCATGTATTCTTTACTTAAAAAAATTGCATGGTTGATTGTATTTATTTTAACTTTATCAATTGACCCTTGCATTAAACTTACCCAGGTAAAAAAATTTCAAGCCGAAAATAATAAAATTATTTCTTTTCCGAAATGTGGTTGACTCAATTTATCAGTCAATTTTCGGTCTGCTTCTTTACGACGAAAAAAAATCGGCACCCGTGTAAAATAAATTGTTGAAAAAAGGTTAAAAAAATGTTGACAATTTTAAACTCCGAAACGTGACACAATGGCGAACTTTTTCAAACGATTTTCAAACTCCTTAAAACATGCAGAAAAAAACAATTGACTTAATACTACAAGTTAACAGTTTTCAGTGGCAAAATACGTTCAGAAAAAACTGATTTTGAATGATTTTTGATCGTTTTTCGTTTATCGTATCTTAATAATATCAGAATATTTATTGAGTTTTTTCCTAAATTTTGAAAGTTTAAAAAATGTTAAATAAAATTCGTCGTGTCACGTTTAACACTTTTTTAACAATTTTTTTTCCAAGGGCATTTTTTCGGCCAATTTGTGACCTTTTCCAATAAAGTGCTACGTTTTCGGCCCGATTTAGACTAAATTTCAGCCTTTTTGAATAAAATTCTATGGTTTCATCATGATTTCGGCAAAATTTAGCCTTTTAGGTTTTTTTTTTCAGCGTATTTTCTGCCAAATATTTTTACCGGGGTATATAGTAAAAATTTAATAAATTTATTCACTTATTTACTAAACTAAAAAAGTATATATTAAACAAAGACTTGTATGTATATAAATTGAAGTAAAGGTCTATTATAAATGTTAAATAGTGCTTTAGAAAAAATTAATTGAGCTGAAAATTATAAAGCTTTATGAATTAATATTTCTTGGCATACTGTTTAATTTCAAAAGTAACTTTAATAAATGTCAGAGTAGGTATTCAACAACGATGTACTTGCTAAAAATAATTAAATAGTGAGAAAGACAGCAGAAGACACTCGGTTTAATTTAAATCGTCATTTCTACTCAAGTTCGTTTAAACTTCAAACTACTCTCCACGATTTCCGGATTCTTTAGGCTTTTAAATTATTTTATTTATCATTATTCATTTAAATTTAACTAATAATTCATTTGAATGATTTAAATACTTGCCAATATTTTTATATTTATTTTTATTAAAAAAATTATTCAAAATTAAATTTATATTATTATTATTATTAATAATAATAATAATAAATAAGAGATTTTATTAACATAATTAAGTCTTAAACAAAATCCATAAATTTTCTATTATTAAACACGTTATTTAAATTTTGAATTTTGATTTATAAGAAAAGACAGACTTAGATTTAGATATTAAATAATACCAGCCAACTTTGCTTATAAAATAAATATATAAATATACTCGAGACACTTGAGCATATTATTTGCAATTGTTCTCATTTTATTAATAATTTAAACTGCTCGCCACTTACTAAAGTTACATTTATTGAATGTAAACTACACACATAAAGTCTTATAGTTGAACATATTTTTTTAAACTGATATACATTTTTTAATTTATACTTTTTTTAAAGTTTCACTTTGATTTTAGGTAGTGAATTTATACTCGAAAATCTTATAATTCTATTACTCGACTATTTTATTTCAAATAATAATAACAACAATGATGATTTAAAGAATATTTAATTTTAGAATAAAGCATAGATAACTAATAGTAATAATAAATTAAAAAAAATTTACAGCTCAGACTTTAATAGACGCATAATTTTAATACTTCAATAAATTTTAAATCTTATAAAGATTTGTTACGATAATTAAATTTACTTCGAGTTAAATAAATATTTTTGTCTCCAATAAATATTTTATAAACTTAATAATTTAATAAATTATTACATGAAATACACTTAGTTCCGTAAAACTGATTTTCAATTTATAAAAAATTATAACGTATCAATTTTCATTAATTAAACATTACAATTCACTACGTCGTTTTTTGGTTGAATAAATTTTTTTTTTAATTCTAAATTACAGAGATTATGAAAACTTTAAGAATTTTAAAAATTGGAATATTTTGTTCCAAATATGAAATGTAAAAAATAAAAAATTGGCAAATGTTCAAATTTAAATTCGATTGAATTGACCCATACAAAGTTTGGAAATCGGCCCTGCATCGGGCCATTACTGGGCCAAGAATGTCGATTAATGGCTCAGCAATGGCAATTTTTATTGGCCGATAAACGGCTTATAGTCAGAATGATAACCTCGGGCCATTAATGGCGCTCGACTATCGGCCGATCAATGGCAGCCAGCAATCAGCCAAGCAAACAAATAAATTAAATTAAAAAAATTTTTATTTTCTTAATTTCCTAATAGAATTCGTAATCATTAACGTTTAAACTATTTAAGTGGGGTAAATGATGTGAAAAAACTCGGTGTAAATTCTGCTGGGCTCTGGGCGCGAACTGCCGTCCTTCTGATTACTGGGTCTGAACGCTGGCTACCGGACGAACCTGCTGATGTTGAGTAGATACTTTTAAATGATCTACTTATTCATTTTGCTGCAACCACTCAGTTTTATGAAATGTAACGAGCAATTTAATTAATATTATCAATTATTTAAAAAAATAATTTCGTATTATTTTTATTATAATTACATGATTTTTTAAAATAAAACTTATTAAATTTAGTTAATTAGTTCTTAAGAACCCACTGGAATTATTTTGCTCTACCACTATTATTAAAAATTATATTTACTTTAAAATATATGTCTTATTTTTTAAATAAATTAATTTTTATAAGTTAAGTTATAAAATTTGCGATTGTTGATTGCAAATAATAACGAATTAAAAAATATTTTAATTGTTAGTTGTAAATAATTTTAATCGGAAAATTAAAATATTTATTAATTAAGACTTAGTTTAATTCAAAAATAACGAATTATTAATTAAAGAAAACTGTAATAATAAGTTATTTGAATAATTAGTAATTGATGAGTAGATTTTTTCATTCAACAAGAATCATTCATGGCCCACTGATTCACCAAATAGTGGCCCAACGTTGCAAACCGATAATCGGCCAGTCATAGGTAACCATTTATTGGCCAGTCATAAAGAACCATTCATTGGCCAGCCATCGGCAGCGTCGTATGACTGTCGTTTCCGATACGGGGTCATATTCCGATATGAAACCAGTAATACCATAACATATACATCCAAAAATTTAAATAAATATCACTTCAAATTGATTACGCTATCTTGATGAAAAATTAATCGGCTGCTAGTAATTAACCAAGTTTGGGCCATTACTAATTGCCAATGCTTGGCCGAGCGACTGCAGTCGGACATCGGCCAACCTACGGCATTTTTTCCATTAACGGCAACTTTGTATGGGGAGACTAATGAAAAAAAAAAATTTTTTTTGATTAATCGCTTTTTAATTTAAAGTTTGGGATACATAATTAATTTCATTAAAAATTCTCTTTGAAAAAGAAAAATAAATAATAGTAAACTATTCGGTTTAAATTAAGCCATTATAAATTTTTTTGCTGATTAATAATAACGAGCAACCTGCAGTCACTACGTTGCTGTCCGAGTATTACTATTCACAATTTATTGAATATGATTCGTATTTAACTGTTTATTGAAATCTATACTTTAAAATTTCTTGTTTATTTCTGTTATCATTAAAATTTAATGAGAACAATTTCATCATTGACTTGCAAACCGATTGATTTCAATGATTGCATAATCATGGGATTCTTAAAAAAAAATCTACTCATGTTCAAATAATATATTTTTTTTTCACTGATATAAAATTGAATATGTTCAATTCTTATAACGTACAAAACATGGCATAAACTAAATTTTTTTTACGTTCTTTCGATTATATACATATAATAGTTTCATATCTTCAGTCATATTTAGTGACAGAATAATTAAAATATTAATTTACTTAAAGAAAATAACTACGACTGTCTTTTTTCCCGCGTAATTTAAATGTTTTTCGCAAGATGTAGATAAAGATAAGTTGATTAATTTCGATACTTAGCAATAAAAAAGAGTTCAAACTATGAAAAGGCATACATTCAAGTCAAGAGCTTTCTAATGATACCAAATTTAATAACATTAATTTATTTTATTATATAGATATGACTGGAACAAAATTTTGCTTATTCTTTTAATAATATAGAATAGATAATAATAATAATAAATTATTAAGGTAAAAAAATATTTTATTGATCATCAATCAAGTAAAGTGCTTAATCAATAATATTTATCGTATTAGATGTTTTTTTGTACTCAGTGTGTAATAATTAATAATAATTAATTCTTATAACAAAAAAAATTATATTTTATTGATGATGATCAACAAAATATCTTTAACCAACAAAAATTATTTTGTCAAAATATAAGAATTGGTAATAGGATTTTTTTTCTCTATTGAATTTAATTTTTGTGATAAAAAATTTAATTCAAAGTCATAAAGCCACTTCATTTTACAAAAGCATACGTCATAATTAATTACTCTAACCACCGTCGATTGTGTGAAAAAAATTTTCTTATTGATTAAAAAAAAAAATTAAATAAATAATTTTAGACTATTATAAATGTCGTAAATAAATGATCATTATTAATTAAAAACCAAATGTTCTAGGTACAGTCCCCTGGCAGGAGACCTTTTGACAAACTCAATGCTACCAGGGAACCCAATAAACGGTAGCGGATGGTGCATCTTTGTGTACAATTTAGCTCCAGAAACTGAAGAAAACGTACTATGGCAGCTATTTGGACCATTTGGAGCAGTACAATCAGTTAAAGTTATTCGTGATCTACAAACCAACAAGTGCAAAGGCTTTGGTTTTGTAACAATGACGAATTACGAAGAAGCCGTTGTCGCCATTCAAAGTCTAAACGGTTATAATCTTGGTACACGTGTACTCCAAGTAAGTTTCAAGACCAACAAAAGCAAGACAGCGTAGGACCCGGATGATAATCATCATCAGCATCATAATCATCACCCCCATAATAACAATAATAAACATAAGCATAATCATCACAACCATCTAGTCTCAATGGCCATCACCGATAATAAATTACGTCGACAATTTGACGCAGTTAAGGCCTACTGGGACGAGATAACAGGACGTAATTATCGTTATATTGATCCACTTGTCATAAGACACCGTTCAACAACACAGCAACCGCTGCAACAACATATTTATCAGCAGTTACATAATAATAAAAATAATAATAATAATAATAACAACAACAATAATAATAATAATAATATTAATAACAACAATAATAACAACAACAACAACAACAATAATAATTATTATTATTATCAACATCAATTACAATTACAACAACAACAGCAACAACATCAGCAGCAACATCAACATCTTCAGCTACAGTATCATCATCCGAAAAAACTAGGTTTGTTCAATAACAAGAGCAAACCCTTAGGGACAGCACAAGCCAGTAAAAAAGTCCACCAGCAGTTTCTGAGGACAAATAATAAGGTGTAGTTTATTTGGATTAAGAAAATTAAACAAGTATTAGGTGTGAATGAATTTATTATTATTTATTTTTTTCTCTTTATTTAAAAATAATTAACTGAACGTATGTTAATTAATAATAATAATTGAATTATTGAGGTGTTAAATACAAAAAACGATACTTTACATGATTATAATATACCTATATGTATTTGGTAATTTTAGTATCGTTTATTGTTGATAATACGAGCTTTTAAAGAGCTCTATAAAAGACTTACAGCATTGTTATCCAGCGAGTTTTTTTTTAAATTAAAATAATACGTGAGAGATAAAGAATAGTAAGAATGAGAATAAGCGAAGAAAAAATAATTAGCAAGTAATAAAATTAAAGATAAGAAAATAAGAAGAATAAAATATCTTGATGATGAATAGAAGGAGTATTAAGAAACGCGTGCTGTGAGTCATCGACTGTGAGTACCAGAGAAAAATAAAACTAAATAATTAAAGAAAAAATGAAACCGGGCCAGTTAATTGAAAGAGAGAAAATTAAATATTTAAATAATAAATGATAATACTGTTTTGTCAGTGCGTATTTTTAAAAATATTTTAAAACGCACCGCAATAGCGAGACAACGGATGATTTAGTATGATACTAATTGGGTGAAATAAATAGTTGAAGATTTAATTGAAGACAAGATAGTTATTAATTTAACAAATTAAATAAGAAGAAAAAATAATTAAAATTTAATTTATAAAATAAACGAACAAAAAAAAAGTAAAAAAACGTCTTATGATCCTGTGGTTATTTGCCAGCTGCGTATTATACTGTACATATTATTATTTATGTATATGTACTATTACTGGTAATAATAATAATAAAAAAAAATAATAAATAAATAAATAAATAATAAACAGAGTGAGAGAAAATAATAAAACGCGGGGGCTGGAGGTTCGTTAGGAATTAATATGACATTGATTAAGTAATCAAGTTAACAAAAGCAAAATTGTAGCCGTGATCTTTCTTGTAACATATATAATACTAGTATTATACGCTAGCTTAAGGATGTACAGAGTATGCTTTTGATTTATTCTTTAAAAAAGAATAAATAAAGATAATAAATAATAATCTAAAAGTATAACAGATAAATAAAAAGACTTCATTATTAAATAATAAATAAATAAAATGACTCTACGACTTAATAATATATATATTATATTATTTTACAATTATTTAAAGATGTAATACATTAGCATTTACTGTACTTCCTTTTACACAAGCGTAATACCCAACGTTATACATACTCGTTTATGTATAAGTTTTAGATTATTATTGTAATAATATTATTATTATTAATTTATTATTAATAATAATAATAAGAGTGAGAAAGAATTTTTAGCGAGAAAGTGATGATAATTGAATGATGAAAAAAAAAAGAAAACAATTTAATCATAAGAACAATCTAAATTAATAAATAAAACAAGAGATTTAAGTACACAAATGAAAAAATAATTCAAAATATAATAAATGATTTTTTAAAATTTAATACGTAATGAGAGTTTAAAATAAATAACTTTAAATTCAATAAATTAGAACTTAAATACTATTGAATAATTTTTTCATGTGTAAAAAAAAAGAAAAAAAAAAAAAGTAAATTTATAGAATAGACGTCTGATGTTATTCACAGATGCTATTTTATAATAATAATAATTAACATAATAATTGCGATGAGTAAATTATAATTAAGCGAACGTGAAATAATTTAGGGAAGTTTAATAACGAAAAAAAATTATAATAATGCAAAAGTAAATAAAATATATAGATTAAAATGATAATTATAAATTTCATAATAGAATCAACTCCATAAATAGGCCGTGAATTTATGATTAAATTTTTTTTTTTTTTTTTTTCTTTGGGTCGGGGCTCGCACATAAATAATAAATAAATGAATTTAAAATTTTTAGTACGAATGAAATGATAATTATTAACTGATTATTTTTGAGGCAACCGCGCGGCCGATATGTACTTAATTATTGTACTACAATATCCAATTAAATAATAATTTTAAAAATCCAACGGGTCGAGATTCTAAAGTTTATAAAAATATATAAATAATAACGTGTTTTAAAACTTTATTAAATAAACTCATTGTTGGCCGTCGATGGTACGTAGCTGTAAAAAAAAAATAATAATAATTCCGAACAAAAGCGCACCGGTATCTGCACTAAAGAATGAAAAAAAAAAAAAAAAAAAAATTGCAGATATTTTTTAAAGTTGTCAAGACATTTTTTGTATGTACTATTTTACTGATAAATATTTATTATAATTATTAATTAATTACTATTAATTATTATTGATTAATATTAAATAATTAATTTTTTCTGTGCGAATAGTCTTTACTATTAAATTAATTACTATTAAAAAAAAAAAAAAAAAAAAAAAAATATTGTTGCATATTTTTTTGTCTCTACTAGTCATGTTAATTATTTCATTTCTCAATCCGTTCGAAAAATTAATAAAACAAAAACTTAAAAATATAAAATTAAATTAGGTTGAGTACTTAGTGCATTTAGATGTTTATTTGCGAGTGGTAATTAAATACGGGACGGTATTTAAATTGAATGTTTTATGAGAAATGGAACTAATAGATAAATAGACATCACGGTTGAGTCAACTTGAATTTTTAGAGGCCGCTTGCAATAAGATTTAATTATATAAACATTTTTGCCCAGCGCAATTCGTATTTAAATATATAAATAAATATATACATTATTATAATTATAATTATTATTACATAGTTAATATACATTTTATACATTTATTATTATTAATATTATTATTATATATAAAAAAAAAAAAAACAATTAAAGGAAAATCGTACAATCGTGTAATCAATAAACAGTTGAAATGAATTCTGTAGATTACATTTATTTACTTTGATCTTAATGTATGATGTAAATTAAAATATAAATTTATTTCATCTTATGCTCTCATATATATTTTTTAGATCGTATCGATCATAATATTTATATTTTTACGTGCGCAAGAATATATATTTTAAGCACACGCGTATTTATTGGTAGTGATATAGATTAATTATTTAAAAATTAATAAATTAATTAAAACGAGTATGGTAGTAGTAAAAGAAAATCAAGATGAGCTTTAAAGTTCACGTGAGTTGACTCGATCGTGGTGATTGAAAAAATAAAATAGATCGTACCCGTACCGTAATGAGAAGGATACGTCTAGTCTACGTGCAACGTGACGAACGTCACAAGACTTAAATTTATAAAATAATAGTTTATAATTAGTACAGGATTTATTTATCGTAAATCAATAAACTGACGGACTTTGGTCGATAGGTATTAAGTTGAGTAGAAAAAAAAAATTGAGGGAATTAAATTGAAAAAACAAAAAAAAAATCGATTTATTTAAAAACTCAATCTTATGTAATTTTAAAAAAATAAGGTGAGAATATAATCGTGTCCTATTTAATATGTACCTCGATGTGTCTAGTCGTCGTGTGCGGTTTTTATTTATTTTATTTGATATTTAAATAAATTCCGCCTCGATAATAAATAAAATAATCTCTCACTTATTTTAGTGAGTGGCATCCATGTGGGGACGCTTGATCTCCCTTATCGATATAATTATTTACTATTACAATTATTATTATTACTATTACTAATACTAATCATTTAATTTTTTTTTACGTCTTTGACGACGCGTCACTATTTTTTTCGCTTATACTTTATTTTTTATTTTTAATAATAAATAGACACCAGAGTGATTGAAGAGAAGAAACGAGAAATAATGTGCAAATAATAATATTTAAACAAAGAAAAATAATCAAATAAAATGTTGATTTATTTAACATAAGTTACAAGATTTTAATTTTTTAAAATTAATTTTACGATACATTTTATTTAAATCATGTCAATGGTAATTTGTTTTATTATTTTCTTTATTATTATTTCCTCGAATTCTTTATATAACTCCTACTTACTCTGGTTATTCTTATTCTACTATTACTATTATTATTACTTATTAATTATTATTATTATTATTATTATTATTATTATAAATATTATTGCCATTTATAGCGTCATAATTTTTCTTACGTACTTACTATTAAAAAAATTAGATTATTATCGCAATTATATTATTATCATTATTATTATTATTATTATTACTATTATTATTATTATTATTATTTTTTGTGTCTTTCTTGTGGTAATATTTAGTTAATAACACTTAGAATTTTTATTGCTTTACTTACACATCCTTCACATAAAATCTACACCTCAAAAAATTATACTTGGCTTGGAGAAAAAAAAAAAATAAAAAAATAAATAATAAAAAATATTGAAAAAACAAAAAAAAATTCAAAACTCAACGCCTACTCACGACTAGCCGTTTGAATAATTTACAAGTGAAAAAAAATCAATGAAATGAATTCAGCTGATAAAACTATTAATTTATAAAAACAATAAATTTAAAAAATAGCTTGCCATTTTTTTTTTTTTTCACTATCACCAACGTAACAATCACCGATACAACGCTACTACTACCACCGATTATTTATTTATTTATTTAATTATTATAACATAACAACAACAACAACAAAAAAAATTATGTTTTATTTGAGGATTAAACTGATTTGTGTTTGGTTCAATGGTCGTTTTATTTTTATTTATTTATTTATGTATTTCTTTTGCAACCCCTCCTTATTTACCTCTATCCTATTTTATTAAACATCACAATATATTATTTATATTTATTTTCAGTACTACAATCAACAGTATTTTTAAATACAGATTTTTTTAAATTACAACAAAATATTATTTATTATTAACTCTAACTTTTTTTGACTCATACTTTTCATTTTTAATTCATCGAAGATGTTAACTAATAATTTAAAAACAAAAATTTGGTTTTTGACAATCGGACCAAAACCAATAACTTCCTTTTTTTTTTTTTTTTTTTTTGAAATTTTCAATTTTCTTAGCGGGAAGTTTAAAAAACAACTTTAAAAATAATAATAAAACACGCGTACACTCGACGCGCCCAAAGGTGATGGTTTTAAAAATATTTAAAAACGCACACGTAGAGTTTAAAAGTGGGAATAAAAGAGCAAGCACGAATGTGATAAACGATGAGTGAAGATCAATTGTTAGTTAAAAAAAATAATTATAAATAAATAAATTAAAAAAATGACGTTGATTAAAGAACTGCCTTGAGGGCAAAATCCAACGGGCGCATCGCACAAACTAAAGAAAGTAGGGTTTAAAAAAATAAATAATTAGATGGAAATAAAAAATGTCGAAGGACACAAATCTGATGTAAACATTTTTCTCGCTAATAATTCCAGATAATTATCCGTAAATCTTCCTTAAATATAATAATTATAAAATATAAATTTTATAAGTAAAGAGCAAAACGGTTAAATTTTCTGGAATAAGACTGCAGGTTTTGTATTTTGTTATAAGCGAGAAAATTGTTTTAAAAAAAATAATTAATAAATTTAAGTGTGAGCCCAGACCCCCGGAAAGCCTCGGCCCTACGCACATGCAACATACGCACGTGAGTGAGACGATTTTAAATTATTAAATTCGGGGGATTTTTTATTTAATTATTAATTACTCTAAGACAGTGAGCACATGGACACACTCGCACTCGCAAAGGTGAAGAAAATACGAGGAAAAAAAAAAAGTTAACGTACGTGCAGAGTTATTTAAAAAAAAAATTATTTAAAAAAGCCACGCTAAATATATTTAATTAATTAATTAATATTTAATAATATTAAATCTTATTACGTTAGATAACAAAAAAATAAAAATAAAAAAAAAAACATTATTATGTGTATTGTATTTATGTCTTAATAATCGTTGTTAGTTATTATATCGCTACGATGATATTTATTATGTCGATATTATACATTTAAAAAAAAAACTAAATAAATAAATAAAGAATCTTAAATAATTAAAAATCAATTGATCCATATACATTTTAAAATGTTTGGATAATTTTTGGTACAGATGCGCGCGTTTATTTGTGGCATTTATATAAAAAAAATTTAGATCGTGTAAAATAAATGGATCGATTTATAAATAATCATGACACAAACAGGGACACTAAATAAAATTACCATATGATAAAAGATTTAAAAAAGAAAAAAAAAATTTAATTATGATTATTATATTTAAAAAAAAAATAAAATAAAAAATAAAAAAAAAATTTTTAAAAACACCAGACACGGGTTTTTTAGCTTTTGTCTTTATAAACCATATGATATTATATTTATTGATTATTATATTAATCATTAGAATCTCATTAATTATTGTATTTATTGTACTACTTAATTAGTACTACATTATTGTATTTACACACACAATTAAACGAAAAGTTTATTAACAATCGTCCGACACCTGGATATATAAATATGTAATTATTAATTGATATTATATTGACATTGTCGTGAGCGCGAAAAAAAAAACAACAGCAACAACAAAATAATTAATTATTAATTACAATTATAATTATTACTATTACATTTAAATTAGTAGCTCGGCGTGGTCTTCGACGGATTGATGGAGGGTAATGGCGTGGTTTTTTTTTTTAAAGAAATGTGTTGTAGAAAAGTGGATTTAAAGAAAATGAACAGAAAAACAAAAAAAAATTATAATTATTTGATTTTATCTTAATCGTGATTAATTTTTACACGAGATTATTTGTGGGCTTTTCGGGGGAATTCAAATGGTGCTGTAGACAGATTCATTTTCCCCTTGGGTCGTGAATCTTCGTCGATAAACTTAATTATTAAAATAATAAATAAATAAAATAATAGAAAAAAATATCGTACTAATAAACTTAAACTATAAAATTGTATATTTAAATGCGCGGGGATGAGACAGGATTTTATTTCAAAATTATTAGTAATAAAAATAAAATAATAATAATTTGATAAATAAATTTATTATTTTTATTAATTAAGAATATCGATGAAATGAAAATAATGATAAAGATAAAATTTACGGCTGACAACTCTAGCTCACTGTAGGCCTAATTATATGATGAAAAAAAAAGAAATTAAATTAAATAAAACAGAGTTGATAAATAAAATAAACAAACAAATATACTTACATATAAACAGTGTAAACTTAAAAATAAAAATACAGTTGTCACGATAAGATTTACACAGAAAAAATAATTTCTTGGCACAAAAAATTTTTTTGCACCAAGAAATCATTTTTTTCTGTGCAGAAAAGAATAAAAAATTTTTTTAATGAAAGATAAGGGATTAAATGAATGGATTTAAATAAAAATAATAAACGAATGTAAGTGGGTGCGATAGTATGAGTGATTTGGAAATAAGTTTGATGATTAAATAAGGAAGAAAAATAATACTCGAGTAAACGAGAATTAACTCCAAAAGCGAGCCACAACGATCAACAATAATAATGTTTTTTAAAAAGTAAGAAATTTCTTAATTTTTAAAAATCTTTTTAAAAAAGACAAGTGAGAGATTGAGATTAAAAAAAACGTTAAGATAAAGATAAAGATAATGAAGAGAAGGAGTTATTAATAACAAATATTAGATCTACAATCTTCTTTACATGTTTTAATTATTATAATTATTATCATACTTATTATAATGAACTATTAATTAATTAACGAATTACTTGAATATCTATTTAAAAAAAAAATAATATATTTAAACGAAAAAAAAAATAATAATTATTAATTAAAATAAAAATACGTGGTAGTTAGTCTGTCAATGGGTGTTACAAAAAAAAAAAAGTATTTAATTGAACAATTATATTTAAATAGTTCGACACGCGACGGGGACGCGACTACGGTTTTTCGGGGTTGAATTTTATTATTTATAATAATAATAAATAAAGTAAAATGAAACCCGCTCTAAGGCTTCCGATAAATAAATAAATAAGAGAAATAAATTTATAAATTATTTCTTTGACAATCGATATTTATTTTACAATCGGTTTATTATTATTTCAGTGGATTTATAAGCGAAATTATAAATGAGTGAACGAACGAAGAATAAAAGACTGCTAATTGATGGAAGTTTAAATAATTTCAATAAAAAATAATAAAATAAAAAAAAAAAAAAAAAAAAAAAACAAAACAAAACAAATACAAACATTCCGATATTTTATAACGAACATTCCTTTGAAACATTTCCATACATATTGTGATTTATCACATTTAAATATCATAATAAAAAAAATAAAAGTAATTTAAAAACAAGTGCAAATAAATGTCCACCATATAAATAAATACTTATGGGAACAAACCCATGGATTCCATTTTTCGAAATAAATTTAATCATTTTAAAATGATAAAACGAAAATAAAATAATAAGATTTTAAAAATAATATTTAAATAAAATACTGAGGAAATAGTATAAATAAAATAATAATAATAACTATAATTATGTATATACAGTGTACGTTTATATGTACATTTTTTTAAATTTATCCATTCGTATACATCATTACCGATTACTTACAAATAAAAATAATAATAATAATAATGCCCTTTAATGCAGACTTTTTGAGTAATAAAAAATAAAAAATAAAAAAAATTTCAGAATGAGCGAGTGTGATTTAAATTTAAAAATGAGAATGCAAGAATTTATGAGTGAGAGAAAATATGAACGTTTAAAAAAAAAAAAAAATATCTAATCCACGAGCTATCGACGACAAAGTATTACTACTATTTAGTAATTGTAGTAAAATAAAAAAGGGGGTGCGGATTCGAAATAAAAATATCAAGAGAATTCGCTTTGACTGAGAATTGACAAGTTAAATAAAATATTAAGAAAAAAAAATAACGAGTCCAAAAGATGAAAAAATATTACATGGATATTAAAAAATAAAATAACAAAGTAATGTATTTTATGACGGGTTTATAAGTAAGGTTACGATATTATATAATAATAAAACGACCGTACTGTGGTAAAAAAAATACTACTGTTAAGTAGAATGTAAAAAATTAATAACAAGAAAGAATTTTTAGGGAGAAAATATAACTCGGCGTAAATGATACTTCGCTGGACGAAATGTTTTTTATTTATTTATTTATTTTTTATTTTAATTTAATAAATTTATTATTTCGGATAGATTTAAAATAGATAAAAAGAGAATTGACAATCTTAATATTTATTAATCTCTTAAAAAAATAATAAATCTGCCGCGAAAATATTTAAAATCCAATCGCATGCTTCCACTTAAAAAAAAAAATAATTATAATAAAATACAGCGATTCCAGGATTACACAAATTTAAGCCGAAAAATTTTTTAAGAGATTAATTTTAAATATTCTCTTTTTATCTCGCTAATTGCTAATGATAAAAAAAATCCTAACAATCGAATTAGACTGTAAAAAAAAAGTATAAAGTCCAGACGTGAAAATAAAAAAAAACGGTATTACCCGAATTATTTAATTAGTTTCCCGGATTAAAATAACTAAGTCTATAATAATAAATAGATAAAATATCTTAAGTCGGGCCGCACCCCGAGCACCCTGGTCACAACCCCTCCGCAGTGTCGAGGCGGTTCCGAATATACCGATATGTTGATTAATAAATTTTAAATTACCTAAAAAAGAAGTGTAAAAATAAAAACAAAACGACAAAATATCAATGACTATCGATATTCGATAACGAATAATTAATAAACAAATAATAATAAATGCCACTAATCTATAATACTATTAAATCATAAATATAAAAACTATAGATACATTATTTAAAGAAAAAAATCGAAAATTGTCAGTACCTATATACATATATATAAATATAAATATATATTTAAAAAAAAAAAAATGTAGTGCCGCAATTTTTTAACACGGGATATTTGGACATATTAAATAATTAAAATAAATAACACATTTAACACAAAACATTTAAATCTAGCGCGCACTCAACGGCAGACTACACGCGGGTTTAAAAAAAATATTAAACCAAAGACAAAACTTAAACAATAAAACGCACACAGTGAAGTTGATAAGATGATACAACTGAAAAGAAATTATATTATATATATTATTTATATATATATATATATAATAGAGTCTTACACATGGGGGATGAAAAAATAATAATAATGATAATAGTAATTTTAAAAAACTACCACGCGCAATTAGATATAATATTTTACAGTTAAAAACATACACACAGTTACACTTACAACAGAATAATAAAAAAAAATAATGATATTTAAAGAAAACAAATAATACGCGCCATCATATTGTTGATATAAATTGCGATCCATGATTATTAATATTTACAATATAATTATTATCTTGCATTGTCTAGTCATATGTTATTATTATATAAACTAACGATATTAATTATTAATTATTAACCTGTACTACCTAGTCGCATTATGTGTTGCATTAAAAAAAAAATAAAATAACTAAATTATGAGGAGAATTTCCGAGCGCTGGAATAACGAGAGAACGACTAATATAATGGTGGAAAAAATAATTGAAGCTGTCAACAGATTATAAAAAAAAAAAATGATTATTAAAATTAAAAGCTGCACGCGTTCTCAGAAAATTTTTAAAAATAAAAGCGAGAGTGAGAGAGCGAAAGAAAGAGCGAGAGAGAGAGAGAGAGAGAACGAAAAATAAGAGAGAAAGTACTTAATCCTCGAAGACGCAGCACGTATGTCATTTGATTATTATTTATGGTAATAGTCGGTATTGATAAAAAGTTAATGAAAAAAATTAATTTTTTTCTTTATAAATTAATTAAAAATCGACTGAAATAATGACAAACACGTGTTGCGGCTAATAGGAACGGGTATTTAATATTGTCACCTTAGCGCGCTCCAAATCATCTCCGATTAAATTTGAATAAAACATTTAAATTCTACATATATATATATTTATAAATATATATATATATTTGTATTTAATTTATGTCGATTCTTTAATCCGCCTCTATTGAGGTAAAATTAGTTGAGACGAAAAAAATACAGAATAAAAAAAAATTTAAGTAAAAAAAAACTTAAATAAAAAAAAAATTGAATAATATGACGAAAAAAATAAAAAAAAAATAAAATTAATCAAGAGATGCGAAGGACGAGCGCGCGAAGGGCGAAGTAATGAGTATTAAATATATGCGGGGGCCATGGAGAGGAGGGAACCTCTTCCTTAAATCAACCATTATTAAAAAATAAAAATTAAAAAACAAATAATAATAATTGAGTGACATGTTCACGTGATGTCGTCCAATTATGCTCATGCATTTGACAGACGATGCTATATTACTATACTTTTTATCTCACTATTTAATTGGCATCGTAACGTCCGCATGAGCATTGTTAAGTAACAAAAATATATACATATATATTAAAAAAGGTAAAAAACAATTTCTGATAAATTGAAATGTTTTTCCACCACCTCCTTCCTGCTGTCCCCGACCCCCATTCACATTTAAGTAATTAAATGATATCAATTATTCTCGACTCTCGCACGTGCGTCTCTCGTCCCTCTGTTAAAAAAAAAAAATTAATAATTTAATAATAAAGGAAGATTAATTTGACGAAGAAATAAAATAATTTTAAAAAAGTGATACATTATGATAAAGGATAAATTAAAAAAAAAAAATAAAAAACCTTGTTTATCATACTTCCTTGTGCAATTGTACCGCAAACATCCCTCCCTCCCTCCCTCCCTCCCGAGGAGAGCTCGCGGGCCCTATATTGCAATATTTGTACTTTTCCATGTTGAAACCTCGATATACAATAAATTATATTAACAAAATTTTTGTCGTAACTATTTATTTAAATTTTCCTAAATTATTTTGAAACTTTTATTTTTATTTATGAAAATGTCTTTTATATTTTACCCGCGCGAAATTTATTTCTTTTAGCTTTGAACTCATAATTTGGTCAATAGAACAAAAAGTTGTCAATATTTGTCCGGATAGGATTATACACCAGATCATCAACATCTTGCAGTTAACAATAATCTTGATAAAGTTTAAAAATTATTAACTTGATTGACTATTTGAGAAATGCTAGCAATTTTAAGTTTTTAAATTAACGGAAAACGATATTTGTATGTCATCTTTTTTAAATAAGTTATAAATAGAAAACCCAAGGTTATTTTTGTAAAAAGGACACTGTAGCTGATAAAGAAAACTAATTTTGTGTTTACTTTTTTATTATTTTTATCGATTTTACTGAGATTTTGATCACGTTAAATACCCACATACCAAAATGACGTCTTGATGAGTTCTGAATGAGTTCCTATTTATGATTTGGACGTCTCATCAACATCTTAAAGAAGTCAAAGAAGTTCTAAAGATGTCGAATGAGCCACCTAGCGAGCTCAGTAAGACTTCTTTAAAAAAAGTTCTCAAAGAGTTATTTTTTCTGACTTCGCAAATAAAACTTCAGTATGAATTTACCATGACGTCTTAAGGAGCTCCTAATTTTGACTTCATAAAGAAGTTAAAAAAAGAATACATTTAGACGTCACAAAACTGAGGTCGTATTTATGAAGTCATCAAGAACTCTTAATTAAGAGTTCTTAAAACTGACACATTTAAAAAGTCATTATTAGACTTCTTGAGGACGCCTTCAAAAAGACGTAAAGCAGTCGTTTCGACTTAAGTGCTGTTTGGGTATACATATGATAAAATGCGACAACATTTTTGTTTTATATTTTTATGCTTCAATAAAAATTCTAGTCTGATGTAAATTAATGAAGATTCTATAAAAAAAAAAAAAAAAAAAAAAAAAAGTAGTAGTCATGACACTTTGATAACTTTTTCATCTATCTAATATACGTACGACTCTAGAATACTCCCGAGTGGTGCGTTATCTTAAATTATTGATTTGGTCGAATCCTCGGTGATGGTGAAAGTAGAAATTATAGAAGCGAATTATAGAAGTTGAAGCTGGTGTTTGTGGTGCCTAGAGTCAGTAGTTGTAGTTTTGCCGCAACGAGATGATCCTGGTGATATACGCGGGGTCTCTGAGTAACATGCGTGCACGGTGTTGAGTTTGTTTTTCCTCATTTGCTTGACTCGTTCGCTCCCTCGAAATGTATGATGATCTCGCCAATCTGCCAAGCCGATCGCAGAAATCGCTGCTTATTCTCTATGAATCAGTGAAATTCACTGCAAATTAGTGAATATACACTGGGAACCAGCTATAAGTATACCCCTGATTGAATTAGTCATATATATAAAGATGAAGAAATAGTGACGATCCACTGACTCGCATCGAATTTCACTAATTCGTTTTTGGAGAGAGCAACTGAAGCACTGAGCACTATTAGGAATAACACAAAGAGACTGCAGAAGATACAATAACTATTGTGAGTTTGGAACTTGAATACAGAAATGATTTTGAAAAATGAACTGCTCACTTAGACGGTTCTAAACGGATCAGAATGAACTGAGTTTATTTACCTGGATTTCAGGACTCGGCAGTTGAGAAAAAAAGTCAGCGATACCTGAGTACTTTGCCGTTTGGCAAGATCCAGAATGTTTCAACTCGGAAAACAATGAATGCATTGTACAATAGTATATTGTGTGACAAGGGATGAAACAAGACGATTTCAGACTAGGGTGAGGTTGGCTGCTCGAGCCGCAGGCGAGGGCTGACATCACCCGCAGTCTGAAATCGTGTTTTATCCTGAGTCACACACTATATTTTTCATGATTACCTGTATCGGAACTTGAAGATTTAGTGTCAGCAGCCAGTAAGAAACAAGTTAATTTCAAGCCGGTGATGCGGAGAACTGTTAGAGAATGAGAAATATGTGATTTACAATCACTTATTAAATAGTAAATAATACAAAAATATTATTTTCACTCATTTTTCAGTAATTTTATGTGGTTAATTATAACTGTCACTTAAAAAATGAAATGAGTAAACAGAAGTGACAAGTAAACAAATGAGAGTGATAAGGCTGCAAATGAACATTAAATATAACTAGCACAGGGCAGAAACAATTGTGTTTCTTCCCAAGGGAAGAAACACAATTGTTTCTGCCCGCTGTGAAGGGATTTGTGAATTACGAATTCGCTAGCAGTTGTTTGCAGCATCGGCTTGAAATTACTTTGTTTCGACGGGCTGTAAAGACACTGAAACTTCAAGTTTCGATGCTGGTATCATGAAAAAAATTTTACTATGATGGTACTTTAGTAAAAATCTCAGGTTACACTAATAATTTTTTTTTTTTTTATATTAAACCATTGTTTTGATATTCATTAAATTGGTATATATCGGAATTCACTGTGGTCCCTGATAAAAATTAATGAATGAAGTATGATTTTTTATTAGCTGCATTTTATAATTATGGACAAATTCATTGTAGCTCTCCTATAAGATGCGGCTATAGTAATTTTTAATAAAAAGTTTTCACAGTGTAGACGATGCGATAGAAATTCCATTCAGAAACAACGCTGTCGATTGGTAGTATTTACATTTTGTTGATTTTTTCAATCCACGGAGAGAAATTTATAGTAACAATTATAATATATTATGGGAATGGTTTTCATAACGCATGATAACCGGTTTTTTTTGAAATGTTGATTATAGGAACGGTACCCATATATATTATAGTAATCATTACTATAATATTATAGTAATCGTTACCATAATATATAATACATTTTTAAACTGTAAATTGTAATTATTCGTTTTCGTTTTTCTGTGTATGCTGTGTAGTACATATATAAAGAGATTTAGAATTTTCTAAATTTAAATTGATAAATTTTCTATTGCACCTAGTTTGAATGCCTGAGTCAAGTTTGAACACTCTGAATAAATGTCAGGCAAAATGAATATGTTACAACCATATTAAAGATGAAATACAAAAAATAATATTATTTTTATGAAATT
This sequence comes from Microplitis manilae, assembly GCA_030273425.1. Classification (NCBI taxonomy): domain Eukaryota; kingdom Metazoa; phylum Arthropoda; class Insecta; order Hymenoptera; family Braconidae; genus Microplitis; species Microplitis manilae. The sequence continues at coordinate 8,266,808 of CP092726.1, forward strand.
TTGTTTATTAGGTCAACCCTTATGATCAAGTTATGGTTTATTTAAATTATTTTTTAATTAAAGATCTTTTCAAAAACAAACTTTTCTAGGATGACCGAAATAAGTAAAACAAGCACCGGAACAACAATCTTCGTCTTTAGAGCACTGTAATCAATAATAATAAAAAAAAAAAAAAAAAAAAAAACAAAAAAAATCATTATAATCAATTTCGCATAAATATACTCGTGTGATAAAAATTCATTTCAAAATTGTTTCCGAAAAATTTATAACAGTGAACTTTAAAATTTCAAATAATTCTAAACTTTGAGTTGCTCGTTTTCGGAACTCTTAAAAAATTCAAGAGTTAAAAAATTTTCAATTTCCAAACTTCGTTTTTGAACAGTTCTTATAAAAAATTGAAACGTTCACACTTGGTTTACAATTTTTTTTTGTTAATGGTCTTTAACCTAGCAAAATTTTCTAATTAAATTATTTCTGCTCGAATAGTTCAAAAAAACGTGTACGTTCCAATCAAAAAGTACTCAGTGAAATATAATTTTTACTCTTGAGTGTTTTCGAAGTCCCAGAAATGTTCTACTCAAAGTTAGAATTGGCCCAAATTTTGAATTTTCCGCAAAAACCTTTTCGAAACGAATACTTTTTACCCAAGTAGGCATTATGACAAGTCGTTTTAAAAACTTCCTATTTACAGACAGCTCTGTAGCATTTCTCTACCTAAAACATGTCTATCGTAAAATAAAACTATCCATGAATTGATGACTCCAAAACATCTCTATTCATGACAACCTTTCTCAAGCGTAAACTTAACTCCGAAACTTTTCTATTCAATGCAAAGACTATCCGATAATAGTGTTCATTATTAATTCAACTATAATCAATCATCGGTAAAAACTCGTGAAAAAACACGTGAATTTCCATGTTAACTAACATGTTTGCTCAAGTACCGATGATTCTCTAGGCAAATCTATAATGACTAATGTTATTTCGGATACACGGCGAGAAAAATCACGTCAAAACAACTAAAATTTTCGTTATTACAGCTACACTATGTATAGTAAACTTTTTTTACGATACTTTGTATGGTCATTTTGGCGATCCAAGTATCGTCGCAGTGTGTAACGTTAAAATGGCAATACTTTTGTCATTATAAATATCCGAAAAGTCACTAATAAGACAATTTTGAAGTGAGAGAAACCTCAGCAGTTGCCACAACTAAAAAGAGACAACTATTTTAATTTAGTTGGCGTAATAAATTTAAATAGTTTTTGGAACTATTTATTGTTTAAATGACTTTAAAAAAATAGCTGAAGTAACTAAAATCCCACCAAAAACAGATTCTCTGTTATAAGGTCGCGCCAAGTACACGTTCAACATTTCCCGACTAGAAATTATCCCCAAGCATACATTGGGACCCCATTGGGTACTGATGGGGCAAGCCCGATAGGGTTATCCCTATTGGGATTTGATTGGGAACATATAGGGTAAGCCCAACATTAAAATAAAAAATTGCGATTGGGTTTACCCAATTGGGATAGGATTGGGAACATGTTGGGTTAACCCAATGCTAAAATTAATGACTCGGCAATGGGTTTGCTCGATTGGGATATTTTTGGGAACGTGTTGGGGCCACCCAACGTCAAAATTAATAATTTGCTGTTGGGCTTACTCGATTGGGAAATAATTGGAAACCTGTTGGGAAAACCCAATGCTAAAATTAATGATTCGACAATGGGTTTGCGAGATTGGGAAATAATTGGGAACTTGTTAGGATAACCCAACGTCAAAATTAATAATTTGCTGTTGGGCTTACTCGATTGGGAAATAATTGGAAACCTGTTGGGAAAACCCAATGCTAAAATTAATGATTCGACAATGGGTTTGCGAGATTGGGAAATAATTGGGAACTTGTTAGGATAACCCAACGTCAAAATTAATAATTTGCTGTTGGGCTTACTCGATTGGGAAATAATTGGAAACCTGTTGGGAAAACCCAATGCTAAAATTAATGATTCGACAATGGGTTTGCGAGATTGGGAAATAATTGGGAACTTGTTAGGATAACCCAACGTCAAAATTAATAACTAGCTGTTGGTCTTACCCATTTGGGGAATAATTGGGAACTTGTTAGGATAACCCAACGTCAAAATTAATAACTAGCTGTTGGTCTTACCCATTTGGGGAATAATTGGGAACTTGTTAGGATAACCCAACGTCAAAATTAATAACTAGCTGTTGGTCTTACCCATTTGGGGAATAATTGGGATCACGTTAGGAAAACTAAACATGAAATTTATAAAAAAAAAATTTTTACTTCTAAAAATTAAAAATAATTTTTAAATGCAAAATATTTACGTTTTATTCTGTATTTTAACATGAAAACGAAAAAAAAAAAAAACTGATTAAACTTTAATAATAAAGAAAAAAACTTAACAATAGTAAAACGTATTTTTAATCACTTGCAGATTATAAATTTAATTATAAACTTAAAAAAAAAACTAAAACTTTAAGGAAAAACAATCCATATGAAATATCTACTAACTTTCATATGCTCATATATTATTATATGTAAAGATAAAAATCGAATAGTTGTGTATGTTAACACCAATGATGCACGTGGCGACAAAATCTTGTGACTATAATACAAGCGTAGACAAGTTCAGACAGGTCCGCGCATAAAACAAATAACTAGTGGACAAAATCCCATATACACGTGACTCTTGCATTGGAAAACGTTCTAAGTAACTTATCAAGGCGTAATTTTTTGACATCTTTACAGTTACAATACCGTGCAATATAATTGATAGAATTAATAATAAAGAAAGTGCTAGTGCAGTGCAATATAATTGATCAAAATAATATTAAAGTGCTAGTATAGTGAATATAGGTTATAAAAATTGTGTCTCGTGCAAAGTGAGAATTTGTGAAATAATTAATTTTTTTTGTGAGCTAACACTATTGTAAATTAACAGTCATAACGAAAATTGAATAAATAAAAAAAAAATTGTACTAGAATAAGAGGATTTAAATAAAATTTATTTAACCAAATTTTTCTTATGTTGGGATTTTAGTGGGATTTTATTGGGTTGGCCTAAAGTTTCTGTAGGGTGAACCCAATTGAAACCCTATAGAGTGTGCCTAATTGGGAAACAGTTGGGTATACCCAATTGGGACCCAATAGGGATGACCCGATTGGGATCATCTTGGGCTATGCGTTACAACCCAACGTTGGGTTCCCAATTGGGAACCCAATTGGATTCCAATAGGTCTTACAACTTTTTTTCTAGTCGGGTTATCCCTTATTGCATACAACATAATTTTTTTTACAAAAAATACTGAAATCAAAAAAAAAAATACCAAGTAACTGGGATATCGTAAAAATAAAAAAATTTATTATTTTAAAAATAAACAAATAAAAAAAAATTTATTTGAATGTACTTGGTGTGCGCTAACGCAAAAAATAGATATTCTTTAGTGACGTCATACCTTTTAATTATTTTATATTTAGATCTTATTTTGAATTGAATTTGGTTAAATAAACTTTAATAGTACATAACAATTTCATTTAATTAACTTCTTTTTATCTGTATATTTTCAAAATAATGTATAATATAACTACGTTATACCTTCGAAATGTTTCATATTTAGATAATATTTTAAATTGATTGTCCTCGATAGCGCACACCAAGTACATTCAAATAAATTTTTTTTTATTTGTATATTTTCAAAATAGTAAATTTTTTTATTTTTACGATATCTCAGTTACTTGGTATTTGTTTTTTTTTTTGATTTCAGTATTTTTTGTAAAAAAAATTATGTTGTATGCAATAAGGGATAAATGTTGAACGTGTACTTGGCGCGACCTTATAACAGAGAATCTGTTTTTGGTGAGATTTGATATTGTTTTGGTAGGATTAAAAATCGTTTTATATTTTTTCTAAAAAAAGAACATAAGCATTTTTTGCATTAGAAGGCCACCGTACTGATTGAATACGTAAATCGTCTATTTCTATCCATGCTGAACTTTTTTTTATTATGGTAATAAAATGACTAGATTTTTCATCTTTTAGAATAAAAAATTTGAGGTTGAAATTACCTAAAATTTGCTGCTCGAATTAGTCGACAATTTGACAGCAAAAGTTGGAAAGACAAATTTACGATTAATTTTTCCTAAATTTGCAGGTAACTTTTTACTAGAAAAAGAGTCGGTAATCTTTATTCTTACCATATTGCAGAAGAGAAGCAAATTGATACATAAAATTGTCTACGATTTGATGGTCAAAAAATAATTTACAATTTTTTAAAAGTCTAATTAACAATAAATTGATAAGAAAATTTTCCTGAAAATTGACGACAACTTCTTTCTAGTCAACTTTTGAAGTAAATTTGCATTCTAATCCGAACAGTAAATTTACGTCAAATTGTATAGCAAGTTGCATACAAATTGTCTTCAAAAATGGAAAAGTCTGAAGTTGCCGGACACTTGTCAAAAAATTCAAGGAAACTTTTGTAAAGTAAACTTTTGCTATAGCAAACTGTGCTATTAGAGTATTGATGGTAAAGAATTCGAAGAAAAATTCCCCTGATAGCCAAGCTGGCAGCAACTTGGCGACAATTTACTGCCGCAACCTGTCGCCAAGTTGGCCGCAAAAGTTAATTGGGATTTCCATAAATTGATGGCAACTTTCTGAGAAATTTGGTAGTAAAAGTTGTCATTACATTAGAGGACAGGAAGTTGCTACAAGTTTTTCAAAAAGTCGTCGTTGCGGCAATAGATTGGCTCCAAATTTATAGGAAACTTGTAGTCAACAGTTACAAAAGCTGAAATTTGTCGACAACTCGTCGTCAAGTTGGCCAGAACTCATATACACCAACTATCTGATCAGAAACTCTGGCTATCAGGGTTAAAATAAAATTAATTATAAGTTTTTTGTAGGTTAGTATTTTTTTTTTTTTTCACCCAAGTGAATGATAAATAATAATCAATTGACAATTCAGGATGACGTATATTGTATGCTTGACATTCCTTATATTATAAATAGATCAAAATAAATATATATTTAAAAAATTATATTTAAAAAACTACGGACTGATGCTGAGTTACGCAATGATATGGCATATGTTTTCGATACTGGTAAAATGAGACACGGAGTCAAAAATATTTCTTCATTGGTAGCTTTACCGTTGTTCAGTATCAATAAAGGAGTGGTTGTCGAAGCAATGCACGCCGTATATCTCGGGGTAGTTCGACAGCATACCCGACTATTACTTACGAATACTAAAGCTCCTTATTACGTTGGAAATCCTCAATGTATCCAAATTATAGATAATTGTTTATTATCAATCAGGCCTCCATCATGTAGATCTCGGAAACCAAGATCTATAGCTACGTACCCAAAATGGAAGGCATCTGAGTGGCGAAATTGGTTAGAATATGCACCGATATGCTTACAAGAAATATTAGATGCTAAGTATGTCAATCATCTTGCTCTTTTGTCAGAAGTAATCTATTACTTAAATAGTGATTGTTTGACACCGGCCAATTTAGCTCGTTCTGAGATACTTCTGAAAAAATACGTAATGCTCTTTGAAGAATATTTTGGCTGCGCAAATATGACGTCGAACATGCATTTAATGACACACTTAGTTGATGTTGTCCGGGATTGGGGTCCACTATGGGCACACTACGCCTTTAACTTTGAAGCATGGAACAAAAAAATAATGGACTTTGTCACTAGTTCGTATGCTCGAACTAACCAAATAGCTGTACGTTTTTTGATGCAAAAATTTCTTATTAATACATTATATGATGATAAAATATCATCTGAGACCAGAAAATTTATAGCTAGACAAATAAAGATGCCTTTCGAAAAAGATTTTACTGAAAAAAAAAATCGATTGATTGGCTTAGGTAAATGTACATTACGTTTACCAACTAGTGACGAACTTATTTTATTGATTCAAAGAGGTTATAACCCAACTAACATGAAGTTCTATGAAAAAATGAAATTGAACGGTTTAAAATACGCTTGTAAAAATGAAGAAATATTGAAATTTTGTGACTCGACGGTTTATGACGGAATTGGAACATTTGGTGTAATTGATAATCTGGTAAAATTTGAAAGTAATAATGAAATAATTAGTGGAATGTTTATTAAACGTCTGCAGCTAACGGGAAATGTTTTTGAAAGTACGTATATTAATGTAGTTACATTATCAAATGAGCTATGTTTTATCAAAGAAACATCTTTCATAAAACCTGCAACTCAAATATCATCATTACAAAAGTTATATGTTACACTGATAGAAGGATTTATTACAGAGTACTAAATGGATTTAGTAACCAAATTTTTAGTCACTTATTTGGGAGAAAAAAATATTTTGTACCCATTACCATAATTTATTATAATTTAATAAATTATTTTTTTATCTCAATTAAATCTTATTATGGTAAAATAAATATTTGTTTCCATCAAAAAAATATTTGGTAATCGGTACTAAATATTTTTTTGGTAAGTTTTGTCGGTAGATGGCTTGTTTAGGAATAAAAACTACGTATGTATTTGTGGGGAAATATCAGTGTAGCGTGTGTGTGTGAATATATTGCCGCTTTCACAGTATAGTGCGTTTCGTCTCAATCGGAGTTACTATTGTGATTTCCAAATCAATTTATTGATTTTAAAAACAATTATTTTCAATTGATTAGAATGAATTATTTCAAATTATGGAGGAACTCTTAAAATCTTATTTAACTAAAAATTTGTTATTTATCTTAAATAAAAAATTATAATAAAATGAGGTTATTTTCTTTATAATAATACTATATATTTTTACTTAAAATTATTTATTATTCTCATTTTAATCTATTTTAATTTCAAAAATTCATTTGACGAAAAATTTGTTATTTATCTTAAATAAAAAATTATAATAAAATGAGGTTATTTTCTTTATAATGCTCTATATTTTTATTCAAAATTATTTATTGTTATCATTTCAATTTATTTTAATTTCAAAAATTTATTTGACGAAAAATTTGTTATTTATCTAAAATAAAAAATTATAATAAAATGAGGCTATTTTCTTTATAATACTATATATTTTTACTTATAATTATTTATTATTCTCATTTTAATCTATTTTAATTTCAAAAATTCATTTGACGAAAGATTTGTTATTTATCTTAAATAAAAAATTATAATAAAATGAGGTTGTTTTCTTTACAATGCTCTATATTTTTATTTAAAATTATTTAATGTTATCATTTCAATTTATTTTAATTTCAAAAATTTATTTGACGAAAAATTTTTTATTTATCTAAAATATAAAATTACAATAAAATGAGGCTATTTTCTTTTCAATACTATATATTTTTACTTAAAATTATTTGTTATTATCATTTTAATTTATTTTAATTTCAAAAATTTATTTGACGAAACATTTGTTATTTATCTGAAATAAGAAATTATAATAAAATGAGGTTATTTTCTTTATAATACTACAGTCGGACCTCCTTATAAGACTATATTGCTGTCTTTTTTATAAATCAGGTATCGCGATAGTTTGAGAGAGAAACTAATAGTCTTATAACCAGGTCCTACTGTATATATTTTTACTTAAAATTATTTATTATTATTATTTTAATTTATTTTAAGTAGAACAATTAGGTTATGCGCTAAAATAAGTTAAAAAAATTAGTTCTTTAATCCTAATAAATGATTTATTGTGCCCCAATAAATCATTTCTTAAATACTACAAAATATTTATTTGGTGGAAATAAATGAGCTTTACCAAATGATTTGGTTCCTGTAACCAAATATTTAGTATTACAAATTCATTACTAAATCATTTGGTACATACAACCAAATCTTGTTAAATACAACTAAATCCTTCTATCAGTGTATCAAACAAACGAATTGTTGGGAAACTGACTGAAAAACTGTTGAAAATTGCATAGATTTCTTTATAAATTTCATGAAAGTGGAAATAAAAAAATCTTAATATATCTATATTTATCCGAAGAAAAGTTTTGTGGAACTGTCGATTTTCTGCTGATTTCATTTTCTAAATAAATTTTGTTTTTTATGTTGTAAATATACGTCATGTTCTGTAAAAAACAAGCCTTTTATATTGTACTTGAGAATTTAAATAAATGTCTATTTCTATATATAAAAAAGCGAATATATTATTTTTCATGACATATGTTTATACATTCTTTTAAAGCAATAATTGCAACGATGAATTTCAAGTGTTCATCAGCTTTCAACGCCAAAAATTTCCATTTCACGTGAAAAAGTCGTTGAATGGCATAAGACGTATGTATATACATGTATATATATTACACTGGGCCAAAAAAATCGACAATTTTTTTTTTCTTTCAATACTGTAAAAATATTATTCCTGATGACCAAAAAAAAATTTTTGTGCAAATTTATGTCCTTAAATTATGACCAGTTACACGGAAAAAAAGGAACTGTAATAAATAAAGTTTGATGTCTAATAATTATCATATTTTTAGTGATTAATATAAATTCAAATAGTAATATTGTGATTTCAACATTTAAAAAATAATAATTATAAATCGAATGTTAAAATATACAGTTCATTTAGATAAAATTATCATTTAAAACTATAAAAAAGACAAAGTAAACACTAAAAAAATTAAACTTTAAAGTTTAACAGCCAAAACTTAAATATCTATCGTTTGTAAAATAAGAAATTAAAGTCTCAAACAATAAAAATATAGAGGATACAAAATACTAAATTTAGTTAGAACGTTATTTTGTAAAGTCCTCTAATTAAGAAACTTTACCAGGAGTTGTTTTTAAATTTTAATATTAGTCAACAGTCAAATTTAATGATATAAACGGGAATAAATAAATTTTCACGGATATTTATTATTAAAGCAAATATTAAATATTCCCACTGAAATCAGTAAAGATTGACTATATGAAACTGTACATTATACTTCGTCAATTTGTAAAAAGTATGTGTCAGCCTCAGCAAATTTTATTGTTTGATGCAGTAAAATTTCATGCGCTACCGTCATCCATTTAAATACGGAAATAACTTTCGATTCTCATACGCATGCTGTGGCCGAGCGCTCTAAGTGCCAGGGACTGGACTCTGTTCACGTAAGGTCGGCGGTTCGAGCCCGAGAGTCGGCTGAGATTTTTCTGATGATTTTTCATATAAAAATTCGAACAACTACATATTGTACCCGACTGAATCAGTTATTCAAAATACAAACAAGGATACAATCAATTAGATGCACAACGATGAGAAAACAGACAATGGAAGAAGGGAGAAGGAGGGGGTGAAATCAGAAACCCGAATAAACCTTGAACTACGACAGCAAACGGTAAAAGCCGGAAATAAATAATTCAAAATAAAAAAATAGAAAATAGAAAAAAAAATATATATATATATATTTTTATTATTTGAAACAATAAAAATGAGGGTTTAGAACAAAAATTATTACTACGGTAGCATAAGAAAAAGTAACGATCGACTATAAAATTAAATACATCGACTTAGAGATTTTTATTGTTTGAAACTTTAAAATTTACGGTTTAAGTTTTAATTTTTACTATCGTCAGTCTAAAAAATATCATCCTGCCATTGAAACTATACAATTCAAAATAATAATTTTTACTATTTGAAATGTTAAAAACTATATCTTTACCCTATACTTTTTTTCTTTGAGAATAAGTATATTTTAACAGATCACTCATATATTTTAACCTTATACTTTATAATAAATAACAAAATCGCACCCGGGCGCCGCATTACTATTTGAAACATTAAAAAGTATTGATAATTCGGGTGAATTTTAACATTTCTTTATTTCTTATAAGAAATAAAGAAATTCTATTAATTTTGATATCAAGTGGAAAAAAATCGAATCATAGGAAGAATATTTCAAGACGTTTTTATTTATTGTAATAGAAATTGTTGGACATAAGTATAAATGAGCTGTACATATAATTATTATAGATAAGCTCTCATAACCGCTTTTATTTTAATTATTCTATCAGATAATATTGATAAAAGTTTTCAAGTTAAGTAGATGCAACACAATTGATTTTTTTAAAATTAATTTCTCATAGACACAATGTTGTTACTGTCAGATTATCGAGCATTCATCGTAAATTCACGATGTTATTACTGTGGAACTATTACATAAACACCGCGAATTTACCGTGGATTCTTCGTGGAATCATTGAGAAAACTAATTTCATACCCATCGTAAATACACTGTGTTTTCACTGTGGATCAATGACATGAACACAATGTAACCATCGTGAATTAACTGTAGGTTCAAAGTGGAACGAACGTGGATCCAGCGTGGAAACACGGTGATTATTCATTGTGTTTTTACCGTAGATTTGGTGTGAAAACACCATGGACCCAGCAAAAAACTACTGTGGAAATACCGTGGAATAATGTAACAAATCGACCGTGGAAACACCGTGGAAACTGCATAAGTTGCATGGTGTTTCCACAAACACAGTGTTTCCACGGTGTTTCCACGGTGAGCTCAAGGTTGCGAGGGTAAGAAAAAGTTTGCCGACAGATGTTTCTTCTAATTTAACAGCAATTATACGTCAACTTCTGCTGTTCAGATCTGTGATTATAATTTGAGAGCAACATACTGTACAAATTAACACTAAGCTGCCTGCAAAAGTTGCTTGTTCAACTTTTGCTAGTAATTTAACGTCCGATCCTGGTAGTAAATTTCAACTTACTCCAATAGTACCGCTTCCTTAGCAGAGGTTTACTTTACAAAATTTTTCATCAAATGTCTATAAACTTTAGACTTTTTTGTATTTGACGACAATTTGTATACAACTTGCTATACGATTTGAGGTAAATTTACTACCCGAATTAGAATGCAAATTTACTCCAAAAGATGACTAGAAGAGAGTTGTCAATTTTCGGGAAATTGTTATATTAATTTATTGTTAATTAGACTTGACAAATTGGAAAGTATATTTTTACGTCAACTTGTAAACATTTTTATTTATCAATTTATTTACTTTCTGTAATGGTAGGAATGAATATTTCCAACTTTATTTTCTAGTAAAATAAGTAGCCTCTAAATTGAGAAAAAAATCAACCGCAAATTTTTCTTTCTACTTTTGCTATTAAATTATCGATAAATTTTGGCTGCAAATTTCGGGTGATTTCAACTGTTAAATTACTGTTAACTTTACACTGAAGTGGTCAATAGGGTAGTTAAATTTCCAAGTTGAAAAAAAAAAAAAATGGCTATCAGGGTTAGTTCAATCAAAGTAACCCATTATGTATATTATATTTTCAAGTTACTAATGATTCAACCCATTGCTGCCAGAACGTGCGATATTTTTACCCCCTCCTGCCATTACAGTCAATGCTATTTCACATCAAGAGGGGGTAAAAATATCGCACGTTCTGGCCGCACTGATCCAACCTAATTATTGCTTGAAAATATATACAAAACAATTTTGAATATGCTGTAGCATGTATACTACTATAATATAATACTCGATATCTCGTATAGTATATGAGAGCAGTGCTACCACTATGACAAATGTCGAAATGTAGACAATTATGTAAAAAAATTCGTAGGATCACAAAACATGGGCGAGCATATTTCAATAGGGTATATTATTATTTATTAATAACTGATTGTTAGAAAAAGAACTAATTTAGTAAAAAATGAATAAAATATATAATAATTTATACTTTTAAAAGTTATTTATGGCTTAAATAAATATTTTATGGCAATTGAAAATTTGGAGCTGTCAAAACGAGGTCTGTCTACAGAATAGAGACACGGCAGGCTCGCGCTACACACTCACACACATACGTGTGTTTGAACGTGTACTTGGCGCGAGACACTGCCGTGTCTCTGGATTCTTTTGTTATATATTTTTAGTTATTACGAATCTAAAAGTTTAGTAGTCACAATAAAAATCAAGTAGTTGAATCAATGATCAGGAACTTAATCTAACTAATAACAAATCGTAGCAATAACTATATTTTTTTAACTATTTTCAAATAGTTGATTCAACGATTTTTTTATGTCTCCGTATATCACTGTAATTTTGCTGTTGATACAACAATTTTCAGATAGTAGTGTAGTAAAACATTTTATATAGTTGTATCTAACTATTTTTATTTACTGGTGTAACTAATTCAAATAGTTATGATAACCATTTATTCTTCAGATGATTTTAAAAAAATAGTTGAAGTAACTAAAATTATTTTGTTATTTATTTTTAGTTAAAGTCACAACAAATATTAGCTAGTTGAATCAAATATTATTTGCTACTTGATCAAACTAAAATCAGGACTTCGAAAAAGTTTCGGTTTAAAATAATACATAAATGTATGGATCTTCATACTCTAACAAGATCATTTGAACCTCCTTACCCTTTTGTAAGATTTGGCGGCTCAAATTACCTTATTAATTGTGACTTGGGTTCGCATTTAATCGAGGTTCCAGAGTAAAGCTTGAGATTGAGGAAAGCTGTTCGGGATTATAGAAAGGTTTTGGAGTGACTTGTCGTAATGCTCACAAGTAGGCCATTCCATACGATATCAGAACGTTTTTAATCATACTACACTATCACAGCAAAAATGTTTAAATTGAATTCATTGATGCAGGATATAAACTATAGGAGTCAATCTCATTTTTTCAGTGTCTAAAAATGAAAAATTACTCATACAAAATTAGAATTTGCCCAAATTTCGAGATAACCAAGTTTTAATAATTAATATCGATTTTGAGGAACTATCTAAAAAAATTTCTTAGTATATAGTATAGAATGAAACCCATAAACAGTGTAAAGTTAAAGAAAATTTATATATGTACGTACGTCTTTTTCATAGCGAGAACAATTTGGACGTGCAACAACCATTCCTGGCGGTGTTGTGACGTCAGTATCTTCTGGTGTTATTCGGTTAGCAACTGTTGAATCTGGTAATGGTGCACAATACATATATGTCACTCCAACTAAGTATTTCGCTACACAGAAGTTAGAGCAACAGCGTTCTTCTTCAATGCACTAAAATAAATAATATCAATCGATTGATGAAAAACATAACTAATCACATGGGGGAGGGGCGGTACATAAGGAAATACTAAGTATTCAAGGGCTCATGTACGTTAATTTTTAACTTCCCGCTAAGAAAATCGACGATTTTCGAAAATTTCGGGAAGTTATTGTTTTCACCCCGATTTTCGAAAATCGAGTTTTCATCAGATGTCGACGTTTTGAGGTCCTAGGAAGCTATTCTGACTATTTTTGGAATGATGTCCAAGTGTGTGTGTGTGTGTATGTAAACTCTTTGTAACTTTTGAACTAATGAACCGATTTGGATGTTTAAGGCGGCGATTGAAAGAGCATGTTGGCCATCATCTTTCCTGAAAATTTCAGATCATTTGATCAAATAGACTCGAAAATATCTGCGAATTACGAAAAAAAAAAAATTTTTTTTTTTAGTTTTTTATTGATTTCTCAGAAGTGACTCATACGATCGACTTCAAAATCTAATCAGCTCTAGTACTTAAAAAAACGCGTCGATTGCCACCTTAAACATCAAAATCGGATAATTCGTTCGAGAGTTATCGCGGGAGAAAGAAATGGTGAAAAACGGTTTTTTCTAAATATTTTCGAAACGACTGACGCGATCGATTTCAAATTTTAATCAGTTCGTTGTTTATCGGCGTTGAAAAATTAAAAAAATAACATTTTATGTTATTTTTCCCGGATGAATCATAATATAACCTACTAAAATGTGTCTGAAGTCATACCAACTCATCTTTTATATGGTTACTTTCGATACATTATGTCATCGAACTTGGTTTTTAGTTTAAATCATAGTACCAACAATGAAATCGATAAAACGTAGTTTTCAATATTTTTCTCGGATATTTCAGATTTGATTGTTTCTCACATGAGTCAAAACTCATTTAAATCTTGATTTTAATCCCTGGCATTGATTTCTGTCTGAATACACTTATTTTAAAATCCGCTTCATTAACAATTCTTGATTCTTATATAAATTTACAAACTTCAGCATAACAGGCAACTTGTTAGAGCTTGAGAAGATCGTAAAAAAACAATCGCATGTGATAGCATTTTCGAGCTCGAAGAGCTCGAAAATATATCTACACTAATGTTTTCGAGCTCTTTGAGGTCGAAAACGGCGGGAAGTTTTGGGGCTGGCCCGCAGGGCCAACCGACGCCCAGATTTTTTTTTTTTTTTTAATGATATTCCAAGTAAATAGAAAAAATTTTCGGCATTATGACAAATTATTTCAAAATCTCTCTATGTACAGACAGCTCTATACACGCAAAAAAGAGCAGTTGAAAAATTACAGTTTCTACTGTAAAAACAGGCTTTCCGGGCAAAAATCTGTAAACATTAAAGTTTAAACTGTAATTTTAGAAATTTGTTGTAGCAATAACATTAATACAATTTTAAGCAGCAAATTTTACAGTTTAAATCGTCAATATCGAGTTTGAAACTGTAATATTTGTTATTTCTGTCGAATTTACTGATAAAAAATGTAATTTTTACAGTTTCGGACTCGGAGCGCTTTACTACTATACGGAACTGTAATTTTTCAACTGCTCTTTTTTCCGTGTAGCATTTCTCTACCTAAAACAGGTCTATCGTAAAATGAAACTATCCTCTTGAACTGATTACTTCAAAACATCTCTATTCGCTTGTAAGAAAATAAAAATTATTGTTTCTAGCTGCGGCTGAAATTTTGGCATTATGACAAAATGGCAAGTCGTTTCAAAATCTCTCTATATACAGACAACTCTATAGCATTTTTCAACCCATAAATGTCTATCGTAAAATAAAACTATCCTTGAACTGATTGCCCTAAAACATGTCTATCCTGAACAATTTGCCTGAAGCGCAAGCTTAACTCTAAAACCTTTCTATTTTAGTCCAAGACTATCCGAAATAACACTATTCATTATTGACTCAGCTAATAAATCATCGGTAACTAAAAAAACACATGAATTTCTACGTTAATTAACATGATTTGTCAGTTACCGATTATTTTTTAATAAAATCGATAATGAATAGTGTTATTTCAGGTAGCCTTGTCATATTGAATAGAAGTTTTGAAGTAAAGCTTGAGCTTGAGGAAATTCGTTCTGGATAGAGATGTTTTAAAGTCATCAGTTCAAGAGGATAGTTTCATTTTACGATAGACCTGTTTTAGGTAGAGAAATGCTATAGAGCTGTCTGTACATAGAGAGATTTTGGAATAATTTGTCATAATGCCGAAAATTTTTTCTATTTACTTTAAATATCATAAAAAAAAAAAAAAAAAATTGGCCTGTCGGTTGACCCTGCAGGCCAGCCCCAAAACTTCCCGCTGTTTTCGAGCTCAAGGAAATCGAAAATATTAATGAGACTATATTTTCGAGCTCGAAAATCTAATTGCATGCGATTGTTTTTTTATGAGTTTTTCAAACAAGTCATGCTTTATGCTAAAGTTTAAAAGTTTAAGAATCGAAAATCATTAATGGACAAGCGGTTTTTAAATTTTAATTCCCGATTATGTTAAATAAAATAAATATGTTGATGCAGAAATCAATGTCAGTGATCAAAATCAAGATTCGAATGAGTTTTAGCTTACACGGAAAGATTAGAACCCGAGTGGTTACTGTTCTGCACCCGACTCAGTACGGTTCTTGAAAAAAATGAAAGAAAATCGAGTTAGCACACGACTCAGTCAGGTTCTGAACAGTAACCAGTGTGGTGCTGCACCATAATCCGAGCACAGTAACCAGTCTGGTGCGGCACATGAATGGCTCGCGTGAGCACACGAATGAGTAGTGTTCTGCATGTATATATAAAAAACTAAAAGGTTAGAAATAAATTGACATATAAAGTAAATAAAGGAGACTAAATAAATTAAATTGTGTTATGATCAAAATATAATTCAATTTATTTAATTACAAACAATTAATAAATCATACAATATTCCTTTTCTACTGTAATATTTGAAATAATTCGCATCCAATGTAATTACCACAAAAAAAAAATTGGGATTGGAGTTATATTGTTGATAAGATTAATAACAAAAATCGAAAATAAATAAAATGAAGTAATAAAAGATTGTTTAAACTATTTAAAAGATCATAAATTAAAATACATTCGATTCTATTTTTTATGAATATATGGAGTAAAATGATTTTGAATACGTGAGATGTTAAATAATTAACCTCCCAAAGTCAACACAGCATATCATACATATTAGACGACTATTAACAACATTTGTAATATGAATTTAGTTACCTAAATATTCATAAATCTAATGGATGTTGAACACAAATGTACATAAAAATTAAATCAAAATTATGATGACTAAATTTACATATGAAATTGTTCATACGCTTGCTAAACAATTTATTTTATTACTTCGTTTTATTTATTTTCGATTTTTGTTATTAATCTTATCAACAATATAACTCCAATCCCAATTTTTTTTTGTGGTAATTACATTGGATGCGAATTATTTCAAGTATTACAGTAGAAAAGGAATATTGTATGATTTATTAATTGTTTGTAATTAAATAAATTGAATTATATTTTGATCAAAACACAATTTAATTTATTTAGTCTCCTTTATTTACTTTATATGTCAATTTATTTCTAACCTTTTAGTTTTTTATATATACATGCAGAACACTACTCATTCGTATGCGCACACGAACTATTCGTGTGCACACACGAGCCATTCATGTGCCGCACCAGACTGGTTACTGTGCTCGGATTATGGTGCAGCACCACACTGGTTACTGTTCAGAACCTGACTGAGTCGTGTGCTAACTCGATTTTCTTTCATTTTTTTCAAGAACCGTACTGAGTCGGGTGCAGAACAGTAACCACTCGGGTTCTAATCTTTCCGTGTAGGTCAGAGCAATAATGTATAAAATATCGGAGAAATTCATTAAAAACTGTGTTTTTTCAATTTTTTCGTTGATAATATGGTTTAAACTAAAGAACAAGTTTGACGGCATTATACGATGATCAAAAGAGACCATGAAAAGAAAAAGTTTGTAAGATTTTAGACACATTTTAATACAGTAAATTTTGATTTATCTGGAAAAAATAACATAGAATGTTATTTTTTTAACTTTTCAACACTGATACCTTTTGAACTTATTAACCAATTTTGACGTTTGAAGTGGCAATAGTCGCGTTACATTGAATTCTAGAGCTGATTAGATTTTAAAGTCGATCGTTCAATTCGTATCTGAGAAATCAATAAAAAACTAAAAAAAAAATTTTTTTTTTTCGTAATTCGCCAATATTTTCGAGTCTACTTGATCAAACGATCTGAAATTTTCAGGAAAGTTGACGGCCAACAAGCTCTTTCAATCGCCGCCTTAAACATCCAAATCGATTTATTAGTTAAAAAATTCTATAACTTTTTAACCATATAGACCATTCACACACACACACACACACACACACACACACACACACACACACACACACACACACACACACACACACACACACACACACACACACACACACACACACACACACATACACACACTCGGACATCATTCCGAAAATAGTCAGAATAGCTTCCTAGGACCTCAAAACGTCGACTTCTGATGAAAACTCGATTTTCGAAAATCGGGGTGAAAACAATAACTTCCCGAAATATTTGAAAATCATCGATTTTCTGAGCGGGAAGTTAAAAATTCAATTTCACATGATTATCGGATGCTAAGAAATAAAAAAAAATGGTCTATCAGTTGACCCTGCGGGCCAGCCCCAAAAGTTCCCGCTGTATTCGAGCTCCTTGGGCTCGAAAAAATTGTTGTGAATACATTTTTGAGCCTTTCAACCTCAAAAATACATTTGTATGTCGTTGTTTTTGAAAAAAAATGTTTTTTACCATTTTTCACCAACAATATCGCTCAAAGGAATAAACCGTTTGAGACCGTTGAGGTGGCAATCGACGTGTTTTATGGAATTCTAATGTGGGTCAGATTTTGAAATTGATTTATCTACACGGAAAGAAAATTATAGAAATGGTTTCTATAATTTTGTGAAATTTCATCCTATACCAGTATAGGAATGACGACCATAAATTATGGGAACACGTCCTATAGATATAGGAATATTACCCATAATTGTAGGAATAGTTCCTATAATTATGGGAATGATACTTATACCATTATGGGAATAGTTCCTATAAGTATGGGAATGATACCTATACCATTATAGGAACCATTCCTATAATTATAGGAGCTATTCCCATTTTCATAATGTTATAGAAATAGTTCCTATAATATTATAGGAATGGTTCTTATACTATTATAGAAATAGTTCCTATACTATTATAGGAATAGTTCCTATAATATTATAGGAATAGTTCCTATAATAGTATAGGAATGGTTCCCATAATGGTATAGGGGTGGTTCCTATAATATATAGGAACCATTTCTCTAATAGTATGGGTACAATTCCTATACCATTATAGAAACCATTCCTGTAATGCATAGGAATACTCCCTATAATTTTCTTTCCGTGTAGTCGTTTCTAAGAAATTCCAAAAAAACCAAAAAAAAAAAAAAAATTTTTAAATTTATTCATTATCGGTTTCTCTTAAACGAATGGAGGGATTTTGATGGTTGGGGTAACATTCGACGCGGCTTATAAAGAATTAGAGCTGAATAATTTCCCGAATTTTTGAAAATTTTCTACTTTCTTAGCGGGAAGTTAAAAATTGAAGTATTTTTTATTATGTAAGTCATTAACATTTTTTGACTGACACTTTCGATTTTTGAAAGAGTTTAACAATTAAAAATTCAAACTAACGCTCAATTATATATTTACAAAAGTGATTTTGGAACGTTTAAAAATATTTAAAAACACAAATCTATTTGATTAAATTTGGGGGGACGCCTCATTTTGACCACCTCCCTTGCCACGTTTTGCCCCTCCTTCCCCTAAATTTTTTTAAATAATTTAAATAAAATATTAATTTAATCGTTTTTTCGTTCTTTGTCATACTTGCATTCCATTTGCTCGGCAAGTTTCAGTTTCAATATTTTCGATTGTCGTCTTATCATTATTATTATTATTGTTATTAGCAGTGGAAGTAGATACTTTACTAATGCAGGTATAATAAGTTTTTCTCTTAGCACGAACACAGTTGCTAGAACAGCAATCGCTGTTTAAATTGCACTGTAAACAAATAAAATTTTTTTCTAACATTTAAAAATATTACAAAACAATAAAAATTTTATTACTTACTTGAGTACCTGTTGAAAGACAAAACCCAGGAATTCCACTGCGCATTAGTATTAAATAATCAAGCAAACCACTAACTACTTGCATACATATGCCATCACATTTACTTGAACAACACTGATAATTAGTTGAACACTATCAAATAAAAAATAAACGTTTTTTATTATCAAAATTATTGACAAATATATATTCAAGATATACATTAAAATCAAATCAAGCGTTGTTTTGATTTTCTAACTTTCCAAAGATTTGAAATAGTTAAAAATCATCTTAAATTTGAATATTCATTATATACTCTCTAAATTTGAAATAGTGAAATTTTTACTGTTTTTCCCTGTGATCAACTAATTCACTGGAAAAAAGTGAACTCCATGTATAAATAGTGAAAATTTTACTTTTTACACAGTAGATTCAAAACTTTACTTTTTAATAAATAATTATCATTAGAACTATTTACTACTAATAACTACAGTGAATTTCCGAATTTTCATAAGTGCATCATTTCATTGGGTACACGGAAAATAATATGTAGTATCATTTACTACAAGGTTGCAGTAAATGTGTTTGTAGTTAAAAATACCACATAAATGACAAAAGTTACTAAATATGCGACAAATTTTACTAAGTTAATAAGTTGAATTTACTCCTATCTTGCGGTTAATTCTACTGCACACTGCAGTAACAAATACTCCAGGCGGGAGTTGAGAGTACTACAGAAGGAGCACTTCCCGCTATTTCGCCATTTTGAGGTTAATCTGTTGTGTGTATATTCAATTATTAAAGCGTCTCATAAATAATCATCTAACTTTTTTAAAACCCAAAAATTAACAATTTTTAATTTTTTTTTATTCTGCTTGTTCTTACGGCGCATTTATGATAAAAAATGTCGTTAGAAAAAAAATAAAGATTTCGATAGCTTTTTTGTCTTTAAAAGTTGGAAAAAAAATTGGCTTTCATGTTTTTGGATAAAATTTCTATTTTATCTTTTTTGATAATATTGATGTATTTTTTTTAAAGTACATAAAACAATGAGCAATTAAAAAAAAATTGATCAATTTGATAAAAAAATATTTAACAGGACCCAGCATGGGTAGACTCTATTTGTAAATAATTACCATGTTTAGTATATACAAATAACTCAATAAGTGATTTTTAAAAATAATTTATACAAATTTTAGGTTATATACCGTCTATTTTTACGTAACCGCATATCGAGTAAATTGAACTACAATTAGAGTTACAAATACCGCATGCTGTGGCATATCTTACTTTTTTCGATAGTTGACGCTTAACTACAATATTGTAGTAAATCTAACCACGATTTGGAGTTGTCTCGAGTCATACTACAGCCTGTGGTAAATGTAACTCCAGTTGTAGTTGCCACTACTATACAATATATTTTCCGTGTAAATAAGTGTATATGCACTAATTCCAAGTGGTCGACTTTTAGCTGTGGCAAATAGTGAATATGCACTGTGAATTAGTGATGATTCACTATTTTAAGTTTAGAGAGTATAGTAAAAAAATATGATGGGTTGAATTCAACATAATCTGTCTTATAATTGGTCCGCACACAATACTTGTATTATTTTTCAACACCGGCTATTTATGTTGAATTTAAACTAAGCATTGTGTTAAAATTCTAATACAAAATAAGGATAATACGAAAAGTAAATGCAACGCTTTCTAAATGTCATTATGGTGACAAAAAACTTTTACACTTTATTTTTGTACCACGGATATTCATTAAATATAATTTCTATATTATTATTTTAAAGATATCAAAAGTGATAACAATTCTTATTTAAAAATGATCTATTGTTTGACAATAAATAACTTATTTATTGGAGTCAAGATTTTTAAAATATCACGTAATATTTCATACCAATTGTAAATTGCAAATCAATTAATTTCTTGTGAAAAAATCAAAAATACATGTTTATGTAGTAAAAAAATTATTCTAGATTATAATTAAATCTTCTCTATTAGTTCGATATAAACATTCCAGCTTCTAGTAAACGGTATAAATTTAATATGATTATAATTATAAGAGTTTTTATAAACTGTCGATTTCACTTTTATTTTTATAATAATATTTCCGTCACTATAAATTAAGCTTTAAACCCAAATTTTTGGTTAATTTTAAAGAAACTAAATAAATGTTAATAATTTAAATTTTTGTAGTAACACTTTTAAAATGTTAAATAGTAGATAAATAGTGGATAAATTTAAAATTATAAAGTAACAGTGCAATGTGTTGATTTACTATAAAATAATCAACGTGAAAAATTTAACATATGGACCGTATTTAACATAAATACATCATAGTTTTTACTGTGTAAGAACATTTTTAAAACTATTTTCTTAACATAAGCTATATATTTCGAAATGCCATGAATATTAATAATTGTAATTTCTGATAACTAATTAGTATACATACTTTTTGACCAGGACGTAAGCATTTTGTCGCCATTGGATCACTTTTTGTTGCAATAATTATTGCAGTAAGTAATATTATAAGCGTAAGTTTCAAAAACATGATTAATTATATATTTTTTATTCAATTTTAATTTTTTTTTTAAAGTATCAATTGTAATGGGCGCTCAGTGTTTGGTTATTTTCAAATGTGAGTACTAATATGACAATATTTGTAGCCGATATATATATTTATAATGACATAGATCACGAAAATGCTTAAACAAACTAATCAACTCAATAACATTTATTATACCATATATAAGTCGATTTTTTACGACAAATGATAAAAAATAATATTTTTACTGAACATACAATGTCATTTGATAAATGTGTTTTTAAATATTTTAAGCAAAATTTAATTATCTTTCGAATTTCACAAAACTAATTTGGAAATTAAATTTGTCGTGCTCCTCAAGCCCTCAATAATTTTTATTTTTCACTCTAAAATAATACGATATGTAAAAAATTATAATAAATTAGAAATACGTTGGAACACTTCGAGTTACGATTTCTTTTTTTTATTACTGTCTGTACGTAGCTGATAAGTGTTGAATTTCAACATTAAATAAAATTGTGGTAGTGGTTACTATAATATTATGGTAACTGTACTCATAACACTATGGTAATTGTTAACTATCTTGAAATTTTTATCTTGAATGAAATTTTTGTTTTGCATCAACATATTTTTACGCTTAAATCGAAAAATTTTTACTTCAGTTTCAAGAGTTTTTTATTCTCAATGTAAAAGATATTTTTTTTTAAGCAATATGCTTTAGTTTTGTAGCAATATTATATTTTTTCTTTCGAAAAAAAAAAAAATAAATAAAATTTTTCTTAATAAATACTATTCTTATAACGCTAGAATTTGTATGTTTCATCGAAGAAAGCAAAAGTTGCTTTAACCCAGAAAAAAATTTTTTGGGAGAAAAGATTTATACAGAGAAGGGGGAAGTTACCCATACCAGGCAGCAGCAGCCGCAGTGGTTTGGTGTTTGCCACTAGATCGCGCCGAGCCGCTGAGATGTCCCTGGTTTGATATATATTTCAGAACTATTATATTCCAAACTAGAAGACCATTTTGAGTCGGATACTCGTCTGTTATTCGATGGAATGCAAGTATTTTTTTGATAGTAATTTAGTGTATTCTGTATTAAATTACAACATTAGTGTTGAAAATTAATGTTTCCTTAGATAATTGTTCTCACAACGCAAAATAAAAAAAAAAAAAAAACGGTTTAGAAAATAAAAAAAATTTTTTTCTATTTATTCCATAAATTCACTTGATTAGTCCAAAAATCCAGAGCAGTCTCACGGAGTTTCTCATTCGAAGATTTCTATAACTTTAAACTAGAAACTTCTCAGAGATTCGTAGAAATCAAATCTCTGCGTACCACCACGGATACCCCCAGAGACTACAACAAGTCTCTCATTCAGAGGCTTAAAGTTTAGACGAGATTCACATTTTTTGTCTCGGGAAATAATCAAAAATAAATATTTACAAATAAACAATCTACACGTTTACACGTGGTTTATTTACATAATCGAACAAAGTCAATATACTTTGTGGCTTCGTAACATTGGTTTCAACGCTTGTGGTTGTTTATATCAAAGCTCTGGTTTCATGTGCCTTGAAATCGTGATCAGTTTCACCTCCTTTTCGTGAATGATCAGTTGAGGCTCTGGAACTATCTTCTTTCTGGTAACCATTTTCGTTTTAATGGTGACGCTCATGGTCTTTTTCACCCGTTACTGGGCGAAAGTTTAAATTTCCGTCCAGCTCACGTCAGTGAAATACTGACGGATGATCCCACCGCTGATTTCTTCACTTATTAGTTTTTTGAATTGAGCATCATGCTCAGTATCAAAAATATCGGCGCATCGTTTTAATCTATAGTTGTACTTAGAACATCGCGAGGATGTGACACTGAAACACAGTTTACATCCATAATTTTTTATTATCAAAACAAATTTTCAATCAAAACTTTTATTATAAAGGCTGGAGATATTATTTTTACTATCGCACGCAGATAATCGGATAATGCACACAAATCTCGTTGAAATACTTGAATGGGCAAATAGCTATTTGGCGAACAAAAGAGCGTGCGCTAGGATAGCACTTATGTTGGCTGAATGAGAAAAAAAAATCTATAATTGTTTCAAATATCAATATGATTCGGATTATTTTTTTAATATTATTGTTTAAGATAAGTAACAAAGCTTAAATTACTGTAACGATACCAAGAGAGAAATGGTTTCTTCAGGAAAGATGATTCTTTATAAAATCAATACTCGTAAGTTCCTTTACCGAGATTGTTTAAATCCAACACTGATAGAAGGATTTATTACAGAGTACTAAATGGATTTAGTAACCAAATTTTTAGTCACTTATTTGGGAGAAAAAAATATTTTGTACCCATTACCATAATTTATTATAATTTAATAAATTATTTTTTTATCTCAATTAAATCTTATTATGGTAAAATAAATATTTGTTTCCATCAAAAAAATATTTGGTAATCGGTACTAAATATTTTTTTGGTAAGTTTTGTCGGTAGATGGCTTGTTTAGGAATAAAAACTACGTATGTATTTGTGGGGAAATATCAGTGTAGCGTGTGTGTGTGAATATATTGCCGCTTTCACAGTATAGTGCGTTTCGCCTCAATCGGAGTTACTATTGTGATTTCCAAATCAATTTATTGATTTTAAAAACAATTATTTTCAATTGATTAAAATGAATTATTTCAAATTATGGAGGAGCTCTTAAAATCTTATTTAACTAAAAATTTGTTATTTATCTTAAATAAAAAATTATAATACAATGAGGTTATTTTCTTTATAATAATACTATATATTTTTACTTAAAATTATTTATTATTCTTATTTTAATCTATTTTAATTTCAAAAATTCATTTGACGAAAAATTTGTTATTTATCTTAAATAACAAATTATAATAAAATGAGGTTATTTTCTTTATAATGCTCTATATTTTTATTTAAAATAATTTATTGTTATCATTTCAATTTATTTTAATTTCAAAAATTTATTTGACGAAAAATTTGTTATTTATCTAAAATAAAAAATTATAATAAAATGAGGCTATTTTCTTTATAATACTATATATTTTTACTTAAAATTATTTATTATTCTCATTTTAATCTATTTTAATTTCAAAAAATCATTTGACGAAAGATTTGTTATTTATCTTAAATAACAAATTATAATAAAATGAGGTTATTTTCTTTATAATGCTCTATATTTTTATTTAAAATAATTTATTGTTATCATTTCAATTTATTTTAATTTCAAAAATTTATTTGACGAAAAATTTGTTATTTATCTAAAATAAAAAATTATAATACAATGAGGTTATTTTCTTTATAATAATACTATATATTTTTACTTAAAATTATTTATTATTCTTATTTTAATCTATTTTAATTTCAAAAATTCATTTGACGAAAAATTTGTTATTTATCTTAAATAACAAATTATAATAAAATGAGGTTATTTTCTTTATAATGCTCTATATTTTTATTTAAAATAATTTATTGTTATCATTTCAATTTATTTTAATTTCAAAAATTTATTTGACGAAAAATTTGTTATTTATCTAAAATAAAAAATTATAATACAATGAGGTTATTTTCTTTATAATAATACTATATATTTTTACTTAAAATTATTTATTATTCTCATTTTAATCTATTTTAATTTCAAAAAATCATTTGACGAAAGATTTGTTATTTATCTTAAATAACAAATTATAATAAAATGAGGTTATTTTCTTTATAATGCTCTATATTTTTATTTAAAATAATTTATTGTTATCATTTCAATTTATTTTAATTTCAAAAATTTATTTGACGAAAAATTTGTTATTTATCTAAAATAAAAAATTATAATAAAATGAGGCTATTTTCTTTATAATACTATATATTTTTACTTAAAATTATTTATTATTCTCATTTTAATCTATTTTAATTTCAAAAAATCATTTGACGAAAGATTTGTTATTTATCTTAAATAAAAAATTATAATAAAATGAGGTTATTTTCTTTACAATGCTCTATATTTTTATTTAAAATTATTTAATGTTATCATTTCAATTTATTTTAATTTCAAAAATTTATTTGACGAAAAATTTTTTATTTATCTAAAATATAAAATTACAATAAAATGAGGCTATTTTCTTTATAATACTATATATTTTTACTTAAAATTATTTGTTATTATCATTTTAATTTATTTTAATTTCAAAAATTTATTTGACGAAACATTTGTTATAGTCGAGTCTGCCAAAGAATGGGCTTTTCTCCCACCATTTTTCTACAATTAAGTCATTACTGCGCATGCGCGTGAGTGTAACTCATGGACTTCATCGTAGCTAAGTAGTGGGAAAAAAGCCCATTCTTTTGCAGATTCAACTATATTTATCTAAAATAAAGAATTATAATAAAATGAGGTTATTTTCTTTATAATACTATATATTTTTACTTAAAATTATTTATTATTATTATTTTAATTTATTTTAAGTAGAACAATTAGGTTATGCGCTAAAATAAGTTAAAAAAATTAGTTCTTTAATCCCAATAAATGATTTATTGTGCCCCAATAAATCATTTCTTAAATACTACAAAATATTTATTTGGCGGAAATAAATGAGCTTTACTAAATGATTTGGTTCCTGTAACCAAATATTTAGTATTACAAATTCGTTACTAAATCATTTGGTACATACAACCAAATCTTGTTAAATACAACTAAATCCTTCTATCAGTGAAGGATTGTTGCATTTATCATTATTTATCATTGAATATATTCATAAAAAACGAGAGAAAATTGGTTTTCTTTTTTTACTCTTTTGTCAATGATATAGTATCCATTTGAGCTAAAAAAAACTCAAATTTGAATGGCTTTAGCTTCATTGATTTGCATTTAAGTAAAGAAAGTAAAATGTAAGTTGTTTATCGACCCGAGATTACATCAATTTATCTATTTGAAATTTAATTATTGATTAGACTGTTCGAAAATATCCAATAAAATTTCTCTTTAGCTGAAATATTTTAAATAATTGTTACGTTTTGGGAAATTACCCCAAATTAATTAAAAATAAAAATAATTTTTAATTATTTAATTTTATCCAGGTTTGGCCTCGTTAGAGTGTCTATAGTTCCCTGGTGGGCCGTGGTCGTCGATTATTTTATTAATTATTATTTTACTTGATTTTTGCGATTTTAAAATATGTTTGCGACCTGGTCTCCATATTATTTATGAGGATGCAGGATTTGAGAAATCCTGGACAGCCGATGGCAGCGTCCGGGACTGGATAAATTATTAGACAGCGGGTATCAGCGCCCAAAATAACCACGGAGTCGTAGGGTATTGAGCTGCCTAATAGCAGCCCAAAATAAGGTTAAATTAATTTAGGATTTATAGTAATTTATTAAGGCTGGAGAGCAGAGGTTCGAGCTCCATGAGCTCTCTCGTAAGACTGACTATTTAGTCATTATAAAAAATATAATAGAGTCAACAGAGTTGACAAAATGTTGACGCTGCATCTCAGGTTCCCTGTGAGCGAATCGTCGTGACCCGGGTCTCATGCATCGTCATCTGTTTTAACTACCCGCGAGCCACGGCAACTCTCTTATCATAACCGATTTCCGTTACATTGTATAAAATTATTTAATTAAAAATAATTAATTTAATTTAATCAATAAAATATTACGGGAACGTAACATAATTTATTCAAAATTAAATGAAATCGTAGAACATTTCGAATAATCCATTCACAATCAAATTATCAATTAATTAAATTGTCACGATTAAAAATTGAATACTTCTTTTTCAATGAGAATTAAAATTTTTTTAATTAAAAAATCAGTAACCCTATTTAAACTATCATGCATTATTCTCATGGTTTCTGTCTCAAGACTTTGCATGAATTGTGCGTAATCGAGCATGAATTTAGAAAAAAACATATATGACCATTTACAATCATACATAATTAATGCATGTGTATAGCATTTTAAAAATGTTGTACGCGGCCATTTTTATCTT
Source organism: Microplitis manilae (assembly GCA_030273425.1). Classification (NCBI taxonomy): domain Eukaryota; kingdom Metazoa; phylum Arthropoda; class Insecta; order Hymenoptera; family Braconidae; genus Microplitis; species Microplitis manilae. The sequence goes on from CP092726.1 coordinate 8,294,633, forward strand.
GTCATGCATAATAATGCGTGATTAAGTATGATTTAGCATTTATCATGCATGATCTCATACATGATTTACACATCCTCATGTATGATCAGAAACATTTATTTATTATTATTGTTGCCTTTCTATGTAGAATGTTGTATAACCAGGTATGACCGTGCCTGAATCATGCATACAAATTTTTCTCGTAATGCCTATAGTCGAAAGTGGAAAATAGTTTTTTTTTAACAATAAACCAAGTAAAAACTGTGTATTGCCGTGTTGTGTGTAGAAAATTATTCATGCCAGAGTGTTAAAATATTGAATTAGTATATTAACGAATCAAGTAAAAAGTACTTTCGACAACGAGTGCGATTGGTTCACGAGGTGTTATAGGTGAGTGTTGCCAATACATGAGTGCCGAAAGCCCTTTCTACTCAATGCGTTACAATATTTTTTGCGTTGAATGGAAAAGTGTCGGTTTGACATCAGCTTCTACGCTCGTGATGATACTGGAGTAATTGGATTGACATCAAATAATTATGTCGAACCAATACTGGATAATAGTGTCGGTTTGACATCGGTTTCTAGATTAGAATTGATACTGTACTCGCTTGACCTGCGAAGTTCAATCAGTCCGACATTGAAAAACAGTAACAAACTAAAAACTAAAAACAGCATATATTACGCTCAAGAATAGTAATAAGTTTTGCACCAAGAAATATATTAAAGGTTTAAGTTAAAATTTGGTTATTTTTTTTCTTCTTTTTTGGCTATCGTCCCAGTTGGGCCACGTGTTACAATATTGGTCTATTTATGCAACTGTGCGCTATAACACTTCCAGAGTAACTATATTCTTACAATTACAATAGCTTACATAAGTTTAAATATACTTTGATTCAAGGCGTGGGTCATTACAATAATTAGTAGTGGGTCGGAAAATGGGAAGTAGAAAATTTGGTCAACCAATGACAAGTAGAGTTCAGGTGACCAGAAGGGGGAGTAATTAGCAAAGGACTGTTTGTAGGAAGATGCAAGTGGCGAGAGGAGCCAGGTGTAATATTTGACGTCATTGGGCCCATAACATATCTGAAGATAACTAAGGTAAGAAAAGTGGCTGGACCCTAATTTCAATGTTTACAAATATTATTAGTGATTCTACTGAATTCTATAAGTATGCGGGCTACAGAAAAACTTGGAACATTACTATGAGATTACAATAAAAAGTATAAGTGTAAAATTTATGGCTATAAGAAGATAAGCAAGAATACTCATCTTTTTTGGTATAAATATTTGGATATTTTCTAAAATATAATATTTTAATGACTGGAAAAATCCAGCAATTTAACGACAGCCTAATATAATTTTTAAGCCTCAGACTGCAATAAACAAATAAGCAGTTCAAACTTAAGTAAAAATAAAACTTAAGTATATATTTAAACATTATATACATTTCGGCTATAATTTTAAGCAGATGAATTTAGAGTATGAATTGTAGACACAAAAATAATTTTCTAAGCATAGAATAAAAATCTACAAATTTAAAATATGTAATAATAAATGTGCGACTCAGCACATGAATTATCATACAAATCAGCGCACAATCATGTATAGCTATTCGTATAACCATTCTTTACCCGTAAAGCGTATAGCCATGCATGATTGAGTATGAAAGCATTTATCATGCACACGCAATCAATCATAACCTCAATTAATTAGTTAATATTTGTACACAGCCTTATTATGCCCTAAAGAACCTTATGCTCTGGGGTCAAATAAAATTATCTATCTATTTATATCTATATGAATCATCCATGCTCGTGTACGATCATGCACAAACATACTCAGTAGGGTGTCCGTTATTTACTAAACTGATTTTTTTTAGCGATGCCCCCTAAATTTTTCGTTTATGGCCTAAAAAAAATTATCAGACCCATATAAGTCCTTAACATTCATATTGAACCGTGCCCCAAAGACAATGCATTTCCTATGTACTCTCTAAATTTGAAAAGGTCGACTTGTAGCTGTGGCAAATAGTGAATATGCACTGTGAATTAGTGATAATTCACTATTTCAAGTTTAGAGAGCATGCAGGAGCTGCCAGAGTTGAACAACGGGGCCCTCCTTGGCCCAGCACTGGGGAACCTAGCTTTGGCTCACCTCTATTGGCTCAGGCTTGGGCCAGGACTGGGTAATCCAGCCTTGGCCATCAAATGGCAAGCCAGACTTGGGCCAGGACTGGGTAACCCAGCCTTGGTCATCCAATGGCCAGCCAGACTTGGGCCAAGACCGGGTAACCGAGCCTTGGCCATTCAATGGCAACCCATGCTTGGGCCAGGACTGGGTAACCTAGCCTTGGCCAACCTAATGATTACCCGGGCTTGGGCCAAGACTGGGTAACCTAGCCTTGGCCATTCAATGGCAAGCCAGACTTGGGCCAAGACCGGGTAACCGAGCCTTGGCCATTCAATGGCAACACATGCTTGGGCCAGGACTGGATAACCTAGCCTTGGCCGACCCAATGATTACCCGGGCTTGGGCCAAGACTGGGCAACCTAGCCTTGGGCGTTTAATAAGTAGATCATATAAATGTATCAGTCCAACATTAGTAGGTTCGTCCAGTAGCTACCGTTCGGGCCTAGCAATCAGAAGGACGGCAGTTCGCGCCCAGAGCCCAGCAGAATTTTTACCGAGTTTTTTTCACATCATTTTCCTCCCTTAGATAATTTAAACGTTAATGATCTTGAACTCTACGAGGTTAATAATAATAAAATTTTTTTTAATTAAATTTATTCGTTTCCTCGAAGCCTGGACCAAGCCTGGCAAGAAGCCTGGGCCAGGCCTGGCAACCAAACATGGGCCAGGCCTGGCAACCAGGCTTGACCCGAGATTATCGTCCCAGACTTTTACCAAAACTGGGCCAAGACTGGCTTACAAGCCTGGCCCAAGGTTCTACAAAGTTGGGGCAAGACTGGGTCAAGCCTGGGCCCGTGGTACTTTCCTCTCTGGGATATCAATACTTTAGCTAAAAACGAAGATCGAAAACCATATGCTACCCGGGTCAAAAATAAAACTTGATTTAGACTTGGCTTACCAAATCGAATTTTGGAGCCGTTTTTCATAAGACATAAACTCGACTTTTTTGTACGAAGATTAAAAATACATTGAGTTTTCGCCTTGGTTTAGACTTAACTGGCTTAGTTAGTCACGATTTAAGACGAAAAAGTTGAAATCAAGTCGAAACTGACTTGATGTAGACTTATTTGACTTAAATTATAAGACGAAAAAGTCGAAAGTAAGGTGAAATAATTTTTATATACTACGGCGAAAGAAAGGCGAATAAATAAATTTTTTTTAACTTGTTTTAGCATGTCAAAAGTAAAGTGAATGATTATCGTGTTTGAAGTTAAGACGAATAAGTTCAAACTAAGACCAGAAAATATAAATAAGTTGAATCTAAGATGAAAAAAATTCAAAAAGAAAAAAATTTAATTTAAGTCGAGAAAGTCGAGATTATATCGAAAAATCTTCGACAAATCGATAACTTCGAGAGAAAATAAGGCGAAATAAGCCTGAATCAAGTTTTATTTTTGATCTAGATGTTCAAATAGTATAGTGACCATATACGTGGTCCGAACAACTATATACTGTATACAACGATTAGTTCTCGTATCATCAATTTAACTATTTTAGTGAGACAAATTTTACTATAAATTCGGTGTAACATAATTATTAGTATTTGTAGTTGAGATGTCTCCAATCACAGTAAATTGTTTGTACAGCATAATAAAAATTCGTTTATTTCTGAAGCCCATTTTCTCAAACAGTCGACTCCCCGTCATAAGCTTGTCCGTAATGAACCTCTTTCTTTCAGTTACTAAATCCAAATAACTTTCCTACTTAACCACTCTGAAAAGTTTCGTATCAAACAGCCTGTTGTCAATCTCCATTAAAATTGTCAAAATTATTAACTAAGAATCGCATTAAATAGACAAATCAATGATAAAAATTTCCTATTTATATTTCGCAAACAATAATTAAATCAATACTAAGTCAAATATTATTTACTGTGGATAATCGTAATCATGAACTATATTTGAAACTTCTGTTACGATTCAAAACTTTGATTGTGAATATTCATGTTTATCAATAAAATTATTACTATTATTACTCTAATTAATCCAATTATCATTATAATTATTATTAGGGTAAAAATATATAATGTAATTAGATATAACAAATAGTTGGAAACAAAACTAGATGCACGGTAGTGGGGAGACTGACATTCGAAGAGAAATTTCTTTTACGTCCCCTCGACCGGGTTTATGATGGGTAGTCGCAGGTAGTCGACTGTATTGCATTTCATACGAATTTCTTTTGAGCGATGTTTCTGGTTCCCTCAATCTCAGATGATCGAAGCGACCCCACATGCCCTTAAGTTTAGTCACACTCACACTTTAATTTCATAGTTTAGTTTGTCCTGGTTTCTCGTCCGAGTCAGTCCAAGTTCTTGTAAGAACTGGCGTTAAGTGCCTTTGAGTAATTGTAACGACTAGTATAATAATTTATTTTTATTTTTGATAGCAATAATATCTTATTAAAATCTTCGTAATGTCTTATATTTTATCAATATAAATCGTTTGAATATTTCTTATCAAGACAAGAAAAAATTAAGTTAAATAATTTTATAAATTAAGCGCAGTAAAAAAAATTAACTTACTGCATTAAGAATAAAACTTTTATTCTACAAATATTTAAAATAAACCCTCAAAGTTTACTAGTGACCAATTTTACAGTGACAATTTAATTATTCTTTGAGCTAAACTATTTTATAGGAAGAACTGATTGCTGTAAGTTAAATTTTTTTTTCTTTATTGTAATTCATTTTTCGATTTTTTTTCGACGCTAATTAAAGTCATTTTTTCGGACTAATTAGATCCAAAAGCACTAATAATGACGTCGGGAGAGTATGAAGATACCATTTTAACATGTCCATTAGATTCAAGTCATCGCATTATGAAAAGTGGTATGCAAAAACATGTAATAAAGTGTTTGAAAAATAATAAGTTGACAGATAAAAAAATCTGCCTTTATAATCCACTGCATATAATTAATGCTAATGAGATGGAGGTAAGATTAAAGTATTTAATTAATATTAAAGTCTATGAATTATAAATTAAGTTTGTCTACATATTTGGTGTGCAGCTATTGGAAATAAGGCTATAGAAAAAATTTATTCACTTAGTTTTCTCAATAAATACTTTAACTTTATTTAATCACAATCGGAAAGAATATCTTACTCATGAAACGTATGCTTTCAGACTAACTAACTTCAACCAACATTTTAGTGACTAACACCATTTATTTGGCCGCATAGGTCCACTTACATATACCTAAAGAATAAAAAATGTCACCTATGCATTCGTCATTCTTAGTATTTATTTTATGTGTTGTTCTTTCAAACATACTCTTAAAATTAGGATCAAATTTTATTATAAGTTTATATAAATAATTGAAATATAAATATAAGAGGTATAAAATAATATATATAAAAGATTAGTTTTTGTTTAAATAAATGCAGTTAAATAAACCAACAGCAGCCATTTCATTTTAAGTCTTGCCACTATTTTGTTCACTAACATAACATCTAATTACATGAATGGTTATTGTTTATTATTTCTACAGCAACACTATACAGAATGTGAAAGTTACGCGAGTGTTCAAGTTCAACAGTTGGATTTGAATGACAGAAAAAACTATTCGGGTATTATTTCATTTGAAGAAGTAACAGACCAACTTACAAAAGCTTTTGAGGCTTTTGGTAGTACAAATAATAACGTTGATCGTTTTGTAAGTGATAACAACACCATCATTCCAACTGAACAAAGAAACTTTTAATTGTTATGTTTCCATTTACAGCATTCTATTGATGGGCCTGGATACGATCCTATCCAGACGAATATTGATAAACCTTTGTACCGTTCTTTGGATTGTGAGTCTAAATCTAAAAAAAAGCAATTCCGGATGATTGAAAGACAACGACATGCGGCAAGTTCAGCTCAAGGAATTAATGAATGGCATCACGTAAGTTATTTATTTATCAAATATTGTTCATTGAATGTTGGACTAATTGCGAATGCAAATATTACAACCCCATGGTTTCAACAAAACCCCTTTGAAAAGAAAATATGTCTTTGAAACTGTTTATCATTAACTCGATAATAATTAACTTTAATAATTCTTCATAATTATGTTACCAGGATTTGATGTAAGCAATAAGTATTATTACTAGTATTATCACACACAGTTAGAAATTTTATTTCTTTGTGTACCATTTCCCACTCACTCTTTTGCTATTGCTTGCTCTTTCATTCAATATCGCTCACTCGCTTTTACTTAAAACTTTGTTACTTATCAATGACAAAATTTTTTTGTTTAATTTATAATTGTATTTCCTACAATCTATCAGTTTTTGGAAAAATTTTATCGATAGCTATTTGAAATATACGTGAAGTATGACTTATTTAATGCTAATCTGACCTACAAAAGTCTTCATAGAAAGTTATCTTCGGGAAGTGTCGGAAATTTTCGGTTCGTAATGTTAATGGGGACATATAGTAACCACGTAAAATCAGATTTGTTTTCTAAGAGTGGAGGTAAAAACCAACGATGACTCATACTCTCTCGGAAGACTTTACGTGTTAATTACATGCACTTTGGTAATAAATATCTCGCTTTACAATCGGTCAAAAATTCTAATTTTTAACTTCCCGCTAAGAAAATTGCAAATTTTCATAAATTCGGGAAGTTATTGGTTTCAGTCCGATTTTCGAAAATCAAATTTCCAAGAGATTACCACGTTTTAAGGTTCTAGGAAGCTATTCTGACTAATTTCAAGATGATGTCCGAGTGTATGTATGTATGTATGTATGTATGTATGTATGTATGTATGTATGTATGTATGTATGTATGAATGTATTTACGTACGAACGTACGTACGTATGTAAATATCTATAACTTTTGAACAGATAAACCGATTTCGATCGTCAAGGTGTCATTCGACGCGACCTATAATATCTAAAAGCTGAAAAAAATTGAACTTGATCAGTAGGGCTCATTCAGAGATATTCTAATGATAAACTTTTTTCAAAAATGTTTTGTTTTGATAATTTGTAATTTGCTCGATGGATTAATTTCAACTGGACTCTGTAGCTTCATAAGCCGCGTCGAATGTCAGCTCAACCATCAAAACCGGTTCATTTGTTGAAGAGAAACCGTTTTCGAAAGAATTTAAAAAACAATTTTTTTTAGTATTTTCGCAATTTCTCAGAAACGACTACATAAATCAATTTTAAAATCTGATCAGCTGTAGAACTTAATAAAATGCGTCGATTGCCACCTCAACCGTCTCAAAAGGTTAATTCGTTCGAGAGATATCGTTGAAGAAAAAACCGTAAAAAACGTTTTTTTTTCGAAAACAAAGGCATACAATAGTATTTTTGAACTCGAAAAGCTCAAAAATTCATTCACAACAATGTTTCGAGCTCAAGATGTTCGAAATAGCGGGAAGTTTTGGGGTTGGTCCGCAGGGTCAACTGATAGAGCGATTTTTTAAAATTATATTTTAAGGATATCTATTTTAATATAATATGAAAAAACTGTTAATGTAAAATAACAAATGGTTTAAGTTAAATTAACGAATTTTTCAGTTGAAAATTAACTCCAAAAATTTTTCAACACAAATATATACGAAATTTCTAACTGCACACTTGACTACTGATGTTCGAGTTATTTTACCTTTAAACTAGTATTCATTTCCGCGTCAGATTGTCTTAGTGACACTACCTTAAGGCTGGGCTGTACCTAACAAATTCTCGAATTTTAGATTTCTTTTAACTCATTAATTGATGATCACTATAGCGATTTTTTTTAGCTTCCGGAAAAATGCATAAGACGAATTTCTTCGGAAGATTTTCAACATTCGAGTCCCATGAACATTTAAAAAGTCATTAGAAATCTAAAATGCGATAATATATAAGGTATGACCCAGCCTAACATTACCAAATACTAAAATCAAAAAATTATTGAATAAATAACCGGGACTAACTTCTAAAATTTTCGAAATCTGTAAAGCATGTATGTCTTTCTTTTGATCGACTAGTTCAAATAATATTTTGAAAGTTTACGCTCAAAATAGAATATTACACACCTAAGGGGAAAAGTAAGACATTCCAATATTCGTGTGTAATTGCCTACCCGAGCTGAAGGCTGAAATAGTTATTTTCGATACGTATGCGGAACGGTAGGGATTCTGACGGCTTGAAGTGACGTCACGAGCTTGAGGCTATGGGCACGTTTTTAGTAAGACCGGATATAGTACGAGGTCTTCATGAGAATGTATCTAAAGCCTCAAACGCGTGCCCGCACTTCAAGTCCGTCAGGGTTTCTACCGTTGAGCATAAAATATCGAACAAAATTTTTAGTCATATCGACAGCGGAAGTTGAATTGCGAGAGAAACAGTCAAAAATGTTTAATTACTGTTTATTTAATTTATAAGTTCTACCTAGCGGACGTTTGTCAAATTAAAAGATAATTCATCTCACCTATAGTGTATTTTAGTAGTCGTGTAGGAAAGTAAAGACAGATAGAGGGAGAGAAGTTACTTTTCGATACTAGTTCGAGAAAAGTTAACTAAACTATAGATTGCCAGAAACCGTATAGTTTACGCCCTCTGCATGTTACTCGAAAATTCAACTTTCGCGGTTGATATGACAAAAAATTAAATTTTTACCTCTGTTTGAATGAGAAATAGCGTATGCGCTTATTTTTATTATTTGTTCTTTCATAAACGAAAAGAACGATTTTCTTCCCTCTAAACAGAGCAGGAATTTAAACTTCCGGTGCAAGTATGGCGAAAAACAATTAATTTCTGTATTTTTAATGCTAGTTTATAATGGTTTCGTGGAATACATAAAATTTTTTCACTCATTATATTTATTTATGTTTTGTTATCATTAATGTTCTTTTGTTGTTGAAAAAAAAAAACAGGGGACGGAACAAAATGACAATCATGAAAGTTTGGAACATAAACCAATGAGTAGTAAAAGTACATTAATGACCAACAATGATTATCAGGACGAAAATGATGAAAACAACGGAAATATTGACGAAGATCGAAATCAATTTAATGCTTATTCATCTGACAATGGACTGTCAAATGAAAATCAAAGTGAAACTTCAAAAGATGAATCAACAAAAAAATTTGAAAATAAATCTTGTTCTACCGGTAGATTCGAGAATCTATTTGACGAGAATAATCATGGTAGTCTAGTCGATGAAATGGGATTTACTTTGGTTTCCAAAAAAATATCGAAAGGGGCAATCAAAAAGAAGATGATGAAAAACCAACCGGAAGTTACTGCTCAAAACAAACCAGGATCTCAGCGAAAAGGCAATCAAATTTCGAAGGAAGCAGCTAAAATGCCTGTTAATAAACCCACCAATCAGAGGAACTCATCATTTGATAGAAATACAAATCCTGGTCCATTAAGTTCTTGTAATATAATCGGTGGACGGGGTATTATTCATGCTGGTCCTTCTAATCCTGGACGTTCCAATCCTGGTACTCCAAGATCTCATAATATAATAGGTGGACGGGGCATTGTTCATTCTTTACAGTGTCAACGACCAAGACCTAGAGATGATTAAATATCATCTAACTCACAATGCACTTTTACGAAAAAACAAAAAGATGAAGAAAATTTCATCTACACTTTCTTTATACTTTCTCATGAATTTTATTTTTACAACTTTTTAAATTAATACGAAAATTTATTACTTAGAATTAATAATTAATTTTACAATCATCGTTGACAAGTAATTATTCAATCGATTTTAAATATTTCAATTATCATAAATTTTTTTTTTATTAAAATTTTATAAAAAAAAATGATAAATTTTTTTAAGACATTATTTTATCTACTTTTTTTTATACTGACGTTTATAAGAACTATTTTTTATCTATTTTAAACGCATATTTAATTTCTTATATTTTTTTTGTCGAGTTGATAGAAAATCGTCTTTTTCATCCCTAGGAAAGAACTAAATTAGTTATCTGACTTGAATTCAACTCTTTCGGAATCGCATTCGTTTATTTCAAACCTCAGAATAATTATACTCTTTTCTAATTAACCAATTTGACAGTTTAATTGATTTAGTACAACCCGAGTCGAAAAATAATTCCGGATTTTGGCCTCAACAGTGGATTTTGGACTCATTTAGGTCTCATTCGGCAGTTTTTGTTGGATAAGTCTCAACTTAGCCTCAACAGCTTAACTAATTGATTAAGTCTCATTTTGCCCTCAACGTGAATATCATTATATGAGGACAAAATCCGTTCAAAATGGGGACTTAGAAATAATTTTAGCTTCATTTATTATTGAAGGCAAAATGAGTTTGAAATGGGACTTAGAAAAAATTGTTTCATTTTTAGATGAGAATAAACTGTTAAAATTTCAACTTAGTAAACTTTTGCTATTCTCCGAAAAGGTTGGCCACATGTGCAAGAACATGATATTTATATTTTTTTTTTTAAATAGAGTTTTAGACATAAACTTATTAAACCTTAAAGAAAATTCTGGAAGTAAATTCCTTAGTATAAATATAATAGAAAATCAGTCGTCTCTGAACTCTTAAGACGTTCACATCGTATATTTCTATGTCTATACATTCAAGAACTAGAATAAATGATTTAATTATTGTTATTATGAATTTTTAATTCAAAAATATTGAAAAAATATACTTTAATTTTTGGGCTTGAAGCAAAGCAGTTACAAATACTATCAATAATTCAAATCTCAAAACGTTCTCGTTATCATCATATGACAGTGAAACTGAAATGGCGAGAACCAAAAATAAAAAAAAATGAATACTTGGATACTAAAGTTGTTAAAATGAACGGTAAGTACATCAGTTATTTATTTATGTATAATTTGCATTTTTCTTGTTAAAATTGTTAATTATTTAAGAGAAATACTTCAGTTATTTATTAACATTTTTATTTTTCTTTATTTTAATAAGTAACCTGAGTTTCAATTTACTTTACAGTAAAACCCGGATAAAACCAGCAACAGTAAAACCAGCATCGAAAACAACAATTTAAACAACAAAATGAAAGATATTAAAAAGATTGGTTTATTATTTTTGATAGAGCTAATATTCACTTATTTTCAACGAAGAATAAATATAGCTATTGTAATTTAGAAAAGTATGTATACCATTTAACAAATATAATAATAATTGATGGTTAAAATATATTCTAAAGTTTATAATGTCCATATACTTCAGTTTAAATAAATGGTTAATAATTTAAAAATAAATTTGTTTGTTTAAATTTGAAGAAAAAAATACACCCGAGACATTCCTTATTATTTTGGCCTCATCCTAAAAGTATCGAGACGTGAGGATAACCTCATCTTGGTCTCACCCATCTGAAATATATACGTGAGGTTAGCCTCACCTTGGTCTCACCCATCAGAAATATATACGTGAGGTTAACCTCATCTTGGTCTCATCTACAAGAAATATACGTGAGATAAACCTCATATTGGTCTCATCGATAAGAAATATACACATGAGGTTAATCTCATGTACGCCTAAAAGTTGCAAAAGTCGCACAAAATGAGACTAACCTCATCTCAGATTTATATGAATTTTAAATGGTGAGGACAATTTGAAGCAAACCTCAAAATCTTTCATTTGAGGTCTAAAACCGGAATTATTTTTCGACTCGGGAGCCCTTTTGGTCTTCATTTCTCGATTTGATTGGTTACAGACATTAAAACTATAAATTACAATTCAAATAAATATGAAAATTATATTGTGTGATTCGTAATAAAAAACTACTTGAGACGTTTCGTTTTATCCTTTGCCACACATATTATTTTCTCGGTTGCTTATCCAATTCAAGTTGATAGAAAAAAAAAATTATTGACAAATCTAAATTTAATTACAAGGGATCTATAAAAATCAACTGCAACGGTAATTTGCGACTCGGATAAAACAATAATCAGTTTCCAAATCCACAGTTTTTGAACAAATTCAGATTAATTAACAATTTAATTACTATTAAATTCGTTATTTCAAATAATCTGTTGTATAACAACCGAACTTTTAAAGTTACAAACAAAATTACTTACGAGCGAAAATAAGTAGAACGCCATTGCATATTTATTAATTTAATTTTTGTAAAGTAACATCATATTACAGTTATGATTTACTATTCGTTTCAAATACTTACAATTAATTAATTGTATAAAAACTTAAAATTGTGTAATTTTCAATAAGTATCAAATGTGAATTATTTGAATTTTTTTTCTACAACACATTGTCAATCGAAAATACAATGAAATATCAGCTTGTATTGTAAATTTGATTGTTTTATATAATTTAAATGAGAATTTTAAATCAGTTATTATACGAATAAGTATCTGTTGAAAATTGCTATATTAAATGAATAACTAAATAATTGATATTAAAGACTTAATACATGTGCATTTTCAAAAATAAAATAAAATATTGTAAAATATAATTCTTTTCCTCAAACTAAATATTTTAGCTCTGCGCTACTCGCAGCATCGCCCGAGTACCTACTTTTATGACCGTCCCGGGTTCGGGGCCATAAAAATTTGATCTTTTCTGTTCACAGCGCGAGCCTTTCGCCCATATACGCAGCTCTTCTACGCGAACATTTGGTCGCCAGATTTCATTCCTTTTTTTTTATACATGTAATTTTTGTTATAAATAATTTTACAGGACTTTCTCACGCTCTTGGGAAAGTGGAAAAATCGAGAAACTTCCAAACCAGTTTTTCGAACCTTTTTTTAGCATACTGGAGCTCTGCATCAACTCGCTGCCGTTGTTACCAGTCAGTCATTCTCTGACCTTTTGCACCGAGCACATCGAGTGTTTCCGAGCCTGTCAATTTTCCTGACCAGCTTCATAGCAATTTATAAATATCAGTTCACTCAGTTCTTCTCTTAAACACAGTGAAAGCTATAACCGTTTAGTTGCAATTATTCCCAGTTTAGCGAGCATTCATTACCATTAAGAGCCATCAAGAAACAAGTACGCAGCATCCAGGGTACTCAGCAACTCGTGATCATCTTTCATCTGCATCGGCTCACCTTGCACCGGTGTGATCTTGATATTCTGCCGTAGACTACCAGCACTCAACCACTAAACTCAGGTCTAAGTAAATTACAACCTGGGTTACTTTTGGTATGTACACAGATTCAATTGCCATTCTATCTCGCATGTTGTCAATACTCTGACGCCACTGGGTCGTGCTATAATCCCTGACCTTTAACTGTTTATAACAAGATCTTTCTGAGTCTGGTCCCGGTTCAACTGCGACCGGGGCACCACCTTGTGAATCGTCAGTGGTTATAACGGACCATATCTACTCTGGAGAATCCTTTCGGGTATTCTCTCCTTACCGAAAGCACCACGATGGCTGACCTGCCCCCCAGTTTTTACCAAGGCCTTACCCAGAATGGTCCCGGTTCACCTGCGACCGGGACACCGCCTTGGTGACCCGTCAGTTGTTGTGGTGGATCGGCTAGATGAGAGTTTCGAGGGGTACCTACTGGATTCTCGTCTGGCTAGTCCGCGTCTGACCTCTCTCAGTACGTCACAAGGTCTATCTGAGTCTGGTCCCAGTTCACCTGCGATCAGGACACCACCTTGTGATCCGTCAGATGCTCTAGTAGACATCATCAATCCCTGCTCTTGTTTAATCGTATCATGATCCGTCTGATCGAGACATGCATCTCGAGATATTCTTACAATCACGTGTCTGTCTACTCTGTCTCCAACCTGATAATATTTAACTTGAGCGTCTCGCAACGCCAATTCATGGCTTGCGAGAGCTCTGCTGTCAAGTTCTATCTTCTAAGTTGATCTGCTGCTATTTTTATAACACCCAAGTAAGATACTGACATCGCAATATTCCCAACAGCTGCTGATTAATCACTGCGAACGAGCTGGTACGAGTTGAACGAGCACTGTAAGTCTTCAGCCTGAGACTCAAGATCCTGAGCCAAGATCCTGAGCCTCCAAGACTGCCTGATCACACCAGCAGTTACTTGGCCCCTGCCAAGCTAGAATTAACAACACGCATCGCCTCCGTGTTGCTTGGCATAGCGAGTCCTTCAACTATAAAATCCTTCGCCTGGTACGGCGAAACCATCGCCAACCAGAGTTACTAGTCAGCTCTGTTGCCACCAGCTCAGCTACGAGGAGCCCAATCTGCTGAGAATTCACCAGTACCAGAATCAATAACTACAGTCTATTATTTAATATCCACCTGAGTCTAATCAATTACAATAATTCATCTACATTATATTTGGTCTAAAGATAAATAAATTTGTTAAATAATTAATTTTAGTTCTCGCTCAAATAGTATCTAAATGATAATTATTTAAATAAATTTGTGTTGCTTGTTATTTCATACCTGAACATTCGCTACGCTCAGAATTATGTCTATGTATATTAGGGTGCTTCGTTTCCGGCGAAAGTATTTTTTTTTGTTGCTCATCAAGCAAAATATTGTTTTTTATGCTAAAATAAAAATTCCTGCCAAGTTTGAGCTCTTAATTCCAATCCTATGTACTTTCCATTTGATTTCCAAGATTTCCCATTTAAAATACACGTAAATTAAATTACTTTTTTTTTTAACTTTCTAATACTCAGCTGCGTTTTATGATATCGACGCGGTTTTGGTCGCAAATTGTAGGGCATTTGGTGTTCTTCAAAAGTGCCCATAGTAACTTAGCTGTAATTCCAGCTGTTTCACTGAAGTCCGCTGAGGAATAGTTATGGGCGTAACTAGTAGGGTAGAGGACTCGAAGTCGAGACGCTGAAGTGTAAGCACGCATAAAACTTAATTGCTTAAACAACTAGTTGTCTTTAATCTTATAATTATAACAACCCATTTACGGGTTTCTTTTTGAGAATATATATACTGAAAAATAATAATCAAAAATTTCAAAGAAAAATAAAAACTAATAACTAAAAATAACACAAAGTACCGGTGTTACCACCACAAGTATTCAAGCAGGGAGGTTAAACCTTGGAGTTTTAATATCACAAGAAGTAAAGGTCTACGTATAGCTGTTAAGCTATTAACGAGGAAAGAAAAGCAATAAGAAGGTGTCAGAAGTAATCGATCGTCAGTACATCGAAATCAGGTAGCGAAAAACACATCTAGACTAACAGACTGGAGCTTGGTGGATTAAAACCACGTGGAGAATAAAGCAGCAAATTAGAACCAGCACAACAGGTTCAAGGAGAATATACAGAACCACATAACCACTCATTATATTTCAAGTTTCGTTCTCGAGATCACTGTGTAGTACCGTCCTTGTACGCTTATTCAAACCACACAGTTAAGCTGTAAAACAAAATTAAATCGGTATCTATGGCAACTGGTTTATTTATTCTTCATTACGTTTTTTGTGCGCTTTAAGACAACACCGATTTTAATTTCTCTAATCGATTATTATTATTTATTTAATCAGTTATCCTAAAATTAAACATTATTTTGTCATTTATTTATTAAATAAAATGAGCAAACGAAAAATTGAAAATAATTCTCATTTAGAATTATTACAAAAAAAATTAAAAAAATACCAACATTTAATTGAATTGGAAAAACCATCAAATGATTTTATTGATGATCCTGTTGATAATGTTTTATCTGAGGGTAAATATTAAACTATATAAATAAATATTTCATTATTGTTTATTGGGCAACATATTTTATTTTTATAATTTTGTTGTACCTTTGACTGGGTCAAATATAAAAAATTAAAATTAAAAATAAATAAATAAAAACAATTGAACTTTGGATTTGTTTTACAATCCTGTTCTTTTTGTTTTTTAATTTTGCGTCAGGAGAATAATTTTTTCTTCCTGATAGCTTGTTTGACCTAGATCTTTTGCTCTTGCAGACTCAGATGTTGACGACCAAGGTCAGAGTGAGAACTCTGATAACGAAGTCGAAAATGATTTAAATGTCTTAAATAAAGACTCTAAGGCGTCAGTGGAGTTGCAGGAGACGAAGGGATCTGATGTTCCCACCCTCAGCGAATCAGTTCTCCAAATTTTGGGTTCGGAAAAAAGACTTTTAAGGGATAAAAGTTTTGCTTTTCATCCTGAATTAACTTCATGCTGGAAAGATTTATTAACTTCTGGTATGAGCAAAGAGGATAAATCTAGAATGAATGATACTTATCCTAATAAAGGAAATTGTCCTCTCATTGCTCCGGTTCTCAATCCTGAATTACTTCCACTTTTACATAAAACGGCTAAATCTCGCGATAAATATTTAGCTAATCATCAGGATTTATGTGGGCGTAGTTTAGTGGCTATGGGTACAGCAATTTGTAATATTTTTAATGATGATGAAGAGCCAGTAGACAAAGAGGAGCTATTACAACTTCTTTGTGACTCTAGTAGCATGATGTGTGAGCTTTTTTTCCAGCTCTCCAAGTCCAGACGATCCCAGTTGTATCCTTGCGTTGATGAAAAAAGGAAGTCTGTCCTTGAAGAATCACCCACCGATGATTTCTTGTTTGGTGAAGACCTAGCTAAAAGAATTAAGAGTGCTGTTGCCGTTGAAAAGACTGGTATGTCTTTAAAAAATCAGACACCAAGAAGAGAGTTAGGTCGACCTAAAACTTCTTTAAACTGGAGAGGCCCGTCTGCTCCACGGACCAACTCCAATCAGGCGGGCTACAAACGTTCTTTCATAAAAACATCGGTTGCAAACAGGAACAACCAGATGACAACTCGATCCCGAGCAGGGAATCAGTTCCCTCCAGCTCAACAGACGCAGAAGAAATAAAGGTGAGTCCTATCGCTGGTAGGTTAAAGTATTTTGCTCACGTTTGGTCCAAAATCACCTCTGACCCCTTTATTCTTGAGACGATTTCTGGATACAAAATTCCATTTATTTCTACACCAACTCAATCTTCAGTGCCTTCCAATAATCATTTATCTGGTAATAAACTCGAGATGCAAAATGCTGTAAATGATCTTATATCAATGGGTGCTATTCAAGAGTGTGCTGAGGAAGAGGGCCAGTTCTTATCAAGTATCTTTCTTATACCCAAAAAAAATGGTAAAATGAGATTTATTCTCAATTTAAAAAATTTAAATAAATTCATAGAGACTGTCCATTTTAAAATGGAGGATTATCGGACAATTTTAAAATTAATGACAAAAGGATGTCTGATGGCTAATTTTGACCTGAAAGATGCCTATTTTATGATTCCAGTTCATAAAAAGTTCTGGAAATATCTGAGATTTATTTGGAATAATTGTCTTTATGAATTTATTTGTTTACCATTTGGTTTGAGTACGGCACCGTGGGTTTTTACAAAAATATTTAAACCTATTGTTTGTTACCTGAGAGAGTTAGGTTTGACATCAGTAGTTTATCTAGATGACTGGTGGCTGGCAGCTGAGTCTATTACTCTATGCTCAAAAAATTTAAAAATTTCTCGTGAGTTTTTAGAATCTTTAGGATTTATTTTGAACGAGACAAAGAGTAATTTTATCCCTTCAACATCTTGCAAATTTCTGGGTTTTGTATTTGATTCAGATCAAATGACGATTACATTAACAGAAGAAAAGAGATCTCACATACATGATTTAGTTTTAAAATTTAGAGATATTACTCATTGTACCATCAGGGAATTTTCCCAATTTGTGGGAAATATTACAGCAGCTTGTCCAGCAGTTAATTATGGCTGGTTTCATTCTAAGGCATTTGAACAACAACGTTATCTGGCTCTATTAAAATCTAATAATAATTATGATCATGTTATGAATATATCCCCTTCATTATTAAATGAATTTAACTGGTGGTCGAGTAATATTTTAAATTCAAAAAACCCTATTAGAAATTCTAAGTTCATAATCACAATCTATTCAGATGCGTCAACTACAGGCTGGGGTGCCTCTTGTGATGGACAGGTGGCTTATGGACACTGGAACTCCATGGAAAAATCTTTTCACATCAATTATCTGGAACTCCTAGCAGCTTTTAACGGCTTAAGAACATTTGCATCTGAATTTACTAATTGTGAGGTTCTTTTACGGATTGATAATTCGACTACTATTGCGTATATCAATAAAATGGGTGGTACAAAGTATAAATATTTAAATGACTTATCCTATGACATTTGGTCTTGGTGTGAATGCGGGAATATATGGATATTTGCTTCATATATTCCTTCTAAGGATAACGTTGATGCGGATAGAGCTTCTAGGATCGAAAATATAGACACTGAGTGGGAACTATCCTCTGAGGCATTTGAAAAAATTGTTTCTCTGCTGGGCAGACCAGATATTGATCTTTTTGCATCATCCTCAAATAAAAAATGCAAAAAATACTGCTCCTGGCATCGTGATCCTCTGGCAGTCAGTATTGATGCATTTACAATCAACTGGAACCATCAAAATTTTTTTGCTTTCCCTCCTTTTTCATTAATTTTAAAAACATTAACAAAAATTCAAGCTGACCAGGCTTGTGGAATTTTAGTAGTTCCAAACTGGCGTGGTCAGCCATGGTACCCATTGTGGCTTTCGCTGCTAGACTCAGAACCTATAATTTTTCATCCAGATGTTAATTTACTCCTCTCTCCTTGTAGACAAGTTCAACATCCTTTGGCTCACAAACTATCTCTGATGGCTGCTCGATTATCCGCCAAGCATTTAAACAAAAAGGAATAAATGATGAAGCCATTGATATTCTTATCAAGTCCATTTCTACTTCGACTTTGAAGCAATATTCCAAGCCAATTAGTGACTGGGCTTCTTTTTGTTTATCAAAGAAAATTGACATGTTTAAACCAAAGGAAGAAATTGTTGTTGGATTTCTAACACAAAAATTTAATGAAGGAGCACGGTATAGTACTTTAAATACCATTCGTTCCGCATTATCTCTTGTGTGTGATAAGGATATTGGAAAAAATCCTTTGGTATCACGTTTACTTAAGGGTGCTTATAATATTAAACCTGCTAAACCTAAGTACGATAGAATTTATAGTTTGGACCCATTAATTGAAAAATTAGAGTTGTTAAGTCCGGTAGATGATCTTAACTTACAACAACTAACAACAAAATTAGTTGTTTTAATAGCATTAGTCTCCGCTCATCGCATTCAAACAATTTCTTTAATTAAAAGGAGTAATATTATTAAAAAAAATGAAGGATATGAAATAGAAGTTCCAGATAAAGTTAAAACTTCCAGACGAGGCGCGTTTCAACCCCTATTAATTTTAAAAAAATTTGATAATAATTCGAATTTATGTGTGGCATCTACCCTAGATCGATATTTAAATGTTACGTCAAAGTTGACTGATAACATCGAATATTTATTTATCACTACTAGGAAACCTTATAAAACAGCATCGAAGGATACTATTAGTAGATGGCTTAGATCTTTTTTATTAGAGTGTAAGGTGGGCGATGTCTATACTCCTCATAGTTTTAGACACGCTTCAACTTCAACTGCACTTAAAAAAGGAGTTGACGTAAATATTATTAAAAGTTTGGCAGGATGGTCAAACAAATCAAAAGTATTTGAAAAATTTTATAACAGACCCATTGTTAATGATAAAAATACTTTTGCTGAATCAATACTAACTTAATGTTATTATAATTAATTTAAACTATGTTATTGTTTAATTAAAATATTTCCATATGGTGATATGATTATAATTAATTTACTAATTTTTATGTTTAATTACAAATTGTTAATTCTTGTTTAAAATAAAAAAAAAAAAAAAAAAGTTAAATTCGATTAACATTAATTATTTAATATAATTTATATTTAATTTATCGAATATGTTCATTACAGCTCTGAACATCTACACAGTGATCTCGAGAACGAAACTTGAAATATAATTGTAAGATCGAGCGAGCCCGCCGAAGGCGGGCGAAGCTCGATCGTAATTATATTGATAGTTTCGTTCGAAGAGATCACTCCCACCCAATGTATCACCCTCCCAGTGATCTCTTCTACTTAATTTAAAGTATAGCTGAACTGTATGAAGAATAAATAAACCAGTTGCCATAGATACCGATTTAATTTTGTTTTACAGCTTAACTATGTGGTTTGAATAAGCGTACAAGGACGGTACTACACAGTGATCTCTTCGAACGAAACTATCAATATAATTACGATCGAGCTTCGCCCGCCTTCGGCGGGCTCGCTCGATCTTACAATTTATCATTAAATTCATTAAGCTGAAATCAATGATGAGTAATATTGCAAGCCGGTTAATTGAGTATTTTAAGTACAATTAATTAATTATTAGAATAGCCTAAGGGATTAAACACTACCCGGGAAAAAATGTTCAGATATGATCATATATGATCATGTATGAATACTCAGATCTGATCAGATCCGAAAAATGGCCCTGCATAATCATACCGGCTCATACATGATCATACATGGTCCTGCTTGATCATACATGAGCAGGTATGATCATTCAGGGCCATTTTTTGGATCTGATCCTGTAGGATCATACGTAATCATATATAACCATGTCTGATCGTATATGATCATGTATGACCTTATATAATCATGTATGATCAACAGGATCTTTTTCGAATCTTGTCAGATCTGAGTATTCATACTGTGTTTTTCGAAAACATCAAACTCATGCATTCGGGAATATAATTTTTGCACATATTTGCAAGAATATTTGTGTACATTATTATTAAAATGTATCTTGCATAACATGGGTGCGTGTACTTATGTTGAAATTGAAATTGAATAGTACCATTAATAGTCATAAATCTAACATAACAGAATCTTAGGTTGCATGATGAATAAAATTTATTGTCAAGAGATTAAAATTAAAAATTAATAATTTAATTAAATATTTAATTTTTATTATTATTTAATATTTTTTTATTGAATTTATTAATTAATCATTCTAAAAATGTTTAATATTTTCTAAATTTAATATTAAATTATTTATTAAAAAAATATTTAATTCAGAGAATAATAAATATATATTATATACTTTATACAAAATATTATTAGATTATTAACTTTGAATATTTATTATTTTAATTTAATATTCGATTGTAATTTTATAATAATTTATATCAATAAATTATTCATACGGAAAGTTAACCTCAATTATATCAGAACACTTGAAAAAGAATATAAGCACAATTTTTTTTAACTAATATTTACGAATAGTAAATAATATTCATCAAAATGTTCAATTCAAATCACTACAGCGATTCAGTATATATAATTATTAATCACATCTGTGTGAATTGTATATGCATATACAATTCGCACTTGTATTAAAGTAAAACACGTGTTGTGTATGCCGCAACTTCAACATTTATTTAGTTTTCATGTCGTCCCTGTGCGCACGTATCGTAAAAATTTAATCTCATCATTTTTCCATAACGCACTTGGAGAAGTATAATTATAAATACTTAAGTCATATATAATCATTAGACTGTTTCAAATTAGGGGACTACTTTCATTTTTTTGATGAACATTGAAAAATCGAAAGGGTATCTTAAAATATGGTGACAGTTAAAATTTGAGCTCTTAATATTGATATTTAGAGGTGGCTATTTATAATTTACGATTTTTCATTTAGTAACATGGTAAAAACTACATAACTTCCGAAAAAATCAAGATACAAAAAACCTCTCTTTTAACATTTTGTAGCAAATTTACTGATCTACAAAAAAGGTCTTTTATGATTTTTGCATAAATTCAACCATTCACAAGATATCTGACGTCAAAGTTTAATAAAATTCAAAAAACTTGTTTTTGCTCGTTCTGAATTTTATACCATATCAACTTATGAGAATTCAGAAATTTTCAATATAGTTTTTTTATAGGAAATTGAATACTCTACAAAAAAAGTCTCTTATCATTTTTTGATAAATCCATCTGTTCGAAAGTTATTAGAGCTCGAAGTAAAGTTGGAGATCTTTTTACTTTTCCGGTGAAACTATCGGACTAATCATAAAATGTCATAAAATCTTTTTTGTAGGCGATTTTATTCCTTATAAAATACCTCTGATGATTGTTTTTAGATTCTGCATTCTCTTCTAGTTATTTCCATTTTAATGCCAAGCTCCTAAAAAAAGTGTTCTCATCGATTTTAAGAGCTCGACATTAAAATCGAAATAACTAGAAGAGAATGCCGAATTCAAAAAAAATTTATCAGAAATAATTTGTAGAAAATAAAATTGCCTACAAAAAAGATTTTATGACATTTTATGATTAGTCCGATAGTTTCACCGGAAAAGTAAAAAGATCTCCAACTTTACTTCGAGCTCTAATAACTTTCGAACAGATGGATTTATCAAAAAATGATAAAAGACTTTTTTTGTAGAGCATTCAATTTCCTATAGTAAAACTATATCGAAAATTTCTAAATTCTCATTAGTTGACATGATATAAAATTCAGAATGAGCAAAAACAAGTTCTTTGAACTTTATTAAACTTTGACGTCGGGTATCTTGTGAATGGTTGAATTTATGCAAAAATCATAAAAGACCTGTTTGTGGATCAGTAAAATTGCTACAAAATGTTTGAGAAGAGGTTTTTGTATCTTGGTTTTTTCGGAAGTTATGTATTTTTTACCATGTTACTAAATGAAAAATCGAAAATTATCAATAGCCGCCTCTAAATATCAATATTAAGAGCTCAAATTTTAACTGTCAACATATTTTAAGATACCCTTTTGATTTTTCAATGTTCATCAAAAAAATAAAAATAGACCCCTAATTTGAAACAGTCTAATGATCATACATGAATAGATACGATTATACCTGATTATTTTTCCTCGTAAAAGGCTGCAGATATGATCATGCATGCTCATGCATGATCATACATGAAGTCATATATGAGTTCATACATAATCATATATGAACAGATATGATCATGTCTAAAAATTTTTCTCCTATTTGAGTGCAGATATGACCATACATGATCATACATGGCTTCATATATGAGCTCATACATAATCATGTATGAACAGGTATGCTCATGCATGATCATACATGACGTCATGCATGATCAGATATGCGATCATGTAGGATCATACATGAACAGACATGATCATATCTGAGCTCATATATGATCATACATGAACAGATATGATCATATCTAAGCATTTTTTCCCGGGTAGTAGTGATAATTAAGTTAAAGTGATTGATAGATATAATATTAGTCTACGCTTAGTTTTAAGTCTGAGAGATTAAAACAAAGAGAGTAACGATATAACTTATTTCCAAATAAATAATTAAGTAACTAAGTATCAAAAATTTTAATTTTAATTTAAAAAAAAAAAAAAAAGAGAGAGGAGGTAGCAATCTTATGTGTTTATAGTTTGTATAGAGAGTTACTCTGGCCTTAAGTTTTGTTACCTTGAGGCAGAAACTGGAAAAAATACTAAAGCAAATAACAATAATAATAAAATCACTTACAAATTATAAAATAAGATAAATTAAAAAAAAAAAAATCTGGGCGTCGGATGGCCCTGCGGGCCAGCCCCAAAACTTCCCGCTGTTTTCGACCTCAAAGAGCTCGAAAACATTAGTGTAGATATATTTTCGAGCTCTTCGAGCTCGAAAATGCTATCATATGCGATTGTTTTTTTACGATCTTCTCAAGCTCTAACAAGTTGCCTGATATGCTAAAGTTTGAAAATTTAAGAATCAAGAATTGTTAATGAAGGGTTTTTAAAATTTAATCCCTGATTATGTTCAATAAAATAAGTGTATTCAGGCAGAAATCAATGCCAGGGATTCGAATCAAGATTTAAATGAGTTTTGACTCATGTGAGAAACAATAAAATATGAAATATCCGAGAAAAATATTAAAAACTACGTTTTATCGATTTTATTGTTGGTAGTATGATTTAAACTAAAAACCAAGTTCGATGACATAATGTATCGAAAATAAGCATATAAAGGATGAGTTGGTATGACTTTAGACACATTTTAGTAGGTTATATTATGATTTATCCGGGAAAAATAACATAAAATGTTATTTTTTTAACT
Organism: Microplitis manilae; assembly: GCA_030273425.1. Taxonomy (NCBI): domain Eukaryota; kingdom Metazoa; phylum Arthropoda; class Insecta; order Hymenoptera; family Braconidae; genus Microplitis; species Microplitis manilae. The sequence goes on from CP092726.1 coordinate 8,318,727, forward strand.
TTTCAACGCCGATATCTTAAGAACTAATTGATCGATTATGACGTTTGAGGTGGCAATCGGTGCGTTTTATTGAATTCCAGAGCTGATTAAAATTTGAAATCGATCGCGTCAGTTATTTCGAAAATATTTAGAAAAAACCGTTTTTCACAATTTCTTTCTCCCGCGATAACTCTCGAACAAATTATCCGATTTTGATGTTTGAGGTGGCAATCGACGCGTTTTTTTGAGTACTAGAGCTGATTAGATTTTGAAGTCGATCGGATAAGTCGTTTCTAAGAAATCAATAAAAAACTAAAAAAAAAAATTTTTTTTTCTTCGTAATTCGCAGATATTTTCGAGTCTATTTGATCAAATGATCTGAAATTTTCAGGAAAGTTGATGGCCAACAAGCTCTTTCAATCGCCGCCTTAATAATCCAAATCGGTTCATTAGTTCAAAAGTTACAAAGAGTTTACATACATACACACACACACACACATACATACACACACTCGGACATCATTCCGAAAATAGTCAGAATAGCTTCCTAGGACCTCAAAACGTCGACATCTGATGAAAACTCGATTTTCGAAAATCGGGGTGAAAACAATAACTTCCCGAAATTTTCGAAAATCGTCGATTTTCTTAGCGGGAAGTTAAAAATAAACAAAAAAAACTTAGTTTGTACAAATCCATAATAAAGGATTTCCTGAAGGAAAACAGTTAATGCCAACGGGAGTATATACACATTTATCGAAATATAAATTAATAAATGAATAAATTAAAATAAAATAAAACAAGAATAAAAATTAAAAACAAAAAAAAATTAGTAATTAATAAATAAAGTAATAGAGTTAGTACTTATAAGAATAATTACAAAATCAAATAAAGACTAAAGTTATTATTCATTGGTATAAATCAAAACAAAACAAAATGGGAGACGAAGGCAGCAATAAGAGAAAGGGGACATTTCCACGGAAAAATAGAAATACAAAAATAAGGACAGATCAACCATCAAATACTGATGCACAGAAGAGGATGATCGAGGCAAACAGATACGACAGCAATGATGTGGGACCATACTTTGTGTACGTTGCGGATGAGCAAGAAGGGAAAAACTTAGGTAACTTGCACATTATGTCCATCGGGAAAAAAATGGGAGGATTCTACAAATCAATGGTTAGTATCTCACCGGCGGGCAGAGATAAGTATAAAATTATTTTGGATAATTTCATTGATACAAACAGATTGATGGACAGAGTAAAGGAAGACATATGCCTACACTCCATATATTCCGATTCAAACGTTTTACAAAGTAGGAGTTATGACAGTGGTGGATCCAACCTTGAGTGAAGAAGAGATTAAAAAGGCGATAAAGTTTTAAGACACGGACATTCACCTGATAAGAATCCAGAGAATGAAAAGAAAAGTACAAAAAGTACGAAGCCCAGGAAAACCATCAGAAGAAATTACAACGTTACTGGAGAATACTACAGTGGTTAAACTTTTCTTCAGAGACAAAGTATTACCAACAAGAGCTTCAATATATAAAGTCAGTAAACCAATCACTGAGTATATTGCTAAACCAGTCATGTGTTACAGATGCCTAAAGTATGGTCACCTTAGAAAAGATTGTAGAAGCACACATAGCAGGTGCCAAAAATGCGGACTTACGGAGCATGAAACAAGGGAATGTACAACCATGAATCTAAGGTGCCCGAACTGTGGACAGGCTCATGAGGCGCTGTCAAAGAATTGCTCTCAGTGACAATTACAACAGGAAATAATCAATTATAGCGTTAAACGCAAGGTCTCAAGAAATGAAGCAAGAAGAGCTATCCAGGAGGCTAGAAGACAAAGAAACAGATCACAAAATGATTGAGGAATAACTGAACCGCAAGACGCGTCAACACCTGGGTCAAGCGATAGATCCCTCTATTTCGATAATGAAATGGACTCGACTATCGAGTATGTAGAGGTAGACTACGATCAGTCAAATCTTATGGACACAAGAGAGAATACCGGTAAAAAACTTATCAGTATCCAAGGACAAGAGCAGTTACAAATTTACGCGAGCCCATACATTAAAGAACAGATGCAAGACTATATGGATAAGCTGGTGTCCAAAATGGTCCAGACAACGGTGAGTTTACTAATGGAGAAAATGGTAATGCGCATATTTGATATCCCAGGAATCGGTCAATTTAAAGATAAGATAGTTCAAGCAATTGAACAAACCAGGGCGGAGGGCTCGGTCAACGAGAACCCATGCCAATCAATACAACAGTAACCAAGTCCATCAGAATCTGCCAGTGGAACGTGAGGAGCCTCTGGCAGAGATGGGAAAATAGAGGGAAAAAAATTAGTACAAGTGGTATGGATGACGTCAAATTTGCACTAAACGTCACTAACAAGATTCAAGGGATGGAGAAGATAGATAAAACCAGCTACGGTAAATTTGTGGGTATTATAATTGAGGGATTAGAAGACTCTAAGAAGGAATTCAAGGAAGGAAACAATCGTTCATAACCCACAATATCTAACGAAGATCAGGAAGAAGAGAATAAAAGTAAAAAAGTACCCCTACCAGCGAGATGGTGGAATAAAGACTGCAGAAGTAAAGTCCAGTGGAGAAGGAGTGCTGTTCGTCGCTTTATGCAGCACCGCGGAGTAGAGGCGTATGAGGAAGCTATTGCAGCTCCCAAGGACTTTAAAAAAACAGCGAGGAAGGCCAAAAGAGAGTCGTGGAGGGCATTCTGTAGTAGTATTTCGCCAACTATGGAAATTAAAAAAATGTGGAGTGTGATAAAAGGATTCAAAAGGAGGTTTAGCAACCGAACATCAACAGAAATTTTTTCAACTAACGATCCAGCTATAATAGAAACAATTAATACATTAACAGGGGAAACGGCCATCTCCAGGAACAATGAGACTGAGTTTGATCCTCAAGAACCACTAAATATTATTGCAGATCATAGGGAAACATTAGAACAGGAAATATCAACAGATGAAGTCAGGGCTGCTATTGAAACAACGAAGAAGAAAAAGTCAGCTCCAGGTACAGACCAAATCACATACGAATTAATAGGGAAGCTTCCACAGGAGGCTATCTCTTTGCTCAGCAAAATCTATAACTACATTATTCAGGAGGGTGAAGTTCCAGATGGATGTCTGGAATACAGGGTGTGTCTTATTCCTAAACCGACAAAGGGATACAGACCGATAGCAATGTCGAACTGCCTTATGAAAATATTAGAAAGGATCGTTAATGACAGACTATCTTGGTGGATTGAATACAACAAAACATTACTCAATGAGTTTTACGGATCCAGGAGGGACAGGTCATGCGTCGAAAATGCTGCAATACTGATTTCGGAAGCTAACCTAGCTATGATGCAGGAGCGGTACATGGGCACGCTATTCTTGGATATTAAGGGAGCGTATGGCAACTATGATATTCCTACACTAATTAGGGAACTCAGAAGATTGACCATACCGGAAAAACTCATAACAATGATGTGGAAAATGCTACAAGAAAGAACGCTGCATTTCGAAATCAATGGAGCTAGGATACGGACAGCAAGTACCAAGAAGGGCCTCCCGCAAGGGAGTATCTTGAGTCCCATTCTGTTCAATCTATATATGCTTAAGGTAAAAAGACAATTACACCCGTGGTGCAAATTCCTATCGTTTGCAGATGACTACGTGCTGTACATAACCTTGGAGGACCTGGAACTCATAAAAGTAATTCTGGAAGAATCGTTGAATAAAGTGAACATCTGGCTGAAGGCCAGAGGGCTGGAAATAGCACCAGATAAAACCAATATGATGATATTCACGAGAAGAAGGAAGAGGGACAGAATCAGTCTGAATCTACAAGGTAAATTCATAGAGGAAGTAGATGATACAAAATTCCTAGAGATAAATATTAACAACAAACTCAACTGGAACAAACACACTGAGATAGTAAGCAACAAATCTAAACAGGTCAACAATATAATTAAAGCAATAGTGAGTTGGAGATCGGGAGCACACCCATCCACTGTACTCCAGGTCTACAAAGGCATAGTGAGAGCCACCATAGATTGGGGCCTTATTTTCTATCAAGATACAACAGTCACAAGTCTTACCAAGATCAAAAGAATTAAGTATGCTGCGCTAAGAAGAGCCACAGGCAATTTAATCACCGCGCCGTTGAATTTACTGCTCCATATAGCAGCGGAACCAGATCTGGCCAGTAGAGCCAAGTATCTTACTAGGAAATTCCTTGCTAGAACCATGACCAAAAGGAGCAATCAATTGGAACCAACCTTCAAGTTAACTCGAGCATTTAGAAACAATCTAATAATAAAAAACAAGGAAAAAAAGGGGAAAGTATGCCACCACATTATTCAGGATTTGGGCAGAAGAACAAGACTTATGGAATAAACTAAATAAACATGATAAACCCAACCTAGCAATGGTCACGTACGAAAGCATATTCAACAAGATTTCAATAGACCTGGACACAGGAAGAGAGGCAATGAAGAACTAGGACATAAATGCCAGATGGAAACAGCTACTGGAACTCAACTATCCTGGGCACAAAACTATTTACACAGATGGGTCAAAAACAAAATTAGGAACGGCAGCAGCAGCAATAAGTACAGTGACGCAGGAAGGTATAAGCGTATCAATGGATCCACAGGTAAACATCATGGCAGCAGAAGTGCAGGCCATGAAAATTGCCATCAGGATGGCTATAAGACAGGAACATGGTAACACATTGATATGTACTGACTCACAAGCCGCATTAATGGGATTGGAGGGGCCAGGAGGTCACAGGGACTACATAGGACTGCTAGAAATTAGGCAAAGCATCTGGGAAGCTAAGGAGATGGGAATAAATATTGCTATGATATGGACCCCAGCCCACAAAGGCATAGCAGGAAACGAAGAAGTTGACAGAATGGCTAAAGAGGCTATAAGTCAAACAGGAACACAAAACAAAGTGGATGGACTGGAAGCTGATCACTGCAATGAATTATTTAAGGAAAAACTCAAGAAAGAAACGTTTGAAGAAATGAGAAATGATGCAAAAGGGAAGAAATACTTTGAACACGTTAATGAGTTCAAATTTAAACCTTGGTTTCATGGACTAGGTCTCCCTGATTCAGAAATCTAATTTGGAATAATTCAAACACGGTTCAAAACAATTCAAAGTTGGTAAAATTGACTATATATAGGTATATACTCCAACTTGGATTGAATCATTCCAAATTAGATTTCTGAATCAGGGCTATCAAGAGATCAAATAATTGTAATCAACAGATTAAGAAGTGGACATACCCAAGTAAAAGCACATCTACACAGGGTGCAAATAATAGAAGAAGGGAGTTGTGATTGCGGGGAGCCAAATCAAACAGTAGAACATATCCTTTATAAATATAATCTAGTTGATACGAAGACTAGGGAAAGTTTAATTAACAGGCTTGATAATATTGTTTGTTCTTTGGTTTCGGATTGTGCGGACCAGTCACTGATCATCTCATCACCATTCACAGTGACTTTCCTAATTCACCAGTTCATAAAAAGCATTGACATCAACATTTAAACAATCCTTTTACGTAATAACATTTATCACCTACTAACTATTACCCTACATAAAAAAGATATCATACAACAGCTCCAAATCACATATTCATACATACACACATCACAACTCACAAGATAACAGCAACATACCAATAAGGCAGTGTTGAGAAAGCAAAAGAAAAAAGTTACAAGACAAAGATAATATAAATAAATAAACGGAAATAAATTTCAACAACAGTAAGTGGCACGTGGCCCTATCGGGACGATAGCCAAAAAGGATCAACAAAAAAAAAATCGGTCTGTCGGTTGACCCTGCGGGCCAGCCCCAAAACTTCCCGCGTATTTCGAGCTCTTTGAGCTCGAAAAGTTATAGCAGAGACATTTTCGAGCTCTTCGAGCTCGAAAATACTTTTGTATGCTTTTATTTTCAAAGAATAACGTTTTTTACAATTTTTTCCACAACGATATCTCTCGAACGAATAAACCGATTGAGACGTTTAAGGTGGCAATCGACGCGTTTCATTAAGTTCTATAACTGGTCAAATTTTGAAATTGATTCATCAAGTCGTTTGTGAGAAATTTTCAAAATACTAAAAAAATTTTTTTTTTTTAATTCTTTCGACAACGGTTTCTCTTGAAAGAATTAACCGATTTTGATGTTTGAGGTGGCATTCGACACGGCTTATGAATCTCCAGAGCCCAGTTCATTTTGGAATTAATCCATCGAGCCCGTAAAAAGTTATCCAAAAAAAACATTTTTGAAAAAAGTTTATTTATGGAATATCTCCGAACGAGCCCTACTGATCAAGCTCAATTTTTTTTCAGCTTCAAGATATTAAAAAACTGCGTCGAATGACGCCTTGACGATCAAAATCGGTTGATCCGTTCGAAAGTTATAGATATTTACATACGTACGTACGTACGTACATATATACATACATACACTCGGACATCATCGGGAAATTAGTCAGAATAGCTTTCTAGGACCTCAAAACGTCGACATCCGTTGGAATTTCGATTTTCACAAATCGGACTGAAACCAATAACTTCCCGAATTTTTGAAAATTTGCAATTTTCTTAGCGGGAAGTTGAAAAAAACTACGAGCTTTTACTATTTAAGATGTTAAAATAAAATGAAAATTCAGTAAATATTTTTGAAAGAGTACATGTGAGTGCATGTTGCATTGAGTCAAGAGCCATGCCTCAATATTAGAAGTTATAGTAATAAGAGTCTTCTGTTTCTTGGGTGTCCCATGTGAAATTATTCTACGTGGTGTCGTCTAGTACAGTGCAAAGTTTTCCAATATTGCGAATTTTAATAGTTGAATGATTATTTTTGGTAAGTACCCGATGAAAAAAGATTTTATACAACTGTATAAAACTATATACAAATTAGATAGAAAAAATGGTCCTATCCATTTACATACAATCGTACATAATTATATCTTATTTGTATATAATTTTTATCTAATCACATAATGTTTTTGTATAGATTATATATAATAATTTAATGATATACGATTCTATATAATTGTATACAAATATATACATTTGTATATAACCATAATTGTATATAACTATATAAAAATTTCATATAATTATGCATTACCTCTATCCAATTGTATATAATTCATATATAACTGTATACAGATATATAAAATCTTTTTTCATTGGGTAATTAAATTTTTTATACAATTCGCTTGTTTATTAATAATTTTATTTTTGTTTTCTTATTTTATAATAATTTTAATTGTTGTCAATTCAAAAAGAAATTTGAAAGTGTGGTAATAATTTATTTTTTTTTATTTTTGGTTACCATAGGTTATTCTCATCTATTTTCTCAATTGAAATTAATTATCAAGGGTGATGTTGAATCGTGTCACTATTCAAACTTGATTATTGAAAAAAACAAACGCAAATATTACTAACAGAAAATGTAAAATTTACAGTTTATAGCGGCAATATCGTTATTTTGAGAAACAAGTTTTAAAAATTTTAACGTAAAACTTTATAAGAAATACTGTAAGTTTTGAAGTATATCGAATGATACTTTGATAATTTTTAACAAATATTCCAGTGTGAGAAAGTAAACTTAATACATTTTCAAACTGTAATATTTCATACTTAAAATGTAAAACTTACTGCGCAGGGCTAAACTGTAACTTTGACAGTTTCGTTTATGAAGCGCTGCGTTACTATTTGAAAATGTAATAAATGCTCGTTCAAACAGCAATTATTCCTGTTTTCTTTTTTCCGTGTAACGTTTAAAAACATAAAATAAAACAGGCTTGTAACGAGTAGTCGAGAATCACACTAAACGCACGATAGTGAGGAAAGTGAAATTCCAAGAAAAATTTCTAATACGTCCCCTAAGCTAGACTTTGACGGGTAGCCAACTGTATTAGACAAACCTATTACTAAATAAAGAAAAAATTTTGAAGATTTAGTAATTCGGCTATATTTAGCTTCAATTCATAAGTTTGTCAACAAAACAATGCAACACGGAAAAAAAGTATAGCTCCTCGAACGATTTAAACTATAGCAACTCTTAGATCGTTACCACAACGAAAGGTATACTTATGGTAACAGTATCGTATCGTTTCTGTAACATATCTATTAGATAGCTATGTAGGAAATTTGTAGGAAATTTACCTTTCTACAAAGAGTGTTTAATATCAATTAATCTGTTTGTGAAAATATGTAAAACATACACATGTATATTGGGAACCTTAGAATGGGCGTGGCTTAGATATTAGTCATCTGGTGGCCGAAAAATAAACTAATCAAAGTAGGCTACTCTGAATGTTTACTATACAAAATCAACTGGCTTATTTATGTTTTGATAATTTATTTAAATCATTATAAGTGTTAAAGATTATTACAATAAATAATGCGGGTGTCAATTCAAGACATTTATCAATTTATTAGTGGAACACTTCAAAATAAAAATTTTACCGGTGATGGAAATATAATAAATCACGGACACTTGTTGAACTTTGGTAAAGTTAGTGAAGACAATAAGTGTTTAAAAATTATTACTTTTTACAAGTGTAAATGTAGCAGATATTAGACAAATTAAAAATCATAAATAAATGGAGTAACTAATTTAAAAATTAATATTTGTAAAAATGCACTTATTAATTTCAAAATGTTCTAAATGCGTGTTTTAAAAAAGATTTATTTTATTAATTATTTATTCTATTTATTAATAATTTTAAATTTTTCTGATGTCTACTTCATTTACACTCATTACTTTTTGTCTTCAATGATCAAGTATTCGAGATGATCCGGATAAAATAAATGTTCAAGTTCTCAAAAGTGGAAGGATCGTGGGTATGAGTTTTTCTTGTTAAGTTGGTTTGATGGTTCATACAAACACGTGGTAGCAAAACTGTTTTATTTATGTCAGCAATTATCAAAACGGTCGAATTTATCTTCTTGATCCATTTTATTTTTCAAAGTAACCACGTTTGCAATTTTTTGACGAACTTTGAAAAATGTACACTGTCATTTTTAGAATCACGACTTTTACAACCATACAAACAATATATGTTACATTTACTTATTTTTGATGGAAATTCCATGTTTATAAATTCGAAATTTTTTTTTAATTGAACGAAAACAATTTTTTAATTCATAGGAACACAATAATTATAGAGACAATTAAGTATTTATTATTTGTATTAGCTGATAGACGTATAGACACATGTAAACATTCATGATTTAGCCTACTTTGAGTAGTTATAGCTTTAGCCACCAGTTGGCGTATCAGAATTCTAAGTTTCCCAATACTTTATAAGATTTTTTGTATTTTTTGATGCTCATCAGGGAGCTACGGCTCTAGGATCAAATAAATATATTCATCTATCTATCTATCTATCTATCTATCTATCTATCTATCTATCTATCTATCTATCTATTTATCTATCATATATACGCGTCAAATGAATGAGAAAAAAGTTGCAGGGCTTTAAATGTCAATGAAAAGTGAACTTGATTTTTCGTTGACATTTAAAGCCCTGTAACTTTTTTCTCATTCATTTGACGTACATACGATATTAAATACTTTTTGTATAAAATAAAATTTCCTACAAGAACGTGTTTGTCTAAATTTGAAAGAAAATTTGTTGATAGAATAAAAATGAAAAATATCAATAAATAATTTAACACTGAGGAAATTCAATTTTTGTCGATCTTCGAAGCCTCGTAACTTTTTCTCAGTTTGTTTGACGTACATGATGCATCAGTACTTTTTTGTATAGAATTTAATTTCCTACAAAAGTTTACCAGGCGGATTTAAAAAAAAAATTTTTTCATAGTCTTAATAACGAAAAACTAAAATGAAAAGTTTTCGCATGTATTTTAAATAGGAAAGGGGACCCCCCCCCCCCTCCTTTGCGATAGTTCAATTTTAAAGATATCTGGCTGAAATTTGGAGTGGATTTTTTTTCAATACAATAATATATCGTACAACTAGTGCGGTAAGTTATCGATTGCCCACGAGAGCAAAGTTGAGCGCACGAACGAAGTGAGTAATCGTGTGGGTAATCGGCAATACCGCACGAATTGAACATACTTTTTTTTATCATTCATGAGATATTACTATTTTAGTGCTCGCTGTTTTATTCTTCAAATAGCTTTTTGCTGATTCAACTGTTGCCGCGATATTTTTGAGGGTTATACGATAATCTGCTTGCGACTAGAAGTAAATTTGCGTGCGACAAGTTTACTATACTTATAGAATATAATTACATCAATTCCCGAAAAAAAAATTTTTATACGCCCTTATGACATCTGTAACGCGACAGATTTTTAAATATTAATGCTCTGATATTTGTTATCGCACATACTTATAAATCTCTAAATAATGAGAGACCAGTGACACCGATTTTTGTGGTGAAATTAATTTTCCCATTACCAAATCCTATATTTGATAAAATAAAAATTTCAAAACGTTTTTGCTATTTATCAAAATAAAATAATAAATAATAATAAAAAATATTAAATGCGCATACAGCGAAATTATCTTATTGAAATTATTTTATAATTAATAAATAAATCTTTAATCCGTCATGACAGTTGAAAGTAATTGAATATTTTATAAAAATATTGGGCAAAGTCTGAGAATGTCTTCAAATAAAATACTTACTCCCCGTAATTCCACATCTAGATCATAGTATTTATTGTCTTTAGGAAAATATAATTGTACTGTCAACCTGACAGGGCTTAATTTAACAAACGATTTATTTGGATGATACTTCTTAGCAAATATCGAAACGACGACAAATGGACCCGTTTGATGCCAGTCCATTCTACATGGCGCTTTATTTCCCGTACTCTATAAACAATCAATTAATTAATTAATTAATTAAATAATTGTTCTTTCAACTAATTAAATAATAACCAACCTTAACAACCCAAACATGACGACCTTCAGCACAGCCAGGATGTTTTTCAAACTGATTGAAGTCAGTCATCTTTTTCCTCGGGCAGCAAGACCAGTACTTGAAACTCTTATGAAAAATAGGAATTCCTGGATGATGGATACATGGACTGTCATCCGAAGCAGCACCAGCATACGTTGTATTGCAGCCTCGGTTCTTTCAGCTCTTTCCAATCTTGACAATTTTACTTTCCTGTACGCAAGTGCTTCCGGAAATTAAAGATTTCACCTGCTCCATCAAAAAACCCGACATAGTCGCCTGGATATTTTTCTGTGGAGTATCAAATGCTGGTGTCTCGATCGTCGTCTCGATGATTGGCACTCGGTATTCGATTACTTCTGCTTTAGATTTATCAATCGCTGGATTTACTGGTTCCGGAGATTTCTCACCTGAATGATAAGATTTAGTGCAGCCTTCGATATTTAAAAATTCAGTGAAATCAGTGCACTTTTTGTTGCAACACGACCATCCTTTGTAGGCGTCATGGAATACTGGTACTCCAGGATGATGCAGATATGAATCTGTTTATTTAAAATATTAAATTACCACTCAAAAAAAATTTATTAATTTAATTACAACAATAAATTCACCAGGATTGTTTTTATTTTCATCATATTCCTGTCCACAGACGCGATTACAACAATAATTTTTTTTCACTTGTCATATCTGTGAGAATAAATTGTTGGGAAATAAATATTGGAATCTGTACTTCATTTTTAGCAGATTGAAACTAAGCTTTTATAGTTCATTCGGAGCGAGAAGAGTTTTTAGAATATTCATGATAATTCTAAGGCTAAAAATGTATCCTGTATTGAATGAAATTAGCAGCAAATAATTTTACAGGTTAATATTTGGAAAGAAATACCCGCCATCTTTTTAAATTGGATTTTCCTAAAGTATGAGTGTGAATGTGGCAGACATCAGACAAATTTAAGATTGTAAATAAATAGAGTAAATAATTAATAAAATTAAATTTTTAAAAAATGGGTATTTAAAAAATTTTGAAATTAATAAATGCATTTTTTATAAATATTATTTTTTAAATTATTTACTCTATTTATTTATAAGTTTAAATTTATCTGATGTATGCTACATTTACACTCATCTAAATATGTATTTATTTATTTTTAGTCTACTTACATTTTATTCGTTTATTCTAGAATTCAAAAAGGCTACATTGACACTATTTCCTTAAGTTCAATTACTAATTTTCGGATTTTGTTTTTCGACAAATAAATTAAGAAAATAAAAAACTTAAAATATGCACTTGTAGAAAATAAAAAAAACTATAAGTGCAGTTTTCAAATACTTTTTTTTTGTAATTTATCGTTTTCTATAAAATCCAAAAATTATTAGACATCGACTAACTATGAGCGTGAAGTTAACCAACAATTAAAAATTTTTGAATTTATTTTTCAGTAAGTCAATTACAAATAAAACAACTAAAAATATGCACATGTACAAAATATAAAAAACTACAAGTGTTAAAAAAAATCTGAAAATTATAAGACGTCGGCTACCTCTAATATCATCAGATTCTTTGACGTCATTTTTTTTTTTTTTTTTTTTTTTTTTTCAAGTACAATTCCTATTTTTATCAGAATTCCATTCAAAATCATTATCTTCATAGTAAACGATTTTTAATTATTAAATTTTATTTAAATTACTAATTAATTAATAAAAAAAAAAAAAATATCGCGGCCTGGATTCGAACCAGGAACCTCCGAGTGAACCGGTAGGCAATTCCCATGATAAATGTACCTAGTAGTTCAGTGCTCGCCACTAGATCGCGCTCACCATTTGCGGTATTCCTGGTAAGAAACTTATTTCAGAATTATTATATTCCCAACTTGAAGCATTTATGGGGCGGTTTACCTGCTGTAAATCAGCAGAGTGACAATAGTTCATTTTTGATAGTAATATAGGGGTATTTTGGAATTAGTGCATATACACTCATTTACTCAGTGAACTGATACTCTTATGAAAACAATGAAATTCGTTGTAATTATTAGTAGTCAATAGCTCTAATGATAATTATTTATTAAAAAGTAATGTTTTTAATCTACTGTGTAAAAAGTAAAATTTTCACTTTTTATACATAAAATTCACTTTGCTCCAGTGAATTAGTTGATCACTAGGAAAAACCGTGAAAATTTAACTATTTCAAATTTAGAGAGTACAACCATAAATATCATTAAATTGTATAAGCGATTCTGTACGACTGGTCAAGCAACCAAATCTAATGGAAATGCAAAAATTGTGCAAAAATACTTCCTCATAATACCATTTTCATTCATTATCTCAATACCATTGGTCATAAGATTTGAAATTTGTTTCATAAAAGTATGCATGTACAAATTCATAAACTGTGGTTTCGGCTCAGCTAATGCGTACCCAAGTCCAGCAAGTAAAAGTATTTTATGGCGAAGTTAAATCGGAACTTCGTTTATGACACATTGTATGGGCCAAAAACTATGTCGGCTGCTCTTGAATAGAGACGCACCGTCAGTTTTAACATTTCAACTTAAAAAGATATCTCCATCTATTTTCGATTTAATGGAGTCATCATTGATGCATCTATTACTATTGCAAATATTACTAATATTGTCATTATCATGATTATTATTACTATTTTTCTCAAGTTGCTTATCGATTATGATCTGCATCGATTGTTCTACCAATAAACTTTTTAGTTGATATTCTAAGTTTATGGAAATAAAAAACTTTTCTTTACTCGTTAACAAATCATTTTGAGTTTCACATTTATCACATTTCTTCTTTTTAATCTTCTTTAATTCTTCTTTAGTAATAGGTTTTGTTAATGGGATTCGACAGACCTCGCAATAAAAGGCATGTAATACAGCATTTGTTGGTAGATTAAACATTTTTTTCATTAAATACTAAGAAGTATCCAAATATTTAAAATCCGGGCCAGTTAAGACTTTAGTTAGCTCTAAAATAGCTTGCTAATTTTATCATGGTGTGATGATGGATCATTTTGTACAGAGCAGTTTTTTTTTGTTGCTGTGATTGTTTTCCTGTTATTTTACTTATTACTAGTGTGTTTTACTTATAACTATTGCTTATAAACTATTATACTTAAAACTACGACTATCTCTTATTTGTGACTTATTACTACGTGTGATATATTACTATGTGTTACTACTATTACTATGTTTTGTACTTAAATTTACTACTTATTACTATTGGGACTTATAACTAGTATTATTACTTATATCTATGACTAAACCTAAAACTATGGTGCTATTTGTGTTTAAAACCTATGTTTATATTACTTAAATACTTATGATCCACTTACAACTATTGTAATTATAACTATTTTCCTTAATTACTATCTATTTCTAATGGAATATACTAAAAATCTATCACTATAACTATTTGATTTATTATTTACTATGGCTGTGTATTATTATTGATAAGTTTTGATGTGATATTACGAGTGTAAAGATTACGGATCGAGTGGAAATTGTTCTAAGTCCCGAGCTGACGGGAATCAAAGGAAAGTAAGAAATGTGAAAAATTAATCGTACATGAATCTTTTAAAAGATTCAAGAGATTGAAAGAAATACAAAATCAGACAGAATATGTAAAAGTAATGTAAGAGAGTTTAAAAGAACTTAGTATTTTAATCGCGTATTCTTTCATTCTCTTTCCATTCGCTCGCGAGTGTGTAAGCCGCACGGCTAATTTCGCCGTATTAGATGTTTACTCAAAGGCTTAAACACATTCTTTTTCTTTCCAAATCATTCTTATATTTCGTTTAAATTATATTTTACAAGTTCTCTTTGATATTGCTGCACAAAAACTTAGAAGAAATTCAATCTCTTGAGATATTATTTTGTAATTTTAGTTTCCCATTGATTTATTCGGTTTGGGCTTAGAATAATTTCTCGATCACCGTATTTTCACGAGCGACGCTAGAGGGCGACGGAAAGTATCCCTTTCCGTATGTGTGACGGATGGCTCAGGTAATAAGAGCGCTCGGGAGGGCCGGTATTGGCAACTTAGTCTCCCGAGACGTTCTCCAGAGGAAGATCATTCCCTGGACAACATCTCGAACTTCGACTATCCCGAGTCCGACCGGACCAAGGTAAGCGAAATTTTGATTCTCGGGGAGATTTAAGGGTCCCCACTCTGAGGCCTTCTGCCAAGGGGTGGTAGGTAAAACTAGCCGTTTAGGTGAGGGCTAGACGGAGACCATCCGTTTACCCTCGGGGAAGGGGAACTCGTACAGGGCCGACGGGGAAGTCGACCAGTCACCCCTGAAACACCCGGGAGAGGGTAGAACCGCGTTGTAGACCGCGAACTTTGACTATGTGTGTGCTTATATATTACGTGTAAACCGTGTAAACCGTGCAGCCCGTGTAAACCGTGTAGATCGTGAAATAAATTGCTTGAATAGCATTAAACCGTATAAATTGTTAAATAAACAATAGGCCGTGATAAGTTGTCTAAGTAACAACAAACCGTGATTATCACTATCAATTATTGTAAAAAGGTAGTAGAACAAGGGCATGAAGCCAATGTAAAATTGTGATTTGAATAAAATTTAAAGTGTTATAATTAATACTATCTGTTTTGTTTGAAAACCTCATTTTCAACCCTGGACTCCGGCGAGCTAAACCGAGCAAAAAGGGGTAGTTTTGTGTATTTCTAATTTTGTTTTCCTAGGATATTTTGTGTTGTTTTAACGTATTATTGTTTAATTATTAAATTCATTGCATTTAAATTCTTGATCTATTTACTTGTTCATCTTTTCTGATTCTGTTGGTTCATTTTCAACTTGTCAACAAATTATTACCCATTTTAAATTGAACTTTAAAATAAACCCCAGTTTTACCCGTTACAATGGTCATATACAGCCATACGTTTCTGTATATGGCTATATATATCCATACATGGACTACAAACGACCATATATGACCATATATGTTTAATTAATCACGGACATTTATAGTCATGCAAAACCATGTATGGCTATATATGGCCATGCATGACTATTCAAAAAGTTGGTATGCCCATATATAGCCATATATGCTTCATTCATGAACCATATACGGCCATACATGGCCATATATGTTTCATTTTTCACGGGTTTTCATACCTAAAAATACAAAACTCAATTTTTCGAAATTTATTAATCGCAATGATTTCAAATTTTGATCATATCAGAGTTTAATTTATGAGAATCTAATTCTAAGAGGATGAAGCATTTTCTCAATTTTTTCGATTTTTCAAGTCGAGTAGTTCAATTGCTCCCATGGTTCAATTGACCCGACCCTCCCATATATATTCGCTAGCCATGAGCATGCGTGATCATGATCATGCATGAGAAAGCATACTCATACCTGGCTACGCATGATCACGCATGTTCATGACTGTCGAATATCCAGGCATGATCATACATGAGATTAACGCATGATCAGGTCTGATGATTTTTTTTCGGAATGAATTGAATCCAATTAAAATCCAATGGGAATCCGATTGAGTTTCAATTCAATTCAATCGGAGTTTCTAATCAGGGGATATATTATTTGAGTCTCGACAAGGCAGCTGGCAATCAAACAGTTTAAATAAAAAGACAAATTTTTTGAAAGTAATTTTATTTTAAATTTTAATATTTATTATCTCAACCATAAATTAGTTGGATTTATCAGGTGACTGACATTAATAATAATAATTAAATATATTCCAGATAGTAGCTGAAATATTTTTAGACATATGGTGTTATCAACCAAATTTTGTAGAACCACACCAATATGTAAACTACGTACGGAATATTTCTATAAATTATATTTTGGTGCACAATACATATAAGTGACCGCAACTAATTTTAGAGGCAAACAAAATTTAGAACAACACTCTTCAACTTCAGCACACTAAAATGGATAAATAAAAATTATTATTTTTTCTAAAAATTACATATGTATACTAGAGTGGTCCAAAAAAAAATGTTTTTTTTTTTTAAGTTCCATCGTCTCAAAAGTTTTTCGAAGGTACTTTTACGTAAATTAATTAATTTTATGTAATGTAATGGAAATCGTTTACGATAAGAGAGTCGCCGTGGCCCGCGGGTAGTCAAAACAGATGACGATGCATGAAACCTGGGCCACGACGATTCTCTCACAGGGAACCTGAGATGCAGCGTCAACATTTTGTCAACTCTGTTGGCTTTATTATATTTTGATAACGACTAAATAGTCAGTCTTACGAGAGAACTCATGGAGCTCAAACCTCTGCTCTCCAGCCATAATTAATAAATTATAATTAATCCTTAATTAATTCAACCTTATTGTAGGGTGCCAATTGGCATCCCAATATTTTTACCTACACTATGACCTATCCATAGCCCTATTAATACCCTGGGGTGAGCGTTTACCAGTAGTTTCACCCTGTTCTATAATCCTGAGCGCTTAACAGTAGTTCCGAATTCCTGTCGATTTTCCTACCGTTTACCTGCTACTATAAATATAATTATATGGAGGATTAAGGCAGTTATGGCGTCGAGAGACATTTTAAATCGCGAAAAATAATTAAAGTTAATAGTTGATAAAATAATTGACGACCACGGCCCACCGGGGGTCTATCGATACTCTAACGAGGTCAAACCTGGATTAAATTTAATAATTAAAAATGATTTTTATTTTTTATTAATTCGGGATAATTTCCCAAAATGTAACAGTAGTGCTGTGACCAGGATGGTCTTAGATTATTTATGATTATTAAAATTGAAATTTTTCTGACCAGCGATAATCAGTGGTAATAAAAGTGAAAATTAATTCTTCAATCACAAATTATTAAAGAAATCAATTAAATCATATTAAATTGTTACAATTATTATTTAATAATCATTTGCATCAGAAATAAGACAGGATATAATTTTATATTAACGCGATTGAATATCTTAGATTAATTAAAAATTTAATATAATGTCCTTTTCTACCAATAAAAGACATTGTTTCTTACCATTTGATGCAAAAACTATTGTAACGGATTGAGTAGGAAGGCCTTTCGACACTCGTGTGTTAGCAACACTCGCCTAACGGCTCATGAACCAACCACACTCGTTGCCAAAAACACCTTCCACTCCATGCGTTAATATACTATTTTTTTCGTTTTCTTCAGTTAAAACTAGGAAAAAAATGTTTTTTTTTTTTTTTATTTCGATGTACACATTCTGTAGTAAATTTAATTCTCTGCAAGAAAGCTCTGAAATAGTTTTATCGTAATTCTAACCGGTAAAAGTTATCGGGCTTTGAATACCCGCAACAAAAGAATATTTGATCAGATATGACCAGAACTTATTTTGTAGGTCCCACACAGAACCCAACAGGGAAAATTACAATATTTTTTTTATTTTCACGTTGGGTTTTCCCACTTAGGCTCTACTTAGGCCCCAGTTGGGAAATAATGACTATAAAGTATTTTTTTTTGTTTGGAATTTTCCGATTGGATTCTGATTGGGCCCTCACAGTGATTTCCCTATTGAGAATGCCCCATTGGGACCCAATGAGGTCCAGATATATACAGTGGGCGTTCCCACAGTAATTTCTAGTCGGGATGTATTATATATTATAAAAATAGTTTAATAGTTTAAAACTTTATGAATAAATCTTGCAGTCACTAAAAAATTACTCCAGAAAGCTAAAAATTATTTCAGAATTATAGAAATTTAATAAATTATCTACAAGTTATGTCAATGACGGCAAACCTGTTATAATTACCCCCTTTAGAATTTACTTATTTGCAAATATTCAAAGCCTGATAACTTTTTACCCGTTAGAGTTATGATAAAACTGTTTCTAAGCTTTTCTATAGAGAATTAAATTACCTATAATAATATGTGCATTAAATTTTGAAGAAAAAATTTTTTCGTAGTTTTAAGTAAAGAAAACGAAAAAAAAATTTTTTCACATGCTATTTATATGGAAAAACAAAAAATGATTGAGCGCCTCATAGAGTTGAAATATTAAGTTGGCCTTTGGCGAAAATTTTTTTGATACTTTAGAGAAACTTTTGAGGTGATGGGAAAAAAAATTTTTTTTTGGACCACTCTGATGTATACACACATGATATCCATTTGCTCGGCATATTCTAGTTTCAATTTTTTCTATCGTCGTCTCATCATTATTATTGTTGTTGTTGTTGCTGTTGTTATCAGTTGAATTATGTACTCGAGTAATACAAGTAGAAAAAGTTTTTTCTTGAGAAAGAGCACACTTTACAGAACAGCAATCGCTGTTAATATTGCACTGCAAAGAAACAAAAGTTTTTTTAAATATTTGAAAATAAAACAAAAAAAAAAGAATTTTTTTTTAATGTACTGGGGCAAATCATCTAGCTAGATGCGACTGACCAAATTCATGACAAAAAATTTTTGGACGGTCCAAAATGTCGGACACTGACCGAAAAATTTGTGACGGCAAAAAATACTTTGAGAAGTGTTCAAGTAACACAAAAGCGTATGTCAACTCTCTAAACATGAATAAGTGAAATAAAAATGAATAAGTGAATATTCACTAATTCTGAGTGCAAACCCAACCACTTATTTTAAAAATATTTTTATTATTTTTTGGGGAGGAAGCCTTCGTGCCCCAGAAAAAAAAAATTTTTTTTTCGAATTTTTGCAAAATTTCGACTGATTCTTCCGAAATAGACGGAAAATCAACGAATTTGATGGTTAAAAGCCGAAAAAAGAAAAAACCGGCTTAAGGGGGCCTTCGTGCCCCAGCTAATGACCAAATTTTATTGATTGCTCAGTACTTGGATCTTTTTTCGATGAGTATAGTCAATCATTCAAAGTTATTGACAGAAGCTCTCTCACTTGGAAATTTTTATTTTACACTGATCTAAACGACCGTACAGTAACTTATTTCAACATTTTAAACAATAAAATGTACATTACTAAATTATGGATTTAAATAGAAAATATTTTTTTACAATTTAAAAGTAAAATTAAAATAAAGGTGGTACGCCAATGAAGAGTTAATAATATAAATAATTTTAATACTTATGTTTTAACTTTTAAAAAATTATGATTTTTGTGTAAAAATTTTATAAATAAAACTTGAGTATGTTTGTCATCATATTTGTATTCGAAAATTTACGATTTTACAAATCTAGGCAGCCCATTTTACCCCCCCCCCTCCTAAACACTTATCATGTCAAAAATTGGGGGAGGGGGGGACATTTACCCGTGGCCCATTTTGCCTTAGTGTGCCATTTTGCCCCTGCCCTCCGCCTCAATCACTTTTCACGTTAAAAATTTTGGGTAGCCCATTTTGCCCCCAAATATTTCGAGGCATCCAAAATTTCAGGAGGCCCATTTTGCCCTCCCTTCCCTTACTTGGAATTTATTGAATTTTTGATTAATTTTTTATACATGGAGAGAAGTGAATGATATATTCTCCAATGTAACATAGTAATTATTACTATGTAGCATGGTAACGCAAGTTTTTAGCCGTATTATTTATTTGACATAGTAATTTGTCCGATGTTGAATGGTAACGCTAGCCATGCTAGCATAGGAATCATTCCTATACTACATCGGAATTATTACAATTTCGATAAAGCTGCTTCCAATTGAAGGTAGTAAAAGGTTAATATTAAAATAAGGTTTTATAATTAAAAGATTAGGTTATTAAATTAATATTAAATAAATTTTTAACTAAAATTTTGAAATAAAATAATAAATATTAACATTAACAAATTTTAACATGGGTTATTTTTATTAGAAAAATATTATACTAATTTAATTATTTATTCAAAGACATTTAATTAATATTTTATTGTAAGTAAAATTATTAATTTTGGATTATTAATGCAGAGGAAATTAACAGTCATCAAAATAATTAAAAATATATTAAATCCATTAATAACATTTTAAATCAGAATACGATAGACAATGATACTTTGTCAAATAATACTTGAGTTTAGTATGATTGATAATTTTCATTAAAATAATATTCATTGATATAAGTAGTAATTAAGTTAAATGTATGTACAGGTTATATTAGACGTATATACTATATAGCAGCACTTAATATTGAAACTGCTTTCACGCTATTCAGCATGGGAGTCAGTACCATTCTAGCATGGCTTTGATTACTATGCTACAAAGTAATATTTACCAGTAGCATGGTTACTATGTAGAATGGTAAATATTACCAGGAGAATGGTAATCATTCCCATGCTACATAGTAATTACTCCTATGCTTTGAAAAATAGGACTGGTTACCATGCTACATAGTAATAATTACTATGTTACATTGGAGAATATACCATACACTTCTCTCCGTGTAATATTAATTACCATTCCTGATAGTAACTGTAATTATCCTGATTGTATCTGTTATCATCCAATGATTGTTAATCCTATTAGCAAAAATTATAACACTAACTATCTTTGCATTTAAAATCGTTCTTATCATCCTAGATGATTGGAGCTAAAAATTTAGGATAATAAACATAATCATTTAATTTTCTCAGTGTAAGAACAACTCTGTGTTAGCAAAAGCTAACACCACTGAGAGTCAAAGGGCATGAGGTAGATTTTCCTCAGCCTTCGTGAGACTCACACCACCAGCTAGCAACACTGGCCCCGTTTTATGTTATCGTATCATTGTAATCGCGGAGTACTGTTTTGACACTTATACTTATACTTGAACTAGCCGTCTCTCACCCGCTTCGCTGGGCTGATATTTATGTTTAGTTATTAATAAACTATTCTTGAAAAACTTTATATTTGTTATTAATTATGTTTTTTTAAATGTACTTTTTTTCAATATACACCTATATATAAAATTTAATTACAATTTTAAAGTCGAACCAAATTATAATTAATTTACATAACTATATTAATAAACTAAAAAGTTATGACAATGCTTCCTTATACACTAAATTACGGGTGAAACCATCTTCTGGTGCATAAATAAATAAGCTGGAAGACTCATAATCTTGAAAAATTATTAAAAACAATTATTAGAATATATTTACAAATATATAGGGTTTAAGAAATTAAATAATATTAGTTATTTGATTATCGTGAGATTTTAGTACATGTATCCGACTCAACCGAAGAATCATAAAAGTTGAACTCCTAATAACTATACTCCTTCAGAAAGCGTACCCTGCTTAAAAAATCCGATAGATTCTTATAGCTGTATGTATAAGGCCCTATACTTAACTATAGTACTTCTCATAGAACTCATTCATTCTTATAAAATCTCTATAGGAATGTATAAGAATCTATTGGATTCTATGAGATTTTCTAAACAGGGTAAATACAAAATACTCAACGCCATGATTAAATTAAAACTCATACGTCTTCACTATAAATTCTTTGATACTGTTTAGAATAATAATTTTTTTAACTTTTATTGCACCATTAATTTTCAAATCAACAAAAATTACATACTCATATAATTGATTAGCCCTGATGTATCGATGACGAATAGTAATGATATCTCGCAAATGCATTATTATTAATAATTCTTGACAGCACTCGATTTACCAAATGTCAAATCGATAAATAAACATAATCAACAGAATTAAAAAATTTATTTTAAACAAATGACAATCGAATAGAATAAATTTAGTTACAATAAAAATTCATTTTTTCTAAGTCAAAAAAATATAAGTTCTGGATAAGTTATCACCTACATATCATATACTAAAACCTTCTCCGAAACACGCTGCATCTTATGGTATAAGTATATTATTTTGATCGGTTCGGTAGTTTTCGCAGTATAACCGAACAAAAAAATCGGCTCTCCATTTATTAGTATCGATTTAATAGATTGTATCACATTAGCAATAACTATACTCTATGGATTTTATTACTTATTGTGAAAATTAATTAACATTAGTCGAATATTGTAAAGAGTGTAGTTATAAACTTAAATAAATCACTAATACAACGAATTAGACTACTACTAAATTTTAATGGTAATTGTATCTTAATATTCTTAATATTAAGAATATAAGATTCGGTGCTAAGGACCTTTTTTGTAGGAAATTAAATTTCCTATAAAATTGTCATTTGCACTTTTTCTGTAGGTCTTGTTGTTGAGAAAAAAAAAAGAATTCTATGAAAAAATTCGGTTTAGCGGTCTGTACTACCCCACCCGTATGAGTTACGACTTCGCGACAACGGGCACTTTTGTAGTACATTGAATTCTGAAAAAATCCCGACTTTAGGCGAGATGATATCATAAAATGCCGCGGAGTTATAGAAGTTTAAAAAATAAAAACCCAAGTTTACGTGTATTTTAAATGGGAAATCTTCACCTGCTCTGGGTAAGTAAATATTAATATTAAGGGCTGAAACTCTCAGGGAATTTTTTTTGGGGTATTTCCAACAAAATTTCGGGATGGGACCAAAAAAAAAATAGTCGTTTCAAACGAAGCACCCTAATAGATACTATAATTAAATAGTATAATAACATAATTAAATAAATAGACATTATTTATTTGACAATTCGCTGTTTTATTTTATTTTTATTATATATTTTATAAGTCTTTAAATCAGTATATTCAGATACATAGTACTTGATAAATTTTTACTACAAATTTATTTTATTTTCATTAACTTAGATTTTTTTTTTAATAAATTATTAGCAATTCGAACGAATGATAAATCACAATTACAAATTTATGCAATCATATATCATGTATATAATTATAATAATAATGACAATAATTTATGACCATTAATTACAATTGATTGGCCATTAATTTTCATTTTTATTCCAAGAT